>CM068988.1:1616314-6416314 GCA_035357415.1 Ophraella communa | reverse complement strand
GTTTTAAGTAGTAGGTAATTTAGTTATAAATATTTATCTATGATTTAGGTCAATATCAGTCAATATGGCTTTAGGTATTTATTTACAATTACATGTATTTGTACTATAAACGATTGTAAAAAACATAAGGTTACTGTATGGAAATTGTCCTGTAAAAGTTATCAAAGTGTCATGGTCATCCAGTTTCTATAAATTGTAGAAATATATGTAATACTTATTCAATTTAATATTTTGCTGACATTTTGAATGCAATTATGATTGAAGTGATTTTATTAGGTACGGCACTAGCAGTCTCTGTAACAGCTTTATCATTGGTGAGTTGGAAGTTATACATAAAACTAACTACCGGAATTTGTCATAGTCAAGTATGCCTTATAGGAAAGACGGCAATTGTTACAGGAGCAAATACAGGTAAGATGATTAGTGTATGTTGTAATACTCAATTTATATGACTTAATTTTAGGTATTGGTTATGAAACTGCATTAGACTTTGCTAAAAGAGGAGCAAGAGTAATTTTAGCTTGTAGAAATGAAACCAAAGCAAAAGAAGCATATAATAATATTATCACAGAAACCAATAACTCCAACATTGTTTATAAATTAGTAGATTTAACTAGTTTTGATTCTGTTAGAAGGTTTGCTTATGATATTAATGCAAATGAAGAGAGATTGGATATTTTGGTAAACAATGCTGGTGCTGGTGGATTAGGAAACACAATTACAGTAGATGGTATTCCAATAACCATGCAAACAAACTACTTTTCCCACTTTTTATTGACTTACTTGTTATTAGGCAAGTTTTTTGTTGATATTTTTTTAGAATTATTAAGGATAATTTTATTTCCAGATCTGATGAAAAAATACCCAAGTCGAATTGTTAACGTTTCTGCAATAGGAGCCAAACTTGGACATATTGATTTTACCAAACTTACTTCATTTACAACAGATGCTAACCAATATATCACATCCAAACTTTGCCAGGTTCTGTTTACCATAGAACTTGCTAATAGATTTAGGAACACTAATATTACTGCTTATTCACTACATCCTGGAGTGATAAAGACTGAGATATTCAGACACATGTCACCTATGATTAGATGGTTAATTCTGTTTTTTATAGATACATTTTTCAAAGTAAGTGTTTTCTTGTTAAAGTTCATTTGTAAGTAATTCTTCAATTAGTTAAATTGAAAAATATTTTGAATCTGCTCATATTAACTTTAATTTGGATAAAGTATTGTTAATGCTTTTGTGGAGAAAATTAAGTGGGGAAATAACTTTAATTATTTTAATAAATATTTATTACTCTGAGAAGGCACAGCAACATGAAAAAATAAAATAAGTATTCTTATTTAACGTATTAATTTCAAAAATTAAAGTCATACAAAATCTTTTTCTGTAAATAGTATGATGTTAAATTTTCTATATACTCAATTATGATCATTACCTCAGAATTTCCAGAATTAGTAAATTATAATTTTTTACATAAGAAAATGTAGAGCAGATACAAGTTTTTCTCTTTAAAATATTGATTCCAAACACTATTTGCTACACTATTTGCTCATAATAAAGTTAACAAAAGTTGATCTATCTGCTATCTCCTGCACATTTTGACCTGTGATAAAAGAAGTGTCATATATAAACTGAAATAATGTGCAGCTAGACACAGATAAAATAATAAAGTAGAAACTAGCTTATAGTCCCTAGCTTTACAAAGAAACAAAAAGTTCAAGTTCAGCAAAGCTTCTTAATTAAAAAGGGGCTTATCCCTGGATGAACCCACAAAAAGGATGTTAAGCCAATTAAAGAAATTACTTATGGTAAAGGATATTAAAGGGTTTAATCCAAGGAAAACACTCCCTAGGTCCAATAGTCCAAAAATCAGAGGGTTGGAAAACAAAGGCAAGGAAGTGCCTTATAAAAATAATAAAACCATCTTACAGTTAAATGGCTGGAGGTATAAAAGTTGGTTTACTTCCAAGGCCTTCCAAGTAATCTGTTAATGTAACAATTCGAAAGCCATAAAGAATAAAATTGAGCAGGAGGAAAAAATAGCTGGGAAGCTTACTTTCTTCCTTCAGCCACAAAACTAGTTGATGTACTCCAACAAAGCAATCATAGGAAAGGGCAGTATTAAATATTGTAAAGAAAGCAGTATATCTAAAAGTGCTAGTACAGACCCACTTTTCACCAAGTTAAGAACAGAAAGAGTTGAGTAGAATCAACAGGAGAAACTGTCACCTGGGGGATAAAATCTTTACTGCCAGACGATTAAGAGTTTTAAACTTTTAAAAGTTGTCAGGTAAGGGTGATTTTTCCAGCTTTACTTATGGTTGATCAGTTTCAACCAAACCCTTAGTGGCGAGCAGGACTTACAAGTAATTGAATATCTTATGAACATGGTCCTTGACCATTTCTGCGCGAAGCGATAGTGGGAAGTCTGCTAACACTCTATAAATGAAACCCAAAAACATTGGCTTGGGTGTAGATACTTCAGTGTTGTAATTGTAAACATAAAATGTGTAGCACATTTCAACCTATTTGCTTAACTGCATTTACATTGTAATAATTACAGAAGTAAAAAAAAGCTTTGGTGGATTTGAAATTTATTATCAAAAAATGTCCTTAGCAATTGTAAACTCCTATGAACTGTAAATTATTTCAATTTTAGACTGCTTCTGAGGGTGCACAAACACAAATCCATTGTGCAGTTGCAAATGATTTGGAAAAATACAGTGGACAACATTTTCATGACTGCAAAGTGGTACCCAGGTACAACAGTGCAAAAGATCCTACTTTAGCCAAAAGACTTTGGGAGGAAAGTGAAAGGATATGTAAAGTTAATCTTTGATGTCTTTAATTTAGTGAATCATTTGATTGAAAGGTTTGTTGTATTTAATAAGTTCATTTGTATAACTTTTTATTGAAATATTTTATTTAACTGTTAAGTATAAATATTTTGTATTTCTCTAAGTGTATTTGTTCATTAATAAACAAGTTAATTTAATTTTTATTAATCATTTCTCTAATTCAAATTTTAAAGATGATTCCTTCTTTATCCTACAGTTAAAAAGCAAATCCAGTATCTTCAACAACCAATACTTTAAAGAAATTAAGGCTTAAATAACTCGGAAACAAAAAATCTTTTTGAGCATTGTGATATGTAGAGGATTTAATAATTAATGATCCTTTTTTTGTCTAATAACTCTTTTTCTCTTTAATAATCCAGCTCTTAACATATCTTCATCATCTTCTATTTGATAATCCCAAATTCTAAGATGATATGGTAAGTATATTAAACCACCCAAAGTTAGAGCTAAAAAATATTTAAATAAACAAATTTTATTACCATCACTGTAAATAATACTAACCATTTAGAATGCAAGGAAATACTACATAAAAGTTTAATGTAGCAGCTCTAAAGTAAATAGTTTCTGTGAAAAAAAGAACTATATTTGAAATTAGCGAACATATTCCCATACTAACTATGCTGAAATAAAAATTGTAATAGATTATAAATATTTTTTAACTTTATTCAAAGACTTACGGTTTATAATGAATATATAGAGTGCAGTGAATCAGGACTAAAGCTTTTAAAATCGAATAAATTCCTAATATTCTGGTTGCTGTAAATTCTCCTAAAAGCTACTTATCAAACAAGTTATGGATACTTTAGTGTAACTTACCATCTACATAATCATCTAAATCCGATATAGTTTTGCTAAGAAACGATCTTTTTTCTATATAACTTCTTATCGCTGTACCCAAATCCATAAAAGCGACAAAAGCAATCCATCCTCTAAACGCGTACATCATTCTTTTATCCATCCTCTGAATGCTTCAAAATTAAATTTAAATTGGAAGATATTTTAGTCGTTTTTTCCATGTAAAAACGAAATGCATTCTATTCGAACACAATTACATTTTTTATCAAAAATTATTAGCTTGATCATGACATATTTTTAACTTAGTTGTTTTTTTCAGCTAACCTTCTTAAACTTTTACACAACTTCTTTCTTCTTCTTATTTAACGAACATGGAGACTACACATGGATAGTTTGAATTTTGACATCGTTGCCAATTAATAATTTATTAATCTAATAACGATTATCTTTAATAAAGACATCAATACCTATTGTAGAAAAATATTCGACATTTTTTTCAGTATATTTAAACTCTAGTGAAATAATACTATTGTTAAATTACTACGAAAAATATTTCCAGTTTTTAAAACACTTCGGAACTTTGGCACCGTTTACAAATTTCATATGGCTTACGTCAAATTTAAATATGTGTCAACTCACTCAATGTGAACAAAAAGGGTTATGGCTGGTGATGGTAAAAGTATAAAAGTGGAGTAGGACAGGTCAAATAAATAAATATGAATGTATAACGGTGATATATGTTTGTTTAGACGTAGATAAAAATTTTAACAATTAAAAATGGCTGAAGTGTACATAGTATCTGCTTGCAGAACTGCTATAGGTAATATATTAATTTTTTATACAAAAAAATTGTCATAAATATGTTACAGGGAAGTTACTTTCCGGGGAAGTGTGAATCATGAATAAAAACCGTGATATATTGCTCTAATCACATAAATTATTACCTTCTGTACCAGATTATGCATTCAACAATTACAGTATTTTAAGTAATATGAGCTTTGCTGGTATTATTTGTTAATTAATTTAAGCTTAGTAATAATTTAATTTTAATAAATTACTTTGGTACCTGTATTATATTTACGGTTTAATTATTATAAATTTTACTGCATTAAAAACCTTCTTTAAGTGGCAAAATAAACCATTCATATATAATTAATAAGCATTCAAGAATTCAAGATAGTCACTAATATTATTTTGGCAATTATTTACTTTAGCTACATCTTGTTAATGTTCGAATTTTTGACAAAAAAAAGGGTAATCATGTTTTACAAAGACCATTTTTAGTATTCATTTATTGGGCTAATGCATATTATTTCATATTATCAGTTTATTATTAATAATAAACATAATCAATTAAAAATATAGGTAGTTTATTTTAATGTAAAAAACGTGCTAATATCTTTGGTTAATTACAAAAGTAGATCGACAATAATTATATACATTAAAATATAAAAAATATTGCACTATAAGCATCAAGGCTAAAAATCGTTGCAAAAACTATTGCAAGGGCAAATCAGAAAATATTTTGATTGAACCAAAGAGTTATCTGAAATTTTTTGGGTGCAGGCAGCTTCCAAGGTCAATTCGAAAAAATTCCTGCATCAGAATTGGGAACTGTAGTCATTGCAGAAGCTGTCAACAGGGCAGGTTTGCACCCCGAAGATGTTGACCAAGTTATAATGGGCCAGGTAAGCTACATTACAATAATATTTTAACACATGATTTACTTAGAAAAATATTTAATACAAGCAAATTATGTGACTTTTTTATTAAAAACATATACAAGTATAGATTTTATAAAAAAAAGACCTTTAACCTATTTAACTTGACATTCATTTGCATGAAAAAGACTATTCTTTAACTTCCAAGATAAAAATGTTAATGTAAAAAATATACAGGTAAGAAGAAAATAAATTAATGTATTTTAAACTGACAGGATCTTTATGACAAACATTTTATCTATATGTTAAATTTACTCTAAATATTTTTTGTTTTATTTGAGGTATTGGTGGCAGGGCAAGGTCAGAATCCAGCTCGACAAGCTGCTATGGGTGCTAAAATACCCATAACTTCTCCTGCTTATACAATAAATATGCTTTGTGGATCTGGACTAAAGTAAGTACAGTAAACCTATTATTTTCATAGTTTATTTTATTGTAAAAATAATTTTAAACTGTTTTGTATTATTTGTTTTCATAATTTTTTTTGGAAACTATGGGGATAAGGCATGGTAGATAATTGTTCTATGGGTGGAGAAATAAATCATTATTTGGAGGAAGCTAGAGAAATGTTTAAAATATATCTCAATTGCAGAGCAGTGGCTTTGGGGTATCAGGCAATCAAATTGGGAGATAATGAAATAGTTGTAACAGGTGGACAAGAAAATATGACGCGGGCAGAACACACGGCGTACGTTCGAGGAGGGAAGCTGGGAAATGTGACATTAACTGATAGTTTATTGAGAGATGGTTTACATGACGCATTTCACAAAGATACTCATATGGGTAATACAGGTATGTATCGAGTTCTTTATTATTCCTCGTTTAAAATAATTAACTAACTATTCTAGCTGAACATTTGGCGAAACTTTACAATATATCCCGAGAACAACAAGACGAGTACGCTTGCGAATCACAAAACAAAGCCGAGGCAGCTATAAGAGCAGGTTATTTCGGGGAAGAAATCGTGGGAGTACCGCAGAAAAAAACAGGACACTTGATTGTAGAAGATGAATTTCCTAAATTCGGGACGACCTTAGAAAAATTATCAAAATTAAAAGCTTGCTTTGTAGCTAATGGAACGGTTACTCCGGGAAGCTCGTCAGGTAAGAAATTTTGATTAAAATTGTTTCCCCTATAAAAGTAATCTATTTAAGGAATAAATGACGGTGCTGCGGCGGTGTTATTAGTTAGCGGTAAACAACTAAAAGAAAAACATTTGATACCTTTAGCGAAAATCGTCGGGTTTGCAGAAGTAGGAGTCGACCCTATGTGTATGGGAACCGGACCAATAGAAGCCGTCAATAATTTGGTAAAAATACAAAGATAAAAATAAAACGTTCGTTGAACCATTTTTACGTTTCAGTTAAAAAAAATTGGTTGGAAGAAGGAAGAGGTCGATCTTTTTGAGCTTAACGAAGCATTTGCCGTTCAAAGTTTGGTCGTGAATACCAGTTTGGATATAGACAAGTCGAAAATAAATATTTCCGGTGGTGCTATCGCTCTAGGACATCCCGTAGGGGCGTCGGGTGCCAGAGTGCTCGTAACGCTGATACACAACATGCAAAGGTTAAACAAGAAGAAGGGCATAGCTGCGTTGTGTATTGGAGGCGGTATGGGTATCGCCCTAGCAGTAGAATCCTAACAGAAATTTTATATTTTTTATGAATTTTGCTTATTATATGTTAATAAATGTATGTTTTTTAATAAATTTTAATATTTAACAATGTTGCAAATGGGAGATAGTTATAGATTTTATTTATTATACGTTAATAAATGTAGATTTCTTAATAAATTTTATTATTTAACAACGTTGAAAATGGAAGTTGGTTTTATTTATATATCTAAGGTTTACAAAACATGTAATATTCTATGTTTACTAGTAGAATAATTATTTAAATTAATTAAATTAACACCGCTAGCACCATCTATAATAGGGAGTTCATAACAATACATCATAATTAATAATTTCTAGGGCCGATTGTACAAAGCAAGTTTAAACCCAGGTTCAGCTGAACTTGTCCAAAAAATTGATACCGATTGTACATATCTTGTTTAACGTCGGCTCAGCTAAACTCTGTTATTCTGTACGTTTTGTGATTATTGTTATGTTGGTGTCTATAAGCAAGGAGTTGCCAGATTTCAAATTTAGACATTATGTAAGGATATCTTTGTTTAACTTACAAGAAAATAAAGAGAGCCTACAAATGACTGTTTTCTATTTAATTTGGCATGATTTTGGCCGGTGGCCGGATTATTTTTTGAGGTTGTGTTTGGTGTTGTTGTTTAGCGTGTGGAACATTCTACTTAAGCAATGAGAAAGGCAAACTTTATTTATGTTAAAGTAATAATTTACATTTAAATATTCAATTTTTTTTAAAGAGAGTATTGTCAAGAACTTCAAGCCAACACAATTTAAAAATTAAAATATTAATTACAGTAGCCCATGAAAATAATTAATAATTTCAAGTCTTCTTATATTATTCACGTTCCTGTCTCTAAGCCTATTCATGGGATCGTTTTTGGCATTATTAACAAAATTTATAGCAGCTTCTTCTTCATTATTTATAAGAGGAACAGGCTCGTTTAACAGTTTTCCTGTATTATGTAATACAGCAGTTGCTATAACGATCCCTTCAACTTTCCTTTACATGCGTATCTCAAATGGTGGAAATCTTCTCTTCCAAATCCCAAATGTCTGCTCTATCGATTTCGAGTTCTTATTTGGGATTCATTGTAGAGGTTTTCTGCAGGAGTTAATACATTTCCTAATGGAGGCATCATATAAGTTTTGACTGCATAGCCACTATCCCCTATCAATAAATTATCGTTAAAGTCTCCACGTTCGAATTTCATCCTCAGTAAAGAGTTTAAAAAAATTGTTGAATCATGTTATGATCCAGACCAACGGCATACTACATCTTGAAATAGCCTATTTGAATCACACATCCCTTGCGGTTTCTGAATATTTCAGCATCATTGCCTCCTGGTGATAAAATTCTAACATGGGAGCAATCTATAGCACCTACGCACTTAGGAAACCTTGCAATGTCATAAAAACCTTGTGAGACTGATTGCATTTCTTCTCAAGAAACAGGCATTTTAATGAAGTTATCGTATAGTCCAGCTACCGCTTGTGTAACTTGCCATATATGCCTGCAAGCAGTGGTATGATCGTAGATAAACATATTTATTTTGGAAAGTACACTTTTTGAATAAAACTGTTCAACTGCAACCAACTAGGAGTCATAGCTACTACTATAAAAACTTTTTCCTACGACCACATATGAAAGTACTAGTTTGCACACTTACTTGTACTTAAGAAAGTAGCTAATATCAATACACGTATTGAAAAGTAAATATCAATACACGTATTGAAAAGTAAAAAATATAGTTCTATGATCTGTGACATTTACGTCAAATTTATCAATAGTAAAAACACATGAATGTCAAAGCAAGGACCATTTAATTTTTTTTTAAATCTTCCTTGTGTCAAATATTGTATTGTAATTGCCAATACAAATTTTTCTGTATAAAGTAAGAATAAAGAATAAAGTTTCTTATAGGTTTTTACATTTTTAAAAAATAAACATATTTTTATTCAGTATTATTATTTTTATAAAAACACTTTTAGAAAGAAGAACAGTTTATTCTTCTTTTTTATATTGTGTTTATGTTCCGTGCATTTGTCGAATGTGGATTTTTGAAGTTATTTTTGTTTACAATTATCTTTGTGTCTATTATTATTACATTACTTTTCAATTAATTTTACCAACTGACCATTTTACTTTTAATTTTTATAGAGCCCACAAAAAAATTAAAATGTCATTTATCTAAGAATTTTGATGTGAATTCCTGAGAAAGGTGGTTGTTTAATTTTAATTAATTATATTTCCATGCAATATATAAACTCGTTTAAATCCTAATTTTTGACATGACTAACAATTAAAATAAATTTTATAAATAAATTTAAAATATCTATTATAATAAGAAATATTGGGGTCGTAGGAAAAATCGTGTACACAACGCGTTGGAAAGTGTATTTCTTGCACTCCTTACGTTTCCGCACTCGCCACTACGCGGCTCGTGCTAAACTTCACTTGTGCGTAATACTTCACTTTCCACACTCGTTATGTAATATACTTTTAATACCTAGTACCTTTTTGATACCTCGTTTGTGAAAGTGAAATTTGTGAAATGGGATACTAATAAAAAATTAATAATTAATATAAACAAATCTCAAAACTGACTAGTCTATTAGTTATTTTGTTGTTAAAAAAGTAGCATCGGATTTTTTGACACAGTTAGATTTCTCAAAAAAATAAGATGCATTTTTTAGAACTCTCCAATCATGACAGGTATTTATCCCGACGGAGATCTGTTTGTATTATAAATAAAAAAAAATTGAAATTGAAAACCCTTTCCGCGTAGGACCAATCAGCAAATTACAAGTATAACATTCAAATTATTACAAATCTTATGTCACTGTCAGTTTTCCATCTATGGCTTATCAACACAGAATTACTGTACAAAAAGACTTTAGCTGCACGGTAACCTCCAAGGTGAAAATTAAAAAAATGCCATTATAATACCAAAGTGTATTGATTAACATTAAACTTAATATTATAAACTTTTTTGTATTCTCACTGGCAAACCTCTGGCCACACAAGCTGCTTTCGTCATAACACTAGGTAAATTTTTCTTTGCTAAAATTAGAGCGCATAATAGATCCGGTTCCCATTTCTGGTCGTCATCTATAACGGCCGGATTTTTCGTGAAAACTAAAAGGCAACATTTTAATTCACCAAATTTTAAAGGAAATCGCAAAAACTTACTGGTTTCCCCGCTTTTTTGCCAATTTTTTTTCTCCACGTATTTCCAATGCTTCGATGCGTTTGACGGTATCCAATAACTCATAAAATCGGTGCTCAGAACGTCGGTGGACTTGTCGGCTACCTCCCATAACATTCCAACCACACAGGGGCTGAAAAATGATAAACTATTTAAATGCTGAATTAGTTGGAACTGGTACCGAACCTCAGTTTATCTTTGGTTTCTGAAGATGATAAATTTGTGAAGTTGTAGAGTAAACTGTGCTCGGTATAATAATCTTTATTATACTTACAAAGAAAAAGTAAATTGTAACGATATTACTTTTTCTAGAATATTCAACTAAGATTGCGTTAATAAAGGAAATTTTATAAATAAAAAGTATCATGGTTCTTTCACTTAATGTAATATTAGTCCTAACATTAATTAACAGAACAAGGGATCTGCTATTATTTGACAATGAATGTTATAACAACCTTTTTTGCAATAAATAGATAATGCAAGATATTCCTCAGGTGATTATATGATGGCAATGTGTCTACAATCAATAGGTCACAGATACCGAGAAAAGTTATATTTTTCCATGAATTCCTCTACAACTTTATTTCTTTTGTTATTTCTATTTGGATTCATTTCATGTACTAACTTAAATATAAAATGTAATGTTGATTAATTTCTGTCATTTTGTATTAAATCTTGGATTAAAACTTGATCAAAAAGGATTTCAAAAGTTACAGAAATTTAGAGATAAGAGAGGAAGCTTAGAATCCAAAGAAAGCACAGCGAAGTCGAAATTTGTAAATGTAGCTCTATTGGTTTTATGTAAGAGAATACACTAATACAATTTGGGAGAAGCTGAAAAAATTGAGAGGAGATATTAGTTAGGTATATGAATGTAATAATAACAAAGAACATTGTTGGGCTATAATGTATTTGACTATTCTGGACTGTATTCTATCGTTTTAATCTATTTTTAAATAAAATTCTGTTGTATTCTGTTGCTGTCAAAAAATTATATTTCGATTTCTCAAATTGTCAATTTCAATAAACCTAATCAAATCTCAACATTTCTCCCCTCTAAAAGTGTATTATCATTTGTTTTCAACTCTGTAAGGTCAATAGGACATATCTTGGACAAAGCTGTTCTGTATGTTCCGGTCTTCGTTTTTACATCCGCCGATTATGCCTGAAATGGGACAGCTTCCAACAGAAGGACTTAAAAAACCACCCAGAGCCTTCTTCTTTGTCGGCCAGGATTATTTTGAACCGTTTGACAACCTAACAATTGGAAGAAGAGGAGAGAAGAGATACGGAGTCCTTTTTACTTGTTTATCGGTAAGAGCAATTCATTTGGAATTAGCAGAGACACTTAACACCGACTCCTGTGTCCATTAGAAGATTTATATCCAGAAGAGGTCAACCGCAGTGTGTATTTAGCGATAATAGAACAAATTTAAGATCTTCCGAAAAAGAACTTCGAAAAGCTTTAGAAGTTGATAACGAAGAGATCCGGCTCGAAGGACCACTGAATGTTAGGCTATAATCTATTTGACTATTCTGGACTGTAATCTATCGTTTTAATCTATTTTTAAATAAAATTCTATTATATTCTGTTGCTGTCAAAAAATTATATTTCGATCTCTCAAATTGTCAACTTCAACTTAAAATACAAAACTTCAAAAAAAAATTTCAATTTCAAAATAACCTAATCAAAACTCAACAAACATTGAATCAAAACTGCCCTTAGTAACAACCCACCTTTCCACTCAGGATTTACACCTAAACACTAACTCACACCTCTAACAGAGTATTGTCTGTAAGGTAATAACAATAAAAACTGCATAAGGCTTTTAATCAAATATATAAATTATTAAGCCTGACCAGAAAGCTGATAAGCATTCAACTCCCCCCTTTCAATATCCAAGGTAATACTGTTGAATCCATAGAAAATGAAAATTCTCAGTAACAATCCTATTAACTGCTCAGTTTAATTTTGTTTTGCATGGAAAAGAGTTGTCAAGTGTAGCCAGTGGTATACTGAATTGGTTCAAATACTCCACTCATACTTCTCTAACACACTTTCAGACTAATTTCTTTTCCAGTTTCCAGTTTCTACGACAATAAATCATAGACACAGCAGAAGGTTTTTGATCAAGTTTAGCCATTAAAGTGAGGATCCCCGAGACAAGGAACTGATTTTATCTCCGAGAAAGACAGCTATACCTATCGTAGTCCGAAAAGTGCTGCCATAATCGTTTTGCGGTACAATTGAGAAGCTTATTTACATCTGTCGCTAGAAAATTCCATTCGACGATTGTAAACCGATATATTTTAAAATATTTGCTAAAGGAGGGATCCAGGACCGTACTTGATTTATTTATTAACGAAACTGACTAGCCATTTCAATGTTTTACAATGTCCAGAATATGTAATATTTTAAAACATTAAATTTTATAATTTGTTACTATTATGTAGGTAAACTATTAATTAATTAAAAAATATTTAGTTTGGAATTTTAATGATTTTTTCAAAAAATTAGTTTTTTTCAACAGCTTTTTATCACATAAATCTCAATATTTTATCACAAAATGAATGTTCATGCAACAAGAACTTTTTTTTAAATTAATGTATCTTATAGGAGCCTTTTAACAGTAGATTTCACTTTATAAGACTCTGGAATAAACAATTAACTTTATTTATAAACTACAAAATCGATTTGGTTACTTACTTATAAAGACACATAATATAAACATTTTAAGGTGGTTGGTTATATTTGACTTGCCCATTAACTTGTTACAAAAAATATTGGCTATTTTAAAAAATAAGCCAATTGGCTCAGTAAATTGTTTATAAATTATTAATTATAAAATTATATTCCATCATAAACGTTTTAGAAACTTTAATGTATTATTTTCTCCGATAAAAACAATAAACTAATATTAATTTAATTCACTCTGATATGTTCTGAAAAATAAATTATTTATTGTTATACTTACGAAAAATAAAAACTCTTTTTTAAAATTACAAAACCAAATCGTATTTCGTAGAAACTTTCAACAAACAAAATATTTTCCTCCACTACATACATAGGTACGATCCTGGAATAACGCTGGTTAACAATATAAAACAATTCGAGTTTTTAAACCATATACAAGGCCGCCATCTAAGAGTGAAGGTATGAACAACAACAAATTTAAATTTACTGTTGTTGTACAAAGATTTTAAGTATGTTAAAGGTTTCTACAAACAACCATAACATAAGAAAGAATATATCTTAATTAGGATATTCGATTACATTTTTTTACTTTTAAAGAAATTGGATGAAAATTAATAGGTACTTTTTTGGGTCATGATAGTTTAATAGTAAGACTAAATATTGAATATAAATGTAATATTTAATATTGGGGGTTGTATGGATTAACACTTTTACACTAACTTATATTTTCTATAACTGGATTAGAGTACAACACTTAATTACTATAAATAAATTATATTAATGCTGTATCAGCAACATAGTGAACTTGATCATGAATATCATACATTGAACTCGTCTATGCATTGCTGTGTATTTATTTCTATCTTTTGTTCATTTAACCTTACTCACAGACACGATGTGACATTGAACGTGCCATACTATAAACAAACTACGGTGGTCTAGGCCATCGATATTTCTAATAAACAATTTAATTAAATATACGAAATATACACACCACAATTAGAAGCGATAAACATATTTCAACATGTTGAAAAAATGGTTTATTGGCGTTAAATATCATGAAATTTTACGAACAAAATATATCACTTTTTGATAACTGATTGTAAACTTATTTCAAACAATTTGATTATGTCAGAAGCTTGTAACACTCTCTGAAGTATAAGCTTTACATAAACGTTTTCATGAAGCAATTTAATGTTGCCGTTATTGAGAAAAGTAAATTTGCGTAAGTAGTGGTATCATAGGGAATAATATACAGCGGTTTCGTCGCCTTAAGCCGGCCACTCACGGTACTGCGGCGTTGTACGATTTCGTCGCATCTAACCTAATTGAATGTAATTTGATCGTGTGTGGCAGTGCATCTAACGAAGTCGTACGATTTGACCGCAGACAGGAAAGCCTGACTGCTGCAGTACAACAGCGTCGGTTGGATGAAAATTTTATCCGTGTATGACGGAGTCCGACTTGTTTTCTCGTGTTTCTTTCCGAAAATGGCTTATGCAGAAAATTTTTTGCGTGAATTTTTAGAAATATACAAAGAACAGGAGTATCTATGTAGAGCCACGACAGAAATGCACGAAGAAAGGATATGTACATTTTAATTGAAAAATTTAAAGAAGTTAATAAGGAAGCACATGAGGATTTTGAGAAAAAAATTCATAATTTTAGAACCTCTTATAATTTTAGTTTTTTTTTATTTTATTTTTCGTTACGCACACAGCGAGAGACACTAATAAAATCAACTCGTTTTGATCTGACATGATCGAAAGCTAAGACTATACTGCGACGCAGTATCGTGTGTGTCCTCGTCAGACTTTCAACCAAATTGTACAATATTGACGTACGATTCTGCCGTACGACGTGAGTGGCCAGCTTTAAACCTGGATCTATAAAAAATCTAAGTACTTAGTAACATTCCTACTAACTGCGGTAGTTTAATTTTTTGCCTTCTCCATGCAAAAACCTGTAGATCTTTTAAATTCAGAATATATTTTTTACTTACCAACGTGCTACCAGGTACATATAATAGCGTCCGAACATATCGGCTTGCGGATCTGTTCGTACTATTCTAGTGCTGCCGCATCCAAACAACATAACCACTGCTTTTATGTGAGATTTTTGTAACTTGTCCATCGGTAACAAATGGCTACCACTACCGTGTCCGTTATAACTAAAATTTTTAAACTATTAGCAAATAAACTAAAAGAATACTCGCCGTATTTACGAAAATATTTCACAAGACGTCAACAAGTCGAAAAATTCATCTTTACTCGGTTGGTATCCCGAAGTACCTGTCCAACTAGGTGTCCAATAGTTAAAAAATACCATCATTCTAGTTTCCATGTTTTTCAAATCCATCGTGGGGTTTACAACGTAAGCTCCTTTTTCGTAATCTTTAACTATCTTATAACCGTCGACGATTTCACTTTCGTGTTCTTTGAACAAACAATAGAGGAAGTGGAGGGACGGAAGTCTACAAGTTGGTTGATTTTCGAGTACGTCGAGCATTTCCCAAGGAAAACAATCCAAACTCTGGAATAAAATTTTAATGTAGTCTAATTTAATAACGAAAAATTTTTAGCATTTACATAAACACTCATGATACTAGGGAGGTTATCGTTCTAACGGGCTGTTTTGGGCTAATCCAAATGACGGTAATACAAGTGAAATGATAAAGCTGAGCGGAACTACAACAATTAACTCCATCAAAATTCTCCTTAACAAATGCCTGACACAAAGTATCATCCCAGAGCCATGGCAGAACGCTCAAGAAACTCTATTACACAAGAAAGTTGATTAGTTGAAAATAGAAAATTACCCAACGATAAATTTGCTCCCACGTCCATATAAATAATAAACAATAATTATAACAAATAGACTGACCAACAAGTTAGACGCTTACCAACCTACTGAACAGGCTAGGTTCCGCAAAGGCTTTAGTACAATCGGACATATTCAGTCAATCCGATAATAGAAAAATGCAACGAACCACTACACCTTGCTTTCATTTACCATAATAAGGAGTTTGACTCCGTAGAGCGGTGGAATATATTTGAAGCTTTAAAAAATGTAAGAGTTGATTCGCGATATAAAGATCTTTTGAAGAAAAATATAACAACGTAACGTCAAAAATAAAAATAGCAGATAATATAGAAACTAAGAGAATTCCAATAAAAAGAGGAGTTAGCCAGGGTGGCACCATCTCTCCAAAGTTGTTCACTCTTGCATTAGAAGACGTTTTCAGGACACTAGAATGGGACAGAAAAGGCATAAGAATATAAGCTATCTTCACATTGTGGATGATGTAGTCAGGATGTCGGTGAATTGCAGGAAATAATGGAAGAGCTAAGAATGACTTCAGAAAAAAACCTAAGCAAAACAAAAATCATGACTTCAGTAGATAATAAGCCATCGGCAATCAGGCTATAGAAATGGTTGAAAATTATGTCTACCTGGGACAAATTATTAAATTGGGTAAAGACAACCAAACCGCTGAAATTAACAGACGAGTCTGACAAACATGTACAGTTACAGGCAAACTGTCATATGTACTGAATATTAAAGATATTCCAATTAATTTGAAGAGAAAAGTTTTGAATACCTGTATACTCCCCGTTATAACTTGTATGGAAACAACTACACTTACCATGAAATCAGCCAATAAACTAAGAACAACACAAGGGGCTATAGGAAGATTGATGTTAAGAATAAGTTATAACTGTGTTATAACTAACACAGAGATTAGGCAAAAGACTAAAACTGAAGATGTCATAGCACTTATAGCTCAGTTGAAATAGAGCTGGGTTGGACATGTCGCCTGTCAAAACGAATCCAAAATGTAATGCTGCATATATAGGTCAAACATAAAGAAATTTTGAAGTAAGATTCAATGAACACTTAGAGCATATAGATTACAATTACAACAACCAGATAAGTCAAACTATGCAAAATACCTATTTATTTGAACATCCAAACTCACTCATACACACTAATGACATTCAAATACTACACATTTGTAATAAAAAAACAAAATTAGATTTCCTTGCTCTCAAAATAAAAAGACATCTAGCATCAACAATTTAAAGTTCTTAATGAACAAATAAATCTTGGAAGATTGAGTCTTCATTTTATACATAGATCAGACGTAATTGTAATACAAATATCTTAAGATCAGCATGATACAGTTTTTTCCTGATTTTTCTATATCATTGCACAGTTAGAGGGAAACGCATCTCTTAGGGCTAATAACATCTAGGCTTTAATATTGTTATCTCTTATTACTTCCATACTTGGTCTAGCCTTAATAGGCACTACTCAATCAACATCAGGTAGCTACAAAAAAAAGGTAACATCAATATGTCAATCTGATGATGCTAATTTTCATTTAAACGTTTAGTTGTTTATTGTTCTTAATACAATGGACTTTCACAGAGTAAGGGTTAGTACAATTAATTTCAATAATTCAGAGGTTTAAAAGTTGTATAGATTTGATGACCAAAATTGAGATGTGTTGCACAGTTTTATTAATCAAAACACCTAAAAGTTTAAAAATGTTTAGTGTAATGTGGAAAGTAAGGATACCTATGCATAATTTATAACTATTAAATTTTATGAGGGTTACAAAAGGAGTAACATTTCAGGCCATTTATAATCAAGAAATTTTAATAATAAAACAGGGCAACATTTGAATGTAATGAAGAATGTGACTATTGCACTGACATATTCCAATAAATAAATCCATTTGTGTTTATACGTCCATGGGTTCAACTGTCAGAAACTGAAAAATTGATATGCACAAATCCTATCAGTAAATTCAATCAATGTTTCATAACCTCATTGGGATTGTATAATAGCGAGCAATTAAAATATTTTAAAAAGGTATATTTCGGACCTTTTTGATGTCTAAAATTTTGAGAAGTGTATTTTTTATCTAAATTCTATAAGTGGTCACAATTTTATTACCAATGTATCTTGACTATTAAAAAATTTAAACTTATTTTACTATACTTACATCATGTAGGATTAGTATGACAGGATAACGTTTGGTTTTCTCATTTTCTGTAAGACATTTTTGTCCAACGACTTTCATTGCTTTGATAATAGCGCGAATTTTCATTTTATCTGTAATATCTGGGAAACAATAATTAATAACTTGCTTGATTTCTTCTAATTTCAAAAGCTGATAATTTTTGACCACACAGCAAAATATTGTTTCAATTTTTTTAGTTATATTTACATCAGGTAACCTAAAATAAACCAGTATATTTAGTTAAATATGCAGCCCAGTCGAATTGTACACATTTAAAGGAAATAAAAAGAAACTTTATCCAAAGTATACATTTTACAAAAATAACCATAATTTTTTTCATTTCAAAAATGAGCATGAAGTGACCAAAACGCATTTTCCGGGATCGTTTTCACATGGGGGGTCAAGGAGGAAGGCAATTAGGAGCGATAAGTTGACCCTGGGAAGGTGCTAACACCCCATTGATAGGACCTGAATGCATCTTTAAAATAGCAAATACACATAAAAAACAGTCATCAGTGAATGGGTACAAAGAAAGTCTCTTGAATGGTGGGAAGGTACACCTAGGAAGAGAGAGGCCAAACGTTTTATTAGGGGACATTTGCAAACTTTTATGGCTCTGCACTGCACTGTTTGTCAAACCATATATATACAAGTTCCTATGACTTTGTCCCTTTGATTTTATAGTATTTTCCCGCAACTGTTTTAAACACAGTTTTAATTTGTGCCCATTCTATATCAATTTAATCTGAATTTAGCTCATTTTCTAACTCTTGTTAAACACGACTTTTCTGGTCTTTTAATTTCTCCAGATTATACTTTTTAACTGCTTGAATAGAAGGCCTAATCTGTTTTATTCTTGCAATTAGTAGTGTATGGTCTCTATCTGTATCAACTTCTCTAAAACTTCTTATATCTTTTACAACTGATGCATGTTTCTTCTCAATTAATAATACATGATCAATTTGATTTTTTGTTATTCCATTGGGTGTTATCCATGTTTCCTTGTGAATGGTTTTATGGCCAAATGATCTACTACTAATTTTCAGGTTGTTTTCCAGAGCAAATGCAATAAGTCACCTGCCATTAATTAATTTAAGTATTTTGGCAATCCATTAAGTGAAAGAGTGGCCATTTGGCTAAACTCTGCTTATTGTGGTGAAAATTTAGTGAATACTTATTATTATTACTTGGTTCATGTTGACTTTCCCATGTGTTATGTTTTTTTATTCCTCCTCTTGTCCTACTATTTTGGCGTTCATATCTCCTACTATGCATTTTATAACAAATTTTGGAATTTTACTTACAATTTTTTCTAATTTGTCATAGAATCTTGTTTATGTTTCTTCATCTTTGTCCTCTGATGGTGTGTGTGCATTTTCTATATTTTCCTCTTATTTAAATTTTACAATCTATCTGATATCCCATCTAATTTATATTTTTCATTTCATTCACCAAATGTTTTAAGGCCCCTTCCTCAAACATACCTCTAACATTTCATATACCAACTCTTATTTCATGTTGTACCTCCTTTTTCAAACTTTCCTTATTTTTTTAAATATTTAGGTGTAATATCTTGTCCTTTGCCTTGTTTGTTTCTGTAGAATCTATCCTTTTTATGCATATTCAAATCTATTATTTTTTTGTCATTGGTGTCTTACTTATTTTTTTGAATTTGTTTTCTTCCTTATACCATTTTTATTCTTCTCTACCTACATATAATATCCTGTAACCTACTTTTGTTTTAAAAATAAAAAACTCTTCGTTTCAACGTAACTTCCAGGCCGTCAGTGTGATTTAAAACATATTTTTCAAATAAACCTGGAAGTTACGTTGAAACGAAGAGTTTTTTATTATTCTTAATAAGATAGACTTCCAAAAAGTAAGAGTAGGTACAATACTTTTGTTTTTTCTTTCTTCTGTCACTTTGATTTTATTTTTTTAAAACTCTGTCTTTTTTGATAGACCATCCTCTATAAAAAACTTTGCTACTATTTTTATCCTTAATTTGCTTTTGCATTACTTAATTTTTTCTTTTTGTTTATGTAATTGGATTAAACATGTTTTTTCCCTATTTTAGTTGCACTTGTAATGTCTACTTTTATCCGTAGTTCTGTTTGCATAAAAGTTTCCACTACATTCTTTAGATCTTCTTGTATATTTGTGTTTATTTTTTATTCTTTCATTTTCAAGTTGCTCCAGCCTGTCATCCATTTTTATCATCAACTTCTTCATTTTTTTCTGTTTAAATATTTTGCCTCTATATCCAGTCCTGTATTGTTTACCATCTTATTGATAGCTATCACTGGCCAAAGATTCTAAAAGCCAATCAACCCATCAGACCCTCAACCTTATCAGTGAGTATTTTATAGTATTTTTTTTAATTAAATGGCTGATCTTACTTTATTTGGAGATCATTTATTTGATGTAGCACATACCTATAACTTCCTGTACTACTTTTATTGGATTTACTCATAAAGTCCCTGTATTTGAGTTATGTTTACAGTGCAATAACATTCAGCTTATTTTGGTAAATTATCTGGGTTTAACACTATTACAAGATAACTGCAGAGAATTTCATGTCATTAACATCTGAAGTTTTGATGTGAGGAGTTTTTGAAATTGTTAAATAAAAAAGAACATTGGCTTATATCTACTGCACTTACATTTTCAATAACTTTATTGATCTCCAAACAAGATATTAGATTTTTATCTGAAGTATTACAAATTAAATCATTAAAACAGTGGCAGCACTTGAATAAATCAAATCAACTACAGACAGAGATGTTGCATGCAGAAGACAACTTTGAAAATATATGCTATGAGCAACCAGAGCAATGACAAATATAATAGTTATGTTTAACATTTTTTAGTTCATCAACTACAAAATTTCTTTGTTTAAAATTAAAGTTAAAATAATTAATCAATAATTAATTAATTCAGTTAAAGTCAACAGAAATGGATACAAAAATTTGCTACTATACAAATTTTAAAATCTAATCAATACAATAAGAATAAATTTTATAAAAAGCACTTACTCAGTTTTTAAGGCATTATTAACATCATTAACTATTTGAGTTTCAATATTTTCATCACAGCATTTACCGGTTAACAAACACCTCCATTCTTTCAACCACAATTTTTGCATGTCTTTAATAAGCAGCTAGAAAAAATTTTAAGGCATTATATCAAATATTGGAAAAAATTAAAATGTTGGACATAAACTAAAAAAACTGAAACTTACTTTCAGTCTCTCTTCAACTCCTTGAATTTTATGAAAGTAGTCACACTTTTCTTGGTAGTTGGAAAACATCTTTTTATTATGACTGGTGAGAACTTCCTTGTTTAATTTTAGTATTGAAATAATTTCTTTACATAACTCTACTGCATCCCCTAAATATTATTAAATAATAGCAGATTTCCTACATTATGAAATATTTGTACTTACCATTAACTGGATCTCTTGGTGCATTGCATGTTATGTAAAAAGGTTTTGAACCAGCATCACTATTAAACATGGAAATGTGAATAGAATTTGTATAATATATATCTCTATCTTCATTCCAAATTTCCATGGGATTATACTGGGGAGTAAGTTGTACAATGGTCCACTCTAAAAATAATTTTAGTTAAGTTACTCAACTACAAATTAATACTAGTACACATAAATATTATATTATTATTGGATATAAAAGAATCTATATCTTATTTGGGTAAAGGTGTATTTTAGGTCACCCCCCTAGGCGCATGCGCGACAATTTCAAATTTATTGATTTTTAGACGAGTTGGAAATTGCGGTGTTGTCGGCTTAAATAATTTTTCCCTTAAACCGAATAGTTTGGTTTGGGTTTAGTAAATTTGATTAAATAAAAAGAAGCTGGTAAATATTTAAAGATTAAAAGAGTTTTATAAATCCATAAATAATAAATTATATGCTGAAAGTAGTAATTAAAAATATAAATAAAAAGCGTTCTTTTTTTTATTTTTTTAATTGGCAAATATATCTATAAATCTCTTGCTTTAATGGTTTTCTGTGATTTTAATTTATTATGGTTTAATAATATTAAAAATATATAAACTTTTGCTATAAATGCCATAAAAAATAATAAAACAGCAATTAAAAATAGGAATAAAACTAGAAATAGAACATGTTTTATGTTTTCATTCATGTAAATGACATATTTACTTATGGGACTTATTTTAATTATGGTTTAAAATTCATTAAAAAATATAAACTATTAATGTAATGGCAGTATAGAAAATATTAGTAAAAACTTTTGTAAGTTTTAAAGTTTAAATCCAGAAATGTTTTCAGATGCAAAATTTATTGTTCTGACTCACTATTTATTTAAAAAAACCTAATTTTCCAGTCAATATCTAATTTTTCTAATTTATGAAAGAATTTTCAAGATCTTTCACTCAGTTTATTTATTCACAAAAATGTGGCAACGTAGCTTAAATTTCAAAGTTTACCGCTCGTTTACTGCTCTCGTCGACCAATAAAATTAATTTAAGAATTCAAATTGCCGCATGCGCCTAGGGGGGTGACCTAAAATACACCTTTACCCTTATTTGTTTTACCTTTTGGCATTTGTCTAATTTGTTTTAACATTTCTTGTATTTTCTTTTCCTTAGGATATGTTGAACATTTTATCATCAAACTTTCTTTACTTATTTCTAAAGGAGACGTCTTATTACAAGGATTTGTTTCATCTGCCAACAATTTTTCGTACCTATATACTGTTTTATTTCTTAATCCAGGAGAATGAGATTCCGTAAGATTATATATTACGTCCAAATCGTCATTTTCTTGATTTAACAGAGCTTTCAGGCAATTAACTTCTGAAATGACAAATTTTTAGAAACAAAGTTTTGATCATAGTTGAAGTATTTTACTTTGATACAATGGACCTGCCGATAAATGGGTATGTTCCAGTTCTTTTAAAATTGCATTTATTTCATCTGTTTGTTCTTTACATTCCATTATTAATAAAAATTAGGATTGTTACCTTATTTTTTAAATTTTAGTTGTCGTTTTTTCTTCTTTCTTGAATTGGGCAATCGACCTACAAATTTTAGGTGTCATAAACTAATTAGGGTTGACAGTTATGGGTAAAAGTACTTATTATAATATATAGATATAAAAGATAGTCAGCTCAATGCTAAAATGTTCATTTTTAATATCATAAAGGCTTAAATTATTTATGGAAATGTTTCTGAGAGTAAGAAACGACGAGGGGTAATTTTCTTAAAATATTCGTGCCTGAAAGAAAATTTCCAGGAATAACTAACAAAGCTTAGTAACTATATTTTTTTTTATTTTTCTATGGTCTGCACGTTGATGTTTTACCGATTACCATTGTAACTAGACAAAATGAAGGCATTTTATTGATTAAAAAGTAGAGACTTAAAATTTTCGATCGTATTTTATGCCAGCAGGTCCTTACCAAGATTTTGACTAATTTTTTCACCTGTTTTAACTGTATATTCCATTTGATAAAGACCAGAAAAGGAGAAAGTGTCTTACTGTGCCTTACTGGGAACAGGCCACCTTGGTCATAGAATAATTGTTCTGTGCAGGAATAAGGGATCCATTGCGCATGTACGAATTTGATATTAGAGCGGGAATGGTTTAATATAAATGAAAATGTATTAAAAGTTCTTTATAGGTAACTTTACAGGATAATTAAGTCTATGTATTACAGAAATAAAAAACGGATTATTAAATATATGAATTAAAGGACACTGATACCAAATATTTGACCTGAAAGGAGAAGTAACTATAATAATTTTATTAAAAAAAAGCTTTCATTATCCTGTGAAATTATGTAGGTATCTAAAACTTGCATCAATAAAAATGCAGAGAAATATTATCAAATAAATATATTTATTTTAAATGTATATATACAAAAAATATTATTGACACAAAACCCATTTAATATGAAGAAATATTCCTTTCCATTTTTAATTTTCAATCTTTTAACAATTGTAAAATAATTATTTAGTTATTTACTTAAAATCAAATTCACTGAAGGCTTATGGGATTAGATATTCTGCAAATTCTGTTGCACTGAAATCTACTTATACCTCTTGTTAGCTAAATAGGTGAACACTTTCAGATAACTAAACATTATGTATTATAATTAAGTAACCTTTTAACAAAATACTAAATGTTAAAGATTTTTGAAATTATAATGCAATAAATTCAAATATACATCTGTTAATTATTGTTTCTTTTTGGTGTTATTCTATTTCATAGATTATCACTAATGCAGCATTATCCTGTAGGTACTGTAGCCATTCCTGAATGCATGGGTTCACCTTGAATAACATTTTGATTATTTGTACTATCTAATGAAACTAAAATAAAAGTGATAAAATTAAGTATATTTACCAATATGTTAATAATTGTTATTGTTTAAACTATATTCATTTGTAGTATTTAATCAAGAAATATTGTATATTATTATAAATGTAAATAAAATATTTAAATACCTTTTGAATAAGTATGGTCAAGATGTTTAATTCTTTTACAAGGTATATTCTCCATTTCTTTCATATATATGTTTTCTTTGTTTACTGAAAAAATATTTAGAGAGCCATACATGTTAATAAAACATATATTGTGGTTTATTATAAATATGTATCTTTTTTATTTATTTACTTACATTTTATAGATAAATTCAGTGTGGGAAGGGAATCCTTTGATATAAACATATTAGTTGTATGGTACTTTTTTTCAAAATGGATGTGACACACTCTTTGGGAATTATACACTGATATTGAATCTTTCTCCAATAATTTCTTATTTCCACATAACTCAATCCACCTTTTGAACCTGCTGAGATCCTTTTCTGGGTTAGGAAAACGATGCCTTGGTGAAGTTTTATCTTTGCAACCAAAAACGGAACATTGGGTTCTTCCAGGCATACTAAAAATACAAAAATCTTAAGCTTTTATTGTACAGCATTACATGATTAATTTTATCTTTATAATGTTCGGTAACTAAGAAAATATGTATGTTAAATGGAACTTAATTAAATTCATTAGATTACTTACATTATTACCATATATAAGAACCAAAAAAGTTTTTTCTCAAGAACTTAAAAGTAATTGAATGTAATAATTGAAATGAGTTTTTTTTCTAAAGTACATCAAAAATAACCCACAATATTAATATATTTTATCTAGGTAATCTTCCAGTTTAACCATCCGCTTGAAAAAGCCTATGCGCATGTACCGCATGTACGAAATTATTCGAAATTGACAGCGGGGCAACCGCACAGTGTTGTCAGTTCAAATATTTTTTCAATTTCTTCAACAGCAATTAAAAATATAAATAATAACGTAGTTACTTCCCTTTCGTTATTTCGAATTAAATATATTGTAATTTGCGAATATAAAAATCTCATGTTTACATGGTATTCTGTGATTTTAATTTATTATGGTTATAAATTAATGAAAAACATTAACTACTACAATAAATGCAGTAGAAACTATAAGGGAAAACCATTTTAAATAATACATATTATATTAAAATTAAATAATATAATATACAGGGTGATTGATTAGTGTAAGGAAGCTCAGTAGATCTGTTATAGTAAAATTTACAAAAAAAAGTTATAAACAAATATTGTAGGTAGCTTTAAACTCCACATTTTAAAATGAGTTAAAATCTTACAGGGTGTTCCATAAGATGGTGGCACACCAAATTTATGTTTTTTAAATGGAACACCCTGTATTTTATATTAAATTTGAAATCTGCCTAACTTCCACATCACAACAATGTAAAGTTTTATTATGTTATACCGGGTATTTAAAAAGTTATAACCAATATTACCTATGAAACCCCTGTATAATTAAAAAGGGGAATACGAACATTGATCTATTGCAACCATAGTTTTTTAAAAATTGTTAAAAATTATAAAACATATATTCGTTTTCATAATATTCGTTAAATCAAAATGCAAGTACATTATTTTCTTGATAATTTTAAATAGAACACTCTGTACTTTATATCACTATCTAAGACTACTAATGTCATACTTCAAATTTTATGAAGTACTTCCTATACTTAGAGTTATCAGTTTTCTAGATATTTTTATTTTTTCATCAAAGTATTCATTTGGTAAATAATTTAACGATTACCAATAATTATTGTGAGTAATAAACTTTTTTACAAATGTATTGTCGCTTTCTTCATCCTTCCCTCTTAACTCTTCATAGAGGAAAAAATTCAAATTTTCTGTTGCGTGTATATTATATTATTTATTTAATTTTCTGCAAATTTTTTAAAAATATTGATTGAATATAAAATTTACAGTTCACTAAATATTGTATTAACAATATAACATGAGAGTAACACTTTCAATTGGTATTATATATTATTTTATAATTTTTCATTAAACAAATTTTAATTCTAACGCGTTTATTACAATTTCAAGCTAATAATCACATTATAATAAACAGCAATGTAGTTTTAATATAATATAAATGCAATATTTTAAAATTTCACTCGTAATTTTTCTTTTTTTATGGTATGTACATTTTTGAATGTTTGATGTTTTTTCACAAACATAAAGATGTATTTATTTTATAAACACACAATAACTGTAAAACTAGAACTAGTAATACTAATAATATATGTGCCTTAACTTTTTAATTCACTACCAGATAGCAATAAATTTGGAACTATGTAGTTTAGAAGACTATAAAATAAATGTATTGTCAGTATTATAGATGTGTACACCATTGGTTGTACTATTTTATTTTAACATTATTTCTTTTTGGATTGTATACAATTTGAAATAAAGGTATTTATTATATTATTAACAAGATTTAATCACATATGAAACTCTTTAAAATTATTTAAAGCTTCTTCTGCATTCTTTTCAGTGTGTGTTGTATTTTTATTAGTAGCAGATGGAAGATTTGTTTTTGGATTTGCTTGTTTTTCTATACTAGGTACTTCTGCTACTCTTATTTTATTTTCCAATTGTTGTAATGCTTTGTCAATTTCAGCTACTTTGTTTTTATTTTTCATATTTATCTGGAAAGTTAACAAAAATTAAAACATGTAAATATTTTTTACTGTAAAATACAAATGTGGTTTACCTCTTTCAAGTCAGTCTTTACAGCTTTTGCTTTAGCCTTAAATTTTAAGCTTTTGGCACCAGCAACTTTGAAAATGTTACCAACTTTCTTCTTGTTCTTTCCCATCTTTACCTAAAATAATAAATATATGGTTTATTAAAACAAAAATATGGATTTTAAGAAATATACTTCTTTTTGTATTGTTTTCCAAACTATCTTCCAACTTCCTTTTCCCAATATACTTAACAGTTAAAATCTCTTTTGTTAACTTTATAGTAACTCTCATCATTTCTTTAAGTGAACTTACAGTTCTTACTCTAAAGATATCTATAATGTCATCATTATTACAATTAAAATTTTTCAAGATTTGTTTTTTTGCAAGCTCCATATAATTTTCTCCCTTAACAAAACAATAAACAAAAATTAATGGTGAATTGTTAAAGCTGGGTAGTTCATCAGGACTAAACAATCCTTCAAAGTTAACAAGAAAATCCACAGCCAAAGCTGGAAGGTTCATTGTTATAAAAACTCTTTTTTCATTTTCAAGAACTTTTGGTAAATAATTCTTAAACTCAGATTTTATAAACTCTGCTCCATCTTTGTTAAACAATTTAAAATTTCCATTATCAATTTTGTTTGCTTTTGCATTATATTGAAGCCATTTGAAAGACTCTGGATTTAAATCATTAGCATACACCATACATCTTTTTTTAGCTGCAGGAATTGAAAATGGACCCACTCCAGCAAAAATATCAAACAAGACATCATGTTGATTTAATTTTTTTACTATCCGTTCATGTTCAGTACATAATCTCGAATTCCAGTACACTTTAGAAAAATCAAATTTAAAATTGCAATTGTTTTCTTTTACAATGGTCACCATATCAGCATCTCCTTTTAATATTTCCAAATTAAAATTTCTATAAGTATTATCAATCCTATTTACTTTGTTTACTACAGATTTACAACCATGAACTTTATCATAGAGAATATCCCCAATTATATTTTTATAAGGTAACAAATGTTCTCTGAGATTTACATGAACTATATGCCCAATTTTTGTAAAGCTGGATAGGCCTAAAACACATAATAACAATTACTTACTGTTTCTAGAATCAAAAAAATATGTGCTACATACCTTCTTGTTCAGCTGGAAGAATAGCTCGTAATAGATCTTCTGCTGAAAAGTTCTCATAAGTTAACTCAACACTTTTTATCTTCAGATCGTTTTCTGTAACACCATTAGTTTCCAAAGCGGATTGTGTTTCATTCGTGAAACCTGACCAGTTATTAATAAGCTCTGGTGATAGATAGATATCAACTTTATCATTAGCCTCATGATGTATTGGTTTAAATTTTTCTATTTTTAAAAAATATTTCTTAAGCAACGGTAAAACGCTATGCAAATGTTTCTTGTTAATTGAAAAATAATTAACTTTCACAGTCTTCTTTATTTTATCCTTATTTAAATTCTGCATACATCGAATATCGTCAGGAGGACTTAAGTTATTCATTTTGGAACTTGTTTTATTAAAGTTATGTAAACTTGAAGTGGAAGTTGAAAGAAGTTTACTATGTTTCTTTAATAAATTTAACATGGAATACTTACTGCAATTAAAATATTATTTGTATTTACAGAATAACACGTGTCTTCATATTTACTTTTACTTCTACAAAATATCTAACCTTAAAAATTCTTCATGTAGAAAATGTTTATTTACTGGACAGGACACATCACAGACACATGTTCTGTGATGGTACCATAGAGAAATAAAGAAATTATTACTATGGCGGATACAGAATTTAGTTCTGTGGTAATGGTATTAGGGAGATGAGATGATTTGTGGTATTGTGGTATTAGGGTTAATATATTTATTGAGGTTAGATTTGCATTTAAATAGAAAATGGAAGCATAATAGAAAATGATTATTTACTTTCATCATATTAAAAAAGATAAAATTCGAAAATATTATGATTTAAATAAAGGATGTAATATATTTTTGATATTGCTCGGTAATTTGAATTAAGGTAAGTACTGTAAGTTGTCATAATTTTGACCATCTGGCTTTATAAGGAAGGCACTTGATTTTTAACTAATAGGTCGTAGGTTCGAATCCTAACCATGTTAAATATTTTTTTCATAGTCCAAAAAAATTAACTTTTTTGAATTAATATATTAAATTATTTTTAATTATTGTCTTAAACTGATATTTGGTCATTTATGCAATTCATTATTTTTATAGTTGAAATCCTTATTTCTTGAATTTAAGACATTAAAATTCCATAAAAAGGGTTAAAAAATCGATAATTGTGTCGCGATAACTATTAGATTTAAAAAATATATTAATAATTTAATAACATAGTTTTATTACATTTTCTAGTTATGGAAGAAAAAGAAAGCAAATTTGTCAACAATAAGTTAGTTATTATAACTCCAAAAGAACTAGCTGAACTTGGAATTTATGATAATTTATTCAATATTAAATTTAATAAAACAGAAGATCAGAAATTTGCTGCTACAACATCAACAAGCAGTAGCAAGCTAAATCCAATTAAAACTCTAAAGAAAGCTATTGAGAAGAAAATTGTTTTAAATGATAAATCAGTTTTTAAGAAACCTGTTGAGCCTGGAACCTCCAAACTGAAGAAAATACAGACAGAGACCAAGAAACCTGTAAAATCCAGTAGAGAAAAGAATAATACAGACAAAAATAAATCTGATATTGCTAATAAATCTGTGACAAACAAAAATGTTAATGTTATTAACAATACACCCATTTATTTAAATAAGGAAGATCTCAATCAAATCATAAATATTTTTCCAGCAGCAGAGACACCAACAGATAAAATAATTGATAAGAACAATAGTTTAATCAATAATTCAAAAAAACTTATAGTTTCCAGGAAAAATAAACACATTCCAAATCTTGATGGTAGAAAAAATAGACAATCTACTACCGTTGTAAAAGATACTTCAAGTGAGAAAGAGACTGTAGACACAGTCATAAGTAGATTATTAAAAACTTCAACTGAATATAAAGATGAAGATAAAGACAAGGAAGGAATGGGTTTCTTAGACAAAAATAATACAACAGAAACCACAATATTTGATGAAACTCTTGACAAATCTATACAAAATAAAGAAAAAATAATTAGTAACATAATCAAAAAATGTGTAAAAGAACTTGGTTCAAACAGTTCCTGTGAAAAACAAGCTAATACTACTTCCAGTAAAAATAGTATCAATGATGTTGAAGTTAAAGAGAAATTTTTGGTTGGATTAGATACTGGTGGACTTAAATATAATGAAGAAACAGTAAAGGCAAGTAAAACTCCAAAATCAGAGAATACATTTAAAGTACCAATTAAAGATATTAACAATAAAGTACAAGAACTAAAGTATTCCAATGAAACAACCACTTTTAAAGATAAAGAAAATGTTTTAAAAGAAGATGAAAACAGTACACCATCAGTACAGGTGCAACAAGACCATGAACACAAAGATGAAATTACAACATCTGGTAGTGTTGTTAAACACAATAAACTAGAAAATATTAAAGATACAGCTCAGAAGTCTTTAAAAAAAGTAAGCAGATCAAAAAAGCATTGTACACAAGTTAGTGAAGACCTGTCTAAAGTAGAACCAGAAAAAACTGTAACTAGCAACACTTCTGAAAGACTTGAGTCAGATGCAGTAATGAATGAAAAATGCACTGCTATTCAACTTGAAGAAATAATTGAAAATAAAACAACTACCAGCAAGGAAAAATATACAGATATGAATAAACCATTAGATATACATTTTGCTGTTAAGTTGGTGAATGAAGAAGAAGATATTGCTGCTGCTACATCTGTCATCAGCTGCAATAACGAAAATAAGACAGACATGTTATCTACTAAAAAGAAAAGAGGGAGGAAACCGAAAAGTGAATGCCAGTCATCTCCTGTCCAGACCAAATTCGAACAAAAAATTGAATTATCCATGGAAACATCCAGAAGCGGAAGGAAACGACTCAAAATAAATTATTTGGAAATCGAAGGAATGTTAAACAATGACATACAAATGAATAAACAAAGGAAACTCAATTACACTGAAAATGAAGAACTAGTTAAAGCAGGGAATGAAACTCTGAAATATGTAGAAGATAATCAAGACATTAAATCTACTATACCTGAAAAGAAAATGGGTAGAATACCAAAACCTGTTCAAAAGGAAAAGTTAATTGAGGTTAGAAGGAGAGACTCTTCCTATACAAAACTAGAACTTGAGACAAATAGAGAAAGAAATGAAGCAAGTAGTGAATCTTTAAAATTGGTAGAGCTAGAAGATAAATATGTTGACACTGAATGTGTTAAACCTACAACTTCTGTAGAGAAAAGAGATAGCAATTTAAAACATGAAGAGACAATTGAAGAAAAAAGAATTGATACTTCCCATATAACACCAGAAGTTGAAGCAAACTTATCTAACTGGGTAGATGCAAATAAGGAAGAATCAGATGAAAATAATACATATCCAGGGCTAAGTGATCAATCTGAAGACTATGAAGGTCTTAAGTCTACAGAAACCACAATATCTGATTCAAAAGAAAAAATAATTAGTAATATAGATAAAAAATGTTTAGAAGTTTGTTCAAACAGTTCATGTGAAGAACAAGTTGATATTACTCCCAGCGAAAATAGTAACACTGAAGTTGAAGTTAAAGAGAAATTTTTGGTTGCATTAGATACTGGAGTACTTAAATATAATGAAGAAAAAGTTAAAATTCCTAAACATTTTAAAATATCAAAAGAGGCAAGTAAAACTCCAAAAACTGAGAAGGTACAACAAGAACTAAATTATTCCAAAGAAACAACCACTTTTAATAAAGAGCATAGTACACAAGTTACTGAAGATATGTCTATACTAGAACAAGAAAAAACTGAAACCAGCATTACTGTTGAAAGAGTTGAGTCCAATGCAGTCATGAATGAAAACTGCACTGTTACTCCATTAATTGAAGAAATAATTGAAAATAAAACAATTACCAGCAAGGAAAAAGATACAGATATGAATAAACCATTAGATATACATTTTGCTGTTAAGTTGGTAAATGAAGAAGAAGATATTGCTGCTGCTACATCTGTCGTTAGCTGCAATAACGAAAATAAGACAGAAATTCTATCTACTAAAAAGAAAAGAGGGAGGAAACCGAAAAGTGAATGTGAGTCATCTCCCGTTCAACGTAAAATCGAATTACCCATGGAAACATCGAAAAGCGGAAGAAAACGACTCAAAATAAATTATTTGGAAATCGAAGGAATATTAAACAAAGACGTCCAAATGAGTAAACGAAGGAAACTCAATTACACTGTAAATGAAGAACTAGTTAAAGCAGGGAATGAAACTCTGAAATATGTAGAAGAAAAGCAAGACATTAAATCTACTATACCTGCAAAGAAAAGGGGTAGAAGACCAAAAGCTATTCAAAAGAAAAATTTAATTGAAGATAGCATAATAGATTCTTCCTATACAAAATTAGAACTTCAAACAAATAGAGAAAAAAATGAACCAAGTAGTAAATCTTTAAAATTGGTAGAGCTAGAAGATAAATATGTTGACACTGAATGTGTTAAACCTACAACTTCTGGAGAGAAGAGAGATAGAAAATTAAAAAGTGAACAAACAATTGAAAATGAAAGAACTGATTCTTCCCATGTAACACCAGAAGTTGAAGCAAACTTATCTAATTGGGTAGATAAAAATAAAAAAAAATCAGATGAAAATAATAAATTTCCAGAGCTAAGTGATCAATCTGCAGACCATGGAGGTGTTAAATCTACATCTCCTGGAAAGAAAATAAGGAGTAGAAAACCAAATGAAGAAGAAAAGTTTAATGAGGAAAGAAGGATTGACACAGATGAAACAATTAATGACACTTTAACTTTTGCAGGGCTTAATAATAAATTTGATGAAGGCGTTAAAACTCCAACTCCTAGAAAGAAGAGAGGTAGAAAACCAAAAATTAAGCAAGAAGAAGAGTTAAATGATACTAGAAATGAAGAATCATCTCATGAGAAACAATTTAATGAAGGTATAATAACTGTATAGAAGAAACTATTTAAAATTTTCACTTTTATATTTATAAATTATACATTTTATTTCTTCATTTAAGATTTTTTTAAATTTAGTTATGGTTTTTTTATTGAAAGTTGTTTTAAATGTTCTAGATAATTCTATATCAAACTTATCTGACTCTAAGGACACAAAAGTGCAAGAATCAACTCCCAACAATGTTAATATTACAATTAGGTAAGTAAAGATTCAGTTTGAAATTAGATTATTAAATGAATATGAAAATATTTCAAAATTCTTTTAATTTTATGTTACAGTAAACCAATGAGTAAACGTGGTCGTAAAAAAAAGTGAGTTTTATTGACATTATTATTGCTCATGTAACTTGGAAATTATTTTCTTCTTTTTCACTGATGAGCTTCTAATTTTAGAATACCTGATAACTCTCAATACGCCACTCTTGATGATGACAACAATGTAATTTGCGTTGTTTGTAACATTAAAGTAAAGATTGGGGAATGGAAAAATCACAACAAAATAGTACATAACAACTTGGGATGGAGTCAAGGAGAACCTGAATTAGTAAGTTTAATAAAAAAACTGTCACGTTTTAAGCGAAATAAGATAGAAATGTGCGCTTTTCACCAATGAGTTTCAAATTTCAAAAAGTTTTTTCCAATCATTAAAAAAAAATTCCAGTTGTATTGGACAAGTTAAAGAAATTGTCCATTTTCAACTAATGATTACTTGTCTTGTTTAAATGGAACATGTATATTTGTACGAGGGTTGTCTGAAACGTTTCCGACCTCAACATGAAGATAGCAGCACTCGTAAACAAAAGTTGGGGAATGTGTTTGCGCATGCTTTGAAAGGTACCCACTAAAATTTCAGCCATTTTGGACGCGCAGTTGTTGTTTGACAATCATTTGAGTGAGTCGCTGTGAGTGTTTTTATGAAAATGGAAAAAATCGAGTATCGAGCTGTCATTAAATATTTGTTTTTGAAAGGCAATACACCTACGCAAATCAAAGACGAGTTGGACGCTGTGTACGGGGACTCTACACCATCATTTACCACCGTGAAATTTTGGGCTGCTGAATTTAAACGTGGCCGTACCAGCTTGGGTGACGATGAACGTTCGGGACGTCCAAAAACTGCAAACACTGACGATAATATCGCTCAAGATCATCAAATGGTGATAGACAACCGTCGAATTAAAATTAGAGAGATAGCAGAGGCTATAAACATGTCCAAAAAAAGCAAAGGTTGTTCCTTCGGCTGGGAAAGTGATGGCAACAAAAAAAGAATTTGGTTTCATCAAGACAATGCGCCGTCTCACACCTCAGCGGTTGCCATGGCGAAAATCCACGAATTACGGTTTGAACTGCTTGACCACCTTCCTTACTCACCAGATCTAGCCCCAACTGACTTTTTTTGTTCCCTAAGCTAAAAGTTGCGCTCGGAGGACAGAGATTTTCGTCGAATGAGGAGGCCATCACCATCGAAAACAACTATTTTGCAGAGAAAGACGCCGAGTACTATTTGGACGGGTTGAAGAGATGGGAGCATCGCTGGGAGAAGTGTATAGACTTACAAGGAGACTATGTAGAAAAATAAAAATTAGTTTGAAGAAAAAATGTCTAGTATCTTTGTTAGGTCGGAAACTTTTCAGACAACCCGCGTACACCATTTTAAAGCTGATTTCTTAACAGTTCAAAAATGTAAACAATGTGTAATTTAATTCTCACAAATCAAAATTATTATTTTTATTATCGCCACCAGATTTTTCTGCCTTCCTAAGCAGGACGGTACACCTTGTAATTTTTCTTTAGCAAGAAAATCTGTGAGTAGGGTATTTGGGGTGAAATCGATGAGGTGGACCGATCGAATGGGCGCATAATTCTCCGGATTTGACTGAACCTGATCTTTTTTGTGGGGTTATGTTAAGGATACGTGTTATAACTCTATTCCTCAAAACATCGACTAGTAAAAATCTAACATCAGAAATGTTATTGATGGAATTCCATAAGAAATGCTACAAAATTATTTTTTGAACTTACAACTTAGATTTGAAATATGTATAGACGAAGAAGGAGGTCACATTCAATAATTTCTAAAAAATTTATTTGCCACTATTATATTAAGGAGCCCGTATCCCATGCAATCTGAAACGAAAATGTGTCAATGATTGTTTTGGCCATGAAGTGCAGACATCTCTTAGTAATAGGATAAACTAACAGAAATAATAATAGAATCCTTTCACTAAATTGCTCTATTCATCGGAAAAAATTTTACCTGCTAAAAACACATGTTTTAGGGCTAAAAACCATTTATATAATTCTCATTTCTAGACCTTGCCAGCCAACAAAATATATTTTGTATTTTATCTCGGGAAAGAACAAGGGTAGATCAACATTTAGTAATATCAATAGGTGCTCTAGTAATTATTACTTTTATCTTTAGTTTTTATTAAACACATTTTTTATTTGTATTTTTAATTCTATATATACCTAATCACCGGTAGGGAAGGTTTATTATTTTTATAAGTTTATGGTTGTGTGTGATTATTTTTAAATCAGTTCTAGGTAAGTGTCAAAAAATTATTAAAATATTATTAACTTAGAGGCGATGCATTTACAAATGACACATTAAAGTGGTCAACATATTTTAATTTTGTAACACCTATTTACTTGCATCGAAAATTCGGAGACTAGATACTTATGAAGAATAATGATGTTTTCTAGAACGTTGCTGGATTTAAACTAATGTTTTAAAATTTGATGAAGTGCTGCAAACTACCCACTATTACTACCCGAATGTTAACCCTTCAGGATTATTTGTTGACTTGAAATACGGTTTATTAGGTGCATCGCCTGATGGTAAACGAATTATTGTAACTATTGTATACATATCAGAGCTTAATAACTTATTATGTTTTAGGTTTAATTGATTCAGATGAACTTGTTGAAGTAAAATGTTTTTTAAAAGTAGTCACATCAAAAATATCATTGAGAGAGGCCGTAGAAAAGCGTATGGTTCCTTGCTTAAAAATTGAAAATAATGAAATTCACTTGAAGGAAAATCACAATTATTATTATCAGATAAGATTTGTTACTGGCTTTTCATTTTTCTAATTTTTTTAGAATATTACAAATTATTGTTTTTAGATACAAAGACAACTCGACATCACAAGAAGAAAAACATGCCATTTTATTATTTATACGGGAGATGATAATCCACTTTTTACCGAAAACATAAATTTCAACGAAACTTTTTTTAACAATATGGTAGAAAAGTTAAGACGATTCTATGAGGATTGCGTTGGGCCGGAAGTTATTTTAAACAGGAGAGGCAAAAGATTAAAATATAAAGATCCACCAGAAAATATTTAAATGTAATAATAATAAAATTATATTTTTTAAATAAAATATTTTGATGCCAGTTTTTCTTTTTACTTAATTCAGAATACCACGTATACAAAATTTACGCTAACATTTTTTTCTCTCAGAAACCTGTGGCCAGATTTCTTCCAAAACTTGACCAAGAAGTGTCTATATGGCCACCAATAATTGGTATTTTTTTCAAGAATTTTGAATTTACAGTTTTTTGTTATTAACAATTTTATAATTTTTATATTTATTTACAACGATGTTTATTCTGTGTCTAATGTTTTTTTTTAATTGTGCTGGGAAAATGGAATAATAAAAACTTATTCTGTAAGCGATCGCTCGGCACACAAACAATAATTTTATTTACCCTCATATATAACTATAGATGGCCAGCCGTACGCTGGCTATTATAATTAAAATTTCTTCAAGATATAACAATGATATAACTGGTCTACTGACAATCAATATCCGCAAATCAGTATTCTTTTTTTCATTTTTCTAATTTGTTTTATTGAATAATTGTTTTGTAAATATCGCAAAATATTTAAAAAACGTTACATTAATTTATAATACAAAAATTTGTTTTGACTTCGTTAATAAAAAAAAGAAAAAAATATATAGTGCCTAGTTCCATCTATGATAAAAGTTATAAACTAAAGTACAATTATTTCGTCATTAACTACGTCCATTTTTGATCCAAAGTGAAAAAATAAAAATAAAATGCAGCATGATTTTAGTTTCTAACTATTTCTTAGGTCTGATCTCTTTAGAAAATTCTGATTGGGCTATTTGATAGAAGAATGTTCAACTTAGGAAAGGTTTAGTTTCATTTTAAGAAAATTTTTTTAGATTGTTGTTTATTTATACAAATGTAAAGGTCTAAAATAGTTCGCATTCAACAGCTCTTTTTCAATATTAAACAATTAATTAACAAAAAATAAATGCAATCCTTACCTAAGTTAGACCTTTATATGCAATTTAGTGAAAAAAATAAAACGATTTGAGTTGTAATAACGGAGAAAGTTAGAATAAACTTAACGCTATAATGTTTAAAGCAATAAACACAACTTTTTTTAAAGCTGTATATCTACTTATTTCAGTGTATTGATGACAAATAAATTTAAAAAAGCAGAAAAAGCTTTTGGCTATATTAGAAATAATGAGAATGCACGCACTCATAAAAACTCGTGGATCTTCTTTATTTGTGAGAATTAAATTACACATGTTAACATTTTTAAAAAGCTAAAAAACTTATAGCTTTCGAATGGTGTCAACATATACAGGGTGTTCCACTTAAATAAGTCAAGTAATCTTTAGTTGAAAATGGGCAATTTTTTTAACTCGTCCTGTAGAACTGGGAAATTTTTTAATATTGGGAAAAAACTTTTTGAAATTTGAAACTCATTGGTGAGAATCGCACAATTCTATCTAATTTCATTTAGTCAATAATTACGCTTAAAACGTGTCAGTTTCAACTGGGACACCCTGTATATTGCTAAAGGAAAAACAACTACTTTCTGGATTATATGCCTTTGGTCGATGGTCATCACGTTTTCTAGTGGGATGTAATTCAATGTTGGGCGGCAAGTATATCATCTGGAATTTAGTTATTTTGTTTAGAAATATGATATCCTTTTGATGATTGGAAAATAGTAATAATAAATTTTTATATTTAGCGCTTAGATGATACTGTACTATTAAAGAATATACTGCAACCGTTACTTACCGAAAATAAACTATTGGTGTGCTTTAAATGTAAAAATGGTTATAAGAAAATCAAGGAATTCATTTTACATAAAGAAGAATGTGAAGGAATTGTTAACAATGGTAAAGTTACATGCGCCGTCTGCAACGATTTAATCGCTAGGGAATTGTGGCGGAAACACAAACTGAAACATAATAACTTGGCGTGGAGAATCGGTGATCCTCCTATGGTAAGGAGAATACAATTTTGTTTTATAATTTTCTTTATATTATCTTCATGCCAAATTACTTAATATTCTTGAATATACAGTTAAATTTAAATTATAGTCCAGGTGTGCTGTATTTTTTGGTAAAAAATTGTTATATAAAATGTAGCTATTGATTACGGTAGAGTGGCTTATAAATAAGTCATTCAACTAGGAGGCACTTTTAGCATGATTATAAGGGGCGCAAAAGAGGTAAAGTTTCAGAGTTTGACCTTCAAATGAAAAGTGATTAATAGAAAAGTTGTAGATCGTGCCAAAATCTTTAACTTTTCCCTCTTTTATTTTCACACATAACCTCACTTTTCCGCGGAGGTTCAATTGTTTTTTAAACAAACCAAGATTTCTCTCGTTTCGCTTGACCGATCTCAACAAATTTGGGCTCATATGAAAGAGCATAATTTACACTACAAAACGCTTACATAATTATGACTTTTTGATTTTCGTCTTCGCCGCTAGATGGCATTAACTGAATTGATATCAAATTTTTGAGTTTTTTTCAAAAAAAAACAAACGTAATGGTATATTCATTTTTATATACTTTAAAAGAGGATGAATTTTTCTAAAATTAAATGAAAAAATTAATCATCTACCTTTTTTTGAACCGTTGATATTGACCAAAATATAATTTTATTACATTAAAAAATGGCACGCCACTGTTTTTTATCAAAATAAAAATCAGCTTTTTAATCTCTTATTAGTTGCTAACAAAAAGAAGCTCTTGACTTTTTTTCGTTAGACAAACGGTTTTGGATTGAAAAAATAAAATAGGTTTACATGGGGCGCCCCTATCTCGAAACATACTGATTTATTTATTTATTTTTATTGTATTTTTTCAATCCAAAACCGTTTGTCTAACGAGGAAAAGTCAAGAGGTTCTTTTTGTTAGCAACTAATAAGAGATTAAAAAGCTAATTTTTATCTTGATAAAAAACAGTGGCGTGCCATTTTTTAATGTAATAAAATTATATTTTGGTCAATATTAACGGTTCAAAAAAAGGTAGATGATCAATAATTCTCTTCATTAAATTTTAGAGAAATTTATCCACTTTTAAAATATATAAAAATTAATTTACCACTACATTCGTTTTTTTTTTTTGAAAAAAACTCAAAAATTTGATATCAATTCAGTTAACGCCATCTAGCGGCGACAGCAAAAGTCAAATATTCAAAACCAAATAAGCGTTTTATAGTGCAAATTATGCTCTTTCATATGAGCCTAAGTTTGCTAAAATCGGTCAAAAGAAACCGGAGAAATCTTAGTTTGTTTATAAAAAAAATTGAACTTCCACCACCGCTTTATTTTGACAGATAGAACAAAACGTTTTAGACAAAAAATATGGGGAAATGGTCAGTAAATATGAAAATGATATATTTTCATTATGCAAAATTCTATACAAATCCTATTTTTCTTCTTGGTGTTGGTTGTTACGCCTTCTAGCGGACGTTTGACAAACTCGAAAATAATTTACAGCAATTTCTCTTGACGACTTTTATCATGAATTATATGTGAATACAATTAGTGTTCTAAATAATTTAGTATTTATAAGAACCGAATGATACGCCTATCCGCTCATTTTTGACATTTATATGCAAATATGGCTTTGGCAGTATACTGTAAACATAAACAAAGAGTCAAGATGGCCGACTTCCGTCGCAAATTTTCCTTAAAGTTAATATATGACAGACTCCTTCCTGTTTCTTTTTGTTCTGAGGTACAAATAATACGCCATTTTTCGTTCTAAAATTAGTACGAAAAATGTTATTTTTTGTAAAGGTCGACGGAAAAGATTTTTAAATTAATGATAGTTTCATCACTTATTACAATAATTATCTCCCGCATCACTATTTCAGTCATTTTTCGAAAATCCAATTAAACTATGAATATGGATATTATATTAATACATGATCTAAAAGAGTTTATTTTATGTTATTTACTCTAAACAGCTTGAATATTAGGCTCATGCAGGACCAAAAATAAGCGGGTTTTAACTTTGTCACTACCAAAAATATTATCAGAAAACCCAAAATCATATAACATAATTGAATTCTATCATGAGATAAATTGACGTTACGTTAAATTAACCTGTGGCATCAGATGTTGACAGCAATACTGCAAATTGGTAAATTTTGTAATCATTAAGGGTCCGGCAAACCTCTGTCGTCGTTCTACAACTCTTATTGTGTATAACTTACAGATTTATTCAAAAGGTATATGTCAAGGGTAGAAAATACATAATATGAAAATCTTCAATGCAAATTAGCTACAATAAGGCAAAAGTTTGTTTGGATATAATGGCGACCGTGACGTTTCTAATAATGTGATGTATTGCAAAAACTTACTATAACAATTGTATCTACGGACAAAAGTACAATACAGAACGATTTTTACTATACAGGGTCTGGCAAACTTCTGTCACAGTTTTATAACTCTTATTGTATATAACTCGCATACTTATTTATAAGGTATATGTAAAGGGTAATTGAATCACTTATTTGAGAAAGCCTACAAATTGCGAATTTTTTTGTTACAAAAGTTCCTTTTTAGTTTTTTGCATTTTTGGGGTCATTATTAGATGGGAAGTATAATTTTACTTAATTTTATAAGAAACTAGATAAAAAGACGAAGAAAATGAGCCACATATGAAATCTATAAAATTATTTTTTTATTGATTTACCTGGAATAATGGAATATCTCGGAAAATTTTAGAGGTATAGGATTCAGGAAAAAAGTGAGGTTATGTGGGACATAAAAAAGTTTTTCATTTGGAGGTGAAATTCTGCCCCAAAACGCAAGATTTCGATATTTTTGCCTACCCAAAACCACCCTAGAAGAGCCTTCCTAGTTGAATAACATTTTTTTCTATTCTAATTTTTTATGGGTACAGCATTCCTGGACTAATAATTCAAAATTTCATCAATGCTGCTTGATTTGGTGTTGCTCTTAGTTAAGCTTTCTTCTTTTCATTCTACTTACTCTTAATTAATAAACGATTTTAGACTAGACTACCCAACATACATAATATGTATTATATCTGTTTGATACTAACCTTTGCCAAGTATAGCTGGTCTAAGTTTGAGAACACCACACTAGTATTAATTTCACATATTTTTGTGCCCCGAAAACTCTTAAGCGCGTCTTCTTGTTCGTCGCTCAAATTACACCAGTCCGGACTCTGTTAAAAATCGCACTTATCAGTTTTGTTTGAATATTTTGTGGTAATAATTTGTATTGGCATTTTTAATTTAAAAATAAACATAGATTTATGTCCTATGATAAAGCATATTATACGTATTAGGTATACTGAATTAACAAACAGTTTTCTGCAAATCAAAATTTAGGATGGATTTTTCAACTTTAATGGCATACTTTGGAAACTTTGGAAAGGACTATCACTTATGATCTACCACTAAACAAGTTAACTATCCAATTTCACATGCTTTTTTCATACTGTACGGTAAAGTGCCATTTCCCGGACTCAAACGAGTCCGGTACACTTGTACTTTACAGTACTCTTCAATTCTTCCAATGTTGTTTGAAATAATAAGTGAATCAACATAAACTAAGCTTTTATTCTAGTTTTTGAAGATTGACATTAATTATACAACTGCTGTTGCCAGCAATATGTATTAATGGAGTTGTTGATGGATTTACAGTGTTTTCTGTAATCGCGGAAGACGTGTGGCTGTGATGTAGCACTTCAACAAAAGTTTCTTCCCTTTGGATCATTCTTGCAACCTTGTTATTGCCTTCAATCGATTCTTCTATATACTTTTCAGCAACTGAAGAACTTTTCCATCCACCGTGCTGTTTTAGAACTTTAAGGTCAGCTCCAGCATTGGCCAACAACGTTAAGGATGTCCTTCTGAATGACCTTTATACTTTCCTGGTTGGTCTAGTTTTAAGAACTCAGCTATTTCCTTAGGTGCTCCGCCAACAGTATGTTGTATACCAGCTCTTTGAGACAGACATTTTCTTTGTCTATAACCCACCAAAAGAGCTTTCAGGGAGACGTGTTGCCGTAAATTCATGTATTTTCTAAACACGTCCAAATAGTGAACCTCATCACTGTTAATCACAGTGAAAGCTCGTGGAATATGCGTTTTTGTCTGGTTAATCTTAGCTACTAGCTGAGTACCCGTATTTTTCACATCACTAACTTCTAAATTATAGATCTCTTCCCTTCGGCAACCTCCAGCAACTCCAAGTAATGCTATTACTTTGAGTAATAGATATTCTTTATTTGGAGCGTCCCTCATGAAGCTGTCAATTTGTTCCTTTGTCAGCACTTTTGACTGGTTTGGCTGATGGTCTACATTTTGTTTTTTGGAGCGTCCCTCATGAAGTTTTCAATTTGTTCCTTTGTCAGCACCTTCGACTGGTTTGGCTGATGGTCTACATTTTGTTTTTTCAAAAAAGCTATCAACTTTGGGAAACTTGATATGTTGACATTCTCATTAACCATATCATTGATTTTACCATCGAGTATTTGAACCATAATGAAGAAGGGTTGAATGTTTTTGAATGAAAATTTAAACTGTTGAAAAAAATATTCTTTAAAAAACATGTTCTTACCACATCCAAAAAGTAAGCCAACATCACATTTTCATCAGCACTACTTTTCAAATTGTGTTGTTCACGCCAGTTGCAAAACAGCGCATATTCTTTTTCATTTTTTTTTCGCATACTTAACTGGAATGATTTGCCCTATCGCAGTTTTCTCAGCAATTTCATCTAATATCAGATCCATTTTCTCTGCAGATATTTCGTGTGTGCAGAAAAATTCAATATGTGTTCATTTTTTATTTATAAAGCAAATCAACCATGTTAAGAATAAATCAAGTAACATAATTTTTTCACAACAGTCTACATGACTTCCTAATAAAATGATCAAATATGTCATTTCAGGTTCATATTTTATTGCGTTTAAAACCAAAAGCAGTGTGAAAAAAAATATAGTACGATACACGTCCGTGAAGTGATTATTACGGTACTCGATTAGATATTCTTGACTCGCCTCATATTTAATGCAAAAGTTTGAAGTAGTAGTTAGTAGTAGTTCATAAGTGATAATCCTGAGTGTTAGGTGATAATTTTTTTAAGTATGAATTGACCATTTATTTCCTCGGTTACATCTTTGATTCATTTTCGGATATTAAAGAGATTTACATTTTATTATCCCACTCACTTCTGAGTCGGAATGTATCCCTTCAAGTAACTGTTTTCCCAATATAAAGGCAATCAATGCGACATGTTTTTTATCCATATTATCTACTATAAAATTTAAAATAGAAATAAAAATAAAAGTTAAACAATAATATTTATTAGAGTATTAAGAATATTAAAAATAAAACTTTTAAAAACCAACTTCCATTTTTTATTCAAAAAAATTGATTTTTTAACTTAATGACAGCTGCCTCGCTAAAAACAATGCTAGTTTTAGCGAAGCCCTGATCAAACATACACTCATTCTTTAATATGTGCAACTTGATACACATCCACTCCCCTTATTATCATAGAAACTACTAGTTAAGTGATAGTAAACGTTTGTACCTTTTAGAACGTTAATGACGAGAATGTGGTTACGCCAATTTTGTTGGCTCTATACAAAGCCAAAAAACCGTTACATTGCGAACGATGTAAAGAAGTGAAAAAGTCAGTGTTGGGTTTTTTGTCTCATCGCTATCAATGCGGATTGGATTCTGAAGCTGCTAAGATCCCTTGCGAAGTATGCGGAAAAAAGTGTTTGCCGTCCAGTATGCCGTCACACTTAAAACAACATTATTTGAACAAGGAAGAAGAATCGGAAAAACGAAAATCTGATTATTTCGATGTTGATCCATATACACCACTCACAAAAAGGAAAGCTGCTTCTAAGTAAGTAAACGATTAAATTTGACTACAAAATCTGATGAATATATTTTAGAGCATTAACGATACTAGACCAGATTTCGAAAGGAGACAAATTAGAACATTTCCGGGTAAGAAAAATAAATAAACATTATTATCCGAATGTGTATTTTATTTTGTTTGCAGTTTTACGTTAAACAGATGAAATTTGATGAAAACGATGAATTTATCGCATTTTTAAGAAAAGAATTGCAAGAAAACAAATTGTTAAAGTGTAGAATATCAGGATGTGAATTTAGCGCACAAGCTGTACCAGTTTTACTAGAACATATGAACAAATGTCCTTTAACACCAACAGAGGTAAATTTTTATATTCTTGAACGATAAGTATAATTGGCACAGTCATTAGGATTCTTGCTGTCAAATTACACAACACTGTTGAGTAATGTGATTATATAATTTTCTTAATTTGACGGATTAAGCTTATAAGTAGTGAACCGGAACAATTCTCAAATCACTCTGAATTCGTATTTTAAAGAGCTTTATTATTTATATAAAACTACAAACTAGAAAAAATATGACAGTTCTGCCCTACGAGATTCTGTTTACCTTGAAGTTGTATTAAACAAATTTAATTTATTTTGTAGCATTACTCTTGCAACAATTGTTACACGGTTTGCTCGAGCGAAGAAGCGGTGATTCAACATCTGGAGACTGTGCATGATCGAAAAGTCAACTTGGACAACGATTACGAGCAACAAAATCAAAGTTCAGACGGGGAAGACGAGATCGAAGAAGTTGAAACTGAACTAGATAATAAAAAAAATCGAAAATCTACCGTAATCGTCAAAAGAAACAGGGAAGATAAACGTAAGTATGTTCAAAGTTCAACGTTGTTGGATACAATTATTCCAATTTGGTTTATTTAGAAACTCCTTTGTTCGTTCTATCAACCAGCAGGAAAAATATCAAGAAACTGTCTCTCTATTCACACGCCTTCAAATTCACGTTTGAGTTGTAAGTAATCACTAAGAAACACTAGAACTTATTTAACAGACACTATTTGCTGTTTCAGTTGTCGGATGCACTTTACAGCTACAAATCTATTCGAAAATTTGTACTCCCATGGACTGGACCTATTCGAGGAGGATATAGAACAATATCTACCGCCAAATGATGTATCGTGTGACGTTTCCAGAAAAATAGTTCATGGATTCGAGAATGTCCACTCCACCGACTATGAATTAAAAAAGTTCGAGTTGTTCGAAGTGGAGAAAAATGATTGTAAGTTTTCCACAGCTCTGCTATTGCTTGTGGGTCTATGTTCAGGATATTTGAGGCTTAGGCTCGTTCTTGAGCATCGATAAGCACTTATAACTCGACTCAATCAGTTATCAGACACATTATTCCTGTACAGAGTAAACAAGATTGTAGTTATACAAAAATTAATAAAAAGGGCCCCATTCACGATGAGATTGGTATTAATACCAGAATATCGATACAAATCTCATAGTGTATTTGGATGTCAGTATCGCTGTATCAGTATCAGGCGGTATCACTATCTGTATCACTGTAGTGAAACTTCGATACCGCGCGCATGTTACTAATGGTGGATTTATGCAGGAGTTTTAAGACTTATGTAATAAGTCATAAGAAAGTTCAATAATTGATTTTCAATTAATTTGTTTATACACTTGGTCATACGTCTTAAGTTTTACGAGGGTTGTCTGAAAAGTTTCCGACCTAACAAAGATACTAGACATTTTTTCTTCAAATTAATTTTTATTTTTCTACATAGTCTCCTTGTGAATCTATACAGCGATGCTCCCATCTTTTCAACCCGTCCAAATAGTACTCGGCGTCTTTCTCTGCAAATTAGTTGTTTACGAAGGTGATGGCCTCCTCATTCGACGAAAATCTCTGTCCTCCGAGCGCCACTTTTAGCTTAGGGAACAAAAAAAAGTCACTTGATGCTAGATCTGGTGAGTAAGGAGGGTGGTCAAGCCGTAATTTGTGGATTTTCGCCATGGCAACCGCTGAGGTGTAAGACGGCGCATTGTCTTGGTGAAACAAAATTCTTTTTTTCTGCAACTGTGGCCGTTTTTCCGCAATTTCTGCCTTCAGCTTGTCAAGTAATGATGCGTAGTATGCTCCTGTAATGGTTTTTCCTTTTTGAAGATAATAGATTAAGATAACTCCATGACTATCCCAGAAAACAGTTGCCATCACTTTCCTAGCCGAAGGAACAACCTTTGCTTTTTTTGGAGCCGATTCCCCCTTCGCAGTCCATTGCTTTGACTGTGTATAATGGTGTATCCAAGTTTCATCTACAGTAGTTAATCGGCGCCAAAGCTCTGATTTATTGCGCCTAAACTGCGCCAACAGAGAGTTGGAAATGTTCATTCGAACACGTTTTTGGTCCAAAGTTAGCAAACGCGGCACCCAACGCGCGGACAGCTTTCTCATGCCTAAACCTTGATTCAATATGTGACAAACACGTTCTTTAAACATGTTTATAGCCTCTGCTATCTCTCTAATTTTAATTCGACGGTTGTCTAGCACCCTTTGGTAAACTTGAGCGATATTATCGTTAGTGGTTGCAGTTTTTGGACGTCTCGAACGTTCATCGTCACCCAAGCTGGTACTGCCACGTTTAAATTTAGCAGCCCAAAATTTCACGGAGGTAAATGATGGTGCAGAGTCCCCCTTCACAGCGTCCAACTCGTCTTTGATTTGCGTAGGCGTAACGCCTTTCAAAAACAAATATTTAATGACAGCTCAATACTCGATTTTTTCCATTTTCATAAAAACACTCACATCGACTCACTCAAATGATTGTCAAACAACAACTGCGCGTCCAAAATAGCTGAAATTTTAGTGGGTACCTTTCAAAGGATGCGCAAACACATTCCCCAACTTTTGTTTACGAGTGCTGCCATCTTCATGTTGAGGTCGGAAACTTTTCAGACAATCCTCGTAGTCATAAGTCTTAAAAGTTGTTTAACATTAATCTCTTATGACTAAAAGTTATGATAAATTCACTCTGCGCATGTCTGTTAATAAGACATTTAAAACATAACATAACCTCGTATCTTGCTTTGTGACATTTTGGGAAATATTTTCATTTATCTCAATTTCAACATAAAATAGGTACCAAAATGGATATAGATGACAGCCAATTAATAGAACTTGAATTTTGAATTAATTAAAACTCCTGCATAAATCCACCATGAGACAGGTCTCAACGTGTATGTAGTTGTTTTATTATATCGCGATATTTTTAACCTATTCAGAAAAAAATATAGACCATTTCCACCTGTAAATTAACCAATTTTTAATAATCGTGTAGGGACAGTAAAGATACAAATCTCAGATACATGTATCGCCATTTGTCGTGATACATGCATCGATACCGATCTCAACGTGGATGGGGTCTTCCAGACGTGTCTGCATTACATCACAACCTCTGAATTGCAACAACTAAAGCTTTTACCGGACTATCACAAGAATTGTCTGGCTCGGTTCGACAAAATGAAATTTTTTGATGTAAGAATAAACCGGGAAGTACTCATTTCTGGCCGGTTGAAAAAAATATTTATGAATGTTTGAATGTCCCGTTATTACATTTCATTAATACAGGGTATCTTATAGTACTGACATTCTATTTTTTTTTTAATATCAGTTTCTAAAACTAATAAAAATTTTTATCGGGTCACCAGTCACTCCCGTTTCAAATGTTATCACAGTTGTGGACAACGACACATTGGACGTTTTTGAAGTTATACCTTAGGCGTTAGTGGGACCAGCATACATTCAATATTGCATAAATTTTGACGGTCAAAAAAAATTGTTTGCGTTGGATCCCACACAATTTGTCAATCGCTCAAAAAAAGGCTCGTGTCGATTGGTCGAAGGAAATGCTCAAAAAATACGATCGCGGTGCTTCGAAACACGTCTATAGGTGAAGATAGGTGATAGGTGAAGAATAGTGGATTTACGCGTATGAGCCCGAAAGTAAACAGCAGTCGACTGTATGGGTGTTTCAAGATGAGCCCAATCCAACAAAAGTTGTTCGCGCACGAAGCACTTCCAAGCAAATGGTCGCCTGTTTTTTCGGAAAAACTGGACATGTCGTAACCGTACCACTAGAACAACGCAGAACAGTCAATTCTGAGTGGTACACAACCATATGTCTGCCAGTTGTCTTCCAAGAAATCAGGAAAACGAAGCACGAAGCACTTCCAAGCAAATGGTCGCCTGTTTATTCGGAAAAACTTGACATGTCGTAACCGTACCACTAGAACAACGCAGAACAGTCAATTCTGAGTGGTACACAACCATATGTCTGCCAGTTGTCTTCCAAGAAATCAGGAAAACGAAGCACGAAGCACTTCCAAGCAAATGGTCGCCTGTTTATTCGGAAAAACTGGACATGTCGCAACCGTACCACTAGAACAACGCAGAACAGTTAATTCTGAGTGGTACACAACCATTTGTCTGCCAGTTGTTTTCCAAGAAATCAGGAAAACGAAGCACGAAGCACTTCCAAGCAAATGGTCGCCTGTTTTTTCGGAAAAACTGGACATGTCGCAACCGTACCACTAGAACAACGCAGAACAGTTAATTCTGAGTGGTACACAACCATTTGTTTGTCAGTTCTCTTCCAAGAAATCAGGAAAACGAAGCACGAAGCACTTCCAAGCAAATGGTCGCCTGTTTTTTCGGAAAAACTGGACAAGTCGCAACCGTACCACTAGAACAACGCAGAACAGTTAATTCTGAGTGGTACACAACCATTTGTTTGTCAGTTCTCTTCCAAGAAATCAGGAAAACGAAGCACGAAGCACTTCCAAGCAAATGGTCGCCTGTTTTTCGGAAAAACTGGACATGTCGCAACCGTACCACTAGAACAACGCAGAACAGTTAATTCTGAGTGGTACACAACCATTTGTTTGTCAGTTCTCTTCCAAGAAATCAGGAAAACGAAGCACGAAGCACTTCCAAGCAAATGGTCGCCTGTTTTTTCGGAAAAACTGGACATGTCGCAACCGTACCACTAGAACAACGCAGAACAGTTAATTCTGAGTGGTACACAACCATTTGTCTGCCAGTTGTCTTCCAAGAAATCAGGAAAACCAACCGCCGAAGACGGATCACTTTTCACCACGACAATGCGAGCTCCCACACATCGGCTCAAACAACTGCATTTTTGAGCACCCAAAACATCGATTTGATGAGTTATCCGCCGTATAGTCCTGACTTGGCACCGAATGACTTCTTTTTATTCCCTTACGTAAAAAACAAACTGAGAGGTCAACGTTTTTCGACACCTGAAGAAGCGGTTGCTGCATTCAGAATGCATGTTTTGGAGATACCTGGCAAAAGTGCTTCGACAATTGGTTCAAAAGCATGCAAAAGTGTATAGATCTTCATGGGGAATATTTTGAAAAACAATAAAGTGATTTTCGATGATTAATGTTTGTTTTTGTTCTCTAATCCCGAAATATAAAAGGCAACCCTCGTAATGAACAATTTTACTACTTCAATAAAGTTAGGTTCTACAGCTAGTAGTAAACAAAATGTATTTTACAATCTATTTGCTTTTTATAATATTTAAAAATAACCCGTAATTAAAACAGCGTCTTTAGTCTTGCCTTTATCAGAAAACTTGACATGTTTCAGCGAGCGTAACGATATTCTGCGGAGGACCGATTCGTAGCATGGCCTGGTTACCGACACCTTACACATCATTAAACGAACTGCAAATCCTAGCAGTGGGAATCGGGCACAATTTCGATGGGATATACTACTTCGATGAGAATTACGCCGAACGCACCTTGATACAGTTCTGGAATTTCGGTGTACTGAAGAATCGACTGGACATTCAAACGCCTACATTCGAGTTTGGTCTGGTATTCGATAACGGACCGATATGGCACATGGAATGGTGTCCGCATGGGTGTTTTAATCCAGAAAACACCAACGGGGTAACTAGAATGGGACTGTTGGCTGTTGCCGGTTCGATGATGCCTGTAAATATTTACTCCATCCCATTTTTAGAAGAAAAAGAAAAGTAAGTAGTTGTTTGTTTAGAAAATAGTTTGTTATTAATGTTTTTTCAGGGGATTGTTTTACAAGTTAAATCCCGTACTGAAGCTACAATTGGTACATAAACAAAGCGAATTGAAAAGAAATATTTTCGCTACAAAAATATCCTGGAGTAAGGTAAGTAGTGCGAGGTAAATAATCACCTAGCTTAAATCTAGTTTATATTTTAGGTATCAGGTTGTACCAGCGTGGCCGTTGGCTATTCTGATGGAAACGTAGCTATATATAACATTAAAATCACCTCGAACTTGTCGAGATTTAAAGATAATACAACAGAAGTGCTGCTGCCGCAGAAAATCATCAAAGCACACACGCATTTCATATCCGGTAAGTGCATTTCATATCCTGTAAGTGTGTCTTTCAAATGTCGGGTTAACAATGGTCGCATTCAGCGGAAGTTACCGATACCGATAGTGTAAAAAGCTCCGACGTAAGCTGACTTCAGATTTTTAGTCAAATTCTATTACCATTGTCTAACCTATAGTATAATTCCAAAATTGTAGAGGGTGACTCATGTTTTAATGGTTTTTGAAGGCCAGTAAAAAAGATGTTTACGCTTTCAAAAAATATATTTTTGTTGTTGGGTTATGGACAAGAGGAGAAAATTTTATTATTATTTAATAAACAAATTAGTGGATTATTGCAAAATCTGATTAATTTCTTCAAAATTAAAAGGTTCAAAGAAAAACACAAAGTCGATCCCACAATTTTAATTTAATAATGTAAGTTACTTGCAACTAGTTTCGGTCCACAGGACCATCATCAGGCTAAAAATACAATACAATGTCAATTTTGAAAGGAAGACAGTAGTAAGACTTAATGTGATGGAAACAAAAATCAAGACTACAGTAAAACATTTGTAGGTGAATTATCAAACTACAACTCATAATAGAGACAACCCTAAATTATGTTAATACATATGAAAATCTCCAAAGAGATAACCGCACAGAAATATAAAACATGCAGGCAAAAAAAACAAAATTATTTTTTGTTTTTATACATAAAAGTTTTTTGAAATATTTCATAAAATTTTAATACCATTCTTTTAATAATTTCTTTCCCCAATTTTTCATGTTTCTTACTTATCCAATAATGTCTGCTTAAGTGCTGATGTTACAAGATTTATGGTTTTTCGCCTGATGATTCTTGGTAAGTGTGAAGATATCTGTAATTTTTGAATTTGATATTTAATAATTAAATTTTTAAATTTTGCATTGCTTTGTTTAGTCAAGTCAAATTGTTTATAATGTTTTTGATTAGTATTTTGTAACTTACTTCCCTTGATATTATATATTTCTTGAATTTTCTTAAGTACTTTACTCATCTCTTGTGATTTGATGCATCGTTTAGTAATAATGTTGATTACCATTACAATATATTGTATTTTTTATGATTTGCTTTGTATAATCAAAAATTTTTTAAAAAATGTTATTAGAAAACTTAAACAATATTATCATTTTGCCTGCATGTTTTATATTTCTGTGCGATTATCTCTTTGGAGATTTTCATATGTATTAACATAATTTAGGGTTGTCTCTATTATGAGTTGTAGTTTGATAATTCACCTACAAATGTTTTACTGTAGTCTTGATTTTTGTTTCCATCACATTAAGTCTTACTACTGTCTTCCTTTCAAAATTGACATTGTATTGTATTTTTAGCCTGATGATGGTCCTGTGGACCGAAACTAGTTGCAAGTAACTTACATTATTAAATTAAAATTGTGGGATCGACTTTGTGTTTTTCTTTGAACCTTTTGGATTCTACCCACATTAGAGAATGGATGACTTACATGATTCTTAAAAATTTACAACAACCTCCTTATTCTATTGATTGTTCAAAGAATATATCTTCAGGTAATTTCAAGAAACTTGAGATCATTGACTGGTCTATTTTTAAACTATTTAATGTTTTGGGTTCTAGGCACGGACTTAATAAAACAAAATTGTCGCACGATGGTGGCCGCCATGATAAGATATCAGGGCCAAACTAAGAAGTTGCATCAGGGGTGGACGGACCTAAATAACTAAAATAGAATTCTTATCATATAAATTATAAATATATTAAATTAGAATGTGCGTGGGTTAAGGTATAAAATGACGATATAAGAAAATCTCATTATGACAAAATCCCAAAATTCGTACTTCGGTGAAATTGCGATATAACAACATAACTGAAATCCTTTTGACTAGATAATACAGTAGAATTATTAGGTAAGTACATTAGAAAGTAATGCATTAAAATTTATTAGTATGCATTTGAATAATAAAAATGTTAAAATATTAAGAATATTAAAAAAACTCTTCGTTTGAACGTAACTTACAAGTTTATTTGAAAAAAGTATGTTTAAACGAAGAGTTTTTTATTATTTTTAATAAGATGGACTTCCAAAAAGTAAGGGTTAGTACAATAAATGTTAAAATATACTTTTATTTTAAGTAATCTTTCAAAAAAAGTTATTATGGGAATTATGTATATTTGATAAATTAAATCATCGATCAGTTTGAAAAAATGTTTCAAAGAAGTTTTTTTAACTTATTTTTATGGTACAATTTCATTTAGTCTAAATTAATAAATTTTTACTACAAATATCTGACTGGAAACAAACAGGATTATGGATTGAACAAAAAATTTATTGAATAAAACAAGTGTTTATTTTTGAATATTAAATTATTGTTTTTAAATATAATTAGCTTGGTTAAAGTTTTTTTCATTTTTGACCACTATATAATTATTTCATTGATTTTATTAACAATACTGTTAATTAAGAATAATAAACTCTTCGTTTCAACGTAACTTCCAAGTTTATTTGAAAAAATATGTTTTAAATCACAAGAAGCATCGTCAGATTGACATTTAAGTTACATTTTGTTTGTTTGTAGCTAGGTACCTGATGTTTAGGTAGTTTTAAGGCTAGACCAAGTATGGAAGTAATAAGACATAACAATATTAAAGCCTAGATGTTAATAGCCCTAAGGGATTATCCTGGATGTAATTCCCTCTAAGACCAGTATAACTGTGCAATGATATAGAAAAACCAGGAAAAAACTTATATCATGCTGATCTTTACAATAACTTAATATATTTGTGTTTTACAATTATGTCTTATCTATGTATAAAATGTAAACTCAATCAAAGTAAACAGTTTAATAGTGGAGAACTTCCAAGATTTATTTGTTCATTAACAACTTTAAATTGTGAATCTGCTAGGATGTCTTTTTATTTCAAGTTCTTCAAGGAAATCTAAATTTTGTTTTTTATCACAAGTGTGTAGTATTTGGATGTCATTGGTGTGTAAGAGTGAGTGTGGATGTTCAAGAACGTGTTTTGCATAGTTTGACTTATCTGGTTGTTGTAATCTATATGCTCTTAAATGTTCCTTGAATCTTATTTCAAAATTTCTTTGTGTTTGATCTACAGCATTACATTTTGGACAATTAATTTTGTAAACACCAGATTTTTTAATTTAGGTAATTTTGTTTTTACATTTACAATTTAAAGTTGTTAATGAACAAATAAATCTTGGAAGTTCTCCACTATTAAACTGTTTGCTTTGATTGAGTTTACATTTTATACATAGATAAGACATAATTGTAAAACACAAATATATTAAGTTATTGTAAAGATCAGCATGATATAGTTTTTTCCTGGTTTTTCTATATCATTGCACAGTTATACTGATCTTAGAGGGAATTACATCCAGGATAATCCCTTAGGGCTATTAACATCTAGGCTTTAATATTATGTTTTATTACTTCCATACTTAAATGTCAATCTGACGATGCTTCTTAGCGAAACGGCCGTCATTGTGATTTAAAACATATTTTTTCAAATAAACTTGGAAGTTACGTTGAAACGAAGAGTTTTTTATTATTCTTAATAAGATGGACTTCCAAAAAGTAAGAGTTAGTACAATAAATTTAATACTGTTAATTCTTATATTGCAATATATTTTTAGAATATTATTGTTTATTAACATTTTGTTGTGAGAAATATCTTCCAAAGCACAATCAAATGCAATGCAAAATGAATTTCAAAGTTGAAAATACATTTGGATTTATTAAAAAATCAGAACAACTTTTTAGGAGAATGTTAATACAGTTATTTTCCTGTGGCAACAACTTTCCATTTAATTTTCACAGAACAAACAAATCTGAAGTCCTTGGTTAAAGTAACGCCAACCAAAAGATATTAGCAATGCAGCCAGCATGATAAATCAAATAATCTTATCATGGCGGCCTGCAGAGTGCGACAATTTTACCAATATTCTAAATAGGGCTGTGTTATATCCAGTTTGTTTTATGAAGTCCGTGGTTCTAGGGTAGATGCAACGTTGTCAGCGTGTTTGATTCAACTAACAGTTATCTGTAATATTGTAATATTGTATCTTTCTCTAACGGTAGATAATGCCTCAAGTCAACAACTGACAACAATGCAATTGTTAGGGTAGTTTGCGGCAAAAACTTTAATTTAACACCTCAAGAAAAAACTATCATTGGAGATGTGTTGAAGGACTTCGAGCTAGAGAAAAAAATATCAAGACGTGTTTGTTACGTACTTCACATGTAATGAATTTTAGGTATTTAAATATTACTGATGAATCTGAAGGTGATATAGATGACTCCGATTAGATTACATTTAAAGTTATTTTTTATTTGTAAATATGTTTTATCTTCTATGTAAATACATATTAAGCTAAGTTGAACCACCTATAGTCTGGTTCACAGTTATTATGCAGCATTACGTTTATGGACGACGGCGTTGCCATATCGGCATGTTCTTCGAATTTGGTTCCAACTGGCGCGGGAATATAACTTGCCATTGTGTTACTATTATGATTTAAATGTTGACTAAATTATTCATTTGAAAATCGTTTAGTGAGTAATTAAGAATATTTATAATTACGCTTTTAGATAAATTTTACCAACAAATTTAACCAAAGCGGCAACAGTGTTGAATATTCGCCCATAAGATTTACATTGGCCTATGCCGGCTACACTGCGTAATAACTGTGACCTGGAGTATACTACTAATATCCTTTCCTACCAAGAATTGTTTGTCAGGGGACTCCAACCTTTTTTACTCAAGGGTCACATTGTAAATTTTTGGGGGATAGGCGGGCCAGCAATATCTGAGCTGAAAATCTAGGTACCCCCTCTTACACCGAGAAATTTTTTAATTATTGAAAGCTAAGCAGTGATTTTTGAAAGTTTATTGCATTAATTTTCTGTTTCTGTTTCCTTATGTAACTTTTTTGGCTAAAAAAATTAACTGCGATAAAAACACTTTCTTACTAAACAATGTTTGCTATAAAATAATATTTGTTCTGTAAAAGGAGGGTTATTTCAAGTAGGCACAATAAAAACACTGGATGATAAAAAACCAAATCTTTTCAATTTACTACAAAATGTACTTTTTATATTCTGCACTTAAAAACTGTCAAATGTATAAATTACACAGTGCTACCAGCATACTTTTTAAAATCAAAATTTTCATAATTTACATACAAATAATAAATTAATTAAAAAAATGAAATAATGGCAAAATATAAACAATTTATTTCATATAGCTGTTATGACATTCGTCTTTTAGAAAATTCATCGCCTCGCGGTGTTGGGATATATGGAGGGTAGAACGAAGGAGGACCAAATTGAATAGAAAGAATGACGACAAACTCCCCAGCGGTCACCAAATAGTAGATGGCGCTAGAGTAGCAGATGGGTAAAAAGACAACGTAAAGTCATTAACACTCCATAGGTTATAAACAGAGTGAAGTGAGCTGGGTTGAAAAATTTAATATTTTTCGTGACTTATGTTGTTAAAAATTATGTAGTATTTAATATTCGAACTGTTTACGTAGTCAAATGTAATTTAATTTCGTTTCTTACTCTAACAAATTTATTTTGACATAGCCGATCATAGGACAAATTCTTCTTTTCTAGTCTGTGACACTTACTCATGCTACTCTGGCGCCACCAATTTGTTCCCTTTCGATTAATACATTGAGTTGGTTCTCCTTTCTTCTACCCTCCATACTGGGAAAGTAGCAGTAGTATCAGCTGGTGTTTACGCAACAGTTTGGTAACAGTTACATCCGCGGAATGCCATCTATAACTTATTACATTTTTTTTCAGTGGTTTCTTGGGTACCTATCGAAGGAGATAGACTGTTGATGACCAGTTCGTACGATAAGAATACGTTCATTTGGGATTTATATACCGAAGACAAGTTTGCGGCGAAAACGAAGAAGATTTTCACGGATGGTACTTGGTTGAATAACTGGCTGTCTTTCGTTACCGTTTACGAAGAAGCTACCCTCACCAACGGTAAGCAGGTTTATTTAAACTTATGAATAGAGAAAAATAGTATATTGTGTGACAAGAGGGGAAAGTGGGCAATACCAGCTAAGCGGTGCTAATGTATTTATGCAGGTGTGAACAGCATTTGCTCATCTTCATGATGATGTATTCAGAATCGGACGTTGCTTAAAAAATTGATGAACTTTTCTTGTGATATTGTTTTAGATTTTCGTGCTTTACAATTTATAGAATATTGTTCGAGAAAAGATCTCACTTTGAAGAATTTTGTAGAAATTTATATTATCTCTGACTTAAAAATGTCAAATCCAAAGCACAATTTTTCAATAGTAGAATGAAAAAATCGTGGCGTTATGAATTTTCCGCCCTTGGGTTGATAAACAATACTTTCCGCCCTATTTTTGGTGTTCATATGATTGGTTTTCCGGTAAGGTAGCGGAAAAATAAATTTGGACTCGATTTAATAATTATCTCAGCTTCACTGGTTATACAGAAAAGATGAAAAGCTAGTTGAACTAATTTTGACTTAATATTTTCTCATTTTCGGCGGTAGAGAATTTCATTTGAACTATTTTCCACTTCAGTGTCTACAAGGATCTGTAACATCATAGTAGGGGTGTATTTGAAGTAATTTAGTCATTTTTTCTTCCAGGATCTGTGATGTTGACCCATTACAACTTCAGGGAGTACCTGGACGACAATTTCACTTTATCTAAATCCTTAGGAACTATTCTAACGCTATCGAGTAGCGATTGGTTGAATGGTTTCGTGCACGCAAATACGGTAGGGGAGATCGTAGCATCGTTTCCGCACCAGATGCTCTTTTGCCAAGATTTAATAAATAGAGGATTACCTTTTCGATGTGTAGGTGTTTTATTTTACTAAAGGATATTTGGATTTGAGGTTCACTTTTTGTTTTTAGCTTTTGGGTTACACCAAATTAATAGATAAGACCAAATCTCCCGAAGAACGAGCTGCCCTCGATAAAAAGAAACGCCTTTTTTTAAAGCCGGTACCGAGAACGAATTCTTCTTGTACCCTCAAGGACTTCATGAAAGGTAAAGATCCCTACGACATCTACGAACCTATCAATTACCGAGAATCTATCGATCAATACGGGGTGCTGTTTTGCGATGTTAAACCGGTAAGTACGCCATTTTTTTAGGATTACTGCTGATCGAAACGTTTAATTTTTCGTTTTAGGGTCACGTTCATGCGTGGAAATGGATTTCCGAACAATCTGAGTATTCCAAACCCAATTTGTACCCATTACAGGACATAAACAAGATCAGTTTTAATCCGAACAGACAGGCGAGTCTGTACTATGCCGCTGGGTACCAAATCGGATTTATCAGACTCGGTTATATGAAAAGTTTAGAACAAGATCCTCAGATCGATGCCGCCGAAAAAATTTATGATACAGAAACTAGTCAGTAAATACGAACGCTTAAAATAAAGAAGAAACTGAGGTTTTACCTTTTATATTGTTTTGTAAATATTACAATTTATTTTGCATGTACAATAAACTGTTATTTTTAAATCGTTTAAATTTGCTACTTTTCTGATGCAATTTAGGGTAATAGAGGAGTTGAGTACATGAGTTTAGTACAAGGTATGATAAATAAGGTGCAGGAAGCTGCAAAAACTATTTTTATGTTGATGATGATGCTGTCTGGGAATCTGGAAGTTGTGAATTGAAATATATCTATTAAAGGACAGACAAATTGATAAAAATACAGACAATTTATACCAAAAAAAGGTTAGTAACAGTAAACCTTTTGTTTTGGTTAATTACTATTAATCGACAACAAATTGTTTTATTTTTTCATACGGGTCAGGAAATCTTTCTAAATATCTCAATTTTAAATAGTAACCAAATTGGGGATAGGGAGAAAAACGTCAGTTTTATTTTATTAATCAGAACTCCGGTTTCCTTAAACTGTAACTCTGCTTAGGATTTATTTTTAACATCTAAAGTTAGTTTTACTCTAAAAAAGATCAATTCTTAGAATTTTTATGAATTTAAAACGTAATTTGGGACAGGGGATCACAAATAGTAGCGAGAAAGTAGGCGTTGGCTCCGGAATATTAGAAACTCCGTGAAAAGAGTAGCAGAAATTATAATTAGGCCCTGGAATAATATTGTTTGTGAACTCACTATCAGCATGAAGAGTGGATATCTCATAAAAATAAATGCTATGGTTATGTTGATATGGGTACAGGTTTAACTAAAAGGACATTAGCTTTAAATGCATTTGTTTTTTTGTTATATTGTGTAAATGGCAATTGGAAAATTCCCGTGGGGTATTTTTTACAGTGGCGGCTCGTGGTATTTAAAAGTGGTGAGGCACAGTTAAATTTTTTGTTAGCAAAGTTATAATTTAAAGTTAGTCTAGTGGTCACTTTACTTCGTCAGTTGTGTAATACCATTTGTAAAAAAAATTATAACATTAAATTAAAAAAAATTAAAATTGTTTATAAAGCAAGGGCTAGGTTATCGAACAATTTGTTCCTATAGAAATATTTATTATGCAACTGTCCAGCAAGAACCAACGTGGAGGTGTAGAGTATTGTTGCCATGGAAGGGAAGGGCGGAAAGGATGGGATTGAAAAAAATAGAGGAAAAGGGATTGGTGAAAAGATAAAGAGATATTAAATAATAAATATAGATTCTTAAATAAACAAAAAAAAGGGATTCTGCGATTTTTCTGTTCAGCAAAATGATCTATCACCTCGTCTATAAAAACGTTTTTATCTAGTGATTTTATAAAACCTTTTTCGATTGATATCTTTGCCATATTACTAAATCGCGCCTGACCAGTAGTATTTCTAAAATAATTGTTAATTCTTTTTAGCGCGGAGACACTTTCATTCTGTTGACGGGGTTGTCACTGGCAAAACAACAGCAATACATAATAATTTAAAAAGTTCTGGCATACAAGGTTTAAGATCATTATTATGAAAAAAACTTAACATTTCATAAGGGGTTGTACAATTTTCTATTAGGTCGTTTCCGTATAAAACAATTAATTCGATTTTTAGTTGGCCTATATCAAAAATATTATATTGCGCCCTCAAGCTTTTTAAAAGCCCATTGGGAAATTCTTTTGCCAAAATGGAAAATTTCGAAACATCCAGTAAATAAAAAAAAATTCATTTTTCAATGTCGCAAAATCTAACCTCTATTTGATTGGCTATAATGTCAAGAATTTCAAAAAAAATTCCCTTAACTGTTGTTTTTTATCTGCCATTTCAACTCCCTTACGACGTTTTGATTGTAAAGCGCCTATGTCCAGTTTTTCATAAATTGAATTAGTCCTTAATTCACCTCCCGACATTACAGAAGCCCCGTCGCGTCGTATGTTTGAGCCACTAATTTCGAGCGCAAGTCAAATTTCTCGAATTTGGTTGATAAAAATTCAAATAAATCTTGGGCAGAACGCCCAGAACTTACATCATAAAATCCCATGAACCGTTCAACAGGTTGATCATTTACAACGTAACGAAAAATTACAGATAATTGTGAATGACAGCTAATGTCGCTTGTTTCATTAACTTACCAAGAAAAAAACATGGAATTTAAAATTTCGTCTTCAATTTTCTTATTTATAACAAAAGCAATTGAATCAATTAATTCATTTTGAATAGTTTTGGATGTCCCAGAAAAAAATCGATCTATTATCATTATCATGTTTTAAAAATGTTTTTAAATTTGTGTCATATTTGCTAAGAAGAATAACTATCTCTTTAAAAATTATAATGAAACAAGCAAATGTAATGTAATACCACCAAGATTCACTGCTCACCGAACCGAAAACTATAATAAAAAAATGTAAAAGTCAAATGCACTGTGCACTTTTAACCCTCAACCTGCTAATCTAAAAATAGCATGTGCCAAAAGCCGGCATAACGAACGAATCTAAAAATAAATTAGACGCCCCATCCCTGAAAGACAATCGATCATTTTTCGTGTCGCCTATTAAATTTAGAATCGACTGTATCGTACAGTTCAGAACAATTGTAATACGCTAGACAAAGAAACGCGGGGTCCGCAGAGGGGCCAGCCTATATCCATATACCACCTAAAGCAGAAATGAGATGGATGATATTTATAGCGAAACGCGGTAATTGACGGCGGCTGGACCGCGGGTGAGGGCAGGAGTGTATTTTATTAATTTAATAATAATTGTAAATGATAAAATAATGATTGCAAAAAAAAATTGGAGATTATTACATTATTTTTTGTATCTTAAATAAAAAAGTTTAATAATACCTACAAATATATAAAAAGGCAAACAATAACTTTAAATAAAATTAATCTTGTTTATAAACTTTGTCCCTGAGAACGGATTTGTCTAAAATTTCCGAAAACGTCCTTTGCGTCAAATCGCACAATTCCGCACTTTCTTTAGACGCCGTTTCCAAACTCTTACCTAGATGTGCATCGAAATGCGAAGCTAGCGATGCCTGCGATTCGCACACTCTCGCCAATTGCATAATCAAATTTATGATGTCTTCAGTCAGTGGAGGAAAAGCTTCACTTATGCGCACCAGCGCTGGGAGGACGGGCTTGAAGAGTTTCACCCTTTGGGCACTAGAAAGACCTAAAAAAATACAAATAGTTAATAATCGAACAATCAAAAATTATTGAAAGAAGTGAGTTTAAACTTTTAAATTGGTACAACTTACCCCCGAGGAGGGCGTATAATAAATTAAGCGCCAACACGCACAAATTCAAGCTTTTCGGCAAGGCGTATTGCAAACTGATGTGTGATAATAGCTGAATACCGAAAATTTGTTTATTTAAACTAGGTTGTTGCATTAATTCTTGCAAGAAATCCAAACATATGTGCATAGACGGTACTCCTTTGACAACGATTTCAATCAGCTCACTTGGGTATGTCTAAAAGTAAAAAAATAATGGTCGTTTTAAAATCAGTGTAATAAAAAAAACAGTTTTTCAATTCAATTTGGATAAACAAAACTTTTATATTTATTTAAACTATATTCTGGTTATGTCTTTACTGTACATGACAAAGAATGTATTCTAGTGTTATTTACCACAGAAGCAAATCGATGCAATTCTCCATTAGAGTTCAAAAGAAATTATTATATAAATATCAAAAGTTCATCTATACGCGTCTCAAATGTTTGGTGCTTGCAACTGCTTTAACTATTATTTCACATTAATAATTTTATTGAAATTTATTGTACTAACCCTTACTACGCGAAAGTCCATCTTATTAAGAACGGTAAACAACTAAAAGGTTAAATTAAACTTTCACTATTAATCCCAAAATATGAAATGCAATGACGGCCGTTTCGCTCAAATCATCCTATATCACATAAATTGGCAGCTTATAATTCTATGATACATAGAGCATTTTCAATACCAATCAACAAAAATAATTTTAATAAAGAAATTGAGAATATAAAACAAATAGCTACATCTAATGGCTATCCAATACATTTGATAAATAAATTAATTAATTAATAAGAAAGAACAGAAAATGTCAGTACATCTAATATTCCCTCAACAAACTAAAGAAATTAAAAGTTATAAAAGTATTACATATTGTGGAAATATTTCTAATACAATTTCAAAAATAATATCTTTGGTAACATCTGTAATAATTTCATTCAAATCACACAATAATGTTGGTACAAAATTGTTAAATGTAAAAACAAAATTACCTAAATTAAAAAAATCTGGTGTTTACAAAATTAACTGTCCAAAATGTAATGCTGTAGGTCAAACACAAAGAAATTTTGAAATAAGATTCAAGGAACATTTAAGAGCATATAGATTTCAACAACCAGATAAGTCAAACTATGCAAAACGCGTTCTTGAACATCCACACTCACTCATACACACCAATGACATTCAAATATTACATATTTGTGATAAAAAACAAAATTTAGATTTCCTCGAAGAACTTGAAATAAAAAGACATCTAGCAGATCCACAATTTAAAGTTGTTAATGAACAAATAAATCTTGGAAGTTCTCCACTATTAAACTGTTTACTTTGATTGAGTTTACATTTTATACATAGATAAGACATAATTGTAAAACACAAATATATTAAGTTATTGTAAAGATCAGCATGATATAGTTTTTTCCTGGTTTTTCTATATCATTGCACAGTTATACTGATCTTAGAGGGAAATACATCCAGGATAATCCCTTAGGGCTAATAACATCTAGGCTTTAATATTGTTATGTCTTATTACTTCCATACTTGGTCTAGCCTACTACCTAATCAACATCAGGTACCTAGCTACAAACAAACAAAATGTAACTTCAATATGTCAATCTGACGATGCTAATTCTATAGCGAAACGGCCGTCATTGCATTTCATATTTTGCGAATAAATAGTGAAAGTTTAATTCAACCTTTTAGTTGTTTACCGTTCTTAATTAATTTTATTAACAACAAAATCTAGTTTATTGAAATTAACCAATACAATAAAACACTTCTAGTGGCGTCGATAATAGGACATTCACGAATTAGGGGAAACACCACAGAACCTTAGTAAAATCAGCATTAACTACAAGAAAAACGATAAACAATACCCTACACGGATTTATACACAATATTCAAAGAGGACATTAAAGAAAACTAGCAAGAAAAGTACAGATGCTCAACAGTTGGCTTAAAGTACATCACAACTCAAAGCAATTTACCAAAAACTACTACAATACTGCATTATGAGAGAGGCCGCAGCTGGTGCCTTAAGAATACCTACAACAGATACAAAACTTAAAACCTGGTGATTTGGTTGGTCATCTAACGATCCTGGATTAAATCAACCATTAAGTTTGACTTTGAGAAGCCGAAACCGAACAATGTGAATTTTTTTTAACATGGATAAGGGTTAGAAAAGTTTAACTTTTAATTGTCACTTATATCACACGAGCTTAAATTATTTCCGGAAATTTTTTTGAGGGCACGAATAATTTAAGCTTCAGTGGTATTCGGTAAGAAAATTTCACACCATAATTTGGAAAAAAATCTGTCATCTGTCACAAAGCTCAATAATTACCAGTTTAAACGTCTGTACCATAGAGAAATATAATATATTTTTTATAATTTGCACTTATAAAAATCTTCATTATAAAACTCATTTGCGTATCATAATGTAACTTTTACGCACGCAAATTTTTGTTTTAAGAGACTATTGACAATGACATTTGTGGCTAATAGCAATTTATTAATTTTATATTGTTCTTTAAGAAAGTATTTGTGAATATGAATATCATCTTTTACTTATAAAATATATTATTATTGGTATATTATTAATTTTAAAATATTTTAAAACATAAACATTTGCTATCAACATACTTTTTAAAATCCAAATTTTCGTAATTTACATACAAATAATAAATTAATTTAAAAAATGATAAAATGGCAAAATATAAAAAATATTATAAACAACTTATTTCATATGAACTCGTGTCATAACAGAAAGCCATATGAAATGCGTTGTTTAATATACTATTTATTTGTCTATGGTCTGTACGTTGATGTTTCAGCGTTCCCTATGGTTTCAACTGTCAAAAAATCCACTAAAATATTGAGGCCACGAATACATATAACAAGGATGTGAAACTCGAGTGGAGAGGGTAGCAGGAGAAAAGGCGCCTATCTGGGCAGGGTTAAATTCTCGGTCGTTGCGTACTCCGTACTGCGCAACAGGCTGTCTTTTTCTTTGTGCGAGCGAGATAACCAACCGCATGTGTTTTCGAATAGTTATGATCGTATGGAATTATTGGAAGAAAGTCTCGTTTGTCAATAGAAAACAAACTGCTAATCTATAAAGCCGTCATAAAACCGATTTGGACATATGGTATAGAACTGTGGGGCTGCGCTAGCAAGTCCAATACAGCCATCATACAGAGAGCACAATCCAAGATACTTCGAGCAGTGGTTAATGCACCCTGGTACATATCAAACCAAACATTACATAATGATCTCAAAATCCCTTATGTAAGTGAAGTCATCCAAGAAAACATTACAAAACACCACAACAAGCTAGAAGACCACCACAACCCACTACTACAACCACTTCTACAACTCACCTACAACAGAAGACTCAGAAGACAATGGCCATTAGACCTAAGAGGAAACTGAGGGAACATCGCTGAATGTCTTACCTCTCCACGCCACTACATGTACACTAGTTAAATTAATTTATTTATTTAATCATTGTACTGCCATCAAATTGGCTTATAGATAATGTATATCTGATTGTCAATGAAGAGTTATATAAAAAAAAATGATGTTCGAACTGATGCGCAGTACAAAGTACGCAAAGACCGTGGACTAGACTCCGCCCAGATAGGAGCCGTAAATTCAGCCACGGGCGCTTATAGCTCGGCATAGGAGTTTCACATCCTTGTTATATGTATTCGTGATTGAGGCACTACGAAAAAATTTTCGGAAATTTTTTAGTTGCCATGGTAACTAGACAAAATTACGACATCTAATTGATTAAAAGGTAGAGGTGTGAAATTTTCGACCAAAATAACTCGGTTATCCAATAATATACGAAATTTTTATGGAATACTTTTTTGTTGCTTTTTTTAAGATCTACATTTAAGGTCCTATATATTTTTCACCTATCTATCGAAAAAATTGTAATTATTGAACTTGAAATGATGCTGTGACCGTCGAAATATCATATCATTATACGTTGTTGCACGTGTACATCATTAAGGTATGACAGAGTATTATTTATAAAACATTTTCATTTCTGTTTGACAAATAGTTTTATATAGAAATGTATTCATGTACCACTGATTCATTCATTGTTCTTTTGCGTGTGAAAAATAAAACTGGGGGAAAACCAGTACAAATCCAAATAAATGTAAAAATTACAAAGCTAATCTATTTTTCGTTTTCTATAATATATACTTTGATAACCTTAATTTGCAATCCTGGAAAAAATATACCAGAAAAATCAATCATTAAAGCTGAAAACTTACTTGAAAATGGACAAGTTTACACAGCATAGTATCGGCAATAAAAGCTTGATGAAGATAACTGCACACCAAAGACCTGACTTCTTGCAGAGCCCATTGTCTTCCCGGAATGGTCCTGTCGCTCTCAGTTTCCGAGCAAGTTTCTATCAACATCTGTATGGCAGCGGCTTCCTGTAGATTAAAACAATGGAAAAATCAATAAATCCAAACATTTTCCACACATATCTCCTAATTTTCTTGGGCAAGGAAAGATTCAATCGATTCAAATAAAACAAAATCCGAGAATAATTTATTAGATTTTATTTACAAGATTTTTTATGTTTCAAGATATCCACTGGAGATAACCACATATCTTTGTTGCAACAAGAGCAGTGATAAAGTTTAGAGTTTGGTTTAATCTTAAGTTCTTCATTTTCTTCTTGCGCGTTATTTTGGGATAAGGTTTTACTTTTGCAGAACGTTTCGTGTTGAATATTGTGAAAGAGACTCGAACCTAATCGAGACACATTGCAATGTTTGCACACAAATGGCGAACTGAAAACGATTTCTTCAATATTACACACCCATTCTTCTTGAAGTAAACAACCGTACACGACGTTTTCCGTAACATTCATCCCTCCATACTTGTAATTCTTTGTTATGTCGTAGTTTTCACAAAAAGGGTTTTTCTCAATTTTTTCCCTTTCGAATATTTCGGTATCTCTGTTGTAAACTTCTTTTAAATCCGCCGGTAGCAACCTTTTGATGTTATAACTAACTTCGGTAGCCATGTAATCAATCAATTCTCCTGAAAAGTCGAAAATATCTTTTTTATCCACTTTGACGTGAGCGGGATCTTTCAGTTTAGTTTCTAATTTCTTTTTCCACCTTTCCCTCAGAGATATCGCCCTCGTTAATATGGCTTTGCCTAAAAAAATACATTTATAACAAAGGGCAATTGGCAGTAGGTCAAATGAACCAAAACTATAAACTTGATACAAAGCAAATACAGACACTCATTTATTGTTTATTCGATATTAAACAAATACCTCAAATTAAATAAACCAATAATGATAAATAAAAAAATAATTAACAATAAACCATTACATTTACTAAGTAACTTGTCAGATTTAATATAATAAATTAATACAAGAAAAATTCCCGTTTTTTGTCCTTATTTATTGTTCTTTGATTTTAAAAGAATAGCTGGGTAAAGAAAAGAAATATTTAGAGGAATAAGAGGAATTTTGCAATATATTAGATGCCGAATTTGAAACATAAAGACAAAATATGACCTCAAAATTATATTAGAGCCGAGCGTGGAAGGATAGATAAAGAAACAATACATGAGAAAAAAATAGGTATATACAGCAAGTAAGAACATACGGCAGATAATGAAACTTATTCAAATATACTTTACAAAAAAATATAATGAGCACAAACTTTGACAGTAAAGATATTTATAAAGGAACTGGATGGGAGCACTATTAACCTAAATAATTATAATAGAATATAAGATAATAAAAATATCTAAAAAAAGTAATAAGCAAATCAATAAAAATAAAAAAAAAACAACAGCTACCAATACAAAAATAATAAAAACTAAAAGGTGTTAGATAAGACCTAGCAGATACATGAAGCAAAAATAATAGTAATTAATAAATTCATAATAAATATCTATTATATGCTTTAATCTATTTAACTGACAAATATCTTTGATGGTTTTTTATATCAAGAAATTACCTGGACCAAAGTAAGGGACATCAAAGAGCAGAAAATCATCTACCACGAACTTTGTAAAACTCTCGTTCGTGGCGACCGTCTTCCCCAAAAGCAACAGTGTCTGTAACGCCGGCATTCTCATAGTATTTACTAAATAAACCTTTTTCGTTTCCAATATCGTTTGATAGACTAATATTTGGTGTTTTTTGCTTATGGGTCTTTTACTGAAATAACCCGGTGGTGGTATTTCGATATCATCGTTATGCAATTCCAATACTTCGGGGTTGGTAGCGAAATAACAATCCGGTCTAAGAAAGAGGTAATTTTTTTGTTTAGTGTGATACAAACGTTCCAAAACCGTTTTAGACGAATTGAATTCATCTTCGACCGCTATTTGTGGATAAAGACCGTTCGTTAAGATTAATTTCAACATCGTTAGGTCTTTGTAGCTATCGGCAGATGCGTCGTTCAACAATTTCTGAAGCCTAAAATTTAAAAATTATTAATAGAAGTAAAGTACTTTATAAGTACTTATTAACCTTTTGAAATCATGAGATATTCTAAATTCCACATCTCTGATATCAGCTTTGCCTTCTTCTTCGGAATTGAACATTTCATATTTTAATTGTTTTCGATTTTTCATCTTTTCCTCGTTCTTTAATAGATAACGCATCGATTTTAAATGCTTCAGTTCGCCAAACCTAATAGATCTTTCGCCACTACTCAGATCTTCTTCTGTCAATTTTGGTAAAAGATCTGCTTCTTGTAGAATTTCTCTAAATTGTTCAATTAGTTTTGTAGCTTCGTAAAACCGCTGTTCTTCAATACATCTGTGATATTAAACTAACTATTATAATAAACACAGTTTATATACACTTAACTATAACTTAGAACCGTTTTACACGGCAAAGAATTATGTCGAATATTTCCCTCATGTATAAAATGTCACATAAGAGCAAAGCAATTATCGAAAAATTACAGCGGTAATAGCACTGTGAAAGCAGCAAGTCCCCATAACAAGAGATTTGAAAGCGTGTCAGATACGTCAGATAGACTTTTAGTGAGTGCTCCATACAATCTACAGATGAGAGTATAAATGAAATTGAACCAAAAAATACCAAATCCATGGTTGTCTGAAAAGTTTCCGACCTAACAAAGATACTAGACAATTTTTCTTCAAATTATTTTTTTATTTTTCTACATAGTCTCCTTGTAAGTCTATACACTTCTCCCAGCGATGCTTCATCTCTTCAACCCGTCCAAATAGTACTCGGCGTCTTTCTCTGCAAAATAGTTGTTTACGAAGGTGATGGCCTCCTCATTCGACGAAAATCTCTGTCCCCCGAGCGCAACTTTTAGCTTAGGGAACAAAAAAAAGTCGCTTGGGGCTAGATCTGGTAAGTAAGGAGGGGGGTCGAGCAGTTCAAGCCGTAATTCGTTGATTTTCGCCATGGCAACCGCTGAGGTGTGAGACGGCGCATTGTCTTGGTGCAAATGTGGCCGTTTTCCCGCAATTTCTGCCTTCAGCTTGTCAAGTAATGATGCGTAGTATGCTCCTGTAATGGTTTTTCCTTTTTAAAGATAATCGATTAAGATAACTCCATGACTATCCCAGAAAACAGTTGCCATCACTTTCCCAGACGATGGAACAACCTTTGCTTTTTTTGGAGCCGATTCCCCCTTCGCAGTCCATTGTTTTGACCGTGTTTTGTTTCTGGAGTATAATGGTGTATCCAAGTTTCATCTAAAGTAATTAATCGGCGTCAAAACTCTGATTTATTGCGCCTAAACTGCGCCAACAGAGAATTGGAAATGTTCATTCGAACACGTTTTTGGTCCAAAGTTAGCAAACGCGGCACCCAACGCGCGGACAGCTTTCTCATGCCTAAATCTTGATTCAATATGTGACAAACACGTTCTTTGGACATGTTTATAGCCTCTGCTATCTCTCTAATTTTAATTCGACGGTTGTCTAGCACCATCGTCAGTGGTTGCAGTTTTTGGACGTCCCGAACGTTCATCGTCATCCAAGCTGGTACGGCCACGTTTAAATTCAGCAGCCCAAAATTTCACGGTGGTAAATGATGGTGCAGAGTCCTCGTACACAGCGTCCAACTCGTCTTTGATTTGCGTAGCCTTTCAAAAACAAATATTCAATGACAGCTCGATACTCGATTTTTTCCATTTTCATAAAAAAACTCACATCGACTCACTCAAATGATTGTCAAACAACAACTGCGCGTCTAAAATGGCTGAAATTTTAGTGAGTACCTTTCAATGCATGCACAAACACATTCCCCAACTTTTGTTTACGAGTGCTGCCATCTTCATGTTGAGGCCAGAAACTTTTCAGACAACCCTCGTATCTATGGCGACAGTTTATGGATTTTCTTTATTCGTCAAATATTCCAATGAATAATTACTTTCGTGCATACAAATAAACAGATAGTTTTGCATTCCAGCGTGATATCTTATACAAATTGCATTCGGTTGCATTTTTATGCACGTATTTGACGATTAAAGAAAATCCATAAACTGTAGCATTTATACTGTCTGTCTGGATTTGGTATTTTTTGGTTCACTTTCATTTATACTTTCCTCTACAGATTGTATGAAGCACTCACCAAAACGCAACGTTTTTTTCTATTTTTGAAGTCTGACATTTATTTGTGCGTCTAGCGACACGGTTTCAAATGTGTTGTTATGGCGACTTGATACATTCGCAGTGCAATTACCGCTGTAATTATTCGATAATTGTATTGCTCTTATAAGACAGTTTATACATGAGGGAAATATTCGGCATAACTATTTGCCGTGTAAAACGGTTCTTAGTTTAATGGTACAATAGTAAAAACTTTACCTTTTTCTGGCCCATGCTTTCGAATTATATCCTCCATCTCTTTTGGAATGATGTCCTTTAACTGGAGCAGATGATTGTTTCACTGTTAACCACTCCTTGTAGAAATTAAGCAGACTTATCGGGTCTCCATGATCCGATTCCATCGGTTTTCTTAGATCACGAGCTTCTAGATTTCGTTGAGCTTGTTGGGTTAATGGATTTTGTACGCTGAGAAGAGAAGCTAATGCTAGAACAGCATTTACATTCCCAAAAACAGTGGAAGTTATCAACATTTTACCTAAAATTAATCGTATTATAAGAAAACTTCTCCAAAAACAAAAATATTTTATATACCTATTGTTAAATCCACTGGTAATTGACTCAAAGAATCACCCAACTGGGTTAAACATAAAAAGTCCCTGTTCAATTCCAAAGCTCCAATAAATTTCAGTTTTTCCAAACTCTCCTCCAAACTTTTGGCAGCTGGTTTTTCAATAAAAGGAAAATTTTCTATATCGCTGAGACCCAATGAAATCATATGTAGCAACAATGAATCTAAAGGTACTTGGTGAATTTCGGCTGGAGTAAATGCTTCAAAACTCTTTAGATCATCTTCAGAATACAATCGGAAACATACTCCGGGACCAGTACGACCAGCTCTACCTTAAAACCATAATATATACCTCGATCAGTATAAATGTGGTTGCACCACAGCTGTCAGAGAGGGACTGCCAAGCATTTAAAATAGTATTAAAATCTAGTATTTATTTGACTACAATATTACGCTAGGTTAGTTATACAGATAAAAACCACAGAGAAGGTTATAACTAATAAACCAAATTAAACATATTTTAGTTTGAATTTTTTGGCATAGACCTTTGGCCATGCAGCCAGTCACGTCAGAATTCATATTTACAGATATTTAAAAGCTAACACAAAAGGAGAAAAACAAGGTCACACGTTTCTCGCCTAGGAACCCGTCAAGGCATTTTTGTCTTCGCACACAAAAGTAGGCCACGGTTAAAAGGTAAGACAAATAGGATAGAGCACATAGGTAACACATTTCAGAATTGAACCAACCTAAACATAAATCTAATCTGCATCATTAGATCATAGATACATATTGGCTTCTCTTAAAAACATTATTATCGCATCATATATTTTCCGAGAGTTAATAGAAAGTAGGTTTTGCAGATTCCATGGTGCTTGGGCGTTATGTTTTAAAAGATTATTCCAAAGAACAACCGTATGATTTTCTGTTTTCTTGCAAGCAAAAAAATATGATCTAAACTTCCCTCTTCGTTACATGTATCACATAGATTCGATTGTAGTATTTTAATTTTGAGTAAGTGACTAGGGTAGCAAGCATGACCAAATCTCAGTCTTATAATTGTTGTTATGTATCTTCGTGGTACTAGGAATTGTTTATACCAAGGCTGTGTGGGGATTGATAACTGTAGTTGGGTGTAATTAGTTGGGTTGCTGATGCAATATTCCTTCCACAATTGTTGCCATTTTGTATATTGCTTTGATTTGTACTTGGAAACTAAATCTGAGAATGTTAAATTATAGGACGTTTCGGAACCTTCAAGTATGCTACATTTCGCAAATAAGTCAACTTTCTCATTGTGTGTGATGCCCACGTGTGCTTTAACCCAAATGAATGTTACGGTTTTGTCATGCATTGTAATTTGTCTAATTGTTTCTTTTATTTGTCTTATCCATACTGATGTTAATTTGGGACGGCCATATTTATTAATTGTTTTTAAAATTGATAGTGAATCTGAAATATAATTATGGATTTCTGATTGCATTATTCTGGCGTAAAGTAAAGCTTCGTAAATAGCTATAGTCTCAGCCGTGTAGATGGATAGTTCTGGTTTAAGTTTAGACAATTGTTTTACATTTATACTCGGAATGAAGAATGCACAACCTGTTCCCATTGAAGTTTTGGATGCATCCGTATATGTTATTAACGAATTTTCGAAGCTGTTCACTATGGACAGTAATAAGTTTTGGTTTGTCGCCGGATTATCGTCGTAATCTGGTATAATGAGTGTCATAGTTGTGAAGAAGCTGTAGAAGTCTTGGGCTTATGGGTCATGAACATTACGGTCTAAAATATCTAGATAATTATTAGTGTGCTTTTAGTTACCAAAAAAGTTTTATTTTGATGTTAAGGCCGGGCATTGGCAGTGTATTTAATATAGGCAAACGCGACGTCCTTACAAAGAGCTTTTAGCAAAAACTATAAGGCAATGAAAATTGAAAAAAATCTGTAGTAATACTAGATATATAAAGTTATTCAATAAAGAATTTTGAAGCTTGAGAGTACAAGGAATCATCCAGAAAAAATTCCCGAAATATGTCTATTTTTACATTTCATAAAATGATTAATATCTCACTTAAATGTGGTATGATTTTAAAAATATTTCTTCTTTGAATAGATGATATATCTACTCATAAGTCAGTGTTTTTAAAAATTACAATAAATTCGTTTTTTTCCTTAAAAGCTCTTTGAAAGTAGTTTTTAAGAAATCAGAAATGTTGCCATTTTTTTACAAATTTAGTCAACTCTTTTATCACAATAAAAGGAATCTTAAAAAATTATTCCCAAATTAGTGTGAGCATTGTCTAATTGAGGGCGTTGTGATAGAACATCTATTAAATCTTATTTATCAGGTCCGCATTAGGAATTTAGCAAATCTTTATTTAATTTAATATACTATAATATTAATACTAATATACATCGTGTCCACGGATGGGGTATCCTATAGGTGAAAAATGTTTAAATACCTATTAGTTTTAGTGAAAAATGTCATTCCTGATAAAAAGTTTTGCTTATTCTGAAACACCGTAGAAGATAGATTTTATAATAACGAAAAGAAAGACACTTGTGCCAGAGATCCATTTCATTCTAAAAAGTAAAGTACCTGCGATTTTTTCTAGTCAAATATTAATCCTCTATAAGTATTTTTACCATGGTCCAAAGATATTCTAACAAGTCTGGTAACTCCTTTGATGTAGTAAAATTTGTCGCTTTTTTTTGTGAGCGGCCGTAAATCATCGGTACAATAGCAAAAATACGTTATACAAGGGTCAATGGGGTATGTTTATTCGAAAGTGTGTCTACGAGGGTTAATCGTGGGGTGTTTTGATCACATTCATTATTTATATTTTTGTATTATCTTTTATTGCGATTATTACATATAATATTCTAATAACAACAATGAAGAAACTTTTCGTTGTAATAACTAACAATAATTACCTGATTGCTTAAATTGGGACAGGTAAAACTCTGTTAAAATATTATATTATTTATAGTTAAGATTATTTTGATTGAAAATGTGAAAGTTTCCATTAATTTTAACATTTGGTAAACATGTTGCAAACCTTGTAAGGGTTTATCTTTGTAGTAAGAATAAGGGTACTCGAACACAGTAATAAAACTCAGGTAGACTTGCTTACACTATTCTAAAATAAAGTAACAATTTTTGTGCAATAAAATCTTCAATTATTTCATAAAAACAAATGATATCAACATCCATAATCTCAAACTCTTACTATTATCATTGTTTTCAATTATTACATATTTTGCAAAATTTTATATTTCGGATGTTCTTTATTTAAAGGTTGATCTTTTATTTGTCGGTTTACAAATTTGATTGTATAGTAGATTCGAACTCTTGTAAACAATAAAAGTAAATAATCTTTATTGCCATATGGGAGGGAGAATTCTGCATTGGAAAAATCTTTAAAAAATATGTTTCCTATACCATCCTGTATACAATAATTATTAAAATTCAAAACAAACATATTCTCTGATCTTATTAAATACTCTGAAAAATTATTGGGAGGTACTGTTAAGCCATCAAAAATATTTTTACTGTGACTATAAGCTTTGAGTTCACAAAATGAAGTAGAATTGTCTATTTCGGATGATGAACAATATTGTAAACAAGTTTGACATGAATGTTACAGAGACATCTACGTAAAAAATATCCACCAACATAAACCAGTGCATTTCCTTTCTCTGATATCAAGTTCCTATAATCCGTTGATCAATTTTTATAATAGGAGAAATATTTTCGTAAGTTTTTTCCTGAAAACTTTCAATATTTTTCAATGACTTTCCATGTTATATTAAGCAAAATATCGCCACTATCGTCCATAGAATATATCTTAGAATATCTTTGGACGATGTTTTTACTAGTGGAGTTTTACTGGAGTCCTTTACTAGATTTTTGGATTAATAAGTAAAAAAAACATAAAAAGGTCGAATATTAGTTCTTAGTGGATCTATTAATCGTGTAATTTTTTTAATCCATTTAAAAGGTAAAACTTTGTTCCTTTTAATTTTTTAAAATGAACTGGTAGTTACTGCTGCTACACATTTATTTTAAGTTTATGCATCATTTTCTTAAATTTCTTTACTAAAAAACTTGTTAATCGAATTTTTGACCATTTTAGTTTTTCCAGTTCTTTACTATGAACTTTTGGAACCTATTTCAGTTTTTTTATGAATACGTATAGGTAATGGTAACCGAATATATTTAAACACTTAAGATTTTTAAAATAATCCGCTCAACTGCTTTTTGGTAAATTTTAATTTTTGTTTTCTTCTTTTTTCCCTTTTAAAGAGCTTTTCAAAATATTGCCATATATGAATATGTATATCGTGAATTTTTAATGACCATCCGGTATGTAGTATAAATATTTTCCTTCGCTGTTCGGTCCTTACCTACTCGTTATTGCTTAGTTAAGATAAACAAATGATAACATTTTACACTTGAAAAAACTTGAATGATTGCCTTTTTAAAAATAATACCCCAATAAATATTCTATTTATAATTTTGATTTGAGAAAAAAAACATATATAAATAAAAATATTATGTAAAATCTATAAATTAATATCGTTTAATGTAAATACAAATAGCCAATTCATATTTAACAAAATCAAACATGTTTGTTTTAAAATTAATCCAGCCCTGAAATTTTTAAAGGAAACTGATATACTCCAAGAATAAATATAATATTATTTCGTTTATCGCGGAAGGTCATTGCAAGAGGCAGCACCTCTCGGGTACACTTATTCGCTCTCTTTTTAGGGACGTTTTCTCACTCCCAATGCCCAGCCTTAATACCACTAAATTAAAAGGTATGTATGGAATAGTAATTATAATGGTACACTTATTCATTCTTAAATGTCTAATAAACATTACAAATTATTTAAAATAACTTTTAGCTAATTTTCAACAAGCAAAAGGAAGCAACCTACACACCTTACGGCCGATTTCATAATGAATAGCTAAGGTCGACTTTACCAAAAGGCAATTTTACACTAAAGTTCCCTTTAAAGTAGCTTTTCGTTGAGTTTCATCATTAATATTAAAGTACCCTTACCATAAAGTATCTTTTAAGTATTTTTTAAAGTGTTGTTTAACCTGGAATTCATGGATTTTGACATGAAATAGAAAAATTTGTCATATTTTGGGAGTTTTAAGTTCCTATATAAATAAAAAATGTTAAGTTTTGTTAAAAGTTGTTGAGTTTGTATTATTTGTGAAAGCGATTTATTTGTAAAAAATGCACATTTTGAAAAATAAGAAAGTTTGCTAGTCAAATTTTTTTCGAGAAGAATTGAGTTGAATTCAGGAAATTTAAAAATGTAAGCATATTATAGAATGCAAAACAGTTTGTTTTTTAAGCGAAAACGTTGAAAAGTCAAGATCATATTTTCCTATATACACTTTTGGTCTTTAAATATAAATAAATTCTTTATCAGATGAACTTGCACTATCAATATAATCAATGATTAAACGAACACAAAACTAGCAAACCTTGCTGGTACAAATATATAAAATGTATATATTATAAAATAGCTATACCATAGCTAAATGACACTTTAGATAGTTAATGTCGCAAAATTGACAATTTAATTTTAAAGGACGCTTTTGGCTTAAAGAATACTTTAAGTTGGTTATGAAATCAATATGTATTAAAGTATCCTTTAAGTTTCTTTATGAAATCGGCCGTTAGTTCAGAATGTCAAAATTTAGTCTGATAAACCATGATTGAACTCGGCAATGTGTTGGCAATTTTGCAATTTGCCAACACATAAAATGTTTAGCATGAATAATGTTTGTTAGAATTTTATATGCTATTAGCCCACGAGTTGTATTTGATATAAAATTAATAACGAAACCTTTTATAAAGCATTTATTTATTATTTGTTCTAACTTGCGGCATACGAATTTCAATATTTAGCAAATTTACAGTGAAAAAAGATACTGATTGACAGTAGCTAACAAATAAAGTGAGTCTAATGTTCACTTTGATGACATGCAACCATATTTATACTGAACAAAGTATACAATAATTTACTGGTTTATAACACCATTTTAAACCAAATTTAGGAAAAATATAAATATGCTCTTTCCATATCCAGAAATATACAACTTAACTGACAATGATGCAGGAAACCCTAGAAAATTGTTGCTTGGAAACACAGTGCTCATATTTCCATGCAAGATATGTCTGAATTAGGTGTCTATTTGAAGAGGTTCTTTCTAATATACCTAAGGCTCTTACATTGTATACAAAAATAGATATTTGTGAACCCCTGTAAAACAGGTATGGTGCCTTTTACAAATTGGAGGAAGCTGCTAATAAATTTGGAAGAATCAGCAGTCATGAGACTAACACTCATCACTTGGTATTGCTGAACCTGCCATCAGATGACAAGTAGCTGGTGAAGTGGAAAAAATAAACAAGCTGAACATCTTTGATATCCACTCTATGACCAAGTTGACTTGAAAAATTCCAACTAATAGATCCATTTTAGAGATATTGTCTCACAAAATGGAACACCTGAATTCTAACAAAAACTATGTTTAACTGGAAACAATTTTCCATATTCAGTGGGGAGAACTCTTAACTTAAAACAGGGATTATGACCTGCTAAACTTAATACCAAATATAAAGTACAATATGAAACCAGCTCATATAATTATTAATCTTTTGTTATATAAACAAAGCAAGTTCTTTTGCTCCATGTCATTTTTTGGAAAAGATTTAATATATAGAATTGGAGACATAAAATAAGTTATTATTTAGCTTTAAAATAATTTACTAACCTGCTCTTTGCTTTGCACTATCCTGAGAAATATTACATTCACTTAACTTGTTAACTCCCAATTGAGTATTATAGCTCATCCTGTTTACTTTTCCAGAGTCAATGACAAACCTTATTCCATCTATTGTAACTGATGTCTCAGCAATGTTTGTTGAAATTATACACTTACGAACTCCTTCAGGGGGATAATCAAATACCTAAGCAAATAAAAAATGCAGTCACTTTTACATAAAAAAAGTTTAATAAGCCTACCTTATCTTGTTCTTCCAATGAAAGAGTACTATGTAATATTAAAACAATCCAATTCTTTTTCATTTGACTGTATTCTGTAATGGCATCAGCTAATGTTGAAATTTCTGAAAAACCATTCAGGAATATCAGCATGTCACCTTTTTGATTTGGAAGGTACTTTTCATCAATCATTTGTAGTATTTGCAAGTAAGGGGTGCAATCTAATTTGTCTTTTTTTCTTTCAAAAGGATCTTTTACTATAGGTTTATAATGGATATCAATTGGATATAACCTTCCAGGTACTTGTATCAGTTGAATGTTTTCTTCACGAAAATAATTTGAGAATAACTCAATGTTTATAGTAGCTGACATTAGTATTAGTTTAAAATTGTTCCTTTGACTAAGTAAACATTTCATTATACCTATAAAACAATATTTACAAAATGAGAGCAAGTTTTGGCAAAATAATAAAACTTACCTATCAAAAAATCTCCATGTAAATTCCTTTCATGTACTTCATCTAAGATAATAACATCATAAGATTCCAAAGTTTCTTTCTCTGAAGCTTGTCTTAAAAGAAGCCCTTCTGTCATAAATATTATTTTTGTATCACTTCTTTTCGTTTTTTCGAATCTAATTTGATAACCTACTGTATTTTTATAATCAGTTAATGTTTCATAAGCTACACGTTTTGCTAGACTGACACATGCTATTCTTCTTGGCTGTGTACAAACAATTTTCTTATAACCAGCTTCAAGAACATATTGAGGAACTTGTGTTGATTTACCACAACCAGTATCCCCAGCTATTAGGAGTACTCTGGATTCTTTTAGCTTCTGAATTATTTCATCCTTGTATTGAGCAATCGGAAGATCGTTTTGGAATAATTTCAGTTTTTTCAGTTTAGAAAATGTTATTTTTTGTTGAAAATCTTGATAGGCTCTTATAACGAGTAAAAAATCTTTAAATTCTGTTTCAGAAATATCCACCCTCTCACCATTTCTATCCAATACTGGTAATTTATCATATAATATAGATGTATTGTCAATGAAAACCAGGTTTACTAATGAATCTTTGTCTACATCATGATTTCGTAGAGTTTGAACCGATTTATATTTATCAAAAAACTTCCAAAAATCGCCGACGTTACTAATGCTAGCTTGTTCTTCCAAAAAACGTTCGAGTTCGGATTTGTAATCTGTAATAACCTTTTTCCTACGTCGCTCTCTTTCTCTTGGGGATCTAGATCTTTTTCGGGACCTAGATCTTTTTCGTTTGCGTCCGTGTTTATCGTATTTTCGATAATTGTAATCCATACTGACTTAAAACACGATCATTAGTTTTCTAATATTTAATAAAATTATTTACAATCACTGTTTACACTATCACTTCACTTTGTAGGTTATGTTGCACTGTCAAACTTCAGTAAAAACAGATGTTGACATTTTAAGAATACAGTACCGTCCTTGCCCATATGAAAATTAGAATAATAGGTATATAAAATTAAATTATCGCATAATGAATGGATACGATACAAAATAAATGTGTATTTAATAGGAGAAATTTACCTGAGCAGCTATGCAAGCCCTACACATGTCTTCTCTGTCGCTTTCATTCACAACTTGACCAGAATGGTCTATTCTCAAATTCGATTGTAAATGTTGCATTAATTGACTTCGAGACGATGCCAGACTGGCTCTTAATACTCTAAGAACGATCGAATACATTGACGCACACCGAAATACTCTTTCGTCGCATCTCATTATCTAAAAATTACATTATTTATTTATTTAAAAAATATATTTCCTTTTTGTTACTTTGTCTACTAATGGATTATATTGGATTACATTAGATTAGGAACTTTCGAACTCACAACATGCGGCGTGGGGAAGCAAAACGACCGACGAATGGGGTGAGTACCATTTTAATTATACAATTGGTAAAGGGATTGTATTAAATAATAAAGCAAGTGAACCGACCTTTGTTACTAAGAAATGTCAAAACATTATAGATATAACAATGAGGCAATCAGTAATAAAATTTTAACTGGCACGTGTCAACTGAGCCATCATGCTTGTAGTAGGGGAGCCCACGATGCTAAATCGGCATTACTCGAGCGTCATAGAGACCTATTGGGTTGAGAAGCTTAGGTGATAAAAAGAAAAAAATGTTATATAATGTACAGCTTTTCATCGATGGGGGGAGCGGCTATAGATTTTCAAACATGTTAAAAAAAACTATTGCATGGACATACTCGGGGGCGTCAGATATTGATATCACGTATGTCCTGCATATTTTTAAAAATGTACGTGTGTTAATCTGACGGTTTCCATGATGGGGGTGGTCGTACGTAAGGGTTGAAAATGGAAAAAAATAATTTTTTTAAGCGCGTCAGATTTTTTGAGGGGAGGTTAAATGAACCTAAAAAAAGCTGTTACATAATAATCTGACGGTTTGGATGTGACGCAGACTCGCGACCGTTATTAGAATTTGCAAAAAAAATCGCCATTTTGAAATACTCAAGCGCGTCAGATTAAGATATATATGGTTCATCTTTATGCCCTAGACGCTGCAGTATCATAATCTGACGATTATCTAGAGGGATTCGCCTAATCTGACAATTTAAAAAAAAATTTTCTAATTATTGAACTTAATTAATTAAAAAGCTTAGGAAATAGCACGCAACAGCAGTTCAATATTTATATTAATCATAAGAAAATAATTATAAGCAATAAATTAGCAAAAACGTTGGAAACGTTGTAAATAATATCATGTCTATGGGTGTGTTCGGGGAGCACGCTTTTGTGCTATGTAGCGCCAAGCGCCATATAACGCAAATGAAGAATAGTACTAGATAGCGCCAAATGGCGCAAATAGCGTGCTCCCCGAACACACCCTTTGTGATCAGCTGACATGGCGTCATGGCAACTGAAACCAGATTGGGGACGGAATGAGAGAGCAATAGAGAGAAAAAGAGTGAGAAATGAGGAAAGGGCTGCGAGAACCTATCGGATCATAAAGATTAGATACTAAAAAGAAAAAAATTTTATAAGATATATGCTATTTTACTGCCGGGGGAAGTAGGTACTAATTTTCAAAAATGTAAAAAAAAATTATAAAGAAATACGTTAGACATTAATATCGTATACGCCCTATGTGCTTCCGGTAACAGAGGAGTATTATACTGCCGGCTTACAAGTTGGGGGTGGCAGCATGAAGGGGTAGAGAATGAAAAAAAAATTATTTAAGCTCATCAGATATTCAGGGGTAAAGTTAGGTTAGGTTAGGTTAGGTTAAGTGACCTCTATTCAAAAGACTGACAACGATTTGGATGCAGTCGGAACTCACAGCCGATTTTTGAAAATGTAAAAAAAATAGTGACCTCGAAATACTTAAGCTCATCAGATTTATATTAAACTTTTTTAAAACACAAACAAACCAAAGCGTCACAAATCTACGAACACGACCTCGTTGTATTATATTGTTATTGTAATCAGCTGAGGTGGCATCATGGCCGCAGAAAGTAGTGTGCGAGAGAGTGAGAAATAGAGAAAGAGTGAGAAGGGGAGAGAGGCGCGGAGTGGGAAATACATAGTTCTCAGCACCTGCACGTACCTCACTTTATCAATAATTTTAGCTTTTTTACGTTGTAGAAACCGTCAGATTATATTATATCCGTAATTTTTACATGATTTCCTTCAAATTAAAAAAAATAACCGCGCTCGAATACTTCCAGGTGACGTTTTTTTTGCAAACTAATTACTCGCTTATTCTCTTATATCATGGTCAAATCGTCAGAATATTGAAATTGACGCTTTTTTCCATGTAATTAACTTATTTTTTTATTAGGTTCAATGTGAGTGGGGCGCTCAACCACCCCGCCACTGCGACTACCGTTGGGTCTATTGTGGCTCACCCCTAGGGTTATAAATCGCCATACAAGCCAATCCTCCTTGCGAAGTCAATGGTTGTCTGCGGTGAGACCTGTTTAAAGTCGTTAGGCTCCAATTTTGGGAAACCAAAAATACGGTGCCTAGTATTTTCCAGGGCGGAGCAAGAACATAATATGTGTTCTGCAGGCTCGTCTTCCACACTGCAGAAGCGGCAGTCTGAAGTTTGACTCAGACTTATTTTCTTCAGGTGGTATCTTAAACAACAGTGTCCCGTAAGCAGTCCTATAAGAATGTGTAGGTGTTTCCTATCCCACTCTAGAATCTGCTTAGTTATATTTTTCGAGGGTTTGGAGATGAAAGCCATCGAATGGATTAGTCCTGGGATATCATTCCAGTACATGAGGATTTTCCTCTCTATCGAGCCGGAGATAATATTTTTGGCAGTACTTTTGGTAATGCCAAAGAATGGTTCAGGTCCTATAAATCTAGACTCTGCTCCTTTTTTGGCAAGAGTGTCGGCTTTTTCGTTACCCACCACTCCGCTATGTCCTGGTGCCCAGAGCAAAGTTACCCTGTTGATTTAATACAGTTCCATACCAACTTTGAATTAAGCCGGTTGGAGCTCAGTGCCTTAAGAGCTGCCTGGCTATCTGATACAATATGTATGTTTTTGTTTACAAGAGGGTGATTTATCAGCTCTCTTGCACACAATTCAATGGCGAAAACCTCTGCCTGAAAGATGGTAGCATATGAGCCGAGGTTTACTACGATTTCAACCCTCGGTTTGCTACCATACACTCCTGCTCCAACACCTTCTGGAGTTTTGGAGCCATCAGTGTATAGTACGTAGTCCGTCCCAGAGAAAGAGATGATCCCCTTTTCCCATTCGTCTCTCTTCGGAAAGAGGACTTTAAAGGACTGTTCTACGTGCGTCCGGGTGGCTAGGATATCTGAGACCATCCCAAGCGTGTGGTGATCTTTAATTTCACGCATCAGGCCCGAGTGGTCCCAGAGCCTCTCCCCTTTTACTTGACTATCCACCGACAGCAGCCTATAGGACACCATCCTGGCCTCCTTCTCCAATAGTAAATGGAGTGGGGTTATATCCAGGATGATCTCCATTGCCGCTGTCGGGGTAGTGGACATTGCTCCCGTAATGGCCACGCATGCCAGTCGCTGAAGTCCAGAAAATCTTGCTCTGCTGGATTTTTGGAGTCCCTTGGACCACCAGGCCACCGAGCCATACGTGATCATTGGTTTTATCACTGTTTGATAAATCCAGTAAATCTGTTTGGGGCTCGTTCCCCAAGATTTGCCGCAGATTCCACAGGGAAGTCCTGGCTTTATTTATTGTTCTTTCCACATGGGCGTTCCAGGTAAGCTTACTATCCAAGATGATCCCCACATATTTTACCTCCGTCGCAAAGTGAATCGTTTCGCCAGATAAAATTGGTTGGCGAAGCTTAGTTAGCTTTCTCCTTTTTGTAAAAGGAACAATAACAGTCTTGCGGGGGTTAACTTACTTTCTATTAATCTGACGAGCTCGAATTAATTTGAGGATCGATTTTTTTTACTAATCTGATTAGCTACCCTAGACGTACGGGCTCATATATGGTGGAAGTACTTAACAGGGTACAAGGTATCCCCCTGTATATTAATCTGCCGCGCTTCAGTAAATTCAGAAATCTCCGTTTGGGCTCCCCTACCATTGGTTCACATACACGTTGACTTTACATTAAAACGGGTAAAATACCCACTGTTTATAGAAACCCAAGATGTAAAAATCGGGACGGATATTGTACCAGTCTAAAACAACTGTCCCATTGAAACCAAGACGAATAATGGAGAAATAGTGAAGCAGGAAAATGGACCACTTAAGAAAAAATGTCAGGATGCTATGTATAAAAAGGGCTAACGATAATGTTGCAGAAAGTTCTGCCAGTTGATATCGGATATACTTGCCAGTACTAGAATTCAGAAGATTCTTTTCAAGGATCCGAACCAGTGGCCCGTGTCTTTTCAAAAGACGGGATGGAACCTATACCTCATTCAAAAAGGAAACAATAGAGCTCTTGTTACAAAACCACTTCCCCGCAGAGAGAAACTTCACACCAAGGACGGTTGGCTCCACCTAGGAAGGAAAGTTGGAAAATATCTGCAAACATTATTAAACCGCAGAATGTGAAGTGGGCTATAAAGCACTTAAATTCATATAAACTGTCAGGTGAGGATAGTATTTTTCCTGTTCCACTACAAAAAAGACTGGACATTCGGCTATCTATTCTAACTAATTTTTTTAGAGCAAGCTTAGCACTGGGTTATTTACCCGACGCCTGGTCCAGTGAAAGGTTTGATTTTGATTGAGAAGATAACGCCCTACTTAAATCCTTCCGGCCAATTAACCTTATTCATTTCTGTTGAAAGCACAAAGGAAAATTCTTGATAAGAGGAAAGCATGAAGAGGTTATCTCTAAAGTGACTTTGAGCACATTGCTACTAAGTGGTGTGATAAAGCACAACTCTCGGCCATTAGTTTCACTAAGAGGCGGAAACTGAATAAACTCCAAATGCCCGCCCTCTATGGATAAACTATTAAGGAAGCAAACTGCAACTTTTAGGTCGCACTGGAAATTACGTTGATCGACCACCCGCAAAGAACCTAATATGGTAGTTGCAAAAATTATATTTTATTCAGTATATGACTTTGCTAATAGTAATAAACGTACTTGTAGAGGATCTTCTGCAACATCAATTCTGGTCAAGTTCGAAACATCATCCACTAGACTGTTCACAGTTAATACCCACAATCTTCTAGGCAATACGGTGTTTAACCTAAACCAAACTTCCTTGTATAAGTCTTGCAAATACCTTGGAATATTGTCAGCTAAAAAGTTTCTAGCATTCTGGGCAAATATTTCGACAAAAGGCCAAATATCAATAGCTTCTTGTTTTAATAACGTCTGTAAGAGTTTTGCACATTTTAAAGGATTGGTTTCTGTTTCTCTGAAAGCTTCTACCACTGACAATTCGGTGATGTGCGTCGGTTTGCATTCAGTATGCATAGCCATATCGTCCAGCCAATCTTCTACCAAAGTTAAATGGGGGAAATGCGTCGCCAGCAGCTTCAGCAAAGGACCAAATAGACCTACAATCAACAAATCAACTATTAATGTTTTTCTCCCGGAAGCCTTTCATAGAATAGTAAAGTAAATATTGAACATCTGGAGTCCTACTGGACAATGTTCTATATATAGCATTATATGAAACCTATATGGATGTGTGGTATCCAACTCTGGTGATGTGCAAGCAAATTCCATACAACCACAATCCCAAGAAGTAAATTCTAAATGCTACGTACAATGACTGATGCACCCTGCTAGGTGCCAGACTAATACATGACGACCATTTGAACAGGATGTAATAACAAGACACCACATAAGACTAATTAGACAGTAACCCCTATCTCCCACTATTAGAAACCCAAGCTATAAAAAGACTCAAAAAAAGGAACTGGTCAGCTGATCGGAAAAACAATTCAATTTGATAAATCACTGGAGATCTCATTTTTTTCATAAGACACCAACTGTCCCTGAAAAAATGAAAACAAATGTAATGTAGGCATTACATAAAGCAAATATTTGCTGAAAATTGAAGAAATATTTACTTCTTCGGGGAATAGTGAAATATTTGTTAAAATTATTTGCTGCCATATTTGTTAAAACGAAAATAGAGCAAATATTTGCTTCGTATAATGCACCTATTTGTTGGTGGCTCCGCCACTGAGCAAATATTTGCTGTTTTTATTTCTTTGGTCATACCAAAATTCTGTATGAGCAAATAGTAGCAAATAATGTCAATCCAAATGTCACTTATGTTGTGAGGCTCACAATGTATAGTTTTGCTTTATTTGCTGAGCAGTTTATTTCCTAAAAAATATTTGCTCTGTGGAATGACATACAAATAACTATATTTGCTAAGTAAGAAGCAAATAAACTTTGCTATATGTGTAGCAAACAAATGTTAGGGCAAAAATTTGCTGCCGTATAATGGCATAGAAAATATCTCTGCTTGAAACAAAAATTATAGCAAATATTTTTCTTGGCTAATACAGCAAATATTTGCTTCGTGTAATGCCTGCATTAGTACAGTTTGAGATGATCGAGAATATTCCATGGATACTAGTTTTGCTTCTTGAGGTTTCTCATTTATTTGAGGAACACCCAAACCAAAGAATACACAAACTAACCAGAAACGAAACTCAGTGAAAATTGGAGGGTCAAAAATAAATAACATTGAAGGTGACAGCTAACTCTGGTACACACTGAGAAACATAAATAAATCTTACGCATGGCACACTTTTTCTCAGTGCGACTCGAGTAAAGCCGGGCCGGTTTATCAATAGCAATTTATCTGTCAGTTAATGCTTAACTTCCAGTTATTTTGGAAAAGTCGGTTTATCAACAACAGGTTAACTTTATCCGACAGCTAAAATGTCAAATATTTATCTGTAACATTCAACTGGCGGTTAGGTCGATATCTGGAGGTTAAGGTATATTATATAACCTTACTTTATGCAGAAGAGTTGGTTTGTTTTGATTTCGAAGTTTTTTAGTGTGTCTAATTTACTTGGGTTTGATCAAAGTGAAAAATGGAAAGTACTAGTATGACTAAGAAGAGAGGATGCAATTTCACAGCAGATGTGAGAAATTTACTTTTAAGAATTGCAAATAAACATAAAGATGTCATCGAGAATAAAAAACCGGATGGGGCAACCTGGAAATCGAAAAAATCACCTACCTATCAGTACAAAACTCAAGTGAATTCTCAATGAGTTCTAATATTGACAGAACAGTCTCTTTTGTCATCCTAAATCTTTGCCCTTACGGAAGCCTGCAACAATAATGTGGTTACTCTAGGCTGGATAAAAGGTCATGGAATTTCAAAAGGCAACCGCATAGCTGACTCGTTGGCTAGAAAAGCTGCCTCCCAAAGGCTCTTGGGACCCGGTAGTCTTGTCAGCTTGCCGGCATCAGCGGTGGTTGACCTAGTAAAGGAACGCTCCTTTGACAAATTCAGGGGAAGATGGGACGAAGAAAAAGGTTGCATACTATCCAAGGAACTTCTGAAGTATTCGAATAGCGGAGCAGCCATGACCAGAAAGGACCTGCGGTTGGTCACAGGTATACTTACTGGCCATTGTCATTTACGAAAACATCTGAACAGGTTGGGTTTATCTGACAGCCCACTATGTAGAGGATGTGAACAAGAGGATGAGACAGTTGAGCACGTCCTTTGTGATTGTCCGGCACTCTCTCTAATAAGACTTTCTGTATTCGGCGAGAACTGGCTAACACATGCCAATTTGAGGGAGCTGCCTACAGGCGACGTTATCACCTACTTTAAACAGGTAGGATGGTTGACGAGCCTATAGGTTAGGCTCAATCTCAGAAGGAAGCACAATGGGCCAAATGTGGCCTAAGTGCAGTGGGGCGACCCACCCTTCCAGAATTACAGATACAGATACATCCTAAATCTTGCATGAAAATCCTGGTCATCCCACTTTTCGAAGTTGGCTACTCTTTCCCTAACTGTATATGGCCTTCTTTCGTACTCAAGAGCTTGCACAATATCCTCGTCGCTATCCAGAATATAATATTCCAAAAAATGCATAATCATCAACAATCAAAAACTCTTCAGAAAGTAAAAACTCAAACTTTTGCATAAACAAAAACAATCAACAATAACCTAACAAAACGGTCGTGACATCTCAATTAATGTGACATGACCTTGTTCTTGTAACAACCAATGAGATTGCTTACATTCATCCATCAGCATTGCCAACTTTCATTATCTATCAGTTAACTAACTAGAGGATAAAAACAAGTTGATAAACCGCTTCCGAACAAACTGGAACTTTATCTGCTAGTTAGTGTTATCTGATGGATACCTAACTGATGGATAATATTGGCAATTGATAAACCGAGTCTCTTCTCAGTATGCACCTTCAAGGTTATTTATTTTTGACCCTACAATTTTCACTGAGTTTAATTTCTTGTTAGTTTGTGTATTCTTAGGTGTTCCTCAAATAAATTTGAAACCTCAAGAAGCCAAACTAGTATCCATGGAATATTCTCGATCATTTAATGCGCATTCGATTGACAGCTGGAAACTGTTGCATTAGGACTAGTGTTGTAAATTGTTATGGAGAACAGCAGCTCATGAAAAAACTAGAAGCAAGAACTTTACAGAGACAGGTGAAGTTGTTGTTGGAACTAGTGGATAAGCACAAAAGTGTAGTGGAATGTATGCAAACAGACTTGGTGTCTACTTGAGAAAAATAAGCTGCTTGACAACAAATTGAGCAGGATTTTAATAACGCCAGTGGGATTTATTATAGAGACTTGAAAATACTTAATGGTCAATATGAAAACAAAAAAATGACTAAAAGGAAATATGTAGATGCAAAAAGATACGCTATTGGAACTGGTGGCGGACCTTTGATGAAAACACCAGATATATCGGAAGTTGACATACTGTTACTATCAGTAGCAGTATTGGGAAAAGGATTTACCTGAGTAAGAACTTTGGTCCTTCTGAGCATGATGTAGCAGATACTTTATCGGTAGCTCAGACATAAACTCCGGCGTGTATTTCTTAATTTTTCTCCCGCTAGCAGCTAAAGTATGAGCATTATTTAACCTACAATCTTCGTAGAGTAGCAAATAATATAATAAAAGAAGTTGAGGAGTTAAACTCGTATTGTCCACAACTACGTCTTGGTATTCCGAGTTTAGATCAAAGTCCATATTGAAAATAGATTCTTTCTGATCGAAGTATTGACCGAAAATGGAACTCTGGAATACCTAAAAAATATACATTTTATACGAATTATGTTTATTAATTTACTTATTAAATTACTTTTCTTATTTCGTTTTCAGTTAAAGGTTTATTGGTATATTCGGCATTCTTCGAGTTAGGTAAAATGATGCTGTTCACGTAAACTTCAACCAACATCCTAAGAACCGGATGCAAAGGACTCACGCTGGTACAAATCTGTTTATAAATCCACTTTTTGATGTTAACGTTGTGCTTAGCGAACGCTCTGGATTTTAACAGTTGATGAATACAATGGATCGGCAGAAAACCTGTCATGTTGGCGTTCAAAGAATTTGTAACGGGTACTTTGACCGCGTGGGCGGTAACGACTTGTTCAGAAAAAATTTCTTGCGTAAATACTTGTTTCATTCTTGTCATATTGTTGTTTCTTATGGCTATTTTCATGCCTAACGTCGAACATACCAGATCACAGATGGCACTCAATTGGTTACTGTGAAAGTGAATCGCCATTAAGAGTAACATCTCACCGAAAGAAGCCGTAACGCCGCTGGTCGACTCAAAATAAGCTTCTTCCTTGACTAGCCATTGCACCTAAAATAGAACAAATCATCATGTAGGTGTGATAATTTGGCGCCTGAGGTACGTCATAAGTGTAAATAATGCAAAGAAGAGGGGCCATAATAAATCCTTGGGGAACATTGGACTGAGGATTAAAAGGCCTGTTCAATTTTAAACATTTGTGAGGTAGGCGTAGACTTTCTATCAGGCCAATATATCAAATTTAGTCGAAAGTCTTCTGAACATCCATAAAGAAAGCAGTATCAGGGGTTGATTACTTATATGGAGTCTCACTAATGGGTCAACCCTAATTGCAGGTAAGGGTTCATTTACTTATGTTTAAGACTTTGTCTAGAACGCTGATAAAAGAGATGACCTGAGATGAGATGAAAGGCTTTTGAGGAATCTTTTAGAAACAGATGAAAGCCTGGAGTAGTGTTTTTCTCAGCCTGACAGGCGAACTTAAATGAGTCTATTGAGAGAGAAGTGGAGACTCCTCAATTGTAGGTATTGAAAGATGAGTACCCACAAATTGTGAAATGAAGTATATTTGAGCGGCAAAATTATTGTAAAAAAGTGGATTGTGGAAGTTTCAAAGACTCCTTGAAGTTTGAAAACAAGTGAAATTTAAATGGATTCATCTTTTGTAAAAACACTTTTAAAGTTTGATTTCTTGTACATTTTTAAATAGAAACTCACCCATTCGATGCTCCGTCTTTCGTGTTCAGGTAGAAAGATCAAAGAAGGACAAGCAATCAACATACAGAGACCAATAGATACAAATCTAACGCCGGCTGGGGTAGGATTTGGATGTGAAGTCAAGAGTTGTACTATAAGATTAACTTCTTCGTCTTGAAATCTAAAACAATAATAAAATAAACAAATACATACTGAAATAATTTCAGATAAGGTGCAGTCAATAATAAAACTGGGCATATAGCCCAGGAAGTAGTTGTTTTTTTCATAGAAAACGGTCAAGCTTGGTATAGAAACTGTTAAGTTTCTTTACCCTGGGTGCAGGTAGAAACAATTTTCTACTTTTTCAGTTTTAATAATAAAATAATTAATATAAGAGAAAAATCAAAAAAATAAAATCTTACTTTATAGCTGCGATCCCTCTAAGAGCGCAAAAAAGACGTAACAAAGCTGAAGCTTGCACTACCATAATGTCAGGCAATTCCCCTTCAGATGATGCTTCTATTATTTGCGACAAACGTCTTTGTAATTCTTCTCTAAGCTGTTGTAGGGCGTTACTGGACACTTCACCTTTTCTCTTTTGTCCAGTGCGAATAAACAATGCTATCCAATTTCTGAAATTAATATTAATACTTTAAAGAGTCAAGAGAATTAGTTTGAGAAATGATGAATTCTAGGAAATATAATGATTCAGGAAAGACTACTCCAATAAAGAGTAGACTGATATGTAAGTGAAAGTTTGAGGGCATAGAGTTGGTTAGTAATACTTTATCCAGTATTAGTAGAATACAAATAAATTGGAACTGTTAAGGGTAGACATAAACTATAGTTCATATTTTATAAATTAAAAGATGTGTTAATTAATGGTACAATACTTTACAGTTTCAAAAAATTATTTTCTATTTCTATTTGATCACCCCTTTTGCAACTTCCATTAGATATTTTATAATACAAGCATTACAGGATGCAAATATTAAGCCAAACTTACAGTGCAAACAAATCAAAAAAAGAAATTTTAATATTGTTACACAGCAGTTTGCCATATCATGGCAGATTTAAAATTTCTTGAACAAATCAATAATTTGCTCTTCCACTCAACCAGTTACCAAAAACCTATACCTATCTATGCTTACAAAAAAAATTGAATAGTAGTGTAAAATCCATTACCAAGAAGAGAATTACAACTCCAATATGTTTAAATAATATAATTTTTTGTGTGTAGAAACCAGAAATTACAGATTTTTTGATAAATGTACTACAATTTGAAGTCCTTACCCATATTTTTTTTTTATATTTTAAATGTTAATTTTAGAGTATGTTGTGTCTATTAGTTTCATATGTCTTATTATTAATTATTGACAGCAATTGTTACTTATTTACTATTGTATTTTTTATGTAAATGGAGGATCTGTAAATAAATAAATAAATAAATAAACATACTACATTTTCCGTTAAACTTTTAAACTATCTTTAAGCAAATTACTTTTAATTTCATGCTTAAATCCACTCAAGGTGAGTACCTACTTTTAAATGATCAGGTATCCAGTTCCAAGTACTAACTATATTGAATGAAAAGCTGCCCTCAAATAAGACAGCTGAATGTTTTAGGCAGTATTTTATTTGCTGTGTTTCATCTGTCACTTGAAAATCATTTTTTTTTGTTCAGGGTAAAATTCAGAGACTTTTTATGTTGGGGAAAAACTGATTCAACATGTTTGACCAGTGGATTAATTCTTTTAAAACTCCTATTGCTCACTTATAAGTGACCTTAAAATAGCTAATACTTTTTTTGTATACCAGGGCATAAAGCAAACGTAGAGAGAGCATTTTCATTAGTCACCCTGCAGTGGATGAAAGAAAGAAACTCTCTTAACATATCTCTTAATGCTTATCAAAGTTAAATATAATTTCAAGGATGTGAGTTGTTCTGATTTTTACAAATTATTATTGGAAAAGAGAAATATTTTATTAAAAATTGGAAAGACTGAGATGTATAGAAATAAGTAGTTAAAAAAATTGTTCAGTAATTAAAAACATAATATTTTAAGCATTGAAATCCTCAATTTGAGTAGTTTAGATTATCTGCTTAGTCTTTGTTTGTCTTTTATATGTTATATTATATTTATATTTTATATGTATGTACAAAGAATAAGACTTCCTATTTTTAGTTAATTAAGATTGTTATTAGAATGCATACTTAAGGATTCAATTATTTAAGCATAAGGTTGATTTTTTCTTCTTCAACCTCATAAGGGAGAGTTGGTGAAAAAATTTCATTTCACACAAATATCTGGGATGTAGAAGTTTTTGTCCTGGCTCTGTCATTTAACTGATGGCTGCCCTAACTTTACCTGATTGTTTGATCATTTCCTAGTAGTAATCCAGATACAAATGCCACCATATCACTTTCCAAATCACATATATCTCCTTTGCTTCCATGCTCCATGGATAAAGTGATAGCCAATGCAGGCATTCTACATAATTCTACACATTTGCTTCTAATAGATAAAGCTTGTGTTGGATTCATCTTGCAAATAAGAGAAATAGTATTGATTCTAATTATGCTGGAAATGTTTTCTTCTTGTTTTTCTCCAGTTTGTATAAGATATGTTGTCACTACAATGAAATTAATAATATATCTGAAATAAAAATTGTTACTTATATTTACCTTCTCTAAAAGAATCTGGAAAGTTGGCCACAATTCTACAAATAATAGCTGGACCATTATGTACATGTAACAATGTTTCTACTATACTACAAATATTTAAAGTAGTAGGTAATTCTGCTAGAGCTATACAAATTATATCTGAAAGTTCTTCAGCAAAAATATCATTATCAAATAGTTCTGATGATTTTATGTACAATTCACGTTCTAATGTAGATTCAGTTCCATCTTGAATTTGAGATTGAATGAACAGAAGCTCGCCTAAAAGTATACTTAATCTTCGAGTCATATCACTCCTTTCATACTCCAGAGCCATGCTTGTATTGGACAAGTTCCCAATTAAAATAGAATCATTAAGAAGTGTATTGCCTAGAAGACACTATCAATAACATAAAAACTTTAAAAAAGTATTTAAATGGTACCTTTCTGTCGCAGTTGTTGTTCCTTTTTTACATCGTTTTCCAATTTGTGAAAATCTATTGAAAGTAAAGCAACTATAGAATTCACCAGTTCCATTCCAGAAACAATGGTTAATATAGTCACTTTCATATTCATACATTTTTTCGACGTATCAAGAGGTGAAATTAAACCCATTCGAACCAAACATGGTAATACCGGACGGATTTCTTGTTCACTACATTTGGCAAGTTCTTCGACGTTAACGTGCTGAATAGCACGAAAAACTTTTGGATTCACTCCTGGAAATAATTGATAATTATTTTAAACGTAACAATTATTTTGTGATAAATACCTTTCTTGAAAGTCATTTTCGGTTAAATTATTTGATAATTTAATATTTACATCAAATATAAACATTAACCAAACAAAACAAATTCTAATTCTAACCTTACTTTACATTTCTTCTTTCTTCTTCTTTTTCGAAGCTGTAATGGACAGGGAAAGTGTGACGTCAAAATTTGTGTTCCATGGTGTTGAACTGTGAAATGTCAATGAAATGATTCCAAATGGCAACCAACATTATAAATCTCCAGAATTAACTTTTGTTTGAGTTATTTTATTAATATTATACATTAAAATATTAGGCAAGTATCATAATAAAATACATATAAGTAAAATATTTTAAAGAACCATTTTTTAATAGGTATTTTTAAAATTTATGAAAATGCACAATTTTGAAGGTTATGTTATAATGTTTATATGGAAATTGTTTATCTACTTTAGTGATATGTAAAACATATAAATGAACACTTACCAATGAAAAAACTGTACTTAACCCCCAAAAATCAAGAAAATACAATAAAATAGTTAATAATACATATAAAACACACTATCAACAAAAGTTGTTTGGAATCATTTGGTTTAACACTTACATCACTACTTTCCCAGTCCATTCTGTAGGACAAAGGTGTGTGTTTATCTATGGGACAAACTATACACCACCAATATTCTGATTGGCAAAATTTAAGGAAATTATTTTATTTTAAACTTTTGTTTATTTTATTACGAATTATTTTGCAGTTAAATAAAACAAATGTTATGGAAATTTTTTTTTATTAATGTTTAGTTCCATTTACATATTTTACTTCGGTCACTTCATCGTAAATTTCAATTTCTTCGTCTTCGTTTTCTATTGTTGGACTTAGACCACTTCCATCTTCCGGTTTTAATAGAGCTACGCCATTTAACCCCATTCTCATGCAATCAAAATGTAGTACCAAAACGGTGGCACGTTGTACTCTAGTTTCGAAATCCAAACACATGTGCAAATTTGTACCGGGTGTATAAATATCAAAGAGCCTTGCGCAAGCTTCAACTTGAATGGGGATGTACGGAATCGGAAGTGGTATACACAGAGGCGGAGGATTTTTAGCTAAAATTTTGTAATTATAGTAAACCGATTGATAAATGTGTATTAATTTATATTACCTGAGAAAGTATTGGAATAAATGTTATTGTTATTCATAAAAACCCCCATTTGGATGGCAAAGTCATCTGGTACGTACGTGAAGTTTAAACAGCCTTAAAAAACTATTTATTGAAAAGTTATATCGTAAATGCTTACAAAAAGATTATAACAGTGTATTATTTTACTAACCCTCATTGTGGAAATTCAACAAATTCATATTGATTCCTAAGCAACATCCACAATTTAAACCACTCTGACAAGTGCAACCGTTGCTTCTAAATCCAATGCGTCTTACCATTTTTCTTCTTGCATTATTTTTGGAGGAATATTTATTGCTACTAACTATCATATTTTTTATCGAAGTCATTCTGAATGCGTGCTTTGTGGACGGATCATAGTAAATAGATGCTAAAGGAAATTCTTGATCTTGGTCTGCAGGAAACAAAAATAAATTAATAAATCTTGGTCTTACAAACTAAATTTGACTTTTTTATTGGTTTAATTATTAAAAAAAAAACATTTTATCTATCACCCGTCATTCAGTGGATTTGTGAATTTCTCGCCACGTGAAGTTACAGGTTTTCTGTGGTTCCCTGTAACACACTTTCCCAATAGCTGATAGGACGAGTATAATACAGCCAAAAGTCTCTCTCTCTCTGAATTAATATTACCCTAAATCTTAACTCTCCTATCGTCAAAGCCATTTTTTCTTTACTCCACAGTTACAAACATTTAAAGCAATTATATACCCACATCAAATTTTTGCCATTCCAGCCCTGCAGAAAATAGTTATCGTTTATAATATGGGCTCAAATCTTTCTTATAACATTTTAATGTTCCTCGACCTCGAATAGCTCACCATGGTTGTTGGCAACACTTTTTTGAAGTCCGTAGGTCGAGTGAGGCCCGGGCCTAGGGAGGAATAATTTAAAGGGAGGCAAAATTTTTAAAATGCTAAAATTAGACGATCAAAAGTAAACAATCAAGTTTTTTTTATTTTTATGTTGAATATATTATAATAATTTTATTAATTAAAATTACTTCTCAATCTGTATTTCAGTGTTTATTGGTCTTTATCACGTATTTTTTTTACCTTCATACGACCACCCCTGTAAGCTGTCAATAACACACAGTCCCCAATAACCAATGTAAGTTATGTCTTATAACGAACGGTAAAAAAACAACGCAGAGCTGTAAAGTAAATCGCATGCTTCCCTACCCAACCACTTAGCAACTGTCAATGGAGGTCGCCATAACGCGAGGTAAAAAAACACACAGATGCAAAGTAGAGATGATTCCAAAAGTATCGCGACAGCTCCGGTTTTCCCACCTATCTTTACCGTCGACTCGAACCCGAACGCTAGCGATTACCCAGTTCGAGAAATAGATTCCAGTGCAGTGGCTCAGCCGCCGCTGGGACTAACAAACACCGCACACGGAATGCGCTTAGCGGCGCGCGCCGATCGCAATATTTCTCTAGCAACTGTCAATAGACGTCGCCATTTTATTCAAAATTTATTTCGGAGATAAAGTATAGTACGAAACTCCTGTTATAATGTTGCCATAAAAACTAAACTAAACTAAGTAAGTTTTTAGTATTTTTGAATATTCCATGCCAGCTCATCCTACCGATTGGATTTCGCTGAAATTTGGGCATCTTTTTGTACCCTTCGAAAAAGGTTTCTATAATTTTTTTCAAATTTTTTCATTCAGTCAATCGAGACATATGAATTTTCGAAAATTTCGGGTATTTTTTTTTAAATAGCCATAACTTGGTGAAAAATTGTCCGATTTGGGATTTTTTTTTAATTTCTTATTTTTTGATGAACTTTTTGAAAAATTTATGCAAAAAATTATTCACCATAAATATTAGATTGTTTTTTTTCATTCCAAAGTTAAAACAAGAATTTTAAGATTGTTTGTATCCTTTCAAATTATTTAAAAAAAAAAATAAAAAAATTTGAAGGATACAAAAAATCGGTTATATAAAATTAAACCTTTGCTGGATTGTCTAAATTCTCAATTTGGTAATTATTGTGGTGGTCAGAAAATGTGTGTCGACGAGTCAGTTGTAAAATTTAAAGGCCGATCATCTATTAAGCAATATGATCCGATGAAACCGATAAAAAGAGAGTATAAGCTCTGGTATTACTCTGACGTAAATGGCTTTGTAAAAAAATTTCAAGTATATCAAGGCAAAAACGAAAAAATTCAAGAAAAATACTCCAAATATAATTTAGGTGAGCGAGTTGTTTTATCTTTGACAGAAGCAGACTGGGGAAAAAATAAAATTATATTTTTCGATAACTTTTACACCACTATAAAACTACTGGAGAAACTGAAAGCTGAAACTACTTTAGCCTGTGGTACGATCCGAGCTAATAGGAAGAATCTTCCTAAAAACCTGTTAGAAGATAAAAAACTTACTAGAGGTGGCTTCGACTACCGTATTTCCAATACAGGGATCTCCTTTTTTAAGTGGAAGGATAATCGCATAGTCACCACTGCTTCCAACTTTCACGGGAGTGAATCAACCACACTGAAACGAAAACAACGTGTTGGCAAAAATATCAACATATCAGTACCCCAAATAATAAAAGATTATAACGAATCTATGGGCGATGTAGACCAACACGACCAGCTAAGGCAATGTTAAGGTTTGGACAGAAGAAGTAATAAATGGTGGCATCGACTTTTTTGGGCATGCCTAGAAATAAACTTTGTAAATAGTTTCGTTATACCTAAAAAAATATTAGAGCCACCTTCAAAAAATATATTGGATTTTCGAAGAGACATTACCAGTAGCCAGTAGCCTCTGTTTTGCTTCCCCCCACAGAACAAACAAGATTCCAAGAGAAAGAAAACGACGGCATAATTTTAGCGTTTCTTCGGAAATAAGATTCACTGGTCAAAATTTTTTGATCGAAGGGGAAGATGTGAAGTTTGTAGTAAGAACAAATCACAATCTAAACCGATGTCAATTTGCTCATTATGTAATTTTTTTTTTCCGTTTCGGCCAGCTAGGGCCACGATGTTTCAACTCTCATAGATTTTTTTTTTTCTATGTATTAATCAAAATAAGAACTGCTTCATAGAATATCATGAGATAAATAATTGAAATATATATGCCCTAATATTTTTTCCACTCTCAATTTTTCCCAGCGGTACTTTTAAGTACCATATTGTTTTAGTAACAACACAACAACAATTATGAAAATGAAATTGTTTAAAATTTATTAAAAAATTTTCATAGGATCTTAATAATAATAATAATAACAAAATGCCTTTATTTAACAAATGTACACACACTTGCACCAAGAAGGTGAATATTAGAGAGCTACTCGTTAACTATTAATCTTCAAGGCTTAGGGCCGGATTTTCAATCTCCAGCTAAGCAATTTTAGCTATCAGTTAACCCTTAACAAGGAGTCAAAGTGTTTCTTCAACTAACTGTTAAGGTTGACTACAAGCTAACGTTTCTGTTATATTAGCAAACACTTCAAAGTCTCTGTTTGGATTTGTAACTAGTAGTTAGCAAGTTGTTTAACGGAAAAATGGAGATATTTGATTTTTGTATGAGTGATGATGATGAAGAAATATTGGAATACCTTGAATATGAAAGGAGACCATATATTGTTAAAGAAAGGTCGAACCCTTTTGAAGAGTTTGATGATTTAGATTTTCGCGTAAGATTTCGACTTTCAAAGGAAACTGTTATGTTATTATTAGATCAAATCGAAAATCAAATTGAAACACCCACAGACAGGTAAGCTTTTATTTCAATTCTCTTTTAAAACTAAAAATATTTTTCTCTCCAAGTAACGGCATCCGTCTTTTTGCATTCAATAGTTGTTTTAAAATGATTTGTTAATTTTAATAACAAGGATTTATCAGATAGTGAAAAATTAGATATCCTGTTTTTCTTTGGTGTTTCCATTTGAAAATATAAAATTTTTAAAATAATACTCAACAAAATAAATAAAACTAATAAAAACAAAGATCTTCTTTTTCTATTTAAAACCATAAAAACTTTAGGGTTAACTCCACTAAATTGAACACAAAACAATATCTTTATTTACCGTTCTAAGAAATTAACAAACCAAACCAAAAAATCAATTTTACCAACCCAGCAAATTTAATGATAGCTGGCAGTTTCGTAGCTAAAAGTTAGATAGTGCATTGAAAAAGGCGATAACCTGTAACAGAAACTTTAGCTGTTGGTCACGGTTAACTTTTGGTCAAGTAACAGAAGCTTTTAACAAGCGATTGAAAAACCGGCCCTAAGAGACTAATAATTAGTATTTTACAAACATGAAAAATGACATATATAAAATAAAGAAACTAAAAACAATACAGAAACTTATTAGCATTTACTGACTTTCCAAAAGAATTCTCTTTATATTTAGCCTAAAACTGTATAATGACGGGTATGACATATAGGAACTATAAGAGTTATACAATTTCACCAGATTATAGCTACGACTAAAGAATAGAAAGGAAGGAATGTTGTCATATTTTAATCTAGCAAATAATCACGACGGAAGTCGGCCATATTGAAGAACCAAATATGACTCATTCGAATCGTGACATTTGACATGTATAGTTTTTTCATGCTGTTTTATATATTAGTTACGTTCTTTTATTCACCGGTGGCTCCATCAATCCACCAACCACGTTCATATATTCTTTGGTGAAATCTAGTTTGACGTAACCACGCGTTCATTTATTACTATGTTGTGCACCAAAATTGCAAACCCATTCCATCGATGTATGGAGATGGTGGACGGATTTGTCATGCGTTTTTTTATATCACTGGTGACTCCAACAATTCAGTCATCAAAGAGTGACGTCACTTCCATCATTGATGAATACATGGTGTGAAAAAGAACGTACCTATTATTTTCTGATTTAAGTAGTTAACTCAACTCTTGAATGGGAATTACTTTTCATCTGTAGGGTTCTATTTATCTGAATTATTAAAAATTAAAATATTTTAATGACAACCACATTGTTATCATAGACGTTCCTTTATTTTTATATAGACCAACTAAGTCAACTATTTATAATTACCTGCTTAGAAGTTTTTAATCTAAATTTATAGTCCTACAACTTTATGACAATGTATATTACTGTACAGATAATTACAAGCGGAAAACACTTATTTTTTTTAATAATTAATACGAGACATAAGTTTATAATACCCTGTGTGTGACACCACTGGTAACCGGAAACTTTCAGTCAGCCATATGCAAGAACCATTGCGGACATCGTCAAATCGTATTATACTCCTTCCTTTTTATTATTTATTCGTAGGATTATAGCTAAATGATCTTTCAAACATAGCCGATTAATGTCGTGGCATTGACAAAGAATTATGCCGAATGTTACGGTCATGAAATAGATCTCCGAAAAATAATTTTCTCAAACAAATATCTTGGAGTTTGAGCTTTAAATAACCGGTACAAAAGCACTAGAGCTTAATTGAAACAAACTATTAAGATTTAACCACTTAATTTCCTTAATGTAATATGATATGTGATCATATTTCCTGAGGTTAAAAATATATCTACAAGTATTTTGTACGCGCTGTAATTGATTTTTTGAAACACTATCAAGGCACGGATAATATATGACATTACAGTAATTTAGAACAGAAAGAACTAAAGACTCGCAGAGCTTTTTACGCATTTTAAAATTCAAAATATGTTTGTTAATATAAAGTAAACGCATTCTTATATAACACTGCTGAAGTAAATTACTCACGTCTTTTAAATCTAAGCGACTGATCTATAAGCTTGAAGCCTAAATTTTTTGCTTCAATTTACAAATGTATTCTAACTGCAAAATAAAACAGCAGTTGTTTTAGATGGGTTGACTGTTAAATTATGTTCCTTAGAATATTGTAATATTGCATTTAGATCCTGAGTAACGGAAATATTCGCATTTTGGACCTTAGAAGGCCAAAAACCATGGAGCAGTTGGGTATCATCTGCATATAACTGTACTGCACTACTTTTAACAACTTTTGGCAAGTCAGAAGTATAAATTAGAAATAACAGAGGACCTAATATCGATCCCTGTGGAACACCAGAAACTATAACCTTAGAAGATGAATAATTGCCATTAACACATACTCGTTGGCTACGATTCCATAAATACGACTTCTATTCATTAAAAAAGTATTATCTCTATGATATCTATATCTGAAATATAAGGATGATTCCGGGTACGGGTACGAGTACCTCTGGGACTGAGAGGGTTAAAACATATCTCACTAGAGTAATATTGCTTCTTCTTTTCTTATTTTTCCGCGCGCGTATGATGTTTCTTATTTCCGTGTCAAAAGTGTCAAAAACTGTGTGTTAGGTGTCGTTTACATATAGCGGGTCGTAGGAAAAAAATATATTCCTATCCAAAGTTTTGTAACTTATTGATTCTTCATTTACATTTACAGTTAGATTTTAATGTTATATTGTGGAAATAGTGCAAACTCCTAAAGTAACGGATAAATTAATTTTCTACGTACCTAATGAATAATTTTTTTGAAAATTGCAAAGGTTCTTTTTAAAATAACATGCTATTTGTTTTTGTTTATCTTATACCCTAAGGATTAAGTGGGCACGTGCCGTTTGTGCCCTCAAGACCAATTCACTTACGCATCCCGTTAAAACGCCGGCGGTGTCGGGTTATAGGTTTTTTCGTTTTTTTTATTTCCTTATAACACTTACAGAATAACTCTGTACCTCCATCCCCAAGAAGTTAACATTTCTACAAATTTGAACCTGTTGTCCGGGAATACCATTTTTTTCACCACATTTGTCAAAATCTCACAAATTTACAATAATAGCTATGAGAAGTACGACTATATACCCTCAAAACATTTTGCCACTCCAGCCCTGCTGGGCTTGATGTTCTTGTTTACAAAACCCACAATATTCAAATCCACTCAAATTCTTTTATCATATTTCGTTCGTTCGTTAGTTTAACTTTTTTCTAGTCTCTCTACCTATTTGGCGAAAAGGAAAATTAAAATAGAACAAAGGTTTATTAATAAAAAAATAATAAAAATTTTAACAGCCTAACCTAACATTTTCGTTTTAAAATATTTAAAAAGTTTTTTTAGGAATTTATATTTCGAAAATAAAAATTTTAAGTAAAACGGATAAAAATAATGTGTAAACAGTAAAGATAAATATTTGAAATACCTTTTAAAGACAAACTGACACCAAAAAATACCACCAGCAATACACAAATACATTTGGAACTCATAATTTGTCACATACATAAAAAACTACACTTCTTTTTAACGGCTTCGGACCGACTAAGCGAAAGTTAATTCGTTGTTGGTACATTAATATGCATTGTATCATATCCAATTAACAGTTTCTGTAGGCCTAATAGATCTTACGTGTAGAAAGAAATCAATAGTGGAACCACGGATACATTTCACGAACAAGTATAACTGTGTTAGTTGTTTGATTTATGAGTTTCTTCACGTATTCGTTATTTTACAATGTGTCTCAAAAACAAAAACAAATCAAAGTGTTTAAAAAGTAAAAATTAAGTTTTAGTCAAGCCTTGAAAAACTTTTCAAATGCAATCAAAATTATTAATTCAAACTGCAAACTATTAAAGAAGCAAATCACATCAAATATCTGGGATAAAAAAACCTTCAGGGAACACTCATTTGGAGAACACTCTCCTAACAAAGCATGTTAAAATATGACGTGGTCCAAACAAATGTTTTAGCACAGTTTGTTATTATTAGTGGACTAAACGTAAACAGAAGTCTACCTTGATAAGTTTCAATGGCATTCTTGTTCAATCAGAACGAGAACTCTATTACTCCCAATGCTGCAATTTAAATGTTAATAGATCTGCCTGGGTAAAGTGGTGTCAGAGCCAGGGTCAAAGAGATAATTTATCTTGTTTGTACAAAAAAAAAGATATCTACCAAAAGCCGTTCTATTCCAAGGAATATGCTAGTTAACTATCTGCAAACAGTACAGATTCTGCAGGTTGAAGACGAAACGATGGAGCAGCTGCACCTGTCAAGAGTGCAAGAGTCTAAGAATAAAAAAATTGAGCTAGCCTACTGAAATTATAATGAATTAAAGGACCACGCACAAACCCTATGGAAAATGGCTTTCGGTGAATTCCGCTGATTTTTTGGTATGATAAACTTTTCATTGTCCTGATAAATAGTTGTTTATAATATTTTTTATATGTTGCCATTTTATCATTTTTTAAATTAATTTATTTTTTGTATGGAAATTACGAACATTTTGATTTTAAAAAGTATGTCGTTAGGTTAGCACTGTGTAATTTATAACATTTGACAGTTTTGAAATTTAAATTATGAAATGTTAATGTTTTAAAACATTTTAAAATGAATAATACACCAATAATAATATATTATTATACAGTGCGGTTCTAAAGTCCCTTCTCCCCCAACTAGGGAATGTATTGTAATGTTTAGATATTCTATAATGATTAAAATATCAACAGAAGTTGTTTAATTTAATTAAATCCAATAATTTTAATCATATTGTATTATTTTATTGTATATTTTGTGTATTTGTAAGAAAATTTTAAGTTGGAAATTATTTTATTATATAATGTATCGATATTATATCTAGTACTTAGTAGAAACTTCGCGAATATTGATTATATAATGTGTTAAAAAGGGACAGATAATGTGTAAAAAGGAGACAGATATATTTTACTATATTTTATTCTGGAATTATCGATGATAGACAAAGCGAGTATGTCTAATCATAAATATGAAAGAAAGAGATACACATACTTCTTTCCAGAAATGTCTAAACCCTAGAACAAAAAACGAATAATCTAGAAGTTTGAAACCTATAAAAGACTGAACAGAGGTCGTTAAAAGGGAGTTTATTATTGGAAGTCAAACAGTGAAGATCTGAGTGTGAACAGTCAATTTGAACAAACAGTTTTTAAAGTAGTTATCATAATAAAGTGTTAAATAGTGACGTTAAGAACAAAGTAAAACAATCAAAAAGCAAAATAAAGTGACGAAAAAGTGACATTACTAAGATTGAATCCAAAAGTGAAATTAAAACGTTTTTGGTCGATAAAAAAGAAGAATATAAGTGTACTTACCAATATTAATACAATAAAACGAACAGTAATCCAACAAACACTAAACTGTATCAAATTTGAGGAACAAACAAAACACAATAATATTACACGAGAGTCCAAACATCCAATAAGGCGACATTTTGCCAAGGTCGGAGGTTCCAAGTATCGCTTCGTTCGTCTCCGTTTTTTATAGATCAACTACAGATTTTTCCACCAATCAGGAAGCAGGACTTTATTTCAAGGTCAGATAAAATTGTAAACTTTTAAAAATTTTTGTAGTAGTTAGTAGAATTTTATAATTTAAAAAAACAAAGGAATTTACTTGATATTTAATAATTAGTGTATTTGATAATCTTATTTGCCATTACATAAACAACATTGGTTAATTTAACTTAATTCACATCAAGTAAATTCTTTTATAATTACTAAAAGGCCTTTCTTTTTCCTTATTAAACTTCAATATTACTGTTTTAATTTAACTATTTTGTAATAAATTTATAATTATAATTGAATCAAATTTTTCATTCACATGCCTAATAATCCAACTGGAAACTGGCGTAACCAAACACCCCTGAGAAAAAGATCTTGTTGCTAATAATAATATCTAATATTAATCAGTCAAATTCATAAATAAATAAATCAATAAATTATCTTTAGAATCATAATATTCATTACAGTATATTACTTTTTTATAGACAGTAGGTGACGTAATCATAAAAAATGGCGGACGTGGGCCCTTTTGGAAGATAATTTTAAATGGCACCATATGGCAAGTAATACATCATTTAAAAGCTTGTTTAAAACCCTTTCCATGGGTGTGTTCGGGGAGCACGCTATTTGCGCCATTTGGCGCTATCTAGTACTATTCCTCGTTTGCGTTATATGGCTGTTGGCGCTACATAGCTCGAAAGCGTGCTCCCCGAACACACCCCAATGATACCAAAAAAAATTAATTCTTCTTCCTTATTTACAACTTTCAACCCAAAATTATAAAATTATTAAGGTTTTAAAATATTTTATTTGGTAAAAAAAATTATTAATTAAATAATATGTTCAAAATCTTCACCATTTACTTCCTGGCAATAAAAAAGTCTAGCAGAAAACTCTTCCCGAACGCGTTCAAGTAGAAATTAACCTGCATTCTTCACTAATTCTTCGCTTTAATTCGTCAATGCTCTCAATTGGTGTACCATAAACTTTTGATTTTAGGTACCCCCATAAAAAGAAATCTAGTGGGTTCATATCGGGAGAACGCGCAGGCCACTCTATTGGACCCCGTCGTCCAATCCACCTATCTGGATATTGTTCATTTAAATAAGTTCTAACAGGTTGATAATAATGGGGAGGAGCACCATCCTGCTGAAAAGTTATTTCCATATCATGGAACTCGTCAGCATGATCCTCAAGAATCTCTAAGATTCGGGGTTCAATACCATTCTGGAGTAATTCCAGGTAAATTTCCCCAGTTAAATTTATATATAGGCCCAAAAATGTAGTTTCCCAAAATTCCTGCCCACAAATTCACTTTTTGAGGAAACTGGGTGTGACCTTCATAAATAGGTGAGGATTTGTGTCACTCCAGTATCTTACGTTCTGGGTATTAACTTTACCATTAAGAAAAAAAGAGCACTTATCACTAAAGCAAATTAATTGTTTTAAGATAATAAGGATCCTGTTCTATTTTATTTCTTATTTGCTCACAGAGTTCAATTCTGCTATCTGGATCATCTTCTGTCAGCATATGGAGCGTTTTCATTTTATAAGGATGAAATTTTTGTTTCTTTAAAACTCTTTTTACAGTTGATGAAGACACTTCACAAGTTTGTGCAACATTTGAGGTGGATTGTATGGGGTTGACTACCATTTCGGCAACTATTTCGACTTGTTTGTCTTCACGTTCTATGAAATTTATCTAAGAGTTGTCTCAGGTACTGTTTGGATATTGGTCGATCTGGATGCCTTTCATTAACAATCCGTTCGGCTTCATGCAGATTAGTTCTAGCCTCACCAATAATTAATATTGCTTCAACTTTTTCCTGCATAGTTCGCGACATTTAAAAAACTCTTATTTATTATTAACGGATAATTTACTAAATCACAATAATGTTAAAGAGGTAAAATTTTACTATTTTTACAAATTATAATTAAGATATGAACCAAAAAGAAATAAAAATAAAAACTTTGAATTTAAACAAGAATAGTACAGTGCCAAACATTTTAAATTTTTAATACGCCAGTTAATAGCATTGTACCTACATTTAAAGCAAAGAATTCGATTTAAATAAAAAGTAGAAGAAGTAAATGGTGAACATTTTGAACATATTATTTAATTTTTTTTATTATTAGAACGTATTTTTTTTTACCAAATAAAATATTTAAAAACTAATAATTTTATAATTTTGGGTTGAAAGTTGTAAATAAGGAAGAAGAATTAATTTTTTTTGATATCATTGGAAAGGGTTTGAAACAAGCTTTCAAATGATGTATCTATTACTTGCCATATGGTGCCATTTAAAATTATCTTCCAAAAGGGCCCACGTCCGCCATTTTTTATGATTACGTCACCTATTATCTATAAAAAAGCAATATACTACATTCACTAGTTCACTTTCCCAAAACTTCAAATTTCTAATTCTAACGGTTCAAAAAATAAATGGGGGGAAGGGACTTTAGAACCGCACATAAGTAAGAGATAATATTCATATTCTCAAATACTTTCTTAAAGAACAATATAAAATTAATAAATTGTCTTGTCTTAGATACTTCACTCATGTAGCCATTTAAAACAAAAATTTGCGTGCGTAAATATAGTTACTTGTTTACGTTACAAATCCGGGAAGTGACTTATTACGGTACGAGATTGATGTTTATGGACGAGGCGACGAAGGAGCCGAGTAAAGAATATCTAATCGAGAAGAATAGGTCTGATGTACTATCGGCTTTAGAATAGCATATACATTTTCAAACTCAAGTCGCTTACATTGAATAGACGGCCTATTTATTCTGTATAACCAATCACGGTTTAAATAATAATAAATTTGAATTAAATTGATTGTACTAACCCTTACTTTTTGGAAGTCCATCTTATTAAGGATAATAAAAAACTCTTCGTTTTAACAAAACTTCCAATAATAAATTTGAAATCAGTTAAACAGTTGTCCACGCCCACATCTTCACTTAGTTTGGAACCCTCGATAATAAATGTTTGTTTGGGATTAAAATCCTTTTTTTTATTATATTAGTGCAAAAATGCGAAAAAAACCTATTTATTCGGGACATGACCGACCTTTGTAAATAAACTTAATACCCCAAAACCATTTAATGTAGGCGTTTTAAAAATTGCCATTCCTATGTTGTTTAAGAAGGGCGTTTTTATAACTTCGGTAGGTAAACGAAATTCACATTTAACATGTATATGCTATTCTAAAGCCGACTGTATATTGAATACAGTTTGAATATGGAATTTAAAGAAACACCTGTAAAACACTTTCGGATCAGAAATAGCTTCGAGTTTGCACGTTTACACACCGACACGATGTGATCCAACCAATTTAAGTCACTATTAATTATCACTCTTAGATAGTTAAGGTTACCGAGCTTAAGGGATGTCCATTAATAAAGTACGGTAGACGGGTTGTTCTTGCCGATATGTAGTACAACGCATTTCTCAATGTTTAGAGGGTATCATCAGCGTAAATAGAAACGTTACTGGATATAATAAGCGGAAGATCGCTGGTATAGACACAGAAGAGTAACGGTCCTAATGGGACTCCACTCTTGGCAGGTTTATCCAATGAATAGGCTTCCCCAACACGGAGTCGAAAAAGTACCTATCCAAAGATTTAACTTTCCACGGATACCGTAGTGATCTAATTTAGCAAGCAGTCGACGCAACAGGATGCCGATTATTTAGAGATGAAGACCAAACATTTACACAATGAAGCACATTTGTGATTGTTGAACGACCTTTGATAAAACAATGTTGTTGGTGAGGAGTCACGTTTTATGTACAATACCCAATGACGTCTCCATAGCCACGATTGACAACAAAAATGTTATTCTAAACAAACGAATTTCTTATTAACCATTAATTTTGGTTTCAATCAATAACAATTCAACCTGAAGTTGAATGTGGTTTACAAATATGTCAAAAATGCCCCATTTTCCATAAGGTTTGTATGTGGTGCTTTGTTAGATCACTGCTGAAAGTAAATCGGAGTTTAAAAACAGTACTGTTGGGAATTTTTTTTAGTAAATTAGCAATTGACGAACTTGCAGTACAATAATGTTTTATTAATACATTGAGTATATTATTATATTATTATGGTATAGACTCAAATTCTGTTCCCAGCTTTATAAATATTTTTTTCTACACCTGTGGAATAATATGTCTATTATTTACGGCTTTCCTTTAAATAATAGTAGTAGTTATATTTAGTTATGGTTCATAAGCCAACGGTATTTTGACCAATCACACGCCACGAATTTCGTAAACCAACAGATATTCTAAGGTTTTATTAGAGTTATATTTACCTGTTGGCTTATGAACCATTTGGATGATATTTTGATGAAATAAAATTTGCTGTCAAAATAAATTTTTTGTATGCGAAAGAATCGAAAGATACTTTAATTTAATCTGGTTTTTAATTATTCCATAAGTGTAGAAAAAGTGATCTTCACCCTTGTGAATAATGGCCTACATAATCGTTTGTGTAATAATATACTATTATTACAGCCTTCAATTTTGGTGACAGTTTTTCATTTGTTTTGTCTTAAGATCAAGTCCTCCAAAAAGTAAGCAACGGGAGATTGAAGAGTGTGTGAAGGACCACTGCCCGTCTTGAAGTCTGCTAGGGTAGTGATTCTGAGGCGAGGGTAACGGCGAGTTTCACTGTTGCCAGACCGCATCATGGAAAATCCCCCAAACCGAGCTTTAAAAACCCCCAAAAATGACCATTTTTAAAAAAAATCCCCCAAAGAGCTCATGTAAGTTTTGATTTCCCGAATCTTTTCATAAATTTCATTTTCAATTTTAAAAACTCCTTCAAAATCAGAAATTTGATACAAATATCCCTAATTTTAATCATAAAAGCCGTGATATTTACTGTGTACTAAATTATGACTTTGCAAATCAAGAGTAGGTAATAAAAATATAAATCTTAAAATCAACATAAAACAATATAAAAGAAGATATATTGATAATGAAATAAGTTCGAGAAAAATACCCCAAAAAATACCCTTGAAAATCGAATCCCCAAAATTTCCCCCAGAGTAAAAAAAATCCCCCAAATTTGGGGGAAAATCCCCCAATATGGCAACACTGGCGAGTTTTGAGGCGGGTTTGGTTGGTAGCCATCCTCGCGAGGGTGAGTCCAACACTGTTAGGTTCTGGATAAGACCCATCGAACATGAGTTTCCCATCTCAGCCCGAAAAAAAGGCAATATTATCTGAAAATCGTATCAAGTTTAACTCCCTGTAAAATTAAATAGGAGTGTAGGAACATTGATCTATTGCAACTATAGTTTTTAATAATTTTTAAAAATTATAAACCATATTAGTTTTCATAATATTCGTTAAATTAAATACAGGGTAAGTCAAAATGCAAGTACATTATTTTTTTGGTAATTTGTATTTACCCTGTATTTTATATCACTATCGAAAAATACTAATATCATACTTCAAATTTTATGAAATACTCCCTATACCTAAAGTTATCAGTTTTCATTTTTATTATTCCATCAAAGTATTAATTTGGTAGATATTTTAAGGTTTACCAATAATTAGTTGGCCATCATTGGTTTGTCAGAAACTGACAGTTTGACGGAAAACTAAAATAAATAATTTCCACATCACAACAGTGATGTGGAAGTGAAGCAGATTTTAAATTTAAAATAAAATAAAGGGTGTTCCATTTAAAATAACATAAGTTTGGTGTTCCACCATCTTATGGAACACCCTGTAATTTTAAAATGTAGTTGAAAGCTGCCTACAATTTCTGTCAATAACTTTTTTTGTAATTTTTACTATAACAGATCTACTGAGCTTCCTCACACTAATCAATCACCCTGTATTTATCAGTACAGCTGTATGTAAAAAAACAACTCTACATTTAACCTCTTTTTCAATATTTGATTGTCTGCTAATGTAGGAACATTTTAGTCAATATTAAAAACAAGATAAAACTAGTTTGACTGCATTTATGTGAGACATTAACCTGAAAACAATAAAATAATTCTTTTGATTAATCAAAAAAATATTTTCTTAAATATTCAAGGTCGATTATACTTATTCAAAAGAATAAAAACAAATAAGATACCTAGGTTAGATCTTAGATCATTAAAATATTTCTGTTTCGAATTTAGGTAGTAAGAAAGGGTTTCCTTCTTTAGTCTGGATGTTGATTACATATTTTTCGTTGTGGGTCCATACTTTAGTGGTATTTTAATCAAAATAGGTTTTGACATTTCTATATTTATCGGTATTGTATTTCGTAAGTGCCTAGTTTTTCTTTTATCGATTAAACAATTAGTAGCTGATCTGAAGTGGCTTGTTGAATTATTGTTTCTTGAATATTAACTTCAATGATGTGACAACCATTTGCTGTATTTGCTTTGATCTTACCTATTGAGAGTACCCACCATAGGATAAGGATTGTACCCACAATTATCTCTTGAAAACGTACTTTGATGACAATAGTAGGTTGAAGGCATTCTTCTTTTTCAAATTAGCTTTTTCTCATTTGCAAGTGCGAAAAAGAGAAATCTAGTACTAAAAAAGAACGATTTGATATAAATGATAGATTTTAGTATAAGTATAGGTAGGTACATGTATGGCAAAATTAATTTTGAGCCAGAAACTGAAACTTGAGTCGCTGCGAACTGATAATATATGCCGTTTTGCCGTTTTACACGGCAAATAATGATGCAGAAAATTTCACACTTTATAACCAATAAAATGTCTTGATTTGGTCTAGTTACCATGGTAACTAAAAAAAATTTTTCGTGACACCACGATATTTATGTGGAAATTTTTTGACAGCTGAAACCATAGAGAACGCTGAAACATCAATGTGCAGACCAAAAACAAATAATAGTATATTAAACAACGCATTTCATATGGCTTTCTGCTACGACACGAGTTCAAGTTTAAAAAACGAATCGCGAAGCGATGAGTTTTTTAAAGAACGAGTGTCACAACAGCCATATGAAATAAGTTGTTTATAATATTTTTTATATTTTGCCATTTTATCATTTATTAAATTACTTTATTATTTCTAACTAAATTATGATAATTTTGATTTTAAGGTACTCGTACATTTCAGCCTTTTTCCTGCAAGTCTATTTTGAATTGCTTGCAAATTTTGACCATGCCTTCGTACATTGCCGCAACTTTTGAGATTTTTTTTTCGCCATTTGACAAGTGTTGTCAGTTTCTGAATATTTGAGGTTACGTTACCTTTAATTTAAAACATGGATTTTCATACAAATACAAACTGTAAGTACACACGAACTTATTAATAAACATAAGTATAGATATCTTCATAAAATACTTCAATGTTTATTATGCTTATAGGACAACAGGATAGAATCAGCTGACGTAAACTGACATTTCTGCCAACATAGATTTTGGGTTGTTCGATCAAAATTCCCTAAAAGCAGGCGAGGTTGCGCGGATTTGACCTTGAATAAATAGAAATGGTTCTATACTTTTGTGCGCCTTTTTGTTGCAGTCAAAAGTCTGAAACGCATGCGCAGTTGTTTCATAAAAAAAGCTAGCCACGAATACATATAACAAGGATGTAAAACTGGAGTGGAGAGGGTAGCAGGAGAAAAGGCGCCTATCTGGGCGGGGTTAAATTCTCGGTCGTTGCGTACTCCGTACTGCGCAACAGGCTGTCTTTTTCTTTGTGCGAGCGAGATAACCAATCGCATATGGATTCGTGTAAACATCTCTCGTTCGAGAGAGAGACAGCTTGATGCGCAGTACGAAGTACGCAACGACCGTAGACTGGACTCCGCCCAGATAGGAGCCGTAAATTCAGCCACGGGCGCTTATAGCTATAGGAGTTTCACATCCTTGTTATATGTATTCGTGAAGCTAGCAATAGAATTGCGAGCAAAAGGCTGAAATGTACGAGTACCTTATATAAGTATGTTGATAGCACTGTATAATTTATAACATTTGACAGTTTTGAAATTTAAATTATCAAATGTTAATGTTTTAATAGTTATTTGTATGCTAAGGCCGCGAAATACCTCTTTAACGTACCGAAAGAACAGTTATCGCCGAGGCCGCTTGCGGCCGAGGCAAGATAATCTTGAGGTTAGGTTAAAAAGTTTCGCGGCCATGGCATACACACTATTTTTCGTGCAATCGTTAAAATTATTAAAATAGATAGTTGTAAATAAATATATTATTGCTCTAAAATCAACAGCATTTCAATTCATTTAACAATATCACCGTGTGCTATGGAAATGATATGTTTCAATATATATTTTGACAGTTCTTGTCAAAACGCAAAATGTCTGATACTGATAGCGATATTTCAGTACCTTCCACTCCTCCGGAACTCAAAAGCGTTGTAAATTCGGCGCTTTCCGTTTTAATACCCGAAAAATCTAAACGGCAGTACGAAAAATGTTACGGCGAGTTTAAAGATTGGTGTGACAAACAGAATGTTAAGACGATGTCTGAAAACATTTTATTGGCTTATTTGATTCAGAAATCAAATGTTGTAAAAAGTTCAACTTTATGGAGCATTTATTCCATGCTGAAGTGTATGCTGAACATACGAGACAATATCGACATCAAGCAGTTTTCAAAATTAGTACCATTTCTGAAAAGAAAAGCAGTAGGTTATCGAGCAAAAAAGTCTAAAGTATTAACGCGTGAGCAAATTGATACATTCCTGAAAGAAGCTAATGATGAAAAATACTTATTGTTGAAGGTAAGTGTTAAGAGATGTTATTTACAATTATTGTTTTATTTATTGTACTGATTTTTGTAGGTAGTTTTTGTTAGCAGTCGTTAAAGCACAGTGTGATCAGCAACAAAGTGTTTAATATAAAACGTACAAAAATTATATAAGGACGATATACAGATTACGTCTACAACGACATATATATGACATTATACAAAAAGGCATAGATACAAACAAAATATGTCTAAGATACAGATACTAACTATTTGATTGTCCTTAACACTCCCCCTCAATCAAATAATTTTACAAAAATAGGACATCTTAACAAAAATAACATATTTCAAGCAACAAATTGCAAATTTATAAAGACCTTAATCCTAATGAAAAACTAAGTTTCTGGAACAATTTCCCAGATAAATTTTTAGTTAAAATGTCAGCGGTTTGATCACCTGTAGGAATGTATTCAATAGAAAGAGTGTCAGATTTAATCAAGTCTTTAATAAAGTTATACTTAATGTCAATATGTTTCAGTCTTTTATGTTCAAATTTATTAGTCAGTTTAATACAGGATTGGTTATCCTCAAAAATTGTAAATTTAATCCCTACAAATCCAAAATCCGAAATTAATTTTGAGAGCCACAGCCCCTCTTTGGCAGCTTCTGCTAAGGCTATGTATTCCGCCTCCGTAGATGAAACTGCAACGCAATTTTGTTTCTTTGTGTTCCAAGAAACTGTTGAACCGAATATCTTAAAGCAATATCCTGATGTTGACTTTCGATCAACTTGATCTCCTGCCCAGTCCGCGTCTGCGTATCCAACTAACACTTCTGGATCACTCTTATCAAAAAACAGTTCATAGTTTATGGTACCTTTTAGATACCTCAATATACCTTTTAAATTTGTCCACAAATAGTCAGAAGCTTTAGTCTGAAATCTGCTGCACAAGTTTATCGATACACTCAAGTCCGGTCTAGTAGCCAGCATCAAATGCATTATACTGCCGATAAGTTCTCTAATTGGTTTTTCTTCCTTGGAAGGTTAATTTCGGTTCCATCGGTATTTTATTCTTTTTACAATTATCCATATTAAATTTTTCTAGTAGATTTACAATGTAACGTTTTTGATTTAAATAGATTCCATTTTCAGTTCTTCTAAATTTTATCCCAAGAAATGTGCTAAGTTCTCCCAAATCGTGCATTTTGAAATTTTTTGAAAGTTTGATTTTTAATTCTTTTATTTTATTTTCACTGCTGCTAGCTATGATGATATCGTCAACATAAAGTAACAAATACATTTCGTAGCCTTTATTATTTGTAATATACAGGCATGGATCATTCTCTGATTGCCTGAATCCTTCTTCCATCGCAAATTCGTTAAAACGTTTGTTCCAACAGTATGGCGCCTGTTTTAACCCATACAGAGCTTTATTAAGTTTGTATACTTTATCATCATATCTTTCGGGTAGGACAATGTATATATTTTCCTCAATGTTCCCATTTAAAAATGCAGTGACTACGTCCATTTGGTAAAGCTTTAGGTCCTTTTTGTTTGCTATTGCTACTAGAGTCCTGACTGTAGTATAGCGAGCCACTGGAGCATATGTTTCTTTAAAATCAAATCCTTCTGTCTGTTTAAACCCTCTAGCTACCAGCCTGGCTTTATATCTTTCAACATTTCCAAATTCGTCCTTTTTAGTTTTAAAAACCCACTTGGTATCTATTATCTTTGAATATTTCGGTCTTTTAACTTCTTCCCAAGTGTTATTTAATTTTAGAGCAGTCAACTCTTCATCAACTGCTTCCTTCCAAAGATTAAAGTCGTGTCTAGATTTAATTTCCTCATAACTTTTTGGTATATCCTCAACATAGGTTTCAGCATTTAATGCGAAATGTTCCATATCAGCCTCACACACATAATCCTTTAAATATGATGGTTTCTTTCTGTCCCTTACATTTTTATTATTACTGGTCGATGGCATTTCTTGAGCATCCTTACTTTCAATTTGATTATTCACTTCATTTTCATTATTTATAACATCATCTGATCCATTTAAATTCAACTCAGTAATAGTGTCATCATTATTTTCACCATTCTCATCAATATTTGTAATGTTTTTATCTTCATGAAATACTACATTTCTTGCTGCTATAGTTTTCTTTTCAGATGGTCCCCATAACCGGTAACCATTCAATGTATATCCAACGAAAATATAAAGTTGTGTTTTAGGATCAAATTTACTGATTTGTTTTTCTTTTGGTATATGGTTAAATGCTAAGCAACCGAAAACTCTCAGATTGCTTAAATCCGGTTTCTTTCCATAAAATAATTCTGCTGGTGTCTTATTGTCTAGAACTGAAGTAGGACTTCTATTTGTAATATACGTAGCACACAATATAGCCTCTCCCCACATATATTTTGGTAGTCTGGACTGACGTATCATGGCTCTTGATTTTTCCAACAGAGTGCGATTTAATCGTTCAGCAACACCATTCATTTCAGGATTATACGGTACCGTTAGCTTCTGTTTTATGCCTTTAGTTTTACAGAAATCTTTGAATTCTCGAGAAGTATATTCTCCGCCATTATCACTACAAAGTACAGAAATATTTTGACCAAACCTACTTACCATTTCTGCTTCAAATTCTTTAAAACAATTAAGCACAGAGCTTTTAGACTCTATTAGATAGACGATTGCAAAATGAGTAAAGTCATCGATAAATGTCACAAAGTATTTTTTGTTATCGTACGTCAAAGGGTCTATAGGACCACAAACATCACTGTGAATAAGTTCCAAAACTCTACTACTTCTTTTAAAAGATCCCTCATTAAACGGCAACCTTTTACTTTTACTTTCAACACATATCCTACAGGTTTCAACCCCTTTTCTATCTATGTTTTTACAATTAATACCCTTAACAATATCTGAATTCAACAATTTTAACATATTTTTACTTGACAAATGACCTAATCTGTTATGTAATAAGTCGAAACTAACAGAGCATACATTTGCTTCTTTCTTGTTAACTTTAAATTCCAAAATATAAAGATTATTCTGTTTGTTTCCACTCATTATTAATTTATTATTTTTGTAAATATATACACCATTATTATTAAAAATAACCTCAAAGCCAGAGTTAATTAATTTCTTAACAGAAAGCAAATTATGTCTTAAATCTTTCATATACAAAACATCCCTAATAAAATAATTTTTCACCGCTATTTAATGTTACATCCATGTTACCAATATGTGTACAATATAAAATTTCATTGGCTTTTTGCTACATTAATACATATTTGATCAGTTAACTTACTTACAGATGAAAAGCTATTTAAATTATTCGTCATGTGATCCGTGGCACCAGAGTCTACATACCATCTTATTGTTTCTTCACCATCGTTACCTGCGTTCAGTGCTTCCACTTCACCAGTTGTTGCTATAAATGAGATTCTATCCTCTTCACCCTGCTGAATTCTTGCATCACTTTGATTTGCTTGCTTTTTATTGAACCAACAGTTATTTCTAAAATGTCCTGGTTTTTGGCAGTTGTGGCAAACAGGAACTTTATCACGATTACTGTTTTTATTAAATTTATTTGAATGAAAACGTTTTCCTGATTTGTTAGGTTTATTGCGATATCCCGAATACGCAGCTTCTGGTTCACTTGAGTTACCAACATTTAATTTTTTAATTTCTTGGTCTAACAATTTCCCTTTAACAAACTCCAACGTTAGTTGTGATGGATCCATTGTTTCCAAAGCAGTTACCATATTATCATACATAGACGGCAACGTTAATAATAAATGTGACACAATATCTAGTTCTTGGAGAGTTGCACCTACACCTCTTAGTTCTCTTATAATTTCTTCGAATTTCAAGAAATGCTCTTCCAGGGGGTTGTTGCTGTTGTGTTTCATTGTTAACAATTTTTTTCGTAGATATAACTGGCTTGCAATACCTTTTCTCTGAAACACAGATTCCAGACCTGTCCACATTTTGAAGGCTGTATCTTTATCTTTGACATACTCTAAATGTGAATTGGCGATGCTTTGTACGATGAGTGCTTTACACTTTTTATCCAGTTTAATAAATGCTTCATCTGGAATTGTTCTCTCTCTTTCGATACATTCCTTGACCCCATTCTGATCAAGTATTATTTCCATTCTGAACTTCCAATGGTCGTAGTTTTTTCCGTTGAATTGTTTAATTCCAAATTTTTCAATAGAGTCCGCCATGCCGTGTTCTTATCCTCAAAAAACGAGTATATCTTCCAAACTCTTTATTATTATCTTTATTATTTTATAAACTTCTGTTATGCTGGGCCCATAACCTGTTAGCAGTCGTTAAAGCACAGTGTGATCAGCAACAAAGTGTTTAATATAAAACGTACAAAAATTATATAAGGACGATATACAGATTACGTCTACAACGACATATATATGACATTATACAAAAAGGCATAGATACAAACAAAATATGTCTAAGATACAGATACTAACTATTTGATTGTCCTTAACAGTTTTGATAATGGGAATATCTGGTGCCTTGCGACGAGATGAGTTAGTAAAAATGGCCATTGAAGATATTCAGGAAGAGAATGCTGTATTAATAGTAACCGTTCCTGATACCAAGACGGATAAGAAGCGTGTTTTCACTGTTACTAATATTGATTTCATAAAAATTTATCGTAAATATGCAGCTCTTCGACCAAAACATATTGTTAATAATCGTCGTATATTCTTGAGATACGTAAACGGAAAGTGCACCGCACAAGTTGTTGGAGTGCATACCATTGCGAAAATGCCTAGTATGATTGCTAAGTATCTCAGATTACCAAATCCTGAAACATACACGGGTCACTGTTTTCGGAGAAGTTCTGCCACGCTGCTTGCCAATACTGGGGCTGATATGTCAATTCTTAAACGTCACGGTGGATGGAAGTCCACAACAGTAGCGGAAGGATATGTAGAAGACTCTATCGAAAATAAGAAGCAAATTTCCAACTCAATTTCTGGCGATATGGTATCTGGTTTGAATGTAGGCAATAACCATTATTCAGAAACACTAGATGTAGTTGCTTCAACTTCTGGAGTAAATATAAGTAATAATACAAACTGTACAATTAATGTAAATATTCATCCTAAATAATATAACTTATGTATTTGTTGGTATTCAATAAAAAATAATCCTTGTCTTTGTAGTATTTTAGAAATGTCAAATTTGGAAGTGACGTTTGGTTTCGCGGCCGTTGCTATGGGTAACGGCCGCGAAATTAAATTTCGCGGACTGTGCTGAGAACGCGAAATACTGACTTCGCGTGCGATTGCACGAAAAAATATTTTAAAATGAATATACCTCAGATGAAAAAATAAAATAGATACGGAACGTCGGCTTATTGTTTGTAAGCAACATCAACCCCCACCATGTTCGCTTGTGTTTACTTATTTGACAGTTTGGTTCCTCACAGTGATTGAAGCGTTTGAATCGAACCGGGAATTTAATGACAAATTATTGGCTCAGATAAACTAGCCAATAAGATTGTGGAACCAAAACGTCAAATATTGATATGGAAACACATGGAAAGATACAGCCATTTTTGATGCGTGTGTTTATCTTGTGTTAATATTTGGTGTTTTCTTTGCTATTGGTGGTTTTTTAAGTGACGACGTTTGTTCTTTGACTCTTTTGTGTAACTCAATTTACCTAAATTGATAAAAAATGACAATAAAGTGTTTAGTGTGCGGTAGAAAATATATTAAGGGCATTTCTGTAACCTTTCATAGGTAAGTAAACAACAACCATTATCGTCACAGCATTTTTTTCCTAAGAAATAAATTTATGATTTAGATACCTACCTAAATTTTTGTGGCAAATGCAAGAAAATGATATTTCTTTTTCTTCTATGAATGCATAAATTGGGTTGGGATAAGAATCATAGTAAAATGATTTTATGGTTTAACACCAAATAACATTTGAAGTGAAATTTATATTGATCATAGAAAAATTTTAACTTAGTTGTATTGATTTCCTATAATATTCCTTACATAATCCGAAAACAAGATTTAAAATTAATTATTTTTATTGTTACAACAGGTTTCCTAAAGACCCTCTTCTAAGAAAAAAATGGGTTCAGAATTTTGGATTTTGTTTGGAAGATGTAACATATGATACCAGAATAATCTCGACTAATTTATCAATATCAAATTACGCAATCTGAGGGGGAAACCACCATTTGTATTAAAATTAGGCAGTCAGTAGACTTAAACAAAATAGAATAAGATAGTTTCAAAATTTGAAGTAAATATAAACCAATAAAATTAATTAAAAAATGTGTTTAATATTTTCATCATTTCCTTCAATCAAATAAATTATGATACGTCTCTGTCTCTGAGTATAAACAAACCTCGTCCCCCCTCCTTCTACATGCTGTCTGTTTATGTTGCTTACAAACAAACCAAACGCTGTGTTAAGGGATATATCGTTACTTATCTATTTTATTGTTTCATCTGAGGAATATACCAATAATAATATTGTCATTGTCAATAGTCTTGTCATTAGATACTTCACTTATGTCGCCAACCATTTAAAACAAAAATTTGCGTGCGTAAAAGTTGCATTACGATACGCAAATGCGTTTTATAATGAAGATTTTTATAAGTGCAAAATATAAAAAACATATTATATTTTTCTATGGTACAGAAGTTTAAACTAATAATTACACGGGTCAACATGAAATTTGACTTGGATTGCAAAGAAATTTCGGTAGATTAGGTCGTAATAAGACGGAAAAAAATATATGGCATGAAAAAATTTGCTTTTGTGCTTAGAAGACTGATTGAACGAAATTTTTAAAAATCTCGGATTTTAATTTTTGATTGAAAATAAAACTATTGAAATAAAAATGTTTATTATTTTTATTAAGTTTTACTATCAAATTAGCTTACAGAAAAGTGGAAAATAACTTAAAAGTGCACACTTTTACTTTTTCTTTTATGTTCATAGCTACTTTATCTCAATAAACCCCAAATATAGTCGCCCATCATGTTTTCATTGTATTGGCCTTGATAGCGTTGTTCAAAATTCATGATGTCCTGATGGAAACGTTCTCCTTGCTCTTGGGATCCAAATGAGCATGCAGCATATGTACTTTTAATGACATCCCGCAAGCCCATGGCCTTAAAATTTGTAAGCATATCCTCAACCAACTTTTCGTAGTTTTCAGCTTTATTATTTCCTAAAAATCCAGAAACTACTGCTTTAAAACTGTTCCAACTTGCTTTTTGAGTACGATTCAGCAACGTTGGAAATTTTTCATCGGCGAAAATCTGTCTTATTTGCGGACCAACAAAAACCCCAGCTTTAACCTTTGCTTCCGATAACTTCGGAAAATTTTTTTTTAAGTATCCAAAAGCTTCTGAAGTTTCATCCAGTTTTTTAACAAATTGTTTCATCAACCCTAACTTAATGTGCAAAGGCGGCATTAACACTTTTTCCGCTTTAACAATCGGCTCAAATTTGACGTTCTGTTTTCCGACACAAAATTCTGTTCTTACAGGCCATGACCGTTGTTTATATTGTTTAGAATCCGCTCTGCTATCCCACAAGCACAAATAACACGGATACTTTGTATATCCACCCTGTAGCCCCATTAAAAATCCCACCATTTTAAAATCTCCAATCAGCTCCCAGTTATACTCACGATGCTTTACAGATTCAAGCAAAATTTTGACACTTTCATAATTTTCTTTAAGATGTACTGGAAGGGACGGAAATTTATTTCCGTTGTGCAATAGAACTGCTTTTAAACTTTTTGTAGAGCTGTCAATGAATAAACGCCATTCGCTAGGGACACAGGGTATGCCAATTGCTTCAAACATACCTTTAATCTCATTACAAAAATAAAGTCCATCTTCCTTCGTGAAAAACGTTGCAAACATTTCATGCCTAGTCCGCTGATCCGTGATCTAAACATCATCAAGCAAATTCCATTGTTTTAACCGAGAGACTAGAAGCTCTGCTTTATTTTTTGGCAAATTTAAATCTCTAATTAGACCGTTAAAATCTAGGCAAAAACTCCTTATCGGAATTACTTTTATAAGAACTAAAAGATGAGCTACTTTTCTGCGATAATTTTTTTGGTGGCTCAGGTACTGGTCGTGTCAGGTCGTGAGTAATTGGAGCAGAAGAAGATTCGAGGTTAGGATATTCAATAGGTTTTGCATTTTTACCTTTACGTCTTTTACTCGGATTCACCATACAAAAGTAGCAGTCAGTAATATGGTCTTTTGGTTCTCGCCAAATCCTTGGTATTGCAAATTTCATAGACCTTTTCTCACCTCGATACCAACCTAAAAATATAAAAATAAAAATTAATATGTCTATTTATTTTGGATTCATCGCTTAATTAAATAAAAATTGCTTACCTTCCAAACACCTTTTACAATAACTACAAGCAACATGTGGAGCCCATAGCTTATCTTGATTCCGTACAGGACAGTCAAAATATGCTTCATAGGCTTCACAGAGAACATGAGATGTCTTTAGTTCATATTTCACGTCTCAAACTTTAATAACTTGCCACCACATATAAAACAAAATGCATCAGCATCGTATTTGCACTTTCGTGACGACATTTTAAGTTATTCTGGGCTTGTAAATAACACCTGGACCCTTATTCTTGACGGTAATAGAATAGAACAGCCAATAGAAAGTGGGCGTGGTTCTATTTAAAATGCCAAAACCGTATTCCTGAAATTCGTTCTCTCACTGTACCGATAGAGGGGTTGCTCCCCGAGAGAACAATTACTTCTATTGGTTATTTTTGAAGGAACCGCTATAACACCAAGAGAAGATGTTAGGGATTTTTATTTTCGAACCAAAAATAGTATAGAAGTAATTTCTTTCATAGTAGTTATATGCTTCTTGGTTATATGTTATATGATGTTTTTCGTCGTTTCGTGCTTAGATAATCAAAAATAATAAAAAAATATTTATTTTTTTTTAATCAAAAGTAATAGTAGTAAACATAGATAAGACATATATAGTGTAGTGAAAATGGCAGAAAATAAAAAACAAAAGAGTGCTTCTATGAACACCCAACAAAAGCAGATTCTTGTGGACTTTATTTCTGCAAGAGATAAAATGTACTCCGGCAAATTAACGCAGTCCTATACAAAAGAAAAAATGGAAGCCCTATATGGACAGAGTTGTCAACTTTACTGAACAGTATACCTGGGGGCTCTTCCAAAGATTGGAAACACTATAACGTCGCGACAAACTTCCTTGTTCAATCTGAAAAGCCTTGTAAACCTATAATCTGTTAATTTATCAAATGGGTTTACCAAGGGTAAAACTTCTCTTCTGATATTGATATCCTCTTCTGCTTCTCGTATATCATTTTGTATAGCGTCGTAAATTAAAACATTATTCAAATCCATTGTAAATTGTAAACACACCGGTGACACAAAGGCAAATAATATTAATACTATACTAAAAACATACAAATACTAAAAACAATACTAAATAAAAAACTAGAACTAAATATTATGCAATGAAATAGAATTAAATGTAGAAATGAAATAAAATATAGCTCCTGAAACACTTTAGAGAGCGTAAAAAATAAACAATAACCACGTTTGTTTGCATGATCTTCAATTGTCAAAAATTCTTTATTCCGATTGGTTTAACTATTTGGCAACCCTGCTCAAACATTCTTATCAATTTGCTTCTTTCTACAGCGACTGTACTTCTTTCTATCGAACTCAAGAATACAGTTTCATGTAACCAATAGAAAGGTGATAGAATGAAAGTAGGGAGTGCTCCCTAGGGAGAGTTCTATTCTATCACCGTCAAGAATAGGGGTCCTGATGGTTGTTTATCACTCGGGTGCCATCTAGCGGCACAGTGTAAACGTTAATACCCCACTCTCACAGCGCGGTTTTTTTAAAAATATTAAAATCAATTAAAATTTATGAAAAAATTGAAAAATGAGTATTATTACTATAACTATCACAAAAGAAAACTTTATACCGAAAAAAGATATTTTCTTCTCGTTTTTGTGCATAACTAACTGGAAAATAATAGTATAAACTTTAGGACAAAGAAGAAGAATAATTTTAATAAATAAATAATTAGATAATTTCTGTATCGATTAATTAAGATATTGTCTGGTGACGACATATCAATTATTGTGTTTTATCATGGACAGGAGACAATTAACGTTAGACGAAATTAATTGAGATGTAGGTGTTCTTAAAGGTGGCCTGCGGCAAGTTGCTGAGCGGACGGATTTTTCTCAAAGCGTTATCAGTAGATTATGGAACCGTTTTAGAGAAACTGGTAGTCCGATTACAATCCAGGACGGGGACGGTCTATAACAGCAACTCAAGATCGACTTTTAATTTCAACAGCTATATTGTTGTCATATCTAAATTTTACGTTACCATTTTATAGCAGATTGAAAATATAGTAAGAAGTAGAGTTGTAGGTTGTGGCAAATTATAGATAATACATAATACTAGCACGATTAAAAGGTATTATTTATGAGAAAAATCAGTAATGAGCTTGTAATGAGTAATGCTTATACATTTCCTGATTACTGATCAGTTAAAATTCAGGTATTTATTACAACTAGTGGCAACGCTGTACGCAACGATATTTCTGTCTTTGTCACTTTACCGTAACTTCCATCACATCGTCGCAGGCTACAGTAATGTAAATGCAAGCACGAGCGTATCATTGGTTTATGAATTTTACAGTATGAATTGTACGTTTTACAGGTAAGTTAGTCAGCATCGACGTGTTGTGTTAACAATTTGTGAAAGTAATAGTACTAATAAATGTTTAATTGGTTAAAATAATAACTGTTTAGGCGTTACATAATTATATTTCTACACCGTTCTTAACCCTCTCAAAAATTAATAAGCACGCCCCCGATTTGTTGTCATCTGAGCCTACTTCTACTCTCAATCATTATTATTTTTAGCAAAGATTATTAGTATAGGAGGCAACCTACCGACAATAACTACTCCTGAATCTATGTAACCAAATATACACATAGGTACGGTTTTAGTTCAAGGTAGGTATTCCTTCAACAGAAAAAGAAAGAACAAAAAATTGAGAATTACAGAACTTAACTGTAAATAAAAATGTTCAAAACATAACACATAAGTTTTCCCAAGTTTCAAATTAATTTTACACAATTGTTCCAATAACCATTTTACTTTTAATTTTCATGGAACCCACGAAAAAAATTAAAAGGTTATTTAGTTAGTAATGGGTTCTTACGTTAATTCCTGAGAAAGGTGGTGGGATGAGCTCAAAAGGAGAGTATGAGCCAGAAATCCGGCACCAGCGAATATCAATGAGCTCAGGATTGCGCTGGAGGAGGAATGGAACGGTATACCCCAATATATTGTTTTTAACTTAATTATGTCGATGAGAAGACGCCTGCAAGCCGTCATACAAGCAAGGGGGGGTAATACTAAGTATTGATAAATAAAGTTCTGTTAGATTTATTTGCCCTTTTATTTGTTACTAACCTTAATTTGTCTTAATTTTGTCTTTTCGAATCAAGCATTTTTGTTACATTTTTATACGGACTGCAGTATCAGAAAAATTACTGAACCGATTTTTAGGTTCGAAGTCTCATTGTATAGGTAACTAATTGGACTTTAAAAAAAATGGGTTTATGAAAATCGACCCAGCCATTTGAACAAAATACGACTTTTAGGGTGTACTGGTCAGGTGAGTCGATTTAGTTGCACGCAAGTGTAGTATTGATGTTTTTTAAAGAAAATATTTTGGTAATATGTAAGAATAAGCATTAATTAATATTAAATACATTTTTTTTCCCTAAATTCACTCAAGAAAAACTAACGTTGATTTATAAAAATTTCCCTAGACTTTTCCGATGTCTGTATTTAACATCTTAAACTTTTTTTAAGATAGATAATCTTTAAGGACAATCTTCTCTATAATCCTTGATTACAACACAGGAACATCCAACAACTTTACGTGCTTTACCAGTAATGTCCTCCTAATTTCTTATTGTAAATATTTTACAAAAAAACACGTGTCGGGGAATTGGTTATGTACCTAGAATAATAATTGGGTAAAGGTGTATTTTAGGTCACCCCCTAGGCGCATGCGGCAATTTTAATTCTAAAGAATAATTTTATTGGTGGACGAGAGCGGTAAACTTTTAATGTTAAGCTACGTTGCCACATTGGTGTGAAAAAATCATTGTTAGCTGAAAACGGGTAGCAAGAATGAATTGTACTGTATGTTGTTGACATTTTTCCATCCTGTAAACAACGAATAAAGCTCTAAACATTTTCAGAAGTTCATCTAAAGTTATCAAAAGGTAATATTTTATTACCTACTAGGATTTATTAAATTTTGTTTATATTATTTTGCTAAATGTTTTTAAGAAGACGAAAGTTTTAAATTGATCAGTTCATTTTGTAAATGCAGCATATTATTTTATCTTTTAGTTAACCTCAATATTAGATTTGGTATGGCGGTCACCATAAGGAAAAATAAAATTTTCAAAAAAAATGCATATAAATTTATTTAGTTTGGTAACAGCACTACAAAATTCTATTGACATACCTTAAAGATACAATTAAAATAAAAAGCTCTTACAAAAGTCAAAAAACCTCACATAATTTACAAATTATAATGAAATTTTATAAATAAATTGTTGTGTTTTCGCGTTGAATTTCATTTTCTTTATTTCTTTCCTTGATTGCCTTTGCTATAAAAGAAATCCTTACTGCCTCGAAGACTACAGACAGCGCCAACAAAGGTTGAATATAAACGCTAAAATATATAACTAGTCAATATAGTAGTACGCTCGAACACATAAAGTTGTCCAGTGATTGGTTATGTGATAGATACCGGTACCGGTCCAGTTGCCATCTACAACATCCCAGATCTACAAGAGAGCACAGATAACCAAAAGGTAGGATTTGTATTATTAAGTAAAGGCAATTATATTAAAACAAATTATTGACCAGGAGAAAAAAAAACAGTCCACTTCTCTAAACACAACATAAATAATAATTACAAATAAATAGTGAGAGAAAAACATTGGAATAATAAAATCCTATTTATAGGCTAACTAAACTTAATATAATTTTTCACTGAAAATAATATTTCACTCAAGCAAGCAAATTTAAATTTTAAAGTCTCTTATTATTATCTCAATTATTATTTATTGGTAAAAATGAATCTTATTCTCTAAAAGTCCTAAAGTTGCTTGCTCAGAGAGAAACATTGACCAGTCACAGCAAAAAATATAAAAATAAAACAAATACAAAAACTTAAAATACAATTTTGGTAGTTTTGAAGTCATTAGCATGATATTTCACTTAAGCAAGCAAATTTAAAGTCTTTTATTATCTCGATTATTATTTATTGGTGAAAATTAATCTTATATTCTCCAAAAGTTCTAAAGTTGCTTGCTCAGAGAGAAACATTGACAGGCCAGTCACAGCACAAAATAAATAATATAAAAACTTTAAATACAATTTTGGTGGTTTGGGAGTCATTAGCAAATAAATAATATTTTTAATCTTTCACATAGTGAGAGTACAATACATTAAAAAAAATGAAAATTAATAAAAATAAAACCAGATAAAAATACAATGCAATAAATTGAATTTTATTCTTTCAATTAAAAAAATCTAAGAACTAAAAAACTAAGAAAAAAAACTACTTTTATATTCCCATAAATTTATAGATTTATCATGAAAAAACCTGAACTAAGAAATTGAACCAAAAATAATACACTTGGTAATAAATTTATGCCAAAAGAATCTAGCTACATCCCTTGGAATTCTAATATCCCTATAACTTTATCAAGATATGTAGAAAAAGAAAAACAAGAATGAATTTCAATCAAAAAGATTCTTACTACTTCTCTAAGAATTCTGAGTTAGGAACTTAGAAGTGACCTGAGATATGTAGCAAGGTGTCATATAGCAACTTCTTACGTCCCTTAGATATCTGAGATACTAATTCAGATGTACTAAAGACGCAGCAAGGAGCTAAACAACACTGCAGATAATTATTTCTTCAGTGATATCCCCAATTCCTTCGTAGGATTCTGCCGAAACATATGGCATTGCATGTAGCTATGTACCAAGTGCCAGAGGTAAGGGGTTTTCACCTACGAAATATATCTACCACCCTGATTAATTGAAAAGGGATGATGAAACGACCCAAGAAAGGATTGCAAAGGAAAGAAAATCAAACCAGAAATAGAAAAACAAGAATGAATTTCAATCAAAAAGAGTCTTACTACTTCTCTAAGAATTCTGAGTTAGGAACTCAGAAGTGACCTGAGATATGTAGCAAGGTGTCATATAGCAACTTCTTACGTCCCTTAGATATCTGAGATACTAATTCAGATGTACTAAAGACGCAGCAAGGAGCTAAACAACACTGCAGATAATTATTTCTTCAGTGATATCCCCAATTCCTTCGTAGGATTCTGCCGAAACATATGGCATTGCATGTAGCTATGTACCAAGTGCCAGAGGTAAGGGGTTTTCACCTACGAAATATATCTACCACCCTGATTAATTGAAAAGGGATGATGAAACGACCCAAGAAAGGATTGCAAAGGAAAGAAAATCAAACCAGAAATAGAAAAACAAGAATGAATTTCAATCAAAAAGAGTCTTACTACTTCTCTAAAAATTCTGAGTTAGGAACTCAGAAGTGATCTGAGATATGTAGCAAGGTGTCATATAGCAACTTCTTACGTCCCTTAGATATCTGAGATACTAATTCAGATGTACTAAAGACGCAGCAAGGAGCTAAACAACACTGCAGATAATGATTTCTTCAGTGATATCCCCAATTCCTTCGTAGGATTCTGCCGAAACATATGGCATTGCATGTAGCTATGTACCAAGTGCCAGAGGTAAGGGGTTTTCACCTACGAAATATATCTACCACCCTGATTAATTGAAAAGGGATGATGAAACGACCCAAGAAAGGATTGCAAAGGAAAGAAAATCAAACCAGAAATAGAAAAACAAGAATGAATTTCAATCAAAAAGAGTCTTACTACTTCTCTAAGAATTCTGAGTTAGGAACTCAGAAGTGACCTGAGATATGTAGCAAGGTGTCATATAGCAACTTCTTACGTCCCTTAGATATCTGAGATACTAATTCAGATGTACTAAAGACGCAGCAAGGAGCTAAACAACACTGCAGATAATTATTTCTTCAGTGATATCCCCAATTCCTTCGTAGGATTCTGCCGAAACATATGGCATTGCATGTAGCTATGTACCAAGTGCCAGAGGTAAGGGGTTTTCACCTACGAAATATATCTACCACCCTGATTAATTGAAAAGGGATGATGAAACGACCCAAGAAAGGATTGCAAAGGAAAGAAAATCAAACCAGAAATAGAAAAACAAGAATGAATTTCAATCAAAAAGGGTCTTACTACTTCTCTAAGAATTCTGAGTTAGGAACTCAGAAGTGACCTGAGATATGTAGCAAGGTGTCATATAGCAACTTCTTACGTCCCTTAGATATCTGAGATACTAATTCAGATGTACTAAAGACGCAGCAAGGAGCTAAACAACACTGCAGATAATTATTTCTTCAGTGATATCCCCAATTCCTTCGTAGGATTCTGCCGAAACATATGGCATTGCATGTAGCTATGTACCAAGTGCCAGAGGTAAGGGGTTTTCACCTACAGAAATATATCTACCACCCTGATTAATTGAAAAGGGATGATGAAACGACCCAAGAAAGGATTGCAAAGGAGAAAAAACAAACCAGAAATAGAAAAACAAGAATGAATTTCAATCAAAAAGAGTCTTACTACTTCTCTAAGAATTCTGAGTTAGGAACTCAGAAGTGACCTGAGATATGTAGCAAGGTGTCTTATAGCAACTTCTTACGTCCCTTAGATATCTGAGATACTAATTCAGATGTACTAAAGACGCAGCAAGGAGCTAAACAACACTGCAGATAATTATTTCTTCAGTGATATCCCCAATTCCTTCGTAGGATTCTGCCGAAACATATGGCATTGCATGTAGCTATGTACCAAGTGCCAGAGGTAAGGGGTTTTCACCTACGAAATATATCTACCACCCTGATTAATTGAAAAGGGATGATGAAACGACCCAAGAAAGGATTGCAAAGGAAAGAAAATTAAACCAGAAATAGAAAAACAAGAATGAATTTCAATTAAAAAGAGTCTTACTACTTCTCTAAGAATTCTGAGTTAGGAACTCAGAAGTGACCTGAGATATGTAGCAAGGTGTCATATAGCAACTTCTTACGTCCCTTAGATATCTGAGATACTAATTCAGATGTACTAAAGACGCAGCAAGGAGCTAAACAACACTGCAGATAATTATTTCTTCAGTGATATCCCCAATTCCTTCGTAGGATTCTGCCGAAACATATGGCATTGCATGTAGCTATGTACCAAGTGCCAGAGGTAAGGGGTTTTCACCTACGAAATATATCTACCACCCTGATTAATTGAAAAGGGATGATGAAACGACCCAAGAAAGGATTGCAAAGGAAAGAAAATTAAACCAGAAATAGAAAAACAAGAATGAATTTCAATTAAAAAGAGTCTTACTACTTCTCTAAGAATTCTGAGTTAGGAACTCAGAAGTGACCTGAGATATGTAGCAAGGTGTCATATAGCAACTTCTTACGTCCCTTAGATATCTGAGATACTAATTCAGATGTACTAAAGACGCAGCAAGGAGCTAAACAACACTGCAGATAATTATTTCTTCAGTGATATCCCCAATTCCTTCGTAGGATTCTGCCGAAACATATGGCATTGCATGTAGCTATGTACCAAGTGCCAGAGGTAAGGGGTTTTCACCTACGAAATATATCTACCACCCTGATTAATTGAAAAGGGATGATGAAACGACCCAAGAAAGGATTGCAAAGGAAAGAAAATCAAACCAGAAATAGAAAAACAAGAATGAATTTCAATCAAAAAGGGTCTTACTACTTCTCTAAGAATTCTGAGTTAGGAACTCAGAAGTGACCTGAGATATGTAGCAAGGTGTCATATAGCAACTTCTTACGTCCCTTAGATATCTGAGATACTAATTCAGATGTACTAAAGACGCAGCAAGGAGCTAAACAACACTGCAGATAATTATTTCTTCAGTGATATCCCCAATTCCTTAGTAGGATTCTGCCGAAACATATGGCATTGCATGTAGCTATGTACCAAGTGCCAGAGGTAAGGGGTTTTCACCTACGAAATATATCTACCACCCTGATTAATTGAAAAGGGATGATGAAACGACCCAAGAAAGGATTGCAAAGGAAAGAAAATCAAACCAGAAATAGAAAAACAAGAATGAATTTCAATCAAAAAGAGTCTTACTACTTCTCTAAGAATTCTGAGTTAGGAACTCAGAAGTGACCTGAGATATGTAGCAAGGTGTCATATAGCAACTTTTTACGTCCCTTAGATATCTGAGATACTAATTCAGATGTACTAAAGACGCAGCAAGGAGCTAAACAACACTGCAGATAATTATTTCTTCAGTGATATCCCCAATTCCTTCGTAGGATTCTGCCGAAACATATGGCATTGCATGTAGCTATGTACCAAGTGCCAGAGGTAAGGGGTTTTCATCTACGAAATATATCTACCACCCTGATTAATTGAAAAGGGATGAAATGACCCAAGGAAGGAATGCAATGAAAAGAAATTGCTGAGATACGAAGCAAGGTGTCATATAGTAAAATGTCCGATACCAAATTAAACATTTGACCAACTGAAATTGAAACAGTAACCATCCAATTTTTGTATTCTGCTCCTGAAAAGGTATTGAAATATACTAAAGGTTAATAAAGTTATCCCCCCTCTATTATTATACCCCTAAAACACTATTTTATTTATTAAGAAATGTAAAAAACGAAAAACAAGAATAAGTAAATTTTAATTCAAAATTGTCTTACTATGGTCCACGGAACCATTATATTTTATCTATTTTCTTATCATTAACCAAATCTAAGCATTTTTATATGATAATAATTAAATTTTTGAAAATATTTGTGGAAATAAATGATGTACATTAAATAAAACTTTCAAAAAATAGAATAACTTCTCGACTTCAACTATCAAAATTTCAATTTATAAAGTTTGTAAGTGTAAATAGTGGTTTTATTTTTATCATTTTAAAATATACATTTTAAAAATTGTTCACTGATAACTATAGTTTCTTCTACCCTTATCTGTAATAAAGAAGGAAACAAAGTTTAGATTCCACGTATATTGCGTAACTTTCAAAGAAATATAAAAAACAAAAATAATGTTAAATAAGTAAATAACTCACCCCGAACGTCTTGGCTACATTCTAGCACATATTTATCTTCTAGTTCTACGGAGTGGTTGATCTGGTCCCAGGTCCCAGCGTGTATTCCTCTTCTATCCATCCATCCACATATAACCACATATAACAGCAATTTGGAGGTTAGGTACCGTCGTACATTGATTGGAGATTGAGAAAATGTGCTTGTTGTTACTGAAAACAAACCAAAGAACTGGATTCATATATTTATTTTCTGATCCTAAATCAAAAAGAAAAACATCTCTTGAAGTCTTAATGAAATAATTTGCGCAAAATTTTACCCTAAAGAAATTAAATATTGGTTATAAAAAAATAATATTGACAATCTAAAACATAGTATCCACAAAAAAGCAACTAATTTGGACGAAATTCCAGCTAAAAACCTGAAAAATGTTGTTTATGAATTTACAAAATTATAAATTAGTGCTACCTGACAAGAGATTTACTGCGAGATTTTATTGAAAATGGTTTTACATTTATCATAACTATAGAATAAAGAAATCTACCGTCCCATTATTTCTAAGTACTTGCCATAATCAATAATAGATTATACGCGAAGATATACACTTTGGTAAAGGAAAAGGTACCTACCAGAGAGGACATTTTAATCCTAAAGAGAAAACTGCTCTTATAGCATGCCATCAAATTAATACTAAATATTTTAGAAAAAGATAAATGTTTGTAATTTAATGTCTAGAAATACTACGAGATACGTATTTAATTTCGTAACATCTTTAAAATTTATAAAGAAGGAAGCAGAAATTAGTACAGAAGTTCCTTGTTCTTTCTATCAATTTGTTTAGTATTTTTTATTATTTTCACTGAAAATGTTTTCTTTAAAAGTTTAAATAGGTGTATAATTATAAAATATATAAAAATAGCTGTCTCAAATTTATGTCTATAGTCTATATAAACTCACTCAATTTCAAAGATTAAATAAAAGTAAATGTACCGAGACTGGTCAAAATTCTTGTTAATACCATATAAAAAATATGAAATTGATCATTAGACCTCTCAAAGTCTTGCCGCTGTATGCCGTCTGTATCTAGATGAAGTTTTTATACCGATAGCATAGAATAGACTACAAAAAATATACTTAATTATTACAATTGTCAACCTAAATTAATAAAGACGAATTTATTTTGACTTGTAATATTTATTATTATATATTTCAAATGCCATATTAAAATCCTCAACTGACGTCATATTTTCAAAATTTTAAAACTTTGAAAACATTTTTTTATAATTTGCCTTTACAATACACTGCATTGTAACACTCAACAAAGTGTAGAAATAAAATCTCTTCAAGTCTAGTTATTTTTTGTGTCCCAGTTGGTAATTGTGTCAATTTTGAAAATGATAGAACTACAGAACATAGAATCTCAGATCATAACATAACCTAAAATAAATTATGAAATTTTCTGCCCCAAGAATGATAAACTTATCATTCTTGGGTTCTGCCAATTAATAAATAAAAATATTTTAGAAAAAGTAAATTATATGTTAAAAGCTATGATAAAAAACGCTAACGATTATATTTTTTATTAAATCAAAACACATTACTTGGAAAATAAATGGATATGTTCTACAAACAAACTTGATAATCTGATATGTCATTTTAGTAAGTACCAACATAATTTGATGAACACAGAAAGTACTAATTGTTGAATAATTTTATTTAAAAAACATTAATAAATGCGAATTATAAAAAAATATTGAGTATTTTACAAATAATTATTGTTAAACTTAGTTGAATGGTGAAATGTATTGTACCAACAACCTTTGTGGAGGTCAATTTGAATAATAAAAGTATTTGTGGAAATAAATGATGTACATTAAATAAAACTTTCAGAAAATAAAATAATTTCAAGTATTAAAATTTCAATTTATAAAGTTTATAAGTGTAAAATTTACCATTTATCACTATTTAATAGTGGTTTTATTTTTATCTTTTAAAATATAAATTTGAAAAATTGTTCACAGATACTCTACTAATAAGTTTCTTCTATCCTTATCTGTAATAAAGAAGGAAACAAGTTTAGATTTCACGTATATTGCGTAACATTCAAAGAAATAATAAAACCAAAAATAATGTTAAATTAGTTAATGTACTAAACTCACCCCGAACGTCTTGGCTACATCCTAGCACTTAAAATTCTTCTGGTATCATATTTATCTTCTAGTTCTTTGGAGTGGTTGATCTGGTTCCAGCGTCTATTCCTCTTCTATCCATCCATCCACATATATAACTACTCAGCAATTTGGAGGTTAGGCACCGTCGTACATTGATTGGAGATTGAGAAAATGTGCTTGTTGTTGCTGAAAACAAACCAAAGTACTCTGGATTAATAAATTTATTATCTGATCCTAAATAAAAAAAACCATCTGAATTGTGTATTTTATAAATAACTATGGTTAAACTTAGTTGAATGGTGATATTTATTGTACCATCCTCTGTGAAGGTCCATCCTATCACGAACAAAGAGAGAAATTTTTAACAAAACTGCTTCCACTGATTTATTTTAATAATAATATCGAAACAGCTGTCAAGCTAAAAAGTTAATATTTTTTAAACAAACCGTAGAAACTTTTTTAAAAAGTTCTTTGTTCTTACTTGAATAAAGAATAAATTGTTAAGTAATCAAAAGAAAATGTCGAAGAAACTTTTGAACAAAATTTCTCTATTTATTTAAAAAATTACCTTTTTTAACATACCTATTGGAGTTGCATTTTATTTTTACAGTCTTGAGTTGATTAAGTAGTGTTAGACTAGACCAAGCATAGTAATTAGACAAATATTAAAGCTTAGATGATAAAAAACAAAATTTAGCTTTTCTGGAACTGGAAATACATAATTTAAAGTTGTAAATCAACATATGAATCTTGAAAATTTTCCACTATTAAACTGTTTACTTTGATAGAGTCTTCATTTTTTTATATATAATATAATGATCACGGAAACCGGTGTCCTAACCTAACCTAACTTTTTGTTGTCCGATATCGATAGTTTTTAAATATATCACCTATTTAAAATGTTTGGATGATTCAATGGAATAATTGTTAAAATGTAAAAACATTATTTGTTATTTTTCCGTGCTCGGGTACCTACCTATAAAAACCTATCTTGATTATTAATTAAATATTTAATTTTGTTAAATTATTAATACTATCGGTGTCTGATTTCTAACAATGGATACAAGACATAAGTGTGGCACAAATATATTGTTATTGTAAAAATCAACTTGATATAGTTTTTCCTGGTTTTTTATAGGTATATCATTATACTGATCTTAGACGGAAATATATCCAGGACAAAACCTTGGCTAAAAAAACTTACCTAATATGTATTTATAAATAATTAATATGAAAAATCACTTCCAACCAAGCAAAGAACCGTTCTAGAACGGTAATATTACCACTCACGAGACCAAATTAGTGCACTGCGCAACTCACTACACCACTGCGCACAAAAATTACTATTTTAGAACGGTTCTCTGCTTGGTTGAAACAGACCCTAATACTAAATCTCTGTACTAAATAAAGAAATACGTTAACACACATTCAAATTGGACTAGACCATGACTAGACAAACAGAAAAAAGACATTTTACAGATTATTAGTGGTTTTTTTGACAATTGGATTTTTATTACTTGTTCCGTGATCATATAAATTACGCCGGTAGGAATTTTTTTGTTTCGTCTAAATAAAATAGTTTATCACAAATGTAAAAATTACCTAGTTATATATTATACCAAATTACTTTGAATAATCAGTTTAAAAGAATATCTAGATTTTTTTAATTATATATAATGTAGGCCATTACATAATGTAGGCTACAGAAGTACATTTTTCGATGAAAAAATCAGTTTATAGTTATAATAACGGCCTATAGAAATACAGCTTTGGAAAAAAAATTTTTAATCCTTATCAATGTAATAACTTTCTTAAAGTAAACCTACACCTAGAAATTGAACATTAGGTATAATCCGAAGATTACTAGTAAATCGTAATTTTAATTTTTTATTTCAAATCAATAAATAAATCATTCGTTTAAAGCATGAAATAATAAAAAAATCATATTTTTAAACTAAATTATAACAAAACCTACAGTTGGGTAAATATTACAGCAAAAAATCAAGTTCGTAAATTCTTTCTAGCTTTTTCATTTAAAATTATAGTTTTGTTAAAATTAAAAACTTACCTAATATATGTTTTTATAGATAATAAATATAAAAGAACACTATAATAAATTTTAACACCGGCAAATTATTTTATGCACACAATCCTTTGTCTACCTAATTGTTAATAATACTAAATAAAAACACGTAATGACGCTAACACGTATTGAAATGAGACTAGACAAAAGAAAAAAGAGCTTGGTGGATTTTTGACAATTGCATTTTGATTGGTTGTTACCGTGAGCAAAAAACTAACCTAGCCAAGCATAGAACTAATAAGACAAAGATGATAGAAAACAAAACTTACTTATTAGATTTTCTGGAAATAGATTTTTAAAGTTGTAAATCAATAATAATTGAATAATTTCTTAGATAAATCCCAATAAAATTACTATAGTAAATCGGAATTTTATAAGTAGTTTGTATCTCAAGAACCAATAATATTTAATTAATTTATTTAAAACATAAAATAATAAAAAAGTCATATTTTTGAACTAATAAATTGTTAAAATAAAATTATAATAAAAACCTACAAAATAGGGCACATGCACATATAGGTATTACAGCAGAAAACTAAAATTCTTTCTAACTTTTTCATTTAAAATTATTGTTGTATTCAAATAAAAAACTTACCTAATACGTATTTATTTATAAATAATTAATCCTCTAAAACGACACCAAAGCCACTATTAACATTTACACAATAAATTTATAAAAGCCGATAAATTATTTTACACACACAATCCTTTCTACATCTAATTTTTAACTGGACTGAATTATGTATTAAAATGCAACTAAAGAATCAAAAATTTCAAAGCTTGCTTGGTGGACTTTTTGAATATTGGAATTTGATTGGTTGTTACCGTGTGCGCATAAATCACGGTGGTCACCAAAAAAAGCTTTTGTCTGGTAACTTTTTTGTTTCGTCATAAAAAATTTTATCATGAATGTTGAAATTACATAGTTATGTATCAAATTATTTTGATTGATAGTATTATTAATAATTTTAAATACTTAAAAATAATTTATTTTTTTTATTGTATTGGACGCATTAGCTTATAATTATAAAATTAATTAAAACAACTATGATTTTCACTTCTAAAGTTTTTTCCCTATGATTTGGATTTCCGATTTCCAAAGATTAATATAAAATAAAATTTACATCGTTGACAATATAGAGAATATATTTTTTAATATATAATGTAGGTACTTATAAATAAAATATTATAAAAATATTAATTAATAGTATATTACGTAACGTGTATGGTAAATACAGCACTAGTTACGTACTATACTTTACCTACGACCTATTTGTATCTGCATTAATAATATTTTTGTTAATAACAATCGTAGGTACTCCTTTATTGTAGTGAATCTCGTTTTCGTCATTTTTGAGTGATTAATTTAGTGTTACTGATCGGTTTCTCGCGTAATATTAACATTTAGTGCATTCTTAATATTTTAAAACGGTTTCCTATAGTAAATGTAGTGAAATTATAGTACAAAACGAGTAAAAAATGTCTTTTATATGTTACGATTGTATCTACAAGTTGAAACAGCTTTGTATAAGTATTTTTCAAAAGTATCTCGGTAGTAATAATTTTATAAATGTTAAAATAATTTAATTACATAAAAATAACGTAAATTAATCTGAGAAACGTAATTAAGTACATTTATATTATGATCCATCTGTACAGACAGAAAGTAGGGTTAATGGAAACGAATCAAATATATAATTCCAAATAACTCTAAATATATATATTAAGTGCAATATCTTATATCTAATAAATGTTATCTGCCATTTATATGTAGTATAAAATTCACCTTCAAATTTTGAATAAAATAGCGACGTCTATTGACAGTTGCTAAGTGGTTGCTAGGGAAGCCGTGCGTTTATTTTACCGTGCGTGAAGAGATACATTACGTAGGTTGTAGATTGTGTGTTATTGACGGTTTAGAGGGGTGGTCGTAGGTAAAATAACATTTTCTATACCTCTATTTACATTAGGTACTTGTACTTCATACGATATTACACATGGGCTGTGTTCGGGGAGCACGCTATTTGCGCCATTTGGCGCTATCTAGTACTATTCCTCGTTTGCGTTATATGGCTCTTTGCGCTACATAGCTCGAAAGCGTGCTCCCCGAACACACCCATGGTGTAATGGCGTTTTCAGTATATAATTTATTATTTTTTGGATTTTGGCAACAGAACTCTTTTAATCTATAAATATTTATGAACTTCTTTTTTTAAGAGGGGCGTCAAAAATATGACAGCTGAAAACGGGTGGCAAGTCTGAATTGTACCCAAAATTTCAATCATTTTGTAAACAACAAATCTAAAGAACGCCTTTAAATTACGTATTCAAATTTTAACAGGATATAGCTTAGACCTTTCTCTAGGAGATAAGGTTTTTTGGTTAAATTTTATATTGTAATAAAAGAGATATTGGTGTTTAAGTGATGGTATGTTTTTAAAAAGTTTGACAATTTGTGATCACGAATTTTAACGCCAGAAGCTTAACTCCTAAAGAATGCATAGAGAATGCGACTAGCAAAATATGAAGTTAAAGAAAGATATATTTTTTGAGATTTGTCGCACGCAAAATTTGAACATTGCACTAATCTGTCAATTTAGTTCAACAGTTTTGGTGGCGCTTTTTTCAAAGACGTATGTCGATTCTAATTCTCCAAATACAAACTTCACTTAACATACATAAACATAACCAACCTAACCTTATTTCTCGTTTATAACGTCAAAATATATTATTTTCAGTGTTTTGCTTTTAAATATATAATTGTCTATATTAATATTCGTTTATAATTTACCAGAAGAAAATTAATTTTAAAGTAAATTTTCACAATTTGCGTTGGTTTTTACATCGTTTATAGCATTATCCAACTATGATGTCAATGTGCAAAGAATTTAGTGTTATGAACCAGTTGTTATTTTCTAAATTACTTTTTACTTAAACACAGTTGTCTTAGTCGAATTGGTAAAAATGTGAGTTTTGAGAGACCCGATTTTTGTTTATACTTTTTTTTAATCTTTTAAGTTACCTAATCATTATCTTATATCTTTATTTGTTAAATAACTAAACTCAACCTAAGGGATTTACATTTATAAATTTAAACCACATATGTAAATATTAACAGCTAACAGTGTTAAACTGTTCAATATGCATAAATATAATAGCTTTTTCTTTAGATAATATGAAGAATTAAAATTTACAGTCAAATATGTAATATTTTTATTAAATCAGTTTTACAAATTTGGGTTGGATACTGGATACATCTGTTATCTTTATACATAATACATAATATGGTGAACTGGGTACATATAATTGAGAAAATGAGTCCTAAAAAAGAAAAACATTTACTTGTTATTTACTAATAATATGCAGATGTTATTTGGTAATGTTTAAAATGTAATTGAACACTAAAATAAACATTTGTATTTTAAAACACATAGTAGCCCACAATAGGTTTCATATTGATGTAGCCATGGGTTCTATAATGGTCCAGATTCATTGTTTTTGAAGAAAGAGTTCTAAAAAATAAAAGATTAGAAATAACAGTAAAAATTATTAATTATTTACTATAAATAGAATAAAACCTGTGTAGGCAGTTACTTCAGGTCCAAAGTTTTTGAGGAAACAGTTCTAAAAAATTAAAGATTAGAAATAAAATATAAAATAATTCATAACATTACTAACTCGGTTACAAATTTTGTCAGTCTTCTTACTATCAACAGAATACAAACAGTGTAGGCAGTTACTTGAGGTCCAAAGTTTTTGAGGAAACCTAACCTAACCTAACCAAAGTTTTTGAGGAAACAGTAGCATACATTTTGAAAACCATCGATTTATTTCTCCAACAATTTAATTATCTAAACATAGATGAAATAACATATATGGTTGCCAGAAAAAGTATATTGCTAAAAATAGTATTTTCAGAACATTTTTGAAATACTTTAGAAAAGTAGTAACCTATTGAATCTTGTAGAAATATTTTGTTTACCATACTCCACCTAATAAAATAATCAAAACTTAATCAAATAGTTTTGTAGCATTAACACTTCTCTGAGATGCCCTAATAACGCCTCTTATATGAACTCAAAAAGGTATAGGTACTCAAAAAAAAGAAAACTCATATATCTAATATGCAAAATACCTATATCAATACATCTTTTAAAACTAAATTTGATATTTAGATCTGAATCATAGATAATAAAATAAATAATACCTACCTATTAATTGTAAAAAAATTAAACCACTAAATAAACAAATTAAAACTTACCTGTTACCACTTCTGATTACCAGATGGAGAGTGCTTTCAAATGTAAATAAAATATGGATCTTTATAAAATAAATAAGATTTTTTCATTTGTGTGAAAGATACCAGTTAAAAAATTAAAGTTACAATCCTATTGGATACATTTTAATTTCAATTGATTTCATAAAGTATGGGGTTAACATTTTTAGAATATAATTAATAGCCATAATTGAATGGTACAATTAGTTTTATTAAGACACCCATTACATTAACAATTATGTTATTGTTGGCCAATCGCTGATAGTCAGCTTATCCCAATTCTTTAGGTATCTTGAAAACAGGTGCACAAAGTGTATTTCTATAGATACTAGATTGGTTAGTTATTATTGTAGGTTATTGAAAACATGGAAATATTTTTTTCTTGTGCCACATTCTCAAAATAAAAATAAACTATAGGTAAGCTTTATTGTACTTGTACTTTGTACTCCATTTTTCATTAAATCATGGATCTGGGTGGTAATTTAGAACTGTCCAATACTCTCTAAAAAATAAATGATATTTATTTATTTAGGCAGTAAATAATTAGCAAGATACTTACTTGAAGTCATAAGACAGACTAATCTGTTAATGTTTACAAACATTATAGTAACACTTTTGCAATAATCATCAAACGTTTTAGAAAATTGTTTAAATTTTTCCCAACAAAATATATTCTAAAAATTTACATCTACTTCAACACCTTCAAATAATACATCCATCAGAAAGTAAATAAAATAATCTCTGATCATCAAACTAGCATTGTTTAATTTTGCATTGTTGCCAATACATTTTAATCTCAATTTTAAAAAAGGTATAAGTAATTACATACTTTCCACTTTATTTCAATTTTTCTTTAGACCATGTTGATGTGTGTATATTCAGAAACCGTAATATGTTTTTATTATAATTAATATATTTATTCTAATAAATACCTTAATTAGTAAGGGTTAGTACCAGAGCTGGGTAGTATCCGGATACTTCTGTATACGGATACAATTTCCGGATACTTTTTATGTATCCGAAAGCTGTATCCAGATACTTTTTAAATTCTGTACCCGGTATCCGTGACCAAATTTTAAAGTATCCGGATACTGTTTTTGACTTTCGGATACTTTTAAATATTATTTATCGCCCTCCGATAATGCACCTAACGTAGGCACAACACTGCCCTTCTTTTAATTCAGATGTGTCTAACATGTTAAATCGCATTTTTCGTACTGGTCACCGTTATAATATAGATATTATTATATTCTAATGGAGCTTTGTTTTTACCTATAAATGAGTTATAAAGTTTCATAAGTACGTTATTTATTTTTATTTTATTTTTTTTCTATATCTCTCTTTTCAAGAACCCCTTTGTACCCTGTATTTATAATTATTAGAAGAAATTATTTTTCGGATTATAATAAAGGACATCCTAATATATTTTTATATTAGTGTACCTACAAGTACAAATTTACACCCCCTAAAAAATTTGAAAACTCGGCTGGTCCGACGCTGGCCAAATTCAATATCAAAAGCTCAGGCAGTGACACGAAAAAGTTTTTCGTTGGCTCATCATTAAGTGTATTTTTATTATTATTATATATTACATTAAAAATACATGCACATCACATAGTTTTAATACTAATAATTTATGTCCTTTTTAAAAAAAGTATCCTAGGAAGTATCCGGATACTTGTATCCGAATATATTTTTAAATGAAATACCTATTCGCACTTTTTAAAAAAGTATCCGGATACATTTTGAGTATGCGTATCCGGTATGCGGATACTTTTTTTCAATATCCGACCCAACTCTGGTTAGTACAATAAATTTAATAAATTAATTATTTATTAGGAATGCCGAAATCTTATTTTATTTTATTTTTTTTATATATCGATATTTTAAATCCTAAAAACAATTAATTTGTTACGCCTATGACACAATAATATCACAACAAACTTCCAAAATATATCCAAATAGGATATTTAATAAAAAATATACAGGTATTTTTCATCTGTTTATGGTCTCAAGGTCAAATATATGTGTGTGTCGTGGAAACATTCAAAGATTTACGAAGCAAAATTCATATTTTCATCTCTGTCTTAGACAAAGAAAGTCAACAAGCTCTAAAAATATTCAAATTTATAACAAAAATACTAATTTGAAACCACTATCGCCATCTACTCTACATTCTTGTAATTTAAAAATAACCAGATTTTTTACTAAATTCAGGCAGTTTTACCAAATTAGAAACGCCCCTCTTAATAAGGGGAATTTGATGTTCAGAACATAAAGCAGATACTAGTTTCTTGTACATGGGTTCATCGCAAGTCATGCTAATACACATAATACAGCCTGTCTTTTGGCTAAAGCTTTAGCAGCCTCATGTAAACCATGGACTACACCATCATGAATCAGTGCCTGAAGTGCTCCAGTTTGTACTGATGCTGGTACCGCGAGGGTGCATCATAAACTTCGCAATCAGACATTTTAGTTGTTGTTAGCCTTCCTTGGCGATAATAAAATCTTAAACTAAAAACAATTGATACTCTAAATGTAATACTAAATTTGTCACCAAAAATGGTAACCCGAACGCTTAAAAAACACATTATAGGGGTTAACTTCTAAAAAACACCTTAAACAGTGCTCCACCACGTAAAAAAACAAAATGTCATTAAAATGCATATATTGCCTTAAAATTACAAGTAGTATTAGGTATATATACATAAAAAAAGTTCAAACGATTCCATGTTTTGCTTTATACAATTATGTACGCGCTGCCGTTGCTTAAAAATATATTGGAATAACAATTAGCTCCAAAACAAACAAAAATACATCCCCAAATAAAATCTTGTATATTTGATAAAGTTGTATTTTAGCAAATTGATTGTGTTAACCTTTACCTAGTTACAAACAAACAAAATGTAATTTCATTATGTCAGTCTGACGATGCTAGTTATTAGCGAAACAGCTGTAATTGAATTTTAAAGCGAATTTTTCGAACAAATAGTGGAAGTTTAGTTAAACCGTTCATTAATTTATTGATGAACTTTAAATTTCAAGCTAGGTTGCCACATTTGTGTAAATAAACAAGTGAATATGCATAGACCTTGGAAAGACGAAACTGATATAGACATTATATTACAGTCGGTTTTAGAATAGCATATACATGTTAAATGTGAATTTCCTTTACCTACTGAAGTTATAAAAACACCCTCCTTAGGAGTGGCGATTTTTAAAACGCCTACAATTAGGTATAATACACAGGCAATTTGTCAATAGAATACCCTCTCTGTTTAACATTAAAGATGTGGGCATGGACAACTGTTTGACTGATTTCAAATTTATTATTATTTAAACCGTGATTGGTTATACACAATAAATAGGCCGTCTATCCAATGTAAGCGATTTGAGTTTGAAAATGTATATGCTATTCTGAAGCCGATAGTACAGTGTACTTATTTTGCAGATAACGTTACTTTATTATAACAAGGAGGTTCAATCGTAGGGCTGAATGTAGATTTAAATTTTACATACTTACATATAATCATAATATTATAGGTACCTACTTAAAAAGGTTTTTACTTCTAGTTTCTACATCATTTATTGTAGTAGCTTGTATTTTTCATTAATTTAAACTTTAAAACCATAATAAATTTAAATCACAGAATACCAAACAAGAAATTTTACTATATATTTAGTTTGAATTAACTAGAAAATAAAACCTGTTTTACTTTTAACCATTGTATAAGGTTATAAGGTATAAATTTGAAATGGTCGCGCATGCCTCTCATCAGGGGGGCATCTAAAGTCTGTTCCAACCATAGACCTAATATCAGAGGAGACATAACTATTTATTTTTTTTACTTGCTCAAACATTACCTATTTTTGGTCGACTGTCATCTTGATTTGGCCGACTGGAACAGTGTTGCCAGACTCCATCATTGAAATTCTCCCAAACCGAGCTTTAAAAACCCTCAAAATTGACCATTTTAAAAAAATCCCCCAAAGAGCTCATGAAGTTTTGATCACCCGAATCTTTTCATAAATTTCATATCGCTAATTTTAATCATAAAAGCCGTGATATTTACTGTGTACTGAATTATGACTTTGTAAATCAAGAGTGGGCAATAAAAATATAAATCTTAAAATCAACATAAAACAATATAAAAGAAGATATATTGATATTGAAATAAGTTGATTACCAAATTTAACGGAACATAAGTTTATTAATATTTCACAAAAATACGGAAATAAATTTCATATGTTTGAAAGTATAGTGGAATGTTCCTCCGCTTAGAGAAAAATCCTCCAAAAATACCCTTGAAAGTCGAATCCCCAAAATTTCCCCCAGAGTAAAAAATCCCCCAATATGGCAACACTGGACTGGAATTTGTTGTCCTGTGATGTTGCCTGCTCTCCATTTAAGGTAGGAGATTTGTGATTGCTATTGAATTTATAGTATTTGTTGATGACATTTGCAAAAATTTTGTGACAATCATACTATTTCCTTTTAATATTTTATGAATTATACAACTCATTTTATGGAATGTTTAACCATTCAACTATTTTATTCGGTTAGATCATAGAAATGAGTTGCTCAATAAGCGACAATGCGGCACGGTTTGTTTGAATGATACCACGCGCAGAAGCGGATATACTATGAAATTTGACACAGGCTCGTTAATTATTTTAAGTATTGTTGCCGAAACAATGGACTAGTTTAGTAGGATCATATTAATCAAAATGATAGCAATATATATTTAGGATAAGATACCTACTTACTTATATTGGTATTCATTTTGCAAGTAATTTTTCTCATTTCGTAAAATTTAGCAATAAATAATTAGTAAGTTTTAAACGTAGCGCCAACTAATAACCAATAATGAAGTGTGTTTAAAAGTCAACGTTGTCACAGTTTAGCTACGTTCGTTTCAAGTATTCTCTATGATTTGGCGGCACAAAACACCGTGTTCTGTGACAAGATATATGACAGGAGAGAAAATCGTGTTTATCTGTAATAAACAAACAAGACCCCTATTCTTGACGGTGATAGAATAGAACAGCCAATAGAAAGTGGGCGTGGTTCTATTGAAAATGCTAAAACCGTATTCTTGAAATTCGTTCTCTTACTGTACCGATAGAAGGGTTGCTCTCTCCCCAAGAGAACAATTACTTCTATTAGTTAGTTTTGAAGGAACCGCTATAACACCAAGAGAAGGTGTTAGGGATTTTTATTTTCGAACCAAAAATAGTATAGAAGTAATTTCTTTCATAAACCAAACACAACCAAACAACAAATTAAACTAACGAAAATGACAGAATATTTTGTTTAGTGTCTTACTCCTTATTTGATAAAGTGTCAAACAGAGAACAAAAATATCCATATGTTTATCTCTTTTTAATGACAACAAATAAGAGAGAGAGATAAGTTTCTCGGTTAATATTAAAGCATATCGACAACATCGCAAATTTTCTACCAATCTTATTGAAACACGTCACTTACCACTTATGACGTATGTAACCATTAAATTTAAATTTCAAAAGCCGATTATGGCTAGAGGATTACTTTTATAAAAATTTTATTTGTACAGTTGAACCACTAAAAACATATTTTATAAGATGCAAATATAAAAAAAATCACTAAACTAGTCCATTGTAACGAGAAGTTATATTGGTGTTTTTTGCGAAATTAGAGGTAATATTAAGTGAAATTTAGTGAAAGAAATGGCTCGTCATTGACAAGTGTGTAAAAAACCGGACTATTTAAGCCCCAATGTTTCTTTTAACATTTCCTCCAGTGGCGTAGCGGAGACTATTTCAATATCAAAATAAACAGGTAGGGTCTCAGAGTAATAATTAGAGGCCGTGGATTCTGAGTAGACCCGTGACGTCGTAAATAGTTGCGCACAACTGAATGGCAGCGGTGCATTAGAGAGAGACAATACGACGTAAACGGCGGACTGACCAGAATGAATCAGTAAGGGCTGCAATTATTAGTATAGTTAATAGGACAATTTTCAAACACAAATTTGCGTGCTGCGCTTCGAGAATATATACTAACGTAGAGACAGCAAGCAATAGTGATTGTTTTGTATCAGAGGGGAAACTGTCAGACACTACAGCCAGTGTCGTATCATTTTTAGGGGGTTTGAAATTAATACCTTTATAATACATTTTGAAACATGTAACAAGATATTTTTTATCATAAGATATTTTATAAAATACAAAGTTGAATTTATTGCATAAATTTCTAGATTTTCAGTATTCTTAATAATAAGGCGGTATATTTGCTTTATACATTTTCCTATTTTTAAACAAGTGTAAGAGACGCTAATGCATATTTACTTGTAAAACGACCTTGATGATTCATTTTCATATTTATATTTTTAAATCACACAACCCAGCAAACACAAATGTATATGTTACATAAAAATATATAACAGAGAAAGAAAGATTTTTATATAAAACATTTATATATTTTTTACGTATTTTTTATGTAACAAAATCTTTATAAACTTTGTTATATATTCTCAATATTGACATTATAAAATATTTTATATATTAGATATATCTAATTGATTATGTATTCATGATGTAAATTCTGCTACATAAATAGAAGAACAAAATTATATATATTTAATACGTAAAATTTGCTACATATAATATTTTATGTATATATTACGTAACAGCTACATAAAATATTTTATATATTTCGAGTTCGAGTGCTACAAATACCCGTGCACCCGTGCAAATTATTAATAACAAAGTATATGCTTATAGTAAAGTTTTTTCTGGGTGTCTTTGTGTTGAGTATTGGAGAAAACAGTATGTAAGTACTAATTATTATTATTTATATACTTATCACACTAAAGTTATTTTCAAGTAAAGTTTTAAAGTTACATTCAAATAACTTAATTATAAATTTTAGGCAAAACAATTCTTTAAAAAGAAAAAAATTGAAAGACTTCTGTGACTTGTCAATGAGGAAGAAAAAGAAATGAATAAGTAGCTCAGTTTTACAATTTTACAGTGGTTATGGTGAACCATCATCAGAAACGAGATCAGAAAAAAACATATATGTTACATAGTAATTTGGACATATTTGAGATGTAACATAATATACATAATAAATATGTAATATAAATACGTACATATTATATCATTATTGTGCTCTAGCTGTGCCGGCCTTTGTCAGTATTCAATACATAAATATTATCTAGTTGTGACTTCAGTTTCATATAACTGTGACTTTTATATTTCAAAAATTACATAACATATATATATATATCCAATATGTTTTTGTGTTTGCTGGGAAACTCTCACCATATAATATATACTCAAATTAATTTAAAAAATGGCTTTAAAAGTAATATCCAAACAATATTAAATTGTAAAAATAACTCTAAATGCAAAACAAATTGACAATAATGGCATATGTGACAATTCGACTTGACACGCAAATTCAAAACGAACCAATGAGAATGCTGGGCACTATATGACATTTATTTTCCCCCCCTGATACAAAACAACGCTCATTTGGACGCTGTCTCTACGTTAGTATATATGCTCAAAGGTGCTGCGCCGGTTGACGTCACAGGTCTACTCAGAATCCACGGCCTCTACTTATTAGTCTGAGGGTATGGTAATTATTCCGTTAGTAGGCAATCTCAACATTTTTCAAATCTTTTTATTGTCCCTAAGTATTTTAAGTCGTAAAATACGAAATTGCATAAAAAATACCTACACCAATTTTCAAACTCGACTGGTTTCTCGACTTTCCATATGATATTAATACATTTTAGTAATTATGCTGTGTGTTCAGTGTATTTGTGTTACTTCAGATTTCCAACTGAGAGTGAGATGAGAAAAATATCGGTATCTTTTCTAGGCTGGGAAGCAGATGGTACCAACACAACAGAAAACCGTACAAAACTCGATCATTTCCATTCGTTCAGTTATTTAATTAATTTAAAATTACCGATTTGTGAACGGTTTTATATTGTGTTGGAACAGACCTCTAAAATACACCTTTACCAAAAATCAATATTAGACCAAAATCATCAGTAAAATTATGCTATTTACTTTTACCAATCGCTTTTTTTATTTTACCCCCCACCCAAAAAGTAACGATAACAACTGGGAAATTATCAACTGCGCCCAAACCACCAATAAAACTGAAAAAGGTCTGCATCGATTGCGCCCCAAGTGAGACAGTACAGTGTCGTCATTATCTACCTACGCATGAGTGAGTACTAGCTGCTACCAGCGAAAAAATATGAGTTCTATAGTTTTCACGCGAATAGAAAGCGAACATGGGGGAAACTTAATTTTGGTAAAAAATTATACTTTTCGAAAACATAGAGATATAATCAACGGGGTACCGTTTCGTTAGGTTAGGTTAGGTTAGCTTAGGTATAAATGTGTTGTGTTCTAGGTACTAAGTTTTTGGATATTTTATTTATTTAACGTCAACCATATACATGTATAAAATAGAATATTAATATGTAAAATTGACACATTTAATATGGTCAATATAAAAGTATCGTGAATTTGAAAATAACAGTACGTTTTCAAATTCTAAATTCAGGTAAGTATTTTGTGCGAAATTGATACATCTCATTCCATCATCGTTTTAAACCGGGGCGCAATCGATAACCGGGATTAGAAGAATTACTTAGGCAGGTAATAAAATGTGCGCAATCGATATATGCCCTATAGTATGTACAAAAAGTACGAGGAGTAATAAACCCTAATTAAGTATGCAAAACCTTTACAGAGAGCACCATGAAATTTTTGATAAATCTCTTACTTTAAATTACATTTCTTCCATAAATCTAAAAACCAGGTAGATCGACCCCGTATTTGTTTCAGTTGTAGCAAAGTTTAGGGTTTCTTCATTGTTAACGGATTAGCACATAAGCAATAACGCAATGCAGTGGTGTGTATTTTGGGAAAAAAATACGTTTTAAATTATAATATAATAAAAAATGAAAAGAAATAATTATTGGAATACATTTATTACTTACATTTTATTCTATATGCGACTCTGAAGAGGAAGAATCGTTGTTGACATTAATAATAATAGGGTCGATTAAATCATCACAAATATTGTCAATTTTCCACATATTTGCCTCTACTTTGATAACATGCTCGATATAGTTTTTCCAATTTTCCTTACTAACATGATTTAACAGTACTCTCAAACAATTTCACAACATCGTTTTTTTTTAAAGTAGTATTTTTTTCCAACTTCTCCCTTTACCTGAGCCCATATTAATTCTATTGGATTAAGTTCACAATGATAAGGGGGAAGTCGAAGAACTGATATACCACGAGAAGAAGCCATCTCTTCTTCAATGTAGGTTTTGTATTTATTCTTGTTCATTTTTGCAATTCTGTAAAGTTCTTTCCTTAGTGGATCTTTTGGAAACTTAATATTTTTCGAAATAAGCCACTCCAAAAGCTCTGCTTTACGCCAACGGCTTGTGGGCAATGCTTCTCGTAACCGTGAATGGTAACTTGCGTTGTCCATAACAATAACAGCTCCTTTTGGAATCAGATCCAACATTTGAACAAACCCTTCCTCGAAAACATCCCCATTCATATCTTCGTGATAGTCCCCCGTGCGTTTTGAAATAAAAGTTAATAATCCACCATCAACAAAACCTTCAGAACTTCCAACATGGACAAAGATAAATCTTTTTCCTTTTCCAGATGGTGGCTGCAAACCTAACGACAAACCTTCCACGAATGCCTGCCTTCCGCTTTTAATGTTTTTATCTTGCCAAGATTTGGCAACTGTATATCCAGCATTTATCCATGATTCGTCTAAGTAGAAGATTTTCAAATTTTGTTCTCTGGCATGTCGAATGCTTCTTAAATAGTCTCTTCTCCAAAAAACTATTTCCGGTTTATCTATCAAGAGAGATTTTCTATTATGTTTTGTATATCTGAAACCCACATCTTTCAAAAGTTTGCATAATGTAATTCTGGAGAATTTTGTATAGTCCGTATCTTTTTGCACTGATGTCATAATTTTGTCAAGTGTTGGAATTTCCTTTCGTAAGTAAAATCCATGGACTTTACGCCTTAGTCTTTGTTTTAATGACTCATCGATCTCAATTGGTTTTCGGCCTGAAGGAGTTTTAGGGGGTTGAAGAGTTCCATTCTTGCTTTCTTTTAGTAATCTATAAATTGTTGATTAAGCAACACACAACATAGCAGCCGTTAATTTCACAATATCATCAACACTTGCACTTGTTTTTTAATGATATATAACAATTCAATATCAGAGTTTTTTCATTTAAAGATAATGGACCTGTTTTTGGTCGTTTAGATGGTCCTTGGCTTATCGACATTGTTTGGTACTTGCACAATTAACATTCAACAAATGTTTTAAATATATTCCAACTGTTTATAATATTATGAAAACCATACAACTTTACTCAAAGAACTAATACTAAGTACTGATTTAATGTACCTACTTTCTTTTAAAATAATATTCCCGGTAATGTTTCTAAGAAAACTGGGTTGTTTGGAAAATCCCTCTCAATAATCGAATAATCTGTAAAAGGTGTAATCGTATTAAGCCGATTACAGTAGGCCACTTGCCATTTAAAATTTTTGAGAAAAATTCCTTAAACACTACATATAGGAGTAATACAAATAAAAAATATTCATTTTGCTCCTTTGAATTTAATAAAAATTGTAATTATATCTTGCTATCTTGACTTTAATTAATTTTTTAAAAATATATTTCATTGTAATTTATTTGTGACAATATTCAAAGTTTGAATTAATCTTCTTACAAAAAGAACAAAAATATATAAAATAATTATTGTTACAGATTGGTTTGTTTTCTATTATGAATAAACTGTGTTGCCTTTCTTTATCAAACTTACTAAAATTTATGTACCTCTATCACTTTTTTTATTAAAATTAGTACATCCCGTTACCTCTGACCTAAATTGTATATTCTTTAGCATAGCTGCAACTCATTCGTTCAATACAAAATGTACCTTACGGTATACCCTCTTAAAATAAATTTTGGTACGTCTATGAAATCTACTTAAATGAATGATTTATTACTCCTTGTCCTTTCTATATAGACTATAACAAGTATTTACACAATACCTACACAGAAATAATAGTACATTAAACCATTTATACATGTAGTGTTGAAAGTAGCTACCATTTTTGATACGACTATTTTTAAGAAAAATTCCATACTCTTTAAATTGATAAACGAGACATTTCACAAATGAAAATAGATACCTATTAGAATTATATTTAAATACATTTGTTTATATAAAAGTTAAATAAATATGAACACTCGACAACTTTATGCGTGATAACAGTCAAAGTTTTATTTTTGTTGAAAAATAAACTATTTTGGATCTATAAAATTGGAAATATGACCTCCCATTTTGGCCAAACTTTTAAGCATGTTATATTATTATTATCTTAAAAATGGGAAAGTTGGCCTCCTGCATATTTTAGATATAACATATATGCATATATATTATATACCTACATTCGCTTCATAGCCAATTGACACAGTTTTGAATGTTAAATTCGCTCAGCTATCTGATAGAAAATAGAAGCGTTTAGTGAAATTAACATTTTAACTCTTTTATGCCTTTCTTGTAGTGTTTAATATACAGACAAAAACTGTAGAACAATCGGAACTTAAAGCAGTTCTAAAAATCACTACGTCGTATCCGTATCGCAATGCGCATGTGCAGAAGCGATACGTGGGTTTCGTTACGTTACGTGAAACGTATCAATCCGTCACACGTACCTAACGTACGTATCGCATTATTGTGTTCCGTGATCGCGTATGCTCAAAAATCGTAACCTTATTTTCCATTATCATAAATCATATCAAACATTTCTGTGATATGCGATAATAGATTTAAAAAGAAATAGTATATTACATAACAAGTGTGGAAAGTGAAGTATTACGCACGAGAGACGTTTAGCACGAGCCGCGTAGTGGCGAGTGCGGAAACGTAACGAGTGCAAGAAATACACTTTCCAACGCGTTGTGTACACGATTTTTCCTACGACCCCAATATTTATTATAATAATAAATATTTTAAATTTATTTATAAAATTTATTTTAATTGTTAGTCATGTTAAAAATTAGGATTTAAACGAGTTTATACATTGCATGGAAATATAATTAATTAAAATCAAATAACCACCTTTCTCAGGAATTCACATCAAAATTCTTTATTAGATAAATGACATTTTAATTTTTTTTGTGGGCTCTATAAAAATTAAAAGTAAAATGGTCAGTCGATGAAATTAATGGAAAAGTAATGTAATAATAATAGACACAAAGATAATTGTGAACAGAAACACAAACATAACTTCAAAAATCCACATTCGACACATGCACGGAACATAAACACAATATAAAAAAGAAGAATAAACTGTTCTTCTTTCTAAAAGTGTTTTTATAAAAATAATAATACTGAATAAAAATATGTTTATTTTTTAAAAATTTGAAAACCTATAAGAAACTTTTTTCTTTATTCTTACTTTATACAGAAAAATTTGTATTGGCAATTACAATACAATATTTGACACAAGAAAGATTTAAAAAAAATTAAATGGTCCTTGCTTTGACATTTACGTGTTTTTACTATTGATAAGTTTGACGTAAATGTCACAGATCATAGAACTATATTTTTTTACTTTTCAATACGTGTATTGATATTTACTTTTCAATACGTGTATTGATATTAGCTACTTTCTTAAGTACAAATAAGTGTGCAAACTAGCACTTTCATATGTGGTCGTAGGAAAAATATTATTTACAGTGGCAATGACGACATTATTTTGTTAAGGTAGATTTTGAGGCTATTTTTTAGGTTAAAAATTAAAACACATGAATGGTTACGTTACGTTGCAAACGCATTTGCTTTATGCTTCTTTTTTCTTAGTTACGTATCTCCTTTACGTTACGTATACGGATAAGGATACGTGATGAATTTTTAGAATTGCTTTATGTCTTTAATTTAATTAATTTTATATCTTTAACCTGTACCACAGAGTAATAATACAAACCAGAGTATCGACTCTATATGGAGGGGGTAAGCATCCATTTCAGGTATCGCCATGACACTTTGGGAGTATCCATAGCCGTCGCCGTTAGTTTTGGTTAAGGTAGACAGTTGGTTGTATGTGAATAAATCAGTGGTAGCGTCTGTATTGTGTGGAATAGTGCATTAAACTATATAATTCAGGTACAGAAAACTGCGAAAGAGATGCGGAACAAATGTTACTTACATTAAAATAAATAGATACTACTGATGAATGTACTCCTTCTCAGTGTTCTGTATATGATAAAGAGACTATTATACTTAACGAAATGGATTATCGTAATAATACGGAAGTACGGATTTTAATTATTAACAATTCTTTTAGTACTACCCTGAGCTTATACCACAAAACAGAATATTGGTTAGCACAAAACAGACTAACAAATTTTCTGTTCTGTGGTTTATACTCCCAAAAAATGGCCGCTCTTGTTTTATAAACATCAAAGGTGCCGACAGCGAGTCGATACTCTGGTTTGTATTATATACTCTGTGCCTGTACTGAAATCATTAAAACTGAAGTTCTGCTGGTAGAAAAGTACCGACAACAATGCGTGATGTCACTATTAGAATAGGAGGGCAGGAAACATCAGATAAGCTGGTAAAAAAGGAGCAGAAACTAAGAAAAGAGAGAAAATCCAAGTAGTGGAATAAGCTGGAACAACTGAGATAAGCTAAGATACTTCTGAGAAACTACGACCAGGGAGTTGACCGATGGAGTAGAATTTCAAGATAGAACATATGCTTTATCCTTATTTTGCGTGATTACACTGACAAAGACAAAATATATCTTCTCTCGGGAACATTTACTCCCTTAGTCAAGAATACAGCTCCAGAAGAGAAATCTTAGCTGCCTCCACCTTACTAAAAAAGACTCCAGATTTTTTTTACGGGAATATTAACTGGGCATTGCCACGTTAAGAAACTAGATGAAGCAAAGTGGAGATTCTGCGATAAAGAGGACGAATCGTTAATACACATAGGGCGAGGTACCTAGGACCACAAGAAATATATGAGGATCTTACCTGATTTGAAGCCGACGATGTCCTAAACTTTCTTAGAAAAATAGGACTGGAAGATCTGCTATAAGTTTGAGAAAAAATCAGACACCATTGGCAAGTAAGGGATGACACATAGATCTTATAGGTTGCAGTGTAATTATCATATTTATAATCCTATATATTGACGTTGAAATGCAGTATAAAAACTCACAAGGTAACGTAACATGCACATGTTTAACGAGTTTTGCTTTTTAACCGCTAGATATACCTTGTGTTTAGTTCAATATTATAACTCAGCCTCTGTGCACTTACAACTCTTGTTTGTATCGTGCATAAGTCGAAAGTAGGTTCGATAGGACCAAATAAGTTTTTATACAAAATTTACACAAAATTAGAGGTCACCTTTCTGGGAATAGCTATTTCCAAAAATTATAATTTTGTACTTGTGTAGGTACATAAATAAAATAAACATTCAAAAAATACTTTGGTCCGTTTACGATCTAGGTATACGATAAAAAATGAGTACCTATAGAGCGGGTCACAGTTATTATGCAGCGTGGCCGGCATAGGCCAATGTAAATCTTATGGGCGAATATTCAACACTGTTGCCGCTTTGGTTAGTCAACATTTAAATCATAATAGTAACACAATGGCAAGTTATTTGGAACCAAATTCTAAGAACATGCCGATATGGCAACGCCGTCGTCCATAAACGCAATGCTGCATAATAACTGTGACCCGCTCTATATAAACTTTTGGTTACAGATCTTTGGTTTTTAAATACTAAAAAAAATATTTACCTAAGAATAACTAGAAATATCCACTTAAGGCTTTGGTTTAGATTTTAACACATTTATATCACAATTAAGAAAATTCTTAATTAAACAACTAAAAAAACACCAAACTTTGTGCAACAATTTTATCCACAACATTTTAATCAGATCTTTTAACTGAGTTACCTAATAAGAAAATTACTTTTGTTATATGCATATGAAAAACTGAAATTATCAAAAAAATCAGCTATCCATAAATACCTGTATTAATATTGTGTGCAGTATAAGCAATTATTTAGTTAAGAAGTTTAGATTAGTCCGTAGCTTAGCCTCATAAGGTAAAGACATGACCCATTTTCTAAGCCCAATTAATACTACAGAACTCAATACTAATATAGCTCCACCTATAGAAAATCTATTTGGTATTTCATTAAAAAACATTACCTGCCATACAAAAGCAAACACAATATCACTGCTTCTTGCTATAGCAACAGGACCAGCCTGTTCCATTTGTAAAGCCAATGTAAGAAGAATTTGGCCCATAAAACTGAAAATGGCAAGTGCTACTATGAGGTATCTATCCATTCCACAAGGTGGCATACACAGAGCTCCTAGTATAATAGTTATTATAAGACACTGGACAAAAGCAAAAGCTCCAAAATTAGTCATAATCACTGAAAAATGTATCCCTTTAAGAGCACGTAATAGAACATAGGCATTGGCCCCAAATAAGGTAGCTGAAAAAGCTGCAACTGCTCCCCACATTTCAGTCTTCTGTCCATTATCACCAAGTGAATTAACAGTATCTCCAAATAATAAAGGAGGTCTGGTTATCAAAACAACACCAATTAAAGTTAATACTACTGAAAATATGTTAAATAATCCACAAGGTTCCTTTAAGAACATTCTGGCGAAAATGCCAGTAAAAACTGGTACAGAAAAAACTATTACTGAAGCATCTGCAAGCGGCATATGACGAAATGCATAAAAACTCAATACTAATGATACAGTACCCGTAAATGATCTTAAAAGTAGCATTATTCGTTTCCCTTTGGGAAAAACTATTTCTTCTCTGTATATTATTATTGGTATTGCTGGTAAGAGTACTCCTAAGTAACGGTATGCAGCTAAAGCCATCGGATGTACATCAGTCATCCATTTAACAATTACAGAACATAGTGAGAAAAATAACGAACTTAATGTAGCTAAGATTAATCCTAGATAGGGACAATGGCAACATGGTCTTGAATCTGGAATTTTGTACTCTTCTTCGAGTTCCTCATCGACGAGCTGTTGTAGTTCGACGTTCTCTGACATTACTTCGATTCTAAAAATTTTTAATTGATTTTGTTAATTATTTACATTAATTAATACATACTTAAGGTTCCCCTAGAAATCATAAAGTTACAAAATCAGTCTTATGATCAGTTATTAATACTGAGATGTTCATTCCGATTTTATTTTATCATTAATAATACATTTTACGAATTTCAACTACTGCACGGTGCACGGATCTGAAACTTGACATTTTTGTCAAATTTAAAAATTGATTTGTTTTTACGCAGCACATTTTCGCGACTGTCAGAAAATTTTCCATAAATGTTGCTTATTATATAACGAAAAAAAAACTACTTATATTACGTACATTATTTAAGTTAAAAAAAGAACGAGCCAATTCTTAAAACATCTATAAAATCTCCCGTTTAAAGTTTAATTATTTTGAATGTGAATCACAGGTATAGTATCACAGAATGGTAAATGTCACCCATCTCTATTTTTTCTGAATTATTGTTTTTGTGTTAAATGTCATAAATCCTTATAATTTTGAAAACATTTTTGGAAGAACCATTAAATTATAGTTTTAGTCAGCAAAACAAAAAAGGTTATAAAACAAAAAATAATTCTAAATGCCTAATTATATTTCAGATTTTTTATAATTAGAACATCAAATAAAAAGTATTCGTCCATTGAAAATGTAAAATGGACATAGTTTCGACAACGTTTCGTCGTAAAATTTTACCAATAGTTTCTAGACTACTAGTAGCACGTAAAAGTTATGCAAGGTAATTTTTGAATCTTTGTTATTGGATTAAAACTCAAATAGAATGTTTTAGGTTAGCTGAAGTAGGTAGATTGGAAACACCAAAAGTTTCTGGAAAATATGAAACAGGCCAGTTGATTTTACACCGAGTTTTCGGTTATAGAGGAGTCGTCCTCTTTCCTTGGTTAGCTAGGGTTTACGACAGAGATTTACCAAATCGCCGCGAAGCAGAAGAAGATTCTTCACAGACTGTTGGTAAAGAAGTAAGAGGAAGAACTCATACTTTTTATCAAGTACTAATTGATCAACGAGATTGCCCTTACATAGTAAGTGTCTTATTTAAAAAACCAGTGGAACTCAAAAATTAGTCATTTATATTTCTAGAGAGCTCAAACAGAAGCTGTGACGTTTTTGGGAAACCAAGATTCTTCCAGAAGTCTTTATGCTATTCCAGGATTAGATTATGTTGCGCATGAAGATATTATTCCATATGTTAGTGCAGAAAAATCACCGTTAAACCATGAATTGTTTGATAAGTTTTTAGCTCTGAATCCTAAAGGAGGTAAATTTAAACTTTCTTTTAACTATAAATACTGTAATTTTCTTTTGTTTTTAGACCCACCTTTTTTGGCACAAGAAACGTTAAAAGCATGGCAAAACAAAAATCACCCTTGGCTAGAACTGTCAGATGTACATAAAGAAACTACTGAAAATATTAGAGTTACTGTCATACCTTTCTATATGGGTTGTAGAGATTCACATGCCAGTTCTGTGTATTGGGTGCGTAAAAAATAGTTTTGTAATAAGTTTTAAATATATATTTTTAATTTATTTTAGTGGAGATACTGTATTAGATTAGAAAACTTAGGTTCTCTTAGTGTTCAACTAAGGGAAAGACATTGGAGGATATTTTCTTTATCTGGTACTTTGGAGACTGTAAGGGGACGGGGTGTTGTTGGACAAGAACCAATTTTAACTAGGACTCTTCCAGCTTTCCAATACAGCAGTCATGTTAGTTTGCAAGCTCCTAGTGGACACATGTGGTAAGTAACCTTTATATTTGTATTGTACAAAAATTTATAGCATATTATCAATAGTGGATTTTAACTTAGAGGTGCAACTATGTTGATCAAATAGTTATTGGTTTACAAAGGTTTTTATACGTCCTAATACTCTCTTTGGGTAATTTGTTGTAGAATTGGATGAAATTTTGTTTTAGGGGTACTTTTAGAATGGAACGTGAAGATGGTTATACTTTTGATTGTAGAATACCACCATTTTCTCTGGAAAGTAAACCTGAAGGAAGTTCAGCATCCCCAAATGCTGTTTGAATACATAACCTGTACATAAATTGAAAAAGGTGTAAATATGAGTGACTAAAAAGTTGAAATAAAAGTAGAATTAATTTATTGAGACTTTATTTTAAAAAAGGAATTAAAAAATATATTTGGTTTCAATATTGTTTTATTTTTTTTAGATAGGACATTTTTACTGTGACAACTTTTTATCTACAATCCTTCTAGACCACAAGCCCAGGTAAATTTTCAGGGGGTGATTTCGTACACCATGAGTCATATAGTTTAATCTTGAAGTACTGGTCGAGTAACAAACTTTAGACACTACGCCATCAATTTTCCGCAGTAGGTACAGGTGAGTGCACAGATGAGTGAAATGTCATAAAAAAGGGATAATTTTTGATTAAATTATACATGATGGCACTATATAATATGAAAAAAGAATGCTTTTAAGCTCATTGCTGTCAAAAAATACCGATACCGGAAGTCAGAATTTTTTTTATATTGGTGGTTTTACCCCCCTCCCCAGTTAATCGAATACTTGACGGCATTGATTTAGTTAACTTTACCTTCCTTAAAAACCTATAATACTTCTATGCCGCCTGAAAAGGGGGTACATAGGGTCATAACTCGTGAATCAAAACCCGATTTTTACCCTTTGCGGGGGGTGGTAATTTTATACAACCTAAAATTTAGCTTTTTCAATGCTAAATCCTTCAAAGATAACATATTTTACTATGTGGTAGATAACAATACAAGAAATAATTTCTATAAGGTGCAGACAATAAAAAAACTGAAAAAGTGGAAAATTGTTTCCACCTGCACCCAGGGTAAAGAAACTTAACAGTTTCTATACTGCTTGACCGTTTTCTATGAAAAAACAACTACTTCCTGGGCTATATGCCCCAACGGACAGTGAATTACATTCCAATAGAAAACGTGATGGTAGTAGTGTTCTTCCCGTTGATTTGCAAATCGATAGAGATGGTTTTAAGTATCGACGAAGTCGGTCGCCATCACCTTCCCTATTGGAATGTAATTCAATGTCCGTGGGGCATATAGCCCAGGAAGTAGTTGTTTTTTCATAGAAAACGGTCAAGCTTGGCATAGAAACTGTTAAATTTCTTTACCCTGGGTGCAGGTGGAAACAATTTTCCACTTTTTCAGTTTTTTTTATATTAATAATGGCGATTTTATTTTGCACGGATTTCATTCGATTTGAACTAGGAATGTTTAATGTAACTTTATTTAATAATTATACTGTATGTATTTTGTAGAATTAGCATAAAAAACTCTGTACAACTATCCTGTTTGCCGCCAGTTTTTGAGCACCATTGCTCTGAATAAAATTAATGGCAAAATTGAATATCCAGTACTGAATATGCAAGTCTGTCTTAGTTTTTTGTGAATCATCAACGTACACTTTGGCCACAGTAGTTGATCGCCAATTGCCATGGCGTTTCAATGCTATTATATCTTCTCCTGCATCCACCAATAAAATTGCCGACGAAAAATTTATTTATTTATTCACGGGCAAGCCCAATTCACAATAAATATACAGTGTTAAATTGCTCTAAAAATAGAAAAAGAAAACATGTCAGGTATCAAATTTATGAAAAAAACAGCAAAACCAAAACCCAAAATACAGTAGATGGTGACAACACCATAACTTCAGCCAACACTCGAAAATTTGATATCAAAGTTTAAGCTCCATCAGATGTGTTTTAAACTTGAAAGTTGACACATTAAAAATAGAGATGTTCTCAATGGAGTTAGCTAATCTGAGTATCCTAGGGAGAAAACTATTCATTGCATAGTTGTACCTATGAAATGAAACATGAAAGGTTTGCACTTGCTTAGTTACATGAGGAGGAACAACTAAATATATTTTAGAGAGAAGCTCGGGACTATTACACATTCCATTAATTATATTAAAAAGCTGTATGAGATCAATTTGCTTTCTGAGAATATCTAGGGCAGGGATGTTTAATAAAAGCTCTAAAATATCATAACGATGAAAAATGCGCATCTTAAAGGCAACTGATTCTAGTTTAGCTTTATAAGTAATGTAATGTGGATACCATAATGGAGAACAATAATCAAGGTGTGTTCTGACTAGAGAACAATAAAGCGACTTGATAGCACTGATGTTAGTAAAATCACAAGTGGTTCTCTTTAGAAAGCCTAACATCTTCATAGATTTCTGAATAACAGTAGTAATATGAAACTTATACATAAGTGAGGAGTCTGTAACACCAAGGTCTTTAATTTGCGAAACACAGTTTAAACTGACATTATTAATGCTGTAATCAAAAGCTGTTGGGTGATGTATTCGATAAAAACGCATAATATGACACTTGAATGCATTAAGATTCATACCACTTCCTGCACACCAATCTGATAGGCTATCCAAATCAGATTGCAAAATCAAGGCATCATCATCACTATTTATTATTTTAAAACATTTGAGGTCGTCAGCAAATAAAAGAGCTTTGCTGCCCTGAAAGCAATACATTATGTCATTAATATAAACAAGTTAAATAATAAAGGACCCACCCTTGGGGAACTCCAGAAGTCACTGGAAAAGTATGAGAATAGTAATGATTAACCCTCACCACTTGCAATCTATCCGATAGATAACTACCTAACCATTTCAAAACAGGACCATCCACACCATAAAAACAAAGTTTATGATTGACCCTGTCAAAAGCTTTGGAGAAATCAGTGTAAATAGCATCAATTTGCAAACCATTCTCCAATGCATCGGCCAAAAAGTCAACATATGTGAGTAAACCCAATTCAGCATTTAGATGTGAAACCAAATTGTTGGGAAAAATATATTAATTTTTTCCTCATGTCTCCCAAACCTTATAAAATCCTTAATCCCTTTTTTTATAAAATATATAAATGAATCACATATAATATGTGCATAAAATTTCGCTATTCGATTTTTATACCGAAAACTAATATTCCCAATATTATATTTAATGTTGACGGTTTTATAATTTTAATGCCGTCTTGTAATTTTTGACCAATATGGTAAGCCAAAATTAGCAAGAAATTTACCGTCGTATGCATAAAATATAACAAGGGAAAATTGACGGCACCGATTTTTATGTTTTTTAATGTTTAAGGAAGGCATAATTATAAAACCAAACGGATTTTAATTAACCCTGTTTACCCCCCTTTTCTGACGGCATAGAAGTATTATAGTTTTTTAAGTAAAGGTAAAGTTAACTGATTCAATGCTGTCAAGTATTTGATTAACTGGGGAAGAGGCATTCTTTTTTCGTTGTCTCTTTAATCAAAAAGTTCCCATTTTTTATGACATTTCAGCTCACCTGTATCGAGGAAAATTGACGGCATAGTGCCTAAAGTTTGTTTCTCGACAAGTAGTTGAAGATTATATATATGACTCGTGGTGTATGAAATCACCCCTGAAAATTTGCCTGGGCTTATGGCCTATTTTTTTGAAGATATTTTCTAATTAGAATTATTTGGACCATATATTGGGTAGTTAGGTTACTTATATTGATAGTTTTTATTAAATTTAGCAAACATTAAATAAGAATAATAAAAAACTCTTCGTTTGACCTTAACTTCCAAGTTCAAACGAAGAGTTTTTTATTATTCTTAATAAGATGGACTTCCAAAAAGGGTTAGTACAATAAATTTAAACATTAAATAACTAGATATATTGCAGGGTAAGTGTGCGTCAATAGTTTGTGACAGTTTTATGTTATTTTTTATAGTGTTTAATCCGGCTTAAAGGTCCATAAAAATGATTTCTTTCTAAAAAATATATCTCGGTTTGACAAATAACACCAAAATTGCCTAAAAAATTAGTAATACCTAATAAGGCCTCCAAATCACAAATAATATTTCTTACAACCCTCTAGACAATTTTTTGTTAACAATCTTCTTAGGATTGAATATCTAATTTTAACATTTACTATTCAAACGTGTTGATCTGGTTTAGGAAACAACTATATGATTTTTTCAAACTACCATCTATTTTAAAGACTGTGCCATGAACATAACAACCTTGTATTTTTTAATATGGTTTTTTCATCACAAAATCGTATTTTTTTCTTCAAATACTCTTATCGGGCACGATCGAAGAACCAATATATAAAAGGAAAACTTTGTATCTGAACTATTACGTGGAACATATGAGAATAAACGTAATGTTTAATAAGATGTATATTTTAAATGGTCTTATATGGCAGGCACTTCAACCTAATAAGACTCTGAGTTCACCTTTTAAAAGGAATGGTGTATTTGCAAGTCAGACATCTAACCTGTTTTCTACCAGTTTTTTAAGAGATTTTTACAATCTCAGACTAACTTTTTTTAAGTAACAAAAGTAAAAATGTAAGAAAACAGATTTTTACCCGTTGGTTTGACTTGAATGTTTGGAGTAATAATTGAATTTTGTATTTGTGACAGATGTGAAGGAATTGGGGTAGGAAAGTATGTCGGAGCTGAGACTAGTTAACTACGACAAAGTTTGCAAAAGGAAGATAATAGTGTTTAATGGTGCTTTAAATTTGTTCTAAAAATAATTTTAAATAATCTTTTGTATCAAGTGTTAAAGAAGTATTCGCAATTGGAGAAGGCTGAGTATAATAGTTCCTATATTTTTTTATTAACTATTAGCAATCACAACAATGTTTATTTTGGCGTGATAATATTCATTCTTCGTCAGAACTTCCTAATCCTGTAGATTATGGAGGGTAGAGGTAAGGAGGACCAACTTGTATAGGAATAATGTCGAAAAACTATCAAACTATAAGGAGCAAATAATAGATGGCGCGAGAGTAGCAAAAGCATAAGAAGACAACCCTCGATAGGTTTTAAACAGAGTGGCCTATCTTGGTTCGGAGATGGTTTCCAGGTGTCTTCTGTTTGGTCCGGGATGGTGCTTTGCACCTTTATCCTCCTGTCTTCTTTTTAGGCGTTGAAGAGTGTGTGCTTTTCGCTGCCTCTAGAAAGTTGGTCCTTAGTCGACGAACTGCGGCTAAAGGTAACCACTTGTTAAAGCTGTCCCTACTCAAGAATCTGCGTATCTCACTAGGGATGGGCAGAGTCTTTTATAGGTGGTTCCGCTTCTGTCTGCTTCTTGACAGATGTTTCTTCTTAGTTGTCAGGTTGTTACCTTGGTCTAGGATGTCTCCTGTAGTCCTTTGCTGTGTAGTTTGTTAATTCCCTAAGTGCTGGGTTCGGGTGTGTCCTGAGATCTTCAAATCTTCTTCTGGCTCTTGCTTTCATGATTTCTTCTGTCTTCTCCTGGTCTAGTTCCCTGTATAGTTGTATATTTCTTATGTACCATGGGGCGTCTGCTGCTTGCTTTAAGCTGATGTTCTGCTGTGCTTGTATCTTCTTTTTGTGGGTTTTGGCTGTGTATCCCCAGGCTACGGAGGCGTACAACATGATCGGAATGATGATTACGTTTATTAGATGTATCTTTGTCTTCAGTGCTAGTTTGAATTTTCTTCCTATGAGTCCGGCTAGTCTTCCTCTTGCTTATTTTGCCTTCTTGGTGATGTTTTCCAATTGTTCTTTGAAGGTTAGTCCTTTGTCCAGTACCACTCCTAGGTATTTGATCTTGTTTTTCCATTGGATCTCTTCTCCTCCTATGTTAATGTTTTCTTCTGGTTTTTTCCTTCTTTTAGTAAAGTAGACTGCTCGAGTTTTCTCCGGTTTTATTTGGATTTTCCATGTTGTGCACCATTCGTCTATTTGGTCCATAGCCTGTTGGAGTCTTCTTGTCACCATCCTTGGTTAAGTGCTTCTTGTAACAATAGCCGTGTCATCTGCGTAGAGTGCCATCATTGTGTTGTCTGTCTTTGGAATGTCTGCCGTGTATATGTTGTAAAGCACCGATGAGAGGACTGCTCCTTGTGATACTCCGGCTTCTGTTGTTCATACTTCGGATTTTGCGTTTCCTATCCTTATCCTGAATCTTCTATTTTTCAGATAGCTGAGTAGTAGTTTCGTCAGTTCCCTGGTGTATCCTGCTTCTCTCATCTTGTATATCAGTCCTTCGTGCCATACTCGGTCGAAGGCTTTGCTGATGTCCAGGAAGATGGCTCCATGAAACAGAGTGAAGTGAGCTGGCTCGAAAAATTTAAAATTATGCAGTATTGAAAATATGAACTATTTACATAGTCAAATGTAATTTAATTTACTCTATCAATTTATTTTGACATAGCCGATCACAGGACAAATTCTTCTTTTCTACTATTTGTAACGTCCTGTTACACTTACTCTTGCTACTGTGGCGCTACCAATTTGTTTCCTTTCGATGGACACTTTTTAATATATATTGAGTTTGTTCTCCTTCCCTCTACTCGCCATAAATGAATTTGAGTTCCGGTATATTACTGGAGGTTCCAATAGCGGATGAAGCACCTCATTGCCATACCTGCTTTTTTTTTGGTTTTCAGAAGTTATATTGTATTTCTTACCTACTAACCAACATAGTTCTTCAAGTCCTTGTGTATTTGGATGGATATGTTTTCTACCACCACTCAAACACATTTGTTTACCGAAAACCGTTTACACTACCACTACACCAACACACACTTTTATATGCCAGACGCGCGTTTCGATAACCAAGTTATCTTCTTCAGAGACCGAAGGTAAACTAAAGCTATGTCTACAAACTAACCTTATATATAACAGTTTTAACAATCTATTGTTCGATACATTTTTTAACAATTTGAAACTATCTACATTTACAGAATGGTTTTTGGTAAAAGCATGTTCGGCAATACTAGATTTTTCTATACGTCCATATTTTAGATGAGGTAAATGTTCTTTAAATCTAGTTTTAACCGATCTTTTTGTTTGCCCAACATACTTTTTATCACAATCATTACAACTTATTTCATATATACCACTTTTTTCCAGATCTTCTCTCTTATCCTTCGGATTTCCTAACAATTGTCTCAGGGTGCTACTAGTTTTATGAACTAAACCTAATCCCACCGTGCCGAAAATTGTATTCAATCCTTTGGTATACTGAGGGATAAATGGTAATGAAATGAATTTCACATCGTTGTGTTCTCGCTGGAAAAAGGTGGTTTCACAAAGAGATTTCTTAAAACTATGGCGATTGATTAGCTTATGAATTAGTTTTTTATCATATCCATTAAGTACAGCTATATCCTCAATTAAATTCTTTTCTCTGTTATATCTTGTTTTGTTTAAAGGAAAATTAATTAATCGATGAACCAAAAAATGAAAACTTGCCATTTTGTGTTGACTACAGTAAAAATAATCTACCGGAATATATCCATACGTAGCGGTGTCTTTCCTAAAAATATCAAATTCTAACTTGTTATTATTTCTTATTACTAATGTGTCCAAAAATGGTAACTGTTCATTATTTTCTAGTTCAAACGTGAATTTTATGCTTGTGAATTTTGAATTTAATTTTGAAATGAAATCTTCTGCTGATGATTTCTTCGTATTGAAAACTGCGAAAATGTCGTCCACATATCTATACCATATCCTTGGGAAATACTCGAACTCTTGACTGATCTATGTTTCAAAATTGCTCATAAAAAGATTGGCTATAAATGGTGATAAACAATTACCCATTGCTGTTACTTCGTATTGTTGATAAAACTGATTGTTATATTGAAAATAATTTTGGTCCATGCATCGTTTAGCTAATCGTAGGTATTCAGTTCTAACTTCAACACCCAGATCATTCAAGATGAGTAGTTCTTCTAGATACTGTAAAGTTTGTGGAATCGGTACGCTAAGAAATCAAGAACTAACATCGAACGAGATTAAAATTTCCCCATCTTCTAGAACATCTTTAACTTTCTTGATAAATTCTAATGAATTTTTAACTGAAAAACTGTTACATTTTTTGGGTAGATTTTCAAACTCGTTCGATAACCATTTTGAAATCTTATAACTAGGTTTACATATAGCTGAAACAATAGGTCTCATTGCCTTCCCAGGTTTATGTATTTTAGGAAGGCAATAGAGCTTTGACAATGTAGGGTTACTTACAGTTAATTTATACTTTAACGAATCGGTGACAAGGTTCTTACAACTTTTGAGAGTGCTCTTCACCGTAGAAATCATTTTATTTAGTGGATTTTTTTGAATCTTAACGTAAGGACCATTCTCGATCAAGTGATCCACTCTTTTGAAATAGTCTTGTTTATCCATTATAACAACCTTGTTTCCTTATCAGCTTTTAAGTAAAAACATTCCTTCTGTCTCAAACCTTTGACAATATTCCTAGTTTTCTTAATTCCCTGTACATTTTTGTTCTTATTTGAAATATTTTTGGAAATTTGATTCTTACAAGCTTCCCGAACATAAACCTTGGCATCATGAGAGAGATATTGAACAGAACTTTCAATATGTCCAATCAATTCACCCAGGTCCCCACGAGAAGTCACGGCAAAATTCAAACCCTTGTTTAACAACTCTGTTTCACTACACTGTCAAAAGTTTGGGAAGAAATATTTTCAACAATATTAATAGGTTCCAAAGAAATTGTTTTAGGTTTTGGTTTTAATTTCTTTAGTTTTTTACTCAAGATCGACATTTTTATCGACATTTGTTTGTGATGGTTGGTGCTTTTTTAAGATAAACTCTCTTATAAAAGTGATCTTTAAGTCGGCATGCATCATCAAGTTTGAGAGAAGTTAGATTTTGTCCTTTGGGTACATTTATTGTAGTAGGAGATTTTATCAGAGCTGACGCTGGTTTGGTCCGCAAATGTTCCTATACAAGATTTCCATAAATGGTTCTACATCACTCCCTTAGGGCACCTGATTTTTAAGTTTCCTCGTGGATGGAAATAAAAGAGGAATGATTGTATTTGAAAATTTATTTTTAATCTTTATTTGAATCACAAAATTATATATAAAAAAAGTTGGTAATATTCCAGATTTCATAAATACAACAGCATGCTATGTTTTACCATAAATAAATCACAAATTAATAAAGTCCCAAATCCACTTGAGGTAGCTCAAAAAGGTTCATTTGTTTTTTGAGGTACCTGCAAACCATTGTAATTTGGGTAACATATTTTTGACTAAATATTAGAATATTTAGGTTAATATCCAACATATGGTGCTAGAAAACGAAGCTCAAACTATAAGAACAAATATATAGAGAAAAAATATACATTTATGATCAAAATTAGACCATCTTATAAAGAATCCTTACATTTAAGGATGTTAAATGAAAATAAATCAATCGCCAAAACAATATTTAGGATTTAAGATTACAAATAAATAGATGGCACAGGTTTTACAAATACCTGCCCCCAATTAAAATAAATTGAATTACAACCACAATGGGTATATTACAATCAAAATAAAACAATAACAAATTTGTTTACCTTATATCAATATTAACCATTTTTTTGGTAATTTTATCAAATTTAGTACAATATTTTATCGATTATAACTACCGAAACCTAGCCCAACGCCTCTCATTGTATGCGTGGTGGTTCTTGCTACCTCATACTGTTGCTCCATAGCACTAAACATCTCGTCCTGTTTCTTAAGCACTTCGCTAGTCGACTTATTTCCTTCGCTAGGAGTTTTGATGCCCATTAAACGTTTAAATTTATTCGCCACTTTACCTAAAACATACCCCCGTTTGTACCAAGCAATCCCAATATCCAATCAAATTTTTAGACATTTATTTATAAAATATTGAAAACAAAAATAATAATTGTATAATTTACCGTCTGTATCTTGGGCAAAAGTTGTTCCTTCCCAAACTTTCGTCGCCTTTGGTGCGTTGGGAACCTGTACGGGAACCGCAACTGAACCAGTAGCTGCTTCCTCGTCTTTTTTCTGCCACAACAATTTACGTTTTTCGATTTGATCTCTAAATCGACCGGTAATTCCAGGCATGAAGAATCTGTCTTTGTTTAGAGGATCGTTGCTTTGTTCACCATCCACCATATTCGATTTCTGATCTATGACAAAATATTATAATAAACATTAAAAACCATTTGTTCACATAAACAAAGAAATGTAGGTGATTCTTTTGGAGTTCCTATTACAGGTTTTAGAGATCTTGACATAATTAATCATTGAAAAAACAGAATAGGTACAAATGTCATGACCAACAAAAATATGTATGATTCTTTTTTGTAGATTAGAAGAAGGCTTTTAACATGGTACTACAATACCAACTAATGACGATTCTGAGACAAAATAATTTATACATTAAAAATATTCGCTGCATTGAAAGTTTTGATCTCAATGAAACAGTTAATAACGAAGTTTGCTGGAGTCAGTCAAGCCATGTGTACTGTCACCACTACTGCTTAATTTTTAGTTAGATAACTAGGGGACATTTGAAAGTATTGAAAAGTGTATTAAAGAATCTAAAATGGATAAATAACAGATTTCTAATCAGAGCAGTACATATTTCAATAACAAAAGTTATTTTTGTGTTGATAAAGAAAAATTTACTAATATTGGTATATTAAGAATAATGAAAAACTCTTCGTTTTACCAAAACTTCCAATATTTATTTAAAAAATTGGAAGTTTTGGTAAAACGAAGAGTTTTTCATTATTCTTAATAAAATGGACTTCCAAAAAGTAAGGGTTAGTACAATCAATTTAATATTGGTATAATTAACAGGCAATAGAAAACCCCCATTTAAAAATACCAACACCATCTCAACAATGGTTAAATTTAATGTTTTAAAAATTTTTTCGGCGCGCTCAACTTTATGGATGCTACATCTCCCTTAATGTGGATATAGCTCAATTCACAAGTTTTCTAAACGGTCTAAGAACGGATATGAAAAGGCACAATAAAGAAATTATTGTGGGAGGGAACTTTAATGCAAAGTCCCACCTATGGTGCTCGAAAACAGAGAACAAAAGAGGTGAAATCTTGGCAGAGTGGTTGGGTGAAGAAGATTTGGTTGTGCACAATGTAGGAGACATCAGAAGAGACTGCGAATCGCATATCGACATAACCTTTAGTAAAAAGAATGATACTAACATACAAGCTAAATAGCTGTCAGAAATTATAACAAAGGCATGTAATAAAGTATTTCCTAGGAAAAGAAATACAAGGAACAGAAAACCGGTGTATTGGTGGACAGGGGAAGTGGCCGATAAACGAAAGAAATGTGTACAAGCGAGAAGAACCATGACTAGAGAAAACAAAAAGAATAACGATCTCCGTAAGAGACTGAACCAAGAGCTGTATCAGAATTGCAAAGCCGAGCTAAAGAAAAGTATTATGCAGGCGAAAAAAATGCCCTGGAAGAAAGTGGTGGACCTGGATGTCTGGGGAAAAGGCTATCAAATCGTCACTAACAAGATGAGGGGCTCAACGCCAATAAGTATGGCTGATGAGGAACAAATGGAGATTGCTGAAACACTCTTCCCAGTACACCAGGTAGGAAAATGGGAAAGGCTTCACGTCCGTAAAGCAGATATACCATTGTTCTCTAGAGAGGAATTAGTTATGGCCAATGAAAATATCAAAGAAAAGAAAGCTCCTGGTCCAGATGGCATGACACCAGACATAATTAAAGCGACAGTAAGAGAACACCTGGAGACTTGTCGTAGAACGCTGAACCACATTCTAGCTACGGGAGAATTCCCGAAAGTATGGAAAGAGGCAAGACTGGTATTAATAGAAAAAAATAAACCCGGCCAGAATCGGAAGACCTACCGTCCAATATGCGTCCTTAACGTATTAGGGAAACACCTCGAACAACTTATCCTGAGGAGACTTAATTCTGAATTGGAAAGATATGGGGGCCTCGATCGAACAATATAGATTCCGAGAGGGAAGATCCACAATCGACGCCCTGGAAAAAGTTCAAAGGTTCGCCGATGAAGCAAACGAAAGAAGTGGCAGAAAAATATGTGCCAGGATAACGGTAGATGTCGAAAATGCCTTCAACTCGGCACCTTGGAGCGGGATCCTCGAAGAAATTAGAAATAGGGGGCTACCGGCGTATCTATATAATATCCTAGCCAGCTATCTAGAAGACAGGGTACTTATTGTGGAAAACAAGGGAAGAATGGTAGTTACCTGTGGTGTCCCAAAAGGCTCAGTTATTGGCCCAAAACTGTGGAACATCTATTATGATGGAGTCCTTAAAATACCTGTACCTCGGGGGGTCAATCTAATAGGACATGCAGATGATTTGGCTGTAATAGTGGTAGCAAAAAAATCGGAAGAAACTGAAGATATGCCCAACAGGGTCTTGGAGGATATAACTAGATGGATGACCGAAAAAAAGCTAAAACTAGCGCCCCAGAAGACTGAGGTAGTGTTGTTGGCAGCTGGGAGAAAAATAAAAAATATCGAGTTGACGATCGGAAATACAGCTATTAACAGCCAGGAAAGCGTACTAAGCGTACAGAGAAAAGTCGCCATAAGAATAGCATGCGCTTACTCAACAACACCGACCACGCGTCTGCTGGTAGTTACAAGAACCCCCTCCCAATAGATTTACTGGTGAAGGAAAGGATCATTATGATAAATAAAGTACCTAAGAAGAACGTATATTGGATATATGGCAAGAGTATTGGCAGAACGATGAAGGTACGGACAAGAAGGTTAATACCTGATTTAAGACCATGGATGGAAAGAAAGTGGGGGGCGGTAAATTTCTACCTCACACAATTCCTGACAGGACATGGATGTTTCCAGGCATACCTATATCGCTTTAAAATAAGTAATACGCAAGAGTGTCAATACTGTGGGTTAAGGGACAATGCAGAGCATACGTTTTTCGAATGTGTCCGTTGGGAGGAGCAGAGGAAAGACGCCGAAACAAAGGTAGGAAGACTTACGCCAGAAATCACGATTGCGAAAATGCTAGAGACGGAAGCAAACTGGGAAACTGTGAACAAAATGGTTATGATAATTACATCCACCAAAAGAAAGGAAATGAGAAGAGATGATAGGTAAATGGTCTGCGCAGATTAAAGGGGAAAAATAAAATAAAGGAACTGAGCCCACGTCATCCACTAACTCTTCCTTCTTTGAAGTAATGCCTGAGGGTGGTTCTGAAGAAGGCTACTTTAGTTTAGTTTTGAGTGGTTTTTTAGTCGGTAAGAATCCGACACTGTCTGGTCATTGGGCGACCATTCGTCTTTTTGAAGATTTTCCACTCCCAAAAAAAAACCATCCCAACAATGGTTAAATTTAATGTTTTAAAAATGTTTTTGGCGCGCTCAACTTTATTATAGGTACTATTTTGATAACTGTAAAACCATTTCTATATTAAAAAAAAATTGGTGAGTTCCCTATTAAATATAGGATCATATAAATTTAAAATATTTTGTTCAAGAAAACGAGATAACTAACATTAACCAGACATAACATAGAACCAGACAACTAATTTTCGGGCATAATTAACGATTCCGTAAATCTGAAATCGGCCTGCTTACTCTGTAACTCAATAGATATAGAAAAGAAATAGCAAAGAAAGAAATTTCTTTTTACCGTAAAATACTACTTTCTATGACTTTTTCATAAAACCTTCGGACAAGTTCGTATATAGAGAAATATTTACCATTTGAATCTGAAAACATTTTGAGACATTTTGGAACTTATCGATTTTCAACCTAACTACCAGTATCCTAAATGTTATTGTCATTTTAAGCTATTATTATTTATTTTGTTCTTGCATTGTTTGTTGTTTTTTCTGCTTTTTTGTGAAATGGATTTGGTATTAGAGAAGAAGAAGATAGAAGAAGATCAAGAAGAAATGCTGAGAATTGAAAAGAAGACATCTAACAGGCGCGACAAATGTCTTTGAATTGACAGAGTTTAGACAATTTCGTTTCTATCGAAATTTATAAATTTACTTTTAAGCAGTGAAGGATTTTATTCAAAAAAATCTATTATTAGATTCCACTGCTCTAATGAAGTTTTAAAATCTCTATTCCTTTCACCTAATTTTTTTTACAATTAGCTAGGTAGTAAATTAATTATTTTTATCGTCAGCCTATTAAATTAATTATAACCGCAGCCACAAAGTTCAGAAAAATGAATAAAATACTTTTTAAAAATAAAAACAATTACCTAAAAATACTTTATTATGTACATTTGGCATAAACCTTCTTATGGTAACAATATTTGTTTTTATGATTTGCGCCCTAGAAACCACAGATCAGTCATAGAAAGACCCTTATAGCTTTTTTTATTTCTATCTTCCAAATATTCATACTGAACTACTCGAAAACATCCTAATAGACATATCGAGTAACCTAAAATAGAAAGAAATGTCCTTTCTATTCTGTTAAGGAGTTCACACTCAGATATTTCAAAAATCATGAAATAGGAGAAGTTTTACTAGAAACTCGTTTAGAAATAACGACATACTTATTGAATCAAACTCTTACAAACAGCGAAAAAAAAATTCAATATTGAATAAATACCATTTTTGTCTGATCTATTATTTCTTCTATCAAATCTTCTGGAAAAGCCGCCTCTTTCGACTCTATCTCTTGACCTAGAACGTCTAGGAGACCTACTGCGTCTTCTATCTCTAGGTGATCTACTTCTTCTTCTATCTCTATCTTGTCTACTACTTCTATCTTCTCTGTTATTATATCTGTAAAACAGTTAATAGCTTATACCATAAACATTATTGATTTCAACTTTTTTTTTTCATAAATAAAAATATTTATCTACAAGATTTTTATAAAACCAAATTTATATTGTTAATTTGATCACTATTTACCCACCTTTCTCTTGACTTAGCTCTCCTATCATCCCTTCTATCTTTCACCCTATCTTCATCCCTATCTCTATGCCCTCTGCTTCTGTCATCATCTCTGCTCCTACTATCTCTATCATCTTTGTTCCTTGATGATCTGTCATCATCTCTATATCTACAAAATAATTTCAACATTTCAGCAAAGAACTAATAATGTATGAATACTGATATTGTTGGCAATATTGACACCAAACACAGTTAATACTTCCACTGTATGAGTATATCTTTTTAGAGAATTAAAAATGTCTGTTGGAATACTGGTAATGTTAAACTGTGGTTGGTTGCAGAAGAGTAGCCAAAATTACCTGAATCTATCTTCACTTCTAGTCCCATATCTATCTTTTTCCGATCTGTCTTCACGCCTATCTCTTGAAGTTTCTTTGTATTTTGGGCTACTACGTTTAGTGTCTTCCCTCTCTCGACTGTATCTTGAAGGGGATTTTGATTCAGCATCTGAATCCTGGAGGAAAAAGTATCTTTTACCTATTGCTGGATTTACCAAACCATCTAATGAACAGGAGAATAATAAATTGAAAATAATGAAGTGGAATCGTTAATTAAGGTTCACATTTGGAGAAGAAAAGAATATATTAATTCTACTTAAGGCGCCAAATTAAAAATGAAGAATGAGTGCTTTACCAATAATTTTACAATTAAATAAACTAAACTTAATTTAGTTAATTAAATTATAAGAAATAAGTCTATAATTAATGGCTTAAATTCAAATAATTGATTTGGTAAAAACTTTTACACTTTTGTTACTGAATAAAGTGATAATAACAAGGAAAACAACCTATTAATTTTGGCAATTGTTATAAATAAAAATACTGGGTCTTTGCTGGTTTTGATTTACAAAATGTGCTTTTTAAAAAATAAAACTCTATATATTTGTGACATATTAAGAAAGTTATTACAACAAAAAAATTTGTTAGATAGTACCAATAAATAATAAAAATTCATAAATGAATTATTCATAATAAAGTTCTTCAATACATTGACTTAATCTAAAAATAATTGTTTATAAATTACTTGTAGATTTTTATCATTAAATTAAGTAACATTTTAGAGTTAATTTTTATCTATTAGGTTTGTTCCCAAAGCAAGTTTCAAACATGTTAATAACATTTTTTGATGCACAAAATAATATATAATACGTACATAAAAATCAATATCAAACAAATAACATACTGTAATAGTAATAATATTTAAAAAGTGCTAAAAGAAGTCATTTTATTTAAAAGCGCAAACGCGAAACTAAAAGTTCTCTTTTTATTTTGGAACCTAGAGAACAAGTAACGATCCCGTTATCCCAAGTTACTAATCTTGCGGGAACACCAAAAAATTTTAATTTGCTCTAAACTCTGCTCTGATGGAATGCTTATTTTATAATGTGCAGACTCAATATGTTCATAACAGTTAGGAACTTGCTTTGGGAACAAACCTATTCATTACTGCATAGTTAAGTTTTAACCTGTTTGTAAATATTATTTTAATAATGGACAGTTTGCAATTGTTGGTTATTTTTGTAGGAAAAAAAATTAAATAACAGAGGCACATTAAGCTGTGTGAATTTTTTTTACCTGTTTTGTCAAACTTGAGATAAATATTGTAAACAGTCACCATCCTAAAAATTGATACTCACCAGAAGACTGATGTAGATGTTCACTATTGGCTTTTTCTGTGTTGAGGCTCGGGTTACAAGTTCTTTACAATATGTTAACAGAGTATGTTAATATCAAAAGATTCAACTTCATTGTTTGTGTGTTTTTTTATAAAATTTTAATAATCTCATTCTTTTATGGATTTTGGAAAGTAGTAAATATTAAGTAGCTACTAATGTTGAAATAAATCTATCAAAAATATTAATATACTGACATATTAAAAATTAATAATAGCATTAATATTTTATAGGTGGTAAAAAATGTACTGTTAACATTTAAAGTAAGAAATGATACAATTAGTGATTCCACATAAACAATTCATTTTATTTTCTCAATAAGTATGTTTTCAATACTTCTGTAATATTTTATCCAAATACCTGGTACACTTTCTTTAAAACCAATTCCAAAATCCAAAAAAGGGAACCAGCAAGTTCATTGAAATAATTTCTATAAGTCATCAAAATGAAAAGGATTTTTTAACATATTTTTTTGGTTTTAAGTATACAAAAAACAATGAGTTATTTCAATGACATTAGTATTACTAAAATAGAAATAATTATAATTACTAATTATGTATTTAGTAAATTTTTAAACTCTACCTGCCCCAAAAACTTTTATATTAATGTAGTTATAAAGGAACTTGTTTTTAAATAGCTGGTAACAAATTGAAATGTCATTGAAACCATGTAACAAAATTTAATTCCATGATTTATATAAAAAAATAATGACTATTTTAAGAATTATTACCTCACTCAGGCTCATCTGGACTTCATCGTAATTTGTGTCGTCCGGTTGGTGAGACGTTGAGGGTTTTCGGTAGTTTTTTCCAGGTGGGCCATAGTAATCCTGTCAATAATTGTTGGATGATGATCGAACTAATTTTTGGCAGATAGTTAATTAGTAAAAAATATGCAAATAATACCATCAAAAATGAAAAAGCACATGTAAGTTTGCAAAACCCAATGCAACCGTTCAACGTATATTTCGTATTACTACAAACAATTACGTAAATGTGTTTTTGTTGATCAATATGAACATGGAGATTCGTAATAATACATCCTATAATCACTCACCTTTGATTTCTCATCTGGAGAATCCTCAACATCGTCGTCACTCCCATAATTAAGTAAGGAATTCATTTTGTATTTGATTCTATTAGTAATTTACTCTGATTAACTCACTTCTTATTACATTAAAATATATAATTTTTTCTACTAACGCTTATTTTTATCATTAAACCTCATATGTCATATGAGAATGAGTACCATGTCAAAATTCAATTCTTCTTTTTATTAGGTTAATTTCCAAGTGCCAAGTATCAAGAATGATAAACATTTACCAGGATTGCTTAATCCCATAAGACGTACGTTCGCCAAAAAATCGACCGCACGTGGTGGCCTGTGACGTCACTGCAGTCCTCGGCCGTATTATTCCTATCTTGACAGTGCATTTTAGGTCGTTTTCAATCGTCGTTTTTAGATTTATTGTAAAAATATTCAAAATTTTGACTGGTATTTATTGTGGATACATTAGTGTACGTTGCATTTTTGTGAAAAATATTTAAAAAACTATTATTTTAAACTCTAGTTCGTACTTTTAAATTTCATGTGTTACACTGCTTGGCTGGGCATTGCTTGGTTAGTATCGTTGAGTGTCAACGTTAATATTCAATAGTGAATACATTTATTTTTATTTTATGTTTTTAGTGAGATAGAGTTTACTTACTATTTTTTTTATATGTAGTATTTTTTGTTAATTTTAAATTTCTAATTAAAAATTCTATATAGAATACATATTATGTCGCTCCATAAAAAATTCACGGGTTTCTTTGTTTGTCAAAAAACACTAGTTTTAGGTATGATTTTGTGTAATAATAAATTTATTTGAATGTATTTTTTTAAATAAAAATATAACTAAATTTGTTTGAAATAGTGTTTTCTTTACTCTACCTATTTCCCAAATAATATTCAATAAAATAATTAAATATAATTATTAAAACGATTTTATGGGAATATTTATTATAAATTATAAGTGTTTAATCTTGAAAATCCAAATAGTGGTACGTTAGTATTTCAGAAATCATAAAAATACTGTTTAATTCCTATTATTTCCATGCATTTATTTGGTAAACGTTATAATAAAGGACTGCAGTGACGTCACACAGCTGGCGGACAAATCAGGCCGATTAGGCAATCCTGGTAAATGTTTATCATTCTTGGGTTAGGTTTAAGTCATAGATATTATAACCTAAAATAATATGGTTTAAGTTTAAATTTATTGCAATATAAATTAAATCAATTTTCCGCATATAATTTGAGTTAAAATATTATAAAAAGTAAATTGCTTCTATTTTTAAGTGAATAAACCTTGTATTTTTTTGTTTCTTTCAGTGATAATTAAAAGTTAAATTGTTATCATATAGAAATAATTGGGTAGTTTAATCACAATTTAACTTCGGTATAAAGAAATACCTAAAACCCGTCTCTAATAATGGATGTGCAACAAGATTCAGAAGATTTTAAGAATCTAAAGCTTGAAATAATAGAGCACTTTCTTCCAACTGAAACAGTCAAAAAAGAAGTTATTTTAAATGAAATGGACGATCAACTTAATGTCACACAAAACAAAATATTTTCAATAAAACAGGAAAATTGTGATGAAGGGTATACAGAAACATTGAAACAAACATTTATAAATGCTGATAATTACTGTAATGAAGATATTAATGATGCAGACATGAAGTGCAAGTTTATGCCACAAACTTTTAAAAAACAATCCACAAAAGGTATGGTATGAACATTTTTTATACTTTGGTATTTAGAAAGTTAATAATTGACAACCAGATTTTCACAAAGTAATGTTTTAATTTTAATTGGAAGGTGTCTACAGCTGTAAATTAGTAAATAACTCCCAAGATTCTATAGGTAATTATCCAAAACACCTGCATTTTATCTTAATATCAACCTGGCTTATGAAGTTACAAATTGACTTTACTCTAAATGGCTTATAAAAACAGGCTTCTAAGGCCTGTGCAAGTGCAATATCAAGTGATGAAATTTCGGTTAACATAGATAGATATTGGTAAAGGCACCGAACATTCACAAAGACTAGAATTCCAACTCCTTCCTTACCCCGTCGCCGATTTCGGGATTTGTCGGGCCCACAGCTTATGTACGTAAATAGGAGACACGTGCTTGTTTTCGAACGATAGCGGCTTTACTTTGAAGCATCGACATCAAAGTGCCGAAGGGTGAGTTGTTCTACTAGTCTTGTTTATGTACGGTGGTAAAGGTGTATTTTAGGTCACCCCCATAGGCGCATGTGGCAGTTTGAAATCTTAAGAATAATATTATTGGTCAACGTGAGCAGTAAAGTTTAAATCTTAGGTACGTTGCCACGTTTTTGTGAAAAAATAAACTGATTGAAAGATCTTAAAAAGACGAAAATTTCATAGACATTTTTTCCTAAATTAGACAAATGATATTTTGTGATTTAATAAACTAGATCTGTGAATGAATGACAATTAGTTTTCGCGGTTTTCGTTTTTAGTATATAATTCATTTTATTAAACCATAATTAAAATATAAATCACGGAATACAATAAATATTTAGCTGATTTATGATTTCTATGGACTTTATTGCAAAAGTTTATATTGTTTAATATTATTTGACCATAATAAATTAAAACCACAGAATAGGTATCTACAAGAGTTTTATATATCTGCCAATTAAAAAAAATAACGAAAAAGAAGAACGTTTTTTATTTAACTTTTGAATTTCAGCATATTTATTATTAATGCATTTTGGCAATAAAACTATAATGTAATAGTATATTACGTAACGTGTGTGGTAAATAGCATGTAAAATGCTTTACAGCAATAGTTACGTACTATACTTTACCTACGGCCTACTTGTACCTGCATTAATAATCTTTTGGTTAATAATAATTGAACAAGAGCAACAATAGATGTTTTTAATCATTTTATTGTAAAAAGCCCTTTTGTAATTATCAATGATTCATTACAAGTTTTAGTCAATTTTTTAGGATCCTAAATTCAGGACCATAAACATTGAAACTATAAAATCAAATGTATGTAATGTTCAAAGTTTTAATAATTTATTTAGGATGTGATCATGCGCACTGCAGTAGGCGGCAGTCTACTTAACTTTTAAATGGTATTTACCTAAGTTACTTTTTATGTGTAGTGTGCTATGGTTAATGCTATTATTTCTAACTTTACGGTGAACTATAAACATCAATGCTGAATTTTTATTACTAACAGAAGCAGCTGTTATAAATATAGTGATAATCAATATTGTTAGAAAAAGAAAAGCTATAAACAAGAGCAGAGTAATACGAAAGCCTTGGTTAAAAAGAAGGAGTGAAAAAGGCTTGGGTACCCTTAAAATGCTCAATGAAGGACTGGAAGTACAAGATCCAGATTCTTATAAAAATTTTTTACGCGTATCAGAGGAACAATTTAATTTTTTACTTTGCTTGGTTAAAAATGATATAGAAAAAGAGGAATCTCTGATGCAAGAAACTATCTCTGCAATCAGCAGGTTGGTACATAGAAGTTGTTTTAAATGTACATACTTTACTATTCATGTATTTATTTTGGCAGGTTACAAATTACTTTACGATTCTTAGCTTAGTACACACAAGTAACAAATAACGAAATAACTTTCTATTCTATTCAAATAAAAATAACTAAAGTAGAGGTTATGTTATGTTACAGAATCAGTTATACAAATTTCTGCAAAAATAAACAACATTGAAGTATAAATTACCCTATATTTTTGCTCTAATCTGTCAATTAATTGATAGAAAATAGGACCGGTTCTATAAATATATCACGTCAATTAAAATTGAAGAGAAATAGGACAAGTTTTGATGATTTGAAAATTAACAAAAAAATTGACACAAAATGTGTATGGGCTTAATAACTAAATACTTAACATTAGTTATATTGGGTGGATTTAAATTCATTTCACTAACACTTGACATTTTTTAATAATTGTATAAAACTTCACGCATACAAACAAGTTATAAGAACAATAAAAAATGGGATTTTTTTTGATAATCGTTTTTTGATAAATAATAACTTGTGCGCATGCGGTCAGACGCATGCGCAGACGCTCAATGTGTAAAAGATTTTAAATATGTCGGTTGAATGTACTCCTTATTGTAGTAAAACTCATTTTCGTCATTTTTGAGTGATTAATTTAGTGTTACTGATCGGTTTCTCGCGTAATATTAACATTTACTGCATTCTTAATATTTAAAACGGTTTCGTATAGTAACTGAAGTGAAATTATAGTACAAAACGAGTAAAAAGTGTCTTTTAAACGTTACGATTGTATCCACAAGTTGAAACAGCTTTGTAAGTATTTTTAAAAAGTATCTCGGTAATAATAATTTTTTAAATGTTAAAATAATTAACTTAATTACATAAAAATAACGTAAATTAATCTGGGAAACGTAATTAAGTACACATATTATGATCCATTTATACAGACAGAAAGTAGGGTTAATGGAAACGATGGAAATATATTTTCAAATAACTCTAAATATATATATTAAATGCAATCTTATATCTAATAAATGTTATCTGCCATTTATATGTAGTATAAAATTCACCTTCAAATATGTAAATAGGAAATTTTGAATAAAATAGCGACGTCTATTGTTGCTAAGTGGTTGCTAGGGAAGCCGTGCGTTTATTTTACCGTGCGTAAAGAGATACATTACATAAGTTGTAGATTGTGTGTTATTGACGGTTTAGAGGGGTGGTCGTAGGTAAAAATATTTACGACCTTTCTTTTTAAATCAAATTTACTAAACCCAAACTATTCGGTTTAAGGGAAAAATTATTTAAGCCGACAACACTGCACCGTCAACTTTGTCTAAAAGTCAATAAATTTGAAATGCTCGCGCATGCGCCTAGGGGGTGACCTAAAATACACCTTTACCAGTCCTTTTTTTAAATGGTATACTGAGTTTTTGGTTTTCCTGGAGCTTTACCAACTAAATAACTCCATTGGATTATCAACGCTTTTACATTATTGTTTATCTATAAATGGTTTATATAAATGTTTCTTCATTAAATTTAAAAGACCAATTTTTTGGCTTTTATAGAGAACTACTGAAGTTTCCATAACACTAGAATTCATAATAGACTGAAACTTCTTTAAGTAAACTGTTAAGAATACACAACTTGAACTTTCCTACAAAATGGAAAAGCTTATAATCACATTTTCTGTGAAATACGTTTAGAAGATTCTTTCTACTTAATTTGGATTACAAGGAATAATTATTGCAGAACAATATTAAGTATAAAACTTTAGTTTGCAATTTTGCACTTGTTGATAAAAATCCTATGATAATATGGCTATGTAATCTATAACTTGTTAGGATTTTGATCTGTTCAAAACTTTTACTGTTGTTCTGGGCAGCTATATAAAAGACCCACAAATTGTATTAGTGTAGGTAAATTTATGAAATTTTGAGAAATAATTAGAATATTTTGTAATATTTAAAATGACTGCACTATGTTTGCATTTGAAATTAGGTATTATTACTCTTTCTCTCTCTATCTTTCCTAAAAATAGATATAGTTTTAAAACAATCATAATTATTGTTTGTAGGATATTTGGAAAGGAGGAAGCATATGAAGTCTTGGGTCTCACATAAAGGTATTTTAATGTGTAAATTTTGTGGAAATATGTTCAACAGAAAATTTGAAATGGTTTTTCATGCTGCACAGCATTTGGTACAAAAAGTAAGGCATACGCGTAAGACAGGGATTAAGGCAAACAATGAACATAAAGATGTTTTTACCAAATCGTCAAAAAACGTTTTAGTACAAAACATAAGTACAAACACCAGCGAAAAACCATTTCAATGTAATGTTTGTTCTAAATCTTATGCCGCAAAAAGCATTTTAGTTAGCCACATGCGCTCACACACCGGCGAAAAACCATTTCAATGTAATGTTTGTTCTAAATCGTTTTCCCAAAAAAACAGTTTAGTTAGGCACATGCGCTCACACACCCTCGAAAAACCATTTCAATGTAATGTTTGTTCTAAATCTTATGCCACAAAAAGCATTTTAGTTAGCCACATGCGCTCACACACCGGCGAAAAACCATTCCAATGTGATGTTTGTTATAAATCTTATGCCGCAAAAAGCAATTTAGTTTGCCACATGCGCTCACACACCGGCGAAAAACCATTCAAATGTAAAATTTGTTCTAAATCTTTTGCCACAAAAAGCAATTTAGTTGGCCACATGCGCTTACACACCGGCGAAAAACCATTCCAATGTGATGTTTGTTCTAAATCTTTTGCCACAAAAAGCATTTTAGATCGGCACATGCGCTCACACACCGGCGAAAAACCATTCCAATGTGATGTTTGTCCTAAATCTTTTGCCACAAAAAGCATTTTAGTTAGCCACATGCGCTCACACACCAGCGAAAGACAATTCCAATGTGATTTTTGTTCTAAATATTTTACCCTAAAAGGCAATTTAATTAGGCACATCCGCTTATTACACACCGACGAAAAACCATTCCAATGTAACGTTTGTGCTAAATCTTGTGCCGAAAAAAGTAATTTAGTTAGCCACATGCACTCACACACCGGCGAAAAACCATTCCAATGTGATGTTTGTCCTAAATCTTTTGCCACAAAAAGCAATTTAGTTAGCCACATGCGCTTACACACCAGCGAAAGACAATTCCAATGTGATTTTTGTTCTAAATATTTTACCCTAAAAGGCAATTTAATTAGGCACATCCGCTTATTACACGCCGACGAAAAACCATTCCAATGTGATGTTTGTTCTAAATCTTATTCCGCTAAAATAAATTTGGGTTTTCACATGCGCTCACACACCGGCGAAAAACCATTTCAATGTAATGTTTGCTTTAAATCTTATGCCGAAAAAAACATTTTAGTTAGCCACATGCGCTCACACACCGGCGAAAAACCATTTCAATGTGATGTTTGTTCTAAATCGTTTTCCCAAAAAAACATTTTAGTTAGGCACATGCGCTCACACACCCTCGAAAAACCATTTCAATGTAAAATTTGTTCTAAATCTTTTTCCACAAAAAGCAATTTAGTTGGCCACATGCGCTTACACACCGGCGAAAAACCATTCCAATGTGATGTTTGTTCTAAATCTTTTTCCACAAAAAGCATTTTAGATCGGCACATGCGCTCACACACCGGCGAAAAACCATTCCAATGTGATGTTTGTCCTAAATCTTTTTCCACAAAAAGCAATTTAGTTGGCCACATGCGCTTACACACCGGCGAAAAACCATTCCAATGTGATGTTTGTCCTAAATCTTTTGCCACAAAAAGCATTTTAGTTAGCCACATGCGCTCACACACCGGCGAAAAACCATTTCAATGTAATGTTTGTTCTAAATCTTATTCCGCTAAAATAAATTTGGTTTTTCACATGCGGTCACACACCGGCCAAAAACCATTCCAATGTGATGTTTGTTCTAAATCTTATGCCGCAAAAAGCAATTTAGTTTGCCACATGCGCTCACACACCGGCGAAAAACCATTCAAATGTAAAATTTGTTTTAAATCTTTTTCCACAAAAAGCAATTTAGTTGGCCACATGCGCTTACACACCGGCGAAAAACCATTCCAATGTGATGTTTGTTCTAAATCTTTTGCCACAAAAAGCAATTTAGTTAGCCACATGCCCTCACACACCTGCGAAAAAGTATTTCAATGTTCTAAATCGTTTGCAAATAAATCAGGTTTAATTAAACAAATACATATTCACACGGACGAACACTCTTCTAATATTTATTAACATTTTTGCCTGTCAGAAATGGTATATTACATAACAAGTGTGGAAAGTGAAATATTACGCACGAGCCGCGGACCGGAACATAACGGGAGCAAGAAATACACGTTCCAACGCGTTGTGTACACCATTTCTCCTACGATCCCAATATTTTTTATAATAATGAATTTCTTAAGTTTATTTATAAAATTCATTTTAGCGCCAATTTGCAAAATTGGAAATTTTATACAAATTTTCCGAAAAAATATTTCACGTGAAATTTCTCTGTGTTGCAAACGTATTTTGTGGAAAATTATGTATGAAATTTACGACGAACAAATTTTACAGAATTTGCTCTAAAAACTTCACAAAATTGATGCGGAAATGTGCGCAGACTCTATAAACATGTTTTTAATCCGGACGTTATCGGTAAGCCTAAAGTGGTGACTGGCGAACATACACCAAATACAAAAATGGCAAGTATCCCCAAAATTTAAATATTTTCGCTCCACATTTGACATGACGTATGATTACCAATTTAAGAATTATAAAAAATGCTGAGATGTGTCGATTTTTATTTTCAATTCTACGCTAATTGAAATAAAACATAAATATTCAGGGTTATTCACTTGAGTGCAACACAGCTCGTGTCTTTTTTTTTAATGGAACACCCTGTATCATGTCAAATTTTTGAAACTAAATTCAGCAACAGAATAAATATGTATGTAACCCCACAAAAAAAATCCATCATCATTTAAGTAACATTTTTATTAGACATCCTTCTATCTAGAACATTTGGAAATAAGTTGACCAAACCTGGAGAAATTTTGTCAGTAAATATATTTAAATATTTTTCTGCTGTCACATTTCCTTCTGTAATAAAAATTGGATTAATAATTTGGTGGTTTCCACACTGACTGTATGTAAATTTTGTACAAAATAGTTCACATTAAAATACGTTTTAGTTTAGATAAGTAGCAGTAAGTTTAGATAGTAATTTGTTCAAATAGTAATTTGTTTTGTATCCTGTCACTGTTTTAACAGAATTTATGTCATTCATTTAACAATTTTGTAAAGAAATGTTAATAACAAACGTCCACAAAAAAACGTGTTTTATTTGTAGTTTTCGTAGTGGTTACCAACTGCGACAATTGAATGATAAATCGGGTGAATCAAAAATCGAATTATTACAATTCGATAATACTCCACCTGAGATAACAAATAGACTACCTAAGTCTGACGTCACTGGGTGGAGCTTATTTTTCCAAACAAAACAAAAAATTTAAAGCCCATGCATTTAAAGGACCTTTACTCATTTTATTTTCAATTTATTTCTTATTGTGAGTTAAATAAGAGATCTTGTAATTTGTTCTGTTGAGTGTGTGTGTATATATTTATTGAAAACTTCAAGAATTTTTAAAGGTAGGTGTTTTAATACTATTTTCATAAAATTAAGGTTAAGTTTTATTTAATTTATGAAATAATTTTTAGATTTTGCGATTAAAATATGGCTTTTAAACATGTTTTAAAGCTTTCAAATATCAAGGATTTTTTAAGCAATGATAATAAAATAATTAAAAGAGGTGAAAATTCATTGGAGTCGAACCATGTAAAAAATATGCAGTTTGATATGCTAATTTGATGATGATCAGAGGGGATATATATGCCAGTATGAAAGAAAACACTTCAAAAGATGAGGTAGGTTTGGATTTTTATATGATGGTAATATCTACTAAATATTAACTTATTTCAAATTACATTGAATAAATTGGGTGATATTGTTTCCGCAACTTGTGCTTGCCTAGGCGAATAAAATGTCACCATACAGCTGCATTGACTCTATTTGGACACTATAATATTTCAGTAACAGATAGAGAATGTACATGGAATGTGCCAAAACAAAAATATTGAGCAGTAAAAACTACAGAAGAATTATATTCTCAAAAACCATATACTGCTGTTGAAGAGCCTTTAAGTCAAGAGCAAATGACTGCATTAAAAACAAGTTAAGTTTATATGGTAATACTGTGGGCTTTAGTTGGCTTTTTCAAGATGCTGCAGATCAAGGTACTCAATATAATTTGCCCATTATTGAAGATATCATTTCATCTGCAGAATTCAATTTGGCCTCAAATAAACATTTAACATTAAAAATATTGCTGCTCTAACAGTAGGACAAGTTACCAATGAACAGTGGTTTTTAATCAGAAAATTTAAACTTACTGCTAGTAATTTTGGAGTAGTTATTTCTTCATGCAAAAGAAATAAGTATCCAGAACAGTCTTTATAAAACTCTAATTGGTGAGTATATACATTTGCTGCATAATTATATTCACAACTTTTGAAAACAATCATGAAACATTAATATCCTTGTATATTAATTTTTATTTTGCTATTGTAGGTGCTCATTTTCTCGATGCATTAAGCCTATTCAGTGGGAAAGAAGTCATGAGAAGCATGCTCTGAAACATTTAAAAGGAAATTTGAATTTAGATATTAATCCAACAGATATTTGGCTGGCAAATTCAGGAATATTAGGAGCAAGTCCTGATGGCTTGGTTGGTGATGATGCCATTGTTGAGGTGAAGTGCCCATATTCCTTTAAAAATGATGTTTTTTCAGAAAAACTTAAAAATAATAAAACATACATTATATATTATAATGAAGAGGGAGATATATGCATTAATAAAAATCAAAATTATTATTATCAAATTCAAGGTAATCTACATATTTTAAAAAAATTAAAATGTTATTTATGCATATGGACTCCACTTGAAGTTGTAGTAGATTATGATGCTTCTTGGGAAGAAAATGTATTATTATTGGAAACATTTTATGTAAATCATTACCTCCCAAAACTATTAAATGGTTAAATTTAATACCTAACAGAAATAATAGGTAGTTTGTAGTAGGTATATATAAATTAAACATTTTTTTATTTATTATAAATATATTGGGTCTGACAATGTATACAATTATTTCTATGATTTTTCAGTTTAAAATTTATACTGTTTATAACATTTGTAAAATATAATCTTTTTCATAAGGTCTGTTTTATTAATTTGAAATAATACAACAAAAAATGTTTTAATTAAAGTGCATAGCTAAATCTTCATGTGACAAGTTTATACATAATTTCAGTAACGTCATTAGTATTTTATCAATTTTTGGCAATAATTTTACCTGCCACCCAGCATAATTATTTTCAAACTGTCGACTAATTCAAATAGAATCATGTATAAACCATTGCTGTGTATGCGTATGCCAGTATACATAAGTATGTGTGAATCATTATTTTTTATATGTTCAAAACTGAAATGGGTGCTTAAGTTATTCAGTTTTTTGGTAACTTCTTCCAGTTCTTGTTTTAAGAAATAATGTTCAGCATCCAATGATGCCCCAGATAATCTTGAAAAAGAACGCATATCATTATCAGGTGTAGATGAACTGGCAGTTTCAGGAGGGTGTTTAGAAGTGGATGGTTCTGAAATTAAAGTTGGCACTGAAGTTGAAGGTCCTGCTGGTTCCATATTATCAGTTAATGGTGGATTTTGTTTACTGCAAAAAAAGTACTTGTAAAACAAACCTACCTTATTAAAGGTAGAAAGAGTACCTATATCTTTATATTATTGTAAAAATATAAATGTACTACATACCGTTTTTCAGGGGAATCAAAGATTAACCTCCTTTTGGTTTTGAAGTTGGCCCATTTTTTTTGTGACTGCATTTTTTTGACAACTGCAAACTAATGAGCATTTTGATGGCTCTCTATCTTGTCTCCTATTAATATTTTTTAATTTTATTAAAATTTTACTAAGTTTAAATATATTAGTTACCTACCTTATCAAAGAGATCCATTTTTGGATGGGATGAAAAAGCAAAGTATTTGCATATTCTCTGCTCACTGTAATGCTTACAGTCAGGTACAAAACACATAACCATTGCGAAAAAGGCTCTTTCTAGAAATAAATTATAATTTTATACATAATTCAATCCAATAATATGTTTTAATTAAAATCTTTATTATTAAAAACCATTCTAATCCATAATATAACCTAAAAAAAAGCTTCTTAGTGTTAAAATAACAGAAAAACACCTACCTTTAAAAATTCTTGAAGTTTTAAATAAATATACACACACACTCAACAGAACAAATTACAACCTCTCTTATTTAATTCACAATAAGAAATAAATTGAAAAGAAAAACAGCAAAGGTGCTTTAAATGCATGGGCTTTAAATTTTTTGTTTTGTTTGGAAAAATAAACTCCGCCCAGTGACGTCACGACTTAGGTAGTCTATTACACAAATAATATCTCTGAGAACCTGCCACCGCAAAAATTCTGCTCTTTTGGGTCGTGGATGAAATACAGTGTGCCATTCGATTAGAATGAAGATCTGATCTAATTGTGGTTTTCATTCTAACATTGTCACAGGTAAGACTATCTACAAAAAATATGGAGTTTTTCTTAATGTAAAAAGAACGATGCTAACAAAATTTAAAATATCAAAAAAATGTACATCAGATGAGTTTTGTTCCATTGCACTTACCTGCAAATTTTCATAAATATCGTTCTTTTCGTTTAAAAGATATTTACTTGGTTCCATACTTTATCCCAACCCTGTATATATAGGTAATGTATATTTTTGTAATTAACAACAGTACAAGTACAAGTTTTATATTTCATAAACAAACATAATTTAACGGTTAAATTCTAAATTTAAAGTGTATCTACTTAAATTGACCTTCAATTTCAACATGTAATTTTTTTGCTGGAATTTCACTTTTTGTTTAAAAAAACGCAATAAAAGTAATCTCAGAGGGTGAATGGTCGTTCTAAAGAGTGAATGGAACATTAGTGGGAGGGGGTGAGTTTTTAAGGGTAAAAAATGGTTTATCTTGATTTTCTGCTAAACTACACGTCCTATACGAAAAAGTTGAAGGGCAAAGTTGTAGGTAATAAAAAGATCTACAACTTCTGTATTCGCAATTTTTTCACATAACCCAAAAATTTGGGCGAAAAATTCAAAAAACCAAGTTTTTGGAATTTTTATTTATATCTTTTTAAATTTTTTTTTTACGAAATTTTGTGAAAACTTACCTTATTATGTCCCAAATATACTGTAATTTATTTGATTATAAATATTTATTTTTTCGCCTTATTTTCACTTAATATCAAAAAGCACCCTAATTTTCAATCGAAAATTCTGACGTCAAAATATCACCTTTTTTCAATAAGTTTGGGGGCTTTTTGTTCGTTGAAATATCTACCTTCTGATGGTGTAAAAAAATACACATTACTATATGTTCTTAGAAAATGCAAAAAATTGAAAAAACCCAAATTCGAAATTTTTTTTTATCATCATGTACAATCGTTTTAATAATTATATTTAATTATTTTATTGAATATTATTTGGGAAATAGGTAGAGTAAAGAAAACACTATTTCAAACAAATTTAGTTCTATTTTTATTTAAAAAAATACATTCAAATAAATTTATTATTACACAAAATCTTACCTAAAACTAGTGTTTTTTGACAAACAAAGAAACCCGTGAATTTTTTATGGAGCGACATAATATGTATTCTATATAGAATTTTTAATTAGAAATTTAAAATTAACAAAAAATACTACATATTAAAAAAATAGTAAGTATACTATCTCACTAAAATCGTAAAATAAAAAATGTATTTACTATTGAATATTAACGTTGACACTCAACGATACTAACCAAGCAATGCCCAGCCAAGCAGTGTAACACATGAAATTAAAAGTCTGAACTGGAGTTTAAAAGAATAGTTTTTTAAATATTTTTCACAAAAATGCAACGTACATTAATGTATCCACAATAAATACCAGTCAAAATTTTGAATATTTTTACAATAAATCTAAAAACGACGATTGAAAACGACCTAAAATGCACTGTCAAGTGTCAAGATAGGAATAATACGGCCGAGGACTGCAGTGACGTCACAGGCCACCACGTGCGATCGATTTTTTGGCGAACGTACGTCTTATGGGATTAAGCAATCCTGGTAAATGTTTATCATTCTTGGTCTACTGCAACGTCAATAAGCAACGACAACTGCAACTGCAAATTTATAAATTGGCCTTTCAATTTAAAACTGTGATGCAAATCATTAATGCAGATGATTTTGAAAAGAAGTTAATTTACACTTATTATTTGGTTTTTATTGAAGCAAAAAATGAATGTTACACTTATGAAATATGCTACGAATAAAGAATAGAAAGGAAGGAACGTTGTCATATTTTAATCTAGCAAATAATCACGACGGAAGTCGGCCATATTGAAGAACCAAATATGACTCTTCGAATCGTGACATTTGACATATGTATAGTTTTTTCATGCTGTTTTATATATTATTTTCTGATTTAAGTAGTTAACCCAACTCTTGAATGGGAATTACTTTTCATCTGTAAGGTTCTATTTATCTGAATTATTAAAAATTAACAAAATATTTTAATGACAACCACATTGTTATCATAGACGTTCCTTTATTTTTTATATAGACCAACTAAGTCAACTATTTATAATTACCTGCTTAGAAGTTTTTAATCTAAATTTATATTCCTACAACTTTATGACAATGTATATTACTGTACAGATAATTACAAGCAGAAAACAGTTATTTTTTTTAATAATTAATACGAGACATAAGTTTATAATACCCTGTGTGTGACACCACTGGTAACCGGAAACTTCAAGTCAGCCATATGCAAGAACCATTGCGGACATCGTCAAATCGTATTATACTCCTTCCTTTTTATTATTTATTCGTAGGAAATATGATAATTTGATAGACAATACCTAATACATTCCTGCATGAATGCTGCATATACGCAGGGATATTAAACGCTGTGATGTTATCGATCAAACAATTAAAAATTATAAATCTAGAACGTAAAACTGAATTAAATTGTCAAAATATGTTATTTTACATGTGAAGTATATATTTTTATCTTAAAAATGGATTCGAACATAAATTACGATTTGTTGTTTAATGAACATAATTCCGCAACAGCAAATTCCTATTTGCCTAGCAGCTGTAATGAAATAGAACCAAACAATTCGAAAATATCAATGATAACCGAAGACCAAAGTACCGAGAATTTTTTAAAAGAATTTGATACTTTTTACACTGAAATGATGAGTAAAGTTAACGGTATCAAAAATACCCCAGTTTTAAAAAACACCACATTTCCCGATGATGAGGATATAGACGAAAATAAATTGTTTAACAACTTAAAATACACTCCCGAAGTTTTAGAACAGCTGGAGAGTGTTAAGAAATTAGACGATGAAATTAACTCCGTTATAAGTCAGTATAAAATCGAAAAGGAAGAGAGATTACAGACGCAATACGAAATGTACAACGAAATAACCAATAACGTAATGGCGGAAAGAGATACAGATTTATTTTTGAATTTATGCCGATTCGAATTCACAGAAACTGATAACATTGAAAAATTACCAGATAAGACCGAAAAAAAGAGAGAAAACAATAAGCTCAATGACAAAAATAATACTTTCATTCAAAGAAATATTTCTCTAGCGAAAAACGCTTTCGGTAACTATTCTTTAACAGACGAAGAAAAATTTGACTTGGAGCGACTTATACAAGAAGAAGAAGAAGATAATGAAACGACGGAGAACCCTTTTAAGAACCAAGATCTTATGAAACTGGAAGGTATAGATAGTGAACTGGCGAAAATTCAGTTGGACGAACAAAATAATGAAAAAGGAAACAAGAACGAGGAACCTACTCGCATCATGAAAGAATTAGAAAGATTAAATGATTTTTTACTACAGCAGCGACTAAAGAAAATTGATGCCAAATTGAAAAGTCTACGGGAAATAGACGACAAAGAAAAATTAGAGAAAATAAAGCTGGAGAAAGTAGATGTTTGTGAAGATCACGAAGACGTTGATGATAAGAAAAACAATTCTTCTGAATCTGAGATAGAAATTGCATCTACAAGTCAACCAAGTTTAGCAGGGGATATTGCAACTATTATAGATTAATAATATCAGTATATTTATTTGAAATGTTATCAATTTCTTGGTAAGTTTGTGCTTATTAAAATTTTATTTGTGATCTCAGTAATTTTAAATTTAATTGTGCTTACAACCTTTAAAACACAGGCAGTATGTTTTACTTGAACAATAAATAGAAAATTGTCTATACCTCGTTCAGTATAAATGTGGTTACACGTCATCCAAGTGAACAAATCGCTGTTCGTTTGCTACTGTTAATCAGTAGGTTCTCTCACTGTAAACTTGGTGAATTTTGAATTTCGTAGGCTGCAAAATCGATATTCATTGAATTAATTAACTCTATTTAAATTGAAGAAATTTTGGTTACAGAGCAAGGTACACCCTTCTAGTAGGTGGATTACGGATAAAAGAAATAAATCATGAATACACAATTTTTCATTCAACATATTATGTCCGCAGGTATTTTCATCAATCTGTATTCGATTTGTTTCGTCAGGTTCAAATAAACAAACATATCGAATATTAAATTTATTATTTATACAGTAGATGCACTACTAGTTGTTTTGGTATACTGTGTCCCTTCTATGTCTATTTTAACATGCTGCCGCTTAAATGTATGTAATTCTAGTTGCCTATAAGTAGGTAGAAATAAATACAACAGATATATCCTGCAACATATTGTGTCCGCAGGTATTTTCATCAATCTGTTTTCGGTTTGTTTCGTCAGGTTCAAATAAACAAACATATCGCGTATTAAATTTAATATTTATATACATGTTCCAAATTTATATTACCTATTTTATTGTCTGTTTAAAGAATGTTTTTCTAGAACAAACTCCAATAACAGAAATTGTTTAATTTGAAGATTCTTCATCTAAAATTTGCGTAGTACCTATTTTGTATATCCAAAATAAAACAAACCAGAATTATTATTTTGGCGTTCAAGTTTGTACAATGGCCCGCTCAATAATTGATAAATAATAATCAATAAAGTTTATATCCATGACAAATAATGAACTTATAGACAAAATTAATTGTAATTTTCATTATAATGAGCAATAAAACGAAATAATTGTGTTCATTTCAATATATTTTACAAATTTAATAAAAAATATACTTTTTACATTCTATTTATTGTTTTCTTCAAGTTTCCTTGTAATTAACATTATTTCCAAGTTCTTTAACTCTAATTCTTTTTTATGTATTTCTTCTCTAAATTTAATTTCTAATTGTATCTTTTTCATTTCTAGTTCATGCAATTTTTCTTTACGTTTCTCCTCTGCCTTAAGAAATTTCAATTTAAGAGATATCACAAATTCATCTTCATCTTCACATTCAATTTTTGGAATTTTACTAGGCAATTTCTCTACATCCTCTTCTGGGTAGATTCTTTTTGATGTGGATGGTTTAGATAATGCAGTTCTGTCAGTATCACTAATTGACCTAGAGTTAAGTTTATATATAATTTAATATTAAAATCAGGTAATCTCTTATTTTAACCATCCGCCTTGCAGTGCGTGCTGCGCGGCCATTTCCAATTTATGCGAAGCCGCGCAGTGTTGTAGGTTTAAATTATATTTTCCCGAAACCTTGTAGTTTAGATTTAGTAAACTTTTTAATAAAAAAGACACTTTAATATTTTATTACAGCAATTTTGCTGCTAAAATTCGTAAATAATAAATAAATAAAAAAGCAATTCAAAATATAAACAAAAACGTAACCCTTTTATTATTTCAAATCAAATATTTTGTAATTTGCGAATATAAAAAATTCATGTTTTTATGTTATTCTGTGGTTTTAATTATTTATTTATAATCATTCAAAATTAATCAAAAATATAAATTCCTACAATAAATGCCAGAGAAATTATGTGTTTGCTCTTTATGGCTGAACTAGTAGTGGACACTTCTTGACATGGCCGTATCTAGGGCGTGGCAAAAGTCACGGGCGCAAGGTCCGCAGATGAGGAGCATCAAGAGCAGAGGTTCAGATAATACGTTATGTGCATATTTTTTTCTTTATTGTCATAGACAAAAGTCATTCTGCCAGTTGTTTCCTTGATAAGAATAACAGTCTGGTCAATAAATCAGTACACCATTTCGTCTTTAAAGATTTTTTGACATTTTCTCTTTTTTTTTAAAATACAACTTTCTTCAACAACCTAATCAATTATTTCCCAGCTGTAATTGAATTTAAAACGTTTAGTAGTTTATTGTTCTTACTAAGATGAACTTTCACCTAGTTAGGGTTAGTTTAATAGATTTAACTAAAAAACAAACCAAGGAAACAAAATGGTGTGAATATCTATTATTATACAAGGCTCGCACATTTGGCGCCCAATGTGGGAAAAAGAATGTTTTAATGACTTTATAAATACTCGAAAAAAAGTTGAAGGGCTTGCAAAAGCAATCGATGGCTTAGATATTAATAATTGAAAAAAAAAGGTTGTATAATAATAGAGCAAATATAGGTGTATCCTCGCCCCTCTTAGGGAATAAGATATTGTTTATTTTAAAACTGTAATCACAATATATGACTAAAATTATAAAAAAAATTTATGCAAATACTTGGTGCTATCTTGTATACTGCTATAGGCGCAATAGTACCTAGATAAGACTCTGCTTCTTGAACTAGTGCAATGAGTTCAGCTATAAAAAACTATAAAATTTATAATGGGGTAAAATTGAACTAAAACAAGTGTTATTTTTTTAGTTAAATCAAATAAAAAATATATTAAAATCTCTTGTTTGAATGGTATTTGGTGATTTTAATTTATTATTATTAACTCGATCACACAACAAAACCTAATTTACACAACCTGTTAAATAATGTCTGATTTTTGTCTTTCCATGGTCTACTCACTCAGTTTATTTATTTACACAAATATAGCAACATAGCTTGAGATTTAAAGTTTGCCACTCTTATCAACCAATAAAATTATTCTTGAAAATTAGCCCAAAGGATGGATGGTCAAAATTAAGAGATTACCTAAAATCATATCTATTGTATTTAGGAACAAACTTACTCATTTGGAAGTAATTCTATATTATTAATGTGTTTTTCATTTAATTCCCTAGTAGTAATATCTTGTTTTAAACTATTTGTATCTTCACCACTCTTTTCATCATCTTCATATATTTTACCCTAAACAAACATTACAATGAAACATACTTGTAGAAATGTCTTCTTATACTTACATCTTCTTGTATTTTATGTAATTGTAATCCCATTTCTTCAAATTCACTTGGGCATAATTCAATAAACAAATAATCAATTTTTCTAGGCTTTGGCAACTGTTTATTGATATAAAATCGTTCTAGATGCATTTTTGCTTGCTTTTTCATATGAAAATATGTTCTAGCAAGCTTATCTGGATTACGCTCAAAGTTATTTTCAGCAAACAATTCAACTATTTTTGCCCAGCCATTACGTAAAAATATCTTAGTATTTTCCATTTCCTTGTATTTTACATTTAAACCAAGTTGTTTAATATATTGGATCAGCAAGTATTTTTCTTTTTCACACAAAGGGGTAAGGGGACTTGAATTTATAATTTGTTTGGAAACAGTTACCCGATTGATTTTTTCTGTTTTATTGTTACCTGCAAATAGTGCAAATACAAAAAGGTATACTAGATGCTAAGTGATTATGTATGTAAAATACCTTCTGGTTTGTTTTCTTTTAAAACACTTTCTGTGTGTTCAAGCATATGATTATTTAATTCACTGATAAAGTTAAAAGTTTGTTTACAAATGGAGCAGTGGTGTTGTCTTTTAACTAGATGCATTTTCATATGAACGTTAAGTAAAACTTTAGAAGTAGTACAATGTCCGCAAATTCCACACTGAAAACATTTACCGTCATTGAACGAATAATATCTATCTTCTGTACACATTGGAATTTCTTGCTGATCATCTTCTTTATCCAAACTTTCCGTTTTAATAGTAATCGTTTCCATTTTTGGATTATTATATTATAACTAACACAAAGGTAAACAAAATTCATACAATCACTATAGATAAAATATAAATTGTGTCATTTCTTCTTCTTTTTTCAAGATGGTCCTATATTACCTTACAGTTATAAAAAAAGTCAGTTCAGTGTATTTTAGAATGCGGGTGGTCTAAAATTCTTGAAATAACAATGATGCTGCACAAATTCAAAGACAATTTCTTTTTCTTCGGTATTAATTTCATAATTTCCACAGTAGTTAAAAATAAATTATGGCTAAAGTACAATGAATCAACCATAATATTTTTTAAGGGAAATATGCTGGGAAAATATTCCTGTTTTTTACTTAACAATATCGTCAATAAAATGTTCTTCTATAAACAAAAAATACATCATTTAGTAATATAAGTAATACCATAAAGGTAATACCTTCAGCGTAAACGTGATTTCCTCTACAATTAAGAAATTCTAATAACGTCTCTGGTGGCGTTCTTACCTTTGTACCTACCTATACAGTTTTGAGGACTTTATATTATTAACATAATTTTTATAATTATAATATACTTTTTAAACTACCTATTAAATAATTAAAAATCACAAAGCTGTTGTAATAAAATACCTTAAACTCAAGAACTTGACATACATACGAAATAAATTCTGACAATTTTAAACTAATAAGTTTGGAATATAACTATGACAACATAACAAAACAAAAGGTATATAAAGGATGTGATTATAATACACAGTGAATTTCCCTACATTTTCCCCCTGTATTATTTCGAAACATAATCGTTCAAATATGTTGGTCTGCGACGTATTCTATCAGGTCTATTTTCCGCTAAATTTTTGTTTTGAGCTAGATCTTCAGTAGTTTGATTATTCATAGAATTTTGAGTTGTAATAGGTCTATTCAGTAAAATTGGTTCTTCTGAAACGTTTATTTGAGGGTCACAATGCATTTCTGGTGTACTAGTCTGAATCTGGATCTCAGATAGTTCATCTGTCATCTGTTGTTGAGGATTGACCATTTGTAGATCTCCTCGAGGAGCCAAATGTTTTATGGATACGTTAGTTTCTCTTCCATTTGACAATCGTACTAATGCATACTGAGGGTTCGCTTCTATTAGTTCTGCTTCTTCCACTAGTGGTTCATATTTGTTATTTCTGATATGATTCCTTACTAAAATTGGTCCTGGTTCAGTAAGCCAAAATAGAGTAGTTCCAAAAGATGATTTTCTTGAATAATTGAACAACCTTTCATGTGGAGTACAATTAATGGCGGTGCAAAGTAATGATCTTATTGAATGTAGGGCTTCAGGTAATACTTTTTCCCATTGATTGATTTTGAGATTTTTTGTTTTTAAAGCGAATGATATAGTCTTCCAAATTATACCATTGTAACGTTCTATTTGACCATTTCCTTGTGGGTTGTAAGGGGTACTACGACTTGTCGCTATTCCTCTGTCGTATAAGAATGATTTAAGTTCTTTGGACATAAAACAAGATACTTGATCTGTATGTATGTATGTATGAGGGCATTCCAAAGATAGCGAATAATTGATTTAAACAAGATATGACTGTACTAGACGATGTATCGGTACATGGAAACGCGAAAGGAAATCTTGAAAATTCATCAACAATAGTCAAAAGATATACATTTCTGGAATTTGATGGTAAAGGGCCTTTAAAATCCATGTTCAGTCGCTCAAAGGGTTGAGTAGCTTTGATAAGTTTACCTTGCTTGTTTATGAATTTTGGTTTTATTTCGGCACAACTTGGGCATGAGTTTGTCATTTTCCGAACATCATCAATAGAATAAGGCATATTCTTGGATTTAATCCAATGATACATACGTGTGATTCCCGGATGACATAAGACTTGGTGAAGATCAAATAGAGTATTATTGCTCGCCGTTCCACATATTCTAGAGAATGTATCTGCGACAGTATTACCAACTCCTGGTCTATAAACAATATCAAAGTTATAGCAAGAAAGTTCTAGACGCCATCTCAAGATTTTTTCATTTTTAATTTTGCTTGTATGCTGCATGTCGAACATGAAAGAAACAGATTTCTGATCAGTAATCAATGTAAATTTTTTTCCAATCAAATAATGCCGCCACTTCTTAAGAGATTCTACGATAGCGTAGGCTTCTTTTTCAACTGATGAATGTCGCTGTTCACTATTTGACAAAGTTCTAGAGAAAAAAGCAACTGGTCTCTCCGACTGACTGAGACAGGCAGCTATAGCATAATCTGATGCATCAGTTTCCACAACGAAAGGTACACTAGAATCAATAGACATTACAACAGAATTAATAATATCTTTTTTAATGTTTTTAAAATCGCGTTCTGCCGAATTTGACAAAGGAAATGTTTTCGTGTTTACCAAACTATGAATTTTCTGAGAAAATCGAGGTATCCATCTAGAGTAATGTGAGAACATACCTAACACTCTCTTTAGCGATTTTGAATCTTCTGGAACAGGTAAGTTTTTTAGAGGTTCCAATCGTGTGGGATCAGGCTTAATGAATCCATCTTCAATCAAATATCCAAGCAATTTGATAACTTTTGTAGAATATGTACTTTTCATTTCATTAATTGTTAAATCATATTTTTGTATAGCTGTCCAAAATCGATTGAAGTTTTCATCGTGTTCGCTTTTTGTTTTACCACAAACTGTAATATCATCTAAATAAGTAAAGACGCCTTCCAGCTTCTCGTTCATAATTATTTCATCAATAACTCTTTGGAAACCAGCGACTCCATTGGTTACACCGAAAGGAACTCTTGTAAATTGAAATAACTGGCCATCAGCTTCAAAAGCAGTATATTGTCTTTCATCCATTTTGATAGGTAGCTGGTGATACGCACTACTAAGGTCAATCGTACTAAATATTCGGAATTTGGAGACTGCGGCTACTACATCTTCAATATTTGGTAAAGGGTAAGCATCTAGATAAGTAAATCGGTTTAAGGTATATAAAGGATGTGATTATAATACACAGTGAATTTCACTACAAAAGCATAGATTTGTAAACATTCCATGAGAATGAAAAATAATTTTTATTTTGTAAATTATAATATTAATAATAGGTACCTAATAGGTACCTACCTAGGAGATATTTATTGTTGTGACATTATTTAAATAAAAAATGATCCCCTGAACTTCGTCATTAAATAATTGTTAATTTTTATGGATTATGATTGAATTAGATTGTCTGTCTGCTGTTTAACAGTTGTTTGATTAATAAAAATCTTTACGGTCAATTCTCGGAGTTAAATAGCTCATATTTCTAGACAGGATGATTATACGGTGGGTGTAAATATATTTTTTTCGAATGTGGGCAGGTTTAATATCCGTGGCATTTCCTTAAAAAATGTTTTCATGTTTAGCCGAAACCTATAAGTATTAATTGGGAATTAAACACGGTTGTTAAAAGTGTTAATATTTCTTTTTAAATACGAGCAGTCATTCACTTTTCTAAAATATCTTTTTTGATTGCACCGATTGCAATAATAAATATGTTTGTTACATTCTGCATTAAACATAAAAATAATATATCTAAAATGATATCTACGGAATAAGTCATAAGTGTTAAAAATTTTCTGTAAATTGATGTAGGTATATAGGTATAAGTCTATAATTAATTATTTTAACACTAGTTTAATTACTTTTTAAATCAGCTTCCGGTGATTCGAGCAAGTTTTTGTTGTTGCATTGTGGAAAAAATACCATCTTCACGTAAATTACTTTTTAGGAAAATCGCCCAAAGTATTATTCATCCTAACAACACCGTTCGAGGTTTGTACAGGGCCGGGCCAAGTAAATAATTAATAAGATTAAATCTATTATTATTTTTATTATATTTAGATATTCCTGCGAATAACTGGTGATGATTTTTAGTAATATTTATATTAATATTAAAAACGAAGAAAGGCAACCAAGAAAAAGTAGATCATAATTTTAAATATTGAAATGAAGGCTTACGTATTGAAATTGATTATTTTATTACCTTTTTTCTGGAAAACACTTTTATTTTCTAAAACAGAACTTTTTTTGTAGTCCAAAAAAACCAGATCAAAGAAATTGGCAAATTTCTGAACAACGCACATATAAATATTTTAGAATCAAGTGTGACATTGGGACATTCTAAACCATGTAAAAATTCAATATGGCGGCGTAGGGCCAGTAACAAAAGATGTTTTATAATATCAAATTATTTACATTTTAGGTATTTTTTGAAGTAAAGTTTTCGGTTATTTCATTTTTATTATTTACAAATAGTAGTACTAAGAATAGTTAACAACTAATCGTTTTGAAATTAACTTCCACGTTTATTATTCTTAGTAAGATGGACTTCCACAGAGTAAGGGTTAGTACAATAAATTTAACAGTAGTACTGAATAATATCTAACTTTATGTTTGTTAAAACGGCTTCCACAACCAACAATAATACATGTAACAGGTATTATTAGAAATAAATATAAAGCACAAGCAACTACAGATTTAGTGACACATCTATTAGATGGTCCGAGTTGTTTCTTAGTGAACTAATGCATCTTGTAGGGGTTGATGATATGATGTCTTCATGCAGACCAATAGCGTGTGGGATTTCTGAGGATTCGGTGTTGGGCACTTTTAATGTAGAATTAAGAAATCTGTTTCCAGACACTCCAGGCATTGTTAATCGGCCGCCTGGAGTAGTGTGGGGTTAGCAGCACCTTCCAACTAAAACTCTGCCTTCTGCCAACAACTCGCGACCACTGGTTTTGCATTAATTCTACTAGCAGGCGGCTGAGTGAACGCAAGATTTTTTCATTAGTATTATGTGGTAGGCAGCATCAGTATGGTGTGCGCAATATTGACATTTTGGATCATACGCTTTTTAAACTGGTGTAAATACTATGGTTGCCTTTTATATTTTGGGATTAGAGAACAAAAACAAATATTAATAATAGAAAATCACTTCCCCATGTAGATCTATATACTTTTGCATGCGTTTGAACTATAATTGTCGAAGCACTTTTGCCTATCTCCAAAACATGCATTCTGAATGCAGCAACCGCTTCTTCAGGTGTCGAAAAACGTTGACCTCTCAGTTTGTTTTTTACGTACGGGAATGAAAAGAAGTAATTCGGTGCTATACGGCGGATGACTAATCAAATCGATGTTTTGGGTGCTCAAAAATGCAGTTGTTTGAGCCATTGTGTGGGAGCTCGCATTGTCGTGGTAAAGAGTGATCCGTCTTCGGCGGTTGGTTTTCCTGATTTCGACAGGAGAAATTGGTTCACGAACACAATATATTCTAGTTAATGCTGGACCAACCAATTCTAATAACTTGTTGATGAAGTTTTCAGTCGACATTCAGTCGAAATTTGCGCGCACGAACCGAAGGTGAGTGCCGCAATCCCAAGAGTGAAAAAAAGGCACTTTATGCATGTGTTGCATACAATATTTTTTCGACGATCGTAAGAAATTTTGTCCCATACTTACTTTATTTTCCGTTTTGTTGCAGAATTAGTAACAGAATGTAGCCTATTAATTTGTAGATAAATAAACAGAGAGAACAAATATAACAAATTTATTTATTGAACTGTTTTAAATATTTTTTTATTATAACAAATTATAATTAGGTATCGTGTGTAACAATTATTATTTACTTCATTATATTTATATTGAAAGTACAATTATTTGAGTTCATGATATTAATTTTTTGGCTCCGATAAAGAATTTTTTTCGGAATTTATTTGACTTATTGATATCGATTCGTGACCTCTATTGTTGGCCATATCTAGGAGGTGTAATTCATTTTGTACATTAGTTGAAGTGGTCGAAGTACTCGAAGTTGTTGGCGCTGATGCTGGTTTATTAACGCCACTCAAAATCTTGGAAGCACAGTCTATTTTATTCATAAATGAACCATCAACATAGCCCTCGGCCACTGCACTGGACTTCCATCCTCCGTGTTTTTTAGCTGAAGCAAGTCACCTTCAGAATCAACGAGCAGTGACGCCGAGGTTCTTCTAAACGAATGGCCCGTGTAGGCATTTGGTTCGGCCAAATTTAAATATTTTGCTACCTTAAAGGGTATTTTAGAAAAATTGGTTTATACCAATTCTTTGATTAATACATTTTCCGTTTCTGTAAGTTAAAAATAAATGTGTACTCTTCGCGTTTGTTGGTCTTAGTGAAACATATTTTTTGTAAATATTTAACAGGTTCAAATTGGTAACTCCGGAATCTTCGATGACGGTAAACGTTCTTTCTATATGGGTTTTAGTATCAGGGATTTTTATCACTAATACGGATCCTCTGTCTTCAATGTTATTAATTGACATCTTGTACAACTCTTCTCTGCGGCACGCTCCAGCTATTCCAAAAATAACAGCTACCTAAAAATAAATACATCCCTATAATACCTAAAGCAAATATCAAAACTACGGAAGTTATTGTTGCCCCATTTTTTTGCAATAATCTAGGCGAAATTATGAATAGTACAAACAGAAACTACATTCTCAAATTTTCTCTCCCTTACCTATTTTCTGAAATGTAACTACCTAGTAGGTATTTTATAATAACTAAAGTTTTACCTTGGTCATTAGATATATGTCATCAGGTGCCTCCAGCAAAAATTTATTCAGTTCTTTCCTTGAGAATGTTTTGGACTTTTTTGCTTTATAACCAACAGATTGCCGCTTCAGAAATGATATAAGCTTTGGATATTTGCTGATATCAATTTGATTATTTGCAATTAGTGTTGACTTTAGCTTTGAGTAACTTGACCATAAGGTAGAAGATTTAAATGTTTTGGCTTTTTCTTGGAAATATGCCAATAATACACGTTCGCTAAAGCTGTTAACTTCCTTTTGCCTTTTCCACTCCATAAACATAGCATATTCTTTTTTATAAATTTCTTTGGATTTTTCCGGTAATAAATTTTGCGTAGCTTCGTTAGCCGCCTCTATTATTTCTTCGGGAGTACTACAAATATATGTTTCTTCCTCGAAATTCGAATTATTTTCTTCCATTTTACTCAGTACACGAAATACTAACTGTCAAATCACAAACAAATTACTTAGCGTTTCTAAAATGTCAACTCTTATTTGGTTTTCCATAGGTGACGTGATTGGCCGATTCTATGTGTTTTATAATGAAATTTTCTATAATTTGGTTAACAGGAATAATTTTAAATACTTCCCAGTTTTGATAACCTATCCCTGGATAGGTATAAGTATTTAATAAATACAAAAAATAGTTCCGACGCGGGATTCGAACCGACGACCTCTTGCTTAGTAGGACCTTGTGCTTGCTCATACGCTATCGTGACAGACCATTAAATTGATGACAAAACTTCTTATAACTAGACTGTAAGCTGTCATTTTACTTTTTTTAACATGTTAAAAAAGTAACTTTTTTTAACACGTGAAAAAAAGTGGTACTTTATGAACTAATAACTGTGAAAAAAAGTGGACTTTTTTTAACGATCGTCGAAAAAATATTTTTCAGTGTCAGTAAGGCGCATATCTTCCAACAGATTGTGATAATCACCCTGTGGTCGTCTATTTTGAAAAATAGGATGAATCCAGTATTTCTTTGGCTGCCTTCTTCTTTTTAATACCATGAGCAATGAGCATAACACAAAAACTTTTTGTCTTTTTTGTTTAATTGATGGCCACATAATTGTAAAATGATTTAGTTGTAAACAAAAGAGTAAGGTTGAAATTACTCCGATATCTCAGAAAGTTAAAGATAAATTTTTGAATACAAATTTCGCGCATTTGGTTTTTAAAATTTTAGACCAATGAAAAATTTTTCGTATGATCGGATCGTCGGATTTCGGATGCATGAAAACTTACCATTCGAAGACAACTGGCAAATAAAATGGTTCTGTACCACTCAGAACTAACCGTTCTGCGTTGTTCTAGTGGTACGGTTACGACATGTTCAGTTTTTCTGAAAAAACAGGCGACCATTTGCTTGGAAATGCTTCGTGCGCGAACAACTTTTGTTGGATTGGGCTCATCTTGAAACACCCATACAGTTGACTGCTGTTTACTTTCGGGCTCATACGCGTAAATCCACGATTCATCACCTATCACGATGTCATAGACGCGTGTTTCGAAGCACCGTGATTGTATTTTTTGAGCATTTCCTTCAACCAATCGACAAGAGCCTTTTTTAGAGCGATTGACAAATTGATTGGGATCCAACGCGAACAAATATTTATGCAATATTGAATCAATCTCACGATAGGTCACATGACGATCTTGCAATATCCGTTCGCACGCAGCATCAATGGTTTTCGGAACAACAACTGATGTTGGACGACCTGTACGAAATTCGTTTTGGAGTGAACTACGGCAACGATTGAATTCACCATACCATCGATAAACACTGGTCCTTGATGGAGCTTCATCGGCAAAAATTGAATTAAGTTCATCCATCCACTGTTGCTGAGTTAATCCACGTCGAAAGTTGTAAAAAATAATCGCACGATTTACTTTCATTTTTGGTCCGAGATGAATCTTTTAAGTTACTGTAAACAACATAAATAGCGCTTGTATGTCTCCATTCACTGCCTTGTTCTGTCATTTTTACAGCCATTTGCCTAAGAATACAGCGTGCATTTCATTTTTCACAGTTTGACTCTCCCCATAAGATTGCAGGGTTTTGATCAACACTAAGAGGGTCTGAGTAGATACTGTCCTGTATGCGCAACATATTTTAATTGAGAGTCGTCTTTGCAACCCATACATTTCAAAACTTCCTCCCATGTTGGTGTTGGCAACTAGTTTTCTTTTGCTACTGAACCACCTGTGTTAGGCATGAATTTTGTTAGATCTTTAATGATATTTTCAACTTTTTGCTTTGAATAGGTAATATTTAAGGGTTCCATCAATACTCCCAGGTACTAAATAGACTCGCTTGTGGTAATTAATTACATCCAATTGGTGAATGTTCCAAAAAGTGGGGCCTAGGATCGAGTCCTGTGGAACACCCTTTCGTCATATTTGTAAATGTTTACCTATCAGAAAGGATTTTTCAACGTCAATAAGGTTTTAAGAGCCCTAATAATTCCCCTCCAGTTGACACTACTTCTTTTCTAAACAAATTTAGGATCGTCTTACAGACTGGATGGCCATTTTATGAGATTATTTATTTATTTCATTTTATAGTTGTTGATTTTTTTTATTTGTTACTATTTTAACTTAATTGAAATTCTAAATTTCAATTCCAATTTATTTATTTATTTATTTTTCTCTTTGTATATCGTATATATATGTATAAAATTAAAAATTTCCTTTTTCGTTTTTTGATTCAGTTTTTGTGATACCAAAAGGAATTTTTTCAGTTCCAAGTCCGGTTCTGTAGATTTCCTTGAACAACGAACTCCAGATTGACTGGTCGACTGTATTATCCGAAGGACCCAAGTTTATATGTATGCCGCTGTTCGTAAAAAGGTAGCTAAATTACATTTTTGATTTACTTTTTTTTTATTTTATTTTGTTGGTATATTTTCATTCATCTTTTAGATCATTAATTTTCTCAAGAGAGCTGGTGGTTTTTAAAATTAATCGTAAAGGGAGCACTTTATATTTGAACACCCGCTGCAGCGGCTCTTTTTTCGAAACGAAAAAGAACCCAATTCGTTTGTCGTTATCATTATTAATAATATTATTATCATTTTTTTGTCCGTTTTAAGGATCTTATTGTCAAATTGAGATATGGACGAAAATCCATTTGGCATAACATACCTAAATAAGATAAATGAAAATGACCAGTCAGGATAATTTAATCAAATTTATTTTTAATAAAAAAATATAAATCTCAAATTAACTTTGTATATAAAAACAAACCATAATTCAAGTAAAATGGTAAATAACTTTTACAGACAAATAAAAATTGATAAACAATCCTATTTCGAATACTGGAATTCTAATTATGGACTTCATAACCGTGTAAAGAAAGGTATACAATATTCTGGAGATTACGTAAATTCTTATGATCCACTGTGTAGATGCAACTGGAGGATTCGTTAAAATATATAGAAAGGAAATTACTATGAAAAACGGTATGTTCTCCAAATCGTTTAGATGTGCCCTGTAAAAAGCAAAAAATCATACTGTATTCAATCAATATTTAAAGTTCCAGATATGTCTGCGATATGTGAAGTAGGTAAACAAAATTGGGATAGGTATATGGCTAACAAATCTGTAACCAAGGTACCTATCCAATAAAATTGCAGACTGTATATGAAACTTCATTCATATGGTAAGTTATTCCTAAGCAAAATGTACCTGATAATTTATACTTTTAAATAATATATTTTACCTTTTGTTTCTTTCTACTGCTTCGTGTGTGGTAGCTTTGACTTTAAAGGGTGCGCCATCTTCAGGATTTAAAGGCACCTACATAAACGTACATAATTATGTCTAGCGCAAAAATATTGATAAAAATTTCACACTTCTACTTTTTAACCAATAAAATGTCTTAATTTTGACTCGTTACCATGGCAATTTAAAACATTTTTGAAAATTTGGATTAATTATTATTTTCCAAATTATGGTGTGAAATTTTCTTTTTTTCGGAAATAATTTAAGTTGTGATATTATAAGTCAAAATTGTTTTAAGCTGTGTCCAGGAGAGGTTTCGGAGAGACAGTTTAAAGGATATGAGTTCTTTTACTTTTGAGTCAAAGATAGTCTGGGAATGTAAATCATCTCTTAAAAAATTAGTAAGAAACAACATGGTTACCTTGATATGGGTGCCAGGTCATAAACGGATAATGGGAAATAAGGAAGCTGATTGTCTCGCAAAATAACGGGCCAATACATCATTCCTAGGATCTTACTCCTCGAAAAGAGCAAAAAAGACATTAAGCTAATACCTGGTCTTCTTACTGGACTCTAGCTGTCCTGCAAACGACGTAGTTCCTAGAAGGATATCTCTGACTCTACTCGCCATTTAATTAGAAATGTACCCTACAGAAAGCTACGACCTAAGACATTTTAATCGAATTTACACAATAAAATATGATTATTAAGTTTAGAATGGATATTTGTAGGCTATTTTTTAAATTCAATTTCCAACACAAAAAATACTTTTATCTCATTTAATCAATTTTAGGTATCAACCCAGCAAAAGTAAAAATGAAATCTGTACTTTTTATTAAATAACTATATCTCTTTAAACTTAACTCATTTTTAACCACTTTGTACATATTTTGCATATTTAACTAAGTTTTATTTAATCTCTGTTTTTCAAATGGACTTTAGAATTTTATATTTTAAAGATAAATGAAGATCGTTGGGGGATGATTATAAGTGCTATGGAAAATTTAACAAGCTTAAATTATCAACACTATAATGGCGAAGATCTAGGATATTATAATTATTCTGAAAATAATATACCTAGAAAATGTAAAAAATTTGGAATCAAACAATCTAACACCTACCTTTTTTTTAAATACATACAACAAATGTAATGTTAAATTTAGCAGATGGAAATAATTTCTAAATACTATTATTTTCTATAACTACATCATTATAAAATTTAATAAATTTGGGTAATTATTTAGTTTTAAATAAATAAATTTCAATCAATTAATTTTGCCTTGTTGCCAGACTGGAAAAAGTTATAACCTACTACTATACTATAATCTATACCTAATATTTAATATTAATAATAATAAATATTAAAAAATATACAGGATATATAAAATATAATAATATGCTCGAAATGTAAAAAATATAAACCTATTTTTCAATGCCAATTTTAACAAATAAAAAACTATAAATTTCATAAAAATAAAATAAATAAACGAATACCTTTTAAATATAAAATTTTTACAAGCGATAAGAATAATTTTTCCAACTACCTCTAGGTATCCCAAGTAAACGTTTCCGGGCCTCATTGGGAGTAAAGTCGTACTTTTCCTCCCTAGGGTTGTGATAGCCTTGGATCGAATTCCGGCGTTGGCAGTTTTTTTAATTATTTTTATTTATAAATAACTTGTTTATTTGAGGGAGGTGGAAAAATCGTATCTATAACATGTGAGTAATGTGTATTTTTCTTCCTTGAACGACTTCTTCCTCGGGAGAAAAAGAAGCAATTTGCTCCCTTGTTACACAAAAGCTAATTTCCTACGACTATAGTGAAATCACTTGAAAATCTTTCCCTGATTAGTAAATGTGGTATATTGTACACTGGTTTCTATTTCTCACTAGTTACCTACACTATATAGTGAGAAATAGCTTATAGCTTATAGAAATAAAATCTTAGGATCGATTGAAAATCTACTTCAATAGGATCGATTGAAAATTTAACAAACAATCCATCTACTAGAACCGAAATTTTTGAAAACTTAGAAAATTTTACAATTAAACAACAGTTAATCAATTCTCCAAGAAGGAAATTTAATAAGTGCAGTAATTTTACAATCAATGTTGTTAATAAGTAAAGGAATTTTGATTCGAATATGAATATTTGATCACGTTATTTATTTATTGTTATCTCAACCTAGCTGTTAGTAAATAAAAACCTCATTCTCTTTATAAACATTTCAGTATGGTTGTAGGAAAAGTATAGTGTACAACACGCGTTGAATGTCCATTTTCCATTCGAAGTAATACGAACTTTGAGAGAAACGAGTGGCACAAACATTCGTATCACTTCTCGTGCAAAATGGATGTCATTCAATGCTTAGTGCATAATATACTAGATTTAAAGAAAAAATAGATGTTTAAACCATCCCCCCGACCAAGTGACACCAGCTAACGGAACAAATCTTAAAACTTAATTTTATCCAAGAAACAAAAATAAATATAATAGAGTATGAGCATATTACCCTCATATTTTTAAAGTAAATACTTAATGGATATAAAAATATTAATTCTTGGCAACATTGGAAAATAATTCTTATGTGTTAAAAAGATTGTTAAAAAAACATACCTACCTAAACCAACCTAAAATTAGGTACATATTATAAGTACAGTTCAGAATTTTTGTAGAATAAAATTAACAAGAATTTGTTTTCAAAACGTAATATGATGTTTATTGTGTCTTAATTATCTTTTTATATTTTGCACTTATAAAAATCTTCATTATAAAACGCATTTGCGTATCGTAATGTTACTTTTACGCACGCAATTTTTTGTTTTATATGGTTGGCGACATGAGTGAAGTATCTAAAGGCAAGACTATTGACAATGACATTTGTGGCTAATAGCAATTTATTAATTTTATATTGTTCTTTAAGAAAGTATCTGTGAATATGAATATAATATTTTACTTATATAATATATTATTATTGGTATATTATTCATTTTAAAATATTTTAAAACATTAACATTTGATAATTTAAATGTCACAACTGTCAAATTTTATAAATTACACAGTGCTGCCGACATACTTAAAATAAAAATTTTCGTAATTACATAAAAATAAAAAATGGTAAAAAGGGCAAAATATAAAAAATAGGATAAATATAAAAAATAGGATAAACAACTTATTTCATATGGCTGTTGTGACACTCGTTCTATAAAAAACTCATCGCTTCGCGATTCGTTTTTTAAACTTGAACTCGTGTCATAACAGAATTCCATATGAAATGCGTTGTTTAATATACTATTATAGTGGTTAATTTATCCATTTGAGATGTCAAATTTAATATAATTGTCACATTTATAATGAGTAAGTGTTGGTTATGTTCATTTTAAGCCGGAATTTTTGCAATTTTACTATTTTTAGGTGTCTCTAGAATTATAACATCCAGAATTATAAAATCCTAGACCCCTCATCAAATATTTATAACAATCTGAATTCTACATATTTACCAACAATTCCAAAAGTAGGTAACAATAAAAATAATAAACTTACCCTATAAACAACTCTTGATAATCCTACTTGAGCGATCATTAAACAACATTTGAGTACCAAAATACCTATCCAAAAGGCGTAACATTCTAACAGTTCTCTATTTATCGGCAAATATAATTTCTCCTGATACATTTTTGTTAAAGTATTGTCAACAATCAATAATTGACAATATTTTTCGTCGACTGCGACGTTAACGAGCAAGGTTATAGTTAATAAATATGAAACAATCTATGTCATAACAAAACTAGTTATGGAGTTGTCTGTTTTAAAAACAAGTCTATGATTACAAAGGTACAAAAGGTTAATAATTTTTTAATGCGTATTTTAAAAGTAAGATACAGAGTGGAAAACAGCGAAAAATGATAAAATATCTGTAACTATTGCTTTATTTTTTTCATTTATTTAAAGATATATAACAGCATTGGTTTTTATCGACTACATGATACAAATTATATAATGATATGAAGAGAAAAACAAATAACAATATTAGTGGTTTAAAATGACATTATATACACTGAGATACATGTTCGATAAATTTAAGGGAACAGCTGTCCGTGGATTCTAAAATATTGATGGATCCTGAGATGTTAAACTGGTCTCTTATTGGTGTGAAATGCCTGCATTCCTCTAGGATGTGTACCACGTTCAGGTTGCGCCCACAAAGCGGGCATGTTTTGGGTCCTCTATTATTCGGTGGACATTTATATGTCCAGTTGAGTAATTGTACACTAGTCTCTTCTACTTGACGGTATCAGTGGTCTTGCCGCGTATAGTAGGTAGGTACGTCTTGTCTTACTGATTGGAGATGTGTTCTGAAAGATCTCCATTTATCATTCCAATGTTTACAATTTCAGAGTAGTATCTTTTGACCACTTGGGAGATGACAGGATCGGTGTTGTAGTAGCCTATTTTGCTAGAGTGTCGGCCTTTTCATCGTCCGCTATACCTTGGTGAGCTGGTATCCAAAAGATGCTTATTCCTCAATCTTGGAGGTCCTTGATTAGCAGTTGTTTTGTTAAAACTAATGGATTTTTTGTGATGCGGAATATGAGTCAGAGCATATGCCCACTTTCTGGTTGATTGAAGTTCGCTTACTGAGTTCTAAGTTCTGAGGTATGACATAAAGTTCACAACTTAAAATTGTGAGTTCTAGGGAGTCTGATAAACTCACAGTCTTCCGTTTATGTTACTGTTGATTGATATGCCCTAATAAGTTAAAATAGGAGTATGAGAGTGATACTTCTTACCTGAATATATATGCAGTTACGAAGATTCCACGTGGAACCCTACCCCTCTTCTAGTAAGGCGAGGCTCTGTTCCTGCCACAGAGGTGACCAAATACAAGGGTGGATCTCCAGGTTTACCTCAACCTACAGTCCTAACAGAGGCTAGAGAAAACTGTTCCTTACTGACGGTGAAGGCATAACCTAACTTAGTGAAAGCAAAACAAATGTCAAGTAGGGGAGCGCCGGGAGCGTTTGGACAGCGGGAGGTATTGGACACATTCAAAATTACCGCCTAATTTGAGAACAGCTCAAAATAGATACATAACCCGAAGCCGAAGCGCATTTGACTGTTCTTAGTTTAGTGTCCATGTACACGCGAAGCAGGTAGGTCGCTTCGTTTCGACGCATCGCCATTTTCGGATTAATCCACGTGTTTGTTCTAATATTTGCTGGTTTTTAACTGCGCTTTTAACAAACTGTTTTTGTGTTTTTTGAGTTGCTGACTTATTGCCAGTATTTAGTAAGCTTTAACAATTAAACTTTTTTGTTATTTTTAAGGCATATAAACATACTTCAACGAATTTTGTATTTTATTAGTCGTACCATGTTGCGGGAGGGTATGGACACCTGTCCAAACCGTCCCGCAAGTGTCCAAACCCTCCCTAAAATACGAAATTGTTACAGGAAACATGCCTTACAAATACAAGAGATTGACAGATAGGACATTTTCTGCAGAAGCCATGAGAATCGCAACAGTTGATGTTTTGTCTGGAAAATATTCCGTTTTCACAAAAGCATGAAGTCAAAAAATCAACTCTAGCGTTATATGCCAACAAAGCAAAGGAGGTTGGAATTGACAATATGTCATTCTCTCCGCATTTTATCACATGTCAAGGTTTTTCTAATAAGTTGGAATCCTCACTTGCCTGTTACCTTAAAACATGCTCAAATATGTACCACGTCCTAACTCCAAAAGCTACACGCAGATTGGCATATGAGTTTACCGAAAAAAACCACCTTAAAGTTCCAGACTCTTGGAAAGCAAATAAATTAGCTGGGAAGGATTGGTTTATTGGATTTTTATGTCGACAGTCTGAATTGTCCATAAGAACCCCAGAGAACACAAGTTTAGCTAGAATTTCAAGTTTTAATAAATCTACGGTTGGGGTATTTCAAGCTAAGTTAGAGAAGGTCCTGAAAAGATATGACTTCACTGGATCAGACATATTTAATTTGGACGAGACAGGTGTTACCACAGTCCAAAAAACGCAAAAAGTGGTTGCGACGAAAGGCCAGCATCAAGTGGGTAAAGTCGTTTCGCGTGAGAGAGGAGAGCTGGTTACTAAAGTAGGCATTATTGGAGCAAATGGGACAGCACTTCATCCAGTGTGGGTGTTTCCAAGAAAAAAATTTGACAAACATCGAATGCTAAGCGGTATTCCAGAAGAATATGGCGCAACCGGCTTGGTACATTCGTCTGGATGGATGACCAGCGATAATTTTTTAAGAGTTTTAGAACATTTTGTAGTTCATGTTCGATGTCCATAATGGACAATCATAAATTCCATTTATCTGTTCCTGCCATTGATTATTGCAAAGAAAATGGTATTACAATTCTAACCTTTCCACCCCACACTTCTAACAAACTGCAACCTTTAGACAGGACTGTTTTCGGTCCATTCAAAAGATGTTTCAACCAATGGGCAGATAACTGGATGCTGTCTCATCTAGGATAGACACTGTCAATTTATGACCTTGCATGAAAGCTTGGGATCGATCTGCAACTCCATCCAATATAAAATCTGGGTTCCGCTGTAGGTACTGGAATTTGGCCATTTGATAAAACGATTTTTACCGAAGAAGACTTCCTTTGCTCATTCGTCACAGACAGAACAGCACCAGAAAAGCAACCCAACAACGCTTCTCCTCCAAATGAGTTCATAAATAAAAATATAGATGGATCACTGCAACCCGGCACTTCTGCACAGTCCTTACCAGAGCCTCAAATTTTATTCGAAAACGAGCAGAGGCAAAATTTTGTATCACTATCCAAAATAAGACCGTACCCGAAAGCTCCGGAACGAAATCTAACTAGAAAAGGTCCAGTAAAAAGAAAATCCATAATAACAACCGATAATTGATCAAAAGAAAATAGAGAAGGTATGTATGTATGTATGTATATGTCAGGGGTGATAATCACACTGCGATCCATAGGATCTATTGTGTCCCCCTTACTTGCCATGTTCTGATATTCTCTCAGACCTATAGCAGCTCTTCGAGTCCTATTTTCCTGAGGAAGTTTAGGATATCGTCGGGCTTCAATTCAGGTAGATCCCCCTCCTAGGTATCTAGCCCTAGAATTTTGCAAGGCAGGGCATTCTGCGAGTATGTGTATTGAGGTTTCATCCTCTTCCTCACAGAATCTGCACTTTGCTTCATCTGCTAACCCTAGTTTCTTCATGTGGCTTCTTAACCGGCAATGCCCGGTTAATATTCCCGTTAGAATTCGGAGCCTTTTTTTACTGAGGTTGAGGCAGCTAAGAGATCTCTTCTGGTCGTAGTTCCCCAGTAGTATCTTAGATTGCCTCAGTCCTTCCAGCTGATTCCAGTACTTGGATTTTTCCTTCTCCATTTCTTCCCTTAGTTTTCCTAAGATTACTCTACTGCTGATCCCACAAGATGGTTCTGGTCCCAAATGTGGGGTTTCAGCTCCTTTTTTTGCCAGCTTATCTGCTGTTTCGTTCCCTCTATTCCTATGTGTCCCGGGACCCATAGGAGGGTGACAGTGTTCTTCTGGCCTAGTTCATTTAGTTTGCCTAGGCATTCCCACACCATCTTGGAACTGATTATATTTGAGCTCAGTGCTTTGATGGCTGCTTGACTAATAGAGAAGGTAAAGAAAACACTTATGAGCGATTCTTCTTCAGATGAGGAAGAAGTGGTTTACAAAGACTCACCTCAGACTTGGATTTGGAACAGGATGAGGATGAGCATGAGCATGAGAACCTTACAAAACTTGAAGCCAACAGTTTCGTGGTTTGTAAAGTGTTTGGGAAAAATCAGTTAGGCATTATGCTGCTAAAATAGAAGAAGTTGTTGAAGATGGCTACAACGAGAAATTTTTAAAAAAGCAAGTTGCATCCAACCGGTTTAGATATAGTGAAGAGCCTTCAGCATTTGTGTCATACGAAGAAGTGATTTTGAAGTTACCAAATCCTTTGACAGACCGAAGTGCTCGATATTTAGATATGATTTATTTTAATGTCGCTCTTACTGAGTACAGCTTATCTTAATACTGAAGTTATTGTTTTATAAACATTTCTTTATGTTTGACGTTAAGGGTTTTTAAAGATATTTTTTCCTACGACCACCATCCAAAACACTATTTTGCACATTGGTTACAGTACGCAAAATCAGCAATTTCTCATAGCAACAAAAGTTGTGGGAAAAGTGACATAAGGCATAGCCAAAGTAACATAAAGCATAGCCAAAGTGACATTAGGCATACCCAAAATAAATAAATCCCATGCAAGGAAAGTTACATTTAAAATACGTTTCTTAAAACGTAAATTTGTTACCTACTGTAATATTTAATAAATCTTTAAATACGATCTTTAGTAATTTATTTAAATGAAATGCAGAAATTTTCACCGCCAAAAGCTATGCCATGTTAGAAAAATTGCTCATAAAAAAGTATCGTTTTGGATGGTGGTCGTAGGAAAAGTACAGTGTGCAACATGTGCGCAAATGCCACTTATAATTACACGAGAGCTTTTTTTTGTCGAAGTAAACTTGACATGTATCAATAAGAATTTTGTTGCCTGGCAATTTAACGAAAAAAACTGCCTCTGGAAAAATTACGAGTCCGTAGAACGAGTAATTTTTTTCTGGCAGTTTTTTGAGTTGAATTACCTAATGGCAACAAAATTCGAATTATAAATGTCAAGTTTACTTCGACAAAAAAAAGAGCTAGAGTGTAATTCGGTAAGACAATTTAATGAATATCTAAATCAATAAATTAAAAAATGAGATGTAAATTAGTTTATTTAATTTAACGGAAAAGTACAATTGTTAAAAACACAATTATTAAAAATAGCTTTTCTGACAACGCAAGTTTGAGAAAAATTGACGTAACGTCAAAAATTTGTTTACAATGCTGGTTGTCATGCTTTCAAAAGTTAGGTTCGTTATTTTCGCTGGAAAAGTTAGGGCAAACTTTTTTCGCTGTCATAATGACAAAAAAAATATACGATTCTTACAAACAATCAATGTGAATTTTTTAATTGTGTACTATTAATTATTAATTATTTTTTGGTACTATTTCTTAAATGAAATTATATACAGTGCGTCCATAAAGTAACGCATAAATTCATTATTGGATGAATGAACAATAAAATTAGAAATTCCCGAAACAGGTCGATTTTTGATGTCAATTTAACATTGTTTCAAATCATAATCTAATATACAGGGTGAACCACTTTCGTGTAATGACGTCATAACCAAAAATGTATAATATGTTGCTTCAAATTGGTACAGGGTGGGCACAAATGCAAAAAAAATATGAAAATTGTTTATGGAAAGTAATAAGTTACTGAATGTAATAAACAAATTAAATGGAATTATGTAGTTATGCAATTAATGTGATACACTTCCAAAAACAAACAAACAAACGAAAATTTACAATAAATGTTCAAATTGTTCTCCATTGACCGTTAGACAATGACTGAACCGGGCATTACTTTCGTCTCTAACATTCTGTAGCATAGCGGGTGTTATGCTCTGTATTTCTTGTCTGATTCGGTCTTGTAGTTGAGGGATATTTCCAGGTCTGTTTAAGTAGACTTTAGATTTTAAATAACCCCATAAAAAGAAGTCTAATGGGCTCAGATTAGGTGATCTAGCAGGCCATTCCACTGGTCCCCTTCTTCCTATCCACCTTTGTGGAAAAGTTGTGTTTAAAAAATCGCGCACAGCTACTGCGAAATGTGGCGGTGCGCCATCCTGTTGAAACCAGATTCTGCGGTCTACATTAGTGGGTATTTGAATATCAGGAAAAAGCTGGATCAGATCAGGAATTAATGTATTTTGTAGGAAATCCAGATATAATGCTCCTGTTAAGTTTTCATTCAAAAAATATGGACCAATAATTGTATTTCTCACAATACCAGCCCATACGTTAGTTTTTTGTGTCTTTGCGAATGGTACTCTTGCATCCAGTGTGGATTTTCATCAGATCAATAACGGGTGTTTTGCCGGTTAACATGACCATTCAAATAAAACGTTGCCTCGTCTGAAAATAAAATGTTATCAATGAAATTGTTATTTTGGTTCATCATATACTCGCAGAACTCAGTTCTTCGATCAAAGTCGTCTTCAGCCAATTCATGGATGAGACGTACTTTATAAGGACTGTACAGTATGGATTTTGTACAGCCGACAAAATTATGTCTTGTTGATTATTTTCATCAATTTTTGGTCTACCTTGCGTTGCTGCATCCCTCACATGTCCTAATTCTCTGTATTTTCGCTCTATTCTACTTACCGTAGATTGTGAAATAGGTTCACGATCTGGGTGCATTTTATGGAATAATCGGCATACCTCTTGTTGAGTCCGCATCTTATCGCCAATACCAATCATCATTAATATTTCAATCCTGTCACTTTCGGTTAAAGGCATTTTGTAAAAAAAAGTTCACGAACGTACCTTCTCTAAAGGGTTAACCTTATCCTTATCCTAGAAGACCTGTTAACGAATCCTTAAAATCGATTATGGCTCCAAAAATAAAAAACAAATAGTTATCCCGAGAACAAGAGTAGGTGAGGTACTTAGAAAGTTACCGTCCATCGGGAGGTCAAACACAATTCCCTGTTCGTCTTCTGTCTGGTAACAAAGGACAAATTCAAGATTGAGCCACCTACCGAGATGTGTGGTGTTAGGATGATATGTAAAAGGGATACATGCGCCAGGAAGTAAGTCATCAGCTAGAAAAATTTTTGTTAACAGTGAACAGTGCGCGGAAAGTAAATAAACATTCGTCAACTTAGTGAATTTGATAGGGGTCGGATAGAGGGACTTCGGGAAGCTGAATTTTCTTTTCGGGAAATTGCAGTTAGAGTGCAAAGAAGTGTAGACACCGTGGTTAGGTGTACCCAAAAAGCAAGGGGCTCTGGACGCCCCCGTAGAACATCGGACCGTGAAGATCGCCGCCTAAGATTATTGGCCTTAGGGGACCGTTTCTCCACTACCAGGTCCATTGCAAATGAATGGTTTGCAGAACACGGAAGACCTATTGGCATGCGAAGTGTTTACCGACGAATAAGACGTTTTGGCCTATTTTCATACCGACCACACTGGGTCCTCCCTTTAACTCCAGAACACCGACGTAATCGCCTTGAGTGGTGCAGAGAATGGTCACTCTGGGATCAGGAATGGAACAGTATTGTCTTTAGTGACGAGTCTCGATTTTGTTTAGGCATGCACGATGGTCGAGCGAGGGTTAGAAGACGACATGGTGAAAGGCGAAATCCACGGTTTTTTGTTGCAAAGCATGTTCATCAAACTGTTGGAGTTATGGTTTGGGGTGCTATAGCTTACAAAATAATGCCCGACCACATGTCGCAAGAGTCACAATAGACTTATTTCAACATAATGATGTCACATTGTTACCTTGGCCACCAAGATCTCCCGAATCCCTAATTGAGCACGTGTGGGATATGATGGGTAGGAGATTGTTCAATTTGCAACGTCCTCCTCAGACTCTAGAAGAAATTCGAGAGGAGTTGGTGGTGCATGGAATGAGATACCACAGGAGGACATTGGCCACCTGATCAGAAGCATGCCTAGGCGTGTTGAAGAATGAGTATAACACACCGGGGTGCTTCCACACATTATTAAAGGTAAAAGGGCTTTAAAACAATCCAATCATTTTGAAATTTTTATTATTTACTTATTATGCTTCAGTAAGTACTTATACAAAATTTTATAAAAATAAAATCATTTAAACTGGGTGTTCGGATTTTTATGTCACTTAGTATAATAAGAAAAACATTACGAAACATTAAGAAAAACCGTTGGATTACATAAACACTAGTGTTTTAAGAACAAGTTAAGACAAAACTCTTTTTTAAAAAATACTTTATTAACACTTCTTTCGATTCTCCCTGTATTCGGTAACACACACGCGCTTAGTAACGCGGAAAAAAAGAAGCAGATTAAGACGTACAATAATTAAATGTATCCGAAGCATATTTAAAAATGTCTGGTATGGAAATGAATTAAAAAAATAAAAATAAAAATGATAAGCAATCTAAATATTAGGTATAAACATGCGGTTACCGCCCTAATGAACAAACGAACACGATGACGATGTTGATAATGATGATGAAGAAGAGCTCTCAAGGTCGTTTGGAAATAATAAAACGAAACCAGATGCAATGTACCTTACGTATATACTAATAACTTTACGGTTTAATCTATAAAAGTGCTACTGGGTATGGACTCGTATTAAAATATACGCTGTATCATCTTCATTCGAAAGAAGAAGAAACGAGAGTGTATATAGAGCGGCACATTGTTGTGGAATTTCAGACAGTTAAATCTGAAGATAGTTTTTAATTTGGGGATTAAAACAGTAAGCAAATTCCTTAAAACGAGAAGTGGAAAATGGAATTCGTCATATCTTCCAAAGAAATAAATAATAATAAAAAAAAACATTAAACAAACGCTTTCATTGTAAATTCGAAAAATTCTCCCACACTAGTTTTAAAAACATTGCCGTGAAACACGATTTTCAATACTCTGTATAAAACTATTAAATATCCATTTATTTTTTTTCTATCGCACTCCTATCCTTTTCATAGAATGAATAGATAGTATACGGGTGGCTTAAGATAAGTAGAAATCGATAATTGCGAAGCCAAACATTTTATAACAAACTTATTATCATCCACCAGCTACCTATTTAGTATTTTTTATATTTTGTACTTATTAAAATCTTCATTATAAAACGCATTTGCGTATCGTAATGTAACTTTTACGGACGCAAATTTTTGTTTTAAATGGTTGGCGACATGAGTGAAGTATCTAAAGGCAAGACTATTGACATTGACATTTGTGGCTAATAGCAATTTATTAATTTTATATTGTTCTTTAAGAAAGTATCTGTGAATATGAATATAATATTTTACTTATATAATATATTATTATTGGTATATTATTCATTTTAAAATATTTTAAAACATTAACATTTGATAATTTAAATGTCACAACTGTCAAATTTTATAAATTACACAGTGCTGCCGACATAATTTTTAAAATAAAAATTTTTCGTAATTACATAAAAATAAAAAATTAATTTAAAAAATGGTAAAAAGGGCAAAATATAAAAAATATTATAAACAACTTATTTCATATGAAATGCGTTGTTTAATATACTATTTCACATTAAATGGTATTGGCATGTTAACTGCAATAAACTATACCCGATTTAATCTCATTGTCTAGAAAATCATCAGGTAAAACATGCAAATGTGCTACAGGGTCGAACTTAAGAAATTCTAATTTTGCATTATATAGGAGATATACAAGTAATTTATTTAAATGTTACAATTCTATTTTATATCTAGTTCAGTGTCGCTATCGCTATCCTCATCTAAATTAATTAAAATTGGCGCAATTGATTTTACAGAAAGGTCCGAATTTTCAACATTTATAACATGACTAACAGAACTTTTCCAATTCTCGGTAGGAATGTCATTCATACACTTTCTAATTAATTCTACCACACTACCACTTAAGTCGGAGAAGTATTTTTTCCGCGCACACTCGATTTAAGTTGATGCCACATATGCTCTATGGGATTGAACACGCAGTAGTAGGGAGGTAGTCGTAACACTGTATGTCCCAATTCTTCTGCAATTGTATCACAAACATACGTTTTTTTTTAAGAAAATGACCTCAGCACTTGTAAAAGTTATTTTTTTTTGTATAATTTTTCTCAAATTATATGTCATTTGCAGCCATGAAGTTTTGAATCTCCAATTTCGTATTCTTTGAGCTGGAATTTTTTGAAATTGTCGACTATGATAGCTTGCGTTGTCCATTACTATAACGCTGTTTGGCGGAATGTTTGGTAACAGACAATTTTTAAACCAATCTTCAAAATGCTCTGCTGTCGTATCTTCGTGATAATCAACACAAGAGTCCTTAATATTTTTGACAGAAAGCCACATAGCGTTTGGGATCCAACCATTTTCTGATCCTGCGTGTAATATTGTGTTTCTCTTATCTTTATTTGATGGTGCTTTTGTTTTACACTTATCAGAGGAATCAGGCCATCCTTTGGGGTGTATGGGTGTCAAACCACGTCTCATCGAGATAGAATATTGCCCGATTTTTAGAGCGGTATTTTCTTATTGACGTTATATATTCAGAACGCCAGTTTATTAAACGTGTGGATTCCATTATTACTTGTCTCTTGTCAATTTTGCGATATTTAAAGCCCATTGCAGACAGAGCCTGCCTATTCTGTACGTTGGGGTATAAAATCTTTGCCATTAATGTCTGTAATAACAAATAAGTACAGTTGACAGAAGCAAACATGAACCCTGGGTGGGCGTGTCCTTGTCGCTGTAGTTGTATTTTCCGCGGACCATGTTTGCTTCTGTCAACTGTATTATAAAATTATTGCACGCCGTAACACAAGTGACCATACAAAGACTAAAATGAACAAGAAGTGTTGGCTGTAATCCTCCACAATCCCTCTCTGAGAAACAAAATTACCTGAATCAGGTCCTTTTACATTTATGATGTGCATCTCGGATTTTACAACTTAAGGGTCTAATTGGTCTTATTATAATCCTTCAGTCAATACCATTTATTGCCAAAAATATCTATACTTGTTCGTCAGTTTGGGTTTTTTAAACAGATTTATAAAACCTTTGTAAGGCTTACTATGGTACAAACTGTTAAGGTACGTTTTCCTACGACCACATATGAAAGTGCTAGATTGCACACTTATTTGTTTTTAAGAAAGTAGCCAAAATCAATACACGTATTGAAAAGTAAATATCAATACACGTATTGAAAAGTAAAAAAATATAGTTCTATGATCTGTGACATTTACGTCAAATTTATCAATAGTAAACACATGAATGACAAAGCAAGGACCATTTAATATATTTTTTTAAATTTTCCTTGTGTCAAATATTGTATTGTAATTGCCAATACAAATTTTTCTGCATAAATTAAGAATAAAGAATAAAGTTTCTTATAGGGTTTTAAATTAGTAAAAAATAAACATATTTTTATTCAGTATTATTATTTTTGTAAAAACACTTTTAGAAAGAAGAACAGTTTATTCTTCTTTTTTATATTGGGTTATGTTCCGTGCATGTGTCGAATGTGGATTTTTGAAGTTATGTTTGTGTTTGTGTTTCTGTTTACAATTATCTTTGCGTCTATTATTATTACATTACTTTTCAATTAATTTCACCAACTGACCATTTTACTTTTAATTTTTATAGAGCCCACAAAAAAAAATGAAAATGTCATTTAGCTAATAAAGAATTTTGATGTGAATTCCTGAGAAAGGTGGTTATTTGATTTTAATTAATTATATTTCCATGCAATATATAAACTCGTTTAGATCCTAATTTTTAACATGACTAACAATTAAAATAAATTTTATAAATAAATTTAAAATATTTATTATAATAAGAAATATTGGGGTCGTAGGAAAAATCGTGTACACAACGCGTTGGAAAGTGTATTTCTTGCACTCGTTACGTTTCCGCACTCGCCACTACGCGGCTCGTGCTAAACTTCACTTGTGCGTAATACTTCACTTTCCACACTCGTTATGTAATATACTATTTTACACTCACGCAATTTTCGTTGAGTTGACTTGTTCTTGCTATTTTGGGCAAACTAAACTGAACGATTGTATCCATTTTTAAGTCTGGGCTGTTATTTGTTTAAATAAAAAGACGAATAACCAAAAAAATCGCAGTAGAGTTGGATTCAATAAAGACCCACTTATTCTCAGTAATAATCATAGGCGCAACTAGGGGGGTCTAGGGGGTCTAAGCCCCCCCCTATCTTAGCTAAATATTATGTTGAAATTATTTTAAAAATATAAAATTAAAATTAGAAATCAAGCATTATCATCCGCCAATATCTGATACTACTAAATTGCTACCAGATATGGTGCCACAATGTACTGAAATTTGGACATTTCTATCAGCCGGTCATCCCGCGATTTCAGCGCTGGCACGGCGCGGCGCTTACATACACTATCACCGGCACGAATGCTCAATCTATGTGAATATCGGTGTCGCAGTTTTAATCATTTGATTTTCCAATCTGGCTATATTGTATATTGAAAGAGACATTTGTTAGGCGCGTTACACATATATGCGACGGACTTGGTGCTATGCCATTTTTAATGTCGCTGACACAATGTTAGTTATATAAGTGTGTAAGAATCATTTTGTTTCTTAGCCATGCTAGCTGCACATGACAGTCGATAAAAAGTGGCAGGATCATTTTTTGAAGTAGTTATAAGTGAAAAATGTCGTCTGAAGAAGATGAAGTACCTACTCCTGTTATTCAGTGTTGTTAGGAGAAGAGAACGCCGAAGAAGGAAAAATATACAACGCAATTTTTGGACACATCCCAACTGAAAAAATAATGTGAAAAGTAACCAGTACATTCTTACTCAACAACTTTTTGAATTCCCCGATACATTTCAAAAATTTTTTTAACCTATGCAATGTAATACACTGGTTGTTATTACAGCATATTTTAAAATAAATACATATGATAAAAAATAACATGTGTTTGGACGTTTTTTTTTTCTTTTTTAAATAAATTTTCAAAACAATCACATGCTCCGAGATTTTAGGGACACAGTGAGTATGTTTTAACAGCTGACAAATTGGTTCGAAAAGGCATTTGCTTTTAACTCCTGTCTGTCGCACAGGGCCAGTAACATAAGTGTGTAACGTAACAATGGATAACACAGGTTGGTTTTTAAAAGACATGCAACTAGGACAAAAAAATGTCAGTAGTATCATGTCCGTCGCATATATGTGTAGGCGCAACTAGAGTCGTTTTTTTGGGGGGCTTAAGCCCCAAGGCTATATATGGAATAGAAATAGAACCCAAACAAATAAATCTTGGAAGTTCTCCACTATTAAACTGCTTACTTTGATTGAGTTTACATTTTATACATAGATAAGACATAATTGTAAAACACAAATATATTAAGTTATTGTAAAGATCAGCATGATATAGTTTTTTCCTGGTTTTTCTATATCATTGCACAGTTATACTGATCTTAGAGGGAATTACATCCGGGATGATCCCTTAGGGCTATTAACATCTAGGCTTTAATATTGTTATGTCTTATTACTTCCATACTTGGTCTAACCTTAATACTACCTAAACATCAGGTACCTAGCTACAAACAAACAAAATGTAACTTAAATGTCAATCTGACGATGCTTCTTAGCGAAACGGCCGTCATTGTGATTTAAAAATTTTTCAAATAAACTTGGAAGTTACGTTGAAACGAAGAGTTTTTTATTGTTCTTAATAGGATATGCATGTTCCATTTTTAGTAAAGGATTACATAGTGTAATTATTATATTAAGTTAATTAAGAAAAATAATAAGAGTCCAGACATGGCACTTTGTCCCGTTTCATTTAAAATTTCAAGGGGGTGCTGATGGTGAGGTAGGGGACTTATATTATTATTATTTATTTATTAGTTCTATAAGTATTTTGGTATACAGGTATTTTATTTACAATAATTTTATGAAAAAGTGTTGCAGCATACAGAGTTCTTCGGTTTTCCATATTTAGCCAATTATCATCCTTCACTTTAAAAGTGGAGAACTTCCCAGATTTATTTGTTCATTAACAACTTTAAATTGGGGATCTGCTAGATGTCTTTTTATTTCAAGTTCTTCAAGGAAATCTAAATTTTGTTTTTAATTACAAGTGTGTAGTATTTGGATGTCATTGGTGTGTAAGAGTGTGGTTGGATGTTCAAGTAGGTGTTTTGCATAATTTGACTTATCTGGTTGTTTTAATCTATATGCTCTTAAATGTTCGTTAAATCTTACTTCAAAATTTCTTTGTGTTTGACCTATATACGGGGTTGGGATAAAAACAAAATTACCTAAATTAAAAAAATCAGGTGTTTACAAAATTAATTGTCCAAAGTGTAATGCTGTATACGGGGTTGGGATAAAGTATGGAACCAAGTAAATATCTTTTAAACGAAAAGAACGATATTTATGAAAATTTGCAGGTAAGTGCAATGGAACAAAACGCATCTGATGTACATTTATTTGATGATAATATACTTCCGGTTTAACCGGAAATGCCATCAACTTCTTTAATTTAAATGGGAACCCTATATATTTTTACAGATTTTGAAAGAGCTTGTTATTTTGAATTCATACATACTGTGTTTAGTGAAAAAAATTTGTAAAAACGAGGAATATAGCACTTTAACCAACCTCCTTTGAGTTTTTTGCATTAGAGCAAAAAACTATTTAGATAAACTAATTGATATTGTTTGTATGCATAGTAATAAATAAACAAGTGCTGTTTAGTACGTCTTTTGTTCTTTAAGTGTCAAATTCTAATTGACGGAAATAAATTGCACAATTTAGAAATTTTAATGATGATCGGTTATGGTGATCGTGTTAGAACTCATGAAGAAGTGTGTCATATTTTTAATAATTTGCATCCGGAGAGAAATCCTATATCACGCTCAACAGTAACTAAAACATTACAACGTTTTAATACTACTGGGATGGTAAAAAATTTGCTTAAACCTGGAAGACCGCGGACTGCAACGAACGAAACTGTTAAACAAAATATTGCAATCGATTTAGAAGAATCACCTCAAACTTCCACCACAAATTTGGCACTAAACCATGGTATCAGTCGACGTTCTGTAGGAAAGATATTAATAAGTGAAAAGTATCATACGAATAAGGTACAGTTGGTTCTAGAATTTTCATACGATGATTTTGACTGACGGCTGGAATTTTGCGAACGGCTAATGGACATCTGTAAGGTCGACGAAAATTTTGCTTCTAGCATAGTTTTTTCCGATGAGGCCACTTTATGTTTAAATTGAACAGTTAATCGCCAAAACTCAAGGTATTGGTCAAATGAGAATCCTCATTGGATTCATGAAGCACATACCCAGCATCCACAGAAGTTAAATGTTTGGATGGGAATTGTCGAAAATAAGCTTATAGGCCCATTTTTTATCGACGGAAACTTGAATGGTGACAAGTATTTGGATCTACTAAATAACGAAATTATTCCTGCACTTCAACAGAATGGGCAATTACCACAAAATATTTGGTTTCAACAAAATGGAGCACCTCCCCACTATAATAGACGGGTTAGGGATTTTCTGGATGCGAATTTTCCAAATCGATGGATTTGACGTAGAGGATTCATAGAGTGGCCTGCTCGTTCTCCGGATCTTAGCCCGTTAGATTTTTTTCTTTGGGGTAATCTAAAATCACGTGCTTACGTTAGACCACCAACAAACTTACAGGAATTGATACAAAGAATTATTGATGAATGTGAACTAATACGTGGAGAAGTCTTGGAAAGAGTGACTCAAGAATTTGTTAATAGGATGGAATATTGTCAGCAAGTAAACGGCGAGCATTTTGAACATTTGAAGTAATTTTGTTTCTCATTATTCTAAAATAATGAAATGTACATCTATTGTACTACTAACAGTGAGTTATTCCTCGTTTTTACAAATTTGTTTACATTAAACTCAGTATGTATGAATTCAAAATAACAAACTCTTTCAAAATCTGTAAAAATATATAGGGTGTCCCATTTAAATTAAAGAAGTTGATGGCATTTCCGGTTAAACCGGAAGTATATTATAATCAAAAAAATGTACATCAGATGCGTTTTGTTCCATTGCACTTACCTGCAAATTTTCATAAATATCGTTCTTTTCGTTTAAAAGATATTTTCTTGGTTCCATACTTTATCCCAACCCCGTATACAGCATTACACTTGGACAATTAATTTTGCAAACACCAGATTTTTTTAATTTAGGTAATTTTGTTTTTAGGTACATTTAACAATTTTGTATCAACATTATTTTGTGTTTTAAATGATATTAATGCTGATGTTGCCGAAGATATTATTTTTGAAATTTTATTGGAAATACTTTCACAATATGTAATATTTTTATAACTTTTAATTTCTTTAGTTTGTATTAGTTGTAGTGCCACTTTTTGTTCTTTTTTATTAATTAATGTATTTATTAAATTAATCAATTTCTTTATCAAAGTTAATTTTGTTCGTTGGAATTGAAAATGCCCTATGTATCATAGAATTATAAGCTGCTAATTTATGTGTTATAGGATGATTTGAATTATATGGTATGGTTACATCTGTTTGTGTTGGTTTTCTGTATATTGAATAATTTAGTAAATTATTAACTTTTTCAATTTTTAAATCTAGAAAATTTATTGAATTATTTTCTTCAATTTCTAAAGTCAAATTAATTTTAGGATGCAAGGTATTAATATAAATATATCTAATTGTCGTTCGCTACCTACAAATCCTGCTAACACATCATCAACATATCTATACCAAAATACAATATTGTTTTTATAACTAGAATTAATGATTTTGTTTTGTAAATTATCCATAAAAATATTTGCTAAAATTGGAAAAATGGGACTTCCCATTGGAAGACCCTCATTTTGAATATATACTTTTTTATCAAAAGTAAAATAATTTTGACTAATGCATACATTAAATAAGTCAATTATATCTGATATTATTCCTGGATGGATATTTTTTTCATCTAATATCTTTTTAACTAGAACTATATATTCTTTAGGAGGAATTTTAGATAACATATTAGTTACATCAAATGATACTAATTTAGTATTATTTTGTAATTTACATTTATTTAATTTCTTTATGAAATCTAATGAATTTTGTACGGAATATTTAGATGTGTAACCAGCCTTATATATAATTACCTAATAAACCTCAGGTACCTAGCTACAAACAAACAAATAGTAACTTCAATATGTCAATTTGACGATGTCTAGCGAAACGGCTGTCATTGAGTTTAAAAAAGCAGTTTTTTAAATAAATAGTGGAAGTTTTGTTAAAACGAAGAGTTTTTTTATTATTCTTAATAAGATGGACTTCCAAAAAGTAAGGGTTAGTACAATCAATTTAATTTAAAAAATACTAAACCGAGATAACGATTGAACATTTAAACCAGATTTGCACAACCGGGCCTTTATCAACACAGGATCTTATGACAAAATGTTTGTTTTCCAGGAGTTTTACGTATATAAATTTCCAAATGTAAATGGCGCCCACTCCGTGGTGATCGTGAATAGACTGAAATTAGGTAATTACTTTGAAAATTTTTGGCATCATAATAAAATCAATCAAAACAGTTTATTTTTAGTCACGTGTTTCAAACTAACCAATCAATGCTTAATAAGACTGATAACATCCCTAGGGAAATTATCACTAGGTAGGGTTTACACTAAGTACACTTTTAATAACGATTTAATTTTTTTAAACATTTAATGATTTATTAAAAAAAAATCAGAATTGAAACACGAATTCTATGCTTTTCCACATTTCATAATTGAAGAACAACTAATTCGAACGGTAAAACATCATTCAAAAATTCAAAAAATTTTTTATCATAACTCACAGAAATATCATTGACGGACGATTGGGAATTATTTTCCTTAAAATAATTCCCAGACTATATTTTAAAACATTCTGTATCGTGCGGGCCGCTCTATAGAAATATTGACTCTACTTCATTAAAAAAATAGATTGGTTTTTTTTAATGGTCGTCCTGTTCGCGGACAGCAAACCATTTCGAGTGTTAGATGAACGTGAAATAAAGGCGATTATCGAGAAATAATGCCGACTGCTACCTCATTTTTCATTGAGTCAGTTGTAACAGCGAGAAATGAATAATAAAAAAGCAGAACAAAAAAATACAACATAGAAACAACACAAACAGTCAATTGAAAGAACACCGACGTTTTTAAGATGAAATATGTGCATCCCGATGGGTTACAAAAGAAAAGAAAGTGTAACACTAGTTGCTATGATCAGCGATAGGGTGCTAATTACATCTATAAAGCAGTATTTAGCGTAGGAGAAGAAGAAATAAACAAAAAAATGATTCTCAAGATTGTACAAGTATCTTTACAATAAAATAAGGATAAAAAAGTGATTGCGATGCGGTTTTCTGGAACTCAAAATATTCTTCTATAATTAAAATATTTCGAATTTTTTTGTAAACTAGTTGACTAGATAAGTACCGCAAACAAGATGAAATGTGCCATTGATAAAAATTCTTCGGCGAGATTTATTATTGTGTATATTCAACGAACTTGAACTGATCAAAATTAAATTTGTCTTAGTTTCATAATAATTCAATTAAATGCCAATAAATGAAGCGACGGTTTGGGAATTTATAGTTCTTTTTATCTAAATAAATAACTACATAATTGGTTTGTAGTTAATAAGGGTTTTTTGTATAAAATAGTAGAAAAATGAATGAATCATAAAACTATTCAAATTTTCTTCTTCTATTTATTAATTTAAGTGGTCTGAGGTCCAAAATGAGGGTATTAAATTGAATATAAGAAAATTTATTGTACTAACCCTTACTTTTTGGAAGTCCATCTTACTAAGAATGATAAAAAACTTTTCGTTTTAACAAAACTTCCACTATTTATTTAAAAAATTGCTTTTTTTACCTCAATCTAGAAAATTAATTGAAAAAGTTAATAATTTACTAAATTATTCAATATACAGAAAACCAACACAAACAGATGTAACCATACCATATAATTCAAATCATCCTATAACACATAAATTAGCACTTATAATTCTATGATACATAGGGCATTATCAATTCCAATGGACAAAATTAACTTTGATAAAGAAATTGATATCATAAAACAAATAGCTACATCTAATCTATACAATTAATTTGATAAATACATTAATTAATAAAAAAGAACAAAAAGTGGCACTACAACTAATGTTTCCTAAACAAACTAAAGAAATCAAAAGTTATAAAAATATTACATATTGTGGAAGTATTTCCAATAAAATTTTAAAAATAATATCTTCGGCAACATAAACAATAATATCATTTAAAACACAAAATAATGTTGGTACAAAATTGTTAAATGTAAAAACAAAATTACCCAAATTAAAAAAATCTGGTGTTTACAAAATTAATTGTCCAAAATGTAATGCTGTATATATAGGTCAAACACAAAGAAATTTTGAAAAAAGATTTAATGAACATTTAAGAGCATATAGATTAAAACAACCAGATAAGTTAAATTATGCAAAACAACTACTTGATCATCCAACCTCACTCTTGCACACCAATGACATCCAAATACTACACACTTGTAATAAAAAACAAAATTAAGATTTTCTTGAAGAACTTGAAATAAAAAGACATCTAGCAGATCCACAATTTAAAGTTGTTAATGAAAAAATAAATCTTGGAAGTTCTCCACTATTAAAGTGTTTGCTTTGATTGAGTCTTCATTTTATACATAAATAAGACGTAATTGTAACACAAATATATTAAGTTATTGTAAAGATCAGCATGATATAATTTTTTCCTGGTTTTTCTATATCATTGCACAGTTATACTGTATTTAGAAGGAAGTACATCCAGAATAATCCCTTAGGGCTAATAACATCTAGGCTTTAATATTGTTGTCTTATTTCTTTCATACTTGGTCTAGCCTACTACCTAATCAACATCAGGTACCTAGCTATAAACAAACAAAATGTAACTTCAATATGTCAATCTGACGATGCTAATTCTAGCGAAACGGCTGTCATTGAGGTTAAAAAAGCAATGTTTTAAATAAATAGTGGAAGTTTTGTTAAAACGAAGATTTTTTTATTATTCTTAGTTGAATATAAGAACACTATAAACACTAAACAAATAAATTGCACGGTTTGTTTGATGACAGCTGTTTCGAAATTATTTTCATAACTAGCTAGCGACGAATACTTATTTTTTTTAAACCGTTACAAATCTTCTAACTTCAATACTTATACATTTTCTTAAGCCTCGATGAGGTAGGATGTTAATAAACGATTAAATTGGAAGCACACGAAATTTACCTCGATGAGGTAGGATGTTAATAAACGATTAAATTGGAAGCACACGAAATTTACAAGAAAATATTTCGTATAATTTGGATCGTTTCTTCTTCTTGAAACTATCCTACTGACTGCGCCAGTTATGTTTTTCGTAATGGAAACTTAATTTTTAAAAACTTGATTTTCTAAGAAACATGCAAATGTATTTGTTTGTAGAATAGTTTCTATTTTTACAATTACTAACACTTTTACTAATACATTTTAATCAAACTTATTTAATTTTAGCTTTTAACATTTTTCAATTTTTTATGTTTTCTTGTAACCGTTTTTTTTCAAGAAAAATTTGTTTATTTTATTTTTTTGGGTATATTGTAACGTGAAAGAATAAATATTAACTTATTTTATCAAATTTTGATTTATTATTGACCAAGGACAAAAGAAAATTACAGACTTTTGTAATATCCACTTCAATTGTTGAGCAGTGTATGTAATAATCCTATGGTGAAACAGATAATGTATCGTTTGCTCTCTCGCATGTAGACTTACTCAGTTCTGCGCATATTTAGAACGCATGTAGCCAAACATAGAAAAATTCAATTGAATAAATGTGTTTTAGAGATTTCGCAAGCATGCACTGTAAGGTTAAAATCTACAACGCGAGGAAAAAGAAATATTGTCGGCATTAATGTTCTTTGCCGTACCAACTGTCTATACAGGAGTATTAAATACATGTTTTTAATCCATAAAATACTAACGATTTAGAATGGAAACTGCAATACTAAAAGTAAAAATAGAATTCTGGTAACCGGCCGAACCATTAGATGTCACTGTATCTGACGATGCCCGAATATTTGGTTATAGCTTAGATTAGGAAAGTATATGGATACCGCACTTCGCTTTATTTTGAGCTTGCGTTCTGTGACACATTTTTAGCAGCCGCCATTATTTCTGTGGCAAACAAAGCGAATACAGCGTGTGCTTTATTTGTGAATTTTTAAGTGAAAATTATTGAGATAGTGAATTATTTTTGAACTGAATAATGGTGAATTGTTGTGCTTACGGATGCCGAAGTCGCAGCGAGAAAAGGAGATAGGAATTCCATTTTACAGGTAAACAAACGATTGTATATATAATGACCTTTGTAGATTTTTCTATTTTAAAAGATAAAAGGGTTATCTTTGAGCAATTATATTTAAGTATGTAATTATTCAGTCTTTAATTCATCTAATTATAGTGTTTGGATAACGCGTTTTAATAATATTCATTCTAAATCTGCATAAATAATATATTTTCTTGCTTCAAAACAGCCATTTTACCAATGGCGTAGGTAAGCAATTTTTAAGTTTCTCCAAATAAATCTAGCTATTCATTTCAATAGGAGATTAATGCAAAAAGGACTAACTCAAAACGACAAAAGAATTATTCACTGTAAAATAGGAGAATTTTCACTAGAAAAACATGTAGGTATTTTATGAACTTTTTATTTTTTGTTACAGCCTTCCTACAGATGTAGAAAAACACAAATTATGGATATGTAACACCCAAATTAAGGATTTGGGAACCAACTAAAAATGATAGACTTTGGTCAAAACACTTTGAGGAATGTTGGTTATATAAAACTGATGTAAATTCAAGACTACATTTGCTCCATGAAGCTGTTCCAATAATTTTTCATCAGTTGTCCACATAACTGCAACCCAGGAAGGTATGTACCTACATAACTAATAACAATAAAACACTTTGGCAGTTCTAAGTAAAACATAATTTAAATTTTTTGTGAATTGGAAATATTTATATAAAAATATTGTTTTTTCTAGGCCAAATAGAGAGCACCATTCGAATATATTCAGAGTACAGAACCTGGTCCTTCTACTTCCTCAACACAGTCATTAAACCCAACAGCTGACTGTCCTGGTTAAAAATACTGAAATGGAAGTTACTTCTAGAAACTATTAGAAGTTAAGAGAAGACTAGAAAAATTAGGGTATTGAAACAATCTATAAACAGGATAAAAAGAAAAGTTGTTTTCCATAAACAATTAATAACCAGTTTGAAAAATAAGAACTTGATTGATAATGAAAAAGCCATTTTATTAGAAAATGTGAGTAGTGTAAATAAGCAATTGTTACAAAAAATATGCAATGTCTAAAAATAAAAAATACCCACTTTTCACAATTGAATAATTCAATACTCTGAGTAAACTTAAAGAAAATTCAAATAAACCATTACTTTGTTCTCTTATCAATGATGAGATGTCAATTCGGCAGCACTTGGTATGGAATGGTAAAAGTTTCCACAGTTAGTCAATTTTGGGGTTGATTCAAATGAATTAGCCAAAGAAGCTGTTGTTTTAATGATAGTTGCAATTAATGACACATGGAAGCTTCCACTTGGATATTTTTTGTCTAATGGTTTAAATGGTGAACAAAAATGTTCTATAGTCAAACATCACTATTAATATCAGCAAATAAACAGTTTTAATTTAAGTATTTATTTAATATTAAGGTAGTTATAGATTAATTATGTTAATATTTTCATAACAAATAAAGATTTTTTATAATTACTAGTAAATTTTATTCACTTCCTTCCTTTGATACCAACCTATTATTTGTATCTAAGAAACATACAATTATTACCTATTATGTGGGAAAAATGTATTGTAAACATTATGTTACGCCACTGACCACATCGACTATGTGGCAAGTGGTAACAGTTTCACGACTCGGGTTACGCGTCCTCTCTCTTTCCTTGTCTAAGGGTTATAGTATTAAAATTTTTGTATTACCATTGCGTACTTCTTTATAACAGAAACACAATTATTAATATAAATATTGCATTTATTGCATAAACAACACATCGCTGCTTAAGAAGGAGACCGTCACAACTAAAAAAAGTATAAATGTGAGAAAACGCTATTTAAATATTTTACAGATTTTAAGTTGACAATATATAGCGGTTTGGCTCACGCAGTATTATATTTCTTTGACCATACTAACATGCCTTTTATTATTACATTGCTAGAGTTTAATTAATTGTTGCAAAAATTTTATTTTTCACATTTTTTTTTTAAAAAAATAGTTTTGTGACTGTTTTGACCAAAAAAAATCTGTTTGTAATTATGTTAAATATTAGCAATAACCGAAAGAGGAAATTAAAGAAAATAATTTTTTATAAGAAATTCGGTTGACAAATAAAATAAAACAAGAATTCTTGTGTACAAACCTTTTACCAAAAATATCAAGATGTTAAAAAATAAAAAAAATCGCTAAACCTATTTCTGCTATTAAAATACATACATAAAATATACAAAATTTTAACAGCCTTCTTAATAGTTGTAGGTAAGATGGTATACATTACAATGCCAAAGCAAACAAATGCTGTTCTTGTCTATCATGTGGGGTAGAAGACAGACAAAGATAGTTTCTTCGAGCAGAGACATTGTAGTGCACACCTTTATACATAAAGTAGTTATTACATTATACTTATACCTATACAACTAAATAGTTGTAGGTACTAAAAGTAGTTATTACACTCCACATGGTGGTCGCATTACTATTGCACGACGCTCAACTATTCTCTTCTCTGACTTATTATTGGCAAGCTTGGTTACTTTAATAGACTTATAACTGGCTCCACTATTTCTCAATCGTTTAGACACGTTTTTGAGTCAGTTGTGGTTATTGTATTTTCTTTTTCTGCCTCTTTTTTGTATTGGTGAGCTACCTGGTGATTTATTTGCCTCATTTAATTCGCCGTCACTACTACCTGAACTTGAACTATTTTCATTAGTTGGGTCCAAGTCTGAGATATCTGATCCAAAAGTATATAACTGTTTCTTAACTGTCCTATTCTAGTCTACAATTTGAAACTGGTCATTTTTATCTAACAATTTTAATATTAAGTCAGTACGCTTAGATGGTTTCCCAGTCATGTTTTTTGAGTACAACAAAAATATTAATTTTATTAAATATCCAATTAAAATGTACACATATTATTTATCAATAATTTTGGTAAAAAGTGACGTGTCACTTCTTTCCAAAATATAAACAAAATTTTTATTCAACATTTTCGGAAAAACAGGCATAGCTCTAGAAATAACATAAGGACCACATAAATATTTGGAAAAAGACTGTCATTTTTTGTGTTGTGACATTCTTTATCGAAAAGAATTAACAAAATCTAAGCTTCCCTTAATAAATCAACGTTCTAACTTGGTTTGTGACACTATTTCGTAAAATCTATGTACTGGATCCGACTTGTGACAATCGATTCCTCCGTCATCTAGGGGAGAGTAGCCAAGTTGAATTTGTAACACTTTTACACAATATTAGTATATGGTATTTAGGTTACTTTTACATATAAAACAGGTTTTTTATAATTTTTGAGATGTGACGGTCTTCTTCTTAAGCAGCGACATACATACAATACAAAGTAATCTTCATTTAAAACTAATCTGCCACAGCTTTTAATGTTTCTTTAAAATAGACACTACAAGCCCTTCAATTGTTATACAGTGTCTGTGGAGCAATATTCCTGATCTCAGTATTAATTTAATCAACCCACACACCATTCATTGTACAATTATGCTTTAACTTAAACTGGAAAAGTTAAAGATTTAATACATTTTCTCAACAAAAGTAGTTACATTAAGATGTGTACTTTTTTAATATTGCATATGACTTCCCAATTTTTCTGCTTAAAAAAATACACTTGCAATAAATACTAAACTAACAACAACTAACTAAACAATAACCTAACAGTACCTAACAATAAATCCAAATAAATATACTAAATAGCGATGATACTTTTCCAATGAACATAAATAATAAAGCTTCCTTCAGACGGAATAACACTCTGTGTCCGGATTCAGTGTCTCAAGCCACCATCTCGATATAGAAGTAAATGGGAGCGTTCGAACAATGCCCAGCGAAAGTTTGTTTACGAGCCTTAAGGCGGCATCCCACCGGACGCTCTGCTCTGCGCCGTGCCGTTCGTTTTCGTTCGATTGTGCGCGTTTAGGGCTTGAGCGTTTGGTGGGATCGACAAACTGCTCCGCGCCGTGCAAGTTCGAACAAGGGCGAACATTATCCGTTGGTTGTCGGTACTTCAAAGAAACGTGCGCGTTCAGTGGGACTGGTGTTCGTGATTTGATGTTGTGTTTACATTTTATTTAAAATGAGTTTTGAGTGGAATCATGAAGAAATTGAAAAACTTATAGAATTATATCGAGAAAAACCAGAATTGTGGAATCCAAAAAGCAATAATTATTTTTATTAGTTAAATGTTAAGTTACTTTTATTATGAGTTTACAAGAATACCACTGTTATTTTTATTAGTTGAATGTTAAGGTAACCTACTTATTATGTAAGTTGAATAAAAATTAGTTTTACGTACGCGTATATATTGTTTGAGTGCTTCATTGAGAGCACTACAAACTTTCATAACACTCCTTGATACAGTTTGCTGGGACACTTTGCTAAATGAATCTCCTGTTGCTAGGAACCATAAAGTGATTGCCAGTCTTTCTCTAGCAGACACAGCAACTCTGTAATTAGTATCCTTTTTTCTTATGACTGGTTCAATCATTGTTAACAGGTGCTCGAAATCTTGCAACGCCATACGACAGAAATTTTGAAACTGTCCAGCAACTAAATCACTTAAAAGATTATTTCCTCCATAAATGTCTCTACTTTTAAATACTGGTGTAACCCAATAACGACGTTTCCTCCGGGTCTTTCATTTTTCTTGTAAAAAATGGTTAATTACTATAACAGCAGCACTAGCTACTTTCGTTTCCATCGTGCGCGTGTCAATATAAACTGGAACTTTTTGCTCCTCGACGAACATAGTGCGCAAACTTGCGCCGCTCTGTGTCGTTCTGCGCCGCGCTGCTCGGCACAGCTCGGCACAGAGCAGAGCGGAACAGAACAGAGCGTCCGGTGGGATGCCGCCTTTACGATAACAACGACCGTTCCGAAAGCTTGTCAGTGTCCTAGCTAGAATAGTTTTGTAAACTGTATTTAGCTACGAATATGCTGAGAGAGTTGTTTTTTAAATATATGTATTTTTTTAGTTTAAAGTGGATAGTAAGTTTTATGTAGTTTATTCTAGTATTCGTAGGGTATAGTGGGTTTTTTTTGGCCTTGGAAAATAATCCCATTTAGCCACGATTAATTTTTTATCAATTAATTATTATTTAATTTGTTTTAATTTATAATCTAATCAGCTGCATTCTCTCTCTCTCTCTTTTTCTCATACATGGCCCTACAATGCAACAAGGAAAAGATAAGATGAGGTACAGCGGGAAAAACAGGGGTACAAAACTTCACGCTAAGGTGCCCTTCGCAGCGACTTAAGTACACAAACAAGACAGACAACGGAAAGTAAGGTGATTACACATACGGAAAGACAATAGGTTTACAAGACTTTTTACCATATATTTCAAACATACTTTCAAATTTTTCTTTTACAAGATTTTAAAAACTCCCACAAAATATTACGAATTTTTATATTTCGACGTGCTAGGTAGAGTAGTGAAATATGATTCTGAGGCAAGGTTGTAGGTTCATTTAATAGAGAATATAGTTTAATAGAAAATAATTTGTAGCGACCCTATTGTGAGCACAACCAAACATCCAGTGATTTAAATCATCATAATCTCCATTACAATCACAAAAAGCAATAATAGCACTTAATCTAACTTTAGATAAATAAGAGCGAACTGTTGCATGACCGACAAGGCATCTAAAGTGCCATCTTTCATCTAATGAAGAAACAGGAAGGATTGGATGAATCTTGCAGTATGAATTGTTGCTCCTGTTACAAAAGCGCAACCATTCTATTTCCCAGTTTGGTTTAAGACTTCCTTCCTTTCTGCAACAGAGTCTCTCCATGGTAACCAATTGAATTCTGCGCCAGATGAGAGGGCTTCTTTAGCTAATTGGTCAACTTTTTCATTTCCAGGAATGTTGGAATGTCCGTTAACCCACATAAAGTAGATCGAGATCTTTTTTTCTTTCAATTGTATGGATATGTTTTGTGGTATTTCTTAGAGATAGTAGTGCAGATTGAGAGTCTGACATAATGACGAACTCATTAAATTTTAAAGTGTTCTCGTTAATAAAAACTAAAGCCTGATGGATGGCTAGTAATTCTGCAGTAAAAATTGAACAATTGGAGTGTAATTTAAATTTAAGAGATTGATCATTGTTTTTAATGTACACCGCACATCCAACAACTTTAAATTGAAGATCTGCTAGTTGTTAATGAACAAATAAATCTTGGAAGTTCTCCATTATTAAACTGTTTACTTTGATTGAGTTTACATTTTATACACAGATAAGACGTAATTGTAAAACACAAATATATTAAGTTATTGTAAAGATCAGCATGATATAGTTTTTTCCTGGTTTTTCTATATCATTGCACAGTTATACTGATCTTAGAGAGAAATACATCCAGGATAATCCCTTAGGGCTATTAACATCTAGGCTTTAATATTGTTATGTCTTATTACTTCCATACTTGGTCTAGCCTTAATACTACCTAAACATCAGGTACCTAGCTACAAACAAACAAAATGTAACTTAAATGTCAATCTGACGATGCTAATCAGCGAACAGGCCGTCATTGTAATTTAAAATATAATTTTTTCAAATAAACTTGGAAGTTATGTTCAAACGAAGAGTTTTTTTTATTATTCTTAAAATAAATGTATTTATTTGATATTTCTTTGCGTTTTTATTGTTGCAGGTTTAAGATAAATAATTTTATAGTATAATGAAAGTTTTTATTATTAATTATTAAAATTTAGTTATCATTTCAGGTCAATTGCTTGATGTATCAGCAGTCATCTTTAATATATTGAGATAGATCGCAATTGTCGGCCCTAAGATCAACTAATCCAGGTGACCAGGATTTAAAAAAAAATTTTTTGATTGTCATTATATGATAAGAGATGTCAGATTATGAATATTTTTTGAGAGAATTGTCAGATTGTTATTTAAAAAGTTTAACTCATTAATTAAATATTTATGATGGAGTAAGGAGTATTATTTCTCAAAGAAAGAACAGTAATTGTTCATAACAAGAGAAGAATATAAATAATTCTAATGTTTTAAAAGTAATTATAGGAAAGTATTCCATAGGGTAATTCATTCCGAAATTAAAATTCCGTTTGGCGACCAAAAATTAGAAAACCCATTAGAAATTCTAAATTAAATACCAGAGAGGAGACAGTAGTCCAAGCTGAGTAGAAAAGAATCCCCAAAGGAGGGAAATAAAGTGAAAATAGAAGGAAGCGACCGCTACTACAGAAAGCATTCCAATAAACTCAAGAAGAAGATAAATAATAGTGAATTTTATATATATTTGTTTTAGGTAACCTTCAACTGAGTCCACCTTGAGATTGTGGGATCGACGAGTGCGCATCTTCGACGGCCCATATCAATACATTTAATAATCAGTATTTTGTTTCTGTAATAATTGGACTTCATTATCTTGTAAATTAAGCTATAAAGAGCTTTTAATACATTTTTATTATATAAAACCATTCCCGTTTTAATTTCATGCCCATGCGCAATGCATGCAATGCCTATTCCCAGTAAGACAATAGTTACTACTTCTTTGCTGGTCTTTACCAAATGGAATATACAGTTAGGTGAAAAAATGAGTCAACATTTCGGTAGAGGGCGTCAGGGATAAAACATGATCTAAAATTTTAGCATTGAGATTACCATGTATGAATAATACATTAAATACAAACGTTCATTAGGTACCAATGACTTGATGTTTTTTCATTATGCTAGCCAATTGCTTTACTTCAACTGCTTTACTAGCCTAAATACCCAACTTTATTGACTTTTGCTGAGGTAGTAAAGTGGTTTCTTATTAACTAAGGTAGAAAAACACAGAGACTACTTGCTGAGCTGCGTATTAAACAGTTTATGAAAATTATGAACCGATTTGCCACCAATCCACAATCTAGTTGTTAACGAGTGCAATGTTTATCAATAAATTGTTTTTGGCCTCAGCAGTGTTAACAATACAAATGTATCAAAGTAAACAATTTTAAAATCTACATCGTTCAAATGAACTAACTCTCTTGATTCATTCTAAACACTAAATTTCTTCGTAGAAGAAATATATACATCTTTTTTACATTATTTTTCGAGTTTTGTTTCATTTACCTGACTAGATAAACTTGTCGGTAGCACAATAGCTGATCGGATCGGTTCATTATCGACACCATCAACGGCCTAAAAATTGTTTTTGCTCAATACAGTGTTTCCTAACCGCGATGACTTGTGAAAAAATGCCATGTAGCTTTTTAAATGGGTTTCGAATAGGAACACCCCATAATATAAGGGGTATCGCTTCTAACTAAATACAAATTGTTTTTTCCCCATTCGTTTATCGAATTTTAACGGTCAGTGGTAAGTGCCGTTTCGACCAAGTGTGAAGGAAAAAATGATCTCGAAGGGAATATTTTAATTGGAAAACAAAAATGGTAATTCATTTACGGGAGGACGCACACTCTCGAACTAAATTTAAGATACAAAAATAATTATTGATTTCGACAGAAGATAATAACAATATTCTATACAAGGGAGGCAAGGGAGAGACATGCGTTATTTTGGCAGTGGTATAATTTGAAGCCCAAGATAAAATATAATCTCTTCTGAATGGTTTATGTTATTTTTTCCACGGTCTCATTAACTTAAAAACACGAATTTTGTCATTATGAAGTACTTAAGTAGCACCGGAATTATTGTATTCGGATTTAACTATTTATTTAGTAGTCGTTGAGTTGGTCAAGTCAAGAAAAAAAAATTTCACTTAAGAAAATGGCAAGGCTAATACCTTTGAATTTGGTGTCTTCAAAATTTGAGCAAAATCTAAATTATGTTATTTTTTGTTAAGAATAGTCTAGGACCACTAATTTGACCACGTAGAATACGAAAATGGCCTTAAAATTGCAGAAATGTCAATAGTTTTCATCGAAAATGGCATCCATATGGTTGTACGGCACCACTTCCTACCGAATGCAGATTTAACATGGTTCTGGACTTGCTATCGAAAAACTGACTGCACCAGTCGATTTAGCGACTAAAAAAACCCTATTTTCCATATTTTCAAGCATGTCAAAGAAAAAAAAAATTTCACTTAAGAAAATGGCAAGGCTAATACCTTTGAATTTGGTGTCTTCAAAATTTGAGCAAAATCTACATTATGTTATTTATTGTTAAGAATGGTCTAGGGCCATTAATTCGACCACGTAGAATACGAAAATGGCGTTAAAATTGCAGGATGACGAATAGTTTTCACCGAAAATGGCATCCATATGGTTGTACGGCACCACTTCCTACCGAATGCAGATTTAACATGGTTTTGGACTTGCTATCGAAAAACTGACTAAACCAGTCGATTCAGCGACTAAAAAAACTCTATTTTCCATATTTTCAAGCATTTCAAAGAAAAACATTTTTTGACTTAGAAAATGGCAAGGCTAATACCTTTGAATTTGGTGTCTTCAAAATTTGAGCAAAATCTAAATTATGTTATTTTTTGTTAAGAATGGTCTAGGACCACTAATTCGACCACGTAGAATACGAAAATGGCGTTAAAATTGCAGGATGACGAATAGTTTTTACCTAAAATGGCATCCATATGGTTGTACGGCACCACTTCCTACCGAAAGCAGATTTAATATGGTTCTGGACTTGCTATCGAAAAACTGACTGCACCAGTCAATTCAGCGACTAAAAAAACCCTGTTTTCGATATTTTCAAGCATTTCAAAGAAAAACATTTTTTCACATAAGAAAATGGCAAGGTTAATACCTTTGAATTTGGTTTCTTCAAAATTTGAGCAAAATCTAAATTATGTTATTTTTAGTTAAGAATGGTCTAGGACCACTAATTCGACCACGTAGAATACGAAAATGGCGTTAAAATTGCAGGATGACGAATAGTTTTCACCGAAAATGGCATCCATATGGTTGTACGGCACCACTTCCTACCGAAAGCAGATTTAATATGGTTCTGGACTTGCTATCGAAAAACTGACTGCACCAGTCGATTTAGCGACTATAAAAACTCTATTTACCATATTTTTAAGCATTTCAAAGAAAAAAAATGTTCACTTAAAATTGGATGTCTTCAAAATTTGGTCAAAATCTAAATTATGTTATTTTTTGTTAAAAATGGTCTAGGACCACTAATTTTAACACGTAGAATAAGAAAATTACGTTAAAATTGCAGGATTGCGGATAGTTTCCAGCAAAAATGACATCCATATGGTTTTACGGCACCATTTTCCCCCGAATGCAGTTTTAACATGGTTCTAGACTAGCTATCGATAAACTGACTGCACCAGTCAACTCAGCGACTAAAAAACCCATTTTTGATATTTTAAAGAATTTCAAAGAAAAAAAACATTCACTGAAGAAAATGGCAAGGCTAATACCTTTGAATTTGGTGTCTTGAAAATTTGAGCAAAATCTAAATTGTTTTTTTTTGTTAAAAATGGTCTAGTACCACTAATTTGACCACGTAGATTAAGAAAATTGCGTTAAAACTGCAGGATTACGGATAGTTTCCAGCAAAAATGACATCCACATGGTTTTACAACACCACTTCCACCCGGTTGCAGATTTAACATGGTTTTAGACTTGCTATCGAAAAACTTGCAGTACCTAATCAAGAAGGTACTTATTTTAAAAAAGATGTCTAGATACTGTGGTTTTTTAGGCACACCAACTGAAATGTAGTGATTACTTCATAATTTCTTTCATATTTTATTTACTATTGTTTGTAAAAAATATAACAAATATTAAAAAAACCAAAACAATGTAAAATTGTAGAGTTTATTTTTTGAAAAAACAGTGCATGCAACTCTCATGTAATGTTTATTAATACACGAGCATTAACCGGAATACCAAACGAGCCGAAGGCCTACTCATATATTATAATTTAATTTTTTTTATAGAAATTTGTTATAATCTTGCTTGTTTTTATATTATTTCATTCAAATATGAAGTACAGACCTAGAATATAAATAAAAAATATGTATGGTCAGTAAAAGCTAAAATATGAAATATGGATATCGATTACCATAAATGGATTTCTGTTTAAAACAAGTTCCAATTTTTTCAGGTACCCTATACCTGTGTTTAAATTGAAGTTATCTACACTCTTACAAACATGAAAATTGATAGACAAATTACCTACGATTTATAAAATTTCATCAACCCTATTTTTGTTACATATTTTATATTCCCTAACAGTAATTATTAATTTCATAAATCCAGAATAGTGTATCACTACAGTCAGGAAGTACCTTACCTACACATACTTTTGACTTGATATGTTACAAGCGTTTTTTATGAATAAAGTTATACTCGTAGGTTGTCTTGCTCACATAGATAAGCTGTCCCGCCCAAAATTTCATGCATTGACTCTTTACAATATCAATAACTCAACTATAAAAATAAATAATGTAGAGAAGGGCTGCCGTTGTCCTCGGGCATCCCGCGTCTTTAGCCACTGTGAGACAACCAAAATATTCTTTCGGTATACTGTAAATGTTTTATTATCCTATTAAAAGTAGTCGAAGAGTAATATATTTTCTTTTTGAGTGACTCGTCACTCAATGTAACGACATCGATGCTACTTCCCTACTGCGTTTAGTTCGGTAAAAAGAATTCTACAATTTCGAAAAATTTCTCTGAACCTTCGTTTACGACAGGGACCAATAAACTTCTATTTAGTATATTGTAAAATGTAAATGGTTCGATTTTTGGTGCATTTAACGCTAATCAGGTCGTATTTTTGTCAATATGACTTACTAAATTGTTAGATTATGACCTCGACATGCAGCTGCTGTAAGAGATTAATTTTACAGTAATTAAATAAAAGTATGTTTCAAAAACCTGGTAAACACTTTGATTAATATTTTTATTAAAGTAATTTCTGTCCAAACCTTAACCTTTTAGTGCTTTGCTTACGTTTGTCTTTCATCCGATGATTTTACTTAGACCAGTCTTCTGGATCCCAAAAATAAATTCTCCCATCATATAATAATGACCAATCAAATTACTTTTTGTAAAGGGACCTACAACCTGCAATAGTAAGACCATTACTCACATATGGGGCGGTGGTTTGATGCACAAGAGCTATTCTCTGCGAGAAAAACCTCTCGAAGTTTCAGTGACTTGCCTGCTGTGTATGTATCACTGTGATTCTAAATTTGACTCCACTGCACATTCAGCTAGAAACATTAAGGAAGAACACAATATATCAAATAATTAAAGAAGGAATTATCAGATAAAACCCTCGATCACTTCAATTTGATCAAACTTGGAAAATGTCCCAAGATGATACATCAAATAAATGCAACTTTGTGAGAAAATTCATAACAAAGTTGAGTAAAAAATCTGAATAGGATGAAGACATCATATAAAACTGAAACAAAAGTGCCAAGCTAGAGGAGACAAAGCCTGGGTACATAGCTAAGCATCTTTTAACAAGAACCCAGCGCCATCAAAAGATGTGCGGAATTCAATGTTGAAAGAAATTTCCGTAGACAAGAGATTGTCATCATGTCGGATACAATCAGTCCGAAGATGGTTTAGAAATGCCTAGGCAATAAGAATAGAAGTAAACTAAATAGCAAATAAGCTGGCAAAACAGGGCACCTAAATCCCATATGTGGGACCAGAACCAGCTTGTGAGATCACCACTAGCGCAATCTTAGATAAACTAACAAAAGAAATGAAGGGGGAAAAGCCAAGTACAGGAATCAGCTGGAAGCACTACGACAAGATAAGTTGCTTTTGGTAAACTATGACCAGAAGAGATCTCTTAGCTGCCTCAACAGTAAAAAGGTTCTGAATTTTAACGGGAATATTAATTAATTGCTTTTGGTAAACTATGACCAGAAGAGATCTCTTAGCTGCCTCAACAGTAAAAAGGTTCTGAATTTTAACGGGAATATTAACCGGGATTGCCGGTTCAAAGGTCACATGAAGAAACTAGGGTTAGCAGATGAAGCAAAGTGCAGATTCTGTGAGGAAGAGGACGAAACCTCAATACAAATACTCTTGGAATGCCCTGCCTTGCAGAATTCTAGGGCCAGATACCTAGGATCACATGAAATAGAAGAGGAGGATCTACCTGATTTGAAGCCTGACGATGTTCGAGTTTCTAAGGAAAATAGTACTAGAAGAGCTGCTATAAGTCTGAGAAAATATCACAACCGTGGAAGGTAAAGGGGGACACAATAGATCCTATATGTCCCAGCATACTTATTCATACATACATACATACCTACATACATACATACCTACATACATACATACATACATACATACATACATACATACATACATACATACATACATACATACCTACATACATACATACCTACATACATACATACATACATACATACATACATACATACATACATACATACATACATATACTATACTATGAAGAAAGGCAACTAGAATTTAAAAATTATTCATTATTCATTTTTATTTTGAATCGAACGGTGTAGTTAGATTTTTATTTTTATTAATATTTTAAAGTAATTATAAACAATAAGCGAGTGGACTATTTTTTTTAATTGATATTTAAATAATGTACCTACATGAATATCAGGCGATTTAATATTTTTTTTATTCTTTTGTTACATTAAAACGTGATTCACTAAGGGTGGGATCATTTAATAATCTTAATAAAAAAAATAAAAAAATAAATCCCACCAGAAGTGAAATAAAACAAATAATACGAGTGGTTGTTGACCAATTTTTAGTTAGGGAACAAATGTTTCAGAAAGTTAACGAAGTAAGTACCCAGAATTCCCTCTTTCTGGGGTTACTCCGGCCTGACCGGGCATTCGGGGTTACTTGAATAACCAATGTATTATTGAGGCGGGAAGTTTGGAAAAGAAGTTACATTTTATCAAATACATTTATTGACGATGAAACAAGCAATTTATACTTCACAATACTGGTGATTGGACATGTTATCTATCGACTATTGTACTTATTAAACAAAATCTAATGAAAATTGAATTGGAAAGTAAGAGAAAAGAGTCCCACTTTTTAGTAGCTACTAAATATTTGGTCCTTTACAATAAAGAAATATAATGAATGAATATTACGTATGTTATTTTTACATTTTAACTTAATACTTCATGTGTTACACATTTTATTAATTATCCTTCTTAATTTACCATGATTGTACGTAACAGTAGCGAAAGTAATAAGATATCACAGCATTTATAGAGTGGAGAAAAATCAAATATCAGGTTATACAATTAAATTAAACTTATCTGCCGGGGCTCTTCTACCCGTACATCCAGCAACTCCAGCTTGACTGGTCGTTCGAATAATTAGGTCAGTGTAGGTGGATAAAATCCTTGTTGGCGGTCTTCAGGGTCCAGGTGGTCAGTTGGGTATCCAACATCACGTTACCACTTAGCACATGATACTCTTCGTTAAAACGAGTAGGTAAGGTATCCTACCCCGGGACAGCGCCTAAATAACAAAATACCAATGCTTAAACGCGAGGTTTTTGGAAAGAACCATTATCAATTCAAAACAACACAAATTACAAAGAGAATCAAGCTATGGTTACCAATTTTCCTTTACTATCATAACTGAAAGACAAACTACAAAAAAAACCAAAAGAAATCTAATAAAATGCTATACAAATGGCGGAACTTACCATGAATAGGTGCTTATAAGTGTGATACTCCGCAATCTTGGCGTTTTCTAACAATTCCTACTTTAACAATAATTGTTAGATCTGGTCACACGGAAGCCGTAATATTTGATCCCCTATAAGGGTTATTTAAACGAAATAGTTAAATAGAAACCAATCACGGCTTAAGGACTATTCTTTGCGCTGGATTTTTCGAAAAAGACCCACTAAATACACCGAGCAGTGATATACACCGATCGAGGCGATGGTTGGTAGATGCGAACCTATCTTATTAGGTAGGCCGACAAGTGGCTGTTTTGATAAAATTCTCGTATAACCGAATAGTTCAAGCGTCGAGCATCGGACCGGCAAATGCGAAACCTGAGCCCAATCCGCCAGACTATGCTAATTTTTTTTTGGCTATATTTCTACTATTTTATTTATATTTTGTTTTTGGTTTTGATAGCAAAACATCGAAAATGATAGAAATTCGATATTTAGCAACCTTGCCGATAAATAATTTATCTTGATAAATTATTTAATTGTTATTTTTCATCTCTTTCAGAAAAAATGAATTGTAACACTTTTATTGATCATACGAACTCTAAAGCACTAATAAAGTTAAAATAATATTCAAAAGTTTAAAATTTTGCCGCACAAGCAAGTGACGTCAGGGGAAGAGAACAACACGGTTGCCACTTGTCAAAATGAATCAGCGAATTTCATTCAGGAAATAATCACAATTGATTCTCAAATATTGATGTTTTGAACATTAATTATGAAGTGAACTATTAAACTGTTATATATTCTCTCAGATACAATGATGATGTGCTGAAGGAGGAGGGCTCTTTTACAAAATATGAAAATAACGGAGTGCAATTTTTATAGATAACACGCTTGAATGTAAAATTATCTGGTCATTTTTATGCACGAGTGTAATTCAATGGAATATTTCACGAATAAAGAAATAAGTATTGATTTTTTTCTGAGAAAAATCACATACTACTGACAAAGACTATGAATAAAATTATGCTAGACATGCTTTCAAACAATTTTATTTTCAACACACAAATTAAAAATTACAAGAATTACACTTTTCACTTTTTGAAGTATATCTGACATTTATCAGTATTGTCAGTCAGTGTTGTTGTTATTGGTGTCATGCCGACGGGATGTTTTCGCAGTGCAATCATCGCTCCGCAGTGCAATTACCGCTGTAATTTTTCGATAATTGCATTCCTCTTATGACATATATTATACATGAGGGAAATATTCGTTAAAACGCGAATGGAACGATTCACGAGCATTAGTTGTTAATTCTAAACTCTCACTCATCGTAGCCCACATCTCCGGCGGAAATGTTGCGTGGTGCCAATCGGCGGGTGAATACTCGAAGCATTTTACCCCCCTTATTCTCATCCGGTGGATATGAATACTCCTATAGGAAAGTCCGATAGGAAGATGGTGTATTTTCCTATAGGAGTATTCATATCCACTGGATGAGAATAAGGGCCCTGCTAGAAAGAAAAAGGTTCATAATCCAACATGAATATTCGACACAGAATGTTCAGAAACCGTATATCCTTAATCCCTTTATTGCCAATAAAATTTCCACCAAATTTCTTAAGACTAATAAAAAACTTCGTTTTAACGTAACTTCCAAGTTTAATTGAAAAAATATGTTTTAAATCACAATGACGTTTCGCTAAAAAGCATCGTCCGATTGACACTTAAGTTACATTTTGTTTGTTTGTAGCTAGGTACCTGATGTTTAGGTAGTAATAAGGCTAGACCAAGTATGGAAATAATAAGACATAACAATATTAAAGTAATAGAGATTTGCTATTGTTAGAAAATTATACATTTTCTAAAAGTAGTAGGTTAGGTTTGGTTAGGTTAGGTTAGGTTAGGTTAGGTTAGGTTAGGTTAGTTTAGGTTAGGTTAGGTTAGGTTAGGTTAGGTTAGGTTAGGTTAGGTTAGGTTAGGTTAGGTTAGGTTAGGTTAGGTTAGGTTAGGTTAGGTTAGGTTAGGTTAGGTTAGGTTAGGTTAGGTTAGGTTAGGTTAGGTTAGGTTAGGTTAGATACTTATATAAAAATGAAGTCTGAATAAAACAGCAAAAATTAAAGACAAAAATGTAAAAAATGAAATTGCCTTTCTAGAACGAATAATTTTATTACCTATTCACCTCTCTGTAAGTACCTAAATTCTTGCGTCGAAAATTCCTGTAATGAAAACAATATTTCTAACCGTGCGTCGAAAGTTCAATCAGTGGTTAAATCCAACCATTGGTTCGGATCGCCCATATTCGGCTGGTTACAAATTCAATCAACGTTTCATAACCTCAATTTAATTGATATTGTCTTATTTTTTTAGTAGTTATATGATCTGTGGATATTGTAAATATATGTTCTATGTATTTCTTAAATTAATGTTTTTATATGGTATTTATATCTCCTAGATAAATAGTATTTAATAGTATTATTGGCACAAACCACTAACCTAGGGTTAATTATTTTTGATTATTAGTCATAGAAAATACAGCAATATTTTGCAGCTCTTCTGGTAGTGTATAAAATTACGTTTTACATTGCAGGTATATTAAAAGTAATTTAAATTTCAGAAAAAATGGATTTACCTTCTACGTCTTCTGATGATGATAATATCGAAATTATAAATGCGTTACCAGCAATTCGGCATATAATAATTATTTAGAACTTGAATTTAAGCAACGTTATCGTTTAACAAAAGCAACAGCAATGGGATTATTAAGGCGGTTTGCACGTAATTTAACTTTTCTTCAATAATTTCTACCCTTTCTTTTTCTGAAAAATGCATCACAACACGTTCACTCGCCATTTTTAAGAAATAAAACAAAATTTTATAATTGTAGTGGCCATACTCACAGAGTAGTGTAGTGGCTACACTGTTGGTTCACGAACCGGATTGCTATAAAATGCCAATAAATTGCTATAATGTTGGTGCATACGAAGTTTGTTATCGTTGGTTGAAATCATCGACTAGAGGCCAACCGTTGATTATTCAACCAATGGTTGGTACGATTGTTGGTGCATACGGGCCTTAGCCTTTCTTTTGGCACTGTCTATTAAGCGTCTTGATATCACACTCGTGATTATGTTCTAGATTACTTCGGATCACTAACTTTTCTGGCCCTTTCGTGAATATCTTCGCTTTACACGACCGTTTTACGCACCTCCAATACGTTTCTCCCGATTTTAGTACTTTATCTTGAGAAAAAGTAAAACTGTTCACTTTGAGCAAAATTTTACCACGATTACTTACTAACTTTGAAATTTCTATATTCACTCTTCACTATTCTCTGACAAAATAACTGATTTTAGGAAAAGTAAATCAAACGGGCATATGCTTATTGGGTCCCAAGTAGCAGGTAGTTCAAAAATAACGTGCTTATTGGGTCCCGCACTTTTGTCCTACCTAAATAATAATATATGGATTCGGTCCCAGCCACCTGTTGGTAAACCAAATGAAAAACAGGTAATAAAACGAATTTAAAAATTTGATATATTTATTACATTGAAATATTATTGTAAAGGTATACATTTTAGGATTTAAAAATTCCTAACCTAACCTAACCTAAAAAAATATTTGCTACGTCGTTTGTTGTAATGGTTGATATTGAATATTTATATTCATTTTTAAAATGTTTAAAATAACAGACAAATTGATCTGAAATATGAAATGCACTCGATGAAATATAAACAATGAATGAAATAGTATTTAATTTAAACATTCAGATACAATAAAACGAGGGAGGATTGGATTTCCGAAAAGAGGTACATTTCCCCGAAGAAAATCTTCAGGTAGTTAAGTACCATTGGGACCCAATACGCCTATAGATAAAGGGATTAAAATTTACACATTTTAATCTATGATCTGCCGGGACCGAATCGATCAACACCGAATCAAACTATTAGTAAATTTCAATGACCATCATAAAACCCTAATTATATCTAATATCTGGTACCTGCGAAAATCTTTCTGGCAGCGTTGAAAACATGCCCGCTCATTTTAAATAGTCTTTTAAAAATAATAAAATATGGCCATGAGAACCAATAATAATTCCTTAAAATAAGAATTATTTGATAAAATAAATATGTACTATCGGCTTCAGAATAGCATATACATTTTCAAACTAAAATCGTTTACATTGAATAGACAGCCCTTTTATTTTGTGTAACCAATCACGGTTTAAATAATAATAAATTTGAAATCAGTTAAACAGTTGTCCACGCCCACATCTTCACTTAGTTTGGAACCCTCGATAATAAATGTTTGTTTAGGATTAAAATCCCTTTTTTTTATTATATCAGTGCAAAAATGCAAAAAAAACTTATTTATTCGGGACATGACCTACCCTTGTAGGCGTTTTAAAAATTGACATTCCTTTGTTGTTCAAGAAGGGCGTTTTTATAACTTCGGTAGGTAAACGAAATTCACATTTAACATGTATATGCTATTCTAGAGCCGACTGTACTATCGGCTTCAGAATAGCATATACATTTTCAAACTCAAATCGCTTACATCGAATAGACAGCCTTTTTATTTTGAGTAACCAATCACGGTTTAAATAATAATAAATTTGAAATCAGTTAAACAGTTGTCCACGCCCACATCTTCACTTAGTTTGGAACCCTCGATAATAAATGTTTGTTTAGGATTAAAATCCCTTTTTTTTATTATATTAGTACAAAAATGCGAAAAAAACCTATTTATTCGGGACATGACCGACCATTGTAAATACACTTAATCTCTCAAAACCATTTAATGAAGGCGTTTTAAAAATTGCCATTCCTTTGTTGTATAAGAAGGGCGTTTTTATAACTTCGGTAGGTAAACGAAATTCACCTTTAACATGTATATGCTATTCTAAAGCCGACTGTACATAAGAGAAAAATGAATTCTCTTACCACTCCAGATGCAGCGTTATAGCCATGTCCTTAGCTACTCTTACTCCACCCTCCATCTACGATAACGGTTATGAAAGGCGTTCCATCAGACAACACATTGCCTTTGCCAATAGCGATGGATTTTTCTTCTTCTACAACTTGTTTCATTTGGTGACATGTACGTTTTCCACGACTAAAATTAATGCAATATTAAAAAACAAGTATTTTTTTAAGTATAGTTACCTTTTTTACTTGAACAGTCTTGCGAGAATAAGTTTTTTGCGCAATAAAAGGAATATCCATCAAAAAAAATAATTCTTCACACTGGCTTTTTCCAATACCAATTGAGAAATTTGCCCACACAACAGATTGTGTTAAATTTATCTTTTTATTTTCCTGAGGAGGATCGGTGCAAATTATAAATAATTTTTCACAATTATCACAATAAAAGTGAAGTCTGGAATTTAGACCAATTCTGGTTTCCTTTTGAAAATCCTCTTTTCCCAATGTGCATCTGTTAGCGTGTTTAAGTATGATCTCATTTTCCTGAAGAACGTGACCCAAATTTTCAATTCGACGCCCTTGTAATAATTGCACAATTGATTTGTATGTTGGGTCAACTTCTCTTTCCAACTCCGCTAAGTTTTCCTATCGAATCTCAAACCTTTCATGATCTGTGGTTGCCCACCTACAAAATTATAATTATTTATTATTTTTAAAAAACAATTTATAACATATAAACAATTCGATTTATTTACTATCAAAAAAATTACTGACTAATTTTATTTTAATGATTACTTACTTAAAGAATATTAAGTTATTTAATCACTTACCTCAATTGATTTAGTCTACGCATTGCTATTGATCTCATGGGCGCCGGCAGGGGCAGGGAGGGGTCTTGGCCCCTCCCTGGCTCAGGAAAGACATTTTTTTAACATTGGTAAATAATAACACAGTGGCAAATGTAGGCCAATACAGAATTTAGCTTCAACAAGAAAGATTTAAGGTAAAAAATGGCCAAAATCGTGAGTTTGATATACAAAAATATCAAAAATTTTCCGGTCCCCCCTGACCACCGGTATGTCGCCCCCCCCTGTCAAAATTTCTGCCGGCGCCCTTGATTGATCTGTTCGTTTTCTTTAACACTTTTCTGCTTTAGCCATTTTAAAAAGATCGCAAAATAAAAACTGTACCACGTCTTAGTAAAGCACCCTCTCAAGTTTACGAAGTACTGTTGAATCATTGTAGAATCAATTTATTGTACGGCGAGTGGTAGATGTTCCATTAAGTGGGAGGCGCTTGATGAGGGGAGGAGCATTTAATTATTTTTCGCTTTCAACTAACAAACTAATAATTAAAATTTATTTCTGAAAATAAATTTAAGTTTTTAAATGATTACTTTTCATCTTTACGTGACTTAAATATACGATTTATGAGTTATTTAAGAGAAATAAGCGAATAAACGAATGTTAAATTTTTAAAATGATTTCTAAAGAAAAAAAATGACTTTTTTCAAAAAATCTTAACGTAATTCCATAGATAATTATCAATATTATTTAATGTTAAAAAATGAAAAAATTCTGTCGCATACTTTTTGAACTAGAAGCGAAATGGTTTTGCATTGTAAAGCATAGGCAGAAAAAAAGTATCGAACACCCTTAACGTGTTTTCATAAACCATACACAGCCCTGGAAAATACACTAATGAAAATAAAAACTGCATCGTCAGATTGACTTATTGACGATGTTAGGTTTTAGCAAAACAGCTGTAATTGAATTTAAAAACGTATTTTTCGAATAAATAGTGGAAGTTTCGTTCAACCGTTTAGTTGTTCTTAATAATATGGACTTTCACATAGTAAGGGTTAGTACAATAAATTTTAATTTTTAGAGTACAAGAAAAAATGGAATCTATGATGACAAAAATTGATTTTTGGAGGTATCCCAAATGGCTAGAAGTGTTGCACGACTTTTTGAAATAGAATGAGTTAATACTCGTGCTGCCAAATTGGCAATATCGGAGCAATTACGAAATACTTTCCGAAGCTTGATGAAGGAATTAAGTGGATTCAAAATCCTTCTTTTGAAGAGACTTTTTAATCTGCTAGGTTGGAGATTGCAGAAAAAGAAAGTCTGATAGAGATCTCTACTGATTGTCACCTTAATTCAAGACTAAACCTCTCGTCAACCTTAGGTAATGAATATAAACGTTTTGTCATCTGGCAATCTGGCTTTTCCATCCACGGTATTAGTGGAAGAAGCCTTTTCACCATACGCTTTCATTAAGAATAAGTACAGAAACAAGTTGGATGCTTCACCAGATTTGAGTCTGTACTTGGCTTCTCTCAAAACCCAACTTTAAAAAGCTGTGAGCAATGAAGCAGGGATCACATTCACTTTTTATATTGTTCTGGTTTTTTGTCAATAGGATGAAACAAAGAAACATTTGGATTTTAGATATTTTTTATTACAATTGTATCCTTGAATCTTACACGTAACTAAAAAATTCATATTCAAAATTCAACTCATTATTTTAATGTTATTTATCGCTATCCGATATTTCATCATTACAATTGTCTCGGGACTGGCCTCACTAAAATATAGTTCAATATTGGTAAGGTAAGGTAAGTTCAAAAATTGGTAAGGGGTACCGTTTTTAGTTCTGTTTAAAAAATTTCAAGATTTCTCGTTTTTTATCATGTGTAGGTAGTTGTGTTCACATTTATTGGGCCAATATGAATAATTAAATAAATATTATGACATGTAGAAACATTGTATTCCAATTCAGTTTAAACTAAAAAATGTATCTGTCTCCGTTTATCTAAATCTTTAATTAAACATATTCTAATTATTAGGTAATAAGCATTAAATATGAAAGGTTGACGATTATCTAAGCCACATCGTGAGAACATCGCAAAAAAGAATATAAAACTTCCTCGTCTAACCAAAAAACAGAAACCAAACCCATTGTTAGATTTATTAAAATAATAATAATAATTCTAATTTAACGGTAAAAAACTTCGAACAGCAATTATTGGCGTTGAGAATGATCTCGCTTATGCAACTGCCTATACTTCTCACTTCTGTGAATGAATGGACGAATCGGAAGATAAAAAGCCCGACCCGAATTTCACGACAAATTAAACGATACATTTATCTATGGCGGTGGCGGGTGAAAGTAGATAACAAAGTAAAGACTAATTTAAATATTTACGCTTCGTAAATTTCCAATAAATTGTGAAATTATAGGTATTTTTGTAATAACCACTACTTTGAATTGCGATTAATCGTTTAAAATATTCAATATTTTACAGGGTTAAAGTGTGTTTCCTAACCAATTATTGTACTAACCTCTCCCCATTTGAATTGCCTTGGGACCAGGCATTCAAATTTTCAATTTTAGGCACCATAATGTCGCTTGTCCATTTTCCCTCATTTTACTGCCCATAAATTTTAAAGGGTTGAGACAGAAACAGGTTTTCACTAAAATGTTTTATTTTAGCGCAAGTTCTGTAAAATAAAAATAAAAATTTTTGAAAATCATTTGCTAAAACAAAATCTTTTTTTTATTCAAAAACGTTTTTTCAGAGGTTTTAATAAACAACGTCCCAGTTCAAAAACAATTAGAAGTTGATGGTTCCGCAATGGATCTGGACACTGGATCTTTATCATGAAAAAAAGTACTAGTCAATAATGATTTAGATAGCACCATAGCTGTATGTTACTTTGTTAGGAGATATCGAAAATCTTTGTCAAGAAAAGCTGCTTCCCATTTTAAGTAAGTCAAAAGTTAATAATATTTAATAATAATAATAATAATAATAATAATAATAATAATAATAATAATAATAATAATAATAATAATAATAATAATAATAATAATAATAATAATAATAATAATAATAATAATAAGCCAATCACAAGTGATTGGCTATAATGCCCCACTTTTGATAATACTATCCTAATAGGATATGAAACTACAAATAATAATAATAATAATAATAATGTCTTTATTGCTTTATAAAAAAAAAATACAAATACAAGCAAAGGCGACGTTCGCTCTTAGATGATGTCTTCGTACTGAAACACCAGCTAAGTAGCGCTCTTCCACGCAACCGCAAAACGCAAAACTAAATATCAAATATACTTTCGTACAATATCTTACATGCTAAGAGAACAAAAAAAAACATAAAACTAAATATCAAATATCCTTTCGTACAATATCTTATACGCTGAAATAACAATAGTTATGTAACCTAATTTTGTAAATATTAAAATTAATAAGGCCAATTTTACATTGCTTAAAATTTGAATTTCAACGTTATAATATTATTAAATAGAGATTTTTTAATGTTAAATTTAAATCGAAAAATAGGTAACGTTTTGTAATCTTCAGGGATTAGGTCGTACAGTTTTGCAATATTATAAGAGAAGCTAGATCGGAATAACGAGCTTTTATGTTTCGGCATACTAATTTTATTTTTAAATCTTACATTAATATTGTGAATTTCTGATCTCTTTTTAATTTTTTTCGATAGGTAAAAAGGAATTTTGGTAATCATAATTTTATGAAATAATACTGATCCGTGAAGAATACGTCTATTTTTTATGTTCAGCCAGCCAAGGTCTGCCAGATGTTTAGAGGTTGGATTTCGACGTCTGATACCACAAATAAATCGAACACACATATTTTGAATTCGCTGCAGTCGATTTTGATCCAGTTGTGTTAAGGCTGGACCATATACTACATCACAATAGTTAAACTGTGAAAGCACGAGACTATCACAGAGCATAATTTTGGTTGCTTTATTAAATAACTGTCTAGTGAGAATAGAAGTTTTAAGTTGCAAAATGCCTTCTGAATTATTGATGAGATATGATTGGAGAATGTTAATGAGTCATCTAAAACGAGGCCTAGGTTTTATCACAATTAGATAAAATTAAATAATCGTTATTAATTTTCAAATGTATTTTATTTTTGACTCTATTTTTCTCAATTCTACGTCCAAATAGCATGGCTTTTGATTTTGAAGGATTTATGCTAATCAATATTTAATTTGAAATCAATAAAACCAAAACCTTATGAAATAATAAATAGTTATTTACATTACAAGATCCGAAAACTAACTTTTAGTTAGTTAGTAGCCGAAGCCATTTAAAAACACCGAGCTCGTGAACTTTTCAATCTGCTCATTCTAATGTATTTGTTTTAATGACGTTATATGACAAAAAGTACGTCTAGTAGGCACATTGCTGTGTTGCTCCGGCAATGCAGCAGTATCCAACTACTAAGAAATTCCGTGGTTGACATTTGTCAAACAAGTTAAAAGTTTGAAAATTCGAAAGTGATTTCAATTGAAGATTCTTCAAAAAAAGCTTGTAAAAGTTTATTGTCGAACAAACCGAACGAAATATTTATCAATTTCGAATTTAAAATAAAATACAGGGTGCTCCATTTAAAAAAACATAAGTTTGGAGTGCCACCATCTTATGGAACACCCTGTATGATTGTAACTAATTTTAAAATGTGGAGTTTAAAGTTGCCTACAATTTTTGTCAACAACTTTTTTTTGTATTTTTTACTATAACAGATCTACTGAGCTTCCACACCATGTATATTCGAGTAGTTATGATTGTGTTATGACACTGACAATCAAAACAATAATATTCCGCATTGTCATTCATGTTATTGATTATTTATTCAAGATATATAACTTTACATGGTGTCAGAAGTGGGATCAAGTTCAGGTTGATCATCGTCAGTGGAAGGGTGCTGAAGTAATTGGACAAGGTGACAACCAAAGACAAATAATTGTTAAACCGACTGATAATCAAATCTATCGACGGATCACCAGTCAATTGCATAAAACTGGATCAGACTACTGTCATGAAAATAAAGAATCGGTATCTCATCATCAAAATTCTACTGAATCTAGTTTGGAAGAAACAAATGTGATTTTACCTTCACCTACTGGAAATGTTCCTGATCGGTTGTTCAGCTTCAACAAATAATAACTAGACATGGAAAAATTGTGAAGCCAGTTAAACCGCTCAATTTATGAGTTGTTTTTACACTGTCCATGTTTATTTTTTCATCCCAGTCTAGTTACTTATGGTGCTCATCCTAGATTATAATACATTAAATACATTAATTTTTTAATCCTAGTGATTCTAAGAATACTCCCTTAGACAAGGAAAGAGAGTGGACGCGTAACCCAAGTCGTGAAACTGTTACCACTTGCCTACGAATAAAGAATAGAAAGGAACGAACGTTGTCATATTTTAATCTAGCAAATAATTACGACGGAAGTCGGCCATATTGAAGAACCAAATATGACTCATTCGAATCGTGACATTCGACATAAATAGTTTTTTCATGCTGTTTTATATATTATTTTCTGATTTAAGTAGTTAACCCTACTCTTGAATGGGAATTACTTTTCATCTATAGGGTTCTATTTATCTGAATTATTAAAAATTTACAAAATATTTTAATGACAACCACATTGTTATCATAGACGTTCCTTTATTTTTTATATAGACCAACTAAGTCAACTATTTATAATTACCTGCTTAGAAGTTTTTAATCTAAATTTATATTCCTACAACTTTATGACAATGTATATTACTGTACAGATAATTACAAGCGGAAAACAGTTATTTTTTTTAATAATTAATTCGAGACATAAGTTTATAATACCCTGTGTGTGACACCACTGGTAACCGGAAACTTCAAGTCAGCCATATGCAAGAACCATTGCGGACATCGTTAAATCGAATTATACTCCTTCCTTTTTATTATTTATTCGTAGCCACTTGCCACATAATCGATGTGGTCAGTGGCGTAACATAATGTTTACAATACATTTTTCCCACATAATAGGTAATAATTGTATGTTTCTTAGATACAAATAATAGGTTGGTATCAAAGGAAGGAAGTGAATAAAATTCAGCAAAGGTACATATAGGTACATTTAATAGGTATGATAAAACAAAAAAATCATATTTATATTATAAAATACTAACTATATTATATTAATCAAGGAGTATATAAATAAGAAATAAAATTTACTAGTAATTATAAAAAATCTTTATTTGTTATGAAAATATTAACATAATTAATCTATAACTACCTTAATATTAAATAAATACTTAAATTAAAACTGTTTATTTGCTGATATTAATAGTGCATGTTTGACTATAGAACATTTTTGTTCACCATTTAAACCATTAGACAAAAAATAGCCAAGTGGAAGCTTCCATGTGTCATTAATTGCAACTATCATTAAAACAACAGCTTCTTTGGCTAATTCATTTGAATCATCATCCAAATCAACCCCAAAATTGACTAACCATGGAAACTTTTACCATTCCATACCAAGTGCTGCCGAATTGACATCTCATCAATGATAAGAGAACAAAGTAATGGTTTATTTGAATTTTCTATAAGTTTACTCAGAGTATTGAATGATTCAGTTGTGAAACCAAGAGCTGCATAGTTTGCAGCCATTTCCCAATAGTGCTTCTATGGGGCAAACACGTTTCAAATACTGTCCTGATATACTTGTAAGCTTTATAGGAGAGAAAAAATTTAAAGTCAATGCAAATTTTCGTAATTCAGGTGGGTATTTTTTATTTTTAGACATTGCATTCTTTGTAACAATTGCTTATTTACACTACTCACATTTTCTAATAAAATGGCTTTTTCATTATCAATCAAATTCTTATTTTTCAAACTGGTTATTAATTGTTTAAGGGAAACAACTTTTCTTTTTAGCCTGTTTATAAATTGTTTCAATACCCTAATTTTTCTAGTCTTCTCTTGACTTCTAATAGTTTCTTGAAGTAACTTCCATTTCAGTATTTTTAACCAGGACAGTCAGCTGTTGGGTTTAATGACTGTGTTGAGGAAGTAGAAGGACCAGGTTCTGTACTCTGAATATATTCGAATGTGCCCTCTATTTGGCCTAGAAAAAACAATATTTTTATATAAATATTTTCAATTCACAAAAAATTTAAATTATGTTTTACTTAGAACTGCCAAGGTGTTTTATTGTTATTAGTTATGTAGGTACATACTGTTGCGTTAGTGTTATTTTAATGTATATGTTGGACAGCCTGATATGTCATGTCATGGGGTGAGCGCGCAAAAAGAGGGAATTCGGGGTTATGTTGTTGTTTATAATGAACATGGTTTATAGGAGGTAATAAAACAAGTTTAGTTATCTTTCCTAGTTTCATTCCAACCTGAAAGTATAGCAATAACAAAACATGGTGGCAGCGGTAAAAACAGCGTAATGGAAAACACTGAGGGAAAAATACAGGGGTTAAATGTACAACCCCCTAAATGTTTCAACTTCCAAGAGCCGGCGGGTTGGCCGCAGTGGAAAAAACGATTTGACCGGTATTTAGCGGTTTCAGGTTTAAAGTCAAAAAGTGACCAGGAGAAAATTGACATGCTTCTGTATATAATGGGCGATGAAAGTGAGCAGATAATAGTTCAATGGCATACAAAACCAGACACTTACGAAGCAACCATTGCCGAATTTGATAAACATTTCTTTCCTAAAAGAAATGTAATATTTGAAAGGTATAAGTTTAACACCAGAGTGCAAATTCCAGGTGAGCAAGTAGATAGTTTTATTACAGACTTGCATGTTCTGTCTGAAAATTGCGAATTTGGGACCTTAAGGGATGAACTAATCAGAGACCGTATAGTAGTTGGCATGCTTGATACAAAAACAAGTGAAAGATTGCAATTGAAATCAGAGCTGACTTTGGAGAATGCTGTTTTTGCAGCAAGACAGTCAGAAATAATGACAAAGCAGGGTGCTATGCTACGGGGTAGAACTTCAGGGACAGAAGTTTGTGCCATGGGCAGGGACAAGGTCAAAGTAAGTCAAAGACCAAATCAAAAAGCATCAGAGGCTCAAGGAGTGATGACAAAAAAGAAAAATACAAGTTGCTATCACTGTGGGAAAGAGTACCATCCAAGAGACAAGTGTCCAGCTCGAGATATGAATTGCTCTCACTGTGGTAAGAAGGGACATTGGCGTAAAGTTTGCAAAAGCAAGGTTATACGATCCATTGAGCAAGAACCAGACAATACAAGTGATGAAGAAACAACTGAACATTTTCTAGGCTTAATGGTGGGTTCAAACAAAAATAGAGAAACAGATATTTCGCAGTGGTTCTGCATGTTAAATGTAGAGGGGTATGATAATAAAATAAAATTTTTAATTGATTCTGGGGCTGATGTGACTTGCATGCCTGAGAAATTAATGAACAAAACTCATTTAGACAAGTTACAACCATCTCATGATGTCATATCAGGCCCAGATGGCAGAAGTTTAAATGTATTAGGTACCATAAATCTAAGAATATCATATCGAGACAATCAATCAGATGTAGTTGTTTATGTTTTAAAAAATTTGCAAACTCCTATTTTGGGAAGGCCAGGGATTGTTCATTTAAAAATATTAAATTTTGTCTGCAATTTAAGCCAGGTTTCAGTTTTTACTGAATTTACAGAATTATTCAACAAAATAGGGGAGTTTCGAGAAGAAATAGAAATAAAAATAAAGAAGGGGGCTGTTCCCTTCATCCAGGCAGCTCCAAGGGTTGTACCATTACCATTATTAGGAAAGCTGGAAGCTGAATTAAAAAGGTTAGAGGGCTTGGGAATTATTGTCCCAGTAGACGAACCAACAGAATGGGTTGCACCCATAGTAGTTGTTCCCAAGGGGGAGGGAATAAGGTTATGCTGTGACTATACAAAACTCAATAAAAGTGTTTTACGATCACACTATCCTATACCAAAGGTCGAAACCTCTTTAGCTAAATTAACAGGATCAATTTATTTTTCTAAGCTTGATGCAAACAATGGGTTTTATCAAATTAAAATTAGAAAAGAATGTCAAAATCTAACAACTTTTATCACTCCTTTTGGTAAATTTAAGTTTACACGATTACCATTTGGTATATCTTGTGCACCAGAGTATTTTAGTAGTATATTCAATAAAATTCTATCAAATATTAAGGGCGTTATAATTCATATCGACGATATTTTAATACACGCTTCAACACTAGAAGAACATGATAAAATCCTGCGGAAGGTTTTACACAGACTAAATAGTGAAGGGGTGACTTTGAACAAGAGCAAATGTCAGTTCGGTGTCACAGAAATAAATTTTTGGGGCATGTTATTTCTAGGAAGGGGTTGAAATTGAAAAGTCCAGAGTTGAAGCTATTTCAAAATTCCCAGAACCTTCAAATAAAAAGAACTGCAGCAGTGGTTAGGTATGGTGAATTTTGTGGGCAGATTTATTAAAAACAAATCTGAAATCCTTTACCCTCTTAATGAATTGTTAAAAAATACTGTTGTCTTTACATGGGGTGCACAGCAAAAGCAAGCTTTTAAAGATATTGTTTCCTTACTGGGAAAGGCACCTTGTTTAGCCTACTATGATCAAAACAAAAAATAATAGTGAGTTCTGATGCTTCTTCATATGGTCTAGGAGCAACTCTAATCCAAGAGGATGATCAAGGGACTCGGGAAATTGTTGCATATGCTTCAAGGACTTTAACACCTTGTGAGGTTAGATATGCGCAAATAGAAAAAGAGTGTTTAGGCTTGACCTGGGCTTGCGAAAAGTTCAGAGAATACATTCTAGGGCTTCCAAAATTGATTTTGGAAACAGATCACAAACCCCTCATTCAAATTTTGACAACAAAGAATCTAGATGAATTAACACCACGCTTACAGCGCTTTAGAATAAGGCTTATGAGGTATGTGTATGATGTGATGTACATTCCAGGAAAACAGTTAGTTGTGGCGGATGCACTTAGTCGTAATCCTTTAAAGACTATAGGTCCCGAGGAACTGTCAGGGAGGTTGATGCACATGTTGCTTTAGTTATAAAAAATTTACCAATCAAGGATAATTTCTTAAAGTTAATTGCAGTTGAACAACGTAAAGATCCTGTTTGCAATAAATTAATTGAATATTCTTCATCAAACTGGCCACTAAAGCATCAATTAACCCCAGAGCTCAGTACTTATTATCAGTTTAGGCACGATATTTCATTAAATGAGCAATTTTTACTTAAGGGTTCACGTATAATAATTCCACCTACATTACAAAAACAAGTACTTGAGTTTTTACATGCAGGTCATCAGGGGATCGTAAAATGTAGGGAAAGGGCAAAGATGTCCGTTTGGTGGATAGGGTTATCCAGTCAATTAGAAATATTAGTTAGAAACTGTCCCAATTGTATTGAAGATAGAGTAAATATAAGACAACCATTTTGTAAAGAGGACGTAGCTACAAGGCCTTGGCAAAAAGTAGCTATGGATTTGTTCAAATGTCAGGGGTCTTGGTACATAATAATCACTGATTATTACTCACGTTTTGAAATAGTGAAACTTTTTCAACAAATGACTCAATCAGTCATTATTAACCACCTAAAAGAAATATTTGCTCGATATGGTATTTCCGATTATGTACGGACAGATAATGGTCCACAGTTTAAGGCAGAGTTCACTAAATTTTCAACTTCTTATAATTTTAAACATGTAACTACCAGCCCATACTTTTCTCAATCTAACGGCGAAGTAGAAGCGGCAGTTAAAGTAGCTAAAAATTTAATAAAGAAAAATACAGATGATTTATCAATGGCTTTACTTGCATATCGCTCAACACCTTTATCTAATGGCTTCTCACCTGCTGAATTATTAATGGCAAGAAAATTGCGCACTACATTACCTATGTTACCTAGTAATTACGATGAGGTCGTAGATACTAAATCGTCTGTTGAGATTGAGGAAAGGAAAAAAATTAAACAAAAGGAATGGTATAACAAAAGACATAATGTAACAGAATTATCTGAGCTTTTACCGGGTCAGGGAGTTTGGATTACCGACTTAAGATGTTATGGTAAAGTTTTAAGGAAATCCGAAGAACCGCGATCTTACTTAATTCAGACCGAGAATGGTGATTTTAGACGCAATCGATGGCATTTAATATTAGCCCCGTATGCACAATTTAATTCATATGAAAAACATATCCAACCTCCACTACCCGAAAGTAAGAGTTCAAGTTCTGAGTGTCTGGATAAAATTGTTGATACAGACACAGGCGCTTTGGTTGATGTAGGTAAGGGAGAAAGTGACAAAAACGGAAATCAATCAATAGAAACAAAAGTCGATAAAAGTGACAGTGTTGTGTCTTCTAGTGCTACACCGAAAACACCGGTTATGGACAGACCTAGAAGGAATAGTAACAAACCTAAATGGTTATCTGATTTTATTACTAATTAATAAGGTTCTCTGTAATTAGGTTAAGTGTTTAGGACATTAATGTAAGTTTAGGTTTATCTATTTTTCACATTTTTAAAAAGGGAAAGATGTTGCGTTAGTGTTATTTTAATGTATATGTTGGACAGCCTGATATGTCATGTCATGGGGTGAGCGCGCAAAAAGAGGGAATTCGGGGTTATGTTGTTGTTTATAATGAACATGGTTTATAGGAGGTAATAAAACAAGTTTAGTTATCTTTCCTAGTTTCATTCCAACCTGAAAGTATAGCAATAACAAAACACATACCTTCCTGGGTTGCAGGTATGTGGGCAACTGATGAAAAATTATTGGAACAGCTTCATGGAGCAAATGTAGTCTTGAATTTACATCAGTTTTATATAACCAACATTCCTCAGTGTTTTGACCAAAGCCTATCATTTTTAGTTGGTTCCCAAATCCTTAATTTTGGTGTTACCTATCCATAATTTGCGTTTTTCTACATGTGTAGGAAGGCTATAACAAAAAATAAAAAGTTCATAAAATACTTACATGTTTTTCTAGTGAAAATTCTCCTATTTTACAGTGAATAATTCTTTTGTCGTTTTCAGTTAGTCCTTTTTGCATTAATCTCTTATTGAAATGAATAGCTACCTACGCCATTGGTATAATGGCTGTTTTGAAGCAAGAAAATATATTATTTATGCAGATTTAGAATGAACATTATTAAACCGCGTTATCCTAACACTATAATTAGATGAATTAAAGACTGAATAATTACATACTTAAATATAATTACTCAGAGATAACTCTTTTATATTTTAAAATAGAAAAATCTACAAAGGTCATTGTATATACAATCGTTTGTTTACCTGTAAAATGAAATTCCTATCTCCTTTTCTCGCTGCGACTTCGGCATCCGAAAGCACAACAATTCACCATTATTCAGTTCAAAAATAATTCACAATCTCAATAATTTTCACTTAACAATTCACAAATAAAGCACATGCTGTATTCGCTTTGTTTGCCACAGAAATAATGGCGGCTGCTAAAAATGTGTCACAGAACGCAAGCTCAAAATAAAGCGAAGTGCTGTATCCATATGCTTTCCTAATCTAAGAATACTCCACTATTCGTTTAATATTTTTTCCTGTAGTGTACGGAGAGTAGAAAAAATGAGCGTAATTTCATACGGCAGTAAAAACGTGTCCACCAATTATTAGTAAAGATAGAGGCCAGATTGGCGCTAGTGTCGCAAGAGAGTATACTATGAATTGAACTGTTTTCTTTGGAATGAATTATTATATATTAAATATTCTGTCTATGTTTATTTTTCCATCATAGTCTAATTACTGTGGCGCTTTTTTCTAATTTACCCTGTAGCTACTGCAGCGTCATCCTAATTTAACACATTTAAGCCGACACTTTTTATTTACAGAGGCAATCCTCCCTCATTCTACCTTCCGAACTTCAGTGATATAATGATTTCAAAACACAAACGACACATATGTCTATGGACGAGATAAAATCAAACACATTCTTGACAAGTTTCAAACATGTGGATATAACAGATAACTGACAAATAATCATGAACTTTGTAAACTTTGTAAATATCTTCTGTGAAATCATTTATTATGAATTGACGAGAATTTATATCAGATAATAGAAAATTTTTATATTGTTTGGTTATAAATGTTCTATAGATTCATCTTATTGTACGAGTAGCATTGTTTCACATACAGTTTTTATTTTTTCCTTTAGAATATCTTCAAAATCTGAGTCTGTAGATACATAATGTAGGTCGTTAAATTCAATCTTATTTATTTTTAAATCAATTTCAAATGCAGAATAAATACTAATAATATAAACTAAAACCAAACAAAAATAATTCTAAATTATCTATTAATGGACGTTGATTTCATTGCAAAATTCAAATCAAACTGTATGTAAATATATCCGCAAACAGTTTTGACCCAAAAATGTTCTGTAAGAGCATCCGAGAAAACTTTCAACTTTGAAAAACTGTCAGATCACTGATAACAAGCAAATAAATACTACGCATACTCCTAATGTCCTCGACAGGTTACTGATTGCTGTATGAACAAACCCTACATTTTCATAAGAATTTTGTTGTTTTTATGAGATTATATGAAAAAAATTACGATTATTCAATGTTCTAAAAGTTCACAGAGGCGTTAGTTGTGTAATTGGATAGCGATACGCTTGACTAAGACGGTATACATTTGTCGATAGATTGTCATTTGTTTTCAATTTCCGGCGTGTGAACTAATTGCTGGAGTCCTTCCGTTTTTTCGTTTTTATTATGAATCGAATATTTTTGTGCAACGTTCGATTGTTTTCAAAAGGATGTTGAGCAAATTCTATTTGTTTTTTTTTTCGAGTTTTCATCACAACCTTCTCTATTGTAGTTCGTTTTTATTGCGTATTGAACCTTCAAACCGAAGCCGAACACAAGAATATTATTATCAAGAATCTCTTTTCTAACATAGGTATTTTAATTGTGTGTGTGTCATTTGGTCAGGAGCTGATTGATTACCAACAGGCTTAATAGGCTGGAGCATAGAGTGGCTATTTTTAAATATTTACGAAATTAAAAAAAAAAATTAACACTTATAACTTATGATTTTTTTTTCTTTTAAACAATTCCTAATTTTTATGAATTTATCATTTAAGTAGAATAGGCATACCAAACTATATTATTGTTAGACACTGTATATTAGACAAATGGGCAATACTTGTATTTGTATACAAAATCAATAAGTTCAATTACGAAGAATGAGGAAAAAAAGAAACGATGCTGGAACTTTCGCGAAGGACGATGAATGTAATCAAGATGTAATCCGACGTAAAATCTACGCGATGTACGAAGAACAAACTGTACTTATATACATTAGATCATTTGATGAAGACGAAACTGAAATCAAGTGCTGCGGAACAACGCTATAGAAGTGCCTCTAAAGCGGCGTTTACATTAGATTAGCAAATGGGTTAGTTACTGGTACCAGTAACTTGCAAGCCAGCTACTAATCTAATGTAAACTCCGCAGACTAGTACGGGTACCAGTACTTGTACCAGTGGATTGGCGAGGATAGTGAATAGCTTCCCAGGCTATTTACTAGCCTGCTAGCCTTCCCCCACTCTAAAAAATTTACTGGTTGCGCTACTACTCGCCGAATGTAAACACACGGATGCCAGTGGAAGTGGTGGGACAGTTGGTTTTAGGTTATGTTTACGTTTGCTTGTGCGTACACTGAGCATGTGGCACGGTAAACTAAATTTTTAAAATGAATTAGTCAGAAGCAGAAACAATTAAATTTGTTGAACTTTATAGAGATCATGAGTGCCTGTGGAATGTTTGTAAACCTATATATCGAAATAACCAATTACGATTAGCAACGCTAGAACAAACCTTGCAGAAATGAATATATAAATGATATAATATATATAACAAATGAATATAACTATTTTCCGAAGAGTTATTTCTAGTTTTGTTCGAGCAGGTATGGTATCTCTCATTTGAGTATCAGAACGTTGAATTATTGGTGATACCATAGTTAGCAAAGTTTCTAATTGCTTAGGAGTTAACCGAATACACAATCTATATTCCTCAGGATCCTCTGTTGACAGTTCTTTTAAAAGTAATGCAGATGCTCCTCTAGTATTTCTTCTCCTTATCCATTGTCTTGTCCACATTCTTTTTCTGGCACCTTCTTCCACTTCGTCCTTATATAGGTCACTGATTTCTTCAATTAGACACAGGGAACAATTAAAATACATTTTCTTATTCGAATGTATTGTGAAGGCGAAATTCTACAACGAAGAGACATATTTATCGCTATGTTTACTAGCTACTAGTGATACTAGTATCGAAATTAATGTAGACACCTACTTAACCTTGGACTTGAGATAGCTCACTAGCAGGCCAGTTACTTGTACTAGTGACTGGTACAAGTTGCTATACCAATGTAAACGCCGCATAATACATGGGTTTCAGATTCAAGAAAATTGTCAAAAAGTAAGTTTTAATAGAGTTGGCGATTGGATTATTTTTAGACAATCAGATTGTTCAGAGAACAGCAAAAGCCAATTATTTGGAGGAAACTTGGTTTGACACTTACGATACTCCAGCAAAAGGTTGGATTGACTCTGGTGATAGATGCTAAGCAAAGGCGCCATCAAACATAGGAAAGAGGATTACAATTTTGCACGCTGTATCCAGACACGGATGGATTCCCAATGCACTCTAATTGTAGGCAAAGAACATAAAAGATTCTTCCATGTAGTAAAATTAGTATATTAAACAACGCATATGGAATTCTGTTATGACACGAGTTCAAGTTTAAAAAACGAATCGCGAAGCGATGAGTTAAAGAACGAGTGTCACAACAGCCATATGAAATAAGTTGTTTATAATATTTTTTATATTTTGCCATTTTATCATTTTTTATATTAATTTATTATTTTTATGTAATTACGAAAATTTTTATTTTAAAAAGTTTGTCGGTAGCACTGTGTAATTTATAACATTTGACAGTTTTGACATTTAAATTATGAAATGTTAATGTTTTTAAATATTTTAAAATGACTAATACACCAATAATAATATATTATATAAGTAAAAGATGATATTCATATTCACAAATACTTTTTTAAAGAACAATATAAGATTAATAAATTCCTGTTAGCCACAAATGTCATTGTCATTAGATACTTCACTCATGTCGCCAACCATTTAAAACAAAAATTTGCGTGCGTAAAAGTTACATTACGATACGCAAATGCGTTTTATAATGAAGATTTTTATAAGTGCAAAATATAAAATAGTATATTAAACAACGCATTTCATATGGCTTTCTGTTACGACACGAGTTCAAGTATAAAAAGCGAATCGCGAAGCGTTAAGTTTTTTAAATAAGAACGAGTGTCACAACAGCCATATGAAATAAGTTGTTTATAATATTTTTTATATTTTGTCATTTTATCATTTTTTAAATTAATTTATTTTTTGTATGGAAATTACGAACATTTTGATTTTAAAAAGTATGTTGATAGCACTGTGTAATTTTTAATTTTTTTTTTAATTTAAATCATCAAATGTTAATGCTTTAAAATATTTTTAATTGAATAATACACCAATAATAACATATTATATAAGTATAAGATGGTATTCATGTTCACAAATACTTTTTTAAAGAACAATATAAAATGAATAAATTGCTATTAGCCACAAATGTCATTGTCAATAGACTTGTCATTAGATACTTCACTCATATTGCCAACCATTTAAAACAAAATCTAGCGTGCGTAAAAGTTAAATTACGATACGCAAATGCGTTTTATAATGAAGATTTTTATGAGTGGATAATATAAAAATATAATTATACCACCCAAAATCATCAATATTCCCACAGCAACGTCCGCAATTTTTGTGCAAAAGGCTACATTCTAGTCGAATAATTAGATAATAACAAAGTACAGACCTGGTGGGTTAAATTTCAAGCCCACATCTTCAAGGGGTCTTCACTAATGATAGTTAGTTAGTCACTTTCTTAAATCTATGAACAGGCTTTAAATATTACATCTGTTTGTGTTGGTTTTCTTTATATTGTATAATTTAGTGAATTGTTAACTCCGGGCTTTTGAAATTAAAATCTAATGTAAAATTATTTTTAGGGTGCAGACAGATATAATTAAAAAGAAATATCTGTTGTTCGCTACCTTCCAGATAACATGATTGAGCTAAGTCAACGGAACATTTAGTACATAATGGAAACATTGTCCTTTTGCTGACGAATTATTCATTCTACTGTAGTTTTTATCTGTAACGAATAACATAAATAAATTCCACAACGTTAACAATATTAATTCTAAACTTTTTTTAATTCAATTTCTTTTTTATATGAATTGTGATAATTTTTAAAAATTCTCGACGATTGAAACCAACATACTTTTGCATCCACAAAACTAATATTCAATAAAAGAATAAATTAAAGAAAAAAACTAGTTTTCTTCTGAAATTAAATTCAACAGTTTTTTTTTTCAATCGGTCGCCGTCGTTAACCACCGTCTTGTTCTTATTCATCTTTAACAATTCTTTCGTGCTATTGAAAATATGATACCTACTCGAATTTTACTACTTTTTACCTAACATTCTTGGTGTCTTTCGATCAAAATCGAGTTGGCAATGACACAGCAATCATGATCATTCAGAAAATCGTATACCGATTGTCACGATACAATTTCAGTTATTTTTTTTTCTTATCGCCGAGCCTGGGAACCGTCATTGACTGCTGTTTTGAATTAAATCCTTTTTTTACTTTAGTCGGTTATTGATAGAATTGAATTAAATTTTGTTTTTTTTTGTTTTTTGTTTCTTTCATACTAATAGGTTAGCGGCATAGGAAACTGATAATTTGTCATTTTTTGGTCTCTGCGAACCGAGCATATTTCATCGAGTTTGTCAAAAACTCCCAAAAAGATTCGATACGCAGATACCCGAATTGGTGTGCGTGTGTGAGGTCGGGAACAATTTCTAGGTTTAATTTCTCTAATTAGACAAACAAAACGTCAACTTAACTAATTGTCGAGGACGGGATGGAAAATTAAGTGAACATTTTGGCACGGGTCCGTATCATGAATGGTAATGAGCCGGAAGATTCTAACATATGCCCACGAACTTTATTACTTTAGTCTACACACCATTTGTCATTGATATGACGCTCCGAAGCACATGTTTCAAATATATGTGATTGTTTTTCCTGAAAAGAAAAAAAAACAGTAAAAAAGGAACAAATTTCTAGTTTTTCAATGAAAACCTATTAAAAATGTGTGGTGGATCATTCTTTGTTAAAGATTGTCGGTTGGTGAAAAAATGTTTGATAAACCGTAATATAACAAGTGAACTCTCTCAAAAAGTATAGATTTACTACTAAAAAACCTACTTTGGTCCTTCAAGTCGGATGAATTTCTACGAAAAATGATATTTTCCAGTGCAAATAGAAAACTTATTCTGAAACATACAATAAAAGAAATAGTTAAAATATATTAAGAATAATAAATAACTCTTCATTTTAACAAAACTTCCACTATTTATTTAAAAAATTGCTTTTTAACCCCAATGACAGCCGTTTCGCTAGAATTAGCATCGTCAGATTGACATTTGGTTTGTTTGTAGCTAGGTACCTGATGTTGATTAGGTAGTATTAAGGCTAGACCAAGTATGGAAGTAATAAGACATAACAATATAAAAGCCTAGATGTTATTAGCCCTAAGGGATTATTTTAAATGTACTTCCCTCTAAGATCAGTATAACTGTGCAATTATATAGAGAAACCAGAAAAAAACTATATCATGCCGATCTTTACAGTAACAATATATTTGTGTTACAATTACGTCTTATCCACTTTAATAATGGAGACCTTCCAAGATGTGGATATGCTACAGGTCCAAAATGTAATGCTATATATATAGGTGAACCCAAAGAAATTTTGAAGTAATATTTAATGAACATTTAAGAGCATATAGATTAAAACAACCAGATAAGTCAAATTATGCAAAACACCTACTTGAACATCCAACCTCACTCTTACACACCAATGACATCCAAATACTACACGCAGTTGTAATAAAAAACAAAATTTAGATTTTCTTAAAAAACTTGAAATAAAAAGATATCTAGCAAATCCACAATTTAAAGTTGTTAATGAACAAATAGTTCTCCACTATTAAAGTGTTTTGATTGAGTCTTCATTTTATACCTAGATAAGACGTAATTGTAACACAAATTAAGTTATTGTAAAGATCGGCATGATATAGTTTTTTCCTGGTTTTTTCTATGTCATTGCAGTTATACTGATCTTAGAGGGAAGTACTTACATCCAGAATACCTAATCCCTTAGGGATAACAACATCTACTATTGTTATGTCTCCCCTACTTGGTCTAGCCTTAATACTATCTAATCAACATCAAGTACCTAGCTACAAACATACAAAATGTAACTTCAATATGTCAATCTTCTGCTAATTCTAGCGAAACGACTGTCATTGAGGATAAAAAAACATTTTTTTCAATAAATATTGGAATTTTTGTTAAAACGAAAATTTTTTTATTACTCTTAGAAATACACAAGATCATATATCTATTTACTCTTAACTAAAAGGTATCAAGATATAAACTCGTCTATCTAGAATTTATTGATATGAATGAAAGTACACGAACCAATTTTTTATTTATTAAATAATTTACTTATCCTATGTGATGGATAGCCATTAGAATAGGCTATTACGTAGGCTGAAAAACGTTTTTATTTTATTAAAAAAGTGCTTTATTCCTCGACATAATTTCCATGTATTTGGTGTAATGATCCTCCAAATTTCTGAAATGGTTTTTATAATCAAGGTTCCCAAATGATGTCTTTATTTCTTTATCAAAGTTATTTTTCTGTATATAGGAATTGAAAATACTCATTGTAAACTGCTAATTTAGTTTATTTGGATTCTTAGAAAAATTGTTTTTTTGTCGAAAAAAGTATTTTTAGTTAAATTATGTTTGTTTTCAACAAACACGGTGTTCCAATTTAGTAATACTTTAACCAACATTGATATAATTTACGAGTAATTTGAGCTTTTATTAAAAATTTCCCAGAACCGATTTCGGTTTCGAACAAGGGGCAAATATACATTCGGTAATAGAAGCAAACCGTCAAAAGAATGATAAATGTGAAAAAAATGTTGTTCCATCGTCAGGGAGGAGGGTCCCTATCCGTATATAAAAATATAAAATACCTAACACGAATTGCCTTTTTGATATTTGATACTAATTTGTAAGAAAACCTTTGTGGTCAGCCGGCTGGTGTACCGAAAATTCATTTTAAGGCGTTTCATTAACACCACAAGACACACTTCGGCACCTTATTTCGGGATATTTATATATACCGGGCGGTGTTTATATTGTGCCGCTTTGTTATTTTAAAGATATAATAAAGTTTTTATATTTAGTTTTGGAAGGACAATGGAACTAATAATTAGTGTTTTTAAAAAGCAAATAATGTTGAAGCAACTTTTAAATTTATTGTACTAACCCTTACTCTGTGGAAGTCCATCTTACTAAGAATAATAAACAACTAAACGTTTGAACTAAACTAGAATCGTCGGATTGACATATTGAAGTTAAATTTTGTTTTTTTGTAGCTACCTGTTGATTAAGTATTATTAATGGCTATCCATTACATTTGATAAATAAATTAATTAATAAAAAAGAACAGAAAATGTCACTACAAATAATATATCCTAAACAAACTAAAGAAATTAAAAATTATAAAAATATTACATATTGTGGAAATATACCCAATACAATTTTAAAAATAATATCTTCGGCAACATCAGCTTTAATCATTTAAAACACAAAATAGTGTTGGTACAAAATTGTTAAATTTCAAAACAAAATTACCCAAATTAAAAAAATCTGTTGTTTACAAAATTGTCCAAATTGTAATAATGTATATATATATAGGTCAAACACAAAGAAATTTTTAAGTAAGATTCAATGAACACTAAGAGTACATATATTAAAACAATCAGATAAGTCAAACTAGATATTAATTATTTTGTGTTTGATCTAAATCTATAGGTTTATTTATAATCTTAAATTTACATTTACAGTTAAAGGTGCCTTAGTGCAAGTGCGATTAAAAATCCACAAGTCAAATAGATTATTTAAACAAACTGAAAATATAAAAAACAAAACGAGTTGATAAAAGTTAGCTTCCGATCGGTTGAAGTGGGTTATTATCTTTTCGCGACTCGTGAAGATAGGCAAAATATTATACACGGACAGAGCTGTACTCATTAAATTATTAATAGGGAGCAAAAATTGGAATCAAGAATTGAAAAAAAATTAGATGCTTTGCAACTTGAAATGGAAACACTAAGACAAGAAAATTATAAAGTTAAAGATGAAAATCTGAAACTCAAAACTGCTGTAAGTATTTAAGGAAAAAGAATTGAAAGGAGAAAGAAAAGGAAATAAGGAAAAAAACTCGTAATCATAGGTGTGGAGGAGGCAACAAATGAAGACAAAGAACAGTCTATGGAAAAAGTTCAAGAAGTCATGAGTAAAATAATAATACAGCTAAACAAATGAGCAGGATGTGGTGGAGCTACGCAGAATAGATGACAAAAATAGAAATAAAAATAGGCCAATACTTATTGAACTGAAAACATGGAACAAAAAAGCAGAAATACTAAGAGAAGCAAAAACCCTAAAGGGAACAAAAGTATATATAAAATGAAGATTACTCCAAAGAAATACAATAACAACGAAGAGAACTAATTAGATTGAGTAAAGCAGCGAGAGAAAATGGACAGGAAGTAAAGTTGGCTTACAATAAAATATATGTTAATGGAATCGGTTATAAATCGAAACAATGGGAAGAAATAACAGAGACAATAACATAAACATAGAAAATGAAGAACCAGTCAAGTATACGAATAAAGGAAGAACATATAGTGAAAGGTCCCCAACTGTTTGTGAAAATGAGGTAACGAAAACATTCAAAGTTCTTAGAAACTCAACACGTACTGACACTGGGTCCACAAATTACGTCGAAATACAATTTACAGGGCTGAAAACAATAAAGCGACCATGGCAACGATGATGGACTGTGATAGGAACATAGAGAGTAATACTAAAACAAACAATCCAAACCAGATACAAAGAAAAACTATTTAAAAAATACAGGAAAAGAAACGAGTTACAAATTAGTACATGGAATATTCGAACAATATGCTGGCACCGGGTAAGATGCAAAATATTATATTGCTACAGAACTTGAAAGATACAATATAGATATCGCAGCAATCCAGAAAACTAGATGGAGTGACTTAGGTGACTATAAATAAGGACAATATGGAGTAGCACTTATCGTGATGGAAAAATTAATACAAAATGTTCTTGAATTCAGGCCAATTAATGAAAGAATAGCGTTAATAAGACTAAAAATGAAACCTTTTAATATCTCAATATTAAATGTTTATTCCCAACTGAAAACGCTAAGGTGGAAGAAAAAGATAAATTGTATGAAAAACTCGAAGAAGAGATAGAAAGATAGCAATATTAATGCTTGAGGATTTTAATGCACAAATTGGAAAGAAAGTTTATCTTAAAAAGGTAGCTGGAAAGCATACTAGATATAAAAAAACAAATGAAAATGGGTGTACTCGCAGAAGGTACATGGCCATAAGCAGTACAAAGTATTAATACCCGACCTGGCACAACCCAGATAACACAAGAACATACATTGGATGTCCAATGGATATCCACATTGGACATAAGGGATATCCATGGGATATCCGTTCATGTCCAATGGACGTCCATCATTCAAATAAATTTGCACATCCAGTGGTGAACGAGAACTGAAGGTCCAGTGAATGACCCAAACGGATATCCATTGAACTAGTTGTAAATGGACATCCAATGGATGTCCATGTCCATATGGACCAATCGTGGACATTATATGGATATCCATAGGATATCCTGTGTTTACTGGGAAGGTAACATGGGTATCGTCAGATCAAAAAGAGAGAAATTAAAAGTTATAAAAATATTAGATATTGTGGAATATATAACAAATACAATTTTAAAAATAATATCTTCGGCAACATCAACTTTAATCATTTAAAACACAAAATAATGTTTATACAAAATTGTTAAATGTCAAAACAAAATTACCCAAATTAAAAAAATCAAAATCAAAATATTGTTTTTATATTTTGCACTTATAAAAATCTTCATTATAAAACGCATTTGCGTATCGTAATGTAACTTTTACGCACGCAAATTTTTGTTTTAAATGGTTGGCGACATGAGTGAAGTATCTTATGACAAGACTATTGACAATGACATTTGTGGCTAATAGGAATTTATTAATTTTATATTTTTCTTTAAGGAAGTATTTGTGAGTATAAATATCATCTTTTACTTATATAATATTTTATTATTGGTGTATTTGAAAACATTATCATTTCATAATTTAAATGTCAAAACTATCAAATGTTATAAATTACACAGTGCTGCCGACATACTTTTTAAAATCAAAATATTCGTAATTACGTAAAAATAAAAAATTAATTTAAAAAATGATAAAATGGCAAAATATAAAAAATATTATAAACAACTTATTTGATATGGCTGTTGTGGCACTCGTTTTTTAAAAAACTCATCGCTTCGCGATTCGTTTTTTAAACTTGAACTCGTGTCATAATAGAATTCCATATGAAATGCGTTGTTTAATATACTATTTTTGGTATAGATATGTTGATGATTTGTTAGCAGGTTTTGTAGGTAGTGAACGACAGTTACATTTATTTTTTAATTATATTAATACCTTGCATTATAAAATTAATTTTATTTTAGAAGTTGAAGAAAATAATTTAATTAATTTACTAGATTTAAGAATTGAAAAAGTTAATAATTCGATAAATTATTCAATATACAGAAAACCAACACAAACAGATGTAACCATACCATATAGTTCAAATCATCCTATAACAAATAAATTAGTAGCTTATAATTCTATGATACATAGGGCATTTTCAATTCCAATGGACGAAACCAACTTAGATAAAGAAATTGATATCATAAAACAAATAGCTACATCTAATGGCTATCCAATTCATTATTTGATAAATAAATTAATTACTAAGAAAAAACAGACAAGTATCACTACAACTAATATTTCCTAAACCAATTAAAATTTTTAAAAATATTACATATTGTGAAAATATTTCCATTACAATATCAAAAATAATACCTTCGGTAACATCAGCATTAATATCATTTAAAACACAAAATAATACAAAAAAATACAAAAAACAAGAAATCCACAAATATAATAAAACTTAATTTCAATTATTTTAGAAGTATTTTTGATCACAAACCATATTCACATATTTATTTAAGCATATTTTCAATTTTGTTCACAAAAATATCAATCTATTTATTTATAAACGTCTTTAATTATCACTTAAATCACTTTCTTAAAAATCAAACCCCCGCCAACTTTGAAATGTATCACTCTAAACAAACCAATTATACCGAACTGGTCTTTCTTCTGAATCTGTTCAGTGTAAAAACCTCCCAAAGATATCCTATTTTAGTTTATTCTAGCTAACAATATTAAATAAACATCAACACATTTGAGTCCAATAAAATAATTATACCCGAAGTAATAGCAATAAATTAAGACGCCTTTCATTAGGTAGGTGTATCTAATAGAGATGAAAATAGTCCTTGCCCAAAGCTTCTTAGAAATGCGTTTACAATACAACGTTGAATACACCATCATAAATATCTTTTTTTTCGGAGTCATCAGTAGCTACTGACAGGCTACCAGTTTGTAAAAATGTTCACCTATAGCTGCGTGACATATCGAAAATGTTTCGCTCTACATGAGCTCGAGACGAATCATTCAAACAGTTTGTCGACAAATAATACACCAATAAAATGACAAAAAGCCGTATTTTCGTGTAGGACATTGTAGCTGGGCTTGTTTCAAATATTTTAAAAAGGAATCATGATGCTTCTTACGAGTGAATTATGGATTTACTTTCAGGAAGCTGATGGTAGTTCAATTGTATTATTTAGCAAAAATCCTACGTTTATAGTCGTCTTCCTGATAACTCGTAACTAATGTTATGAAAAGATAATTGCATTATTAATGGTTAACTGTAGGATTTCTTAAACTCTGGAATATAGTAGGGTGTATTTTTCTGAACATATAAACGCCCATTATTTCAATTTTCGGGTATGATTTACTTTTAAAACAAACATTGTATCTCAATGGTGATCACCATTCTTTACTAGATTCGTTCCTGACTTGTTAGCACAACAATGTATTTTTAAAATACAATACAATCTACAAAAAATGTTGACTTTTTCCCCTATGTCTAAAAAATCATGCTTAATTCTTAAAGTTTTGGTCAATAAGAGTATTCATTTAGGGACAACTTTTATAGGTAGTATAAACTTCTAATTAAACTTCTCTGCTATCTTTTTTGTAAATTGTTCCCAATTTCAAAATTTAAATTTATACTTTGGTGGCTCGTTAGAGGATGCCTAATTTTCTATAGTTATACTAAAGTAAAATTAAAACAAAAGTCGTTGCACGTAATAATTGTGATGTTGCCATATATCAAAACTAGTAAAAAAAGGTGGGACTAATCAAGTTTAATAATTAGAGAACTCATAATTATACCATAGAATAGTTCCGAGATTCGATTGATGTCAGTGATGAAGACATATTTGTATCAGTTCAATCAGTTGTCTTGTGTTATTTTAAAAACCTTAACTATTTGGTTATTTTTAATGCAGTTAAAAATAAAAATACTTTAAAACGCCAATTCGACAATTTCCAAATTTTATTTTATTTTTAATAAAACAACATTTTAAGATTACTTTAAAAAGATAAGTATGTTCTGGAAATGCTAAAATATTTATTTTAAAGATAAATGGATTGATTAACCTTAAATAGTTGTTTATAACTGATAAGTACAATTTCCGATACTAATAGTTTTCTTGGTTTAATATTTGGAGAAGACGAAGAGAACAGTATATCCGATATATACTAAATTTGATTCGTTTTTGTATTAATTTGGTCATATTTAATTGATTTGGGTGCTTTCACATAGTGATGAGCGAGACTGGTCTTGGTCTTGCTGTCTTGGTCTTGGTCTTGCAGAAAATGCAAGACCAAGACCAAGATCAACTTCAGACTGCAAGAACAAGACCAAGACCGAGCAGTGCAAGACTTATGCAAGACCAAGACTTAGCATTGCAAGATATACGCAAGACCAAGACCAAGCCTGCAAGAGTCTTGCGGTCTTGCGTCTTTCAAACATATAAACCGAAAAATAAAGCAGCCATGGATTATTCTAAACTCTAAAGCTTTGGTTTCCTAGGATAGCGGTGCCGCAATAAAGCGGCCGTAATTTGACGACCGTTCAAGACGGCCGCTATCGGTGAGCACAGATGTAAAGTAAGAGTTTAACATTATTGATCCCCTAAATCCATTTTTGTATTTACTTTCGTTTTGTGAGTTTATAGTTTGTTATATATCTTGTGTTTAATTTCATTATTTGACAATAATTAGAGTGTTTCTGTATTAAAAGCAAAAAATGGATGATTTGGACTTGGGAATGATAATATTTTTGGAAGTCTTCATCGGAAGAAGAAACGAAAATGTCGGAAGAAAGTAAGATTTTTAAGAAACGGAAAACTGAAGGCGTCTATGAAATCTTAATATGTCGTTACCTTCAAACAAATGATGAAAAATTTAGACAATATTTTCGTTTGACACCAGTATTGTTTAATTATGTTTTAAATCACATAAAAGATGACATTGTTTCAAAACCATGCAATGGAAATAAAAGTCCAATAACTCCTGAACAAAAACTATGTTTATTTCTAAGGTAAGTTCATGGATAAGCTTTATTAATGTTTACATATTAAAAAACTTGGACAATGTTATGAGTTATTTGGAGAAAGAGGCATTGTCGTACTGTACTCCGCTGAGAACGCAGGAAGAGGAGTCCTTGACGAAGACGAAGAAGAAGCTTGGTTTTGAGGGTTATAATTACTGATGGTACCATAACAAGCAGAAGTTGATCGGCTGTGCTTAGTTGCTATAGCTACAGTCGTGTATTTATTGACACTATGAAAGATTTAATTGTCACAATCGCATCTTTTCAAGTATCTAAATAATTTTCGAGGTGATTTTGCTTGTAAAAAAATATTGCGGAAATTAACTTTTCCGCACTTGTTAGGATAATAACTATTTCATACTTGATTTATCGCTACAATGTAATATAAAAAAAAATTTTTATAATGAAAAATACCATCTTTACTTGTAATGATTTTAAAAACTATTTTTTCCTTTTTTTTGTAAAAATGGACCCCAGTAAATCTAAAAAAAAGTGCAAGACTTGCAAGAGTCTTGGAGCAAGACCAAGACCAAGACCAAGACTGGACCCTGCAAGAACAAGACCAAGACCAAGATTGATTATTTGACTGCAACACCAAGACCAAGACCTTGTATGCAAGACCAAGACCAAGACTAACCCGGTCTTGGCCTTGGTCTTGCATTTGCTCATCACTACTTTCACATTATTCCAATTCTTGTTTAAATTTCATTTGAGCTGTTTAAAAATGCCCAGAGACATAATATCATATTTTAATAGGTCTAGAGTAATTGCTTTGTTTCAACAGGGCTTTAGTCAAAGTGATATCGCGAATATTGTTGGTGTTACAAAGGGTGCCGTATCAAAAATTGAAAAAAAAATCCAAAACACAAATGATGTGAAGGATCGTCCCAGAAGTGGCAGAAGTCGATGTACAACAGCAGCACAAGACCGGCAGATAACATTGATAGCTCGAAGAAATCGACAGTAATCTACAAGTGGCATATCCAGAGAAATTGCTAGACTTGAAGGACTGAATATCTTCAGGCAAACCATTACACGAAGATTTAATGCGATAAATTTGTATCGTAGAAGACCTCTACGTGTTCCCAAACTAACCTATCAACAAAAAATTGTAAAGTTGCAATGGGCTCAAGAAATGTTACAACATGGTCCTAACGTGATGTTCTCTGATGAATCAAGAATTGGCTTGGTTTCTGATTCGCGAAGAACGCTAGTTTAGAGGGCCCCATCAGGACGATAAGCCCGATCACGTGTTCCATTTGAAGGTGGGAGTATTATGGTTTGGACTGGTATTATGAGGGGTACACGGACGCCTCTCCTGGTTTTGGAGAAAAGAATCACTGGTGCTGTGTACATCGAGGAAGTTTTAAATCTTGTTGTGCGTCTATTCCGGGGTGCGGTAGGTGATGGATTTGTGTTTATGCATGACAATGCATCTCCACATCGAACAGCTTCAGTACAAAATTTTTTGGAAGAAGGAATACATATGCACATTAAGATGGCCACCAAATTCCCCTGATATGAACGTCATTAAACATGCATGGGACATTCTTAAAACACGCATTAAGAAGCGAAACCCTCCCCCAATTACTCTACGAGAATTGAAAGATGCTGCTCGTGAAGAATGGGAGAGAATTCCGCAAGCCCAACTCGACCATTTAATCGATAACATGCCACATCGCCTACAATCATGCATACAGGCCCATGGAGGAAATACTGATTATTAATTTTATTTAAATACCTTTTTTTGCTTATTAGTTTATTTAAAAAAAATTGTAATACATTGTACATTTTTCACCTCAAAAGAATAAATCATTTTTTTTTTGTATGTTTATCTGACTTCGAGATTTATTTAGTATTGGTTAGAGTTGTAGCAAAATGATGTTTACTTATATCAAAAAAATTATTTATAAAAATTAATAAAAAGATGAAATATTCCATCATTATTCCAAACTTTTGGACATATGTGTATAAATATACAATGCATATGCAGATATCAAGATTCTATCTGAAATGCCATAATAAAATAATTTTAATATGGTCCCAGTTTTTTTTACAATTTCCTATATGCTAAAACACATTACTTTATTTACTAAAACATTTATTGGAAAATAGCAATATCAGTTCCTTTATTACCAAATTATTAATATTAATTTAACATTCTACTAATCCCTATATTCTGGTACGAATCACAATATATAGGTTCTTTTTGAACCCAAAACAATAGTTTAAACTCAATTAAAATGATACCTGTTCTTTTAATTAGAAACTTTGTATCAACAATCTCATTTTACCCAAAATTTAATGCCTTGTAAGCCATAGAATACACATTCTCTTAAAGACACGACAATATCCAGGATCTTATTGTGATTATTGCAAATAGCACCAGCTCCTTTTATATCGGGAAAAGTATTATTTTAATTAAATCTGCTGAGACTCATCCAATTATATTTTGTTTTATTTAGCACCTTCAGAAATTCACCTACTTTCTTGATTGTGGGAATATGCCCCTATCATCATTCCATATCCCGAAGTATTTACCCCTGATAAAGTAATCCAACTATTAGTCCCCACCCAGTAGCATAAGATGCCTAGGTCTAGGGCATCTTGCTCTTTGTGGGTCAACTCCTCGTTTCTCAGCGAGATCTTCCGCGTATGCAGCCCTTCTTACAAAGCGACCATGATAACAGGATTTTTCACAATAAAGTACTAAGAACTGATCCCTGGGTACACCTTATTTTTCTATTCCTAAATAATATACGTACTAATCTCCACATCGATTAAGGCATTTTTAATATCGGCACTCCATTTGCATTCTCCATTCTTGGCCATCCTCAATTGTTAAATATATACAACTTTCGCTAAGTGATTCAAATCGCATAATTCACATCTAGAAGACCACAACAGGCCGAAAATGGCTACCGCACCTTCAAAAATAAATAAGTAATGCACGGCGTATCTTTAAAAAACTTCACAGAAAAAAAAACTAGGTAAATATTATAAAAAATACATTACATATTACAGAAGTTTCTGTTGCTATAGCGCCATCAGAACTTTCTTTTAATATAATAATGCGTTTCTGTTAATGTAATTAAAGAATATTATGCATCAAATACAGAAAATATTTGTAATTTTATAGTTTAGTTCAATAGTCAATACAATATCTATTTGTAATGTAGGAATAAACTTCTTAAACATTATAAAATTTTCTATACTCCTAATAAAACATTTTTTTATAGATTTATCGAAATTTTTTGTATATAAGGCAGGTATTTCTGTATAGAGTAAAGAATATTTTAGTATATTTATGGAACAGGTTTCTAAGTTTTACAGAACTCGTGATACAATCAATGACATCTTTTATAAATATAAGAAAATACTCTTTGTGACCTGCATAAAAGTTTGGTATATTTATGAATAATTCTGTTAATATTTCTTCAATTTTTGCTAATAGGGCTGCTACTGTAGGCTCTACCATAAAAAAAGATGTCTGGGAATCCCTGATTGAAAATTTCTTAGTGCTCTTTTTGCCTGTGGCATCTCTAGTAACCTTTCTGGAAGAAGACTTTAAATAAGCGTGAAGATACCATAGGAGATACGCATTTTTGCCTTCTAAAAAAATAATAAAATTAGTACTTCATTTGGTAGAATAAATCTACGTATTTTTTAAAGTATATTCAAAAGTTTTAAATTTATTGGATTTCATTTAAATACCTACTTTATTTTGTGTGTTTGTAGGTACATTTTAATGTTTGATTTTACCTTTTGACATGCACAACTTCTCGAAGCTTGATCCAATTTTTTTAGAAAATATCTCCGTGGCTTTCAAAAAGAAATTTTCCCATTCTGATAGTATTGATGATCCATCTGCCTTACTCATAAGTTCAGCGTAATCTATTTCAATCTAAAACAGAGGTATTTATTGATTAGAGAATTTACTAACATATTTTGTGATAAGCATACTAATGTACAAATAAAATAAAAAACTAGGATTCGTATCACATAAAGTTTGAATTTATATGGTACAAACAATTTGAAGAAAATATAATAGCAAATCTTACCAATCTGTACCCCATAGGATGAGTATAGTGTTTACATAAATCTTGAACCAAGGACGTGTTATTTTGATTATTCATGTCGCCAATTGATTTCAATCGCCCTTGGCAGGTTCTTGTCCACAAAACTTCAACTTGATCCCATGGCATATCTTCTGTTCTCAATCTGACTACAATGTCTTCATAGTCTTCTTCAACTTCTAGAAGTTGAAAGCTATATATACTTGCAAACTCGAATGAGTATTATTCAAATGATATGATTATAAAAATAGCTACTTACCGTGGAAAATATTGTCATAAAAACAGTAGGTACTTACCGTTTAGAAAATATTGTCATAAAAAACACTGAAGTACTTACCGTTGAGAAAATAAGATAAAAACCACACAGGTCCAACAACACATGCACACGTTGACGCTAATGAAACAAAACGGAATCTGTTATGTTATGAGACGGGAATCAGGGTGTTAAAAAAACAATACACAATCGGGCGATTCGCAAGAAGTCGGGAGAACAATTAACTACCCAAACATAAAACATTGACTTGCCGGTTAATATTGTATCGATAATTTTGTTGAAACGAAAAACTTATCTGTTAGATTTAGGAAACTTATTTGTAAGTCTATAGGGTATCTAAATTTGACTTACTACCAGTCCTAACAATATCTTCCCAGTTTTAGAATAAAGAACTATTGATATGATTTCAAAACATTTCTTTTGCACTAACATAGGAAATTATATTTATGAACAGAATATTTCTTTACTAAGTAAATATTTTTGTATAACTACTGAATACTTTTGTTTCTTCACAAAAATTATTTTAATAGTACAGAATTGAGTTCGCATGAAAATAATAAAAGGCTACAGAAATAAAAAATATTATTAACAGAAATTATTTAAATATATATAAACTTTCTTAACTTTGGTATAAAAATTTATTTTAATACTAAAGATATTCTCTAAAATTTACATAAATATTCCGTTATATTGGTAAAGAACCCATTCTGTTAATAATACCAAATTTTTTTTTTCTGTGTTCGGTAGAACATTTTCTTTGAAAACATAAGCCTTTCTTGAATACATATCATTCTTGCTAAATGCCTTCATGAATGTACAGTCGGTTTAAGAATAGCATATACATGTTAAATGTGAATTTCCTTTACCTACCGAAGTTATAAAAACACCCTGCTTCAACAAGATAAGAGTGGCAATTTTTAAAACGCCTACAATTACTTACTTCACTAAGGAATACAAAATAATAATAAGAAAAAACAGTTGGAAGAGGTGGTGGCGGAGCCAGTTCTGTGGTGTTGTTCCGAAATAATTGTTTTAAAAAATTAAATAGATATTAGATTTAAACAAAAATTGGCAAAAACATTTATAAGATCAATGCTTTTTAATTTTTAATATATTAAACTTATTGGCTTATGTTAAGGGGGTGTTTAAGGGTTTTAAAAAATCATTCGTCCGCTACGGGGTGCAACGAACACTCAAAAACATAATATTGTGATTATCTCCGAAAGAGATATACTAAAGGTATACTAAAAATATAATTTTTGAAATTTTGATGAGATTATGAATAATGTTGGTTGGGAACTTTTTGCCAATACTCTTCAAATAGGGGGGTGGGGGAAGCTTCAAACTTGTTATAAACAAATGTCATATATCTAACTTTTTTTGTTTTTTAACCGATTTCAATGATTTTGGCGTCATTTAAAAGAGTTTCTTCTGTTCAATCAGATGCATAACAAAAATACCAAAATTACACAATTTCGTCTTCGCTAGGTAGTTCTACGAAAAAAAGTCAATTATTTTTTTATTTTTCTCGGAAATTTCAAATGTAATTTAATTTAGGTGAAAGTAGGATAAAAAATAAAGAAATTAGTAAAAAGCGCAAGTCTAAATCTTAATATTTTATTTATTTTATTATTATTAAAATATCACAATAGTTATCCGTGCCAATATCGTCGTAGAATAAGAAAATCCAGTAAATAGTCACAATCAAAAAACAAAATTCTAAATCCGTGTAAATAGTCAAAAAAGGAATCAGTAAAGAGGTTGCAATAAAAAACAAATAAAACCGTACACAGACAATTTGTCAATAGAATACCTCACTCAATATCATCCATCTCTGTGTAACATTAAAGATGTGGGCGTGGACAACTGTTTGACTGATTTCAAATTTATTATTATTTAAACCGTGATTGGTTATACACAATAAATAGGCCATCCTTAAAATTAATTCAATGCAAGCAATTTGAGTTTGAAAATGTATATGCTATTCTGAAGCCGATAGTACCTATGCCCTTTTACAAATGATTTTATATCAACTCCTTTGCATGTTTAACCACACCAAACATTTTGGAATTGCGAATATAGATAGACCACATAGTCGACGCCTTCTACTGCTCCGACATTGACTAACATTTTTCAGCATACCAACGTTAACAGATTGAAATGCCGCTGTGATTCTCTCTTTCATGTCGTGTTTAGTAGTCGGGGGAGTTTTATAAACCTCATTTTTTATAAAACCCCAAAAAATAAATACAAATTAGTTAAATCGGGAGACCGGGCTGGGCAACTCATCTGTTATGAAATTCGGTATTGAGATAATGTTAATGTTACTCAATTATTTGAACTTAGACTGCAGCATTGCATTGATGTTAACGGTGAACACTTTGAACATTTAGTTTAATATTATGATTAGAATTATACTTATGGAGACTTGTTTTATTTAGAATAAATTGTTTATTAAAATTTATTATTTTTAAGGATTGTTTGTTACATTCAACGTTTATTCCTTTTACATAATAGGTTAATATTTATGGTTTACAATAAATATTACAAAATAACTCTGTTTTCATAAACTTTGGGTATAGGGAATGCTAAACAAAAATTAAAGTTACATAATCGGATATTCCATTTATGATATAAAATACAGGATGTTCCATTTGAAAAAAGAGAGAAAATGAAAGGTAAGAGTTATCGTCCACCCTGTATACAAAAGGGAAAATAATTAATATTTAATAGAATACGGTGATATTGTATCATATTACGAAACTCTGTTAGGCAAAATATTTTTTTTTCTTCAGCGTACAATAAGATACAGAGCGTTGATTTACCTATACGATTTTCACATAAACGTGTCCATAACTTCTGAAGGACTCTGTATAACATATCAAAACCCTATATCAAAAGCTTCAAAAAATGTGGGCAATCCGAATTCGGTATAATATACAGGGGTTCCCATTTAAAAAATCATATGTTTGGTTTGTAACGAAATTATACAACACAGGTTATTTCAAAATATGGACCCTAAAGACATCTACTATTTTTGTTAATAACATTTTTTGCATTCAGAATTTCAAAACCAATAAAATTAGTATTAAATCTACCAAAAACGTATGTTCCTAAATAATATTATTTTTCTAACTAATTTTTGAGTATATATGTAGTCTATTCTGGATTCCTTAAAAAATAACATGTTTTTTTAAATTTTTTTTATAATTACAATTAAACTATTTGAAAAAAGTCTGTGATATAATTCTACCAAAAATTATTTCAGTTTAATAAAATCCTTTACTCTTCTAAATAATTTGGTACTAAATTAACAGGATAATAACGACAAAAATAGTCTCTTGTTTAAGCTGGAAAACTACCAAACTTTTCAACTCGTTTTAAATCTAATCAATTTTCGTTGCACCAACATCTATTTGTTAACACTAAAATTCTTATTAATTTACTTTTTAATCGATTCTCTAAATTAATGGTGTAAAGTTTAATTGGATTTATTTATATGTCGACAAATAAGAGAGTTTTTTATTATCCTTAAGAGAATAATTGTTGGGACAGATTAAGATAACGCGCCGATCTCCGCCTCCTTAACCAAACCGTAGCATGCCATTGGATTCGGAGATTCTCCCAATAGTCACTGTCTGAATTATTTTCGTCAACATGGGGTCCCCTAACTTTATTTCACTGCGTTTATCACCTCACACATATGGCGTGTCTGAACAAACTCAACCCGCCTACCCAACTACCTACATACACATACGCTCACACCCGATCGAGACAATCCAGTAGCGTACACAGTAATATTTCAGTGGGTACTTACATACTAAGAAACATAAATAGAAAAGTGGTTGGTATCCGTAGCTCAGAGATCAGATTCCATTGCACGAATTCGATCATCGAATTGTTTAGAATATGCGTGTATTTTCAGTACAGCGCTTGGTACACTCCCAGTCTGAGCTACTTGAAAATCGAGTTATTGAAATAGAATATATGATCTCTGTATTCGAAAAAGTGCTTTGATATACATTCTTAACATTATCTTCATAATTCTAAATATTCCTTCCTTAGAGGAATCTGATTTTCATTTGAATTGAAGTTAAGTTCAATAAACCGAACGCTACTATCTTTTAAGCGGATTCGCGATACAAAGGAGATGGCCAAACAAACTCTTAACAACAAAGAGAACTAAATTTCGTCAGTCAGCTAGGCAGTTTTTCTGAATGCCAGCCTGCTGGATTCTAAGCTGGTATAAAAACCCACTGAATCACTAGATCGCACTTCTGGTTGCTTAGGCACAAAGAGGCAGAGTGCCAATAAAAATTCTGACACTTTTAAAAAAGGGACTGGAACCATTAATTTTGTAAAACCAAAATCAACGCCAAAGACCAAAGACACTGAAGTGAAACACTGTGAAATTACATATATAATTCAAAAGCTATAGTAAAACAAGGAAACAAACGGTTATACAATTTCCAACTAGATATTAAGGTAACATAATTTGTTTCTCTAATTATTTCAGGAAGATTAACAATTCAGGATGGGAATTTTTATGAGAATAGTTGTTCTATTAACAAATAAGACATTGTTAAACGTGATTTTTTTTTTAATTTTTTTACTATTAATGAAAAACAATTAAAATAAAGATACGCCCTTGTCGAACCTACTTATTCCTATATAACACTCAAAATCGCAATTTAACACGGTCCATATGGTGTTTATACCTTATTTATTCTCACAACGGATTTTTTACTGCTTTTTATTCCGCCCTTTGTGATGTGAGAGAATATAGCAACTATCACATTCCCGGATGTGTAAGAGACCCTATTCATATCGGAAGTGCATGATGTTTTTTTCACAATAACATAAATTAATAATAATACTTTTATAAAAAAAAAATGGATGTTAATGGCAAACAAATTGAAAATTCGTACATGGACACTAAGATGTGTTTTTATTAAAAGTATTTTCATATGATGTTATCCACTAAGTACCATATGCCACAATGTTTCAATGGAGGGTAATTCCGGACTACCTACTAGAAATCCTTTTTACTGACTTTCTGCCTCACACCAGAAATGACACTGGAAATTAAACTTTTTTTATTACCTATAACTCTGCTGCTTCTACTGCACTTAACACACACTTCAATAGGGCGAAATCGAACTAATGTACTTACCTTATGGACCTCATATTGTTATTCTAACATGAAATAATTAATTTATTTTCCTTTGACAATGTGATGCGAGTCTCCTTACGAACTGTCAAACGGCGATGGGCAGCTTCGAGAAAAATCTCGAATATTCCGGCGAGAAATATTCCAGACGTTCTCCGAATTCGACTAGAAGCAATAATGTATATATAAATAGATTCCTACGTAGACTACAGAAACTCAGTTTGAGTTCAGACGTTGTATAAATAAAATATAATTGTTCATATAAATCAGTATACTGGTAAATAAATTGTGTTACACATAAGTTAAGCTGTTTTAGTGTAGAAATACATTAAATATTAGACTGTAAAAATAAATAAACGTTAAAATAATTACAATAATATTGCAAGAAATGATTGTGAAGAGCTCAGCTTTTTATCCAGCCTGGACACAATTTGCTGAAAATAGGGAATAATAGAGACATAAAGCAATTCTAAAAATTTATCACGTATTCTTATCCGTATACGTAACGTAAAGGAGATACGTAACTAAGCAAAAAGAAGCATAAAGCAAATGCGTTTGTAACGTAACGTAACCATTCATGTGTTTTAATTTTTTACTTTAAAAATATAGCCCCGATATCTACCTTAACAAAATAATGTCGTCATTGCCACTGTAAAATAATCTTTTTCTTTTTAAATCCATTATCGCATATCACAGAAATGTTTTTTATGATTGATGAACAGAAAATAAGGTTATGATTTTTGAGCATACATCACTTTTATCGCTAAGATTGAAAAACGCGATCACGGAACACAATAATGTGATACGTTACGTTAGATACGTGTGACGGATTGATACGTTTCACGTAACGTAACGAAACCCACGTATCGCGTCTGCACATGCGCATTGCGATACGTATACGGATACGTAGTGATTTTTAGAACTGCTTTAAGTCCCTAATATTTTTTTCACAATATTTGAATTTGATAGCGTCTGGAAAACATTTCAAAAGTGTATTGATATCATTTTATTATTTAACATTCCAACACATAAGAGATCGATTATAGTCGTATTAAGTGCTGTAGAAGTATAAAATTAACATTTATGAATAACATAATATGAATAACATTTATAAATAAATTATTTACGAATGAAGCAAATCATCCATATCTCCAATGTGATTCTTCTTAAATAAAGAAAGGAAGAACCAATGTCAATGTCATAATTTTTATTATTATTAAAGTTGAAAATCTAAAGCGCTACTAGTTTCAGCCTACAATATGGCCATCATCAGGCTACAAAGAAGAAACACATTACAAACAGATCAGAGATCAGAGAAGTACAATTCCTTACCTATAAAAGTTACAAAGTAAAATGTTTAATATATTCAAGAAGATTGTAAGATTGCAGTTGATGGTGTAACATTGAAATTATAACAAATAATGCATATGTATAAATAAACTAATGGTTAAAACCAAGGTTAAGTATTAAATTATACAAAGAGAGAAGTGGACAATGAAAAAGAAATGAAAAGACAGATAAGTAAAAAGGAGAGCATTAAGCTCAATAAAATTTAATTAATTAAGTACATGAAAAATTTAAAAATTAAAGGGGGTTGAAGCACCCCAAATGCCAAAACTAACCAATAAGGGAAGTAATTTTTGGTTATAGACCAAAACGGAGAGATTAGAGTATGGCTATGAGACCATTTAAAGACGGTTATTAAGAACAAGAATAACTCTTCTAATGTCTCTGAGCTTAGCTTTCCAGAGAACCAAAAATAAGTGTTAAAGTGGGTAATCCATAGAAATATGGAAAACCCAAACAAACTGTATAAAATAATCCCTTGTTTCCAAATCTGGTCAAGTGACAATTGTCCAATCCAATGAAAACATTCCAAATTAACTTAATTTCATCCTGTCCAGTAAATACACTTCCCTATAATCAATTTGGCGCCGGTAAGTAGAACATTACGGTATCAGGTACTGCAATATGTTGCCTAGCAACGCTGCTCTGATATAGACAATAACTTTTCATTTTTGACATTTAAAAATACTATATAAAAATAAAATAATTAATTAGTTACTTTTACTGCCATATTTAAAAAGAAGTCAATGTTATTCAATTTTATAATGTTTATTTAAAAACACGTATTAACAATTAATAGTATATTTTAAAATTTTAAATGATTTGACAGTACTGACAGTAATTTGACTAAGGTACCTAACTAGTCAGGTTCCGAACTATTTTTAAAATTTTTATGAATTTATTAATTTATAAACATATGATTAAATAAAATATAATACGAATAATGGTCATTAGGTGATATTACAGTACTCGTAGTGTAATAAGTCTTAGCTCGCATAAAAGTAAACAGTATATATAAACCGCGTAAAGCTTCTTCAGCATAGGCGCAACTAGAGGGGGGCTAGGGGGGGCTAAGCCCCCCCTAGCTCACCCTTAGCCCTCCCTGAAATTTTAAAAGAAACGGGATAAAGTGCCATGTCTGGAGTCTTATTATTTTTATTAATTAACTTAGTATAATAATTACACTATATAATCCTTTACTAAAAATGGAACGTGCATGTCCTAATCATATACCTACCAATATATCATTTAAAACAAATACCTCGGTATTTTTTTTCAATACTTTACTGAGATCTGAGATTAGTATGGTGGCTGGTGCTTTTTATACGAAATGCTATGTGGTTAATTTTTTAGCGATTTTGGGGTAGTTTGGGCGTGGCACCTAAAAAAAATTTGCCACATGAAAAAATGGCGGGCTGTTTGGGTTCTATTTCTATTCCATATATAGCCTTGGGGCTTAAGCCCCCCAAAAAAACGACTCTAGTTGCGCCTATGTTCTTCAGACAAGGCATAGGAATAAGAGGGCAATTTCTAATTACACTGAAAAAATTTTTGTACATAATATTAATGAATGCTGAACATTAAAAAAAATTCATTGGATAGATGAATTATTTCATTAATTCAATAACTTTATTTTCATAAGTTAAAAACCGATTCATTAAATCAGTGAAAGTTCGTTCATTAAATTTAAGATGCAATATTTCATTACAATAATGAAAAAATATCTTAATATTAATGTTTTTTTTCTTTATATTAATGAATATTTTGTGCATTGAGTTAACGAATATAATTCATTATTTCAATAACTTTAGTTCTTTAAATGAATGAACAATTTTAAAATGTGCATTCCTTCATCAAATATATGAACGCGGTTATTAAAACAATGTATTGCATTCCTTATTTTAAGGAACGCTGCTATGAAAACAATGTATCGCGTTCCTTAATTTAAGGAACGCTACTATTGTCTCCAGCCTCTAAGCCGCCTAATTTGCCGGTTTAGCGCTATTCGCATCGAAGTTCGCAGTATAGCGGTTATATAAAGTCAGTGTCAAGTTCAATCAGGTTCTAAATAATAATAACAATAATCACTTTAATGAGAAAGAGCGAAATTTGCTTGTCCAATTTATTGTGCAACACTTTCAAGAAAATGATTTGAGAATGACACTATCACAAAGTCATAAAATCGAGAAAGAGATCATCGAACGATTTCCTAATGAGAAACTTGTAAGTAGCAAACTTCTCTAAACTGAACTTGTTACGAAATTTTGTTTTTTTCAGGAATATTACCGCACTGCTAAACGGGGGAAATTGTATTCCAAATACCAAAATGGATTAAATTCTATAAAAGCAATGATAAATTGTTTTGGAAGTAAGAGAAAGAAAAATGCTCCCCTGGTAGACAAATTAAATCAAATTCACGGTAAAGAGCTAGCAGGTAAGTTTAAATTATTTGTATTAAAATTGTGTTTCTAGTCGCCATTTTTAAATTTTTGTTCAGATGCTGAATCCTGCATTAAATCTCTAAGTTCGATAATTTGTCTGCCGAGGAATTCGACGTTTGGAAAGGGTGCTCAAATGCCAAGCTACTGTTAATAAAACAAGCTAATTCAGTAGAAGAAATTTTAAAGGAGTGGCCGTTTTACACCAAACCATCTGGTAAGTGATTGATTTTTTCACGCATCATATTTTTCCTCAAAGTTCTTTTTTAGATACTCTTCGATTTCGATGTTGCATTTAAAAGCGAAGACTTAATCGATAAGTGGAGTTTAAACTTTTATGTTTTTCATCAATTTCTTTCAACCCACGTGAAAGACAAACAGACCAGTGAAATTCTTCTTGTGATAAATAATGAAGAAATATCAGAAAGTGAGTTCTACATATTTTTTTTTTTATAAGGAAATGTAATGTAATTTGTTGCAATTTATTTATAGATGGAAAAAAATGCCGATTTACTATGGGCATTTCATGGATATTTTGTCCCAACTAAGAAGATCGTTAGGAAAGAAAATGGAAAACAAATTGTTACAGAATTCACAATTAGGGTTTTTAGCACCTTCAATTTTTTCCGTGTATTCGTTTAAATGTTAATTTCGTTTAATGTATATAATCAGATATTTTTTACTTTTATATATTTTTTTATATAAATTATATGTTCCTTTTGTTATACACTTGTATTTTATTTAAATTTCACCCTACCCTACCCTAACCTACCCTACCGAAGGAAATCAAAATCATTGATTTAATGTATAATGTTCCTTGATTCAAAGATTACAGTTCATAAATTCAAAGAATAAATTACCTTAGATCAATTACTGCAAAATCATTATATCAATGAATATATTTATTTAAAACTAGGAATTATCATTCATTGACACAAAGAATTTTAATACATAAATAGTATGTAAATTCTACATTAAATTAGTACAACACAGCATTGAATCAATGAAATACAAATCATTGAATTAATGAATCACCATTCATTGTTACAAGGAATTCGTTCATCGGAGGTAAATCCATAACTGGTGATCATTGAATTGATGCACTTTTTCTTTAATATTATGTACTTTTTTGGTTCAGTGTAAACATGTTATTTGAGGGTTTTAGGGCTAGAAAATGCGCACCACATTTTTGGTTGATAATAGAGCACCTTTTTTATACAATTATTAGAACAAATTTAATGGTATTTTTAAAAACAGCCTCTGACGATATTAAACAAACTAAACGTAAGTCATATACTTACTGTGAAGTAGAGTTACACAATTTTGACTTGAATATTTGAGATTGACTTAAAATTAATTCTCAAGTCAATCTTTCTTACAAATAATTCAAGTCAAATCAAAACTGGACAATGCCCGGTTTGAAAATTTCATACTAGTTTGAAAGAGTGTGAAATATAATGTATTTAGGAGATATACCTTAAATGAGGTACAAAATATCTATATATAAAATAAAACGTAAAGAAAATAAATTATTTTAAATACTTTTTTAAACAACTCCAAGTTGTTACATAAAATTTCTTCGAGAAAAGTAATGATCTTACAAATTAAATGAAAGCAACAATATATTACATAGTAACCTCTTCATGCGATCCTTGTGTGATATTTGTTAGGATTATTTTTAGTCACGAAATTACATTAATGTTCTTATAGTCTTATGGACATTTAAACGGTTTTGGTGTTTTTTTTACTGTCAAAGAAGCTCTCTAAAAATAGCGTTCTATGCAGGCTGATGTTCCTGGGGTGGCATGAAAGTCGCAATTTTTTGTGATAAAGTTGGAAATACTGTTTCGTGCCGTTTCCACAACTTTATAATATCCTTAGTACTGTCAGCTCGTGATTCAGCTGCGCATATTTGTCGGATTCCTTTCTCTATGAAATTTCGTTTCTATTTATTTTTGGACATAATTAGAAAAGTCCAAACTGGTCTAAATTAAAATAGATAACTTTTTTTTTAGATCACAATGACTGTACAGTCGGCTTTAGAATAGCATATACATGTTAAAGGTGAATTTCGTTTACCTACCAAAGTTATAAAAACGCCCTTCTTAAACAACATAGGAATGGCAATTTTTAAAACGCCTACATTAAATGGTTTTTGGGGATTAAGTTTATTTACAAAGGACAGAGAGACAGGCAATTTGTCAATAAAATACCTTATGCTGCAAACATTAAAGATGTGGGCGTGGACAACTGTTTAACTGATTTCAAATTTTTGGTTATACACAATAAATAGGCCGTCTATTCAATGTAAGCGATTTGAGTTTGAAAATGTATATGCTATTCTGAAGCCGATAGTACATTCAAGTTGGGTTTGGGGTGACTCTTTGTCAGTGTACGCTGAATAATAATGTATACATATTAAACTCTAAATTGATTCACTGACTGATTGATTGTTGGCATACGACTAGAGCCCAAACGGCTGAAGGTAGAGACATCACTTTTTGAGGGTAGATACCTTTCATGGGGTAGGTGTGCACTAGGAAAGTTCTTTTAGTAAGTACTTCCCGCGGAAGATGTCGCTGGTACTTCTACTAATTTCTTCAAATTTCATATTTTAAGGATTCCATGTCGCTAAAGAAAACGTTTCATATGACGAGGATCAAAAATCAAACGGATACAATACATCCAGTTAGTCCTTCTGTAATGCTTCATAATTTTATCGTGAGCTGCACGAAGAACAAGAATTATTTTTACATCAAGATCATCTTTATTTTCTTCATTATCTAAAGATACGAATGTTAATCGAAGTTTTTAATTGTAACACGCTGGCCAACATTTTCAATGTAGAGTTCCTTCTGGTTTTTACCTCCAGTTTAGGGATGGTCATGTGTAAATTTAATGAGAGGCAAAATCTTGCGAAGTTTATTCTTAATATTTTGATTTCTTTAAACATTTTATCCTCTGCAGGTATTAGCAAATGAAGGAAGGTAAAGTCCTAAAGCTTCACCTCATTAAGTTTATTGTGCTTCCTCCTGAGCCTCTCCCTTTAGATCATCGTCAACATTTACAAATTTTGTTTTTTTTTTGGTTTTTCCGCATCTGCGAATAATCTATAACGTCACCGCGCTTAATAACCCGAGAAATAGTGTAAATAGAAAATTTAGTTAACGTATTAATTCGCTTTATATAACCGCATCTGATTTTTTATTATCTTCATTTTTAAAATAACCCTCTGACACTGAAAAATCTTTATTGGAAAATTCACTATCACCTGTTGTCGATATCATATCTTCTGAATTTCCATTTTCTGATTCAAAAGGTCTCCAAAACGCTGCCATAATGTATATAACTAATTTAAGGTTATCAATTAATATGGGGAAAAATTACAATACGTAAACCAATTATTAAAAATGAATTACCCAAACAAAGATATATCTATAGTTAATACTTATCTGCCTCAAATAAAAATCTGGACTCTCCGCCACCGCACTAGACACCGACTTTATGAGTTACATAAAAACTGCCGCAAAAAACCAACCCTAGAGAGAGCTGGGTTCCGACGATACAGAGTGGATGTTTAACGGGAAAAATATGTTGTTTTCATGCCATTCTTTCTACTTTGAAGCCTAGTAAACTAACTCACTCTGTATGACACTTTTAAATGGATTTTAGCAATTAATATTGGAAAGACTATAACGCTTATATACGTACCATCAAAATGTTTTATTGATTCTCAATAATTCTTTTGAAAAAGTGAAATTACCATTATAGTGTGGTCAGTAGAGGTAGGCAATTCACGCTCTTATAAGAAATGGAAATAAACACATTGCGTAACATGATATTCAAACTTCAAACTGTTTGAATTTTGATTTCAAGTCAAACCTAGAGATACAGAAATGAAGTCAAAGCAAACTTTTTTGCACAAAAAGATTGATTTTTAAATCCAGTCAAGCTTGTTAAGTAAAAACAAACTAGTTTGACTTGACGCAACTCTACTGATGTGAAGATACAGTACCGTTTGTGTGTGTGAAAATATTCGAATATGCCGATATCGTCTGGTTCACGGCAAACAAATTATTTCTCTTGTTTTTTTTTTATTTTACGCATAAAATACCATTAAAAAACCATACCGTCCATAATTGTAGTTAGAATTTTAGTAAAAGCAAGTAAATTACGGTACATAGGTATCTATGAAACTATCGTGAGAACTATTTTTTTTCTATTCTCCAATCAAAGAAACATCGCGTATCTAGTAGCAGCCTGAGAACGAGATTATGTACGTTTTATGTACATGAACTAGTTTGATTTTATCGAATTAAAATGAAAAAGCAAAAAAACGGTTTTCAATTAAAACGCGTGACGATTTTGTGGTGTTGTCCGGCTTCATTGAATAAATTTGTATCATTCAAGACGTTTAACGCGAATAATATAACTTTTTAGTCAAACAGACATTCACAAATTAAAGATTTTATTGCCAGAGTTTACATAAAAAAATATTTTTTTACGAAAATTAAGTTTATAAAAGTACAATTTAAGTAGGCAATGAGAAAGAATGAACAAAATATATATGTCAAATAGTCGGTCCCTGGATGGACCATTTCTCGTACAATATGGTCATGTAATATCTTTTTTTCGTCTACCTTACCGGAAAACAAATCATACTAACACCAAAAATAGGGCGGAAAGTATTGTTTATCAACCCAAGGGTGGAAAATTCATAGTTGCAATGAAAAAGTGTGCCTTGGATTTACATTTTTAAATCAGAAATAATCTAAATTTCAACCAATTCCACAAAGTGAGAGCTTTTCTCAAACAAAATTCTATAAATTATAAAGCTAAAAAAATGTTTGCTTCTCTTACAGGAGGCTCGGTGAATACAATTTTTAAAATATTTTTTGTAAGTCAAAAAGATAGGGGTTGTGTGTCTCATGTGCATACATGCATTAGCACCTCTTAGCTGGTATTTGCTGCCCTCGTTACACTCTGGGATCAAATACAATCGCGGGCTGCTAATTACCCACTTTCCGTCCTTGTGACACAATATACTAATTGAATGCGTACAAATTATAACCTAAAAGAATCTGGTTAAAACTCTTTTTTCCGCCTACCTTAGGCGGAAAACAAATTATATGAACCCCATTTTTCTCCCAAAGGAGGTTCATAACGCCCCGACTTTTTATTCCTCCATTGAAAAAGTGTGCTTTGTGTCCCCCTTGCTTGCCATTAGCTCTGATGTTTTCTCATGCAGACTTATAGCAGCTCTAGTTTGCTAGTCCTACTTTCTTAAGAAAGTTTAGAAAATCGTCGGGCTTCAAATTAGGTAGATCCTCCTGCTCTATTTCGTGTGCTCCTAAGCATGTATGTATGTAACCTTAGAATTTTGCGAGGCAGGGCATTCCGAGAGTATGTGTATGGAGGTTTCGTTCTCTCTTCCTCACAGAATCTGCACTTTGCTTCATCTTCTAACCCTAGTTTCTTCATGTGACTTCTTAACCGGCAATGCCCGGTTAATATTCCCGTTAAAATCAGGAGACTTTTTTTACTGAGGTTGAGGCAGACACGAGATCTCTTCTGGTTGTAGTTTCCCAGAAGTATCTTAGCCTGCCTCAAACCTTCCAGTACTTAGTTTTTTCTTCCTTCATTTCTATTCTTAGTTTTCCTATAGGATGGTTCCGGTCCAAGATGTGGGGTTTCAGCACCTTTTTTTGCCAGCTTGTCTGCTGTTTCGTTCCCTTCCATTCCTAAGTGTCCTGGGACCCATAGAAGGGTGACAGTGTTCTTCTGGCCTAGTTCATTTAGCTTGCCTAGGCATTCCCAAACCATCTTCGAACAGATTATATTTGAGCTCAGTGCTTTGATGGCTGCTTGACTGTCCGACATATTCACAAAACCTTTTATTTATAAAATTCCTCTCGTGTAACAAAACAAATCCCAAGTAATGTGCATTAGACTGATAAAAGAAGCGTCCGACTCTGAATACCTCATGAAGGTGAGCAAATACATATTATAAATTCTGTAATACGAGCAATGTATTCTGCAATGCCTGCTGAAGCAGTGATACGTTCTTGCCTTTCACGCAGACGGCTGAGATTCAATTTTCACTCACAATGATTTTTTAAAATTCTTTTCAATACTTACAAAGGTAGGCGGAAAACAGTTGTTTTATTCTATACATTTATTATTCACTATTGATATTATCCAAACTTAGTTGACCATTTTTTCAATTTTCCAACATTTGCATTTGTTTGTATGTTCTTTTCTTTATTGTTTAAATAAGTATATTAATATTTCTTTGAGGTTCCAATCTAAAACTATTAATATTTTGCAGCTAATATATATGAAGAATAATAAAGAACTAAACATTTGAACTCAACTTCCACGGTTAATTAAAAATTAGCTTGTATAATACAATGAAATCTGTTTCGTTACAACGATTAGTTGTTTATTGTTCTTAGTAAAATGGACTTCCATGATTCCATGAATGCTTTTTCTTCTTTATGCCTCTATGGTTCTCTTTGAAAATTTATTTTTTCTTAAATATTTGTTTCTATCACTGTCCTTTTTTGTCTTGATATTTTGTCTAATTTTTTTTTCACCACGTTTATTAGTATCTTTTAATTTGTGCTAAGATCTTTTCCTTATTATTTTTTCTCGCATTCCCATTCTGTTCTTTACACTATTTTATATCATCCCTTTGCGACATATTTATTTTACTATGTCCTTTTTATCCTTTTAACCCGTTTCAAACTCATTATTTCTCTTTTTTATCTCTATTTCTCATTTGCTTTTTAAAATTTCTTCTTCCATTTTTTAACTGTTTTATTTCTTTCTATTTCTTATTGTTTCCTTTCCTCGGTTTTCCTAAATTATCCATTTTCCGTTTTTTAATTCTACTCATTATAAAATTCTTGTTTTGTAGCTATCTGCTGCATTCAAACTTTATTCATTTGTTTTCATGACACTCTCTTCTTTCCTTATTGCCTCCTCTTTTCCCGCGGCATATCCTTTATCTACAGTTAAATTCTCATTATTTATTCATTGTATTCATTTAAATTGTTTCTATTTCTTGTTTTGATTTTAATCCCTTTTTGTCTTACGTTATTTATTTATTTCTTAGTAATCACTTTCCCATTTCTAGCTCTATTTCTATTCATCTTTTTAGCTGTAGCTCTTTACGTCTCCCAAGGTTTCTTCATATTGTTTCTCTTTAATCCTTATCCAATTGACAAATGAGAGACAAGCCATATAATATCTCTTAGATTTTTTAATTCTCGCTAATCAATTATTTTTATTTCTATTACCTATTATGTTTGCACTAGCTGCTATTTAAAACTATTGGCTTGGATTTCAACTTATATTTTTCTATCTTTTCCTAGTTAACTTTTAATTTATCCTACGAAATTTTATATTTTAATTATTTTGTGTTGTAGTATTACTCTCGGCGTAGGTTATCTTATTATGATTTTCAATTTCGTAATGTCTATATCTTTGATACAATAGATGGTTTTCTTTCGTCTTTATTTCGATAATAACTGTAGGTACGTTTCTTTGATGAAGTCGCAGGTGGAAGGATATTTCTCATCATACAATTCGCCAGTAGCTCTGTTGGTTTTTTTAGATTTAAAATTGCTTTTCCGTCGCTTGTTTGAACGGAATATAAATAAAAAGAGAGAAATGTAAAATTAACTAATACTTAAGTTGCAAGACTTCTCACACAGTAATTTTGCAAGTAATTGTTGTCTATTTTCATATTAAAATAGAGCAGTGTGTTTTATTGAAATCATTAAATCCATTGTGAATGTTAGAAGGGCTTATATAAAAGCCTAAAGAAGTTTTGCAACACTAAGCGATTGAAATTAATGTATATTTACAACGAAATATACAGGGTGGCAGCCTTTTCATTTTTCTCCTTTTATTTCTAGCTATAAATAATTTTCAACTCAAAAATGTTCTATAGTTTAAAGAAATTATATAAATAAAAATAGGTGTTGCGTCCACATTTGAATTTAACAAACCATAAAAATGTGGCAGGTTTCTTAGGTCGAATGGGTCAAGTGCTCCTATTCTGCTTAAGCAATCATTTGTTTGCTGAAAAATGTTTTGTTATTTTTTGCTATTCCACAAATGTAAATAGTACCTCATGCGTTGGAAGTTTATCTTTAAATTTGTGCATTTAAACATTTAACAACAGATTTGCAAGTTCTAAACCTGAGAAATTTATTGTACTAACCCTTACTGTGTGAAAGTCCATCTTATTAAGATTGACATATGTCAATCTGACGATGCTAGTTTTTAGCGAAATTGAATTTAAAACGTATTTTACCAATAAGTAGTGTTTAGTTATTTACTGTTCTTTCTAAACCTGAGCATTAAAACAACCTTTTTTCTTAGCTATAATGGTCTCTTTTTGTTCTAAAGACATTTTTTTCTGTGCAATGCTGACTGTTATGGGTGTTGAAATCACAAAAAATGCAAGAAAAAGCTGACTTATCTTGCATTTTTGTATTTTTTAAATGCAACATTTCCACAGTACATCCATTCTTATGGTGTTTATAGCAAAACTGTTTTGAGCTTATTTTATTGTTTCGTCCGCTTCTACACGGTTTTTAAAAACTTTAGAAGATTCTATAACTAACTAAAATTTTTATCAGGATTAAGACTATACGTTCCCAAATTTATAATAAATAAAGATGACTCGACCAATGGTAAATGCATCACGGCATATTTGTCGCTCGTTACGCCTAAGGCCGAAAACATAGTGAAGCGGCGAAAAGAGCGACGAGGAGAGCAGAGAGGAGAGCGGCGATTGAGTGTCGCGGTGATAAAAGAGATGCATGCACATAGTGACGCGATCAAAGCAAAGAGATGGATCTGTTGTTAACGGAAAATTCTTCCCTGAAAATGTGGTATTTTCTGAAAAATAAAAAGAGAAGTTGTAATGTACACGATATAAATAAAAGTAGACATGTACATGGTGAATTTCATCACTTGTATGAAGAACTCAGGCAGCATCCCGAGAAGTTTCAGAACTATTTCCGAATGAGTATTACAACCTTTGATTATATATTGAAAAAAATTGAACATAAGTTATTAAAAAATTGGACTAACTTTAATTGTAACCCTATTAGCCCAGTAGAACGAGTTGCAGTGACCTTAAGGTAAATATACATGACAACTTTTAATTTTATATTTTATTCAGAACGAAAACCCAAACTAAAATTAAAACACTAACATTCCTTATATAGCTGTAACCATGTAAAAATATTAAAAATCATTAACAGATGATTCTTCGGAAAAATTGGTCAAATAAGATCTAACTGATGGAGGATTTGAGTAGGCCGTTAAACGATCCAATTCAATTAAATGGGATGAATTATCTTCATATACCTACATCATGTATATTTTGAGTTTGATGATTAATTTGCCTTTGAGTAACTTGACTAGGCGGCTGATTATTGTAAATATAGTTATAAACAAGTTCCTGAATTTTTATTCTTAATAACATTTTTTTATGTGGAGTGAGAGGGCGTATATGTGGTAGAAGGCTGTCAAAAAAGCAAACGTCTTCATCAATGGTTTTTTTCTCGTTTTCTAGAATTTTGAGTTTTTGTTCTTCTAATCTTATAAGTTCAGCACCAACATCTGTGTCATTTTGCTTCTTTCGTTTTAATTTGTTAACAGTAGGTGTAATAGTTAAACTGCATTTGTTTTGCGACGAAACTTTCAGCAATGGTAATTTATCGGCATAAGTAGAATCATCCAAATTTGGCTTATTTGGTTCTGATTGCTGTTCTGATAACTGGGAGTTTGAATCTTCATCCAGAATATTGATGTCTTGTTCAGTTTCCGGCAAATTTCCGGTGCTTACCCGGGCAGTAAATTGATCTTTTAAAAAATAAAGACTATCAAAATATTGCCAAGATGATGTCCAAGAGGATGCCTCATCTCCTGATCGTTGTACTGGTTTTTTTTAAGTTCTTTGCGAAAAGTGTCTCGCAAGTTTTTCCATTTTGCCCTCACGATGCTCCCTGAAATGAAAAAACATCATAATATAAGATTGAGCAAGTTTGTTTTTTTTAGGTTTTTGGCAACGGGATCATCTTTTAGAACCCTTAGTTTTACTTTTCGAATGGGTGCTGCGACGGTATCATCAATTGTGCGAGAAACAGTAAAAGCTATGTGGGACATATTACAACCTCTGCATATGAAAGTTCCTACCGAAAACGACTTCAAGGACATTGCAAAAGAATTTTACGAAAAATGGAATTTTCCCAATTGTCTGGGGGCAATTGACGGAAAACATATTCGTTTAAAATTTCCTCCTCATTCTGGAACTATGTACTATAATTACAAAAACTTCTTTTCTATAGTTCTGCAAGCTGTTGCTGATGCAAATTATAGATTTATAACGATTGATGTTGGAGGGTATGGCAAGCAGAGTGATGGGGGTACATTCCGATCTTCATCTCTATTTCATATGATTGAGAGTAAACGTCTTAATATTCCTGAAGATGGTACATTACCGCTCACTATGATCACTGTACCCTATGTTTTTATCGGAGATGAAGCTTATCCTTTATTAAATAACTTAATGAAACCTTATAATAGGAGAAATTTAGATGTCGAAAAAGAATATTACAATATGCGCCTTTCACGTGCAAGACGTGTAATAGAGTGCGCTTTTGGAATCATTAGTGCAAAGTTTCGTATTCTTTTCAAGCCCATAGAAACCACTGCAGACTTAGCAGATGATATTATTAAGTGTATCTGTATTCTACACAATACAATAATTGATATAGAAGGCATTTCAATTCAAGACGAACAATTTTTGTCCCAACCCAAGTCTCTATGTAATAACTCGGCCGTTGTGCGAGCAAATAATAGGCCAACCGCATCTGCCACTTTTACTAGAGATACATATAAAAATTACGTATGTAGAAATAAAATTTAAAAATATATTTTACTTACTTGTTGTTTTCATTTCCTCTGCCACAGCATCCCACAGTTTATCTAAAACAAATCGGTTATGGTGCTGAGAGTCTTTTTGATTCCATAAGGGATTTTTAACAAATACACTCGTAATTAATGCATCGACATCCATTATTAATACAATATTTCAGCAACGAGGAGAGCAGAGAAAACAAATCTGCTAGGTCTCGCCGCTATCCTCTCTTATGACAATGCGGTTACCTCGCTTCAGCTCGCCTCACTATGTTATACTCGATTGGAACTACCGATTTTGTTTTCGCCGCTCTCCTCTCTGCTTTCCTCGTCGCTCTTCTCGCCGCTTCACTATGTTTTCTGCCTAATGTTTCCAACGCTCTAATCTGGCGTCTCTAAAAGCATACCTTTAATACTTGAGAGTTGTTGAGTTAGAACTAGGTTTAAAAGTTCTCTAACATATAATTGAATTAAAATTCGTCCCTTACAAACTTGTTTTATATTTGATCGATTGCGATGGAGTTATTATTTTGGGAAGGCAGGAAACTTTCTACCAAATTTCTAGCTGGAGAGTCCTTTACGGTAGCTTGGATGAGATACTGGAATTCCTGAATCTTCGTAAATTTTTCTAAATTTACTCCAAAAATTATTCCAATGTTTTGTCAACTCGATTTTTGATAGGTTAAAGTTTTTTACTTCTTTTCACCTCTTCTTGATTTTCTTTTAACTTTTTAATGAAAAAATTACATTACTTATAATCATCTCATTGCAGAAGTCTTCTTGTTCTTCTATTTCATTTAAAACTTTCCTCACTGGAAACATCGTCATTAAATAGCAATTCTTTTAGGTATATTAGAATCTAGAATAAACACACGTTCAGCTTTATCATCAATTTGTTGCTTGAATCCACTGATGTTCTCCTCGTCTTTGTCTACGTTCACATTGTCAATTTCTTTGAAGTTTCTTCTTATTAGGTTTCTTAAATAGGTACTCTCTTTTATGTTTTAAAGACAGCATTTTTATTGAACCAGGGAAATCAGTAATGATAACTTTGTATTTTTGTTTCATTTAATTTATCTTTATAATAAACTTTTAGAAATGATGTTTTTTATTATTTTATTTGTAACAACTATAAATTATATTTATTTATTATATCAAACATATATCAACGGAAAATTAATAAATAAAATTACACAAGATAAGAAATATTTAATCGCCAAACTCTAAACAAAGCACAACAACAAAAATAGACCAAATACAGCAGGTAAGAAAGTAAATTTTGTGCTACACAAATAAAAAAATATGTATTCTTATAACTAGATGTTATATATACGCACTACTCTGTCGTAAATTTTTTGATTGCCCGCAATAAAACTCGATACAGATTTTTTTTGTTCGCGTGGTACCACTGTAAAACCGAACGGTGCCCCATAATGCGATAATACACACCAAATAATAATTTTGTCGATTTCACCCTCAATAAGTGTAGTTGTATGTCAGACTAACAACATTATTTTTTCTTGAATATGCCTAATGGACTTTCTAGCAATAAAATTCACAAGGATGCTGTAAATCTGTGGTCCTTTAGGGACCGGCTCGAGGAATATTCGAGGCCAATCGAGTAACTAGTAAAGCACTACCAATTTCGAGTCTCCATTTAAACATTAAAAATGTTTAACTATTACATTTGGGACACACGGGATGAATAAATACACCCCGTGTATGAATTAATATTTAATAATTAAAATAGGTAAGCAATAAATGAAGAAGAATACAATATCACGAGTGTTTAAAATACGTGTTATGTATCATATATATTTGGGTAATTTACTATAAACTAAATAACATATAAATATGGTCGAGACAGTCAGCTCAAGTGCAGATATAAGTACCTAGTACTACTCCTACTATGAAGTAAATATACTTGTTTAAATTGTCAATCGTATAGTTTGTATCCCAGTGATTAATTATAATAAAGATAATTTTCTAAGTCTAAATAAGTGTATTATTATAAAACACGACGACCCACCGAGAAGCTGTTAAAGGACCAACACACATAGGGTACTATTTATATTTCAGTAAGTGCAAATAATGCTTAAGAAACATTATGGTTTTTTTTTTATTTTCAAAATGTTCTCTTTTGATCATGATGCTTCTTCGCGTTCGTAAATTGTCAACGCAGTTTAGTTATTTCTAGTTATTTCTTTCGCTGTTATAGTTAATAAGTAAGCCAGTCAGCCCTGTTTTAACTACAGTTTTATGTGCAGAGATTCTGCTTCAATTTGGAAAAATTATAAACACAGCTGTGAGTACTTAATTATTTTTTAAAGCTGTTATTGTCACACAATATAGTATGAAAGAACGTTTTTTGGCATTATATTTATATGGCTCACTACTTACTTTAAGTAATAAAAAAAATTATGATGGATTTAACTCTCTAGTACCTACAACATTGCCATCTTTATTTAAAGCCTTCTATACACTTTGTGCAGCTTTAAATGTAACTTTATTACAATATAATGATTTTATAAATATTACAAAATAATCTCTTCGCCTTAACACTTTATTTCAATCTGTATAACAACAAACAATGACTACTGGATATTATCATTACCTACTTCAGTCAATACAAAAACAAGAGAAGCATTCTTAATCTAGTAAAGAACATTTAAACCAACTTCTACATCAAATTAATGTCGTTATTGATAATATAAGATGTTATTTTGACGTATAATCGAAAATGATCTGGTACAAAGGGCAATTAAGTAACAAATATTTATATCAACGTAGGTCATAGAAAAAATATAGTACGAAACTCGCCTTTGAGTACAAATAATTGATATAAGGAGGTTTCGAATTGCAAATCGACAACCTTTTTTAGTTTAAACCGTTCTTCGACGATTTTTTATAAGTAAAGCATTGTAACTATATAAGGACGTTTGCTTAATGGAAAGAATCCGTCTCTGGTAAAGATTTTTGGAAATTATATATATTTATTGCACTCGATGGTTTTGTGCACACCCCAAAAATCCTGCCGTTTATGATATCTTAGTTGGAATTCGATGACAATAGCTCGTTGTAAATTATTGTAAATATCTTCAAGTTACGTTCTTGGATCGTCCAGCTGTCAGAAAAGGCATTTCTTTCCGGAAATTTCATACAGTTACATTAATAGAAGCAAAAGTACTCGCAATTTTTCGATTTTTGTCTCCTTCCAAACCACTCTGAGGATTTTGTTGTGATTTTCATCATCAGACATAAAAAAAAACTTAAAACAAGTAAATCGGAAAGCTCGCAAATTATCTAGTGGATCCTCTATTAACTTACAGGTGAAGATCCGACATAGGTAGGTACCATGAAAAACACATTTACCAAATAATCCTTACTTGAGGTATAGAGTCATATTTATTTGGTACAACCTACGCTACAAATGTGGTAGAATCAAATAGATTGCAAAAATAGAGGATCAGATAATATTTCAGTATATTTATAATTATTTTGCGTTGCATTGGGGATTTTGGGTGAATACAGGATTATGATACGCATGGAATTATTTGTTTAAATACAATTTTAACCCTTTTAGGACTAAAAACACTTATAGCAATTATCCATATAACTATTATTTAGTTAAAGATTTAAAAATGTGACTAATGAGAACAAATATAGGTAATTTCAATACCTAAACTGAAGTTCTATTTATTGATTTATGATCAATAATGGATAGAACTTAAATAAAAAAATGATAAATCCGGTTTTACAAAGCATGCACACTGCTTAGTATAAATTATTGGTAGAAAAAAGGTGGAAAATAAATACAAATTGGGCAAAACTTGTTTGAAGGGTTCTGTAGAATAGTTTTATTTATCTAAATTTTATTCATACAATTTTTGTATGTAGTCAAAAAATAATTCTTTAATTCCTAATTCACAGGTAATGCACTGAAACACTTGGAGTTTCTTTAACAAATATTTGAACATAGTGACTCTCTATTTTAAGTACCTGCCCAGGTTCCTAGTTATATTTATTCAAATTTTGATAAAATATTTAAACTCGTTCCACGCGATAAAAACATTTTACGCAGACTAGAATTTGTTTTGTGCGACATGTGCTAAGAAAAGTACCTATATAGAAAAGTTGAAAGTTTGCAAAGGACGGCAATTTTTAAAAAAGTGTATATTCTAGTACCTAGATGAAAGTCTGATCAAACTTTTAGTTCACGTATATTTCGGTACCGAATTAATGCATTTTCACTCCGACATTAAAGTAGAAACATACAAAAAAAATCTGAATCGTTTGGGCCGTCTTCATTAAATCCGGTTTAGACAAAATTGGATACAAATACCATAATAGGCATCTAAAATAGATGAGGCAAAGAGCATTTGTGTGTTTGTGCGTTTTTATAAATTAATGTCGCAATAGATATTTAATGATAGAAAAGAAAAAATGGAATAAACAGATGACAAATAAGAATTTTAAGAACATTTGAAAGGTTCTGCAACAGTTTTTTAACAAAAATGCTTTTATTAAAGCTCTATCCACAAAAATTTAAAATACCTATACCTACCCTAAACTGAAGTTTCAATAAATATTGATTTATGACCAAAGTTGATCAAAATGTTAATTCAAGAAGGACTTGGGTAACGATTCTTTAACAAATATTTGACCACTGATTCTCTGTTTTTAAATATTAATTTAGTTTTTAAAAAAATATTGAGCTAATTGTCTAATTATGAAAAATGGGACACAAATGGGAGAAACGATAAAAAATATAATTTCAAGAAACATTTATTAAAAGATGCTGATGATAAACAATTGATAAAAATGGGAGATTTTAAGGCAGCTATAAATTCAAGAAACACTCATTTAAAATTTCAACATAAAATGACACACTCTGTGTTACGAACATTTATTCCTATTATGCCCTGTTATTAACAAAAATAGGAAAACAAAAATACGATATAAAAAATATGATTTTTGAAGTACAGCTTGAAAGTTCCAGATCTAATTTTGTTAAAACATTTACCTAACTTAGTACTTACCTACTACTTTTTTCATGTAGATATAATAATCCAAATCATGTTAAAATATCCCGAACTGTCCCAAATTAAGATTTATCATAAATAAAAATAAAAACAAATAAGAATAAAAATGAAACAAATAAAAGCTAATATTAATTTAATATAAACACTTAAAGTTCTACCTCTCCATATTTGGACACTGCTATACGCTTTTGTGAATATTTATTCAAATTCTTATTAGATAAAGTCCTCGGTATTAGAAACACAATTTAAAAAAATGGGGTAAAAAACAAACAAAAAACATATACTTGAATTTCAGGAACATTTGAAAGGTTCTGTACCTACCAATTTTTTGAACAAATATATACCTACTTCTAGGTATATCCAATATCCAAAACAGAAGTCCCAAATGTTGATTTATGATCAACAATGGATGCAGCTTGGATAAAAAAGCAATTATCGTTTCAAAAAACAATTATCTAAAGCTTCTTTAAAAGATACCGCTCTCTATTTTACGGATATACCTATATTTAACTGTTCAAATCCTTATACTATACCTACCTCTACCTACAACTGTATATATAGGTAGTTACTTAAGCATATATAGAATGAGGCAAAAGATGACAGATAATATTTTAAGGAACCTTTGAAGGATATTACTGTTTTTTCGAACAAAAACATCCCTTTCCCATTTATTAATCAAAATTATATTAAAAACCACAACTGGTGTTTTATGATCAATAATTAATACAACTGGGTGCAAAGATATATCCAATGGTTTCTTTACAATTTAACATAGGTATACCTACACCCAAAAAGGCGCCCATAGTACCTATATACTCGGGGGCAGAGCGAAAACTGCAAGAAAAAAACTTAGACTGCTTCTGAATACAGAAAATATTGTTATTAAGTTAGCTTGAACAAACTAAGAGTTGTTTGCTCAAAACACACCTTTTTATAAACCATATACACAAACATTAAATATACTGACAATAGTGACGGTATCTTTTAGCAAGAAATGGTTTGATATACTATAGAGAAAGATTATTTTCCTTGCTGATGGGAAAAACTTGGTTGTTCTACTATTTCAAGAAGAGATATTTGCTACCTAGACCATAATACAATAAAAACTATACTTAACGAATCAAAATTCTCAGCCAGGAAAATTCTCTTTATCTATACCAAATCATTCCTCCCATAACATGCTCTTTGAGTAAAAACTTCGTTAAGGAACAGTAAAAAAGGAGAGTCTCCTTATAGTACTTAGTATTACCTACCTTAAAGATTTAGCAAAAAATAAGACATTTTCATTTTTTTTTTCAATAAACTGTTAGATTTATGATGATTGTTACATTACTTGTTTGGCCTAAAGAAAAGAGTTTAAATAAAACATATTATAAAACTACCTATGTGACACTTGTTATGTAACATTATATCAAACCTTTAAGTGTTTATGCAAAGATAGAAAATTTAACATAGGTAGGTATAGAGATAACATCTTGTTTAAGTTAACCAGGCCCTTGTATCAAAGTTAAAAAACTAACGTACCTATAATTTTACGATGTTACAGTGGATGTAACAATAAGAATGTTATTAAGTTATCAAGATAATAATACTTCCAGAACATTTTGAAACATTCTTCGGAAGAAGACTTGCTCTCCTCTAGAATAAATACTATGGACGCTCTTGCCAACACCCCTTTTTTGAAATACTTGCAACTGTTATTTTAAATAATTGTAGATGAATTTGAAAAACTGACGTAAGAACAACAAGTCCAATAAAACATAATGGACCATTATCCCTATAATCAAACTTTCAACTGGGTAGGAAGTACGATTCGATATAGGCGGGGTTTAGATGGGCGGAGACTTCTATATCCCACACCAGCCAGAGTCATAATATTTTGAGTTAGTTTTCAGGTTGATGCGTAGTTGGTAGCATCGTTTTGTATAATTCAGATACGGATGCTGGTTCTCAACTAATACCCCATACAGTAAAAAAATACGTTTTCCGACGAAATTAAGTTAATAATTTTTTTCAAGTTTTTAGACTAAAGTGTTGATATTTGTGGTGCGGTGTTTGATAAATAGAATACCAAATTTTTTATGAAGTGACTCAAGGACGCTGAGTTGGCGAAAAATGACTGTTACCGGAAATTTTGGAATTATGCACCGGCCTTGTTTTACTGGGTATCCTTTTCAAGGTAAGTAAGTTAACCGCATCACAATTTGTTCCCTTGTATTATTGACTAAATTCAAATAATTACCTTCAATTTCACCCCGAAAAAGGAACAATTTCCTTTGGAAATTGTTTGCAGAAGAGAATAAACGTTAAGTCAAAAGATTAAAGTCTAGTAAACAGAGTTGGTTTATATTGTCACAAAATGTAAGGGTTGTAAAACCCTTTAAAATACCGTTAACCACTGTTCGATCGGTTCGAGGCATTCAAAAGAATAAGAATTTTTCGAATACAGGCAAAACAGTTTTCTAGATAAGAAAATCAAAACTTTAAAAACGAACAAAAATCGAGTTTTTTTAATACTTTTAGAGCTGTAAACTACCCCAAATATTGATAATTTCCAAACATTGCAAAAAAATAAAATATCTTCTTATTGTGTAGAAAATTTGCCACTAGCTACTGAAGTTATGGAAGGTCCGAATTTCTTCTCACGCATCTTAAATGGTGGATAATGATATTATTCACCATATTAAGTACCGTAGCAATAATCTTAAAAGCTACTGGTGTTTGAATATAGAAAATTACGGCGCAAATTACTATAAAACGATTAGGCAATTGTATGAATGGAACTTTCAATATAGAAAATTGAACATTTACGGGGCAGGTAGACTTATTTGTATAAATGGAGCTTTCAATAACTGAATAACTCAAGATTAAAACCAACAAAAAACATTAACTTATGCATTAAATAAAATCGTCCTATAATAAGATTTTGTGGTTCTCGCTTGTATTATGTATGCCTGAATGGATTTTAAAGTAATCCTAATTTCTCTAATAAAACTCATTGGCATCAGATTAAATAACTGCTCTTCTTCTGTCTCTTATAAGCATCCAGATATAGAGTACTCTGGGGTTGCTTAGAACACATAGAAGTTTGTGAGTAGGTGTATAAGTATGTATAAAGGTTTCATTCTTCATTTCATCGAAATGCTTTTCCTTAATAATTAAATCTTTGCTGATTCCATAGAAGAGTTATTCCGATCCAAGAACAAGATATTTGAGTTTCCCTAAATACCTTTACAATTTTTGAGCTGATTATCTGCTGACAACTGACTTAATGTACATCTCATGCATGCTCCTTATTTCTAGGCTTTTCTAAGCATATTTTATATATTTCCCTTATATTGTTTTGGAACCATCCGTGCATCATTTTTGTTAAGTTACCTTTGAAGTTGTCGGGGAGAGCTTCAGGGCTACTGTTTTATATGAAAAACAATTTTGCTCGGTATAGATTTTACCGTCACATCACGTAATAATTTTTTTAAAAAATATTTTTTATAACATCCGTATTGCGATTATGCCTCGGGTTATTTCAAAGCGACCTTAGTTGTAAAATAGGAAAGTTTGAACGTATTTGGAGACCGCAGTTTTCAGGATTTTACAATATATCAATTTGAAGAGTGGCTCTTGAGCCAAAATAGAAATTGGTTGAATTCCAATGATTTTCCGATTAATTCGTTTTTTTACTTCTTACACAAATTGTTTAACATTAGGCTTGTATAACTCCGTTGCTCTTTAACGAATCTTAAGCTACTTTTTTATTGAAGCTATTTCCACCTTCTATCAAAGTATACAATGAAGTATTGAAAAAAAAAAAGATTAATATAAGACTTTTTCTATTTTGCGATTAAGGTCGTTTTGATTAATCGTTCCTATTGTTGCAAAAACATTTTTTAAACAATAATTATTAGGTATAAGACCTACGAAACCCAAAAAAGTTGTTTTGTAAATCTCAAGCAGACTTTGCTCCAGCTAGTGCGTAAATCGATGAAATCGATAGTTTATTAATTTGTTTAAAACGCTATAACTCATTAACTATTTACTTACAGAATCTAGCTTTGGTCCATATTATCTGCCACTGAGAACGAATCACGAAAAAGTGGTTTATATTTTAACATTGCATGAATAATGGTTTTTTATCATAAACTGTTGATCAGAAGTAGTAATTATGCGCCAAGGTAGAAAAGTGAGTTATTATTGTCGAGATCTATTAAAGACAGAAAAGAGAAGCTTCGAGGTCTTAATGGTTCCGAGACAAATAATACACTTTTCTACCGTGGCTCATATAGCATTTTTTTCACTAATGTCATTCTATTTTTTAAATATTAGATTTTGGCATTAATAAAAATTTTTGACGGGTTTCACTCCCCTTTCACATGACATGACAGTTATGTGCATATTTAACGAAATATCCAATAATTTTTGTTTCGATTTGATAATAAGCTTTTAAAAGGAGTGATTTATTAATTCATTTTGCCTTTGCATCAGTAAACCTCACATTTTGTAACAATACTAGTCCCAAAAAGAGATCCCGGCTATGAGACTCTCTCAAGGAGTGGTTCGACTCCAAGTTAATGCTTACTATAGAAAGGATTGGTGGTATATAAGGGTTAAGGGCGCCACTATCTTTTTATACGTTACGAATAAACAACAGAAACTACACAAAAACTAAGGTGAAAAAGATAGAAACACCTTGTAATTAGACTGACTTTGAAAGCATAAAAATCAATCGGTTATTACTGAATATTTGTTTATTAATAAAAAAATGGTAAATTGCCAAAGGAAGTACAAACGGAAATGTTCTAAATGGATTTGACTTATATTTGTTGGTAGACTGATCCGGTGGTGTCGGTTTGTGTACCGATGCTTGTAGTTGGGGTGTTGACTGGTGGTGGTTGATTCTTCGTCAAAAGGAACTGCTACGGTAATGGGTATATTTCTTCATCAAAAGGAACTGCTATTATAATGGGTGTATTTCTTCATCAAAAGGAACTGCTACTATAATGGGTGTATTGCTTCATCAAAAGGAACTGCTACTATAATGGATATATTGCTTCATCAAAAGGAACTGCTACTCGAAACTATATTTTTCCCTGCTAGCGGTTATATTGCTCCCTACTAACGTAGCGGGCTGTATCTTCTGTGATACAACCAGACAATTTGCCACTAGGGGTTGCTTGGATGAAAAGGCATGAAACGAGGTGTTTGCCCTAATTTATAACAGTATTGACAGGGGTTTCCGGTTGCGTTCGTTGGTAAGGGTTTTGTTTCGGGTACGTTCTATTGTAGGGATGGGTTTGGTAAAGATGATAAGGTTGTGTCTAATATACAGTGGGTCAGGGTTGATTTTAAGGTTCGGACGGTAAACTAAGAAAATGTAGCATGGCGATAGATATGTTACAATTTTTTCAAATGGATCGAGATTAAGTTCTAATTAAGTAGTCCCTGTATTTTTCTACCTTGGTTAGAACAACTTTACTACTTTAACAAATGTCAATAAAGTTAGGTTCAGAGGCTACTACTGAAACAAATAATTTTTTGTCATAAGACAAAGTTTTGGTCTTTAGAAAACGAATAAAAAAGTATTTAACCTTTTTTGTAAAATATCAAGTAAAAAACGTACAATGTGATTTCTGTCATTTAAACATCGGAAGGTTGAATTTGACAATGAAAAATATCATGTTGTATTTTATTAGACTTTCCAACGACCTGTCAAAAATTATTCAATATGGCGGCTGGAGGCAAACAATAGTATTATTGTCATAGTGCTTTCTTTATTTAAGTTGGTGTAGAAGTTTTTATTGTTGTGACAATATAGTTTTTGTGACTTGATAAAATAGATTTTATATATTATTTGGACTTGTTAACGTTTTAAGTTAAAAAAATGCCTGTTACATGCCTTGTGGTTGGTTGTGGAAGTAGACAACTGATGACAACCACGTATAGAATGGTTTATGAAACTTTGATTATACGTAATCTGTAACTGACAGTGTTATGTTCTAAGGTTTGTCCACAGACGCCATCTTTATGTCACGTGATTTGGAAAGCCTAAAATCAATAGGTCGGTCCAATTAATTGTCAATGTCAAGCGCTGTCATTGTTCTGGTGGTCAAACAAAGCGTTTTTCCATAAGAATACGTGTTAGCATTTTTGTGTTTTTCTTAGTTTTATTGCGTTTTTTGTACATTTTTATAGTTATTAAGTGTTTTTTATTAGTTTTTTTATAAGTTCTTATATAAAGTTTAGTTATGTCACAAACATTTAGTGAATATTTTAAGAATTTGCAAAGCCATAACACCGAAGCTGCTGAGCGGTATAAACATAAAATTAAAATTATAAATGGTGTCGATCCCTTCACATTGGATTGTAAAAATTTAAGTTTTGACTCCACCGAATTTCCACCAATAACAAATATGGATATTGTGGCTTATTTGGTATTATCTACCAGTTTTTACACAAGCCAACAAATGAAAGCATATAAAAGCCTTAATGCATTCAAATATTTTGATGCTGGATTCGTGGAAATTTGTGGGGCTAGGAAAATAAACGAAATAATTATTATTATTGGAAAGGTACCCTAAAAAATTTTAGCTTGTCCCTGTTACTCTTACTACCACAATTTACCACTAAGCAATTCCAAGGCATATTGAACAAAATAAACTAAATAACAATAAATATTGTTACTAGCCATGCAATTCCACTAAAATAAAAGATATTATAAAATATTGAAATGATTAAAATAATAAAATCAACTACATAGAGTTGATTCCAAAATTATAGCGACAGCTCAAGTAAAATTCGGCAATGTGGGGGTATTCGCCGACGATCTCCGATCGGCTCGCGCCGCAGCGCAGTCGGAGAATTCTAGTAGAACAATTGCTAAGCGGATTCCGTGTGCGGTGTTTCTTAGTCCCAGCGACAGCTGGGCCACTGGAATCTATTTCTCGAACTGGGTAATCGCTAGCGTTCGAGTCGACGGTAAAGATAGGTGGGAAAACCGTAGCTGTCGCGATAATTTTGGAATTAACTCTAACTACCGCTAACAGCTTCAGGGTTTTGGGTCTCTAAATTAATAAATACTATACTTATAACTATATCTTGGCTAAGAAAAGAACTAATACAAAATATAAAACTTTAAAAAGGCACGAAAACCACAATAAAAATACTTAAAACAATAAAAAACACAAAAAAGCTAACATGTACACTTATGGGAAATCGTTTTGTTTGACCACCAGAACAATGACAGCGCTTGACATTGACAATTAATTGGACTCAACTATAAATATATAACCGTACACAAAAAATCTGCCACTCTACAAGCAGCAATGATATTTCGATCCTCCGTGCATGACAAACCGCCAATTTGACATGTCAGGACATTTGATCAGTCTATTTGGATAGTCGAGGGATAGTTCACTTTTAGATATTCTGTACAACTTTGGCCGACTGTAAACTTGCATCCAAAACATTTGTGTACATTCACCTTCGAGCATACATACTAACGTAGAGGCAGTAAGCAATAGTGATTGTTTTGTATCAGAGGGGAAACTGTCAGACACTACAGCCAGTGTCGTATCATTTTTAGGGGGTTTGAAATTAATACCTTAATAATACATTTTGAAACAAGATATTTTTTAGACTTGAATTTAAGTAGTAATAGTAATTAATTATTTACATGGAATCATAAGATATTTTATAAAATACAAAGTTGAATTTATTGCATAAATTTCTAGATTTTCAGTATTCTTAATAATATGGCGGTATATTTACTTTATGCGTTTTCGTATTTTTAAACAAGTGTAAGAGACGCTAATGCATATTTACTTGTAAAACGACCTTGATGATTCATTTTCATATTTATATTTACAAATTACACAAACTCTCACCATAATATAATGTATACTCAAATTAATTTAAAAAATGGCTTTAAAAGTAATATCCAAACACTATTAAATTGTAAAAATAACTATAGATGCAAAACAAATTGACAATGATGGCATATGTGACAATTCGACTTGACACGCAAATTCAAAACGGACCAATGGGATTGCTGGACACTATATGACATTTATTTTCCCCCCCTGATACAAAACAAAGCTCATTTGGACGCTGTCTCTACGTTAGTATATATGCTCGAAGAGATTCACACATTTACTTTCATTACTTACTTTCATTACAAGTAGCAAAATATGTAGGTAACTACCGAAAATATTCAAGTAAACAATATTCTTGAACCAAATGAAAATATTTCTCGTCTAAGTCTATTTTACTCGTGTATTCCTTTGGGAAGACTCCCCAAAAACGATTAATCATTTTAACAATGTATTATATCGACTCCCATTCATGCTGTTTAAGAGTGTCACATAGTTAAATTCTACACAAATTTCCTAAAGTGTCACAACATAATACGGAATGTCAATCAAATCGACATCAACTCGAATAAATAGAATAAAAGCAGGACCGTATCAATGAATAATGGAAGCTTCGAGTCAATTAAAAATATAAAGTTCATATAAGAACTTAGGCCGCTGTCCGATTTACGCTTACAGCACTCATAGAGTGCTTACATGACTAACAAGCGAAATATGAAACTAAACTGACAGCAATAACCAATGAAGCAGATTAATTTGTAAAGGGAGAACCAAAGATTTGGTAATAAACAAAGATAAGTATAAGTAACTATAATCAGATATCTCTGTCTTGAAAGACTATATCTATTTGTATTTAGAGGTTTCAAATTCATTAGAATTTATCAAGAAAGTTAAAGATGTTGTTCTAGAAGATGGGGAAATTTTAATCTCGTTCGATGTTAGTTCTTTATTTCCTAGCGTACCGATTCCACAAACTTTACAGTATCTGGAAGAACTACTCATCTTGAATGATCTGGGTGTTGAAGTTAGAACTGAATACCTACGATTAGCTAAACTATGCATGGACCAAAATTATTTTCAATACAACAATCAGGTTTATCAACAATATGAAGGAACAGCAATGGGTAATTGTTTATCACCATTTATAGCCAACCTTTTTATGAGCAATTTTGAAACACAGATCAGTCAAGAGTTCGAGTATTTCCCAAGGATATGGTGTAGATATGTGGACGACATTTTCGCAGTTTTCAATACGAAGAAATCATCAGTAGAAGATTTCATTTCAAAATTAAATTCAAAATTCACAAGCATAAAATTCACGTTTGAACTAGAAAATAATGAACAGTTACCATTTTTGGACACATTAGTAATAAGAAATAATAACAAGTTAGAATTTGATATTTTTAGGAAAGACACCGCTAAGTATATTCCGATAGATTCTTTTCACTGTAATCAACACAAAATGGCAAGTTTTCATTTTTTGGTTCATCGATTAATTCATTTTCCTTTAAACAAAACAAGATATAACAGAGAAAAGAATTTAATTGAGGATATAGCTGTACTTAATGGATATGATAGAAAACTAATTCATAAGCTGATCAATCGCCATAGTTTTAAGAAATCTCTTTGTGAAACCACCTTTTTCCAGCGAGAACACAACGATAGGAAATTCATTTCATTACCATTTATCCCTCAGTATACCAAAGGATTGAATACAATTTTCGGCACGGTGGGATTAGGTTTAGTTCATAAAACTAGTGGCACCCTGAGACAATTGTTAGGAAATCCGAAGGATAAGAGAGAAGATCTGGAAAAAAGCGGTATATATGAAATAAGCTGTAATGATTGTGATAAAAAGTATGTTGGGCAAACAAAAAGATCGGTTAAAACAAGATTTAAAGAACATTTAGCTCATCTAAAATATGAACGTATAGAAAAATCTAGTATTGCCGAACATGCTTTTACCAAAAACCATTCTGTAAATGTAGATAGTTTAAAATTGTTAAAAAATGTATCGAACAATAGATTGTTGGATGCATTTGAAAGTATAGAAATTATTAAATGTAAAAATAGATTAAATAAGGACAAAGGACCTATCCCAGATAGTCCACTTTATAGTTTATTATAAGAAAACATTATAAAAATGCTTTCGCGCTAAAAATTGGCTTTGCCGCCAAAAGATTTACCGCGAAAACATTTGGCGCTAAAAATGTTCTATATATAAGGTTAGTTTGTAGGCATAGCTTTAGTTTACCTTCGGTCTCTGAAGAAGATAACTTGGTTATCGAAACGCGCGTCAGGCATATAAAAGTGTGTGTTGGTGTAGTGGTAGTGTAAACGGTTTTCGGTAACAGAAGCTATCTTAGTTGTATATGCTTGTTGAATCTTCTAATGCAGCGGTTCCCAAACTGTGGGTCGCGGAATTTATTTCGAGGTAACCCATTTGACGAGGACAATTTAAAACAAATAGCACTGAAACCTGCTCAAGAAGACGCATTGATGGAACTTTCGTGTGATTCGGCTTTAAAGAGTGTATTTAAAGATTCAAGCCTGATCTCTATCTGGATCAAAGTAAAGACTGAATATTCGGAATTATCTAAAATGTATTAATGGAGCTCATGGGATTCACAACAACTTACTTATGCGAACGAGCCTTCTCAAGTTTGGTTTTCCTTAAAAATAAGTACCTACAGAAACAGACTATGTGTTGAGAATGACTTGCGGTTAAAACTGTCAACCTTTAATCCTGATATCCAGGCCATTTGTCAGTAACGCAAAACAATGTCATAAATCGCATTAATGGGCTTAGTGAACCTGCTGTATTTGTCATAGTTCACCTAATTGTTAAGATTGATGTATCCTTAATTAAATGTTTTTTTAAATATAGTTTGAAAATGTTATTTGCCATAGGCTTACCTATATATATAGTGGGTCGCAAAACGTCTCAAATTCACGGTGGTGGGTCGCCGGGTGAAAAAGTTTGGGAACCGCTGATCTAATGAATAAAGGAAACTTATAGCAAATAATTAATTTTGTAGATGACAGTAGTATTAAGAAAGAGAAGAAAGATATAGAAAACTTACTGATGGAAATGAAGAAAAAGGGCTAAAGATAAAAAAGGTAAAACAAAATACAAATAGGTATAAGAATTTTAAGTTGAAGTATCTGGGTAAAAAAATCTACAGAGAGGGGAAAATTATGGTAATTGTTAAAAAATAATGTACTAACAATAAAATAAGAAAATAAAATTAAGTATTGTATGTAGCAGAAACACCAATAAATATAAAATATAAGCGGGCAATAGTTTCAGTTTCAGATCCAGTACAGAGAAAATATACAGGAGAAAAACCGAGTACTCTTCAACAAATCTAAAAGCAATAGAAATATACACTGCATATTGGCCCTTCCAGCAGTATATTTTCTTAAAAAAATAAGGCTTAGTTTCCTATAAAAGCAAACAATTGCAAATACCTACCTGAACCAAATATACACATCTCCCAATGGTATACAGGTTACCAGTCACTCGCAAAATGACCGATAATACTACGGGGATGTTGACATCTCCTTAGAGACCAATCGGGAGTATGTTTAAACCCAATAAAATGAAGTAGTTCGTATACAAGTTTACAGAAAAATAAAAACATCGGTTTGATGAATTGAAAATGTCTTCAAGCTTCCGTTTTTAAAAATATGTATATGATTGATCTGTATGTAGAATCGCACACAATACCTATGTGCTCCTGGGTAGGTCATTTTTCTCCCAAGGATGAATTGGAATTGTCCCGAGAGAATATTATTGTAGGTACTATATAAATGTTTTAAAAAGATACAAAAAATGCTTTAATAAGTATTGTATTTATTATGAAGAATTACTGGAAGGATAATTAAATTATATTTGATTGGTGCCTTATACCAGTTGTTTCTTCTGACTGCAAGGAGGATTACTTTATTGTAAATCTTTCTTGTACTCTTCCAAATATATCGATCTTACCTTGAGAAAAATCTTCTTGTTGGCAAAGTCTTGATTGCTTTCTCTTCAATATTTTGGTAAAAGTTGCAATAATTGTTGTGGTGATAGCTAAGATTATGAATTTAAGACTGTACATGGTCCAAAGCCTGCTTTAAAAGGTTGATATCCGACGCAGACGAAAGTAGCATCAGTGAGAAATGCCACGGACTTAGAGAGTTTCCAAAGTAGCGTATTACCATCTAAAAATAATAAATTTGATATACCTAATTGCTCTATGATGTAAATGAATATAATTTTTGAATGTAAAATCACACATTCATGTTCTCATCAAGCACTCCAAAAACACTTTGAATATCATCGTATGTATCCAAGGGCAGAAAAACAATGTATATATGATATTAAAAGATTATATAAGATTATTATGACCAATCACAAGCCAAAGACTGTGTTTTAGTTCTAAACTCGCCTGAGTTGCCCTTCCTACGGACACGTGATGTTTTCAAGCAACTGAGTTTCGTTTAGAAGTAAATCGACAGATTTATCGGGAAAACACAATCAATTACTATTGAAATTACATTATTTTACCATAGAAATCTCTTGAATATTCTTTGGAATCAAATCTTTGAACGTGCTATACCTTTTTCGTTTGGAATGCTTCAATTACCTTTCCTTTTTTTTATTTAATATATTTAGTGCGGTTACTTCCTATTTCTCATGTTGTCTAATCTAATTTGGACTAAATGAACCATTTAAGAGTGTTAAATTTACTGTTAATTATCACAAAAGATTAAATTAAAGTCTAGAGCTGTAAAACCTCGACTGTAAATTAAATTTGGTAAATGTTAGATGATTAATCTCATTAAATTTGTTTGTTGAACATGATAAAAAATGAGTAATGAGTAATACTAGTTAAACCTCACGGTTTCTGAATCGCCTTTTGAAAAAGTAAACCATAGAAATTTGTAAGAAAATTGGAATAAGAACTTGGGAAAAAAAGAGTGGACGCTAATAATAATCATTCGGTAGATAGTTTGTCAAAATATAATCTCAAATCCTCTTGAATAGTAAAAATTGTAAGGAAATAAAAAAATTTAAAAAATAGATATTGTAGCAAATAAACCTCGAGCAAAATGCAACTTAAATGAATAAAATAAATTTTATAAAAAGTGACTCATAGAAATTATTTGACCAAACTTGTCTTCTATTAAAATTTATGAAGCAATGGATTGTGTGACGAAAGATTTGGAAAAATTTAAGGTAAGATGAAATTTCCATTATCTAAATCTAAGAAAGAATAGAGTGGATAAATTACAATCGCAAGGATTATTATGGTTTGATATTTTATAATACACTGCCTTATGAAGTATATGTCAGATATTTTCTACTAAACAGGAGCTTTTACTTAATGCGGGAGTTGTCTTGTATGTTTATAAAATTATGTTTGCAAATTTTTGTTGACTATAATAATGATTCTGATTCTGATCAATGATTAAAAAATTACCAAAATAACCCTTTAACACATCAATTAGTTTAAAAGCAACAGTTACTTTCTCTGTTTTGCACCGTGTAAAATAAACATCTTTGTTTCAGTTATTCTTATTTGTTATGTAATTTTATTATATTCACACCAAAGAACATGCGAAAACGATTTTTTAATTAAAAATTTTGAAAAATGGTTATAGAATCACCTCCGCATTCGTCGGGTGCGACAAGATCAAAGCAAAAGCTCACCGCTGAGCTGTGACATGTCAGAAACGCTGGGAGGTCCACGTCAGGTCAGTCGGGCTGCTTGATGGTGATTTATTTTTAAAACTTTTTTTCGGTATCGGGATTATAGCGGAGTTAGTGGCCGATGTTGACACGTACAAAACATAAATTCGCCAAATTGGGGTAGCGGCTAGACAAACAATTTTTTCCCAACTGTATCCCGAAAAAAAATAACAGCTGTCAAATATACACCGCTTTTTGTGTTTAACATTTTTACAACTTTTGTACAACACAGATTTAATCCAGTAGGACAAATTTCACTTTTCTAAAGTTTTTCCTCGTAGATTTATCTCGAAAGAAAAACTACAGCAAATTCTCTCCTCCTGTAAAACTTAGATTGTCTTAGGTCCTATAAACTAGTTAGATTTATCTGCACTTTGACCTAACAAGATAATTTTTTTAGATCTTTCTTCCTTTTTGTAGAGTCTCTCTACTGTAGAGGCTCTACAGGATCCTAACTTCTAACGGAAAGGTAGCAGAAAGTTCTGTTCCATCTGCGTACCACACGAGTGAGTCCTCTTTCAGTCTTGGTTATATTTTCTGAACCCTATGGGTGTTTCCTATAACCATTTCAAAAGTTTTACCAAATGGTTTATTCAAGGAAGCTATTGGAAAAAAACTAGTCCGAGCGCTGGGGGGTCCCCATATGCATTGACTCACGCTTGACACTCAGATTACTGATTATAAATTGGGCCGGCCTGATACACTGCGACCTTTGGATATCTATTGTACCGCCCTTGTATTTTTAAAGCACCTCATCTAGACATGTCCTAATGAAGTCCAACAACCTTGATAATGGCCGTTTCATATAGCCTTCTGCTTCCGGTTTTTCCTCTCCAAGCTTTCCTCCTCTTCCAGACAGAACCTACATAAGTCTATATCTGTCTGGCCTATGAGACTGCCGTGAAATTTGCCGAATATCGCCTTATGAATTGTTTGGACTGTCTCTGTCTAGGGAGTACCTTCTCATCATTCAAGAGACTTTATTTGCACCCATTTGGTGATGGCTGCTATTTACGATTCCAAAGACGGGTTCAGGTTCTATCAATGGGCCAATTTATCAGCCTTCTCATTGCACCTGATTCCCTTGTGCCCCGGTACCCAGACAAGTAAATAAAAAGACTGTAGACTTTGAACACACTTGATAAAATAAGGAAAACATAGAAAAATGTGTACATTAAAAAACCGTTATTAAGTGTGTACATTTTATTAAATTCAGTAACTAAGCGATTTCGGCCTACAAGGCCATCATCAGACAAGTGTTGGTCGATTGCAGCTTCCCTCTTGATTAAGCGCACAAATGCAGTCTCATACAAGCTTTGAGTTAACCTGTATCGAACTGAGTACCCCCAGAGCCGCTTAACTGTCAGAATGGATTACGATAGACTAGTTCTCCATCTTTCGGGTAATCAGTTCGGTAGCACAACAATGTATAGCAGCAGTTTGTACTCGATATACCGTTGCATACTTCCCTAGGCATAGCTAGACTTCTCTCCTTGGCTTTGTACCGTATAACCGAGCTCCTACACCCACAACGGTTTTGGAGCCATCCGTGTACCAAAAAGAGGTTCCTCTTTCTACAGACGAACCGGTTATACCTAGGGACCATTCGGTCTACCGGTATCCCTAAAACATGGTCTGCTTTTATTTCCTGATATAACTTTTCCTGGTTCCTGGACGGTACCTTGCCTACCTTGAGGTCTGACCTTGCATTAGTCTATGTATTATTGACATAGTTTCCCCTTGAATATAAATATGCAAAGGTGTTAAGTTTAGTAAAACTCCTTCTAATCGCTCCCGTTATGTCCAGCTATGCCAGCCTTTGAACTTCACCAAGCGTTTGAATAGCTCCAACCTGCTGTGTTATTGTTGTAAATATTATTATTACCATGAAAATAACGTTCAAATTATATGACCAAATGCAGAAGAATACCTGGTAAAAGTGGTCCATAGTGGTATTCGTGCATGATAGCGTAGTTTTTCGAAAGTCTAGCAAAACTTATATGTAAGACTGTTTTCTTTTAAAACTTTTACCATAGGTATTCTCCTGCATTTGGTCATATGATTTGTGCGTTATTTTCATGGCTATCTCCTACTAATCACTGCAATACTCTTATTGATCATCAGGGCAAATGTGATAATAATGATATTTACAAAAATAAAATAGTTATAATAAATTTATACAATATAACAAAGAAATGTATGAAGTTTGAGTGACAGTCAAGCGCGCGTGGTTCACGTGTATATGGCTTATACCGCGCGAAAGCGTTACATGAAACTTTGCCGTGAAATTTAATAACAATAATAATAACCGTATTGGTGAATGATAATAACGGTTTTTTCCGTAGATTCAATAGGCGCTATAAACCTATTTTGAAGATGAATAAAAATTACAATTCTTAATAACTAAAAAAACTCACAACTTTTCGTCTGGGCACCGAACATTAACAAAGACTAGAATTCCAACTCTAGGGCACGCCCATAAACGTTCCTTCCTTACACCTTCGCCGATTTCGGGATTTGTCGGGCCCACAGCTTATGTACGTAAATAGGAGACACGTGCTTGTTTTCGAACGATAGCGGCTTTACTTTGAAGCATCGACATCAAAGTGCCGAAGGGTGAGTTGTTCTACTAGTCTTGTTTATGTACGGTGGTCTGGGTAACCAAGAAATTCGTAATAAGCGACCCAAAGAACATAAGGAAACATCAAGTTACCTAGGGGAACTCGCATTGTATATATACGGGAAACCCCTCAGCGGTCGAACTATACGCACCATATAGGTATGATAATAATTTGGAATGGCCTGGTTTCAAGTCACTCCAAATGTCTTACGGCAAGTCCCTCTCACCACTAAGGCTTTGGATCAGATTTTTCCTATTTGATTGTTTTGTGGTTTTTGGTCCAGGGTCACTCAATAATTTTATTTTGATCTTGTTTAATGTTGCAGCGGTCAGAGACTGTCTGCATCTCCTGGTGAACGGAATTATTTTGCGTAGGTTGATCCATCTGGCAGTTAGTTTGAAATAAAATGACCATGCTTGCCGCATACGGTAACTTGAATCGTAAAAATAGAGTCATATAGCTTTGGTAGAATGTCCACGACTAAGGATCACAGCATGGGCGATAGCACTCCTTGAGAACACCTTTTTTCCGCGGCTAAAAAAGGCCCCCCTTAAAACATCTCTTTAGTTTACTCATCTCTTATTGTATGCATTAATTTTTACTCTGTTTAATTTGGATTTTTCAATGTTACAGGACAAGGAAGAGTGAATCAGTTAGGAGGAGTGTTTATAAACGGAAGACCGCTTCCCAATCATATAAGACTGAAAATCGTGGAGATGGCAGCTGCCGGAGTCCGACCCTGTGTAATATCGAGACAATTGAGGGTGTCCCACGGATGCGTCAGTAAAATTTTGAACCGTTATCAAGTAAGTTAATGGGTTAGGGTATTTTTATGCTGGAAAACATTTTGCTCTTGAATTTTTTGCGCTTTAGCGTGTTATTACAAAAAATAAGTTGTTTTTTAACTGATTTTTTTGTCTGTATTATTAAAATATAAGTCCAATAAAAGACACTATGTTTTATTTCTTTCAAATTGTTGTCAAATTTTTCCAAAGTATCAGATGAGGACCAAAACATTTAAAAACTAAAGTTGTTGATAACGGTAGCTAGAAAGCTACCGAAATGTGGAAGGAAATAAAAACATAAAAAAAAATTTGGTTTAATTTCCCAAACAAATTAAGAAAATAAAATGAATACACCACAAGTAACATACAGAAGATAAAAAGAAATAATTATTAAATTATTAGATATTTTGATTGGATAAAGTAATATAAGTTACAAATAAAAAACTGGGATACTAATGATCATTTTTAAAAACTAGTGCAGATCATTTGTGCAAATTTTGTTCAAAAATCATTTTTAATGTGGTGAAAACGAACATTCTCGATTTGCGGCCACACTTGACATCAAATCAAAAAGTATTTTTTATTTTTTGGTATATGTTGGTAGCATTGTGACAGTTTTGAAATTTAAATTATCAAATCTTAATGTTTTAAAATATTTTAAAATGAATAATACACCAATAAAAATATACTATATAAGTAAAAGATGATATTCATATTCACAAATATCTTCTTAAAGAACAATATAAAATTAATAAATTGCTATTAGCCACAAATATCCACAAATCATCTCAAGGAAAGATAGCCGACTCTCTCTTTCCCGCGCATTCGAAATTGAACATCAGCGCCTTGAGCGGTGCGTTGCCGAATTAACACTTTTGTACGGCTAGTTGCATACCTCCTGAATTCAAGTTTAAATACTTAAATACTTTTTATACTTTTATAATTTACCTAACACGAAAATAACAAAAATTTAATGAATTTGAAAATCATCAAATTTGCCATCATAGTGTTAGGTAAATTATAGAAGTATAAAATAAATAGGTACTAGAGATTAATATAATAAAAACAAACAAATATTATTTTTTTTATTTATTTGTTTGCATCAACTACCAATGAGCAACACAATTGCTACAACTTATATTACATTCCAATATGTTTTAAAAAGTTTATAACATTTTCAGTCCAATTTTCATCTAGGATTGATGTTAAACAATTAGGGATGTTAAAGTATATTCTAGTATTACTTAAAAGATGTTTACATTGAAGGAAAGTAAAATTACTCAATATTCCAATTTATTCTACCTGTTATTTTTAAAGTAGAAGGCACTGACAATAACTGTTGTTCTGTTGCAACTGGCTCTGTAGTTCTGGAAGTTGATGGCATATCTCTTTCCTTTGAAGATGATCATTCTAAAATTACAGGAAATTGTTAGGAATTACAAGCAGATAAACCAATAACAATAATAATGGCACAACAAAACAAACTCAGTTGTGTTATAACAAGAAATAACCAATACTTTTAACTCCAAAATTTAGATAAAAAATTTGAACATACCAGGAATAATTGTTGGATTTGCTGTGGCCTTCAAATTTGTTTTGTAATGATATGATGAAAACTTATCCTCATTACTAAAGTGCGTATCACACACCCTCTACATATTCCGTCTTTTGTTCTCATCCATATCTAATAACTCCAACCATTTAATTTGAAGACACTAGACTTTTCGTAGCTGAAATTTAATAAGTTTGTTAATAAAATATTAAAGCAAAGCAGCTTATATTATTTTAAGCGAGTGTCACAAAAAATGAAGTTTTACGGATCTATTAACGTCCCTAAAGTGTATCTTTTTTGGCGGCTTTTTTACTTTACGGCCGCTGTTTTACTTTACGGCCGCTTTTTTACTTTACGGCCGCTTTTGCAAACAAAGTCATTATGAGGGCAACCTACTAGACACATTTAATTTGCTTATTTGAGTTATTTCCACGTCCGATATTAAGATTGTCAAATTATGAAGGCGGCCTACTAGACTCACTTAATTTGCATGTTTGGGTTATTTACCCATAAAACAAATAATGCCCTAATTTATTAACTTCGTTATGACCCAACTTCTGTTTATCATACTTACTGTAAGTAATTCCGTACACATATTTGTTACTTAATAATACACTTTTCATTTGGTTAATAAAAATTTGAATCTAATCTTCCAGTTTCGTCTCTGTTTAGAAACAAAATTGTAAAAAAAAGTTGTTACCTATTTGATGAGACACTCGCTTAAAAAATTTTGTGTGCACCTCAGCCGTATGATCTTTTTTGGCCTCACCTGAAATTTGCTTGTCCTCGGCTACGCCTCGGCCGCAAATTTCAGATTCGGCCAAAAAAGATCAACATTACGGCCTTGGTACACAAATAACTATTTTTATTGACATACTGACAAATAAAGTTGGAAATGCACATATATTTAAATTATTACTTACTCAATAAAACAACGTTTAACTATAAAGTTGTATTTATACAAATTGTTTTAGTATAAAAAAAAATCATTGCTTATCATTGTTGTTAATTGTAGGCTTATGAATATGTTTATATTTAAGACTAAAACATTCTGTATAAATCCTCATTTTATATATAATAAAAGTAAATAAAACCTTACCTCAAGATCCTTGGGCAAAACATGTATTTTAACATCTTTGCTGGTTAAATTACAACCAGGAAAACAACAACGTTGAACCATAATTATTATCTGGGATAAAACACTCGGTAATAATAGTAGTACTAATAAACACGACCACAAAGCAAACACTTCAATATAAAATTAAAAATTGTTTTTTTAAGCGAGTGTCACAAAAAATGAAGTTTTACGGATCTATTAACGTCCCTAAAGTGTATCTTTTTTGGCCGCTTTTTTACTTTACGGCCGCTGTTTTACTTCACGGCCGCTTTTTTACTTTACGGCCGCTTTTGCAAACAAAGTCATTATGAGGGCAACCTACTAGACACATTTAATTTGCTTATTTGAGTTATTTCCACGTCCGATATTAAGATTGTCAAATTATGAAGGCGGCCTACTAGACGCACTTAATTTGCATGTTTGGGTTATTTACCCATAAAACAAAAGAAAAGGTTCCGTTGCCAGGCTGTTTATTTACAAGCTTTTCGTTTCTGTCAGTAAAATGAAATTTAAAGTAAATAACTAACAAATAATAAAAACCACATTTACGGTGTATAATGTACATTTAACATAACAATTAATAGCAAATAATGCCCTAATTTATTAACTTCGTTATGACCCAACTTCTGTTTATCATACTTACTGTAAGTAATTCTGTACACATCTTTGTTACTTAATAATACACTTTTCATTTGGTTAATAAAAATTTGAACTAATCTTCCAGTTTCGTCTCTGTTTAGAAACAAAATTGTAAAAAAAAGTTGTTACCTATTTGATGAGACACTCGCTTAAAAAATTTTGTGTGCACCTCAGCCGTATGATCTTTTTTGGCCGAATCTGAAATTTGCGGCCGAGGCGTAGCCGAGGCCAAGCAAATTTCAGGTGAGGCATTACGGCCTTGGTACACAAATAACTATTCCTGGCTTGACTACTTGTTTTATGGCCGGTCAGCTGACGGACGGAAACAATTCGTGGCGGCAATTTTGAATATTGCTACACTAGCGCCTTCAGTGATGCGTTGCCTAACTAAAACCTCAGACCTGTCAAAGCGTGGGGAGTGAACGGGCCCTGCAAATATCATTCTCAATAGTCTTGTCATTAGATACTTCACTCATGTTGCCAAGTAGATATTTAAAACAAAAATTAGCGTGCGAAAAGTTACATTACGATACGCAAATGCGTTTTATAATGAAGATTTTTATGAGTGCAAAATATAAAAAAAGTATTTTTTAGTTTTTGGCAAATTTGGGCACGTTTTTTAGTGGTAAGTATATATTTTAAGACCTTGATGAACCCTCTAAGTCAATTTTTTAAGGACAATTTTTAATTGAAAAAAAATTATATTTTCGGAAAATTTTTAATATTTTGATTCAAAAAAATTTAAGGTTATAAGAGACAGAAAAAAGTATATTTTCACCAAGTTTTAATAAAATTGGTGTTTTAATTCCTAAATAAAAAATTAAAAACGAAAAATTAATAAATAACGGTTTTTTGTAATTTCTTTGAAAATTTCACACCTTTACTTTTTAACCAATAAAATGTCTTAATATTGGGACATTTTTGAGAGCTAAAACGACATAGAACGCTGAAATCTCAACGTATAAACCACAGACAAATAAAAATATGTTAGGTATATTTCTCTATGGTGCAGACGTTAAAACTAGTAATTATGAGGCTTTGTGACAGACGTCAGATTGGATTAATTATTATTTTCAAATGATGGTGTGAAATTTTCTTACCAAGCTTAAATTATTCCTGGAAATTTTCTTTCGGTCACGAATATTTTTAGAAAATTATCCCGGGATAATTTTCAAAATATTCGTCCCCTCAAAAAAGTGGTCTACATAAAAGTAGATTTTTTTACTGCCTACAACTTTTCTCTTGCACACTTTTTGTTTTGATGACAAGTTTCGCCGCAAATCTAGAATGTACATTTTTGATCCTCTCAAAAATGAACAACACTTAACCGCGTACGGAACGAATTTTTCCATCGTTCCTTACACCCTTCTTAATTTTTTCTCACCGTTCGTTTCCTGCTATTAATTTTTTGGTCAAAAGCACAATCAGCCGACACTACACTTTTTTTAAATGACACTAAATAAATTAAAAATTGTACATGATCCTTTATAGGTAAACATTACTACTAAAGAACTAACTTAGGTAGTATACCTTTAGTATACAAAAAAATTATAAAATCCTGATTATTTAATTGAAGAGAGCCTTAAGAGATTCCTAAATCACGCCACTGTTCAGCTTGTTTAAATAATTAAGTTTCAATTGTTCTTTTTTTGTAACTAATGGAATTATTTTTATACCATCGAACACTTTTCTCACATAACATACCTACCTATATTTCGTATGAAACTTCTCGTCAAAATTTGTTTGCAACCAAAATCGTTCGCAATCAAAAAGCAAACAATAAAAATTCTCCATGACCGAGCTGCGACGAGGACAACAAGTGCGCGCACAGGTGTTACAGTTGGCGAAAATTAAAATTAAATAAAACTAAGTCCAAATCATCGTAAAACACGATTTTTATGTGGCATAACGAACGACCAGTTGTGTGCATTTCGATAATACGTTGTCGAGAAAAAGCTTTATTGGTACGAATGTTGATAAAAAATAATAATTAGATGAATTTACGATTCTCGGTACCCTCGTTTTTAATGGCGAGACGACCGGTGGTACTAGGAAACGGCTTAAAATAAAATCGGAGAGAAAAGTTCCAGGAAATTTAATTCGAACATTATTAAAAACCGATGGATGTTGTTATTGCTAGATGTTAAAAATGTCTAAGTTTAATTTTGTACGGAGTTCGAATTCGGCACACGCAAAATTAAGTATTTAACACGCAATCAAGTTCGCATAAACATTAAAAAAATTGCGAATTACATTTTTTATTTTTTCTGATTAAATTATACAGGGTTTGCGAAAATGTCTGCAAACATGGCTTTATCTTGGGATACAAAATGGAATGAAATTCTGCATTACAGATAATTCAAGTTTGTATTACGTCATCGTCTTCAGCATTTCGGCCATTTTGCATTTTTTTAAAAGGAACGTTGGTGATACGCCAAAGAAAAGCTTATTTGTGAAGTCTGTGGAACATTTCTACAAATACTTGTATGGCAAAAGATTCCTATATAATTAGAACAGACCATGCCAGTTTAAAGTGGCTACTTACTTAGCTTTAGAAATCCAGAGGGGCAGATAGCAAGATGGTTGGAAAAACTCCAGGAATACGATTTTGAAATCGAACATAGACCTGGAACTAAGCACCGTAACGCCGATGCACTTTCTAGAAGGCCATGCCCACCTAATTGCACAAATTGCAGTCGACTCGAACAAAACGAGAAGCTCGCTATAATAAAAGTGGTGCCAGACGACTTGTGCTCCAGAATGGAGGAGGAACAAAACAACGTTATTAGGAAGATCCTGGAATGGAAAAGAACGGATCAGCGGCCCCTATGGCGAGAGGTATCATCGTCCTCTCCGGTCTTAAAATCATGTTGGGCCCAATGGAATTCTTTGACTTTAGATGGTGGGCTCCTTAAAAGGATAGTTGAAAACCCTGAAGGCTCAGAAATCAAGAAACAAATTGTGGTCCCAAGAAGTACGGTGCCGGAAATTTTAAAACAACTTCATGATGACATATCTGGAGGACACCTAGGTATTACAGCGATGCATCCACAGTCTGATGGAATGGTTGAACGAATGAACCGAACCATTGCAAATTATTTATCAAAAGTGGTCTCAGAACATCAGAAAGATTGTCAGACACCCGCGAAAGTCCTCTTTGGTAAGGAAAGTAGATTACCTTGCGACTTGATGTATAGGAGCAAACCTGGTGAAATAACGACCAGTGAAGAATACGTCGGAGATCTTCAGAAGAAGATCGAAAATATTCATGAACTGGTGCGCTACAAACTACAACTCTCCAGTGACCTGATGAAAAGCTACTACGACTCACGAGCAACAGGAAACACTTATGAACCTGGGGAATTGGTCTGGCTCTATAATCCTCGACAGAAACGGGGTGTGTGCCCAAAACTTCAAAAGAAGTGGGAAGGTCCATATTTGATTAAAAAGAGGATCAAGGTAGAGGGTTCGACCAGCTCCAAAGATGAACAGGATTCTACTCCGGAGAGTTATCACATTCCGGGAGGAATGAACTTAAGGAGGGGGCAGTGCTTAGACTAGGAAAGAGAGAGGACAGCGCATGGCAATGAAAACCTTATGCGTGTGAGTGAAGCCAATTTTCAAACGTTTGGTGGTAAACAAATTTGGAACGTCGAATTGTATTTTTTTAGTTTTTTATTAATTTTCACCTTTTTTAATTACCTGAATAGACATTTTAAAATGGTTAATTGTGCAGTTTATAAGTGCAACAGTCAGAGTGCTAAAAAAGAGGAAGGAATTTCATTTCATAGGTAAAAAGTATTTTAAAACTATTTCCTTGAAATTTATTTTTATTAATATTACAGCTTTCAGGTAATAGATGTTTAACTAAATCACATATGTTATGTAGGATAACTTAAATTAATAGTACATACATTTTGAAAATTGTTTTCATTCAGTTTTAAAGATTATTTTTCAATTAATTGTTATTATTTTCTCATAGATGTAATAGTTTTGCAGTGGCGTGGAACAAAAACATATATTTAAAATAGATAAAATAGATTAAAATTGTAATATTTATTAAATAAATATGTTTTAAAATGATTGTTTTTTTTTGGAGCAGTACATATTTAAAGACTTTTTTAAATTAGATTTGTAATACGAAATAATGAAAATGATTATTTAATAATCGTATAAGAAAAATCGTATGATACGCCTATGTCAATATTGTCCGCCATTAGTTTGGTGGTAAATGGGTTACATAAATTGATTCCAATGCGCAGTCCTCTCTCTTTCCTTGTCTAAGGGGCAGTGCAACGGGTGACAGATGTGTGACCGATGAATGTGACGGATGATTATGACAGATGGATGTATTTTGATGTAGCTGCTTGTCATAAAGGGTAGAGTTCGTAAATGAGGAAGAAGATTTTGACAGTAACTTGACATGATATGTGATTATTTTAGGTTGGTAGGAACATTCTAGTATTATTCGGATTTTAGTAAATAGTTGTTTCGAGAAAAATCGAGATGTCAAGTATTTTGGTATATAAAGCGGGTCATCCGCGTTGGTAGTAGTAGTATTCGTTCAACTTTTGTAAAGTTTAAAAGTAAAAAGTGACAGTTAGTAATTTGTAACCAGCTGAATTCTTACAATTTGTAACTAAATTGTGTTTAAAGTCCTCACAAGTGTTTCAATATCATTCAATTAACATTGCTATTTAAAAAATGCAAGATGGCGGTGGCGTCGTGCAAACTTGAATTATGTTGTAAAAAATACAGAATATAATAGCAATTAGTACTTTTTCACAACCCTGTATAAAGCTTGTCCCATTAAATATAAAAATTAACAAAATCATAAGTAATTTTTAAACAATGTTTAGAAAGGAGGATCTAATTTGGTGATCTATTTAATTTTCTAAATTAAAATATATCTATGCAAAAGATATAAAATAGATCAAATACCCCCAAATTTTCTTTATTGGAAACTTACCCGTTAAAAATATATGTATATATGAATGTGGTATATAATAAAAAAAAATATTGGCATGCCAAAGGATACAAAAATAACCCATTAAGGCAGTAATTTTCGAGCAATGTTTAGAACAAACAGGTTCAAATTAACTAAATTGATCAAAATCTACTCTTAAAATAGGACAAACACCCATATTTTCTAATTTTCTCTATTGTAAACATTTTTCTTGTTTTATATTGTTTGATTACCGCTGACTATTCAATAAAAATCCACAGTGGCGTACATTATTTAATTTAATTGAATTGGTACCTTTTTCAGGAAACAGGCTCAATACGACCGGGAGTTATAGGCGGTTCCAAACCCCGTGTAGCAACTCCGGAAGTGGAAAATCGGATAGAACAATACAAAAGGGAAAACCCTTCGATTTTCAGCTGGGAAATTCGAGATAGGTTAGTCAAAGAAGGAATATGCGACAGGAGTACCGCCCCAAGCGTTTCGGCCATATCGAGACTTCTTAGAGGAAAAGGAGGAGAATACGAGGGAGACGGTAGGTGTTATTTCATTATTTTTTGGTGATTTTAGGTAGTTCGACTCAAAATTGGTAGGTTTTAAACTGTTTAGTAGTGGTATTTTAATCAAATTCATGAAACTAAGCTGAAAGTTAAATATCGTATAAAAAAAATTAGTTTTTGGGGATTTTAAAGAATTTCAGAATTTCTAATGGTAGATATAACGATGTTATACAGGGTGATTCGCATAAGAACCGACATAGAGCAAGGACATGTAGGGAAACTCAAAATAGGGCGATTTAATGCAACTTACCTCTATGCTAAGTTGCTTCCCTAAGAAGTTATAAGCTTTAAAAGAGAAGTTTTAAATTTAGAAAAAATCAACATCTCCCTTATAATTTAGAAGAACCAAATTTGGTATATGTTGTGGGAGTACCAAGAGCAGTAAATGACAGTAATTATAGTTCAGTCATAATATTTTGCAGGGTGGATGGGGAATAATGCGACATTAAAATGACAGATATTTTTTTAACCCTTTGACGGATTTTAAAAAAATTTACTTTATTTTGTGGGCAATTTAATTCTAAAACTTTTCTTACTCTAGTCATTTTTAAAAAATCCTCTTAGTTTTCAAAAAAAAATCGAATAACTAAAAACGCGCGCTATATAGGAATGTAACATTTTTTCTGCAAAATCTAGACAACCATTTTTCTGGCTGAGATATATCCGCTAGTACGGAGAGATATATCCGTTAGTAGGGAGAGATAAACCCGTTAGTACTACACACTTATCGCAGCAGTCCTTTTGACGAAGAAGCATCCCACATTTATCGTAGCAGCCCTTTTGACGAAGAATATCACCATTGATTGCAGCAGTCCGTTGATTAGTTCTTTGATGTGAAGTAAAAGTAACCACCACCAGCCAACACCTCAATTACCAGTATCAGTAAACAACCCGAGACCACCGGATCACAACAGTACTAAGATGTCTAGTCCGTTTATAAAGTTTCCGTCTATACCTCCTGTGGCAAATTATATTTTTTTTAAATAAACAAATATTCTTTTATATCAGTTTGATATTTATACCCATGGACTATAAGTCTTAAGGGTGTAGCGTGTTCGGTTGTCATTAAAAATAGTTTTCTTTCAGTTGTTTAATCGTAAACGTATAAAAAGATAGTGGCGCCCTTAACCACCAATCCTTTCTATAGTGAGCATTAACTTGGAGACGAACCACTCCTTGAGAGAGTCTCTCAGCCATGATCTCTTTTGGGAGAGTTACAAATTGGCGCCCTGCCTTTTTGGAGAGTATTAAGGAAACTGTAGAAGAATGAAAACTTTCCGCTCATTTTAAGAAGACTAAACCAACAATTAATACAATTGAATAACATACTTTCTTAATTGTCAAGTCTTTAAATTTTCGATAATTTTGAATCCCTATAGTTTTTAGTTATTCGATTTTTTTTTGAAAACGAAAAGGATTTTCAAAAAATAACTGGAGTAAGGAAAGTTTTAGAATTAAATTGCCCACAAAGTTTTTTTTAAATCCGTCAAAGGGTTAAAAAAATCTCTTTCATTTTAATGTCGGATTATTCCCCACCACCCTGTAAAATACTATGATTGAACTCTAATTACCGTTATTTACTATTCTTGGTACATCCACAATATGTACCAAATTTGGTTCTTCTAAATTCAAGTATAAGGAAGATATTGATTTTTTTCTAAATTTATAACTTCTCTTTTAAAGCTTATAACTTCTCAGGGAAGCAACTTGGCATAGAGGTAAGTTGCGTTAAATCGCCCTATTTTGAGTTCCCCTACATGTCCTTGCTCTATGTCGGTTCTTATTCGAATCACCCTGTATATTAAATTCGGTGCATTGAATTTAGTTACGCCTTCGGTAGTCATATTACAACCGTGCGAGCTACTAGAAACCGCCGGAAGTGGACGTCAAGTCGCTGGGATAGGTAATTTTTTACCAGAAACGCAATAAATTCGTGTAACTAATAAGTTCACATCAACATCAACGCGTTATTCACGGTATTATTATCTAGATCAGTTTCAGCCGGTGTCCCGAACGCTTGACAATTATTAATAACTTTGTTTAGAAATTTAAAAAAAGTTTCATTCCGTATTTTTTTTTGGTCGATTTAAAACGGCATAATTCAATAGAAAAAGCACTTCGCGTTGTTTGATGTCGAAGCTAATTATTATTATACATAAGTGGAGGCGAAAAAGAAAATGATTTATTAGGTCTTTTATGGTGTTTCGAGCCGACGTCGGGTACACCTATATGGCGCAGGTGGGGTCCATTCTTGTGCCTTCGATAATAATAACACTTTTGTTTGAAGCAGTTTTCAATTGTTCCGAAATTAAAATCTGATATTTTGCCGAATTCTCCTGTTTAAATCGCACCAGCAATATTTTCTTAAAAAGTCAGAATGGAAGGACCAAAATATATTTAAAATGTGATATTTTGTTAAAATATCTGGCTCGAAGGTCCAGAACATAATCACATATCTCACTGGAAGGACCAACTTGTTGCAATATTCCTCAGAAATCATAATTGGAGCATAGTATCAGCATCAACAGTAAAACGGCCATAGAACAAAAGGCTGAATTCAAAATAAACATAACTTTTATAAAATACTGTAAAATATCACTAATCGGTTTCCTTAAAGTGACATTAAAAATTCACCACTAAATACAGAGGGCCCACGAAAGTGGTATAGAGTGGGTCACAGTTATTATGCAGCGTGGCCGGCATAGGCCAATGTAAATCTTATGGACGAATATTCAACACTGTTGCCGCTTTGGTTACCTTGGTTTCCTTTAAACGCGTAAAATTTATCTAAAAGCATAATTATAAATATTCTTAATTACTCACTAAACGATTTTCAAATGAATAATTTAGTCAACATTTAAATCATAATAGTAACACAATGGCAATTTATATTCCCGCGCCAGTTTGGAACCAAATTCGAAGAACATGCTAATATGGCAACGCCGTCGTCCATAAACGCAATGCTGCATAATAACTGTGACCCGCTTTATAGCAACTTTTTGCTGGACTCCAAAAGAAGACGCTATTCAAAATGCAAATCAAATACATATTGCAACTGTGCTTTTCAAATTTACTATGATGAATTTACTATGACTAGGATACAAAAAAGTTTACATTCAATGTAACTGTCGAACTGTGGAATATCAACGAAATGATTCCAAACGGCAAGAATCTAAATCTCAAGAAGTAACTTTTATTTGTTATTTTATTATTACTATACATTAATATGCATTAGTAAATATAATCAAAATCTTTTAAAGTACCATTTTTTAGCAAGTATTCTTAAATTTTATGAAAAATGTTCGTATATCGACGTTAGTGATATGAAAAACAGATAAATGAACACTCATCAATGAAAAAACAGTAAAAAACATCCCAAAAATCAATAAAATACAATAAAATGGTCCATAACACATATACCTCGCGCAGTATAAATATGGAGCCACGTCATAAAAGTGAAGAAATCGCTATGTTCGTTTCATCACTTCATTCGTTTGCTACTGTCAATCAGTACCAATTAAAGATTTTGTTTTCTAAATTATTTTAGTTTTGATAACAAAGTATATATTCAAAATGAGGGTCTTCCAATGGGAAGTCCCATTTCTCCAATTTTAGCAAATATTTTTATGGATAATTTAGAAAACAAAATCTTTAATTCTAGTTATAAAAACAATATTGTATTTTGGTATAGATATGTTGATGATGTGTTAGCAGGATTTGTAGGTAGCGAACGACAATTAGATATATTTTTTAATTATATTAATACCTTGCATCCTAAAATTAATTTTACTTTAGAAGTTGAAGAAAATAATTCAATTAATTTTCTAGATTTAAAAATTGAAAAAGTTAATAATTTACTAAATTATTCAATATACAGAAAACCAACACAAACAGATGTAACCATACCATATAATTCAAATCATCCTATAACACATAAATTAGCAGCTTATAATTCTATGATACGTAGGGCATTTTCAATTCCAATGGACAAAATTAACTTTGATAAAGAAATTTATATCATAAAACAAATAGCTACATCTAATGGCTACCCAATTCATTTGATAAATACATTAATTAATAAAAAAGAACAGAAAGTGGCACTACAACTAATATTTCTTAAAACAAACTAAAGAAATTAAAAGTTATAAAAATATTACATATTGTGGAAGTATTTCCAATAAAATATCAAAAATAATATCTTCGGCAACATCAGCAATAATATCATTTAAAACACAAAATAATGTTGGTACAAAATTGTTAAATGTAAAAACAAAATTACCTAAATTAAAAAAATCTGGTGTTTACAAAATTAATTGTCCAAAGTGTAATGCTGTATATATAGGTCAAACACAAAGAAATTTTGAAGTAAGATTTAACGAACATTTAAGAGCATATAAATTAAAACAACCAGATAAGTCAAATTATGCAAAACACCTACTTGAACATCCAACCTCACTCTTTCACACCAATGACATCCAAATACTACACATTTGTAATAAAAAACAAAATTTAGATTTCCTTGAAGAACTTGAAATAAAAAGACATCTAGCAGATCCACAATTTAAAGTTGTTAATGAACAAATAAATCTGGGAAGTTCTCCACTTTTAAAGTGTTTGCTTTGATTGAGTCTTCATTTTATACATAGATAAGACGTAATTGTAACACAAATATATTAAGTTATTGTAAAAATCAGCATGATATAGTTTTTTCCTGGTTTTTCTATATCATTGCACAGTTATACTGATCTTAGAGGGAAATACATCCAGGATAATCCCTTAGGGCTAATAACATCTAGGCTCTAATATTGTTATGTCTTATTACTTCCATACTTGTTCTAGCCTTAATACTACCTATACATCAGGTACCTAGCTACAAACAAACAAAATGTAACTTAAATGTCAATCTGACGATGCTTAATAGCGAAACGGCTGTCATTGAGTCTTTTAAAAAAGCAATTTTTAAATAAATATTGGAAGTTTTGTTAAAACGAAGAGTTTTTTTTTATTATCCTTAACTAATTTTAAGTTTTGGTACCTATTTATGCAATATTTTTTTAATGCAAGACGTAAATTTTAATTTGGATCTTAATAAAACCATAGAAAATAATCGGCTGGAAGAACCAGAATAGATACATTCAAGCAATCTTAATTTTTAGCAAAGGGTTTTCTGGTCATTAGTAAATTATTTTTTAATAATACAAACTATCAATCTTGGATTGAAACTTTTGAGACAGTTGGAAAACATTGGAATGGAAATGAAATACTTTTAAACTAAAAACTGTTTTACAGTTTTAAGGGCCAACTTATACGATTTAAACAATTCCAGCTCAAAGTTCCAAAATTAACTCATTCAAGATAAACATTTCCTAAAACAAAAATTCCATGATTCGCCTCAAAAATTCAATCAATTTATCAAAAGAAAATAAATCTGCTACCTACCTAGTTCGGTCTCACAGTCAACTCATATAATATAAATATAAAATACATCTACGCTTAATATGGTCCTCGATCCAATGTTCTCTTTCTAAAAATAGACTGCAAGAATAATAATAATAACAATAAAAAAAAGTGTTCTTGTAGCAATTTGTTACGTCATTCCGGGACTATTAACAAAACTGCTTTTAGAGTTGCCGCTCTGTGTAATCCGACACCTTTTTTTCATTCTTCGTCTCTCTCGTTCTCGTTCATTTTCGACCTGCTATGATACGTTTAATATTACAACTGGTGTAATTAAAAAACTAAATAGGTTGACTTTTTTCTATTACGGTTTCTGCAGTTTTAACGATTTAATGAAACTAGGGAATTGGGTAATTATTATTATATGAGGGGTGTCGGTGCTTGGGAAAAATAATTAAGTAACAAACTCAACTTTGTAATAATTTTTTAGGGCTACATTCATTCTATTGGTTTTTGTATCTCAGACAGCGGTGTTGGTAGAATACATTTCGCATTTCGCCATTATATATTTGTTATTTACTTTGAAGTATTTAAGACAGCTGCTTTATAATTGCTACCAAAAAAATGAGCCAATTTAAGATCTAGTTGTTTTCGCACTTTCTTGAGACAAAATAAAAATACCATGTGATTCATTTTTTGCTTTGAATGTATTCATCTATTAAAATATACGTACAATTTCTACAATACTTTTCTCGTAATGAGTTTATTTAAAATTAATCCCGGAATACTTTAAAAAATTTATTCAAGAGATATTTTGTTTGCTGCTTTATTGAACAACTTGCATTTTGTCCGCATTATAAAACCTTACTTTTATAGTACAGCAGGACTTTTAATTAGGTACCTACCTAACTGAAATGTTTGTTGCACAAGTTGAAGTTTGTGGATCAAGGGGTAAATTTTTAAAAATAATAAGAGTTAATCATTAAACAATATTGGATGGTTATCTTAAACAAAAAATTACAAGAAATTGAATCAATTATTTCTTCCTATAGCTTTCAACAAGCTAGCATATAACTTTTCCTAAATCTAAAGAATGGAAAGGTAAATTTTAAATTTAATTTAGTTGTTTACTTAACAAGTGCGAAAAGTTACTTTACATACGTTTTAGGTACACCATTTTTTCTACCAGCCAGCGAAAAATTCCAGTTTGCTGGACTGATTTGCGGAAAAATGACACTAAAATGAGTCCTACAAACTGGAATTTTTGGTACGCTAGTCATATTAATAAATATTTAACTCGACTTTATAAAAGAATACGGATCTGGCAAAATAGATATGATATTTTTCGAATCCCCATTATTTGAACAACCGAAAATGAAACTCTTTTTTACCATTTCATTATGTTGGGTTTTCAATGGGTTTTTTATTAATAGTTTAAGCCTGATACTCCTAAAAATTTGTATAACGCACTATGTAAGTAATACTACAAATACTACAAGTCCAATTGACACAAACGACAATTCTAACAAATAATTAGAAATTTTTAAAGGATATCTATATCTGTGCATAAAACTGATAAATTATAATATGCCACATTATTAGAAACGTCACCGTCGCCATTATATCCAAACAAACTGTTGCTTTATTGTAGTTAATTTGCATTGAAGAGTTTTATATTATGAATTTTCATGTATTTTCTTATTTATGAGTTATTATAGTGCTAAATAAACATATTATTATCGTTAAGGAATATTTCCAGTCGTATTTTTTATCTTAGTTTTATTTTGTTTTATATTAAAAAGTTTTTAAATATAACTCAAACTATTTCTTAATGATAATAATGTGTTTATATCGCACTATAATGTCAAAAACTCTACAAAACCAAGAAAATCCACAATACAAAAAACTTCAATGCAAACTACCATAAGGCCACAGTTTGTTTGAATATAATGCTATGACTTATGTCAAGCAATGGTGACAGTGACGTCATAATAATGTGGCGTATTGTCGAAGTATTCTATGACAAAGTAGTGGCTTTTAAAGTTCCCTGTTCAAATTGTACGTATCGGCAACAGCGCACTAACAGCGAAAGTGGAAGAAGGTAAATTAGCGTCCCAAACGCTACTAATATAGAATAGAAAGGAAACAATGTTGTCATATTTTAATCTAGTAAATAATTAAGACTGAAGTCGGCCATAGTGATTAACCAAATATTTGAAACTTGACACGTATAGTTTTTTCATGTTGTTATATATATTATTTTCTGATTTAAGTAGTTAACCCAACTCTTGATTGGGAATTACTTTCCATCTGTAAGGTTCTATTTATATTTGTGTTGATAAAAATTTACAAAAAATGTTAATAACCCCATAATTGTCATCATAGACGTACCTATTAATATTTATATAGAGAAACTAAGTCAATTACTTATTTAGAAGTTTTTAATCTAGATTTATAGCCATTAACTGTTTTATTCTTAAACCTTATAACAATATTTTTACTATACAGATAAATACAAGCGAAAAACCGGTTTTTTTATTAATACGATACATAACTATACAATACTACGTGTTACGCCCCTGGTAACCGGAAATTTGAAATCCGCCATATGCAAGAACAATTTAGGACATCACTGAAATCGTATTATACTCTTTGCTTTTTAATCTTTATTCCTAGCCTGAAGGCTTGTGCAAGATTTTATTTGTTTACGTTTTTGGAGAGTTTTGTGTATTGAATTTGTAATTTTTTGTGTTTTATATGATTTAATTAATTTATTTTTTAAAAGCACAAAACTAAAATACTAAAACCAATCGGATCTTCTTCTTTTACTTCTGTATAATTTGTGGCCTGAACTGCCAGGGTTATCCGGCCAACTTTCCTCTGATAATAATAAAACTTATTCATTCATAATTGTACCGAAAACCGTTTACACTACCACTACATCAACACACACTTTTATATGCCTGACCCTTCGGTAAACCTTCGGTCTCTGAAGAAGATTACTTGATTATCGAAACGCTGGGTTCCGACGTTACAGAGTGGGTGTTTAACGGGACTAATATGTTGTTTTAATGCCATTCTTTCTACTTTGAAGCCTAGTAAACTAACTCACTCTGTATGACACTTTTAAATGGATTTTAGCAATTTATATTGGAAAGACTATACTCACCCTTACTCTGTGAAAGTCCATTTTTGAATAAAAAGTTTCGTTCAAAAGTTTAGTTGTTTATTGTTCTGAATAATAAAAAACTCTATTTTGTATGCCATTCTATTAAAACTCAGTGATAGGTAATGTTACATAGGAAGATTTTATAATTTTAAATATTCGCTCGAGCACTTGTTTAAAAAAAGACGCCATTCTTTACACAGCAATCAAAATAATCAAGCATCGTTTCATCCAATTAAACAAATATAATGAAACAAAACCGATAGCGAGGTAAGAAGACTTATGCAACGCCCATCGTTTGTTGCATGCGGCCATTTTACAAAATTTACCTGTTAACCCAGAACCCGTAACGTTAAAAATAATTATTTACAGTTGAAAAGACTTTATTTATTAGAAAAGTAGAAAGTAAACAACCCAATTAAAATAAATAATCTGGTCGTTTGACTTTGTGTAGGCATCTTTAATAATTATTAGGTGATTGCCCATGTAATCGGGCTTATTATAAAAAAATTAAATCAATCAATAAATGCTGTTCAAGTGGATATAATAATGTTTATAATATAATAGGATCTTTATTTCGAATATGGTTAGGTTTTTAGGAAATACGCGAAACAGGTTGAATTTTTTATAAAATGCCCATGTTTTAATATCCTAGGTGACGGATGACGTCATTGGTGTTGGTGTAGTAACGTAATCGTTAATTTTTTTTCTATGACCATGTTTGGTTAAAAATCGCACTATCGACATTCCTTGTAAGTGACATTTAACAATAACATGCACATAAAGAGATCTCATAACATACACATGCGTTTAGATAAGAAAACTTAAATTTCTTTGTTTAATCAAATTGTAATGAAATTTGTATCTATGTACTATTCTATTTGGTCTATTTACATACTTTTCATTAATTGAAAAATATAAAATCTTTTAATATTAGAAAAAACCTTTTAGATTAAAAGAATGTCCCTATATATTCATAGAAGAAAATAGATGGGCTTAGAAAAAGAAACGAATTTTAATTTTCTATTTAATCCGGGAATGATCTTATTAATGATCTCGTTAATTACAATAACATCATTTTACAATAAATATTACGCATTAACAAATATTTAGACAACAGCAGGTTCAGAAATGAATACCTAATACGAATTTATTTAACACATTTTGGCATTCCACTACTGTGATTTTTGTCAAAAATTAATTTCAAACGAACATTTAGGGATTATGTTTATACAGGGTGTCCCACGACATTTTGACAGTCCAAACTCTCGAAAACTGTTCATATGACATGTAGATATTAAATTTGGCAGATATTTTCAGTTAAAACACTGGACGTTACAAATAGTAGAAAAGAAGAATTGGTCCTGTCAAAATGAATTGTTAGAGAAATTAAATTACATTCGACTACGTAAATAATTGAGATTTTAAATGCTGTATAATTATTAACTATGGAGGGTTATTGACTTCACGTTGTCTTTTTACCCTTCTGCTACTCTAGCGCCATCTTCTCAGTTTTTTGACATTATTTCTTTACAAGTTGGTCCTCCTTATCTCTACCCTCCATAATTTAATATAAGATGATTTCTTTTTACTCGTCAATTCGGATCACGTGACCCCAACATAATTTTTTTAAATGGGACAACCGGTATACCACACTTGTCATCATTGTATTGTGTAGTAATAATAGGAACGATTAAAGAACATCTGTATAAATTATTTTATTAAAAAACGTATAGTATTTTTCATAGTAAATGGTATTGGCTTAACTGCAATAAACTACCCGATTTAATCTCATTGTGTAGAAAATCATCAGGTAAAAGATGCAAATGTGCTACAGGGTCGAACTTAAGAAATTTGAATTTTGCATAATGTAGGAGATATAAAAGTAATTTATTTAAATGTTACAATTCTATTTTATATTTAGTTCAGTGTCGCTATCGCTATCCTCATCTAAATTAATTATAATTGGCGCAATTGATTTTTTAGAAAGGTACGAGTTTTCAACATTTATAACATGACTAACAGAACTTTTCCAACTCTCGGTAGGAATGTCATTCATACTACCACTACCACTTAAAGTCGGAGAAGTATTTTTTCCGCGCACACTCGATTTAAGTTGGTGCCACATAAGCTCTATGGGATTGAACATGCAGTAGAAGGGAGGTAGTCATAACACTGTATGTCCCAATTCTTCTGCAATTGTATCACAAACATACGTATTTTTTTAAAGAAAATGACTGCAGCACTTGCAAAAGTTCTTTTTTTGTGTAATTTTCCTTAAAATATATATCATTTACAGCCATGAAGTTTTGAATCTCCAATTTCGTATTCTTTTAGCCAGGAATTTTTTGCTTTTCTTATTGACGTTATATATTCAGAACGCTAGTTTATTAAACGAGTGGATTCCATTATTACTTGTCTCCTGTCAATTTTGCGATATTTAAAGCCCATTGCAGATAGAGCTCGCCAAAGAGTAGTGAGGCCCCAGTTGTAGTGAGTTTCGTCATTGATGAGCCGGTGTTTCAGACTTTTGATTGTAGGGACACGCTGCTCATCGTACTATCGGCTTCAGAATAGCATATACATTTTCAAACTCAAATCGTTTACATCGAATAGACAGCCTTTTTATTTTGAGTAACCAATCACGGTTTAAATAATAATAAATTTGAAATCAGTTAAACAGTTGTCCACGCCCACATCTTCACTTAGTTTGGAACCCTCGATAATAAATGTTTGTTTAGGATTAAAATCCCTTTTTTTTATTATATCAGTACAAAAATGCGAAAAAAACCTATTTATTCGGGACATGACCGACCATTGTAAATACACTTAATCTCTCAAAACCATTTAATGAAGGCGTTTTAAAAATTGCCATTCCTTTGTTGTATAAGAAGGGCGTTTTTATAACTTCGGTAGGTAAAGGAAATTCACCTTTAACATGTATATGCTATTCTAAAGCCGACTGTACATAGTGTAGATTTTTCGCCTTATCAAATCTTTAGACTTTTTGTGAGACCGGAATCTTTAAGCTGTTTTCTTGATTCCATGGAATTTTCAACAATTCGTCCAACTGAAGTAAGAGGCACTTTCGTCAAATTACTGGTTACTCTTGCTGCAGCGTTATATCCTTGCTGAAATAAGGAACTATACACATTTTTTATAATGATTTTCGCGTCACAAGATAACTGATTCTTCTTTAACGAACCACTGGAAGATGTACTATTACTTTTTATCCACGGATGCCTATTCTGTACGTTGGGGTATAAAATACTTGCTATTAATGTCTGTAATAACAAATAAATGTTAAATTATTGCACACCGCAACACAAGTGAACACTTCCAATGAAATACAAAGACTAAAATGAACAAGAAGGGTAAGCTGTAATCCTCTACAATCCCTCTCTGAGAAACAAAATTACCTGAATCAGGTCCTTTTACATTTATGATGTGCATCTCGGATTTTACAACTTAAGGGTCTAATTGGTTTTATTATAATCCTTCAGTCAATACCATTCATTGTGAAAACTACTATAACCTAGGATATTGAGAAGTACAAGTCACAAAATATTAATGAACTAGAATTGAATCTTAAACGGCCATGGTCATACTGTTTTTCAGTTCGCCGGCCCAGTCAATAGATGGCGCAACAAGAAAATTATAATCGCACTTGTCCAATTTTGACAGATAACAATATTTTGAATTTGAATTTGTATAATCATTTATTGTTTATATTCATTGGCAAAGTATCATCGTTTTTCTTTAAGTTGTTTAGTATATTTTTTTTGGATTTATTGTAGTTACTGTTTGTTTATTGTTTAGTAAGTCATTGTTAGTTTAATATTTATTACAAATGTATTTTGTTAAGCAGAAAAATTGGTACGACATAATATGTAATATTCAAAAAGTACAAATCTTCATGGCACTACTTTTGTTGAGAAAATACATTAAATCTTTCATTATCGAAGGGTGTGTAGTATCCATTTTAAAGAAACTGCATGACTATGTTAGAAGCATTTAAAAATCCGGTACAAAGTTTTGCTTATATCCTTATACGGGGTTGGGATAAAGTATAGAACCAAGTAAATATCTTTTAAACGAAAAGAACGATATTTATGAAAATTTGCAGGTAAGTGCAATGGAACAAAACGCATCTGATGTACATTTTTTTGATAACAATATACTTCCGGTTTAACCGGAAATGCCATCAACTTCTTTAATTAAAATGGGACACCCTATATATTTTTACAGATTTTGAAAGAGCTTGTTATTTTGAATTCATAACTCACTGTTAGTAGTACAATAGATGTACAATTCATTATTTTAGAATAATGAGAAACAAAATTACTTCAAATGTTCAAATAAATGATCGCCGTTTACTTGCTGAAATATGCCATCCTATTAACAAATTCTTGAGTCACTCTTTCCAAGACTTCTCCACGTATTAGTTCACATTCATCAATAATTCTTTGTCTCAATTCCTGTAAGTTTGTTGGTCGTCTAACGTAAACACGTGATTTTAGATAACCCCAAAGAAAAAAATCTAACGGGCTAAGATCCGGAGAACGAGCAGGCCACTCTATGAATCCTCTACGTCCAATCCATAGATTTGGAAAATTCGCATCCAGAAAATCCCTAACTCGTCTATCATAGTGGGGAGGTGCTCCATCTTGTTGAAACCAAATATTTTGTGGTAATTGCCCATTCTGTTGAAGTGCAGGAATAATTTCTTTATTTAGTAGATCCAAATACTTGTCACCATTCAAGTTTCCGTCGATAAAAAATGGGCATATAAGCTTATTTTCGACAATTCCTATCCAAACATTTAACTTCTGTGGATGCTGGGTATGTGCTTCATGATTCCAATGAGGATTCTCATTTGACCAATACCTTGAGTTATGGCGATTAACTGTTCCATTTAAACAAAAAGTTGCCTCATAGGAAAAAACTATGCTAGAAGCAAAATTTTCGTCGACATTACAGATGTCCATTAGCCGTTCGCAAAATTCCAGCCGTCGCGTCGTTCAAATCGTATGACAATTCTTGAACCAACTTATACGGATGATACTTTTCACTTTTTAATATCTTTCCTACAGAACGTCGACTGATATCATGGTTTAGTGCCAAATTTGTGGTGGAAGTTTGAGGTGATTCTTCTAAATCGATTGCAATATTTTGTTTAACAGTTTCCTTCGTTGCAGTCCGCAGTCTTCCAGCTTTTAGCAAATTTTTTACCATCCCAGTAGTATTAAAACGTTGTAATTTTTTAGTAACTGTTGAGCGTGATATAGGATTTCTTTCCGGATGCAAATTATTAAAAATATGACACACTTCTTCATGTCTAACACGATCACCATAACCGATCATCATTAAAATTTCAATACGCTCTTTTTCACTTAATTTAACCATTCTAAATTGTGCAATTTATATCCGTCAATTAGAATTTGACACTTGAAGAACAAAAGACGTACTAAACAGTACTTGTTTATTTATTACTATGCATACAAACAACATCAATTAGTTTATCTAAATAGTTTTTTGCTCTAATGCAAAAAACTCAAAGGAGGTTGGTTAAAGTGCTATATTCCTCGTTTTTACAAATTTTTTTCACTAAACACAGTATGTATGAATTCAAAATAACAAGCTCTTTCAAAATCTGTAAAAATATATAGGATGTCCCATTTAAATTAAAGAAGTTGATGGCATTTCCGGTTAAACCGGAAGTATATTGTTATCAAAAAAATGTACATCAGATGCGTTTTGTTCCATTGCACTTACCTGCAAATTTTCATAAATATGGTTCTTTTCGTTTAAAAGATATTTACTTGGTTCCATACTTTATCCCAACCCCGTATAGCTTACCCTTTATAATACAAAGTAAGTTTTAAAAAGCTTGTATTTTGATAAACTGTTATGATTCATTCTAGACTGCATGGCATAAAGTTTATGTCTTGGTAGCAGAACTAATAAAATGTTAAATGTATTTTTTAAATAATAATGCTAATTGTAAAACTGCAAACTACTTTGTATTGTATGAATGATGTGCCTTGTATACAATAAATGCAATATTTATATAATAATTGTGTTTCTCTTCCAAACTAATACACAATGATAATGCAAAAATTTGAATAGTATACTCGGGCCTCCTCGGATACGGCGACATCTAACGGTTCGGCCGTTTACTAGAATTCGATTTTTACTTTTAGTATTGCAGTTTCCATTTAAATCATTAGTTAATATTTTATGGTACAAGTTATACAAGAAATTGTTCAAATTATGACCATGTACATTGACAAATTGTTCAGTCCTTGTTAAAATATTTCTTGTAAGTGATGATGTACATAGAATAGTAATTATAAAGTAAATTTATGTCGATTTTGAGACCCATCTTTTAGATTGGATCAAACTACTAGCAGTTTCAGTGCGTGACGCGTGTATTGTATAATTATTTCAATAACCGTAATATTATTCGCTAGATGTGAGCAGATTTAGCTATCCATTTTGGAATTTATTTTAATAAACACATATTACTAAGCTAAAATGTTTTTATTAGATGTGTCATATTTTACAAAAGTATAATAAGACTAATAAATAGGTAATTAACCACTTTACAAAGATATGTAAAATCCTAATAAGTATAAGCAATAGTTATTAATAATAATTCAGAATGTGCAATGTCCTTTTCTCCCTGCTACTAAGGTTTGAATCGATGAGGGACGAGTGATTTTTTAAAAGTTAGGTAAAATTAATAGGCGTGCCGATTAATTAATTTAAATAAAAATATAATTATTCTCAAAAATCCTCAGAAAATAAAAGAAAAAGAACAATATCTCTAAAAAAAATAATGCAGTGATGAAATATAACGTATTAAACAAAAAATACTTTTTCCTATATATACAAAAAAATGTATTTTGGCTTAGTAAATAGTCACTATATTTTAATTTCCATACTTAGTTTCTTTCGGAAATGATCACACGCAACGTCAGATGGCACCATTAACCTTTGATTTCACACTTTCCTAATTATACAGATATCATTTTTTTTGTAGAAAAATCCAGCGACAATGAGGGAGGTTCAGACTGCGAAAGCGAGCCAGGTATACCTTTGAAAAGAAAGCAACGTCGTTCCAGGACCACATTCACCGCACATCAGTTGGACGAATTGGAAAAAGCTTTTGAAAGAACACAATATCCGGATATATACACCAGGGAAGAACTCGCCCAGAGGACAAAACTTACAGAAGCCAGAATACAAGTAAATATCTCTACGCTCCTTTTCTAATAATCGTTCAATTTACTATCTCTCATAATAACCATTGTATTGTGATTTTTTACAAAAAATACAATGAGACGATATCTAAGAATTAATTAAAAATTGATTTATTTGGGAACCAAGGTCATCTAAATCCGCAATAACATAAAATTAATTCCACTTTCAACGCAACCACAATTGTGAAGATATACCGAGCGTCCCATCGAAAAACAAATAAATAGCACTTTTTCGCGATAATTAAGAGTTAAGTGCAGTGCACTTAGTTGCATTGAATTGGGTATTATAAAAAAAGTTCCAATTAAAAGTTGCATTATTTTATCTGTACCGACGAAAAAAAATCTTCAATATTTTAAATGGGACACTCTATATTTTTTATAGTTATAGAGTAAAACAATTATTAATTTATTATAAACTGTCATTGCTCATACCAAAATGCAGATGAAAAAGTAGACATACGAGGGTTGTCTGAACAGTTTCCGACCTCAACATGAAGATGGCAGCACTCGTAAACAAAAGTAGGGGAATGTGTTTGCGTATGCTTTGAAAGGTACTCACTAAAATTTCAGCCATTTTGGACGCGCAGTTGTTGTTTGACAATAATTTGAGTGAGTCGATGTGAGTGTTTTTATGAAAATGGAAAAAATCGAGTGGTATCGAGCTGTCATTAAATATTTGTTTTTGAAAGGCAATACGCCTACGCAAATCAAAGACGAGTCGGACGCTGTGTACGGGGACTCTGCACCATCATTTACCACCGTGAAATTTTGGGCTGCTGAATTTAAACGTGGCCGTACCAGCTTGGGTGACGATGAACGTTCGAGACGTCCAAAAACTGTAACCACTGACGATAATGTCGCTCAAGTTCACCAAATGGTGCTAGACAACCGTCGAATTAAAATTAGAGAGATAGCAGAGGCTATAAACATGTCCAAAGAACGTGTTTGTCACATATTGAATCAAGATTTAGGCATGAGAAAGCTGTCCGCGCGTTTGCTGTCGCGTTTGCTCACTTTGGACCAAAAACGTGTTCGAATGAACATTTCCAACTCTCTGTTGGCGCAGTTTAGGCGCAATAAATCAGAGTTTTGGAGCTGATTAATTACTGTAGATGAAACTTGGATACACCATTATACTCCAGAAACAAAAACACAGTCAAAACAATGGACTACGAAGGGGGAATCGGCTCCAAAAAAAAGCAAAGGTTGTTACTTCTGCTGGGAAAGTGATGGCAACTGTTTTCTGGGATAGTCATGAAGTTATCTTAATCGATTATCTTCAAAAAGGAAAAAACCATTACAGGAGCATACTACGCATCATTACTTGACAAGCTGAAGGCAGAAATTGCGGAAAACGGCCACATTTGCAGAAAAAAAGAATTTTGTTTCACCAAGACAATGCGCCGTCTCACACCTCAGCGTTTGCCATGGCGAAAATCCACGAATTACGGTTTGAACTGCTTGACCACCCTCCTTACTCACCAGATCTAGCCCCAAGCGACTTTTTTTCCCCTAAGCTAAAAGGACAGAGATTTTCGTCAAATGAGGAGGCCATCACCTTCGTAAACAACTATTTTGCAGAGAAAGACGCCGGCGCCGAGTACTATTTGGACGGGTTGAAGAGATGGGAGCATCGCTGGGAGAAGTGCATAGACTTACAAGAAGACTATGTAGAAAAATAAAAATTAATTTGAAGAAAAAATGTCTAGTATCTTTGTTAGGTCGGAAACTTTTCAGACAACCCTCGTATTCTCAATTTATGTCAAAAATAATAAAAACAAACAAATTTTATTCTGAAATGTGTTGCTTGGCCACCTACTTTGTAGTACCATACGTAATTAAATAACAAAATTAATGCTATACAATGGTATATATTTGTAATCAGAAAATGCCGGGCTACTCCCTTTATATAAAAAACAGTTTGTTGCTACATTTTTGGTTGGACAAATAAAATATTACAACTTCTATTTGAAACTTTTTTGTAATAAATAAGTGTGGGGGCAAAATATAATTAGAAATCCTGTACATAGGATACTATTTATATTTTGGGAATAGCAAATAATAGACATTTTTAAATGAAAACTGCTTTATGGTACCTTCAAACATGGTTTTTGAACGCTTCATTTGATTCGGCGCTCTTCAATCGTTGGCATTGACATTTGACCTTTGATTATTCAGGAACAAAAAGAAGTCATTGGGTGCTAAATCAGAACTGTATGGAGCATCAAAATAAATGTTTTCACGTCACGTGACTGACGATATACTGTGTTTTATTCCAACCAAAACCTTCTCTCAACATTTCCATTTTTGGGCCAAATTTATTTTCTTAACTCACTGCAAACAAAACCGTATAACACTACTACCAGTGTACTATTGTCAACAAAAAGTGCCTGACATCATTTATTGAGAATATTATCCTACCAGACACATTCTACATCTACATCTCAGCAAAAAAGTACCTACTACGGTCATTTAAAAACAGCATTAAAATGTTTGTAGACTTCAAACATTTTTTTTTAATACAATGTAATCTGATTTTGCTAAAATAATATTTAAACTAAGGCCGAGCGCCCACCAAAGTAACGTGTAAATTTGCTAGGACATTTTCGTTGTATGTAAAATGTCAAACTATAGTTTTAGCAATACAAAAGACCAAACCAAATAATATTATACATTTTGTACGTTTTTATAATAAAATCGTTATTAACTTTCAGGTATGGTTCAGTAACCGAAGAGCTAGATTAAGAAAACAACTTTCTTCGTCCTCTTCATCTTCGTATGCTCCTTTGGGAGTAGTAGGAGGACCTTACAGTGCTCCCACCACTCCTTACGCTTCTTCTCTAGGTCAAGGATTAAGCGAAAGTTCTTTCCCAAACTCGGGAGCTACCGCATCGACCACCAGTCACAGTAAGTACACCAAAAAAAATTACTACGTCAAATGTCATAAACTACGTGATATACTACTACGGAGTTGTATAGTAACCTAGAATTCCGAAACATACAGATGCGCGAAGACAAATTTACATATAACAGATATTTATGCGCATTATGACAGCACCGACGCCAAATCTAAAAAAAAATGTTTTATGTCATCGAAGGCAGTATTATGACGATAATAATCAGAAATTTTCCATTAAGAACATCAGGACAATTAACAAGAAAATATGAAACTTTTTCACAAACAGGTTGATATATCCACCTGGCAACAGTGTGTAAAATGAAGGGAATTGTCATAGTTGTCAAATGAAGTGCACAGGTTTCAGGACCCCTATTTTCGAATATGTGATGTGATAGATCACTGGTGAGAAACCGGTGAACCGTATTTTTAGACTATATGATAGCTCACATCACACTTCGCTTGGTCAGACCCAGTCGAAGCAGTGAAACATGCGCATTATTATTCAGGCGTCAGCATATTGTCAAAATCATATGTTTATTAGAGTTGTTACCGTAGTTTTGTTTTGAAACTTGCGTCTTTCATAAATAAAAGAATATAGTTGTAGTTATCATAAATAAAAGAATATAGTTATCAGTTTGAACTGCCTGAAACCCAATTTATCAAACGTTGCCAACTTTCTAGTATGTACGTTAGACGTCAAAATTCTTTCATTTTTCATAAATATAACGAGGCAACGTTGTGATATCGAAAATACGACCCATGAAAGGTTTTGTCAGGGATCGATCACTTCCCTACTCACATCACATTCACTTCACATCACACGTTCGAAAATAGGGGTCCAGATCTGGTTAACGATTTATGTGATTTTTAATATTCATCCAAGGGCGAAAAAAAATATAGAATACAAAAAGTCCAACTCTCCTATTTTTTTAATAATTTCACTGTACTGCAGATGAAGAACATTAAGAGCAGATGGTTAAGATCATACGATACGTGCATATTTTTTTTCTTCTCATAGACAAAAGTCGTTCTGTCAGTTTTTTCCTTGATCGGAATAATACCAGTCTAGTGATGAGCAAATTCAAGACCAAGACCAAGACCGGGTTAGTCTTGGTCTTGGTCTTGCATACAAGGTCTTGGTCTTGGTGTTGCAGTCAAATAATCAATCTTGGTCTTGGTCTTGTTCTTGCAGGGTCCAGTCTTGGTCTTGCTCCAAGACTCTTGCAAGTCTTGCACTTTTTTTTAGATTTACTGGGGTTCATTTTTACAAAAAAAAGGAAAAAATAGTTTATAAAATCATTACAAGTAAAGAAAGATTAAATGAAAGGGATGGTGTTTCTCATTATAAATTTTTTTTATATTACATTGTAGCGATAAATCAAGTATGAAATAGTTATTATCCTAACAAGTGCGGAAAAGTTAATTTCCGCAATATTTTTTTACAAGCAAAATCACCTCGAAAATTATTTAGATACTTGAAAAGATGCGATTGTGACAATTAAATCTTTCATAGTGTCAATAAATACACGACTGTAGCTATAGCAACTAAGCACAGCCGATCAACTTCTGCTTGTTATGGTACCATCAGTAATTATAACCCTCAAAACCAAGCTTCTTCTTCGTCTTCGTCAAGGACTCCTCTTCCTGCGTTCTCAGCGGAGTACAGTACGACAATGCCTCTTTCTCCAAATAACTCATAACATTGTCCAAGTTTTTTAATATGTAAACATTAATAAAGCTTATCCATGAACTTACCTTAGAAATAAACATAGTTTTTGTTCAGGAATTATTGGACTTTTATTTCCATTGCATGGTTTTGAAACAATGTCATATTTTATGTGATTTAAAACATAATCAAACGAAAATATTGTCTAAATTTTTCATCATTTGTTTGAAGATGACGACATATTAAGATTTCAGAAAATGCAAGACCAAGACCAAGATCAACTTCAGACTGCAAGAAAAAGGAAGATTTAATTGTCACAATCGCATCTTTTCAAGTATCTAAATAATTTTCGAGGTGATTTTGCTTGTAAAAAAATATTGCGGAAATTAACTTTTCCGCACTTGTTAGGATAATAACTATTTCATACTTGATTTATCGCTACAATGTAATATAAAAAAAAATTTATAATGAAAAACACCATCCCTTTCATTTAATCTTTCTTTACTTGTAATGATTTTAAAAACTATTTTTTCCTTTTTTTTGTAAAAATGGACACCAGTAAATCTAAAAAATAAGTGCAAGACTTGCAAGAGTCTTGGAGCAAGACCAAGACTGGACCCTGCAAGAACAAGACCAAGACCAAGACCAAGATTGATTATTTGACTGCAACACCAAGACCAAGACCTTGTATGCAAAACCAAGACCAAGACTAACCCGGTCTTGGTCTTGGTCTTGAATTTGCTCATCACTAGACTGGTATTATTCCGATCAAGGAAAAAACTGACAGAACGACTTTTGTCTATGAGAAGAAAAAAAATATGCACGTATCGTATGATCTTAACCATCTGCTCTTAATGTTCTTCATCTGCAGTACAGTGAAATTATTAAAAAATAGACTAAATAGACCAAGACCAGTCTCGCTCATCACTATACCAGTCTGGTGAATAAATCAGTGCTGTAAAAATTTATAGACCAATCAAATCCATTACATAAATTCATCACTACTGCCAACATTCCTTACCTGGCAGTTAATTAACTAGAGAATAAAAATTTTTATGTCAACTTTCGAGAGTCTTAAACTAAGTCGATAACTCGGTTTCGAATAGTCTGGAACTTTGAAGCTTATATCAAGCGTGTCTCGAAAAAGTAATTATTGTGACAACAAAAGTAAAATATTTATTTTTCTTTTCAGTGACTGAACTGTATCCAAATCATAATGGACATTCGATATCGCCGAATCTACCAATTTCTGACGTCAAATGGGAACATTCCCTCTCCCACAATCCGTATACTCCTCACCCGATATATTCCACGTCCAATCTAATGCCCATTTCCCAATCTTTAACGCCTAGCATTAGCCTTCCTTCCAATGTACAACCGAGTACTTCCCCCAGCATGGCTACCAACACTCTACAGAGTTTGCCGCAGACTACGGAAATTGGTGAATACAAAGACGGGAACCACAACACCTTACACTCGGCTTCTAGTCCATCGGTAGCCCAACAAAGTTACACTAACATGACTCCGTCGTCTGGGATAGTCACCCTGCTCGGACCAAACAGCGGTAAGTACCAACTTTTTGTGGAATCGTGCATATTTCGGATATTGTAAAACTTTTTTTCTATTCGCAATCGCCATTGGCGCCAGGTGGCGCTCCAAAATGCACATATACTTACTGCTAGGTTTCCCGATTTGCAGTCTAATTCCCCATGTTTTAGCTAATTTCGGGTTTCTGAGAGAAAAATGCATGGGCACATTTGCAGATAAATAATTCTGGAACTGAAACAACCTTTTATAACATTACTACTCATACTAAAGCTATGCTTTCTGCATTAAATAAAAACATCGAACCAAATATATAACAGCAAATAAATAATCAACAATTTATCAACTCAGGACCTTATGAAAATATGTTTGTTTTCCCGGAAGTTTTGTGTAGAAATTTCCAAATGTAATTGCGAATTAAACTATTTGAAAAAGGAGACAGCGAGTAACAGCTCCTTTTAGAAACAGTAGATAATTGTTTATTATAGGAATGCAAATTTAAGATATTTAATTATTCTCGTTCAGTATAAATGGGGTTGCACGTCACAGCTGTCAGAACGGGACTATGTTGCCAAGCATTTACAATAATATTAGAACCTCGATTTTTTTATAGTAGCAATGAAAAAGTGTGCCTTGGTTTTGACATTTTTAAATCAGTAATAATATAAATTTTGACCAATTCTACAAAGTGAGAGCTTTTCTCAAACAAAATTCTGTCAATTATGAAGCAAAAAAATCTAAAACACTTTCACAGAAATATAAATCTTACGATATGAACCTGATACAGTGGAATACGTGCTTGCCTCTCATCCAGAGGGCTCGAGTTCGAATTGTAACCATAACATTTTTATTTTTTTTATATTCATAAAGTTAGGAGGTAAACAGTTATGTGTCACACGTGCAAAAATGAATTAGCACCCCTTAGCTGGTATTTGCTGCCCAGAGCAACACCAGTTCCAGCTCATCTATTTGTCTTTTGTATAAATCCTGCATGGGGCGAACGGTTTTCTCATAAACAAGATTTAAGTAAAGTCTGCATCGTTATATAACACGTTTCAGGTCAGAACAAAACAAAATTAACTAAATAAAATAAAGTAGTAGGACAACCACATTTGAAAATTACACGAAATTGTATAAAAAGAGACACAATAACATTATACAACTTTTAAATTACGTTTATCATCAATAACCAGCTGTTACTAGTAAAAAAATGTCTGTCCATTCATCCGAGTCCCAAATCCACCAGACCAAAACTTGTAATATAATTAAAACCGGCTGATTTCTTATTTGTATTGCAACAATAGCAAATAAATAAACTTTTACTTATTTTTATCGAAAATATGTCACGATTTAAAATTAGGTTGTGAAATTATTGCAATCCCCGACTGAAAGAATGTTTTTTATTGTTTTCAGGCAACAGCAACAGTAACGAAACACCCTGTACAGAACCGAGCAACGACCAACATTTACCTTCTCAATGGCATATGTCCTCCCCGCACCAAATTAGAAACATCAGCCCTACGTTGCCGAATCAAAGTATTTCTGGCAGTTTGGGACAATTGGGACAACCTTTAGGGCAAGGTTTGGGTGGTTTTCCCCAGGGTGGTATGCAACACGGTATACATAGTTACCACACTCATCAGGCACCAAAAACCTTTGGACATCAACCCTTTTACGGCTGGTATTAAAAACAATATTTTGGTTATTCTTTAACATGAAACTTTAAGTATTCATTTATAAATTTTATAATTGCTCTGGCAGATGATGCACAAAGGTACAGACCATTAAAAAATAAAAAGAAGAAATTATTATATTTAAAGATAATTTTTAACATTTACTGATGCACCTTCTTATTTAGTTAAAAGATGATGTTTTTATCAAAACTATTGGATGAAAATGTGAGAATATATTTCTATAAAAAACTTATTATTGTACATACTTTAAATATGTATACAATATATTTAATATTTAAAAAAATGCTTGTATGTACTTGTACAAAAGTATTGTAAACAGTACAGGTTATTGAGAATACAAAATAAACTCCTATTTATTTTGTGTTCTCAATAAATTTCAGTATGTTATAACTATTACCCCAATCGAATGGTATACAAATAATGGAAAACATGCTAATTTATATTATTTTCTTTACACTATCAAAGTCAAAAATGTTTAGATATATTTCTCAAAAAAGTGCCTTATTTTAGGTAGGTATAATATAGCTATTAAATTTATAAAGAATTTGCATTTTCATTACCAATATAACTATGTTTAAAATATTGGACTGAAATATTGTTAAAGCAGGGGTGGTTTATAATAGTGACAGGGTATTTATAGTATATTAGACACCGATTAGGATAAGAAACCAATTATACACGAGCAAAAAATTGTAATAACGAGCCTTTAGCCGAATGCGATAATTCGCTAGTGGAAATAATTGGCCTTGTCCTCTCGGGGTGCGTACTATACTTTTTCTACGACTACCCTTAGAAGGGAATGGTACAATGGATAACAATATTACATAACTCATTATTTTTAAAATTTCTACTGGAAGTGGCAGCCATTATGAGCCATTACCTACCTGCTAGTAAATACGTAGTAATTTTTTTATTATGGTGGGAGCAGAAAAAAGTAAAACGATTATTTATACCGTTTGATACGACCAATATTTTTTATGTAAACACCTACATTTAAAAAATCAAAATTCCCTAAACTTTATTAATGTCTACTACCTATATGTGTGGATGGATTAAAACTACGTTATAGTTATGCTAAAAAAAAGGAATATTTGACACCAATTAATAGTGTAAACGGACAATTTTATTTTTTGTATATAATTTGAATTGACTTCCATTTTGTATACAAGTTTCGGGGAAGCACTGTATTTTGTAAATTATTCGCTTTGTATTATGTGTATTATATTTGTACATTAAAGATTATTTACCAAAATTAGAATTTTGTTTTACTAGAAATTAAATAACCTAAATAAAAATGTAATCAAAGTATTAATAATATCTATCAGATATTTTTTTCTGTCGTAAGAAAAATGTAGAACAATCTATAACTACTTTTAATAACAAATGTGTTTAAAAACTCCTCGCATTAATGAATCCATATGAGTGTACACAGTCCAAAGAGTTTTTGATAAAAGGTAAGTGAAAATTATTAATTTTGGATTTTTCTGGTTTAATGTTGTTGGTAATGTTTGAAAATGATTGAAATAAATATTTTACATGCTTAGCAAAGCGTCTATGGTAATATTGCGGATCGCAACATAAAATATTCGATCCCATTCACTAAAGGTACATACAAAACATATTAAAGAAGTTGATGTTATTATCAGTTATAGATGCATTGTCAAGTATATCCGGGTGAGGCTATACATTTTCTCGGTTTTGGTTTCGAAAAAAAGTCTGGGACCCAGGGGGAGTAGCAGTGAAATATTTCGATTTTTAATTCACCATTGAAAGGCTATGCCTAGTTTTCAATTGTAGTGAATGAAATTTTTATAAATTTACTTAAATGAATTTAACTCGATCGACTTCACCAAGCCCTTAAAATCTTCTATTTTTGGTAATTGGTAAAACGTTTTAAAAATTAAAATATTTGACTGAAAATGTAAATAGTACAGTTACGATTCAACAGGTGTTAGTAAATTATAAATACAGCAGAATATCTGATCTAGTAACAATATATTATGAAGTTGTAAATAAAATAATACTGTTTTAGTAATGGATGTTAAAAATAAAAGAACTTTTGTTAATAAACCAAAAAAACGTTAGTGGTACATATAGAAAACCAACCAAAACTTAACAATAAACTACATTGCCTAAAAGGTCCAACGTTATTCACTACTATGAGCTGCAGTTCCTCCAAACAGGCTATTTTGTTAAAAATAAACGTTCTCACATCACTCTCGAGCAAAGTCGAACAACGTTCTTAAGAATTTTTTATAGATAAAAATTTAAATCGCAATCTCGAGATATAGGATGGTAAATGCTAAGTCTGGTCCGTTCTTTAGTATGGATTCGAGGTATTGATGTTAAAAACAGAAATTGTCAAATAACTTGAGGGTTTCGAGATGTGTACCCTGCCACGAATGCTGAGGGTATCGTGGGTTGACCATGCGACGAACCATGGTATACTGAGAAAAGCTAGCCTAGCTGGCTTGGTGGACCGTGAACTTTTAGAAAACATAAAAAAAAAGAAAAACTGGTTAACTTGGACACATAATACGTGAAGAACTTTATTCCCAACGTCTTATTCTTCAAGGTGAAATAGGAGGAAAATCAGGAATAGGTAGAAAAAAATTATCCTGGCTAGGAAACATACAAAAATGGATGGGAATATGGTACTTCCAGGCACTGCAAATTGTTGCAATTGGTATAATGAGAGAGACGATGGACGCTTACACAGGAATTTTCATGATACTTCACGAAGAAGAAGAAAGAATCCAACAAAATTGATTTTTTCTACAAACGTCAAAAAATGACAAGGTTCGAGCATTGGCAAGAATATGCGAAGTGACCCTTTTTTTCATTTTTCTTTATTACTATGACACCGAAGTAGTGTGCGAAATACTTACTTCGCACACTGCAGCCAGTGCACGAACCAATATTTATTCCCAAACCAGATAAGTCAGATTTCACAGTTATAAATATCACGCACGAAATTGACGCAAATAAGAATTCACTCCAAAATAATGAAAATAATTATCAAGAACTGTCACTTTGAAATAATTGTCAACAAATGCCATTTTATTTCCATAGTTACAGTACCTAATTACTTGATTTGGAAAAACAGTTCAAACCAGTTCAATACTTTTTTTCATATTAAGCTAAGCTTTTATAGAAAAACTTTTGTTTGCATCTCATGCGTGAAATACTTTGGTGATCTCAACTATTTTTTTTAACTCGGTTGCGTCTCGTTAAAAAAAATCAGTTCTCGATCACCAAAGTACTAACTACTATCTAACTACTAACTAAAATAGTCGAGACGTTCTATGTTCCGCCTTCTAGTTTCTATAAATTAATTTTTTTCTGTTGACACTAATATTTTACAAAATGTATGCTATATTTTGGCTAATCTTGGCAGTTAATTATTTTATTACAAACAATAAAACACCACATTTACTAAAACATGTATTATAATCTTTGAATTAAAATTAATATCACAATAATAAAAAATATCTACAGCCGTAATAAAAGAAAAATGTACAAAGAAATTTAGCTACAATTGTCAACAAGTCTCATAAAATATTTAATTTAAACAAAATTAATACACAACAGTGCAATATTTTAAAAACCTTGGAACATAAATAAAATTCCAAGCAGACATTTCTTCAAATAATCAAATTACAGTAAAGATATTTCTCAAAGCTTTTACTAATTGAACTGTCAATCCTACATACCGTTTACAGATTAAGCGTACACAAGAGTTGCTGTCCTGTAGTGGTTATCAATTTATGTATTTGATTGGCATGCATAGTTTCCTTACATATAATAATGTAAGGTTCGTAATTTTGTATCTCTTTTAAAATATCCATATCGTCGTCAGACAAGACTATTTCAGATTTATACAAATCGCACGGGGTTCTCTGACTAGATTCTTGGTTATTGGTACTGAACCGTTGAGGAAAAACAAGAATTAGTTGATCCAGAGTCATGTTCGAAGCCACATACGTAAGAATATCTAAAATCATTTTTATTTTTAATATTTATACATGAAATACATGAAAGAAAATATCAATAATAATTTAGATAAGAGGTAACCAGTAGTCAACAATAATTTAAATAAAAGGTTAGCGGTAGTTGTTTTAACTTGCACTTAATATTATTAATGCTTATACTCATCTTATATTGGGAAACTATCAATGAGGTTAAATATTTAGAGGTCAGTTTGGATAAAAAATTTAACGATAAATTGGAAAAGATTTCTAACAAGCACAGATAACTGACAAGTCTCAAAAACAAAAAGCAACAGCTGGGGAAAAATCTTGATTGAATTAGAGCTAACCAAGTCTTCATACCTTACTAGTATAGGAACCATATAAAAAGGGTGCTCTCAACGCTACAATTAAGTTATTTTGTTAAGCAGTAGTTTAATAAAGCGGGGTCTATAAGAATAATTTCAAGATCTAGCCCCCTCCCCCGTCCTTTACTAAACTCATGGACAAAATTAACGCACCACTTTATTAAATAAGCACAAGTTTACTTTCATGCGACTGATATAATTGATAGCTTCATAGAAACTTGTAAATAAATACCATATTTTAAGTAATTTTGTAATTTTTTATTACTAATGCTACAAATTCGCAAAACATGAACTACACATAAAACACGTAAACACATAAATTAGCGTGTTTCAACCGATTCTAGTACCGTGTATGGCCTCCTCTACTTCTTATTACTGCATTCATTCGCTTTGGCATACTGGAGATCAGATTTTCGATAACATCTTGGGGATAATCTCTCTTCTGCTATTACTGCATCTACCAGTTGATTATGGTTGACACTTTCGCCTATGACTGCGAACTTTCTTTTTAAGAGCGTCCCATAGATGCTCTATGGGATTTAAGTCGGGGCTGTTGGCTGGCCATTCCATTAACTGAATATCAACTGCATTTAAGTAGCCAATCACTTGCCTAGTCACGTGGGGACGGGCATTATCTTGAATGAATACAAAATTAGGCTCCACGAAGGGGGCATCACATGTTCAACTATGACATGTTCGAGATAATAATGCGCATTCATGGATCTCATACGAATAGGCACCAATTCTGTACGACCGTTAAAACAAATTCCTCCCCAAAACATAACAGTGCCTCCACCAAATGGAATTTTTGGAGTAATATTGCATCTTGAAAATCTATCTCCTGGCCTTCGACAGACACGCTCGCGCCCGTCCGAAGATTTTAAGTTGACTCTAGTTTCATCTGAGAATAAAACGCTCTTCCAATCATCAACCGTCCAGTTTTGATGATTTCTAGCGAAACGTAATCTTGCAACTCTGTGTTCCTTGGTTAGCAAAGGTTTTTTCGCTTCTATTGCTCAATCCAGCTTCCTTTAGACGTCTTCTCGCAGTTCGAGATGATATCAGGACATTGGAAGCAATTGCCAACTCGTTTTTTAACATTGTACCAGTGACAGTGCTGTTTCTAAGAGCAGATAGCCTCAGAAAGCGGTCATCTCTTGCATTCGTAGACCGTTTGCGCCCTTGTCCTGGTCTGCGATTGTAAGATCCTGTCTCATTGAAGCGTTGAACCATGCGACTTATAGTCGAATGATTTCTTCCTAATAAATTCGCAACATAGCGCATGGAATGTCCTACTTTCAGTAAAGTTGATGCCTTTACTGCATCCTCAACCGATAAATTTCTGCGACGATTCATTTTTTAACACTAAAACTCTTAAAACTACTAACATCACATCTTCTAGCAAATGAAATCTTTTGTTAATCAACGATGTTTCTAACAACAATGTGCTCAACTTTTGGAGACCATGTAAAATTATGACAATAATTATGCTCTTATCACACGAAATTTTGACAGCAGGTATCTAGATTATCAACAGACATCCATCTGTATCAGTAACAAAAACACAGTAACCTTAAGCAGATCGTTATCTTAAAATTTAAAAAAAATTAAGTGGTGCGTTAATTTTGTCCAGGAGTTTATTTTTTATTTCGAATTTTTTTTTATTAATAGTACAGGTAAGTAAGCAAGATACATCATAGTAGTGTTTAGCTCTCTTAATTTCTAACAGTTGGTTTTTGGATTTATTTTACATAGTATTGTAAAAACTCATTATCCAATATTGCCAGACACCTCCAGTATGCGATACCCTAACATTTTATATGGAGCCAGCCAAAACATGGACCAATTATCCCCCCAGATGCATTAATGTTATTATGTACGTGTAAGAGAGACAGCACTATCTATGCGCTTGAGAGCGAATGGCTTTGGGATTATGGTTGTGATAAATTTTAACTGAATACAGTGACACTACAATACAAAATAATTTGATTTTATTGGCTTAAACAGAAAACATAACTGGCACCACAAAAAAAGCACGAATATCTTAGACACGGTAGATCTGTACCGCACATGGAAAAGCTATGCACAATTACTATTTGAAGACCAAAGAGAAGCCAGACAACCTGCCAATTGAGAAGAATGACTGGTCAGCGGGCCCGGAAATTCTTCCAAGCAATTTAAACCGAAAAAGTCTCAGTCATGGCAACGTACATATAGTTCTTAAAATATTTGACTCAAAACATCTCACATATCTGTTCAACCTAATATACAATTCGGGAAAAATTCCAACCGACTAGTTAATATCAGCTTTTGTAACAATTCCCAAAAAGATATCTCCAAAAGATGGTATTGAATACAGACTTATAAAGCCCATGAGTCATATATGGTGGAATACACTCGAAATTTAAAGAAAAGAGAGGAGAGCCACAATTTGGCTTCATCAAGGGGTTGGGTACGAGAGAGGCTTTGTTTTCAATCAAACTACTGATTCAGAAGTGTTATGATCAATGCCAAAATGTCTGTGTATGTATAGATTATCAGAAAGCTTTCGACAACGTTAGACATCAAAGTCATACAGGGACTATATTGGAACCAAACCTATACACAGATACCTTCAATGTATGTAAAGGAGTCCACCAAGGCTGTATATTGTCACCAATACTTTTTAAGATATATGTAGAACAGATCTTTCAAATGGTCCTGGAAGGGTAAAATAGGGATATTAAGATTAACGGAATTCCAATTAATAATAGAAAATATGCAGATGATACGGCAATTCTAGGCCCAATTTTAGAGGATCTTCGACCAAACTTATGGTAATAGGTCAGGTCGCCAGCCTATAATAAACACCACATTGAATGTTGATGGAAATATAGAGCGAGTATCACGATTTAAATATCTGGGTGCCATGATCAACGAACGGTGGGACTGCGATGAAGAAATTAAGCTTAGAACAAATTATGCAACCACATTTTTTAAACTTAAAAACTTCCTATTAGCTCGCATTCTTCCGCTGGCACTTAGACTACTGCAATACTTAACATCGTTAAAGAAAAGTTTCCATTCTCAGCCAAATGCTTACATTCTTAAACTAATTTTACAGGGAAAAATAGAGGGATGTCGATGCCCAGGAGAAAGCAACACTCCTAGTTAAAAAACGTACGGGACACATTGCACATTGTAAGAAGTGTATAGATAACGTGCGGTTAAGCACAAAGCACAAGAAGAAGAAGAAAATCTGTATCTTAATTTGTAGCATTATTCTAATTTACAAACAATTTGTTAATTAACTCATCCGAATTTGCAAGTAGATTTCATGATAACGTTAGGGTAGATATGAGTGATATAGGGATAGATCGGGAGTATGGAGTCGTTGTGGGAAATGTAAGTCACCCCATATTGGTGGATTGAGGAAATAGAGGAACACAATTAGGGACAGACGAATTTGACTTGTTTAAAGGAAAGGGGAGAGAAACCGAGGAAGCCACGAGAAAGTAAAATAAATCCAGAAACTAACTCAGAAAGAGGTAGGCTGAGGTGGTCCGAGAATTGAATATGTATGGCTACAAAATAGCAATGAAATTTCTGAGACCACATAAGAAGAAACATTTTTTATGATTTATTCCTGGAAGCGGAGGGACAATGAGAGTGGAGGACGCTTTCGAGAATTTCAGTATGTGGGAGTTAGAAGACTCTGTATAGATGGCGAAGATAGGGTCTATTGAGGCTGTTTTATCGTTGCAGTCTCCCTAATATCTCGGCTATCTATGAATAACATTGTTTCATTTTTTGCAGAGACATTCAAAAGAAAACGTGGAACAATCTGTAGGTTTTAGATTTTTATATTAGGTTTCTATTTTATCAAAAAATACCTTGCCATAAATGCACGCCTATTTAAAAAAAATTAGATTTTCAAGGTTAATCTGAAATCTATCATAAAATTATAAATGAAAATTTACAAATTAGACACTGAAATCTTCTTTAACCATAGGTTACAGATCACCGAGTTACATATTTGAAAACCTATACAATTGCATACATAGTTTTTACAAAATAACTATGTTCCAAAACGTACTGATATTTTTTACACTGTGAAATTACTACTAGAATTGCAAGATGAGCAGTTTACCAGGTGTATACAGTATTCAAAATTCTCTTAATAATTGCACAAAATCGAACAAGCACCAAAACCATTATCGTCACAACTAAAAGAGGGACCTTTTGTCGTTATAGCCATTTAGTTCCAGTAACAGAACGAACAACAAGAAAAAACACATTTTAGAAAGCTCGAGAGTTTACTGAACAAAGAGCGGAATGAGAAATCGCAGTTATTATTTAGAAGCATTTAAGACATCTGCTTAAAAATAAAATCAAATTACCAATTAACAAAATACAGTTACATGCCTTTTAAAATCTTCTTATGGAAGAAACAGACTCGTTTTAAATTCTCATTTTGGGCCAATCTTAAAATTCGTCTTTGTACGGTCGCTATTAAAAATTTCCATTCGTCTGTTCTAACAAATCTATCCTAAAATATAAAAAGTAATAACCACATAATCCATGATACGGTAAATTGTACAAACCTTTCCGAACTGTAAAAGACATTGGGGACAAGTATCGATCAATAACAAAACCGCATCGTTAGTTAACATCAAAATCGATTGTAAACTTATATTTCCTCTTAGATTTCCGTTAACCGATAGATAACCATTTACCTGTAAATAAAAGAAAATCTTAATTGAACTTAAATTTTAAAAGTAATGTAGCATTTAAATATTCGAACCATGAACCCTATAAGTTGAACGATAGAAAATCTACCCGCCTTCACACCCGGTCGGCAACAGAAATTCCTAGTTAGAGGCCGTCGATTCTGAGTAGACCCGTGACGTCGTAAATAGTTGCGCACAACTGAATGGCAGCTATAATTAAAATACACTAAACTAAATAATATAATTTAAAAATAAGCAAAATTTACTGCGCTATTCAAAGAGACAATACGACATAAACGACGTAAACAAATTTGTGTACTGCGCCGGTTGACGTCACAGGTCTACTCAGAATCCACGGCCTCTACAAATATCTTCCTATCCTTCACGAGCTATTCTTGTCTAGCACGTGTACTAGTAAAATATTTTTTCCTACGACCACATATGAAAGTGCTAGTTTGCACACTTATTTGTACTTAAGAAAGTAGCTAATATCAATACACGTATTGAAAAGTAAAAAAAATGGTTCTATGATCTGTGACATTTACGTCAAATTTATCAATAGTAAAAACTCATGAATGTCAAAGCAAAGACCATTTATTTTTTTTAAATCTTCCTTGTGTCAAATATTGTATTGTAATTGCCAATACAAATTTTTCTGTATAAAGTAAGAATAAAGTTTCTTCTAGGTTTTTAAATTTTAAAAAAATAAACATAGTTTTATTCAGTATTATTATTGTTATAAAAACACTTTTAGAAGGAAGAACAGTTTATTCTTCTTTTTTATATTGTGTTATGTTCCGTGCATGTGTCGAATGTGGATTTTTGAAGTTATGTTTGTGTTTCTGTTTACAATTATCTTTGTGTCAATTATTATTACATTACTTTGAAAATATTTGAACTTTGTTGTGATTTGTGTTCAAATACATACTACGTATACAAGAAAACTCAATTGACATTATAAAGTGTTAAAAAGATTACTGGGTTATGCATTTGAAAGAAAATTTGTTCTCCAGATAGTGAAGTTCCAAGGCTGATTGGATTTTACCACAGAATAAGGTGTATTCTGTGATTTTACTTTAAAAAATACTTTTGTTGAAGGATTTTTTACGTGGTCGTAGGAAAAATAGTGTACATAACTCGGTGGAAAGTGTATTTCTTGCACTCGTTTAGTTTCTGCACTCGCCTCTACGCGGCTCGTGCTAAACTTCAACTCGTGCAAAATGTTACACTTTCCACACTTGTTATGTAATATACTATTTCATTTTTACCTTTGCATAAACCACGCTCTGACTGCGATCTAAGTTCGCCCTTGGAGTCAGCCAATCAAGAGCGAGCCGGTAAGCGTATATAGGAAAGCTACTTCAATACGTTCCACCGTCGGTGACCAACTAGAATAGGATTTTTAGACGGAAACCCTACTTCAATATTGCGAAAAGTGGTGCCGTATTGAAGTAGGATTTATCACTCATTTCGCAGCATAAACATTCTCAAATGCTGCTTCAGTTCAGTTCAGTACAGCACGTGTTTCCTTGCGGGGTGGATTTGAGGTTATACAGGGTGTTTCATTAAGAATTATCCATATAGTAACTGGAGAAACCTTAGCACTAAATATGAAGATTTAAGCCAAAACACTTAAATAAAATATTCCTCCTAACCGAGATATAGGGTGTTTTATTTTAACTATTCTAAATTATTGTATCCCATATTTTTGACACCTTCCAATATTTTTTGTTCATACTTGGCAAAAAGTTTACACATATTAGGTTACTTTAAACAGTGGCAAAGGATATTTTTTCTCGATTACCAGAGGCGTGCGGTAGGGATGGATACTTTCTTTTATCCCCCTAAAATTTACGCCACTGTCGTAATAATTGTTTCTGCATGTTTTTTTGATTCTCCGTCACTTTCTACGTAAATATCATCCTCTTGTCTCAATACGATATAGTGAGTAGTTTTCGAGTTATTTGCATTTAAAGGTAATGTTTAAAATATCCATTTTTGTTTTATTGCTTATTTAACATGAGTTTCCTTAATAATCTAACCACCTTGATAATAAAATTTGTTAATTCTAATCGTAAATTCACATAAGTCAATAACTATTTCACTAAATAAATAAAGTTTATTAGTTTCAGTAAATTTCATTTCAAAAGATTTTTTTTTCATATTAATGTTTTTCAATTTTAAATTTATGAAAATCCAGAAATATGATTTTTATTATCAGATACTAATAAATAAGATAAAATTCCCAGCATTTTCATTTTGTTACCATAATTCTTGTTGGGTATTATCAACATTAGAATGTAGGGCTTATTTATTGACAAAGGTTTACAACAAGTAGGCTGATGTCACTTATTTGCGTTACAACTGTCAGACAGATAATTTTAATTGAAAAACGTTTTTTTTTGTGAAAATGCCTCGTCATAGTAATTTCTCAAATGCAGAAATGCGTGACATGGTTTGTGTTTATGCGCAAGCAAATTATACAGGGCGAGTTGCTGCTCAAAGATATTTACAATTATATCCTAACAGAAGACAACCCCATTACAAGACTTTCAAAAATATTTACGACCGATTAGCGGAAACTGGTCAATTCCGTCCAAAGCGAGATCTACGACGTCCAAAAATAATTACAGTAGATCAGGAGGATGATGTGTTAGTAAGAATTGCTAATGATCCTGAATTAAGTACCAGACGTTTGTCAGCAATAACTGGAATAAGTCATGCTTCAGTTTTCAGAATATTAAAAAAAGAAGATTTAAGACCTTACCATTTCGCTCCAGTGCAGAACTTGCTACCCACAGATCTTCCTCGACGGATGGAGTTTGCATAATTTATTATGGATAGGACAAATGTAAACAACAATTTTGTTAGCAATATCCTTTTTAGTGATGAAGCCACTTTCACACGTAGAGGCGTTTTTAACTAGAGAAATTGCCATATTTAGAATAATGAAAATCCACACTCCGTCAAAGAGGCACATTATCAACATGAACTGAGAATAAATGTTTGGTGCGGAATTTTTAGAGATAATTTAATAGGTCCTTTTGAATTACCTGCAAATTTAAATGGCCGTTCATATTTGGAATTTCTTCAAAATCCACTTTTTGATGAACTGGAAAACTTACCATTAAACCAAAGAAGAAGTATGTGGTTTATGCAAGACGGCGCCCCACCACATTATCCTTTAGCGGTTCGAAATTATCTAAACAATACATTTCCTCATAGATGGATAGGGCGTGGGAGTGAATTTCCATGGCCTGCTCGGAGTCCCGATTTTAATCCCCTAGACTTTTATTTTTGGGGACATATGAAGACACTTGTGTACGCTTAAGAAATTAATACCCGACAGGAATTATGGCAACAAATAGAAAATGCTGCAAATTTTATTAGGAATCAACCCAACATATTTCTAAAGGTTAGGAGAAATTTTTCCAAAAGGATTAATAAATGTATTGAAGTCAATGGAGGCCACTTCGAAAATTTACTATAATGTTAACTAACTAGAATTTTTTGTTACAGTAGTCTAAATAAATAATTGTTTCAGTACGCTTATTTTATGTATTCATCATGTTATTTCATAATAAAAATCATAGTTCTATTTTTTAAAACTGTAGTTTTGATAAATATTAATATGAAAAAATCATTTGAAACTAATAAATTTTATTTATTTATTGAAATAATTATTGACTCATCTGAATTTACGATTAGAATTAACAAATTTTGTTATCAAGGTGGTTAAATAATTAAGGAAATTCATGTTAAATAATCAATAAAACAAAAATGGATATTTTAAACATTACCTTTAAATGCAAATAACTCGAAAACTACTCACTCTATCATATTGAGACAAGAGGATGATATTTACGTAGAAAGTGACGGAGAATCAAAAAAACATGCAGAAACAATTATTACGACAGTGGCGTAAATTTTAGGGGGATAAAAGAAAGTATCCATCCCTACCCCACGCCTCTGGTAATCGAGAAAAAATATCCTTTGCCACTGTTTAAAGTAACCTAATATGTGTAAACTTTTTGCCAAGTATGAACAAAAAATATTCGAAGGTGTCAAAAATATGGGATACAATCATTTAGAATAGTTAAAATAAAACACCCTATATCTCGGTTAGGAGGAATATTTTATTTAAGTGTTTTGGCTTAAATCTTCATATTTAGTGCTAAGGTTTCTCCAGTTACTATATGGAAACACCCTGTATATGTTTATATCAGTTTCGTTTCGTTAGTTTCAAACAAAAACAGTGCCTATATTAAAGTGCTTATCTTTGTGTTCGTGTTTGAAATGGAAGAGACCAATAAAACTTTACCGAGTTCAATTTTAACAGACTATCAAATAGTGAAACTTAATGGAGAAAGAGGTGAGAGCTATAGTTTGTCTTTTCAATGCAAGTTGAGTGGTGAAAATTACGAAGAAAAATGTGACAATTTTATAGAGACTTTTTCCAATAAGACAGCAAGTAATTGGATTGTTGAAAAATGCAGTCGTGAAGGTCAACGATATGAAATTCGCAAAAGGTATTAATGTCACCTTTCATTAAAAAACAAGGTAAAAAATAAAAAGAATGGAGAAATGCGTAATTACAACTGTCACGCAAATATCAGCATAAAATTTCTGAAGCAAACGCATCACACTTTAAAGAATTTTAAACTACTTAGAGAATGGCTACATGTTCTAATAGAAATAAATTATGTAGTCACAGGTTACACATTGCTCAGGCTTACAACCTTTTACGCTGCAGTAATGATGTTAAAGCATTGTTTTAATCACATTTTGAATCAGGAATGAGCCCTGCAGCAGCCAAAACATTCCATGAAATGGACTTTGCTTAAACTGATGATTCGGCAATTAATAAATGCTTGGCGAATGCTCAAAAAAATCCAACGGAATCACAGGTTAATTATGTATATAAAAATGGCGCAATGAACGATACGGTTAAAGCGCGACTGAAATTTTAAAGAAAAGGAAGGCAGAGCTTTAGAAAGGAGAGTTATATATAAAAGAGGATCCTACTATTGTCGTCATTATCACGCCTATTATGAAAAGGATTTTTCTGAGTGGATTTGCGAATGAAATTATATTTATAGACTCCAGCTCATCTTGTGACCAGAGAAATATAAACGTGTCTTTTTTCTTTGAGCCTACCAAAGTAGGTATAGGTGCAATCGAGCTTTCCCATATCAATCACTCACCCTGTATACAGGTTGGTCCATTTAAATGAATTTCTCGAATAACTCAAAAACCCTTGAAAATAGCAAGAAATGTTTAACTTATACAAAAGTTTTTGCACTAATAAACTGCATGTCGTAAAATTATTTTCTATAATGCCCAACTTCCGAATATACCTACTGAAAACACGCAACATTAATATAACATTGTTACACTTTTAAATTCCTCTTTAAATTTTAGATCCACTAACATTTTCGGGGTTATTTGATAAGTATCTATAGAGCGGGTCAGTTATTATGCAGCATTGCGTTTATGGACGACGGCGTTGCCATATCGGCATGTTCTTCGAATTTGGTTCCAACTGGCGCGGGAATATAACTTGCCATTGTGTTACTATTATGATTTAAATGTTGACTAAATTATTCATTTGAAAATCGTTTAGTGAGTAATTAAGAATATTTATAATTATGCTTTTAGATAAATTTTACCAAAGCGGCAACAGTGTTGAATATTCTCCCATAAGATTTACATTGGCCTATGCCGGCCACACTGCATAATAACTGTGACCCGGAGTATAGATTGTCACGAGTTTCCTTATTTCTCGTAAAGAAAAAATAAGGTGGCGCCCTGTTTTTTATTCAAATTTATTTTAATATTTTATTTTTTTTAATTTTCGAACGACCAACTTCCCGAGCTTCACCGTTTCACTGAGTGCCATACGCAGTGCGCCCCAGCTTTCAATTTCAATTTACTTAAACTATAAAAGCACAGAGATGAGGGTACAGTAATAGCTTACTTCAGTTAAAACTTGTTTGGGTACGACTTGGCTGCAAAGCAAAGCTTGTAACTTCTTTAACACCATGTCAGCTTCGTCGTTAGCAGGCCACTGTTCTTTAACAGAATAATTTTCGATGCAAGCTTCATATAATTTGGAAGTTATCTCGATCTGAAAAGGAGGCATTCTGTCCAAATACTCCCAACGTAAACTCGAAAATAAGTAACAATCTTTGGGTTTCTTTTCCTGTTCTTCGAAATATGTTTGGTTTATTCTGTTATAACCGAGTTTTTCTTGATGGCGATCTTTTTTGGTATCGTCGTTTTCGTCTTCTTCGAAAATATTCTTTTCGGAGTGTTTATTTCGACTGAAATAAAATAACGTACAAAGAAGTAAATGAAAGGTTTTGCCTCAGAATTATATACTACACCTTTAATTACTTGATCAAACAAAGCAATGCAGTCAGTCAAGAAACAACTAATTGTCATTATCATAAGTAAAAAGTAAATACAACTTACCAAAAATTATTAATGAGAGAAAAAATGAAATATTAAAAGACATGTTGAAATTAAATAGGTAGGTATAGTAAATGAGAGAAAGTAAGTTATGGAAATTATCTCATACATAAATAATGAATATAACAATTTGGTAAATAAGTCTTTGGCCTAACTAAAAAAACAATTTTTTTTTGGCTTTGACTTCAAAATAGTCCTCTGTTTTGGTGATTTTAAGAATTGAAACATTACAAATATAATGTAAATTATAACTCAAAACACAAGAATATAAATTATTCTACATACCTACTCAGATATGATATTAATCTCTATGACTTCTACTTTTTTATGTTTTTTTTTACTTTTTTAGAATAAGGGTTTTTTACCGCCTAAAAATAAAAAGCGCACCGTGGCACACTTTTAACTTTCATCTAGAGGATAAAAACTTAATTCCATATACATTGAAGGTGCAGTAAAGAACTCTGAGGTCGTAATAGGTTTTTATGCATAGATCATTTACTCAGAGTTTTTTTAGAACATACTTAAAAAGATTTCCTTCCTTATTGCTTTCGTCTTTCAGTTGTAAGATCTGTAGTTGTGAAAGGTAAGATCTTACTAAAAGTTTCATTGCTTCGCTGGCTCCTCGTTCGTAGCAAATTTTACTCAAGTCGACGTTTTCCGGTTTGGAAAAATACTTTTCGAAGTAACTTTCCAACGTTTTTTGGAGTAACGTACTGGCTGAGTTGCTGTCGCTGCCGATACTCGATGGAAGATACTCCAAAAATACCTGAGAAACATTTTAAAATATAAGTTACAACATAACCATATAATAGGGGAGCACAAGCGGGGATTTCAGAATTTACTATAGCGCGGCAGATTAATATACAGGAGGATACCATCCAACCCGCCATAGGTTGGCTTTAGGTATCCCCGCTTTTACCTACTCTAAAATATATGCCTTGTCCAGTATAAATATAGGTGGAAGTCACAGCTGTTAAGAGTTTTTTACTCCCTAAAAATAAAAAGCGCACCGTGGCACACTTTTAACTTTCATCTAGAGGATAAAAACTCAATTCCAAATACATTGAAGGTGCAGTAAAGAACTAGATTTTTATGCATATATCAGAGTTTTCTTAGAACATACTTAAAAAGATTTCCTTCCTTATTGCTTTCGTGTTTCAGTTGTAAGATTTGTAGTTGTGAAAGGTAAGATCTTACTAAAAGATATATACCTTGTCCAGTATAAATATAGGTGCAAGTCACAGCTGTCACGTAGCTCGCGGAAATTAAGACACTTGACGACATACCTATGGCAGGTTCGGTCAGCTGACGTGGAGTAGGGGTGGTTTGTTACAGGAACGGCATAGTTCGCAGACAGATTAGTTATTGAGTTGAGGAGCTTTTTGCATTTGGTGAGCGGTTAAAAAGTGTTTATTCGGGTTTCAGATTAAGCAGAAAATATAAAAACATTTGCCGAAATTTCGAAATTTATTTAAGCCGCTGACCCTACATGTTACGTTCGCATTTTTCACTTTCATTATAATAAGAAAAATTGGCCCTCAGAACCTGGTCGACCCAGGTTCTGTGTTCTGTGACTAACTGATTGTACCAGTTGACAAGATATATGACAGGAGAGAAAATCGTGTTTATCTGTAATAAACAAACAAGACCCCTATTCTTGACGGTGATAGAATAGAACGCCAATAGAAAGTGGGTGTGGTTCTATTGAAAATGCCAAAACGGTATTCTTGAAATTCGTTCTCTCACTGTATCGATAGAAGGGTTGCTCCCCGAGAGAACAATTACTTCTATTGGTTATTTTTGAAGGAACCGCTATAACACCAAGAGAAGGTGTTAGGGATTTTTATTTTCGAACCAAAAATAGTATAGAAGTAATTTCTTTCATAAACCAAACACAACCAAACAACAAATTAAACTAACGAAAATGACAGAATATTTTTAGTTTTTTACTCCTTATTTGATAAAGTGTCAATCAGAGAACAAAAATATCGATATGTTTATCTCTTTTTAATGACAACAAATAAGAGAGAGAGATAAGTTTCTCGGTTAATATTAAAGCATATCGACAACATCGCAAATTTTCTACCAATCTTATTGAAACACGTCACTTACCACTTATGACGTATGTAACCATTAAATTTAAATTTCAAAAGCCGATTATGGCTAGAGGATAAATTTTATAAAAATTTTATTTGTACAGTTGAACCACTAAAAACCTATTTTATAAGATGCAAATATAAAAAAATCACTAAACTAGTCCATTATCATTAGCCCAATATGAAGAAGATAGAAATTGCAATAGTCCATTTAAACAGGGAACAAGCGTTTAATAACGTTTCTTTTGAGCCTGACACAAGAGCTCTTAAAATTTATAATGATTACAGAAACTAAAAAAATATCCTTTTTAAAAAAATTGGATCAAAAAATGAAAAATAAATAATATAAAAAGTTTCGCCATCACATTTTCTATTGAAATGAAATTTAAGGTTTGTTCCAACACACTTGAAAATCGTACATTGTATCGTACATGAGCAGAAAATAAAAAGCGTTCCAACAAACTTGTGATGGTACAATAAACACAATTCTGTTCCAACAGAAAAATTGACTGATTGAAAACTAGTTCATGAATTGTTTGTACTGACATGTTCTTTAGTATTTAAATATAGCTATTGGATTTTCTGTATCGTATTATGTTAGTACAACTTATTCTGACCAAATACATAAAACATTGTATCAGATGAATTAGGAGTGCGAATATTTTGAATATTATTTTGATAAAACTACTTAAGGATGTTATGTCTCTATTCTGTAAATGTTTTTTTAATAAATAAGACGTTATTTACATTATATAGTAACATTAGTAACCTATTCCAAAATGTTCCAATACTCGATAAGATATTCAAAATGAGGTAAAGTGTGTTCAACTATGTAGTGCCTACACTAAAAGGGGACTGATGCTAATAAACCACTTTTATTGCGATCGTCTGTCACGGTTTATTGCTTATGGTCAAAATTTGCATACAGGATCGGTTCTTGTATTTGTATAATTTGGGTTTAGTATAATCATTTATATTTGTGTTCATGTAGTGAGAGTTAGTCTGTGCTGTTTAATAATTTTTGTGAAAAATGTTTCGACCTTGGGAAACTGCATCAGCGGCGCCCTGTGTTACTGTTCCTGTTCGACGACGAGTTGTATCCCTTGATGCCAGAAGCTAGTCCAAAGGGGTTGAGCTTTTACTCCTGCTGTAAGAGAAACCAGCGATTTGACAGGGATACCGGAATCATCAGTGAGAGTTCACATTTCGAGGCCAATTCATCCGAGACGAAAACGAAACGATAGTGGTGTTTCCAGAACCACTGATGACGATGATAAAGATTTATACGAAGAAAACTTGGTGCCTACTATCCAGATCATTGCAAACAAGACTAAGGAGCTCCACTGAGATAAGGATATCAATTGGAAACCTATGGACACTTTTATCCAAACTAGGTTTCAAATACTGCAAAATTGACAAAAGGCAAGTTATTATGGAATCCCAACGGATTAGGCAATGGCGTTTTGAATATTTGACTGCGATAAGTGATTACAGGTCCTTACAAAGATTAATAATCTATTTGGATGAGACCTGGTATGATACCCACGATACGCCGGCAAAAGGATGGACCGATGGAACAGTGCGATGCCAATCAAAAGCTCCATCGAACAAAGGAAAACGGATCACGATTATTCATGCTGGATCAGAAGATGGTTGGATTCCAAACAGTTTGGGACTTTCGGCGAAGAATATTCGATTCGTCGTTGGATTACCACCAAGATACTACAGCCGAATTGTTCGAAGATTGGTACGAAAACACAATACTGCCAAATATTCCCCCGCATAGTGTCATAGTTATGGACAATGCCAGTTACCATAGTCACCAATTGAAGAAGGTTCCATGCTCTTCAAATACAAAAGCGGAAATCCAGGAATTTATGCTCCAAAACAACATGTACTTTGAAGGATATAAAATACGCAGCTTTTAGAGGTTCTAAGGACATTTAACATACGGAAGACATGTATCTGACACAATTGCAGCATCCAAAGGACATACAGTTCTTCGTCTTCCTCCTTACTACTGCGTATTCAACCCGATTGAGCATATGTGGAGAAAACTAAAGAACAAAGTGCGGACCCAAAATACTATACCTACATTATGTCCTTCTGTAATTGCATTAATCCGGCAAAATATAGATGACCCAGACGCTGATTGTTGGAAAAGAACAATAAACCATGTTATAAAAGTGGAGGATTCATACAGGGCATTTCATACTAACATAGAACCCCTTATAATTAATGTAGACGACGATAGTGATAGGAAACTGAATTGATATATTAACATATATTTAAATTTTTATTAAATTTTATTGTGAATATCCCTTAATATGCGTTTCTATTAAAAAATTATCTTTGCAAATTTAATCCTGACCTGAGATAAAAGTACCTAAGAAGTTTATTATCACCATCAGTTCCCTTTTATTGTAGGCACTATATTGTTGAACACACTTAACCTCAACACTTCTCATTCCTATTTAAAGTCAAGGGGTTGTAGTTTACCTCGAATCAGAAATTGAAGGGTACAAGCGATTTTCAACATTTTCATTTAAAAGTCGGAAAATCGAGGTGTGATTTTTTTGTTGAATCACCTTGTATATTGACCTTTTGTCTATGAAATGTATACAAATTTATATTACAATATTAACTTATGTGCCTACTATGGACTTGTGACTTTAATCATAATCAAGTCTTACCTTAATAAGTTTATTCAATGTAATAATTTTTTTCTCCATCATGAGATTAACGAGCAGAGAGGAAAGTAATTCGGGGCAGATGGAGATGAGCAGTATGGTCAATTCGGAAAACGTAGTAACGCCTTTAGTTTTATTTTGAAGCGTAAACGTGGTTTCGAAGAGCAGTTCGTAATTATCTAAAATAAGCAACCACAAATTGTCACGAGTGATCTTATCTAGGTGAGTTTGCGCCATATCCGTGTTGCATTTTTGAATATAGAGCAATGTTAGAGCCAAATGTTTTTCCGCTGGTCTTGAATAATTCCTAAAAAACCAAATTGAAATGTTAAACCTTAAAAATTTGGAAAGAAAAATTACTTACTCTGGTATTCTTTCTGTTAAAATATTGATTAACTTATCGGTGGAGTATTCCCTGAAAATTTTACTTTTCAAGATTAAATTAGGGAGATCATCGTAGGCGTGATGTTCCAATAGGTCCAAAATGGTTTCGGAAAAGTTTTGTTTGGAATTGGAACCGAATATTTTATCGGCATCCGGTCCGGCCTTGACGTCCAACAAAGTTTTCTTCAAATAGTACATCAAACCTTTGGTAAACTGAAACAAAAATGAATTTATTAAGATAAACGTTAGAAATATTCTTGTCACAGCATGATTTTCAGACAAAATAAAATTTGGAGTAGTCAGTAGGACATCTAAGAATTCAAACCTTAATTTTATAAAAAAACTGTAAATACATACATGATTTCCAGATTGTTCTTGTATTTTTTTTACCCTTTTTAACACTTCCGCAGGAATTATTCTAGCCATCTTATAATAAGGCACAGCCAAAATGTAATCAGCTTCATTGTTGCACCTTAACAACATACAAAGTTATTAAAATAAAATATACAACCCAATGGTTTAAATACTTACATAACATAGTGGTCTCCAAGAAGTGCACAAGAGAGACGATATGTCTCTACGATATCATCTTTGTTAAATATCTTAGAAATCGCTAATTTAACGTTATCTTCCATCATGACCCATTTCTTTAGCAACAAAACCACTCGAAGAATCATGTGGGCTTCGCTCATTAGATGACAGTAAGTTTGAACCGAAGTGAACCTTAACAAATACAAGAATTTAGTTCTACGCTCCGTTAGAGAACATACATTAAAATAATTTTCCCTTACGCCACGCCCATACACATAACGCCCAGACGGAAAAATCGAGAATGAACTTCTAAGAACTTCCGGAACATATTCCAGAACCGTTATAGGAATTGAATAGTCTAGAATGAACGATAGAGATGTAAATGTCCAGGCACCTAGAGCAGGGTTACTCTGTTATGCGAAGCTATAGAATCCAGGCCTTTAAAGCTGCCTGGCTATTTATTTTTTATGACAATAGGGCCGTTGGTCTTGCAAACCATTCTATCGCGAAAAATAAAGAAAAATTGCGGGAGAATATAGTGACTTTGCACAAATTAATTCAATTTGATGGTTCTCAAGAAAAATATTGAAATAAAATAAATTTAAATACTGCATTACCAATTGATAGTAAATAATATAATAAAAAATTAGTTAATCTCTTGTTGGTGGTGCCCACTTACCTATGTACGTTGGCTACAATGGATATGTCATTAAAAATCATCCTGGGGGATGGTAGTTCCAAGTTATACAGCGTCAGAAACGATGCATTTGAACTACTATTCGAACTGGCCGAATGAGCGGGAGACGTTTCCGAGTTAGCCAACAACACCATATGGTTTTCGGTCAATAGAATTTGTTCTACTCCTAAAAATGGTCTCAATCCGACCAGACATATCGATTCGCTTACTTGCGGACAAGCCTACAACAAAAAATGCTTCATTTTATAAGCTAAAATGTTCATAGATACCAACAACGTTTCTAATTTGACTATATTTAGACAAGAAAGTAACTTACCACATTAATATTATCGACGATTTCAATATTTCTACACATCTGATGACCATATCTCAATGTATAGGATTCCAAACCAGTTTCAGTTAGAGCATGTAGAAAATAATCTTCCATTACTAGTTTAAAAACTGGTGCGGTAAATGGGTATACTGCCAAACAGTTATCACAATCAAGAGCCTTTTCTAAAAAACATAACAAAAAAAAATTAATGATATAGAAACACTCTTCCTATTGCTTTCAAGTCTAATCAAAGGTACCCTTTTTTAATATTTTTCCACCTGTCATATATAAAAAATTAACAGTGTTAAAACTTGATAATTTGGTTACTAAATAACTAAATTTCTTTATGCACCAGTAGAAAAAGAAACCTAGCCTAACCAGTAACAATAATTAATCCAACCAGTAAAAAAGAGATTTTATTAGTTAAATTGGTTTAAAACACACACATCGAAAAAGTCTAGAAATATTTAGTTTTTCTTGAGTTAATTTAGAAAAAAAATAATGCTTGTTTAATATTAATTGATGTTTATTGTTACATATAGCAAAATATTTTTTTTTAAAACATGAAATCTAACTAAAACAAAAAATCATTCAATATAACCAATTTTAATATTTTTTTAAATCTTTCCAAAAAGTAAAAAATCAAAATGAATACAAAGTGTGACCTCCACGTTGGTTTATTACTACTCTACATCTTTAGTTTGCAGTCAAAATAAGATTATCAATATCACTTTGAGGTATTCTCGCCCACTCTACTCTCAGAAGCTCTCAAAATTGAACCGGTGCATAAATGTTACCCATATTTGTATGCTCAATAGGATTAAGGTCCGGAGATTTTGCTGGCCATGATAAAACTCCAATTCCCTCGCTTTCCAACCAGTTGATCACAATACGTGCAGTATGTGGATGGGCATTATCATGCATTAAGTGAAAGGTTTCACCAACTGCGCCTGCCAATAGGTTACAAGGGACGAAGAATGGTATCTAAATACAATTGACCTGTTAGCAATGAATCAGGAAATACGAGATCGGACCTGCCTCCTATAATTATTCCACCCTATACTATGATTGTGCTACATTTGTATATGCTCATTTCTTGTCACTGAATAAATCTGTAGCTCAATCTTGAGTAGCCCAATTCTGAAATTCTTGACACCATTCCAGTCTTGAAGCGCGATTACCTCTAGACAGAGTTGGACATCTCAGGGGCCTTCTACTGAACAAGTATTTCGACCAATAGATAAATTATGCTCTTTGTAAAGTCGCAGAAGCAGTTATTGTTGGTTGCCTTCTTGATGTTAGAATTAAAAATCTATATTGAGTTGCTGTTGTAGAGCGTCCCCGTCCTGGATGTTGCTCTGCTGGACTACCAGTTTCTCTAAAATGGTTCCATAATCTACTAATAACGCTTTGAGAAATACCCCTATGATCAGCAACCTGAGTTTGCCACATGCCACCTTCAAGAAGACCTACAGCTCGATTAATTTTGTCTAATGTTAAATGTCTCATTTCCATAATAAAACACAATAATTTTTATGTAGTCACTAGACAATATCTTTATTATAGAATATAGAATGGCCAAATTAGAAATTAAGTTAAAACTTAAACAGTGCAGCATTTCCACTTTTTACATATCTCAAGATTGTTTTACTTTTTGCAACTTTTTTAAATGAACTGGTAAATTTATCATCAGAAATAGAACTAATATACATATTCCACGTGCAATTTAAAAGATACAGAAATTAATTCTACCTGATTAATTATTTTTTTAAATTATCCCTAGACTTTTCCTATGTGTGTACTTAGAACCTAATCAAAGATCATATCATGTTATAAACAAAAGAACTCATGGTGTGTAAGACAAACATATTCAAATAAAGAGAAATATTACAGAAATTCTAGTGGTGTGGAGTACAGCTGTCACGAATCGTATGTATACGTTACTAAGTAATGAATGCTAGGGGATATTCGAAATATCGAATCGTTTCTTTTATAGAAGAAGAATCTTTATTCAAATAGGACAACCTAATTTACATATAATATAAAAATATATAAAATGTTTTACAATGTCATACCATATAAAATTTAAAAGAAAAAATTTAAAAAAAGAATTATAAAAATTTGACAATACATTCTACAATAATATATATGAAAACAAAAAAAAACATTTAAAAATTGGTACACATAGGATGAAACTTGCAGACTGCAAAAGGTGAAATCAATAACCATAATTTTTATTTTTTATAAAGTTCTTTAATTTTAATTTGAAGGAGTTTAGGTCACATTCCTTTGTCATTTGATTGTATTCATTAAAACCGTTAAAAATAATGAGTTCATTGAGCTAATAGATTTAGCTTTTTGTATATAGATATTTATATTTCTGGTGTTATGCTCATGTACTTGCTTATTAAAAATATATGGTATATATGGTATAGGCATATTGTTACTGGTATTTCCAAATCACCAGTAGTTTATTCAATATCACTTTATAAATTAAAAATGAATTTCACAAATAAATGTTGTTTTAAAGGTAAGAATCATCATCAGATAAGCCAGAGGTGGATACTAGATTACAGCATGAGATTACTTTGTGTAATAAGGAAAGAAGATGCAGATGGGCCAAAAAACTAGAGATGTAAATGTTTAGGATAGTTGAATGTACAAGCTGTTTCAAAACGAACTTAAATTTTCTATATATTGGAAGTTACATGGATAATGTAATATCCATAAACATAATTTAACCATTATTTTTCCATTGCAGTGTACTTTTTTTTCACTACTAATTGAAAGTAGACGTAATAACGAGCAATTGGGCCAAATTAAAAACCCTTTAAATATTTCCTTTAGTAAAAATTACTACATTTTTGCAATACCAAAAGGTATCTTTTGACAAAGTTTTGGCTCAATGGATTTTTTCCCTAAAGGAAACAATGAATATTTTTGTTGTTTAAACTCTGTTATGACTGGCCTATGACTGGTTTTAAAAACATTGAAGTTAAATAGTTACATGTAGCAGATTTTATTTTAAAAGCATTCTTTAGTAAATTTTATATTAAAAGCATTCTACAGCAGATTTTTATTTTCTAGCTATTTTTCCCCACTAATAAAAGTTATTTTAAATATTTTATGACTTACCATTGTCATCAAAATGGTAAAGATACCCTTCTTGTTGTGTGGCAATAATGCAAACAACGCTATTTAGACATTGATCAAAATTGCTGTGTAAAAATTTGTTCCCTAGTGGATTTGCATTACCATTCAAACACTGCTCAATGTAGATGGGTTTTAAAACAAAACTTTTAAATTCTTCTTTAACTTGTCTTTGGGCACTTTCAATTAATATTGGCATAAGTCTTAATTGTATTAAATTTTCTATTTTGTATTGTAAATTTTTATTCTAAAACAATATATCTTTGTATAAAATCAGAAATCATTAGAACAAATAAGTACTCACATCTAATAAACCAGTTTGTTGAATTTCTGCTAATATATCAGCATCGCTAAATGTAAAAGGGCTGCTCTTGTGAATTAAACTATTTTCTTTGACTATCATGGGTAAGTTAACAGTCATTTTTTCTTTATTACTCAACATTTCTTCCCTCAATAATTTTTTATAATCTATTGGACCATCAGCATTGGAATCTGAAAGTATAAACTACTATATTTTTAAAATCAAATATTTAATTACTTACAAGCAAAACCAAAATCATTTTGACAGCATAAATTCAAATCATTATTTTCTTTCCCAACAGTTTCACATACTTTAAATAAGTGAAATGCATCTTTACTCATACAAGCAAAGTAATTTTCACAAAATGATACATGATGAGGAATAAATGACAGCTCAATCAATAATGGAATTTCTTCAAAATCCACAAACTTCATTTTAGAAATATCATGTGTCTTGATATGAAATGTGTAAATGTTTATAATTTTTTCTGAGAGAATCAACAAATTTCCAGATATCTAAAATCAAACAGTAACAATCATAATATTTACCTCAAGTTTCTTTATTACCTGACAGCACTCCACAAAGTTAGGATTTCTTTTAACAGGAACTTCAATCATTTCGAGACTTCCTAGCTCTGATTGATTTGTAGTAGGTGTCACTCTACCAGCTATTCTTGCCCTCATAGGCTGAACCATTCCACATTCGGAAGATCCCAAACTAATACCACTACTAGTCATTTTAGATTGTTGTAATGTAGCAATGCTGTCCCAGTTAACATATACACGAACAAAATTAATTTCTTTATTTTGGCGATTAAATTTAGTTTCGAGAGTAGCAACATAATCTCCTTCAAATAATTCAAATATTAAACTCAAAATTTAAATAATTCTTAGTTAAAACTTACCATTTAAACAGTGAACAATTTGAATAACTTCATCTACTGTAGGAAAGGAAAATATTACTTCAGAATCATTATCAAGATCTCTAACTTCCACACAATTACTCATTAAAGCTGATAGCAATCGGTTTGGAGGTGCTACTGTACATGCAGTTGGTTGTTCAACAACTTGGATATGCTGATTTGCAAAATGATGGATTGATATCACACGTACCATTGTGTATACTCCTTTGAATAAATACTTATAAAATAGATCACATTTATTGAAAAAAAGTATGGGAGTGCTGTTGTAAGTAATTAATTCTTTGCGAGAAGGGGTGTGTAATATGATCCAAATTCAGTGTTTTGTTCTAATTTCCACATGTTGACGTAATTAAAGGGTGTGTTTCACATAAATTTATAAGTTTCCTAATTATAGGAAAATCCACAAAGTATTGATCAAACAGGAAACATTAACCTACATTTCTTATATTGTAGATTTTCATTATTTCCGAAACAATAAACCGTTTCATAGTGGCATTTATTCAAGAACAATTCATTAATAACTTACTATTTTAATATTTACTTAATACAAATTCTTTATCTATTTAATTTAAAAACAAACTGTCAATACTGTCACTGTCAAATCTAGTCAGTCAATGTCAAATTTTTTACTTTTAGTCACGTTTAAGAGTTAATTCTATGTCTATTAAAAATTGTTCTTATTTCAAATTAATAGATATTGTCTCATATGGATCTTAATAATTAATTAAAAATATATTGTATTTATTATTAAATCTAAAACGAAATAGATTGTATACTGATATTAAACATTTCTTTAGAAATATATCTTAAGAATATCTAAATTTGGCAAGACCGCGAAGTATCCACAAATGTATCAAACAACACTGTGGGCAACTGTGGGGAAGTAATCAATGAAGGTGTGTTATCGAAATAGAATACCTAATTTTTCCGGAATAGGAATGATAAGTGTTAAAATTTATCCGATTAAGTGCTGTACAAACAATTAAATCGTTATTAAATTTTCTAAATATCATATCGTCAACCTTTTAAAAATGGTTTTAATCTAGGTGCAAAAGTTAAATTGGTGGTTATAAAAAATAAACTGTCACAATGAGTAGTAGCCAGGGTCTTTCAAAATTAAAAAAGAAACATTTTAGAGTAAAACATCAAAAAGTAAAACTCTTTAGGGCTAATGAACCGTTTCTATCTGTATTCATGTGGGGTATCAATCATACAGTAAGTTTTGTTTACTATTTCTCGCTCGATTTCCAATGTTTATTATTTTTTCAGATTAACGAATTGATGCACGTTACCATTCCGGTAATGCTGTTACCGGATGATTTTAGAGCTTATTCCAAAATTAAAATCGACAATCATCTATTTAACAAGTAAATTTATCAAAGTTTTATGTATTATAGTAACTTAATCATAATCTATTTTTAGGGAAAACATGCCCTCCCATTTTAAAGTTAAGGAATACTGTCCTATGGTATTTAGGAACATAAGAGAAAGATTTGGAATTGATGATCTTGATTACAAGGAGTCATTAACGAGGTTAGACATTTTACATTTAAATCACATTTACTCATTTGATTTATTTTAATATCCATGTTAAAATCTGTATTTACTTCATGTTCTTTCAAAATATAGTTGTTCTAATTACAAATCTTTTAATATATTTAATACTATTTATCAAATAAATTTTGATTTGCACTTAGTATAATTTTGCATAAATAGAATTGTGCAAATAAACACAATCATAAAAACAATTTATTTAAATGTGGTTTATGGGCTATTAGCTTACTGCAAATAAACTTATAGTTTTATTAACAGCAGTAATTTTAAATAAAATCCCACCCATAAAACATTACAGCTTTCCTATTTTAAAATTTAAGTACTCAACTTAAATTATGCTTGGAAATATTAAAATTTATGGTATTTGTTTTGAAATAAATTACATTAAAAATTAAAAACTGGGTATTGCATAAATGCATAATTTTAATTAGGTTTAGAATAGAATTTAAAATTAAGATTTAAATATATCTTCAAATTTAGAACTCACAATACTTTGATGACTGTAAAAATAAAGATTATAAGGGAATCACTGTTTTCAATCACTTAATAGTTTATCTAAAAACATCTGGTGTTTAGTAATATAATAATTTTGTATTTTTATGTTTACATTGTTAAAATAAATATACATCTTTTATACAGTGGTGTAGTTAAGAATATTATTGTGTTAAAATGCTCCAAAAGGAGAATAATTCTGTATATTTGTTGTAGATCTCAACCTTTACCAGATGATTCTTCAGGTAAAAGTGGAGCCAAATTTTATTTGAGTTATGATAAGATTTTTATAATTAAAACTCTTACTTCTGAAGAAGTAGAAAGAATGCATTCATTTTTGAAGACTTACCATCCAGTAAGTAATGTAAAATCATCTATATTTAGGTTAAAAATGATTTAGGTAGTGTGATGTGATATTGAATATTAAACATTTTATTTTTAGTATATTGTAGAAAGACATGGCAAAACCCTACTTCCTCAATATCTTGGAATGTACCGTCTAACAGTGGACAATGTTGAACATTATATAGTAGTAAGTAGGAATGTGTTTTCAAATCACCTTAGCACCCACAGGAAATTCGATTTGAAAGGTTCTACTGTTGATCGAGAAGCATCAGAAAAAGAAAGAGAAAAGGAGCTGCCAACATTGAAGGACAATGATTTTGTCAATGAACAAATGAAGGTAAAGTATACATTTTTATAGAGAGAATCTCTATAGGATTCTTTTTGCTAAAAGTTTAATCAGCCAATTATTTTTTATACAGTGAGGTTTGTAGAATTGCAATACCACCTTGGTTATTGCCAGGAAGTAAATGGTATGCAATTTCAACATTTAATTTAACTGTAGTGGTATGTTTACATGCTTGCCATTGCTTGGCAAATTTCTACAAACATGTTTTTCTCTCCATTTTAGTATTAAAAGTATCAATACAAATATATGATGGTATCAAAAACGATTCCATTATTTGATATGCAAACCAACAGGGTTTATATCTTCCGTACCATAAAAGAGAAACGTAATCATCAATATTTCTTTTTTTATTTTTGGTTTTTTCGCAAACTTTTTTAACTCATTAAGACGACTCAAGTCATATACAAAGCATAAAATACTTCGCTCATGCGTGAGCTCTTGAAGAACACTGAATGAACAGTCGTCAGCGTGTAAATAGGTCGCAAGCGCTTGCCACAAACTTCCTTTGATTTGTATCGAAAAACCAACACCGGCTCCGATCGACCACAAACTCTGACAAAACTTAGACAAGCCAAGACACACCCTGTTTACACGCTTGTGTTTGTGGAAGTTTGGCAAGCATGTAAACATACCATTAGACTATGTGTCTTATATTTTTTAAATGCAGATTTCAAAAGCGAAAAAATATTCCTAGCGTTCCATTTTAAAAAACATCTATGTCATATACATGAAAATTGTGGTGTCATTAATATTTCGAATTATACAATCTGATGTACAATTCAAAATATAAATAGACCTGACTAAGGATTTCGTCAAAACATTTTTAGTTACAAAAATATTGAATTTATGCAAAATCTGTATGTCCTCACTGTAATTATATGTATATTTTTTTGATGAGTAGGTTACAATAGGAGAAGAAGCCAAGGCAAAATTAATGGAAACCCTCACTGCAGATGTTGACTTTCTCACTAAACTACATTTGATGGATTATAGCCTACTCTTGGGTGAGTGGTTTAAAAAATTCTACTTTTCAGAGTTTTTTAATAGGAGACCTGACTAGATGCAGTAATAGTATATTATTCAATAAGCATATAATGCTTATTATTATTCACGAAGATGAAGTTTACAACACGAGCTGTAGGCGAGTGTTGTAAATCATCTGAGTGTAGAATAGCCATTACATGTGAGTAGAATACTATACTTTGTTCACGACTTTCAAATAAAATTTACTAGTAATTATAAAAAAATCTTTATTTTATGAAGTAAAGTACAATGTCGTAGCAGCATTATCATTTGAGTTCATACTTAAATTACTCCTTATTTAAGTCAGAACTATCAAAAAGCCAATATTTGATTTTTAAGTTTTTATGTAACTAACACATATTTTAGGACAAAATTATATTTTTATTTTGTTAAATACTTCTTATTTAGCACTATGTAGCAAAATTACAAATCAAAAAGACTGCAAAGACAAAGAAAATTGCAGAATATCATGTAAATAAAAGTTCAGATAAAATACTCGTATTGAATAATATTTGTGTGTATCTGTGTATGAAGTATACCATATACCAAAGTACATTCTGTATAGGTAACACTTATTACGCGTGTGTGTATTGGAGTGTATGCTACCGTGTTATGAACAAAGAATATTCTCATACCAAGTTTAGACATACGTGCTGTTTTGACGTCATACAGTGAATAATGGGTAACATTATACTTGAGCAAGCACATGTATAATTAAGGTTTTATAGTACGGTCGTGGACAAACACATTTAACTAAACAACTATAAATGACAATAATATTGTTCAAAGGTGAAAGATATTAAGAACACTAAGATCTATTTTCAACAGTCTTTATGTTATTTAGGATCATTTTTGACCTCACTGATCTTCATTGGCATATTCATCAGTATTGGAAACTATTTTCACTACTTTTATTCTTCATAGATTAACTGCTTGGGTTGATGATTGCAGAATCCTGCCTGAATGTCAGGCTGGTTTCCGTTCAGGACGGGGATGTATTGACAATGTATATGTTACGGTTAAAGTATTTACTTGGCTAGTATATAAACTAGTAGGATAGTATACACACTATCCAACTGCCTGGTTATTTTTATAAAAAATCATATTTTTACTAAAATAGCTATGGGTAATGGCTAGTTTGTATGCTATCCAGCTAGTTTATAAACTATACAAAATGTATCGTTAAAACACAAACCACAAGGAAATTACACAAACTAGCTAGCATTTTTGGCTAGTTTGTAAACTTTGGATAAAGTGTGAACCTGATATTGGTAGTAATACATAATAACCAATGCGTTGGTTAGTATGTAAAGCAACCAACGCGAGTTGGTTATTATGTAAACCAACCAATTCTCTTTGGATAATTTAGTGGGGTTATGTTTCGTCAAGTGTTGTGTGTTGTGCCGCCGTTGTACTGTTGTGTCTCGTGAAATTTGTTTAAGATTAGTTATCAGGTTATTAAAAATTAATCAACAGCAAAATTTTTAAAACCTACTATTAGACGTTTATGACCAAAAGTCGCAAAATTCAAATTTAATGAATGATAGCGTCAAGCAACAACAAAATTATTAAACGAAAAGTATCACAAATTAACACAGGAAATGGTAAATCTTCCTTTTTCTTTCTTATTATTGGCAACTGCGATTGATCAAATATTACTTTGTGATTAGATAAAGCCTCTATGAAGCGCAAATTGCCACTTTGTTCTTCACCGACTTCGGAGTCAAGAGATTCACTAGTGTCGTACTCTGAATTCATTTTTAAACGCTTGTCTACTAATGGTTTTAACAACTAAATAAACTGAAAAATCCATTGACAAAAATAGAAATATAGCCGCTTTTTACATTTTTTAAAATTATTTCATTAAACAATTGATATGGTAAGAAAACCAGAATATGTTTGCTGTTAGTTTAAACCTAAATTTTTCAGAATGTACTTAAACTTATAGCTGAATCTAATAAGATTGTATTTATGCTATAACTTAATTCTTAAAGTAAACACTTATTTTTTGTTCACACTGCCCATAGATTTGGTGGTATTTTTGAATAACTTTGCTGTAAAGTTTTTATTAAATTCTTTTTTATTATTACGCAAGATATTGCAATTAATATGTTTCCGAGTAGGAAATTGAAGTTTTTAAATCAAGAAAAAAAATTGGGGTTACCACTTAAAAAAATGGTAAACAAAATTGACCTGTCCGAGCGTTGTTTAAAAAAACCAACCAATTCGATTATAATGAATGTATTCCTTTCATTTGCTCCATACTGTATAATTTCAATTTTGTATTTATTTTAGGAATACACGAAGTAGAAAGAGGAGAACAAGAATTGCAGAGACAACGCGAATTAGAAGCGGAAAATCCCCAGGAATCCGACGAAAGCGAAAGCGGTTCCGGTCTTGAAAATCGAACGATGGGCATAACGACACCGCCTGATTCACCGAACGCTTTCGGTCATTACCTCCATCGCGAACACAGCCTCCAATACGAAGGTAAATTTAATAAAATTTACCAGTATTTAGACTTAGTGACAGGTAAGCTCGAAACATATTTAAATTATAGAGGCGCTTTAGTAGAGCTTATCGTCGTGTCGCTAATCTAAGCTTGTCTATCAAATCGATCTGGTGTAGGAAATTTTATTCATTATTATTAACTCTTTTAAGGATTAGTTTTTGTTGACAATTACACAATAAGGTTACTGTTTTTCGTTTTTATTTTGGTTAAAATTACTGAATTGAATTTTTTCTACATCAGATTGACAATAATTCTCTTCCATATTCATTGAATGTGTTGCTTTTTTAAGTTATTATCGTTGATTATTGATTTAATAAAGTTTTTGGGGTTTTGAGATTTTATATAATATGATAGAGGATTTGTATTATCTGCAGGGTTCAATAATCTGTATCTACAGCTAGGGAAGGGTAGACTACAACCAGAGCTGTCTAAGATACTTTCAAAAAGTATCTAGTTACTCTTGAGAAAAAAAAAAGAAATTATATACGTATCTTAAGTTACTTTTTTAGATACTCAATAAGATACTTTTATACACTACCGAGCATAAAGTTAGGGTCACCCAATAGAAGAATTGATAGGGAACTTTTGAACTTTAGGGCATGCCAAACAAACCTCGTCAAGATACGCAGTAACTATTCGACAGTGTGAGGCTGCAGAGCTGGGCAGAGTACTGTACTAAAGTACTCGTGAGTACTTCACAATGAGTAGCTTCGGAAAGTACTTATACTTATTCGAGTATGAGTACTTATATGAGAATTACTCAAAGCAAATGAGTACTTTACCAAATTTTAGAGAGTACTCGTGAAAAACGAGTAAAAATTACGAGTACGAGTATTTTAAATAATTGTTATTAGGTACAGTTTAAAAAGAAGAAAATCAGTAACAAAACATGAAATGAGAACGTCATTTCAATTACTTCCTATTAATTATCAGCACTGACTATTAAGTGCAACTTTCTTATTTTAAGTATAGAAATAAATAATAAAGGTAGAAAGTAGAAGGTAGAGTGACATGACAGGATGATAATGCAGGTAGAGAATACTCAAAAAACAGTTATATATTTATAAAATGTAAAAAACACCAAAAACAAAAATATAAAATTCTAATAAAAAATAACAAAATATCATTATTTCTAATCATATTTCTAATAAACAAAATCACATTATGAAAACAAAAACCAGTGTCACTATATCAGTATATTAGTTTGTTATTAAGGGGACATGTCAACCGCTTAAGCTTACGTCAGCGTAAATTTGCCAATAGATTACTTGACAGCAAGAAAAAACTTTACATATTTTTGGTTTTTATAATTAATCACAGTCGAAATGTGCCGAAAATCTATATCATTTATCAAAATACACGATTATTTAATATTTTGAAAAATAAAATCATAAAATGTAGGCATTGATCACCAATCAGGCGACGTTACGTCACGCCCCGTGACAGACAACCACGGAACGACGCGAGACGGGACAATGTTAGGTTATGTTTCAACAACAACACTGACACTTTATTATCGCGTAATATGATAAGACAAACGAATCAAAACACTCATAACTATACACTGGGTACTGTATATCTGGTTAGTTTAGCTGGAAATAGAAGTAAGACAGTGTCGACAGTGACAGTAAAACCCAACGATGCAACCTATAGTCTCTATGGATGCGACGCTGACGCTACACTACAGACAATGACACAATGCACAAGCTGAGACAAGTCTGTAGGCGTGCGTGAAGGTCTCGTTACTCGCCAACTGTATGAATCAAAAGTACAGAGTACTTCAAAATACTGAGTACTTTGAGTACTCGAGTACAAGATTGAGTACAATTTACTCGAGTACTGCCCAGCTCTGTGAGGCTGTGCATTATCATGCATAAAGGTAGCGTCGTCTCTAAGAATAACCATGAACGGTAAACATGGTTCTCATAGAACCTCTGTCCGGTACCTATGCGCAGTCAACTTCCCATTCTCTATAAAAACTAAGCCCGTGCGAGTGTAAAAGATATGCCTCTCAATGCCTTAACTCATCCTTCACTAAATGGAAGTCGCTCAGTAATGCACTCTTGAGCGTATCTCTCGCCTTGTCGTCGCCACACTTTTACACGACTATCTGAGCCTTCTTCAGAAAACAATAGGCTACTCCAATCCGCTATTGTCCAAGCCAAGTGTTCTCGTGCAAAACTCAATCCGGTGTACACGAGAAAGCATTGGTCCAGTAGCTCTAGTTTTAGAAGGGAGAAGTCGACTCCTACCTGCCCACTCACTTATGTTTATATTTATCACCTCTTGCAGATGATTTCGAAGGGCAACTGCCGTAACCGTTCGGTTTCTTAACGCATTAGAAACCAGAAAGCGGTCGTCTCTAGCTGTTGTAGTCCTGTCTCGTTCTGAACCAGTGAGCATACCAGTTGCAATCGAGTTGCATCAAAATAGAACTGGTTCTAATTTTGTGCCACACGTTGCAGCAACTTGGTAACTTTTCAGTGACTTTTTCTACTCAAACCTAAAATTCCTGTTGGTGTGTAACTAAGGTACTCAAAAGTAACTAAGATACTTTTTTCTGACAGCTCTGACTGCAACTGCACTTAAACCACATCATAGTAGATATGAGAGTGCCAAGAAAGGAACCTTGAGGAACACTGGCTTGTGTGATTGGAGAGATAAATAAATTCATTTTTAGAAGGAGCCAGATGCTCATGTTCTTTCTGATCAGGCTTCATTACCATATTTGATTGAAATCAAAGCCTTCTTAAGTGTCTATAGTTTATTGTCTTAGAGAAAACTGTTAACGTTCTATTTACGCTTTTTCTCCGAAATTCATCCACTGAATTTTAAACTGGCTTTTGATAAGACCTAGAATGTCTGGATTGTGATGATTTTCCAACTCTTCCCTAAATCAACATTGTGACCTTTCGTGATGCTTGTTACTATACTAAAATTCCATAATAGTAGGCACTAAATTCTCAGAAATATTATTGAATTAAAACGTAAACATTGTTGTCAGGTTGGGTTTCTATATATTTTATCATCTTCTATTTAAATCATACACACGCAACTAAATGGTCATAGAATAACGGACAACGTGTTTTATTCATTAAATACTAAAAAATATTAAATATTAAAGAAACTTCCTGCTAATGAAATATATTCAACAACATCAATGTTTATTAAATATAAAAAAATTTGAATTATATTCTGGGACTAAAATTTATAAATGGCAACGTTGCGTACACAGAGACGTTTGTGGGGCGGAAAAAAGAGAGGTAGATTAAATTTGCCGTAAGATAGAGAGAGATATAAATATTGCTTCATCAGCTGAGCACGGTTAGGTTAACATTCATGAGCGTAACATTCGTTGAATAATACGTAATGTAAATATTATTTTTTTTTCTTTGATCTGTTATTATAATACAGTTATAACGAATTAGGTCTGTTTCAACACTGATGACAGTTTTGGAATTTCTGTTGTAAAAATTCTAAAATTGGAAATACCCTTTTCAATAATATAATAAATAATGATATTTTTGTATAATACCTACCCTAGATAAACATAAAAGAGGAATAATACACTTTCTATACATTCGTAAGAAGTAATAATGTAGTAGACGTCAAATAATTAGGCAGGTACATTTCTAGGAAAACGATTAACAGTAAAAAAAAGGTAATTTCATATCAGATCAGGTAAAAACCAAGGGATTTGTTTAAGGACTGAAACAAGGGAAATATCATTATAAATCAGTTTAATTTTGTGCTGTGAACTGTGAGCAATATGGAAAGTGAAAGCAGTCAAAGTAAACGCAGACGTCCAAATTTATCCGAAGGAGAAAAAACTATTATATACAATGTGTATTGTGGGCTCCGTGAACGGAATGAGAATATGTTGCATAATGACGTAGTTAATCTGTGTAGTGATTTAACTAAAGTGTCGACGAGAAGTGTTCACAGAATTCTTAAAACATTTAAAGGAAATGAAGGTAAATGTGATAATGTATCTAAAGACATTGAAACTAGAGGAAGAAAACAAATTCAGCTTGATGATTGCACCAAATATGCTATTCGTAGGAAATTCCATTCGTTCTTTTTCCGAAATGAAATCCCAACTTTAAAAAAAGTCGCAGCCGAAATAAGTTCCGATGAATCGATGCCCAAAATATCACGACGTGTTTTATTGCGCACATTAAAGCAAATGAACATTAAATTTATGAAAAGAGGTAGGAAAAGTGCTCTTATAGAAAGAGATAGTTGCTCATCATCCGACGAGTTTTCTTCAGATGATAATGAATAATACAATACTGTAAGTAATTTTAAACTTTTTGTGGTGGTAGTGGTTTTAGTCCAATAAACGTAGGTCTGAAATCGAAATCTCATGCACACGGCTGCATTAATAATAATAATGGTGCCTACTTTTCTCATGAAACATTTTCACGTTTTATTACTTTGCTAACACCCTGTACATCCGATCTCAGATTTTTTATGTCAATCTTATTTCCAAAGGATGCAAATTTTTTATAACAATAACTTTGTCATAAAATTAATAATAAAGGTTTTTCTCCTCTTAGCAATTCCATCCGTGGACACAGTGTATATTTTTTTTATATAATTAATATAATGTAATTTAATTCTTATTTGTGGATATAGTTTTTAAATAATTAATTTTTCCACATCTGTTTAGTATAATTTCCGTACGCCACTGCAAGAGGCAGATTAAGGCAAAAACGTCACAGTCATTTCTGAGAATTTAGTGCCTACTATTTTGGAATTTTAGTTTAAGTACTGAGATTTTTTTATAAAACCAAATTATTTAATAAGATTTCTTTCTTATCTCTAAATCTAACTTATTTTGTTTACAATTTTCTTCAAAATGAGATATGGAAGGTTCAATGTGTAAATAGAAGAGCCGATAGTTGTATATGATATGGAATGAACTGACTAAATCAATATCCCTAATCTGACACTATATACCACTAGCTGCACTTAGATATTTCGCCTTCTTGGTACTTCCCACCCAAAAAAATAATATATAAATAAGACATACATTTACCACAAACACCTGGTTTTTCTATATCGCATATTTAAACTAATCTTAGGTGAAAATATATCCCAGATAATCCCTTACAATATTTAGGCTTTAAAATTGGTATGTATTATTACTTAATATTTTAAGTTTATAAATTTGTATGGTGCATTTCTAATTGATGATTAAACACATACTTTTTCAATATTAAAAGTAGTAGTAATAAATCAAATCAGATCAAAGATTTCTTTGCTAAAATATCTTTTTTTTTAATAAGCAAAATTGATATTTTTTTTAATTTCATGTTGTATAAAATGTTTTATTAGTCACGGACTGAGTTTTATTTTTAAAAATGGGGCTTAGCAATTGAACACAGGTTTAATTTGATTTGACTTTAATTTACTCCCAATTTGTATTATAAAACGTGCAGTTATTTTTTTAAATATATTTTGAACAGAAACTGAGTATTTGTACTTTTTAGGTTCGTTCAAATTTTTCAAAGTATACCCGTACCTCAGACCAAAGCGTAAACGTATAAGGCTACAAGGTATCTAAAAAAAGAGTGTTAAGTTTTTATATTTATATTTCTTTGAGGTTTGGTCATTTATTATTAACTTTTTGAAAACAGCATTTGCTTTCATATCATTTTTTAATGCAAACTTCAAATATATTCTAAGTTAAAAGGAACATATAAATGTAGTCTTCAATTATTTTTCATTCTTAACAACAAAAATCATTTTAACAAACTTCATTTAAACAAATGCTTGAGAGGCAAGGTTCTTTTTTGTTCCAAGGGCAGCAAATGTTTCTGGTTTTGCTTATAATTTTAGCCTTCTCACACCTCGTGTGAATTTCCACACTGCCTTTCCTCACATCCTCCTCACCATGAAGTTGGTAGCAGCAAGTGAAGAGAATATTCAATGGTCCATCTAATTCCAGATTGGGACTTACAGTCCAAGATACACTTTCTAGGAAATTTAAGAACAGCCGACCAACTCATTTTACACATTTACTGTCGTTCTGTGAAGCAAGAGCATTCTAAGCATATTAAATGCTCATGGGAAGATGGAACATAAAAACCTTGTCAAGCGAGTCTTAGATTTTGTAATTTTGTAAAAAATTTAGGACTTGAGACGAACAATTAAGCTGTCATGAAGGGTACAATAAGCTCTTATGCCGAGGCTACACAGGGCGCTATGCTATAGACGCTATGGTGGCTAAGTAAGCGACATCCGTGGCCACATCGATTTTTCACACCGAGCATATGGAAAAACAATCAAACATTAGGCGACACGGCTTATGTCGTAGACATAGCGAAGTGTCGATGTGGCCGGATACGTTTAAAAAACTGCTAGCTATTTTTGGAATGTATCGCAAATATAACGAACATAGCGCTCTGTGTGAACTCTGCATTAGAGCTGTGTTGCAATCCAGGTCCTTATTTAACACCGACGGTTCTTTCAACCTCAAGTTCAACAACTATACTAAAACCAATAATGATTGAGAGTAGAACTAGGCCCAGTTGACAGCAAATCGGGGGCGTGCTTATTAATTTTTGATAGGGTTAAGAAAAATTCTTAGTACAATTATTTCAAATTGTGAAATAATCAAACAATTACTAAGGTGACGCTCTTTTATTAATAAACTGTTTTTTTAAAACTTGTTATGTACGAATTCATGGTATTTTTTTTTTGTTTTTCGTCTAATCTTCAACCTCAGATTCGTCACTGTTGCTACCAATGATACGCTCGTGCTTGCATTTACATTACTGTGGTCTGCGACTATGTGATGGAAGTTACGGTAAAGTGAAAAAGACAGAAATATCGTTGCGTACAGCGTTGCCACTAGTTGTAATAAATACCTAACACTATACAGAAAATAATGGATTTTAACTGATCAGTATTCAGGAAATGTATAAGTATTAATCATGACAAGCTCATTACTGATTTTTGTCATAAACAATACCCTTTTAATCTTACTAGTATTATGTATTATCTATAATTTGCCACAACCTACAACTCTACTGCTTACTATATTTTGATTCTGCTATAAACTGGTATAAATAAAAATTTAGATATGACAACGCGCTTTACTCTCAATCATTATTGGTTTTAGTATAGAGGTTGGTCGGTTGGTTTTGTTTTCGATTGCCCGAACTCCTTCGGTTGTCCTAACTGCTGATTGACCATTAGTTCAACCATCGGTTGTCCTTTATAATATAAAAACTTTAACAGTTTGACCGCAGGTTGAAATTTGATCTTTGGTCAACCCGAAATTATAATACCAGCCCTTAAAATATGACCTTGGTGGTATTTTCCATGCAATAAAAGTAACTGGCGCATTCGATAGGATTGCTATTCGGGATTTAGATTTTTTGGTAGAAGCTGCAGGGGGATTGTGAACACTCGAATCAAATGTTGCCTTAGACGAAGTCAAACGGGGGGCTAGAAAACTACCACCGGACAAAACTCGAGTGATCTTCCATAAATTCCACTAACATCCCCAATGATAATTATTCATTTAAAAATTATTTAATATTACTTTATAACGAATTAAAAAAACACACAACATATAAATTTTGGAGAAGAGACAGATAATAGTGGATTCGTTTTGAATCGAGTATTCTCAATTCCCATGCAGAAGTTTAAAAAGCAACTACAACTAATTTGTATTAGGTTTGTTCCAAACAAGCAAAGAACCGTTCTAGAACGGTAATATTACCACTTACAAGACCAAATTAGTGCACTGCGCAACTCATTACACCACTGCGCATAAAAATTACTATTTTAGAACGGTTCTTTGCTTGGTTGGAACAGACCTATTATTGACCATTTTTGTAATTGCAGTGTACTCTGTACTTATAGCATTCAGCTATTTAGCTAATTAATAATTTTCTCTCTTCCTAGTATGTCCATATTATGAAATTAACTTCCCGCAGATTTCTTGATACCTTGTCTTAAAATTTCCTGCCTCTAATTCTTCAAATCTGCAATCAACATCCTTAAACCAACATAGTATGCTACCGAAAACTCGATTTCGTGATGCTTTCCATACAAAACATAATTAAGCTGGCGCCTTCAATGTGAATGTTACTAAATACTGGATTTTTTGGTAGATCCATAAGTTTTAAAAGCAAATTTAATAACTCAATTGTATTGTTGGCAGTTTTGATGACGTTGCAGTGTTCTTTGTGCTTTTTTTCTTCTTAAACAGACAAATCTTTTTGCTTTTGTTTACTACTTATTCCATTTATTTTTATTAACATGTACTGTGATGAAAACATCAAGTGAATAATTTTCCTAGTTTTTAATGAGTTGGCATCACTTTTCAAAGCTTCGTGCGTCTTATGCTTGACTTTTAGGCCTATAGAAATACACAAACTATTTGTTTTACTTAATTTGTTTGTTTTGGCATATGTATTGAAAGTAACAGCATGGGTTGATTGCATTTTTCAGGCGGCATCATACCGGAGTTGGATATATACGCCATACCCTCGTCAGACGCAGCACCCGTTAAGGAAATCTATTTCATAGCCATAATCGACGTTCTAACTCATTATGGCGTCAAAAAACAAGCTGCCAAAGCGGCCAAGACTGTAAAGTACGGATCTAACGTTGACGGCATCAGCACCTGTGATCCGGAACAGTATGCCAGAAGGTTTATCGACTTTATGTCCAAAGCCATTGAGTAAAGGCCGTTTTTGCGCATAGATTTTTTTTCGATTAAAAGTAGCCTTAAGGATTGGCAGAATTAATCTCAATCTCTCCTTTTTGAAACGGTCTAAATATTTCAACTTTTCTTAAATGTGATTTAATGCTTCACTCTATATATCAACGGGAGATTAAGATTGATTTTAATTAAAAGCCGATTCGATAGGGTCGTGCAATTTGCCTTTACACACACAGAGAGAGGTTACGAGTCTGAGAGTGCGTAAAATCGAACTGACAGCAATCGGTAATTTAATATGTCCTTTTATTTTTTTTAGTCGAATAAAACAATTTTCTATTCTAGTCTTTTGAAATGTTCCATCGCATGGGTTTTAAAATAGTATGCGAAAAGTATGCTTTAAATTTTAGCGTTAAGTAGAATATTTCTGGACAAATTGTTAAAAAATATCGAAAATGTTGCTTGTTTTTCACGAACGTGGGTACAGAAACGAGTACGGATCAGTAAATTTTCCTTAATATCCACACATCATTTTACATTTAACAAGTGAAGTAATAACTGTCAACAGTCAACGCCATCTACTGTGGTAGTTTTCGGAGAGATTTACCGATCCTTCCTCGTAAATGTTTTTAAAATTATTGTGAATAGAACTCAATTTTTAATTAAATATGTATACGAAAACTGTTTTGTATCGTTTAATAATAATGAATGTAAAGTTGTTAGAAATGGATCACAAGCTGTAAGCATTCAAATATTTCCTCACGTTCTAATTACCTTTTATTATTAATCCCAGTAGTATGAGTATTTTTTTAAGAAATAACTTAAATATTCCATTTTTTCTTGTCCGTTGAATACTGTAAAAATCTTTTTGTATTATCTTTTAAAAAAGTATCAAGCAGTAGAACAAAAATAGGTATACCCAACGTTTTGCTTGTCAGTATTAATTTTATTTCGCCCTATAAATACTTTTGGTACTTTAATGTTTTTTTAACTTTATTTTTACATTGACTACTCATTAATTGCTCAAATCTTCTAAAAATGTACCAAACTTTATTGGTAGAAGCAGTTCAATCAATCTAATTCCGTAAATGTTTTCTTGTTATTATTGACTGTTCTGTACGGAATATCATTTTTATAGCATTTTAATACTTCTAAACTTCATTTTTACACTGTCCACCTAGTATTTAATGTTCAAATCATATTTATCCACATAATTTAATCTTCCAATCTTTCCAGCGTTCTTCTTTCCACTATTAGTTTTATTTTGATCTGTAAAAACTCATCATTCTTAACTGTATCAGAAGAAGCAAATCAGAAATTTGAAGTGGATATCTTGTCATTTACAATGCTTCTTACTTTTTTTAATTTATTCTCTTCTAAATAAGCTTCTCATACAATTTTAATACTTCTTGGTCTAATTTCCTTACCTTTTTTCTATACTTCAATTATATTTTGACTTCAAGCTGTGCAATAGGAGCATTTAGTAACCTATAAATTACTAAAAACTGTCAATATAAAACTAAATAAAAAAAAACTGGCTAATAAAGATAAAAAATACCAGATAATCATATAAACAAATCAAAAAATGGAATGTTTACCTTTAATTTAACCCAAAATTTTGGAAGTTCGTCAACTCCAGTTTCTGTTAGTTAGAAAAAGTGACATATTTTTTTTGAAATCAAAGTACAGGGATAGCGTAAGTGGTTACATATTAATATTATAGAGCAATTATAATTTTACCGAAATTTTAATAAAAATGATTGATGTTGCTAATCGCTATTATAGTGTTTAAAAATAAAAAAGAATTAACTTCCAATATTGTATAAATGTATGTAATAGGATAATATGGAATATAAAGTAGACTTTTTAAGTATTTGTGATTTGTAGTGGAATGGACTCTGACTATCAATCGCTGTAGCATTTTTTAAAGTTTATCAAGGTGGATTCTTGTCAAAAACCTAATTGGATTCAAACTATAAATATCTTTGCCAAATTTGATGTAGTAACTCGAATCCACCTCTAGTCTTTTTTAATATGATTTTTTTTGGAATGAAACTGGATATAACAATATTTGTTTTATGGATTGTTATGACACATGTCAGTTGATTTTGTTTACATTTGCGTAAGAATTGTTACGTTCTGTGGATAATTTTGACGTAAATCATCTGATTTTGGCGATTTTTATCAGATTAAAATGTTGTATTCCTATAATTAGAAGATTTTGCAAAAGAATAACAGTTATATAAATTTTATATATCTACCTTGGGATTTTTGGTTTTATGGACTCTAAGTTAAAATAATTTTATTGTAAATAGAATATATTTTTTTGGTTTTTTGACGTGTATATATATTACATTGTGATGTATTGATGAATATTAGTTTTTTTTATTTTATTTTAACAGGTACACGTGTTTTCTTGCATTATATCTCATTTATGTGTTGTTATGACGAAGGCGTTATCAAATATATAATTTTTTTTATATTTTTTTTTTAATTTTTAATGAGTTCCTCAGTGGTAGGGTAAACGTTTTATTTTCATTCTTGTATACGGGATGACATTCTATATGTTTCGTATTTATCTGCCCTACCAAAAAACACGTAAACTAGATTCTAATAAACAATATCTAAATATCTTCTGTATGTTCCTTATGGTGTATTCTTTTTCGTTTGTTAATTTTTTTGGGAAATTAAACCACAATCCTTACCGTTATCAAGAACTTTAGCTTTTAAATTTAATTTAAAAACTAAACCGAAACTTTGAAATATAAGCATAAAAAAAGGATTGTGGTTTCATTTCCCAAAAAAATTAACAAAAAAAAACAATATCTAATTCAATAACTAACATTTTTATTATAAAACAGCTTTACAAGATTTGCTAATTTTAAGAAATATTCAAGTGTTTCCGAAGCTCAGGACAAAATAACAATAATTATCCTGAAGCTATATTTATATACTTATATATATATATTCTGTGATCGTCTCGGAATGATCAGTTTTTTGTACTTTTTATAAAACATTTTTCTACTGCTTCAAGCATTAAAGTAATTTTTTTTAACCTACTACACTTTTTTAAATATACAGACCGTTTTTCACTAGTTATAGCTATTTATATCAGTATTAATTTACGTTTTGTGATTAACTATCGTTTCTTGAGAAGAGATTTATGTTTGGCTTCGCCTAACTAGTAGTTCTTAAGAAGAGTCCTCGGCCAAGAAATTTAGTCGTCAAAATAGGTATACCACAGTATACTAAAACAACCAGTAGAGCATCTCACCTTCGCGCGTAAGATTGGTTTAGATACGAGGTCCGTATTAACTAACAGTTCTACTTTTTGGACAGGGAGGGATTAGCATAATTTATAGATGTTAAATTTATATTTCGAAAAAATTGTTAATGATTAGATGCATGTAGTGAATGATAAAATACACAATTTGAACATGTTGCAAGGAAAAAACTAGTTGAGATTTAAAATCGGCAACAAAGACTATTTATATAATAGTAACAAAAATTGTAATAAAACAAAGGTACTTATTGATTTTTATTAAATACGTAGTTAAAGTCCATAATCAAAAATAATATAATGGTATTTATTTAAAATCATAATCGTCTGATGAAATAAATTACATTATGATGATATTTTAAATAACGAAATAATTATCAACAATTTAGAGTTTTCATAAATTTTTCATTATTTAAAGTAGAATTAATTAGAAACTTTACTTTTATTTAAATCTGTATAGAATTTTGAAGGAATGTTTACTAACAATATATTGGCGAAACGGGAAGGATACAAAATTATTTTGGCAACAAAATTTATTTACGGTAACAAAACAGAGGAATATACCAAATTAAATACATAATTTAAAAATTTCATATTTATGTAAATAAAATCGCAAGTTCCGGCCTTTATTTAATAGAGGACTTCTATTAAGAAATCAGTGTTGCCATTTCCGAATAAATCCCTAAAAAATCACTAAAAACATACTGACACTTTTTATTGCTTTCAGTCATTATGATAGGATAAAAAAAACTCAATAATTCCTTTTCATTTGATATCAAACTGCATAATAGTCTAATTTTTCAGATATTGCTAAAACAAATTGCTAGGGAATTTCATTTTTTCCCCAGGTGGATTTTAAACGCCATCAACCCTACGAATAAAAAATAGAAAGGAAGGACTGTTGTCATATTTTAATCTAGCAAATAATTGCGACGGAAGTCGGCCATATTGAAGAACCAAATATGACTCATTCGAATCGTGACATTTGACATAAATAGTTTTTTCATGTTGTTTTATATATTATTTTCTGATTTAAGTAGTTAACCCAACTCTTGAATGGGAATTACTTTTCATCTGTAGGGTTCTATTTATCTGAATTATTAAAAATTAACATAATATTTTAATGACAACCACATTGTTATCATAGACGTTCCTTTATTTTTTATATAGACCAACTAAGTCAACTATTTATAATTACCTGCTTAGAAGTTTTTAATCTAAATTTATATTCCTACAACTTTATGACAATGTATATTACTGTACAGATAATTACAAGCGGATAACAGTATTTTTTTTAATAATTAATACGAGACATAAGTTTATAATACCCTGTGTGTGACACCACTGGTAACCGGAAACTTCAAGTCAGCCATATGCAAGAACCATTGCGGACATCGTCAAATCGTATTATACTCCTTCCTTTTTATTATTTATTCGTAGCATCAACCTGATCAACCATAACCTATATTCTATATAAAGTGGGAACCAACTAAAACTAACCTACACTTGAATCGCTGAAAGATTACCCGTGCGTCACGATTCAACGATCATATCACCGACATCTGTTCTATGTTTCTTTAAATGTTCTATGTTTCTATAAATATCAAACGATAATGTGAAATTATAAAGTGTTGTCTTCTCTATCCTATTCGTATGCTTACCTACAATGACGCACGGGTAATCTTTCAGCGTTTCAAGTGTATGTATCTCAGAGTAATAAGTAAACATAGAGATGCCACAGCAACACAATACCATACAGTTTGTAGTCAATTGCAATGAACCTATAATTGAGAGAGATGGAAAATTTAGTGGTGTAGGTAAACACAGCCGTACAGTGGCGTGTGATTGGTTAGAGTTCACCGTAATACCTATATAAATGTTAGTTAAATACGCATATTTTGGTAAGGAATTCATATCTACACTTATGGCGTGGCACTATACTTCTAACATATTTTTATCAGAAAGAAATATAAAAGGATATTATATGTATTTCATTATTAATTTGATTTTCCTAATTTTAATTGAAATTGCTAATTGTACGCCAATGTAGTGAATAACTTACCGGTGATAGGTTAGATTATCATTTTGCGAAGTACCACATATTATACACGCTTTTCGGGGTTTCACCATTTTCAATATTGAAAATAAATAAAAACACTTTATAAAGTTCACTTAAATACACAGAAATTCAAGAAAAATCGAACAAATTGCTAATCACCTCTAAACAATTACAAACAAAGGCACTGATGCCAAATTTTCGGTGTTGGTATTTGATACAATTGGTCTAGAGCTTTTTTATCAGTATTATAGAAAGGTAAGAAAGTGAATATTAAAATGTATTAAAGAATATTTTCTCTGAATAAAAATCTTCTCTTAAAAGTAAAATAAAATTGTTGTAAATTATATTCTTACGTTTTTGTTTCCTACTTTGTACTTACAAAACACAACGTCTGGCAATGCTCTGCTTGTAAACAAATCTGTCTCGACGACAAGTAGTAGGGAATATGCCTACTCTATGTTTATTTATTACTCTGAGGTATGTATATTTTTGTTGGCTTGGCTCGTTAGTCGTTTCACTAGTATCTTGCCATTATTCACATTTTCAATAGCTGAATTGGAAATAGTGTTTTCGGTATTCTGTTCTGCTCCATGATTAATATTGTCCATTGAATTTTCACCTCTTGAACTGATAAATGGTATTGGCCCTTTATCACTGTATTTTCCTTTCCTATGAATGTATGAATGAATGTATGAATGAGTTAGGGGTGATGATTACACTGCGACCCATAGGATCTATTGTGTCCCCCCTTACTTGCCATGTTCTGATGTTTTCTCAGATTTATAGCAGCTCTTCGAGTCCTATTTTCCTGAGGAAGTTTAGGAAATGTAAACTAAACACATGAATATTTCTATTCAGACACTTAGCTAAATCTCTTTAGGTTTAGGAAAATTGTAAAACTTTACTCTTTTATTTTTAATGGTCCTTGAGTCACTTTTACAATGTTTATAATAACACCGATAAACCATCACTGTACTGAACATACAAAAAAAAATATTGGATAAAAATGAAAATATCGATATCATTTTGACAAATCAATGCAGATTTTGATATCACAGAGCACCCTTGCTTGAGATTTGAATTTGGCGCCAAAGCTGACAGATGTCCCTATAAATTTGTTTTTATGCAATATCTTTCAATTCGAACTATTATGCACTATTTTGTTTATTGTACAGGGTATTTCGAATCATAAAGCACCTTTGAATAATTGGAAATTATGAAAAAAAGCGTCATTATTTTTTTAGTAATTTTTTAGGGATTTATTCGGAGTTGGCAACACTGATTTCTTAGCAGAAGTCCTCCATTGTAGACATATAGTGTGCATATTTAGATATATCTACTTATCTTAAAGCATATTTGTGAAATCTAAAAAAAGTTTTTTTCATTTATAAATATGATTTACTTCCACAATTCGTTGCAGAACAAATTAAACCTGCTTTAACTTTATTATTCATCTTGTCACTCAAAAAGTAAAAAATACTCACACCCCATTGCTTAAGCCACTAAACCAAACTAATCCGAAGTAAAATATACGCCGTCCTTGCTTGCTTTGACAGGTTTCCAAACCGGAATGGCAAAATGAGCACAACCCATGCGCGAAGGTGAGATGCACTACTGGTTGTTTTAGTATACTGTAGTCACTGTATTTAATATTTCCAGCTTTTAGTGGTGATGAAAACGGTACTGTTTTTTTTGGGAAAAAGATGTTATCCAGAGTTTAACAACTGGAAAAGGAAAGGGGGTTATAATAAACAAAAAATTAAAGAGTTCGTTAGCTGTAAATTTGATTCCTACGGCAAAAATACATAAAGAACATATATAATTTCATTAAAAACCTAGTGCTAAAAACTACTACCTTTCAGTTTCATACAAAAACATTTTTTGTGTTTTAATATTCAAATATTCGAATGGGAAGTATATTTGCTCTTTATTTTAACAGAAAACATAAAAAAACAAAAACAATGAGACCAGGATGTGCCTACAAAAAAATGAAGGTTATTTGGAACATAAACAGTTATTTGTTATACAAAGGAAAAAAGTATTTGTCCGAGTAGTGTGACGCGTCAAGATCTTCAAAATAGGAAGACCTCGACCTCCTCATTTGAGTAAAATCTCTTTCCTACAAGCTACAATTTGAGTCGGAGATAGAGGAAAAAATCGCTGGGGGTTAAATCTGGCGACGGGAACACTTTTGTACCGCAATCCAATACATTCAATTTTTCGGTCGTATTTCAAATATCTGAGAACGGTGTGGAAATATAATTACACTTGAATCGCTGAAAGATTACCCGTGCGTCACGATTCAACGATCATATCACCGACACCTTTTCTATGTGCTGTCCTTTTCTATAAATATCAAACGATAATATTAAATTATAAACTGTTGTCTTCCCTATACATTTCGTATGCTTACATACAATGACGCACGGGTAATCTTTCAGCGATTCAAGTGTATGTAACGCTTAAACACTCACTATTATTTTCACCAATTAAACACTTATTAGCACTATTACTTTCGTCGATGCGGACTAACTTACCTGTAAACCGTACAATTCATACGAGCGTATCATACAATGATACTGTTTTACTTAAAACAACATTCGTGTCCTGGGGTTGGTAAAAAAAATAATTTGCTAAAGTTATAGATTTTGGCCGGAAAGTGGCAGTTTTTCCGGTAACATAACATTTTTACCTATTTTCATCCACCGAAACTACCCTCCAAGTTGCCAGCTGATGTACTCTTTAATATTTTATTTATTACAACCCTATTTTTCAGTTTTAAACACAATTTTTTTAATTTGTACAATTTTACTTGCCAATGCGTAGTTACATCAATTGTAATACAGAAAAGAAAAACAATTTGATCCAACTATCACCATTAAAAACCACTGCTGATCAATTTTGAGGCCAAAATAAAATTGAAATAAAATAAAACACATTGGAAAATTAAGAAAATATAAAAGTTATTTAAAAAGAAACATAATTTATAAGGTTGGAAGAGGTAAGAGGGCGATATTTTAAGAGCTGAAAACGGTTTTTCACAATTTCCGACAATACTACTACTCCCATTTTTTTTATTTTATGTTCTATAAAGAATTTTGTACTTAAAATATGTATTTTTTCCTCTTAGTTTGATTTAATATTAGTTATCATAACATAATTAACCACCAAATAATTTAATTACTTTAAAGACACAAGTTAGTACCAGCAGTAAATTCAGTGAAAAGAGAAAAAATAGGTAGGTACAAAAGTACCATTTTTGCAAGAAAAATTGTATCTAACGATAAAGAAAAAATTAAAACCTCAATTGAAATTACCAGAGATACTAAAAAAAATTTGTTTTTGTGGTTGTCTTACATCTAGAACTAAGGGTTGTTAGAAAATGTTGTTGAAAGGTATTTTCAAAAATGTATCTTAGATTTAAAAAATATCACATTGCAATATAATTAAAGCATCCTTGATGCTGGCAAATCTACCTACAGCTTCAAACTTGGCTGGGTAATAAGCAGCAGATTAGGAGTGGACAGTATATTAATGCCGGTAACATTTTCTAAGAACTAGGTACTTGCTGTTATAGTTTTGAAATGAAATGTAAAATGCTGAAAGCATTATTTAAAATTCAGCAATCTATGTTCATGGTTATAAAAATGGCTCTAATGTAAAATCTTTACGAGGAAGTTGATTATTTACAGAACATAGTGGATCAAGATCGAAAAATATTAAAGAAGACGATGATGGTGTTACAGAATTCAAAGATTTTTTTAAATCAGATATTTCAACTTAAGAATGTTCGTTTTTTAACATTACCATACATGAAATGGTACATTTTAGATCACACTCCAGAGGTGCCTGCAACAATTTGAATGTTTAAAAATAATTTGTTTGGTTTGAAGGTAAAATTTGAATCTTAGGCTATGTTGCCACATTTCTTAGAGTGAATAAATATAAGTTAAACTGATTTCTTTACATGTGTTTAATGATTAAGTTAATTAAATCTTAGACATAATGACATTCAACAGGTAACGGCGGATAGTTTTAGTAATTTTAACGGATTTTATTATTTTTAATTTTAGTGAATGTCATCAATGCATTGCTTTAAGGTCTATTTATATACTTAAGTTGCCGTTATATTGCCGCTCCCAGTTGCCGTTCCCGTTGAAAGTTAAAAAGCTGCTTTCTCATTTGCACATTTATATTCACCGCTACTGTTACCGCTCACCGCAGAACATGACGTTACCTGACGTTCAGGTCAGACATAACAAAGCTTTAACTTTTGCAGTTCGCCGTTCGCGTATTAAGCAATCAAAACCCAAGATGTTTTATTTATTCAACTCTGTCTGTGAATGTAAGTGTATTATACATCTTTACTTAATTTAACTTATAGAAATTATATAAGTATTCCCAGATAACCTAAATAGATATCGTCATCTATTATATCAACAAGTTACTAATTTCACAAAAATTCAAATTTCATAACTCACTTTTTTTTCGAAGTATTGGCCAGTCATCAAACATCAAGTTTATAAATTGACACTACGAACGGGCAACTGCAACGTCAAAAAGCAACGGTAACGGCAACTGCATTGGATTTAATCCCGTTTTATTTTGGTTCTTAATTGTTGTCGATCGTAGGTATTATTATTTAACAATTTTTAAACCATATTGATAAATCAAAATTACAGTATATATACCATTAAAATGCCTAAGATAGGTATTTTTTTTATTCACTAATTAGGTGTACAAAATATTTAATTTGAATTAACGAAAGGCTTGGTTTATAATTGCTCTCGTTTACGAATTGTGACATTAAAACTTCTTTAATTTATGAATATTACTATGCGTTTTTATATAATCAAATTTACTAAACCAAATCCAAACCGCTTGGTTTCGAGGAAGAATTAGTTAAGCCGACAACACTGCATGGCCAACTTCTTTAAAAAATTAATGAATTTGAAATGGCCGCCACGCATGCGACTCCGGGTATGCGACTACACCATAACCCAACGATTATAGACTAGTAATTCATAATCGTTGACCGTTACCATTACGATTGTACATATATTTTAAATCAAGATAAACAGTTTGTTTGGGACCTAAAAAGGTAAGCTTTTAACACGTTTCGTAAAAATATTGTTATTTAAAGAAAAAATAAGATTTTTTTTCGCTTTGAGGTTATATAAGAAAATGGTACAAACAAATGCTTTGTTTAGTGTTCTCAAATGTTTTTATTACCAACAACTTTATTTTGAAACATTTTTCAATAATTAAATCGTAATAAACCGTTTTCATCCCTTAAAATCACGCCCCATCACGTAGCCGACCACAGTTCGTCCATACTTAATGCTTATTATTATTATATTTTCCTACTTTCCCAATTGGTTTCATCCTGTTCTATTTTTTTTCAAATTAGGCACTGGCACTTAAAAATCGTTATTATTGTGAAAATTCGTCTCGTTTTAATTTTTAATCATTAATAAATCTTCGAGTAAATCTTTCATGTGATAAAAGATGGTTCTTGAACATTAAAATGAAAACAATGTTTGAAAATTGATTGTTTTGTTTCAATAAAGCTTCTATAGATAACTATGCTGGTAATTTTCTTTCTACCTCTTCTTTAAATGTAAGTGTAAGATGCGCTGGTGTCATTTATTAAGGGATGATCAAATAAGCAATGTAAGCTGTTTTATATTGCGACGTTTTTGTTCTAGATTATCGTGGAATAATCCTACATTACACTTTATTACTTTGGTATAAGTTAAGACAAAATGTGGTACAAGACTCTAAAACAATGGGATTTCTGTAGGCTAATGTGATGATAAAAACTATATTGTTAGTAGGTAAGAGAGTAATATTTTATTTAAATAAACCATGGAAGTTTTGTTAGAATAGTATATTGTGCAACAAGCATCAAATGATACCAATTTTGCACGAAAAGTGATACGATTGTTCGTATCACTTCGAGTGAAAAATAGTCATTCCATGCGTGTTGTACACTATAATTTTCCTACGACCATACTGAAGTATTTATAAAGAGGAGATTTTTATTTACTATTACAATAAATAAATAACGTGATCATATATTCCTATTTGAATCAAAGTTCCTTTACTTATTAACAACATTGACTATAAAATTACTGCTGTTATTAAATGTCATTTCTTGGAGAATTGCGTAACTGTTTAATCGTGAAACTTTCTGAGTTTTCAAAAATTTCGATTCTTGAAGTAGATGGTTTGTTTGTTAAATTTTCAATCGATCCTAAGATTTTATTTGCTATATATGGTTTTTATTTTTCAATGATTCGTCGATGTACCCCTCGGCAACTGTTGTGGATTTCCACCCACCGTGTCTTTTTAAAGACGTTATGTCTTCTCCACTGTCAATTAGAATTGTTGCAGAAGATCTGCGGAAACAGTGTCCGGTGTATAATTCCGAGTTGGATAATTTGTTTTCCTAAATATCCAAATTTGTTCATAGCAATTCTTTGAACTGTACATTTTCCTTTTTGATAGTTAAGAAAAAATAGGAATTTCGAACACTCTTAGGGCGAAGATCTGTATATTTTTTAAAGATTATATAAAAATGTCCTGTTATTGTAAATTTTCTGAAAATGTTTGTTTTTGTTAGGTATCTCAACTTAAACTGCAGAATTTAAGTCTGATGTCAGTTATTTTCATTTTATACAGTTCGTCTCGGCGGCAACCCATATAGCACATGTACGACCTACGGACGTACTGGGGACGTACGAAACGGACGTATCGTTCGTCCTGGGGACGTACGGATTAGGGACAGTGTACGTCCTATGGACGTACCGGGTACGTCCTGATTCCGCGTAAATGGACGTCCCAGGTACGTATACTTTTGGTCCAAACTGTGCCTAATGTGGACAAATCTGGGACGTACCTGGTACGTCCAAATTTTTCGCAAATGGACGTCCTTGGTACGTACTCTTTTGGCTGTGGACAGTTCTGGGACGTATCCAGGAAATAGGTGAAAAATAATCTCAATATTTTAATTAAATAAAACAATTTTTAATAACCATTTTTATTTCACAACGATTTATAAAATTTAAAATAAAAGTAGGTAATAGGTAATAACAAAATAAAATAAAAATCATAAAATCAAAAGTAATAAAGAATTCTGTTAAAAAATACCTAAATAATACTTCCTTGATCTTCAATTAAATAAAATAAAAGCTTTAATGCTTGTTTCATGGACCTTTCCTTCGCCCTCTTTAGCCATGATTTGAGAGCTAGTTCTGTCTCTCTGAACGAACCAGACGACTTTCCTTCATCAGCAGCATCTTTAATCAAATAGCATCTATTAACTATCTATTAAATCCATCAACGCTATCCCTGTCACTATTATGTAAACCATCAACTACTAGCAATCGCTCGAATAATGGAACTCTTTGCCGGGCATACTTTAGATGTTTACTTATATTTGATCGATTCATTATAATATTAAAAGATAGCTTACCTTCTACAATTTCACTATTAACAGTTCACTATCAGTCACAAATATGGTATGGTAATCTGTATTGTCTGTGTAGGTATGTATTATTTTAGTGCCAAAGCAAATATTTCTCCTTTTACATATCACACACACACTCATAGAATATAGGTTAGAATAACATATTGTCAAAACCCAACCCAAACTTTGGCGCGTAATTTAAAAACATTATAGGCGCTTTTTCTCTAGCTAAACAGTTAGGTCTGCTGATTAACACGGTTAGGATTGGTTTTTCTTTTGTACTGTTTAGTATTTACACTTTTTCTATAACAAACATGTTTACAAACATTGAAATCATTGTAATAACTACGTCTATTTAGGTGCGTACTGAATACGTCCAGAAACGTACGTACTAGGTACGTACATTTTAGTACGAACTAGGTACGTCCAGAAATGTACGTACTCAGAACGTATCCGATTGGCTTTAGGAATAAATATCTGAAATGGACCCAATATGTACGTACTGAAAACGTCCATTTGCGGACGTACCAAGTAAGTCCAGATATGTACGTACTCAGAACGTTCCCTCTGGTCCGGGGACGTAAAGACCCAAATCGGACCTAATATGTACGTCCCCAGTACGTCGTGTGCTATATGGGAATAAGCACCATAATTCCAATAATTCATACGACCTACAAACATTTTAATAGTAAATAGGTAAGTATTTTTAATTATGTTTTATGTTTACTATAAAACCTTTGAATTATACTTTGTCAGCAGACATTCATAATCTGGAGCTTCATTGATAATATTCTTAATTTTCTCTGATGTGAATATTTTAGATTTCTTCGGACGATAGCCATCTGAAGTTCGCTTTAGAAATGCTCTTAATTTTGCGTACCTACTTATTAGCTATATCTACATTACTATTAATATTAAGAGTTGTTCTTAACATAATTTTTAAGGTTTAAATTTAAAGAGATAATAGTAAAATACACCAACAGAACATTTTCACAAAGTGAATTTGTTTTATGCTCTTTACGCCATTGAATGAAAGGATTATATGCGAGTTTGGTATTTCTCTTTCGATTTTTCCGATATTAATCTGACACATACATATCTTTCCGGTTTCTGAAATATCAGGTGGTGTTAAATCTAACTCACTATCACTATTTTCCATGTTAGTTTTAGTAAAAATTCACTTATTTTATAATACTTTATTGACTTTTGTAAGCTATAGGTACTACATGAGATCATAGTGTTCTTATTATATTAAGTTATGTTCTTGTATTTGTTAGTGCACAATGGACATATTGTACACTAGTTTCCATAGTAACTAGTGCGAAATAGAAACCAGTGTACAATATATAGTACATTTAGTAATCAATAAGAGATTTACAAGTGAAGTTTTTCAGTATAGTCGTAGGAAAGTTTATTTGTTTACCTAATGCTCTTAATTTAATATGATGTACTTCCACAAAGTAAGAGTTGGTACAGTAATAGTATACAGGGTGTCTCACGACGTTTTGACAGTCCAATTTCTCGAGAACTGTTCATATGACATGTATGAAATTTGGCAGATATAAACTGTCGAAACTGATGCTTATATTCATTATAAAATGACTTCCGTTTTTCCTGTCATTTCGGCTCACGTGACCTCAACATAACTTTTTTAAATGGGACAACCGGTATAATATTACAATTTTGGATACATCATTTAAAAACAAATTCAACGATACCACACTTGTCATCATTGTATTGTGCAGTAATGATAATAGGGGCTCAGACAGATGACAATGTGATAAATATTTTGGCTTATCTGCAGGTGAATCCACACACCTCAATACGATTTCTTGAACAAGAATTACAAATAAGTAGAAGTTCAATACAAAGAGTATTGAAAAATCACAAATACCATCCTTTTGGAAATAACGAACAGTTGAATTCCGATTTTTATGTCATATTTGTCATTTTTCGCCGAGCCTATAAAAAGGCCTGCACAATACAATGATGACAAGTGTGGTATCGTTGAATTTGTTTTTAAATGATGTATCCAAAATTGTAATATTATACCGGTTGTCCCATTTAAAAAAGTTATGTTGAGGTCACGTGAGCCGAAATGACAGGAAAAACGGAAGTCATTTTATAATGAATATAAGCATCAGTTTCGACTGTTTATATCTGCCAAATTTCATACATGTCATATGAACAGTTCTCGAGAAATTGGACTGTCAAAACGTCGTGGGACACCCTGTATTACGTAACATGTGTGGTAAATAGCATTTTACGCACGAATGGAATAGTTGCGAAGACGCCGCGTACGCGGCGAGTGCGTAATTCCGTGAGTGCGTAAAATGCTTTATAGCAATAGTTACGTACTATACTTTACCTACAACCTACTTGTACCTGCATTAATAATCTTTTTGTTAATAATAATTGAGCAAGAGCAACAATAGATGTTTTTAATCATTTTATTGTATAATAATTAAATACTTAACATTAGTTATATTGGGTGGAGTTAAATTCATTTCACTATCACTTGACATTTTTAAATAATTGTGTAAAACTTCACGCACACAAACAAGTTATAAGAACAATAAAAAATAGGATGTTTTTTGATAAATAATAACGTGTGCGCATGCGGTCAGACGCATGCGCAGACGCTCAATGTGTAAAAGATTTTAAATATGTCGGTTCCTCCTTATTGTAGTAAAACTCATTTTCGTCATTTTTAAGTGATTATAATTTAGTGTTAGAGTTAATTCCAAAATTATCGCGACAGCTACGGTTTTCCCACCTATCTTTACCGTCGACTCGAACGCTAGCGATTACCCAGTTCGAGAAATAGATTCCAGTGGCCCAGCTGCCGCTGGGACTAAGAAACACCGCACGCGGAATCCGCTTAGCAATTGTTCTACTAGAATTCTCCGACTGCGCTGCGGCGCGAGCCGATCGGAGATCGTCGGCGAATACCCCCACATTGCCGAATTTTACTTGAGCTGTCGCTATAATTTTGGAATCAACTCTACTGATCGGTTTCTCGCGTATTAACATTTATTGCATTCTTAATATTTAAAACGGTTTCGTATAGTAACTGAAGTGAAATTATAGTACAAAACGAGTAAAAAGTGTCTTTTATATGTTACGATTGTATCCACAAGTTGAAACATTAATAATTTTATATATGAAGAAAGGAAAAAAAACCAATGTCAATGTCACCAATCAATTTATTAATAAAATATAGTACCGCTGTTACATAGCTACTAGTTTCGGTCTAATTTAAAGACCATCATCAGGCTAAAAAGAATACAATGGGAAACAATGGTGACATTGACATTGGTTTTTTTCCTTTCTTCAACTACCAAGTCACTTTTGAGAGATGGATGATTTACTTCGTTTAATTTTATATATGTTAAAATAATTAACTTAATTACATAAAAATTACGTAAATTAATCTGGGAAACGTAATTAAGTACATTTATATTATGATCCATTTATACAGACAGAAATTAGGGTTAATGGAAATGAATCAAATATACAGGGTGTCCCATAACTAATGGACAATATAAGAACTGTAGAAAGGGGTGATAAAAATAAGTCATTTGATACAAACATGCACCAGTAAAATGTTAATAGTAAGCGAGATATGGGGCGTTAAAGTTGACAAAATATTTTTGAAAATTCGTAATATTTAGAAAACAACTGATTGTATTGGTCTCAAAATTGGTACACTATGGTTTTTAATGGTAATAAGCATGATATTGTCTTAATTTTGAATAATACTTCTAGATGGCGCTGGTTACACATTTAAAATTTGATAGATGAGCGGTATTTTTTTTACCCCCTGTATAATGTGCATTTTATTACAAAATAATAAAAACTGCATCATTTTGAAACAAAAAAGGTATACTTGTTCAATTCCCATATTTTAAGTAGTTTTTAAGATATTGCTATTTTAATATTGCAGTGCATAACATTACACTGCAACTTAATTACTAGAATATTTTAAAGAGAGCTATGATGAGTATTAAAAAAACTGTCATTAATTTACTACTTAAAAGCGAAAAGTTGTCATTACTGTGTTTTTAACTTCTGAACTAACAATACGGCTTTCATTAAAAATGCCTAGAGGCAATGAATTTACAAATAATGAACTAAGGGATATGATTTGTGTTTATGCATAAGTAAATTATAATGCATGTGCTGCAGTTAGACGATATGTGCAGTTATATCCAAACCGAATTGTAGCCAGTCGTAAAAAATTTCAAAGATTGTACTCCAATTTAGGTGAAAGCGGCTCTTTTCGTAAGACAAAATCTGGTGGTCGACCTAAAATAATTACAGCTGATATGGAAGATGAAATTTTAACAAGAATTATAGAAAATCCTGAATTGAGTACTCGGCGCTTGCAGGCAGCTACTGGTGTAAGTAAATCAAGTGTGTCAAGAATTTTACATACAGAAAAATTGTACCCATATCATTTCACGCCTGTACAAAATTTATTACCCAGTGACTTACCAAGGAGACTACAATTTTGTCAATCAATGCTCGTAAGATCAATCAAGATCCAATATTTTTAAAAAAGGTTCTGTTTACGGACGAGGCTATATTCACACGCAGAGGAGTATTTAATTGGAGAAATAACCACTACTACGATTTTGCTAATACTCATCAATATAAAGAAACTCATTTTCAGCATGAGTTTTCAATCAACATCTGGTGTGGAATCATTGGCGATAATTTCATTGGTCCATTTGAACTCCCTAACAGATTAAATGCGGTAAATTATTTAGAATTTTTGCAAAATGATTTAGGCATTTTACTTGATGAAGTTCCTTTAATTATAAGGCAGGATATGTGGTTTATGCAGGACGGTGCTCCCCCACATTATCCACTTATAGTCCGGGAGCATTTAAATAACAATTTTCCGCATCGTTGGATTGGACGGGGCAGTGAGTTTCCTTGGCCGCCTCGTTCCCCAGAATTTAATCCTTTGGACTTTTATGTATGGGGATATCTAAAATCGTTAGTCTACAATAGTGAAATTCATAACCAAAACGAACTATTAGCAAAAATTCATGAAGCCGCAAATACTTTAAAAAATGGAAACGCGATGTTTTTTAAAGTAAGACAACATTTACAAAAAAAGTTTACGCAAATGTATTGAAGTAAACGGTGGACACTTTCAACGTTTAATGAAATAAATGTAATTATTGTTTTTTTTCTTTTCTTTTTCCAATTAAATTGTATCCTTTGAATTTATTTTTATTTAGGTAATAATTTTTAAATGCCGGCGTGGCAAGCAGTATTAAAATAGCAGTATCTTGAAAACGACTTAAAATATGGGAATTGAACAAGTATACCTTTTTTGTTTCAAAATGATGCAGTTTTTATTATTTTGTAATAAAATGCACATTATACAGGGGGTAAAAAAAATACCGCTCATCTATCAAATTTTAACTGTGTAACCAGCGCCATCTAGAAGTATTATTCAAAATTAAGACAATATCATGCTTATTACCATTAAAAACCATAGTGTACCAATTTTGAGACCAATACAATCAGTTGTTTTCTAAATATTACGAATTTTCAAAAATATTTTGTCAACTTTAACGCCCCATATCTCGCTTACTATTAACATTTTACTGGTGCATGTTTGTATCAAACGACTTATTTTTGTCACCCCTTTCTACAGTTCTTATATTGTCCATTAGTTATGGGACACCCTGTATATTTTCAAATAACTCTAAATATATATATTAAATGCAATCTTATATCTAATAAATATTATCTGCCATTTATATGTAGTATAAAATTCATCTTCAAATTGGTTGCTAGGGAAGCCGTGCGTTTATTTTATGTGCGTAAAGAGATACATTACATAGGTTGTAGATTGTGTGTTATTGACGGTTTAGAGGGGTGGTCGTAGGAAAAATAATTAATTAGTTTATTAGTGAACTATACTATAACTTTTTTTTCTACCATCCTTATGCGAAAAATTTGCTTTAGTATATGGCTGTATTAAAAGACAGTTTTAATTGAAAAAATTATTTATTTTATATACAAGTTCTTTTTTGATATTGTACAGTAACTTATGAACTAAATTGTATAAATAAGGTATTTGTAGTTGAAATGAAATCACAAAATCACGTATCGATATATTATAATTATATATTCCAATTGCAAACTGACCAAATGCGGACGTTTCAGTCAATTAATTTATTTATTGTACAAATCGTGAATATCATCGTCACAATCCAAAAAAATTACTCCCATTTACAAAAATATTTTTCAAAACTCTATCAATAGTAATCGAGAGAGATTCATTTTTTCTTAAATCGAATTAAGTGAACCTACAATATGTAACAAATAAGTGCATAAAAAATACTTTTTTAAAAGACCAATTTCAACCAATAAAAAGTTCAACTTTACAATCTTAGGTTGGATTTAACCTACACATACTTTAGAGAATCGGTTGGCTTTACGAAAAAAGTAAAAACAGTCCTGCCAACGCGCTACTCATTATCAAAATAATTAAATTAACCTAACAGAGGTACATTTACTTGACTGAGGCTTATAACGGATAATTCTTATTCTTCAATTTCATAAAATCTGAAAATAAAAAAAGCACATCAGTGTGTTAAGCTTTAAATTTCGCGCCGTCTGACAGATGGCAACAATCACATGACCAAAGGTGTGTTCGGGGAGCACGCTTTCGAGCTATGTAGCGCCAAGAGCCATATAACGCAAACGAGGTATAGTACTAGATAGCGCCAAATGGCGCAAATAGCGTGCTCCCCGAACACACCCCAAGATTATAGTGTATTTTACTCAGAGTAATAAGTAAACATAGAGTAGGCATATTCCATACTACTTGTCGTCGAGACAGATTTGTTTATCAGCAGAAAATTTGGCATCAGTGCCTTTGTTTGTTATTGTCTAGAGGTGATTAGCGCTTTGTTCGATTTTTCCTGAATTTTTGTGTTTTTAAGTGAACTTTATAAAGTGTATAATTTGTGGTACTTCGCAAAATGATAATCTAACCTATCACCGCTAAGTTATTCACTTCATTAGCGTAGAATTAGCAATTTCAATTAAAATTTATTACAAATAAGAAAATCAAATTAATAATGAAATACATTATATATAAACTAGGAGCTAAAAGTGGAAAATTTCTTTTAAATAGTTTTCTTTTTGTTTTTTTTTTTTTCATTTAATTAAAAGAATTATTTTTAATGTGTGTGAATTATTTAACTAACATTTATATATTACGGTGATACTCTAACCAATTACACGCCACTGTACGGCTGTGTTTATCTACACCTCTAGATGTCAATTTTATTTTCCATCTCTCTCAATTATAGGTTCATTGCTATTGACTACAAACTGTATGTTATTGTGTTGTTGTGGCACCTCTATGTTTACTTATTACTCTGAGGTATTTTAACTATCCGCTCTGCGGCACGTGCGCGGCTATTTCAAATTTATACGAAGTTGACAGCGCGGCAACCGCGCAGTGTTGTCGGTTCAAATATATTTTCCTGAAATCGAATAGTTTGGTTTTGATTTCGAAATTTGGTTGTAATACGATGTTTTACAAAAATATCATGTTTTCATGGTATTCTGTGGTTTTAATTTATTATTATCATTTAAAATTAATCAAAAATATAATTTATTACAATAAATGCCAAAAAAATTATAGGTTTGTTCTTTATGGCTGAACTTATTGCACTATCATGACATTACACTATAAGCAACTGGAGCCGAAAAGAACGTTTAACTAGCTTCTAACCAAACTTTATTGACTTTGGTTGGGGTAGTAAAGTTGGTCATTATTAACCAAATTAGAAAAATACTTGATTAGAACCTAACAGTGGGATTCTGAGCACATCTGTAAGGTATGTAACAAAAAATCTGCAAAAATTAACATGGCAAACCCTACACCTTACAAATTATGTAGCTTATAGGCAATATTCAGAAATCTACCTTAAATCTCAATCCACATGTAATGTGAAACGGGAGTGACCAAAATTTTTATTAGTTTTGAAAACTTGAATGCCACTATACTAAAACCAATAATGATTGAGAGTAGAAGTAGGCCCAGTTGACATCAAATCTGGGGCGTGCTTATTAATTTTTGAGATTGTTAAGAATGAAAGAAAAATTCTAAGTACAATTATTTCAAATATTCATACACATTTTTTATTTATTTCATTAAAACTTTGCAATATCGTAATTTACCTAATCGTTGTAGTCATTAAACACTTATTACCAATATTACTTTCACCAATTGTTAACACAACACGTCGATGCTGACTAACTTCCCTGTAAAACGTACAATTCATACTGTATAATTCACAAACCAACGATGTGATGGTAAAGTGACAAAGACAGAAATATCGTTGCGTACAGCGTTGCCACTAGTTGTAATAAATACCTAACTCTATTCAGAAAATAATGAATTTTAACTGATCAGTAATCAGGAAATGTATAAGCATTACTCATTACAAGCTCATTACTGATTTTTGTCATAAATAATACCTTTTAATTGTACTAGTATTGTGTATTATCTATAATTTGACACAACCTACAAATCTACTTCTTACTATATTTTGATTCTGCTATAAACTGGTAACGTAAAATTTTGATATGACAACGCACTTTACTCTCAATCATTATTGATTTTAGTATATCTATATGATCCATGGTAGAAAAGTGTATTTGTCTTGGATCCATTAAAGACCTTGAAGCTTCATTTCTCAGTCTTTAATGGACCTTGACAATAAGAACTCACTTTTATAATTACTATATATTTTAATGGTATTCTGTTATTTTAACTTATTAAATTAATGAAAAATATTAACTACAATAAATGCAGTTTATTTATTCAAACAAATGTGGCAACATAGCTTAAGATTTAAGTTTTCCACTCTTAATGACCAATAAAATTATTTCTAAAAATTCAAATTGCCGCATGGCGGGTAGTTAATATACACCATTGCCAGAAACTTTATCAAATATCAAAGGTATTAAGACACTTAACAAATGAGTCAAATAAATTGTAAAAACTTTTCAATCATAACAAATAAGTTTATTTAATCCTAATATAATCAATAATTCAACTATTTTTAAATCAACTAACTTAAATTTTATTGATACTACACCAAAGCATCTTTTAATGATTTTACCTCCAAATTTTATTAATGTGGAAATTTATTAATAAAAAATACTCCAAGTTGACTTACCTACAGTTTAATCTGCATAAACAATATAATCTGGATCGGCAACTTCCACCTGTACATAAGGTTGCTGTATCATTTGTATGCTATTTGAAGTACGTTGCATATTATTTCTAGATCTAAAATGATACATTTAAAACACCAACGATAAATAATTGATAACTAGGAGACCTACTTAGCTTTGGCATGTGTTAAAATGTGACTCTTAAGATTCGTTGATTGTGCGAATTTTTTATTACAACCATCAAAAGGACAAACATATGGTCGATCACCCGTATGTATCCTAACATGTGTCCTAAAATAAACACAAATCAATTTTTTGTTTAAAAACTAAATGAATCAAATTGTTACCTTAAATTAAAATCTAAACTGAATCTTTTACCACAACCTTCGAATGTACATTGAAAAGGTTTCTCGCCTGTGTGAACTAACTGATGTCTTTTAAGTTTACTCGATTCTACAAAAGCCTTTCCACATTCAGCACAAACGTGTACTCGTGGACCATGTGTGTGTAAGTGTTTACGCATTGCTGAATTATCTCTAAACATTTTGTTACATCCTTTATGAGGACATGCTAAAATATATAAAAAGTTGTCACTTTCATGGCACAAAAATATATAAATAATAAATATTTACCTATCGTTCTATCTGAATTATCTTGATTAGGTCTTCGTACTCTTGGACTCTTTAAACCAGGTCTTGCAAACTCTGCTAATTGTTTAGGATCTGAAAGATCCAAACCAGGTATTCCATCAACAGGGATCTTTTTTCCAGTCATATATTCTGTGTAGTCTGGATCTGGTTCTGGATTTGAGCCCTCATCTATTAAACACAAAAAGATATCTACTGTATCTCTAAATATTTTTACCGCATTTAAAATATTTATACGAGACTGCCTACTTTGCCTGGCTAATATATTAAATTTAAAAAATAAATCATACAACAAAATAAACTAAGTCTAAGTTAAGCTTTAATAACTATAGAAGCTAATCAGATTTAAAAATTGAAATCAAAACAATTCCAATTATTATTACCTAATTATACACTTATTAAATAAACGAAACATGTTATCTTATTATTAACGATTTAAAAATATTTGAAGGTAATATATTGCGCCAACGCCAACTTCTCTTAACAAATGGTGTATGACAAAATTTTTTTATATGAAAATAATTTTTATATCAATAGTTCAGATAAATTAATAATTTTCAAAAATTTTCAAAAAATTGTGGATATTTTTCTTCCGCCATACTTGTCCTCCATGATAGTTTCGGCCATTTACAAGTATGGCAGATTTTAGTTTACTCACAGAGATGGCTGCTGCAGACCAAAACAAAAGTGAATTTTTTCCAAGCTTCATTTATTTTATATAATTATTGCTTAGTTTTTGAATAAAGTTAAACTAAATAATTGAATCTAGTGATGAATCAGTGACCTTGAAGTTCAAAATCAATCGTAACGTGGAATATTCTCTAAAGTACTTCATTTACCAAAAAACAAAAGAAAATACTCACCGTCGCTAGCTCCAGATGCCCACATAGTGACTGAAAATTCACCTTCCATTGTTTTTATTTGAACCTGTTTTTGTTCCCATTTTCGGGGTTTTGTTTCTACATGCATATCACTAAGTAAAATTTCGTTTTCTCGACGAGAAAGAACGGCTCGATTTTTTACACTTTTTTTTCGTTTAGATGGCCCAGGTGAAGATTCGACATACAAATCGGTCGAATCGGGTACCGGTACATCGTACAAATTTAAAGGGTCACCCGAATCGTCTATAATTTCCTCCTGAGCCTCTAAAATAATGTCTCTGCCGAGATCTCTGCCCTCTAAAGATTGCATAGACATCATATGTTCCCCGCATTCTACAATTGTTTCACAACTATCAGTCATATCTACAGGAATAGCTTCGATTTCAACGCATTCTTGTATATCCGGCTGAATTTCCACTTCGCACATGATATTTTGATGGTCCGCCATCACAATGGCTGCTATTTTGTTTATAAAAGATGGTCGAACAAATATGGCCACTCACAACACAACAATGGCGGACAACGAAACTGTCCAACACAAGCTAACTACCTCCCAGAGAAAAACTCGTTCCCTGAAATGAAACGAGAAACGACATACTATGTAATTTGTTATCCTTGTCGACTTCGCAGAGCCAAGGCTAGTTATACTATTAAACGTATGTCCATTATGTATTTAAAATAATTCGTGCTTAACGCCATCTTTAAGTCGATAGGAGATATTCTCCGTTGGAGGTGGTTTCCACATAATAATAAATAGTAGAAAACGACAAATTTTTCGATACGAAGAAATCTGTACTAGATTCTTAGATTTATTAAAATAAGATATATAAATTAATTAATCACATTATAGTAATGGTATCTATAATAATTGTTTATGTTTAAAAATATAATTAAAATGTAATAAAAAGAGAAGAGGGCCCAACATTGAACCCTGAGGAACACCAGTAACAGTTTGAAAAATGCTTTTATTGAAAGAAACTGTCTCCTACTCGTCAAGTAAATGTTCAACCAACAACCTGAAACTGTATAATGGTTGTAGAAAATGGTGGTCAAACCAACAACTACCAATCAGGTTTATTTGCTACTGTTGGAGCCAGAATCCCGCTTCCTATCACTACTTTTTATTCCCCAAACAGGAGTCAAAGTTCTTCGACCTCCAACTTTATGTTGTTTACCGATTTCAATTTCGGCAATGTAGTATATTCAAACAAATATCCTTCCTGTTCTGGACCACTTCAAAAATCTTGACAAAAATAAATAATGTATTTTTCACACCGTAGGAACATTACAGGGACTAAAGTGTTACTTTTATTCCCAAGGAACTAAAGTAAAACATCTGAACTAGATTGACAGTTTTTAACTAAAAAAGCGCGCAAACGTCTCATGCCATAGTCTGTTATTCACTGCTATTGCGTTTTAAGGCCTACGGGAGAGGGTTCGAATCCCAACGATGGCAGTAACTTTTTTTTTATTTTCTTTATATGTTCTATTATTTCCACATTAATTTACTTTTTACATTTTTGTTGTAAATGTTTATTTGAACTAGTTTTTTTAAAGTTTTATTTGCCCATTAATTGTTTTTTATATTTTGCACTTATAAAAATCTTCATTATAAAATGCATTTGCGTATCGTAATGTAACTTTTACGACTTACGAGGCATGAACGGGGTAAATTAGAACAGTGCTTATAGATAAAATATTGTGTTTCACACTTTTAGTAGATGTCTACTGCATTTGCATGATTTACCAAACTCGCATTTGGTTCCTTTTTTTTAAACACACATGCAGTTGTAATAAACAATTATAGAAATTTTATATTTTTATAACAATAATTGATTGATTTGATCCTTTTGTCCATAGAACAAAGCATTCTGTCCAAATTCCAGAAAATAAAACAATCAATTTGTTAAAAACATATAATTGGTTATTATAAATAGACACATTTCGATAAGATTCGTATCACAAAAATTATACAAAATAAGAGTTGTGGTATATACAAAAACAAGATTAATGATGGTGACCCACAGACAATAATAAGGGAAATAAACATCCCATTATTAAAAATAATAGTTCTACAGTTTTTAAACGGTGATGACCTGACGATTGCAATTTGGAACTATCAATTTGGGGAAGTCTGTCATAATGGGAACTTCCCTGAGTTATTTCTGCTAAAACATGCACAGTAGCAACATATAAAAATGTGCCTGCTGAAAACAACATAGCTATTCCTGAAAACCAAAAAAATTATAAAATAAATCATAATTAAAACTTTGTACAAAATACTAGCAGTTTTATAAAAAAAAACATTTACCTGTAGCATTTAAAGAACTTAAAGTCTCTTTCTGTTTCTGCCCAATCCCAAAATATGTTAAACAAGTTAACAAGGGTGCAGCCAATGAAAATATTAATAAATGTTTACGTATCCTTTGTCTAAAAAAATTAATTATTTATCAGCTAACTAAAAGATATGCATTATTTTATACATCTTTGTTTTACATACCTTTCCATACCTTCATGTAAAAGGAAAGTTACAAGACCAAATGCAGCTGGTGCTTTGTGCAACATAATGGCTAAAAACACTATTATTTCTACATCTGCATGACTAGTTGTTGCTGCAGCTCCAAGTGCAATCCCATCAGCAGCTGCATGAACCACTAAACCTATAGTTGCTGTACTATTTCGTTCAGATGGACTTAAATGTTCATTTTTATTTTGAGATATCTAAAAATGAATTTTTCCCATAAAAACAAAATAAAATTTGTACCATTAAGCTATGTACCTGGTCCACTAGCAGCATAAATATAAATCCTAGAACCAAGCTTATCCCAATAGCAGATAGAGGATCTCTATGTTCTTCTGTGTCAGGCTCATGAGAACTATGATGATGCATATTTTGTGGGAGTAAAGATCTAACTCCTTCAGGAATAATTACCGCTAGAGCGGCTCCTACTAAGAGCCCTGCCCCAAATACAGTTATTTTTTTTAATTTATCCTTAAACAAGATTAGATAAGATTTAACAACTCATTAAATTTGTTAAATTAAACAATTTATATGAAACAATATTTTACCTCGGAAAATGTAAAGAAGAGTGGTATAGATCCTGCTACAAAAGATCCAACCAACATAACAAATGCTAATGCTAGTAACACAGATGTTTCTTCCATGATTTCACTTAGTTAATCTAAATTCAACTATTTGTAAAATAAAACTTACACTATTGCTTATACATTATTTATAAAAGGGTTCTTAAAATATGCTTGCGTTTCATAACATAACGATTCAACAAACATTTCTATTGTATTTTAAAAGTAAATATAAATAAAAGTATTTTACACGTATCTAAAAAACTTAGATTAGGAAAGCATATGGATACCGCACTTCGCTTTATTTTGAGCTTGCGTTCTGTGACACATTTTTAGCAGCCGCCATTATTTCTGTGGCAAACAAAGCGAATACAGCGTGTGCTTTATTTGTGAATTTTTAAGTGAAAATTATTGAGATAGTGAATTATTTTTGAACTGAATAATGGTGAATTGTTGTGCTTGCGGATGCCGAAGTCGCAGCGAGAAAAGGAGATAGGAATTTCATTTTACAGGTAAACAAACGATTGTATATACAATGACCTTTGTAGATTTTTCTATTTTAAAAGATAAAAGAGTTATCTTTGAGCAATTATATTTAAGTATGTAATTATTCAGTCTTTAATTCATCTAATTATAGTGTTTGGATAACGCGGTTTAATAATATTCATTCTAAATCTGCATAAATAATATATTTTCTTGCTTCAAAACAGCCATTTTACCAATGGCGTAGGTAAGCAATTTTTAAGTTTCTCCAAATAAATCTAGCTATTCATTTCAATAGGAGATTAATGCAAAAAGGACTAACTCAAAACGACAAAAGAATTATTCACTGTAAAATAGGAGAATTTTCACTAGAAAAACATATAGGTATTTTATGAACTTTTTATTTTTTGTTACAGCCTTCCTACAGATGTAGAAAAACACAAATTATGAATATGTAACACCAAAATTAAGGGTTTGGGAACCAACTAAAAATGATAGACTTTGGTCAAAACACTTTGAGGAATGTTGGTTATATAAAACTGATGTAAATTCAAGAGTACATTTGCTCCATGAAGCTGTTCCAATAATTTTTCATCAGTTGCCCACATAACTGCAACCCAGGAAGGTATGTACCTACATAACTAATAACAATAAAACACTTTGGCAGTTCTAAGTAAAACATAATTTAAATTTTTTGTGAATTGGAAATATTTATATAAAAATATTGTTTTTTCTAGGCCAAATAGAGAGCACCATTCGAATATATACAGAGTACAGAACCTGGTCCTTCTACTTCCTCAACACAGTCATTAAACCCAACAGCTGACTGTCCTGGTTAAAAATACTGAAATGGAAGTTACTTCTAGAAACTATTAGAAGTTAAGAGAAGACTAGAAAAATTAGGGTATTGAAACAATCTATAAACAGGCTAAAAAGAAAAGTTGTTTTCCTTAAACAATTAATAACCAGTTTGAAAAATAAGAACTTGATTGATAATGAAAAAGCCATTTTATTAGAAAATGTGAGTAGTGTAAATAAGCAAAAAATGCAATGTCTAAAAATAAAAAATACCCACTTTTCACAATAGAAAATTCAAATAAACCATTACTTTGTTATCATTGATGAGATGTCAATTCGGCAGCACTTGGTATGGAATGGTAAAAGTTTCTACGGTTAGTCAATTTTGGGGTTGATTTAAATGATGATTCGAATGAATTAGCCAAAGAAGCTGTTGTTTTAATGATAGTTGCAATTAATGACACATGGAAGCTTCCACTTGGATATTTTTTGTCTAATGGTTTAAATGGTGAACAAAAATGTTCTATAGTCAAACATCACTAATCACTATTAATATCAGCAAATAAACAGTTTTAATTAAAGTATTTATTTAATATTAAGGTAGTTATAGATTAATTATGTTAATATTTTCATAACAAATAAAGATTTTTTATAATTACTAGTAAATTTTATTCACTTCCTTCCTTTGATACCAACCTATTATTTGTATCTAAGAAACATACAATTATTACCTATTATGTGGGAAAAATGTATTGTAAACATTATGTTACGCCACTGACCACATCGACTATGTGGCAAGTGGTAACGGTTTCACGACTCGGGTTACGCGTCCTCTCTCTTTCCTTGTCTAAGCTAAAAAACATATATGTAGAGAAGTGTCAAGTCAAATATTTGTCATATATTTAAAAGGCTTGTAAAAGGCAGTGTTGCCAGATGCCGGAATACAAAAAGCGGGAGCTGCGCTTTGAAAACGCGGATTTTTTAATGAAAAAGCGGATTTGTGGGATAATAAGTATAATCATAATAAATATAATATATATATACAGTGGAGCCTATATAGCACGTACCTTTCGATAAGACGAAATCCTCTATAACACGTAATAAAATGCCATTCCATTCCATTCAAGCCCCAAAACCTCCACGAGTCGAAATATTTAACCTCCATAAGGCGACCTTTGTTCCTGAGTACCTATAATATGCTGGAATGGTAATATTGTAATAGCCCTTAAGTCAGTGTGAATAGTACAACTCGTGTTTCCGATGTATCGTAAGCGTTTCTTTCTTCGAGGTTTTGTATTTACCACGATTTTTCACGAGCAAGGGGTAAACTTTAAAAATGGTTTGATTATATTTGAAAAAAGCGGATCCGCGTTAGCATAACGCGGAACGTGGGACAAGTGGCGAAAACGCGGTGTAAAAAGCGGAAAAGAGGTGTATCTGGCAACACTGGTAAAAGGCCATTGTCACAGAATACTCAAACCATGGTTTATAATTCTGTGCCATAGATAACCTTTTGTTCTGTGCCCATGTCAACAATTCAGACAATATATTTTTTTACGTTTTTGATATTTAATAGGTCGTTTGAACAAATTACAGGAAAATGTAACATAATAATATAAAATACGGAATATAACAAGACATTCACTGAAATGATTTTATTTACAATTTCATCAAAAGTGATGTTCGCAAAAATATGTTTAATACCATATGACAAAATGTTTAACTCTGACTTCAGATGTCTACAAAAATGTATACAGAAAGTGCAAAAATAAATAAAATATAAAATGAACTTACAAACATTGTTTCAAGATTTTAATCCAAGGTAAATTATTATACAAAATATAAATCAAATCACGTAATTCTACTGTCAATTAACCATATATATTTTTTGCAGCAAGTTCGTTGTACACACTTGCCTTTTAGTATTTTCAATTCTATTTGCATTAAAATTAGATAATTACGTATCTTTCTCATTTTGGACCGTTTTTACTCCAATATGGGTATGGAAAGTTTTAGTCATAACCGGAGCAACGGTGGGAAGCTACGTTTGGTGGAGATATCCACATTTCAGGTAATAAGATATTTGATAATTATATACAGTTAGGTATTGAGAATAAGAACTTTCTAAATTAAATTTTTTAGAAAGCAATGTTTTGATATATATTTAATTTTTTTAGGTTAGAAGGTGAAGCTTATGTTCATTATAAGTCCATGTTAATATCTCTAGCTTTGCACTTGATATTGTTAATGTTTGAGCTGTTAGTTTGTGACAAACTTGAGTCGGCAAGACATTTGTGGATTTTGGTGTTTATACCCTTAATTTTTATATCAATTGTTAGTATAGCAGTCTGTATTTGGGCTGTGAAACATGATAGATCATTTGAGGTGAGTAAACTATTTATTATTTTTTATTACATTTATAAATTAAATAATTATTCTAGTTGGAGCTCTTCTGTGCTGTTAATGTATTACAATTTATTTTTCTTGCCTTAAGATTGGATGGGTTTATATCCTGGTCATGGGAAGTTGTTTTTGTTCCACTGTGGATTGTTATGTGTCTTTCTCTGGTAAATACTTGTTAGTCAGTGAAGATAGTTAAGTATAGTTTAAAATCTGTTTTAGGTTGGTGTTTTATATACTATTATTTTTGCTGCCATCTTATTAAGAACACCAGAAGTTAGTGCACAACAGAGAAGAAGTAGTGTTCATTCTGCTGTGGGTTACACTTTTCTTGTGATACCAATCCTAGTTTTTCAAGTAAGTATGTCTGTCTTATTGATGATTTAAAATTATAAAGTTCTTTTTATAGGTTTTGTTAGCAGACAAACTAGATGATGATATTCGTTTATCATATACAGCTGTTGTTAGTCCTCTTTTTATATCTTTTATTACACTAATATTAATGTCATTTAGTGCCAAAGGTGGAAATAAGTGTGAGTATGATTCACAATACATTTTTATTTTATTATGAAAGTTTTGTATGTTGCATAGTTTTTATGTAATATGGAATTTATATTTTTGTATTTCAGGGTGGTTTGGGATGAGAAAAGATTTTTGTTCCTTTGTATTAGGTGCATGTCCATTATTGCAAGAATACGCCAACATAGCTTACCACAGCGAGCGACGCACAAACGGCGTGGAATTAGAACCTCAACTGGATGTTAAAGAAAAAATCGTGAAAAGAGCCGATTTGATGAAACCCATTGTACCTATTATTTCTATAGAGATACCAGACTGAATTTAAGTAATTGTTAGATAGGATTTTGTTAAAATATGTATCCAAATCCTCGATTGATATCAAAATACGTCTACGAGGAAGATGAAATTTTATGAAGTCATTGTTTATAAAAAATCCTTGTTTTTCTTTTGTTCTTCCGAATTATTTATAGATATTTTAATGTAATTTAATAATGTATATAATTTTTTAATTGTATTTGTTTTTAGGCGAATCATATTACAAAATGACATTTGGTATAAGAGTTTACAGAGATTTTCATGTGAAACATTTTCTTTTTAATGAATTTAAAAAAAAAATTCTTGAAAATATTCGGTTTAGCTGGGCCTTGATTTTCCGCTAACAAGAGGAAACTTTAATACTCACTGAAATTTTTAGTATAACGCCTACATTTATATCATATCTAAAAAACTAGCCAGACACCAGCAAATTGGGAGTTCGAAGACTATAATTAAACTCCAGTTTTCAAAGGAGTTGATGTATAAATTAAAAAAAAAACAATATACAGTGTCCTGTCAAAGTTTTTTACTAAATACAATGCAAGGTTTAAATAAAAACTTGCTTAATTGCAGAGTAAAAGTATTTTGTAGTAAAGAACTTTTTAAAATAACACTGTATAGCTAACTTTAAAAGCAAAAAACGTACAAAACTAACGAACTTCAACAACAAAATATACACGATTATAAATTTTAATGCATAAACTGATTTTATCTAAACAATTTCAGCAAAAATTACTATCTATTTAAATGATATTAAACAAGTAGTTTATTATTAAATTTGGGTTAAATTTGTTGATGACTTGAATAATATAATGCTATTTGTAAAATTAACAAAAATTGGCCTTCCAGGGTAATTCTTTGGTCAAAGTATTTTGTTTAGATAAAATGAATCTTATGCAATTGCAATATTTTTGTACATAGCTGATAGTTAACCGCGTACTTGAGCTTGTGTGATCTCCATATTGTCGGTAAAAAAAGTTCATATCTCTTTTGATAATTTTTATCAATTGTTGTTAGAAGTTGTGCCAATTTATTAAGTTTACATGCAACTTTTGAGTATTTTGTACTTATATTTTAGTATTTATAATAAAATATTTCGGTTAAACACGTTTGGTATTCATATCTTTCATCTGTACCTGAACAGTAACAGCTTGTTTGTTAACCTTTTTACTTCCTGAAGTAGTTAAGATGTTTTGGAAATTGAGCTAACCGTTTTTATGCCGTCTTTTTATTCTGACAATATTGAAAATCTATCTATTCTTAACAAAAATGGTCGAGTTGCACTACCCTGAATTACCAAAGAGGGTAAAAAATATAAATTATTTTGGTTTAGTTAATTTATATAGTATTGTAGTCTAAATACTACTTAATCAACATAAGTTAGTCATCTTATAACAGAAAGTAATTTTGAAACAACTGTCATTGAGATAAAAATGTTTTTATTTTTTTTTTTCTATTAAACCATGGACATTTTGTTGCAAAGTGTTCTTAATATGGTGGACTTCCACAAAGTAAGGGTTGGAACAGTTATATTTATAAAATAGTATATATACAATACCAATGATAATAGTATATACCAAGGGGCTAAAAGGACATCTTTTAATGAAAACTATCCGCTGATGAACGAACCACACGCTATTCGTCTGTGTAATTTTATTTCACCACACATTGTCTTAAATGTTACGATTTTTCATGGAAGGCTCTGATGTTATTCTAATTGAAAATTGTTATTTAGTTTCTTGTTTAGATGTTTTATTTTTATGTTAGCCCTTTGAAATTAAAAAAAAATTACACCCTTGGGAGTAAAAGTGTCACTTTAGTCTCGATGGCGTAAAAAGTTCTATTAAGCTTTGAACTATAAGTGCAAACGTTTTATGAGATAACATAATCTAATGTAACCTTCTTTTTAATACTTTATTGTACAAGATAAAATCTTGTTTACAAAGTCAAATAGTTTAAATTAAAATTAAGCTTAACATTAACCATAAAAATAAGTAAAATAGAATACAAAAGCAATGCAAATATATCAAACAATACATACATAAAATTTACATAAAGTTATCTATAAAAAAAACTTCTACACTGTAATAGGCTTTCGAAGGCAATAGTTCCTTTGTGCGCATCCGCAGCTTTTTTAAAGAGCTAGATTTTCTTAGTTCTATTGGAAGGTGATTTTGGACTTTACACAAATATCACATAGCCCTTTTTTAGAGAACAAAAGTTTTATTAAGCAGTTCTAAAGAGCAACTCCCCCAAAAACAAATACCGTAACGTAAGTGAGATTCAATAAGGGCAAAATATGCATTCCTGGCCGCAGTAAAATTTAAATTTATTGAAATGGCTCTAACAGCATGATAACCTGATGACAATTGCATAGATGTTTAATATGACTATAGAATTTAAGTTTGTGATCTATACAAAGGCCCAAAAACTTGTTTTCTAAATTGCACTCAATCTTGAGATTGTCAATAAAAATATTAGATAAATCACATTTAAAGGCTACAATATTAGTTTTTTGAATATTTAATAGCAAATGGTTGGCTTCACACCACTTTTTTACCTTATCAATATCTGTACTAATGTTAGCTTCCATATCTACACGATTATCATTTGTCCTGCAATTGAGAAATTCGAAGCATCCGTTTCAACGACAAGCGGGATTTTTGGATCAATAGAAACTAGAAGGGCATTTGCTATATCTTTCAAAAGCTTTCAGGGCGTGAGATTCTAAGGGGAATAACTGAACGTCTTTCAGAGCTCGGATTTTTTCAGAAAATCTAGGGACCCACTTTGACCAAGAACGCAAATCACAAGAAACGTATGGTTGTCGACTATTCCAACACTATTAATAAATTCACTCTTCTGGATGCTTATCCTATTCCTAATGTTGAGGAGGTAGTTGCTGAAGTTGCTCAATTCAATCATTTCAGCACTATTGACCTTGAAAGTGCTTATCATCAAATACCAATTAGCGCTGAAGAACGGCAATTCACGGCGTTTGAAGCCGGAGGGAGGCTTTATAAATTCACAAGGCTTCCATTTGGGGTCACGAATGGAGTACCAGCATTCCAAAATTTATTGATAAAATTATTGACGCTGAGAAGCTCCAAGGAGTGCGGTGTTATATAGATGACATTACAATAGGAAGACGTACTAAAGAAGAACATGACGAAAATCTTAATCGCTTCATGGAAGTTGCTCGAAAATATAATCTACGCCTCAACGAGAAGAAATGTAAATTTTCTGTAACATCTATCAAACTTCTTGGTTATCTAGTCAGTAATGGGCTTATCAAACCTGATCCAGACCGTTTGCAACCTCTATTAAGTCTTCCTCCTCCTTCGAATAGAGCTTCCTTGCAGAGGATAGTGGGTATGTTTGCTTATTACTCAAAAAATCCGAGCTCTGAAAGTCGTTCAGTTATTCCCCTTAGAATCTCACGCCCTGAAAGCTTTTGAAACTCTGAAGAAAGATATAGCAAATACCCTTCCAGTTTCTATTGATCCAAAAATCCCGCTTGTCGTTGAAACGGATGCTTCGAATTTCTCAATTGCAGCTGCCTTAACTCAAGATGGGCGACCGGTTGCATTCTTCTCAAGAACACTAAACGGAAGTGAGAAAACCTATCCTGCTGTCGAAAAGGAAGCTACTGCCATTATCGAAAGTCTTAGGAAGTGGAGACATTTCTTGATAAACCGTCAATTCAAACTTATAACCGATCAGGAGGCTCTCTCCTTCATTTTTAATCTCAAGCACTCAAGTAAAATAAAAAATGACAAAATTCAGCGCTGGAGGTTAGAAATGTGCTGTTATAGTTTCGACATCTCCTATCGGCCAGGAAAGTTAAATAAGGTGGCTGATGCACTGTCCAGAGTATGTGGTGCTACTGTCAAATGTGATCTGTTTGAACTACATCGTTCTCTGTGCCATCCGGGTGTCACAAGGATGTACCACTGGATCAAATCTAAGAATTTACCATTCTCCGTAGAAGATATCAAACGCATGACTTCTGCTTGTCCTGTCTGTGCCGAATTGAAACCCCGTTTCTACAAACTTCATAATAATCATCTAATCAAAGCTACTCGACCGTTCGAAAGACTCAATATTGATTTCAAGGGACCAGTTCCTTCCAGCACAGGAAATCAGTACATTTTGACTGTTGTTGACTACTCGCGTTTTCCTTTTGCATATCCTTGTCGTGATATGACGTCCGATACAGTGAAGAAACACTTGTACAATCTATTCAGTATTTTTGGACTCCTCGCTTACATTCATTCAGATAGGGGAACTTCATTCCTTTCCAAGAATCTCACAGATTATCTTCATGCTCACGGAATCGCTACAAGCACTAGCACCCCATACAACCCTGAAGGAAATGGACTTGTTGAAAGATATAATGGAATTCTCTGGAAAACAATATCGTTGGCGATGAAAAGCAAAGCATTAGCAACCTCAAAGTGGGAGTTTGTTTTACCCGAATCTTTGAATGCTGTTCGCTCTCTCTTATGTACATCCACTAACTGCACACCACAAGAACGAATGTTCAGTCATCCTCGTCGTTCAACTGACGGCACGGCCATTCCTTCATGGTTAGCAAATCCTGGAAAAGTTTTACTGGTACAAGAAGTCGATTTGATCGAGGCTAATCCGGAATACGCCCTCATTCGTCATGTAGATGGACGAGAATCAACTGTGTCCCTGAAGCATCTAGCTCCAAGAGGGGATAATTCTATATTTGGACACGAAGAATACAGTTGATTGTAATTCTGATCAAGAAGATTCTAATTCTAATCGAGAACCTCCTCATGAACATAACACTCAACAAAATCAAACTCCACAGGATTGTGTAACCCCTACAAAGTTAATGCTGGATTCTTCAGGAGAAATCAGAAGATCCAAAAGAATTAGAAAATCCCCGAATTACCTATCACCCCTATGCCTCTGTCCTATACCAGTCCAATTGTTTTCATATGCCGATTAAGGCAACTGTGTCCAGTCAGTAGTTCTATTATTATTAGTAGGTCCTATCTGCTCATATTCTCTTGAGACCTCTTTTTAGAGAGATCTCCTACAAATGCCTTTGAGTGCCTTAAACCCTCTAGCTCTGGCTTCGGTCCACCTTTGGTTTCCCTCCATGTACCCCAGCTCCAATACCTCTCTCGGTCTTAAAGCCGTCTGTGTACCAACTACCTCTTAGGTAGTGCATTATTAAAAAATAGTCCTATATCCAGAAAAGTTAGCGTATGGATCTCTCTTTCTGTTGCTTATCTTTCTTGATATGCATGGACACTAAGAGGATATTTCCTTAGTGGTCCCACCTTAATATGCCTGTCAAGAATGTTCTTAAGTGCTTTCAACATAAATTAAGTGATGCCAATTGGCATGAAGGATTTGGGTAGGGCGTTGTCCATTAATTCTACTTGTTAAATGTAAACAACGTTTACAGTGCACCAGGCCTCGGGTAAGTATACCAATGCTAAGATTGCTCTAAAAACCTTAGAAAACATTCCATCATCCACTGGAGATTTATATGAATTTAGTTTATAGACCATATTCTCAGGTTTGAGTTCTCTTATCCGTCTCAATAATTATTGTTGAACCTAGGAACCCTTTTGGGTTAGGTTAAGTTAGGGCTTTCCCGATTGGCCCCTACCTCAGATTCTAAAGATAATCGTGAATTCTAGCGCTGGCAGGTACCTATGCCCTTGTTATCTCTTTATATTATTCTGTAAAAGCTGATTATTGCTTCACTAAGGAGATTGAGTCGGTTTGGATTATCTCCCTGAGATGCTCTTTCATTCGAGCAAAGTATTTTTCCGATGCGTCTTTAGGAGGTTATGTCTCCTTACATATCCTTCCAAGAATATCTTTTGTAGGACCTACTTTAGCCCCACTGAACCTCTTTTTTCCTCCAATTTTTCCAGAGGCAACTTATCTACCTCCTGAGTACGTTCTGCCGTCTTCAGATATTTGGATGACACTGTTAAAGACCAAGTTAACTCATCATCCATCCATCAGCACAGTAAGGAACTACACTATGGATTACTTTCATAGCTGTGTTAGGAGATAGCAAATTCCCTAACAATTTATGTTGAGAGCTTCTTTAAAATCATTCCCAGTTAATTCTGGAGTGTCACAATGATATCAAATGTATACCATTCCTGAGCTGACATATGATCTAGCGCTAGTAATCATTTATTTAAAATACTCATGTTTAGGAACAATATTTATTTCTTTACATCTTAACCTAAATAAATACATTTTATACAATTTTCGATTTTATTTAAAGGACTTGTGTAGCTACACTATTTGTAAAGTATATAAAAGCTCCAGTTAAATTGATGAACGTAGCACCAAGAAAAACAGACATCCATTTACCATTTGAATACGTCACTAAACTAGCAGTAACTGGACCGCAAAGAATCCCGGGAATAGTCGCGATAGTATTACTAATAGCAAAAGTAGTGCCTGCATAATTGGGAGCTATATCCACATGGTTGCTCAAGTGTCCAGCTGAATTACTAGCTGATAAACCCATTGATATACTAACAAGAATAAGAGCAAATGCCAAATGATCCACTACACAGAAAATTGCCAAGAATAATGCTGGTCCGATCAATCCTATGCTTGTCATAAGTCTACGTACATTTAAAATGGACCAATTTTTATTTCCCAGTAGTCCATCAGCTACATGTCCACTTATCACACCAAATATAGAGTTTATAATGTATGGTACAGCTGTTAAACTTAAACTATGGGCATTACCACCCAAATATCTAGATAAATATGTTGGCAGCCATTGCATGATAATATAAGATGACCAATTCATGGCAAAATGTGCAGTATAAATAGCCCACAATGGTTTGCTAAAAATAAAATCAGCCCACCTAATTGAATGGGCAATAACTTTTGGCATGTGTAAAGGTAGAGAGTCTTCAGCATTGTATGCATCTTCAGGATAAAAGCAATACCAAAGAAGGATCCAAAGAAAACCCAATGAACCAAACCAGTAAAAGCAAGCTTCCCAAGATAAATGTGGACACACAACTGAAGCTACAGTCTGTCCCACAGATCCAGATGCTAGTAGATATGAAAATGCTCTTGACCTTTCTTCTACTGGTATATTGTGAGCAAATAAATGGAATATTGTTGGTAAACCTACAAAATACATAATTTTACTTAAAAATTAAGACTTTTCTTGCCACTCAATAAAATATCAATTCCTAAGAAATTTAGACTACTAACCTAATCCTTCTGCAAACCCAAGAATGATCCTACAAGCCAAAAGAGATACTATACTCCCAGCTAAGAAAGGAGTCATAAAGGTTGCAATGCTCCAAAGTAGCACACTACATATTAAGACATTCTTAGCACCTACCTGGGTGGCCCAAAAACTACCTAAAAGGTTTAAATTTTAAAGGATAAATATTTTTCCCAGAAATTTCAATCAACTTCCATAATATTTGCTTACCTAGCAACTGACTAGTGAAGTAACCAAAGGCAAATGCTGACAATATCCAACCTTGGGTATGTAATGTCCAATGAAAAATATCAGTCATTTGAACCATTGCTATGGGCATTATTACTCTATCGGCACTATTAATGAAATTTGCAAAACTGCATAGTGCTACAATTCTCGAGGTTCTCGTTAATCCACGTATTCTCACCATATTTGTATTGGAATTATTATTTTTCGTGAAAAAAATAACAGAACTAATATACCATTAATAAATCAAAAATTAACTTTGTTTTTGTATGATAGTTTTTAAAATGTATCATTTTAAATCACTGTAATGCTGGCATTCCAAGTCCAAATAGCTTTTCTCGTTTACTTATCTTTTCACATTGTCAACAAATTAAATGTCAATTACCACAGAACTTGAACTAAAAGTTTTATGGTTCGTGTTGTAGGCAATTTTTCGTGATATGCTAGAGCAACTTTTTGACAAGGAAAAATAATATTTCTGAATAGCATTTAACCGACACTTTAACAATCACTTTTATTCATTAATGTCCATAATAATTAGACATGTCTGCACCAGTTCTGATAAATATCGAATCTTACCATTGGTAAAGGTGTATTTTAGGTCACCCCCCTAGGCGCATGCGGCAATTTGAATTCTTAAATTAATTTTATTGGTCGACGAGAGCAGTAACCGAGCGGTAAACTTTGAATTTTAAGCTACGTTGCCACATTTTTGTGAAAGATCTTGAAAAGATGAAAATTACATAGATATTCTTTAATAAATTAGACAAATTAGATTTTGACTGAAAAATTAAGATTTTTTAAATAAATATTGAGTCAGAACAATAAATTTTGCATCTGAAAACATTTCTGGATTTAAACTTGAGGTACATATAAACATATGAATCACTTACAAAAGTTTTTACTAATATTTTCTATACTGCCTTTATATTAATAGTTTATATTTTTTAATGAATTTTAAACCATAATTCAAATAAGTCCCATAAGTAAATATGTCATTTACATGAATGAAAACATAAAACATGTTCTTTCTAGTTTTATTCCTATTATTAATTGCTGTTTTATGATTTCTATAGCATTTATAGCAGAAGTTTATATATTTTTAATATTATTAAACCATAATAAATTAAAATCACAGAATACCATTAAAGCAAGAGATTTATAGGTATATTTTCCAATTAAAAATAGTACATTATATACCGCGGGACTGAAGTAGTACATTTAATCCTGAAGGATTAAATGTACTTCAGTCGCAAGGTATATACGATACTTTTCGTACTTCCGGTATGATTTTATTAATTATATCAAATTTCAAGCAGTTTTTTCTCTCTTCAACTCATTTAATAAACTGTCTTTAAAATAAGTTACCATAGTAACATTGCGTTGTGACAGTTATAATTTAGAAACATTACTAGTGTCAAGGATAATAAAAAACTCTTCGTTTTAACAAAACTTCCAATATTTATTTAAAAAATTGCTTTTTTAAGATTCAATGACAGCTGTTTCGCTATGAAGCATCGTCAGAGAAACAGCTGTCATTGAATCTTAAAAAAGCAATTTTTTAAATAAATATTGGAAGTTTTGTTAAAACGAAGAGTTTTTTATTATCCTTAATAAGATGGACTTCCAAAAAGTAAGGGTTAGTACAATCAATTTAATTACTAGTGTCATTGTAAAGAAACATTGTTATTAATAATTATTGGTATCATGAGTGAAGAAGGTGTATCTGATATTGATAAAAGAGCAGCCGAGCCGAAGTAGGTGAAGAATTGTTACCACCGAAATCTAGAAAACTATACGAGCAGCAGTACGATGCTTTTAAAAAGTACTTCGATGATAAATCAAAAGCGGTTTGTGCCTCAACTCTCTGGGCACATTACTCAATGCTGAAATCGGTTATTAACATTAGAGAAGATATTGATATAAGTAAATTTCCAAAATTATTAGCTTTTTTGAAGAGAAGAAATGAGGGATTTAAGCCAAAGAAGTCAAGAATTCTCACGTCTGAGCAGGTAGATCAGTTCTTAGGGGAGGCTCCGGATGATAAATATTTTTCAATAAAATATCCCTTAAATTCGTTTGTTTGTGATTTAATCGTTCCGGGAGTTTCGTCAATATTTAATCCCGGAGGGATTAAATGTGACACTTTAGTACCTGTCACAAGGGAGTGAAGTTGTCACTTTAGGCCCGGAAGTACGAAAACGCTTTTTATTTATATTTGTAATTACCACTTTCAGCATATAATTTATTATTTATGGATTTATAAAACTCCTTTAATATTTAAACAATTACCAGCTTCTTTTTTTAAATCAAATTTACTAAACCCAAACCAAACTATTCGGTTTAAGGGAAAAATTATTTAAGCCAACACCGCAACTTCAAACTAGTCTAAAAATCAATAAATTTGAAATTGTCGCGCATGCGCCTAGGGGGATGACCTAAAATACGCCTTTACCTTACCATTTCTTGTTAATATTTAACAGACACTTATAATAACCTTCTGCTCTATTTCTGACTATTTAACTGACGCTTTAAACCTTAGATTAGGAAACTTTAAACAATGAAAAGTTATGGTTAAAGTGTCAGTTTAATGTTTATCAGATGTCTACGAACATATATATGAAAAAAAAAAAGGTAGATCTACATTAATTGAAAATATTTAAAGTTTTTATTTGAAACCTAGTATAAATAATATACAATTATAGTGAATAGAGTAAAAATGTCCATTTATGAATAAAAAAATCACTTTTTCTCCACTTTGAGGAAACCAGATGTATTTGAAAAATATTTGGCATCAGTCTCATTTACTTTGATTTCAGCTGCTTGTGGATTCACTATTTCCAGTCCTTGCAAAGGTGTAAAAGCTACGCTTGATGCAGTACCTGATATTTGTTTCTTAACAGTAGTACTACCACCCCATATTTGTTGCTTTTGTAAATTCTTTTGTAACGTTTTTGATATCCTAACTTTAGTTTTTTCATCAACTTGGGGTAATCTTATTCTTCCTGTACCTGCTTTACCAATTGTACCTCTAGTATAACCTAAATCTTCTTGATAGGCATCATCTTCTATGTCAGCAAAGTTCATTCTATTTGCATGCTTTCTAAATTCAGTCAAGGCATATCTTTCTTTCATTTTTCTTACTCGTTTGCCTCCTCTCTTCTTTTTTGATTGATCTATGGGTTTTGGTAATGGCTTGACAAATTTAACTGGTGGTGGTTCTTGTAACTTATCCAACTTTCTTTCAATTTCATCTCTTAGTTGTCTACCAATATGCCCATCTGTACTTTCATGACAAGCATCTACTCTTGCTGCTAATGTACACTTTGTTGATACCAACCTTGCTGCTTTTCTTCTTAAATCGGGAGGTGTATTTTGTACAATTTCAGAATAATAAACAAAACCTGTATGTGGTAGCATTGTAGATTGTGAAAAACCAGAGAGAGATTTCTTTTGTTGTCCTAGTAATAACACATTACAAGCAGGTATTTTTGAGAGTCTGGTTAATCCACCTGCAACTCCCATTATTTTAGCAGCTACTGAGGCTCCCAATATAACTGAAATGTTTGGAGCTATAAAAGTCATTCTGCTTTCTACATATTCATAAATTTTCAATTTAAAATTATTTAACTCCATTGCCATGTCACAAGCTTCAGCAATTTGTTCCTTTTCAAATTTTGTCAACATAGAACCTTGAGTTGTGGATGCAGTTACAGAAACAACCATAATAGTAGCCTGTGTTAAAAACTGTTGAAGTATTTCATTATTTTTAGCTTGATCCAGATCATTTCCAAGTTCTTTGACAGTTCTTAAGTATTCCAGAGGACTAACTACTAAAGATTCCAATTCTGGAAATCGTTTTTGGTACTTATCTCTCACGAATTTATGGATAGTTCCTATTTCACCATCAATATCTTGGGCTAAATTATTTGCTTCAACTATTAACTGATATTCAGGATCTGTTTCAACAGGTCCTATTACATCACCAGCTTTACGGATTTTTGAACCAAAACTTTCTATTTGCTTTATGATATTTTGTAACTTTTCAGAATCTCTCAACTTACAAATTTCTCTAACTGAATTTATTTGGGTAGTATCTTGTTGCATAAGTAAATCTTTAAGGTCTGGCTTTTCTTCTGCTTTTTCCTGTTCCCCATCTTCCTCCATAGGAACATCATGATCGTTATCTTCCAGATCTGCTAGTAACTCGTCTGCTAAAGACATTTTTCAACTATTTTAATGATACGGTGCTTTAACGTTTTATAAACAAATAATATTTGGAGGTTATATTCTACTACTTTTTCATATTCATCTATTTTGTGCGGAACCTATACCCTCTTACTATTCAACTACATAGATTGTTATAAATAAAATCGTTGAGGATCCTACATAAATTACATACCTACATAAATTAGTGAATGGTCTTGTGTAAATATTTTTATCAAATTTAAAATATTACAAAAATAACGTCTACTTTAGTTACAAATTTATTTTAAAAATAAATATTTCTTTGGACTGACACGTCATGTATGACGATTTGTCATTTATGTAATTGTCATTAGCAACTACCAGTTGTCAGTGCCGATTTACAATGAATTTAGGTAAATATTTACATTATCTTTGAAAATTACTATATAACAGATGTTAATTTTTACCATATTGCTTGAAAATAGTATCTAAAATTATATGAGTTTTTTTTATGTACAGGTTTTACGTCGTTACTAGCCATAAAGCATACGGTTTTGCCATATGTGATTTCCCTATACATTCTCCTTCAATTTAAAACGTTACTTTTGTAAAATGTATTTTCGTTTGTTTTAAAGTTTTGTTTTCTTATTAAAAAGCACTGTTATATATGAATAAGAACACTTAATTTTCACTGCATATAGGAAACTATAAAACTTATTAAAATATTTCACTTATAAACTTTTTTAGTTAATATCTAGTTTAACAATTAATAAAATATATAATTACATGAAACTTTACGTTTTTCTGTTAGGAAGAAATGTATTACTGCTTTCTTGAACCATATTGACGCTACACACGAGATACGCACTTTGTTGATGTTATTGTGTTTTTCAGTGTTGACAAATGTGATGCAACCTGGAGGATTCTTTGTGTTATTACGTTTTTAAGTAACTTCTAATTTTATGGTGTAACATGACAACTATAAAGCTAGATAATAAATAGATCAATTAAAATTGGTAGTTTTAAAATTTATTTATTTAAAAAATTATATTTTTTGTCATGCTTCACAAATTAGCTATTTTAAATATATGAGCAATAAATTTATATCAGTGCCAATAACAGGAACTAATGATAATTTATAAACTTTTCTATACTTTTTGTTAAATATTTTATTTACTAATATTGTTTTTTTATTTATTAATCTCTTTACTGAGTTATACTTATTTATTTTTTTAAATTTAATTACAATGGTGAAGTCAATAGGCCAGAGAATGTATTTATTTACTTTAGCTATTTAATTTTTTTATTGTTTTGTATATTTGTTTGTATGTTTTTTGTTTATGGCTTTTTATTTTTTTTTTATTTTTAAATTTTGAAGTTAATTTGAACTTGCATATTATGGAGTTTCAAAATAGGTATAATATCATTGAAAATTTAATATTGCATCACAATTATTTCAAATTCATCATATCCAAAAGTCCAAATAAAAACCCTCCCCACTCTTAGTGCCTTTTATAAATATAACCAATGCAATGCAATTGCTGCTTTCAGTTCCAGTGTAAGGTAACAAGTGCACAAGAAATACTTTGAAATTTTAGTATGTTATTGCTAAATCCAACAACATTTGGTGTAGTTGAGATATTTATAACGTAAACATTTATTTAACAATTGGAAAAAACGACAACATATTATGAATGACAACAAGGAGACGTTAAGCTCGTTTGTGGAAAAACAGGAGCATTCATCTGAATATGATAAAATTTTGGGAAGAAAAGTTTTAGTTGCTCCTACAGAAGAACAATATGAATTGTTGCTGAAAAAATTGAAACAACAATTAGGAGAAGGAAGAGGAGAAGTAATTTTGGAAGTAAGCTCATTTTAATTCTACATAAATACAATTTATTAAAAAATTATTGTTTTATAAAATCTTAAGTGGTTAATGTCACTTTTAAGATATAAAACAATTTTAACACTTGATAGATAGAATCAGTGTTGGAGACAATATAAACCTAATATTTTTTGTGTAGATTGGTAAATCGGATGATGGTAGCGAAAATGGGTTGTTAGATGATGAATTAGATGCTGCAGTTGCCACCCTGCAATCACTAGCCAATACATTAGAATGCAGTTGTGTGAAATTGAGAGAAAGAAAAGAAGCTAGGGGTGTTGTTGTACAATATTTAATAAGGAGAGTGCTTGATCAAGCAGGTAACTTTGTTTTTTGTTAATTAATTTATATTATATATTATTATTTATTATTATTATAAAGAGTTACTTTCACAATACAATTAATGTGAAGTAATTCATGCAAATATTTTTTTATTATAATGTTATCTAAATTGGGTTTTGTGTAAGGTTTTAATGACTAAATTTTTTACTAAATAAAAAATATGTAATGACATTTTTTTATTGTTAGATTTCCTGGAGATACGAGTAGCTGTAGTTGGTAATGTAGATGCTGGAAAGTCAACATTATTAGGTGTTTTGACTCATGGAGAATTAGATAATGGAAGAGGACACGCTCGACAAAGACTCTTCAGGCATAAACATGAAATGGAATCTGGTAGAACCAGTTCTGTAGGAAATGATATTTTGGGATTTGATGAAGAAGGTAGATTATTATTATTATTAATTAATGCTTTAATTCATTTTTAATTTTTCTCTACAGGTAATATTGTGAATAAACCAGAACATGGCTCATTGGATTGGGTAAAAATATGTGAAAAAAGTTCCAAAGTAATCACTTTCATAGATCTGGCAGGACATGAGAAATATTTGAAAACCACAGTATTTGGAATGACCGGACATGCACCAGATTTCGGAATGTTGATGGTAAATAACATTAAAAATGATAAAAACTACAAAAGCTGATTAAATACTTTTAGGTGGGCGCCAATGCTGGTATAATTGGTATGACGAAGGAGCACTTGGGACTTGCATTAGCTCTGTCAGTCCCAGTGTTTGTGGTAGTCACAAAAATCGACATGTGTCCCGCCAACGTCCTCCAAGATAATCTTAAAATGTTAGTGAGGATACTGAAGTCCCCTGGATGTCGAAAAGTACCAGTCATGGTGAAAACATCCGACGATGTTGTCTTGAGCGCTACAAATTTCGTCAGCGAAAGGTAAACCACCTTTAGGCCTGCCTCACATTGAGACATAAGTAACACAGGTGGCGCAGTGCAGGTTTTTGTATCCTATGGAATTCATTGGGATGCAGAGTAGGGTAGTACAGAATTGTGTTGCAAAGCACAATGTTACATACACAGTTTCCTGTGCCACGGGTTGGCAATTTATTGGCTTATTGTTTTTATTTGAGTGAAATGGAGGAACAAATAATTGAATTGGTAAGAAAGCATTCAGTGCTGTATGATACTAATGATGCTTCTTACTTAAAATAAAAAAGATGAAATATGAAACCATCTGAATGAATACTGTTTTCTTTAATATTATGTACTTCATCAAACTGCACTCTGCTTAACCAAAAACGCCAATGCAAACTCCCCATGAGTGCTTTTTCATATAATGGCTCATTAAAGATGATTTATTTTTCATTGATAGGTTGTATAACAAAACCATTTCTTCAAATTTTGCATCAGAATCTGCCAAGGAACAAATCCATGATAAATACAAATAAGTTGTTTCTACCTTGTACCCTCACGTCAACTTTATAATAGCACAGACTGTCCAAGACTCAATATGCCCTTAAACTGTGGAGCACATGTTTTTTCCTGAACTACGTTACCTGCTCTGTACTACGTCTCGATGTGCGGCCGGCCTTACACCAGTCTTGAACCATTTTATTTAATTGTGTTCTACATTATAGGTTATGTCCAATATTTCAAGTTTCAAACGTCACAGGAGAAAATTTACTTTTGTTAAAAACTTTCCTTAATCTATTAACCACTAGGATGGAGTACCACGAAAATGAACCAGCTGAATTTCAAATTGACGACACTTATTCTGTACCTGTAATTACCTTTTTTATCCTTACAAGGTTATAGTTCTAAATTTGTGTGTTTTAGGGGGTTGGAACGGTCGTATCGGGTACGACGTTGAAGGGAGTAATAAAATTGAATGATATATTGATGCTGGGACCCGATCCGCTTGGTAGGTTCCAGCAAATAGCTGTTAAAAGTATTCACAGGAAGAGAATGGCTGTTAAAGAAGTTCGGGCCGGTCAAACTGCCAGTTTTGCACTGAAAAAGGTAAAATAAGGCTATTTTATCACTAAACTGTTACTATTAGATTATTTTTGTAGATAAAGAGATCTCAGATCAGAAAAGGGATGGTGATGGTTTCCCCATCTTTAAATCCTCAAGCCTGCTGGGAATTTGAAGGCGAAATTTTGGTTTTGCATCATCCGACTACTATCAGTTCTCGTTATCAAGCCATGGGTAATATTTTGGTGATAATTTGAAACAAATAATAATGGTTTATTTTTAGTTCATTGTGGAAGTATTAGACAGACTGCAAGCATCGTTAGCATGTCCAAAGATTGTTTAAGGACGGGCGACAAAGCTTTGATCCACTTCAGGTTTATTAAACATCCCGAGTACGTCACGCCAGGCCAAAGGATGGTTTTCAGAGAGGTCAGTATCTATTTTATTGTCATTATGCCTAATTTTAGTCTTGCTACGTGTTATAAACCTAATAAGAAGAAAAGTAAGTTTTTGATTGATTTAATTTTAGAATTTCTCGTCGGTAATGGATCAATCTTTATCCCTTTTGAACTAAGGTTCTACCTACCCCTTACAAACCCTCACTCTGGCCAGTAATTGAGATTATTACTCCTAGTAGACTCGTCCATTGATTGACTGTCTTCCATATTTTAAGTTGAAGCTCATGAATCTTTTTATTTCATAAGTCCCGCTTGTAAATGATGATAATGTTTTGCACATTGCTGTTACTGTCGTTTTGACTCAGCAAAGATAAGTTACCGATTTGTTTTCTAGAAAACAACAACACTGAGCAAGGTAATACATGAATTATTAAACGTTTAAGGAAATTGGTGCACTTTCTCCAGAAGCAAGAACAAAAATCATAAAATCCTGCGCGTTAGATAATGGAAACGTATTCATTAAAGCTGTAAGCAAGGCACTCTTACTAAGAACAATAAACAAACGTTTAGTTGTTTATTGTTCTTAGTTGGACTAAAAGGTTGATTCTGGATCTGGTATCTTGGGTGAAGGCTAAGCATATGAGAACTAACTTTTATTTCTCCTAACCCCAGAGAATTGTGGAGAATAGGAACGATAACTGCATATATTGTTACGAGAACATACATTGTATGGTTGTGACAGGTGTTTCGCCAAAAGAATCAGAATAGAAGCGGAGCTGGGGACATATTTCACGGTGGAGAATACCAACGCAGTGATGCCTGCCAATAGCAGATCTTTTAACATCCTTGAGAGTAACAATGGAAACATTGATACGTAGAACAGTGTAGAAAGTTTTGATGCTATGGTCTCCACGAAGAATACCTTAGCGGTGATCACGTGGTTACCAAGGAGGGGTGGTTTTTAGCAGGTAGGACCACACCAACGTATCTGAAAGAGTCCGGCACTACCGGGGAAGGGGTTAACCTGTACCTGGTACCTGAGCTCGCTCCCAAATATCAAATGGAATAACTGGTTGGTTAAGAATATTTTTGTCATTATAGTACATAACCTTTAATCTACATTCTTTACATGTCCTTGATATTAACCAAACTATAATAACTGCCCTATATGTTTTAATGTAAACATTGTAGCCACTTATTGTATAAAAAATAAAAATCTGATAAAAATTCAAGACGACAACTTCTAAAGTGTCGAGGGGGGGTTTGTTCTTATTTTTAATAGAGTTGAGGGCATGAAATCCCCCCTAATCGAAATGCTGAAATGACGCCCTTGGGCTCAAATTAGATGAGTTATGATAAGATAGTCACCATCCTTCACTATTTATAACAGTCGTGAATTTGTCTGAACGCGTAGATGTCTTTCAACCAAACTTATACAAGAAAACCTACAACTTTAGACGAGCTAATTACTCTATGTTATATGAATCTATTGCAGGTATTAATTGGGGAACTTTATCACAATTAAATGACGTCAATCAGTTGACTGATGAGTTCTATGCTAAACTTTATTCAACCCTTAATGACTTTGTCCCCACATATAGAAATTTTAAACGGAAATTTCCTCCGTGGTATAATTCTGATATCATCCACAATATCAAGCTTAAAGAGAAATATCTTCGTAAGTATAGGAAAACAAATAACATTTATTTCTATGATCAATTTAAGCAGCTAAGGAAAAATAGTAAATTGGAAATCAAACTTGCTTATCACTCTTACACAAAAAAAATTGAGAACAACATAACAAACGACTCACGGCAATTTTGGTCATACATTAATACCAAAAACAAAAGTTCTCGCATTCCTGCCTGTATGTTGTATAATAATGAAACTTATTCTAATCCACAAGATATAGTGAATAAATTTGCTGAATTCTTTGAAAGTGTTTTTGTGACATCAATTGGTTCTGTCAATTATACTGCTACAACTTTTTTTAAGTCCAACTTTTGTGATGAAATCATAAATATTAGCAATATTACTGAAAAAGAAATAATCGCGGCTGGCAGTAAATTGAAAAACAAAATGACCTCTGGATGCGATAATATTCCATCTTTTTTTGTTAGAGATTGTATTTCTGTTTTAGCTCATCCATTAAAAATTGTATTTAATGCTGCTTTACAATCGTGCAATTTTCCAGACATTTGGAAAGAAGGTAAAATTATTCCAGTATTTAAATCTGGCAATCGATCACAAATTTCTAACATCGCCCTATATCAATATTATCAAATTTCTCAAAAGTTTTTGAAATGGTAATATATAATGGTATATATCCTTCCGTCTCTAAATATATATCTACTTTTCAACATGGTTTCATGAGTAAGAGATCAACTGTAACTAATTTACTTTCAGTAACTCAAACATTATCTGAAACTGTGGATACGGGTGGTCAGATGGATGTTATATATACGGATTTCTCAAGGGCTTTTGATAAAATGGATCACAGTATATTGATCAAGAAATTAATTCAGTTCGGATTCTCTTCAAATCTTATCATGTTTTGTCAGTCCTATTTGAAAGCTAGAAAACAATTTATTTTTCACAGTGGATACACCTCATATAAATATACAGCCAATTCAGGTGTTCCCCAGGGATCAAATCTTGGGCCTTTACTGTTCATTTTATTCATAAATGATATTGATCATTATTTAGACTCAGACAGGCTACTTTATGCAGATGACATGAAAATATTTCTTCCCATATATGATGTGACTGACTGTATAAAACTACAATCCAACCTAGATATACTACATAACTGGTGTTCTGAAAACAAATTAACATTAAATATTTCCAAATATAAAGTAGTATCATACACCAAGAAAAAAATCAAGGTTGGATTTGACTATAACATTGATGGAGATTGTTTGGCACGTCATTTAAGCACTAAAGATTTAGGGGTGATATTTGATTCGCAATTGAATTTTATAGAACATATTGAGACTAAAGTATCGGAAGCGTGTAGATTGTATGGTTTTATTGTAAGGAATTCTCGTGGTTTTCAGAATATCGCTGCGTTAAAAGCTCTTTATTTATCTTATATTCGCTCCAAATTAGAATATTGTTCAATTATTTGGTATCCATATTATAGCAATCATACAGCTAAGCTGGAATCTGTTCAGAAAAAGTTTTTAAAATATTTGGTTTTCAAAACAAGTGGAGCTTATCCTTCAAGAGGCGTTGACTATCAATTTCTCTTAGAAAATTTTAATTTTGAAAGCTTAGCTCTTCGTAGAATATTATCATCATTATCTATTTTATATAAATTATTTCACAATGAAATCTTTTGTCCGGAAATTCTAAGTAAGATAAACCTAAGTGTACCTAAATATAACAATAGACATTTTTTACCTTTTTATTGTGTAGCATCAAGGACTAATTTATTACTAAAATCGCCAATAAACACTATGTGCAATAATTTCAATAACTTATGTAGATCATGTGATTTATTTATTGATAATGTTAATGTTATAACAAATACCGTTAGCTCTAACTATTTAAAATAATTGTAAACTTGTATTTTTAGCATGCTACTTTTCTAACTCTAATGTATTTATTATATTGCTCTGTAAAGGGATTGATATCTGTTGGGCAATAAAGGCTATTATTATTATTATTATTATTAACTCATGTGGGTGCGGGTACTGAGCTGTGGCTGTATATAGAATTATATGAAGTTTATTGTACTAACCCTTACTATGTGAAAGTCCATCTTATTAAGAACAGTAAACAACTAAATGGTTGAATGAATAGTGGAAGTTGGAAATATTTAGAATTAGTCAGAAAGTAGTTGTTTTCCTGTAGAAAACAGTCAACATATTTAGAAAATTGGTTTCTGTTTTTGTAGGAGGAAAGACGCGCCTAAAAATGTTTGTTTTTTGTTTAACAGGGACGAACTAAAGCAGTTGGCAACGTAATTAGAATTCTGTCGCACTCTACACCGACCCACCAAGGAAATAGATCGAAACAGAGTAAACAACAACGATACGGAAGCGGACATCAGCATAAACAAGAAAAAAATCACGTTAAGAACGAAAACATTCAAGAGGTACGTTCAAACATTGCCACCAACGAAAGGTATATTTTTTTGTATTATTTTCTCGTTACCACATCTTCTGTTTCATCCTCTATATTATTCAGATACAAAGTTTGTTTACTAAGTGGTGGTATTTTCAGGACGTAGATCAAGATATGACGGAAAACGGTGTTGAGGATTCGGGGGGTAAACGGGACAATACAACGCAGAAAAATGGATTTAAGAGGGGTCGCAGTCGACGCGGAGGTCGGGGGAAAAGTAATAACAATAATCCGAATGTAAGTTTGGGAAAACCTCTCCCAGACGTGACCAATATCACTCCCCTGTCAACTGCAAATAGAAATAATGCAGCAAAAGTGCAATAGATGAAGTCTTCAAGCTTCCTTATGAACAAAATTTTGTAAAATCACCTAAAATTCGTTTTTATTTAAATAGATTTTTATTTTGACCTGAATCGGTTTACTTGACATACAATGATTATTTAAGTATACTGTAATACTAATTTTTTTAGATTTTTGTTGTGCTGTTTTTTTTTATTAAAATAAATCACTAAACCACTTAAAATGTAAGTATTATTTTTCCTATCTTGGTTTCGCATGATGAATTTAAAATACTTCCATTAAAGTTCTTTTCGCAAGCAATACGACACTTAGCGCTAGCTCCAACAGCACCTAGGCCACGTTTTGTGCTTAAAACATATACGGGGTTGGGACAAAGTATGGAACCAAGTAAATATCTTTTAAACCAAAAGAGGGATATTTATGAAAATTTGCAGTTAAGTGCAATGGAACAAAACGCATCTGATGTACATTTTTTTGATAATATACTTCCGGTTTAACCGGAAATGCCATCAACTTCTTCAATTTAAATGGGACACCCTATATATTTTTACAGATTTTGAAAGAGCTTGTTATTTTGAATTCATACATACTGAGTTTAATGTAAACAAATTTGTAAAAACGAGGAATAACTCACCGTTAGTGGTACAATAGATGTACATTAGGTGGGCTAAGTGGGAGGGTAAGTTGAGTGGTTGCATTTCCGTTGCTGACAAGGTAACCGATACCTCGGGTGGATTGGTCCCTGTTTCTACGGAATGTTTAAAATCCAGAGAAGCTGGGCGGGACTTTGCTAAGGTTATCGGTTACCGATGCGATGATTCGAATTTTGTCTTGAAAAAGACAGTCTTTGGTAGCATGGCTTTTTCGGTTGTCCCTGACAATTGACGATGCCTAGGACAAAGTCCATCAAAATCTAGAATGGGCGTTGGGATTTATTCTCTCCTGTGGTTTCATCTTCTTCCCGTTTGTTTCCTTTAAGTTGCTTTTTCGTCTCTCAGTGCTGTTTGCGGCTCTGAGAAATGCTGAATTTCCTTGAAATTTGCTAAAATCAAGCATAAAAGACAACCTAATGAAAATGAACAACTAAACCCCCATTCCCTAGTTAAAGAATTTACCATAGATTAGGGGAAAGGATAACTTACATAACCTAAACAACTATTAATCTAGGCCCAAATAATTTAGGATCCTTTGTACTGGTCTGTAAAGAGTCTGTATGTCTTTTTCCATGAATCATAATCCTAATTATACATCCTCCAAGGATCCTCATTTATCCTCCAACCCGAACGAACTTCACTTCAATCAGTCTTTCATCTTTCTTCTATTTACATTTTGATTATTTTGACCTAACCTAAAAATTTGTTTGATGAAATATACGCCTACTTTTTAATGAATCTTTTTTTAAAGTTAAATTTTCAAGATGATGCAACAATATATGAAAGAATTAGAACAAGTAATTTTTTTATCAAATATGTAACAAAATGGTCAATCAATATTTTCTTATTTTAAAGGAACCTTTCGACGCTGAAGAATTTGTAGAACGTTTGGCTTGGAGAACTTTGGCAGAATCAAAAAGCGATGGGGACGAAATTAATCCTGCCCTTTTGCACGAATCTTTCGTACAAGCTATAAAGTAAAAGACAAGCCTCAATAAATATAACTTATTTTATTCAATTTTAGAAAAGATAACAAACCCATAGCCCACAACACTTTTAATAAAAATTAATTTTTTGTTTATAGAGATTTGAATTTGCTACATGAGCGACAACAAAAGAAATGTGAAAAAATTGAAGTAGCAGTTAGAGAAGATGAAGCAACATTTTTCCAGGAAATATATAATTTATTAGAAAACAATAAGGTAAGTTTTAAGTGTCTGGGTTCAAGTTGTATGTTATTACAAAATTATACTATTATTATTTAGCAAGCCATGGAAACATTTCAAGAGTTAGATGGTAAAATTAATCATGTAGCAACAAAAGTACTGCATCTGGGTGATCAGTTAGATAGTGTTAATGGACCCAGATCAAGAGTTGTGGATGCTTTGAAACTGATGATACATGTAACTGAATTTTTATCAGAAGAATCAATTTTATCGCCAATATTTTCAACACCTGAACTAGTAAGATATATTTTAATTTTCCATATATATGAATGTTTAATTGTTCTTTTGTTAGATAGATGAGGCTGCAGATATAATCCAGAAATTATATTTAATATCTCAAGACTTACCTCCAAAGTAAGTAAAGTAAGATATATAGCCTTAAGATTTTTAAATAATTACTAATTTTAGATTTGACATTGCAAAGAGAAAAATAGAAAGAAAATATTCTGATATTGAAAAAGCTTTAATAGAGGAATTTGTACTAGCCATGGATAATGAAAATTTAAATAGAATGAAGGAAATAGCAACAGTATTGTCACAATTTAAAGGATATTCTCAATGTGTAGATGCTTATATAGATCACAGTCAAGTGGTAAGTAATTATAATTAAAATAAAAAAGCATTTTATATTAATATTTTTAGGGCTGTCTATCAAGCAAAGATGTTTTTGTAAATTTCCTTACTCTGTGCAAATACAATAATGAAATTATATTAAAAGTATTCAGTAATCCTGAACAAGTAATGGCTAAATTTGTACTAAATATATACCAACTTAAATTAGTGGAACACATTGAACAAAGGTTACACTCAAAACTTGGCACTTACAGTTATTTGCAGACATTGTATGAACTCTATTCCAAGTAGGTTATAGAACAATATATATTCTTATATTTTTAACTTAAGATAACATTACTTGCAGTTGATGTTTCATATTTATTTATTATTTTAGGACCAATCAATTATCAAATGATCTGAGAGCCTTCAATATGGGAAATGACAAAAATTATTTAGCTAAATTAACAACCAACATTTTTAACAAATATATCAATGATTATATATCGTAAGTATGTCTTTATGTTTGAACATTGTATTAAATAATTCAGTTATTTTTAACTTTAGCATGGAATTAAAGTGCCTCAAGGAAAGATGCTCAATGAATTTGCAGAAATACTATGAGTCCAAAAATCATCAAAAAAAACAAATACAATCAGGAGGGTGAGGAAAATTTTAAATATTATCTTAACGCCATCCCCTTAAATACCTTACACTGCACTAAAAATTGTAATCTTCTAGGTAAATCTTCAAAAAGTTTTTGTCTCTCTCAGTAATCCACTATTACTGCTACTTAAACTAATATGACCTACAATATAATCCCTTTAAATAAATTAGAATGTAGACTTTGTAGGTGCACTTTTACTAAAATAATAAAAGGTAAATTTATACTCTAAATAACTGTAGGTTAAGTATGTGTTTTTTATAGATTTTATATTTTTTTATTTTATTGTTTTTGTATTTTCTAATATGTTGTAATGTCTCTTCTGAAGAGGTTTTATCTATTTAATGAGGTAACTCTAATGATTTCCTTTGTAAGCTGAAAACGCATAGGTACAGAATTTAATAAAAAAATTATACATTTAACCTACAGTTTTTTAAACTCCCCAGATCTTGCAGATCTCCGAAAAACCTTCCAAATACTTTCTTTCTCATCTCCAGATTCTATTTTATTCAAGCTCCACTTTTTCTTACTTCCACAAATCTTGGAAAGAAAACAATACCATCATCATCTCTAACCAGGAAAAATCCATATAAAGAGTGAGTTAAACAGTCCCCATCCATTTCATTAGCATGTGAGAAGTCCTTTAAACCTCCTCACTATTGCCTCTAAGGCAATCAACCAACCATTATTATAGTGCAGTCGCCGGAAACTTATGATCATTTACTACTCCCTTCAACAGTCAAGTTAATTTACTCCTATTTCTTAAACCGCATTACCAGCGTTAAAATCTCTTTCCTATCCTTTACTCCACAAGTCTATCATAAATATCTAAAAGACCTCAAAACCCTAGAGGAAATTCCTAAATTCTTTAATAAATCATATATGGAGGGAATTACACAATGAAAAACCTCCTGTTACTTGGTTGGTTCCCAGCTTTATAAATACATTCATTACAGCCTTCAATTTTGGTGACAATTTTTGATTTGTTTTGTCTTAGCACCTAATCTTTCAAAAAATATGCAACGGGAGATTTTGGATAACATGATCAGTATGTAAATTAAATTAAATACAGTATGTTTAACAATAATTCATAAAACACTAACTCGTTCGTAACAAATAGCTTTTACCCAAACCCATATGATATTAATAAATGCAAGACTGTAGACTTTGTACACACTTGATGAAATAATAAAGGAAGGAAATTTTTTTGTATATTAAAAACCGTAGGTTAAGTGTGTAAAGTGTATATTAAATTCGGTAACTGAGCGCTTTCGGCTTATAAGGCCATCATTAGTTACTTCGTTAAAAGATAAAACCTCTTCAGAAGAGACATTAAAATCATATAAGTTAGTTAAATTTTAAAATTAAAACAGCTTTAATATACACTTTACACACTTAACCTACGGTTTTTAATATACAAAAAATTTTCCTTCCTTTATTACCATATGATATTAGTCTTGACGCAATTCCAACACTCCCAAATCAATCAACTCTTCAGCCTTTCAGCTACACTTATCACCACAACCTTCCCCAAACTGCACCCTCTCTAATTTTTATCCCTGCAGAGGATATAAATCTGAATCTTTTTAACCTCCTTCATACTTTGCGCGATTTACTTCTTTGGTATTTTCTTTCTTATACTTATTTTTTAGCTTTCAAGACCTCCGCAGAGACCTGCAGGCTGTAATAGGAACCAGAGCAAATATTAATATTGCCCAAATAGAAAATTACGGTGGAGAAACTTTTCTTTCCGAAGAACTAGCCATCACCATACTTCAAGATACAAAACACGCGTTCCAAAGATGTCATTTGGTAATTTATTAATCAAATTGCATAGATTAAAACTTCCTTTTAATTGTTTCTTTCAGTTATCCAAACCCACGGAGCGAGCAAGTAACGCGGCACAAATTTTGGACAGATTAATAAATAGCCTTTTAGTGGAACACGTCGATTATGCCGTTGAATTAGGATTGCAAGCTGTACCTGTAGTAGAAGGCGCCAGGAACCCACCCACGTTGTACTTTTTCAGCGTAGTGCACCATAGTAATAACATCATACATTTGGTCGAGAAGCAGTTCATGGATTTATTTGTACCATTGGTCGAGTAAGTTTTAGAATCGGTTTCTAAACATCATTTACCACACTTTTTTAGGAACACCCCCAAACACAATGATTGTTTGCAGAAAAAAAAGTTTGTATTGGAAGACACAGAACGCAAAATAAATACAGGCTTAGATAGGTGAGTTTGTTAAGATGATCCTTAAAAATTGTTAATTGATGTATGTTTAAGGTGTCTAAACGCCATAGCTACGTGGGTAAAACTATATCTTCAAACAGAACAAAAGAAATCTGATTTTAAACCTGAATCGGATGATTTTGATACTGTGGCATCACCTGTAAGTTATTTTCACTTGATCTAACACTTATGGTCTTACATTTTAAGTAAATTCTTTTAGGCATGCAAAAATGTCATAAACTACGTAAATAGTATTATAAAAGAAGTGAAAACGAACTTAGATGGTAATAATGTTACTGCTATATTACAAGAAATGGGAGTTAGGTTACATAGAGTGATATATGATCATATGTTGCAGTTTCAGTATAATACAGCAGGTAAGAACAATATCAGAGGTGTAAACAATTTGAAAACAACATCGTTGATTTTAAAAAAGCATATGACTTCATAAAGGTAATGGTACAAGTCAGAAATATTCTTTTTGTTTTTTATACTTTATTAGCAATCAAAACATGTACAGTTCTTTAAGCTAATGGACAGGCTTCAGATCTCTACTGTGGCGTCATGAGGTCTTCTCCAGCGACAAGTCCTCTTTACCCGTTTTGTAGGTCTGCTGGCCAGTTTCATTTTAGTCTTCTACCATCTTGTGGTTCTATAAGTGGATGGTGTAATGTGTTTTCATGGTTAGCCGGACGTTTCTTACTTCGTTCTTTTATGGCATCTTTGACAAAACTGACGTTTAGGTCTTGGTGTAGGGTTACGTCCATGCGAAGTATTTTGGACTGGCTTTTCTATTTGATTTATTTGCCCAACCCCAGAGCTCAACACCATACATCCAGATAGGCTTGATTGTAGTTTTATAGAGTAGGAGCTTGTTTTCAAGTGTTAATTTGGATTTTCTACCAATTAGTCAGTCTTTCAGGTCGATTTGTTTGCGTTTTTTAATGATATGGTCTTTCCATGAGATCCTTGAGTCTAGGTGCATGCCTAAGTATTTCATGTTAGTAGCTTGTGGTATATATGAATTGGATGACACTGGTCTTTTCTTAGAGTGAAGGTCACTTGGACGGATTTTGTTTTGTTTGTCTTGATTTTCCATTTGTTCAGCCACGTTTGGATGTCATTTACATGTGTCTGCAGAATCCTGGAAACTGCAACTGGATTTTCATTGATTGTTAAGATGACTGTGTCGTCGGCAAAGGTATCCATAATGGTTTCGTTATTTCCTGGTAGATCTGCAGTGTATAATACATATAGTAGTGGTCCCAGGACGCTCCCCAGTGGTACGCCTGCTTTTATTGGATGATTATCGGAAATGCTTTCATTAATTTTTGTTCTGAACTCTCTGTCGCTTAGATAAGATTTTGGCAGTTTGAAGTATGTGATTGGAAGACAGTTTTTGATATTATATAATAGGCCTGTATGCCAAACCCTGTAGAATGCCTGGCTAATATCTAAGAACACTGAAGTACAGTATTTTTTTCCTCTAGTGCTTGATTTATTGTGTGGCTTATCCTGTGGATTTGTTGAATAGTTGAATGTTCCTTCCTGAATCCAAACTGGTGTAGTGGTATCCATTCCTCGGTGTTTGGGTCTGAGTTTATTCTTTGTAGTATTGATCTTTCAAGGACTTTTGACAGAATTGGCAGTAAGCTTATTGGGCGATATGAAGAGATAGTGTTTGGGTTTTTGCCTTGTTTTGGAATCATTATTATTTTTGCAGTTTTCAGCAGTTTAGGCCAATAATCGAGACGTAATATAGCATTAAATATGTGGGTGATAAGTATTTTACCTTTCGTAGGTAACTCCTTTATCATTTTTGGGGTTATTTTGTCAATGCCAGGAGCTTTTCTGGGATTTATGCAATTGATTTCCTGTTGAACTTCGTTAACCGTTAGTGGTTTGTTTGCTGTCACGTTTGGAGGAATTTCAGATAGTTTTCTTTTATTTCAGGATTAGGTACGTTGTTGTTGGGAGTAAACACTTTTGCAAGGTGTTCCGCAAATGGTACACTGTTTTTCCTTCATCGCTTCTAGCCCACTGAAGATTATGTCCTAATTTGTTACGAATATGTGGGACATGAGTTATGGGTTTCCTAGAATTTTTGACTGGTTGCCAAATCGGTTAAGACTAGTTATGTAGTCCCGAAAAGATCCTTCTTTCAGTCAGAAATGATTTCCAATTGAAAATGAAATAAGACAGATTACCCCCCCTTTATTACTCAGCTTTGCTATTAAGTTCGTTAGTAAAGCACAGCTGGAACCGACAAATAGCTTTACAACACAGGAATCAAAAATAATGATGTAGGTAGTCCATTCGGGACAGACATTGAAGTAGAAAAAGTTCGGGACTGTAATTTGTTTTTTAAACGTGGAGGGTGAGGTTGGAAGTCTACATATCGATTGTCGGCGCAATCTCGCCTGTGGATTCGCCGCTAACTTGATTTGAAGTTCAATTTTTTTGTTTTTCTAAATAACTTTAATTTTTAACTTTAAAGCAAATATGGTAGCATGCAAAGTTGTTGCCACAATCATTTTTACGCGAGGATCAATATTTGCAGAGTGATACTATTAAACTTATCATTTATGTCTGTCCCAATTGGACTACAGGCACAGAGGCACAGTTCACCCCAGAGATGCAAAGGAGGTTTGAATCCTCTTTGAACACTGGGCCGGAAAAATGGGTCTTTAGGTAAATGAAGATAAGACTAAGTATACTATGAATTAAGCAGAATTAGGCCGTTACAGAAGAAGAATATTTGGGAGCAGTAGTAACAGTACCTGTATTAATTTCAGGAACAAAGCGTATTAAACCCTAGTGAGGGTTTTCAGTTGAAATAAATGTATTTAAAAGATAGCAAAAATAAGGACAACAAAACGATAATCTTTGGACGCTGTAGACACGAAACACCAGTAGAGTGGCATGGTAAGGCAAATCGCTTAAGATGGACAAAACATGCATTAAGATCAAATCAAAACACAACCGATCGGTAGGACAGCTAAACTATTACTAATGATGGCAAATGAAGAAACACTTCTCATATCAACGTATTGGAGAAGCCTGGTGGTAGAGAGTGAGGTGACTGTCCAAGAAGTTTTAAATTTGTTATCTACTTAATTTGGAGGTTCAACAATGTAGGATAACTTCATAAAATGGACAAGAATGGTGAAAAATAGTAAAAGTGGTCAAGATCCACCTGTTGTAGAACCAAAGTAGTAGCAGGTTGGTGTCAGTATCGCTGATAATTTCCGAGCTATTCTGCTGCAGTAATAATAATAATAAGTTTATTTTTCATACGTAATTGAAAATACATGAACAAGTGAGTAACATTTATCACTAACAAATTTGTATAGATTAATGAGTGTTAAGTGATGTGTAGATGATAATATCGATTCCAGGTCCTCTGGGTTTAATTAGATAAACTCTTAAGCTTTCATATTCACATTCTGCTGCTGTATTCTTTGGTAACCTCTCCCAACCGATTTAATTATAGCTACAAAAGTTATGATCAGTGACGCGATCGAGGTAAATAGTAAATACGCGTCATTTGAAATAACTGAATTTACTGTCGTGGTATGTATTTGCTTTTTTTCGGGCTTCTAATTGTGTATCAGGTAATGAAAATGGTGTTGCTGAAAGACGCAATCAAACCTTGATGGAGAAAGCAAGGTGTACGCTCTATACTTCGAAGCTCAGTAATGAATTTTTGCCTGAGGCAATCAACACTCCTGAAAAATCTGAGCCCATCTAAAACACTGCAACAGAAAACTCCCAGTTAAATATGGAACAAACAAAGACCTTACCTCTTTAAATTACATGTGTTCGGATGCAAGGCCTTAGTCTTAGTGCATGTACCAAAAGAAAAGAGAATTAAGCTTGATCACAAATCAGAATACATTTTTGTGGGAACAGAAAAAGCTGTTTGTGAGCAGGGATGCAGTTTTTTTCGAAAATGACACTTAGTCAAAAAGGTCCCGATATATTCGCAAAAAAGGTGTAGCTCCCATGATTCAATTTTTCCTGCTGTGTCTTGTAAAATCCATCGGGGTATTTTTATAGTTTTCAAAAGATTCAAATTTTTTAACCATTCCAAAAAAGTATTTTTAATATCATAGGGTATACATCTGTGTTCCAATCAAGTTTCAAATTTCATGCTTTTTGCAGAAGTTTCTTCGGAATGAGTAAAACTGGGCATGCAAAACCATTTGGATCAAAAATACTGTGAGCAACTGACAAAATTACTTTCTTGGTATCAAAAATAACTCTCAACTGGTCTTGTTTTATCATTTTTCAAATGAACTATCATGATCATAGTTTGCAAAAATACTTGGTTGCTGCATGTCTGATTGGATAAGTTTTCAGATCTGGGTTTTGGCGCGTCTTTATCTGAGGTTTCTTTGTTACATATAACTGTGGTGTGTTTGCCTAAACATTTATCGCATTTCAACTTGTTACCATTTCTAAAGTTTTTATAAAAATGACATCCTTTTTGACTTAAAATCTTTCTCTTTTCTTCCATTCTAAAGTCGTTTTATTGGCTTCTGAACAAGAATAACGAATGTTCTGCTTTGCAAAAAATTCATTTCTGCTTACCATGATTAATAAGATCAGCTGCTGTGGGAAATGTATTTTTGGAGTCGGTTGTATCATATTTCTGGCGATTTTTGTGTAGATCAAAGCCTGATGATGCGAGGTGAATCCGTTCAACCTCTTTCTTTAAAAATGACATAAGGTTATCTAATCTGTTTTTAAGTGGTGAATCGGAATTAAAATCTACACTTCTCTCTCTTCTCTTCGGGTAAACATGACTCGACTATTGGATATAATACTGCTGCAAATTTATCTGAAGTTACGTGGACAGTTTCTAGGGATCTCATCTGTCACAAACCACTCATCCTATAGACACCCCACGCCCGTGTTAGACTTCTTACCCATTTTATAGTTCAAAGCACGATCATCGGATGTCGCTAGTAGTTTTTGACTCCTGCTGTATAGGCAACTTACAATTTAAATTGCGTCAAGACCCATCTGTTGTTCTGTATCAAAATTAAGAAATATTAAAATCCAACAATGGCGCGAAATTCAAATCCAACAATAGCGCGAAATTCAAATCCAACAACGGCGCGAAATTCAAAACCAGAATTGCGCGGAATTAAAACTCCGCGAATGTACGGAAAAAAATAAAACAATTACAAATTTAAATTTTTTTTTATTTGTTCGTTGCAAAAATACAAATAATACAAAGAGTCTTAATTCAACAACTTAAATTTGGTAAAGCACAAAAACTACTTATCGTCGGCTTAACATGCAAATGTCGTAAGTCCACAATTGGTCAAAAATAGACTTGAAATGTTGTAAGTCCCAAAAAAACCAAAAAAAAATTTTTTTGTTAATTATTTTCCATAATTTGGTAAATTAGATATGTTTAAACATTTGGTAAAAGTTTTTGTTTAAAAAAATTTAATATACCAATATATATAGGAAGTTTTTTAGCTCTCCTGTAAAATTTACAATTTAGGACTTACTACATTTACATGTTAAGCCGACGTTATACAAATAAAAATTAATTTACATTTGAAAAATACATTAAATTTAATTTTAGGTTTAGTCTAAACAACAAATAATTTTTAAGCATTTTCTTTTAAAACATAGATGGGATTTCAGATTTATATTTTTAAGTTAATAAGTTTAAGTTAATAACATAGTAATGTTTCTGCAGCAAAGAACTATAAACAGCGTAAATACATAAGAGCATAAAATTAAAAATATAATACATTAAATAAACTTTTAAACTGTACCTGAGACAGTATGCTGAGGTTTTTTAATTTTTTGTTTTTTTATTCGATTATTATAAATTTTAATAGCTTGCAACTTAATACAATTCTTCCCTTTGTACTGCACTTTACCAGATAATATAAGATTTACATTTCTGCACCAATTATGTAAAATTGTTCTTATTGAAAGTTTTATTATTAAATCAATCAGGTCCGATACATGTTCTTTGTCACAAGAAATAAAATCAAACTGCACTGTTTGTTTTACATAACTATTTATTTCTTGTGACAAAAAACTACTATATGGCTCCTGATTTAAAAATGCATATATTATTTTAATAATCCAATCAAACGCAAATGTAAATGCAGGGGTTGGATATTGTAACCTTCTAGCAATGTCACCACCATATTCTCTAGCAGAAATGAGTGCATGACATGCGGATGTGCCTGTGCTATATAAGCATGATTTGCAGCTGGAGCATTTAATATTTTTTTTAATTTTTTTCAAAATAAATCCACACACATAATTTGTTGACAACTGCTGCAGAGTTGCAGACAATGTTGTGTTGTTTGGTGGATGACAAGTTATATTTATAGTTTTATTTACATTTTCAGATAAAGGGACACTGTGGCCAAACAGTTTACTTATAGATATAAACATATTTTCACAAGTGTCATTTTCGCAATTGAATGAATGCTTGTAAAATGACATTGTCGTATTAAAAAATAAGGTCTTGAAAATACCCACAAACTGAGCACTGGAAGGGTGCGAGTTTAGGGCACCAAAAGCTCGCAACTGCCCAAATGCGTTTTCAAGTGGGTCCTGGTTTAAACGCCTTGGTAAGAGATACTCAAAACCTTTGAATTTTAATATACTCCATATTGCCCTAATATTTCTAATATTAAATGCCCAATTTTTAAGGCTTGGTGGTATTGCCAGGTCCCTGTCTGATATTTTCTGGAACCTCATAGTGCTCAGTAGTGGTAACGCTTCTTCTTTCCAAAAGCGAAGATGCTCCGAGGTCTCGCTTAAACCACATCTTAATGTCTTTCCATATTCTGGATTCTTGTTTGATCCATTAAATGAATCGAACAGCCGATCAAAGAAAGACAATAAAACTGCTGTATCCTCGGCGTTTTTTCCAATTACCTCTTGTGAATCTGTAAAAAGTTAAGGTCATATAATAATTTTAATGTAAATAGTGTTTTCATTATAAAATAGGTACCATGTAATTATTGCAATCACAAAGGTGTGTTTCAAATAAAAGTTGTGTAACCATGACTAAAATTATAAAGCACCATTAGATATTTTCATTATTTTGTGTCAAGCAAGGGATTACATATGATTATGTTATTGATGGCATGTTAAATAATTTAGTAACAATTTCCACTTTTATTTACCACATTTTTTGTTAATACAATAAAAATAGGATCGCTATTTGGAATACACTGTGAAAGTGTTATAATAAATAGATTAAATGGATAACTTACCAAGTCTGCTGACTAGTTGAAGAGTAGCAGCAACTCTTTGGCTGAATATCTGAGCCGCATTCCGTACCTTCATTTTCTTTAATTTCTTTTCATAAATATGTTCATCGTTTAAGTGGGGTAGAACTCTTAATCCATCTGATGCCAAGCTGTCAAACTCATATAATTTTTGAACATGTTCCCACTTGGCAGTTTTTGTGGTGTTTTCTTTTACATAGGAAAGGTTTTTTTTTATTAAATTGTTCCTCATACCCTCAATTAAATGAGGAGGATCATAAATGGGAAATATTTGGCATTCTTGAATTTCAAAAGAACCTTCCCTGTATTTGTCCTTATTGTTCCTTAAATAAAGTTGTTTAGTCTCCTCCATTAGTTGATTAATGACAGCAAAATTTTTCTGGTCACAAATAACTGTCACTGGTTTTAAATTTATCGATATAAGTTCTCTTAGAATTTGTTTTAATAAAATTTTTACTTGAGGAGTTTTTGCGCCTCCTCTACTGGCCAAATGGAAAGATAAGGGTGCTTTCCATGGCTTCTTAATTCCTCTTACCATAAATACTAACGCATGGTCTGCTAGGTGGCCCTCTCTTCTGCCATCGCCCATATCTTCAAAGCCCTCTATTAGGCCAAGGTGTTCATTAAAATGCAGCCCTGGCATAATTGCCATCTCGTCAAAAAGAACTGCAACATACTTATCGCTCTCACCCATTTTACTCACAATTTCTTTTAGTGATTCAAAAATTACCTTAAGAATTCCTGGTCCACCTATAACTTGTTCTAACAGCCTAGATAAAGTGGTTTTGCTTGGCAATACAAAAAATGTAGATAAAAATGAGTAAGATTTTGGGCTTTGTTTATATAGGGACAATGACAAAAGTTTTTCTTTTATTGTAAACCTTCTCGGGTTTTTTGATTTCCCAGTTTCCCTAAATTGGCAGTTGATCAAAATAGAAGCCATTGAATTCACCTTCTCCAAATTGCATTCAAGATTTTGTTGTTTTTTAAATTTTTCGGCTTCAAATAATCTCCGTTTTACGGATGTTTGGCATGATAGGATTCTGTTATACCTTTTGTAAAGATTTCTGTAGGCAGAATACACTTTCTTTTTTTTTGGAGTTAACAATTGTCTTCTGGGAAGGCCAGCATCTTCCAGTATCTTCAAAGGCGAAAACAATATAGTTTCTGGAAAAAAAAAGTTTTTTTAATATAATCATTTTACTTATTATATCAGACTACTAAAGCTAGTCTACTACATAATCCTTTACAAACACAACATATAAATTTATCTTTAAAAAAGTTCATCTGGTCAATTGAAAACAAAAAAGCAGTTTACAATCTCTAGACAGCCCTATGAGGAGCTATAAATAGTTGCAGGCAAAACATTAAAACTAAAATCTTAATCATGATGATAACCCCAATGTCTTAAATGTTAATGAGTTAATAATTAAATCATATATAAAACTTTCAAGAGACTTTCTAGTAGAATTTGAAATTTATATATTTGTTACAATTCTGTTGACATGATTTTACTGATTACTAAACCTTCTAAAACCTCCAAAGGATAATTAATTATTTTTTGTGTTTGTTATTAAAGGGGGGTATCTGTCTGAAAAAATATATAATAAATATAAAGTATACCTTGTGATTTAGATAGCCTCCTAGATGATGGTGTTTCTGATGGTGAACATATTGATGGCAGCACATTTACTGCTTCACCTGAAATATAATATATTATTATTGGATTTTAAGGCAAATTATTGATTAGATAAAGTTAAACCAAAAATTAAAAGTATGTAGGAAAAGATAGGAGAATGAAAGCAGTTTTGTGGTTTATCGTTAAATTGTTTTAATTTCCGTGTATACGACTGAGGACAGTTAAAGATACTTTAAACTCTTGGTTCGACTTAGACTATGTTATTTAAACAGTTAAAACATACCTTGTGATGTGGAAGGCCTGCTAGAAGAACAAGTTGCTGGTATACCTTGTGATGTGGAAGGTCTGCTAGAAGAACAAGTTGCTGGTATACCTTGTGATGTGGAAGGCCTGCTAGAAGAACAAGTTGCTGGAATACCTTGTGATGTGGAAGGCCTGCTAGAAGAACAAGTTGCTGGAATACCTTGTGATGTGGAAGGCCTGCTAGAAGAACAAGTTGCTGGTATACCTTGTGATGTGGAAGGCCTGCTAGAAGAACAAGTTGCTGGAATACCTTGTGATGTAGAAGGCCTGCTAGAAGAACAAGTTGCTGGAATACCTTGTGATGTGGAAGGCCTGCTAGAAGAACAAGTTGCTGGAATACTTGCATTGACTGCTTCTCCTAAAACAGTAGTAGGTACTTAAATATGTATTTTTTAAGGGCGAATAAGAAGACCTACCACTTAAAAACAATGTAGGAATTGCAGTTCTCTGAAGGCGATGTGATGTGTATGAAATATGTATTTCTTCGAAATGTCTAGCATACACCTTTTTACGTTGATACACAACTGTTGCATCCATTTCATTTAATTGTTGATTGTTGATATTTTCCAGCCATTTATTAAAACGTTGTAGATCCGTCAAGGGATTTGGAAAAGAATGGCGGACAGCGAATATATCAGCAACGCAATGAGGAACGCAACACTTTTTGGTTGAAGACATTTTTTATAATCACTATTACTTATAATACAATACTACTATTACTTATAATACAATACTAATAATACAAAACTGTCTATAATAAAAAGTTAATAAGTTTAAAAAAACAATGAACACACAACTCCAAACAAACAAATCACAACTTACCGGACTAACGATGATAACGAAATGGCCGAAAAATAATGGCAATGGCACATCACAGGGATGGAGGGAGAGGGATGGATGGAAGCCTTGTGTTCTATATCCAAGCATAGAACACAAATATTAGCCAATCTTGGTCTGGCAACCAGTATTACCAACGTGTTATTATAGTTGCCTACTCAGACTACTAGCGCCATCCGAGGATCAGGATTGGAACTATTTTTTGGTTCAAGGTCTTGTAACCTACGCGGAATGTCTATAGGATAAGTGGTTTGTGTCATCTGTGCTTCGAGACGGTCAAATAGTGAACAACTTTATTTTGGTATTATAATTGTGAATGACTAATTTTAGAAGCTCTCCGACATAATATTCTATCGTTAGTTTGTGTATTCTTTGATTCTATTAGATCTTCACGTCCAGCTGTAGGTGGATAGCTTTCTGCCAAAATGTGTGCTCGAGATTTTGGAATGGTGTACTGTAGCAATAATTGGAATTTATCTTCATTGTCCAGACTAGAAATATTCATATATTCCTAGTTAAGTATAATTATAGCTATATAAATAGTTGTCACAAAAAATCCTTGGTAGGTATTTCCAATTTGGTTGGAAGAATTTTCTGTTTAATAAGTGAATGTTACCTGGTAAAATTTTGATTCATTCACATCTTACCTTTCTCAATAAGGTTTAGATGCTCTTGAAGTCTAAGGGGCGTTACAACAAAAAAATAAGCCATCTTCTGCAAATGTCTTAGTAGTTGTTTCATGGACTCTAGGTAAATTGTATGTACAGTGGTGCTTGAATGCCCCCATGTGGCACACCAAAGGTAATAGTGATACAGCTCAAAATTAATTAACTTTGTATAATATTGAAAATTTTTCTCATTTCAAATATATTTTTTGTAGGTGCAATGGTGGCCATTTGTGATTTAAATGAATACAGACATTGTACTAAAGCATTAGGACCTTTAGTAACTGAATTATTTGATACATTGCATGCTCTCTGTAACCTTCTACTTGTTAAACCTGAAAATCTACAACAGGTTTGCTCTGAAGATTCATTGGTAAGTTTGCAGAAAAATGTTTTTTATTCAATTTAATATAACAAATATTGTTGTTTTAGGTTAAACTGGACAGAGCAATTCTCAATAATTTTGTTCAACTTAGGAGCGATTTTAAGGTACAAAAGCAAACAATTTTAAAAGTGTAATAAATCTATTAATAAATAATTAAGAATGTCCATTGTTTTTATTTTTCACAATATCCTCTTAGTTAAATCATATTACACACAAGGGTGAAATGAAAGACACATAGACACCTAAAATGACATTTTATTGAATACTTTTAGGATTATATACCTCTTAAATAATCTAATTAAAAAAAGAACTGTTCACAGATCGTCAAATTACAATTGTTAAAATCCCAAGTTTTGACATATCATGGTATCAATCAGTATAATTCCATTGTAAAGGAATGTCATAATAAAGTTAAGAAAATGTGTTGCAGCTGAAATACAAAATGAAAAGACTTGCGTTTTAGCGGAAAAATTAAAATAGACCACTCCACTCAATTACAAGTTTTTATCTGTTAACATTCATTTAAGACGACTAGCCTTATTTTTTAGCGAACAGTATAAGAAAAAATGTTTTATTTTAGAAACCGTGGGAAGTAAACTAGGATAAAATTTATAAAAACATCTTATGGAACTTTACTTCCTTGAGATCCATAATCTTTATTACTTAAAAGTATTTTTATGGTTAGAAAGAATCATAATGTTTTGTATTCTCACCTATTCTCCTATAGAACATTTTTAGTTTATACAATTCTTACACTTATATAAATTAGTATCAAAAGACAAGAAACTTGTATATTTCAATAAAATTATTAGCGCATCCTGTATCTATTGACTTCATGCACCTCTCCAAGTTCTCCCTTAAAATCTAGCTCAATAACAAAATCTAGATCTCTATTATTCCTTGGATTTGGTTTCATGGTAAATACACCATGTATTTCTTCATTTTTCTTAACGGTCATGTAATCTTCAAAATAGAACACAGTTTGCTTCCAATGTGTGTAAGGTGCATCTGGGGCAGTGGTAAAACCAATACGTTTGTGGCATTTGGTAAATTCAACAGTAAAATAGGTAACTAAAGCTTGAACATAATCATTTCTTCTTACTGTAAGCATAAAAGGTGAAGAAAATTCCAGATCTTCTTTTTTTACAGTATATAAATCAACTTCTTTAATTAAAGCTGGGCCAGTAACTACTTGTTTTGGGTCTACAACATCCACAAGAGGTTCACTGATAGCCACTTTACGTATGGAACTCATGTCAAAACCATATACATCATCCCACCAATTGATTTTTTCATCTTTATATTGTCTGTCTTCAATGGCAGTAACAAACAATGAACACCTATCAGGGAATAAGAGTCCATCAGATTTTAACCACTTATCACGTGCAAAAAGAACTGTATCCAGCATGCTTTCATAAAATAAACAATATCCCATCCATTCAGAAATTATAATATCCACTTTTTCAATGCCATCAGGTAAAGTAATTTCTTCCACCTTACCCTTTACAATTGTAATTATATGATCAAGTTTATTTGCTTCTATTATTTTTTTTGCATAATCCACTATATTGGAACATTCGACTGCAAGCACTTTTTTAGCACCTGCTTTAGCTGCAAACATACTAAGGATACCTGTACCACAACCAATGTCCATCACAACTTTTCCCGCAAATAAATGTTTATTGTGATACATTGAATTTCTGTATGTAAGTGTTCTAACTTCGTCTTTTAACATTTCTTCGTGGATACCAAAATGTGCATAAGAATCAAAGTAGTAGTCTCTAGAGGTCATTTCATCGGCAGGTATATCTTCCATTTTTTCACCTTTACTGATGTGATTGTTGATCACTTGGGTCGATGCTACTTCCATAGTCTCCATTTTATTTGATTCGTTGTGATTCTGCAATGAGAAATGCGATTTTTCAACCGGCATTTTTTATAGCACGTGCAATAAAAAACTAAATACTAGAAGGTTATCTTGGGGTATGACAGATGGTTTTGTAAATCAACGTTTCTTTAGTACTACTTAAAACAAAAAATCAGCTTTACCTTTTAGTCAGACGCGATTATTTCTGTCTTAAATGGAACTTTTTCTTGGCGCCGAACTGCAAACGATTGTTTGGCTTTAGAGAAGAAAGATGACATTTCAAATGTCAACTGTCAACCTATTTAATCATTACAGAAACAGTTACACCAATCTAATTTTTTGTCATTATGTGGTATTAACATATTCAGCATTGGTACAACTGATAACCCTAATGTTAATAAATAATTTTAAAAAAGAAGTTCCTTATAAGATCGAAACTGTAAATAAATGATAATAAACTCAATTATATAATAGATAACAAAAAATATCTAGTTTGGCAATGATTGCTTTTACATATTATTTTATATGATATATTTTTTATACGTTTATAAAGACATTTAGGATGTAAAAATATTTTATCAACATTTCTTTGGAACAGTATAATACCTCACACAAAGTATTAAAACTATTTAGACAAATGGGTTATTTATTATATAAGCGCTAGGTATTTTATAATACCTCAGGTTTGGCCTGGAGTGTATTTAGCATTGAATAGTACATTGTATGCAGCAGAATTAAGTTAACTTATCTCTGTAGGCAGGTACTTGATTATTATATAATCATGTTATGTTCTAATCATAACTTCAAAACAGTATTGAGTTTTAATTATCCATCTCATCTTATCTAATGCCCTGTTTAATATTTTAATATATGTTAATTTTGAAATCCTGACCTGTACGCTTACCCCTCACCAATAAAGAGGGTTTCGATTACAGCGCCCCTACTGGAAAACAATAAACACTGCATTGAATTGAAAATGGCGAAATTACAAAGCTGTGCGCATTTCGTTTTCAGTGATTACAGAGGGTGTTTCGTGGTAACTTATGGTAGTGTATATTTGAAATGAACGTTTGTTAAAAAGTGTTAAAGTTATTGTAATCGAATGAATTTATAATAAAAAAATGGATAAAGAAATAAATTCAAAAGAAGGTGATAATGTTTTCCAAGATGACGTCGTTAAACAGAATGAACAGAGAACTGCGTACGCATCCGATATATTAACGAAAACAGTCGAAAGCGAACTTCCGCCGAAAAAACGGAAAACCCGACGCGGGAAATCCAAACGTAGACATCCGTATTTAAAAAATCAAGGAAAATCAAATAAATTGGTCAAACCAGAAGCTCCACATAACAGCAATCAGTTTTTACTCGAAGATCATGCTCTTATGGAAGATCTAGATAAAAACTTGATGTCACCTAATACTTTAAGAACCAGAGATTCAAGTTTCAGCGTAGATTCGGAAGCAGATTTTTACTCTTCACCAGATGATGGTCAGCAATTTTTAATTAAGGACTTTGATGACCAATACGAAACAGTGCAAGCAGAACGACTTCAAAGTATGTCGAAATTAGAACTAATAGAGGAGTATCTTGCACTTGAAGATAAACTTGAACAAGTAAGTATTTAAATTTGTTAGTCTGTTATTTTTTATATCTACTATCTTCAGTTTAAAATGCAGCTATAATTATTAATTTTGATTGCAAAAGGGTTTAAATATGTACATCGTTTATTGGTAATATGTTAGATTATTTTTTAATAAAATCTTTTTATTAAAACATTAAACTTTTGTGTATGTTATTTTATTTGCTTGGTGTAGTTAATTTAACGCATTGTTGTTTTGCAGTTAAGGAAAGGACAGCCAAAGGAAGAAGATGACCTGGAAGATTCTCGGTCTGATCTTAAACAAGAAATAGAAAGACTTACTTTAGAAAATGAGCGTTTAAGAAGGGAAAACGATATGCTGAGAAATAAAGTGAATGATGCATCTGACTCTGAGGATTCTGAAACTGATTCCAGTGATTCCTGTAGTAGTTCATCAAGTTCAAGTAACAGTTCGCGAAATTCGAGTAGATCTCGAAGTCCAATCACTAACATTGATTGTACAAAAACAAATGGGTTATCTAGGACGCAGTCAGTGCTGTAGAATTAAAAAAAACTTTTTATTTTCATGCTCAGATAAAAACACCAAGTAACTAGGCAGGCTTTCTTCATGTAATTTTATCAAATACTGTTTGTGGTGTGTTATTAACAAAATACGATGGTTAACAAATGTTTTGTTGGCTGGTGTACTTTGTTAATGATAATGTATATTAAAATGTTATTTTGATATTGGATTACATTTTAAAATCTTGTAGATATTTAGTGTATAAGAAAAAAGGTCACCGAGTGACAGTGATAAAAATTTGTTAAATATTGAATAAAATGACTTAATAATTTTTGGCACATTTATAAAATTCTGCTTGTTATTATACACATAAAAATATATTATATTCATTGATAGATTTCAAATAATATTAAATTTAAAAAAAATCCTTAATAAAATTTATTATGGAATGTATTTATTAATTTTGTTGATTTTAGTAAAAAAATTGAATACTGAAAAATGCCTGTAATTCATAAACATTTTTTCATTTTTATAAACAATTATTAAGATGATTTCATTGAATTTTCAATTCAAATAGTTTTGTTTTTAAAAATGGGCTCAAAATTATCAACAGGTATTTTATTGCAAAATTGAAGAAATTATATTTAAGAACTTAGTTTTAAAATAAAATACAAAAGACTGATTTAAATAAAAAAAATTATGTACAGATAAAAAGAAGTATTTGAATTATATGTGGAAGCTCTGCATAATATTTTGTGTTAATTTTTCAAATCTGATGCTCTCCATTTAATAATTCTTCATTTTCAGCACCCAACTAAAAGCTACATTTTTAATATCCACCTGTAGATTCACTCATTTTATTTTACAAGAGAGTTTGTATAATAATTCTTGTGTTGCGTCCGTTTTTTTGCATTTATTTATATTTATTTTACATAAAGTTTGCTTCAGAGACCTGAGCATCATCACATCGTAGTCTTACTTATCTTTAATTTGCATTAAGTTACGAATGGTCTCATTTTTTTTAGTCATCTATTAGTAAGTTTACCATACTTTTATCAACTATTCGAATTCTATAATTAATTTCTCTACAAGATAATATGTCGATCGGATTTTTTTGTTCTGATCACAATGAAGTTGATAAAAGTATATATCGAATTATTTTGTGTAAGTTATAAATATTTTAGGTATTTGCCTCATTTATTTATTTGTTTTTTTGTAAATCTAGTTAATTTTTTTATAATAACGTTTTTGTAGATATTTAAATAGAATTATGTGAGTTGTTAATAAGTTCTTATAATAAATATTAATAGTTTTAAATGGAGGTTTTAGTTGATTTTTTTAAGTAAGCTCTGCTATGGTTAAGCTAATAGAATATTGCATAAGAAGCGAACATCTTGCGAGATCGTCACTTTACAGAAGACAGTATGCCTATCAAACAGGTAAATTCACTATAAGTGCCCTGTGCCCTACAATGCTTAACTGAAAGAATAGCCCTTTGCGCTTTTACTGATATAGAGGGTGCTTTTGATAACACCTCGTTTATATCCATCAAAAGGGCACTGGAAAAGAGGAACACAGAGGCCTCACTAGTACAATGGAAAGAGTTAATATTTTACGAACCACAATTATTACAGCTAATAGAGAAGAAGCGGTGACCGTGGCTACAGCTGGAGGAATGCTGTGGTCACTATTGAGGTCAAGCATGATAAAGTAATCTCAAACTTACTACAAATTGCCTTAACACTGTCAGGCCCTTAACGAACAGTTTCTCAGGGGTGCAAGGGTCAGACGAGAGGAAAGGAAAAGGTGGAGCTTGCCGGTAGCTTATAAAAACGATATTGTTTGTGTTTCTAGGTTTGCGGTTGGATTATTGTTGTTCTATTTCGGTTTTCGAACATAATGAGAATAACGATCCAAACATAGAAAATATATCCGCAGATCAATTAAAAAGCGATAACAAAGAGATTATTATCAGATACAAATTCTCGTGAAGATACAAAAACCCAAATGATGACAATGAATATAAGAAAAGAAATTTAAAAGACACTGTTGAAAAAGAAATTATTTTGGGTGGAAAAATAATCATAGATGTCTACCATTTCTTAAATACATTGAAAATAATTTTACTTCCAGAAAATCATGATCCCGGCACGGAATGTACCTACTCTGCAAAATATCATTGTTATTGGTGAATGTCGTTCTGGATTCGCATCGACTATAAAATTGATGTAACATGTGTAACAGATATTACAGCATAGAAACTAATTATGATGCTGAAGGAGTGAATGAACAAGCGGTTTTGGGGATAATGTCAATAGGATTGGAATACAAACATCTTGAAAAGATCGCAGCAACATTAGAAGTTCCTTATGGATCCCACCGAACATACGATAAATTTCACAATAAAGTTTGTGATAAAATAGAGGAGAAAACACAAGAAGTAATAGAAGAGGAAAAAAAATTGCTGCAGAGTCTGGAAATATAATTAACGGAATTATATTTATTACCGTAAAATGCGATGGATTTTGGGCCAAAAGGTCTTATAAAAGGAACTAAACATCATTTTCTGGTTGTGGTGTGGTAATTGGTGCAAAAACTAATAAAGTCATTAGCATGGGTGTTAGAAATAAATATTGCATTGTGTGTAAAAAATATGAAAATAAAGGAAGTCAGCCAAAGCCCCATCGCTGTTTCAACAACTGGATATTGTCTTCAAGTGCCATGGAGTCAGATGTAATTGTAACTGCATTTCAACAAAGTTTAGAAATAGTAATTTTCAAAATGATGATTGCGGATGGAGACAGCTCCTGTTATCAAAAGTTATTGGAACGCGACCCTTATGCAGAATACAACATAACAGTAGAAAAAATTGAATGTAGAAACCATCTCCTAAGGAATTATATTAATAAGTTAGCAGATATTTGCAAGAACAAAACATGCTGGTCCTGCAGTTTTGAGGAAAAAAACCAAGGTCAGTTAACTATTATTTTATCAGACCAATTGAAATAATCTATATAAATTATCATCATTACTATATTCTCGGGTAATAAAACTAGAAATAGAAATCCTTTCTAAAACCCAAAGTGGATACAAATAATTATGGCATGACGAAAGGAAAAAAAGAGTATAACGGCATCAAATTTTGAAAATGTCTGCAAAATGCTGCCAAAAACATCCAGGAAACGATTAGTAGAACAAATAATTTACCCCAAGTACCTATCTTCGCCAGCAATAATGCATGGAAAGCAATACGAAGAAAAGGCCCTTGAGGCAATGGAAATAGAAGTAAAGAAAAGCATACTAAAATGTGGACTTTACATCGATAGAGATCAACAATTTCTTGGTGCTTCACCAGATGGAGTCTTGCAAGATGGTACTGCCATTATAGAATTGAAATGTCCATATTCGACAAAAATGACAACTCCTCAAGAAGGAATCGATAATAGTAAAATAACGTTTTGGAGAAAAAAACTGGAGATGTCCATACGAGTCACAAATGGTATTATCAAATACATGGCTAGTTGCATGTAACTGGATATAAAAAGTGTATCTTCGGAGTTTGGACTTTTAAGGGAATCAAAATTACGGAAAATGATTTTGATTTTGTTTGTTGTTGGTGGTATTATATAATTGTCAGTTGTGTCAAAAATCTGCGCTTTAATTTCAAATAAAGTTTCTGACGTGATTTTTACTGGAAATCTTAAATTCTGCAATGGAGCCTATTCCTAATGGTAAATAAATTCTAAAAATCTTTATAGAATAATTCTACGTACAGTAGTGTAGACACCGGCAATTTTAGTTTGATATAGTTACAGAATTTTCCAAAAAAAGTTTGCTTTCGTTTTTTCTTTAGAGAAAAAGTTGTGACTTTCGCGGATTTCCGCTTTCAAACTATATAAATATTTTAATTCAATGAGTCCCAAGAAAGGTTGAATTGGAAAATCCTGCGATAATTTGCGATCTTGCTTGAAATATTTTTTCAAAAAAAAAACTGGGTTACGTTAAAAAAATCCGATTTTTCGTTCGGCAATTTTGTGTGGGCTTATTTCTCCTCCTTTTCCACAATATTATTCAATTTTTGAAACAGAATCACAAGATATTTGTAAAGTAACAGAACACTGAAAATGCGTCTACTCAGAGGTGCTACATTTGTGGGTTATTGTCATCTAAAGATTTTAATAATATCGATAAAGTCCTTAAACAAAATATAAGTGATGAGTCTAACTATCAATTCGGATTATCATCCCTGCATGCGTGGATTCGTTTTTCCAGGATTTATTTTTTAAGGATTTAGGTTTGATACTAGATAGACCAAAGCCTGGATTTGGTAGTACAAATGATGGCAATACAGCTTGGCGTTTTTTTGAAAATCCAGATATTTCTTCAAAAATAACAGCAATTGATGAGAATCTGATAACTAGATTTCGAACAATTTTGCAGACAATATCCAGTGGTTTTGAGGTAAATACATAGATCTTTTCAAAAACTTCTGTCATGAAACTGCAAAAAAGTATGTCGAATTGTATCCCTGGTATAACATGCCAACAACAGTTCACAAAATTCTTTTTCATAGTTCAGAAATCATGTCGCATTTCATGATTCCAATTGGGCAACTTAGTGAAGAGGCACAGGAATCAAGAAATAAGGATATCAAGAGGTACAGAGAATTTAATGCTCGAAAATTTTCCAGGAAACAAAATATGGAGGACATTTTTAATAACCTCCTTGTATCCTCCGATCCCTTGATTTCAAATATGAAAAATAATTCGGCCAAAAAGTTAAAACAATACCCAGCAGAAGTTTTAGTTTTCCACAGACAAAAAATAAAGATGAAAGTGACAGCGATAATGATATTATTGAGAATGATGATTAATTTAAAATAGTTTTAGTTTTTATTTTGAAATTATAGGTTAGTTACTTTTAGGTAAGCTTTTGTTGTTATTAATAGATCTTTTATAAAAAATAAACTTCGATATAATCCTATTTTAAAATAGCTCTTTTGATTATAATTCAAAATATCCTTCATTAAGATGATTTGGACACACCAAATATTGGGTCAACTTTTTGACATTTATTATATGGTGTGTAGGGGGGAGGTATGCTCTATTTTTGAATTAGTTATGATATAAAAGTAGCAAGTTGTAACCACTTTTGACAATTTTGAGTTGGTTTTTGGTTGTGGCTAAAAGAAAGTTCTCATGGTCCACTACTATTTACAATATCAAGTGAATTGGAAGTGAAAAAGTGGACCAACTTGGAACAGAAATTTAAAAGTGTGTGCTAATCTATTATATTATACATTTTTCACATTATGTTCACTTCTCTGGCCCAAATTGATAGCGCAGCATTTTTGGCCGCGATTTTGACCCTTTTCGCCCGTGTGTGACGGTTAAAGAAGTCGAACCATAGCAGGAAGAGGGCTCACGTGGTGTACAGATCGGTCCAAGATATATGATAGGGTTGGAGTTGGAGAGAAGTTTAACTAGCTCATACTACCTAAGGAAATCTAATCTACTGCCCTGCGGAATACATTTTTTTTGTGAACTATTCTATTGTAAAATTTAAAAAATGATCGACTTAAATTAGAAGAGGTGTCAATGATTTATTTCCTATTAATAAGTTTGTGTCGTCCGCGTATTGAATTAAATGTTCACTTGGTTTACTGACAACTGAGTGCAGGTCATTTACAAATTTTAAAAACAGAATAGGTCCCAGTATGCCATTCCCTTGTTGTTTTGTAGTATTGTTGATGCGATGAATAAGTCAAGGAATTGCTTTTTCTAATGTAGGAATTGCTTGCAAATTTTTAAGGTAGGTCGAACCTTATGCATATCATTTGCTCGAATCAATCAATTTTTGCTTCTCCTGCTGCATACACGTAAGTTTTTATCAAAACCTTTTTTAAATTATGGCTGAATATATGAATGTGACGTTCCTATGGTCTGGTTCACAGTTATTATGCAGCATTACGTTTATGGACGACGGCGTTGCCATATCGGCATGTTCTTCGAATTTGGTTCCAATTAACTGGCGTGGGAATATAACTTGCCATTGTGTTACTATTATGATTTAAATGTTGACTAAATTATTCATTTTAAAATCGTTTAGTAAGTAATTAAGAATATTTATAATTATGCTTTTAGATAAATTTTACCAATAAATTTCACCAAAGCGGCAACAGTGTTGAATATTCGCCCATAAGATTTACATTGGCCTATGCCGGCCACACTGCATAATAACTGTGAATCGGAGTATAGACGTGCCGAACATTTTGTTGCAGCTAAACGGTTGTGGTCCGAAAGATATACCGTCTTCCAACTGCTATCGGTGCGATAAACTGTACACACGTCAGGATTCCTAAGTTTTCAGAATTTGGTGATGAATATATAAACAGAAAATGATATCCTAGCATTAACGTACATGCAACTTACAATGCAGTGCCAGTGGCCAGGCTGTGCACGATAGCAGAATTTTTGAAAATTCTAACATATACAGTTGAAAAATCAGTAGAAGAAAGAAAATATCAACGTACTTTTATTTGACAATAGTGACAGTTATAAAAATTTTCAATCAATCAATAAACACTCAAATATTTATACAAAAGAACATCAGTCATGTAAATGGATTACTTAATGAATAGGTATACCTATATCAACACTCCCACTTAATCCATGTTCATGACAATCCTAGCTGAATTAAAAAAATTTCAAATGAATGTAGAGGCAGTCCCTTAGTGAAAATATCAGCAAGTTGGTTTTGCGATGAAATATATTTCAATCTAACTTGGTCTGACTCTAAAGCTTCTCGAACAAAATTATATTTCACATCTATATGTTTTAATCTTTGATGTTTTCTATATTCAGTAGCAATTTTTATGCAAGATTGGTTATCTTCATAAATTATTGTTGCTTCAGTTATCACAATATTCATTTCATTCAACAACCCTCTCAACCAAATACATTCACTGATTGCTGCAGCAAGAGCATTATATTCTGCCTCAGCAGTAGAAAGTGCTACTGTTGATTGCCTTCTGGTGGACCAAGAAACAGTAGAACCAAAACACTTGAAAATATATCCGGAAGTAGATTTCCGATCTTGTAAATCATTTGCGAAATCTGCATCACAAAAACCCTTCCAAAGAATCATATTGTTTTTTATAAAAGTGAGACTGAGATCTTTAGAGAATTTGAGATATCTCAAAATCCTTTTCAAATGTGACCAATGTATATCTGATGCCTTTGATTGAAAGCGACTGAGAAAATTAACTGCAAAACAAAGATCAGGTCTTGAATTCACCATCAAATACATCAAACACCCTATAACTTCTTTAAACGGATGTTTTGTTGATGGTCCCATTTCCTTTTCCAATCTCAAATTAACTTCTATTGGAGTTTTTGTAGGATTACAATTCATCATATCGAATTTTTGAAGAAGTTTGGAAATATAATGACTTTGGTTCATTTTAATCAATTGATTCTCTTCATCAAGAATTATTTTAATTCCCAAAAATATATCAATTTGTTCCAAATATTTCATTTTAAACTCATTGTTGAGAATATTTTTAATTTCTTCAATTACCACAGTAGAATTTCCCACCAGAAGAATATCATCCACAAAGAGTAGAAGATATAAAATTATGTCGTCAAAAATTTTAATATAAAGACAATTATCTGATTCACTTCTACGAAAATTCTCTCTCATCATCACACTATCAAAACGTTTATACCAACAACGTGGTGACTGTTTCAGTCCATATAGAGATTTATTCAATTTACATACCATACCAGACTCATCTGTAAAACCAGGAGGTTGACACATATAAATGTCTTCCTCTAATTTTCCATGGAGAAATGCTGTTTTAACGTCCATTTGGGAAATTAAAAGATTCTTTTGAATGGCTAAAACTAATAGAATTCGAATGGTGATTATATTTGCTACAGGAGCATACGTCTCACAGTAATCAAAACCATATTGCTGACTATAAGTTATAGTCTATAACCCTTTGCAACTAACCTTGCCTTATACCTGATTTCATTTTTGTCGGAGTCAGTATTCTTTATTGTGAAAACCCATCTACAATCAACTATCTTTCTTCCTTTTGGCCTCGGAACGAGTGTCCAAGTTTCATTTTCATAGAGTGATTCTAATTCTTCATTCATTGCCAACTCCCACTGTTTCCGACATGGATGATTTTTCACTTCATCATAAGACAATGGTACATCATCAACAAAACCTTCAGCTGAAAGAGCAAACAAAACCGGATCTTCAGAAAAAGAAAGATAATTATCATATGATGAAGTAAAATGAGAGTTCATTTCAAAATCTTCATGCCATAAAGGTGATTTTCTGATTCGTGATGAGTGTTTCAATGATCCAATATGGTTGCCTTCCTCATTTTGATGTACAGGTGAATCTGATTTTCTGCAAATATTTTCTCCTCTCTCATTGTCACATACATCCATTCTTTTTAGGTGCAGTTTCATTCACATCACTCACAGGCAAAACCTCAGGCGTTCCCTTTTCAACAACAACCAGTGATTTTGTTTCTAGATTTTCATTGCATTCAGTCGATTCATCGAATATCACATCTTTTCCAATCTTCACACATTCATTTTCACAATCCCATAACCTATATCCATTCGAAGTATAACCAATCATCAAACATTTGAAATTCTTGTGATCAAATTTACTATCCAGAAATTGTTTAGGTTTGTGAAGATAAGCTTTGCAACCGAATATACGCAAATTTGATAGATTAGGTTTCTTACCATGCCATATTTCAAATGGTGTCCGATCTTTGATAGCTGATGTGGGAGATCTATTCAACAAATATGCCGATGTTCTCACTGCTTCACCCCAAAAATATTTATTCAGATGTGCACCAATGATCATAGAACGTGCTTTTTCAACCAGTGATCTATTTAATCTCTCAGCATGACCATTCTGTTCTGGACAATATGGTGCAGAATAATCAATAACAATTCCAGCATTGTCACAAAAATCCCTAAACTCTTTCGAAATATATTCTCCACCATTGTCACATCTCAATTTCAAAATTGGTTTGCCAAAATATGTTGTTGTAAAATTTTTGAATGATTTGAAGTATCTAAATACCTCAGATTTTGAAGACAATAAATATATCATGCAGAAATGAGAAAAATCGTCAAGAAACGTCAAAAAATAACGTTTATTATCCCATGTTGAAGGTGTTATTGGACCACAAACATCTGTATGGATTATTTCTAGAGGCCTTGTTGCTCGAGTTCTATGACCTTCATGTGGCAATTTATGTTGTTTAGCATTCACACAACATTCACAGAATTTTCGTTCACTCAAACCATTCAGTTTAAGACCTTCTACCATGTGTTCCAATTTTTTAATGTACTGTTCATTCAAGTGACCAAGCCGTTGATGCCATAAATCATTATTATTACTTGCAACAATATGTGCTTCATTTATAGGAACATCGAAGATTATCTCATATAGAGTATTTTTCTTGAAACCCTTAACCACAACTACATTACCTTTCAATATACTGACTTCATTATTATTGAATACCACTTTGCAGCCATTTTCTTCAATTCTACCTACTGACAAAAGATTTCTTCTCAAATTAGGTACGTAAATTACATTATTGATAGTACAAATATGTTTAGCACCTCTACATTCATTTGATACCCTCATATATCCAACATGTGTACCTTCTAAATCTTGACCTGCTTTAGCTACACCTATTTTCATAGGTGTTTTCAACTTCTGGACTCCTATCAATAATTCAATATCGTTAACAAGATGATCGGATGCTCCCGAGTCAACACACCACGACGATTTTCTTGAATTATTCAGTGAACACTCTTCATTTGTCATAAATGCTATAGCTTCTGTGTTCTCTTCTGATTCAGCCTCTCCAGACATATGAGCTTGCTTCTTTCCTTGCCAAGATTTCTTCGGAAAATGATTCTTTGGTCTATTGGGACATTCATTCCGCCAATGTCCAACTTCATTGCATCCAAAACAACGTACTTTTTTTCTTCTATTCTGCAACTTGGAGCTAAATGCATTTCCATGATTACTATCATGAACAGCCATATGCCGTCTCTTTGCTTCCTCATCCAAAAGCCTCCCTTTTACAAAATCAAGAGTTATCGTGCCATTTGATAGAGTTTCAATGGCGGTAACAACTATATTATATGATTCTGGTAGTGTCAGAAGTAAAATGCAGGCTATCATTTCTTCTTCCAGTTTTCCTCCAGCTGATTTAATTTGACGCACAATATCATCAAATTTCACCAAATGGGTCTCCATTGACATGCCCTCATCATATTTCATTGTCAGTAAATTTCTCAATAGAAAAAGTCTATTGGAAACTCTCTTTCTTTCAAATGTGGAAACAAGTTTATCCCATTTTTCTTTTGCTGTGGATCCTTCTCGAACATATTCTAAATGTGTATCAGCAACACACTGGACTATTATTGACTTTGCTTTACAGTCATTTTTATCAAATATCTTTCTTTCATCTTCTTGTTCTGGCCGAAGTTCGGTAAGACATTTCAAAACATCATGTTCCTCTAGGATTATTTCTACTCGGAACTTCCATGTACTAAAATCGGAGCCTCGGAATGGACTAATACCATACTTTTCTTTACTTTTCTCTGCCATTATATTTATACTCTGCCTGGGCCCATAACCAGTTGAAAAATCAGTAGAAGAAAGAAAATATCAACGTACTTTTATTTGACAATAGTGACAGTTATAAAAATTTTCAATCAAATCAATAAACACTCAAATATTTATACAAAAGAACATCAGTCATGTAAATGGATTACTTAATGAATAGGTATACCTATATCAACATATACAACATTCTCAAAAACAGCCCAAAAGAATGTTTATTGTTAGAAGACGACGGCTACTCTATCTCGCCTTGGATTATGACTCCCTGGAAAAATCCAAGCGCAGCAAAATTATAACAAATGTTTTATGTCCAGGACGAGTAATAATTGAACGATGCTTCGGACAATTAAAAGCAAGATTTCCTGTCTTCCAGTATAAAATTAGAAAAAATACCATCGACAATAATTTGCTGCGTTATACTTCATAATATTGCTAAACATTTACCTAAATGATGAAGATTTTCAGTACTTGCATGAAGAAACTGATGTTGAAATGAACATATACCAAATAACGATAATCTGACACCAAATAAGTATAACTCGTCAATTAGGACAGCAAAAAAGAGAATTTACAACTCAAATGCTCTTCGATAATCATGTAAGTATCTAACCAATAATTTATTTATTGGATAAATTAAAAATTAAAATAAATTCTCTCGTTGTGTCGTTTGATGGTTTGAACTAGCTATGCTAGGTAGAATTCTGCATTTGCAGGTGGGTAAAGTATAGTCATTTTTCCTTATAATTAAGTACTAAAAATAGTTAATTGTGAAATATGTTTATTGATAATCACATGATTCTTCAAAATGTCACCTGTGGGGAACACTAAGACATGAAGGAGTGGGGCACAGTGAGACGCGTCTCCATTCAATCGGGATATTTTCACAGAGGATGATTTTCTGCATAGCAGTGTAACTGACAGACCCTTAGATCCTTCCTACGTCTACAAATGCTCTACTTCACCGACTCCATTGGATCCCATTGAAAACCAAAGCTTCGTTGAAACTTGCTACTCCGTCTACTTCTGTAGCCAACTGCTCAGATAATGACTCCCTCGAGGCCTCCTTCATAAAAAATGACTCTGGAGATCAATCGTCAACTACGAAGAAATTCTTGAGCCCGCTGGAATTTGGTGGTTTTCCTAAAGCTTCTGATAGGAAAAAAATTAAAAAGAGGAAACTTGGAAGAAGCTTTATTCCGACGGACACTCCGGAAAATTTAGATTTGGAAGCGAAAAGCGCTGAAACACGAAAAGTTAAGGCAAATGTAACTAAGAAAAAAATCGTTGTAGAATCAAGCTCCTCAAGTGAAGCGGACGAGGAAGAGTTGGGAAGTTCAGCACGCACCAGAATACGATGAAACTATGGATGCCCCTCTAACAGGATTTGAAGAATTGGATAGAAAGATCGTGATCAACGATTATGTTCTTGTGAAGTTTCATGGAAAAAAGGCCACAAGATATTTTGTCCGTAGAATCTTAAGCGACATTCGTGTAGACTCTGAATATGATATAAGCTACCTAAGGAGAAGGGACAAATCAAACAAGTTTTTTTTATCCAAATGTTCCAGAAATTGCAAGTGTCCTTTCACAAGACGTTCTTATGATCCTTTCAAAGCCAACTTTATTTGGTAAAACTAGGAGACAGAACCAGTGCGTTATCTTCGAGGTTAATTTTGGACATTTAGATGTTCAATAATAGGTATGTCTCCAAGAATGATAAACATTTACCAGGATTGCTTAATCCCATAAGACGTACGTTCGCCAAAAAATCGACCGCACGTGGTGGCCTGTGACGTCACTGCAGTCCTCGGCCGTATTATTCCTATCTTGACAGTGCATTTTAGGTCGTTTTCAATCGTCGTTTTTAGATTTATTGTAAAAATATTCAAAATTTTGACTAGCATTTATTATGGATACATTAGTGTACGTTTTGCATTTTTGTGAAAAATATTTAAAAAACTGTTTTTTTAAACTCCAGTTCGGACTTTTAAATTTCATGTGTTACCTTGGCTGGACATTGCTTGGTTAGTATCGTTGAGTGTCAACGTTAATATTCAATAGTAAATACATTTTTTATTTTACGTTTTTAGTGAGATCGTTTACTTACTTACTATTTTTTTAATATGTAGTATTTTTTGTTAATTTTAAATTTGTAATTAAAAATTCTTTATAGAATACATATTATGTCGCTCCATAAAAGATTCACGGATTGTACTAGTAATATGCTGCAAATTGTTTATCATGTTTCTTTGTTTGTCACAAAACACTAGTTTTAGGTATGATTTTGTGTAATAATAAATTTATTTGAATGTATTTGTATTTTTTAAAATAAAAATAGAACTAAATAATGTTTGAAATAGTGTTTTCTTTACCTATATCCCAAACAATATTCAATAAATTAATTAAATATAAGAATTAAAACGATTTTATGGGAATATTTATTATAAATTATAAGTGTTTAATTTTATTTTAGAAATCATAAAAATACTGTCTAATTCCTATTATTTCCATGCATTTATATGGACGTTGTAATGAAGGACTGCAGTGACGTCACACAGCTGGCGGACAAATCAGGCCGATTAGGCAATCCTGGTAAATGTTTATCATTCTTGGTATGTCTCACTCTACCCCATGTCAAGTCTCATAGTGGACCACCATGGGGTACATTGAGACAATTTGTATCTCTATACTTGGAGGTGTGTATCTCATGAGTTGATTTGTTTAATTTCAACTTTGGTTCTTTGTTCACTAAAGATATACTTAGCCGTCATTATGATGTTTTTATTTCGAATAAATTTAATAATGGTTTACTAAAATAACCAAAATGTAAAAAACTGTCTTACTGTGAACCACTCTCCCCTATGTATTTATTCATTAATTATTTCGATTTAAATTAGAATATAAATTGTAGTTTTATCTTTTTAATTAAGAAAATTAGAATAAACAAATAAAAATAATACGTCAAAGTAGACACAAAAATAATACCTTTTATTAGTACAAATTTTAAAGAAACTTATTGTTATTCGCAACAATGTTGCTTGATTCAACTAAGACGTCATCAGTTTTTTTGTTGTCTCCTGCGGATTTCTTCCTGTTGCATACGACATAATTTCAGCTGCAGGGATAGGAAGATCACTTGATGAAGTAGAGGGCTTATCAAGTAATATTTGTTCTTCTGCTCCAGCCGAAATAGCGCCTACAAATGTATTTTTTGTTTACTTTAAAGAAACACATATACACTTGAATCGCTGAAAGATTACCCGTGCGTCACGATTCAACGATCAATCACCGACACCTTTTCTTTAAATATCAAACGATAATATTAAATTATAAACTGTTGTCTTCTCTATCCTATTCGCATGCTTACATACAATGACGCACGGGTAATCTTTCAGCGTTTCAAGTGTAATACATTTTATATACTCTACCTGGTATTTTTTTTAAGGCGGGATTATTATGTACATCCAACATTTCTAATAATAACTTTTCCCAAGGCTTATAGACCATTTGTTTGTTACCTATGGACCATTGGTTTGTTGCCTGTCTGGTTGACGTCAAACTTCTTTTTAATCTCCGCCTTCATATTACTAATTTTTTTGGATAACTGATGTTTTGTTGTAAGTTGAAAATATCCTTATATTGTTGTACTAGTATCTTTAAAGCGGCTTCTTTTTCAAATTTAACTTAAGGAACTTGTGATTTATTTAGAATAATTTTATGTTTGTCAACAAACATCAACTGCTTATATCTATTTCTTCATCATTTTCAAATGCCTCACTTCCACTCGATTCTGCCATAATTATTACTAGCTTTTTTAATTTAATGTTCATAAAAAGATAACAGATATATTTGATGGGTATTACCACGATGTTGTATCAACACTAGAATGAATACCTATCTAAAATATAACAGAGTGGATTACGACTGTTTAAATTTGCAGCTCTAGACGCGTTGAATAAGCAATTGCTGAAGCGACGTTGGAAACGCAGAATTTGCTTAAAAATTTTATTCATGCTAAGATGCATTTGCTATTTGAGCAATTGGTTTTGCTAAAAGTAATTGCTTGTTTTTTATTCATTAGGGCCCTGGTGGCTAAAGTAGACAAAGGATACCCCCAAGGAGTGGTATTATCGCCACTTCACTAGGCGGTTCTAGTAGACAGCCTCCTACAGGATATAGAAACCAAATACATACACTTTCTATATAAGCTATGTTGATGATCTACTAATGGTCACAACATGCAAATCAGAGAAGAGACCTAGTGAAACTGGATCAAAAATTATGATTTTGAATAACTACATAGAGAAAAACTTATTTCCTCAAATGAAATCGCTTCGTGTTTCTTGATATAGGGACAATGCAATGTCAAATGGATTAACAACAGGTTTAGGAGAAGGGAGGATAACTTCCGATAATTTTGATGTGATTATCATCAGCAAGCACAGAGGACACTATCCACACTGCTCTTGTGCTCTTTACCAATAGAAAGACTAGTGGCGTTAGACTGGTGCATCCCTAAGTACAGATATTCAAATCAGCAAATAATGTAAATATATCTTAGTGTGCTGCTAAGATCAGGCATCTAGGGAGTAAGGCTTAGAGAGGAAAAACATGGTGACTTCTATTAGGCACAGTACTCTGTCCCCAAATATGTAGTAGAGCAAATAGGTTAGTCTATCCAGATCCAATTTAACAGAGGCATATGCTGGAAAATATCTACAAAAAGGTTTCCTAACAGATCACTGGATGTTTCATAAACATCTAAGGACTTTGTAGGAATTCTGTAAAAACAGTGCAGAACACTAATTTTTAATATGCACAAAGGTTTAAATGGAAAAGCCAAACAAAAATGTAGAACTTAAGACAGACTTATCCAAATCCTTTCACTTTTAAGAGCTGTAAGACCTTGATATGTTTGGTGAAGTAGCTCAGTCATTTGCTCCTTTCTTGAGCTGTTAAGAAACAGTTGAAAAATTTGATTTTAATAAGGTTTTTTATGGTTATCAATAAAAATTCTTTTTATAATAAATATAATTAGTTGTAAAAGTAAGGGTTTTATTTGATATACCATATAGAAATTTTTACATTATGCTGTCTTAAGTACAGATTTTTTTTTTATTTTAACTTTGTCAATTGGTGCATTTGGATTAACCCCCTTATAGAATTCTTTCAATAAATCCATAGCTTCTTCTGCTCTGTAACCTCCTTTAACATTAGTTACTGGTTTTAATACAGTTGATACATTAAAAACAGTTTGCCCACCAAATCTATCGTTTTTACATCCATACACAATTGTTTTGATATTTAAATTGTATAATGCAGCAGCACACATTATACAAGGTTCTACTGTTACATAAACGCTAGTTTCTTTAAAAACATTTTGATAATTTAAATTATTAACTTTTGAATATTCAACTACTGAATCTATACAGTTTATTTCAGCATGTCTTGTAGCATTTCCAGTTTCATTTACTGTGTTACGTCCCAAAGCTATTATTTTATTGTTATAAACAAAAACACAACCTACTGGTACTTCTTGTACAGATAAAGCTTCTCTAGCATAGAAGAATGCTTTGTCCATAAAAAGACGCTCAAATTCTAATAATTCTGTTGGTTCCATTTTGTTACTGAACACAAAATTAGTAAAAAAATTTTAATAAATAAAATGTTGCATACACCTGATAACATATAAAATGTTCTTTATTCACAGAAGTATGATATTAGTTGATTTTCTTCTAAAAACTTCCTTGCTTTATCATGCCAATTGTTGTTATTTACTGCTCTTGGACTGGGATGTGGCATGTACAAAACCTTGATGTTTTTAATTTTGTGTTTTTTTACAATGTCATTGGTTTTCTTTTGAATGTAAGTACCTACTGCAACTATAAATTCTGGCTGTAGTAGTTGAATAACTTTTAGGTAGCATTCTTCACAAGCCTTTTCAAGTTCCTTACAACCCTGAAGAGAAAAAAAATGGTTTTATCACAAAAAATATATTTTAAGATGTACATTTAAATTTTCTTAAATATCCAAAATACTTAACATTTTTTATATCTGCTGGAGTAACATTACAGCCATTTTGTTTCATTAATGTGATAGGACAGAAATTTATAACAAAAGCGTTTTTAAAAAATTTATCGGGAGTGCCACATAAACCTTTGAAAAATCCCCAAAATCTTTCACCACTCTGTTCTCTTCTAAGAGAATCAAAACCTAATATTTTTCTATTGGGACACTCTATATCTGGTTTATTTACAATCCCTTCAATTCCTAGAAATTGTTTTACATATTTTGGGTCACCAAAAGGTACTCCTGTTTGACACATCCCAAAAGGACCAGGATTCATTCCAACAAAAAGAATACTTTTATTGGAAGAGCAATATTTTGAAACATATTGTTCATAAGTATCAGAAGCATAAATTAATGGATTGTAAATATATTTGATTTGGTTCGTTTTTAAATCTAAGGTTTTTATTGCTTCATTTAAATCGCGTTGCAATTTTAACAATGTATCGCTAACTTTGTCAATAATTGCAGGTGTATTTTTAAAATATACTGAGGTTACATTCTCACCATCAGTTTGTATAGGTTCGTCCAAGATATTCTCAGATTGTTTTCTTTTATTTACATTAGTTTCATATCTCATTAGTTTTCGTTTTAACATATTTTATTCTCAGAAATATTAAATTGATACTGAAAGAGAAAAGCACCATAATGCAATAGTTTTAATATGTAATAAGTGTTTTACTTACATACCAATTAATAAGATCTACACCAAAAACATCTGAACATAGAAAACATCAGTAAATATGGAGAATAATGGAAATTGACTGGGAAAGTAGTGACGTAAGTGACGCTATGTTTTTCGAACTATCAAACCAAATGATTCCAAACAACTTTTGTTGATGGTCAGTTTTATATACGTTATTAACTATTTTATTGCATTTTCTTGATTTTTTAAGTTAATTACTGTTTTTTCATTGGTGTTTATTAATTTGTATTACATATCTTTAAAGCATATACGAACAATTTCTGTAAAAACATTTGTATTTGAAACATAACGCTCAAACTTGTGCATTTTTATAAATTTTAAGAATATTTACTAAAAAATGTTACTTTATAAATTGCATTTTAAAAGATTTTGCTTATACGTATTTAATTATGATACTTTTGTTATATTTTAATGTATAATTTCACTCACAGTTCGGCAGCAAATTTTGACGTCACACTTTTCCTGTCCATTTCGGTTGTGGTTCTGTGGAGTGGACCTACTAAAGATGTAGGTTAATTAATCTACTAACTTGGTAGGTCTAAAGCTACGCAATATCCGTTTGATAGAAAAGAAGAACGAGTTTAACCTTGAATACAGACAAATATTTATTTTAATAATGTCATGTCAGTATTGAATACAGTATTCAAGTAAACAATAACAAATATATAAGCATGCCTGAAATAAAAGTGACTCCTCTTGGTGCCGGTCAAGATGTAGGTAGAAGTTGCCTTCTTTTATCCATGGGAGGAAAAAATATAATGTTAGATTGTGGAATGCATATGGGGTACAACGACGAGCGAAGATTTCCAGATTTTAGTTACGTATGTGATGGACCGATTTCTGCATTTATCGATTGTGTTATAATTTCTCATTTTCATTTAGACCATTGTGGGGCTTTACCTTACATGTCTGAAATGATAGGATATTCAGGTCCAATTTATATGACCCATCCAACAAAAGCAATAGCTCCAATTTTATTAGAAGATATGAGAAAAGTATCTGTAGAAAAGAAAGGCGATCAAAATTTTTTCACATCTCAAATGATTAAAGACTGCATGAAAAAAGTTATAGCAGTTACTCTACATCAGTCTGTTATGGTAGATAATGAGATAGAAATTAAAGCATATTATGCGGGTCATGTTCTAGGGGCTGCTATGTTCTGGATCAAAGTGGGAAATCAGTCTGTGGTATACACAGGAGATTATAATATGACACCAGATAGACATTTAGGTGCTGCTTGGATTGATAAATGTAGACCAGATTTACTCATTTCAGAATCAACATATGCCACAACAATTAGAGACTCCAAGCGTTGTCGTGAAAAAGACTTTTTAAAAAAGGTACATGAGTGTGTAGATAGAGGAGGAAAAGTACTTATACCTGTATTTGCACTGGGTAGAGCTCAAGAATTGTGTATACTTTTGGAGACTTATTGGGAAAGAATGAATTTAAAAGCACCTATTTATTTTGCTCTAGGTTTGACAGAGAAAGCTAATAATTATTATAAGATGTTTATTACTTGGACCAATCAAAAAATTAGAAAAACTTTTGTTCAAAGGAATATGTTTGATTTTAAACATATCAAAGCTTTTGATAAACAGTATATTGATAATCCTGGCCCTATGGTTGTGTTTGCTACACCTGGTATGCTGCATGCTGGATTGAGTTTACAAATTTTCAAGAAATGGGCTCCAAATGAGAATAACATGATTATCATGCCAGGTATTTTTTAGAAAAATTAATTTAAATTTTGAAAATTCATATTTTTTTCTTAAGGGTTTTGTGTCCAAGGCACTGTTGGCCACAAGATTTTAAATGGGACCAAAAAGGTAGAGTTTGAAAATAGACAAATTGTAGAAGTAAAAATGTCTGTGGAGTACATGAGTTTTTCAGCTCATGCTGATGCCAAAGGTATAATGCAGCTTATTCATCATTGTGAACCAAAAAATGTCATGCTGGTACATGGAGAAGCAGTCAAAATTGAATTTCTCAAGGAAAAAATACAACAAGAATTCAAGATTAAATGTTTTAATCCTGCAAATGGAGAAACTTCTGTGATACCAACTTCTGTTAAAATACCTGTTGATGTTTCCTTACCTTTATTGAAAGCAGAAGCTAAAAGGTAAGCTCTGAATCATATAATTTTGCTTTATAAAACTATTCAATTATTTCAGGTTTAGCAGCATGGCTCCCGATCCTAAACGTAGAAGGACTCTGCATGGAGTTCTGGTTATGAAAGACAATGCCATGTGTTTAATGGATGTAGATGAAGCTTGCAAAGAAGCTGGGATCAACAGACATGTAGTTAGATTTACATCTACCGTTCATATTACAGATTCAGGACCAGCGTTAGGCACAGCTCATAAATTGTTGTTATTTATTCAAGATAAACTGCCCATAGCTTCCATAGTATTTTCAGAAGGCGAAATTTCAGTTGAATCTGTATTAGTTAAAGTTGAAGGAGATGATGATGATGACCAAAAAAGTGTATATGTTTCATGGACGAATCAAGATGAAGAGATTGGCAGTCAAATATTGAGTATTATTAATCATATTAAACAATTTTAATTATTATTTAATTATAAGTAAGAAAAGTGTGTACATAAATGCAAGGTTTTGTCATTTTATTATTGCATTAAACATGGGAAATTTTTATCATTAAATTCAGTTATATTTTGTATAATCATTGTGTTTAATGTTCTTGTTAGGATTTTCCTAATTACTTTTAACATATGGTTAGTTCAATAAATTTAATATAGTTTATTCTTTATTGCTCAACTTTCTGCACTAATGACACCGAAGCGATTTTTATTACAGTGCAGCGTAGAACGAACCCGTTCTTTATTTCAATGAAACCAAGTTCGGTGCAGTAGTTCAGTGTACTCGCTGCCCTAGGTCTGAGGCAGGGTCAGGAAGTGCAGTGCAAGGACCGGGTATTTAAAAATGGCCGAAAACATAATTAGAAATATGAATAATCACAACAAATTATAACTATTTAATCAAAGTTGGATTCATGCAAGTAGAAATTAAAATGTAGATGTAGCTATTTGTTTTATGATCTCAATTTCTTTATTAAAATTATTTTTGTTCATTGGAATTGAAAATGCTCTATGTATCATGGAATTATAAGCTGCTAATTTATGTGATAGTGGATGATTTGCAGCTTATAATTCCACAAAGAAATTTTGAAGTAAGATTTAATGAACACTTAAGAGCATATAGATTACAACAACCAGATAAGTCGAACTATGCAAAACACCTACTGGAACATCCAAACTCACTCACTTATACACACCAATGACATTCATATACTACACATTTGTGATAAAAAACAAAATTTAGATTTTCTAGAAGAACTTGAAATTAAAAGACATCTAGCAGATCAACAGTTTAAAGTAGTTAATGAACAAATAAATCTTGGAAGTTCTCCACTATTAAACTGTTTACTTTGATTGAGTCTTCATTTTATAAATAGATAAGACATTATTGTAACATAAATATATTAAGTTATTGTAAAGATCAGCATGATATAGTTTTTTCCTGGTTTTTCTATATCATTGCACAGTTATACTGATCTTAGAGGGAAATACATCCAGGATAATCCCTTAGGGCTAATAACATCTAGGCTTTAATATTGTTATGTCTTATTACTTCCTTACTTGGTCTAGCCTTAACTCCTTATCAACATCAAGTACCTAGTTACAAACAAACAACATGTAATTTCAATATGTCAATCTGACGATGCTAGTTATAGCGAAACAGCTGTAATTGAATTTTAAAGCGATTTTTCGAATAAATAGTGGAAGTTTAGTTTAACTGTGCAGTTATTTATTGTTCTTATTTAATTGTTATACAATAAAATGATTAAAAACATCTATTGTTGCTCTTGCTTAATTATTATTAACAAAAAGATTATTAATGCAGGTACAAGTAGGTCGTAGGTAAAGTAGGTATAGTACGTAACTATTGCTGTAAAGCATTTTACCACACACGTTACGTAATATACTATTATATAATATTAAAAAAGGGAATAATATATTTAAGTAGTAGTTAGGTGTATTATTTATTGTTTGTTAATATAAAAGAACCTATTAAATATTAAACTAATGTGTTTATTCCATAAAATTGTATTTATAATCAAAACATTGAGTGTTATTTACATTATACAGCATATAAAAGAATTTGTATAACTTAAATTCTTAGGAATTTGCCCTCTAGAAAGCTGCTCAACTTCGCTAGAAGTATTGGCATTCTAGAGTTCAAGTAGATTAAGATAGACACAAAAGATCTTCATAAGTCGAAGAGTAGAGAAGGCTGAATAGCTCATAGATAAGGAATAGCTTTTACGAGAAATCTAATCTAAAATAGCGTTTTCCATTCGTCGCACTGGGGCCAACTCGCGCCAGTTTTGTGTTTCATTCGTTGAACTTTTTTCATTTTTTTGTGTTCCATTCATGTGTCACTCAAACTCCGAGCGAGCTAAGGGCGAACCGAGGGCAATAATTTGGCACTAGCTATTTGATCAAGGGTTACGGTAGTTATTATTATTATTATTGTTATCAAATGTCAATAAAAACAGTCTCCGGTCAAATCAATGGGGGAGTCCCTTCATGGTAGCCAACCTAGAGAAACCACTGCCTTTTTTTTGGGAATCATTCAACTTTGAATGTATAGTTTTTGCCACATTCAGTATACTGTAAAAGTTTTTCGTGTCACGAAGGTCTCATTTATTAGATATTGGAAAAAACGATATTTGTAGGATATTTTCGTATGTTATGTTTTCAGTAATGAATTGTGACAATTGAAAATTGTCATTTATGCCATCATTGTCAATTTTGCTATTTTGATTTTTACTTAAAACATAAACTATTTTATGTTCTAAGGAATTTTATTTGTTCTGTATTCTGCTTTTGTTTGAATTTCATTACATGATCTGGATAAATTGATACCGAAAGAAGTCAGAAATCCAATAAACTAAGTAGACAAGACAATTTTGGTTAAAAAATGAGAATAATTCAATAACTACTTGCTGATTTCTGCGAATAAACTGAATCTACAAAATGACCTTAACCACGAATAAAAACACATACAATTAACCTCCAAACATCCACCGCTATAGTGTCAAAACGTTGTTGATATATTAGACATTTGACAGACAAAGAAATAGAAAATGACATATGATAATGGTTTCTATTGGTTATCCTTTAGTGAAAACATAACATCCGAAAATCCCTACGAAAAACATTTTATCCAATATCTAATAAATGAGGCCTTCGTGACAAGAAAAACTTTTACAGTATACTGAATGTGCTGAAAACTATACATTCAAAGTTGAATCATTCCCAAAAAAAAGGCAGTGGTTTTTCATCTATTTTTTCAGGTTGGCTACCATGAAGGGTTCCATTGGTTTTGTCCTAGAGCATGCATCTGACAGCACTGGCCTTGAATTCTCTAAAAACCCAGTGCTGCCCGAGTGCGATGAATGGAAAACGCTATGTATAAACTTTAGATTGAGAAAGCATTTCCTTGTCCTAAGATATAAACACAATGTAATTTCCATAAAGATCAATATTCATACTAAAGAATTTAATCAATTATAAAAATCGTGTAGTTGAATTACAAGTAAACTTCAGTACATTTAGTTTTCAAACAAAAAAATAATGTACCGCAAAATCAAAATGCTTAACATTTAGAAATCGCGAAAGTTAATTAGGTGTAAATAAGCTAGTATCTAGAAGTCACTTCTATCAAGGTCATAATGAATAAAAAAGAGGAAGAATTATCATTTAATTAATTTTTAAAATAAAGAGAATATTACTTTAAATAAATAGCCAATATTGAAATGTTTTTCCACAATTTTTAGAATTTGGAATACTTCCAGAAATAGAAAAACTTTTTATAAATTATGTGTCCATAAATTAGAAACCACTTCCAACAAGGCTAAAATTTATAAAAAGGAAGATTTTAATCAATTGTCAAAAAAGTGAAAAAAGCCGAATTTTGTAGTAGTGGTAGTAGAAGCGTAAATAACATCCCGAAGTAATTATTTTTATTTAATCTTTAAAGTGAAAGAAAAATGACTGCTTTCGAAGGTAAATAACAAAAACTAAGATCGAGCAATTTTCTCATTAATCTTAATTTTTAGAATTTGGGGTACTTCCAGAAATAGCTAAAGCCTTAGATGAAATGGATTGGATGTAAGTACAATTAAAAAAATCTTTAGGTCACTTTTAAATTATTAAATACGTAAAATGAGAAAGACTTGAATTATTAGCTAAATTCATCTCTTTTAAGATCATATGATTAACAATGACTACCTACTCAATATTTTAGATACACTGAATATTAAAGCATTGAAAAGATAGGTATTCACTTTTTAAAATGATTAATTGTATGCTAGTAATAGTAAAAATAAGCAGTTGGTCCTTGTACTGACTATTTATTTTTTTCCCCTTATTTTTTCATCATCTGATGTTCTTGTATACTTTCTCATTGATTTTTGTACTGCATTTATGAATATCTGAAAATTAGCTCTACAATACTAATTAAGTCTAAGGAAAAGAAATATGTTTTAATGGATGTGTTTGAGTGCTGTTGGAAATTGTTTCTCCCATTATATTATCTTTTTTGATTTATATATATTTTTAATAGTTGTAAACATCAGTCAGGTAATTAAAAATATAAGTTTACTTTTGTAATCATAAAGCTATATTTTATTAAGTAAGTTCTCTGAAAAATAGAACTAACAGTACATAGGGTTCAAGTTGGGTAGACTGGAGCACTATTAACAAGAAGTGCAAACCCCGCATCTTGTTATTTTTTTTAAGATAATACGAGTTACTCTCAGACTAACAATAAAATATATGTCTATGAAGTTACCCAATAAAATAAATACATAATAAAAAATTTTAAATGTCTTTTGAATAAAAAATAATGTATTGTTTAGTTTTGCTGTGTAAATGCAATTTTATTTGTTTTTAGGCTACCTACAGATATCCAAGCTGAAGGAATTCCCTTAGTGCTTGGAGGAGGAGATGTACTTATGGCTGCAGAAACTGGTAGTGGAAAAACAGCTGCATTTTGTCTTCCAGTTATACAAATTGTATGGGAAACAATAAAAGATATTGAATCAGGAAAGACAGCAAAAGAAGCTAAAGAAAGCTTATGTAAGTGGGATTTCATAAATGTGTAATAATTTTTCATGTGAATTATTAATTGTTGCAGCGCTACCTTGGACAATGTCAACTTTAGACAGAGGAAATGCAATAGCTGTTTCTCCTGATGGTAAAAGAGTTCAATCTAGGGAACAGAGAGAATGGCATGGAGTTCGTTGTACTAGAGGAGTCAAATCAGGAAAGTGGGGATTTGAAGCTACTGTGACTGATGAAGGTCTTTGTAGAGTGGGATGGTCAACTCTATCAGCAAATTTAGATTTAGGCACAGACAGGTTAGCTTAGTTAACAGTTTTTAAATGAAATTTGATAAAATGATATTTTATTTAGAAATGGTTTTGGATTTGGAGGAACAGGCAAAAAATCTAATAATAAACAATTTGATAATTATGGAGAACCTTTTGGTAAATGTGATGTTATAACTTGTCTTTTGGATGCTGATAATGGACAAATAAAGTTTTTGAAAAATGGTGTAGATTTAGGTGTGGCTTTTGAAGCCAACAAACAAATTATTAGCCAAGGTTTATTCCCAGCTGTAGTTCTAAAAGTTAGTCATATATCCTTTTAAATAAAATTGGAGTAGGTCTAATGTATCATTTTTAGAATGCTGAAATGGAATTCAATTTTGGTGACAAGCAGTTTAAGCATAGTTTGCCTGATGGTTACAAACCTATAATATCTGTTCCTACAGGTGAAGTTTTAAAAAATACTAATGGAAGTGATGCATCTGGTCAAGTTGCCAAAATTATAAAAAATGCTCCCCAAGCTATTATTATAGAAGTAAGTATTACTAAACCTTATTAATAATAAATTAATAATTTGGTTTCAGCCTTCTAGAGAATTAGCAGAACAAACTTGTGAACAGATTAAGAAATTTAAAAAATACCTCAAAGATCCTGAAATCAAGGAATTGCTTGTAGTAGGTGGTGTACAAATAAAATTACAAATTTCCCAATTACAAAATGAAGGAGTGGACATTATAGTTGGAACTCCTGGAAGATTAGAAGATCTGATTGAAGGAGGTAAATAATAGTATATTATTCATGAGGTGAAGTTTACTGCTATGAGAGCCACAGGCAAGTGGCCTAAATCATCTAGCAAATAATAGCCATTATACGCGAGTAGAATACTATTTTTTATCCACTACTACTAAAAACTTTTGTTTTATTTTACTTTTATTTTAAAAATTTTAGTTACATTACATACATATTTTTAGAAACACTATTACTTTATTGTAACAAATATGTGATACACTATTGTTCATTTATGCAGAGTAGCTTTAAAAAATACTATAATTAAATCATAAATATATTTATTTAGACCAGAAAATATCACTAGATTATGCTATTTAATTGTACATATTGATATTTTAATATTAGAACAATTGGATAAGTGTTTCTGTGGTGTTTACACTGATTTGTTTGGTTTACATTTGTTTTTTTAACACAATTCAGCAATTAATATTAAAACACTGATGCATCTACAAAGTCAAACTACAATGTTGATAGGTTTCAGTTAAATTCGATTGTTTCATAAGCTACTCTGGTTTCTATATTGTTTCAGACTAACACATATAAAAGTACTAAAGGCTTATTCTTGTACCTAGCTCATAACCGTGGGTCTCTGGGCTCGAATCGCACAGAGAACCAGGGATTTGCTCTATAAATTTTTTTTTAATGTACAGAACTTAATTGAAAATATTTAGTGGTTTACAAGATAAAATTTTAAAACCAATGGTTTGTAGCAAAACAATGCAATATTAAACTTGTGATTAATTAATGAGTCATCAATCACTTCCATGATTAAAGGGTACTATTAGGGTCCAGCAAACAGACAAACAGACGTTTTGGGAAGAAAAACAAAAATGGTCACCGTCCTCTTAAGGTCATTTTTTCGTTTACTCGTGAAGTGCACGAAATTAGGTCGTGCTAATAAGGTATTTTTTCAGTTAGATCAGACTCCAATGCAGAAAAAGCTATATGATTCTGTGAAAAACGATCTCTTGTCTCGTCAACAGTCAGGTGAACAGAATTTAGTCTTTTTCAATCTATTTCAGTCCAATACAATAACAAATGACAGAGGAGTTATTCTAGATGTTATTTTATCTTCATTTGAGCTCTCAGTACATAAGGCTGATGATACTTTAATACTTCAAGATTGCCATCATCCCTCACTCGAATGTAACTTACCAATTAAGATTGAAAATAAAAACACTCCCGGTGAAGAATATTACTATGATTTTAATAATGCTAATTATGAAGAAATACGTTTATCCCTGGAATCAGTTGATTGGGACAAGGTATTACACGATAAAGTTCTCTCTGAGATGGTATCCATATTTTACGATATACTGTATTATACAATTAATTACTTTGTTTCACTAAAAAAGGTTTGCAAGATGAAGTTTCCATGTTGGTATTCTCCAGAGCTAAAGAGACTGTTAAGCGAGAAGAAATTTGCTCACAAAATTTATAAGATTACGAGATCTCCTGAGAACTATGTAGAATTTAGTAGATTGAGAGCTCAGTGTAAACATCTATCGCGTGAGTGCTACAGAAATTACATAATATGTACTGAAAATTCTGTTACAAATAATGTTAAGCTTTTTTGGAAATTTGTAAGCAGTAAGAGGGATAATAACGCTATACCTGATGAAATGACTCTCAAAGATTGTACTGCTTGTAACGGGAATGATATTGCAAATCTATTTGCCAAACATTTCTCATCAGTTTATTCTAATCAACCTCTGAATCTACAAAATGTTCAGATTCCTTCAAAAGTAAATGTATTCAATTACCATATTGATATCTCTAACATTTATACAAAAATGTCAAAACTTGGTCCTGATGGGTTACCTCCCACTTTTCTTAAGAAATTTAGTTTTATTTTATCCCGTCCGCTCTTTCATATATTTAATAAGTCTCTTGTTACTGGTGAGTTTCCAGATTACTGGAAAACATCATATGTCACTCCAGTTTATAAATCAGTTAGAAAATCTGACATCACAAATTATCGTCCTATAACTATTCTCAGCATAATTCCCAAAATATTTGAAAGTATTATTACTATCTCTCCTATGACTGCTCGAGCATTATAACATCTCAACAATTTGGTTTCACATCTGAAAGGTCTGCTGAATTGGGTTTACTCACATATGTTGACTTTTTGGCTGATGCATTGGAGAAGGGCTTGCAAATTGATGCTATTTACACTGATTTCTCCAAAGCTTTTGACAGGGTCAATCATAAACTCTTGTTACATAAACTTTGTTTGTATGGTGTGGATGGTCCTGTTTTGAAATGGTTGGGTAGTTATCTATCGGATAGATTGCAAGTGGTGAGGGTTAATCATTACTATTCTCATACTTTTCCAGTCACTTCTGTAGTTCCCCAAGGGTCTCATCTGGGTCCTTTATTATTTGACTTGTTTATTAATGACATAATGTATTGCTTTCAGGGCAGCAAAATTCTTTTATTTGCTGACGACCTCAAATGTTTTAAAAGAATAAATAGTGATGATGATGCCTTACAATCTGATTTGGATAGCCTATCAGATTGGTGTGCAAGAAGTAGTATGAATCTTAATGCATCCAAGTGTCATATTATGCGTTTTTATCGAATACATCACCCAACAGCTTTTGATTACAGCATTAATAATGTCAGTTTAAATTGTGTTTCGCAAATTAAAGACCTTGGTGTTACATTAGACTCCTCACTCACGTATAAGTTTCATATTACTACTGTTGTTCAGAAATCTATGAAGATTTTAGGCTTTCTAAAGAGAACCACTTGTGATTTTACTAACATCAGTGCTATTAAGTCCCTTTATTGTTCTCTAGTCAGAACACAACTTGATTATTGTTCTCCAGTATGGTCTCCGCATTACATTACTTATAAAGCTAAACTAGAATCAATTCAGCACAATTTTTTAAGATACATTGCCTTTAAGATCCGTATTTTCCATCGTTATGATATTTTAGAGCTTGTATTAAACATCCCTACCCTAGAGATTCGCAGAAAGCAAAGAGATCTCATACAGCTTTTTAATATAATTAATGGAATGTGTAATAGTCCCAAGCTTCTCTCTAAAATATATTTAGTTGTTCCTCCTCGTGTAACTAGGCAAGTGCAATCCTTTCATGTTTCATTTCATAGGTACAACTATGCAGTGAATAGTTTTCTCCCTAGGACACTCAGATTAGCTAACTCCATTGAGAACATCTCATTTTTTAATATGTCAACTTTCAAATTTAAAACACATCTGATGGAGCTTAAACTTTGATATCAAATTTTCGAGTGTTGGCTGAAGTTATGGTGTTGTCACCCTCTACTGTATTTTGGGTTTTGGTTTTGCTGTTTTTTTCATAAATTTAATACCTGACATGTTTTATATTTTTAGAGCAATTTAACACTGTATATTTATTGTGAATTGGGCTTGCCCGTGAATAAATAAATAAATAAATTATGAGTTCATTATGTATTAGTCGTGGATAAAATATTTTATATTGTCAACAATTTTTTTATTATTATATTGTTTATCTAGGATTTTTATCATTGGGAAACTGCAGATTTTTTATTCTGGACGAAGCTGATGGGTTATTAAAACAAGGTTACACTTCATTTATTGAAAATTTGCATAAAAAAATGCCTAAAATTACAGCAGATGGGAAGAGATTACAAATGATCGTTTGTAGTGCCACTCTGCATGCATTTGAAGTTAAAAAAATGGCAGTAAGTATCACTTAAACTGCATTTGAACTATATTTTGAGTTTGACAGTTTGTTTCTTATCTTAGTGAATAATTCATCTAACAATTATTTTAGGAAAAATTAATGTACTTTCCCACTTGGGTCGATCTCAAAGGTGAGGATGCTGTTCCAGAAACAGTTCATCATGTGGTAGTTAAGGTAGATCCACAAAATGACAAATCTTGGCAAAATTTAAGAAGGCACATCAACACTGATGGGGTTCACTACCAAGATAACGTTAGACCTGGGAATAATAGCCCAGAGACTTTGAGTGAAGCAGTTAAGTTACTAAAAGGTAAATCTCACAATATATTGCTATATTTATTACATAACTAATCTCCTTTGCAATCATCAAATTATCAAAATAAATGTTCTTATCATTGATCATTGGTTAAGATATATTGAGCACATCTCATTAAATAATTCATTTTGTAGTCTCGCTAGAAAAATCATTTGAATAAATTAAGAAAAACAATCTGTTTTCCAACTAAGATGTGTCCCGACACTTTTTATTGTTTTTAGTTCATCTATCTCTCTTTATTGCTGTAAATCTGTAAAGAAGACTGCAACTGTGAAAATGTAAATGAGAATACCATTATTTTTTAAGTAGGTTACTAATATTAATAGGTCTTAAGTTTTCAGCTTTATTAGTTATTTGTTTTTTTTGGGTATGGGTACTACAGTGGATATTTTTATTTCTGCACTTGGCTTAGAGCTAAAGAGCTGTTAATTATGTTTAACAAAAGCTCTCCAATATTTTTGAAACATTTAAAAAAAATCGAATATCATAGCACTACTTTTATTTTACAATGAACCAAATGTTTTTTTTTCCTCTAAATTAATTAAATTTAGGTTTTTAATACTAGTAGCTTAATCTAGTGACGGACATCTAGATGTATAACTTTTATCAAATTTGTTCCATTAATCCAATATAATTTTAATATAGTATTTATCTAAACAATTTGACTGTCATCATTGCCCATAGGAAGGCATTTTGACGAAATTTTCGATCTTTCCCCCTCTGGTGAGATATTGTAAGATTTTTATCAAATCCTTCCCTCCTCCTTTCTGAATCTCACTTGAGATTCTTAAAAAATTTTGTTTTGGCTGTAAACATGTTGGATTATTGAGAAATAAGAAAACAAAAGCACAACTTGGTCTAGTACTTATATTGAAGACTACACTTGAACACTATTGTGTCAGATTTGATAATATATTCTATAAATAATTTTTCACGCAATTTTACACCGCTTTCTGGTAGAAAAATAATTACGTTGTATTTGCCAAGATCCCCCTCAGTAGGTTTTTGTTTATTCAAATTTATTTTCTTTTCTTATTATTTTTACAGCTAAATTTCTCTCTTGCTTGTATATTTCCCAGTTTTTGGTTGTTCTACTGTTTTATAAGCCCACAAACTGAGACTCCTGTCCTTTGCGACTTGCATTTTTCTTTAAAGTTCCATTTTGTATTTTGTAATTTTAACACAGTTAGTAATTTACCGATTTTCTTACAGGCGAATATTGTCTCAAAGCTATCGACAAACACAACATGGACAAAGCCATAATATTTTGTCGTACAAAAATAGATTGTGACAATTTGGAAAGGTACATGAAGCAAATAGATAGAAATCATTATTCTTGCGTATGTTTACACGGAGACAGAAAACCCAACGAAAGAAAAGCTAATTTGGAAATGTTCAAGCGTGACGAAGTGAAATTTCTGATTTGTACAGACGTTGCAGCAAGAGGACTCGATATCAACGGATTACCATTCAGTAAGTAACTATAAAATTAACCCCACAATTGAAAAGAAAAATGTATTGTATAAATAGACATAGTCGATTAATTCTTATGGGAGATTATAGAGGCGAATAGAGTAAATGTGCATTATAAGTTACAGGTTTTTTTGTAACAAAAATAGGGGTGGTTCCATAAATTTATTTCTGATCCAAGTTTGTTTTTGATCAAGAAGTTGATTAAGTTTGGTGAAAGATACATATGGTTTGTTTTTTGATGATTTATATTAAAAAAAAATCAGATAACTTTTCAGGTGTAATTGACAAAAAAAATTAACAAATATTAAATTATTTATTTTTAAATCTCTATCTGCTATGCGGTTTATCGCCTAAAAATTACAATATGAATGCAGAATAAAAAATTTCGTAATTTTAAAAGTTCATTTATCTCAAATATGGTTGAATCCAATAGAAATTATCGAAACGTTAATCACAAATCACGAATAATATCAAAATTGAAAATAATACTGTAAATATTGTAGAAAAATAGAAAAGTTTTAGGTTTTGTCCTAAGAAATATGATATTTTTCCACAATGGAAATTACCTTTTTTCTTCACTGGTTTTATCAAAGTTATCCTTAAGTCTGCTTACTTTGTAATTGATGGTACCAATCCTTTAAGATGTATTGACCAAAGCTATTACCTTGATCGTTCCAATACACCTAGTCTTAAAAAAAATAATCATGTATTTATTTTTTAAAATTTTCAATAATAAAGTGGAGTGTATGTCTCTCTTGTATGTTAATACGTTAATTCTCAAATAAATCAACTGTTCTACCAACAAGCAAATAGTAATAAATATAGCACAAGCATTGCCTTTATAAATGATCATTAACCATTCCAATATTGAAAATTAAATAGATATTTTTATTTACTCTGTGGTACCTGTTAAAAGTGTCAACGGTAATATACCAAGACGTTGATAAATAGGCTATTTTTGTTGGGTCTAAATTTCGAGAATATTTTAATATCAATCAAATTGTAAATTAAAAAAAAATAAAAATAGAAACATATTTCCACTTGTCCCTCTAATATTTACAAACGATTCTAAACTAGGCTTGACCGTTTTCTAAAGGAAAACCAACTACTTCCTCAGCTATATGCCCCACCGGACATTGGATTACATTTAAATAGAAAACGATGGCGATCAACCAAGTCGATACTTAAGACCATCTCTCTCATTTTGCAAATGAAAGGGAAGAAACTACTCGTAGACCGGTTTCGACATTATTGTGTCATCATCAGTGCAAAGTATTTCTTCTCATCCCGCAGAGCAGAATGCAGAATGATTATTTATTATTAAATTCGAGAAATTTTGCAACAACAAAAATAGCAGAGTAATAATCAATGTGGTATATTTAGGAATATTATTTCCCGCGAAGATTAAATTAATTGCAGATAAGTAAATTCGAACAAAACTTTATTAACAGAACACAAACATCATGAATACAGCTCAAATAATAAAACTGACAGTAGTATTTGACGTTCTGATGTGAGTATTCCTCTTGGGAGATAGTTGCTGATATACTCGGAATTTTAGTCTTGTAATGACGTCATTTTTGTCTATCCTTGTTTAACTAATGTAAAATGACAGTGACAAAAAATTTTGCCGAAATGTTGTTGTCGTGGCTAAATTTTACCTGAAATGCTTGTCAAGTGATTGTCAGTTTTGAAGTTTTGAAAACGCCAAAGCGTCAAAACATGCCGCCAAAAAACCCTCATCGATTTAACGAACAAACACAGTTAATAGTTCTAAATGTGTTGGCTTTCTTTCAAATTGAACAGAAACAAGTTCGGAATGGCCTACCACTAGACATCAACAACTGTATAGTAAAAGTCATACAGGTAATTAGACACCTGGGGTGCGTTCAGAATGAAAACTTTTCGTCCAGACAAGTGTGTCTATGGGTAATGTGACGTCACATACTTAGACGTTTTCATTCTGAACGATCTTTAGGTGTTTAGTGTGTATTGCATAGATAACCTTTATACTTAAAGTATAATAATCTCTCAATAATGCATAATTCTGTTAGTTCCTCTTCTTCTGAATATTCATCATCAGATGATTCATCAACAACCCTCAAGAAAAACGTCTGATATAATATAACAGCACTTTGTTCTATACTTGTTATGTTTATATTCATTATACTTGTAACTAATTAAAAATTAAGCACATTAATAAATTAGATAAACAAAATAGAACAGGTCATATAGCATAGAACACAACAGTTCGCCTAATGTTTGCATAGCTAACAGGTAGTTGGGTTGTTCTGCGCATGTCGGGCGAAATTCGCCGCAGTCTCGAGTGCGGTGAAAAGTTGTCGTCCGAACGTTCTTTTAAACCCATTCTGAACGGTGCGAAATCAACGCCTGGACAAAACGCCCAATGAAACTGAACGATTCTGGGTAAAAGGTTGTCGTCCGGACGTTCATTCTGAACGCACCCCAGTAGTCAGTTACTTAGCAGCAAATAAATTTAATAGGACATACGTTTTTTCCCACGAAAATGACGTCATTACACGACTGTAAAATTCCGAGTATATCAGGTCTAGTGAAATAGTCGCTGATAATTGACTCCAATTGTTCTAAATTTCAAAAATTGTGACATTTCATTGGTTAATATTATAAAGGGAAATAATCAAAATAATAAATTTACAACTATAAAGTTATTTAAATTTGTATGTATAGTTTATATTGTATATTAAATTTTGTAATTATGTCCTACCTTATCCTGTAAGTAGGGGTAGTTATGTTGGATGTTGCAATAAAATAAGTAAAATGCACATAAGAGATATTTTCCAAAATAAGCAAAACACAATTTTCAGTCTAATTTGAAATTTGGCTAGGCTAAGTACGACAGAAAAGTAATTTAGAAGGGCTGAATTTTGATTAATTAATTTAATTTATTTATTTATTAATAAAAATTGAAAATATAATTATTATCATCTGTAAAGCTCAAGCGTAGATAAAATGGTGAAAATAATAATCATGTGAAATATCCTGGGGCAAAATAATATTGTTGGAGGGTCAGTAGATAAAAAAGTTGATAGCTAGTGGATTGCATGTGGCATCGGGAAATATAGAAGAGTGTACTATTTTGCTGTTTAACTTCACATTGATTTTTATGTACTTTTGTCTTTATGATTCTTACCAGTATCTTTTTAGTTTTATCCTGATGATGGTTTAAGAACGAAATTTGAAAGTTGGGCATTTTATTATATTTTGTTGACTTGGTGGTTTATTGATTTATTAGATATCAGCCACATTTGAGATATGGATAACTCCTTCAAAGATGAGTATCTTATTGAGAGAAGTGGGTGGTTATTTCTGGAGAATGTGTTTGTTGTAGTTGAGTTTGAAATTAACTTGTTGATTGAAAGCTGTGGCTGTATAACTTATAATTTAACTGGATAACATAAAATTTAACATTAGTTGATTCAAGATTTACAACCACATTTTATTTTAGTAATCAACGTAACACTGCCAGACGAAAAATCAAATTACGTGCACAGAATTGGTCGTGTAGGAAGAGCCGAAAGAATGGGTCTTGCTATAAGTTTAGTTAGTACTGTACCAGAAAAGGTATAATTAAAAAATAAAAACGGTAATCGAATTACCTATTTATGCTTAATTTAATTGTAGGTGTGGTACCACGGCGAATGGTGTCCTTCAAGAGGAAAACGATGTTCTAATACAAACCTTGTAGAACAAAAAGGTTGTTGTATATGGTATAACGAGCCACAGGTAAGTAAATTTGTATTGTAATTATGCAATTCTATTTTGATACATTTTTCTAGTTTATAGCCGATATAGAAGAGCATTTGAATGTCACTATTCAGCAGATAGGACCCGATATGGAGGTGCCGCAGGACGAATTCGAAGGGAAGGTAATATACGGAGAAAAAAGAAAACATTTAGGTAGTCAATACGAAAATCATACCGCTCAGATGGCGCCCATCGTCAAAGAATTGACAAAATTGGAAAGTTCTGCTCAGCTGATTTATGTTAAGCGGCATCTTTCGAAGTTAGCAAAAGCTTGTTAATTTATAAAAATAACTTTGCAAGTTGATGTAATCGAAATATTGAAATATAATTGAAGTTTTTCTACTTAAAATTTAATATAAGGAAATGTGTGTGATACATAAATAAATTAGAAAAGTAAATAAATCTTATTTTTTTGTACAAAACGAATTACACTTAAAGATAAATCACCTTTTTCAAATTATACATATAATCATACAACCGAGAGGAGCAAAGAGCACCTGTGAGTTCATTATTATTTTTCTCCATGTTTGGATTAGATTAGATTATCTTAAGTTGTGTAAGCCAGATATACTTCTGTGCTCTTCGACCTATCAAGATCTTTTGTGCCTACCTTATTCTACTAAAACTCTTAGAACACCAGTACTTCTATTGAAGTTTCTTAGAGGGCATATATCTAATTTGATAGAGAGTCGGATCAACTCCTAGAAATTTAAACTGGCTGCAGAAGAATGCTAAGCATTCGCATAGTATGCGTTCTGCGGTTTGTTTAGCGCTTTCCCACAAACGACAGTTTTCATTTTGTCCATTATGAGGTGTTACCTCAAAGGGCAGTGTCCAGTGAGCAAACTTAGTCAATTTTATATTATATATTTTTTGCTCATTTCGAGAAGGCATTTTGCTGTTTCAGGTGATATTTCTACCAACTTTTTAGCTTGCCTCAGTCCTGACGTATTCATCCAGTGAGATCGTAGTCGATCCCGTTCCCAGAAACAGAATTCTTTTTTGGTATCAACGCATTTTTTGTGAGTTTCAGCTTCCTCTATGTTTAAAATTCCATTCCCTTCTTGTTTAATTAATGCTTGTCTAGCTTGTCAATACAAACCGGTCAACATAACGTTGACCGCCTGTTGATACTGGTGTTGGTATGTATCCCATCAACTAGCCACAACTTGATGGATATTTGGTAACCTTGTGCGGCAAAATATCCAAGAAATTGGTTGACTATTGATTGTATCGGTGTTTTCCATCTCATGGAAAACATCGCTCAGTATGTCCGATGTTGTCAACAAGTAGCCTAGAATCGATTGTGAAATTTGATTGATTTATAGGTAGCATATTTATTTATATTTTATTAGTATTACTCTAATTTGGAGTTCATCTTTTAGTAAGCGTGATATCAATCAAAGAGCTAGTGTTAAGTAGTAGAACTAATTGAAATGCTGAGATGCTCCAGCTGAAAATCTAGAAAAATTATTAAGTTCGCTAAAAACTTAATTTAGCCGAGACAGAAAGAAAATCGAAGAGAAAAATAGAGCTGGTAGAATTTCTGAAGACAATATATGTTTGGATACCATATGATGAGTTTTCTCACAGAAAACATTTCTAAAGGCAGTCGCAGTACTATTGAGAAAGCTATTTAGAATAACTTATAACAGCATCAGCAACATTTTTAATTCAACACTGAGTTTGGTTTAGAAGCGTAACACTGTTAAAAACAAATCTCCAGATATGCTGAAAAGCATTAGAGGAGAATACAACCAACTCAAAGATTTTATTCAGAACAATAAACAACTAAAAGGTTGAATTAACTTTCACTATTTATTCTTTGAATACTTTAAATGCAATGACGATGCTATTTCGATAGCGAAACGGCTGTCACTGCATTTAAAGTATTCAAAGAATAAATAGTGAAAGTTAATTCAACCTTTTAGTTGTTTATTGTTCTGAATAAGATAAACTTTCACATAGTAAGGGTTAGTACCATAAATTTCAAAGATTTTATTCAATAAATAACCTTTTTAAATGTTGAGACATCCTATATATGTTGTGTCTACGTCTAGGTATACATATTAATATGGTTCTCATCTCATTGCATTAATTGTTTCTGTAAATAGTAGATCAAACAAATCGATAACATTCCAAATATTTGGCTTGATTTCAAAAAGAAAAAAAAATTACATAAAAATAAAATTACCTGGGTGATTTCATTCGTATAGAATTATTTATTTATTGAAAAGAACCATTATTTTTGATATCACTGTACTAGTTTGTGCATGTTAAATTTTTGAAAATTGCCTTCGACAGGAATAGATTCTAACAATTAAGAACCCTAGACAAATAACTTGTGAATAAAACTTCCGCAATGTATTTTAAAAAATTAGCTTTTTTTATCAACGACGCACACAGGCGAATTTCGAGAAATTCGTGGCCAAAATATATTATGGGGTAATTGGGGCAAAATTAAATTTAAAACATTTAAAACTTCTGTTAATAATAAAAAAAACTTGAAAAACACATGTTCTTTGAAAAATTATACAGGGTATAAACAAAAAAGGTTAAAATACCAAAAATATAAAATAATTGCAAGAAATTAAATTGAACATCCCCAAACGCTATCTTTAATTAGTTATAGAAAGACATCTATGTAAATTATTATATTTTATGAAAATGAACAGGGGTATCCAAAAATATCTCTTATATAAAATAAATTACAAAAAAAAATGTAATTTAATTTGAAATAATATAAATAATATTATATAACTTATACATTTACCATTTAAATACATTTTTTTACAACATAACATAATCCAAATCCTTAAATACAAATAACAAATTCATTCACTGTCAGTTTCGGAGTCTGATTTTTCTTGTGCCTCTCCTACTTTTACTGGCAATTCGGGCTCTAAAAAATTGTATTACCTCCGGAGGATAAGATCTAAATTCCTTTATTCCATTTTTTCTAAAACTTGTTATGTAAGGATCAGATGAAATCAATAGGTTGTGGAAAATATCTTCCATGTTTTGGGTCCGTGAAAACTTTCTGGAAAAGGATTCTCTATATTTCTTAATGTCTTTATTTCTACTTTCTTGGGCTTCTACTCCAAGCTGACCTATAGGTAAAATTGCCGTTGAAATAATATCAGAACTATGGAGTAAAATCTTGTGCACAATATTTTTAATTTGTTCTCTACCATTGTTGTAACTTTACTTTTTCTTAATCTTGAATAAAAAACTCAAAACATTTATTATAAAGACAAAATATGAAAATTGCCCCTCTTGCTTAATTATTGACTTTAGTAATTTTTGAATATTGGTAGATAATAAAAAATTAATATTTCAAAAAGGGGCAAAAAGGGGCAAACTATTTAAACTGGATAAGAATATACACATCCTTAGCCAAAATTTCCCGAAAAGATTCTTAGGTGCGAAGACATTCCACCCTACTTTTCTCTTTAGTGAAATAAATATAAACATTTATTTTGTAATTTTTTGCCTTATGTCTATATATTTACGTGTATCTAATTTCGCTATTAATCTTCGACCCTGTATATGGTACTAAAATTATCTACTTACCACTAGTAGTTGCCTCCATAATTCACGAAACGAACTTAACACTGCAACTATCTTCAAATTTGGCTCAAATATAAGGAAATTTTACTGCACACTTGAATTAAATATCACTGCTTTCAACTAACGTCAACTTTAGACAGATCCACACCGTTCATTGTTACCACTACCTGGAAAAGAGTTGGTATTCGCACCTTTTATGCGTTATGTTGTGACAGAATTGCCTGGGAAACCCTAATTTAATATTTTGGAATTTTGGCCACGAATTTCTCAAAAGTCGCCTGTGTGCGACGGCTGTTTGAAGTCATTCAACACATCATTAACAAAAGTTGTTTTTTTGTTTTCTTTATGAACTTCTAGGTAACAAAAAATTGTTTAAAACATTATTTAGTTAAAAGTGGGATGAAACGCCAAAATGTACTCGGAAAACAATATTATTAAGGTAGAAAACCGTTTAAAATAACTAAATGTGTTTGCTCACTCGTATTTATAGCCAAAAACTAATAATGCTAAAAAGTAAGCTGCATGTCGAATCACGATTTAAAAAAAACTACAGACCTATTTAAAAATAGTCCACTAATGACGCTAATTACTTATCTAACATAACTACTCCTATAGAAAAAATAATAAAATTTTTAAGAAAACTCTCTTTAGACATCTATACATACAGGTAAGTAGGTATGCATTTCAAATTATTTTTTTTGTTATAATTTGTAATAATGTATATAATTTTTCGCAGTTGGTATTTACGGACAATGGAGGATTCATTTTCAAATACAATTTGGAAGTTATACAAACTGAAGAAATGGAAAGATATTTTAAAACTAAATGAAAAATCTGACAATGTAAATGCTTTAAAATTGTTATGGGTTTGGCCTGAAGAGAATAATTTCAAATTTATAAAAAATCTAGTAAAAGATCTAGGATATAAAGGTATCATTTCATTGGGATGCGGTTGTGGTTTACTGGAATGGTTAATAAATCAATCCACAGGTAAATTTAGTAAATAACTATCAACAATTTAATTAGTTAAATAAAAGTTTATTTTATTTTCATAATTTAGGGTTGCCAGTGCTTGGTTATGAAGTCAATAGAGAATGGTGGGAAAGTAAATATTCCAATGAACAATTTATTAAATTAAATTATTTCAATAAACTCGACGAACATTCTTTAAATTCAAATTATGCATTGTTGTTCTGTTATTTTAATAATAAACCAGATTTTCAAGAGTACGTCAAGCATTATAAGGGGAATTTGGTTTTCATTATCGGACCGAACGGTGAAACTTCCAGACATACGGATCCTGAACCATTTAGCGCGGATTTCGGAACAAAAGGTTGGCATCTATATTGTTTTCAACAAATTAAAAATACCGGAGATTACATTGCGGCTTTCGTAAGGAGCGACAAATATTCAGAACACTATAATCATCAAATGTAGGGAATTTGTCATTACAAGGTTTAATAACATGAAATGCCATTCTTGTAAACTGTTGGATTCACCAATAAAGCTGTTGTTTTCATATATTAAATAATATATACTCCCCTATGGAGAGTTTATATAAGTGGAAGGTTTTCCGATATAGTGAAAAAGAAAGTGCTCTCCCGCTCGAGAGCTTCAGTCAGTGTACTGTAGTGCATCTTTTGTGCGCATATAGCGGTAATTAGGTAAATGTGTTTTAGATATTTCTCAAGCATGGGCAATAGGAATAAAAGTTCTGGAACGCGAGAGAAATAAATATTGTCGGCACCATAATGTATTGATTTTCTTTGTTATATTAACTGTTCCTATAGGAGTATTAAATATATGGTATTATTATTAAAAAATCTTGTAGATAACTTGTATTTTAAATGCTGGTAACTTTGATATGTTATTCTTATCAACAGTTAAAAGTTTAAATATACATACTTGCTACCATTTAATCTGAGAATAAAATTTCTGATTAAAAAACATATTTTCTTTCACCCATTGCAAAATTTTAGGTAATCGCACAAACACAGTAATATTTTTAATCTTGTAAAGAATGTAATATATAGTGCAACTTACACAAAATGAGGAATCTCTACTAGCCCTTCCTTTATAGAACCCATTAAACTGTATCTACGGTGCTGGGAAAATACTTCCCCTTGCTTCAACTTCATTCAAAGATCATTTAAATATCTTCTTCTAAAAAATGTCCCTAAATTCTTCTTCTTCTTTATGTGTCATCTCATCTTAAAAGGTTGACAATCATCAATGCGATTCTTGCTTTGGATGCGGCTGTACACTGATATAGCACTCTCTCAAGTTTTTAAGCCAATAAGTGCGTCATCTTCTTACATTTCGATTGCCCTGTATTTTTCCTTGTATTATTAGCTGTAGCATGTGGTGTCTATCTCCACGCATAACGTGGCCCAGGTAGGCAAGTTTTCTTACTTTTACAGTGTCTACTATTTCCGATTCTTTAGAATCACACATTTCGAAAGCCTGGAGTCTTTTAAGTCATCGATGATTCTATTCCATAGAGAATCTGATCTCAAGTTTGTTATTCAGGTCTCCAGTGCAGAATACTTTCCGCATGCTTATAAATGCAGCTCTAGCTTGACTTATTCTTGATCTTATGTTTCGTGAGTGTCTTCCAGTCTCGTTTAACATAGTCCCCAGATATTTTTACTCTCTCAACTTCCTCGTAGACTCCTTTATTGACTGACAGTGACATCACTCTTTGTGTCAGAGTCTTCGTCTTTAGGCAAATCGACTTAACACCCTTCCTCTGTTCTTTAGGAACTACCCCGGAACTTCCGTTAGGGACAGTCCATTTTCAGCTTTTAAAAGCCTTTCCCGGTCTTCTTCCGTTCTTTACATTATGAACTCCTATTTTCTCTTTCCATACCCGGTGAGTCTCCTTGTGTTTAAGGATTGGTGTAACATATATACACACAATAACATTCTAGTTCTCGCCACTCCTCAGCATCTTGCCAAAATGGTCTCCTGGTTCAGTTTCCAAATCTGGACTAGTACTTATTACCTGATGTACTCCCATAGTGGGCACTCAAAGAGTGTGCCTTACGTCTTCTTCCCCCATGTGGCAATACACACAGCTATCTTCTTTAGATAGGAGCGGTAGTACCTGTGTCCTGTTAGAAACTGTGTCAGGTAATGTCATACCTATCCATGCTCCCTCTCCATCCATTGTTTAACATTGCCCATCAGGGAGGCTGTCCATCGGTCTTTAGGTTCCACGTCCCATCTTCTTTGCCAATACTAGTACTGCATGTTGCGCTCGTGTTCCTCCTTTTTTACTATGTTCGGCGCAATCTCACTCCTGCGGTGATACGTTTGCGCTCGTCCGCCATAATGTGGATGACGCCGGCAATGATCTGAGCAGCCTCCATTCTTGCCCTGTATTTCTGGAAACGCAGTGCCTACGCCCACACGTCCGGTTCATACAACATAATGGGCTCTGCCGTTCTCAACAGGAGTTTCCTTTTTGCTGGATAGGACCTCCAATGTTGGCCATGATCTTTTGCTAATACCTTTGAGGCCTTGTCTGCTGCTGACCCAGAAGGTCAGCTTCGTGTCGAGCATGACCCCCAGGTAACGCACCGTCTCTGACGTTCCAATGGGCTGGACACCAACGTGCATCCTTAAGCTTCAATCAATTCGTTTTATTGTGAGGAGCATAATTTCTGTCTTATAGACAGCCAGCGACAGTGCGATCACTGATCACAATGACCACAACGTCTACAGACTCGATAAGTAATACTCCTTTCTGCATTTCAAGACGTAGCATCCCATCACAATTTATGTTCCAGAACTGAGCCTTGTGCCGCTCCTGAGGTAATCTGCTTTTTGCGTTTTCCTTCCCTGGTGTCGAATGTTACCCAACACTCATTCAGATAATTCTGCAGAATATTTTAGAGGTGTAACGGGATGTTGAAAGTCGTCTTTCAGGGTGTTCATTATATCACCCCACCTTGCCGAGTTAAAGGTGTTCTTAACGTCCAGAGTGACCACCATACAAAGGTCTCTCGACCATTGATTCCTCACGCGTCCTGACTGCTTTTGCCGACGTTACCACCTCGTATATTGCATCCACCTCGTATATTGCTCCCCTTGGTAAAACTATACTGTCTGGGCGATATTCCTCCTACTTCTGAAACAGCATCCAGGATTCTGCTCTTGATTAGCATTCCATATAGCTTCCCAGCGGTGTCGAGAATACATAGAGGCCTCTGAGCTGAGGATATCCATTCATTTCCCTATTAGAACGAGGTTGGCTACCTTCCACTGCTTCGAAAAGATTCAATTCCCTCATGCATGCATTGAACATGTCCAGGAGCATCTCTGAATTGGTTTGAGCAATACTCTCTAGGATTTCTATTAAGATCCTGTCTGGTCTTGGGACCTTTTTATCGCGCATAGATTAGACTGCCTTCTGCAATTCCTCCTCTGTAAAGAGGGGAATCTCCTCTGCCGCTACACGGACTGGTGTGCGTCCTTCTAAATGGTACGTTCGCTCTTTGACCTCTGTCGGCATTTCAGAGATGGAGTCAGTGCTCTTTAACTTTTAAAGCACAAGCTTGTACGCCAATCCAGATAGGAACTCCCCACATTGTCGCAGAGCTCCTTCCATCTCGAGGCCTTGCTTAGAGCTATTGCTATGTCTAGAGCTCGCTTGGCTTTAAGGTATTCCTCCTGGCTTTATGTACATACCAGCCTCTGTAAGCGTAAACAGGTCTTCCTCAAATCAGCTATTCTCTGATTGTCGAGTTAAATTAGCTATTCTCTGATTCCACCAGTATAGTGGACGTTGGTCCCTTCTAGCTGATTTCATGGGCATAGAGATCTCGCAAGCCCTGGTCAGCATGCTCACGGTCAAAGACATATCGGTCCAGCCTCTCTACGTTCCATCTAGGGGATGGGGTTTGCACTGTTTGCAGTTCCTTCGGATGAAGATTTCCAATTGTGACTTACTTGCAAGTCTCTCAGATCCTATAGTTACGTCTCATATTGTGCCTGAGCATCCAGGTCTTCGAAAAGTTGGCACCTCACCTCGTAAATTGCGGACTTCATCCATCTTCAATGTTTGCTATACTTGCCTCGAAGTTAACAATCTCTTCATTTGCTGTCAGGTAACAACTGAAGTAGGTTACACCTTTACTTCTGATCCACACATAGCCTGGACCAATTCCCTTTGCCTCTATTGGCACTGCCAGTCTATTAATTACCCACATGGCCGCTGTGCCTGATTGGTCCGCAATCGTCTGGTCCCCTGTCTTCATACTTATGTATGGCCCACTGACCCATGTCCAGTGAGCACCTGGGTCAAGAAGTCGTTCACCTCTTCAAACTTCCGGTCCATCCACTCACTCCTAGTTCTAATTGCCATTTTTAAAGCACCTTCATACCCCTCCCACCTTCTCACCATTACCTCCTCCATCCAATCCTGAACCTCTTTTGTCGCACCCTTCCACCGTCGATCTTTGTCCTAGCCATCAAGTCAAAGGGTATGACCTCGATAGCACAGCTGCTGCTATTGCACTTACTGTCAAGTACCCCTGCACCAACCTCAACAGAATCCCTCTCTGCATCTACAGTAGGGGCTTTATCCTCGCATGGATCCCCGCTCTTTCACCCCAAACTTCCTCTCCGTACAGCATACACACAACCACACACCTAGGTATTTCCCCTATACGAATTTGCTTACCCTTCACATTACTCCGACCTCCCTTGTCTTGCTTCGTCCCTTTATGAGCAATCCCACCATTTTATCTTCCGCTACTTTCAATCCTCATTGCTGAGGTTAACATTCATAAACGTAACATTAACTGAATAATAATAATAAGTAAATACTATTGAATAAGTTACAGAGTATTTAGAGAAACTAGCCATGACCTACCTATTGATTAGTTTAAATTGGAGGGAGAAGGAAAAGTCTATTTAAATATCTTCGTTTATTAATAAGAAATTCATAACATCTCTTTCTCTTCTGAAGAATTATATTTGCTCTTAGTTTTCTCTGGTATTTTATACTATACCTGTTTTTTTTTACGACGATTTAAATTTACGTTCAAGTAGTTGCCAATAACAATTCCAGTAAATCTTTATTTCTCCACCATCGGCATGAAAATCGATATTTTTTAACTCTTTATTAACCTATTCATTCCCTCATAAATTTTGTGGTTTAATATTGTGAACTGTAACCATATGCAACATATACACCTCTCGATTGACGGATCTAAATTGGCATTCTAAGCAAGTAAACATAAGATCCTTTTCCATTCCAGGATGTTTGGTCTTCAGATGAGTTTTATATGTGCTACTTTGTATACAAGCATAAGAACAATAACTGCATTTGTAAGGTTTGTCACCGGTGTGTCGTAGGTTGTGTCTCCGCAACGAGTTATGATCGGACGTAGTATATAAACACACAGAACAGGAAAACGGCTTTTCGCCTAGAAATCAAAATATATTTGTTGGTATAGTGGTATCATTGTGTAAATAGACATAGTAGGACAACTCAATGCTTTATTTTTTTATATTTGGGACAACCACCATTGGTCGGTAAAGACTTGGTCCCAATTTTTAAAATAATGTTTATTTTTACTGTTACTTTGTAGAAAATGTATCCGCTCTTTTCTGTAGGGGTAATTTATTGTACTAAATGGCACTTTACATACTACTTAGACCTTATATATGTAGTACCTAACAATATACAAAGCAATATGAATGTATATAATAGGTTCGTTCCAACAGACAATCAGGGATGAGTTTCGGATTGTTTTCAAATTTGTTTCTACGCATGCGCGCATTTGATGAAATTTGAAACTAGTCCACAACTGTTCTGTTGGAACACTGTAGTACTAGTTTGACATTTAACACATGACAGTGCAACAAGTGGAAAATATTTTCCCATTCCGAATTTTTTGGGCGAACACCAATTTCCTCAATTATTTACTCGAGAACATGACTGGATTCGTCTTCACTGTGGAATGCTTCAATACTTTCGTCTAATAAATCGCTGTTGCCAATATTTTCATCCGAGCCACTGTAACTCATATTTATATTAAATAGATCTCCTCACGATATAAATATATAATACGCGAAAAAGGTTAAAAGTTGAATTAAATGGACAAACACATGGTTTCGAATGATCAAATCTCCTTTGCGCTTGCGTCTGATTTATAGTTCCTAACAAATTCACAAACTCTTATGATAGTTTTCAAACCGTTTGCATGTAACGTTGGAACAGCTTACTATCAGTAACCAAACTGTCACAGATTGTTGTTGGAACGCTAAAATTCACATACGCATGCTCATAACAATCTCTGATAGTTTCGGACTCTTGTTGGAACGAACCTAATATAATTAATCCAATAATTAAAAAAATAAAACTTTAAAGGAAACTAATATCTTAAAAAATATATATAAAAAACAATATGTAATTTGAGATAAAAAATAAGTACCTATTTTTGTATTCCATAAAAAACTATTAATAAACTGGAGTAAGAATTTCCTATAATGGGTACTCGAAAAATTATAACAAGTTCATTATAGTTATGGGTTATATTTATTTTATAGTGCTGTGACAACACAAAAAATGTACTTATTTTAATTTATTGTTTTAAAAAGTTGATACTTTTTGATTGCATACATTTAAAGTTGCATCGAATCCGTTATATAAATCGTAACAATTTATAACTATTTTAGACTAATTTTTAAAAAAATGCATATTTTAATTATTTTACATTTAAAGAATAATAAAAAAACTCTTTGTGATAACGTAACTTCCAAGTTTATTTGAAAAAATTAGGTTTTTAATTACAATGACGGCCGTTTCGCATCGTTAGATTGACATATATTTAAGTTACATTTTGTTTGTTTGTAAAAAATAACTTTTAAAAACTTTATGTCTGATACTAAGTCCTCCAAGGAAAAGAGTTAAAAAGGACCATATAAATGTAATAACCAAAGAAATAATAGTTAATACATAATAAATTCGAATTATAAGATAATCCACCTTTATAGCGTCAACCGATATTGAACAAAGGGTTGCAGATAAAGTTGCAGTTTGTTTGATAAATGTTTTTAATGTTGTGAAAGGATATAAGAGCAGCCACACATTATCTGTACCGAAAACAAACCAAAATCTAAAAAAATCATCAACAAATAACTAGCCATAAGAAGAATGGTTCATCGATATTTTTCCGGAATAAAATTCCCACAATTGACAAAGTCCTTAGAGATGTAAATGCTGATAATGACTTGTCAAGTTTTAAGAGAACCACATTTTACAACCTCTTAAAAATTTTTATTTTCCGTTTTGAAAATGATAGTTTGTTACTTGACAAACATGAAATTGTGCTATGGCGAAAGCGAAAAGATTATTTGCAAAAAAATAAGACAATATAGAGCCGAAAATAGAACAATTTAGTATTTTGACGAGATATGGATAAATACTGGCCATACAAAATAAAAGGTTTTAGTGTATGCTTCAATAAAACAAATGCAGCAAGACGTGCATTTTTGGATGGACTTAAAACATCAGATAATTTAAATTAAAGTAACTCTTTAATTTTTATCTTTACTATGACTTTTAGGAAAAGGTAAAAGATTTATAATCTGTCACATCGAAAGTGAAAATGGATTTGTTCTGGCTTTTGAATCCAGCAAAAGTGTTGCCTACCATTAGGAGAAGGATGGAAAATCTTTTGAAAATTGGTTTCAGAAGATTCTACCAACACTGCAAGAAAATGCTCTGATTGTTATGGACAATGCTCCTTACCATTCCGGAAAATTGGGAAATATTCCTAGTATGACTACAAAAAAATCAGACATACAAAATTTGCTTTGGTAAAAAATATTTCATTAGTGGAAACAATGGTAAAAATACAACTTTGAGAAATTGTCACAGAAGATAAAGTCGTAAATAATAAATACATTATAGATGAACTCGCAAAAAATAAAAACCGAATATTATTAAGGTTGTCGCCGTAGTATTAAGGCTGTCAGCTAAATCCAATTGGCCGCAAGTAAAGAATTGTGTTGCAGTCAAAAATTTGCTTACATCAAAAATGTATTCCATGAAGCTATATTTACTATAACTATAGAAAAGTGGACTTAAACATATGCTTAAATATTGTATGTTGTATTGACATTATATAAATAAATAAAATATAGGATTTTTGTAATAATTTTTTGTTTATTTTTTTATAAATAATTTTATATTTAATTTTTTATTAATTATAATTGTTCATTTATTATAAATAAAAGTTATCTGAATTGTAATATTTAAATATTCGATAACAGTATAATGAGTATTATGTCAACAGAAGTTGTTTAATATAACTTAATCAAATAATTTTTTATTATATTGTATTATTTTATTATATATTTTGTGTATTTGTAAGAGAATTTTAAGTTAGAAATAATTTTTATTATGTTATGTATCAATATTATATCTTGTACATGTTATTTAAACCCACGAGAAACTAAGTACCTAAATAATGTGTAAAAAGAAGACAGATATATTTTTGTTCTGGAATGATCGATAATAGACGAAGTAAGTATGTCTAGTCATACATAAAAAAGAGAGAGATGCATATAGTGTTCTTAGAAAATGGTCATTTACCAAGTTTCTAGAAAGTTTGAAACCTATAAAAAGACTTGAACAGAGGTCGTAGGAGGAGTAGTTTATTATTGGAAGTCAGAGATAGAAGATCAGTCAGTGTGAACATTCAATTAGAACAAAGTGAACAAACAGTTTTGAAAGTAGTTAAATTAAGGTGTTAAATAGTGACATTAAAAAAATACAAGTTAAAACAATCAAAGAGTAAAATAAAGTGCCAAAAAGTGACATTAAGAACTAATCAAAAAGTGAAATTAAAAACCTTTTCGGTTGATAAAAAAGAAGAATATAAGAGTACTTACTATGTGGTATCACCACATTACAGGCATACCAAGGATTGACCTACTATGTCTATTTATACAATGGTGATAGTATTAAGCTAAAAATAAACTTACCGGTATGCTGTCTAATATGCATCTTTAAGGAACTTCTCGATGAGCCTTTATATCCGCAAAAATTGCACAAATAAGGTTTTAGCTTCTTATGTACTACATCTATGTGTATCCTAAGCTGACGCCTATCCGAAAACCCTTTGGAACATTCCTCGCAGGTATGAGCGAGTTTTCCGGATTTGTCTTTATGAGTCAGTTTATGGTTCCTTAGTTGTTTGTTATTTTTAAAGGCTTTGTTGCAAATATCACAGAAGAAATTTTTTGCGTCGCCGTGTATTAATTTATGGATGTTATTAAGTTTGGCTAGACTGTAAGTTTTGTAATCGCATTGATCGCAAGAGTATAGACCCATGTCTATCTTGTGAAGTCTCCAGATATGCGAGGTTAAGGGTTTCCAAGAGTTGAACTTTTCACCGCAGTCCAAGCATGAAAACCCAGATTCGGCGTGGCACGATATGTGATAGTTCAACTTTTCGATATCGGGAAACAGGATTTTGCATGTCGTAATAGGACACATCTGGATATTCTTTGAATCTGTACTAGTTGTAGATACTGTTTCCGAAACTTTACCAACACTATCAGCATTGGTTTTTGGTGGGTTCTGTTTAGAAATATTTGTTTCTGTAGGAACTTCTTTAACTAAAAACATTTTATCAGTCAGTATTGATATTGATTAACATAATTACACTCACCTATGCAATTTACTGAGGTTGTATTTTCCTTTGGTTTGAATGAACATTTTTGTTTTTCTTTTTTCTTCTTTTTATTAGAATAATACACTATAGCTTGGATTATGGACGAGATGTCTGAATTTCCTACGCCATGGTCATGTATAAGATGAGACCTTAGAGACATTCTGTGATAAAAAATATTCATACAAGCAGGACATTTCAATTCTTGCAAATTAACTACAGTTTTATTTTTATGTGCATTTTCTAAGTGTTCGTTAATTTTAGAATCTTTTATGCATAAAAACGGACATAAGTTGCAGACATAATACAACATATCCTCGTAATCATCTTTCTTTTTCTGTTTTATTTTATCTTTCACTTTGTCGACTGTATCTTTTGATATATCCGGTTTTGTCTCTCCATTTTCATTTAAAACAATATAACTGTTGGTCAAGGTAAAGGGATTATCCACTACAGGAAGCTTAAAATCAGTTGGAGGGAGAATTATCAAATCCATATTTTGGGAACCATTTTCTACTACTGAAGGGTCCAAATGTTGAAGAATTGAAGATACTTGGGAACTTCCTATAACTGGCAAACACTCCTAAAACATGTTTTTCATTTCATTTTGACCATCAATGCAATATGGTTAAAAGCAAAGAATTTTTTTTACAAATAATGTACTCTTACAAAGTCGTCAAGTTCAGAAGCGAGCCCTATCCAAAACTTTTAGTAAGGCGAATGCTGATTCGAGAATAATTTCCTATTCCGCAAAGATGATGTCGACTAGAAATGAAGATTCGAAAAGACGTTAGGGACATATACAGGGTGTCCCATAACTAATGGACAATATAAGAACTGTAGAAAGGGGTGATAAAAATAAGTCGTTTGATACAAACATGCCCCAGTAAAATGTTCTTAGTAAGCGAGATATGGGGCGTTAAATTTGACAGAATATTTTTGAAAATTAGTAATATTTAGAAAACAACTGAATGTATTGGTCTCAAAATTGGTACACTATGGTTTTTAATGGTAATAAGCATGATATTGCCTTAATTTTTAATAATACTTCTAGATGGAGCTGATTACACAGTTAAAATTTGATAGATCAGCGGTATTTTTTTTACCCCCTGTATAATGTGCATTTTATTACAAAATAATAAAAACTGCATCTTTGCTGCATGTTCGATTAAGATTCGCAACATTGTAGTTTAAGCATTCGCAGCATCTCGCTCTCCCTGGAAGTATCCGAAGCTGTGCGGACCGACGAGTTTCCCAACTCGTGCCCGTTCAAAAACCAGGTAGAAAATTAATACACCAACTCGTGCCCGGGTGCATCGGAACTGCGGTTTTTAATTCTTATTTATTGTCATTTATTTGAAATAAAACTACTATAAAACGTATTAATTAAATATATTGCACATAAAAATACATATTATTAATACTAGATAGATAGATAGATGTTTAAGAGGTGGCCAGAAGCCTATTCCACTGCGACCTTTTCAGATCTATTGTGGTCCTCGAAAAACTAGATTACATCCCCCAGTCCGACTCTCTTAACGAAGTCTATAAGCTTTGAGACTGTAACCTTCATGTAGTCCCTTGCCAATGGATATTCTTCTCCTAAAGTCAGGAACCGCATATTTACCAGTCCGTCGCACTGACATAAGATGTGCTCTGGTGTTTCCTCTTCTAGGTGACAGAATCTGCACAGATCCGTCTCTGTCAACCCCATCAGCTTAAGATGCCTGTTTAGCTTACAGTGCCCCGTCAATAGACTTACTACAGTTTTGACCGTTTTCCTGTCTTTACTCAATAAGTCTGACGTAAACTTTTGCGAATGTTCCATTATGAACTGTTTCGCTTGCCTTTGTCCTGGTGAATTCCACCACCATTCCCGTGATTTTTGTGCCACCCATGTTTTCATGGCCGTCTTTATTATATTTTTTGCAATGCCGCAGAAGGGTTCCGGTCCAATAAAAGGCATTGATGAGCCTAGTTTAGCCATTTCATCTGCCTTTTCATTGCCTTTTAGACCCCTATGCCCTGGTACCCAAGCTACCGTAACCTTGCTACGATCCCCCAGAGTATTCAGAGCATGCACACAGTCCCATACTAGCCTAGAATTGACCTCTACAGAATCTAGTGCCCTTAGCACCGCCTGACTGTCTGTGAAGATGGCTATTGAACGGTACGTCCTATCCAGCCTTTTAATTTCTTCTACACAGTAGTGAATTGCCGTGATTTCTGCTTGAAAAATCGTGGCATTTTGGGATAGACTTACTGGGAATGTTATCCCTTGTTTCCTTCCGACTACGCCGGCTCCCACGCCATACGGCGTCTTTGAGCCGTCCGTGTACCAGGTTGACTCCGCCTCTACGGGTACACCTTTTTCCCAGTCTTCCCTACCTGGTATAACTATTTTAAATTTATTGGCAAAGCTATATCTCGTGACTGTTGCGTCAATGGGTTGCCCCAAAATGTTATATTATTAATACTATTACACCAAGATACTATTTTACCGAAAGTAAATGTTGATATTTTAGGTTAGGTTAGGTTAGGTTAGGAATCACCGATTAGGTTGTCCGAAAATATACGTTACACTTTCTATTCACACACACCCACTTAATTTCTCCAGATGTTAACTTTTTGCTGCTTTGATTAAATTTGTGTTGTTCTAATAATATTTTCCCACGTTGACTTGATACTTCGCGAATCGACATGTTTATAGAGCTGCTCTTAACCCTCCCAATTACGAAATAAAACTAACTCATTCATAAATATCAAACCCGAAACAAAATCCTTTCTAGTAAGTACTTCAGGAAAACCCAATTTAACAATAATACCTGTTCCTATAGAGTTTAGACTAGATGGGATGGTAATTTGAACAGGTAAATTTTTCAATCGAGCACGAGTTAGGTATACAGATTATTGAGACCTTTACTCTTGTACCTTTTAAGGGATTAGTGGGCACGAGTTGGGATGCGTCCACCAAACCTTCTGCACAGAAGCATGTAAGCAAATAACAATCAATATCCGTCCTAAGTAAAATCCAGCCCCTGGGTCTCCTAGATTGACATTTTGCAGTCCTTGATTTGTTCTTCCTTTTCCCCGGGATGGCTGGTTTTGTGAGAAAGAAGACGATTGCCCATCTCAATTCAGTTCTTCACATGGTTCCAGAAGTACTATTGTCAACGAAAATAGCATGACATGGCTAGGGCCAGTTTTAGTTGATACTGTAAATTCAATGTTACCGCCCACATCAGATATTGAGAATATTAACCCGCCAGATGGATTTTACATCTGTCTCTAACGATTATTAATACACACCTATTTTCTAAAAAATACGTTTATTATTTACATCTGCCCATTTGCCTAACGCACTTTTCGTTTTAAAAAGTAATCTATATAATTTTAGAATATCCATTTAAAGCACATTAAAATAACTTTCAATTTTATTACGACAGTTATGTGGAAACAAGAGTATTCACGCAAACATTTAAGCCGGAGGTCAGTAAAGGATTAGGTATTAAAGGTTTGATACTATATAACTTATTTAGGTAGGTAATTTACTAAAATTTCGTAAATTAAAAATTTGAATCATTAAATGTAAATATGAATATAAAGAGTTCGATAAAATAGTCGAAACAAATTTATATTTTTATATCATAGTCATTAAATAGATAATTTGAATCATTTACATGTTTTCTTATTTGATTGGAAAATTTTTTAGTTGGATCGTTTTTTAGAAATTTTGACATTACTAGACATTATGAAATCATTCAATTTAGATTTATAATCTTCTTTTTTTAAAATTACTGTTGAGTTACCTTTATCTGATTTTGTAATGATTAGGTTATTTTGATCTACTTTATTTTTGATTGATTTTAAAGCTAAAATGTCAATTTTAATTATTTGATTTTGACTTTTGAATTTATCTGGTTTTATGTCTCTAAGATTTGCTATTTGAATTAGTTCTTAAAGCTATTTCAGAATCTGTAGCTAAAATTTCTTTTATACTATTTGTAAATCTGGGAGGTATGCAATATTTTAAACCCTTATCTAAAAATTTATTTTCATTATTTAAAAAAATGGTGTCTGATAGATTTACATACCGAGGAGCAAATTGTAGGGGAGAGTAGGGAGACTTGATCCCATGGGAGACTTGATCCCCCATTAAAATTTAGCGCTCAAATGACTTTTTTGCAAGAATGTTGGCAACATTGTATAGAACAAAACACATGTTAGCTTATAAACAACATTTAGTAAGAGACGCGCCGATTGTACGCACGGTGTAAAAAGTTTGTGATTTTTCGAGTGTGAAACATATTTTACGGTAAGTTTTATGTTTGGTTTAGTTTATCAGGATATTGCTTGAGAGGGGATTGTGGTTTGCGGCTAGTTTTGATGGTTTCTTACAAACATTTTGATATATTTGGAAACCTGGTTTGAGAGGTTATGTTTTGGGTGTTACCAATCTTAAAATTAAATGCATTTCGGGGAGAGTTGATCCCTGTTGTGAGAGTGAGACATGATCCCGGGATCAAGTCTCCCCTATGAATATTTTTTTGATTTGTTAAGAGGCACGTTCTTATTTATTTATTTGTTAGGTATTACAGATGCCAAGAATTTATAAACCAAAGGAAGGAGCAACACCGAGAGTACTGCCTGATGCCGAAATCGTTGCAGCAGCTCCAGTCGGATGTGATAAACTTAGCTTCGACGGCAAAGACACCAGAGGAAGTTCGACCATTCCCAAAGGCACCTCCAAGGTCAGAAAATTCTTTATCAAAAGGACGTAAAAGAGGTTGTTGTAGGGTTATAACTGAAACGCCAGAGAAGCAGGAGTTAGAAGCAGAGAGCGAAGAAAGAGAAAAAAAAAAGTGTAAAAAATTTTGCTGGTAGAGCGGAAAAGATTGAAGTAAATAAAAGCAAAAAAAAGAGAAAAGAGAAGAAAATTGAAAGTGATAGTTCAGAATACGCGGAGTTTTGGAAAGATAGCGGCGACAGTTTGGATGATATTGATCTCAGGGCTGAAGAAAATGACTGCTCAAACATAAGTGAGGACGGGTTTTTTGAAATATGCTGCCCAAAAATTAAAGACTTTGTGTTGGTAGAATTTCAAACAAAAAAAGGAAAATCATATTTTGTGGGAGAGGTGACCGAAAATGATATTTTAAGCACTTAAATATTAGTGAACTTTTTAAGAATACGTAAAAAGCACTTCTATTGGCCGACAATTAAAGATGAGGGACTCGTGTCAAGAGAAAGTGTAAGAAAAGTGTTGCCAAAACCTGAAATAAGACGTGGATATTTTAACTTTAAAATTAGATTTCCTAATAATATTACCATTGGTTAAATTAGTTTTTTGACTTTTAGATAGGATGATTCATTTGTTCCTTTTGTAAGTTCTCACTTTATGCATGTCTAAGCCGTGTATTAAACCAATGTTTATTTCTATAACCATTGTTTTTTTAAGATAGAACAATAAAGTTTTTGCAAAGAATTATTAATAATAATCGGTTGCAAAAATTAGCAATATTACCATAAAAGTATTGGTAAAGAGAAATACGATCAAGGTAATCATGTGTCCCCACACGAGGGATCAAGTCTCCCTTAAGGTAGGAGACTTGATCCCTATTGCACGGTGAAACTCAAAAGCCAATGACCCGAATAAATATGTTTTTCTTCTAAGTATAATGTACTTAGTGTTTGCTTCATAAACAGGACATCATATTGATACTAACAGAAATATGAAAAATATTTTTTTAACGTAATTATACAAAAAAAACCAAAAATGGGATCAAGTCTCCCTACTCTCCCCTACTGTATGTTCTAAGACTGGTACGTACCAGATAAATTCAAAAGTCAAAATCAAATTATTAAAAATGACATTTTAGCTTTAAAATCAATCAAAATAAAGTAGATCAAAATAACCTAATCATTACAAAATCAGATAAAGGTAACTCAACAGTAATTTAAAAAAAAAGTGAATTATTTCATAATGTAATGTCAAAATTCTAAAAAACAATCCAACTCAAAAATTTTCAAACCAAATTATATTTTTATATAATTGTAACTTACAATTTATCTACTATAAAGGACACGACGGATATCACAAGCTTTCTTTTATCCCCAGATCTGGAGTGTAGTTGGGTAATTTTCATTACACTCACTTTTTGTCCAATTATTAGGTCTTCTTTTATCTTCTATTTTATCTCCTCCGGTTTGTAGATTTACTTTTACCCTTAATGTTTTATTGAATTTGTTGCTTGTGCTTTTTTCCTGATTCTGGGAAATTCCATAGTAGTTTCTATTCTTGGTTCTTTATTTGCTCCTGTGTTGTTATTCTTGTTCTTCTCGTTCCTTTGTTGTTCTTGGATTGTTTGGAAGTCCTTTTTTGCATGACTTCGTTTGCCTGCGTCATATTTGAGTTGGTCGGTGTTTCTTTTCTTCTTATTGGATGGGCTCTTCGTCTTCCTGGTTTTACTTTGATTTACTTTTTCATCTCTCAGTTCTTTCCTAAGGTTTGAATTGTTTTCTTGTCTTAATTTTCTCTCCTACGTTTTTCATTGGTCTTATTAGTTTCTTCCAATAGTTTCCATGTTTTTTTTCCATTTGTTTTTGTATTTCCTTCTCGAATTTGGATTTAACAGCCTGTAAGTCTTTGAACTCTTTCAGTTGAATTTCTGTTTCCGATTCTGTGTCAGTAGTTATATTGTACTTAGTCAGTCTCCATAACTTCATCTATCACCACCTTATTTTCCTTCGGTTTTGGTTCTGTCTGTTCCTGTTCCTCCTCGGGTCCTAAAATTGAAAAATAATTATGTATTTACACTCTTCTAAATTAATAGTTTAGTGGATCTCATAAACATTAATAAATCATAAATATTATTACTAGTCAGGTACAAGTCCCTTGCTGGCTTGTGAGCTCTGCTCTCGGCGCTAAAGTGAACCTCTAACTTCTTCAGCTCATCGCTAACGTATAATAGAGGGGATTAAGTTTGGATATTTGGCAGGCCAAGGTATAGCCGTTATTTCGTCATGTTTCTCGAATCACTCCCTCACTACACGGGCAATGTAACTGCTGCAGTTATCGCTGATATATGATATATTAGGAACTTCATCCTCAAGGTCTCTGTAATGAATTGCCGTTGCTCGACCTACAACCTCTCACATAGGAACTTCATCCTCAAGGTCTCTGTAATGAATTGCCGTTGCTCGACCTACAACCTCTCACATGTTAGGCTAATCCGCCCTGACTGTTGATTGGGTACGATGTGATATTCATCATACCTGCTATTCACCTCACGCCATAAAATGTTTCTGCCACTGGCTACTTCTAAAGGATTTTTCATCTACAAAAATTCCAATGTCTTTATGCAAACTCCAGACGACGCCTTTTGTGGTCTTCAGATAACTGAACTTTTCTTGCAGGCACCATGCAGTGGATGTCTGACGCATGCAATGTTCTTCTATAGTTCATTTGTTTGGAGTTGGCAGCACAGTGAATTCATTATAAATGCAAATCCTTCAAAGCCCAAGCCAGGGTGGTTCATGAAAAATAACTAAAAGTATACATTTCTATTGAAACATAGTCATAGTTGGTATTTTTCAAAGAGTCCACCCTGTAATTAGGGATTAACTAACCCAAACACAATAGAAACCCTAGTGAATATCGTCACAACAGGTACCTAACTGAATAGATCCCATGACCGTAGAACCGAAGTTTTTTTAAAGCATTATTCAAATTAAAATAAAAATTAAAAGTAAAATAAAAATATGCTGAATATTAAAAAGTAAGAATTAAATATAAATTAATGCAAAAAGCACTTACTCCTTTAATTATCGGCTTCAATTTCGTCGTATTCATTGGACGATGAGTCAGATTCGTTACCTGGTTCGATAGGAATTTCAACGAGAATTTCAATTGGTTCGAACAGTTCTTCAATATTGATATCAACACTCCACAATCATTCTTCTTCCTTCTTCACATGGTTTATGACATTGGTCCAATTTTGCTGTGTTACGTTTCCAAAAGAATTTATCAAAAGTTGTCTAACGTTATTCAATTTAAAAGTACTAACGAGTACCCTCGCGAGTACCTATATTCTTATGTATTAGGATATAAACAAATCCTCAATTTATAGACTAGTAACGTACCTGTTTTTGCAATTATACACATACCTTAATCCCTTAACACCCTAAGGACCACAATTATTCTCGTTAAAATCGAAAAACAAAACATTCTAAATATCGTATTATGACTACTTAAATAGATTAAAATATGATGACTAAAAGAAATTTCCTAATACCGATATAAATAAATACGTGCGCTACTGAGTTAGAATCTTGTTTACAACATTTTACGATTTAATGACTTTTCTTAGCTGCCAACTTCAAACAAATGAACTATTATACATTGCGAAGATACGTTTGATTCACGCGCGTATTGACGTATAGGTGTAAAGGGATTCTATAATACATGTTGAACAATCCCTTTAATTATTTGTTGGGTGACAATCCTTGAACATCCAGTTCGAGGACGGGTTCTACAGTGACCCTCATCTGCGTATCGTCGCACTCAGAAGCTGATTACAGTACGCTGTAAATAAGTGGCTTTTAGTTTGGTATTTCAATACATAAACTATCTATCAGTATATTTTAATATATCAATAGACACAACAGCCCACATTTTATTTCTTAACAGCTATTATTGCTCCGTTGTGAAAACATTCAAATTTCGAAATTTTGTTGTACCTTATTCCCGATGGCATAATTATTTATATATTTTAATTTTATTTTTACTGGATAAGATTGAAATGAACTTCAATTTTAAATTAGTCTGAAATTTAAAAAAATATTGATTTAAGCAGGAAAAATTTGTACTTATATTTGGGGAAAAAACATCCAGGAAAAAAAATCCACTGGAAAAAATTACTGCTATTCAAAATAATAAATTAATATATTTCTGGAATTTCCAATAACATTGTTTATTTAGCTAATAATCCGAATAGTCTTTGAGTAGGGGATTAAGGTTTTAGAAATAACATACTTAAGAAGTATAACTAATTTATATTATAAAGAAGATTATCAATTATTAAGAAAGTAAATTTAAAAATTTAAACAAAGAAATGAACATTAACTAAAATGACCCCAATTTATTTAACCCTACCAATCTATGCACATTGAGGAAAAGTACCATGTGTGACAACACACCACTAGGTAGTATTAATTTATTTTCGTACCCTGGTAAAACTAAAAAAAATTTGTTGGTAAAATGTGGACTTATGACATATTTTTATTCAGGTGTATGAATATATAAAAAGAACATAATATACTCACATAAATTCCCAGTATTCTCAAAATCTTCATAAAATTGTCCTTCCTCAAGGAGATGAACAATCCTCAGAGGCAATTCATCAATAATGGTTGGCGCCATCTTATTCAGCAAGTTAGTCACAAGTCACAATAAGGTAAAAAAAATAAAAATCCGGGTGAAACAGCCGAAAGTTGTAGAAAAATAAAATTGAAAATAGCAAAAAAGAATGAGAATCACTATTCACTGCACACAATCGTAATAAATACGATAGTAGATGGATCTGACCAAATCAATAACACTAAACTACCCTTTGATACAAAAACATTCACTTTCACTTCTTTTAATCATCTTAATCCAATTGTAAAATTTTCCTTTTTTTTAAGATTTATTTTTGAAAAATTTGAATGCTTATCTAATGATTTAAATAGTATTAAACTATTTAAATTGTTGGAAATTATTTAAATCTCAAGAGATTTATGATTTAAAATCGAAAGTAAATTATTTAAGATTTTTTATTTAAATCATTTCACAGAAAGCAAATGATTTATAATTTTTCAAAATGATTCATTACAGCTCTGTGTCCAAAAGAAAAATAGGTACTAGAAAGATTCCAGCATAAAGTACCTACTGCGATAATTTAAAAACAGCCTTAAAATGTTGATAGACAAAAATTATTTTAACACAATATAATCTAAATTTGCTAAAAGCTTTGTTAATATTTAAATTAATTTTTTTCCAGTGTAAGACAAAATTGTAGGCGATCTATAAATCCCTATTGGTTATTGATAATGCAGCTGACCCTTCCCACAATGTTTTATGTTCATTCCATTCTAATTTAAATTTGTCAGGCTACTTTTGTTACCAATAGTACATGGATGATCATCCTTTCTGGTTTCATTTTGTGGTCTCCATGTCTCTACAAAGGCAGATGGCTCTCTTTTTAGAGGCTTTTGGCCTAATGGTTATCTGACCAAGATAAAAAAAAGGTGAAGCTCAATTGGTCCAATTCCTACATAGATGAATTGTCTATAGAGAAGGTTAAGATATGTACAGAACTAGCCTTTTTCACAGAGGAGTATTTTCCATTCCTGTGTTTCAAATATTAATTCTCATAATTTAACTGCACCAACTTTGTAAAATTTTAGTTAATTTGCAAAAAAGCAATACTCTCTCTAACCACCACATATTGTAAGAAAATTTGCTGCAATAATTTTTTAAATAAATTATAGTATTAGGTTATTACTTTAAAGATTATATCTTTAAGCCTATCTACGATATTTTAATTATAAAGTAAAAAAGATTTAAAACAGGAAAAATATGTCAATTTTACGTACTTCTGGTGTCAATAATTCAACATTTTGAGTCCAGACAGGATCTCCAGAATTTAAATTTTCAGTCTTCATATTTTTAAATTATTAGGAATTCCATATTGTATGCAATGCAACTTACAACCCAAAACACTGTAATTCTTAATTTATAACCTCTGTTTTTTTTCTTTTTTTTAAACGAACTGTTTTGTTGATTAGAACTACGCATTACCAAATTTTAATTTTCACCACACACAAACCACCTCATAATATCTTCTTTTTTAAATGAACAGTTATGTTCATTAGAACTACGCGTTTATAAACCTTATGAACACTAGGGCCAGTATGAGAGAGATAGACTTATAGCAATGATATTATCATTGAGTTATCGATAGGGAATATGTTACTGTTTACTAAAAATATACACTTTTTACTCTGACCTGTCTTTTATTTATACCAATAAAAGACAGGTCAGAGTAAAAAGTGTATACTTTTCGTAGGCAGTATGTATAATGCATATTATGTTTATTACTCCTATATAGACAGTTGATACGGAAAGAACATCACTAAACTACGGTGCAAAATATTAATCTTTAGTTAATATTTTATGCACTAGTCAGTTCTGCACATCTTTTGTACGCATGTAGCCTAATACAGAAAAATTCAATTGGATAAATGTGTTTTTGAGATTTCTCAAAAATCTACGAGCACGAGAGAGAAAGAATCGTCGATATTGTCGACACCATAGTATAGTTATGTTATGCTTTTTGTCGTATCAAATGTCTATATAGGAGTATTAAATTTATGCTGAAGGGTACCATGCGAGAGAGCAAACGATAATCTATTTGACCACTTAGATCATATATACTAACGTGGATACTTCAATGCCATAAGAAATACATTATACGTTCTGGCCCCAACATGTACAACATACTTTTTTTACATTGTCTTCTTTTACCACGTATAAATGCATTAGCTTTATCTTCGTCTTGGGCTGCTAATAGAGCATACGCTTTGACAATTGAAACGTAGAGCTTGAATAACTTATCCTGTTGCCAGAGCAATTAATAGTTCAATTCAAAAGCTTCAACACTTTTAATATAAATTCTTTATTTATATCAATTTTTACTCAAAGATTTTTGTATATGTACCTATGTGCAGGTAAAATATTTAAAAATGCACATGAATTCTATTTTTTAATATAAAATATTAAAACAATAAAATGATGGTGTACCTAAAAATTTGAGAAAGTTTTAGATATTATTAGATTTGGCAGCGTTGCAAGCGTTGTTTCGGTTTCGTGATTCTCGTGTGTTTTATTGTGGTTTTATTGTATCATATATATTTTAATTTTTGGTGTTTTCATTGTGATTATTGCTTTTAATTGTGTTTCAATTGGACTTTTATTGAAAATGAAGTGTATAATCTGTGGAAATGTAAATGAGAAAAAAACAGAAAGCTTGCATCGGTGAGTTAACTTAGTTTAATTTATGATTATGACAAACGAATTAATTTTTGTTTATTTCAGTTTTCCTGTTAAAAGGAAATTCGTAAAGCATGGCTTAATAATTGCGGTCTAGAGGAGTGCAATATTACCATAAATACGCGAATTTGTTCTAGACACTTTAAAGTTGATGACTATGATGAGAAATCTTGGCCAAGTCGACGACTTCTGCCTCATGCTAAGTAAATGTATTTTGTTTCAACATGAATAATTGTGAAGTTGGTTTAATTAGTATTAAATAAATTTTTTCTTTTATTTTTTGTTTTATTTTTGCAAATATTTAAGTATTAAAAATTAAAATGTGAGTTTCGTATATTCACCATCACATCTTATCAGATTTTTAAATTTGGTGCCAATTCTGTTGTTTCATTCGGGATTGCCAGTTTGTTACAATTGAAATAAATCTGATACTTTTAAGAGAGGTTTATTTGTTTATTGCATTTTGAGCTTATTACTTATATTAGGTATTTAAATTATAATTATGTACAAATACATTAAAAAAATTTGCGCAAAAATATTTAAATATTTTAAAAGTACCTTTAGTTTGTTTTCTTAAACTTTATTACAATAATGAGATTTTTCTTTAATAGCTCTCGGCAACATTGTAGTCCTATACTTCAGTTGCCCAAGACAAAGAAGGAGCGCTGGGAAGCTGTGTAAGTTAAACAAGAATCGGAGATTAAAGTACGTCTCTGATATGTCGGAGCCAAGTTATTACTTCGTTGATGTATCCACGTTAGTATATATGATCTAAGATTTGACCATATCGGAACACCTTCTACTTATAGAAACTGTCCATATAGGAATATTAAATATGACTTGTCCAGTATAAATATAATTCCATGTCACAGCAGTCAGAATCAGAATGGGACTATGTTGCCAAGCATTTTAAATAGTATTAGAATCTAGTAAATGTCAAACGAAGTTTCATAACATTCTTCTTTTTATTTGAGTACAATATTAAGCTAGGTTAGTTATACTGATAAAAAGGTTATTTGTGATGATATCCCAAGCAAAACTTATTTTGTCCACGACCGTGCTATAAAACCTTAATTATACATGTGCTTGCTCAAGTATAATGTTACCCATTATTCACTAGTGAATAATGAACCATTATACACTATATGACGTCAAAACAGCACGTATGTCTAAATTTGGTATGGGGAATATTCTTTGTTCATAACACTGCAGCATACACTCCAATACACAAACGCGTAATAAGTGTTGCCTATACAGAATGTACTTTGGCAATATACAGGGTGTTTCAAAAAAAGGTAACACCGTCTCTAGGATAGGTAAAAAACTGAAAAATTATTAGTCAAAACTCCAAGTGTACATAAACATCTTGGTAAAACTCGATATTATGTACCGTTTTCGGAATATTTTGATTTGAAAATTATGAAGTAATAATCGCTCCTGGTATAAACTAATGATAAAGTTCGCTTTTCTCTAAGTTTGCCATGTAATTCTACCCTAAAAAAAGTAATGTTGAATAATATGTATGAATCGTGTAACTAGCGCCCTCTATGAGAGTTAGTTATAAAAACAAATTCATGGGATATATCAGCTTCCAAAACAAATTCGTATAAAATTTCATTGCAATGGTGCCAGTAGTTTCGGCAAAATCGTAAGAAATGTGTAATTTTTCATTTTCTTCAACGCCCTTTATCTTGAAAACGGATGGCGTTAGAAAAAAATTTCACTAAGCAAACCTCAATTATTTTTCAGTTTTTTACCTATCCTAGAGACGGTGTTACCTTTTTTTGAAACACCCTGTATATAATATATTTGATAATCCTGTTTGGCAAAGGTTGGCTAAATAATCTAAAATAAGTACATATTACAAAAAGATCAAGCTACAATTAATAGAAAATAGTTCCGAATATATGGTTGTCCAGTATAAATATAAGTGCACGTCATCAAAGTGAACAAATCGCTCTGTTCGTTTGCTACTGTCCATTAGTATCTTTTTTCACTGTAAATTTGCTAAATATTTAAATTCGTAGGCCGCAAGTTATTACAAATAATAAATAAATGCTTTAAGAAACGTTACGTAATTAATTTTATATCAAATACAACTCTTGGGCATATAAAATTCAAACGAACATACCTCGTACTAAAATTATTTAGATGTTGGCAAAATTGCGCTTTGTTGTCGCGTTCAAAAATGGTGTAGTATTGTAGTCAAATAAAAATATTAGAGAAACTTCGTTTGACATTTTATTAGATTCTAATACTGTTTTAAATGCTTGGCAACATAGTGCCGTTCTGACAGCTGTGACGTACAATTATATTTATACTGGACAAGCCAGAAGTGTTTAATTCAACAGTTATAATTCTGGCAACAGTGCTAACTCTGTGGCGTCTGGGAGGCCCTCTATAGTGTTTATGAAACTTAATAATCTTGCTAAATTTATATATTATAGCATTTAATATAGAATTCTATCTACAAAGGTTATAGGTATTGATAAGGAAACAATTTATATATATTTACCAATTTTTATATTTTTTGTCGAACATTTTATAAAATATAGTATCATAAGTAATAAGACTAGGTACATGATTTTAAAAAAAAACAAAAATATTGTACCAAGTACATAAAATTAATAAATACACAAAATGGGTAGTAACAATAAACTAGATCTCTATTTTATCATTTATCAAACTGTAAATAAAAAAAATCGTAATTATTTATTACAATATAAATATTTTTATAATTTAAATACACTTTTAAAACAACATGCCTATGCATTTTTAGAAAAACATAGAGATTGTTATTTTCTGCTTGTCACACAACTGATTTCTGTAGATGGAAAATTATTTTAGTTTAGTGTCAAAGTTCATAAATAGTGCATAGAGAAAAGATCAGATACAATCTTTTAACTATTCTCAATAAATATTATAACTTCAAAGATGTTAAACATGTATATAATTTACAGGAGAAAGTTTTTTTCAACAAACAATATGAACTTACATTATTAAACTAAGAACTGCTACAGTATAGGAAGTTTTCCCCTCCATTTACCAATAATTTATAAAAAACGAATACACACTTTTTTTGTATCAAAATTTACGACTTTTCAGTTACATGTTGAGCTTTCAAAAGCCATTTTTAACCTAAATTTACTTGTCTGTATCACTTATTTTTTCCCAATCTCCATCTAAGCTACTGCTACTACTTGGGGTGCTTCTTGAACTAGCTGTTTCATTTTTATTAATTTTTATTGATTCTGCATTTTCTGTTTCTTTAGATTCTTGATTTGTTTCTTTTTGTTTTCTTTTAGGTGAATTCTGTTTAAATATTACTCTTTCTCCTATTGGTAATTTAGGTTTTGGAATACTTTTCTTTTCACTTTCATACTGCTCTAAAAGTTTTATCTGTTCTTCTTCCGTCAACTCAATATCTGCTGCAAAATCTTCTGAAAATGATCACATTAAGATCAAAAAAATCACAATATTAAATATAAATACTTATTTTAATTAATTAAGAGGATTAGATGATTATTATTAATTGCTGCACAATGGGCTTATAGACATTCAAGTTGCAGTAGCTGTAGTTTGTTTTCAATTCCACTCTCCTCAAATTAAATAAATGAAATATGAATTTAAAAAACATTACCTTGATCCCATCTAAGATTTGCTTCAGTAGCTTGTTTTTCCTTTTGTTCTCGTCTTTCTAAAGCTTCTTGCTTTGCAAATTCATCTTCTAGTAAAGCTTTTTTAAATAAGTACCTGTCAAGTTTAAACAAAAAATAGTAGCAAAATTCAATCAATAAAAACTACAAACCTTTTCCAAAATGTTTGATGTTCTACAATTTCAGGAACTAATTTAGCATATTGACACTTGAGAACTTCAGAGTTGTTAACATGTTTGGCTATTCTATCATCATCTAATTGATCATCTATAATTTCTAACCAGCAATTATATTGTTTTCTTAAATGTTCATCCGGATCTTCCACAAATGTAATGGGGTCTTTCTGCAGTTCATACAGTGCTTTCTATAAAATAAATACTCAAAATTAGGACAATTACCAATAATAAAATAATAAAATGGGAACTTTTAAAAAGAAAAAGCAAAATAAGATGTGTATCTCAATTTACCTGAAATTTGTTTAGAGTTACTGTTTCTGAATTTTCCACAATCAACATTTCTGCATCAGAGTCATCTGGACTGGGATTTAAAACATTATTTACTTGACCTAAAACCACAATTGTAATATACCTACTAAATAAATGTAAATATCTAATTTACCCATAAATGAACTAATGCTTCTCTTCATGTTACTAGCTGTTGATGAAGGGGAATCCAACTAAAAAAATCAAATTAAATACTAAATAGTTTTACTGAAATAAACAATAATAAGTAATTAATATAATTAAATGATGGATTTATGACTTACACTAAGTGTTTTCTCCAAGACTGCTCCTGTAGACAAGACAACACTACTTGCTTCATTTTTAACCGCTGTTCCAAACTCTTCTAAATCTTTTTTTACAAATTCTAAAACTTCTGAACCCTATAATTATAAAACAATAAAATGATACCAAGATAATAGATAATTAAATATTATTAGCTTTAAACTTATTGCTTTACACTGCATTTTATAATCTGTATGTTTAAAGAATGTATAATAAATGGCCGTCCTGTTATTTTATACCCACGCATTAAAGAAACAATACAAATTATAAGGCAACTGTAAAATACTGCAACATATTTGTCACAGTAAAACGTAAACATTATTTTAACATTAACAATAAAATTATAACTAATTACATACTTACCTTATTCTTTGCAGCATTTAACCAGGAACCGAACCAGTTGTTATCATTCCTTAAAAAATAAATATTTGATAAAACACAAAAACAAATGGCTGATACCGATGTCGTATATAATACTTACTGTTCCGCCATTATTTATAAAATATGTTAACAAATTACACGAAAAATTTAGGAGAATATGTTAATAGCAATTGTGCTTGACAGGTCAAGAAAAATTATTTTTGTTTTTTTGCAACAAACAAAGTTTTAACGTCCATGACACAAGATGGTATTTATTATGAAATTGAAGTTAGCAGTCTATCCAAAAATTTCTTCTTTTTTAATTACGTGTTAATAAAAAACCCAACAATAATTTATTATTTTATTTATAGTAAAGGTTGTGTAAAAATTACTATATAAAATTGTACTAATCTTATTTAGTGATAATTTTTATCTTATCACTAATCTCATACAGACGATTTCTTAAGTAATTTTAACAGGAATTGTAGAATGAGAGTTGATAATCCACTATAGCTAAGACCAAAATCGCTCTTCTTTCTGTGTGACTAGCTTCAGTTTGTTCCCAATTAAAGGGAAATCGAAATCAAATCATGGATTTGGATTCTGAGAGTACTGGTACATCTTTGGAAGATAATACAGAAAACTTTTGTGATAATCCTACTCGGGATACCCTCGCCGAGGGTTTAATGGGACTTATTAAACCAACAGTAGATCAATTGGATGAAAGAGTTCGTGCAACAAGGTACACATCTAAGAAATATATTTCAATTGGTTTCCCTGAATATAATAATTTTGTATTGCAGAATTTCTCAACTGGAGCTGAAACAATGTATCGAAAGTCTCAGTGAAGAATTAAAATCAATTTCTGAATCTCAACAAAATACTTTAGACTTGGAAATCTATGTTAGAAAACTTATAAATGCGAAACAGAGAGTGACAGTATTAACTAATATATTGCAAACTACACAGGATAGATTAAATAAAGTTCAAAGTAATTTAAATACAGAGATTTTAAAAAGAAAGTTAGTTTTGGAAAATAAAGAGGAACAAGAAAGTTCATTAACTTAATATGAGTCTTAATACACCAATTTACAATTTAGATCAATTTTCTGATGTGTACAAACCAAGTGAGGATACATTTTTGTTTTTAGATGCTCTTGAAACTGACTATTTATACCTAAAAAAATTGCAACCAAGTGTTGTAGTTGAAATAGGATCTGGTAGTGGCATAATTATTAGTGCATTATATCAAATTTTTCAGACATCATGTTTATACTTTGCAACTGACATAAATCAAGAATGCTGTCTAGCTACTAAACTTACTAGTACATTAAACAGTACACTTGTAGAATGTTGCACAATGGATCTTTTATCTGGTTTTAGAAACAATATTTTTGATGTGATATTATTTAATCCTCCATATGTAGTTACAGAAGAATGTGAACTATCTGGAAGAGGTTTAAATCGTTCCTGGGCTGGGGGGTGTGATGGTATGGAAATTACTAGTAAAGTACTAAAAGAGTTACCAAATCTGCTCTCCAAAAATGGAGTTTGTTATGTTGTATTGTTAAAAGAAAACAAACCCCTAGATGTTGTTAAGTATATGAATACAGTTGGATTCAAAAGCCAACTTGTTTTACAAAGGAAAATACCAGGAGAACATTTATTTGTCTATAAATTCTTTAGGTTAGATTTGTAAATTTTTGTAATGCTAATGAAAGATTTACTGATAGTTAATATTGTAAATTATAATCATAATAAAATGTTTATCCTACAATTCTCAGTTTAATTATTTATTAAAATAATTTTTTGTTACTTTGAATAATAATTTAATTTTACAATACAATTATAGGACATTGAAAATATCTTAATTTACATTTTTATTGATCAATATTAAAAAAAAATAATAAATATTTAAATTCATCCCTGTCCACTTACGTTTAAGTTTGATGTGTAAACATTATATCAAACGTCAAATCTTCACTATTGTATCACCAATCCCAAATAAGAAGGGGGGGTATCTCTATTTTTCATTGGTTATTCGATACGCTGCAGAATGACATCCAATTATGTGAGAATACAGCTTTATGACAGCTAGCTAAGTCAATTGTCATCATTGTCAATCCTTTACTTCATTTGTGGGTAGAATATTTGCCATTTTCGTTTCGTGGAAATTTTTACGCAAGTAGGAATGATATTCGCTGAGAGTTGGAAAAAAATTATTTATACTGTTGATTGACGAAGGACCCACGTGTTTTTGACACATCTGTTTAATCAAAAACTCAAGATTCCACCGAAAAACTTAATCGAACCCAGAGGGTGGCTACCGAAGGTAAGAAATCATTTTCATATGCTTGCGTTTCTCCTTCTGTAGACGTTAAAAGCGTTTTCCAAATAATACGTTATCAAAATCGAGAATAAGAAGCTTTTTGCTAGCATATTTTTATGAGAGACATAAATATGGTAATTGTCCATAAATAACATTTACAAATCCATTATGAGTCATCTTAATCCTGATAACATATGAGCTTTTAATTTAGTTCTAGTATCAACGTGCCCAGCTTATGCCAAAATGGATTATTATTAAAAATATGTAGTATTTTCTTAAAAGATGGTATTACTTTAAATCATGTACACAACTGCTAATACTTAAACATGTAAATGTATTATTAAAATTTCTAATTTTATACATATAGAAATTTACAGAAACTGTTTGAAGTTAAATGTTTAAGTAGTTTGATTTAATTTCCTCATAAACTTACAATGCCAAGAAAATATTTCAAGGCTACTTTGTTTATGAGTTTTTAACAATAACTGTTTAACACATTGAGAGTATAATATTTTTATAAAAGACTGTAGTTTTTAAGATAAGGTACTATATTATCTATTTACATTCATAGTACATAGTTTAAATAAAAATTGAGATAAGGTAAAAATGTGATTGTTTGAAATTATTGATAAATGGTCAGCACAAATCAAATAATGTTTAACAAACAATGGTAATACTGTGTAATAATTTATTTAGTTATGCTAATTTATAAACAATTAAACCATAATTTTAAAAATTTTAATAATGTATTTAACAAATGAGTTAAATAGAAATTATTGTCAGGAGACTGAACAATATAAATCAATTTAAATTCAATATTTTATAGATGTGTTTGTTTAAAGTTATAAGTAGATTGTTAGCAAGTTTAAAATAACATTAGTATAATTGTGGTTCAAAATTAAAATCAGAAAAGACAAAACGTAATATTGTTTTACTTGGATGTAAGTAGAATCTTATTTTTATATGATGGAGTGGTATAACTTGAAAATAGTTATTAATAGCACTTGTTGCTCTAGATAAATCTACTATGAGGAATCATTTTTTTTAGATTTATCCAAACTGAACCAAGTGAAATAATAATGGTTAAGAACAGAGTTAAACCCAAAAGCACCTTGGTAGAAAAACATGATATTCCTAGTAGTAGTTTTTTGGCAAAAAGTAAAAAATTACCAATAAAAAGTAAAGATAATTCTGAAACTAATAAGGAAGTGTTGAAAGAGCAACAGAAAAAACCATTTGATAAAAAATTATACAGATTAAAGAAATACAGTAAAAAATACAAGCTACAGCAATGGGAAGACAACAGGAAGAAATTGATATTGAAGGATTTTTATAAACAGGTCAAAGATACAGATGATAATAAATTTGATGTTGCCAAGATTTACAATGATCCCAAAAATCAAGATTCTGATGGAGAATTAAATGACAGTAGTAGTTCATTTGATAATATAAAAGTTGTTTCTCCTGAAAAGGTTGCTATTGACAAAGTGAAAAAGAAACCTTTTCATAAGGCTCAAGATGAGTTTAACAGAATCAAAATGGATAAACAAAAGAAAAAGGAGGAGTTTATAAAAATGAAAGCAGAAAAGGAGAAGGCATTGAAACAATATCGAAAAGAGAAAGCCTTGAAATACAGAAAACTTTCAAAAAAAACGAAAAAGGGGCAGCCAATTATGAAAGATAGGATGGAAATGCTCTTGGAGAAAATTCAAAAAATGACTTAACATGCTTCAACATTAAAAATAATATTTATATGAATAATAAAGTATAACATTTTATTTACTTTTTTAATGAGAAATGTATTGCCTAATATTTTTATCCATTGAGGTCATGATTAAAAATTAAATATATAAAAAAAATGTTAGTTTATATAATTTAATCAATGAAATGTGTTCAATTGGTAATAAAAGGAAAAATAAATTACGGGCGATTTGAAGTCAGAGAGTAGGAGGGGGTGGCAAAACTACAAGTCTTATGGAAAATGTTAAATAACACAACATAACTACAACTTTTGTAGTTACACCTTGTATGTTCACATAACCTCAAAAGTTATATGAAAAATTCAAATACATACATTGTAATCAAAATAAAAAATTCACTTTTTAAAGTATCAACTTTTTTACAAAAAGTCTGTGGGCGTTTTGTTTTTTGGTATCTTTACCTTATATTCTAGAAATGTTCTAAAAAATTTCCAAAAACGAAAAAAACTCGAATCCAAAAATTATTTTTAATCATATTGCATCGCATTGTATACAATTCTGAACTATTAAAATAAATACAAATTAGTCATGCATGATAGGATATATGTAATATTGATAAACTAAAAAATTATTGATCGAAATATACTACTATAATTGACAAAGAAATAAATTAATAAGATTAATAGTTTCAAATATAAATTAAAAAAAAAATCATTGCATTGCGTTTCTGGTTGGAATAAAACATCTGGATTTGCCGAAAAAAGAAAGAAGTCTCGTTAATTCATTATTATAAAAAATGGTCCAATTTGACCAAATTTTTTTATAAAAAAGATGCAAAACATACAGTCAAAATACTTGGTTATTTGAATTTTTCTCACAAATTTGAAGTTATGTAGAAAAAGTGTAAATACCTACTTGCTGTATAACTTTTTTCCAAATGACGTATGCATTTTTGCAATAATCGTTTTTTACTCTTAAAAACTCACCACCTCCCACTTATTTTCCATTCATTTTTGTAATAGGTATTCTCTTCCTTTTCCATTCTACTATGATTTTTTTTGTTTCAAAAATTATTAACCCAGGTCTAATATAGCTGCATCTTTCTTTACCTATGTTTTCAAATTTACTAAAAAAATAGTACATTACATAAGTTCAAATTGAAATATTACGCACGAGTAAAGTTTAGCATGAGCCGCGGCGAGTGCGGAAACGTTACGAGTGCACTTTCTAATGAGTTATGTACACTATTTGTCCTACGAACCCAATATTTATAAAAAAAAATTTAGTTTCGATGAAAACTTATTTATTTGGCAAAAATATGAAATTAAATTGAAATATGATTTTATCTTATTTAGTTTGTTTGAGTAGTTTTGTCTAAAATAAAAAAGTTTGAGTCTAGAAAATAAAAATTTATCCAGTAAAATTTTACAGGACAGATGGTATTTGAGAAGATTATTTTTTGCAAACAATGTCAACTCTGCATTTTTTACATCTGTCTCTATTGTTGGTGCAAACAGAAATTTCTTAGTAAAGCGACCAATGAGAACTAACTTTAACTGTCAATGTTTACTGATGTAAATGGTGGTTAGAAACCATTAACTAGATATATATACCTAAAATCACTGCTAATGACATTTTTTCCCCAAAATTAATTAAAAATCTTTATTTTGCAAAAGTATGTACTCGGGAAGTGCTTAAATTGGTTCAAATGTAAAAATATAGTAATTCTATATCACACAAGTGAACAAAACGGCCTAGAAAACAGACCCTCAAATTTTTGTAGTGGTAGTGCTAGCGGACTCCCTCATTAACATCAAAATTCTTTACTAGCGAAAGACATTTTTTTTGGTGGGCCCCATAAAAATTAAAAGTAACATGATTAGTTGGTGAATTAATTGGAAAACGTTTTGTATTAGTAATGTTTTTTGAACATTTTTATTTCCTGTAATTCTCCATTTTTTGTTTCTGTTGCTGTTGAAGGATTTTGCCTAGGAACTAAAACATACCTATGCGTATATTTGGTTGCATAGATAATGCAACTCATACAATTTTTTTAAGTAGGTATTAATTTGACATTTATTTTACCAAAAGGTGTTATTTCTTTATCAAATTGAACAAACCAAAATGATATTCACAAAAATACAAAAATTAATAGTTTTTTATTCTTTAATCTTAAATTATATTACGTTCTTTGGGTTTTTAAAATATATCACATTAGTGTGATATTGCTTCTTCTTCTTTTTTACTCAAGGCAACATTGTAAGTTTTTGGGAAGTAAAATAAAATCATTCGTCCTACTACGGACTCGTGATTTTGTCACATTTCAGTTTGTTTTCGTATTTTTACCAAATAAAAAAGTATTCGTCGAAACTAAAAATTTATCGATAAAATTTTAAGGACTCGTGGTATTACCCACCTTTAATAAAATTTAGTGTTATACACGATTTTTTAATGACCTCAAAAAGTACAACGTTGTATTATTCTATAATTTTCAATTTAGCAGTTCAAAAGCTATCAAAAATCAAAGTTAAAAGTCAATGATAAAAAAGTTGTTTGATCGACTTTAGGTTAATATCTGTAATCCTATATAAACGGAATTCACGGATCAATGTATTTAACTATAAACAATGAATGTGCATGATTTAGAATAGATTAAACTATTGGTATCTAATTCAAGTTACGAAATTTTTTATTTTATTTATCTATGAAATTTTTTTTGAATTAGCATCATGTTTTTGGCAGGTGACAGCCTCAACAAAACTTTATTTACCCTTCTTTTGAATTTTCTATAGTACACTGCTCAACAATTAAAGTGGAAATTACAAAAAAATTTCTTTTGTCATCGTTTAATAATAAATCAAAATTCGATAAAATAATTTATTCTTTCCTTTCAGGAAAATTAATATCGTGTGGGTCCACCCCTAGCTTGCCTTAGTGCTGTCACTCTATTTGGCATGGTCCTTATTAAATTATTAATAAAATGCTAAGGTATGTTTTCCCATATTCTCGGCAAGACATTGGTGAGTTTGTTCTAGGGTTATGGGGGGCTGTTCGAGTCGGTTTAATTGTCTAGACATGCTCAATACAATTCATATCGGGTGAACATGGTGGCGAGTTCATTCTTATAAAACCGTGATATTTATTCAATGCGATCGTTTACAATTCTCGCACGGCGCGGGCGCGCATTATCGTCGATAAAGACAAATTGTTCGCCTATTGCACCAAAAAATGGTACAGTTAGTGGCTCTATAACCATATCCCTATATCGTACAGCCGTCATTGTCATATTCATTAACACCACTAAATCAGTGCGGCCATCAAAACATATGCCTCTCCACATGCAAACTGGACAACCACCAAAAAGAGTGGTTGGCGCCATCAAACATTCATTGTATTGCTGTCCTCTTTCTCTCCACACCAATATTCGACCATCACACATATTCAGCCGAAATCTGAACTCATCCGTAAATATACAGTACCTCCAGTTCTGAAAATCCCAACGACTGTGTTCTCTCGCCCACCGATATCTGCATGCACGCTGATCCGCAATCAACCGTGGATGTGAACTACGCCTTCTGGCATGCAATCTTCTTCTAACAGTTTGACTAGATATCAATCTTCCGGTAGCATGCCTAAGGCTACGTACACATGGCAGCGTTGCATCGCGCGTTCAAGCGCGCGTCAACAAATCCCAAGTGTTCACATGAGAGCTTTGCGCGCGCGTTAACGCGCGTTTTAGTTGTCCATTGTCATGTTTCAGTATAGCCATGGAAGTTGAAGAAAGTGTTATTAGTTATTTTATATACCTAAAGTTGCCACTTACCAAGAATTTTCTTTTGCTCCTCTGAGCAACCTTCTTTGGAGAAAATTTCTACCAACTGCTGCCACGCTGTCCTTTTCAGTACTCGGTTTTTGTAGTCGGCACTCTCCATGTCCCATATCGCCCGCCTACTTTTAATCTCTTCGATGAAGAGTTCCGTGTCAATAATAGTGTCTTCCATGACCGATTACAGAAGATGTCACCCCCGCAAAAGCGCGCGCTCGACTGTCCACATGTGTACGGTACAATTCAAACTTTCAAACTACGCGTTCCTCGAGGAACCTTCGAGACGCGCGCTTTGACGCGCGTCATCTTAAAAACGCGCGTTCCATGTGTACGTGGTAATTTGTTTCGCAGTGTTATGAAACGCGCGATCCAACGCTGCCATGTGTACGTAACCTAAAGAAGCTGTTAATGCTCGAAACAGCAAATCGGTATTTTCTTGCAGTTACAGCTATAAAGCGGTCTTGAGCAGGAGTTGTAGCTCGTTCTCATCCTCCTCCATGCCTGTATGCTGTAGACCCAGTTTCCAGATATTGAATCCATGCACGACGGACAACACTTTAAGCCGTTTAAGTAGTAACTTCTTCTTAACTTAAGCCTTCGTGTATCCAACGTACTAATTGATCGAGTTGCACTGTTTCTAATCGCCGTAGCGCAATTTTTTTTAAGTAAACAGATTTATGGACTACGGTAACAATGTTAAAGTCACTGCAAGCACTTCTACGCGACTAAAATGTTAGTATTTTGAAATCGAATTCCTACAATTCTGACTAAAGAGATAGCGTATAAAAAGAAAAAAAAAACAAAACAAAACAGACAAATACAATGGACAGGGAAAGTGTGACGTCAAAATTTGTGTTCTATGCTGTCGAACTGTGAAATGTCAACAAAATGATTCCAAACGGCAACATTATAATTCCCCAGAAGTAGCTTTTGTTTCAGTTATTTTATTATTATTATTATACATGAAAATATAACACAAGTAATAGGTAATAATAATAATTAAATACATATAAGCAAAGTCTTTTAAAATTCAACTTTTAAATTACCATTTTTTAGTATTCTTAAAATTTATGAAAATGCACAACTTTGAAGGTTATGTTATAATGTTTTTACGAAAATTGTTCGTATATCTACTTTAGTGATGTGCAAAATATATGAATGAACAATTACCAATGAAAAACAGTAATTAACTCCCAAAAATCAAGAAAATACAAAAAATAGTCAATAACACATACAGGGTGATTGATTAGTGTGAGGAAGCTCAGTAGATCTGTTATAGTAAAAATTCCAAAAAAAATTTATTAACGAAAATTGTAAGCAGCTTTAAACTCCACATTTTAAAATTAGTTACAATCTTACAGGGTGTTCCATAAGATGGTGGCACACCAAACTTATGTTTATTTAAATGGAAGACCCTGTATTTTATTTTAAATTTGAAATCTGCTTAACTTCCACATCACAAAAATGTAAAGTTTTATTATGTTGTACCGGGTATTTAAAAAGTTATAATCAATATTACCTGAAAATCGTATCAAGTTTAACTGCCTGTATAATTAAAAAGAAGTATGTGAACATTAATTTATTGCAACCATAGTTTTTCAAGTATCGTTAAAAATTATAAAACATATTCGTTTTCATAATATTCGTTAAATCAAATACAGGGTAAGTCAAAATGCAAGTACATTATTTTCTTGGTAATTTTAAATAGAACACCCTGTTTTTTGTATCACTATCGAAAAGCACTAATATCATTCTTCAAGTTTTATGAAGTACTCCCTATACCTAAAGTGATCAGTTTTCTGGATATTTTTATTTTTCCATCGAAGTATTAATTTGGTAGATATGTTACCAATAATTATTGTGAGTTGGTCATGTTTGGTTTGTCAGAAGCTGACAGTTTGACATTATTGTTTATTAATTAAAAATTGTGGTACACCGTAAATTAGCAACAATTATTATTTAGTAATTCAGTAAAAATAAAATTACTGTTGTTTATGTGTTGTTATTTTTTTCCGTTGGTTATTTTTTATAAATTTTATTTGAAATAAATTGTTTTCTTTTCTGTGACGCTATTTCGTTTTTGAATTAATAAACAATAATGTCAAACTGTCAGTTTCCGACAAACTAATCATGGTAAACTCACAATAATTATTGGTAAAATATCTACCAAATTAATACTTCGATAGAAAAATAAAAATACTGATAACTTTAGGTATAGGGAGTACTTCATAAAATTTGAAGTATGTTATTAGTACTTTACCAAGAAAATAATGTACTTGCATTTTGACATACCCTGTATTTGATTTAACGAATATTATGTTTTATAATTCTTAACAATAATTAAAAAACTATGGTTGCTCAAGATCAATGTTCCTATATTCCTTTTTAATTATATAGGGAGTTACGAGTTGATACGATTTTCAAGTAATATTGGTTATAACTTTTTAAATACCCGGTATAACATAATAAAACTTTACATTGTTGTGATGCGGAAGTGATGCAGATTTCGAATTTAAAATAAAATACAGGGTGTTCCATTTAAAAAAACATAAGTTTGGTGTGCCACCATCTTATGGAACACCCTGTAAGATTGTAACTAATTTTAAAATGTGGAGTTTAAAGCTGCTTACAATTTTTGTTAATAACTTTTTTTTGTAATTTTTACTATAACAGATCTACTGAGCTTCCTCACACTAATCAATCACCCTGTATAAAACACACATTAACAAAAGTTGTTTGGAATTATTTGGTTTGACACCTACGTCACCACTTTCCCAGTTCATTGCTATAAACAGAGTATACTGATAGCATGAATGTCCAATTTTAGAGCAGTGTATTATTTCTCTTAATAAATTAAAGTGTTGTAGATTCTAGTAATGTTTATATACAATACCTGGTATATAAAATTCGTATCGTATAACTTAGAGGTACGGCTCAACCGTAATTTTTAACGGTTATATTAACTATAAAAATAAAAATATTATAGTTTTGGAAATATTGTGTTAACTTTAAATAGATTGTCCTTCTCTATATTTATTAACGATTTGCATAAACAATATTAGTGCGTAGGTGGGGGGAAATTCGATATAATTCCGATTGCCGCTGATGTGTTTTACTTAAAACTATTTGAGTAGTTGGTTAGTACAGTAGTTCGTCTACTGTTAGGTATTTTTTTCTTATACCAGTGGTTTAAATAACCCGCTGGTAATTTAAAAATTATATAAAAAACATTTTCATGTGTTTATGTGTTGAGGAAAAAGTTTTGAGTACCCGTTTTGCAGAGGTAACAATTATTTTTATTTACAAAAATCGTTTAATATTCTCTAGCTTTTTCCGTAGTCATTGTAGTCCATGCTTAATTCTTAAGAAATTGATAGAGAAAATGATTATAATTCAAAGTGATGTTTTTGAAATTAATTTACAATTAAGTTTTTAATTTGAATTTTACACGAAAAAGATTAGTCTATAGTATATTTAAAAACCTAGAATTTACTCCTTATAAGTTTTAGTTATTTAAAATTGTAAAATATTTCTTTTGCAGAGTATCGATCCATGCAGAAATAGAAATATTGCTTCTATTGCATTTTTTTTGTGCGACTTCTATGTAATAGTAAAAAGTTGATGGGTTTAATTTTTATTTTTAGGGTCGTAATTTGGACGAAGCTAGCCCAGATACTAGCAGCATTCTTTTACCATACAACTGGAAGATCTTCCTAAACGGTGAACCACCTTGGCTTTGCTAGCAACCATCTAGGAGATAACTAAGTCACATTTACGCCAATAAACCTGTGTAATTCTGAGCACAGGCTGCCTCGTAAGTACCGATATTTAATACTATTGTTATCTATTCATTAGTCTAAAAATTAGCAAGTTACATTTTTCCTCAAAAATATGGAAACATATTTAGAGTTCATTTAACAAACCCCTTATCAATCATTAGCAAATAATTTCGTTGTTAAAACTGATAACCTCTCCTATCACTCACCAAATGATAATATTTTTATCTTAAGTTATTATATTTTACATTTTGAAAATATGCTTCTATTTCAAGAAATCAACTTATCAGGGAAAATTTTATCCTTCAAAGGGGCATACAGGTTAGAACAAATGTTCTGAAATCGTTTCCTCAAACCTACCAACCAATTTTTTTGCATTAATAATACCTTGTATTGTTGGTAAAAAGAACCCAGTTGAGCTTTAAGTATGATAAGGATAAACTTCAGTACCAACAGGTGTGAAGTAGTTGAGAAGAAGAAATCCGCTTAATTTCATAGATGTTAATATAAGCTAATGTGTTGCTTTGGACCTAAAATATTGCCCCACTACATTATAAGTAGTAATTGTTGATTTCAAATGTTGCCGTGTTTTATTATAAAAATTTCTGGTTCATAAATTGCTTGAAATGTTACTTCTTATTTTGCAGTCTAAAACCTATTAACTTAAATATTGAATACTTATAATTTAGTAGTTATCAACAAAGCCCTATGACTGAACCAGTCCTTATTGGATATTTGTAAATTAAGCATTGTTATCTTTACTTTCCAAATTGCACTGAACACTATTAGTTAACGGTAACGCTGTCGTATTTATTAACTTGTTTAAGTTTAAGTATATGAGGAAATGATTGTTATTTTTACAGTATTTTTTGTGATTTTTGTGAAAAATTTAATAAATATATAACTATAATAGTGCTACAGTACTGCATTTGCAGAAAAACTAAATTATTACATCCCGATTTCATTTCACTTGTAAGTACCTATTATGTTTACATTAAAGAAGATGAGGAAATTGTTTGTTTACATTTAAAAACTGTTATTCATAGGTGTACCTACGGTTTTTTTTAATTGTATAGCGAGTTAAAAACCTTTTAGCTGTTTTGATTAATAAAATTGTACAACACTTTCTAATATATTATATTGGTGCTCATATTTATGACGAAAATGCAGTCAATGGTTATTCTATACAACTTTTAAACCTCTGAGTTATCCCAAAAAAATAAAATTTAAGCACGCCTATGATTATTGAGGAACTTTTTGCTTAAAAGTTTCGTGGCTTCAAAACAATACCTGTTTAAGGTATCTTATTGCTGGGTCCATCTGTGTTTATACGTCCATGATCTTATCTTGGGTCCTGGAGTGGAATAGAAGGGATCATAATCTAATCGGACTGCCTAGAGGGAACTGTCTTCTTTACCTAAATTAACCATTGACTTCATTAGAAGATTTGGGCTAATAATGTACTAAAACATCTAGGAGTAAGCCACAATAAGCCTCAAATTATCAGAATATGCAATTTGACCTCAGAATGTAATCTAAATATAATTAGCACAAAAATATATGTATATATTTTAAATCTGCCTATTAAGTCTATTAAGTGATTCTTGTACATCTGTTACTACATACTATTGTTCTTAAAAATATACCCTTTGATGATGTTTACCACCAATACACTTGTTTTAAGTATTTTCTTACTCCAATTGACGCGATATGTCACAACGATCTTGCATTATCAGTACCCACACAATATCGATGTTTTGTGACATAACAACCGATTTTGGACGACCTTCACCGCATTCATCGACATTTATCTGCGACCGAAAAACGACTAAGATTAAATTCGCTATACCCTTGGACAAATAATATAAAATGGACCTAGCAAGACACAATTGACTTGAAGCCTCGTAAGCAAAAATATAAGCATTGCTATATTTCAAAATTAAGTGTTTACTTTTTAATACCTGCTATAAAATGAACAAAAATTACTTCATTCTAATAATATTTTGTTTTGTGTTTGTGTACAAAAAAGTGTGCTGTTTTTTGTTAACCCATCAAGGACGGATTTAATTAAGTTTAGAATTTTGCAATAGTATATTTTCAAACTGTATTTTCAGAACGAAACAAATAGATTTGCTTAAAGAAATATAATGAAATTTTTCTTACTTTCTTCAAAAATTAGTGTTGCCATATGGCAACGCGAGTAACTTACACTGCCCATGTTTCATTGAAAAAAATTTTATTGATTGAAAAAAAAAACTACATTCGTGTATGGTATTCAACATTGCACGACAAACAAACTCCTACATTACATTTGATGCATTTTGCAATTGTCGCCATTGCATCTTATTTTTTTTTCTACTGGTGTGAGGAGGTGCCCTATATTATCATATCGCACATCATCGCCAACACGGCTGAAAGATCTGCTCGATTTACTAGCAGATGGTCTACCTTTTCCTTTCGGTGGATTCTTGTACTTGTTGAGGTACGTTTTGACAATTTCTCGACGAAAGTCTAGTTGAGTTATTTTGTTGCCAGACTGTTTGTACAGGACCCAGGCATTTTGAATTGCGGCATCAAGTAGCCATGTGAAAAGACACCACCACCATTTTTTCCCACGTAGACTAATCCTATAGCGTGCAATATTTTCATCTATCAGATCCGTGCCACCCATAGATGCATTATATTTGGAAATCAAGTTCGGTCTTTTTACTTGAACAATTTTTTTCTCCTTCGCTGAATATCGTTGGACACTAGCAAGTGGGGCTACCCCATATTTGGTCGAAGCTGCTGAAACTACATTATTGTCAGTCCAACGCGTTAGTAAAATTCCGTTGGTTCTATCCAAACAAGAATCGAAGTCACCACGTTGTTTCTTACTCATATCCTTTTTGGATAGTAACGGGCAATTTTTAGGGATTCGGTTATCGTGAATGGTTCCTGTGGATGAGAAACCTCTTGATTTCAGATGACCAAGAAGGTGAAAGCTTGTAAATAAATTGTCTATGAATAGGTTGTATCGATGTTTTTTCTTTTCTTCTGGTAACTCATCCAAAAGCATCAGCAATGGAGCAGTAGATTTTCCAAACACAGTTTGGTATTCTGTGTTCACGCGCCTATCTTTGCCTTGATAGAAGGAAAAATTCACAAGATATCCGTATTTGTTGTTCAGCGACCATATCTTGTATCCAAATCTGATTGGTTTGCCTCGGATAAATTGCTTGCATGAGTGCTTTCCAAAGTATTTGACCATACACTCATCGTAATTCAAATCTTCTTCTGGAACAAAATAATTCAGAAATTTTTGCCGTAGTAGATCACTTAGAGGTCGCAGTTTATAGAATTTGTCATTTGGATCTAGTGCATTATTATCTGCGCAGTGTAGATACCGCCAAATTGTTAAAAATCGGTCTCTCCCCATTGAATCCTTCACTAGTTGGTTACCAAGATCTGCATTAGTACTCCAGTAATGTTTTTTTCCAGGTAATGGACTAGTTTAGTAGGATCATATTAATCAAAATGATAGCAATATATATTTAGGATAAGATACCTACTTACTTATATTGGTATTCATTTTGCAATTAATTTTTCTCATTTCGTAAAATTTGGCAATAAATAATTAGTAAGTTTTAAACGTAGCGCCAACAAATAACCAATAATGAAGTGTGTTTAAAAGTCAACGTTGTCACATTTTAGCTACGTTCGTTTCAAGTATTCTCAAATAACTGGCGGCACAAAACACCGTGTTCTGTGACTAACTGATTGTACCAGTTGACAAGATATATGACAGGAGAGAAAATCGTGTTTATCTGTAATAAACAACCAAGACGCCTATTCTTGACGGTGATAGAATAGAACAGCCAATAGAAAGTGGGCGTGGTTCTATTGAAAATGCCAAAACGGTATTCTTGAAATTCGTTCTCTCACTGTACCGATAGAAGGGTTGCTCCCCGAGAGAACAATTACTTCTATTGGTTATTTTTGAAGGAACCGCTATAACACCAAGAGAAGGTGTTAGGGATTTTTATTTTCGAACCAAAAATAGTATAGAAGTAATTTCTCTCATAAACCAAACACAACCAAACAACAAATTAAACTAACGAAAATGACAGAATATGTTGTTTAGTGTTTTACTCCTTATTTGATAAAGTGTTAATCAGAGAACAAAAATATCGATATGTTTATCTCTTTTTAATGACAACAAATAAGAGAGAGAGATAAGTTTCTCGGTTAATAGTAAAGCATATCGACAACATCGCAAATTTTCTACCAATCTTATTGAAACACGTCACTTACCACTTATGACGTATGTAACCATTAAATTTAAATTTCAAACGCCGATTATGGCTAGAGGATTAATTTTATAAAAATTTTATTTGTACAGTTGAACCACTAAAAACCTATTTTATACGATGCAAATATAAAAAAAAATCACTAAACTAGTCCATTGACAATATCCCGATAAAATCAGAATAGCAATAAAACATTTCATTTCATTCAAAGTAATTTGAGGACATGGCAAGTTTTTAAATTGTGCGTACTTGTTTGATTCTTCTACCAGTAAAGAAAGTACGTCTTGGTCTATGAATAACTCGAACATTTCTGTTGGGGTTAAAGTTTTAAAACTTTCATAATCCGAACGAAAATAATTTTCTGAACTTTCTACCAGATCGCCTTTGATCCATTCAATGTCCTCATAAGTAACTTTTTCTACATGTTCCGTATCTGGTTCAACTAATGCATCATCTTCACCATGTAAAACAAGTTGAGCTGGAGCATTCAATTGATTCCGAGATAAATTATCAACGAGTCCGCCTTCATCTTCCTCACCGGAATCCTCATCTGTCATCGCACCCTCATTCGGAGGCTCAATATAAATTTGGTTGACATCTAAATCATCATTATACGCAATCTGAAGAGCTTCTTCCAAAGTCCGCCCACCGCTAGAAAAAAAAAAGCAAAATGTAAAAAGGTAGTCCACAGAAAGGACTCGTGTTGCCACATGGCAACATCGAGTTCCAAAGCTTCACGATCTCAAAGGTATTTGCAAACTCCCGTTATTCTGCCGCCTCTACGTTGATAATATATTCCCAAAGCTGTTGTAACGAATTTATTTTCGAAAGCTGTAACAATTAATTTTTATTTATACTTACGTAAACTTGATATCCATTTTTGAGAAGTCTTCTTGATATTCCCTAACAAAATCGTGTTTTTATATCACTGGAGTGAACAGGCAAACACTACACACGGTTCTGTCAACTGACACTGCAACAAACTATTGCCGTGTATACCGCCATCTATGTTTTAAATGAAAAATCTGATGAATTTTAAGCAACAGAAAACTGTTAATTTCTGTTGCCGTGTGGCAACACCAGTCCTTGATGGGCTAAGATAACTTGTTTCATTATACACTTGACTTCAATTAACTATGTAGAATGCCTATAGCTATTCTAGGTCCATCTTATATTATTCGTCCAAGACTATACCAGCTTTGGTGGTGCTTTTTCGCCATGGAAAGAACTGAGATCATTAACACATGTCTAAGAAAGAGACTTTGTCCTTCTAGACTTTGAAAGCAATCTATTAAGATTGTCAGTCCCTCAGTCAGTCAACATGGTGATCGCTGAGGAGATTTACGTCTCTACTTGTCTTTCCATTGTTTTAAGTTTTTAGAAAAAGGAGAAGTCTACATGGTGGGTGCTTGCCCTCTGCAATCTATTAGTGATTGACCTGGCCTTCTTTTGTCTGTACACATGAAGTGAGAAAAAAAGCTTTTCTTTAAGAAGGCAGTGTATATTCTGTCTATCGCCATTGATTTGAAGGGCTGTAATTTACCTAATTTGCCCTGTACATCATCATAATTAATGGTAGCTAATCTTCAGTCAATAATGGATTGCCTTCTGGAATTAAATACCACACTCATGAGTCCATTAGAATAGTGATGAGCTGAAAATATGTGTCTCAGTATTTCTGAAGAAATACAACTTGGTTTACATTACTGTCCTTTCCTAGGACCATTTGTATACTGGAAACAATGGGAGTACCAGTAATCTCCTCATAGAACTCTCCCCATAATTAAAACTTGATTTTGCAGACCTCTTTATATATACATGTATTAAGTAGCCTATAAGAGGAAACTTTATAGTTTTTGTCCCAAAGAATCCTATCTGTACTAAATTATCTGATAATTTGTTGTGTTCTTTTCAGCTTGCTTATTGCACCGAATATATTGTATTGTATTTAACAAAGAAATTTCATTAATTAAAAACTAAACAAAAATGAAAATCCCAACCGCAAATGAACGTATCCACATCTTGGATGGCCAATCAGACGTATGGACCATCATTAGAGAAATAGTTAGCAACAAAAATCAAGAAGATGCTTTTTATGTCATGAACGTCGGAGAAATCGTGAAAAAACACCAGGAATGGTGCGAAAAGCTACCCAGGGTAACACCACACTATGGTATGTATGTTTTCATAAAAAATTGTTAAAATTAAGTATGTAGTGATGTTTTTTTACTATTAGAGCCGGTTGTGAAATCGTAAGTTAAAACTAACAGTAGTTTTCCGCCACTTTGTTTGTTGTATAAATCAGTCGTAACTGATAGTTAAAAATCATCTATGTTTTTATATGATTTGTGATTGGTTATTTGTCAATCACAAAAATATTTCTAACCAAAAAATATTTCTGCCATGGTTGTAAACTCTGTTAAACTTTTAATTTAAAATGGATGCAAAACCGAATTTAAAGATAGCGACCTAGTAATCTTTATGCAGTTAGTAGACAATATAATAAAAAAAAGAAACAAGTGATGCGGTGTTGGAGAAAGAAAAACAGGCTACTTGGAAAAAATAACTTAAGAAATTAACGCTATCAATGGAAACGAGATGATAGATTGTAATGGCGCTTTCCTAGATAGATCCAAACTTACCTTGTTCGGACGGAACTTTGATCGGGACGGTCTTCCAACTAGTAAATTTTATATCATCTCGGGCGCCACCCTCAGGATTTAAGTGGTTGAGGGCCCACATGCGACAGGTAGCCTTTAGACAGTGGAGACAAAATGGGTAATTGTGTTCAGCCCAGAAATAAATAAAACACGGACGGTACTTAACAAAACAATATATTAACCATCCACTGCGGTGTATCACAAAATATAATTTGTTAACAATCGAAAAAGCGGTCAGAATACAGTTTGAATAAATAAAAAAAAATAAAACATATTTTGGACAGTGTACCAATTTCCACAACGAAACAATTTCGTTTAAACAAAAAGAGATACGGTAATCATATAAAACAATCAAATATATCAATAAGCGAAATAAATTAAAATTTACAGACATCCGTTATATATCATGATGTACAATACAACTTTTAGTATATCGTTATATTTAATAAATATCTCATTCGGATTTGTGTAGATTTGGACTGGTACCATATAAAAGCAATTAACTGCTGGTACAAAAAAAAACATTTTCAGAAACAAAACAAAAGCTGCTTATACTAGTTTAACTAGCAACAAAATACTAAGAGAAATCAATAATTACTAATTCTAATCGTATCGTCACAAATGACTTATAAATGTACATAATTTCGGTAACTACAAAAATAATTTTTCAAAATAAGTTACGGTTAATACATTTTCGGTTTCTAGATCTTGTACTTACTTTTTATTACTACGCTGACTTGCCAGCAACACATTTTCAGGAGTACAGGAAAATAAATGAAAACAAACAAAACTATATATTTTACAGTAAATCAACTAAGTACAGGCTGTTTAGGCATGCAGTTAAACGGTTTCGGCAAATGCTAAAAGAAAATCAAAATTATTACGTTTACCATGCCTTACATGAAAATGCGATATAAATCGACGGTATTTAGCCGTCTACTACGGAAAGCGGAAAACTGTGAACTAGCTACGGTTATAAAAGCGGTGAAAAGCGGTAAAAGCGGTAAAAAGCGGTAAAACTCAAGCTTCAGCACACCAACACACAAGTATATCAATCAAAGCGGAGATCTCCAGAGCAACCAAATTATTTTTAGATGATCCAATTAAAATATCAAAAATGCAACGGTATATCGCAACAAAGCGCGACCGCTATTGCGTAGAGGGGCAGAGCCCGTCAGTGTACTACACATAACGGGGGGAAACTTCGGAAAGGTGCACCACCAGTATACCACCCATGATGGTGTTGAGTGAGGAAAAAGGATAGTCTCATCAGGGTATCACCCATGATGAGGGGAACTTAGGAAAAGGGGCACCACCAGTTTGCCACCCATGATGGTGTTGAGCGAGGAAAGGGATAACAGGTGAGCGGCGCATATAGAGAGAAAAATCTTACCAAGTTATATAAAAAAATGTAACGGAATAATAACACAACTCGCGACCGCTATCGCGTAGAGGGCAGAGCCCGTCAGTGTACTACACGTAACGGGGGGAAACTTAGGAAAGGTGCACCACCAGTATACCACCCATGATGGTGTTGAGTGAGGAAAAAGGATAGTCCCATCAGGTTATCACCCATGATGAGGGGAAATTTAGGAAGGGTGCACCACCAGTATACCACCCATGATGTTGTTGAGCGAGGAAAAGGATAACAGGTAAGCGGCGCATATAGAGAAAAATCTTAACAAGTTGCTCTGGCAAACATTAGTTAGATAGTTTGGTGTGCTTACCTTGATTCCGGTCGGTCTCGGGGTCCTCACTGGTTCACTAGTTTAGGCACTACTATCACTGTAACTGGTACTCCCTTAAAATTGCCAAAATCGTCTAATTTATACAATTTTTGATAGGTAAGGGACGGATTGCGGGGGGAACACAAAAATCCTACCGGTATGCCCTTCCACCTACTTAAAGTGGGGACAGGTGCTGCGTGATCATACGACTCAGACAATTACAGTTGCTGTTTCGGTTGGAACTTGTCGGAAAAAAATAATTTTACTGAAAATCTGGTTTTCGCGCGAAAATGATTAACAGCATGATTTTCCTCGTAATTTTCTGAGTCGATACCAAAAAGAATTGTAAAAATCGGTCCATTAATAACGGAGATACATTAAAAATATTTTAAATTTTACAATTATATACGGTATCATCATTTCAGCAAGTGACTAATTAGCGAAGTCTTATCGGTGTTACAAAAACTTTTAAAAATATAAACAAATGAACGGTCGAAACTTTATACCGTGCGGATTTGATGGAATATACGGAAAGGCACGAAATTTTAGTAACTTCGTTACAAGATGTATTGTAAAACTGCGACTGTGTTAAACCCCAAACTGTAGTTTTACCGCAAGAACGACTAATACTACGTGTTACTGTCAGTTTGTACTGCTACCGACGATTATACAACCAACAATATGAAAAATTTATGTTTAATCTTCAGTTTTAGCGCACATTAAACAACCGCCAATTAGAACAAATAACCTGCAATTTAATGGAATTATAATTATTTTTAGCTGTCAAATGCAATGATAGTCTGTCAGTTTTGGAAACACTCAACTCTTTGGGTGTCAACTTCGACTGCGCTTCGAAAGGGGAAATTAACAAAGTGCTAGGATTGAACGTCGATCCGGAAAGAATTATTTTCGCTAACCCTGCCAAACCCGCGAGTCACATTAGGCATGCCGCCGCCACTGGCGTATCTACTATGACGTTTGACAACGAAACCGAATTGTATAAAATCAAAAACTTGTATCCCGATGCCAAGTAAGTACAAACCTCAGAGTAATAAGTACAAACTATCTATTTTCTATGTTAGAGAACTGACAATTGACAGCAAATGTCAATGTATTGACACAGCATCTAATTTTAAATCTGTAACATTTCTATTCTGTGAGAAAAATTAGTCTTTTTTAAAGTGGTCAATGCAGATTCTAAATTTGTAACGGTCTTTCCAGTCACATTAACAAAATCTGGTCTATTTAAAGCATCACAACATTATCTTCGGATCTGTAAATATAATGTAACATAAAAATAATATAATATGCATCATATTCTAATACATAGGTATAAGCTGAACTTTTAAAAAAACAAATTCTTACCTGTGGATCCTTTGGTAAACAATGCATTTTTTTATAGTTATTTCTATAAAGGCAATATTTTAATAAATAACTGCAAAAACTCTAACTGGAAAATATAACTACTAATGAGAAAATACAGTAATTACTAAGAAAATACAATACTATTTATAACACAAGTACACAAACTCAAATTGTAAAAGATATCTACTAACGAGAAAATACAATAATTATTGTATTGTATTTTACAAACTATCTATTTTCTATGTTAGAGAACTGACAATTGACAGCAAATGTCAATGTATTGAACTAAAAATAAATATGTAAATATCATTCTATCATTACTGGTGAAAGATAAGTTCAATTTTACGTTGTTTGATATACAAATTTACTTATTATTCCTTAATTTTGTCGCTTGTTTTCATGTGATTTTTCTTAAATTTTTTTACTATTTTAGTATCCCATGTTCATCTTGAAATTCCTCTTTTCCTTTTTTTTTGTATGCTACACTTTCTTTACTATTCTAGAATTATTCATTCTTTGTACATGACCCTCCAACTTAATTTCCTTCTGTCTATAAAGTCTGTAATAAATTGTATTTCAAGTTCTTTCCTAATTTCATAATTCTTTATTTTATGCATTTTTGTTACTCCTATGACTTTTATTAAATATTTCAATTCAATGGCCTATACTTTGCTGCTTTGTTTGACTGTCATAATCCAGGTTTCACTCTAGGATTGATCTATATTGCTTTATAAATATTAATTTTTTTTTATTTATCTGTTTTCAATTCTTTTATTCGTGTCTGAACCTTGTTTCACCCCTTCAACGATTACTCCTAGGTATTTATATTCATGAATATGTACTAACGTTTTGTTTTCTATTTGTATGTTGCGTACTTGTTTTTTTTTCTGTTATTGTCATTAATTAAGTTTTTTCGATATTGATGTTCATACATCAACCTAACCTAACCTAACCTAACCTAACCTAACCTAACCTAACCTAACCTAACCACATTTTTTTCCATACGTTTATGATTTCTTGTAATTATTTTTCTGTGTTTGTGAATATTACCAGACCGCCGGCAGGAATGCATTCTGATATTTCCACTTTTTCCACTTATGATATCGTACGTGCAATTTCTTTACTGTTTGGTGGCACTCTTTCATTATTTCATCAATGAAAATGATAAAAAGGGTTTAGACTTTCTATCTTTGATGATCACGTAATTTTTGGTTGTTTTGTATATGCTTTGAATGTTTTTAATTAACTTTTCTTCTATTCTTCTTTTGTGTAATATTTCTCATACTTTTTCCTTTGTACTCTGTAGAACGATTTTATCCCTATTCTTTTTTTTTATAAATAATTTGTTGTGAAATAATATGGGCGCTCCTTCCCTTTCTGAAACCACTCGGTGCATCTATGATTTTGTTATATAATTGTAGGAGTAAAAGTTTTCCTTTTTGTCCTAGGTGTTTTATCATTTCCGTCGTTAGTTTGTCATGTCCGGGTGATTTTCCATTTTTTAGATTTGTTATAGCATCCTCTAGTTCATTAAAAAATACCGCAGTTTAATTTCTAGGTTGGTAATAAATTATTTTATGACACTTGACAGTTGCTGTTAAAGTGGTTACTAAACGCTTTATTTGATTTTGTAGGTTGGTAATTCGCATCCGCTGCGACGCTACCGACGCCCAATGTCAACTAGGGAACAAATTCGGTTGCGACGTCGTTTCAGAAGCTCCGGAACTCCTTCGTATAGCTAAATCTTTGAATTTGAACGTCGTAGGCGTTAGTTTCCACGTGGGTTCTGGTTGTCGCGAACCTCCGGTGTTCCGTAGAGCCATTACCGCTGCCAGACACACCTTCGACTATGCCGAAACTTTGGGTTACAACTTTTATTTGCTCGACATCGGCGGAGGGTATCCCGGAGGAAGTGGAACCTCGATCGACAAGGTAACTTTTTATTCTCCCTGTTAAATAGGTTGGTTTTTTTATATGTTTCAATTTTTAGATAGCGGAAATTATAAATCTCGCTTTGGATGATCTCTTCCCTGATCCTTCTGTTCACGTGATCGCCGAACCCGGACGTTTTTACGTCAGTTCTGCGTACACTCTGGTCTGCAACATCCATTCCATCAGGAACGTCAGCAACACCGATCCGGAAACTGGTAACACCGCCATGCATCGCATGTATTACATCAACGATGGGGTCTATGGTAGTTTCAATTGCATTCTTTACGATCACCAGGTATATTTCCTTCATAAATTCTCTTAAAATGCACTTTTTATTATTGCAGTGGTCGGCAACAGGCAATCTTGTCCCAAATTATTAGTGTCCTTGTAGTGACTGTCGACCCTGAAGCTGCCTTAAAGTGACGTTAAAATTCAGGAAAGGGTAGTCGAAGAAATAGAACCATTGAAATTTTTGCAATGGTAGGTGGGAATGCGGTATTTATATTAAATTCGCTAGACCCTATGTATAAGATTTAAATAACAAAAATGCATTTTAAGTATCTCCTTTATATTTTTAATGATAAACTATCTGATTTTCCGTTATTAATTCTGCCCTATTGATTTGATTTTAATGACGACTTATGACATTTTCTAGATGCAATAGTAGTTTAAAATGAATAAGAATATTATACAATATGCGTAGACAAACTTTATTATAACTAAAACAGATGCATGTTTTTTAAATTGTGCCTTGCATTAATTATCAAATCTTAAAAGATAATAACTGTTAAATGTAAATTAAAATCAATTAAATCAACATTGCTTTGTCTTTATCCAGTTAAAAACTAAATTCACGTATTGATTTGGTGTTTAAGATAAATTTCCAAAAAACTAAATATTATTATACTCTTTTTTATGGACTAATCTAATACATATAATTCTATGAAATGTTAAGTGTCGTCTGATTTCAATTAATAGGTGTGTTCGAGCAGCAATCAAACTTGTGTAAAGAATTAATATAATATATTATTTACTCACGCGCACGTTTCAAGTAGTTTAAAATCGATCTGGAGTAGACCTATTTAAAAAAGTTTACCTAGCAGTTTGTTAATTACAATTTTTGTTGCATAACAGTTACTAATTTTAAAAAAACTTCCACTTTTATTAAAAAAAAACTGATTTTTTTATTAAAAGAGGAAGTTATGTTAAAAAGTTTTTTGTTTAAGATGAAGATGAACTTCCACAGAGTAAGGGTTAGTACAATAATTTACATACCACCAAACATTTTACAAAAACTTTGTAGTTTTCATTTGACTTTTGTAATTTTTAAAATTTCTATTACTTTATTTTACCACCTTGTGCTCCTTGTCTGTCAAACGGTTGCCGACCACTGCTCTACTATCATTATACTATCTGTAAGATCATCCTGTATCCGATTATAAAACTTATATTATATAGGTCGTACTGCCTCGTCCTTTGGAAGAACGTCTTGGTGCCAGATATTATGACAGCAGCGTCTGGGGCCCGACTTGCGATGGATTAGATCAAGTCACCGAACACGCCATGTTACCGGAAATGAAAGTTGGAGATTGGTTAGTTTTCGAAGATATGGGAGCCTACACTTTACCCGTTGCCAGTCCTTTCAATGGTTTCCCAATTCCTAAAGTGCACATTGTCATGAATGATACCATCAGGTAAGAAAATAATCACGACCATGTATTGCCCATTTTAATGTAATGTTCTCGAAGAGGTTATTTAATTCAATGTTGTGTCTGATTCTTCGATTTTTTTTAATTTTAATTTCCCAATTTTAATTTTAATCTTCCCAAAATTATAGTCTTTCTTTTCTGGACATCTTCTAAACTTCTAAATATCTATCATTTTCATAGCTGTTTTTAAGTAAATTATAATTACCTTTATTTTCTTACATAGGTAATTTTTCTTTCTTGCTTACATAATTTGCTTAGCTTATTTATTTTTGTCTATTTATTCCAATTTTTTCAATTTTGTTTGTTTATAATTTTTAAAACTTTTAGTATATTTGCTTTTGATTCTCTTAAAATTACTATTTTTCTTTACCAAAAGAGCACTAATTGAACAAATTTTGTGATGAAAGAAATTTATAATAATGCCTCTTACCAAGAAATGAATTTTTTAAGGTTTATATTGCAAGATTTTATTAATTTATGCACAACTGTTATTATCAGATTGCAGTTGGTTCATTTCAATATCGACAACTATTTTTCATTCAGTCAGCTAAGCTTTTTCTTGAGTACTTGTGAATGTAATCTTTTTTTTTTTCGTATAAGCTACTCTCATTTTTGGGATTTGCTATTACTCAAAATTTCATCTCTTCTAATTTTATTTTTCTGATATATTCCATTATATCCCCTATTTCTCTTTTTGGGGTTTAAATTTAAAAGGAACATTACTTTATTCCCACTATTTCCATATCGGTCTCTACATATTGAGATGTTATAATAAATTTACTATTATCTCCTAAACATTTTTTTTATCTTCTGTGTTTTCTTTTATCTCATGACCTTTTACGCCTGATGATGGTCCTATAGGACCGAAACTAGTTGCAAAAATAAATAAAACAGTTGTGGGATAGACTTTGAGTTTCCTTTGAACCTTTTGTGTTTCAACCCAAGATTTTTAATCTTTTTTTTACTTTTTAAATCCAACTTAAAATTTGCTTTCCTTTTCTTTTATTTCTAGGACGATATGTATGAAGTTGGGGTGATCAGGAAACTGATCAAAGACTATATGATCTATTGTGCCCCCCTTTCTTGCCATGGGTTTGATGTTTTCTCAGACTTATAGCAGCTCTTTTAGTCCTATTTTCATAAGAAAGTTTAGGACATCTTCGGGCTTCAAATCGGGTAGGTCTTCCTCTTCTATCTTGTATGTTCCTAGGTACCTGGCCCTAGAATTCTGCAATGCAGGGCATTCCGAGAGTATTTACTGATTACAGTACTTTGATTTTCCCTCATTTATTTTTTTATGTTTTCGAAGATTGCGCTTCTGCTGATCCCAAAAGATGGTTCTGGTCCCAGATGTGGGGTTTTGGCTCCTTTTTTGCCAGCGGTTTTGTTCATTTCTATTCCTAAGTGACCTGGGACCCATGGAAGTGTGACTTATCTTCTGGCCTAGTTCATTTACCATGCCTAGGCATTCTCAAACCATCTTAGAACTGATTATATGTGAGCTCAGCGTTTTGATGGCTGCTGCCGACATGATCACAATCTCTTGTACTCGGTAGCTTCTTTAAATATTGAATCCCGCACATCTCGGCTCGGATTTATGCTTAAAAGATGCTTGGGTATGTGCCCAAGCTTTCTGAATATTTGGCTCTCGGTGCGAAAACTTATACTCCCGTACCCTCTTCTAGCTTGGAACTGTCCGTAGACCATTCTGAATGGTGTTTTCATCCCATTGAGCTGTATTACTCAACTTTGTGATGAATTTTCTCATAGAGTTGAATTTCTTTGACATATTCTCTTTGGGCCATTTCCAGGTTTGATCAAATTAGAGTAATCGAGGTTTGTCTCTGATAATCTCTTTTTTGATCATAATTGATAATTATGTATATTGTTTTCTTCCTTACATTTTCTAGCTGAATATGGAGTGGGGCCAAATTTAGATTCATTTACATTGCAGCAGTCATCAGTAATTTTTCCTAAGTTTCTTATTTTTAAAATTTGTTATATTTTTTGGATTAATCAATTTTTTCGAAATTTTCCTTTCAGCTATTCTTTATATATAAAATTCTGTTTCTGGATCAAATTCCTTCCCAATATCTATAGATTTTTTAATTATCCTACTCACTGCGCCAAACACATTGTAAATAAAAATGTTTGTGAAGGTAAAATTTTTTATACTAAAATTTTGTTTTGTTCTAGAGTTTTGCTGGAAGACACGTTCATAGTTACCGATGGACACTTTGAAATGTTATCAGTACCCAATAACTTGAAAAATAAAACCGACGCCATTTCCAAATATGATCTTCCTAATTTTCCTATAACAATTGGAAATTCTATATTGGATTTTGTTGACGTCGTCGCTATGGAATAAATTTACGAATTGGATCCATTTTATGACAAATTTTCTTTACTTTTGCTAAAAGTTTCTCCAAACAATAATAAAGTTAAAGGATTAAAAAAAAAACAGATTAACCAGAAGAATAGAATTTTTGTCGTAGCCTAAAGTTAATTCGTATTAAGTTTTATTTTTTAGTAATTGTCATTTTTATAAATTTATGGATGTATTTGTTAAACGCAATAAGAATATCGTAGTTGGGGATTCTCTTTTTATTAATGTTTTTGTATTTTCTGATTAAATCGGAAAGTATCTAATAAAAATTGCAATCTCTAACTTTGGTGTGTAAGCAAGGGGGCAGCTTAAAGCTTTTCAAACACAAATCGATGTTTTTTAATACCAATTCCAATCTATTTTCCCCAATTTTTATCGGATAAATAGATTGGGATTCGTATTGTACTCGCTGTTTAGGTTTAGATAATTTGCTTATTAGAAATAAAGAAGTATATGTGTATCTTAAGGATTTATTTATTTCCCAACCAGTGGCGTTCGTGATAAAAAGTATAAGGTATTTTGCAATTTTTCTAAAAAAACGAAATAAAAAAAAAATTCAGTACCTTTTTGTCAATAAAACATTTCCTACGTTCTTTTCAGATATTTTACAAATAAATACACTTGTGAATTTGCAGAAGAAGAGTGACAAAAAAGTATTTTTTTTTAATTTAAGCTTGAACGCAGGCAGTTTTGTCGCCAAAATCGGCAAAAAATAAAGAAGTATTCCTCAATTATTTTTTCTTCACAGACTTCAGGAATAAAATGCTATGGCATTATTTGCATCTAACTCTTCCGAAAAATTCCACGGAATAATCCCGGATTCTCGAAAGAATCGTCCACAAAGAGCCAACTCAAATGCTCCACCAAACTATGCAATTAATAATTTTTAATCATATGGGTTTTTTGACACATTTTGATTATGATTCTGTACACTTAGCCAGTATACAGAATCTAATAAAAGCCCTAATATTGGTAGACCCTAGTATTTTTAAAAGCAAGTGCTTTAAATCAGTGATATCTATTTCTATCCAATATTCATCGCCACCAAAAAATAAATATGAAAACAGTATAAAGCATTTATTTTGTTCCATTGCTCCATTGATTTTACTCTTAAAATCTCTTTACATTAATTAAGTAAAAAATCATTCTATTATATTAAGAATAATAAGAAACTCTTCGTTTTAACAAAACTTCCACTATTTATTTAAAAAATTGCTTTTTTAACCTCAATGACGATGCTAATCAGCGAAACGGTCGTCATTGAGGTTAAAAAAGCAATTTTTTAAATAAATAGTGGAAGTTTTGTTAAAACGAAAGAGTTTTTTATTATTCTTAATAAGATGGACTTCCAAACTGTAAGGGTTAGTACAATCAATTTCATTCTATTATACATACAATAAAAATTATTGTCTACGTACGTATATAAAGAATTATATGCACTTTATTATTGTTTTTGAATTCAATTTTCTGCACGCTAGAAGAATGTACCCTTATGACAGAACTTCTACCAATTCTCCAGACGATATATATTAAATTTTGAGTGAGGAAGGGAACTTTTGAGTTTTCTAATACAAAAAACTTTGATTTGATCTCAAGGTTTGGAAAGTGTTTGTGTTTGTCTGGGGAATGGAGGAATACGTTTTGAAAATTCGGGATAATATAATGGCATTTGGAGGAAATAGGCAGAATGTCTTTGAAGTAGGTATGTAGCGAGGAAGGAAGGAATTTTCGGGGTGGGTTGCTGTGGCTTCAATTGTTCCTTCCTTTCAGTTATTTGGACAGTTACAATGAACCACAGAAAATCATTACATCGCAAAGAGGGTGAAAGAGTGAGTCCTATCAATAGTCCCTTTTAATTCCTTGTAGAGAGAATAGTCCTTTTGGAGTGCAAATCTCTCCCCAGAACATCTGAAAGTTGCCAGGAAAGCAGGTGGAACATGATGGTTGGTGGCAAAACAAGTACTCAGTGTAGGGATTTGGGATGTATTTATAAATTACGTAGGGTAATGGGACTAGAATCGAACGTTTAAAAAGGTCAACTAGCGTGGTTGAAGAGAAGAAAACTAGCTTGTCCAGTTTTGGCAGATTTACAGTACAATTTGAGTGGGTGGTGTAGATTAGTTTATTGATTGGAAGGGGAGGCAGATGCACATGAGCTTTAAATCAGATCTATATGCCAAAATTGATTGGAAGCATCCTGGACATCCAAGAAGGCTTCTGTATTGCATTAGAGTCGAAATGATTACATACGTCAAGGTACGGAAATTTCAACCACCTCTAAGTAGGAAGCATAGAATAAAATGGTGGTGCTAGATCGTGTCATCTGAGATATGTAACTAAAGACAGCCATGCACCGCAGAAAACATCTAGACAACGCATGGTCTGCCTAAATATGAGTCCATTAACTGCTGATAAGAGGAAAATGATTCAAAGAGGCTGCGTTAATAGCAAGGCTACGACTTCGTAGCCAATAAATGCTATTTGCTTAAGTTCAAATGACTCCAAAACTACGGAAACATGATGTGGTATAAATATACTGTAGACCAATAAGCCTAAGGTTAGGTTAGGTTAGCTTCTATATGAGTGGTCGTTTCACGTCCCTTCCACTGCGACCTGAAAGATCTATTGTGGCTCACCCCTAGGTTATAGTCGTTATATCAGCCCTATGCCTCTAATGAAGCTCATCAGGGTCGTTAGCGACACTCCCATGAAGTCATTGGGCTCGAGTTGATGCAGACCAAATTTATTGATCCTTATTCTCTCGAGCTCTCGGCAGTGACACAAGATATGCTCCACCGTTTCATCCTCAGCCTGACAGAATCTGCAGTCCGCACTCTCTGCCAGTCCAATTGTTTTCATATGCATATTAAGACGACTTGTGTCCAGTCAGTAGTCCTATTATTATTCGTAGGTCCTGTCTGCTCATATTCAGCAGCTCTTGAGACCTCTTTTCAGTATGCCCAGGTGCCCAAAGTAAGGTTACTTTGTTATTTTCCCCAAGACCTGAAGGCACTTCCAAACTAACTTGGAGTCGATCCGATTTGATTCCAGTAACTTTAGTGCCACCTGGCTATCGGAAATGATTTTTACAGTTTTGTTCCTGCAGTCACGCCTAAGCATCTCTTGCAGGCACATCTCCATTGCGAAAACCTCCGCTTGGAAAATTGTGGATAGGTTACCCAAGTTCTGGCTCAGGTCCACCTTTGGTCCCTCCATACACCCCAGCTCCAACACCTCTCTCAGTCTTAGAGCCGTCCGTGTACCAACACTGGTCAGCCATTATAAGATTCGAACTATTCGTCGCCCATTCGTCCCTTCCTGAGGTGAATGGCTTGTGGCCACCATGTCCTATGGTGAATGGCTTGTGGTAGTTGTATTTAGGTTGCATTGCATCTGGTACCATCTCCAGTATCGGATGATTTTTTATTATCTCTCCGGCCCTGGCTATTACACTGCTCTGCCCTGCATCCTGACATTTTACTAGTCTTCTGTATGCAATGAGCCTAAGAATCAGGTGGAAGGAATTGCAGATTCTTTTCCTGGGAAATCTTGGAAAGTCAGAATCTTTTAAAGTTTTGGTGATGATGATGATTGGTGTATGAGTGGTCCTTATAAAATATTTCAACACAGTTTAATAGACACTTTTGGACAACCTTATCATCAATAAAAGGCTTTAATTTTGTTTGGCATTATTATTGTTAAAAAGATAAATGAACTACAAATGTTCCTAATTTTGTTATTGGTTTTTAATTTAGAACAAGAAACAACCATGTAAATTTTAAAATATTATCTTTTATTTATTTAAAATTAACTAGTACTCGCTATATAAGTAGATAATGGTACATCTCTTAAGAACATTTCCATAGATGAATCTGTCACAAATCTTTCTTTAGATAAAGGTTTCTCCACAACTTCTGTCAATAACCTCCTACAAAAAGCAACTATTACAGTAACTTAAAACTAAAAGCAAACTTTTAGTTTACCAATTAAATATTTTAACTTAAACTATAGAATTATTATGCTTTGTATCCCAATTATTGAGAAATCAGTATTAGTTCTCTATTTGACAATTTGGTGTATTTTCAAGCAAGAAGATGCTACGTATTATAAACAAACTATTATTAATATTTTAGAGATTGTGAATATTTTAATAGTATATGCATAAACAGATTTTTAAATCACATGCGATTTTTCAAGCACGACAGCGCAGTCGGAGCGCCTGAAATAAAGCAAGTAAGACCAGTTATGCACAAATACTTTACGCTATTATTGGTGCACTTTAGCACTTTAGCAAAAGAAAGCATCGAAACAAGAGAAGCCTATTTTAAGAATAATTGCCTATCGGATTGCATTAACATATATATAAACAATCTGTATAAAAAATGGACCATACACTGGGAAAACTATTGTAACAACAAAAACTCACAGTATGCTTTGCTACAAAAAACCATTCCAAAAAAATGTTGGTACAGGAACACTCCTTACAGTAGAAGACAGACAGTTTCTTTAATAAGAATGCAATTCGGACATGCATCTTATCCCGCTCATCCCAACAAAATCAAAGTAAGAACATCTGATCTATGTGAAGAGTGTAATGAAAGGGCTGACCTAAACCACATATTTTTAAAATGCAATAAATTCGAAACTCAAAATAACACTCTAATACAGAGGTTCCCAATAATATTTTTTCACGGCGCCCTCTCCTAGTTAACTATTTGAGGAAATTGTCGAAAGAAATAGATACCTACAGTAATAGTTAGGTTGGTCGTAACGAAAATTAAAACACCACAATACAAAATTGACTTTTTTTAATATAAAAAATTTCTTCGCGTAATTCAAACACACGAAATAAAACATTTCCACGTGAAAGCTTTCGTGAATTACAGTTGTACAGCAGCGCTGTATGTTCAGCTCCCATATCTATGCATAGTTTTTTAAAAAGTCTGGCCTTTAGAGGCCTAGTTTTTATGTAATTTACTGCACTAATTACACATTCCAGTACTTGGTTCAGTTCAGACCTCATTGATTTTGATGCCAGAGCTTACCTATGGAAGGTACCCGCCAATATTTGTGGTGTCCAATAATAAGAGGATCGACTCACGGCGCCCCTCTTTGCTTTCTACGGCGTACACTTGGGGAAATCCTGCCCTAATAGAAGACCTTAGAAAACTTGGGGTTGAATTCCCAATCAACATGACATGACTCTTGGGCACCAATAACATAAAGGTCTTTGAAGTAATCATCAAGTTTATCAATACACAAATAATTTTATGTTTTTTCTTTTGTGTATATTATATACCTTCCTAAACGTGGTCCACCTGTATTGTTAGAATAATACCTTGACTGACCCCTAGGCAAGAAACATGTGACCTTGTCTTTCCTCATAGTTGATCTGTAAGCATTTGTAATAAGGATAGAACTGAACTAGTTACCTACTAAATTGAGTGGTTATCTAAACGTAAAGGATAGTGGTACTTAATAACAGTGTTCCTGGCTGCATTGATCCATTCCTAATGCCAAAAAAAAGGAAGGAGAACCAATTCATGTATTAAAAAGTGTCCATAGAAAGGGAACAAATTGATGGCGCCACATTAGCAATAGTAAGTTACCAATAGTAAAATAGAAGTAGAGGTGGTTTGTTTAATAGCAATCTGTTTATTTCACACAGTTTCTTTCATTAAACATCGGAAGACGTCTAACGTCTTTAAAAAAGTTTAACTGCGACTAGGCATCTAAATAATCGATCAAACAAAAGGGTTGTCAGAGTTAAGTTGGTGAACTATATGTAACTTTTTTGTATCTGTTTTTTTTAAATTGTTTTTTGAAAATAGCTGAAACTGTTGCAACTGAGTCCCCAACGAAAAGACTAACTATGGTCGTGGACCAACTATGTTATACAGTTCGAAGCAGCCGCTGCTAGAGCGAATAATTGGTCCGATAAGGAGAAGGCAGTGAACTTAACCCTCGCGCTTCGGAAAGATGTTTAAGATGTACTTCAGGCGATACCCCTTGAAGAATGGATGACTGCGAGCAGCTGAAGAAGAGGTTGGGTATGCGATACGGTCACGAACAACTGGAGTTCCAATCCCAGCTGAAAACCCGAAGGCAGAAACATAATGAAACTCCTCAAGAGTATGAAGTGGATATCTTCCGAATAGTACGATTTGCTTATCCAGGTGCATCAGAAAACATGATGGAATGTTTGGGTATCATCCCAAGACACTGGTCGATGCATTAACCGCTGGTTTGTAACATGAAGCAGCCACGAAGGCTTCAGGCTATAGCTAAGTCAGGGCCATTCAACAAGAAAGTGACGAAGATAGATTTGATCAGATGGTCAACTTGATAAAGAGCATGGTAGACAAGAAACCGAAGATGATTAGATGCGGCAATTGTGCCGAGCTGGAATATGTACGCAGATTGTGTAAGCGCCCTAGGCCAGCAAACCAAGAACCCCAGTCCCAGGAAAACTAGAACGGGTCGGCTACGAGGGGGCAGCACTGACCCAGGATCGTTCCAAAAACCTCTCATCTCATACTGATAGCCTCTCTTAAATGCTGTAACATCAATGTATTTGTAGATGGCGAAGTAAATGGCAAGAAATATACTCTGTTGGTAGACATCGGATCAACTAGAGATTATAAAATCTTGGCTGCTACCAACGAGGCTGCGACTCCGGACCGCAACAGGTGCCAACGTTCACGGAGAAACACAAATCCAATTGGGAATTGGTGCAGAAAATTTAACGCACACAGTAATTATATCTGATATCGGACAGAACGTAATTACTTACCAATCTTCTTTATTAATTACTGCATATACACTGGGTTTTGGATAACCTTGGTAACCACAAATCAAGGCTAAAGTATAGGCACCGGCTTCATCACAAATCAACCAATCTCCAATTTTCAAATCTGGTAGATAACAATACGTTTCAGTAATTCTATCAATAGATTCTTGAGTCGGCCCCCATATTATACTTGGATATAACTACAAAGTATTAAAATATTATCTTAATAAGTGATTTTAACGAATATGTAAATTACCTCTTCTTCTTTATTTTTCATATTAATCGGTCTATAACTATAATATTCACCGAACAAGGTACACATCGTCGAGTTATAGAGACCAGTGTCGATGTAGTACATTTTGATGTGGTCCTTTTTCGCATGAACAATTCTTTTGGAATGAATTTGGGTAACTAGGTGAAAGGCAGTGTTTACTGCGTATTTTCCTGGCTCAGCTATTATTCTTACGGTTTCGTCAGGAAAGAATTGCTTTAATCCGTCGTTTATATAATCGGCTATCTGCAAAGAATCGTATAGCATGGGAAATCTTTTAAAGGAAATCGTAATATTAGTTTATTTCATACTGTACCCTAAAACATCTCTTTATGTACTTGATTTCAATCCGGAAAATATAATTTTACCCGATAGTATCACGTAATATGTTTCATTACGTGCTACTATCCCGTAATGAAATTTGACCTTGACAGGCTACATATTAAAAACTAATAAAAACTCAGTTATGTTTCAAACGTATAAATATACATTTGTTGAAATTAAACATCAAAACAATAAACAGAAACATGGCTTTGAATAAAAATTTCAAAAATAGCAAACGCCGATAAATATTTAGTGTTAGGTGAGGTTATATTTTGATCTTTTTTATACTTAAGGAGCCCGTATCCCATGCAATCTGAAACGAAAATGTGTCAATGATTTTTTTGCCATGAAGTGCAGACATCTCTTAGTAATAGGATAAACTAACAGAAATAATAATAGAATCCTTTCACTAAATTGCTCTATTCATCGGACAAAATTTTACCTGCTAAAAACACATGTTTTAGGGCTAAAAACCATTTATATAATTCTCATTTCTAGACCTTGCCAGCCAACAAAATATATTTTGTATTTTATCTCGGGAAAGAACGAGGGTAGATCAACATTTAGTAATATCAATAGGTGCTCTATAGTAATTATTACTTTTATCTTTAGTTTTTATTAAAAACATTTTTTATTTGTATTTTTAATTCTATATTTATACATAATCACCGGTAGGGTAAGTTTATTATTTTTATAAGTTTATAGTTGTGTGTGATTCTTTTTAGATCAGTTCTAGGTAAGTGTCAAAAAATTAATAAAATATTATTAACTTAGAGGCGATGCATTTACAAATGACAAATTAATGTGGTCAACATATTTTAATTTTGTAATACCTATTTACTTGCGTCGAAAATTCGGAGACTAGATACTTATGAAGAATAATGATGTTTTCTAGAACGTTGCTGGATTTAAACTAATGTTTTAAAATTTGATGAAGTGCTGGAAACTACCCACTATTACTACCCGAATGTTAACCCTTCAGGATTATTTGTTGACTTGAAATACGGTTTCTTAGGTGCATCGCCTGATGGCAAATGAATTATTGTAACTATTATATACATATCAGAGTTTAATAACTTATTATGTTTTAGGTTTAATTGATTCAGATGAACTTGTTGAAGTAAAATGTTTTTTAAAAGTAGTCACATTACCAATTTATCATTGAGAGAGGCCGTAGAAAAGCGTATGGTTCCTTGCTTAAAAATTGAAAATAGTGAAATTCACTTGAAGGAAAACCACAATTATTATTATCAGGTAAGATTTGTTACTAGCTTTTTATTTTACTAATTTTTTTACAATATTACAAATTATTGTTTTTAGATACAAGGACAACTCGGCATCACAAGAAGAAAAACATGCCATTTTATTATTTATACAGGAGATATTAATCCACTTTTTACCGAAAATATAAATTTTAACGAAACTTTTTTTAACAATATGGTAGAAAAGTTGAGACGATTCTATGAGGATTGCGATGGGCCGGAAGTTATTTTAAACAGGAGAGGCAAAAGATTAAAATATAAAGATCCACCAGAAAATATTTAAATGTAATAATAACAAAAGTATATTTTTTAAATAAAATATTTTGATGCCAGTTTTTCTATTTACTTAATTCAGAATACCACGTATACAAAATTTACACTATTTCTTCTCTCAGAAACCTGTGACCAGATTTCTTCCAAAATTTGACCAAGAAGTGTCTATGTGGCCACCAATAATTGGTATTTTTTTCAAGAATTTTGGATTTACAGTTTTTTGTTATTAACAATTTTATAATTTTTATATTTATTTACAACGATGTTTATTCTGTGTCTAATGTTTTTTTAATTATGCTGGGAAAATGGAATAATAAACACTTATTCTGTAAGCGATCGCTCGGCACACAAACAATAATTTTATTTACCCTCATATATAACTATAGATGGCCAGCCGTACGCTGGGCATATTATAATTAAAATTTCTTCAAGATATAATGATATAACTGGTCTGCTGACAATCAATATCCGCAAATCAGTATTCTTTTTTTCATTTTACTAATTTGTTTTATTGAATAATTGTTTTGTAAATATCGCAAAATATTTAAAAAACGTTACATTAATTTATAATACAAAAATTATTTTGACTTCGTTAATAAAAAAAGGAAAAAAATAAATAGTGCCTAGTTCCATCTATGATAAAAGTTATAAACTAAAGTACAATTATTTGGTCATTAACTACGTCCATTTTTGATCCAAAGTGAAAAAATAAAAATAAAATGCAGCATGATTTTAGTTTCTAACTATTTCTTAGGTCTGATCTCTTTAGAAAATTCTGATTGGGCTATTTGATAGAAAAATGTTCAACTTAGGAAAGGTTTAGTTTCATTTTAAGAAAATTTATTTAGATTGTTGTTTATTTATACAAATGTAAAGGTCTAAAATAGTTCGCATTCAACATCTCTTTTTCAATATTAAACAATAAATTAACAAAAAATCAATGCAATCCTTACCTAAGTTAGACCTTTATATGCAATTTAGTGAAAAAAATAAAACGATTTGAGTTGTAATAACGGAGAAAGTTAGAATAAACTTTTGGTCTGTAGGTGCCATTCTGATGTACAGCGATACCCCGTCCTTAATTAATTTTTACTAATAGATACTTATTTGATATTATTTAAATGTTTTTAATACATCATTAGCTAGATTGATCTTCTATTTCTATTCCTCTGGGGTACGTTTCGTGCATGTACTGGAGCTCTAGGCTCATTGTACTCCCCTGAAGTGATCATACCAGTTTCGCTTCCTTCATGTATTCTAGAATGTCCCTGATATTCGCTTTCACGATTTCCTCTGACTCAAGAAACTGAATGCCAAAGTGTCCCTGTCTAAGCCACTTAAGGCTTAGACAGTGACATATTATGTGAAGAGGAGAAGGAGTCCTGTAAGCAGTCCCACTGCCTTTCTTAGTTGGGTTCTAATTAGGCTGAGTAGTTTTGTAGTTTTCTTCTTGGATGGACCTGGGGCCTATTCCTCCATAGGACTCTGCAACTCTTCACTCTGCACTTTGCACTTTTCCGCAGAGTGTAGAGTCCAGCTGTTCCTCCAATAATTGTTGCTACTTTTCAAATCACTGTTGTTGTTTGCAGAGTTGCAGAGTGACACATAACCTCAAAGTTAAAGTTGCAATATAGAACAAACTTACACTTACAACTTACTTATTAGTTACAATAAAAATAATTATGAGTTGCAAGCGGAAAGAAACTTTATCCAAAAAGTTAGCTGTGCTAGAAGTAATTCGAAATGAAAAAATGTATTGTTTGGAGCTTTTTCTGTTCATGTTTCGCACAAAATGAAGGAAGAAGGCTGGCAAAAAGTGTTGGAGGTGGCAAAAGCTAATGGGCTAGTCTCTGATAACTGAAATTGGACATTTGTGCGGGACAAGTTGTTCAGTGTATGGAAAAGTCGAACCTTGATACGTAAAATATAAGTATTTTACCTTATGTTAAATTTTGTATAGGCCTATGAAACTATGATTTTTTCAGAACCAGGCTACTTATTGTATTTTATATACGCCCTTAACTCCATAGCTTGGAAAAGTGGTATATTTTGGAATGTTCACTCATTTAATAACAATTTTCCTGTATGAATAAAAATATGGCAATCGTTTATAACAATAAGTTGAGCCAAAGTCTTTTGAAGAGTGAAATCTTTCTTTTCACAACATTTGCAGACTGCAATATTTTTAACTCTTCATTATTTTCAATATATATTGGTGAAACAAAACAAGACTGGTTTGTTTGAAAACTCTGCATTTTACACTCTGCACTTCACTCTGCCTCTGCAAAAAATAAAAATAATGGTGGAACAGGAATTCATTTGAAGAGTGCAAAGTGCAGAGTGAAGAGTTGCAGAGTCATATGGAGGAATAGGCCCCTGTTATGAATAATCTGGATTGCCTGAGTCCAGGCAGTTCCATCTAGAGTATATAAAAATAGTGTTATATGGGATTAGTATAAATAAATTAGTACTGATATACCGGGTGTATATAAATTATCTAGATATTAAGTGTGCAATAAATAAGAAAAACATTACAATAGTATATTATTGCAGGATAAAAAGAGTGCGATAATTCGCGAGTGTATATAATTGGCCTGATCCTCAAGGTGCGTACTATATTTGTTCTACGGCTGACCGTAGAAAAAGGAAATAAACTCGTTCAGTTAGTCAGTTAGAACTCAATCAAATTATTTAATAATTGGTGACATACAAATTCTTTAATTAGTGTTCAATAAATGGGCCTTTACCTACCTGCTGTCAAATATGCAATGATTGGTTTAAAATGGAGGGAGTAGAAAAGTACTGTTTTTGTATTTACAATACTTACATACCTGATTTAAGGGTTCATTTGAATTTCCAGGATATCCGCCGCCAATATCCAATATATTAAATGTATAACCTAATTCATCACCCATATCGAATACCTTTCGTGCTGCAGCTATGGCTTTGAAATAAATTGCATAATTTTCACATCCAGATCCCACGTGAAAAGCTACTCCTACTAAATTCAGATCTAACGATTTGGCAACGTTCAAAAGATGCCAGGACTCTTCCTGTGGCAACACTCCAAATTTTCGACCTAATTTATATCTGGCCGATACGTCATCGCATCTAATACGTATCAATAATCTAAAACAGCACAAAATAATTCAATCATGATAAAAAAATAATCCATAATCTCAGCAACACAGACTTACTCAGCTTTTGGGTGATGCTTTTTAATTTTATGTAGTTCTTCTTCGCTATCAAAAGTCAGGGCAGTTACACCAACTTTAGCGGCATACTCTATGTGATCGATTATCCTTGCAGGATTGGCAAAAATGATTTTATCGGGATGTATACCAAGGTCTAGGATTGTTCGTATTTCTTCTTTGCTCGCACAATCAAATCCGGCACCCATAGATGCAAACGTTTCTAATACTAATTTGTAGTCGTTACATTTTATAGCTTGAATATAAAAAATATAAAACCAAATCAAAAATCCAATGTCACAGAATGTTATTTTGATAATGATGACAAAAAATTCTAGCGACTAGTTTCGGCCTAACATAGAGGCCACCATCAGGCTATAAAAACAGTTGTGTCAATTGTACACATCATAAAAAGGAAAGAACATACCTTGTGTAAAATAAATGCAAAATTAATCCTGCTTTAAAAATACTAAAACAATACTTGCAAGCATTATTAAGGTGAGACGATATAATTAAAAAACAAGTAAAACATAGACGATAACAAAGTTTATATACAACAACATTTTTTTAAAACTAACAGAAAAGAAATTAAATAAAAATAGCAGAAGTTATCAACAACATTCTCAATAAAATATCTTAAACTAATGATAAATATAAACATTAAAATTATAAAAGGTAAATTGTGGTGACAATTAAAAGTAAATAAGTAAATAAATGAAGTATCTTCATTTATTTCAAACATCTCAAGTAAGTTTATCCTGGGACCTTTAAAACATGTATGTAACCTAGAAACAGCTTTACCATATCATATCATATCTTAGCTTATCTCATATCTTAGCTGACCATATCATTGCTTTTCAGCTATGATATGGTTAGCCAAGGCAGGTGGTGAATTAGGTGGGTCAAAGTTTTTGTATTTTTTAACATGATTAAGATGTTATTTTACTATAGTTTCTAAAAGCCGTCCGGAGTGGCCAATATACACTGCATTGTAGTCATCACAGTGTAACTTATATATTCTAGGAGAGTGTAAAAAAGAAACAGGGTCTTTAGTGTTGACAAAGAAAGATCTTCATTATATCTCCTAAGACTGTTCCCAAATTTGTAAGAAATTGGACCAAAGTAGTATATAAGGAACTCCTAAAATTTAATTCAGTTTTGAGAGAAAGGAGAAACCGTTGATAGCAATCTGCTTAATAATACCTACTTATTTCACTGTTAAATGCAGGAAGATAGAGGAATATTGAAAGCTCCTTAGATTAGGAAAGCATATGGATACCGCACTTCGCTTTATTTTGAGCTTGCGTTCTGTGACACATTTTTAGCAGCCGCCATTATTTCTGTGGCAAACAAAGCGAATACAGCGGGTGCTTTATTTGTGAATTGTTAAGTGAAAATTATTGAGATTGTGATTTATTTTTGAACTGAATAATGGTGAATTGTTGTGCTTTCGGATGCCGAAGTCGCAGCGAGAAAAGGAGATAGGAATTTCATTTTACAGGTAAACAAACGATTGTATATACAATGACCTTTGTAGATTTTTCTATTTTAAAAGATAAAAGAGTTATCTCTGAGTAATTATATTTAAGTATGTAATTATTCAGTCTTTAATTCATCTAATTATAGTGTTAGGATAACGCGGTTTAATAATATTCATTCTAAATCTGCATAAATAATATATTTTCTTGCTTCAAAACAGCCATTTTACCAATGGCGTAGGTAAGCAATTTTTAAGTTTCTCCAAATAAATCTAGCTATTCATTTCAATAGGAGATTAATGCAAAAAGGACTAACTCAAAACGACAAAAGAATTATTCACTGTAAAATAGGAGAATTTTCACTAGAAAAACATGTAGGTATTTTATGAACTTTTTATTTTTTGTTACAGCCTTCCTACAGATGTAGAAAAACGCAAATTATGGATAGGTAACACCAAAATTAAGGATTTGGGAACCAACTAAAAATGATAGGCTTTGGTCAAAACACTTTGAGGAATGTTGGTTATATAAAACTGATGTAAATTCAAGACTACATTTACTCCATGAAGCTGTTCCAATAATTTTTCATCAGTTGCCCACATACCTGCAACCCAGGAAGGTATGTACTATCGGCTTCAGAATTGCATATACATTTTCAAACTAAAATCGTTTACATTGAATAGACAGCCTTTTTATTTTGTGTAACCAATCACGGTTTAAATAATAATAAATTTGAAATCAGTTAAACAGTTGTCCACGCCCACATCTTCACTTAGTTTGGAACCCTCAATAATAAATGTTTGTTTGGGATTAAAATCCCTTTTTTTTATTATATCAGTACAAAAATACAAAAAAAAACTTATTTATTCGGGACATGACCGACCATTGTAAATACACTTAATCTCCCAAAACCATTTAATGAAGGCGTTTTAAAAATTGCCATTCCTTTGTTGTATAAGAAGGGCGTTTTTATAATTTCGGTGGGTAAACGAAATTCACATTTGTGACGTACTTTCGCGTCGCTACGTCTTCTTTGACACCTTAATGCAGGTTTCGGATTGCCTCGGGCGCCACCTTCGGTTTTAAGTGCCGAAGGACACTACTCGGGCAGCTTCAGTGAAGAAGAAATACTCCAGGGGTCTTTATGGTGTGGACCTACTTAAGGGGCGGCCAGAAGGGTAGGCTTTAATTACCCGACTGGGTCGGATACCTGAAGTTTCACGGCTATAACAATCACACTTCAATACGAACAGTAGAATAAAAATACACAATATTTCCTAAGTTCTATTTATTATTAACAACAACAAATAAATATACAAAATTCGTTACAGGTCGGGGTTTAACGGGGATGGTGGAGGTGTGCAAAGAAAGTTACGCAAAAGCTACCATGCTTCGGGTGAATGATGAATGCGGGGCTATTCACGGCGGAGTGATATGCGAAAGCGGTTTTTACAAAAAGCGGGCGGTCTAATTACCAAGCGGATATTCTACATGCGGGGTACATACAGATTGCTACCAAACTCCTATGATAGTAGGTTAGGTTCTATTCTCTGAGACTACGGAAACCCGGATTGCAATATTATCTATACGGAAAGTATCTTAGGATCGGTTCCTATTTTTCTCCGGAATTTGGGAAGTACTCGTGATACCCACCTAGTACTTCCTCCTCCTTGTTAGCGGGCTGATAAAGGTATATCTACCGTCGGAGACCCTCGTGATACCCACCTAGTGTCTCCAACGCACAAAAACTATTACGCAACTACCGGAGTACCTGTGATACCCACCCGGCACTCCGCCTTCCTTATCAGCGGGATAACAAGGGGAAACGGAAAATGACTAAACGCCCGGAGTACCTGTGATGCCCACCCGGCACTCCGCCTTCCTTACTAGCGGGCTGATAAGGGTATACTACCGTTGGAGACACTCGTGATACCCACCTAGTGTCTCCGACGCAAAATAAAGATTACTAAACTGCCGGAGTACCTGTGATACCCACCCGGCACTCGGCCTTCCTTATCAGCGGGATAGCAAGGGCAAAAATACCTCACCTAAGATATCTTACTCGGAATACGGACTTACGTTTGTGTATATGAAGAATTCGGCCGGCAGAATAGAACCTGAAACTCTACAACTCTATAATAAAGCTTTTCTTACCAAAACGGAGCAGTAGTTATTCGTGGCGGCACTATCAACGGCTGGTAGCTAACTGACTTCTCTAATGATCTACTGATTTATACATTCAACGGATCTCCCACTCCTATCTAACGACTTGCGCAGAATTCCAATATCGGACTTAGAATTCTTTCCGACTCCCCAATCTAAATAATTATTAAGTATTTCTTACCGGTTTTCCTTAAGGCGGCTCAGGACTGCACGTGATGGCACTATTAAGTGGCGGTGATCAACTCTCCTCGCTAACGGTTCTGAAATCCCTAGCTAGCTATCGGTTCTCCCACTTCTAACGGTTTTCTCGGAGCGTACGGGTTTACCTCTTAGACGGCTGGCGATCGACTTCTCAAAAATGTTTCTCTTTTCGATCCGTTTAACCCAACCGTATCCCCTCTACTTAACTAATTAGCAGTTGCGCGTCGTTTCAACAAAATCCGGTTTTATTTTAATAAATAATACAGTGCGGAGTCGTTGGAATATACGGAACTAAACACAATTTAAGTAACTTCGTTACACATTTAACATGTATATGCTATTCTAAAGCCGACTGTACCTACATAACTAATACATAACAATAAAACACCTTGGCAGTTCTAAGTAAAACATAATTTAAATTTTTTGTGAATTGAAAATATTTATATAAAAATATTGTTTTTTCTAGGCCAAATAGAGAGCATATTCGAATATATTCAGAGTACAGAACCTGGTCCTTCTACTTCCTCAACACAGTCATTAAACCCAACAGCTGACTGTCCTGGTTAAAAATACTGAAATGGAAGTTACTTCTAGAAACTATTAGAAGTTAAGAGAAAACTAGAAAAATTAGGGTATTAAAATAATCTATAAACAGGCTAAAAAGAAAAGTTGTTTCCCTTAAACAATTAATAACCAGTTTGAAAAATAAGAACTTGATTGATAATGAAAAAGCCATTTTATTAGAAAATGTGAGTAGTGTAAATAAGCAATTGTTACAAAGAATGCAATGTCTAAAAATAAAAAATACCCACCTGAATTACGAAAATTTGCATTGACTTTAAATTTTTTCTCTCCTATAAAGCTTACAAGTATATCAGGACAGTATTTGAAACGTGTTTACCCCATAGAAGCACTATTGGGAAATGGCTGCAAACTATGCAGCTCTTGGTTTCACAACTGAATCATTCAATACTCTGAGTAAACTTATAGAAAATTCAAATAAACCATTACTTTGTTCTCTTATCATTGATGAGATGTCAATTTGGCAGCACTTGGTATGGAATGGTAAAAGTTTCCACGGTTAGTCAATTTTGGGGTTGATTTGGATTTGAAGAAGCTGTTGTTTTAATGATAGTTGCAATTAATGACACATGGAAGCTTCCACTTGGCTATTTTTTGTCTAATGGTTTAAATGGTGAACAAAAATGTTCTATAGTCAAACATCACTATTAATATCAGCAAATAAACAGTTTTAATTTAAGTATTTATTTAATATTAAGGTAGTTATAGATTAATTATGTTAATATTTTCATAACAAATAAAGATTTTTTATAATTACTAGTAAATTTTATTTGTTATTTATATACTCCTTGATTAATATAATATAGTTAGTATTTTATAATATAAATATGATTTTTTTGTTTTATCATACCTATTAAATGTACCTATATGTACCTTTGCTGAATTTTATTCACTTCCTTCCTTTGATACCAACCTATTATTTGTATCTAAGAAACATACAATTATTACCTATTATGTGGGAAAAATGTATTGTAAACATTATGTTACGCCACTGACCACATCGATTATGTGGCAAGTGGTAACAGTTTCACGACTTGGGTTACGCGTCCACTCTCTTTCCTTGTCTAAGGAAAGCTCTGTGAAACAAGCTATTAAAGGAAAAAGGATGATAGACACAGTGACACAGTGTAGGTAATTACTAGCGATAAAAGATCTAGAAATAGGACACCTACTATTATTAACCTTCATTTCAATAGTATGTAATTAATAAAAAAAATGTAATATAATTTATTCTGTCTCGGACTTTGGATATAAAAACATTTTATCATATCATAAGTTAAAATTGATACGCCACTGACAAACCGGAAACTATTGACGCCATTTTGAAACACCATCGCGAACTATTTATGTTTATGTACATGTAATAACCCTCATTCCTTAGTTTGTATGTTCAAATGTCCTCTTTTATTAACGGCAACCCAAAATAGGTACACATGTGCCATGACAACCAATATTAAAACGCAGGTGTCAGCGATTTATGTTGTGTCACAGAACTCTTTATGTAATTTTCTGGGAGTTGTGTACTTTGTCTTTATTGAAGTGATTAATAATTTTATCTCTCATATGAATTTTATTAAGTAGGTACTTACCGTAGAATAATTCGACACGTGGTAAAAAAGATTTCCAATTTTTGTATAACCAAATCAATTTACTCACGTCACACACATAAAATGGATCTTCTCGATTAGGTACTTCAGTGATATTTTTAATAAAAGAATGTTTATCTAAATCTCCTTCCAACACTTGAATGCATTTATTTTCAGGTTCTACATTTAAATTCATTTTTCTCGATTTGGTATTAAAATAATACACACACTCAATAACAGGTTGATTAAAAGGATGCAATAACTGAGATAACAATTATACTTTTGGTTGTTGTATCAATGATAACAACTAAGTATGTTTTTGTATAGGTCAAGTAGGTAATTTATTTGTCGGGCTTATCGACAGTGAATAATTAGGTGTGAATTAACTTCCATTTCTAAGTACACATAAAGTATCAATCATTTTAAATATTTTAAAGTAAATATATTTTTTTAAACTATTCCAAATCTGAACCTCTTTTTGATGATTAACAAAAAATATATTTTGTTTGTATTTATTTTATTCTACCTGTATAAACTTGACGTTGGTCGTTGGGCAGAATGTAAAACTGATCTGAATTTGTATCTTAAACCAAAAGGAACAGGAAGGATTCTGCCATATATTAACTTTAAGGTAAATTTGCGATGGAAGTCGGCCATCTTGAAGCTTCTTGTGTGACGTATTGTTTATGTTTACAGTATGCAGTCAAATCCATAGACCTATTATCATCCCATACATAAAACTCTGTTTGTTTTGTCGCGATGACTAAAAGAGAGTATCTATGAGTATGACAGAGAATACCAATCGATTTTCTTTGTTCCGTCCTCATGCTGCAACGCTGTATCATTATTCAGGAAATATACTTATGCTTGTAATAGTGGCGTGCTATTTTAAAACAAAGAACATTACTAAATAATAGTTAATTATCAAATATCGAATGGTCCTATTATTTCTATTTACTTTGTCCGTCGGATGGCTTCACAGTAAAAATTGGATACAAACTATGCCTCCTACCTTAAAACTCGATGGAAATGGACTAGCAGAAAGAGGAGTACAAATAGCAAAGAACATCATTAGAAAATGCTTCATTGATAAGTCTGATGTAAAATTGGCCCTTCTAAACTATAGAAATACACCCAGAAACCAAACCCTTGGGTCCCCAAGTCAAAGTTTATTTAGCCGAACAACTAGATCAACCATACCGATATCCATTGAAAATCTGAAACCAAAAATATAACAGAGGAGTTAAGAGAATTGAGACAAAAACAAAAGAAATATGGAGACATTCATAGAAAACAGAAGGAAGAATTACAAGTTGGAGAAAAAGTGAGATACAAAATTGACCTTAGAAACTGGAGAGAAGGAGAGATAATAGAGAAGAATCAAAACTCAAGATCAGTCATAATACAAACACCCAATGGACAAAAATTGAGAAGGAATTCCGGTATCATCATTAAGACTGCAGCGAAAATACCAGTAGACAAGGAAATTAGCATAATCCCTACCAGCCATATATCACAGCAACTCCCTTTAATGCTAGATCAAAAAGAAAATTTACCAACCGAAGCAGTGATAGAAAACAGTTTCATAAACCGGAATGACCAACAAGCAGAGTCTACAACTCCTGAAAGCGTCTATAGAACCAAATCGGGCAGACCTGTTAAACCATTACAAAGACTTAATTTGTAAATTTTAATTTATTTTATATATCTTTTTTGTTTGTACGGAGGATGTAACATAGGTTTAATACTAAATGCCTTGATATAAATAAGTGTTGTTAGGAAAACAGTCACTGTCATATATAATTAGTTTTGTCACCTACATATATATTTAAATAAACCATCCTATATCAGAACGAGTTTTAAATATACTTAAATAAAAGACATAACGTTACATTCTGCTTCTAGAATAAATTCATTCAGGCGATGGCTGGTCCATACAGAAGACTAATAACATGTCAGGATGCAGGGCAGAGCAGTGTCACATCCAGGGCTGGAGAGATAATAAAAAATCATCCGATACTGGAGCTGGAGCTGCAATGCAATCCACAGCACACCCTCCTAGCAGTTTAACTCTTATCTACAATTTGTATCCAAGTTATATTATTGCGCCCACCCACTTGAGGGCGTACCTGTAGCGTGACGTTACAGTATCGCCCAATCGGAGGAAACGTGAACTGTCATCACATTTATAAACCAATCATGATTTGTCATTTCCTTTTTAATTGTTAACTGTTAACGTTTGAATTGTGTTTTGCCTGTGCTTTTTCCGTTGATTATCGTTAAATTGATTAATTAGTTATTATTTGTGAAAGTTTCTTCCAGTTTATTAAATTTTATATTTTAGTTTATGAACTTTTTAATTGTTTCTGTATTATAAGAGAATTAGAGCAGTGTAAGTATTGTGTATTGTGTGTTAATATTTAAATGTTAACAATACGATATCATACTATAATATTTTTTACTTTTTTTAGTATAAGCATGGCATCTAGTAAAAGAACGTGTTGTGTTCCTAGTTGTACCGATCAAACAAGTAAGAGGCATCGTTTCACCAAGGATCTCAACTTAATTAATATTTGGATGGAGAATATAAACAATCCTGTGTTAAAGGAGAAAACTCCAAAACAACTTTATGACAGTTATAGAGTGTGCCATCAACATTTTGATCAGCAGTTTCATAACGCAGGATTTCAGAAAGAGTTGAAACCAGGTGCATACCCAACTCTACTTTTATTTGGTAAGTAGATACAACTTCAAGTTATATTGTAAGTGAATAAAATTATTTGATTTTAGATACTTCAGTTATTCTACCTTCATCCACAATGGTGTCTTTGGAAGCTCCATCTACATGTGGAGAAAAAGCCTGCAGGTTGATAATTAGATGCACTATCTTTTTTTGGTGCAAACAAGTGAATACAATAGCTGCAGGCAAAGACTCTGTTATGTTTAGGAACGCGCTTTAACCGGGAGGTTGGCAGGAGTAACTGTCAAGTGTCTTCCCCTGTCACTTCGAAAATATTCTATGTTCTATGTTACACATGTATGTAGTTGTAGTCGTAAGCAATAAAGTAAAATTAATAAAATCTACAATCATCCATTGTTTATACCTGCAAACACAACAGTTGGCGACGAGGAAAGAAGAACCTATACAAGGAGATCTTATTTTTGAGAATTAATTACAATTACGTTAGTTTGCTTGGTAACTTAACCTGACTTTATAATGCCGAATGAAAATGATAATACAAATCCTGCAAGATCAACGGCAGACACTGTTCATCACTCAATCCAAACAGTGTTTTCAATTGAGACATACGATGTTACAAAGAAATTCGATAGATGGTTGATGAGACTGGAAAGTGCTTTCAAAGTGTTTGCAATACCTGAGAATAAGAAAGCACCTTACCTTTTACATTGCATGGGACCTGATGCATATGATGTATTGTGTGATAAATTATCTCCAGATACCCCAGATACAAAGACATATACAGAGTTGGTAAACTCCATGAAGGAACATTACAACCCAGAACCACTCGAAATTGCCGAAATTTTTAGATTTCTACAGAGAAAACAGCTAGAGGGGGAAAGTGTTAAAGAATATATAACCGTGTTACAAAGGTTAGCTACTACATGCAATTTTGGAGAATACCAGAGAAAAGCATTACGCAATCAATTTGTGTTTGGATTACGAAATGAAAACATTCAAAGTAGGTTACTAGAATACAAGGCCCTAACATTAGAGAGAGCAGTCGAGATTGCTACTAGTATGGAAACATCAGCCAGAGATGCCGCTCAACTTCACAAATCCCATCCTCGTCGCCAACTGTTGTGTTTGCAGGTATAAACAATGGATGATTGTAGATTTTACTAGTCATATCCTTAACTATGTGTATTTCTGGCCATCGAGTATATGCATCAACCAAAATAAAATAGTATGTATTCATAAATGGACCAGCGTAGTCTATATGTACACGTACAAAAGGTGCTGTAGGAGTGTGCCACGGATGTGCAGGTACTTTACTAGGGTTATTTCTATGTTCATTACATTCCGAGCAACTTTTACACAAATTTTCAATATCCCTGGATATTCCTGGCCACCAACAATGTCCCCTTGCAAGTGATTTCATTTTAACTACCCCAAAGTGTGCAGCATGCAACTCCTGCAATAGGGCAATAGTAATAAAATAGTTAGGGTTTTAAAAGAGGGGGAAAGAGTGGAAGCTAGAGATTACTTAAACTCAAATAAGTGGCAGTTCGGTAGAGTTGAGGAAAAATTAGGCAAATTACATTATTTAATTAAGTTAGATAACGGTCAGTCTTGGAAAAGACATATCGATCAGTTAAGGTCAATTGGGGAAAATACACCACATAAAATTCCAGATACATTTACACAACCAGAACCGCCTATTATGCCTAGTCTTGTGGATAATAATTTGATCCCGGATTCAAATCAAACTGAGAACATACAATTACCTGATCAGTCTGATGATAAAAATGCTCCAAATAAACATACGCCATCTGAACCACCAATAGCTGCTGACCAGCCAAGTACTCCTCAGGAGTCAAGTGAGTTTCTTCCATACTCAGGTGTAACCTTGCGTCGTTCAAAACGAAATATTAAACCCCCAATCAAATTAGATTTATAATTAGTACAATCCTTAATAAGGAGGGGAAGAAATGTTATGTTTAGGAACGCGCTTTAACCGGGAGGTTGGCAGGAGTAACTGTCAAGTGTCTTCCCCTGCCACTTCCAAAATATTCTATGTTCTATGTTACACATGTATGTAGTTGTAGTCGTAAGCAATAAAGTAAAATTAATAAAATCTACAATCATCCATTGTTTATACCTGCAAACACAACAGACTCCAAATATGAAAAATATTTAAATAGGGTCAAGAATGCCTCCTACATTGACCCAATAAAAGTACAGCACACAAATCCTATATAAATAGAATCAAGAGAAAAAAGTAAATTTAATTTTTTATATTTCTTATTTATTTATATGTTTTTTATGTATATTTATTTAATATAAACTTAATGAAATTTATGGTACTAACCCTTACTGTGTGAAAATTCATGTTATTCAGAACAATAAACAACTAAAAGGTTGTATTAACTTTCACTATTTATTCTATAAATTGCAATTACAGCTGACGATGCTAGTTATAGCGAAACAGCTGTAATTGCAATTTATAGAATAAATAGTGAAAGTTAATACAACCTTTTAGTTGTTTATTGTTCTGAATAATATAAACTTGATGAACAACGTCGAAATTTTCTTTAAAACCCAACTTTCCAAAAATATTAATAAAATTTGTATTGTTATGTGGTTCTGGGCTGCACGTACACTAGCGCTCGCAATATGAGGCGGGTGGGCCCAGTACTAATATATTAGATCTGATAATTAGTAGAAGAGTTAGCCTGCTAGAGCGTATGCTGTGATGCAATCTAAATACAACTACCACAAGCCATTTAGCGTCCTATTCCCAGTAAGGGACGAATGGGAGACGAATAGATCGAATCTTATAATGGCTGACCAGTGTTGGTACACGGACGGCTCTAAGACCGAGAGAGGTGTTGGAGCTGGGGTACATTGGGGGAAACCAAAGGTGAGCATGAGCCAGAACTTGGGTAACCTATCCACAATTTTCCAAGCGGAGGTTTTCGCAATGGAGGTGTGCCTGCAGGAGATGCTTAAGCGTGACTGCAAGAAGAAAACTATAAAAATCATTTCCGATAGCCAGGCGGCACTAAAGTCACTGGTATCAAATCGGATCAACTGCAAGTTAGTTTGGAAATGCCTTCAATACGTCTAGGGGAAAAGAGTATAGCGAATAGCGTAGCCAGAGGATTAATATCGAACTGGGTAGATCGGAGGAGACGTTCTTACTGGTTCGAGCTAGAAGGTTTAAGACACTCAAAGGTATTTGTAGGAGATATCTCTAAAAAGAGGCCTCAAGAGCTGCTGAATATGAGTAGACAGGACCTACGAATAATGATAGGACTACTGACTGGATACAGTCGCCTTAATGGGGATATGAAAACAATTGGACTGGCAGAGAGGGTGGGCTGCAGATTCTGTCAGGCAGAGGATGAAACGGTGGAGCATATCTTGTTTAACTGCCGAGAGCTCGAGAGAATAAGGATCAATAAATTTGGTCTGCATCAACTCGAGCCCAATGACTTCATGGAAGTGTCGCCAACGACCCTGATGAGCTTCATTAGAGGCGTAGGGCTGATAGAACGACTATAACCTAGGGGTGTCGCAGTAGAAGGGACGCTAAACGACCACCCACATAGAACCTAACCTAATCTATAAATTCATTCAAGTATATTTCTGCTTCACTTTTATACATCATAAGATACACCTTGACAAAATGAGTGAAATCATCAATGTATGTTAAAATATATCTAATTCATTCTATCGTACGTTGGTGGATCCTCTTTTCCACACATATCTGTATGAATGATGTGTAAAGGTCTTATAGCTTTAGTTCCTGTAGTCTTAAATGGGTTTCTCGCCTGTTTTGCTTGCCAATTCTTCATTTCAGTTTAATGTCCGTAAACAGAGTTTACGGACATTAAACTTCTTGAAAGTTCTGGCACATAACTGACATTATGCAAAATAATATCCTCGGACTCTACAATTCCTTCCATTCTTGTATATATGCCCTCACCATCTTTGGCTACATTTATTTTACTCCTATCAGTCTTTTGCACATTTTTCATGTCTTCAATGTTATTTGACATGTATCCATTACAAGCACTGTTTATAGTGAAACTCTTGGTACCAGAAGTCTGTTGAGTTGACATACATGCCTCTAGGTTTGTCAAGAATACGCTATGTTTTTCTTCTTTATCACCTTCATGATATTACTTAAAAAACACTTTTCCCATGAATGATTAGTTTTCTTACTAAACTTTTATTTTCAAAGTAATCTTAAAATGTTTATTAAAATTGTTAACAAAATTAGCGAGCTAGTATTCATTCATTGGACATTGTCGAGTTAGTGTTTTAAAGTATTTTTATTTACAACTGGATTAAAAATTAAGAAAATAATTATGGTCTTTTGTCACTGATACAAATTTGTCATCATCACTGATTGGCGCGTTGCGTATGTTGTTGCGTCCATTATTGTATAATAGCCTTAAGAAAAATCTAGAAAGTTGGAAATTTTGTTAAATGATACATCTGTCAATAGATCAGTGACGTTTTAACAACACTTTTGGATGCAATTTTTCTAAATTTTAAGTAAAAACAAATTCAAACAGTTTAGCCGTAAATATGAATGGTGAAAGTACGTAAAAAAATTATATATCGTTTGCACCTGTTTTAAATGATTAAATGTACGTTTAAGGTGAAACTCCTCGTTGCCCTAGTGCTCCTGGATGTGGTCCTTGTCCTCCACCATACTGCATACAAACAGTATTTCAACAGAACCTTCCCGAATGGTGTCCGATGGTTCGCGTCCCCTGTATCTTACCCGTAGCCACGTTATGCAAAACCGAAGAACCTAAAAAATCCCGTGTACGTATACCTAATATTTTATTGTATGTTATAGTTCCGCTACAGGGTGTCCCGAAAAGAATGGTAATAAATTATACCAAAGATTCTGGGGTCAAAAATATGTTGATTGAACCCCACTTACCTATATACAATAGTGCACACAAAAAAAGTTTCAGGGTGCTAAAGTTATAAATTTAAATATTTTTTTTTAACATTACTCTAAAACGGTTTAACATTAATGTATGAAAATTTATAGGAAAAACTAGTAGAGAATACCCAATACATTGGAAACAGTTGCATTCAATTACTTTGATTTATTATGGATTTTCAGAGGGGATCAACACCCCTTTCACCACCCAACTTTTTTAGGGCTATAATTTAACAAAATATGGACCGCCACTGGAATCAAACGTCTATTCTTAAACTTTTGTGTCTCTTTGTATTGCTTTGTAAATATTTTATTATGGAAGATACATCCACCCTTTAAAATAGTCCGATAAATGGAGATTTTAAATAGCCATGGAATTTGGAAAGGCTAACTTTTTGGTCAAATTTGTATTTTTAGGCGTAGATTAAGAATCAATAATTAAAAATTGCAAAATGTTGTAGGAAGGGTGGTAAAAAAATTAAAAACCACCCCAAAAACAGGTTTTTGGAAATTTTCTCGAAAACTATAAAAGTTAGAAAAAAATGTTTCAAATAAAATCGATAGATCATTAGGTGATCTATAAATTTGTTCCTAATCATTTTTTTCGAATTCGCGATAGGAAACGAGATATTTTAATCTAAAAAATATAATTTATAAAATAATTTTACGAATACCCGAATAAAATCGTCGCAGGCCGAGGCGACTAAGTCGGCAGTCGAATGTCCCCACTATATTTTTTCGTCCCTACTACATTCTATGGCTTTTTCTCTTTTTTACGATGTTCGTTGGTACTCCGGGCGTATATTTTTTTTTTCATTGATAAATATTTTTATAAATTGAGCTACGTACCGCGCGTTTTTATTTTTAACAATTAATATCTCATTAACGGTAGGAGATACAACAAATATGATTTAGGACGATTTTGTTAGAAATTTAATGAATTATTTAATGAAAAATATATTCTAATATTCCTTCTCGATCAGAAGGAATTCGTAATTGAACAAAATTCTTATTATTTTATAAGAGTTTTACCCTTCATTAATATTATAAAAATTTGTTAAAATGTCATATATACCATTCAATGGTTAGTTTCTTTTTTTCTTTAAAATACATGATTCATTTTTTTTAAATAGGTACCAGACAAAATATAACACAATTTAAAATAAATATTATTAATTAATGATTTGAGCTGATATAAAAATAAATAATATTAGTTAATAGAGCATTATTACAATATCACATCAAATATTTAACAAATTGTAAATTTTTGCCAGTTAAAAAATTTCAAAATTTAGTTCTCTACTTTCGGTGTTATATATTTCTTCATCCGAATCTTGATGCAATAATACGTCTCTAATGGTCACATATCTATTTCCGTGTTCTGATTGTTCGCGTTCTTGTAACTCATCATCAATATCTGAATAATCATAGTTATCGTTGTTATCTATGTTATCGTAATCGTGATTAAAATCTTCTTCAAGATCATTATTGTAATTTTCGTTCATTTGGCTGTCCATCCATCTGTCCATCGCCATCAATACCATCGCCGGTCTGATTTTCAGTACATTGAACATTATCTCTTACGCTAGACATTTCTGACGCGTTGCTGCAACTAACTCCATTACAATTTGAGCAGAAACTGGAACAGCGCAGCCCAGCTTTCCGACACCCGCAACGTTTGTTTACACAGTTTGTGGTACAGCCACAAAACATCTTAAAAAAATAAGAATTTGTAATTTTAAGTTAAATGTCAAAATATATATAAGAAATTTTTAACTGCGATAATAATTTTTTTGGTGCTATATCATCAGTTGTCATAATTGGAACCATAATCAAATTTATCCGTTTCCAGCCCCATTCTTCAGCTCGCAAATTTTTTCCTAACCATTTCTGTATTTGGTAAAATACTTGTTTGGCATGTTGGAGTAGTGCTGAGGATGTTGGAGGTAAACTTGCTAGTCGAATCTCAGTATGTGATTGACTTACAAGAGCAGCAAAACGGTTATAACGAATTTCTTTAATTGTCAAGTTATCATCGACATCGTTCATTCCGTACAACATAAATATAAATTTCTTTGTTGCTTCTTCTAAGTTGTCAACGCTACTGTTCGAGTCATAAAATGCCTGCGAAATATTTTGTAAACTTCCATTTTTTTTGTAATAGTCTGATAATACTTTTTTTGCCTTTGCTAAAAATAGCACTGGTGGTGTCACAACCAGCAAAAGCATGCGCAAACAATATAAATTGTTTCAGATCTGTATTTTCAGATGTACAGTATAATGTATTACCAGATCGTTTACTGGCAGTCATTTTATAAAAATATATATTTTCCGACGTAGATGTAAGACCAACTAACAATACCAACAAATCAATGTCATTTCCCACCACTGATACTGGTGTATTTGATTTTTTATTCATATCAATTGCGGTGTTGACTATGAGGACATCAGCGTCTTCATTAGCTTGCAGAACTGTCATTCCTTTGTCTTGAAAATATTTGGCCAAGAGATCGACGAATTTGTTTTTATTACAAATATTGGATAGAAATTTTGTTTGCGTTAAAGATGTCAGCATGCCTATATCGAAAACCACATCAGCTCCTACATTTTTCTCCTTTCGTCTATATCTTTCGTATGATTTTACCCCACACATTTTATTGTTGTATCCATCAAATACTACGACGGCTTTGTCAATGAACTGTGTCACAACATACCGGTAATATTGGTGAAATACTTCCTGATACGTTTTTCCATGTGACCAGTAAAAATCCGCCATCAATTACATATATGAAAACGTAGACAAAAGAGTATCAGACACAAGACTTGTCTTAAAAGTTGTAAATAATTCGGACTTCTTATTCTTGCGCATGATTCCATGTTGATCAAATAAAGATAGAGGAAACGGTGACAACTCATAGTTAAAAGAATTTTTAGTGAGATCTTTATTGTCTTTTGTTAACAAGCAAATTCTTTGAAACAAAAGCAATGAATTGACATTGGAGTAGTGTACAAATAAATGAAATAAACACTACTTTGCAAACTCAAAAACGTATCTTCAAATAATTGTATCAATGAAAAAGATACATGAAATTCGTCCTAAATCATATTTGTTGTATCTTTTACCGTTAATGAGATATTAATTGTTAGTCGCCTCGGCCTGCGACGATTTTATTCGGGCATTCGTAAAATTATTTTATAAATTATATTTTTTGGATTAAAATATCTCGTTTCCTATCGCGAATTCGAAAAAAATGATTAGGAACAAATTTATAGATCACCTAATGATCTATCGATTTTATTTGAAACATTTTTTTCTAACTTTTATAGTTTTCGAGAAAATTTCCAAAAACTTGTTTTTGGGGTGGTTTTTAATTTTTTTACCACCCTTCCTACAACATTTTGCAATTTTTAATTATTGATTCTTAATCTACGCCTAAAAATACAAATTTGACCAAAAAGTTAGCCTTTCCAAATTCCATGGCTATTTAAAATCTCCATTTATCGGACTAAAATGCCAATTTCAATATTGAATATTTAAACTACATTTTCACAAATATTAAAAACATCTTTATTGTTTAATTACAATTTATAAAATAATAAATAGGAGTAAAATAATAAAAATCTAATGTAATACATAATTTTAATTAATGTTATTTACAAGTTATTTCAAATCTGCTACGTATGTAGAATACACTACCTATTAATTATTACATGTAATAATTGAGTAGTCTCTGATTGATTACTGTCAGGGTACTTGTTGCTGCTTTTTTGACATAAGTAGAAGAGTTTTTCTAGTTAATAATTCAAAATGAATAATTACAGTTTCTCAGAAATGGGTGATATGCACTTAGTATTAGGTAAAGATTTCATTATGAAAATAGCGGTTGTATGTATTACTTTCATTTTCTAATTAGGTGAATTTGAAGGAAATGGTGCGGCGGCTGCAAGGCGCTATGCTGATAAGTTCCCTAATAGGAATGTACCAGATAGGCGAATTTTCCTGACTATTGACCGAAATTTAAGAGAAACAGGCACTTTAAAAAACAAGTTCTCGGTAATAGTGGTCGTCCAAAAGCGGCTGAATTAAGAGTACCTCGTATGAGATATGGAGAACAGTTAAGGACCAGTTACTTCACCCCTTCCATATCACAGAAGTTTAAGAATTACTTCCCGAAGACTATGCTAAACAAATGTGCACTAGTGTATATAAGTAAGTGGGGTTCAATCAACATATTTTTGACCCCAGAATCTGTGGTATAATTTATGACCATTCTTTTCGGGACACCCTGTATAATTCGCAATAATACATTCATCAGTTGTATCTTTGAAAGGAACTAATCAGGATATCAGGACAAGACTGTGGTGACATATTTATACCATGTTTACATGCGGAGTTGAACCTAGGTTTAAACCATAAGATTAGACCATAAGATGGACCTAGTAAGACACAATAGAAGAGTTCTATATAAGGCCAATGTGGCAAATACAATAAATTAAAATTACTAAAATGACATAAAAAATGGGGGTCACTGAAAGGGGTCAACATTTAACTTACTTTTAGTTTCTTTCAGCGTTTCCCTAATATCTCGGCTGTTTATGAATAAAATCGTTTCATTTTTTGCAGAGATATTAAAAAAAAAACTTCGAAAAGTCTGTAGGTTTTAGATATCTAAATTATGCATCTGCCAAATTTCATACATGTCACATGGGGCCCTATTCTTGAGATCAATCGATTTTTTACGAACACGGATACTTGCGAAGACTTATTTGCGCATACGAGCATAGTTATCAATTCTTGACAACCTTCGCAAGTATACTCGTGCGTGTCCGAAGACGTGATTTTGGCAATTGCTGCAAACTATCATAAATTTATTGTTTGGCCACTGGTGTCATAAAGGAATAGGTGTTTAGTAAATATGGAAAGAAAAAATGATTTAAACTATCCGATCTAAAAAAAGATACGCGTAGAGTATTTAAATAAAAATCCACTATTAGTAAGTAGAAAATTTTCTAATAATTTCACAATGATGGATTCTGTAAAAAATCGAAAAAATAAGCCAAATTCTTATGAACAAACCTAGCCAGTTATTTGCTCAGTCGGGATATTTGTTGAAATTGATTTTGTTGATCAACTCTTCGATAGAGCCTTTCTGGTTCTTTCTGTTTCAAATTCTCGATAGCTTCTAAAATCACTAGTTCGTCCATTTTTTTCTTAACACAAAACTTATTTTTTATTTAAACAGGATACTTAAATATTTAATCTTATCTTTAATCATACACATTAAAGTTAAAGATGTTCTAGAAGATCGGGAAATTTTAATCTCGTTCGATGTTGGTTCTTTATTTCCTAGCGTACCAATTCCACAAACTTTATAGTATCTAGAAGAATTACTCATCTTGAATAATCTGAGTGTTGAAGATAGAACTGAATACCTACGATTAGCTAAACTATGCATGGACCAAAATTATTTTCAATATAACAATCAGTTTTATCAACAATATGAAGGAACAGCAATGGGTAATTGTTTGTCACCATTTATAGCCAACCTTTTTATGAGCTATTTTGAAACACAGATTAGTCAAGGATATGGCATAGATATGTGGACGTACATTTTTGCAGTTTTCAATATTAAGAAATCATCAGCAGATTTCGTTTCAAAATTAAATTCAAAATTGACAAGCATAAAATTCACATGTGAATTAGAAAATAATGAACAGTTACCATTTTTGGACACATTAGTAATTATGCCCGATTTCACCCGATTTCCTAAAGTTAGGAATGGCCTAAATCAAATTTAAGAATTTCTAACTACAATTTGCGTTTCACGACGTGCTAGGTAATACCTAAGAGAGGTAGAAAATATCTAATATTAGGACAGCTAGCTACCACTGCCTAAAGGCTTTATCGAAGAGTAGATCAACCAAATCTATTTTAACAAATGTTCCGACTAATGTACCATTTATGAGGAGCCTAGAGCGAGATACTGATTTTAATAATTGAGCTTATTTATTCTCTTTTTTTTTACAGAATCCTTTATTGTGAAATCATCAGAATTTTGTTTTTTATTACAAGTGTGTAGTATTTGGATGTCATTGGTGTGTAAGAGTGAGGTTGGATGTTCAAGTAGGTGTTTTGCAAATACTACACACTTGTAATAAAAAACAAAATTTAGATTTCCTTGAAGAACTTGAAATAAAAAGACATCTAGCAGATCCACAATTTAAAGTTGTTAATGAACAAATAAATCTGGGAAGTTCTCCACTTTTAAAGTGTTTGCTTTGATTGAGTCTTCATTTTATACATAGATAAGACGTAATTGTAACACAAATATATTAAGTTATTGTAAAGATCAGCATGATACAGTTTTTTCCTGGTTTTTCTATATCATTGCACAGTTATACTGATCTTAGAGGGAAGTACATCCAGGATAATCCCTTAGGGCTCATAACATCTAGGCTTTAATATTGTTATGTCTTATTACTTCCATACTTGGTCTAGCCTTATAACTTCCTAATAAACATCAGATACCTAGCTACAAACAAACAAAATGTAACTTCAATATGTCAATCTGACGATGCTAAGTCTAGCGAAACGGCTGTCATTAAGGTTAAAAAACCAATTTTTTAAATAAATATTGGAAGTTTTGTTAAAACGAAGAGTTTTTTTATTATTCTTAATAAGATGGACTTCCAAAAAGTAAGGGTTCCTACAATCAATTTAACAATAAAACTAAAATTTTAAACAAATTTTATATTAAAATACCATATCTAATTATCTACACATTTATCGATCAAGCATTTAGTCTTGATTACGTTTGAGTAATATCTGGACGAATCCTTCGCGATTCGTGGTAGAGATGGGTCCGATTGGTTTACGAAATAGATTCCTAATTTACCACTGAAAACAATTTTAAAATAAATTTAGTGTTGAGTCCACAAATAATTAAAAACAAAGCTTACTTGAACCCTTGAGTCCATTCGAAGTTGTCGATTATACTCCAAAGAGTGTAAGCAGTAACCGGCACTCCATCATGAATAGCGTCGAGCAAATGACTCATGTAGTTCTAAAAATGTAAACACACTGTTAATATTATTTTTTTTGTTTCTAGAGGAGATGTTATTTCTAGAGGAGATAAATGGTTTTGTATATCCAAAAGAAAAAATGAAAAGGTATGTTTAGTTACCCTTATGTAATTGATCCTGTGGTTGTCGTTAAGAGCCCCAGTCCTGTCAGACACCCCGTTTTCGGAAATGACAATTTCGATGTCACCATAAGTCTTGTTTACCCATCTCAAAAGTTTTCCAAAACCCCAAGGAACAATCTGGTAAATATACATTAATAAAAAATAAAAGTTAATGACTAAATAGATGCTTTATTGCTTTGTACCTTAAACCAGCCTATAGCTGCGGTTTCCCAAGTGGATTTTTGGTAAGTATCGGTACCAGAGTCATCCCCCCAGCTTACGATATAAGAAGGCTTGCTGCGAGATTTTACCATGTACGTTGTGTAATGGTTGATGGCCAAATAATCGTAAGTGCCTAAAAATGTTCCGGATTGGATGATTGAGATAAAAAAAATGTGTAAAAGAAATTTAACTAATTGTTGACTAATGATTCCCATTAATAAATAGTTTTCTATGAATCAACGATTTCATTGTATGCAGTACAGGATACATGTAAGTTTCGTAAGTAAAAAGTTTCGTATTGAACATTAACTCTATAATATTTCAATTGGCAAACTTTCTTAATGAAGACAAACTTTTAATTTTAATATACGTAATACGCGCACGCCTGTTTATTAATTTTGCTACATTCTGTATGTTTGAGAAGTCAATTAGACGGAAATCACTTCGGGCATCGAAAACAATAGGAAATCAATACTACGTTTTTGAATGGTAATCTATGTAATAGGTTTCAGCTATAGTTCAATATTTATGTTTTTAAATTTTGCACTTATAAAAATCTTCATTATAAAAAACGCATTGGCGTATCTTAATGTAACTTTTATGCACGCAAAATTTTATTTTAAATGGTTGGCAACATGAGTGAAGTATCCAACGACAAGACCAACATACTTTTTAAAATCAACATTTTCCTAGTTTACATACAAATAATAAATTAATTTAAAAAATGGCACAATATAAAAAATATTATAAACAACTTATTTCATATGGCTGTTGTGACACTCGTTCTTTATCTACGCTCATCGCTTCGCGATTGGTTTGTTAAACCTTAACTCGTGTCTTAACAGAAAGCCATATGAAATGTGTTATTTAATATACTATTATCTACTTCCATTTCAGCATTACCTTGATTATGTGACAAACTACACATGGTTGCGACCATAGTTACACAACAGGTACGTAATAGCAATACAATGATCGATATATATTACGTATTAATGAAATTAGTATTGTCTGTCAAATTTTAAACCGGTAGTAGGTCATAAATTAGAGCGTTCGTCTTGTAATCGACGAGACGTGAGTTCGAATTCCACGTATGACAAATTTCCAAAAATGTAATACGATTTTGTTTTTTTATTTATCACCTGTCAAATTAAATGTCAATAATATCTTTTTATATTTTGCACTTAAAAAATCTTCATTATAAAACGCATTTGCGTATCGTAATGTAACTTTTAGGCACGCAAATTTTTGTTTTAAAAGGTTGACGACATGAGTGAAGTATCTAATGACAAGCCTATTGACAATGACATTTGTGGCTAATGGCAATTTATTACTTTTATATTCTTCTTTAAGAGAGTATTTGTGAATATAAATATCATCTTTTAATTATATAATATATTATTATTGGTGTATTAGTCATTTTAAAATATTTTAAAACATTAACATTTCATAATTTAAATGTCAAAACTGTCAAATGTTATAAATTACACAGTGCTACCGACATACTTTTTAAAATCAAAATTTTCGTAATTTACATAAAAATAAATTAATTTAAACATGATAAAATGGCAAAATATAAAAAATATTATAAACAACTTATTTCATATGGCTGTTGTGACACTCGTTCTTTAAAAAACTCATCGCTTCGCGATTCGTTTTTTAAACTTGAACTCGTGTCATAACAGAATTCCATATGAAATGCGTTGTTTAATATACTATTTTATCTAATGTCAATTTGGTTTGATTTAATCGTAGGTACGTTATATTACGACTCTTTATAAGTATAAGTGTATAATTAGTTTTTCGAATAAGATTTTACAAATTCTAAAATTTGGTATATAATTATAAAGTTTCTATAAAATCCTAAAAATAAACGTGTACATAATGGTTTTTAATATGTCCTAGATGAGATAACCTAACAGGTAGTGGTTTAGAGATTAGAGCGTTCACCTTGTAAGCGAAGGAATGTGGGTTCGATTCCCGCGTATAACAAATTTATTTTCTAAAAATTTATTATAATTATTTTTATTTACTATCTGTCATATTAAAACTAAAAAAAGTTTTATCCAATGTCAATTTAGTTTGATGTAATTGTACGTTATATTACGACTATTTATATTTTTTTAAAAAATATTGTCATTTCATCATTGACATAAATACAAAATAGTTTTTATGACTTATTAATTTTGCTATATATTTATAAAGTTCCTATAAATTGTTAAAAATAAACGTCTATATAAATACCTTCTTAGTTCTTAATATGTCGTAGATAATGTATAGTACCTTACTCGTAGGTTAAGGTCAATTACTCTCTCGCAACGTTATCGCACTCGGCTTCGCCTCGTGCTTACAATTCTGTCGCTCGTGCGTAATTAACCCCTTAAACAACGAGTTACGTAATATACTACTACACAGTAAAACCTAATAAAAACTCAGTTAAGTTTCAAACGTATAAATATACACTTATTGAAATTCAAGCAAACCAATAAACAGAACTTACTTATTGTCTACATTAATATTAATGATTATATTTTCCTTCTTAGGAATTAATTGATCCTGAGAAATTTCGTGAAAATCGGATAATGACAATCGCTGAGAGTATCATGTTACATTTTGCAACCATATTAAGGGGCGCCAATTTGCAACCATAATTGGTCCCAAAAAGGCAAGAAGCCGATTTGTGACCATATTCCTCCAAAAAGGCAGGGCGCCAATTTGCAGCAATATATGTCCCAAAAAGGCAGGAAGCCAATTTGTAACACTAATTACTCCCTCGAGAGCTGTCCCGGCTTATGAGACCTTTTAACTCAGGAGTGGGTACGCTCCAGCTTAGCGACACTCTGTATATAGGATATGTTTGATGGGTGAGGGCGCCACTGCTTTAAATTCGACAAAATTTAATAACTAGGTGTAAAGCAGAACACCTTATTTACTTTAAAGTTTAACTAGAAAGGAAAAATGAATATTGAAAATATTTTGACTACTTTAACACAACAATAAAAAACTAAAATACTGATACCGATAGGCAACCACACACAGCAAATCTGTGGGTTTAAAACAAACACTCAAGTAAGAAATTCAAATTTATTTTGCCACAAAAGGTTAGGTACTTAGCTTAGGGTTTCGGATTTCTCCCACAGCGGTATGTGTACGGCTTCGGTTGGTTTCAGATGTTGACTTCTACAGAAAGGCAGACCTGGGGGACTTCTCCGTAGAGTTCGAACTTCAGGTGTAGTCGGCTGGATAGGTGCTTGGAGGTAATGATTTGCGATATTTTCGACGGTAACTTGGGGCCAATAATTTGCAATATTTTCAACGGTAACTTGGGGCCAATAATTTGCAATATTTTCAACGGTAACTTGGGGCCGTATAAATAAAACGGCTAAGGTAAGAATTCGTTAATACGCAAAATTATGTTCTTTCTTTGAAGGCAGAAGGCAAAAAGGGAGGAGTTCTCTCTGCGTTACAATTATATTAACGGTTCATTTTCGTTAGGGGAGGAATTCGAGCGTTCTGATTGGTTAGTTTTTAACGGGTTCTCAACGTTCAAAAACGGTTGTGTCTATTGGTCGTCCGAAAGGTATTTTTTTAATGGTTAAGTGCAGGATTTAATTATACATGTGATTAAATTAATTTTACGCTCGGAACATGTCAATGAACATGTTACAATTTAAAAACAATAATATTATACATTTCTGTAGTTACCAACTACACGCCAAAATTCTTGCATTGAATGCAAATTTTAAAAATAGCAAACGTCGATAAATTTCAGTGAGATATTCGAAACGAGTAAATATCTATTCCTTGCCAAAGAAACTTCTCTAACAAAACAACATCATCTCTAAATTTCAACAATTGTATTGTTGATCCATTGGGAAGATTCCTTATGCCAAACCTTCTTAACAGCCATGAATTTGAATATCATGGATATTTTTGTCCAAATCTGGATCATTGAACTAATGAGAGAAGCCATGAGCATCCAAATTTGTTTTCTCCTCCCTATTACATTAGATTAGATTCCATCCTTTACTTCTCATCTTGGCATCCCTCAAGTATCCGTTATGGCTTCCTAATTTCTATCTTATTTATACATGTAAGATGTTTTGCTATCTTCGAAATTTTTTGACCTATTCAGCTACATGAAATTTATTGTACTAACCCGTACTAAAAACAGTAAACAAGTAAACGGTTCAACGAAACTTCCACTATTTATTCGAAAAATATGTTTTTAATTTCGATTACAGCTGTTGTGCTAGTTTTTAGCGCTAGTTTTTAACGAAACAGCTGTAACTGAATTTTAAGGGCCGGTTGTACAATTCGAGCTCAACGAGGGCTTAAGCTTGAACCACCTTTAAGCCAAAAGTTGCTTCGAATGTCAGTTGTACAAATGCGGTTCAGGAGTGGATCTGTCGTTCAACTGTCGCTCATGTAGAGCTCATCAATTTGTTGGTTTAAGCTTCGGCTTAAGGATTTCGCACGTTTTCCCGGGATAATTTGACATTTTAACATAGCCTTACTTTCTTTATTTTATTTTTTAACTTGTTTTTGTTTTACTAAATTTTTGAAGTTGCATAGTGAGTTATATTTGTCAAAATATGGAAGAATATTTAAATATATTGACAGATGATGAAGATATGTTGCAGCTAATAGATGTTGTTGAACGGCAGCGAAAACGTAAAATATTTCGAGCTCGTGAAAATAATTTCGACAAATGGGATGACTCCGAATTTATAAAAAGATTTCGTCTTACAAAAAATGCAGTACGATTTGTGTTAGAAAACATAGCAAATGAGATAATGCACCCAACAGAAAGGTTGTATCTGAAACCTTCAGTTTAGTTAAATATGTAATTAAATTTTTTTTAATGTTACAGGAATAATGCCGTTTCTTCCGAAGAAATGTTGTTTGTTGCCTTACGGTTTTATGCAACTGGATCTTTTTTGCAAGTAGTTGGTGATTTTGTTGGAATTGATAAATCAACAGCGTCAAGAATAGTGTATAAAGTTAGCAGGGCAATAGCTAAATTACATACGACTTTTATAAGAATGCCAGAAACCGAAGAAGAAATGAGAGCTAATAGTACTGAATTTTATAACAAAATATTTAAAGTTTACATAATGTATTTGCTTTAAAGCTGTATTGATATATCTTACCAGTCTCTTCAGCTACTACTTCAATAATATTTTCTTTTAATTCATTTAAAAGTCTGTTTTCTGATGGCTCTTCCAATATAACTAAAAAACAATGTACATAAATTATCTATACATACAAGTGGAAATCATTGAAACTCACTATCGGTATCTCCATCAAACTCCGAAACAGTCCCCTCAATTCTTACACCTAGGATTTCCTTCATTTCTTTATCCATATCAGTGAATTTGACTTCCAAGGGTGGGCCTCCTCCAGTTCCAAGTGAATAGCATCTTTCATCTGCAAATTTCTTCTTTACTCGCTTTTTGATGTTGTCATATTTCTTCCGTAACACCTCTTTTGATCGGTACACTTCTCCAGATGCCCCATTAAATTCAGTTTCTACAATTTTCCAGCACTCTGCCTTTTCATTATGAGTTCTCATGTCTGTCATCTTACACTCCAAAATATGTTTATATTTTTTTACGAGGCTTATTAATAAAGACTCCTCTTTGGCATTAAAGTTGACAGATCTTTTTTTAAAGTCCATTATTCTAGGATCCAGCAAATTTTAAGAAAACTTAAAAAACAAACACCGCAATCCTCAAACAGAAAAAAAGATATCAGCTGATATCAAAACGTTCAATATGGACATTGCGCATGTTCGAATGATACCAACCTAAACGTATCTTACATTTCTTCGGCTTTATTGAGCCTGTCATGAATTTACATTTGTACAACAGTCGACGAGCTTAAGCTCAAGCTCAGGCTTACATGGGGTTTAGTTAAGCTCCGGCTAAGCTTGCGTTTGTACAACTGGCCCTAAAACGTATTTTTCGAATAAATAGTTTCGTTCAACCGTTTAGTTGTTTATTGTTCTTATTCAGCTACATGTTGATAACAACATATTTTTGCCATAACCTCAAAAGGCAAATTAATGAATATTCACAAACATATTTACAACTTGCTGGTGCAAAATTGAAGAATAACCTTAATTTATTTGAAAAAAGCATTTTCAAATAGAACATGCAAGTTTAATAGCATAATATAATAATATAAAAAGGTATTCCATAAAGAAATGATCGATTTTCATTCTCAGTTTGCACGCCTGGTACTGTTATGGTGCATATTATACAAATTACAAATTTAGTTTAAATTTAAGATAGTCTTTTTACCTTTGATAAGTACGATTTCTTCATCGGAAAACGCTGGCAATCTGGATTCATTGAAACCTTATACGGCACTAAAATTACCAACGTTGTCGATCATAACTTGGGGCCAATTTCCGTATACGATTGGATTGGCGTACATTCCATACTGAAACGTAATTTAATCAGTATTTATTTCGCAATTAAAAAATGTTTTTGTGCATTTTATTACTTACCACAAACTGTCGTTTAGTTTCAGCGGCGATGGCATCAGCTTCGCTGTAAGTTTCAGGTTCGTACCAATCGGAATCAATAACGATGGTGTTTTTGGCTAAATTAATAAAAACATAATATTAATACACATATTTTTTTGATTTATTTGATTTCACAGTGTTGTAGTTCAACTACTGATCGTAAAAAACGCATTTCAAAATCTTGTTGAAAAAATGTATCTAATATGAAAAGGATATCTTCAGAAAATCAGTAGTCTCCTTATATTTAATTTAAAATAACTAAAATTTGAAATTAACGTTTATTTTCTTCCTCTTCTAACTTCTATAATAGGTCCATGACCTGTTCCTTTTTCGATTTGCCTTCTCCTGGGCTAAGATCTAAATTGTCACTCCATCTTTTTCTTCTTCAGCTTCTGCTGCGTGTACCACTGGGAGATTTATCTCGGGTGATTCTTACCAACCTATTTTCTGACATTCGGCTTATGTGTTGTCCTTGCCCCATTGTCTCTTGCATTGCAGAACCCATTCCTTTATGCTGTCTATATTGCATGATTGCCGTACGTCTTCGCTTCTTTCCCTATCCGGATATTCGTCTTACTATTCTCATTTCTGTGGTCTCCACAGTAGTTGTTTCATTTGTGCTGTCTCTGGTCTTCCGATGTTTATGTCATGATGGGTCTAATTGTGGTCTTGTAAATCCGAGCCTTTGTTTTTTGTTGTAGGTGTTTGTTTCGCCAGATTACGTCGTTGAGTCACCCCGCTACTTTGTTTGCTTTGGCCACCTGCCCTCTAACTTCTTCCTGAACATTACCGTAACTATAGTTATATCGATTTATATCTGAATCTTATTTCCTGTTATATTATTTGGCTATCTAGTTCCAATTGGCCTCTGAGGGGTTCTTTCGAAGTTGTCATACATTTAGTTTTTTTGCTTGAGATAGTCATGTTGTACTTCTTTCCCGTGAGATTGAACGTATTTAGTAACCTTTGAAGATTATCCTCATTTTCGGCACATATCACGGCATCATCGGGATAGCAAAGTATTTTTATTTCTGTATCACCCATTTTGTATCCCTTTCATTATTTTTCATTATTTCATCCATAATTATGTTGAATAGAAAGGGACTGAGTAAGTCTCCCTGTCTGATACCACTGTTGACGTATAGGTGTTGATAATTTGCAGTTAACGCGAATCTGGGACCCTATTCTCAAACACTGACATATTTTGTCGCATGCGAGAAATCCTCTTTGTCGAAGAAAATCTGAATAACGTTATTCTCAAAAGTCACCTTTGCAAATTTTTGATAGACAAATTGTAGAATGGTCAAAGGCAGCCGACAATTTATGTCGAATGCGCGAGAATTTCATTACTTGCGAAATTTGTAGTTATCATTATACATGTTAATTTTTGTTAATTTATATGGGAAATGAAACCACAATCCTTTTTTATGTTTTTATTTCAACGTTAAAAAAACATAAAATAAATACACCATAAGGAATATACAGAAGCTATCAATAGTTTTGTTTGGTACTTTTTCAGATATTTTTGTAGAGAGAAAATGGCAGTTTTATTAATGGCCATTGAAAATTTAGAAAATCAAGAAATGTATTAACGGCCTCGAGAGAGACGAGGAATATGTAGAAAAGTTTTTACATTATTTTCATCTCATAGAAAGTTTATTAAAACGTTCAAATTAACTAAAGAATTAGGTAGAGACTAATACCTAATTAATCTAGAACCCTTAATAGAACAAGGGAATCGTTAAAGTGCATTACATCTCTTGAAGATTGTATCCGATTTTCCGATTGTATCATAATAGGTATATAGATATTATTAATCTAACCAATATAATACTAAAGTAAGTGTAATTGTAAGTATAATTGGAAACACTAATTTAAATGTTATGAGTATTGTTAGTCATATGCCAAGCTTCTATTACTAATTCTAAGTACTAATTGTAATCGTAATTTGCTGGTTTTGAATGAAGCTTTTTAATTTTTGCTTGCATGAATCCACCTTAAACACGAGCCTCAAACAAAAAACAATCCAATCTACCACACAAATACAAATTGATACAAATATAACTATCAAAAAACCAAAACTCACATCCTACATTGGCATAGAACATATTTGAGAAACGTTAAATCGGTGTTGCCAGCTCCTGATATTCGACAAAATATGCCTGATGCGAATTGGAAGACGAAACCAGTCGAGAATACCACTAATTCAAGTTGTGCGACAATTTTCATAGACAAATGTCGAATTCGAAATATTTTGTTCGACATTCGAGAATAGGCCCCCTGAACTTCATTGTTTGCGTAAATGTTTTCGATGGTATGGATTATATTAATAGGTACATCTCTCTTATACAACAGGTGGATTACGTCATCTAGCCTTATGCGATCATATTTATGATTTTTCAACCAGCTGTCGTAGAATAAATACTGCATCTACATAAGACCTTCCTAATCTAAATCCCTATTGATCTTCTTCCAGAGTTATGATCGTTACATACCAGAAAAAAAATACTTACATTGAAGGGTCGGTCTGAAATCTGAGTCGAAAACTCTCCATGCCTTAGCATGGGCTAGAAGAACGTGTCTTGCGCAAATGTATTCTCCCACTCCGGGTGATACTACACCGGGAGCGTAAGCTCCATCTCCATATCCAACGTGGCAAATTTGCTTGGGTTCGTTAATGGTCACCCAACTCTTTACGTACTTTCCGAAAAGTTTGTAACACAAAGTAGCGTAGTCAGTAAACCAATCCACTACCTGTGGATTCAACCAACCTAAAAGCATATTTATTTATTAGTTAAGTTTGTCTTTAAAATAAGACCTGTACTTTGAATTTTATCCAGTAAGTATTATTTATTGATGACGATAAGCTTTTAACTGATTAAAATACAGGATTCTTCCTAATATCAGCGACAGCAGTGTCTTATGGAATTTTTATCAACAGTAAATACACAAGAGCTTTTTTTTTACCGGAAAATTTTTCGATTCATCGAAAGATTTTGCCAATCAGTAATATTACGAAAAAAACTGAAATGATAAAATCGCGAGACCGAAGGTCTGCGACAAAAGATCGCGTGTATTTTGCTAAGATAAATTAACGACTAATTATATAAAGAAACAATAAAATTTATTCATTCTAAAACAATTAAACTAGTTAAAAGAACAGTTGTTAAAAATACAATTATTAAATATTGGTTGGGGAGTACTGATTTTAATGTTTTCTTCTCGTGTTTCTACGTATGTTGAATATTCTGTTTCCGATGGTCTCAAATTATTTATAAGTTGTTCATGGTGTTCGGGGTCAATTTGGAGGTATGGTTTAATCGATTGTGATGACGAGTGTCCTGTTATCTTAATAAGCTGTTGATCGCTAACTCCTGCTTTGGCTAATTGGGAAACTGCGGTGGCACGATTTGAATGGTTAGTAACTTTATTATTGATTATGTCCAATCCAATTTTTGCAGCAGAATTTTTTGTCCAAACAGATATGGTATTAATACCTAAAGGAACATTTTTGTACCAACCTTTAGAATTTTTATTTTTCCAAAAAGGATTTGGAGTTAAAAATAATCGGTCAGAAGTAATATGTTCATTTCTTTTTTCTACTAGCAAATGGAATAGTTTTACAGGCAAATACTTTCGTCACTTTCATTTCTAGTCAACCATTTGCTGTCTGTTAACTTTTTCGAGCCGCCTTGTGCCGTTTTCGAAAATATGGTGTTATACTCAATTCTACCAGTAGGAAGACCATTTTGGTTCTTTTCTACTTTAAAATAATAAATTTTGCAATTAACAGCTTCTCCTCCTCTCCAAGCCAATTCGTAAGAAGCTATATGAAAGAATCTTTTTTGCAGCCCTTCAGGTTCATTTATATTCCATAGTGTTGCCATTTTTATTTTATCAAATTTCAAACCATATTCGTTAAAATATTTCTGTTGTAACATTTTAGCAGTCGTGTTCCATATTGTTTTGACCGCAAATTCTTTGTAATCTTCTCCATTCTTTTTTTTCATATTGAAAGCCCAATCTTTTAATATTTTTGCTAGATCTTGTATTGTAGTATTCTCTTCCAACTTATAATTTCGGCTTTGACAAAACTCCATGAATTGTTTCCATATTGATGACTTCGTATTTTTTGTTGACTTCGGTATTGACTCTTCAATATTTTTTGTAATTTGTTCATGTGAAACCTCTCCAAATCGGTTCATACTTTATGTTTTTTGCAAAGAAAAGGTAGTATTGTTTTATATTGTTAAATTTGACAATTAAATACCTGTCAACAATAATGCAAAATTGATACACACCTACTAGATTGAGGAACATGCGATAAAAAAAAGCGATAAAAAAGGATGCACCTTTTTTATCGATGTCAAAATGACAAAATAGTTTGTAGGTATATGAGATTTTAACATTGGAGTTAATTTATCGAAGGTAATACCACGAGTCCTTAAAATTTTATCGATAAACTTTTAGTTTCGACGAAAACTTTTTTATTTGGCAAAAATATGAAAAAAAACTGAATGTTATAAAATACATTCAGATAAAAAAGATTCAGTTTGTTTGAGTAGTTTTGACAAAAATAAAAGTTTGGGTCTGGAAAATAAAAATTTATCTAGTAAAATTTTACAGGACGAGTGATATTTGAGAAGATTATTTTTTGAACCATTCTGTACAAAAACCACTTTATTTAATAATTTATCGATATATTTTCACTAAATCTATTTTCGATGTTAGACTCAATTTTTAATTATAAAAAGTAAAGATTCGATCAACAATGACAGGTTTAAATTCAAATTGCGTGTATTTTATGTTGGCTACTTATGATCTAATTTATTAAAACATTAATAATCAAGAAACAGAAAGGAAGTGGGTTTACACATAATAATATTTAATAAATACATTGTTTTTAAAAGAAAATACTCATAATCTTTTGAACTTTCAATAACTTTAACAAATAATATCTTCTCAAGATTACGGTTATAGTTACACTAGCAGGATAAGTAAATGGGAGGGGTAACGACATTCAGTGGTATTATATAGATAAGAGGGCAAGTGAGGTATGGGAAACGAAAAAGTCAAAGGACGCTGGCATTAGAACTTGCAAATGTTTTGAATGGATTTCTTTTTTCTTTTTATGACAGTTTTATAAATCTTTCTCATTCTTTAACAGGAGCTACTTTATTGACGTAATCAATGCCGTTACCCCTCATATTGATTTAACCTGTAAACTAGATAGTATTGACAGTTGTGAGCACTGTAAAAACACGGTTATAATTTGAATAAACATTTATTCTTATACCTATTTAAATAATGTTATTAAGAGAAAATTGCCAAAATGAAAATTATTAGGCATATCTATTTGAAGTTTACCTACAAGACCACATTTTTATCTATTTAAAAGTTTTAAATGCATGCACCAGGTTAGTTTTAAAGTACCTACCTTTTATTGTCGTTCAGATGAATTGAATTGTGATAATATTAACAATAGTAGATTATACCACTAGGAGTAGAAGTGACTCTTTTTGTGTTGAGTCCTTAGTTTGCAGCCGAAGTTAAGCTGAGGCTGCAATCAGGACGAAACACAAAAAGGACGTTTTACTCCGTGTAATATATACTATTTTTTCTTCAAGCATGTAAAATAAATAAACTAATATATTTACCTACCTTAAACAACAAACTTTAGTTCTCACAGTTGTCAAAGTAGTTGGTATTCGCGTATTGGAAAATAATCAATCACAATAACGTAACTGTTGTTTAATATATATTTTTTTTAATTTGGATAATTGACAAATATTAATTAAATATTTTGTATAAATATTGATGAATAAATCGGTATTATTATTTAAGAAATTTTAAATGAACCTTACTTTATGACGTCATAGGCTCCGCCCATAATTTACTTTATCTCCCATGGCCTTTTAAATACTTTATCTCCCAGTAATCAATAAACACGTACTTTTACTACGTATATACATGCACATAAAGATGCATTTATTGACCGCTTAAAGAAAAAATATATTTTAGAATATTTTGATAATATAAATGAATATTGATTTATAGTTACTTATAAACAAGAAAATTACCACATGTGTGTATAACCTTAGGATTGTTTTTGGACTTATTATAATTGACAGTGGTATTTTTTGTGGATTTACTTCTAGACCCTCTTTTTATCATCACCTGTCAACTGAATAAATATAAGTTGTAACATGTCTATCGTCATGTCACCTTGCACTATTATCGACCGTAAACGATATTCCGTCTTGAGCTAGTCTATTTAATGAATCGTCAAGCAATTTTATATCCTAAGAACAATAAATAACTGCACAGTTAAACTAAACTTCCACTATTTATTCGGTAGTTTCGTATGTTAACACTCCTAATACTAAAGTAGCTAAAAAATTAAATAGTATCCTAAACAATTATGGTTACACATCTAAATATTCAGTACAAAATTCATTAGATTTGATCAAAAAATTGAATAAATGTAATTTACAAAATAATACTAAATTAGTATCGTTTGACGTAACTAATATGTTCTCAAAAATACCTCCTAAAGAATGTATAGTTCTAGTTAAAAAGCTATTAGATGAAAGAAATATCCATCCAGGTATAATATCAGACATAATTGATTTATTTGATGTATGCATTAGTCAAAATTATTTTACTTTTGATAACAAAGTTTATATTCAAAATGAGGGTCTTCCCATGGGAAGTCCTATTTTGGCAAATATATTTATGGATAATTTAGAAAACAAAATCTTTAATTCTAGTTATAAAAACAATATTGTATTTTGGTATAGATATGTTGATGATGTGTTAGCAGGTTTTGTAGGTAGCGAACGGCAGTTAGATATATTTTTTAATTATATTAATACCTTGCATCCTAAAATTAATTTTACTTTAGAAGTTGAAGAAAATAATTCAATTAATTTTCTAGATTTAAGAATTGAAAAAGTTAATAATTCATTAAATTATTCAATATACAGAAAACCTACACAAACAGATGTAACCATACCATATAATTCAAATCATCCACTATCACATAAATTAGCAGCTTATAATTCCATGATAAAGCTATAAAAGCATGAAAGCTATAAAAGTATTACATATTGTGGAAATATTTCCAATGCAATTTCAATCGGCAACATCAGCATTAATATCATTTAAAACACAAAATAGTATTGGAACAAAATTGTTAAATGTAAAAACAAAATTACCAAAATTAAAAAATTCTGGTGTTTACAAAATTAATTGTCCAAAATGTAATGCAGTATAATATATAGGTCAAACACAAAGAAATTTTGAAGTAAGATTTAATGAACACTTAAGAGCATATAGATTACAACAACCAGATAAGTCGAAGTATGCAAAACACCTACTGGAACATCCAAACTCACTTATACACACCATTGACATTCATATACTACACATTTGTGATAAAAAACAAAATTTAGATTTTCTAGAAGAACTTGAAATTAAAAGACATCTAGCAGATCAACAGTTTAAAGTAGTTAATGAACAAATAAATCTTGGAAGTTCTCCACTATTAAACTGTTTACTTTGATTGAGTCTTCATTTTATACATAGATAAGACATTATTGTAACATAAATATATTAAGTTATTGTAAAGATCAGCATGATATAGTTTTTTCCTGGTTTTTCTATATCATTGCACAGTTATACTGATCTTAGAGGGAAATACATCCAGGATAATCCCTTAGGGCTAATAACATCTAGGCTTTAATATTGTTATGTCTTATTACTTCCTTACTTGGTCTAGCCTTAACTCCTTATCAACATCAAGTACCTAGTTACAAACAAACAACATGTAATTTCAATATGTCAATCTGACGATGCTAGTTATAGCGAAATACTGATCTTGTGAAATTGGTTGTTGCAAGATACAACCCCCTAAGCTGGAGCCTGACATCCCTAAGTTGGAGCCTGGCATCTCTAAGTTTGATTCGAGTTACAGTCAAGATACCTCTAAGTTTGATTCGAGTTACAGTCAAGATACCTCTAAGTTTGAGTCGAGTTACAGTCAAGATACCCCTAAATTTAGAGCCCAGTTACCGCTTATGTATAGACAGTCCTTCCAACCACTTCTGCACTATTAAGAAATACTATCACATCCCGAGCAGCCAGAACCATTAAAGAACATTCCATCTCTCCACGAAGAAGCTGAAGGCGCCCTCCTAGACAGCACAGAAACTCAAAGTTAAGTCCTCTTTTTACAACTCCAGTTCATTATCAGCAAGTACTTACATTTTCAATAAATAAACAATAGTTTTAAAAAACAGTTTCATTTGTATACCTTAGACTATAAGTCTTAAGGGTGTAGCGTGGCCGGTATTTTATTTCAAGTAGCTTCTTTATTTGTTTAATTAAAGTAATTGCAAGGTGTTTCTATCTTTCTCACCTTAGTTTTTGTGTAGTCTGTTTGCTTAATCGATAGCGTTCAAAAGATAGTGTCGCCCTTTTTACTTATACATCACAATCCTTCCTGTAGTGAGCTTAACTTGGAGTCGAACCACCCCCTGGAGAGGGTCTCTTAGCTGGGATCTCTTTTGGAGAGTAATTTAGTAACAAATGGGCTCCCTGCCTTTTTGGGACTAATTTAGTTACAAATTGGCGCCCACGAATATAGTTACAAAGTTCAGATCTATTGTAGTTCGGTAAAACCGGGAAGGGGAACAAAAACCATTAAGATTGAATAGACCCGTAGATATAAGATGAAGGAGTGAGGAAAGAAATGGAGGAATTGATTAGAAGCTATTATGGTGGCAAGGGAGAGGAATGGGATAAAACTTGCGGGGATGATGGCGGAATGGGAAAATGCCGAAGCATTTGATGTGGAGGGATTCAAGGTAGCAAGATGTATGGTAAAGGACCAGAAAAAGGTGAAGACTTTAAGGAAGAGAATAAATGCCATGTAAAAGCGACATGGTCAGAGGATAGGGGACACTGGTTAGTAAACATTCAATGTAGTAAGGGAGAGAAGGCATAGATGAGGACGAGGAAAAGAGGAGATGTTTGATAAAATATGAGTTATATGACAACAAAAAAAATTAACAAAAAACGTTTGTCAAAAAAATAAAAGAATTAAACTCTTTAATAACTTTAACAAGGCATCATCCGTTTTCTGCTATAATTTTTGTCATCATAAAACTATACCTACATGCTATTAAAATATGTTGCAATTAGCTGATGGTATCAACTCTGGCTATCACTACTACACTATGTACGACAAAATTTGAAAAATAACGATTTCTGTTATTCTTCAGATAGTTTTACAACCTCTTTTCTAGTCGTTTAGAAATTGAACCACAAATATCTACCATCAGAAAATTATACAAAATAGCATAATGACCGGTTTGAAGATGATAAACAAAAATATTGAATATTTTTACCTCCTTGTTTTTCGAGAGCAGTAGGTATATCCCAGTGGTACAAAGTAACCATGGATTCAATTCCATTAGCTTTCAATTCTTCGAATAAATTTGTGTAATAATTGATTCCGGCTTGGTTGATGTTGTCTAAGGTACCGTCGGGTAAAATTCTTGCCCATGCAATAGAAAATCTGCAAAATATTCAATTATTTTATTAAAACAAACAAAACGGATGTTTTGTGTACCTGTAGTAATTAACTCCGACTTCTTTCATGCATTTTACATCTTCTTTGTAGAGATGGTAAGAATCTGTCGCTACATCTCCATTGGTTCCATCGTTGACTTTTTCAGGATGTTGGTGGAAGAACGTATCCCAGACTTGTTCGCCTTTTCCATCCAAGTTCCAAGCTCCCTCAATTTGGTAAGCGGCTGTGGCGACTCCAAACGTAAATCCGTCTGGAAATTTCTTGTTGGTTACTGTATAATTAGCAAATTCGTCATCCCCATCGGTGGCTCTGATTAAAAATTGAACAAATTGAATGATTTTGAACTTCAAAGATATTTATTAGATACATACCCAAGAGCCAGGACTCCAAACAAAACCAATAAGCTAACGTATATTTTCATTACTTTAAGATGAAAATATCGAATGTTGGTAAAGTTGATTTGTAATAGATTATCAAATCAATCTTATCTGAACATGTCAGGAGTTGATAATGTTACTCAATGTAAAAAACAAACTACTTCTTGTTAATACTTACTTATCAATTTTTGTAATGTACTAAATAAAAAAAATAATAATAAGAAAAGTATAAGATTGATATTTTAGAGGGTAATCTTGTATTTTTACCATCCCCCTATTTAGTTTAGTTTTGATTACTTAAGTAAATTTAATTATTAAAAAGATGCGTGATAATATTTATAAATGAAAGGAGTTTTAATGCCAAAATTCTTAAATTATAAATTAGATGCTAAAAACTTCCCTTTTGACAAATGACTCACCCTTTTTGACCACCTTAGCACAGTGGTAAAAAATCGGACAGACGAGATCAATGCGTAGCGTTAGACTAACGTGGGGCTCAGCAGAGGGCATGAAGGTACGAATAGGAAGAAACTCAAAACAACAAAATATTATGGGCAAGCTTTGATTACTACATGGTGTGTTAAAACGGCAACATTTACAGACATAAAACCATAGCAGGTATTGAAGATTATGAACGCAAAATCCTATTCACCTACCCACTCGTTTATGTTTCTTTTATTTTATCATTTTTTTATTCTTATGCCCAGGTACCTTCTCGAATGTATTGGTTCCTACTATTAGGATAGTCTTTTAGTGTATAAAGGAGAGGACAAAAGGATAGTGCCCTACCGGCCAATTAGTCTCACTTCATTTCTGTTGAAAGCACTTGAGAAAATTCTTGATGGGCATATTAAGGAGGGACCATTAAGAGAACATCCTCTCAGTACCCACCAGCATGCATATCAGGAAGGAAAATCAACAGAAACGGCACTGGACAAAGTAGTCCACAAGATCAATCACTCCGTGATTAATGGAGAGATTGCTCTGGTTACCTTCCTGGTTATAGAAGGAGCATTTAATAATGCATGAAACGGTGGAGCTTATCTTGTGTAACTGCCGAGAGCACGAGATAATAAGGATCAATAAATTTGGTCTGCGTCTACTCGAGCCCAATGACTTCACCCACGATCCTGATGAGCTTCATCAGGGGCATAGGGCTGATAGAACGACTATAACCTAGTGGTGAGCCAAAATAGATCTTTCAGGTCTCAGTGGAAGGAACGTTAAACGACATAGTTCTAGCCTTGCTATCGAAAAACTGACTGCACCAGTCGATTCAGCAACTAAAAAAACCCTATTTTCCACATTTTCAAGCATTTCAAAGAAAAATAAATTTTACTTAAGAAAATGGCAAGGCTAATACCTTTGAATTTGGTGTCTTCAAAATTTGGTGAAAATCTAAATTATTTTATTTTTGGTAAAAATGGTCTAGAACCACTAATTCAACCACGTAGAATACGAAAATGGCGTTAAAATTGCAGGATTACGGATAGTTTCCAGCAAAAATGGCATCCATATGGCACCACTTCCCCCGAATGCAGATTTAACATGGTTCTAGACTTGCTATCGAAAAACTGACTGCACCAGTCGATTCAGCGACTAAAAAACTCTATTTTCCATATTTTCAAGCATTTCAAAGAAAAAAAAATTCTCAAGAAAATGGCAAGGATAATAATACCTTTGAATTTGGTGTCTTCAAAATTTGGTGAAAATCTAAATTATTTTATTTTTGGTAAAAATGGTCTAGAACCACTAATTCAACCACGTAGAATACGAAAATGGCATTAACATTGCAGAATTACGGATAGTTTCCAGCATCCATATGGTTTTAAGCATCCTTAAACCAACCATTAGACTCCATGCCAGTTAAGTTTGACTTTGAGACACTTTTGAAGTGGTTATAGGAAACCGTCATACGATTAAAGAAGTCGAACCAGAGCTGGAAGAGTACTCACTGGTGTGGTACACAGATGAGTCCAAGTAGATGATAGGGTTGGAATGGGAGTAATGAGACCGAATTTTTGGTTTTCCGAATCCCTTGGTAACCCCCAACTATCTTTCAGGCGGAGATATATGTTATGGATGTTAGTGCCAAGGATTGTCTTCGTAGAGGCAGCCAGAGAGCAAACATCTACGTTCTTACAGAGAGTCAGACAGCTTTAAAGGCTCTGAGTTTTTTACTTATGAGCCAAAGCAAGTCTGTGAATGTAAACAATCCCTTAAGAAACTGGTAAGAAACAACAAGGTCGCCTTGATATGGGTGGGTCGGGTGACAGATGGATAATAGGTAATGAGGAAGCTGATAGACTCGCCTTGGTTCGGAAACCTTCTGTGATCTTACAAAAAGTCACATCAAAAAGGAATTCCATTCCTGGGAATAGAATGAACTACGATCACCGGAGGAATATGCTAGGACTGAGGCAAGCTAAGAGGTTTGTTGATATATCACCTGAAAAAGCAAAATACCTTTTCAAAATGAGTAAAAAAGATATAAAATTGACCGTAGGTCTTCTCAATGGCCACTGCCTTTGGGGGTATCACTTCAAAATAATGGGCAAATCGGAAAGTAAAAACTGTCGATTCTGCGAAAGCGCTAAAGAAACGGCGGAACATATACTATGCGAATGCAAAGCATTGTTCTGGAAACGGCTTAAATTCTTAGAAAGGATTGCTCTGAATTCGCAATTTTCCCTCTAGAAAGCTGCTTAACTTCGCTAGAAGTATTGGCATTCTAGAGTTCAAGTAGATTAAGGTAGGCACAAAAGATCTTCATAGGTTGAAGAGCAGAGAAGTCTGACTGGCTTATACAGCCTAAGAAAATCTAATCTATTAAAATTATTATGGTTGGGTTCATTTGTTGTGATACTGTTACTTTCCCTGGGGGTTGGGTTACCTACCAGGCGCGTCTCCAGGTGGCGGATAGGAGGACGGTCAGGACTTATGTCTTGATTAGTGGCAGTCATAAGTAGAGTGAGGGGGCCTAAAAAAACCCCAAAAGCTTTTGCGGAAACTGCCGCCGCGGACCGTGGCAGGAGGCAGTGCTCGATATGGTGCACGTCGACAACCTCCCTAAGCTGACAAAAGCCACCCTCTGGATCCCGAGCGACGCACACGCTGACCTCGGTGAAAAAGAGGATGTGCTGCGTCGGCTTAGTCGCCAAAACCCTGAGCTTCGTGTGGATGGATGGTGTTCCTTCCATTACGAAGCAAAGGAAAACCCTAAAGGGCACCTTTTCGTCTTCGGTATCGGGGACGAAGAGATGAAAGTCCTGGAAAAAAGGTCAATGAGGATGAGCTACGCGCTTTCCTCATTGATCCTCAAAATCAAAAAGGCGGAGGCTGACACGGTCGAGCCATCTTCAATGATGGCGATCGATAGTGCCTCAGCAGAGGAACCGCCTAAGTCAAGTGACGGCGAGGCCAATCCACCCCCAACCGTGGAGGAGTCGATGGCCGAATAATAAGAAGCCCTAATGTACCGAAATTAATCTTCAATATGTCCCAGGATACAAAGAAGGTAAATATAATTCAGTGTAATCTTCAACACAGCAGAATGGCTACGGCAACACTATGCCGCCATCTCGATGTGTCAAAGGATACACTAGCACTCATCCAGGAACCCTGGATAAGACAAACGAAAATATTAGGTTTAAGCAATCTAAAAGGTTTAATTTTCAGCTTCCCTAGCAATCACCAACCTAGGACCGCAATATACGTTCCTAGAAAATTCAAGGCCTTTTCCATGTCGCACTTTTCAACATCTGACCTTACAGTGGTCAAAGTCGAATATAAGCAAAAGGGTCAAAAGAAAGTGATGATACTGGCATCCGCATACCTCCCCTCGGACGCTGCTGAACCACCACCTAGCAGGGAACTGGAGGACCTTGTGGAACACTGCCTCACCCATAAGCTTGAACTGGTAATAGGCTGCGACTCGAACGCACACCATGTTAGCTGGGGTAGCAGAGTTATCAACACTAGAGGTAAGTCGCTTTATGATTACATAACTAGTAAGAATCTTTGCATTCTAAATAGAGGTACTGAACCAACCTTCATAAACTCTCGTAGCCAAACACGAATAGATATCACATTATCTACCATAAAAATTTGTAATAAAATTTCCAGCTGGCATGTATCTGACGAAATTTCTATGTCAGATCATCGCTGGATAAAATACGAAATAAACTTATCACTGTCAACCTCTGAACTAACTAGGAACCCCAGGAAAACGGACAGGACTAAATACGTCCACCTTTTGAACGGGTCCCTGAGTAACATCAAGGAAATGACGTGTAATAGCAATGTCGAACTAGAAAGTTACTATGTAACTACGCAAAACATCATAAAATATGCCTATACGAAATCCTGCCCCCTCGGAAAGGTCGAACTAAGCGGTGCTACCAATCCCTGGTGGAGCCGTGAGTTGGATCAACTGAGGGCAATGGCGAGAACATCTTTTAACAAGGCTAAGAATACCAAACTCAAAGAGGATTGGAACATATATAAGTCCCACCTCAAAGAGTATAAGAAACTCATTAGACAAAATCAGAGAAAAGCCTGGAAAAGCTACTGTGACGAAATTGAAGAATTTCCACAGGCAGCCAGACTCCAGAGAGCTCTCTCGAAAGACCCGTACCGGAACATTGGCATACTAACCAAAGAGGATGGCACAAAAACTGCCAACCTGAAGGAAAGTCTGGAACTGCTAATGTCAACGCATTTCCCCGACTCCAGATTTCAAAATATGGCTACCTGGAGGGACGAGGAACAACACTATCCTACGGACGACGACTGGAGAATAGCAAACCAGATTGTCGACGAAGACAAATTAAGGTGGGCCATTCTGAGCTTCTCCCCCTTTAAATCACCAGGAACTGACGGCATATATCCAGCCCTACTACAGTGGGGCCTGGAGGTGTTGATGCCGCACCTGGTAGGAATCCTCAGATCCTCTTTGGCACTGAGGTACATTCCTAAAGGTTGGAGAGAAGTCAAGGTGGTCTTTATACCTAAACCAGGAAGATTGGACCACTCCATCCCAAAGGCATACAGACCCATCAGTCTCACATCGTTTACAATGAAAACTTTGGAGAGGCTATGTGAAAGGTACATAAGAGATGTAGTGATTACGAGTAATCCACTACATCCAAATCAGCATGCATACACCCCAGGGAAATCTACAGATTCGGCACTCCACCTTGTGGCCGGCCGCATCGAAAGATCGCTGGACAAGAAAGAGTCCACCTTGGGCGTATTTATTGACATCGAAGGTGCGTTTGACAAAACCACCTACCCTAAAATAACCAATGCTATTACTGAAAGGGGCATTCCCCAGACAGTTAATGGATGGATATTCAATATGCTCTCCCAGAGAGCAATAATAATGAGCGTGGAAGATGTCACTATAAGAGGCCTGGTTGTCAAAGGATGTCCACAGGGAGGGGTGCTCTCACCTCTACTGTGGAACTTGGTCTTAGACTCCTTACTCAACCGCCTGAGCAGTGAGAACTTCTACACTATTGCTTATGCAGATGACCTAGTGATTCTGCAAACAGGAAGGTTCGAGGAAACACTCTGTGCTAGAATGCAAGAGGCCCTCAATATCATAGAAAGCTGGTGCAAGGATCACTCACTGTCATTAAACCCACAGAAGACAGAGATGGTCCTGTTCACAAAGAAAAGGAGGCTTGTGAACCTTCGGGCTCCAAAACTCCTAAAAACTGAATTAAACTTCTCTGCAGAGGTGAAATATCTAGGGATCACCTTTGACAGCAAGTTAACATGGAACTCTCATCTGGAAAACAGAGTCAAAAAAGCATATATTGCCTATGAACAGTGTAGAAGAACCATTGGTCGTACCTGGGGTTTGTCACCAAGGGTCACGGAGTGGATCTACACTGCAATCATAAGACCTATGCTAACCTACGGCGCGATTGCCTGGGGAGTAAAAACAAACCAGTTGACAGTCGTCCGCAAACTTGACCATATACAAAGAACAGCATGCCTTAACATAACAGGAGGTATGAGAACTACACCAACTAGAGCGATGGAGGTGATCCTCGGTCTCACCCCACTTGATATATATATCAAGGAGGTGGTTTTGATGACCATGCTACGGCTCCGCTCTACTGGTACACAACTTGTAGCAGAATCTGGTGAGTCGAGGTGTGGTTTGTGGCGCGAAGCTATAAACGAGCTTCCAATGCTACAAGCAAATACAGAATCGATTTCACCAAGATATGCCTTTCACAGGCCCTACAAGATAATCATTAATGACAACGCTCAAAATGCATTGGCGACAGGTACTATATGTATCTTCACCGATGGATCTAGGACAAAAAGAAGGTTCAGGATGTGGAATTTACTCCAGATCCCTAAACCTAAATATAAAATGGGCAATGGGTTGTAATGCAAGTATAGCTCAGACAGAGCTAACTGCCGTCTCCATAGCCGCAAAAGAGATTACCATAAGAGGAATCACTGGCAAAAACATCCGTATCCTTACGGACAGCAGACAAGTACTATTAGCCCTGAATAGGCCACGGATCACATCAGGACTAGTATTAGAATGTCACATGGCCCTTACGGAAGCCTGCTACAACAATGTGGTTACTCTAGGCTGGATAAAAGGTCATGGAATTTCTAAAGGCAACCGCATAGCTGACTCGTTGGCTAGAAAAGCTGCCTCCCAAAGGCTCTTGGGACCCGGTAGTCTTGTCAGCTTGCCGGCATCAGCGGTGGTTGACCTAGTAAAGGAACGCTCCCTTGACAAATTCAGGGGAAGATGGGACGAAGAAAAAGGTTGCTTACTATCCAAGGAACTTCTGAAATATCCGAATAGCAAAGCAGCCAAGAAATACGTGGCCATGACCAGAAAGGACCCGCGGTTGGTCACAGGTATACTTACTGGCCATTGTCATTTACGAAAACATCTAAACAGGTTGGGTTTATCTGACAGCCCACTATGTAGAGGATGTGAACAAGAGGATGAGACAGTTGAGCACGTCCTTTGTGACTGTCCGGCACTCTCTCTAACAAGACTTTCTGTATTCGGCGAGAACTGGCTAACACATGCCAACTTGAGGGAGCTGCCTACAGGCGACGTCATCACCTACTTTAAACAGGTAGGATGGTTGACTTGCCAATAGGTTAGGCTCAATCTCAGAAGGACGCACAATGGGCCAAATGTGACCTAAGTGCTGTGGGGCGACCCACCCTTCCAGAATTACAGATACAGATACAGATACTGTTACTTTCAATAATCTGTCAGCCATGGTTGCTTTCTGAGTAAACGCACTAGACCAACTCGAGATTAGTTTTCAAGAAGGAACCAGCTCGCCTTTAGATGAGATAAACAGTGAAGTTAAGTTGTATTATTTTATAAGTTATATCTAAGGATCAACGTACTTTTTTTGTTAAAAAAACATTAATTTAACTTTATTTTTTGAACAATAAAACCCGAAATGTCAACAAAATTCTTTATTAGATCATGACATTATTTAATTATCCACACATTGATCGACCAAGCATTTAGTCTTGATTGTGTTGGAGTAATATGTAGACGAATCTCTGGCGATTCGTGGTAGAGACGGATCCGATTGGTTAACGAAATAGATTCCTGATTTACCACTGAAACCAATTTTAATAATATATTGTGTAACCAGTTCACAAAGTTGTCGATTGGCCACGAAAGCGAAGTGGCTTGAGTGGATAATCGACAAAGACGCACGAGTTGCACATACTTTTTTGTACCACAAATTAATTAATTAAATAATTAATTATAAATATATTGATGAAATCAATTTTAAACAATTTTATATCATTTATATCACTAAAATAATATATTGTCCTTAATATTATGGTAAAAGTAGCTTTTGTATTAAAATTGATTTCCGTTAATTATGTACAATTGACATTATTTCACTGTTTTTACAAAATATTACCAGCATAGACATCTTTATGTTAACCGATAAAATATAGGTAGTGAATTTATACTGAAAATATACAGTGTGTAAAAGCCATTCTCTATTCAAAAATGTTATTGTTTTTAAATTTAATGCAAAAATTAACATAAAAAAAATTAAAATCATGTTGTTACCGAAATTCGCTAAAATATACTCAAAACTTATTACAATATACTTAAAACTTATTTCCGTTTAGGTCTTGATATTGAGAAAATGAACAAAAACCATAGCAATGTGGTTTTTAGATGGTAACCATTAAAAAACTTTAAAGAATTTCCGTGGCAACACTATTTTAACAAGCAGTAGTAAATTGTTTTATTTAAGTTGTCATTGTTGTAATTTAAGTATAAAGTTTGTTCAATTCAATTCTGAAAAATGGTTAGATTAACAAAAATGCATAAAATAACAGTTTTACAAATGATTCGTTACGGAGATAACATCCGAACACAACAGGAAGTAACTCGCCTATTTCATGAGAAATTTCCTAATTTACCGCCTATATCCCAAGGAACAATAAGTAAAATAGAAAAGCAGTTTCGCCAGTTTGGTCATGTAAGGCAAATAAAAAAAGCAGCTGCCAATGCACTGAGTGATGAACTCAAATTAGATGTGTTGCTTGAGTTTCAGGAAAACCCACATACAACGAGTAGACAGGCATCCACTACATTCAATGCTAGCCATACATCGATAGCAAACATTTTAAAAGAAAATAAATTGCATCCGTATAAGATGATACCTACTCAGGAGCTCATGGAAGACGATTTTGATGTTTTCTGATGAGTGTACTTTTTTACTTAACGGTCATGCTAATCGGCAAAATTGCCGCTACTGGTCCACGGAAAATCCTCACTGGATGAGAGAAGAACACACTCAATACCCTCAAAAGGTTAATGTTTGGGCAGGGATTGTAGGGAACAATATCATTGGTCCCTTTTTTATTGAGGGCAACTTGAAGGGCAACAATTATTTGGCACTACTTCAAAATGATGTCATTCCAACGTTGGCAAATTTATATCCTGATCCAGCGAATACGATATGGTTTCAGCAGGATGGAGCACCACCACATTACCAACTTAATGTCCGGCAGTACCTCGATACAATATTTCCCAATCGGTGGATAGGGAGGCGAGGATCGATTGAATGGCCAGCGCGATCACCTGATCTTACATTATTAGATTTCTTTTTATGGGGATATGTGAAGAGCCATGTGTACAAAACTAAACCTTCTGATTGAAATGGCTTAAAAGAACGAATAACGCTTGCGATTAGGTCGATCACGCCTGATATGTTAAATAATGTTAGAAGACAGTTTTATTTGAGATTAGGATGTTGCCAAGACATTCGCGGAGAACATTTTGAACATCTACTTCATTAACATTCATAGTTCTTTTTCGTGTTCTACATTTTATTACGTTTTGCATTACATTTTAGTTTTTGATTGTATTTTAGCGAATTTCGGTAACAACATGATTTTAATTTTTTTATGTTAATTTTTGCATCAAATTTAAAAACAATAACATTTTTGAATAGAGAATGAAGAGACCTTTCAAATGATATATCACAAGCCTATACTTCCCATTTAAAAAATTGGGGGTTGTACCTGTCATTCTAAGGGGGTTGAAGGTAGGGGTTGCATTTTCACGTTAAAGAATGTCAAGTTATAATTTAAATTTGACGTGTTTCGGGATTTTTTATAAATATGTACAGTAACCGAAATAATGAATTTATTCCGTTTGGCTTTTACACACTGTATACCTAATTACAGTTATTAGATTAATATAGTATAAAACATCTGTTGATATTATACTTATTATACTCTTATCTAATATTTGAAATGTTACAATACCTAACTTTACTCATTTTCATAATTACTATGATGTTTAAGTTAACAAATAATTAAAAATAAAACTTACATGAAACCCATAGTCCATTCAAAGTTGTCCATTATAGTCCAAAGAGTGTACGCAGTAACCGGCACTCCATCATGAATAGCGTCGAGCAAATGACTCAAGTAGTTCTGAAAAGATTTAAAAAATTATTCTTTTTGTTTCTAGAAGAGATAAATGGTTTTTAATATACAAAAGAAGAAATTAAAAATTATGTTTAGTTACCCTTATGTAATTGATCCTGTGGTTGTCGTGGAGAGATCCGATCCTGTCAGACTTTCCGTTTTCGGTGATGACAATTTCAATATTACCATAAGTCTTGTATACCCATCTCAAAAGTTTTCCAAAACCCCAAGGAACGACCTGTTAAATACATATAATTAAAAAAATCAAAATTAAATGAATAAATAGACTTTTTATTGCTTTGTACCTTAAAAAAATCAACAGCCGCGGTTTCCCAAGTGTCTTTTTGATAAATATCAGTGCCAGAGTCATCGTCCCAACTTACAATATAGGTAGGAGCGCTGCGAGATTTTACCATGTACGTTGTATAGTGGTTGATGGCCAAAAAATCGTAAGTGCCTAAAGATGTTCAGAATTAAGGTGGATCCTCATCAATAAAATTTGTGTTGTGCCTTAAATTTACAAATTAAGATAAATATTTGCGACGCAAAGTTTAATCTGGTTAAATAATTTAGCACATAAAATTTATTCTTGTGCGTGGACGAATTTCCGTGCGTCGAACCACTGTGTGCAGGAAAATCTCCAGAAACGTTACCGCTAATTTCTCTTTGACTGATATAGCTTTTGTAAAGTTGGTTTCTCTTTATTTTTATATTTATTTATTATATGAAGAAAATTAAAACATTGTCCTGTTGATTCATCAGCAGCTGGCGTGGGTATATTAGTGGGTATATTATTTCCCCGCTGTTTTGTCTGTGTTGTTCTTTAGCGTCTTTTGTATTATATCATTTTCCCGCCAAAATAATATAAAACAATTATAAACAGTGCATATTTTCTTTGTAAAACAAGTGACATGACCAGCGAATGAAAAATAGTATTTTATAAGTAAAGACACTAGTCCACTGTGTCGATTGTGCCACACACACCTCTTTCAAGTTTCAAGTTAACGATTATTGGGCACCCACTAAAAGCAGGGAAAAACAACAAAAAGATCCTGTGTTAAAGAAAATCTGCCTATGGAATAGAGAAGATCGACGATCTACTTGGCAGTAAGTGTCAAAATTCTATCTAGTAGTCAAATCATATTGGGATCTTCGAGCATATATACTAACGTAGAGACCGCAAGCAATAGTAATTGTTTTGTATCAGAGGGGAAACTGTCAGACACTACAGCCAGTGTCGTATCATTTTTAGGGGGTTTGAAATTAATACCTTTATAATACATTTTGAAACATGTAACAAAATATTTTTTAGGCTTGAATTTAATTAGTAATAGTAATTAATTATTTACATGGAATCATAAGATATTTTATAAAATAGAAAGTTGAATTTATGGCATGAATTTCTAGATTTTTAGTATTCTTGATAATATATGGCGGTATATTTGCTTTATGCATTTTCCTATTTCTAAACAAGTGTAAGAGACGCTAATGCATATTTACTTGTAAAACGACCTTGATGATTCATTTTCATATTTATATTTATAAATCACACAAACTCTCAACATATAATATATACTCAAATTAATTTAAAAAATGGCTTTAAAAGTAATATCCAAACACTATTAAATTGTTAAAATAACTGTAGATGCAAAACAAATTGACAATTATGGCATATGTGACAATTCGACTTGACACGCAAATTCAAAACGGATCAATGAGATTGCTGGACACTATATGACATTTATTTCCCCCCCCTGATACAAAACAAAGCTCATTTGGACGCTCTCTCTACGTTAGTATATATGCTCGAAGATTGGGATCAGTGGAATGGATGAGTTCTATACAAGGGAAATGCTGCCAATAAAACGAATAAAAAAATACTGAAATAGATTAGTCCATAAAGAAATTGGTTTTTCCAATAAATTTTTGGTTTTTCTTATATATTTTGGGCCCATTTACCACCTATGTTGTACCCGAAAAGTATGGAAGTATTTTAAGATATTTTTAATTCTGTGTATTTTACATCTTACAGTTGACGAAAAACTCAATGTCAGCTGTCAACACATAAACGTATCGTTAAGGTATTAATGTAGTATCATTCATTTATACAGCATCGTTTGTTTGGCTTTGTTGTTGTTTTTATTTACTGATTTTTATTATTCTTCTTTTATCGATTTGTGTTTCTCTGATCTGCTTTTTTATTGTAAATACTACTGAGAAGAGTTATTCTACCCTGTATTTGTATCTTCGTTGTGATTATACAATACAAACTGCGATGAAGCATTGTGCATACCAAAATTGTAAAAATAGTACAAGAACTTTAGTTAAATGACGAAGACCGAATACCATTAAGTTTATTCCGTTTCCCAAACCCAGACGATGTCCCAGCAGATGCCTCAAATGCCTTGAGTTATGTGGCAACCAAAATCTGAATTTTTCCACAATCAAAAAAACCACATATATTTGTAGTGACCATTTTGTTCATAATTGTGTAGATCCAAAACCCTATTGTAATAATGACTCTACTGAAGCTGAGGTAAATGCAGAAATGGGAAGTTTCTTTAAGGGACCTAAAACTCCAACCATCGTTTTAACTCATTGACAGAATGGTCCTCTAAACGTAAATTTTCTTGTAACATTACCCCAGGTACATCTGTCAGTAAAAGCACTGTAGAATCCATGTCCAACTGAAATCTAATACTAGACTAGATAGGTTGTAAAATGTCTAACTCTAGGCCCAAAATATATAAGAAAAAACAAAAATTTATTGGAAAAACTGCTTTCTTATGGGATTAAACTTTTTCAGTATTTTTTGTTCGTTTTGTTGGCAGCATTTCCCTTGTATAGAACTCATCCATTCTTTTACCCTAGAAGCCTTATCGATGAAAGTACTCGAGGATACTGATGGTTCAGAAATCAGAAAGCAGGTGGTCATACCAAAAACTAGAGTAGCTGACCTACTCCGACAGTTACATGAGAGTCCATCAGAAAATTATCTCGGTGTGAAGGAAACCCTTCCATGAGTACAGGAAGGGTTGTATTGAATAAATAATTTCAATGATGTGAGGACTGGTGTTTGTAGGAAGTGTACTATCTGCGCTGCGAGTAATGGTCCGCAATGAAATAATACAACGTCGGAAGCCTATATTTGCGAGAATCGCTTTAGACATGGCTGGACCATTTCTGGTGACCGAGAAAGGAAATAAATATATGTTGGTAGTTATGGATTATTTCACCAAGATGGTAAAAGTCTACACCATTCCAAATTAAGAGGCCACAACTATTGCAAATGTCTTGAAAAGAGAGTTTATCAGTAGATTTGGAGTACCTTTGGAGATCTATAGTGACCTTGAATTTGGATGCCGTTATGGAGAGGATACAGCTGGAGAAGATTATGTAATCCAGTTAAGTAGAAACATGGACGATATGCATGAGTTGATTGGATTACATCTTCAAATTGCGATACTAAAGCCACGAAAGGATGTTTCGAAGAAGGAGGGAAAGTTTGGCTTCATAACCCAAGAAGACTTAAGTGTTACTCGCCGAAGTTACAAACATCTTGGGAGGGTCCTTACATTTTTAGAAAAATGATGTCCAAGAGACTCCTGATCTTGCCTTACCAACAATTTCCTGTGTGATAAAATTATCTTATTTTTAAAACCTCTAATATAAAATTTTTTGTAAAATTTGCATTTTTAAATTTTCGTTTTTAAACACGCCAGCGGTAGACCTACATTTTTAAAAATGATTTCCAGGTTTTTCTCGATGTTAAGATTTTATGGTGGAAATGTCAAAAAAGACAAACTAATCATTATTAACAGTAAACATTATTTATTAAATTTCGTTTTAGATAGTTTTTTTACCTTTGATAAGTTGAATTTCTTCATCGGAAAACGCTGGCAATCGAGAGACATTATAACCTTGCACGGCGCTAAAGCGACCAATGTTGTCGATCATAACTTGGGGCCAATTTCCATATATGATTGGATTGGCGTACATTCCATACTTAAACGTAATTTTATCAGTATTTATTTTGCAATGAATAATGTTTCTGCATTTTTTTACTTACCACAAACTGGCGTTTGGTTTCGGCGGCGATGGCATCAGCTTCGCTGTAGGTTGCAGGTTCGAACCAATCGGAATCAATAACGATGGAGTTTATGGCTAGATTAATACAAAAATATGAAAAGGCAAGAAATTTAGTAGATTTCTTGAATTTATTGCTCTTTTATTTCTTGATTTGAATTGATCTTTTTTTCATTTTCAATGGTTTGCATTTATAATTTATGTTATTATTATTACAATGTTATATTACGTTTTGTTTCATTTTAAAGCAGTTTTATAACCATTTGTTGTATTATTTTAGTGGACTTTTGCTTTAATTATATTGCGTTTTCTGTTTGCAATGACTTTTATTATAATTTTTCTAACGGTTTATCTAAAATGGTATTTCACTCCTTCATTGCATTTTGCTTTGATTTGTTTTTTATTTACAGCTGTTTTTTGTTTTTTTTTACAATTTGTTAAATTAACTTATAATATCGTTTGAATTGTTGATTGATTATGTATTGCTGTGATTTGTTTTGCATCTATTGTGTTTTGCTCTAATTTGTTTTATTCAGTTGGTTTTGGTATAATTGGCTCATGCTTTAATGGTTTTTCTTTATTATCAGTTATAAAGTTTTTTACATTCTTTGCTTATTGTGTTTTGTTTATAAATAATTAGTTTTGTTTTGCCATTTTGATGCATTTGCTTCTGTTTTATTGAGGTTCTCTCTAAACTGTGGATTTGCCAATTACACCTAGATATTTTGAGAGTCTTTATCTTTTTTAATTATTGTTTGTTCTATTTTTTTCATAATTAGTAATTAGATTTATTGCTATTTACAGATGTATGCTTCTGTTTGGTTGTGTTTATGATTACCTTTATTTAAAACAAACAATGCAATAGTAGATAGTAGTCCTGATAATATAAAGAAAAAGTAATAGTTTTTCAGCAAATTATTATTTTGGCTAGCTCAAATTATGTTTTAGCATTATTATTATTTATATTTTTAACTGTACATACTTACTTTTAAGAGTAGGTCTGAAATCTGAGTCGAAAACTCTCCATGCCTTAGCGTGGGCTAGAAGAACGTGTCTTGCGCAAATGTATTCTTGCACTCCGGGTGATACTATACCAGGCGCGTAAATTCCAGTTCCATATCCACCATGACAAATTTGTTTAGGTTCGTTGATGGTCACCCAACTCTTTACGTATTTCCCGAAAAGTTTGTAACACAATGTTGCGTAATCAGTAAACCAATCCACTACCTGTGGATTCAACCAACCTAAAAGTGTATTTATTCGATAAATTATATCCTAAATTATTAAAGATACTCTATTTAAGACGATATTTATAAATTAATAATTACTATTTACCAGTCAACGGATATTCTTAATGTAATAAGCATATTTTTGGATCTCTCTAAAGATTTTACGCAGTTTTGTAATTATGGAATACGAGGACTAGCATTTGACACAATAAAAAGTGATAGGAGTCAAATAGTCGACATAGACAGAACACTTAGCACCTTTCAACAAGTACTGTAGAGGGTTCCACAAGGTACTGTTCTTGGACCAATATTGTTCCTCTTATACAGTGTGAAAAAAAAACTATCATAGTAATGCTAGTTTGTTTGAAACACCTCAGCAAATTGGTTTGTAATAATTATAACCGCAGGATATTGTAAATATTACAATTGTCGTTTTAATGTCGTTCACTGCAATTCATAATATAGATCAATAGATATACATAAAATAGGTAACACTTTTACAGATGATTGTTGCTCGCCTATTTCATGAAAAATTTCCGAATTTGCAGCCTATATCCCAAGGTATAGTTAGTAAAATAGAGAAGCATTTTCAAGAATTGGGACATGTAAAGCAGATGGAAAAAACAGCTGCCCATGCACTGAGTGATGATATCAAATTTAAAGTCAGCCATACATCGATAAATATATTCAAAGAAAATAAAATAATACCTACTCAGGAATTCATGGAAGACGATTTTGATAGAAATTAATTCCATTTGGCTTTTTCACACTGTATGTAAACAGTAGGTATATTTTAATTAAGTCTTCAGGTTGAAGTTAACACTTTTGCTGGTGATACTGTGACTACATAAACATCTTCGTTATGGATTGGTGTGAATCACAAAATAAAATAATATTTTCAAAATCTCTTTAAAAATGGATAAAATTCAACAAATTTACCAACTACAAAAATCCAAGTGCCTATACTACTGGGCTACCGTGTTTGCATCAATTAAAAGTTGAAAATAATAATGAAATTCTAATATAAAAAATCTCGGCCTTTAAATAGATATTTTGTGTTGAGCCCTCAGTTTACAGCCCTGGCTACAATAAGAACGAAACAAAAAAAGAGTTTTCTACCCCGCGTAATATCTACTATTTTTTCTTCAAGCGCGTAAAACAAATGAAATTAGGCCAAGTTTATTAGACTGGACTGTACCCCTATACTATATAATATACTAAGTGACATAAAAATCCGAACACCCAGTTTAAATGATTTTAATTTCATAAAATTTTGTATAAGTACTTACTGAAGCATAATAAGTAAATGATAAAAACCCTTTTACCTTTAATAATTTGTGGATGCAACCTCCTGTGGTATCTCATTCCAGGCAACCACCAACTCCACTCGAAGTTCTTCTAGAGTCTGAGGAGGACGTTGCACATTGAGTAATCTCCTAACCATCATATCCCACACGTTCTCAATTGAGGATAAGTCGGGAGATCTTGGTGGCCAAGGTAACAATGTGACATCATTATGTTGAAAGAAGTCTATTGTGACTCTTGCGACATGTGGTCGGACATTATCTTGTTGGAAAGTTGGATTAGCCAGGGTGTCAAGATAGGGTAAAAGATGGGGTTCTAAAACTTCTTGGATATAACGCTGCGCGTTCATATTACCTCTAATGAAGATTAAAGGTGATCACGAACCATAAGCTATAGCACCCCAAACCATAACTCCAACAGTTTGATGAACATGCCTTTTAACAAAAAACCATGGATTTCTCCTTTCACCATGTCGTCTTCTAACCCTCGCTCGACTATCGTGCATGCCTAAACAAAATGGAGACTCGTCACTAATACTGACAATACTATTCCATTCCTGATCCCAGAGTGACCGTTCTCATCACCACTCAAGGCGATTACGTCGGTGTTCTGGAGTTAAAGGGAGGACCCAGTGTGGTCGGTATGGAAACAGGCCAAAACGTCTTATTCGTCGGTAAACACTTCGCATGCCAATAATAGGTCTTCCGTGTTCTGCAAACCATTCATTTGCAATTGACCTGGTAGTGGAAAAACGGTCCCTAAGGCCAATAATCTTATAGGCGGCGATCTTCAAGGTCTGTTGTTCTAGGGGGGCGTCCAGAGCCCCTTGCTCTTTGCGTACGGCCTTCTCGAAGCCATATCTGACAACACCTAACCACGGACACTTCTTTGCACTCTAACTGCAATTTCCCGAAAAGAAAATCCCGAAGTCCCACTAGACGACCCCTATTTAAACTCACTAAGTTGACGTAATCGTACGGGTCTCCGTACCCTAGGCATCGTAACCAATTGTAAAGAATGTCAAGAACCAAAATCCGCAAAATTTGGACCTTTACAGCTACAATATTCATTTTTGGATTGTTAGTGGATTTCAAAAAAAGCAGTATAAAAACTGGAATCTTCAACTGATAAGGCTAAATATTTTATAAATTGTTTATTTCAGTAAAATAAATAAATTTTATTAAAATAAAATCATTTAAACTGGGTGTTCGGATTTTTATGTCACTTAGTTGTTACCACTTATTTTTTTTTATTTAAACCGCGAGGTAATTCCTTTTCATCTTTGTCTTAATTGTTCGTTGTACTAATTTTTTGTGAGAAAGGTGAAATTTCTTCAAGAAAACAAACTTGCCACAAATAATGTTAGACGAGGTAAATAGTATCCGGTAGTTTCAGCGTGAGACTGGAAACCTCGGCTCAAGAGCACTCACACATACCGTCAAATATTTTTAGTTACAGTGATCTGACAACGTTGCTCTTAGTAGAGAGAGTTATACTGACGTCAGTGTAAAGTGTAATAAAAATATTGCTTATGGTAATCAGCGAGATAATAGCGTTTTTGAGTTAGATGGAAACCTAGAGATACCAAAAATAGTAGAATAATTAATCAAGTTATAAATGTTTTCGAGCCACATACCAAATATCAAGTTAAATAGGTATACTTCCGGTTTGAAATAATTTGACAAGCAATACTAATTTCATGAATACATTGCTATTACGTATCTGTTGTGTAACTATGGTCTTAACCATGTTTAGTTGTCACAAAATCAAGGCAATACTGAAATGGGAGTAGATAATAGTATATTAAACAACGCATTTCATATGGAATTCTGTTATGACACGAGTTCAAGTTTAAAAAACGAATCGCGAAGCGATGAGTTTTTTAAAGAACGAGTGTCACAACAGCCATATGAAATAAGTTGTTTATAATATTTTTTATATTTTGCCCTTTTTACCATTTTTTAAATTAATTTTTTATTTTTATGTAATTACGAAAATTTTTATTTTAAAAAGTATGTCGGCAGCACTGTGTAATTTATAAAATTTGACAGTTGTGACATTTAAATTATCAAATGTTAATGTTTTAAAATATTTTAAAATGAATAATATACCAATAATAATATATTATATAAGTAAAATATTATATTCATATTCACAGATACTTTCTTAAAGAACAATATAAAATTAATAAATTGCTATTAGCCACAAATGTCATTGTCAATAGTCTTGCCTTTAGATACTTCACTCATGTCGCCAACCATTTAAAACAAAAATTTGCGTGCGTAAAAGTTACATTACGATACGCAAATGCGTTTTATAATGAAGATTTTTATAAGTGCGAAATATAAAATAGTATTTTAAACAACATATGACTTTCTGTTAAGACACGAGTTCAAGCGATGAGCGTAGAAATAAGTTGTTTATAATATTTTTTTATATTTTGCCATTTTATCATTTTTTAAATCAATTTATTATTTGTATGGATATTACGAAAATGTTGATTTTAAAAAGTATGTTGGTAGCACTGTGTAATTTAAAACATTTGACAGTTTCGAAATTTAAATTATCAAATGTAAGTGTTTTAAAATATTTTTTATATTTCGCACTTATAAAAATCTTCATTATAAAACGCATTTGCGTATCGTAATGTAACTTTTACGCACGCAAATTTTTGTTTTAAATGGTTGGCGACATGAGTGAAGTATCTAATGACAAGACTATTGACATTGACATTTGTGGCTAATAGCAATTTATTAATTTTATATTGTTCTTTAAGAAAGTATTTGTGAATATGAATATCATCTTTTACTTAAATAATTTATTATTATTGGTGTATTATTCATTTTAAAATATTTTAAAACATTAACATTTGATAATTTAAATGTCAAAACTGTCAAATGTTATAAATTACACAGTGCTACCGACATACTTTTAAAATCTAAATTTTCGTAATTTACATACAAATAATAAATTAATTTAAAAAATGATAAAATGGCGAAATATAAAAAATATTATAAACAACTTATTTCATATGGCTGTTGTGACACTCGTCCTTTAAAAAACTCATCGCTTCGCGATTCGTTTTTTAAACTTGAACTCGTGTCATAACAGAAATCCATATGAAATGCGTTGTTTAATATACTATTAAAATGATTAATACACCAATATTATATAAGTAAAAGATGATATTCATATTGACAAATACTTTCTTAAAGAACAATATAAAATTAATAAATTGCTATTAGCCACAAATGTCATTGTCAATAGTCTTGTCGTTAGATACTTCACTCATGCCGCCAACAATTTAAAACAAAAATTTGCGTGCGTAAAAGTTACATTACGATACGCAAATGCGTTTTATAATGAAGATTTTCATAAGTGCAAAATATAAAAAAATGTTTTCAGTGTATCTTTCTATGTACTAATGCAGGGCACTAATTCAAATAAAACAAAGAACATAAATTAACAGATGGGATAATATAATAAAATGTATACCGCGGAACATAAATATGATGTTCAGTTGCCTACTTTTTGTATTAACTACTTGGTAGCTCTATTGTCTGTGATAAATTTGGCAACAAAGTCAGTCACTTTCTTTTGGTTCAGAGTACGATGTTAACCAATCGAGAAAGAATATTTTAATATAAATTAAATTAGCTGAAGACACCGACCTTTTACATACTTTAAAGGAAAATGGCTCTCAAAATAGTGAACTTTTCCTTTGAATATCTGGCGATCTAAACGGTAGTTTTACTTTTTAAAAAATGGGAAGAATCTATCGAAAAGTCATCTCACGCTAGAATTACATTTTGTATAAATATTGATGAATAAATTATTGTTTATTATACGAGGTGCATATCAATGTTTGACGTTTTGGTGCTACAATCTTATTGGCTAGTTACTCTGAGCCAATAATATGTCAATAAATTCCCGGTCGGATTCAAACGCTTCAATCAGTATGAGGAACCAAATTGTCGAAGTTGATGTGACTTACAAACAATAAGCCGACGTTCCGCATATGTTTTACTTTTTCATCTGAGATTTTCAATAACAGAAACATTAAGCGACATGTTCGAAAACGATTGATAAGCATATTGAATTATATTTTTACCTCCTTGTTTATCGAGAGCGGTAGGTATGTCCCAATGATACAAAGTAACCATGGATTCAATTCCATTAGCTTTTAATTCTTCGAATACATTTATGTAATAATTGATTCCGGCTTGGTTGATATTGTCTAAGGTACCGTCTGGTAAAATTCTAGACCATGCTATAGAAAATCTGCAAAATATTCAATACATTTTAATTTATTCAAAAAAATTTGAATATTTTGTATACCTGTAGTAATCAACTCCGACTTCCTTCATGCATTTTACATCTTCTTTGTAAAGACGGTAAGAATCTGTCGCTACATCTCCGTTGGTTCTATCGTCGACTCTTTCAGGATGTTCGTGGAATAACGTATCCCAGATTTGTTCGCCTTTTCCGTCCACATTCCAAGCTCCTTCAATTTGAAAAGCGGCAGTGGCGACTCCAAACGTAAACCCGTCTGGAAATTTCTTGTTGGTTACTGTATAATTAGCAAATTCGTCGTCCCCATCGGTGGCTCTGATTAAAAATTGGACAATAATATTAATAGAAAGTTCCTCCTTTATTGTGGAAGATTTTTTTCTCAGGTGTGCTTTAACCCTTAGTTAATTCTTTTCTTGAATTTCATATAATTAAATATTATTGAGCTGTAGGTCCTTCCTGGTGATTTATTTTTCTTTATTTCTTTTTGTTTTTCAATGTCCAGTATCTAGTGCTTTAGTATCATCTTCACAAAAAACTTTTTTCTTTATAAACATCATTATTCTTTCCCATAGTTTTTAACCTTTGGTTTTTCAATGTATATATATAAATACAGTGTAGAAACAACTTATGGAATAAAGTTATTTGTGGGGTTAGTTTAGAAGATTCTAAAAAACGCTGGGAGCTGTCAACTTTGAAATTGAAATGTGTACTTTTTAAACATAAATTTAAATGTACAGGATGATACACGCAAGTCTGGCATCGTCCATGATCTATATTTTTAAAGAAACACCTCATATGTTTTTATGATTTTAAAAGCTCCTTAACAATATGATCATAACGAACTATACCATGTAGGGTCTATTATGAATTGCACAGGGTGAAATTTTGAAATTATTTATAATTTTGTGCATAATAGTAAATACATAAAATTGTGAAAATAATACACTATAAATAATGATTTTATTTTTAATTACCTAAACGTCTAAACTTGCATTTAAAGAAGTTAATGATCTTTTCGTTTATGAGACGATCTCTAAAATAACTTCAAATGCTATGGGCTGCGATAATTTAAATATAACATTAGTAAAACTATGTTGTCCTTTATTATTGAATATATTACCCATATTATAAATTTGTTTGACAGAGAAAGTATTCCTAACGTTATGGGGTAGTGCTGTGGTTAAAGTGCTTCCAAAAAAATCACACCCAACTGAAATATAAAGATCTGAAGCCAATTAGTATCTTGCCAGTATATACTCTCTAAGGTATTCGAACGTGCTGTAGAAATGCAGCTCGTAAAACATGTGGAACATTTTAATATCTTGCCTAATGTTCAATCTGGGTTTAGAAAAGGTTACAGCTGTTCAACAGCTCTACTTCATGTGGTGGATGATGCAGTTAGAGCAACGGATAAGGGTCATTGTACCGCTTTAATTTTGCTGGATTTCAGCAGGGCATTTGACACCATAAACCATAATTTATTATTAGCAATTTTGCAATATATTGGTTTGTCTCCTTCAGCTGTTGCTCTTCTTCAAAATTATTTTTCGGATAGAAATCAAAGGATTCTGATTAACGGTACATTTTCAAAAAAGAAACCGTGGTATGTGCCTTTCTAGACATAGAAGGGGCCTTTGACAATACGCCACATGAGGCAGTCAAAAGAGCATTGATTGAGAAAGGAGTAGATAGAACGACTTCCAGTTGGATGTCGCAACTGCTATCTACAAGAATCGCAGAAATGGAGGCAGGACAAGACACTATCTCCATTAATGTGACCAGAGGCTGTCCACAGGGGGGAGTTGCATCCCCGCTTATGTGGAGTCTCACTGTGGACAGTCTGCTCTGTCAATTGACTAGGGAAGGCATACCATGTCAAGGGTATTCCGACGACATGGTTATCCTGACAAAAGGGAAGTATGAAAATGTCCTCTGTGATATTGTTCAAAGAGGATTGAACATTGCGGAACAATGGTGTGACTCGGTGGGACTCAGCATCAACCCCACCAAAACCACACTAGTAGCCTTTACAAGGAAAAAGAAACCTAATCTAATATTCATAAAAATAGGGGAGAACATCGTCGAGTGGAAAACAGAGGTAAAATATCTAGGGCTAATCCTAGATAGCAGGTTACTCTGGAACAAACACGAAGACGAAGTAATACACAAAGCAACCAAGGCCCTCATGGTGTGTAGGAACATTGCAGGGAAGAACTGGGGATGTAACCCACGTATCCTGCAATGGATGTACACAGCAATAGTGAGACCATTAATCACATATGGGGCAGTGGCTTGGGGCGTAAGGGCTAATCTGAATACGACGAGGAAAAACCTCTCGAAAATTCAGAGACTAGCCTGTTCATGTATCACTGGAGCAATGGGAACTTGCCCCACTGCTGCAATGGAGGTGATTTTAAACTTGACCCCACTGCACATTCTGCTAGAAAGTGTAAGGAAGAAAACAATATATAGAATGATCAAAGAAGGAATTATCAGGGAAAAACCTCGATCACTTCACTTTGATCAAACTTGGGAAATGCCCCAAGATGATATGCCAAAGAAATTCAACTTTGTGAGAAAATTCATCACAAAGTTGAGTAATAAATCTGAATGGGATGAAGACACCATACAGAATTTAAACCAGAATACCATAAAGTGGTATACGGACGGTTCCAAGCTAGACAGAAGGAACTGGGATAGGAGTTTTTGGACCGAGAGCCAAATACTCAGAAAGCAGGCACATACCCGAGCATCTTTCAAGCAGAAGTCCGCGCCATCGAAAGATGTGTGGAATTCAATATTGGAAGAAACTATCGCAGACAAGAGATTGTGATCATGTCGGATAGTCAAGCAGCCATCAAAGCGCTGAGTTCAAATATAATCAGTTCGAAGATGGTTTGGGAATGCCTAGGCAAACTAAATGAACTAGGCCAGAAGAACACTGTCACCCTCCTATGGGTCCCGGGACACATAGGAATAGAGAGGAATGAAACAGCAGATAAGCTGGCAAAAAAAGGAGCTGAAACCCCACATTTGGGACCAGAACCATCTTGTGGGATCAGCAGTAGAGTAATCTTAGGAAAACTAAGGGAGGAAATGGAGAAAGAAAAATCCGAGTACTGGAATCAGCTGGAAGGATTGAGGCAATCTAAGATACTACTGGGGAACTATGACCAGAAGAGATCTCTTAGCTGCCTCAACCTCAGTAAAAAAGGCTCCGTATTTTAACGGGAATATTAACCGGGCATTGCCGGTTAAGAAGCCACATGAAGAAACTAGGGTTAGCAGATGAAGCAAAGTGCAGATTCTGTGAGGAAGAGGATGAAACCTCAATACATATACTCTCAGAATGTCCTGCCTTGCAAAATTCTAGGGCTAGATACCTAGGAGCACATGAAATAGAGGAAGGGGATCTACCTGATTTGAAGCCCGACGATGTCCTAAACTTCCTCAGGAAAATAGGACTCGAAGAGCTGCTATAAATCTGAGAAAACATCAGAACATGGCAAGTAAGGGGGGACACAATAGATCCTATGGGTCGCAGTGTAATCATCACCCCTAACTCATTCATACATTCATACATACAACGGTACATTTTCTGATTATCTTCCTTTGCAGCGTGACGTTCCTCAAGGTTCAATCTTAGGACCAATCTTATTTGCGATTTATTCATCCAATCTTATTAAATGTATAAAACATTGCCAAAATCATTTTTATGCAGATGATAGCCAAATTTATTATAGCTTCTTGCCTGAAGATGTTGAAAATGCATGTGTAATCATTAATAATGATGTATATAATTTTGTAAAGAGCGCAACTGATCATGGATTGTTAATCAATACATCAAAATCCAATGTCTTGTTATTAGGCCCTAAATCAAAAATTGATACCGTCAGTCAAAATTTTCATATTTCAATTAACGGTCAATCCTTTCAAGTAAAAGAGGAAGCAAAGAGTCTTGGAGTTATACTAGATCGTAATCTTAATTTTGAAACTCACGTAAATATTTTAATTCAGCGTGCTTATTGTTCGTTAAAATTAATTTATGGTTTTAGGTTTTACCTACCCTTAAAAGTTAAATAGCTTTTGTGTGAAACACTTGTATTATCTAAATTTAATTATGCAGATTCTCTTTACGGCCCATTTCTTACTAATATTTATAGGAATAAGATACAGAAAGTCCAAAACTCATGTTTGAGGCTTATTTATGTAATAAGAAGATGCCAGAGAATTTCTTATAATTTAAAAGACTCAGGTGGGTTAAATATGGAAGATAGAAAAATCTTAGTAGATGCTCTAAAAGAAGCACGTTCAGAAAATAAAAAAGCCTTTATTCGAGGAAATAAACTTATTATAGAAGGAACGGGGTTTTCTGTTAAAGAGAAAGATATAGTAGAAGACAGCCCTCAAGACGAAGACCCATTTGACTTTTCACCGCCTCCAGCAAGGAAAACAGCTAGTGAACCCTCAACACCATTACAGTTTGAAGATAACACAGAAGATCAAAGAGAAAAATCCGGTGACAAGAAAGAAGTTTGCACGGAAACAGATGATAGTAAGGGAGAAATCGAAATTGGTGGGTTAAAGGATTCTAGGAAAATAAACGAAATCGTTAGGAAAGTAGACACTAACAAGAAAATAAATACAACTGGAAAACAAGGAAACCCCCGAGTGATACAAAATAAAGAAGAACAAATAAAAAGAAGCCAGCGCCTAGCCTCAAAATCATCAATTAACGGAACTCCAAAAACGTCTAACAACTAGAACTAAAATAATTACAACCCTCGTAATAGTATTAATGAAGTTTAGGAATAATTTCATAAAGGTGAACATTTCAAACAGATATCGAATAATTTATTTATAGAGTTTTTATTTTCTTAGTAAATGTGTTTAGTAAATATATTTTTTTTTGTTTCATATAAATACTGTTTGTCAAACTGGTATATAAAGATTATTTGTGTTTCAAACTGACTTAAGTGATCGTTAAATAAAATGGATCCTTACATTCGAAACGTAAATTATAAACCCTATGATACCATTGAATTTAAAAGTATAAAAGAAATTAATAAATATTATAATGAAATAAAATCTAGTACCTAGTATGTTTAAACTATTTCATCAGAATATATGTAGCATAAATAAGAATTTGGATGAGCTGAAAGTATTTTTATCACAACTAAATCACGATTTTGACTTTATTGCTTTAACAGAAACATTAAACATCCCTGACTTGGATATATTTCAACTGTCCGACTACAACACTATTTACAATAAAGGTGATATAAACCGCAATGATGGGGTCGTAATATTTGTAAAAAAGCAATTAAAAATGAACTATGCAGTAATCGAAATAGGGGAATGTAAAGCAATACGGTCAATAATTGAACTACACAATAGAAATAAACTGGTAGTAACATCTCTTTACAAACCACCACCAGTCAAAGAAGAAGAATTCGTGAATCAACTCTGGGTGTACCTAGAAGAAACCAAAACCCATATTAATCCCAAACAACATATTTTTGTAGGAGATATTAATATTAATATAAAGCAAAATTCTGATTTGGTATCTACATACTTGGATATATTAGGAGAATTTAACTTTTTGTCCTTAATAAATAAATATACACGAGTACAGGGACAATCAAAAACATGCATAGATCACATTTTTTATAGCTGTAACGACTTGAATGTTAATAACTATAGGGCGGCAATATATGATACACAAATCACTGACCATAGAGCTACTTTTGCATATTTTCCCTTAAATATTCATTTTAATATTAAAACCTCACACTTTAAAAAAATAAATCACCATAATTTAAAATTAGAATTAACTGAACATAACTGGGAGAGTTATTACTCTATAGAAAATGTGAATGAAAAAGTTAAATACTTAACAGAAACATTAGATTCTCTAATAAAAAAAAATACAGAAGAAGTAAAATTAAAACATACAAAAAGAAAACAATGGATAACAGAGGGAATTATAAATTCTCTAAAAGAGAAAAATCGTCTACACAATGTCCATAAAGAGGATTTGGATAATGCTGAAAAAAAAGAAAAATATTTGAATTACAGAAAACTTACAGACAAAATAATCAAACAGGCAAAAAAAGACTTTTATACACGACAAATAAATGAAAGGCAAATTCAAAAAAACTATGGGACACGCTAAAACAAATACAGGGTTATAACAAAAAAGGTGCTAACGAAATTACAGAAATAGTTACAGACGAAGGACAAGTGGAAACGGATTCAAAAGTCATAGCAGACAGTTTTAACATTTATTTTTCAGAGGTTGGTAAATCTCTGGCGAATAAAATAAAGAAACCCAACACAGCTGCACCTGTCAGACGTATCCAGAACAACTCCTTTGTTTTACTACCAGTAACTAATGCTGAAATAAAAACTGTAATAAATTCACTTCCCAACCAAAAAGCTCCTGGAATAGATAAAATTACCACAGAGATAGTGAAGGGAAATATAGAAACTTTTACTCCCCTTTTAACCGATCTGATTAATGATATTTTTGATAGGGGTATTTTTCCAAATGAGTTAAAAAAAGCCCTAGTAACACCGATATTTAAAAAAGGAAGCAAAACAATAATGTCCAATTATAGGCCAATCAGTTTAATAACAACTTTCGCAAAAGTCGCAGAAAAAGCTTTAAATTGCCGTTTGAAAAATTACTTAAATAGATATAATATTATTTCCAATAAACAATTTGGTTTTCGAGATGGGCTCTCAACTAATGATGCTATCTCAGAGTTGTTAAAAAAAATTTATAATTCAGTGGACTCTAAAAAACCATGCCTCACCGTATTTTTGGACCTAGCCAAGGCCTTCGACACTGTTCATCACAAGCAGTTGTTGGATGCGTTGGGGGATGCTGGGATACGGGGAAAAACTCTAAAACTTTTCGAAAGTTATTTACAAAATAGAAATCAAAGAGTTAAAGTGAATGACGTTATCAGCGGCGAAAGACAAATAGAGACTGGAGTCCCTCAAGGAACTATTTTGGGTCCCACTTTATTTACAATTTATGTAAACAGTCTATATAGTCTTCAAACCACGGGAGAAATTGTGAGCTTTGCTGATGACACTGCGATTTATTATGAAGCAGAGACATGGGAGGAACTGAAAATAAAAAGCGAGAAGGACTTAAACAAAATTGTCTATTGGTGTGCTCACAATAAACTCACTATAAACTATAGTAAATCCTTTGTATTACCCTTTTCAAGTTACAATAACAACTTACCTCAATATAATGATATATGCCTAACTTACAATAACCAGGAAATAAAATTAGAAATAAAAAGAGAAATTAAATATTTAGGTGTTACACTGGATAGCCATCTACGTTGGGATGCCCATATAAACAATTTAACAAATACCTTGAGACTTCTTCTATTTAAATTTAAATATCTAAAAAATATATTAAATGTTACAGACCTCAGAATAATCTATTATGCTTTAGTACAAAGTCGGTTGCAATACGCCATTATCTGTTGGGGTGCTACAACAAAAAACCACATAACTAAACTGGAAGTACTACAAAAGAGAATACTAAAAATAATACACAATAAAAAGGTTAGATTTCCAACAGATGAGTTATACCAGGAAGTGAAAATAATGGATCTAAGACAACTATACATATACTGTATTATAATGTTAATCTACAAAAATAAAGAAATTTTGTTAAACATAACACAAAGCTACAATACAAGAAGTAAGAATGAAGGAAAGGCCTATACTCACCTTGTTAACAAAACAATAGCGCAACGATTTTTCATTTATTTAAGTGCAAAAATTTATAACTATCTTCCGGAAATGTACAGAATATATATAAAAACAATTAATTCTACAACTTTATTTAAATCTATTATAAAAAAATTTATTATAAACTCTGATAGAAACACCCAAAGAGATCTAATTGATTAAAGTTTAAAAAGAAATCTTAACTTAACGTAAAATAATTCCAAGCCGCGTGATGAAAATGCTTTCAAAACTCAAAACTCCTCAAAAATAAAAAATCTTTAATGAAAAAGTATAAAACAAATATGAAATAGAAAAAAAATATTATTATTGTCTAGGTAAATTTTTATTTTAAGATGTATCCCTTATTAGCTATAGTTTATTGTAATTGTTATTTATGTCTAGGTAAACTTTATTTTAATATGTATCTCTTTTAGTTATAGTAATTCGGCAGCCCATGTGCAACCATATGGTCATAAATGGGCACTATATTGCTACACTATAAGACATTCATGTGATATTTTTCTGATTGTATATTTTTGTCGAAATAAAGATTATTATTATTATTATTATTATTATTATTATTATTATTATTATTATTATTATTATTATTATTATTATTATTATTATTATTATTATTATTATTATTATTATTATTATTATTATTATTATTATTATTATTATTATTATTATTATTATTATTATTATTATTATTATTATTATTATTATTATTATTATTATTATTATTATTATTATTATTATTATTATTATTATTATTATTATTATTATTATTATTATTATTATTATTATTATAGAAGACTTCTACACTCTGCTACTCTTTATTTCAGAATAATCTCTGACAAAACGCCAGCCTATCTACACAGAAAAATTACATTTCGTACAGACGTCCATAACATTAATGTCAGATATAAAGGAACCCTTACTCCGCCAGCATTTAGAACTGAATTTTTTAGACGTTGCTTTAGTTACCAAATTTGCCATGTTTACAACAATATTCCACAGGAACACAAAGCACCTAAACTTACTTCATTTAAAAAGAAATTTAAAACGTTTTTATTAAATACCCATCATCTATGAAAAAGCTACCCACATACACGTGTTTTGTTATACCTTCTTTACTTCTTTAAGGTTTACTAATTGTAATTTCTTCCTTGATTAGCAGTAGTTTACTTTTTTTTCTCTATTTCCTGTATTTTTTATGGGTTAAGTGGAAGAGCAAGTTAACGGTTAGGTTTACCGATAATTGCAGAAGTCAAGTTGAAGTTGAACTTATTTAATCAGAGGTATACTCAGTTGCCTAATAGTTCACAAGGTACAATTCAGAGAACTTGAATATGTCACACCATTAAAGAGAAAACCACACTTCGTTGAAGATTATGTAAAAGTGGATATTAAGTGTCATGGAGGTCCCAACGCAATATCTGGATCCAGCAGGACGGAGCAACACCCCATTATGCTTTAATTGTAAGAAATTACTTGAATGAAATTTTCCCCAATAAATGGATCGAACGAAGACGTACTATCGAGTGGCCAGCTAGATCGCCGGACCTTACGCCCTTGGATTTTTTTCTGTGGGGTTATCTCAAGAACAAAGTATATGCAACACAGCCACCTAGCATTGCAGACCTCAAAGGAAGGATAACTACAGAAATACGGGCTATTTCACCTCAAACTTTAAACTTAAACAAAGTTCGGAACGACTTTTATAGGAGACTGTGTTATTGCCAACAACAAGGTGGAGAACATAGTGAGCATTTGTTTTAATGTAAAAAATCCATTACGTCAAGTATTTTATGTATTTACTATCTTGAACAAAATTATAAATAATTTCAAAATTTCACCCCGTATAAAAGACCCTACAATGTATAGTTCGTTGAAATCGTATTGTTAAGGAGCTTTTAAAATCATAAAAATATATAGGGTGTTTCATTAAAAATATAGTCATGGACGATGCCAGACGCTTGCACATTCAAATTTATGTTTAAAGAGCTCAAATTTGAATTTCAGCGTTTTTTATAATCTTCTAAACTAACCCCACAAATAATTTTATTCCATAAGTTGTTTCCACACTGTATATTGAATGTTAATGTCAGAGCGATCATTTTGGTACTTTTTAACTTTTTGTAACTTTCATAGCCTGATAATGGTCCTACTTTAGGCCGAAACGAATAGCTTTATATTTATATCATAATAGCAATAAAAGTTTGTGACATTAACATTGGTGTTTCCTTTCTTCAATATTATTAAAATTAATATAATATACCCTCACGGGGTAGTTTTTCTACCTAGGACGTGACGCCCCCAAGAGTCCGAGTTATATGGGTTATCAGGGAAAATGGTAGTACCTAGTGGTAGGTATAAAGTGATTAAATCACGTCGGGTTTTAACACCTATTTTACCCCAGGTGGAAGAACTACTACACTCACCAATCCCACACGGCTTAGTCGGCTCCCTGCTTCACGGATTTCTGAGGAAACATTCGACTATTACCGAAACCTTAACACATAAGAATCGGCAGAGACGTTACGCAAATTAAAGCGGCTATCCTCAGAGGCAGTTGGTGTAGCAATTTTATTGTAGCAAATTTTTAACAGAAATTAGTGAATAAAAATATTATTTATTGGCTGAGAAGAATTCATTTATATTAAAAACCTCAAAGACAACCCTTTCTCCCCGTATTTGTTTTTTTTATGATGGCCAGTTTAATACGTATAATTTTAAATTTAACCATAAATGCGGCAATACACAATTTTGTTTGCATTTATGCAAATATTACATGTTTTGCTTTAAATAGTCTTTATGACTTTAGCCTTCCCTGTTCTTCAATGCAGAAGCCTCCACTGGTGTAGACGGTACCAACAAACGTCGGAAACCATAAAACACATAACATTAGGATCTTCAACGATAGCTAACACGGATTATTTACGCAGGCACAACCAACTGTGTAACATTATGCATCAGAAACTGGCCAATAAACACTGACTACTGAATACTTACACACCATATTACAAATACAACCTACAGGCAGTGCTCGAGAATGCAGATTTTAGAATTTACTATACGATAGGTCCATTATCATTGATAGACAGGTGACGAATAATCTACCCGACATTGTAGTGGTGGATAAAAAAGGTAAATCCGTGCAGTTAGTCGATGCTGCAATTCCAAACAATAACAATATAATGAAAATATAGCAATGTACACCGATCTTGCTATAGAAGTAGAGCAGATGCACAAAAAAAATTGGACTTATCCCCAGAAGTCTTAAAGATGGTTATAGTAAACTCAATCTTCATAAAAAATTTTTTATTTACTCGAAAAAAGCAGTAATTTTAAATACATGTTATATATTGTAATAAATTACAATGTTTAATAAATGATGAGGATTGGTTAATTATTTTTATATTGATATAATTTTTAATTTGTTGTTTTTATAAATTTAAATTTTTATTTTTAAAGTTTTGTGGGGCTATATTTTATGTTTACTTATGTTTCAATTTTATTCAGTCTTTATTTAACTCAAAACACCTCAAAATTTCTTTATTTTGTTGCTATTTTATTGTTAAAAAAAATTATTATCAAACTCAAAATATGTAATTTTATTATTATAATTTTAGATTTGATCTACTTAAATTAATTTTTAAAGCACGAATGACTCTTACCTACAGAAGTCGATTCCAATAAAATTAAAATCTAACGATATAACTATTTATTTTAATTTTTTTTTTACCTTAAAATTTTTAATACACCCTATACCTACTGAATGATGCGGCTATGGTAATTTCGTGCGCATCTATCCCCATTCAAAAGAACACGTGATACTTAACGGTTATTTCATGGGGTGAGCGATGTCGAATAGCGTACGTTTGAGTCGAAATAAGATATTTAAAAGTTCAATGTATTCAGATCAAGATTATTTTAAAATAGTGTTTAAAGATATTGAAATTTACTACTTACAATATTTTATAGGAGTTATGAAAGTGATATTAATGAATAATGTTAAACACATACCGTAAATTCACTTGTTGCTAAGGATGAAAGATGGAAAATTCTCCGTGACGTTTTCCCACACTCGGCTCCTTACTAGTGGATCATTTACAACACGTGTAAGTACTTCCTTGGACGGATACCAAAAGGATTGAACCACTGGATATGATGTCTCCTTGATTTCTTCAGGGTTTTTTATGATTATTACAGGTTAGTAAAAAAAATTATTTTTTTTCTTCTTAGGATATGATATTTTATTCACCGGTACACAATTTCCATATACAAATTTCCAATAGTTTTGTTTTATAATAAATTATACAGTTGTTTAAATTAATTTTCAGCCATCTTTAATTTTTTAACGGTAGTCGGCCATTGATTTATGATAATTTTTTAAGTAGACTGACGTGGATTGGCCTTTTGATGAATTTAGAGTGACCACCATTCTCATTTTCCACGGGCTTTTATATGTTAGCCCCGAAAATCCAAAAATGGCCGCCTTTTCGAACGTGTTTTGTTTTTCCTAACCCCATTTACCTCAAAATTTTAGAAAATTGAATTTTTAATTTAACATTTTCTGACCTTATAATTGTTATAAATCAAATCTGCATAGCTTATTTCATTATAAAATAACATTCTTAGAATTTTAAAATCGATTGTTCCCTATTAAAAATGCTGACTTTATGGAGCACACAATGGCGGACATTTTGTGAATTATTAATATTAAATTTAACAATTATGAGCAAATATCTCTGTTTGGCCATTAATTTTAACAAAAATTGAAAATTTACATATTCTAATATGATCAGATAACTTTTTTTTTATGACACCGTTTATTTTAGTTTTTATTTACATTTTAAATCTACTGTGTCATAACGATTCAACTACAAAATTTATCAAATAAATGAATTAATGATACCTAAGATCATCAACGAACCACTTAAAATTAATTACCTTACAACAACATACAATTATAACAAATAGTGACATCAATCAATCATCTAATATTAAGTTTATGTCTTTCCACTACAATCATATCTTTTAAGTTTATTATCAACAGTTTTTGATCACTACTTCACTATTTACAGTGTTTTTTCACTGGATTTATCAATCATAATGTCCTTGATTAAGCTTTAATTATACAGTCTTAGCTTGTAAACAAACACATCACTTTCTTACAGTTTTATTCTTACATGTGATAAATTTCAATATCTTTATTTTCAGATTCTCTCTCAAACATTACATTGTATCAAAATATGGGATGTACCAGAATGTAAGGAAGTACTAGGCTTGTACTATCATCCGATACATTATAATACAGGACTCATCACTTTGATGCTTAAATGAATTTGTAAATATTGTTTGGGTAAGTCAATTTTATTTATTAAGTTATAATCATTGTCTATTATATTATTTATTTTGCTCTAATAGCTAATATTAGTTTGTTGAGTTTAAATTCTTCTACTCATATTATTAACTGAATACAGTTGAATATTCTCTACCTTAAATAATAATTTTAAATAATCTACACCTACTTATTCTTATTTTATAACTACCTATTAAAAAACATTATTAAACTTATTATTGTTGATAACTTTAATTATAACTTATTTGGATTTTGATCTAACTAACTTAATATAACTAATATAGTTGGTTTATTCCTAATATTAGATTCCTATAATTCATTATTAACATATTCTAATACTCATTTACTTTTTATTTTTAGCTTAAACAACATAGGATCTTGGACTTGACTCTTGGATCGACTACTGGTGTTAGTACTCATTCTTATGAACTCATTTTATCAAGATAGTTTTTGTGTTCTTGTGTGAATTAAGATTTACTGGAATGGCTCTAATAAAGAAATTTATTTGGTGTATTGATCATTTAATGAAAAGATTCGAAAATTACATCCATGTTTAATAATTTATTTCAATTCAAGTTATATATTGGGTAAGTTATATTTATGATTATTTTAAAACATTACAATATGTAAATACATAAATGCTTATGTAAATTTTGAACCTAATCTCATTTGCGTTTTCGCTCGTGATCTGTAAATATTACCAGCAAATGCTGAGTAAGTGCATAAGTCTTTTGATAATAATAATACTAATAAGCGTTTATTGTCCAACAGTATTAACCATTTACAGAACAAATTAATAACATTTTTATTAGCACTTAATATTAAAATTACACATCGTAAAACGAAAAAATAAAAACAATTTTAAACTGCAAACATATTTAATAGATACATACCCAAGAGCCAGAATACCAAACAAAACCAATAAGCTAACGTAGATCTTCATTACTTTTTGGAGGAAAATTTCGAATGTTGGTAAATTTGATTGTTATTTTTATTATATTATAATCAAATCAATCTTATCTGGACATGTTAGGAGTTGATAATGATATTCAATGTAAACAATAAACCACTTCTTGGTAATACTTACTTATCAAGATTTTAAATACTCATTATCTAAATTATTTTTGCCATATTTTCTAGGTATCCAGGTGACCGCATGATGGCAAATGCATTATCTACATATTTCACACCGTTTTTCACGAAAAACAATAATTAAGGTTTTTGACACAAGAGGTTTTCTGGACCTAGCAATATTTAGTTCAATTAGAAGTACTATGAAGGGATCCATTCGTATTGTGGGAACTAGCAAGGCTAATGTCAATAGTTAAAAGTATAGATAATACGAGGATTGCATTTTATATTTCGGGATTTGGCAACTCTGGTGTTGCAATCTAGCAACTTACAGCTCTATCGTAAAGACATTTTTGAGGTCATACGTTCTTAGAACGTTTTGACATACGAGCGCTATTTGTATTGTTTACAGTAACTTAAAATATTCATCTCGGCCCAAAAATGGAATTAAATCATTAACATTTTCGTGCGATTATTTTTTACAACTTTCGACGTGGATTAACTCAGCAACAGCACATGGATGAACTTAATTCAATTGTTGCCGAAGGACCAGTGTTTATCGATAGTATGGTGAATTCAATCGTGGCAGTGTTTCACTTCAAGACAAATTTCGTGCAGGTCGTACAACATCAGTTGTTGTTCCGAAAACCATTGATGCTGTACGCGAACTGATATTGCAAGATCATCATATGACCTATCGTGAGATTGAGACAACCTTAGGCAATAGTGGGACCAACATACATTCAATATTCCTTAAATATTTTACGGTTAAAAAAATTTGATCGCGTTGGATCCCACATAATTCGGCAATAGCTCAAAAAAAGGCTCGTGTCGATTGGTCAAAGGAAACACGTCTATGATATCGTGGATTTACGCGTATGAGCCCGAAACAACCGTCGACTGTATGGGTGTTTCATGTTGAGCCCAATCCAACAAAAGTTGTTCGCTTACGAAGCACTTCCAAGCAAATGGTTGCGTGTTCTTTTCGGAAAAACTAAACATGTTGCAACCGTACCACTAGAACAATACGCAGAACAGTAAATTTTGAGTGGTACACAACCATTTGTTTGCCAGTTATCGTCCAAGAAATCAGGAAAACCAACCGCCGAAAACGGATCACTCTTCACCACGACAATGCGAGCTCCCACACGCAAAAGTGCTTCGACAATTGGTTCAAACGCATGCAAAAGTGTATAGATCTTCATGGGGAATGTTTTGAAAAACAATAAAGTAATTTTCGATTATTAATATTTGTTTTTGTTCTCTAATTCCGAAATATAAAAGGCAAACCTCGTACTTAACATTTTTAGCATAAACGCATAAAGCAAATTTCTTTGCTTTATTTTACAGTGAAATGAAAATTTCGAAGCACTATGTATGTTTTATTTATTTATTATATTTATTCATTTATATATTTTTTATATCAACAAGAATGTTACGATAAACTTAGTCCTTTGTACTATACTATACTATATCGCTGGTATAGTAAATTTAATCGTGGTCATAGTTCGATCGCTGACTAGCTCCGTGAAGGTCATCAAAAATCGTTTTTGTTGAGCCACAAAACATGCGATAGTGTAAAATGGTCTTCTATTTTACCTGAAAACTTACGTAATTGCAAATACATTATTCTTTCATTGGAAACCTATAATTTTTCAATTTCTAAAACAATTAATACTTGCGTCGATTTCTGTTAGGAAATAATGTTTAAGAAGTTCTATCATGGTGCTTCAATAGACGTGTATAAAATCGTGACAGGTGAGGAATAATAGATGTATGTCTATGAGCCGGAAATAAAACAGCAATATTCGTAGTAAAAATTCCAAAGCAAATCAATTTTAAAAAAGTTTGCTTTAACCGAATCAATCATGTTACCACTGCCTAAGCAATGTAGAATAGCCAAATCTGAGTGGTACAGCACTACATGCTTGTCGAAGAAACTTGCACAAACAAAAAACAATTTGACAGGAGCCCTTACTTTCGCTTCTTGTTAGTTGGTGTATTCTTTGATTGTAATATCAATATTGTTATGAATTAAAATAATAACAAATATTGATATGAAGGTCCAAACGGAATACAAATTTAAACTACCATATTGTTATTATTTAAAAGATTTAACAATATGGTTACAATAACAAGACAAACAGAATCGACCTGATAGTGTGATAGTTACCTAAATTGGTAAATGGGTATTGTATAAAAAATACCCAAACTTGCAGTATGAAAATTTGTCTAACACTAAAATGGTTAGAATAATTATTGTTGGGTTCATTTGTTGTGGAACTTTTGCTTGCAATAATCTGTCAGCCATGGTTGCTTTCTGAGTAAACGCTATAGAGCAACTCGAGGATAGTTTTAAAGAAGGAACCAGCTCCAGGTTACTTTTTAGACGAGTTAAACAGTGAAGTTAAGTTATATTATTTTATAAATGATTTCCAAAAGAATCAATTTAACCTTATTTTTGATATATAAAACATCAAATGTCATCAAAATTCTTTATTAGATCATCACATTATCTAATTATCTACACATTGGTCGACCAAGCACTTAGTCTTGATTACGTTGGAGTAATATCTAGACGAATCCTTGGCGATTCTTGGTAGAGATGGGTCCGATTGGTTTACGAAATAGATTCCTAATTTACCACTAAAAACAATTTTAAAATAAATTTAGTGTTTGATTCCACAAATGATTAGAAAGAAAGCTTACTTGAAACCTTGAGTCCATTCGAAGTTGTCAATTATACTCCAAAGAGTGTAAGCAGTAACCGGCACTCCATCATGAACAGCGTCTAGCAAATGACTCAAGTAGTTCTAAAAAAATTTAAAAAAACTGTTAATAAAATTATTCTTTTTGTTCCTAGAAGAGATAAATGGTTTTTAATATACAAAAGAAGAAATTAAAAATTATGTTTAGTTACCCTTATGTAATTGATCCTATGGTTGTCGTTAAGAACTCCGGTCCTGTCAGACACTCCGTTTTCGGAGATGACAATTTTGATGTCACCATAAGTCTTGTTTACCCATCTCAAAAGTTTTCCAAAACCCCAAGGAACGACCTGTTACATACATATATTTAAAAAATAAAATTTAAATAGACTTTGTATTGCTTTGTACCTTAAACCAGCCTATAGCTGCGGTTTCCCAAGTGTCTTTTTGATAAGTATCAGTGCCAGAGTCATCGTCCCAACTTACAATATAGGTAGGAGCGCTGCGAGATTTTACTATGTACGTTGTGTAGTGGTTGATGGCCAAATAATCGTAAGTGCCTAAAAATGTTCAGGATTAGAGTCGAAGGATGAAGTTAAAGTTATTTTTTATTAATCAAGGTTGCAACACAACATGAATCTATCTAAAAGCAAGATATTTTTATTTCTGAAGAGCGCAGTCGATGTAATAGTTTTGTAACAAACTCCTGAATTAATTTAAATAAACATCTAACAATTCGTGGACCATATTTTGACTACTGCGGACCACTGATTGGGAGCATATTTAGTATACCATAGTGATATGATCGATACTAAACGTAAACATTTTTGATTAAATTTCATTTTGGATGGTTTTTTTACCTTTGATAAGTTGAATTTCTTCATCGGAAAACGCTGGCAATCTGGATTCATTGAAACCTTGTACGGCGCTAAAGCGACCAACGTTGTCGATCATAACTTGGGGCCAATTTCCATATACGATTGGATTGGCATACATTCCATACTGAAACGTAATTTTATCAGTATTTATTTTGCAATGAATAATGTTTCTGCAGTTTTTTTACTTACCACAAACTGTCGTTTAGTTTCAGCGGCGATGGCATCAGCTTCGCTGTAGGTTTCAGGTTCGTACCAATCGGAATCAATAACGATGGTGTTTTGGGCTTAAATAATAAAAAAATATTATTAATAAGCATATTTTTCTCTCTTGGAATAAAACGAAATATGAAAATTCAAGAAATTTAGTAGATTTTATGAAATTAATTGCATTTTGTTTGTTTGCTTTGTTGCATTCAGCTCTATGATTTGTTTTTTTAATTGATCTTTTTTTAACCATTTGCAAGAAATGCTATTGATGTTGTCTTTTGCTTTAATTATATTGCGTTTTCTGTTTGCAACGAGTTTTATTATAAATTGCAGAATTTCCTTCAGATTTATCTAAAATAATATATCCATACTTTTCGATGCTCCTTCATTGTATTTTGTTTTGATTTGGTTTTTATTTGTATAGCCGTTTTTTTATATTTTGTTTTAATATCGTTTGAATGATTGTGTACTGCTGTGATTTGTTTTGCATTTATTCTACTGTGTTTTGCTCTAATTTATTTAATTCAGTTGGATGTTGTATCATTTTACTATTCTTTCCTACCTACCCTTTAGTAAGGTGACTTATAAAATATTTGTATCGTTTGTTTGTGTTTTGCTTATTAATCATCAGTTTTGTTTTGTTGCCATTTGCAGGCTTCTATTCCAATGTTTCTCTCTAAACTGTTGTTTTGTCAATTGTACCCAGTTGTTTAGAGAGTTGTTCTCAGTTGTAATTGAACTAGTGCAATGCAATTTCATTTCACGAGTTAAATTTAATTAGAAAATTTTATGAATCAAACAAATCGTATTGTCACTGTCACTCTCAGTAACTACGTTAGCATGTCCATTGGCTAAAACGATATAATTTCAGTAAGTATTAAGTACGAAAATATATACTTGTATATTTTGAACATGTATATACCTCCCAATACATCAAACGAAGAATTTGACATACTACTAGATGGAATTGAAACATTACATCAATTGTATGATAACAAGTTGCTAATACTAGGTGATTTTAACATATCAGAATATGCTTCGTATAAATTCGATTCACAGTTAAATCCAACTAGAAAAGTTTTATCCTTGAATTATTTTCAAAATTTTTTTGGCCTATTTCAATTCAATGAAATAAAAAATAATTTTAATCGTATACTAGATCTCGTTTTATCCAATATACAGGGTTGTAAAGTGGAAAAAGCAACTGATGTAATTCTACCAGCTGATCTCCATCATCCCGCCCTTATCATTGAGTTGCCTTATCAGCGTCACAAAAATGCTTTATGAAGCATTACTTGAGTCAGACTGGACTTTTCTCAATAGTTATTCTGATGTAGATGAAGCTCTAAAGGTATTTTATGATCATATGAATAATATATTTAGTCAGTATGTTCCAAAAAAGAAACCCACTAACAAACATTATCCTCCTTGGTATAATTCTGAAATAATTAAAAGCCTCAAATTAAAAAATACTGCTTGGAAAAAATTTAAACGTACTAAAGATAATTCAGACTATTTAATATATAGTCAATTAAGAAGTGACATTAAAAACAAGACTAAATTAATATACTATAATTATGCGAGATGTTCCGAAGAAAATATTAAAGCAAATCCAAAATCGTTCTGGTCTTTTATAAATTTCAGAAAGGGTGATCTGTCAACGATACCTAATAATATGAACGTGGACAACCACCAGTTAGATGATCCAAAGGATATAGTAGATGTCATTAACCGTGTCATAATTATTATGACACGGTTAATATTACTCAAACAACTGAAGCTGAGGTGCTTACTGCTATAAGAAAATTGAAACCTAAACCAACAAGTGGACCGGACAATGTCCCGGCCTACCTGGTGAAGGATTGTGCACAGGTATTTTGTAAACCACTTACTATTATTTTCAACCTCATTATTAAAGGGCAACAGTTTCCTAAAATCTGGAAGTCGGCTAGAGTCAGTCCTATTTTTAAAGACGGCAGCAAAAATGATATAACAAATTACCGCCCGGTCACAATTCTAAATAATTTTTCTAAAGTCTTTGAAATACTTGTGCATTCTTACCTTTCATTTCAATTTCGTCATATCATTACACCAACTCAACATGGTTTTATGGCTGGTCGCTCTACTGTAACCAATTTAATGTGTTTGACTCAGTATATTTCGGAAGCACTGGATAAAAGAAGTCAGGTTGATGTCATCTACACTGACTTCTCTAAAGCATTCGACAGAATTGACCACAATCTGTTATTAAGTAAACTTGCATTTCTAGGATTTCACAGTTCTTTTCTGAATCTCTTGCGATCTTATTTAACAGATCGTTATCTTTACGTTCAGTGCCTAGGTCATAAATCAAGGAGTTTTAAACAGACATCCGGTGTTCCACAGGGCTCAGTCTTGGGTCCGTTGTTGTTTCTACTTTTTATTAATGATATTGTTTGTATTCTGGACGTTGAAAAATTGGTGTTTGCTGATGATCTCAAATTTTATTATCAAATTTCTACTGAGAATGATTGTTTATTACTTCAAGAGAACCTCAATCGTCTAAATGAATGGTGCATTAAAAATAAATTACTGTTAAATGTTAAAAAGTGTAATGCAATGACTTTTACTAGAAAAGACTCAGCAATACTTTATAATTATAATTTGCAAAAACACTACAATAAATAGGCCAGAAATAATTAAAGATCTTGGTGTCACTTTTGATCCAAAGTTGACATTCACACCTCACATAGAAAAAACAACTGCTTCAGCTTATAAAATTTTAGGGTTTATTATAAGGAATATGAGATTATTTAATGACTTCTCAACAATGAAAATACTTTTTCATCATTAGTTTTGTCAAAACTAGAATATGCTAATATCATATGGAGTCCAATATATTTGAATCATATTGCTGATTTGGAAAGAGTCCAACGTAAATTCTTTAAGTCAGCTTGCTTTGCAATTGACGGTACCTACCCTATAAGAGGAACAGATCACAGTTATTTTCTTGACCGTTTCCAAACATGTAGTCTTTTAAAAAGAAGAGTGATGCATTCAATAATATTTTTGTATAAAATTTTAAATAACAAAGTGGATTGTATATCACTTTTGGAAATGATAAATTTTCACGTTCCAAGAGTCAATACCAGGAGAAACCAACTACTCTATCAACAAGCGCACAGAACAAACATATTAAAAGCATCGCCTTTATTTCAAATGATCCTGAACTATTCCAGCATGGAAAATGAAATAGACATTCTTAACTGCTCTGTTGTATCTATTAGAAATATTTTCTTATCTAATTATTAAGTTGTCAACTGTGGAAGAAGAAATGGATGCATCCTTTTTTTTTTTTTTTCAGGGTGCATCAATTTCTCTCTTTGCAGTTATTTAAAGTTATATGTATCTATTTTTTTTTGTTTTTTTTTATGTTAAATATTGTTATACTCTATGTCCTACCTTATCCTGTAATTAGGGGCAACCCTGTTGGATATTGTAATAAATAAATAAATAAATAAATAAATAAATAAATAAATAAATAAATAAATAAATAAATAAATAAATAAATAAATAAATAAATAAATAAATAAATAAAAACAACAATCAAACACCAGTCGGAACATTGTTGAAATATCAAATTTGACAGATGAAAAACATTTTCTTTTTTAATTGTTTATTCTGTTTTGTTCATTATTATTAATTAGATTTATTGCTATTTACAGATGTATGCTTCTGTTTGGTTGTGTTTATGATTAGCTTTATTTAAAACAAACAATGCAGATGGTTTTTGAAAAGAATAGATAGTGGTCCTAACAATATAAAGAAAAAGTGATGGTTTTCCAGCTAATTAGGTATTATTTAGGTTGCTTCAAATAATGTTTTAGCATTATAATTATTTATATTTTTTGTAACTGTACATACTAGAATAAAATACTTACTTTTAAGAGTAGGTCTGAAATCTGAGTCGAAAACTCTCCATGCCTTAGCGTGGGCTAGAAGAACGTGTCTTGCGCAAAGGTATTCTCCCACTCCGGGTGATACTAAACCAGGCGCATAACCTCCAATTCCATATCCAGCATGACAAATTTGCTTAGGTTCGTTAATGGTCACCCAACTCTTTACGTATTTCCCGAAAAGTTTGTAACACAAAGTAGCGTAATCAGTAAACCAATCCACTACCTGCGGATTTAACCAACCTAAAAGTGTATTTATTCATTAAATTATTATAAATTATTCAAAACATGCTAATATAGATGGTTTGTCTTTAAAATAAAACCGGTTCTTTAAATTTTGTCCAATATATATATTTGAATATTAACTCAAAACGGATCTCATGATTTTAATATTAGCCTAACACGAGGTTTTTTCTTCATTCCCCATTTTTTTGGTAACTACTGTCAAAGGAAAAGACAAGAAGCGCTTTGGTTGGTAGGAACTTTGGTTAACCAATTGGTAAGCCGTATGTCAGTGGAATGACGTAAAGTACCAATTACAGGCGAACTCGTTTGGTTCTCAGTTGTCATTTATGTAACAGAAAGACAGTTGCTTGTTTGCATTTCTACAAAGTATTTAGAAATGGATTCGAGGCAAGAATACTTTCTACCGTGGCTCAAATAGCATTTTTTCACTACTGGCCGTCTATTTGTTTAAATATTAGTTTTATAAAACTAATAAAAATTTTAGTCAACAGACACTCCCGTTTCTCATAACATGACAGTGACAAGGCAATCAATATTTATTTAATAATAAGAATTGTGTTGTTAAAATAGCTATGTTATAAAGATACATGGACAAGTCATTTGATTTTCATTTTTGAATAAGTAGGTGAACTATTAAATGAGTAATGAAAAATACGTTTTCATTTTGTCTTTGCATCAGTTAACCTTACATTTCATCAAAAGGATTGAGATTTAGGATTAATCAAGTATTCCCCGTAATTTTCTACCTTGGTTATAAATGAACCGCTTTACTACCTCAACAAAAGTCAATAAAGTTAGGTATATGTAGGCTAGTAGAGAAAAAATACATTTTCAATAACAGAAAGATCGTAAGCAAAATGTTTGAAAAAAATTGACAGAAATATTGAATTATATTTTTACCTCCTTGTTTTTCGAGAGCAGTAGGTATATCCCAGTGGTACAAAGTAACCATGGATTCAATTCCATTAGCTTTCAATTCTTCGAATAAATTTGTGTAATAATCGATTCCGGCTTGGTTGATCTTGTCTAAGGTACCGTCTGGTAAAATTCTAGACCATGCAATAGAAAATCTGCAAAATATCCAATTATCTTATTAAAACATACAAAATGCTTTATAGATCTAACAAAAGCATTTGATCGTATAAGGCTAGATGACGTAATCCACCGGTTGTATAAGATAGATGTACCTATTAATATAATCTAGAAAATCATATCACCTATACCAGTCAACAGTGGTATAAGGCAGGGAGACTCACTCAGTCCCTTGCTGTTCAACGTAATTATGGATGAAATAATAAAAAATGTGCGACTCTGTAAGAGAAACAAAATGGGTGATACAGAAATAAAAATACTTTGCTAAGTCGATGATGCCGTGATATGTGCCAAATATGAGGATGACCTTACTAAATACTTTCAATCTCACGGGAAAGAAGTACAACATGACTATCTCAAGTGAAGAAACTAAATGTATGACAACTTCGAAAGAATCCTCCAGATGCAAACTAGAACTAGATGGCCAAATAATACAACAGGGAATGAAATTCAAATTCCTAGGAATCGATATAACTAGTTACGGTAATGTTGAAGGAGAAGTTAGAGAGCAGGTGGCCAAAGCAAACAAAGTAGCGGGGTGCCTAAACGACGTAACCTGGCCAAACAAAAACCTACAACAAAAAACAAAGGTTCATATTTACAAGACCCTAATTGTGGTCATACACATCGGAAACAAGATCAGATACAGCAAAAACGAAACAAATACTAGATACCACAGAAATGAGAATGCTGAGACCAATATACGGAAAAACGCTACTAGATAGGAAAAGAAGCGAAGACATACGGCAATCATGCAATTTAGACAGCATAAATAAATGGGTTCTGCAACGCAAGAGGCAATGAATACAATTTAGATCTAAGCCCAGGATGAGGACAAATCGAAGAAGGAACAGGTCATGGACCTATTATAGAAGAAGGAGAAGAATAAGAAGAAACAAAATGAGTATCTTGTATACCTGTAGTAATTAACTCCGACTTCCTTCATGCATTTTACATCTTCTTTGTAGAGATGGTAAGAATCTGTCGCTACATCTCCATTGGTTCCATCGTCTACTCTTTCAGGATGTTCGTGGAAGAACGTATCCCAGACTTGTTCGCCTTTTCCGTCTAAATTCCACGCTCCTTCAATTTGGTAAGCGGCTGTGGCGACTCCAAAAGCAAACCCGTCTGGAAATTTCTTATTGGTTACTGTATAATTAGCAAATTCATCGTCCCCATCGGTGGCTCTGATTAAAAATTGGAAAAATTGAACAATTTTAAACTCCAAAGATATTTAATAGATACATACCCAAGAGCCAAGACTCCAAACAAAACCAATAAGCTAACGTATATCTTCATTACTTTGAGATGAAAATATCGAATGTTGGTAAAGTTGATTGTTAATATATTATCAAATCAATCTTATCTGAACATGTCAGGAGTTGATAATGTTATTCAATGTAAAAAATAAACCACTTCTTTGTAATACTTACTTATCAATTTTTTTAAATACCTATCTAAATTATTTTGTATCATTCATATTGGAAAAGTAGTATATTGACGCACGCCATTCCATTTGATAAGAAGCCGTTTGCCCACTTTGTGCGCGAAGTAAATTTGCATACAGCAAAAACGATTTTTTTTAGCAAATTTTACTTTGCGACTCAATTCAGTATAAATCACTAGTTGACATTAGAAACATCACATTTTTTTAAACTTTGTATTTGTAATTCCAAACAATATGTGCAACTCGATCACCGTTGTCGGTTTTTTTTAATATTGACAAGCTACGAAGGCAAGGTGCCTATATGCTTAGTACACCTTGGACGCCTCGAAAAAGGAATAAGGAGTTGGTTAATGCGGGACTGGAGATTTGGAGGGGAAGGGAAAACATGAGCGGGCAAAGAATCCCGCATTGTTGATACTCTGGGGATGAAGGATCTTTTGAAATGCTCAGTTCGAGGTGTTTAGAGCTGAACGGTAAAGGGATGCATATGAGACGAGCTCATTGAGGGCCTTTCTATAGTTTTAAGAGCGGGGATCAGGGATGAAATTTCTTTGGAGCAGAATCCGTGAAATTTGCGGTAGAAGAGACGCCTATGTCTCTGCGATGGTATGGTGGAGGGAGCATAAAGGTAGCATTTTTTTTCAGGCTGAGATGGGTTCCTAATCAGAACCCAACAGTGTTGGACTCCCCAAGAGGACGCCTACCAACCAAACCCACCTCAACAATCGCCGTTACTCCCGCCTCGGAATCACTACCCTAGCATACTTCAAAACATACCACTCACGCCATCAAGAATGTTGCCTTCCCATAATAAAAATCTCCACTGCCTTGCTTACCTCCATCCATTCTTTCTTCCCTCTTAACATTACCTCCACCATGCTTTCACAATTCACTCCCTCTCCAATTTTCCTCTCCAACCGCTTCCTTGTGCCTCCAGCATCTAATCACGTGTCCCTCATTACCCTCCACCACTCAAAACTCGCACATTCCAGTCTCTCTCTCTCTTGCCAATCTTATGTAGACCCCCTTGACTCATATCCATTGAGCACCTGGGTCAAGAAGTAGGGCTAACGTACACGCTGTACACCAGCATGTCTTCCATTCGCACTCCCACCCATCCGTTCTCTTCCTTACCTCATCTATTCTCCCGTCTCCCATCCAACATATCATATGATATCGTGCATTTCCCCAGGTTTATCTGCAGCCTTCTCCTACCTCCTATTTTAATATACTTCCCTCTAATGGGTCCAGAGGCGCCCTCATTTTTCCCTTCTCTTCACTTCTTTCGTCACTGGGAACCTTTTCCCCCATTTTACAACCTAGCTCCCCTGCCATGTACCCTCTAGCCCCAAAAACTCTAAAAAGGAACGCCTTTCTACAGTTCCTGGTCATGTGCCCCTCCCTCCAGCATTTAGTATTATCCTTGATTCCCTTCGCAATACATACTGCAACCTTGTGTCCTTTCACTCCACAATCAAAACATCTACCCTCCTCTCTACCCTACATAAATGTAATCCTATTCCACCCCAATTTCACCTCTCTTTTTCCAAGCAAAACTTCCGCTTCTTCCCATTCCGCAGTCACCACCGCCATCTTCATCCCATTCCTCCCCCTTACCACCTTAATCACCTTAGTTCCTTTCCCAACTAACACTTCTAATTTCAGTAACTCAAAAACCCTCTTCTCTTCCCTACCATCCCCTTCCATTCCACAGACTCGTTCTTCCTCCTTTATTCTTCCCCCTTTTCTCTCGGTAGTCCTTACCTCCTTGATCCACTCCATTTCCTTCCCATCTCCTATTAGGATTGAGAACCTTTCCCGAAACAATCTCTGCACCCCTCTCTTCATTCCACTATCTTCCTTGTTTACCCATACCACCTTAACTCTGGATTTCCCACTCTGGATTTCCCACCTTAACCTCTATGCCCTTAACCTTTTCATCATCCCAAACCCTATCTCTTACCTCCTTCGATCCCCCCCCCAGTTTCTTTCTTTTCTTTTAACCTCTAACTCGACCCTCCTTTCAGCCACCACCTGTTCCTCCACCTGTTTCACCCTTTCTTCCAGCCATCCCCTTCAGGTCCTCTACATTCCCCCAATATTCCCCCTTCCAATCTTTGGTTTCTGTCCTCTCTACCCCTTTTGTTTTCTTTTCTGCTCCCTGTCTTCCAAAGGCTTTCTTTCTCCTTCACTGTCCACTCACCCGACTCTCCCGCTTTATCTGGCGTACGTTTTACCTTCTTGGATTTCTAAAAAGTTTCCCTTCCTTTTCTTTTCTTCCTCCATTACTTCCTTTTCCATTTTTTCTATATTTTCCATACCACAGCCCACGAGTAGCTGGGAATTGACGGTCCACCACCACAGAGCCCGCTTGTGCTGGTAAGGCTGGGTACTTCGAGAGCCCTTGAAATCAACTGGCATAAGGTACAAGGAATGGTGGAAAAGGTCACCAGGCGAAGGAATTCACAACAGGTCAGACGTCTCAAGTAACAGAGTATCTGTTTGAGCACAAAATACATAATGTGAGAATACTCGTAGGTCTTTTCCTAAGGCATAACCGGCTCAATAAGCACATGCACGCGCTGGTAGATAGTCCTATGTGCTGATAGAGGAAACCTCTAAATACATTATTTGTGAATTTGAAAGTCTTTCAAAGCAGAGATTTCTAGCTATAGACTTAGAAAAGCCTATGGCTAGAAGCTCCGTGGATGAATCACTGTACAGTCGGCTTTAGAATAGCATATACATGTTAAATGTGAATTTCGTTTACCTACCGAAGTTATAAAAACGCCCTTCTTCAACAACATAGGAGTGGCAATTTTTAAAACGCCTACATTAAATGGTTTTTGGGGATTAAGTTTATTTTATTTTTTATTTATTTCTTGTATAACTAAAGCGAATCCAAAAACATTTTTAAGCATAATAAATTATATTTATCAAAAAAACAAGTCTGTTGTTTATAAAAAATAATTTATTTTACACAAAGAACAATAAATCAACAATAAAACAACCTAAATATTTGATTATTATATCTATGTTTATTACATAGATATTTTTTTATACATTTTTCACACTGTCAAAATGTATTCCTACATTTTGATTTTTACCACCCTATTTATTTACTAAATAAAATATAAAATAAATAAATGTAGGGTCATTTTGATCCGAACGTTAACAAAAATTTTTTTTTGGAATACATAAAAGCATTTAAAATTAGTACCATAAAGATTGATTAGAAACTGTTGGGGATTCAAAAATAAATAGTTTTATATTTTATCTTTTATTTTATGGAATGTTATTTATTATTTTTAACAACCTACCTAAAAGAATGAAATAAAAAAAAAATGTTTTGAAAAGGGATTTTAATCCCAAACAAACATTTATTATCGAGGGTTCCAAACTAAGTGAAGTAAAAAAGGAATCAGTAGAGAGGTTGCAATAAAAGGCAAATAAAACCGTACTGTATAATACACAGACAATTTGTCAATAAAATACCTTATGCTGCAAACATTAGAGATGTGGGCGTGGACAACTGTTTAACTGATTTCAAATTTATTATTATTTAAACCGTGATTGGTTGTACACAAAATAAATAGGCCATTCTTAAAATTAATTCAATGTAAGCGATTTGAGTTTGAAAATTTATATGCTAATCTGAAGCCGATAGGTTTAATGCGTCTCTTAGGCTATACTAGATTTTACAGAGTAAAAAGATTACTACAATAGATCTGGGAAAAGACGTGTAGCTACACAGGCCCTACAGACTCTAATCTAATCTAATTTTGGAGTTGCTGGCGTTTTTTGCGTTAACAAAAGCACTTTTATTTGGTGTTAATGGACCTTAGGTGACTTTAATATGAAGTCTGGAAGGTATTATTTACGTAGACGGTGAATGGTTTCTGCTTCTCGAAAAGTTTTTTTCTTAAAAACTTTTATATGCCAATAAGTCATAAAGTAGAGATTTCTCTGATTACAAGCTGGTAAAATACAGGACCTTGTAAAAGGGTAACTCGGGAGGAATACAAAAGACATTATCCTCTTCTAGGTGCAAAGATTGGTAATCACTGTTATGGTCCAAATGACACAAATATTAAAAGGTGGAAAATTTATTTATTGTCGTAATGGGTTTTAAAGGATTATTATACTTGAAATATTTATGAATATAATGAGAAATACTTCAGTTAAACTAGAATTGAAATATTTTAATTTACAATTAAAAAAAAATCATTCATTTGTGATAATCAAATTTGTGTTCAATGATAAAGGCACATTTGATGGCATCATGATAAATTAATTCTATAAAAGAAAAGAAAAACTTGGTTTCGCTTTATCTAAACTATTCAAATATCTTATATTGGACTATCCTATATTGATACAAGTGCAAACAGATACTTTTGATACATAGGTAAACATTCGTTACTATACAGGGTGGGAGTTCTAAACTATTTTTATATTTTGATTTTAACAAAGAAAAATTGAGTATGGATCTCAGTAAGGGGGCGCAGTCCTAACCATTTGTTTATAAGTAGGAGCATGTCAAATTAAAATGTTCCCATTATCTAAACAACAATACAATGGCAAAAGACGAAAGGTGTAAAGAATTTATTATTGAGAAATGTATATACAGTGTGTTCATAAAGTAACGCATAAATTCATTATTGGCTGAATGAACAATAACATTAGAAATTCCCGAAACAGGTCGATTTTTGATTTCAATTTACTATTGTTTCAAATCATAATCTAATATACAGGGTGAACCACTTTCGTGTAATGACGTTATCACCATTTTTTTCAAATGGAACACCCTCTTTTTTTTCAATTTCCAAATTGGCTTTGCTGAGCTGATTCCAAAAATGTATAATATGTTTCTTCAAATTGGTACAGGATGGGCAAAAATGCAAAAAACAATATGAAAATGGTTTCTGGAAAGTAATACGTTACCGAATGTAATAAACAAATTAAATGGAATTATGTAGTTATCCAATTAATGTGATACACTTCCAAAAACAAACAAACAAACGAAAATTACAATAGATTTTAAAATTGTTCTCTCTAAAATTCTGTAGCATAACGGGAGTTATGCTCTGTATTGTCTGATTCGGTCTTGTAGTTGAGGGATATTTCCAGGTCTGTTTAAGTGGACTTTAGATTTTAAGTAATCCCATAAAAAGAAGTCTAATGGGCTCAGATCAGGTGATCTAGCAGGCCATTCAGCTGGTCCCCTTGTTCCTATCCACCTTTGTGAAAATGTTATGTTTAAAAAATCGCGCACAGCTACTCCAAAATATGGCGGTGCGCCATCCTGTTGAAACCAGGTTCTGCGGTCTACATTAGTGGGTATTTGAATATCAGGAAAAAGCTGAATCAAATCAGAAATTAATGTATTTTGTAGGAAATCCAGATATAATGCTCCTGTTAAGTTTTCATCAAAATAATATGGACCAATATTGTATTTCTCACAATACCAGCCCATACGTTAGTTTTTTGTGGTCTTTGCGTATGGTACTCTTGCAACCAGTGTGGATTTTCATCAGACCAATAACGGGTGTTTTGCCGGTTAACATGACCGTTCAAATAAAACGTTGCCTCGTCCGAAAACAAAACGTTATCAATGAAATTGTTATTTTGGTTCATCATAATATACTCGCAGAATTCAGTTCTTCGGTCAAAGTCGTCTTCAGCCAATTCATGGATGAGACATACTTTATAAGGATAGTATTTAACCTTTTTGAAAATGTTTGATACTGAAGACTGTCCAATACCAAAATCACTAGATAATCCTCGCACTGTACAGTGTGGATTTTCTACAGTCGACAAAATTATGTCTTGTTGAATATTTTCATCAATTTGGTCTACCTTGCTTTGCTGCATCCCTCACATGTCCTAATTCTCTGTATTTTCGCTCTATTCTACTTACCGTAGATTGTGAAATATGTTCACGATCTGGGTGCATTTCATAGAATAATCGGCAAACCTCTTGTTGAGTCCGCATCTGCATTGTATATTTCATCCAGAACTGAAAACATTGGGCAGTAGACTTCTCTTATTTTAGATAAAATGGGTAATAATGGGTTTAAAATGTAAGTATTCTTGTTGCCAACTTTATAGAGTGGGATATTAATGGGCATTTTAAGACACTTTATGGGATTCATTAATCAGCGAAAAAATAAACATTATCAGCCTTACTAATAAACGGAGTATAAATATTTATACCGAGAATAAATATTTTATACCGAGAATAAATTCGGAATAGCCAAATTCTCTACTAATAAATATGGAATAACTTATAATCGGAATAAAAACTCGGTATAAAGTTATACCTACCCCAAGCCTTGTTTAAGTGTAATATAACCTAAAAAATATGTTTGCGATAAGGTGTAGAAGCTGTTGAGGAGGTTATTAATTTAATAAATATAGATATAAATATGGAAAATACAAGAAAAAAAAAAGTTTTTAAAGAAAGAATATACCCATTTACAATATACTCTAATAAAGAGATTTTTAATTTATGTTTTGCTAGAAATAAGTAAAAAGTGATCAGTTAAAGACATTTTTATAATAAAACCTGCAAGGTAAGGTAAATTTCGACCAATTCCACAAAGAGCTTTTCTCAAACAAAATTTTATAAATAATTATAAAGCAAAAAAATCTAATATAATATATAATCATTCGTGGTGTAATGTTTTACGCACTCGCCTCTCACGCAGCTGCTGCGGGTTGGATTCCCGACGATAACAAACTTTTTTATTTTTTTTTAATAGTCATACTGTCATACTTCATTTAATTTTACAGTGTTCCATGTACTTGTGTGGACTTTTGCTACGTTGCCAAATCATTATTTTGGAATAAAGAGGGAATAGTTATACTGAATTTATTCCGAGTTTATTAGTGAACAATTTATACCAAGCTTATACTTAGAATAACTATTCTAAGTTAAAATAAGGAATAACCTAAGAATTAGAGATTTTTATTAGTAACAGTGTATGTATATTACATAATCCAACAAAGTTTTACAAACAATAATTAATTCTCGTAGCAGTATTTTTTATTCAAATCAAATAAATTCAGATAAATTCATTTTCTGAGTCACTCTGTAACCGAATAAGTGTTGACACGTGTTTATCTGATAAAGCATGGTGAAATAGTCAATACAGTATGATGTGATTAACAATTATAACCTAGTTTAACAAAATGGAGTTTCAAAACCAGATTCAAGTATACGATGAAGAAAATCCCGATATCTATTCCTCTATACACAAAATAATCAACGATGGCAAACAGAATAGAAGTTTCTTTATTTGTGATATCAATGAAATTATAACAAAATACAATGAGTGGAAAAGTGCATTTTCAAATATAGAACCATTTTACGGTAAGCTACTTCTTTCAGTTCAAATTTAAGTGCGTTCGTTCGACCTTGACAGTTGAAAAAGTGGGTAAATGATTGCGTACATGCGAACCAACAACAAGGCGCTAGATGTCAGCATCTGTAAGTTTCCTGATATCAAATGAATATTTCGTTTAGAAGGTGTTTTCGTCTGTTGTTTGGTAGCGTGTAATCTATGCTGCACTTTTAATCAGCTACCTATTTATATGCTGATGACTCGTCATGTCAAGGTAAATTAGCTTCAATAAAAGCTTGGTGGAATAAACTGAATATATATGGTCCACATATTGGATATTTTCCACAAGGTACAAAATCTTTTTTAATAACACACCCTACTAACATATCGGAAGCAAAAAAAGTTTTTCAAGGTTCAGGAATAAAGATTGTAGCAGGTCATCGTTTTTTAGGAGGTTATATTGGCGAACCTAAGTATTTAAAAAACAAAGTAGAAACTTTGGTTAACCATATAAACTGTTTTTCTGAGATTGCCAAGAAACATCCTTAATCTGCCCATGCAGCGTTTTAAAATCGTTACAACACGAATGGACGTTTACTCAAAAAGTAGTAAACGAAAACAAAGATTCATTTAATCCACGAGGCGCTATTCGAACATCTGTTTTACCAACTCTATTTGGTTGCGAAATTCAAAACACTGAAGCTGACTTGTTCCAATTGCCTACTAGGTTAGGCGGTTTGGGCCTTATTGATCCAGATACATTTACTTCTTCACTAGAAGGAATCAGTGAACTTGCAGCGTCAATAAAATCTCAAACTCCCTTCAATGTGTATAAACATTCGGCCAAAATAAGAGAAGAAAAAATGAAGTTGAAGAAAATACATGAGTTACGTTATTTAGAAAATTTAAAATTGTGCCTTGATGCTATGATGTCTAAGAACTTGTTTCATTTTCACATTTTAATGATTCTAGTGTAGAGGAAAAGCTGAGCGCTAAGATACCAGAAGACTCTAAAAGTGAAAATGAAACAACAAGTTCTTAGACACTATATTTTATAAATGCTTTAGATACAAAAATTTTGCCCGAATCTTTTAAAAAACCAGAGAAAATACTATTAGACGTTCAATTGGATAACAAACTTATAAAATTTGAATATGATACCGGAGCAGCTGTTTCTTCAATTTCTCATGAACTTTCCTACGAAATCACTACAGAAAACCAATCTACCGCTAAGATACCAGAAGAATCTAAAAGTGAAAATGAAACAACAAGTTCTTAGACATCATAGATGCCTTACCTCAAGAAAGAAAAAAGGTTATAAGATCAGATCCACAACTAAAATCTTCTGGATGGCTAAATGTTATCCCATTAAAGAAATTGAATCTGGATATGTCGTCATTGGAATTTCAAGATGCACTTGCAATTCGATACAGAAAACTCGCCTTTAATCTTCCCTCAATATGTGATGGTTGCGGGGAATCATTCAATATTGATCACGCCCTTTGTTGCCGTCGAGGAGGTCTTATAATTCAGAGACATAATGAGTTTCGTGATGTCTTGGGAGATATGATGAAAACTGCCTGGGGAAATTGCATCCATGAACCCATCATTAAAGAAGATAACTCTCCACCAAATCAAAACTTTCTAAAAGGTGATCTGGCATGCCGCGGTGTCTGGGAACCACAAGTGGAAGCATTATTTGATGTTCGCATTGTAGATGCTGATGCTCCATCTTACGGTTCCATGTCCCTACAAGCAGTGCTTATTAATTCTGAAAAGGAGAAAAAGAACAAATATTCGCTCGCATGTGAAGAAAGACAAGCGACTTTCACTCCCTTGGTAACAACAACAGATGGATTTTTTGGCGTCGAGTTTAAAATTTTTTTAAAAAATTTTGGCGGAAAAATTATCAGATCGTTGGCAAAGGCCGTATAGTATTGTTATGAGTTGGATTAGGGTTCGATTAACTTGTGCTATTCTTAGAGCTTCCAGTATGTGTTTAAGCAGGACACGTAAAAAATGGAGATCTGTCAAAGATGAATTTCTCGACGGAGCTGGGATTCCATTTTTTTTTTAATAATTTTAAATATTTATTGGATTTTATATATATATATTTATTTAATTATATTATTTTTTTTTTAATTTATATTTTTGATGTTTGATTAATTTAAAATTAATTTATCTATTTTACAATGTAAACTTATACAATATTCCAAAGTGGTTTCCACACTTTCTAATAAAGTCAATTTTAAATAAAAAAAAATTATTTACATTGTATGCACTTCTTATTTCATTAAATTATATGATATAATTATATGAAATGTCGGTAGATGACACCTGTGGATTTTTTATTTCAGCCGTGAGATGCAACGACAGTAGAATTGTACTGGAAATAATCGCAGCTTTGGGCTTAGGATTTTCTTGTGTTTCCAAGGAAGAAATTCGAAGGATACTTTCGCTAGGTGTATCTCCAAATAAAATAATATTTTCCAATACCACAAAAAAACGTAGTCATATACAATACGCCGCCAGAGAAGGAGTAGAACTGTTAACTTTCGATAATGAAGAAGAGTTACATAAAATACATAAATATCACCCTCTTTCAAAGTAAGTATGTACAACATGGTACAAAAAATTTACAAGGTGTGATAATGCGCATAAATATGTCAAAATAGCTATAACGTAGTTTAGAGAGTAAAGCTAAGTAATGCTTGGCATCTGACTAATAATTAGTGATGAGCAAATGCAAGACCAAGACCAAGACCGGGTTAGTCTTGGTCTTGGTCTTGGACCAAGACCGGGTTAGTCTTGGTCTTGGTCTTGGTCTTGGTCTTGCATACAAGGTCTTGGTCTTGGTCTTGCACCAAGACTCTTGCACTTTTTTTTAGATTTACTGGGGTCCATTTTTCCAAAAAAAGAGGAAAAATAGTTTTGAAAATCATTACAAGTAAAGAAAGATTAAATGAAAGGGATAGTATTTTTCACTATAAAAATTTTGTTTTCTTTATATTACATTGTAGCGATAAATCAAGTATGAAATAGTTATTATCCTAACAAGTGCGGAAAAGATCATTTCCGCAAGAGCTAGGATCAATATTTTTTAAAGGCAAAATCACCTCGAAAATTATTTAGATACTTGAAAAGATGCGATTGTGACAATTAAATCTTTTATAGTGTCAATAAATACACGACTGTAGCTATAGCAAGCCTACTTAAACAGGTACGTTTGTTGTTGTTTTGAGTGAGGTTTACAGGGGTGATTTAATAAATTATGGTTTTTTTAAAAACAAACATTTTAAAAATTCTTTATTCTTCTTACTACTTTATTCTTTCTTACTATCGGAAAACATCTCTAATTAATAAAATGTGTGCGGAAAAAAATCTTATCGGCACTCCGTGCGGGAAAGATATTGTCTGAATTAAAATGTTGTTTTACGCATGCTTGTAGAAATTTTTTTTATTCATTTTGACCATTTTTTTAGAATATAGTTATATAATGTGACAATGATAATAATATATAGAATTAGACGTGAAAATCTAACATTTAATAATTTTATTTTTATATTTTGCACTTATAAAAATCTTCATTATAAAACGCATTTGCGTATCGTAATGTAACTTTTACGCACGCAAATTTTTGTTTTAAATGGTTGGCGACATGAGTGAAGTTTCTAAAGGCAAGACTATTGACAATGACATTTGTGGCTAATAGCAATTTATTAATTTTAAATTGTTCTTTAAGAAAGTATCTGTGAATATGAATATAATATTTTACATATATAATATATTATTATTGGTATATTATTCATTTTAAAATATTTTAAAACATTAACGTTTGATAATCTAAACGTCACAACTGTCAAATTTTATAAATTACACAGTGCTGCCGACATACTTTTTAAAATAAAAATTTTCGTAATTACATAAAAATAAAAAATTAATTTAAAAAATGGTAAAAAGGGCAAAATATAAAAAATATTATAAACAACTTATTTCATATGGCTGTTGTGACACTCGTTCACTCACACTCATCGCTTCGCGATTCGTTTTTTAAACTTGAACTCGTGTCATAACAGAATTCCATATGAAATGCGTTGTTTAATATACTATTTTATATTTTGCACTTATAAAAATCTTCGTTATAAAACGCATTTGCGTATCGTAATGTAACTTTTACGCACGCAAATTTTTGTTTTAAATGGTTGGCGACATGAGTGAAGTATCTAGAGGCAAGACTATTGACAATGACGTTTGAGGCTAATAGCAATTTATTAATTTTATATTGTTCTTTAAAAAAGTATTTGTGAATATCAAAATCATCTTTTAGTTATATAATATATTATTAATGGTATATTATTCATTTTAAAATATTTTAAAACATTAACATTTGATAATCTAAATGTCACAACTGTCAAATTTTATAAATTACACAGTGCTGCCGACATACTTTTTAAAATAAAAATTTTCGTAATTACATAAAAATAAAAAATTAATTTAAAAAATGGTAAAAAGGGCAAAATATAAAAAATATTATAAACAACTTATTTCATATGGCTGTTGTGACACTCGTTCTTTAAAAAACTCATCGCTTCGCGATTCGTTTTTTAAACTTGAACTCGTGTCATAACAGAATTCCATATGAAATGCGTTGTTTAATATACTATTATGAGTTTGGAAATATATATGAATATTAAAGTCACTGAATTTTGCGTCTCTCTATAAAAAATTAGTCTTTGCATGCCTATTAGCTGGGATTGGAAATAAACTAAAACCATGTTTGGAGTTGATGAATAAAACCAATAGGTAGAATACATTACCAATAATAGAGCTTAAGTCAATATTTTAGAAAGATATATTTTAACAACAACTAAATACTAAGTTTTCACAACTGTTAGAAAAAAGTACCTATGTATAAATATTACAAAATATTTTTTTCTTTTGATTCAAATAATGAAAAACAAAAATAGGACAAATGCTTCGAATAGATAGATAATAATTGGGAGAATTCTGTTGGAAGCTGAAATCACAACTTTAGGTGAACTTCCAACATACATAAACAACTTTGGATATTTTTATGTACCTCTTGGATGTTTTAGGTTAATTTTGAGAGTATGTACGAAAGAATCCAACGATCAAGGTTTTTTTAGAAAATTTGGAGCTACGCCAGGAGAAGAAGTGAAACGGCTACTATCGACAGCAAAAGCTCTTTATTTAAATGTGGTCGGGGTGGTATTTTATTTCAATACGCCAAAATATAACAACAAAGAATTCATACGAGCGATAGAAACTACGAAATTGATTTTTAAAGATGCCGTTGAACTGGGATATAGCTTCCACATAATTAATATAGGAGGAGGATGTTCGGAAAACGATCCAGGTGACATTACAAATGTAATTTTTTGTATATTTTTTTGCGTATACCTGCACTGCTATATATACACGGTGCTCCAAGGAAAACTTAACCCCTCTATAAACTCGTAAATAAAGAGTTTATTAAAAATTTCAAAAAACATGATTACATCTTCTTTGTGATCTGTGGTAACCTCAATTACACTAATCCAATTTACCTGCAAATCGTTATCAGCACCCAATGTGTTAAATAATTATTTTTTAAACATCACTTTTGTGATGAAACTTAATTATTTGAGGTTGATTTAACAATGATATTAAAAAAGTTTTTTGTTCAAAAGTTTCGTTGTTTAATAATCTTAATAGGATGGACTTCCACAGAGGAAGGAGGAATTACAAACAAAACAGTTTATATTACGTTAAAAAATTAACAGTTCAGAACTGATGGATTCCAAAACCATTATGGCTTATTTATGGCTGTTTTATCGGTGCACTCTTTCAGTTAATATCTCGGGTATTTATGAATAAAATCGTTTTATTTTTTACAGAGACATTCAAAAGAAAACTCCGAACAATCTATAGATTCTGCGACATAGACTTTGGGTTTTTCATTTGGTTTCCCATTAGTCACATTTGAGATATGGATGGTATACTTCGTTTGTAGATTTTAGATTTTTATATCATCTGGTTTGTTTTTTAAATAAAAATTAAAAAGAAATATATAATTTTGCCAATTTTCAAAAATCAAAATTTCGAAACTTGTTCCATATTTTTTTCCAATTTTTTTTTTCTATTTACAACTTTTTTCTAAAATGAAGACTTAATTGAGTTTTGTGGTAAATCATTTCGAGAAAATAATATTATTTGGAACTATTAAAAGTACCTCGCGCTCTCTCGCCTTCATGCTACTGCTAGTGCGCTACGCGCTAGTAAGAATGATCAAACCCACCAGGATCAAACTCGGGTTTGAGTGAAACTTTGATTATTTCAATGTTTGTTTAATATAAAAAAAAAACAGCTAAACAAATTTCTACGATATTTTTATCAAAAATCGAGTATATGAATATTTGATAATTAGAAGTTTTTAAAATTCAAAAAACAGCAAAAATAAGGAGAAATATCTGATTGAAACAGAAATTGTAAATATATATAAAGTAGATAAGTGTATATTGTTATATAAAATATTAAAAGTATCTCTAAGGAAAATTTATTGTACTAACCCCTTACTTTTTGGAAGTCCATCTTATTAGGAATAATAAAAAACTCTTCATTTGAACGTAACTTCCAAGTTTATTTGAAAAAAATTAGGTTTTAAATTACAATGACGGCCGTTTCGCTAAGATTACCATCGTCAGATTGATATTTAAGTTACATTTTGTTTGTTTGTAGCTAGGTACCTGATGTTTAGGTAGTATTATGACTAGACCAAGTATGGAAGTAATAAGACATAACAATATTAAAGCCTAGATGTTAATAGCCCTAAGGGATTATCCTGGATGTACTTCCCTCTAAGATCAGTATAACTGTGCAATGATATAGGAAAACCAGGAAAAAACTATATCATGCTGATCTTTACAATAACTTAATATATTTGTGTTACAATTACGTCTTATCTATGTATCTATGTATTAACAGTGGAGAACTTCCAAGATTTATTTGTTCAGGAAAAAACTATATCATGCTGATCTTTACAATAACTTAATATATTTATATTTTACAATTACGTCTTATCTATGTATAAAATGTAAACTCAATAAAAGTAAACAGTTTAACAGTGGAGAACTTCCAAGATTTATTTGTTCATTAACAACTTTAAATTGTGGATCTGCTAGATGTCTTATTATTTCAATTTCTTCAAGGAAATGTAAATTTTGTTTTTTATCACAAGTGTGTAGTATTTAGTATTTGGATGTCATTGGTTTATAAGAGTGAGGTTGGATAGATAGATAGATGTTTAAGAGGTGGCCAGAAGCCTATTCCACTGCGACCTTTTCAGATCTATTGTGGTCCTCGAAAAACTAGATTACATCCCCCAGTCCGACTCTCTTAACGAAGTCTATAAGCTTTGAGACTGTAACCTTCATGCAGTCCCTTGCCAATGGATATTCTTCTCCTAAAGTCAGGAACCGCATATTTACCAGTCCGTCGCACTGACATAAGATGTGCTCTGGTGTTTTCTCTTCTAGGTGACAGAATCTGCACAGATCCGTTTCTGTCAACCCCATCAGCTTAAGATGCCTGTTTAGCTTACAGTGACCCGTCAATAGACTTACTACAGTTTTGACCGTTTTCCTGTCTTTACTCAATAAGTCTGACGTAAACTTTTGCGAATGTTCCATTATGAACTGTTTCGCTTGCCTTTGTCCTGGTGAATTCCACCACCATTCCCGTGATTTTTGTGCCATCCATGTTTTCATGGCCGTTTTTATTATATTTTTTGCAATTTCTTTGTGTTTGACCTATATATACAGCATTACATTCTGGACAATTCCCTTAGGGCTATTAACATTTAGGCTTTAATATTGTTATGTTTTATTACTTCCATACCTGGTCTAGCCTTAATACTACCTAAACAACATCAGGTACCTAGCTACAAACAAACAAAATGTAACTTAAATATTAATCTGACGATGCTAATCTTAGCGAAACGGCCGTCATTGTGATTTAAAATTTTTCAAATAAACTTGGAAGTTACGTTCAAACGAAGAGTTTTTTATTATTCTTAATCTTTAAGGAGTTTAAAAATTTTACAATGAAATAAAAATTAATGAAAAAATTGAATAAATTTGTGTAACTTGAGGGACCGTTTTATCATACACATGTGTAAAGGGAGTGGCCAGAAGATTTGAAAATCAAAAGAATTACAAAAGACATTGGCATTAGTTAAATGGGTTTCTCAAATGAAATGGGTACACTTAAAATTTTTTGACAGCAAGGTTGCATATGTTTTAAAATTAAATCGCCAAAAAATTAGGGCTGTTTATTTATTGCGTTCTTTTAGTTCATTATTTTTAGATAATTAGTTTTGAAATATTTTTATATTTTAAAAACGCGCGTTTTTTATAGTTGATATGGGGTGATTGCGCCAGTAGCCGACCACTTATATAAGAGTACATCGTAGGGTTGAAAGGGCTCCATTAGTGGTTATTCACACATAAATAAATAAAAAAATATGTAGAATAGAACAAGTCATTAGAATAAATTAGCATATTAGAGATTCATGTTGTGATGGAAAAAATAATATTATCGGCCACTTTCCACACGTCTTCCATTAACGCCATCAATCTTATGTTCCATATCAATAAAGTCGATATTAGTAATACCACAGAGTATATAATACAAATCAGAGTATCGACTCGCTGTCGACTCCTTTGATGTTCATAAGACAAGAGCAGCCATTTTTTGGGAGTATAAACCACAAAACAGAATATTGGTTAGTCTGTTTTGTGCTAAGCTTATTCTGTTTTGTGGTCTAAGCTCAGGGTAGTACTAAAAAAATTGTAATTATAAATAAAACTCGTACTTGAAATTTTTCTTTATTGCTGAGGTAATTGTTATTTTCAGAAAGTTTAGAAAAATAGAATTTGTTTTCAACAAGATTAATAATATTAACTAAACGTTGATTTATTTGTTTTTAAAACAAGTAAAATTGGTTTTTTAGGTTAAATAATTACATATAAATATAATTTCTACGCAAAATAAATGACCGAATAAGTATGTCTTGCATGCAATTTTCCTCGTTAGTAAGGAAGGATATCAATAATTTAAAAAAAAAACACATCAACAGCTTTAACACTTATTTATTTCTCCAAATTAACAACTTATCTTTATTTTCATTACTTTTAAAATTCCGGTTGATACATTTAATGGTAGTGTATAGTCTTAACCTAAAATGTAATTTTTTCACATACAGTAATGGAAAATTTGTACAAGGATGTATAAAAGTTTCATTCCGATCATTACTGAATGCCGTCAAATTACACCAGAAATCTTAAGTAATGTACGTCAACGTTTTCAACAAAACTTATATTACTACATGGAAGTGAATAATGCCCATTTCCAGCATTTAATAAACTAATCACACTATTCTACCACTATTTCACCTTGTAATTGTAATTTTACCCTAGATGGAAATTTTGAAGGTCAATTTCTGGATCAGATAACACTCGATAAGATCTTAAAAATGAGGTATAGCAACACCCCTTATTCCTATTCACTGCTCATTGCTCGCCCCGGTAGGGGGTTTAAGTTACTGAGATTCAAGCAGGGAAAAAGTACTTCCCCTACTAATCAGAAAGTGACGGGTACGAGCCATTTCCCACATTTTCATTTTAAAGTTAAGGTGTTAAGTTTTCGTTGGACCACCTTGTACATTTTCCAATAATATGAATTTTATAGGGAGCTGATACTGTAAATAAATCGTTGGACGAGCACTTTCCTGGAGTGACATGTTTAGCTGAAATTGGTAGATATTTCGTAGAAACCGCATTTAAAACAGCGTCTTACATCCATTCAAAAAGGTCCATGTCTGATGGTATCAGAATGTATTACTTAGACGTGGGAGTGTATAACGGTTTAGCTCCAGTTACTTATAACAAACATTCCTTCAATTGTGCTCCGTTAAAAAAGGTAATGATGATACATAATAGTGATTCTAAATAGCACAATAGAATAAATATTTACATTACTAGTTCGGTAAGTATACTTTTACAATACGATACGAGGAATTCAAAACGGGTACTGTAAAAGTTTACCGGACGTGTGATGTACAGCATTTTATTTCATACTGTACCCTAAAATACAAAAGAACAGTGAAAAAATTAAATTTTTATATATTTATCGGCGTTTGCTATTTTTGACATTTGCATACAATGCCAAAATAGCTGGTCTCTAGTTGGTAACCATAGAAGCAATATTTTTTTTAAATTTTTAATATGATACTGTCAGTGATTGTTATTATTCGATTTTCATGAAATGGCTCAAGATAAATAATTCATTCCTGGGAACGAAAATATAACTGCTAACATAGAAAACTAGTAAGTCCTGTTTATTGTTTTGCTGTTGAATTTCAATAAATGTATACTCATACACTTAAAACCCGAGTTTTTATTAGTTTTTAATATGTAGAAGCCTGTCAAGGTCAAATTTCGTTACAGGATATTAGCACGTAATGACCCACCTAGCACACTTCACTTATAATATTAAATTATAAGAGAAATATTATCTATAAATGTTGAATAATTGTTGCATAGCCATTAGCTCGGTAAAGGTTTTTGTTAAGTGTTTTTATCTCCCACAGCAATTCAAACTTACTTTACTGTAAGAATATTCTTACAGCCAACTTATGAGAAAGTTTCATAAAGGTTCTAATTTTTACACTAAGCCTGATGCTGGCCTCAATGTTAAGCTGAATATAGTTGCAAATATTGTTTTCCATCAATATAAAGAATAAAATTCTGTGACATAGACTTTAAGTATTTCATTTGGTTTCCCATTAGTGACATTTTAGATATAAATGGTTTACCACGTTTAAATAACAGTGACAGCTCATTTTAAAGAAGTCCTTATTACCTTTGCAAGAATGTAATCATTTGAATATTTATTTCTACAGGGTTAACCAAAACTGTTGGTTTATTAATACAATTAACTTAGAATAAATGTTTACTTAAATACAATTAAAATACAACAAATGTTCAAATTGCCGACCTTCAGCAATGAGAAAGGCGAGCAGTAAATTCTTTCCTAATGTTTTCGAGGACTTCAGGTGTTATTTGTGCAATTTCCGTTCGGATTCGCTCCTTCAATTCTTCTACATTATTCGGTCGATTTTGATATACTCTGCTCTTTAAATATCCCCACAAAAAAAGTCTAACGGAGTCAAATCTGGAGACCTTGGTGGCCATTCGATAGGCCCCCTTCTATCTATCCACCTTCCTGGGAAAACGTTATTAAGGTAATTTCGTACCTCAACGCCATAGTGTGATGGAGCCCCTCCTGTTGGTACCATAAATCATTTCTATTTGGAAATAGCTGATTCAGCTGTGGCAACAGATAATTTTGAAGAAATTCCAGATAACTAGCAGCAGTTAGGTTTTTCTCAAAAAAATATGGCCCTACAATTTGATTATTTATACTGCCGGCCAGAACATTCACCTTCTCGGGATATTGTGTCCTTTACTCTTCCATCCAATGTGGATTTTCACTTGCCCGATATCGACATGTTTGGCGATTTACGTGACCGTTCAGCATAAAAGATGCTTTATCTGAAATAAGTACCTTTTGTATGAAACCCGGATCTCTGTTACATTGTTCCATAACGATTTCGCAGAATTCGATTCTTCTATCCTGGACCAGATGTACTTTGTATGGATGCCACTTCTCCTTTTTTAGCACTCTTACAACAGTTGACTGGTGGACATTATTATCTAGTGCGACCTGTCTAGAACTGGTATGAGGATTTTCTTGAAACGCCAGTACAACGTCCAGTTTTTTGGCTTCGGGTATTGATGTTCTACCAATTCTGGGAAGATCTTTAGCATGGCCCGTGTCTCTAATTTTTTTTCAATTTTACTTACTGTTGATTGAGTAATTGGATCGCGATTGGGGTATTTAGCATTAAATAAATTACGAACTTCTGCTTGAGTCCTTCCTCTATCTCCATAACCAATCATGGTTAAAATCTCGATTCGTTCTGTTTCTGTTAGTATTATTTTTGTAAATGCTGTTATTAATGTCGGTAAAAAACTCGAAGAGTACAAATTTGACGTCTATTATTTGACAGATTCACAGATCATTGACGAATAAAGACGAGTCAATGACAATATTGATTTAAATTAGGTAATGATTTTGTTCTATAAACAGGACTTATAGGGGTTATATAGCTACCCATTAGTTTGCTTTATTATTCACTAAGCTACACTAATACAACATTATTAAAGGTACTCGTACATTTCAGCCTTTTTCCTGCAAGTCTATTTTGAATTGCTAGCAACTTTTTACCATGCCTTCGTACATTGCCGCAACTTTTGAGAGATTTTTTTCATCATTTGACAAGTGTTGTCAGTTTCTGAATATTTGAGGTTACGTTACCTTTAGTTTAAAACATGGATTTTCAATCAAATACAAACTGTAAGTACACACGAACTTCGGAATAAACATATAATTATTATTATAAAATACTTCAATGATTATTATGCTTATAGGATAACAGGATACAATCAGTTGAAGTAAACTGACATTTCTGCCAACATAGATTTTGGGTTGTTTCATCAAAATTCTCTAAAAACAGGCGAGATTGCGCGGATTTGACCTTGAATAAATAGAAATGGTTCTATACTTTTGTGCGCCTTTTTGTTGCAGTCAAAAGTCTGAAACGCATGCGCAGTTGTTTCACAAAAAAGGCTAGCAATAGAATTGCGAGCAAAAGGCTGAAATGTACGAGTACCTTAAGGGACTTATACAGTTATTTTGCTCTTTAATATGGTACCTCTTTTGCACTTATAGGAGCCTTATAGCTAATTTTTGAACGTTTATGTGACTTTACAACGCAGCTTTAGCATTATTTTTGCTGTAAGAAGTAAGAATATTCTTACAACCACTATAAATGCATGTTGTGCTAATTTGGGAAATATATACTTGCTACTATCCGGGAAAATTATATTTTCCGGCTTGAAATCAAGTACGTAAAGGTACGTTTTAGGGCACAGTATGTATTTACAGTTGCACTTGTGTGTTTATTTTATTTTCTAGGCACAGACGTCTGAAATCTTGTATCCAAGTATTCTGTGGGGTCCGACATGCGACAGCGTTGATAAAATCTCTGAAGATGTTGAATATCTACCTAAAATGAATATAGGAGACTGGATTGTTTTCAAGGATACTGGAGCTTATACACTACCGATAACTTTCAATTTTAACAGGTTCCCTGTTCCCGATTTATATTTTGTTATATCGAAAAAGAATTGGTAAGTTCTCTTCCCTAATGTAAACTCCTAATATTTAATCATACCCACACCAAAAAGGAAATCAAACTTCCAAATGTGTCGACAATATTTCTAACGGAAATTTTTATACTTCATGCACAATCACCGTGAAGTAATAAAACCTAATTTAGTATTATCTTTACTTGATTCATGGGTTTACTGCACTCATACAATATTAAAAGCCTTCAAAATATTTGATTTCTCACTAAAAGTATAATTTCCCAGTTTATCTGATTTATTTATACCTGCTTGGTATTAAAAAATATATTTTATTCACAATCACATATGTAATGTAACCATTATCGACATTTCAAAAGTTAGAAAGTAAAACTTTTTTATACAGTAGCACTTCCCGACCTGTCATTCTTCTTCTTTTTTATTATTATTTACTAAGCTTCTTAATTTTAACTTGGACAACTCTTTAATTATTCCATTAAACTAATCATATAATTGTTCATTGCTGCAGGTAGTAGACTATGACAATGACGTTTCTCGATTTCTTATTATATTGACAGTAACTTCAGATTAAACAGAAAACTCATTTAGTAAAATGTCTGACAGTGATATAGAAATGGAAAATACTCCTCCAGAAAGAACTAAAATGGCTAACAGTGTCATTCAATCTTTGCTTCCTGATAAAAGTAAAACACGTTACGAAAACGTATATTCACAATATAAGAAATGGTGCACAATGAAGAATGTTAACATCGAATCTGAAACAGTTATCTTAGCATATTTCAGTGAACTTAGCAAAAATAAAAAAGCATCATCATTATGGTCTACCTAGAATACTAGGTATTTTAGAAATATACATAGTTTATAAATTGTTATTTTTAAATTATTTTCTAAAACAATTGATTGTGAATAAAATAGTATACAAACCTCAGTAGAAAGTTTCCTACTGTCTCGAGACAGTAATGAAACACTTTCCACCTCGGTGTGTAATATACTATTTAACAATTTTATTTATTTATTTTAATTCCTGCACTGCCGCACTCTTATACCAACCTAATTAAATAAAGACTTAATACTTAACTTGGTTGCATGGGAATCGAACCCGAGACATCGTGGTCAAGAGACTTTAGATACGAAAACTTAAATATCTTTGTTTAATCATATTGTAAAGAAAATTTTTATCTACCACTTTATTTGGTCTATTTACATACTTTTGGTCAATTGAAAAGCATTTTACATTAAAAGAGTAATTCCCCTAAATGTCGCCAACACATTGTACCTTAGACAAGGAAAGAGAGAGGACGCGTAACCCGAGTCGTGAAACTGTTACCACTTGCCACATAATCGATGTGGCCAGTGGCGTAACATAATGTTTACAATACATTTTTCCCACATAATAAGTAATAATTGTATGTTTCTTAGATACAAATAATAGGTTGGTATCAAAGGAAGGAAGTGAATAAAATTCAGCAATGGTACATATAGGTACATTTAATAGGTATGATACAACAAAAAAATCATATTTATATTATAAAATACTAACTATATTATATTAATCAAGGAGTATATAAATAACAAATAAAATTTACTAGTAATTATAAAAAATCTTTATTTGTTATGAAAATATTAACATAATTAATCTATAACTACCTTAATATTAAATAAATACTTAAATTAAAACTGTTTATTTGCTGATATTAATAGTGATGTTTGACTATAGAACATTTTTGTTCACCATTTAAACCATTAGACAAAAAATAGCCAAGTGGAAGCTTCCATGTGTCATTAATTGCAACTATCATTAAAACAACAGCTTCTTTGGTTAATTCATTTGAATCATCATCCAAATCAACCCCAAAATTGACAAACCGTGGACACTTTTACCATTCCATACCAAGTGCTGCCGAATTGACATCTCATCAATGATAAGAGAACAAAGTAATGGTTTATTTGAATTTTCTATAAGTTTACTCAGAGTATTGAATAATTCAATTGTGAAACCAGGAGCTGCATAGTTTGCAGCCTTTTCCCAATAGTGCTTCTATGGGGCAAACACGTTTCAAATACTGTCCTGATATACTTGTAAGCTTTACAGGAGAGAAAAAATTTAAAGTCAATGCAAATTTTCGTAATTCAGATGGGTATTTTTTATTTTTAGACATTGCATTCTTTGTAACAATTGCTTATTTACACTACTCACATTTTCTAATAAAATGGCTTTTTCATTATCAATCAAGTTCTTATTTTTCAAACTGGTTATTAATTGTTTAAGGGAAACAACTTTTCTTTTTAGCCTGTTTATAGATTGTTTTAATACCCTAATTTTTCTAGTCTTCTCTTAACTTCTAATAGTTTCTAGAAGTAACTTCCATTTCAGTATTTTTAACCAGGACAGTCAGCTGTTGGGTTTAATGACTGTGTTGAGGAAGTAGAAGGACCAGGTTCTGTACTCTGTATATATTCGAATGGTGCTCTCTATTTGGCCTAGAAAAAACAATATTTTTATATAAATATTTCCAATTCACAAAAAATTTAAATTATGTTTTACTTAGAACTGCCAAGGTGTTTTATTGTTATTAGTTATGTAGGTACATACCTTCCTGGGTTGCAGGTATGTGGGCAACTGATGAAAAATTATTAAATTAAACAGCTTCATGGAGCAAATGTAGTCTTGAATTTACATCAGTTTTATATAACTAACATTTCTCAAAGTGTTTTGACCAAATCCATAATTTGCGTTTTTCTACATCTGTAGGAAGGCTGTAACAAAAAATAAAAAGTTCATAAAATACCTACATGTTTTTCTGGTGAAAATTCTCCTATTTTACAGTGAATAATTCTTTTGTCGTTTTGAGTCAGTTTTTTGCATTAATCTCCTATTGAAATGAATAGCTAGATTTATTTGAAGAAACTTAATTAAAAATTGCTTACCTACGCCATTGGTAAAATAACTGTTTTGAAGCAAGAAAATATATTATTTATGCAGATTTAGAATGAATATTATTAAACCGCGTTATCCAAACAATATAATTAGATGAATTAAAGACTGAATAATTACATACTTAAATATAATTACTCAGAGATAACTCTTTTATCTTTTAAAATAGAAAAATCTACAAAGGTCATTGTATATACAATCGTTTGTTTACCTGTGAAATGAAATTCCTATCTCCTTTTCTCGCTGCGACTTCGGCATCCGTAAGCACAACAATTCACCATTATTCAGTTCAAAAATAATTCACAATCTCAATAATTTTCACTTAAAAATTCACAAATAAAGCACACGCTGTATTCGCTTTGTTTGCCACAGAAATAATGGCGGCTGCTAAAAATGTGTCACAGAACGCAAGCTCAAAATAAAGCGAAGTGCGGTATCCATATGCTTTCCTAATCTAAGCATTGTACAATTTCTGGAAAATTAAAAACGTCATGTCATTTATACCGTCAACAGGGCCCGCTTTATATAGTGGGCGAGGTGGGCGACCGCCCAGGGCGGCAATTTTCTATTGAAAAAATTAATGCAACTATTACAATTCCGCAACGTCGGATCGGAAAGCAAAAAGTCATATTCATTAGGGCGGCCTTAATCAAAACTTATTTGCAATCAACAATGACTCAGGTGAAGTGGACTGGCACTAATAGCCATCGAACACGATATATTAATCAAAAACTGAAGTTGGAAAATTTAGTGCATCATTTTGCGAGCCTAAAGGCTCGAAAGAAGGAGTTCAGTTATTCAAGAACGTGAAAACATTAGCTTAACATTTTTTTTTTCAGTGTTTTAGAGTTCCTAACCTAACCTAACCTAAAGAGTGGGAAACCTACATAAAGTCATTGTTTAACGATGATAGAGACGAGGTTCGTCTAACTGCAAACAACGAAAGTCCCTCGATTTTAAAAAGCGAAATACAAATGGCTATAAAACAACTAAAAACTAATAAAAGCCCGGGATCAGACGAAATATATCCTGAAGTTATAAAATTAATAAATGAAGATAATATCGATCTTTTTAGAATATTATACAACCAAATTTACGATACAGGACAAATCCCAAAAGAATGGCTAGAATCCATTTTTATCCCCATACCAAAACAACAAAACTCCAACAAATGCGGCGAATTTAGACTAATAAGCCTTATGAGCCACGCTCTTAAAGTATTATTAAAAATACTTCACAATAGAATATATAAAAAATATGAAGAAGAAATAGGAAACGATCAATTTGGGTTCCGAGGTGGTATGGGGACTAGAGAAGCTCTATTCTCACTCCAAGTACTATGTCAAAAATGCCAAGACCAACAAAAAGATGTCTTTCTGTGCTTCGTGGATTTTGAGAAAGCGTTTGACCTAGTAAACCACAATAAAATGCTGAATGCTCTTAACAATATTGGGTTGGACTCCAAAGATCTCAGGATAATAAAAAATCTATACTGGCAACAGAAGGCTAAAATTAGAATAAACGACCAAGTCTCCAATAGCATTAACATTCACAAAGGTGTAAGGCAGGGGTGCGTGCTGTCCCCAATGCTGTTTAATCTATATTCCGAATTGCTGTTCAGAAAAGCACTTAAAAACATCAAAAAAGGAATAAAAGTTAACGGAGTCCTAATACCAAGCATCAGATACGCAGATGACACGGTACTTATATCAGACTCGGATATCGATTTACAATATATCTTAGACCAACTGAATGAAATATGTCAGGAATTCGGAATAAAGATCAACGAGAAAAAGACAAAAATAATGGTGATCCAGAAAAATCAAAACATTCCCCTACCCATAGCAATAAACAACAGAATGCTTGAACAGGTGACAAAGTACAAATACCTAGGGTGCTGGATTAACAACAAACTTGACCCTGAACAAGAAATAACAGCAAGGATTGCTCAAGCGAGAAGTAGCTTTATGAAAATACGGGGGCTGCTCACTGACACACATATCAGTTTACAATTGAGACTGAAACTTGTTAAATACTATATATGGTCGGTATTACTCTATGGCGCGGAAGCTTGGACACTCAAAACATCTAGTATGAATAAAGTGGAGGCCTTTGAGATGTGGGTTTATCGCCGAATTCTAAAAATTCCCTGGACAGCACGAATAACAAATGAAGCAGTCCTGCAAAGGTTGAAAAAGGAAAGAGAACTCCTAACATTAATAAAAATCAGGAAAACCAGTTACTTTGGTCATCTGCTAAGACAAGGAAAATATTATATCCCACAATTGATAATAAAAGGTAAAATAGAGGGAAGGCGCGGCATTGGAAAAAAAAAGTTGTCCTGGATGAGAAACATCAGAAGATGGACGGGACTAGGGTTCGAAGAACTCATCAGAATAGCAGAAGATAGAGACAGTTTTGCCATGGTAATCGCTAACCTCCATTGATGGAGATGGCACTCGAAGAAGAAGAAGAGTTCCTATGTTTATGTTTAGAATATCTTTTTTATTTGTTTATTTAAATTCAAGGATTTTACATATTTTTGTTTGTGGCTCTTGGATCTGAATACCGACATGATGAAACAAAAATATTATTGCTGATCGATAACTGTACAGCTCATAATAATTTGCCAGAACTTGCAAATGTAAGAGTGAAGTTTTTGCCGGCGAATACCACTTCCCGTCTGCAACCATTGGATCAGGGGATCATAAAAAACTTCAAGGTTATGTACCGTAAAGAAATCGTGACACGACTATTGGATTGCATCGACAAAAACAGAGAGCACAAAGTTTCAATTTTGGATGCAATGAACATTGCTTATAAATCATGGAAAAATGTCTCTCAACAAACTATCCAAAACTGTTTCGCGCACTGCGGTTTTTATGATGAACAACAAGCTGAAACAGGTTTAATTCATGGAGGTTCCCTCGTTGTACCTGCCGCTGGCTGGTCTCGTGCTGTGGGTCAACAGGAACCGGAAAGTCTAACATTCATGGATTTTGTTCATGTTGATGACGAAGTGGCCATTTCAAGTGCCATGACTGATGAAGAAATTTTGGCTCAGCATATTCAAGAAGATTCGGAAAATCAGGATGACGATGGAGACGATGATGATGACCAACCTTTTCATCCGATTTCCTTCAAAAAAGCTCGATCTCATATCGTGGAATTAGGTCAGTTTTTAGCAACGAGAGAAGTCGACGATTCCGTGTTTTCCGCCTTGGTTTGCATTGAAAATGCGATTGATCGTGCTCGTGTGGACCAGTCGAAGTAATCAAAAATAACTAATTTTTATTGTAAATCTTGATGATCTGTAATGAACATTCTTGCTGGAAGAAAGTTTGACCTGCGTGATCTCATGTAATAAATTTTGCAATAAATACAGTAAATAAAAAATAAATTTAAGTATAACCGTCTAATTCGTATTTTTTTCTTCGCCACCTTCCATTATTCGAAGCTTCGATAATTCGTTACCTCCAGTAATTCGTAGTAGTCCTGTGAACTACGAATTATCGAAGTTCTACTGTATTTTTGTTTGTACACTTTTTTATTGACTATTTCATTATATAAATATGTAACTCTTTTTATTAGAAAATATTTTTTATTTGAAGACAAAAATATTTTAGGAAAATAGTATATTGTGTATGTACATTCCCGAACTCCTATGGTTTCGGCTAAGACCTCGCCCAGCAAATTTCAGAGTCGCCCGGGAATGTATTGCTTTTCTTACGAAGTGGGCATTTCTTCTCTGATCAAAGGGAAAATAACACCTTTCCGATACGTTTTTCATCGCAAAATGCCCGATTCCTGTACGATACGGGCGTTGCTAGGGAAATTTATAGTAACAAGGTAACTAGGTGGGGAATATTTTTCTTGGCCTGGGATATTTTTTCCAGCGTAATAAAAGCATGTTGACGTTAGAGATGCAACGTCAACAAGAAATAACCATAATTACACAAATGCACACAACAATGATGCCTTGCTTAGCCATAGGTCATAGGCCAAATGAAAATGAGATTTTTCTCTATAATGGAAATAACTATTTAAAAACCAATATACAGGGTGTCCCATAACTAATGGACAATATAAGAACTGTAGAAAGGGGTGATAAAAATAAGTCGTTTGATACAAACATGCACTAGTAAAATGTTAATAGTAAGCGAGATATGGGGCGTTAAAGTTGACAAAATATTTTTGAAAATTCGTGATATTTAGAAAACAACTGAATGTATTGGTCTCAAAATTGGTACACTATGGTTTTTAATGGTAATAAGCATGATATTGCCTTAATTTTTAATAATACTTCTAGATGGCGCTGGTTACACAGTAAAAATTTGATAGATCAGCGGTATTTTTTACCCCCTGTATAATGTGCATTTTATTACAAAATAATAAAAACTGCATCATTTTGAAACAAAAAAGGTATACTTGTTCAATTCCCATATTTTAAGTCGTTTTCAAGATATTGCTATTTTAATACTACTTGCCACGCCGGCATTTAAAAATTATTACCTAAATAAAACATTGGTTGTTCAAAGAATACAATTTAATTGGAAAAAGAAAAGAAAAAAAAACAATAATTACATTTATTTTATTAAATGTTGAAAGTGACCACCGTTTACTTCAATACGTTTTCGTAAACTTTTCTGTAAATGTTGTCTTACTTTAAAAAACATCGCGTTGCCATTTTTTAAAGTATTTGCGACTTCATGAATTTTTGCTAATAGTTCGTTTTGGTTATGAGTTTTACTATTGTAGACTAACGATTTTAGATATCCCCATACATAAAAGTCCAAAGGATTAAATTCTGGGGAACGAGGCGGCCAAGGAAACTCACTGCCCCGTCCAATCCAACGATGCGGAAAATTGTTATTTAAATACTCCTCTGCGTGTGAATGTAGCCTAGTCCGTAAACAGTACCTTTTTTAAAAATATTGGATCTTGATTGATCTTACCGATCATTGATTGACAAAATTGTAGTCTCCTTGGAAAGTCAGTGGGTAATAAATTTTGTTCAGGCGTGATATGATATGGGTACAATTTTTCTGTATGTAAAATTCTTGACACACTTGATTTACTTACACCAGTAGCTGCCTGCAAGCGCCGAGTACTCAATTCAGGATTTTCTATAATTCTTGTTAAAATTTCATCTTCCATATCAGCTGTAATTATTTTAGGTCGACCACCAGAATTTTTCTTATGAAAAGAGCCGCTTTCACCTAAATTGGAGTACAATTTTTGACATGTTTTACGACTGGGTACAATTCGGTTTGGATATAACTGCACATATCGTCTAACTGCAGCACATGCATTATAATTTACTTGTGCATAAACACAAATCATATCCCTTAGTTCATTATTTGTAAATTCATTGCCTCTAGGCATTTTTAATGAAAGACGTATTGTTAGTTCAGAAGAAAACACAGTAATGAAAACTTTTCGCTTTTAACTAGTAAATTAATGACAGTTCTTTTAATAGTCACAGCCCTCTTTAAAATATTCTAGTAATTAAGTTGCAGTGTAATGATATGCAATGCAATATTAAAATAGCAATATCTTGAAAACTACTTAAAATATGGGAATTGAACAAGTATACCTTTTTCGTTTCAAAATGATGCAGTTTTTATTATTTTGTAATAAAGTGCAAATTATACAGGGGGTAAAAAAAGTACCGCTGATTTATCAAATTTTAACTGTGTAACCAGCGCCATCTAGAAGTATTATTATAAATTAAGGCAGTATCATGCTTATTACCATTAAAAACCATAGTGTACCAATTTTGAGACCAATACATTCAGTTGTTTTCTAAATATCACGAATTTTCAAAAATATTTTGTCAACTTTAACGCCCCATATCTCGCTTACTATTAACATTTTACTAGTGCATGTTTGTATCAAACGACTTATTTTTATCACCCCTTTCTACAGTTCTTATATTGTCCATTACTTATGGGACACCCTGTATAACTATTCTGATATGTGTCGTTTCGAGGTGACCACGTAAAATAGCGGAATAACAGGTTTTCTACGGTCAAAATGCTCCTAGAATGTCAATATTTCTTGACGATTTCGGAAAATATTTTTCCTTACTCGCAAGCGTGCGGAAAATGGTTTTGTGTTGGGAAAATGTTTTTTTCTGCACAATAATTGTAAAAAAACATATATTTTTTAGAGCGGCAAAGTCATACCTTGCCCAGGGCGGCAAATAGTCTATAGCGGGCCCTGACCGTCAACGTTTTGTAACAAAATATAGTATCCGAACCAACATTTTCACTTCGTCCCTAATGGGTTACTTACAACTCTTGTTACGTAATATACTAATACAATCATAATATTATATTACGTAAGTAATGGGATGCGACTCGTGTAACGTACTATACTTTTTCTACGCCGATCAATTTTCTTATATGAAATAAAGGAAATCGCAATTATTTTATTTGTATAAAGTGTTGCCAATATTTAGGGGAATTACTCTTTTAATCTAAAAGGTATTTCACTTACACTAAAAGCTTTTATGTTTTTCAAATGACGAAAAGTGTGTAACGTATGTAAATAGACCAAAAAAATAGTACGCAGATAACAATTTAATTGCAATTTGATTTAACAAAGACAGTTAAGATTTTTTTTCGGGCTAAGATGGGAAACTCATGTTCGATGGGTTCTTAACCAGAACTCAACAATGTTGGACATTGGACACTAGCATACTTCAAGACGGGTGGCGGTTCCTCACACACTCCCGCCATAGAATCATACCATTTGCACCATCAAGAATGTTATCCTTACCTCCATCCATTCTTTCTCCTCTCTCAACATTATCTACACCACGTTCTCCCAAGTTTCCTCTCCTGCTTTAACTGCTTTAACACATCCTCGTTCTTCCAGCATCAACACGTGTCCCTCATCATCCTCCACCTCACACCTCTCGCAAATTTCGGTCTCTCTCTTGCCAATCTAATGTAGATACCCCACCCTTAACCCATGTCCAGTGAGCAGCTGGGTCAAGAAGGAGTTCACCTCCCCAAACTTCAGATCCATCCACTCATTCTTACTATACCCCTAATTGCCATTTTTAAAGCACCTTCATACCCCTCCCACCTTCTCACCATTTCCTCCTCCATCCAATCCTGAACTTCCTCTTTTATGGAATCCTTCCACCGTCGTCTCTTTGTCCTAGCCATCAAGTCCAAATTGTATGACCTCGAAAGCACAGCTGCTACTATTGCACCCACTGTCCTGCACCTTTGCACCACCCCAAAAAGCGGTAGTGGGTCAGAGATTAGAGCGTTCGCCTTGTAAAGAAATTTAAGTTGTCTTATCTAACTGCACCTGTATGTTATGATACCTCAATAATGTGTTTTACATTTAAGGGCATTAGTCTCAATGTAAAAAGTATTTCGCTAATACTTCTATTGCCTAAAAGTATGTAAATTGACCAAGTAGAATAGTAGGTACATAAAAAATGTATTGCAATTTGATTAAACAAAGAAATTTACGTTTTATTTTATAAACGCACGTGTATTTTGTGAGATCTCATTAGGTGCATGTTATTGTTAAATGTCATTTACAAGGAATGTTGACGGTGCGATATTTGACGTTTATAGACATGGGCGTAAAAAATATATTTTATTTCATACTATTAATACATGTTATGTTATTTTAATACATATTAATACATGTTATGTATTAAAATTTGACTTGGTGAATTTTTCTTGATAAAGATATTATGATCTTTTGAAGTCACTTTGTAACAATAAGTCGAATTTAAGAAAATGTGACTTGGTCACTTTTCGCAGTATACCCACGATATTGAAGTTGAATACAAACGATTAGTTGTTTATTATTCTTAGTAAGGGTTAGTACAATAAAATTTAAATGTACTTCGTAGGATGTATTATTTGAGAAAACTTTTCTAGAGTGCCACAGGCAGTACAATATTTTTTTATTGTTTTAGGTTATTTATAAATGAGAAGGCGACAATTCCATTTCCAAAATCGACATTTTCTGTAGGTAATTTCATACACGATTAGATGAAAAAACTTCAGCGTTTAATACAACTTTATATTGGAGTAGAAGAATATTTTACATTAATTTTATTGTTTAGAACAAGCGCAAAACCAGAATTTTTCTTAAGAATTTTAATTTTCTGCCACCGAATAAGAAGTGTCGGCTTGAAAGTGTGGACTAAACGGCGTAAAACCGGCACTGAAGGGTGGATACTCCATTATTTCATGCTCTCATAGATGGTTTATTACAGTTATTGGAGAAAACAATTAAAATACATAAATAAAATAAATATTATATTAAGAATAATGAAAAACTCTTCGTTTTACCAAAACTTCCAATATTTATTTAAAAAATTGCTTTATTAACTTTAATGACAGCCGTTTCGCTAGACTTAGCATCGTCAGATTGACATATTGAAGTTACATTTTGTTTGTTTGTAGCTAGGTACCTGATGTTTATTAGGTAGTTATAAGGCTAGACCAAGTATGGAAGTAATAAGACATAACAATATTAAAGCCTAGATGTTATGAGCCCTAAGGGATTATCCTGGATGTACTTCCCTCTAAGATCAGTATAACTGTGCAATGATATAGGAAAACCAGGAAAAAACTATATCATGCTGATCTTTACAATAACTTAATATATTTGTGTTACAATTACGTCTTATCTATGTATAAAATGAAGACTCAATCAAAGCAAACACTTTAAAAGTGGAGAACTTCCCAGATTTATTTGTTCATTAACAACTTTAAATTGTGGATCTGCTAGATGTCTTTTTATTTCAAGTTCTTCAAGGAAATCTAAATTTTGTTTTTTATTACAAGTGTGTAGTATTTGGATGTCATTGATGTGTAAGAGTGAGGTTGGATGTTCAAGTAGGTGTTTTGCATAATTTGACTTATCTGGTTGTTTTAATCTATATGCTCTTAAATGTTCGTTAGTACAATCAATTTAAATATTATATTGCTCATAAAATTTCAATTATAACAAAAATCAAAAATTTCTATATAAATCAGGAATTTTGATAAATTTAATATATTAATTTTTATCTCAATAAAGCCTTTTCTTAAACAGCAAATTGAATCTATTTGGTATGATGATACAAATGTATAAACAAGATCTTACTATTAAAATGTTGAATCTGGAACCGTTGGCGAAAATGATACCGAAAACCGTTTACACTACCTACTTTCAATACAACAATCAGGTTTATCAACAATATGAAGGAACAGCAATGGGTAATTGTTTATCACCATTTATAGCCAACCTTTTTATGAGCAATTTTGAAACACAGATCAGTCAAGAGTTCGAGTATTTCCCAAGGATATGGTGTAGATATGTGGACGACATTTTCGCAGTTTTCAATACAAAGAAATCATCAGTAGAAGATTTCATTTCAAAATTAAATTCAAAATTCACAAGCATAAAATTCACGTTTGAACTAGAAAATAATGAACAGTTACCATTTTTGGACACATTAGTAATAAGAAATAATAACAAGTTAGAATTTGATATTTTTAGGAAAGACACCGCTACGTATAGGTATATTCCGATAGATTCTTTTCACTGTAATCAACACAAAATGGCAAGTTTTCATTTTTTGGTTCATCGATTAATTCATTTTCCTTTAAACAAACCAAGATATAACAAAGAAAAGAATTTAATTGAGGATATAGCTGTACTTAATGGATATGATAAAAAACTAATTCATAAGCTGATCAATCGCCATAGTTTTAAGAAATCTCTTTGTGAAACCACCTTTTTCCAGCGAGAACACAACGATAGGAAATTCATTTCATTACCATTTATCCCTCAGTATACCAAAGGATTGAATACAATTTTCGGCACGGTGAGATTAGGTTTAGTTCATAAAACTAGTGGCACCCTGAGACAATTGTTAGGAAATCCGAAGGATAAGAGAGAAGATCTGGAAAAAAGCGGTATATATGAAATAAGTTGTAATGATTGCGATAAAAAGTATGTTGGGCAAACAAAAAGATCGGTTAAAACTAGATTTAAAGAACATTTGGCTCATCTAAAATATGGACGTATAGAAAAATCTAGTATTGCCGAACATGCTTTTACCAAAAACCATTCTGTAAATGTAGATAGTTTAAAATTGTTAAAAAATGTATCGAACAATAGATTGTTGGATGCATTTGAAAGTATAGAAATTATTAAATGTAAAAATAGATTAAATAAGGACAAAGGACCTATCCCAGATAGTCCACTTTATAGTTTATTATAAGAAAACTTATTGTAAAAATGTTTTCGCGCTAAAAATTGGCTTTGCCGCCAAAAGATTTACCGCGAAAACATTTGGCGCTAAAAATGTTCTATATATAAGGTTAGTTTGTAGGCATAGCTTTAGTTTACCTTCGGTCTCTGAAGAAGATAACTTGGTTATCGAAACGCGCGTCAGGCATATAAAAGTGTGTGTTGGTGTAGTGGTAGTGTAAACGGTTTGCGGTAAGATCTTACTATATAGATTATAAAAATTGAAAGTTTGATTAATTTTTAAAATACTCCGCCAAAACGAGCAGAGGATGCGACAAAATCTAAACTTTAAGATGGGGGATAACAAATCCAGTGTCTGCGTCTGCGTATTACAAGCCTTTTGATCATACGGTATCAGCATTTGTTTACTAGCTGAAAAATTACACCCAAACGATATTCATATTTTTACGAGGGTTATCCAGAAAGTGAGGAACGTTTTGTAATAAAACAAAAATTAGGTACAGGAAAAATATTCTATTATATACATTTGAAAGAGTAACTAAAATGCTATTTTTCTACATAGCCACCAAACAAATTAAGGCACTTATAGTAGCGGTGGACAAGCTTCGAAATTCCTTCGTCATAGAAATCCGCCGCCTGCGATCTCAGCCACTCAGTGACGCACGCTCGGAGCTCGTCGTCGTCATCCAAACGCTCGGTGCTAGGTCGGGACTCTAGGGTGGATGTGGGAAAATCTCCCATTTGAGTCAAGAAGTTCTGCAGTTCGATTTTTGACGATAACTTTCCTCGGCGGTTGTTTTGCACTGCTCTTTTAAGTTTGCGCAATGTTTGGCAGTACCGATCACAGTTGATTGTTGCACGAAGCTCGGGAAAGTCAATATACAGCACACCTTACGTATCCCAAAAAACAGTAGCCATAATCCTCCTTGCTGACAAGGTTTGCAAATTTTGTTTGTTTTTTTGGGAGAACTTGTGAGCCCCCACTCCATACATAGACTGCAGTTTTGTCTCGCAATTGCCGTTACGATTCGATCCAGTAAAGAATCACCATGTGTGTGGTAGGCTTCAAGAAATGTTAAGGCTGCTCTCATTCGATGGCTTTTATGGAGGTCTGTAAGCATTTTTGGCACCCACCTTGCAGAAAATTTATGGTAGCCAATCTTGTGTATCTCAATTTCAAACAACAAAGTCCCAGAAACTTGTGGGAAGCAAAGCTAAAGCTCCTTTATTGTGAAGCGACGGTTTCCACGAATTTTCTCATCAACTTTGGCGAGAAGTGCGTCTTTCACAATGCTCGAGTGCCCACTCCTGGCCATTTTTAAACCGGATACACCATTTTCGCATTGAACTTTCATTCATTACGTCGTTGCCATAAACTTGGCACAGTTGCCGATGGATTTCTATCGGTTTTTCGTTTTTGTGCAAACAAAAAACGTATTACGGACCGCACTTCACAACTGGCGTGATTTGAAATTGCAACACACATTTTAAATTGGAATATTGGGAGACGAAGGCGTTGTCATTCTGACGGCTGGATGCCAACTTAAGCTCCGAGCACGCGCACACCAAAACATACGTTCCCTAGTTTCTGAATATCCTTCATATTTTATTGTATTGTTGTGTTGTTTTTCCCAATGGATAAATAAATGGTTTTAATTAAGTGGTAAACTCCTTATATTCAAAATAAATCCAAGTTGTTAATATGTTTTTCTACGATCAACACAGAATATTTCATTATCCGTACAATTAATTGAACCAGAAAATTGTAAATTCCGTACACAGGCTATTATTCCACACTGTTATTCCCTTACTCTTATATAAAACTGTAGACAATAAATAAAAGCTAACTTGGTCGGGAATCGAACCAGGAACACTAACCACGGGACCAGCACATTCTACATTATATTGAGTGTAATTAGGTTTAATAAATAAATGTCATTGATTATATTTTTTTGTGTTAGAAAACCTTTTAAGAAAAAACCATTTTTCGTCTCTAGCTCAAAAACTGTTCGAAAAAATTAGAATTCTTTGTGTGGTATCATATCCTACGTTTAATTTTGAAGAAAAATGTAGTTGAATTTTTCCAATCCGATCATCCCTTAGGAAAATATTCCCTTGTTCCACCCCCCAAATTTTTAAAAATTTGAAATTTCAAAAAAAACAATCACTATCGTCTTCGGAAAGTTTTTATTTTTTTCAAAATCTTCAAGGCCTTTTTGGCATCAACCAACAGCTGCTATTGACAACGTATTGAAAACTTGTCAGTGAATTTCCCTATGATCAAACCTAATGAGTATATCAAGCCGCCATCGCCCCGTTAAAAAGTTTAATTCATATTTAATTAGACCTAGTATTACATTTTTATTAAAAGTATTGTTTGAAATTACTAAAACATAAATTTTCTGTATTATTTATTATTTGATATAAAAAAATAAATAAATTATACTGTTATGACTATATGACCTATTGGCCAACTTACTGGTGACACGTTTACCATCTCTACTTTTGAGTTTATTCTTCCAATCGAGATGATGATTTTTTCGATAAGGAACATTTTTCAAGCGATTGACTCGTGGTAAAGGAAGAACTCAATGTTCCTTCCTTTATTTTTTTGTCGATTAATAATTCCACCGAGCTTTTAATGCTTGAAGTATCTGTCTTCGATTTAACGGGAACGTCCCAATCCAAACACGATACGCTTTGTCTTTCGAGTAAAGTTACTTCACCTGATGGTAACAGCAAGGACACTTGGCGACGCATTTGAAATTTAGGCCTTAAAAAAACGAAAAATCAATACGATAACAAACAACAACAAACTGTGGTGTTCCAATGTAAGAAAATAATAATAACGTTCCAGTCAAGGCGGAATAATATTTATCAAATCTATATTGGTAATATTGAAGAAAGACAATTATTAGATATATTTATAGATGAGGACGAAGAGTACTATATATTTCGGAAGTTGACACCACTAAAGTAAATGGCTTAAATATGGCAACACCATAATAAAGTTTGACATTGTTGGTAAACCAAGTAACCGATTTTTAGATAATTTCGCTAACCGTATAGATTTTGGATCTAATAATTTTTCGAAAACTTTGTAGATGTAATATATAAAACGGCTATTGTTTTTCATGATTTTCCATATCCAATTTTGACAAATTCTAATAATTTAAGTTTAGATAATTTTTATTTTTGCATCGGCAACACTGAACTGCATTCTGTTATCTCTTTAATATTTGATTCCAGAGCTGTCATTTACAATCTAATTTCTAATGTCTAACTGTTGTGTTTGAGTAGAGCAAATGAATTAAAGTTGAAGAAGATCAGCATTTATGAAATACTTATATTACATTTTGACAAATCACACAAAATTATTGCCATACCACAGAGTACAAATCAGAGTACCGACTCTATAGGGAGGGGGTAAGCATCCATCACATACTTAAGTACGTGGCATCCATTTTGAGGTATCGCCATGACACTTTGGGAGTATCCATAGCTGTCAGTTGTGGTAGGCAATTCATTTTGTGAGAATAAATCAGTGGTAGCGTTTTTATTGTGTGGAATAGTGTATTTTATATTTTAGTGACTTTTTTGTAAGAAATTAAACTATTCTTTAGTTGTAAGAAATTAAACTATTCTTTAGTTTTTAGTTTATTATTCCCCCTTTAAAAATAACAATTTAACAACAAAACGTCTTAACGCTACGATATACTAAACTCATCTGAATCATTCACTATCGAACTGACTCATTAGCAAAGTAATAGATTATCGATGACACATCCTCCTCGGTATTTCGACAACCGTTGACACAAAAACCCTACATCGGCCATCCTGTTAACTTGCCTGTCCTCAGGCTTTGATCATCTGCAACAAAAAATGCTATTAATGCTCTCACATATATTTTATGCTGGGATCCGTTGATCCCTAAAGTTTCTTTAGTTCTTTTAGACCCGTTGGCCTGAGATCCGTCGATCTTACGTTTTGTTAGAGATCCGTTGATCTCTGAAACCACTTTGGTTTCCTTAGGCCCGTTGGCCTGAGATCCGTCGACCTCACGTTTTGTTAGAGATCCGTTGATCTCGTGTCTTTACTTGTTATAGTCAGAGATCCTTTGATCTCCTTCGTTACGTATCTTTACTTACTTGTTACTGTTTTGGAAAGTCACCCATCGTTTAAGGTGATCTGCTGCTGCTACTGAACGTAATTGCTTCCTTTTAGACCCTTCTCTCAAATCCTCCACTTCGTATCTATCATTAACCAATACCTTACTGATTTTAAATGGTCCTTTGTATTTTGGAAACAACTTCCTACTTGAACCAGTAGCTTGCTCGCTCGTTATTTCCACCATCACTAAGTCACCTTTACAATACTTTGTGGCTTCGCGTCGTTTTTTATCGTATCGCTTTTTGTTTGATTTGATCATTCGTAATATGGGTAGCAATCTTATTTCTTAAATCTTTAATATCCATGCGATGGATTTGATTATTTAGCTCGGTCAAAATCCACCCTTGTGCCGCATGCTGGGTATTACATCCAATAAGTGCCTTCATTGGTGTTGCATTTATTCCTTTATTGTAGCTAGTGTTAATCGCACTTTGAATTTGTTTAACGTAAATATCCCATGACTCCGGTTCTTTTCCTGCTGCTGTTGTAGCTAGAGCACTAAGTATGGTCTTATTATACCTTTCGCATTGTCCGTTAGCAAGTGGTGTGGCTACTGCATTCAAAATATGTTTGATTCCATAAGTTGTACAAAATGTTTGGAAGGAATTTGACGTAAAGGCAGACCCTCTGTCACTAATTATTCTAGTTGGGAGTCCGAATAAATGTATCAAATCAGTTATTATTTTTACTACGTACTTTTCCTTTTGAGATCTAACGGGTTCGATTATACAAAACTTGGTAAAAGCATCTACCAAAACGAAAAGATATTTATTCTTCTTTTTACTCGTCACAAATGGTCCCAGATGATCGATATGGACTGTATGAAATGGTACAGGAATTTTCTCTATCGGATTAAGTTTTCCTTGGTTGTTATTACCGCTTTTCTTATAATAAGCACAATTTAAACATGCTTTTATGTACTTTGTGACAAACTTTTTCATCTTGGAAAACCAATAACTGGAACCCATACGTTTAAGCGTTTTTTCAACACCCTGGTGACCAGCATCGTCGTGACATAATCTACATATTTGCATTCGGGCAGCTTTTGGAACTACCCATACTTCGGTTCCGTCATGTAATCTTTTATAAACCTTATTTTGTTTCAGTTTAAATTCTTTGAAATAATGCTTTGTTTCATTATTTTTAACTCCCTTAGCAAGTATCTCCTTGATTCGTCGCAACTGATCATCATCTTCCTGAGCAGCAAAAATCCATTCACTTTCAGTTACATCCACGTGAAATACTTCAATTTGTAATGTTTCGATTGGGTTTCGGCTAAGAGCATCTATACATGGGTCATTTTCGATCCAGCACGATATTCTATCTCGAATTCCTGTATTTCCAACCACCATCTACCAATTCTTGGTAAAAGATCCCTTTTTGACAATGTCGTTCTGAGGGCATTACAATCGGTTATTACTTTAAACTTTAAACCTAACAAGTACACACGAAAATGTCTTAAAGCCAAAACAACAGCCATTGTTTATAACTCATATGAGTGATAACATCTTTGGTCTACAGTAGTTTGTTTACTAAAATAAGAGACAACATGCGGTCTGCCGGTTTTGTCCAACTGTACAAGCATAGCACCTACCCCTAATGAACTGGCGTCAGTATGCAATTCTGTAGTTAAAGAGGGGTCGAAAATGGACAATATAGGGTCGTTAGTCAATAATGTCTTAACTTTTTGAAAGGCGTCTTCCTGAGGGTTGCACCATGACCATACAGTATTCTTACGTGTCAACCGTGTTAGTGGTTCTACTATAATCGCGTAATTACGAATAAATTTTCTAAAGTACCCCGCAAGCCCCAGGAATTGCCTAACCTGTTTTACGTTAATAGGGCGAGGCATTTTAATGACAGCTTGAATTTTATTTTGGCCAGGTTTAACCCCATCAGAACTGATTATTCTTCCTAAATACTCAACTTCTGTCTTGAAAAACGAACATTTGCTTAATTTAAGGGTAAGGTTATGTTCCTTCAACTTGGTCAGAACTTGATGTAATCGAGCTAAGCCCGCTTGAATGGATGTGGAGGGTATAATTATATCATCGATATAAGGAAAAGCTATGGAATTTTTGAGTGGCCCTAAGACAGTATTGATTAACTGTTGGAAAACAGCAGGTGCATTACTTAGCCCGAATGGCATCCTTAGGAATTCATAATGACCATCCGTCGTAACGAATGCTGTTTTTGGAATCGAATTATCTGCCATTGGTACCTGGTAATAGCCTGATGCCAAATCCAAAGTAATAAAATACTTGTTACCCCCTAATCTATCAATTTGCTCTTCAATTAGAGGTAAAGGAAAACGATTTTTTATGGTAATTGCATTTAACCGGCGATAATCAATAACCATTCGATGTTCACCTGATTTATTTCTTACGAGCAAGGCAGAACTTGCGTAGGGCGATTGAGATTTTCGAATTATATTATATTGCAAATTAATAATTAATAATTTTATTAAGAATTTGTTTTTCCACTACCGGTAAACGGTATGGATGGTAAACAACAGGGGTATCCGTAATAGTTTTGATTTCCATAAAAACCGTTTTTGTTTTACCGAGGTTTCGCATCGAAGAAGAAATGCAATCAGAAAACTTATTTAACAATAAAATACATTCAGATTTATACGTTTGTTTAATATCACCAAAATTTACCTCATCAGTGCGGATTTTTTCTATTTTGTCAATAACAAGGGTGACATTTTTATTTAATTTAGGAAGCTCTCTGAATAGGACACGGTTTTCTTGTTTAATCATTACCACATGAGATTGATCAAGAAAATCTCTACCCAAAAATTAAATCATAATTAATGTAACCATCTAATACAAGAATTGCGTTTATTTTTGCCGAAACTCCCATTAATTTTACTGTTACTGGTGTTGAAATATTGCAAGTGACTGTAGTGCCCGTAAAGCCACGAAGAATAGTTTCGTTAATTGAATTTTGTTCCCATTTAAATTTCTTTGCTATTGACAATTTTACAAGGGTTTTAGAGCTCCCTGTATCCACTAAACAAGTTAATTTGCAATTATTTACTTGAATCTTATGAACATACATATTATCGATTTTCTTAAAATCTGAAATTAAATTAATTTCCTTTTTATTTTTTTCTCCCACAAAACATTTATCACTGGTGTGTCCCAGCCTCTTACATTTTGAACATTCTATCTTTGGTTTGCGACAATCCTTGGCGAAATGTCCCTTAATACCACAATTGTAACATGAAACATTCGTTTGAGCTTTTTGAAATTTATTCAAAGAATGATTCATGTAATTATTGTTGCTTCTATGTTTTGGAAATGATTGAAATTTTGGTGCATCTGATTGGGCACTAGTACTAGGCTTGAACAGCTGGCCAAAATTTTTCTCGGTATCGTTTGGCATGTTACCTAAACTGTTTAGATAAGCATAAAGCGCATTAGGATCTACATGGCGTGCAGATCGTACCGTTCGTGCAATATTCACATCTGTAATACCCCCTATTACGGCATCAACGAGATATTCGTTAGGTATTTCCAAATTTAACATACGTAATTTCGATAGTTTCTGAAAACAATAATCCCCCAAACTTTGCCCAGCTATTGTTTTATAACTAGATGCATCTTCGAGTAATTTAGAAAAAGGAATACACTTACGAAACTGTTCCATCATACTTTCCTGCAGTTGTTCCCAAGTAATATCGTACTTTACTTGTTCGTCATACCACTGCCTTGCATTCCCTCTAATACGACTTGAAATTAGGCGGATAATTGCATCGTCATCCCAATGAAATCGAGCCGCTAACTTGTTCACACGTTCTACCCATCGTTCCACTAACTGATCATCTTTACCGGGATCGAAAATTGGGATTAAACATTCATCTCTTTTAAGTCGCTTTAACTCCCTTTTTAGGTCTGCTGAGGACGAGGAACTCGAACTTGAATCACTGTCTGAAGGCGAGCGTCTTCGCCTTTTTCCCATTTTGCACACAAAAGGCACACGCGAAAAAAAATAGTTTTCGGAATATTTTGAATGCAGAAAACACTATTAGAAAACACTATTATTGATCCCACTTCTGATTGTAAGAAATTAAACTATTCTTTAGTTGTAAGAAATTAAACTATTCTTTAGTTTTTAGTTTATTATTCCCCCTTTAAAAATAACAATTTAACAACAAAACGTCTTAACGCTACGATATACTAAACTCATCTGAATCATTCACTATCGAACTGACTCATTAGCAAAGTAATAGATTATCGATGACACATCCTCCTCGGTATTTCGACAACCGTTGACACAAAAACCCTTACATTTTGTTAGTTTATAAATATTTTTTAAATCAATATGAGTGATATAAGCGGTAGCATGGTTTGTGTGGTAAGAAATTGTGCAAACAAGAGATATAACTGTAAATTGAGTTTTTTTCCCTTTCCAAATGAACTCAAAAAGTAATTTAACTTAAAAACTACTAATGAGCATATGCTTTTAAATATCACTAATTTAAGACTTATTAAAAGAATACTAGAAGAAATTTAAACAAACTCATTCTTGCAAAGCTATTGTTGTAAGTATCTACTATTTTTAGTGTACTAACATTTTTTTTGTTAGAAACAAGTGTTTTTTCGTTTATCGATTTATTTTTACATTCACAACATACATTATTATTATTATTGTTTTTACCTCACATTCTGATTATTTTGTATATTTAAAAATATTCAGTGACCTAATGTTTGTATTCATAAATCATTGATTTCTACTAGGATTATCAATTTTACCGTAATTAGGGTACTTTACTGAATAAAGGTACTGTTATAAACGTGTCTAGAAAGGACCTTAATTGTAGATCATAAAAAGAGCAACAATAAAGTATTGCATATAAATTTTCCTACCTTAACGGACACCCAGTTATGATGAAAAAAATCTACTAATGGCCGAAAAAAGCCTATGTAACTGGAAATTTAGCTAGATATATGCTTTATAAATATTGCCAAATAAGCTTTAATCTCCTTTTGATGATGAAAGTTTATTTTCAAATTTTTGATTTCTGTAAAATATTTTGTGATATGAAACTTTATTTTCTATTTATTTTCCGACTTATTAACTTACAGTTAATTTAAGACTTTTATTTATTTTATTTTTATGGAATGAATATTTTTATACTTATTTATTTTTTATTACTCATGGTACTATAGATTAATATTTCTTACACATTTGAAGCATATCTTTATATACAGCCTGGAACTGGCGTTTCTGTGTAAAAATGTCTCTAACACGCAATATTATAATTTTTATTTCCTTGCTCATGTTAAAGTTTGATGTCTAGTAAGCAAATGTATTGATATAAATAAATGTTATTTCTACTCTATCTATCTACTGAATGCGGTATTATTAAAAAACCTATTTACCTACAGAAAAAAATGGCTATTGTTTTGTAGTACTCAACGCCCTGAAGATTAAATTAACATTGGTCTATAGAGCGGGTCACAGTTATTATGCAGCATTGCGTTTATGGACGACGGCGTTGCCATATCGGCATGTTCTTCGAATTTGGTTCCAACTGGCGCGGGAATATAACTTGCCATTGTGTTACTATTATGATTTAAATGTTGACTAAATTATTCATTTGAAAATCGTTTAGTGAGTAATTAAGAATATTTATAATTATGCTTTTAGATAAATTTTACGCGTTTAAAGGAAACCAAGGTAACCAAAGCAGCAACAGTGTTGAATATTCGCCCATAAGATTTACTTTGGCCTATGCCGGCCACGCTGCATAATAACTGTGACCCGCTCTATAGATTTATATTACGAAAGTTATACTGACTTGCAAACATCGGACTCCAAGTTGTCATCACCTTTACTTAATACCATTTCACTATTACTCGTAAAAGATTGCGGCGACGGAGACGGAGCTATACTTTGTACTTCGAGATCAGATCCTATTCTCCTTTTAAACTTTATTGGTTTACTACTACGGACTTCATTTTGACTGTTGCTGTATCTTCTTTCATCGCTTTTTGAAGTTTTAGCTGAAAAGATGTTGTTCTTCAAAGGTTAAGAGAAGATGGCTGTTGTATGTTATAAGTAAGGTTAAGCACATTTGGTGATTTCTGTTGGGAGATTTTTTTCTATCTAGGTAATATAAAAGGTAAATTAAATTTATTGTACTAACCCTTACCCTGTGGAAGTCCATCTTACTAAGAATAATAAACAACTGTGTAAACTAAACTTCCACCTTTTATTTTAAAATGCAATGACAGCTGTTTCGCTACAACAATGATAGTTGTAGATGTTAAAAAATGAAAGAAAGAATATGTTTACAATTTAAATTTTTGCAAATAACGGATACCCTATAATTCTTCACTAGTTAATACTTTTTATAACATATTTTGATTTTTTATACATACAATTAAATATTGTAATAATTTTAATGTATTCCTATAGTCTATATAGAAAGGACAAGGAGTAATAAATCATTTATTTAAGTAGATTTCATAAACGTACCAAAATATATTTTAAGAGAGTATACCGTGTTGATGCAAGTGTTGATGATATTGTGGAATTAACGGCTGCTATGTTGTGTGTTGCTAAATCAACAATTTATAGATTAATAAAAGAAAGCAAGAATGGAACTCTTCAACCCCCTACAACTCCTTCAGACCGAAAACCAATTGAGATCGATGAGTCATTAAAACAAAGACTAAGGCGTAAAGTCCATGGATTTTACTTACGAACTAAAATTCCTACACTTGACAAAATTAGGACATCAGTGCAAGAAGATACGGACTATACAAAATTCTCCAGAATGACATTATGCAAACTTTTGAAAGATGTGGGTTTCAGATATACAAAACATAATAGAAAATCTCTCTTGATAGATAAACCGGAAATAATTTTTTGGAGAAGAGACTATTTAAGAAGCATTCGACATGCCAGAGAACAAAATTTGAAAATCTTCTACTTAGACGAAACATGGATAAATGCTGGATATACAGTTTCCAAATCTTGGCAAGATGAAAACATTAAAAGCGGAAGGCAGGCATTCGTGGAAGGTTTGTCGTTAGGTTTGCAGCCACCATCTGGAAAAGGAAAAAGACCATGTTGGAAGTTCTGAAGGTTTTGTTGATGGTGGATTATTAACTTTTATTTCAAAACGCACCGGGGACTATCACGAAGATATGAATGGGGATGTCTTCGAGAAATGGTTTGTTCAAATGTTGGATCTAATTCCAAAAGGGGGAGTTATTGTTATGGACAACGCAAGTTACCATTCACGGTTACGAGAAGCATTGCCCACAAGTCGTTGGCGTAAAGCAGAGCTTTTGGAGTGGCTTATTTCGAAAAATATTAAGTTTCCAAAAGATCCACTAAAGAAAGAACTTTACAGAATTGCAATAATGAACAAGAATAAATACAAAACCTACATTGTAGAAGAAATGGCTTCTTCTCGTGGCATATCAGTTCTTCGACTTCTTCGACTTATCGTTGTGAACTTAATCCCATAGAATTAATATGGGCTCAGGTAAAGGGGGAAGTTGGAAAAAAATACTACTTAATAAACGATGTTCTGAAATTGTTTGAGAGTGCTGTAAGTCATGTTAGTAAGGAAAATTGGACAAACTGTATCGAGCATGTTATAAAAGTGGAGGCAAATATGTGGAAAATTGACAATATTTTTGATGATTTGATCGACCCTATTATTATTATTAATGTCAACAACGATTCTTCCTCTTCCGAGTCGGATATAGATTAAAATGTAAGTAATAAATGTATTCCAATAATTATTTCTTTTCATTTTTTATTATATTATAATTTAAAACGTATTTTTTCCCAAAATACACACCACTGCATTGCGTTATTGCTTATCTGCTAATCCTTTAACAATGAAGAAAACCCTAAACTTTGCTACAACTGAAACAAATACGGGGTCGATCTACCTGGTTTTTAGATTTACGGAAGAAATGTAATTTAAAGTAAGAGATTTATCAAACATTTCATGGTGCTCCCTGTAAAGGTTTTGCATATACTTAATTAGGGTTTATTACTCCTCGTACTTTTTGTACAGACATAAAACATAACAAACGGCATATTGTCTAATCTTCCGTATCAAATAACGCAAAATGTCTCTGTATAAGACATTAAAAACTTTAAACCCAAATTATAATTGCACTTGTAGCAAAATTCCCCATAATTATTTTCAACGTGACAACTCCGCTTTTTCGTCGAACTGATATTTGACGTGACCGTTAAAACAGGGTGAAGTTTTAGTTTTGCCGAGAACAAGTAAAAATTCCTTAATCACCTTTACCAGCTTTTTCATTTCAAGTTTATTGTTATTGTTCATTTTTACCTTTTTGTTTATAACCATTTTTATATCTAAGTTTTTGTGAGTGAATAAATCGTTAATTTAGGAATATTTTTACCTAAAAACCCACCCTCTGACGATTTCTCGATCGTCACCGTTACACACTGTATTTTTTTATATAACCGGTTTTATACATTTTTAAGTAAATGATTATAAAAAAAAGCAAATCAAACTTATTACTTTATTTCGTTTAAAACTTGTGAAATGTCCTGTGTATAATTGATAAATGGAAAGATTTTTTAAAGAATTCCAAAACTTTAATGTTTTAATATACAACCCTAACAATATTTAATTGTACTGGATTTAAAAAATTAATATTTCTGCATTTCGATTTCTAACCATACACCAATTCAAGACAAAGATAAAATTATCTAGTTATAAAATTTTGCAATGGACATGGTGTTTATTATTTTCTTTTCTTGTGGTTCCTGTTTGAATTTTTAATTATTTTTTTCTTCAAGCGGTGAATAAATGCATCTTTATGTGCATGTATATATACTCGGAATTTTACAGTCGTGTAATGACGTCATTTTCGTGGGAAAAAACGTATGTCCTATTAAATTTATTTGTTGTTAAGTAACCGACTACTGGTGTCTAATTACCTGTATAACTTGTTCCTGTTCAATTTGAAAGCAAGCCAACACATTTAGAATTATTAACTGTGTTTGTTCGTTAAATCGATGAGGGTTTTTTGGCGGCATGTTTTGACGCTTTGGCGTTTTCAAAACTTCAAAACTGACAATCACTTGACAAGCATTTCAGGTAAAATTTAGCCACGACAACAACATTTCGGCAAAATTTTTTGTCACTGTCATTTTACATTAGTTAAACAAGGATAGACAAAAATGACGTCATTATAAGACTGTAAAATTCCGAGTATACGTAGTAAAAGTACGTCTTTATTGATTACTGGGAGATAAAGTCTTTAAAAGGCCATGGGAGATAAAGTAAATTATGGGCGGAGCCTATGACGTCATAAAGTAAGGTTCATTTAAAATTTCTTAAATAATAATACCGATTTATTGATCAATATTTATACAAAATGTTTAATTAATATTTGTCAATTATCCAAATTAAAAAAATATATAAAACAACAGTTACGTTATTGTTATTGAATTTATTTTCCAATACGCGAATACCAACTACTTTGACAACTGTCAAAAAAAATAAGATGGCGACTACTGTTTCAGTGAGAACTAAAGTTTGTTCCACGAATACATATAACAAGGATGTCAAACTCGAGTGGAGAGGGTAGCAGGAGAAAAGGCGCCTATCTGGGCAGAGTTAAATTCACGGTCGTTGCGTACTCCGTACTGCGCAACAGGCTGTCTTTTTCTTTGTGCGAGCGAGATAACCAACCGCACATTGGATTCGTGTAAACATCTCTCGTTCGAGAGAGAGACAGCCTGATGCGCAGTACAAAGTACGCAACAACCGTAGACTAGACTCCGCCTAGATAGGAGCCGTAAATTCAGCCACAGGCGCTTATAGCTCGGCATAGGAGTTTCACATCCTTGTTATATGTATTCGTGGTTTGTTGTTTAAGATAGGTAAAATATATTTGTTTAATTTTTAGTTATTTTACACTCTTGAAGAAAAAATCGTATATATTACACGGAGTAGAACGTTCTAAATGTTCTAATAGTAGCAAGATCTTCTTTTTCTGAGGGGTGCTTTGTTCTGCAAGCTTCTAGTTGGATTATTAGGTAGGTATTTGAATAAAATTTGATTAATTATAATTACAAATGTATTATAAAAGAGTTAAATTAAAACAGTAATCTATTGAATGACTAATAAAATAATAAGTAGTAAATAATTAAACTTCATTTTTTCCCTGTTAATTCTAACTTCAAAACGGAGCGAAGTGACAGCTACAAGTTATCAAACAAAATGAAAATTTCAAAAACAATTATGAGCTGAAACACTTAATAAATAATAAATTTCTACATATTTACATTTCTTAGGGTTTAAAATATTTATGGATGTTATTTTCCATAACTAATATTCCATAATTTCTTTACAAATGGCTTTTTAAAATTACTTTATCACCGCCATTTTTTTATACAAAATTTAACTTAAATTACATAATTCACAAACATTTGTACGCTATAACATATAAAATATCAATGTAAAACATATCAACAATCTCTACAAATAATAATAACAACAAATGTTATTCTATTATGGTACTTCGTAACAAGTGTCTCTAGTGTCCTCTCTCATTATAATTTCACGGTTCATACTGTACATCTAATAGTTATTGTTTACTTTTAGTGTCCTATCACTCTCATTTGTTTTAATATAGTTTTAATGTCAAATAGTTCGATTTTAAGTGTCCTATCACTTTAGATATTTGGGTGCACTATCACTGTTCTATTTTGGTTACACCCTTATCACTCTCAGTTTATAAATCACATATTTGTTTATTTGTTCACATTACATAAGTTGTTATTTAAAAAACTGAATTTTTTTAGGTATATTCAACTATTGAGATTCTCAATGCTATACCTACTATTATGGATGTTGAAATCATAGACCATTCTATCTGTAAGTATTTTCATTATTCTATTACAAACTTAGATATGATTTACTTTATCTGTATGTATTATTAATTATTAGTTTTCTTTTGATATTATTGTTTGTTTAAAATATTAAATCTACATCATAGCCTATAACCTACTCATACTTTTATAATAACAATTACTTTTTGTTTTATTAATATTAATCTCAACTTGTTATTTCTATTTTATATTTCTAATAACACTTATTTTACTAATGATACTTAAATACAATTTATTGGACCTAATATGTTTACTTTTTAATTGATTTCTAGGTAACTTGGACTTGATGCATGTTTCGACAACCAAGATAAAGATGATTCAAACAGACTACTGAATTATAGTGTTTTCAAACTCATATGATTATTGGACTCAAGTTTATTCAGTGTACTTAGGTTATGTGTATAATTCAGAATAAAAGAAGCTTTGAAATTCATTTTACAGAAGACTATTATTCTTATCATATATCCTTTTCTTAATAATTACATGGATTATTCTAATAATTAAGGTAAGATAATTTAATTTGTTTTTCAATCATTACAATATGTTACTGGTAAAGTCGATTGTTATAGTCCACGGGCATACATATATGGGATTTCAGTGATTAACAGGCTGAAAGTTTACAAGCAGAGCTTTGTTTTAACGAGACATCCAACTTTTATCATTGGACCAAATGCATTGCTCCTTGTGGGATGCATTCTGGGAGGGACGGGTTTGGAGAGACTATGTGCGTTTGGTTTTGAATAATGAATAATAAAACACTAGTTATTTTACTATAAATATTGCTGGCTGGCTGCGAGTAGAAGTGTATTAATATATAAAATAGTTATTTGTTTTAGTAGGCATAAAAGCACAAGATTTAATGGCTGGTTTCATAGCCTCGCTACGCTCGGTTATGAAACACCAGCCGCGGCATTAAATCTGGTTTTCTGCCGTGTGAAACATATAATTTTTTCTTCAAATTTGTTCCAATTACACGCAAAATCGACTTTTTCATATTTAAATTGCGTTCCATAATGAATATCCAAATAAATAAATTATTTTATCAAAGGGCCCTGCGTTACTATGTTTACCGCTGATGACATTTGTTGAATATGTTTGTTTACTTTGTCATTGTCAATTTTGAAAAGTTGTAATGTTAGAAATGGATTTACTGCAAAGTGAGGATGAATTGATGCAATTAACACCATCTGAGATAAGAGACCAGGCGCGAGATGTGGAATTTGGAGAAAAAAATAGTTTTATTACTTCCATATTCTATTTTTGGTTAATTGTATTACTAAGTGATAATGTATTGCAATAAATTACAATGTTATAAAATTGAGTGATTGGTTGGATAGATATTATTTATAATTGATATAATTATTAAATTGTTGTTTTTATTATTTTAAATTTTTATTTTTATAAGTTTTGTGGGGCTATAATTTATGATTATTTATGTTTTAATTCTTATTTAATCTTTATTTATCTCAAAACACCTCAAAATTTCTTTATTTTTATTTATTCTTTACTGTTTGCAAATAATATATGATCAAAATCAAAATATGTAATTTTTATCTATTATTATTTTTTTTTTAGATTTAGTTTATTTAAATTAATTACTAAGCATTAGTGACTCTTAACCACAGTAGTCAGTTCAAAAATATAAAATTTAACAATATAATTATTTATTTTACTTATTTTACCTAAAGGAATTAATATACCCTGCACAATGATACGACTATGGTACTTTCGTGCGCATATACCCACATTTAAAAGAACACGTGATATTTTACAGTTATATCCTAGGAGTAGACGGAGTTAAGTAGCGTGCATTAGTCGTTACAAGATGTTTAAACAGTTTATTTTATTTAAAACAAAATTGTGTTAAAATAGTGTTTCAAAGATATTGAAATTTATCATTTACAAATTTTATAGGTATTATGAAAGTGATTGTAACAAAAACTAGCAAAAAACATACCGTAAATTCCCTTGTTGCTGCGTATAATGCCGCTACTCCATTTCCAGCTTCTCACACGGAATATTTTAAACACGTGGGACCACTTCCTTGGGGATTCAAATGGATTAAACCACTGGATATGATGTCTCTTTCCCAGTTTCTTCAGATATTTGATTATTGTTGCAGGTTAGTGTAAAAAAAAATTTTATTTTTCTTCTTGAGGGTAGATATTTTATTAACCAGTGTACAATTTCAATATACAATTTCCAGTCGTTTTTGTTTTTATAAATTAATTATACAGTTCCATAAATTATTATGCTACCATCTTTATTTTTGAAAGAAGTCGGCCATTAAGATATAATAATTTTAGAAATAAACTGACGTGGATTGGCCTTTTGATGAATTTAGAGTGACCTATTTTCCCATTTTCCACGGGTTTTTATATGTTAACCCCGGAAATTGCCAAAATGGCTGCCTTTTCGACCGTATTTTGTTTTTCCTAACCTCTTTGCATTGAATTTTTAGAAAATTAAATTTTTAATTTGGCATTTTTCTGACCTTATAATTGTTATTAATCGAATCTACATAACTTATTTCATCATAAAATAACATTCTTCAAATTTTAAAATCCATTTTTCCCTATTAAAATTGTTGACTTTTTGGAGCTACACAATGGCGGACATTTTTACAATTAACAATAACAAATTTAACAATTATGAGCAAATATTTCTTTTTGACCCTTGATTTTAACAAAAAATGAAAATTTACATATTCAAATATGATCAGAAAACTTTTTCTTTTAATGACACTTCTTATTTTAGTTTTTATTTACATTAGAAATCTACTGCGTCATAACAATTTAACTACAAAATTTATCAAATAAACAAATGAATAATACCTAAAATCATCAATGAATAACTTAAAATTAAATACTTCACAACAACACATAGTTTTAATAAATAATAACACTAATTAACCATTTAATATTAGGTTCATGTCTTTTCACTGCAATCACAACCTTTTAAGTTTATATTATCAATTTGTGATCACTATTTCACTATTTACATTGTCTTTTCACTAGATTTATCAATCACAATGTCCTTGGTAAAGCTTTAATTATATAGTCTTTGTTTGTAAACAACCACATCACTCTTACAGTTTTACATGTGATAAATTTCAATATCTTTTTTAGACTCTCTCAAGTATTATCTTGTACCAAAACATAGGAAGTACTAGGCTAGTACTATCATCCGATACATTGTAATATGGACTCATCACTTTGATGCTTAAATGAATTTATAAACATTGATTGGGTAAGTCACATTTGTTTATTTAGTTATATTTATAATCTATGATACTGTTTATTTTGTTCTGATAGCTAATATTTGCTTGTTGTATTTTAATTTTGCTAATCTTAACATTAATATAATATAGTTGAATATTTTCTACCTTAAACAGTAGTTTGTAATCATCTACACCTATTGATTCTTATCTTATAACTACCTATTAAAAAACATTATTAAACTTATTATTATTATTAACTTTGATTATAACTTATTTATATTTTGATCAAACTAACTTAATATAACTAATAGAATGGGTTTCCTATCACTAATATAGGATTCCTATTATTCATTATTATCATATTCTATTATTCATTTACTTTTTATTTTTAGCTTAAACATCATAGGATCTTGGACTTGGCTATTGAATCGACTATTGATGTTAATACTTCTTCTTATGGACTCATATTTTATCAAGATAATTTTTGTGTTTTTGTGTTAATTGAGACTTATTGAATAGCTCTAATAAAGAAATTTTATGGTGTATTCATCATTTAAAGGAAAGATTTGAAAATTATATCCATCTTTAATAACTTATTACAATTTTAAGTTATATATTGGGTAAGTTATTTTTTAATTATTTTAAAACATTACAGTATATAATATATACTGTCCTAAATTAATGTAAATCACATTAAACTTAATTCGTAAATAACCTTTATCACTAGATTAGCCTTACTTATTCCCACCTGACGAGTTAATAAGTACCTATAAAGATAACAAAGTCTAAAATATTCAGAACAATAAACAACTAAAAGGTTGAATTAACTTTTACTATTTATTCGTAAAATACTTTAAATGTACCTAACGGCGGCCGTTTCGCTATAGAATTAGCATCGTCAGATTGACATATTGAAGTTACATTTTGTTCTATAGGGAAACGGTCGTCATTACATTAAAAGTATTTTACGAATAAATAGTGAAAGTTAATTCAACCTTTTAGTTGTTTATTGTTCTGAATAAGATGAACTTTCACAAAGTAAGGGTTAGTACAATAAATTTCATTTAGTCTAAAATAATTTAAACGTATATTTTACTTACTCAAACATGATTTCTTTGGCTTTTCTATTCGACTGCTATGTGATTCTTTAATTGGGGGTTTTAATTTATTTTTCTCTATCGGTGTTTTTATAAGATTTACTTCCGATTGACATATCTGACATCGCGCTTTAATATTGGCCTAGAAGAATTTTTAAAGATTTGCGAAAGTAGCGAACTTATTTTAAATTAAATAATTATTTAAATGCACACATCGAAAAAGTCTAGGTATATTTTTAAAAATCAACGTTATCTTTTCTTGTGTTAATTTAGGAAAAAGATAATACTTGTTTGATATTAATTAATATTTATTCTTATATATACCAAAATATTTTCTTTAAAAAACATGAAATCTAATAAAAACAAAAAATAATTCAATATAACCAATTTTAACATCTTTGTTAAAACTTTTCAAAAATTGAAAAATCAAAATTAATACAAAATGAGACTTCCACGTTGGTTTATTGCTGCTCTACATCTTTGGTTAGTAGACAAAATTAGATTATCAATACCACCTTGAGGTATACTCGCCCAGTATGCTCTCAGAAGCTATAAAAATTGAACCTGTCCATAAATATTACCCATATTTGGAGTGATTTTACGTTGAAGCATATCCCATAATCAATCCGAAGATTGTGCTCGCCATGGTAAAACTTCAATTACTTCGCTTTCCAATCAGTTGGTCACAATACGTGTAGTATGTCGACGGGCATTATCATGCATTAATCGGAAGTTTTCATCAACTGCACCTACAAATTGCTGCATAATAGGAAAAATAATGGTATCTAAATATAATTGACCTTTTAGGACCGAATCAGGAAAAACGAGATCTGTCCTGCCTCCCGAACATGTCAGTCGTTCCACATTTCCAGATCCTCACCACACTCTTGTTCGATGAGAGCTTGGATGAAATCCAAACCTAGATTCGACACTGAATAAAACTGTAGCCCAATCTTGAGTATCCCCATTCTGAAATTATTGACACCATTCCAGTCTTGGAGTACGATTACCTAGACAGAGGTGGATATCTCAGGGACCGTGTACTGAACAAGTTGGCTTCATGAAGACGATTTTGCACTGTACCTCGACCAATATATAAGTTATGCGCTCTTTGTAAAGTCGTAACTAACCCAGGAGCAGTTATTGTTGGTTGCCTCCTAGCTGTTAAAATTGAATTGCTGTTGTAGAGCGTTTCCGTCCTGGATATTGCTCGGCTGGACTATCAGTTTCTCTGAATCCGTTCCATACTGATAACACTTTAAAAAACACCCATCCGCTCAGCAACTTCAGCTTGCAGAATGTCACCTTCAAGAAGATCTACAGCTTGATTCATTTCCTCAATTATTAAATCTCCTGTCTTCTTTCCGTGATAAAAGACAATAATTGAAATGTAGTCACTAGACAATATATTTATTAGAATGATCAAATTAGAAATTAGTTTAAAATTCAAACAGTGTGGCAATTATTTTTTAAAATTATCCCTAGACTTTTCCGACGGGTTTATATAGATACACATCAACTTTGCCAACTTTGCCATCAGATAAATATTCTTTATAAAGAATCCGCTAGATGCCGTCAATTTAAAGAAAAGTTTTACTAAATTTGTGTTATTAAAAAGTTTTGCTGCACCAAATAATGTACAGGTAAGTGCACGTTAGAGGGTGCTAAATGTTTTTTTTGACAAATTTCGTTTTTTTTGGGAAAATATCAAAGTAAATGGAGCTTGTTGACTAAGAGATGCTGGAAAGATTTTTAGCGGATTTGGAGAAATGGATTCCAACTATATTGTGATTAGCGGCAGTCAATAGGAACGTCGGAAAATTCGGGTTAGAAATGCAAATGAACCGAGAAAGCCAAATTTTGAATATAACGTGGGGAAGAGGGCTAGAAAAGCTTAAGTTCAAATTGTCGATCAAAATAACCTTGTGATATTTCCGCCATCTTAAAAAAAGGGTTAAATTCATTTTTTTCATCATAACTGAGTCTCCGTTAAGATAGGAAAATTTGTATGCAATACTTTGTTGCACTTTCTGCGATCTATAATAATTATGGTCCTATACATTTTTCACGTATCGATAATCGTTATCGAGATATTAGTCTGGTCGACAAGTCATTTAAATCGGATTTTGGTTACACCGATCCGAAAAATCTGATTTTGGTGTCAATCCATTCGAAATGACAAATAAAAAAAGTTTCCTAAATATCAAAACACGGTTTAAAACTTTCCTATTGTTATTAACAATTTAAAATTTTAAAAAAAGGGGGTTTACATTTTTGCTAATAACTCAGAAACTATAATAGCTAGAACAAAGAAAAATATAAAATTTTTATAAACAAATTGCTTATTTTTTATTATTTGCGTCACCGCCGCAACGACCAAATAACATAATTTATTTTTTCTAAGCCCTATCTTTAAAGTACTTTGTATTTCACTAGTTTGTAGCTCTTAAAACGGCTGTTTATGGTGAGAGTGAAAAAAAGTGAAAAAGCGTTAAAAAAAGTGCCATAACGTTAACTTTATTTCACGCTTGCCATAAGCCGATGCAATTGAATAGTGCAATTCATCCACACCTTTACTGGAAAAAATATCAAGTTTGCTTTGACTTTGACAGTACATGAACTATAACTCATTTGACGTTAGTTTTTATAAATAATCCGATTTGTCTAAGAGAATTCAGTAGTTGTTCCTATTATTACAATGGATAGTGAAGATTCCGACTTTGAAATAATATGTACCCCGAAGAAATTATAGAAAAGGCAAATGTGGCCACATTAAATTTGCTGCCGGAAAAATCCAAAGAAAATTATATAAAAGAGTATGACACTTTTATGAAATGGAGAAACGAGAACAATATTCATAGCTTTACAGAGCGAGTACTGTTAGCTTTTTTTGAAGAAAGGTCTAAAAAATTTAAGTGTTCTACATTATGGTCCAGCTATTCCAAACTAAAGGCAACCTTAATTATTAATGATAACATAGATATAAGTAAATACTCTAAGCTAATAGCATTTTTGAAACGAAAGTCGGTTGGGTACAAACCTAAAAAATCTAATACATTCTCAAGAGAGGAAATGAGTGCTCCAGACGACAAGTATTTAATGTTTAAGGTAAAAGTTTTAAAAAGTTAATTTGTTTTTTGCTTACATTATTTATAAATTTGTAGGTAACATTAATATTAGGAATAGCCGGAGGTTGTCGACGAGAAGAGTTGTATAAAATGAAAATCGATGACATTGAAAATAAGGGGGAATTTCTACTCGTCACGATTCCAGATTCAAAAACTCATACAAGTCGACGTTTTACAGTTATTGGAGAATCCATTACAAACATTAATTTTATACATTTATTCCAAAAGTATGCTAATCTGAGACCGAAAAATGCAACCAGCAACCATTTCTTTTTATCATATAGAAACGGCAAATGTACAAAACAAGTAGTTGGTATAAATACTTTTTCGAAAATTCCATCGCTAATTGCGAGGTATTTAAATTTACCACATCCAGAAGAATATACAGGTCACACGTTTCGACGAACTTCAGCATCGCTTCTAGTCGATTCGGGTGGAGACATTCTTCAATTAAAGCAACATGGAGGATGGAAATCTACTGCTGTTGCCGAAGGGTATGTGAACAATTCTCTCAATGCAAAAATGAACTGTGCTTCACGAATTTTACAAGGATCTAATGTCAGCAGTTTTTTTAACCTACCTTCAACATCCAATGAGAATCAAGCCGACACGAATTTGACTCTTCCAAATATTCACTATTTAAATGAGAATCAAGCAGAGATGAATTTAAATGTTCCAAATATTCACAATTTAAATGAAGCTTTATCAATGAATCAAACGGAAACAAATGTGACTGGATCAAAAATTCACATTAATCAACCAAACAATTGCGTTTTCAATATTCACATTGCGAAATAATACTAAAATACAATATGTAGTTGTTAATTTTTCTTAATTATTGTGCACTTTTTCCAATTCATTCTGCATTCATTAGTTGTAATTTACTGAAGGAGTTTAATTAAATTATTTCAAATTTCTATTTTGATTTTATTATTTGTATAGGGCTGTAGAAAAAATATTGTATGCAACATATGCATAAAGTGTCTTTTTTTCACTCATGGACACAAAGCAACAAAAAAGTATTGTATAAAAATTTTCGTATATCAACGGGGAACCGAGTTATGATACAAAGCTGAATTTAACCCTTTTTTCAAGATGACCAAAACTTACAAGGTTATTTTGGTTAATAAGTTGAACTTAAGCTTTTCTAGCTTTCCCTTTCACAAGTAAAATCCAAAATTTGGCTTTCTCGGTTAATTTGCATTTCCAAATGTATATAATGACTGGACTACACTATTGGGACCCAGAAAATTGATCTAGGAGTTTCTGAGAAATTGTCTGTCGAACTATATCGGATAAATACAAAGGAAAGTGATGTTCATAAGCTTTCTGAACAAACAACCTTGCCAGATCTTATCAACAACCTTTTAGATATCCGAAATGTCAGTTTTGATGCATTATAGAACTCTTTAGGTATAATCCACTTATATGTAATACTAGCCTGTATCTAACCTTAATTTTATCCAATTTCGCGTTCTGAATTTCTTGTATGATATTCTTCCATAGAATTTTATACTCATCGTTAGCTTCATCCTTGCATGTTTCTTTTATTTCTTCAATAGCTACTTTATCATCGACGCTGCTTTCCGTTTTGTTCAGGTCTTTAGTTATTAAACATGTTTTGATTGGTTGTAAATTATTTTCCATGACGAGTTTCCAGAAAGCTATGCATTTTTTTGATTCTAATGTATTATCTTGATCACCAAAAGTGAATGTCTACAATGATTATGGAGGAAAAAGGTAACCAAATATAAATAAAAAACAAAGTGGTGAAATAGAACACAAGCTCAGACAAATTTTCAGGGCGTGATTTCATATGACTAAGAGTCATAAATATTCTTGAAGTAACTGGTCGAGAAACAAATTTAGGCACGATGATAGTGCCGTCATGTATGATGTAATAAAAAAATACCTCTTTTTATGACTTTTAAACTCACCTGTACCGCGGAAAATTGAAGGCATAGTGCTTAAAGTTTGTTTTTCCACCAGTAGTTCATTATTTATGACTCGTAGTGTATAAAATCACCCCCTGAAAATTTGTCCCAATACCTGTTTCTCGTTAATCAGCTGTTAATTTCTTTACAGATAATGCCGCGTAATTATAAGCATAGGACTGATCGTCAATCCTGGAGTGAGGAATCAATACGTAAAGCAGTAGAAGCAGTTCGCAGTGGCTTATGGTGTGGAAGACATTTGAAGTCCCATAAACAATACATACTTCGAATAGTAACAAAAATTTGGAGTCCTCTAGGATGTTGAAAAGATACTTTTACATCTGATGCAAAAAAAAATCAGTTAAGCAATTGCACACAAATTTAACCCGCAAAAACAAAAAGCTGGACAAGAATGGTTAGAAGGGTTTTTGAGACGAAATCAAGATATTTCTTTAAGCAAACCAGAAGCTTCTTCAGCTGCTCGTGTTTAGGTTTTTAATCGACCTCAAGTCAATAAGTTGAGATTTACGGATATCTGCTGGAATCTGAGAACAGTGAGTCACGCCAAATTTATAATACTGACGAATCAAGCCTGTCTACTGCATAAAAACGCCAGAAGATATTGGCTACTACTGGTAGGAAGAAAATTGGCGTAATAACTAGCGTAAAACCTGGAACTAACACCACTGTTGTTTGTTGTGTTAATGCTATTTATACATTTGTTCCGGCGATGATTACATTTTCTAGGAAAAATATAAAAGATGAATTGGTCGATGAAGCACCTTCTGACACTTTAGGTGTAGCCCAACCATAAGGATGGATGACAAAGGATTTATTTCTGAAATGGCTCAAACACTTACAAACTATTGTTAAATCTTCGACAAAGGGGTTGAAACTTTAGAATATGCCAAACAAAACGGCATTATTACTTTGTGTCTACCTCCAGCCTGTGGATATCTCATTTTGGCACCTTTGAAGACATATTTTAACCAAGAGACATCCAAATGGCTTAAACAACACACAGGAAGTGTTGCTACACAGTTTAAAATTGCTGGCATGGAGTCAGGGACCCATTAAGACGTGGGCTCAGCAGGTCGGGCTGTAGATGGTGCTTAGGGTACCTAAAGTCCCAAGAGCCTTCCAGTCAAAAACGAAAGCGGGTTGAGACAGTCATCAGCCCTGCCCAAGAAGGGTCGAAAAGTAAGAAAGTAGTAGTGGGAAAACAAATCACCACTACTCCAATAGAAAGGAGCAACTATGCAGCTGCTCTGAAAACAGAGAAGTATGCTATACTTTCCAAAGGGTTCCATGAGAACACCCTCAGTGCGGACCACAGTCAACGAAGTGGCTTAGGCTGAAGGTACCTCAAATCAAGAAGTGGAAGGGTGGGGAACTCCTAAAATGCAGGGGAGACGATATCCCCAAACCACATGTGGTGACACCCTTCCTTCCAGAAGCAAGGGGTTATCAGCTGAGAAGTTACTTAAGCTGATAGAAGTTCAAAACAAAGGAAAACAGGAATAATGGTTGCACCCAATTCTACCGGTTCGGAAAAACCCCGTTCACGTTATAAGAAAAGAAGCAGCCAAACAGGAAGAGGAAACTTCTGAGGAAGCGGTGGGGCGGAAACCACCGAGGTCGAGGAAGTGTTTACGATGCCTTCTACATTGCGGGATACTCATGTGTCCAGCGATGGCGAGAGCATCGGAGACGATAGGGATGACGATAGGGACGACACACTTATCGGCAATGAGGTAAGGGGAGGGAAGAAATAGAGAAAGGAAAAAAATGACGGGAATCAATATCACTCAGATAAACGCCCATCAATCCAAGGGATCAACGGCGGTTATTTCAAGAACATTTATCAGAAACTAAATGGGATTAGGACTGATCCAGGAACCATGGGTCCGTGACGGTTAGGTGAGAGGATTTACGAGATAGATCATAAGAGACCTCGTTCTGATTCGAGCACACCTAGAGTTCGATAAAGGAAACCAAGAAGTCATGATAGCATCATGCTACTTTGCAGGGGTCGGGACTGTACCGCCTCTAGAACTGCAAAGGCTAGTAGAGTACTGCGAACAGATGAAATGACCGCTTCTCAAGAGAAGTACTAGATACAATACTAAGTACATCGAACTATAAGTATCGGATGAAGGATTGGAAAGAGTATCAAACGAACCATCCATATCTGATCATAGGATGATTATGTTCAGACTATAGTGTAATCCTCCTCAAAACTCAGGAGAAACTCCGGGAAGTAGTCGGATTAGTCTTGAGCAGGGTTGCATACCAAAAGCATGGAGAAGGGTCACCACGCACCCCAAATCCCTTAGAACAATCAGCCTCACATTGTTTGTCAAAATGATGGAAAAAGCTGTAGACAACAATATTAGAACAGAAATCTTGAAACAGGTGCCATTGGACCCCAGTCAACATGCATACCAAGCGGGAAAATCCACGGAAAAACAATTGACTGACAAAATCCAAGACGCTCTGAATAAGAAAGTAACCGTGGTATGTACCTTTCTAGACATAGAAGGGGCCTTTGAAAATACGCCACATGAGGCTGTCAAAAGAACACCTTCGACCTGGATGTCACAACTGCTATCTACAATTGACCAGGGAAGGCATACCTTGTTATGGGCTAATCCTGAATAGCAGGCTACTCTGGATTAAACACGAAGACGAAGTAATACATAAAGCCACCAAGGACTACATGGTGTGCAAAAACATTGCAGGGAAAAACTGGGGTTGAGTAATAAATCTGAATGGGACGAAGACACCATAAATAATTTAAATCAAAATGCCATAAAATGGTATACGGACGGTTCCAATCTAAAAGAGGGAACGGGAGTAGGCATCTTCGGACCTTTCAAGCAGAGATCCGCGCCATCGAAAGATATGCGAAATTCAATATGGAAAGAAACTACCGCAGATAAGAGATTGTGTTCAGTTCGAAGATGGTTTGGGAATGCCAAGGAAAAATACAAGTACTGGAAGCAATCTAAGATACTACTGGGGAACTATGACCAGAAGAGATCTCTTAGCTGCCTCAACCTCAGTAAAAAAGGCTCTGAATTCTAACGGGAATATTAACCGGGCATTTCCGGTTAAGAAGCCACATGAAGAAACTAGGGTTAGCAGATGAAGCAAAGTGCAGATTCGGTGAGGAAGAGGATACAACCTCAATACACATACTCTCAGAATGCCTTGCCTTGCAGAATTCTAGGGCTAGATACCTAGGAGCACATGAAATGGAAGAGGGAGATCTACCTGATTTGAAGCCCGACGATGTCCTAAACTTCCTCAGGAAAATAGGACTTGAAAAGCTGCTATAAATCTGAGAAAACATCAGAACATGGCAAGTAAGGGGTACACAATAGATCCTATAGGTCGCAGTGTACTTATCACCCCTAATTTATACATACATACATACATACAAATAGAAAACCTTTTTAATAATTGCCTGCCACTCGTATGATAAAATAATTTTTCAATACACGGAATGTCACAAAACGGTATTGTGTATATGTACCTTGAACGAAGATCCACTGTGCGAGGTCAAGTCCACTTCTTTGATGAACACTTCCTCTTGTTCACTTTGCACATGTTCTTCGACACTTTCCGGAACGCTTATTAACATATCGTCGTCTTGTTGGTCGCTTATTACAGTATCCTCTTTAGGCAGTTCCTTAGACATGTTTCTTTTATTTATGCAACAAATGGTATCGCCTTGTCTTCTAACCATTATTCTTCGATCGAAGTGCGAGGAACCTGTACGGGAAGTAAAAGACATCGACGAACTGCTCTCGTCGGGTTGGCTCGCATCAACGGAATCGAATTCCATCGTAACTCGAGATCGTAAAATCTTTATTTAACATGAAATTACCACTTACACGATTTTTTATTTTTAAATAAAAAACTTTTAAATTACAAAAAAGGATAAATGTCATAACTTTGTGAAAAATAATTCAAATTGTCAATATAATAGAACTGTCAACTTTCTCCGGGCTTAAAGGCTCGTTTGCACTTCAACATGTACAGTGGAGGGTTAAGAGGTATTAACCCGATGAATTCGGTGGAAATTAAAATTAAAACAAAAATTATTTCTGCTATTACATCACCAATTTTCAAAATATACATCTGAATTTTTTTATACTAAAACTTAATTGCTAAATATACAAAATCACACTTTAAATTTTTTATAAAGTGTAAGTATTATAAAGAAAAAAAATATTGAAAAAAATGAACTTGTAGCACCATTATAAGCACTGAGCGTTTATTTTAAAACTAATTTTAAATTTTCTCTATGCATTTTATATAGAAAAGACCCTTCTGTGGTGCTAGTACGGTTCTACCTTGTTACCATAGCAATTACTTTATTATGACGTTTTTAATGTATTATATTCTTTATTCTGTCGCTCGACTTTTGTGCTGAATAAAGCCTTAATCGTTCTAAAAAGGTATTTTTTCTACAAACGTGTTAAAAATGCCATTTTTAGCTCTCCATAAAAGCCTTAAAAATGTCACTTTAAGGCACAGCGCTGTCAAAAGTGAATTATCAGATTTTGAAAGCAAACGTCAAAACAATGGACTAGTTTAGTAGAATCATATTAATCAAAATGATAGCAATATATATTTAGGATAAGATACCTACTCACTTATATTGGTATTCATTTTGCAATTAATTTTTCTCATTTCGTAAAATTTAGCAATAAATAATTAGTAAGTTTTAAACGTAGCGCCAACGAATAACCAATAATGAAGTGTGTTTAAAAGTCAACGTTGTCACAGTTTAGCTACATTCGTTTCAAGTATTCTCAAAGAACTGGCGGCACAAAACACCGTGTTCTGTGACTATAAGTTTTAAGGCACAGAAATTTTAAGTTATTTAAAAAATAAAAAAATTCTTTTTGAAAAATGCTCATGGTTTTCATCAAAAAATTAAGTATTAAAAGAAATATACAAAAAAAATTATTTATAGCAAATTCTTTTTTATATGAAAAATGAAAAAAAAATATGTTTTATTCCGAAAGAACAATAGAATTTATGATTTTTAGAGAAAAAATGGTATCTTAATTTTATTATTATTTAATTGCAAAAAGAGAATGTTATAATTAACATTTTTTTTAACACGTAAATTCCAGTCTTGACCCATGCCCAGTGAGCACTTCAAGGTCAAGAAGTGTAGTTTACCTCCCCAAACTCTCGGTCCATCCACTCACTCCTACTCCTAATCGACATTTTTTAATGCATCTTTATATCCCTCCCACCTTCTCACCATTTCCTCCTCCATCCAATCCTGAACCCTGAACTTCTTCTTTTGTGGCACCCTTCCACCGTTGCATCTTCGCCATCAGGTCCAAAGGGTATGACCTTGACAACTTTAAGTAACATGTTTAAGTACAAAATATAATATTGATAAATTACACAATAAAAATTATTTCTAGGTTAAAATTTACTTGCAAATACACAAATAAAGCTTATTACTAAGTGTATGTCTAAGAATCTTCCAAATTTTTAATCGAAACAGTGTAAGACATGACTACTACATGCTTTTGGAACCAGACATAATCCAAACAACCTTCCATCATCAGTTAACATTAATTAATTAAAAATATATTGATGAAATCAATTTTAAACAACTCTATTTCACTTATAGCACTAAAATAATATATTGTACTTAATATTATGGTAAAAGTAGCTTTTGTATAAAAATTGATTTCTTTTTATTATGTACAGTTGAAATTATTTCACTGTTTTTACAAATTATTACCAGAATACACATTTTTATATTAAACGAAACAATATAGGTATTGATCGTATACTCAAAATATATAATAAAAATTATTAAATTGAGACAGTATGAAACAATTTTATATTATACTTTTTATACTCTTATTTAATATTTTATATGTTACAATACATGTGTATATATGAAAATGTTTAGCATAACATTTAAGGAATGACCGCTAAAGTGAACCCTTCTAAAAAAATCTTGTTCTTTTTGTTACACCCTGTATAAGTACTAAACATAATTTTCGAGAAACGTCCATCCTCTTCGCCTCTACGACACTGGCTCAATCTGAATTTCGTGGAAGAAAGATGGTCTCAGTTGATAACCTAGCATCTAAACTACTTACTATCGTATCAACGGAAAATAAAGCAGGTAACTATTTTATTACATTTATTATTCAAAACAAAGTTAAAGTAATCAATGATTGTATACATAACTTGTATATCCTCAATATTTACGAAAGTTATCAGGCATAAATATCATTTTAAATATTGATTTTGTCGATATACTGTTGATATGTGGAAGGGAGATGTAAACGCGGCATTGCCAGACGTTTCATAGGTGTATAACACCTGAAATAGCTAGATCGCAACTTGGTTCAGATTATTTGTTGCTACAACACTAACCAAGAAGTTATACCACCCAACATACACAAAATAAATTTATTTTTTTCTATATTTTTATTACAAAAATGTGTACATTTGCGGATATCCTGTATTGTACGTCACCCCCCTGAGGCGCATGCGGCAATTTGAATTTGAAGTTTAATCTTATTGGTCTAAAAAGAGAGGTAGACTTTGAATCTTGAGCAATGTTGCCATATATATTTTAATAAATTAATTGAGTGAATAGACCTTGAAAATATGAAAATTCCATAGACATCGTTTTATAATTTAAACGGATTGCATGACGTGAATTTTGTGATCGAGTTAATTAGATCTGTGTAGTATTGTTTACAAGGGAATATGTTTAGTTATTTTAATTTCTTTAGTTTTAGACTATTTTAAATGAGTGACAATTCATTTTAGTATATAAGGGTAAGTTCTTATATAATTCTTTCCTTATTTTGTTACTTCTGTGAGAGATAACATAATATATCTTTTTCGATTATATTTAATCACGAGATTTTTTCATTTTTTATTTTATATCTACATAAATAGTAAGTAATCTAGTTATATATTTATATAAAGATTTCAATCAAAAGTGCAACTTTTTTGCATTTGCATTTACAATGGAACTCGTGCAGTGCACCGAATGAACCTAATCGTTACCCTTAGTTGCAATAAATAGTATATCAGTAGTGTAAATTGGTATAATACAAAATACTCCTTTAAGTATAAAAATCTGATCTTCTACATCAAATACAAAGTATTATTTTAACGAAAAAGTATTTGAGCCGACAACACCGCACTTGTCGACTTCGTCAAAAATCAATAAATTTGAAATTTCCGCGCATGCGCCTCAGGGGGGTGACGTACAATACAGGATACCCACATTTGCAATATTTAATCATTATTTTAGATAATTAAATTTTTTATACTTTACAGATACATATAACGAATGGAGATTGTTAGGTCAAGAAAGAAATGAATCTTTTTTGTTCAATTGGGTCCAAACAGACAACCATGGAACTTGTCGCAGTGGCATTGGTGAATATAATTACGAAGAAAATACACTCATGCCTCTTTATTTATTTTCACGTAAAGTGGATTGCGTGCAAGCTTCTCTAAACAGAGATAAAACTATTCTAATATTCGTTACAAAAGAAATAAATGAGCACGAATCTGTTGAATGCTTTTACAAAGGTTACTTGTACAAAATAGGAGATCCCTACGAGGATATATTAGCAATAAACGAAGGAAGTAAAAAGCAAACTTTTGTACAATTTTTAGATTTTAAATCATCCACACAACTATTAAAATTTCTACTGCTAGTACATCAAGAAGGTAAGCTTTATTATACAATCTGCCAAAAAATGATCGGATCACAAAATATTTTACTTTTAATTTATTCATAGTAATAATAGTACACAGGGTTATTAGTCGACAATGGAAAAAGATATCGACGTGCAGTTTTCGTCAAACTTCTTATATTTCCTATACAAGTTTTTGTTGACATAGTTGCCAAATATATAAATTTTCCCGAAAGCGTCGAAAAAAAATTAACATTTTTTGAAACGAAATTATCCGTTTATTTTAAATACAACACCCTATATGTTTTAATACCATCTGAAAGTCCCTTTCCAAAAATATATACATTATCCTAATTTACTAAACTTTTTAAAGAAATATTAATTTTTTTATAAAACCATGTCAAAAACTTCCAAACGTAAAATATCACATTTCAACAGCTGAAAATGGTTAGCATTAGAAACCAAATATCTGTACAGTAAACGAAGTATGCTTGAAATAGAGGCATACGGATTTTACAAAAAATTAACACATAAGTTAAGTAATTTAGAATATGAATATTGGTGTAGTTCACTTTATAGTTTATTAGAAGAAAACTTATTGTAAAAATGTTATATATTATTATGGTTTGAATTTATAATTATAAAAAATTTTGGTTAAATTTCAAAACCTCGGCTAGCTCAAATGATTTTTTTTTTATAAGTTTTAATTTTAAATTTCAAATTTTTAATTTTAAATGTTATTGATTTAAAAATATTTTTTGAAAAAAAAATTATTTTTTTTTTTTAATTTTTATTACAGAAAAAAAAACTTACCTAATAAACACTCTATCTACTCTTATCTATTCCTATCTACTCTTATCTATTCCTATCTACTCTTAATTAAATTTATTACTAACCTTAACTAAATTCGTCTTACTGTCTTTGTTTTATATTGTCTCTCCACTTTTCTTTTCCATTGATTATATTTCTACACTTCTACCAAATCAAATCTCTTGTCCGGCAATGATCTTCTCTGATTCTATTATAAACTTCTTCTACAAACCACTCACCAGCTATGTAAAACTACGAATTTTTTTACTTATTTCTTTATCATTTTATTTTATTTATTTTAAATAATCGTGTAAAACTGCTGCTTTCAATTATAAGTATTTTTAAACTCTAATTTCCTTCTTTAAAACTGCCTATCTTCTTGTGCAAAAATTCCACCAAACTGCTGCGGATTTTCTATTTTAATAATCTTTTATAACTGTCTCATTTTTTTTTAATATTAATTAAAACGTTTTCTGTTTAACTATTTTACTTCCTTTTCCTAATCCCTTAACTGTCTTGACTTTTTATAAATTTAACTGTTCTTTTTTTTTTAAATTATCATTTTTCAACCTATTTAACTATTCATTTCTTTTTCGTGACTTTTTCAAAAACTGTCCTTCCACTCACTGTCACTGTCCCTCCCTTCATCCCACTTATTCTAATGACAAAAAAACTTAAAAAAACATTACATCGATATTTCCTGATTTATGTCAACATATCTCATTTGACATAAACCTGACATTAATATAAAATAATTTTTTTCAATATTTGCCAAAATCAAATTTATGTATTTTTTATATAATTATCAAACCACAATAATTCCCCCCAATTTAATTTTTATAACAATTTTATGTATAAAATTTTTTAAAAATTCAATTTTCCATCTATTATATTCATTAAATAAATATTATTTGAAACCAACAATCTTTATATAAATTATAATTAACCTAATGCAAATTCAATTTGCCAAAAGTTATTATTTTATAAATATTATTTTAAATAAATCTTTTTAAATTAATTTTTTTTTTGTAAATTTTAATCTGTATGTTCATAAAATTTATGCAAATCAGAAATATGAAAAACACCTCTAATTTTCAAATTGTTTAGATCTATTAATTCAGTTTTCATACTATTCATATCTTGTTTATTTTCATCTATCTTCTTTTAATTCATTTTTTGAGATCGTGCTTTAAGAAAAATTTTGTTGCTCCAATGTGGAATTGGAAACTTCCGGTTCTGTATCCATTCTTTCATTTTCTCTTTGTTGAACAACATTCACTCTTCTATTCATATTGTTTTCTATAGTTCTATCTGGCGACCTTCTATAATTTTCCCTGTAATGATTACTTCTCTCCTCGTTCCTAATTACTTGATTATCTTCATTTCTATTATGAAATTCTCTCCGAGAATTATTATTTCTTTGATTACCATTACCATAATTTCTTCTTTCCCCCCTATTATAATAATTTATGTTACCTTGTTCGTGCTGTCTATAATTATTTCCTATATTTTCTTCTCTTCTATTTAGGTTATCTCTATTTCTTCCATTTTCAGATCTATTTTGATTCACTCTTCCTTGTTCATATCTTCTGTAATTTTGATTTTCATTTACTCCTTGCCGGTAATTTTGTCCATATCTACCTCTTATATCATCCCTCCGATTTGTATGCTCATAATTCCTCTCTGACATTCCATTATCGATTCTCATCAAATAATTTGTCAGTTCCATTGTTTTTATATCACTCAAAATTATGGTTTCTTTTATTCTATTTTCATATTGTCTTGCCAAATAACGAACAATTTCTTCTTCTCTCATTTTTGGTTCTAAAAATTGAGCCTCCACATATAACTTCATAGCATGTAAATGTTTATTGCCTCCTCTATGTTTTCCAAAATATAAATTTTCTCGACAATTTTCCTGCTGTATCTCCCCCCAATATTTTTCTAAAAATAATTTTTCAAATACTTCCTCATTATCTATTACATCTTCTTTACTTGTAAACCATACATATGCCTCTCCTATCATAGTTCCTCTAATAACCTCTTTTATATCTTCTATTTTTCTAATTCCTTTTATCCTATTCTTCAAACTTCGAAGAAAAATCTTAGGATGAACTTTATTATCATCACCATAAAATTTAAGATTGTGATCCAAATTTCCTCCAATAATATGGATCCTTTCTCTACTTATCTCTTCATAATTTTCATTAATAATACCTTTGATGTTTAGTTTTTCTTGATCATTTTCTCTCTTTTCTTGGTCCAACCTTTGCACTATTTCCTCCTTAACTTCTTTTATGTGTCTGATATATTTATCTTCAATTCTATAAACTTCTTTTTTAAATCCATCATAAACTTTTCCATTATTTTTATTTATCAAATCTTTACATTCATCAATAATACTTTCTTTTAATATTTCATTTACTTCTATCCATTTATTTTCCACTGCGTTATTACAGATATTGTCAATGTCTCTTCTTATTTCTGCATTCACTTTATCGATTCTATTTTCCAATCCTCCCACTAATTTTTGACTTTCTATTACCTTTTTTTCAGTCCTTTGTACTTCTTCTCTTATTTTCTTATTCTCCAACTCTATATTCTGCATCTTTACATTTACAATTTTACATCTTTTGTCCAACTTTTCTTCTAATCTTTTATTTGCTTCTTTTATTTCTTCTTTAATACAATCCATATTTATCTTGACTTCTTCTTTAATACCATCCATATTTATCTTAACTTCTTCTTTAATACCATCCATATTATTCATCATCTTTTGTAACATATCCATTTTCTTCATCATGTTTTGTAATATATTCATTACATTTATTTCCCCTGTATTTTCCTCTGGATGTACAACTATTCTTTCATCATTCATTTTTGATTTATCTTCTGTTATTTCTTTTTCAAATCCCTTAAATTGCATTTCCTGATCCAAACTGTCCCCCTCATCATCTTTATCTCCTTCTCCAATATTATTTCTGCATACTTCATCATTTTCTAACTCAGACATTTTTTTTTATTAAAATAAGATATGATTAAATTTATGAATTAAAAAAATACTTGGGAGGGTTCTTCATATATCTTATAACAAATTTTAATTAAAAATATTCTAAATTTTAATTTTAATAGAACCCCACGTTGGTTGCGTCATTTTATTATGGTTTGAATTTATAATTATAAAAAATTTTGGTTAAATTTCAAAACCTCGGCTAGCTCAAATGATTTTTTTTTTATAAGTTTTAATTTTAAATTTCAAATTTTTAATTTTAAATGTTATTGATTTAAAAAATATTTTTTGAAAAAAAAATTATTTTTTTTTTAATTTTTATTACAGAAAAAAAAACTTACCTAATAAACACTCTATCTACTCTTATCTATTCCTATCTACTCTTATCTATTCCTATCTACTCTTAATTAAATTTATTACTAACCTTAACTAAATTCGTCTTACTGTCTTTGTTTTATATTGTCTCTCCACTTTTCTTTTCCATTGATTATATTTCTACACTTCTACCAAATCAAATCTCTTGTCCGGCAATGATCTTCTCTGATTCTATTATAAACTTCTTCTACAAACCACTCACCAGCTATGTAAAACTACGAATTTTTTTACTTATTTCTTTATCATTTTATTTTATTTATTTTAAATAATCGTGTAAAACTGCTGCTTTCAATTATAAGTATTTTTAAACTCTAATTTCCTTCTTTAAAACTGCCTATCTTCTTGTGCAAAAATTCCACCAAACTGCTGCGGATTTTCTATTTTAATAATCTTTTATAACTGTCTCATTTTTTTTTTAATATTAATTAAAACGTTTTCTGTTTAACTATTTTACTTCCTTTTCCTAATCCCTTAACTGTCTTGACTTTTTATAAATTTAACTGTTCTTTTTTTTTTAAATTATCATTTTTCAACCTATTTAACTATTCATTTCTTTTTCGTGACTTTTTCAAAAACTGTCCTTCCACTCACTGTCACTGTCCCTCCCTTCATCCCACTTATTCTAATGACAAAAAAACTTAAAAAAACATTACATCGATATTTCCTGATTTATGTCAACATATCTCATTTGACATAAACCTGACATTAATATAAAATAATTTTTTTCAATATTTGCCAAAATCAAATTTATGTATTTTTTATATAATTATCAAACCACAATAATATATATATTGTAATGTTTAGATATTCTGTAATAGTATAATATCAACAGAAGTTGTTTAATATTAACTTAGTTAAATAATTTTAATTATATTGTATTATTTTATTGCATATTTTGTGTATTTGTAAGAAAATTTTAAGTTAGAAATTATTTTATTATGTAATGTATCGATATTATATTTAGTACATAAATATGTTATTTAGAACTTAGTAGAAAATTCGCGAAAATTGATTATATAATGTGTAAAAAAAGGACAGATAATGTGTAAAAAGGAGACAGATATATTTTACTATATTTTATTCTGGAATGATCGATGATAGACTAAGTAAGAATGTCTTGTCATAAATAGGAAAGAAAGAGATACACATATTTTCCCAGAAATGACTAATCTCTAGAACAAAAAAACGAAGCTTCTAGAAGTTTGAAACCTATAAAAGACTGAACAGAGGTCGTTAAGAGGAAGTTTATTATTGGAAGTCAAACAGAGAAGATCAGTGAGTGTGAACAGTAAGTTAAAAAGTGAACAAACAGTTTTTAAAGTACTTATAATAAAGTGACGTTAAAAATACAAAGTAAAACAATTATAAAGTAAAACAAAGTGCCATAAGTGACGTTGAAAACTAAACAAAAGTGAAATTAAAATATTTTCGGTTCATGTAAAAAAAGAAGAGTACTTACTATTATAAATACAACTAAAGGAACTGTAATCCATCAACACTAAAATTTGAGGAACAAACAAAGAACAATAATTACACAAGAAACTAATCGTCTAACAACACTTCAGTTCACCAAAATCGCAAATACCACGTATCACTTCGTTCGTCTCCGTTTTTCATAGATCACCTACAGATTTTTCCACCAATCAGGAAACAGGACTTTACATATCAAGGTTAGATAAAATTGTAATTTTTTTTAAAAAAAATTTTTTATTAGTTAGTTGAATTTTATAATTTAAAAAAAAAAACAAACAAAGGAATTTACTTGATATTTAATAATTCGTGTATATGATAATCTTACTTGCCAGTACAAAAACAACATTGGTTAGTTCAACTTAATTCACATCAAGTAAGTTCTTTTATAATTACTAAAGGCCTTTCTTTTTAATATTTTTTTTTTAATTAGTTTCATTATTAAACTTTCAACATTACTGTTTTAATTTAACTATTTTATAATAAATTAATAATTATAATTAATCAATTTTATTCAGATACCTTCTACCTAATAACCCAATAGAAACTAGCATAACCAAACACCCCCTGAGAAAAAGATCTTGTTGCAATATTACATTAAATAAGTAATATCAATCTAATAAATAAATCAATCAAATCAATAAACTTTCTCTCTAATCATAAATAATCATTACAATATATGTAAGGTTAGTTTAGACATAGCTTTAGTTTATCTTCGGTCTCTGAAGAAGATAACTTGGTTATCGAAACGCGCGTCAGGCAGTTAAAAGTGTGTGTTGGTGTAGTGGTAGTGTAAACGATTTCGGTATCAGTTTCGCCAACGGTTTCGCTTTTGGTAAAATATATACATTTGGCAACTATGTCAACAAAAAGTTGAAGGAAATATAAGAAGTATGTGAAAAGTGCACGTCGATATTTTTTTCAATTCTCGAGTGATAACCCATCAAAATGTGTTACTTTATAGAGGGACCTATTGTATACCTAAGCGGCAAAGTAGTCTGGACACTTTTTGTTCCATACTTTACGCACACACTGTAGAGATAACCCCTCTATAGAATGTACACTTTCAAGATAACCAGGGTCAAAACAATAATTATGTCTAAAAACTTACCAATTTTATAATTGTCCAGAACTTTTTGACAGAATGTAAGAAAATGCTATGAAATTGTTAAAACTTGTCGCCATTTCAGGAATATTCCAATACTACATCAAATCGCCTCAAGAAAGCATACACGAGTTGTCACTAACAAGCGAACTGTTAGTTAAGAACTTCTTCTGGGCACAATGGGACCCCAACCAACAGACTTTATACTATATTCACTACAAAGCTCGAAATCGAAGTCTTGTAGCTGGAGAAGAAATCAGTCAAGATGCTGGTACAAAATTAACACCCACACTTTCGGGATTACAATTCCACGATGACCAACCGCACGAATCTGTGGTAAGGCATCACACAATAAAAAAAGTACATTTTATTATTGTTAAAAAAATTTTAGTTAAACATTCCTCTAAATATACCACACTTATCATCAGTCAATTCTTCTGGAACATACGAAGACGATATAATACCATTGAGAATTCACGATTCCTCTTTAGATTTAATAGTTCTAACCGATTCTAAAGGATGCGTGTGCATATGTCACCATTACTTATACCAAGTAAGAAGATCCACCTAAAAAATACTAAATTAATACTACATATTTTACAGAATGTTGGCATAACTGATATTTAAACTTTATAAGGGAGTAGCCTTCATTAAATACGCGCATCTCCAAAATTCTTGGACCCCCTTATGTTTGTCAAAATGAGACCCTATAATTATAAGTCAGCAAGTGTATTAAGTACAAAATACATTTAATTTGTTTATGCATTCAAAGCAAATTGGATAAATTAAATTTTAAGTGAACAAGAAAAAAATACAAATGAAAAATATTGCATAATAAAGTGATCAGAATTTGAAATATAGAAAAAAGGCACTTTAGAGAGAAATCAAGAATGCATTAATATCCTCCCCTGTTCTGTAGTAAGGTGTTAACTAGCCTATGAATGGAAACAATAAGAGCGTTAATGGTATCCATTGGGATGTTATTCCATTCCTCTTGGGCCGCAAGTGTGAGTTCCTGGAGAGTGCTAGGAGGATTAATTCTGTTTGATATTTTAGATTATAGATAGACTCTCTGGGAAGGGGATGTTACAGTACGTGCAAGCCCCAAGCACGGAAGCCTATGTGGCTTATTGTGCTTCCCAAAGGGCCCGACATTTAGCCAAACAGGCCTAGTCCCCTAATGAGGGTCGTTAGGTCTTTGACCAGTCGTTTGCAGGGAAAGGCCCTCATCACTACTTCAGCCCCAGTGAGGTTAAGTCTGCGGACAGTGAGTGCAGGGCACTCAAAGGTTATGTGGGGTGCTGTTTTCTTATTCTCCCCACACAGTCTGCACCGGGTTGATGACTGAGATACCCCTATGCGATTTAGGTGAAAGCGCAAAGGAGTGAAACCGTTTATGAGGCCAACTATCTTTCTGAGCTCCATGCGGTTTAGCCTAAGTAATTCACGAGTGAGCCTGGCGTGGGTTTAGCCACCAGCGTTTACTGTGAGTGTGTCCTTCAACCCGAGCCCATCTTCTGGCAGTTTGTTTCCATACCCATTCATTGATGGTCTTCCTGAAGGTAGCCTTGGGAATGCCAACTTCCGGCTCAGGTTCCAAGAGAGTCCTTCCTGGCGAGCACGTCAGCTTTTTCATTCCCCTCGATGTTTGTGTCCTGACACCCACTCAAGAGTAACCCTGTTGTGTTTTGCCAGTTCACAAAGAGTTTTTTCACAGTCCTGTACCACCCTTGATGAGATGGCAGGAGCAGTGAGTGCTTTGATCGACGCTTGGCTGTCAGAGAGGATGCGGACGTGCACTCCTCTGAGTCCCCTCCGCATACTTTCCGAAGCACTTGCGTCAATCGCTAATATTTCTGCCTGGAATACTGAGGTATATTGCCCTAGTGTTTTTTTTTTCATATACACCAGCACCAGTTCCAGTTTCCATTTTAGACCCGTCAGTGTACCAAATATGGTCGCTGGAACAGCAAGCTGCAATCCTTTGCCCCATGAACGACAAAGTTGTCGTATAGCTATGGGGTTGAGAGGGAGTTTTAGGTATCAGCCAACATTTCAAACAGTATTTCGTGCATCTTGCTGTCGTCTTGATGGTTTTATTCCCGACCGGAATCCACTCCATTTAAGCCTAAGGGATGCCATGGCTGCCTCTCCTTTAATGAAGATATCCAGCGGGGACAAGCGCAACAGAATCTACATGGCTGCAGTTGGAGTACCACGCATTGCTCCAGTGATGGTTAGACAGGCCCCCACTTGATTGACCTGTGGCCGAGCAACAGTACGTCAAAATGGGGCTTACAACTACAGTGAATATCCACTTGATATTGCTTGTCCAAAGAAATCCCACATTTGCTCAATGGGATTCAGGTCTGGAGAATTTGCTGACCAAGGTAACCTTTGAATACCTATTCCCAATCTGCAATGAATTTTGTAGTCTTTTCGTGCGATAGAGCCTAGCATTATCATCCATAAAAAAGGAAATTTTTCCGATTTCATTTGGGTAAGGATAAATAGTGGGTTCAATAATGTCCGAACATATCTATTAGAAGTACAGTCGGCTTTAGAATAGCATATACATGTAAAATGTGAATTTCGTTTACCTACCGAAGTTATAAAAACGCCCTTTAAACGCCTACATTAAATGGTTTTTGGGGATTAAGTTTATTTACAAGGGGCAGAGGGACAGGCAATTTGTCAATAAAATACCTTATGCTGCAAACATTAAAGATGTGGGCGTGGACAACTGTTTAACTGATTTCAAATTTATTATTATTTAATCCGTGATTGGTTATACACAATAAATAGTCCGTCCTTAAAATTAATTCATTGTAAGCGATTTGAGTTTGAAAATGTATATGCTATTCTGAAGCCGATAGTACCTGGAATAGGAATAAGCTGCATACAACGACCATGCATTATGCCTCCCCAAAACATTACTGATCCTCCTTGGTATGGAACGGCTTCCCTTGCAAAAGTTGTCCTGGCCCTCTTCAAACTCTTTGTCGCCGATTATGACAGACCAAACCAGATCTGGTTTTGTCCGAAAAAAGGAACTTTCCCCATTGAGCTAAAATCCAGTCTCTGTGTTCATGTGCCCACTGTAGACGAGTGAATATGTACCTGGGAGGTAACCTGAATACTCTTAATGATCTCTTCGATCGCAAACTGGATATGGTAAGTCGCCGCCGAATTGTCGATCATATGTTTCGACAGCTGAGACTCTTATAGTTCGATTCCGACGTACATAACCTGCTAGATACCGATCCTTCTCCTCCATTCATCCTAATACTCACATTATGTAAAGCCATTATTCTTGTTCTGTTAAATATTGAAATTCTATTGCCAGATATAATGGCAAAGAACAACTCAAAGGGCTAAATCGATATGAACCACTTTTTAAAAATGTGTATTAAAAATTAACGGAAATTGTTTTTGTAAACTTTTTTACATGCCCAGCATAGGTGAAATAATGTTACGGGTTCATTTTTCATATGCAGGAAAAATTAGGAAAATCAGTACTTACCACTTCAAATAAGACTAAGGAAAGATTAATTGAATATGTATCTATTGATCCAAAATCATTGTTTACATTGTCATTATAAACTTCAATTTGAGGTTGAACTCTTCTTCTTATTAGCAACAGTATTTAATAGTTCTCTAATGCCTAATTTGCCAAAAATAAAAGCCTACCACGGTTAATATTAGTTGTGATCACCAAAAATCTACTAGCTAAATAAAGGATATCAGGTTTTCTCTCTCACTGTCTTTTCTGTCTTTCTTCTTGCTTTTTCTGGGCTAAATTTGGGCCATGTGGTCACATTCACGAATTTATTTCGGATTTTGAAAATTAGCCTAAAACAAAAGTAAGCAACATCAAAGATATTGTATAAATAAAAATCTTGACTGATTTTGCACATTAATTGTGGATATATTTACTTATTTTTAAAAGGCCGCTCCTCATATCCGGTAAGCTATATCTTGATCACATCTGTAGTGCATAAAAGGTTACCATAATCATTCATGCTTTTATGCCATATCTACCTAACCATCACCTACTACCCAAACCTTCTAGTCTATAGTAGATAACTCATTCATAGAATATTAGAAGTAGCCTGTAGTACCAGCACCTTATTTGCACTTCTATCACCTACAGTACCATTAGTGATTAGGCTACACCCTTAGAGAATAATGTCTAAACTTCTTAGATGCTTTGGCTTTACCGCACCCTGCTGAAAACAAGTAAGAACTTTCCATTATCTTTGTGTTCACCAGTTCACAACTGCAGTTCTATTTCCTTCAACTATCAGGGGTATCTGGAAAACAAAATGTAAATTAAAGAATAATGTTAAATTATTATTTGAACTAATATTAAAATTATACTACTATAATATAACTTTATCCCATTTAAGACTTTAAAACTAACTGTTAAAAAAAGACTAGCTTATAAAACAATTGGTACAGAATTGTGAATATAAAATAATCTACTTACCGTTATCAATATAAAATTGTAAAAAAAATAGTACTATTTGGGGCTCAATTTGCTGTTCAAAATATTTAAGGTTCAAGTACTCATTCTATACTGAACATATCTTAGTAAGTACTTAATGTTTTAAGGCATTAAGCATATGATAAAGAACTCTATCCAGCATTTCTGTTTGTATGAATTACTAAGACCCGACCCACTCTCCAGTACTGAGTTAAACCATATCAGTCTGATCTAGTCGGTATAGTCACTTGTAGAAAACCTTTATAGTGCCTGGCTCAAATATTAACTAAATATTGCCAGGACTAATAATAAATAAATATTAATTGTACTGGTATAAAAGAACAAGCCATGATAAATATTCCGTTTTAAAATTTAGGAGGGGATCCAAGAATTTTAGCGATGTGAGTATTTTATTTTTATTGGAAATGTATAAAAAAACCCTTATTCTGGGGCGGTATTCTCACTCCTCACTCCTTAAGGGAAGCGATTTAATTGGCAGCGATATGGCTTTTCTAGATTCTCATGTCCCCCGCCGCTGGCAAATTTGTGGAACGAGCGATGCAATGTTGTTAGGGATTGCAATCCAGCGGCGTTTTCAATCCAGCTGAATTCTTGCTGGATTGACCTGAATCCAGCTGGATCTAGCGCGGATCCAGCAAAATGTTGAATGAATATAAAAAGACGACATTTTAAAAATTTTTTTATTAATTTAAACTTTTTACGGTAAACAATGAAATCTTTCACTCATTTGGTATAGTCTGTATCATAAAGACTATTTCGTTTTTTAAATCCTCTGGAAGTAAGACCAAATTTTATCTATGGTCTTATCTCCCAACCTGCTTCGCACAGAACTGCATATGTAGCCGGCTGCAGAGAATGCTCTTTCGGCCTCTACACTGGTCGGTTTTAGGGTAATTAAATAGTCATAAACCATAGAAAAATGTTCACCTCGCACTCCTTCGGTCTCATAAACGGTCATTTCTTTTTTCAAAACCTTTTCGTAATCTAATTGAACACTTTTCTTTTGTTTATTAAAGTTCTCCTTCTCTCTTTTAAGTTCCATCTCAAGCTCTTCCTCCTCTAAAGTAATTGTCCTTGGTTCTGGGTTATCATCTGGACCATCTTCTTCTAATTCCATGATATCTTCTTGTACCGGCTCTACAATATTTACACGTTTTAACAATGTTTTCATCTCCTGCCGCATCGTATTCTTTTTTGGCATAGGAATATAGCCAGGTTTTTTTACTGATTCTTCATACTTTTTTGGATTTTTCAAGTACACTAACGTACCAGTAACTTCGGAGAGGCGCCGTTCTGCGATTCTTTTGCGTAGCGCTTCAGCTAGCTCGGCACTTAGGGTAGTGCCCTGGATATATATCTTGTCTAAGACAAATTTCAGGGTTGTGTCGGCAGTTATCAATGTGGACTCTCTTCTGCAAAGAGCTTCTACAGCCAGTTTTAACGGTTGAAGACTGACGATCAACTCATTGATTACTGCCCATTCATCGCCCGAAAATTTTATTTCGGAACCGACGTCTATCAATGCTTTATCGATACAAACTTTTAGGTTGTAGAAACGTTCAAGCATACTGAGCAAACTGTTCCATCGCGTGCGGCAATCAAGTATCAGACTAAGTTCTTTACCTTTCTCTTCTTTAACATATTTTTGCAAAAATAAATCATCTTTGGTGGGTGATTTTTTGAAAAGTTTTACAACTTTGCGTACTTTCATGAGCAGTTCGCTGTATCGTGGGATTAATTCAACAGAGTCCACTGATGTTGGTTCGAATGTAACTGCCAATCCATCGTTCATCTCGTTCTCTAACTCTATGTCTTCATCGTCTTCGCATTCGTCACTTTCATCTGTTGCTGCTTGTCCTACTTCCTGATGAGGTTTCTTTTTGTATAGTACGTCCACCACAGCCAACTGAATACCATGAGCGTAGCACAATTGTTGATAGCAAGGTATGTTTTCCAACTTTTACCATTACGGACGCGCCATCGGTTGTCATACGGTTTTAATCACTAAGCTGAAAATATTCAGCCTTTCTGCCACTAATTCAATGCAGTGTTCGGCAGTGCAAGAGCCGTGAATTCTAATCAACCCTAGATTGAAATGTTTATCATTATGGTGCAAATTGAGATTTATGTATCTGTGATTTTTTTGGGAGGTCCACTCGTCTAAACTCAATGAGAATCTTTGTCCTTTTTGTTTTAAATTATTGAATTCTTTAATGAAATCCGCTTGAACGTCCTCTGCATACCTGTAAATGATCGCTCTTATGGTATTCGGAGAAGTCGGCAATTTAAATCCTGATTTTGCGAATAAAAATCTCAAGTCGGATGATGTACAAAATGTACTCAGACTAAAACCGTCTTTACACACCATCCTAGTGACCAAACCCTCCATAGAATTTTCTTTTTCAAAGTAGGAATCAATAGTCTTCTTGGTCTTCTTGCTCGGAACTACTTCCTGATGATGATATTCATTTTTTGAAGTGGTTGCTATAACAGCAGCAGCTGGTGAATCTGCACTATGCAAATCATTGTTGGATGAACTAGCCTTGTTTTTATTGATATTTTTTATGACACTGATACAATGTACTTTTTGTAAATGCCCTTTTAACCCTGTACTGGAGCGGTTACTAATAAGCAATGTTTTTAAACATAGCGAGCATTTGGCACTTCGACTATCCAACTTTACGAAAAAGTCCCACAAACTTTTCTCACCGTCATTAGAATCCTTCATTCGCACATGTGGCACGTGCTATGTTGAAAGAACGGCAACGTCGCCGCGCCGTTTTAAAAAAGGCTGCAATTAGAAACTAAACAATAGAAATTGATACGTTTGCGCGGTTTGCGGATCCGCATCGCTGGATCCAGCACTGTATGCTGGATCCAGCATGCTTAAAAAGGCGCTGGATCCAGCTGGATTGCTGGATGCTGGATCCAGCAATTGCAATCCCTAAATGTTGTACAGTATAACTAAAAAGTTGCTACAAAGAGTACCGCCTAGCGGCAAATTTTGCTTTTTCGGAACATTGTCTCCATAGGCGTGTATGTCCGTGTGTATTACAAATAATATTGTCGATCACATAATCGTTTTTTAAATTAAGCGTTTTTATACTTCGTAGTAATTCTTTCTTTGTCCTTATCTTTTCCGGACTAATGTTCCTATTTTTCATAAATTCTAAAATATCTGCCTTCCTTGAACTAGAATTTGGAATTTTATTTAATATCCGCGAATGATAGGAAGCATTGTTCATAACGACTAATGAATTTGGAGGAATCTTAGGAAGAAGCTGCTCTTGAAACCATTTTTCATATAAATCTGCAGTCATATCCTCATGGTAGTCGGCTGTACATTGCTTAATATTTGTCGCAGACAGTAGTAACGCATTTGGTATAAAACCGTTTTCACTTCCGGCTTGAATTATTATACGCTTTCCTCTCGAACATGGCGCATTTAAACTAACACTTTTGAGACTGATCTACCCAGCCATACTGAACAGTATCATGTGTGTCAAACCAAGTCTCATCTAGGTAAACTATATGCCTTTTTAATTCACGATACTTCCTTATTTTATTCCATTTATTCCATTATAACCATTCGTTTATCTAATTTCTTATAATTAAAACCGCATTCTAATAGTATAAGTTTCTATGCTTTTATAATTACAATCAGGATAATCTCGTAATTTTCTTTTGAATGATTTCTAAAGTCAGTACAATATTTTCTTAATATAAATTATAAATCGTTCGCTTTATAACATCTTTGGTAGCATCGTCAACATTTGAAAATTTTGTTTTTTTATTTTTCCGCACCTGCGAATGATCTATAACGTCACCGCGCTTAATCCGAGAAATAGTGTAAATAGAAATTTTAGTTAAGGTATAAATTCGCTTTATTATAACCGCATCTGATTTTTTATTATCTTTATTTTTCAATGATACATATTTAAAATAACCCTCTGACACTGAATGTGTAAATCTTTATTGCAAAATTCGCTACTAACCTCACCTGTTGGCGATATCAGATCTTCTGAATTTTAATTTTGATCTGGATTTCCATTTTCTGATTCAAAAGGTCTCCAAAACGCTGCCATCTGTATCTGTAATTCTGGAAGGGTGGGTCGCCCCACAGCACTTAGGCCACATTTGGCCCATTGTGCGTCCTTCTGAGATTGAGCCTAACCTATTGGCTCGTCAACCATCCTACCTGTTTAAAGTAGGTGATGACGTCGCCTGTAGGCAGCTCCCTCAAGTTGGCATGTGTTAGCCAGTTCTTGCCGAATACAGAAAGTCTTGTTAGAGAGAGTGCCGGACAGTCACAAAGGACGTGCTCAACTGTCTCATCCTCTTGTTCACATCCTCTACATAGTGGGCTGTCAGATAAACCCAACCTGTTTAGATGTTTTCGTAAATGACAATGGCCAGTAAGTATACCTGTGACCAACCGCAGGTCCTTTCTGGTCATGGCCACGTATTTATTGGCTGCTTTGCTATTCGGATATTTCAGAAGTTCCTTGGATAGTAAGCAACCTTTTTCTTCGTCCCATCTTCCCCTGAATTTGTCAAGGGAGCGTTCCTTTACTAGGTCAACCACCGCTGATGCCGGCAAGCTGACAAGACTACCGGGTCCCAAGAGCCTTTGGGAGGCAGCTTTTCTAGCCAACGAGTCAGCTATGCGGTTGCCTTTAGAAATTCCATGACCTTTTATCCAGCCTAGAGTAACCACATTGTTGTAGCAGGCTTCCGTTAGGGCCATGTGACGTTCTAATACTAGTCCTGATGTGATCCGTGGCCTATTCAGGGCTAATAGTACTTGTCTGCTGTCCGTAAGGATACGGATGTTTTTGCCAGTGATTCCTCTTATGGTAATCTCTTTTGCGGCTATGGAGACGGCAGTTAGCTCTGTTTAGGGATCTGGAGTAAATTCCACATCCTGAACCTTCTTTTGTCCTACATCCATCGGTGAAGATACATATAGTACCTGTCGCCAATGCATTTTGAGCGTTGTCATTAATGATTATCTTGTAGGGCCTGTGAAAGGCATATCTTGGTGAAATCGATTCTGTATTTGCTTGTAGCATTGGAAGCTCGTTTATAGCTTCGCGCCACAAACCACACCTCGACTCACCAGATTCTGCTACAAGTTGTGTACCAGTAGAGCCGAGCCGTAGTATGGTCATCAAAACCACCTCCTTGATATATATATCAAGTGGGGTGAGACCGAGGATCACCTCCATCGCTCTAGTTGGTGTAGTTCTCATACCTCCTGTTATGTTAAGGCATGCTGTTCTTTGTATATGGTCAAGTTTGCGGACGACTGTCAACTGGTTTGTTTTTACTCCCCAGGCAATCGCGCCGTAGGTTAGCATAGGTCTTATGATTGCAGTGTAGATCCACTCCGTGACCCTTGGTGACAAACCCCAGGTACGACCAATGGTTCTTCTACACTGTTCATAGGCAATATATGCTTTTTTGACTCTGTTTTCCAGATGAGAGTTCCATGTTAACTTGCTGTCAAAGGTGATCCCTAGATATTTCACCTCTGCAGAGAAGTTTAATTCAGTTTTTAGGAGTTTTGGAGCCCGAAGGTTCACAAGCCTCCTTTTCTTTGTAAACAGGACCATCTCTGTCTTCTGTGGGTTTAATGACAGTGAGTGATCCTTGCACCAGCTTTCTATGATATTGAGGGCCTCTTGCATTCTAGCACAGAGTGTTTCCTCGAACCTTCCTGCAGAATCACTAGGTCATCTGCATAAGCAATAGTGTAGAAGTTCTCACTGCTCAGGCGGTTGAGTAAGGAGTCTAAGACCAAGTTCCACAGTAGAGGTGAGAGCACCCCTCCCTGTGGACATCCTTTGACAACCAGGCCTCTTATAGTGACATCTTCCACGCTCATTATTATTGCTCTCTGGGAGAGCATATTGAATATCCATCCATTAACTGTCTGGGGAATGCCCCTTTCAGTAATAGCATTGGTTATTTTAGGGAAGGTGGTTTTGTCAAACGCACCTTCGATGTCAATAAATACGCCCAAGGTGGACTCTTTCTTGTCCAGCGATCTTTCGATGCGGCCGGCCACAAGGTGGAGTGCCGAATCTGTAGATTTCCCTGGGGTGTATGCATGCTGATTTGGATGTAGTGGATTACTCGTAATCACTACATCTCTTATGTACCTTTCACATAGCCTCTCCAAAGTTTTCATTGTAAACGATGTGAGACTGATGGGTCTGTATGCCTTTGGGGTGGAGTGGTCCAATCTTCCTGGTTTAGGTATAAAGACCACCTTGACTTCTCTCCAACCTATAGGAATGTACCTCAGTGCCAAAGAGGATCTGAGGATTTCTACCAGGTGCGGCATCAACACCTCCAGGCCCCACTGTAGTAGGGCTGGATATATGCCGTCAGTTCCTGGTGATTTAAAGGGGGAGAAGCTCAGAATAGCCCACCTTAATTCGTCTTCGTCGACAATCTGGTTTGCTATTCTCCAGTCGTCGTCCGTAGGATAGTGTTGTTCCTCGTCCCTCCAGGTAGCCATATTTTGAAATCTGGAGTCGGGGAAATGCGTTGACATTAGCAGTTCCAGGCTTTCCTTCAGGTTGGCAGTTTTTGTGCCATTCTCTTTGGTTAGTATGCCAATGTTCCGGTACGGGTCTTTCGAGAGAGCTCTCTGGAGTCTGGCTGCCTGTGGAAATTCTTCAATTTCGTCACAGTAGGTTTTCCAGGCTTTTCTCTGATTTTGTCTAATGAGTTTTGTATACTCTTTGAGATGGGACTTATATATGTTCCAATCCTCTTTGAGTTTGGTATTCTTAGCCTTGTTAAAAGATGTTCTCGCCATTGCCCTCAGTCGATCCAACTCACGGCTCCACCAGGGATTGGTAGCACCGCTTAGTTCGACCTTTCCGAGGGGGCAGGATTTCGTATAGGCATGTTTTATGATGTTTTGCGTAGTTACATAGTAACTTTCTAGTTCGACATTGCTATTACACGTCATTTCCTTGATGTTACTCAGGGACCCGTTCAAAAGGTGGACGTAAAACGCTGCCATAATATATATAACTAATTTAAGGTTATTAATTGATATGGGCAAAAATTACAATACGTAAACCAATTATTAAAAATGAGTTACCGGAACAAAAATATATCTAAAGTTAATACCCAAATAAAAATCTGGACTCTCCGCCACCGCACTAGACATCGACTTTATGAGTTATAAAAAAACTGGCGCAAAAAACTAACCCGAGACCCCTGCACGCCACAGAATACAGCGGACCATTAAGGGCCGTCAACAAATCGCGTGCGTACAGCACTTGTTGTCGCGCTGTACAACTACCAGTCTAGAGAGAGCTTGGGTTCCGACGATACAAAGTGGATGTTTAACGGGAGAAATATGTCGTTTTCATGCCATTCTTTCTACTTTGAAGCTTAGTAAACTAACTCACTCTGTATAACACTTTAAAATGGTTTTTAGCAATTAATATTGGAAAGACTAGAACATTGTTTTTTAATAATAGATAGTCTCTAATAATATATTTTTATAAATTTTGATTCTATTCATGTGGTGTTCTGTGTATATTTTGTTTGTGTCTCTAATATTGATAAGCGAGCAACAAAAAAGAACCTTCATTGAAATTTTGAAAGAAAAATCAAGTGGGAAATTCGATCATAATTTAACACATGCCACAACAAAGGCCGAGTGGGAGGCATTAGTCTCCCAATTAAATAGTATTCCTATACTTCAATAGTATATTTAATCATCTAGCACCTACATATTTTTAAGTTTATATAAATCAAAACTAAATTAAAAGTAAAACAGTTCTTACTACTAATTCGGGAATCAAGTTTGTAGTTTTTACAGGTTCAACTAAATATATTCGTATTATGTCCAAGACGTTTCTAAAAGTTTGTTTGTTTAGCCGAAATATTATTTTCAATTATTCATTACCGAGTTGCATGAGAGGGTCTCTTAAAAACATTCTATTCTATTCATCTTCCTCAAGGTCTTTTAGCAGTCCAAGATACAAAAGATCATCCATTACTACAATCTCTTTTATTACGGTTACAATTATAAATTTGTACACAATTATAATTTTCAAAACACTGCTTTAATAAAAATTATAGGTTATAATTGTCTATTTACACATGAAAGCCAGTGAAATAAAGCACTCCTCTTTGAGAGGAGCAATCCATTTGCTTGGAGAGGGCATGAGAATCGATTTAGCAGTGAATTTCACTCCCCTCGCATTCAACGACATCTATATCGCTTCAAGAGAGGACCTGAGAATACCGGCCCTGGATTAAATTATTAATTAAGTCAAGTTTCTGTAAGACGTCTAATAGGAAAATCAAAGAATAATCCTATATACTTTATAGCCTATACAACCTACTATCGATCCTAAAGATGACAATGATACGACACTGGTAAACGTCGCATATACGGTAACAGCATTACACCAAAGTTGCGTGATCCATTGCGTTGTCAACGATATTCCTTGGAATCTGGCTAAGAAAATTAAACCTTTATTTAAATTACGAGGTACGCTACTGAAATTATTGACGTATTGTGTGTTGCATACCTAGTAGAAGCAACTTTAATGTTTTCTTTTGTTAATTCCCCTATAAAATTAAAAAAGAAAATGAATATACCACAAGGAACGTACAGAAGAAACTTAAATATTTGTCTTATTTTAGGTGATAATCTGGTGGTTTTTATTCCTAAAATATGCACTCATATATTGGACGTTGGGATAATGCACGACCCAATATGTCACGTAACTACAGATCCTCTAATACAAGATACAGAACCGAATTTACTGTACCTAGCTCCGATTATATCTGCCGACGATTACGTTGTTAATTTAGCAAACTTAGATATAATCGATATGAGCATATTAGAAAGTTTGGTAATAAATACTTTTAAAACTGATACTAGCCCAGAAAATAAATTAGCAATCATTCATTATTTTTTGATCCACTTAGAAGATCAGGAAATTGTATCTGATGTAAGTAATTAATTTTATTCTCAATTTAAAAATTTCCCACCTCTGTATCTACATTATTTGCAGCTTATTCGTTGGCATTCGTCTTACCCATTTACAATGGTTTATCCAGAAATCCTTAAAGAATTCCTGTTAGCTACCTCGTATACTTCCGTGCAAAAGAATATACCAGAAAACGCAATTAAATTGGCCTCGCTACTGCCGATAACAACTGTAAAGTTGGGATTCGATTTGGAACTGAAACACAACAATTTCATGATAACTATACGCCAAGAAGTATTTTGGAACGCTTCAATGATGGTATTGTCGCCTCAGTTGCGCATAAATCCTTACCAAAGTGATATTTGGATGAAGCTGTGGAATCATCTCGCCAAATTATCCAAAGTGGGTAATAGATTCAAGCCTTCTCAAGTTTTAGATAAACTAAGGGTTTCTTTGGATTGCTATCAAGTAAGAATTTATAAAATATGTGATATACTATGATGAATTTAATATTTATGTTTTAGCCTGAAGCGTTATCCAGATCTTCCACGCCATTAACTCCTAGTGCCGGAACTTCATCGTTTGCAGATTTTTTAAGTTGTTCGAGAAATCAAACGGATTTTTTACCTTTTCATGAAATAGATAGTTGTACAGCAAGTAGACAAGAATATATAATATCTGTGGTAAGTTTTCACAAGATTCTTTAGCTGTGAATAAAGTGTTATACGAAAATTTTAACTAAAAACAGTCCAAATTGAGATAATACCACAAAACAAATGATTAGGGTTAAGTCATTGATAATAATAGAACAATCTTTAACTTACCATATTATTAAAGCACAACTATAGTATATTGTGATGCAAGTGCAACTAGTTGTCCATGTCCATGAAAGTCATTGGTCGCATTCAGTGGACGTAACATGTTACCAAAATTTAGCTGCCCGTAGGAAGGGCAGCAAATAGTGTTGAGGTGCTCCATCTTGCTGGAACCGTATGGTATTTGCTGGATCAGGAAATAAATTTGCCAAACTTGGCACCACCTCATTTGTAGTAGTGCTAAATAATAATCGCCATTCAAATTCCCCTCAATAAAAAGGGAACCAATAAAATGATTTTCAATAATTCCTTCCAAAACATTAACCTTTTGAGGGTATTGTGTATGGTCCTCTCTCATCCAGTGAGGATTTTCCGTTGACCAGTAGCGGCAATTTTGACGATTAGCATGACCGTTAACGGAAAAATTGCACTCATCAGAAAACATAACATTTTCTGATTGAATGGTACTGTTATTTACCATTTTCAGCATTTATTCGCAAAAATTTGTTCTATCAAAATCGTCTTCCATGAGTTCCATGTTTAGTATCGATGTATGACTGAAATTAAATGTTGCGGATGCTTGTCTACTCGATGTATGTGGATTTTCTTCAAACTCAATCATCGCATCTAATTTGGTATCATCACTCAATGCATTGGCAGCTGTTTTTGGCTTCTCCATTTTACCAATAATTGTACCTTGGGATATAGGCGGAAAATTCGGAAATTTTTTTTGTGTTCGGGTGATATTTCCGTAAACCATCATCTGTAAAACTTATTTTATGCATTTTTGTTAATCTAACTATTTTTATGAATTGCAGTTAACGAAATTCAAACGATAATAATTGTTATATTGACAATATTCTGCAGTTATAATTATAACCAGCAAACCAATTTGTTGAGATGTTTTAAACAAACTAACATTACTATGATAGTTTTTTAAATTGATATTAAAAAAGAACACTGAACACTGTTTTTTGCTTAGGTACTGTCTTTTTAGTAAAAAGTCAGTGGTCAAATATGTTTATATGTTCTAGTTCCGGTTCATCTTATGTAATACATTAGGGTACCGGTTTCGGTCCACAATAAAAAAACGGTTCCGGTCCGGTTCTCGATCAATAACGCTTCCCTGCCTTTAAGGGGACACTTTTTACTTACAGAGACAATTCGCCTTTTCGAAAGTCTAGACGCCCTCTGGAGGATAAATAATAAACCTACTTTGTGAGTAATCGCAAATTATTTTTAATTTTATTTTGGATTGTTATGTGGAGGTTGATGTTTGATTATTTTATTTGTATTTGTAAAATTACCACCAAACAATTAAAACACACAACTCAACTACCAAGTTCGACACCTCAAACAAAAAGGTTACTCACAATCCTCCATATTTGTTTACGTTTCTTAGCGCCCTCAACGGTAGTCGAAATCGCGAATCCTCTGCATTCTACCCCCCGTATAATTGAATTAAAACTGGTACCAATCTATGCACAAAAGTACTAGACACAAGTTATGTGAACCACAATCCATTGTTTTGCAAGCTAAAACATTTTTTGATGTGTTACATGTTAAATGTATTTTTAGAATTTAAGGGAATTGAGTATGCATCTATTAAAGCATACTTCTGACAGTACGACGGCGTTCCAATCGAGTGATCAATCTGCAATGCACGTACATTCTGTCGCAACAAGATACGTTGGAGCACAATTAGAACAATCGCGACAATTGTGCCAGATCATTTGCAAAGCGGGTACTTACGACCCAACCGAAGATATCGATAAAGGGTTTATTTTAATGTAAGTACACTTTATCTACTGAATATTTTCCCATGCGTTACTATTTCTGAGTTCCAATTTTAATTAAAATAATTCAAATTATAAATTGCCGGTTTAGAAGTTAAAAAATACGAATTTGACTTGGTTAACCGGATTCATTAGTTGAGGAGCAGACTTTCTAATCGAATTGTCCATTCTTAATTTTTTTCAGGAAAGGGAAAAAACTCTCCCGTGATAATGACTTAAAAGAAATAAAAGATCAGATTGTGAAAATATAATAAAAAATATGTTCATTCAGATATGTGTATTTTACTCAAGAATAATACAAAATTTAAGCAAAAAAACTAAAGGACAAAGTATACATAGATTGTTTTCATAGGACAAACTACGGTTTGTAAGTCACCAAATGACAAAACATAAAGAAATAATTTCTTATATTAGACAGAACCAATTTATGAGTTATTAAGTCTCGTCTTCGAGGCAGCAGCATTCTTCTTCCCCTTGACATTCGCCACAGTTAGTCTTATCATTATTAGGTTTGTGCTGAGGCTGATTTCTCAGAATTGGGTCCAGTCATTTTAATTTTGGATCTTCCATCCAATTACTTACTGATAAACTGATAAGAAATTTAGTGAGACTGTCGATTTTTTTCTTTTTAATTTCATGATGAAGTGGTACTTTAGGTAAATGTACTTGACTCAGGTTTTTCTTTGCTTTCAGTAAGCTTGAAAACTGCTTAGTTGCATAATCATAAACTTCTTAATATTCTTCCGGAATGAATTACCACGTACCGGGAACGTACATGTAATTGTTTTTAAACTATTCGGAGCGTCATTAAGAAGTCACAACATTAGGGCGTGTACCAAGTGGGAATTTTTATTTTGTCCGCCGCAGCCGTCACAAAATAATCTTAGTTGTTCAATTTCTGGATCAAATCCAACCTTGCTCAGGAAATCAGTTAAAGCAGAACTTATTTCTGTTACTTCTTTACCAGCTTCATGTGCTAGCCAAGTATAAAGAACTGGATTTTTCATGGAAATGTCAGTAATACAAAACGCATAGAAGGAAAGCTTTTGCACATGGAATGCTTTTTGGATTGGTGCTTTGGGTAGAACTTGGACCTGTTGTAGATCAAAGCAATATGTAACAGTATTACTAGATTCCTCCTTCATTAGCTTAAAAAATTGCTTAGCGCGAGTCTGGTTTTCAGCTTTGATTTTTTCACTGCTTCTTTGCAATTTTTAATTTCTGTTTTGGTACTTATATAGAATCCGCATACATCTGTAGCTGGAGTTCCAAAAGCTAGAAACATGAAATTTGATGAGAACATGAATTATAAGCTTTTTTATCTTATCTATATTAAACTTGTTATATACACTGCTGAAGTATTTATAGTTTACTTGTTGCAAGTTGTCCTCAACTTAAGCATTGTACAAATTCCACAGCATTTTATGTTAAGTTCGGATGACAAGTAAATCCTTCTAGATTTACTTCGATTATAGTGCACTTCTATTATAGCAATGCTAATCTTTCGCGATACTAGCAGACTGATTTTAAAATGAACGTAAACATACACAAACAGCGTTTTGTCCTCGAAAATTTGATTAGTTTGTCTCCCTGCTTTGGACAAAATACACTTAGTTTGTCTAGGTTTTATTGAATGCTAAATTGAAGTGGAACAAAATGTAGATTGTCTGTCTGTGATGGAAATTGTTAAACGAACAAAATAGATTGTAACGTCATCTATATCTCTAAACCTGAAAAAATGGACAACATACGTTTAGAATGTCTGCTCCTCAGTTATTTCCTGTCTTTTTCATTTTATGCTGTTGTCCTAATAAAACGGTCTACTCTTGTAGAAGTAATTCCTAAATAAATTCGTCCATGGGTAAGATAAAATTAACACTGAATATACACTATGATGTTATTTTTCGGTAACGTTTTTAGAAACAATCTGAGCGAAGAAAGGAGATACGTGCTCTTCAAGTTACTGGAAAAGTATTACATGGCAGTTGAGTCTCTGGGATTTCCGTTGCCTCAAGGATTTACCTCATTTTTCGCTTATTTGGGATATAGAATGATGGATTTCGAAATGTTTGAACAATATGTAACGAATAGAGTGTTTGAACTGCAAGTAGATGTTATGAAAATAATATTCGCCGGTATATATACGAGATATAGTTTAATTTTTTTTCAATTATTGCTTTGTAGAAAATGACGATAGTAAAGAAGAAACAGCGAAAAAGTTAAAATTACTTACTCTCGTGCCAAGGCAAAGAGCAAAAAGACTTCTCAATCAATGGAATAATCCGATTGGTGTTGTTTTGAGAGCCAGAGAACACGCGCACAATATTTTATCAGGAGTTACAGGACAACCTACAAGAAGTAGAACAAATAATGTTTCAAATATTTCAGGTATTGACAATGTTGAGATTTGTAAAGTAAAAGCATGTATTTGGTATTTTTTAAGCAAATGGCAATAGTTTTTTTAATTTTTATAGGTTTAGGGTCTACTACCACAGGTAATAACATATCACCATTAGAGACTTTTCTTGATCTGTTAACGGCCAAAGCAAGTTTAGCAGACATTGATTTCAGTTTATTGATAGAAGCTACAGAAACCCTACTTGAAGAACAAATTTAAGAGTTATATCAATGAAAAAATTAAAATCGACTGTGAATAAATTTTATTTTATTTTACAATTTGTCTATTTTTAAACTAAACAACTTATTTTACATATACAACAAAAAATAAATAAAGTAAAAAATAAACTAGTCTTAATGGACAGTCATTGCATATTCAAAAAGTATTTTAACTCCTATTTGTCACAATGTTTAAAAAAAATAACGCGTATTTAAAAACAAAAATCTAATCATTAGCTGTAATTTTTTTGTAACGCGTAATAAATATCATCGTTGCTGACGTTGAGAATAATTTTTTGGTACAAATTGTTGCATTTTTGATCAGCTAAAATCAAACGACAAGCACTCAAACGCGCGACCGCGTTCTGCGCAAGGGTAGACGACACCATTTTGAATCCTTCGATGGCCGAACACGTGATTAACATATCGTAAACGTCGCGGAACGTCGTTTCTTCCACTCCCGTTCTTTCCACCTAAAATTAAAAGTCACTTTCAAGCAAACAAACAAAAACCAAATATTATTTTAAAGATAAGCAAGTTATAAAGTAGTTTTCTGACCAGATTGTAACATGCTTAGAACATAAATTTTTATCAAAGTGCCACTTTCCTTGGTGCATATTAAAATTAAATTTTCACATTACAAGAAAATTGAAGATTACCCTGAAGCCAGTCAAGATGATCTTCCCATAATTAGCTGAGCATATTATTCCTCAGAGTTTTACCAATAAAAGAAACCTGAAGTTTTTAATATGAAACTTTGTATGGGTATACTGAGCGTTTTATAGTTTAAGAATGGACTAGTTTAGTGATTTTTTTTATATTTGCATCTTATAAAATAGGTTTTTAGTGGTTCAACTGTACAAATAAAATTTTTATAAAATTAATCCTCTAGCCATAATCGGCTGTTGAAATTTAAATTTAATGGTTACATAAGTCATAAGTGGTAAGTGACGTGTTTCAATAAGATTGGTAGAAAATTTGCGATGTTGTCGATATGCTTTAATATTAACCGAGAAACTTATCTCTCTCTCTTATTTGTTGTCTTTAAAAAGAGATAAACATATTGATATTTTTGTTCTCTGATTGACACTTTATCAAATAAGGAGTAAAACACTAAACAAAATATTCTGTCATTTTCGTTAGTTTAATTTGTTGTTTGGTTTATGAAAGAAATTACTTCTATACTATTTTTGGTTCGAAAATAAAAATCCCTAACACCTTCTCTTGGTGTTATAGCGGTTTCTTCAAAAATAACCAATAAAAGTAATTGTTCTCTCGGGGAGCAACCCTTCTATCGGTACAGTGAGAGAACGAATTTCAAGAATACGGTTTTGGCATTTTCAATAGAACCACGCCCACTTTCTATTGGCTGTTCTATTCTATCACCGTCAAGAATAGGGATCTTGTTTGTTTATTACAGATAAACACGATTTTCTCTCCTGTCATAAATCTTGTCAACTGGTACAATCAGTTAGTCACAGAACATGGTGTTTTGTGCCGCAAGTTCTTTGAGAATACTTGAAACGAACGTAGCTAAACTGTGACAACGTTGACTTTTAAACACACTTCATTATTGGTTATTAGTTGGCGCTACGTTTAAAACTTACTAATTATTTATTGCTAAATTTTACGAAATGAGAAAAATTACTTGCAAAATGAATACCAATATAAGTAAGTAGGTATCTTATCCTAAATATATATTGCTATCATTTTGATTAATATGATCCTACTAAACTAGTCCATTGGTAATGTAAATATACTATACATAAGCAAATAGAGAGAAAGAGAGTAATTCTACATAGATAAATATCAATTTAACGGGGTCTGTTAATTAAAAAAACAAAAAAAAATAACTGCGTTGTTACATTAAACACTCACCTCTGCTACGACTGATTGCAAAACCAGCTGCTCTAATCTAGAACAACTTTTGATCGCTAAAATTTTGGGTTGGGTAATCATCGCATTCAAAGCTTCATTGACGTGATTCATGCCGACAAATTGAGATTTTCCTTCGGCCTCGGCTATTTCCGCTGATCTTCTGCATATATCCAAAGCCCTTCGAGCATCGCCAGAAACAGAAGCGACTTTCCTACATAAACAAAATTTTACTAATTCATAATCAGACCTACAACTCACTAACTCAAATTATAGAAAAAATAAATGTTTGAAAACAAACAATATGATTTATATTAAAATAAGAGTATTTTTACGTTTAAAGTTGTGTAAACTACATTCGCTAAATATTTTTTTTTTTAATTAAGCATCTTCTTTTATCTTTTGGCTTCAAACATTGTTTTTTAGTACATTATTACAAACTTTTAAAATGCATTAGGAAAAGCGTTGGCAAAGCTGTGGGGTTGGAAATACTACATGTTGAATATTTCATACCAATTTTGGATTTACAGTGTCGTGGTGCGGTGGTTTAGTATTTATTAGTGTTTCTCAGTGTTATTCGGTGTTTTTTCTTTAAATAAACTGTTACAACTTAATAAAAATGGTTCGTCAGTGTGTAGTTTGTAAAAAAATGGATTTTTCCAACCCAAACTTAATATTTTGGTGGTAAGTGACATTACGATATGTACAAAAAGTTGTTGATTATCCAGTGGTACAGTTAAAATTTTTAGTAAACAAATATTTGGTATTTTGTATATCTATAAAAGTTTTACTTTTCAGTTTGAGTTAGAAATCTTATTACATGTATTTTTATATTTTTATGAGTATAGATTTATTTTGCATTATTTTAGTTTTTCACTAAACAACGAAAGCAGACAGAGGTGGCTAAATATTTCAATACATTTAAATAACCAACATCTTTTAAATATGCATCAATTTGCTCAGACCATTTTGATGAGAGCGATATTATAATTACTGAGATATCAGGTCGAAAACAAATTAGACCCAAAGCTGATCCACATTTGTAGTATATGCCCATAATTACGGAAGAAATGTCTTGCAGGTAAAAACAGTTTTAACTTTAACTAATTATTAATAATTATATTGTAACTTCTTTCATTTAGTTCAGACTCTATCATTAGTGGAAATTCTCCTACAAAATCTTCCAGGTAAATACCTAACACATTTTTATTACAATAGGGTATTTATTTTATTACTATTGTGAAAGCAATAAAACATTAAAGGATCATTATATAACTTATACTTGCTATTGAAAATAAGTTTTTATTGCCTACCTCAGTAAATGAATATCTGGTTGAAAATTAACTTTGGTAAAATTTTAAAAGTAAGGGTTGGTGCAATAACTTTTATTAAAATATTATAGATTTTTTAAATAAAACAAACATTTTAGGTGTTTTAATACAGATTGTGAAGACTTTTTTAACAATCCAGGGTCTCCAAATATTTCCCAGTTAAATTTTGAATAAAATTAAGCTGATCCTTCAAATTTGCAATCATTTTGATTATATATTATAATATATAAATATGTTTAATAAACAAAAATTACAGCAAAATATCTGAGATTAAGCCCATCTCTTCATCTTTAAAAAAGACAGAGACTGCCTCAGAACCTGAAGCAATAATAAAGAGGTAGGTTATTTTCTTAATAACTATTTAGAATAAAATTTTAATTCAATTTCATAATTTTTTATCTTTTTTCTTTGCAGTCCAATACAGCAACAACTGTCAAATATTACTGCATTTAAAAACTTAAGAGAACAAGGAAAAAGATCACAAGTTAAAAAAGGTTTTTATAAAATATATATATATATATATTATTTATAACAAAGTAATTTTGTTTAAATTTTAGGAAAAGGTATATTAGAGATTTGGGATGCAGTGATTTTTCAGCCCCTGAAAAAAGGAAAAATCTGGAACTGGTTAAATCAATTGCTAATTGTTATATCTTTACAATTAACTGGTATTTAGTTTGTAATAATTGATTGTGTGAATAAATGTGTTGAAAAACAAAAGGAGATAAAGATAGTATTGTTTTAAATTTTACATTTAATTTTTTGGCTATTCCTTTTCTGTTTTATATGTATTGGCTTGGTATGTGAGTTTGAACCCAAATAACATAAAATGGTAAGTATATAGATAATACAGGAAAAATATTCGATTTTACCTCTATCAACTATTATTTCTCCAACTTGCTTAATATTAACATGCTTAATATGTGTTATTACTATTTAAAAAAAATGTAATAAAAATATGTTTGAATTTAAAATAAATATTTTTTCGAAGATTCGAAGTTACATCGTTGCCGATGTGATCGTCAAGCTATCTCTCTGCGCGACTGAGGCATGTATGATTGTAAACAAATGCGGTTTTATAAAGGGAATGTTGTGTCTATCTTTTATTCTTAGTCTGAGTGTAAAACTAGATAAACGGCAAAATAACTTACCTAGCGACAAACTGTACGGCATCCGGATTAAAACTGTTTGTCCCACATAATCTTTTCGTAACAATTTCTTGTAATTGTTTAAAAGTATACGCTTGAAATGTCAACCTGGTCAATCCTAAACGACTAGTAACTCGGCTCATCAATAACCTTTCAGGTAGGTCCATGGTATTGGCTATCGTAATGACGACTAACTGATTTTTAGCTTTGGTAGGCCAGTCTAGTAAATTGTACACCACGTCTTGACGTTTGGTACACAATATATCCAACTGGAATCAAACAAAATGAATTAAGAAATATATTTTTCTTCTTTCAAAAAACTATTTCACTAAAAAATGTACTTACTTCGTCTATTAGCATAACTGTTGGAACCATTTTTTTTAAATTAATGAACATATCTTCTAAGGTGTGTTGGGCTTGTTCCCATGGGACGGTTTTCCCCTGCATTTGTTTTAAAATCTACAAATAAAATGTCAACTATTAATCAACAGCTTTTAAAATTGTTCCAGAATTCACTTATTACATTCAAAGTATATACAAAGATACTAGAAAAGAAATTAACGACAATAATGGATCAGGGCGAACAACTTGGAGGAAACCTTAACAAACTTTTAGACCATCATCTCTAAGCCAATAAAATATCAAAACTACAGGGCAGGCAGACGTTTTCTATTCCCCACAACAGGAAATTTATCAACCATTTCTCAAATTGGAGCCGCTAAATACTTAAGACCGTTCTACAGAGGATACAAATCCTATACCAGGGTTCTCCAATTTTTGTTATACTATAACCCCCTCAAAAACCCCAAAGCTGTGTTCCTCTAAAATATTTCTTTATCTACGTTGAAGGGTGACAAGCGACAAATTAGTAAAATACAATTACTATCAATCCATGGAGGAGTAAATCATCGGAACCCCCTCACCCACATCCAGCTCTATGCCGACGACACTGCAATCTTTACATCCGCCACCAACCGAGACGCCTCCAAGAATTAACTCCTTCTCAGACTGGTGTCGCAAATGGAGAGTCACACTGAACTCTAACAAGTCCCAACTCATCTTTTTCAAACACCCAGATACCCTCCACCAAAAACTTCTACCCGGAAACTTCCGAATAATGCTTTGGGGGGAGAGGCTCGAACTCCGGAACGCAGCCGTCTACCTGGGGATGAGATACTCGCACCCTCTGTTGCTTAAAGTCCACTTTGGACTCAGTCCGGAAACGAGCCAATCTTTTCAAAGCATTAGGAGGAAAATTCGGCAAAACCCACTCCTCCACTCTTCTGCACACCTACAAGACTTTTATTCGCCCACTCTTAGACAACAAAGCTATTCTACACAGCACCGCCTCCACCAGCATCACAAGTACAATCCAATCTTGTGAACGAGCCGTCTTTAGATATTGTAAATATCAAAATCGTCTCACCCCCAGCAACGTAGTCTACGATAACACAAACATCACCCCAGTCCTTGAACGTTTCAAAAATCTCCAATCGCGCTATATCCAGCGCACCGTACTCTCCGACAACCCAAGAGGAAAACACCTTATCTGCCACTACGTCTTCTCCAAGTAACCCCACGAGATACCACGAGACACCCCTAGCAATACGCCAATAACCCACACCGCGGCCTACCCCGCAACTCCATCCCCTCGCCCCCGGGGATGCAACTGAATCAATCTCTTCTCCTACAAAACCCGGGTAACTCCATCGAGGAATCTTCACAATTCCTCGAACTACCCCGTGAGCCTAGCTAACCCCACCCCGGCGCTCTGTCAGGGCGGACCAAAATAATATCCACCAGAAAGGCCACGAAAAAGATGGAGCATCCTACAATAAAAAATATTAGCTGGAAAAACAAGACACGAAACTGAAGATAAAGAAAAGGAATGGCTAATAGGTATAGGTATCAAGAGAAAAACGAGATAACAGAATGAGTTCAGAAATCTCTATGGGACCCTGCAAGAAAAGTATTCAAACTACAACTGAAATATGTGCAGGTATAAAAATACGTTCAAAGAGATAAAAAATAATACCTCCTTCAATACTATAAATCTCTGGGAATGGATGGTATCTTCTTTTAAAATACTAAGCTAACTTCTTTATAAACCAAATAATATTTAAAAGAAAAATATGGAAAAAAGAACAAATACCAGAATATACTTGTTCACTTCAGAAAAACAGAGATCTACTGGAATGTAAAAATTCCAGAGGCTTTACTTTTCTGTGTCTATGGAAGGGAGATGTTATATCATATATCCTCTTCATATAGAATTAGAAAAGGCTGTGGGAGTCCAGGCGGATATTTCATATTAACTAATCCTACAAATTTAAAATTGTTAACTACTTACTTCCACATAAGACTGCCTGGGTTCTGTTAGCCTCATACCATTGATGCTAACAAAATTGAATTTTGGAGTATGTTTATTTGTTTGTAGGTGCTTAATGACGGATGTCACTGTGGCTGTTTTCCCAGTACCCGGTACTCCTGATATGTACATACAACTAAAATGAAAACAAGTTATAATAACCACAAAAAAACTACCTTTAATTTCTGCATTATCTGTTTGCAGCTACTCACTCACAGTTACAGTAAGAAGGAAAAAGGAATTTGCTCAAGATAACACAATTATTACAACTTAACATTTATATTTTAATAAATAACATATGAATGTACAAAAAAATAAGAGGGAATAGCATGCAAATGGTTAGATTAAATGTATAAATAAAGCTCGAAATAAAGTATGTCTTACCCTCCACATCCGTCAGATAATTTTCCTTCCACAAAATTATAAATATCGCAATACTCCTTCTCTCTGCAAGGTAAAGAATCTGGAACATAAGACACGTGTAGCTGAGTCCTGGCCTGCATCAAAGGTGTAACGTTCCCTTGAACTTTTTTACTCCTTTCTTGCATAGACGGCGTAACGATACCTTCTCTTATTAGTTTGGCTCTATTTCTCGGCGTTTTGGGTGTACTTTTCGGAGACTGTCTGATACTTTTTGAAGTACATCTGCCGGATCTTGGAGAATCCGTGAGTTTTTTTGCACTTTTAGGAGTTTTAAGGATAACCTTTTTGATTTTGGACTTTTTAGTTGGAGTGCTTTAATAAATATATAAAACATTAGATGGTAAATTATTAAAATTATAAAAAAACTACCTTTCCTCTTCGCTGTTGCTCATTGAAGAATCTATCGGGCAAATACCGTCGTCGGTCAAATTTAATCTTTCTAACTTAACTCTCACAATACGGGTATTCAAAAAGTCTTTTCCATTTCTAAAAATAAAAAAAAATTTAAATATGTACATTTTTTGGATAACTAACGTAATTGTTGGAGTTATTGGCGGAATCAGTAGGATAGTGAAGACACAGAATGGAAATAGTCTAATATGAGAAAATTTTCATAAACAAATATAACCAGACATACTTACCCTTTATTTTTGCCTATGTCCTCATTGTCAGTATTGTTATGTATCAGATTTTCCACATTTTCATCCAATTCAATTTTTTTAAATGTATGTTTTAACAAGTTCTTTCTTAATGAATCGTCCAAATTCTCACTACAACCAAAAAAAATGTAAAAAGTATAAAACAGAATCAAGTATTAAACAATATAAAAATAAAGAAAATTTGTCCAAGTTTGATCTATGTAAAAGTATTTTATAACTATAAAAACAATAGAAAAAATAAAAATGTACTAAAAACCAATTGAAAGAACTACCTAAAAGTGAATGAATAGGAAAATCAAAGAAGAAAAGTTGAACAAAGAAAAGTTAAACCTTCTTACCTATTATCTTGCTCTTCAATGGACCGAACTGGTTTTCTGCTGCTTTTACTATTTTTAGGAGAATTGGTTTCATCTCCATTAGTCAATTTTAAACTTCTTCTTGCTGGGGTACTATACAAGGATCTTGAATGAATGAACTCATCAACATAACGAATAGGAGCTCTCACTTGCCTCCTAGGAGTAGTATTCTAAAACATTATATCCTCAATAAGCAAAACACTATTTTATAGTATAGTTATCTTCAGATATATATGAAGTTAAGAAACTCACCCTACTGTTTTGTCTTAAGTTATACATCTTTTCAGGTGTGTTTTTTGATATTTTACTTTTTGCAGGGTCAATATCCATATCATCATCTATATTTATTATTCTCCTTTTACTTGGTGTTTTTTTGGGTGAAATATAATCTGTATAAGATTTTCTAGTAACATTCCTATTTGATTTTCTAAGTGTAGGAGGACTTGAAATCAAATTTTGATTCTTTGAAACTATCAACTTTAATATTAATCTTTTATCTTTTTCATCATCATCTGAAAGGCTATCTATAGAATAGTTAAGAATTGATTTGTCTTGAGACAAAGGTGAACTTCCAAATGATTTATTAAGATTTCTTTTAACTTGATTTCTTTGAGTTGGTGAAAAATATTCATTTTCAAAATGAATTTCTATTTTATCCTTATTATCAGAGTTTTTATCCATACTATTTTTATTTGTACTATTTTGTTTCAAGTGTGGAGTGTGGAGAATAGTATGTATATCTTTAAGGGGATACAATTGATTATCTTTGAAAAAATAACGACAAGAAAAGAATTCAGAAGGATCAAAATTATTTACATAATAACTCTCATCATTATCAGTACTAGAAAATGCTAGAGTACATTTCTTTATAATTTGATTAAGGTATATGTCATAACTTTTTGTTAAATCTTGAACAACCTAAAAATAAATAAAATAAAATATATTTCTCCAAAATCTAAAAAATATGACCATCAGTGTTACTGTAAATATTTACCTCATTTTTTTTATCATATTTCAGTCCTTGTTTTGTAAAAAGTTTTTTGAAATTCTTTGCAAAAATATACTTGGTTACATTAAGTAAACTTTCACCATATGAATCATATATGTGATTAATAACAGCAATTTCTAATCCATCTGTACCCTTAATAATTACAGCATCTTTTTCTTTGTAGACTTGATTACCAAAAGATATTTGACTAAAATAGACATCATGAATATTATTTTCGATGTAACATTTATTATTCTTCGAATTTATTATGTTTCGTTATTAATAGGTATTAAAAATATTTGAACATGAAGATTAAAAGCATTAAATAAGAGAACAAATCATTACAAACTCAGTGTACTAAAAATTTTAATTTATTCTTTTGATAATGAAATACTTAATACCTAAGTACTAAAGTACTGTTAGGTTTTAAAATTTCCATAAATAATGTGAAATTTTATTGACTAGGACTAGATGGACTTACCTGTAGTGCTGATGTTTATAAGAGTCATTAGATATATTCATTTTAATAATAAATGCAACTAGTTAAATAAATAACTTGTTTAATAAATATTACGCAAAAACTTAAACATAAAAACACGTATAAGAAACAAATAAACAAAAATTAAGTTAAAACTTATATACACTACACAAGCAATAGAAAACAGAACAGAATGAACGTGTCAAAATTTGGCGGCAATATTACATCCAACAATGTTGTCAGTTTTATATTTAGAGAAGAAATCAGAAATATGTATAACTTTACATTATATTGTTTTATTTTCATGTATATTATACTAGTTCAAAATTAATAGTATCAATTTGTTATATTTTCTTTATAATGAAATACAATAAGGTTTGGTTACTTATCTCTGCAATAAGTCATAGACGGTCATTTTTTATTCTATCTGTGAAACTTGTGAGTTGGCAACACCGAATCACGTCTTTTATGCATAGGTTTGTGTTTGTGATTGTGAGGTTAAATTTTGAGTATTTGTGAATGATTTAAAATGCATCCAAATAAAAATAAGACAAAAATTAATATTATACAAAATGAAGTTATTCAATCACAAACCAATAAATCTTTGCCACGGAGAATGACTTCAAGTATGTACTTTTTAGACGAAGAACCAGTTTATACAGACTCCGAATCAGAATTTAGTACAGAATTACCAGAATGTTCAGAAAACGAAATAGTGAGTTGTGTAGGTTTAGAAAGAAATGTAGTAGTCCATTCAGAGAGCTTAAGAAGAGATAATAGGACTAGTTTACCGCAAAAACGGCTTTCCGATATGGAAGTGCAATGTGATATCCTAACTACCACCAGTAATTTAAAAGAAATTGTTCAACTTTGTGCAAATTTAGGTAAAAATATAATTATAGCTATAATTATTTTTCATATTTTTTTATTTTGTTAATTTTTAGAAGCGGCTGGAGAATATAAAGAACTTATTTCAGTTTGCAAAAAGTTAAAAAAAAAAATTGACAAAGCCGACCTTAATGTAAATAAAGATAAATTTAAAATTCTTGTACCTTCCAGGTTTGTGAATTTTATTTTCCTTTGCCGATTTAAAAAAAGTTATTTTGATATCTTTTTAATTTTAGCCCTGGAAAATCAACTATAAAAGGTTGCAAAAAAACTATAATAAGTGCAAAACAAGTGGCCGGTGTCAGAAAGCCTTATAAAAAACGAAAAGTTTTATGTAATTTATTATCTTGTTATTAATATTATATTTAAGTAATTTAATTTTTATGATTTATTAAAAGTATTTCTTGCAAAATTACTGTGTTATAAAAACATATTTTTTAAGCAATTGGAAAAAAAATTCCAACAAATGATAGTTCAAGAAATAATTGGAAAAGTCAAAATTGTGAAACTGAGGAATTTCTTATGCCCAAGTTTAAAATACCAACTGGTAAAATTAAAACTATGGCTAGGAACTGGATGAATCCAAACAAAAGTTTCACTGCTTGTAAGTACTATTAGAAATATTAATCCTTTCCAAACCACCTTTAAGTTCCTTATGATTATGTTTCCAAAGTGTTTTTTTTTTTTATTTTTTTGTGTATTCTTAGTGGATAAAAGTATATGCGAACCAAACTACTTGTCACTACAATATCCAAAAACAAGACGGCTGTACTCACCAACCCACTGGATGAATTCAGAAGAATTTATGAATTGTAGATAAAAATTTACCTTCCAACAAATGCCAATAAAATATTTATTTAAAATTAAAAAACCAAGAAATGTATGTTAATGTTACCATAAAAATTATTTAAAGCATGTTACAATAATATGTTCTTTATACAAATTATTTTACAAATTTATATAACCATAACAATTGTAAGATTTTCTTCTTTTTTGAAAATAAATATTTAGTACTGTGTAATAAAGGCGGTGACACAATTGAAAAATTTATAGAATAGAATATAAGATTTAAGACTTAAAGAATAAGAAATAAAAGTAACAAGACAGAATAAATGTTTGGAGTATAAAATTTCATCAATCATATTTTACCGCAAAGGCTTGGCTTAAAGGTTTCGCTGCTTTTGCAGGATTTCGTTTTTCTAATCTAACTTATTCTATTATTGTTTATTTTGGTATAAAAGATTTTTAATTCATGTGTAATGATCAATGAAATGGTGCAGCACGAGCATTACCAAAGGGTGCATCATAATCGAAATCACCTTCAAATTCACGACCAAAAATTTTAGTAGCAGCATATGTATGAAAATTTCCTATTTTTGAATTTTAGAAATAACAAAAATAAGTTTTAAATGTCAAAGTCATATATTCTGAACTCCTATTGGTTGAATTATTGAATTCTTATTCCTATTTTCTTTTATAACATAAATTTTGATTGTGTTTTACCGCATTGGTCCATTCCTTAAAACCTCTTAAATTATATAATATTATTCCTTAAATCCTAAGTTTTTAGTTGTGTTTCAGCCTTAAGGATAAAGAAGAAATGTTCTAATCAATTTAAACATTTTATTGAAAGAAATAAAGGTTAACTGTACAAAATATATCATTTTTTTCAATACTAGTGGTAGTTTTCTTGTTGGCGATTTTTGTGATTTTTTAAAGTATTAAACTTCGTAAGCTATGAAGATTTATAGATTTAATCTAAAAAGTAGAAAAATAAATAATATAATAAACTTTGAGAGAAAATCTGAATTTTATGTGTGCTGGATATGTGAACGATGGGAAACAATTAAATAAGGTACAAAACTACTAGAAAATGTTGAATTTCTAACAAAAAGTACAAGAAATAATTTTTTGGTGAAATAAACTTATATTGAAATATTTAAGTGTACGTTTATAACGTCATAATAGCCTATAGAAAAATAGACGTAGACGATTATTAAAATATATTATTAATAAATTGCAAAACACATGTTAAGCCCAATTGTAAAAAAAAGCAGATTAAAAAAAGGCAATAAGAAATAAAAATAAACTGAAACAATTAAAACTAAAATTTTTAAAAATTGATAATGTGGATAAAACAGAAAAAGCAAGCTAAAATGAGAAGAAAGACAAGACAAAAAAGGAAAAGATATGAAAATGTTTTGGAGACTAATAAAAAATAGGAACAAATGGTACAATAATGCTTATTAAAATTGGTGACAAAAACAATAAAAAATGTTTCTATAAAGATAGAATATGGCAAAAATACCCAGTTAACGAACAAGGAAATATAGATGAAATTAAAAAGATGCATTTTAGATATTCTATCAGTATAAGAAATTAAACATTTGGGTACGCAAATTGCGTGGGTATTGAAGGTTTAACCTTTTTAAAAGCAGGAGGAAAGTTCAGACTTTGATGTACAGGTTTTATTTTACAGAAAAAAAGAGAGAGTAATAGTTTTTAGGCCTACTAACATCAGAAAGATTATGTCAAAAATAAGAATAACAGGAAAAACAAACGAAATGGATATTCAAGCAAGCAAGCCAATATTATTCAAATCAATCAACAGATAATTTATATGTGTAGCAATCCAGCACATTTCTAATTTCTAGATATTTTCGATAAAATGAAATCACTATATGGGCCAGTAGCATAAACGCTTGTTAAACCTATGTTAGCTAACATTATGTTAACTCGATGTTAAATTCATTTTTAAGTTGAATAAAACTATATTTGACACATTGTTGAGTAACATTATGTCAAACCTTTGACAAGTGCTATGCAACGATAAAAAATTTAACAGAGTTTACATCTTGCTAAAGTTAACACTTTGTTAAGTAACATACAACTTAGCTAAGCGTTTATGCAACTGACCCTATGTGTTATACCTAGTTAAAAAAGCATTTACCTTATTTTTTACCATATTTGATTCTAAGCTTAATAGAGGTATAACGGTAGGCCTTCCATGTGCACATTGAAATGGCAATTCCGTCGTGGATAACTTCTGCAGCAGTTCGGTACATTGTTGTTTGTTTAAAAAATCTCCAAATTTTATGGCCCCTTAGGAAAACGCAAATAAAAATAAATAAAATTTATTTGAAAAACCCATACTTTGTGGAAATCCATCATATTAAAATACTAATCAAACAATTGTTTATGAGATAATAATTATTAATTTGAAGTTAAGTAATATTTAGACTAGACTAGACTAGACCAATTATGGAAATAGTAAGACACAACAATATTAAATCATAAATATTATGATTATTAGCCCTAAAGGATTATCCTGGATATATTTTCCGAACGTAACAAAGACTTACAGTTTTCTTTTCTTTTATTGAGTTTAATCATAACTTTCAAATAAAAAGCGTAAGATGCATTTACTTTTAGCGATTCTAAAAATTTTTAGTTTTTCACCAGCTAAGTTTTTATTTAAATACATCTAATAACATCTAGGCTTTAATATTGTTATGTCTTATTACTTCCATACTTGGTCTAGCCTTAGAGTTAATTCCAAAATTATCGCGACAGCTACGGTTTTCCCACCTATCTTTACCGTCGACTCGAACGCTAGCGATTACCCAGTTCGAGAAATAGATTCCAGTGGCCCAGCTACCGCTGGGAATAAGAAACACCGCACACGGAATCCGCTTAGCAATTGTTCTACTAGAATTCTCCGACTGCGCTGCGGCGCGAGCCGATCGGAGATCGTCGGCGAATACCCCCACATTGCCGAATTTTACTTGAGCTGTCGCTATAATTTTGGAATCAACTCTACCTACTTAAGTACTTAATCAACATCTAGTAACTAGCTACAAACAAACAAAATGTAACTTCACTATGTCAATCTGACTGTAATGTTTAGGTAGGTATGCGTTGAGGCGTAATAAAACACACCCGTATCAGAGACAACCAAGAGACGCCCAAGTACATGCAGAGATAACATATAGTACATGTTAAATTTTTGTTCTACAGTAACGAATTGGTCCACCAGAACCGGAAAGTGAGTTGAGATGGCGCTCGCGCTTCTCAGGAAATTTAAAAAAGCGCGGGCAAACCCTTTTTCGTTTATTTTCTTATTTCTTTAATTAAAAATTAAATACAAAACTAAAAAAAACATACTTTATTGAAAAATACAAAAAGTGGTTTAATATGAAACATAAATGATGTAAACATTTATCAGAGACAACCAAGAGACGCCCAAGTACATGCAGAGATAACATATAAACTAAAATTCCAAAATAGTAGGCACTAAATTCTCAGAAATGACTGTGACGTTTTTGCCTTAATCTGCCTCTTGCAGTGGCGTACGGAAATTATACTAAACAGATGTGGAAAAATTAATTATTTAAAAACTATATCCACAAATAAGAATTAAATTACATTATATTAATTATATAAAAAAAATATACACTGTGTCCACGGATGGAGTTGCTAAGAGGAGAAAAACCTTTATTATTAATTTTATGACAAAGTTATTGTTATAAAAAATTTGCATCCTTTGGAAATAAGATTGACATAAAAAAATCTGAGATCGGATGTACAGGGTGTTAGCAAAGTAATAAAACGTGAAAATGTTTCATGAGAAAAGTAGGCACCATTATTATTATTAATGCAGCCGTGTGCATGAGATTTCGATTTCAGACCTACGTTTATTGGACTAAAACCACTACCACCACAAAAAGTTTAAAATTACTTACAGTATTGTATTATTCATTATCATCTGAAGAAAACTCGTCGGATGATGAGCAACTATCGCGATCGCTACTATTCAAAGTAATAATCAATGGTTCAATTGCAATGTCCATTCTAGTGTCGAGATCCCACATTTTGTCCTCTTCTTTTGTCGCATGTCTAATGCATTTTTTCCATGACTCGGGTGTGACATTTTCTATCGCAGTAGCTAGTAGGCCTTTTACCTCATTCATTTTAAAAGTTAAGTTTTCCTCGCCACTTGGTTTTTATTTGAGCCCATATTAGCTCGATCGGGTTTAGCTCACAATGGTAAGGAGGAGGCGGTGTACAATTATGTTCCTCTCACGAGCCATTTCGTCGACAACATATTTCTTCAACTGAGGTATATGTTCCCTTGCAATATTGAGTAATTGTACTTTAAACATATTATCGTCGAATGGTAAATTTTTTCAGATAGCCAGTTAATGATATCAGCTTTTCGCCAGGCAGTTGTAGGTGACCGCTCCATTTGTCTGCTGTGGTAGGAGGCATTGTCCATGACGACGACAGAGTTTGGTTCAAGGTTTGGTATAATCTTTAAAAACCAACTTTCGAACTTTTGCGCGTCCATTTCCTCGTGGTAGTCGCTAGTTTTCTTGGACTCGAAGAGTAACAAGCCGTTTTCCAAAAAACCCGAATCGCTGCCTATATGAGTTATTATGAGCCTCCGTCCTTTGCCAGCTGGCGCTTTTAATCCTGTTGAGAGGCCTTCAATAAAAGCTTGACGGCAACTTTTTATTTCTAAATCTTGCCATACCTTTGAAACAGTATGGCCTTGATTCAACCAAGTCTCATCTAAATAGTAAATATTTTTACCTTCACGACGATACTCTCGGATTTTTTTCAAGTAATTTCTCCGCCACAAAACAATTTCTTCTCTTTCTATAAGAGCACTTTTCCTACCTCTTTTCATAAATTTAATGTTCATTTGCTTTAATGTGCGCAATAAAACACGTCGTGATATTTTGGGCATCGATTCATCGGAACTTATTTCGGCTGCGACTTTTTTAAAGTTGGGATTTCATTTCGGAAAAAGAACGAATGGAATTTCCTACGAATAGCATATTTGGTGCAATCATCAAGCTGAATTTGTTTTCTTCCTCTAGTTTCAATGTCTTTAGATACATTATCACATTTACCTTCATTTTCTTTAAATGTTTTAAGAATTCTGTGAACACTTCTCGTCGACACTTTAGTTAAATCACTACACAGATTACCTACGTCATTATGCAACATATTCTCATTCCGTTCACGGAGCCCACAATACACATTGTATATAATAGTTTTTTCTCCTTCGGATAAACTTGGACGTCTGCGTTTACTTTGACTGCTTTCACTTTCCATATTGCTCACAGTTCACAGCACAAAATTAAACTGATTTATAATGATATTTCCCTTGTTTCAGTCCTTAAACAAATCCCTTGGTTTTTACCTGATCTGATATGAAATTACCTTTTTTTTACTGTTAATCGTTTTCCTAGAAATGTACCTGCCTAATTATTTGACGTCTACTACATTATTACTTCTTATGAATGGATTAAATGGATTAACTGTATAGAAAGTGTATTATTCCTCTTTTATGTTTATCTAGGGTAGGTATTATACAAAAATATCATTATTTATTATATTATTGAAAAGGGTATTTCCAATTTTAGAATTTTTACAACAGAAATTCCAAAACTGTCATCAGTGTTCAAACAGACCTAATTCGTTATAACTGTATTATAATAACAGATCAAAGAAAAAAAAATAATATTTACATTACGTATTATTCAACGAATGTTACGCTCATGAATGTTAACCTAACCGTGCTCAGCTGATGAAGCAATATTTATATCTCTCTCTATCTTACGGCAAATTTAATCTACCTCTCTTTTTTCCGCCCCACAAACGTCTCTGTGTACGCAACGTTGCCATTTATAAATTTTAGTCCCAGAATATAATTCAAATTTTTTTATATTTAATAAACATTGATGTTGTTGAATATATTTCATTAGCAGGAAGTTTCTTTAATATTTAATATTTTTTAGTATTTAGTATTTAATGAATAAAACACGTTGTCCGTTATTCTATGACCATTTAGTTGCGTGTGTATGATTTAAATAGAAGATGATAAAATATATAGAAACCCAACCTGACAACAATGTTTACGTTTTAATTCAATAATATTTCTGAGAATTTAGTGCCTACTATTATGGAATTTTAGTATAGTACATGTTAAATTTTTGTTCTACAGTAACGAATTGGTCCACCAGAACCGGAAAGTGAGTTGAGATGGCGCTCGCGCTTCTCAGGAAATTTAAAAAAGCGCGGGCAAACCCTTTTTCGTTTATTTTCTTATTTCTTTAATTAAAAATTAAATACAAAACTAAAAAAAACATACTTTATTGAAAAATACAAAAAGTGGTTTAATATGAAACATAAATGATGTAAACAATATATTATAGTAGTTATCATATACATCAAAATTATTTGTGGTCCTCGACATAATATATGGCCTATTGGGCAAATTACAGCAATGAAAACATACCGAAAGTGGAATATGGAAGTGGTTCTTAACTTTTCAAAGAAATGACAAGATACAGTCGACAGAAGCAAACATGGTCCGCGGAAAATATGCCAACTAATTTCAAGGTTATCACAATCAGCCAATCACGAGCCAATGTTAACGATAATATCAATTTTAGTGGCTGCATAAGTGAGATGAAAATACAACTACAGCGACAAGGACACGCCCACCCAGGGTTCATGTTTGCTTCTGTCAACTGTATAGACGTTTTTAACTATCGTTACACAGAAACTAATCACATTTTCCACAGAATATCAAACAAACTTTATGTTCTAAGGTTTGCCGTTGTGTCAAAAATTCCATGCTCCTAGTGCCATCTGCGCTAACTTTCCAAAAATAAGACAGAGATGTGACATTTCATAAACTTGTGAACTAAACAAGGATGGGGCTAGCAGGACTATTTTATTGGACAATCGAACAAAAATGCTCATGTACTTGACCGTCTCTTTGGTTGTCTCTGCCCGTATGCATAGTCGATCTCTGGCGAATCGCCGGCAAAATTACGGCGTGAAGTCAGGAGATTTCATGGAGATTCGCCGGTGGAGAGACGACTTCATATTTTACGATGCATAATCAATTTCCCTCGCGTCTCTTCGCCAGCGGTACGCCGTCGAACAACCTAGGTGGTAATACCAGATACTAAGAATGTTAAATTTATCGTTTAAATTTTTTTATTTTGTTACTTTGTTTTATTTGATTTTTCTAGAATAATTATTGTTATTTTATTTATGCCCATTATTTTTTCATTTTTAATTTTAATTAAATAAACTACCTTAAAACATAATTCCAAATTTATTTCCCAAAAAAATGAAAAGAGAATAATAAAAACTTTATTCATAAATCACTTATGCGATACTTTTTGTAACGAGTGTATATTTGTTTGTACCTACATAAGTCGCCGCATTTTTGATACAAAATAGTATGTGCAACTCGTGCGCCATTGTCGATTACCCACTCTGAAATTCGCTTTCGTGGAATCGACAACTTTGTGCACTATAGTTGCATAATTTACCTACTGTTATTTTACATACCTCTGCATGCTTCCAAATTAACAACATTTTGTACTACTCTGGGTAAAACTTTCAAAGAAGCTGCTCTAGTTGATTTTAGTAATTCTATCACTTCGTTTATCATTATTTTTACCAAATTATTGAATGATTCGGTAGATTCCTGAAATATTTTAACAAAAATGAATTAAAAAACAATATACTATTATCGCGCCAGCGTTTAACCAATAATCAAGAGGGTTACCCAGCCCAGAACACTAATATAATGTGAATTTAAGTATCAAAGTTTCCAGATTTTCTCTAGTGTTCATCAATGAAAGAACGAAGCATGAGTAAGCAACTCAATTGGGTTGCTTAAAGAAAATAGCACTCCTTCTATGGTGTCTTCAAGCAACTCAGTTGAGCTTAGAAGTAAAATTCGATTACTAGTGGTATTACTATTGATATCACCAGCTGTCTTTGGCTTGTGATTGGTCAGATTATGTGAACATTTTAAGATGAGTGATATAGTCGCGAAAATTAAATTACTAATAATTATTGAATTATATAAACACTAGAGGTCGTATGAAAGAGATATACTTAAGGGGAATTTGTATAAACCTGCTGAGGCCAACTTAACTAAACATTGTTTTGGTTAGGACTACTGACAGTAGCGTCAAATCCCACTGTCGTAGTTAAAACTTTTTTTTACTACCAGCTTTTAAACCTAACTCAATGGACTTTTATTAAGGTAGTAAAGTTGTTCATTATTAACCAAGGTAGAAAAATACAGAATGTACTTGACTAGAACTTAAATGTGAATCCATTTGACAAAATATGTGAGGTTAACTGATGCAAAGACAAAATGAAAAAGTATTCTTTAAAATCGGCATGAAAATTCTCATTTCCGGACTAATTTGAGTCTTTAAAGTAAAATTTCCTAACTAGGCATGGAAATAAAATTTTCCTACGACCCCCAGCACCTAACACACAGTTTTGACATTTCGAAAATTAGTAATATACGCGTTCGAAAAAATAAGAAAAGAAGAAGCAATATCACACACGTGTAATATTTTTTAAAAACGCACAGAACGTAATAATTTAAGCAAGATTAATGAATAAAAAACTACCAATTCTTGTGAATTAATCACTTTGGTTTTGTTCAATTTGATCAAGAAAGATTATGTTTTGATACCGTAAATGTCAAGTTAATACTTTTATAAAAAATATTGTATGAGTTGCATTATCTATGCAACCAAATATACACATAGGTATGCATTTAGCAGTTTCAGTTTATTACTTATGGAAGTGTGATTTAAGGTGTGTTATGCCTTATTATTTTCATAAAAATTGCTTTGAAATTTCAATAAGTCGTTTTTGGGTATACTGTGGGGTTTACAGAAACCACAACAAATGGAAATTACAGGAGTTAAATGTAAATGAAAAGGTTCACAACACGTAACGTTTCTCAAGTTCCAATTAATTTCCCCAATTGTTCCAATACCCATTTTACTTTTAGTTTTTTTGAAGCCCACGAAAAAATTAAAACGTCATTTACCTAGCCAATAAAGAAGTTTGAAGTTAATTCCTTAGAAAGGTGATTGTTTGATTTTAATTAATTATATTTCCATGCAATATTTAAACTCGTTTAAATCCTGTTGGGGTCGTAGGAAAAATGGGTACACAACGCGTTGGAAAGTGTATTTCTTGCGCTCCTTACGTTTCCTAATCTTTACTCGTGCGTAATATTTCACTGTCCACGCTTGTTATGTAATATACTTTTTCACATACTTTCCACTGCCTGTAGGGACAAACACAAATAACAGGAATATACCTAACAACAATTTTTCAAAAACTTTATTTAGAAACAATAAACTAATTGTATATACTAATGTTGTATTTTCAGCATTTGAGACATTTTTTGCAGGTAAGGTAGCTCTTTTGGAAGAATAAATGTCAACAGTATTTTTATCATCAGTCATATTTTTATAATAATAAAATTTGATATTTTGTTTACTTGTCTTGGTAACGTTTTCCAAAAATTGTCACAGCTCTGATAATTTAGCCAAAACTTTTTTTTCTATAATTTTAAGCTTCTATAATTGTCGATTCAAAAAAATAGAATATATATCATGCGTCATAAAAATGTGTTTGATTAACTTGGGGGCTTTGAAACAAGCCCCTAGTAAAAATAAAAATCAACTGAATTATTTATGCATTTTCATAGCGATGTTTACAACACAATACTAAACAATATTATCAAACCAAAACAATAGTACATTGTGTCACAAGGGTGGAAAGTGGGCATTAACTACCCGGGTGCCAGAGCAGTAAATACCAGCTAAGGGCTGCTAATGCATTTACGCACGTGTAACAACTATTTTCCGCCTACGTTTATGACCATTAACAAAAATTAAAAAAATTGTTCTGGTTTAGAATCGAACCCCAGCCGTCCGCGTGAGAGCCAAGCACGCATACCACTGCGCCAGCAGGCATTTTGGAAAACTTGGCTCGTATTATAGAATTTATACTATGTTAAATTCAATATACTCATCTAAGCTTTTATCGAGGTATTGATTCATGTAATTAATCAAAAATTTAATATTTGTTTTGAAATACGCGAACATTATACTATTCCAATTACTTTCAAAAAAATTATAAATAAAAGGTTAGACAGATTGGTACGTATAAAATACAAATGTCAAATCCAAGGCACAGTTTTTCAATGCTGGAATAAAAAAAATCGTAATGTAATGAATTTTCCACCCGCATGGGTTGATTAACGTTAATCAACATTTATAGGTAAATTAACTAAACTTTAACTTAACAGTTGACTATTAAGTAATATTTACTAGTTGCTATAACCTAAAAATAACTACAGAAATACCATTATTTTACTAATTTGGGGAATAGTTTATTTCGTTTTTATGACCACAAACTAACTTTAGAAAGATACTACATTATTACGTTATTCTTACGGTATTAAAACGTTATAAATAAGTTAATATTACGTTAGTATTACATCCTTCGTCTTTCCCGTTAAACATATATATTTATTCTTTTAACTTTATCACCAAAATGTTGGAGTGCAACTTAAACTTATAGGTATAAAGGTTCTACTTATAAGTGATTTCAAAAATTTGGTATTTAATATATTAAGATTGCCTTTATAACTAACAGAAACACTTGCGCAACATGTTTTTCTGATAAAAGTAGTTACAATACTTATTTAAAAATGATGCGCCTCCTGAATTCGCTAAATTACGGAAAATTGTTCATAATTTTATTTTCATTTTTGTTTAAAAAATTAATCAAATATTCATGAAATATTCTTAGAAGCATAAATTATATAAGGCAATATAATTTTTCAGTAGTATTTTCTATGATATTTTATTTTTTTCTCATATTTCTACTTTTTTATTTTTTTTGTTCTATCTGTAACAAAATAAATATGGTGGCTTGTAAAAAAATCCCTAAAAGTTATGAATTTCCGTTCATAGTTAATTTTTTTATTATATTAGTAAAAATCACTACATTAAATTACTATAAACTCTGTTTAACTTGTAAGTAATATTATTCACTTTAAATTTATGGCTATTTAGTAATTGTTTAGTATTTAAAACTCCAAATTTTAACTTTAAAGAATATAGTTCTACCTGTTAGTAAAAATTGGGTGGTGAAGTTGACTTTTTTACTTAAAACCATAAGATATATTTTAAAAAAGAAGAAGTGTCGTTAGATATGTCAAGAAATAACATGTGATGCTTTGCCGGTTCTTGTAATTATTTTATTTAATACCTACATATTAAATACTACATTAAATATAAAAGAAATATTAATATTTTCTTTTATATCAGAAAATACATTCAAAAAATGTCTAGTAAGACCGTTATACCAAAAATAATTTCCCATTTTTATAATATCTACTTGTTTGGGTGTTTCAGTTTCAAGAACTATCAATATCTTCACCAGATTCTTTTCCGTGTAATGTAGATTCTTGAATATTACCAGCTTCATTAAAACACTCATCTACATTTCTATTCCGAAGTTGACCACTTACTGAATTTTCAGTATTTTCACTCCTTTTTAATTTCAATTTTCTATAAAAAGTTGTAGAATAATAGTATGACTTTCGTTTTTTGTAAAACATTGACATAGACGCAGAAGGATTTTCCATATTTAGTTTGTTGAACTTTTTATCGCACACGCTTTATAGAAATAAATATGGCTTACAAAGACTGGATGGTCTGGATGTTTGTTTCTAGAGTCAACCGCCAACCTCAAATTTTCGATATGGTAAACTTAACTTTTCAGTAATTTTAATTCGTAAGTGTTACTTTAAAGTAAAGTTTTGTTTTTAGTTTGGGTAAATAAAACTTATAAGTTATTTATATAGTCTGGTTTACGAATATATTCCTTTAAAAATTACGAAGTAAATTAAACAAATTTACGGTAAAAAAGCTGTTTTGACAACTTGGTAATATGACCTATTGGACATAATTACTCGTTAGTTTCAATCTTAACGTAAAATTTATGGTTAAAATAACTTTTTAGTAGTTAAAACAAATAGGTAATACCTACTGATTCGTAACCATTACGTTATTTTAACTTTATTATTCTACCAATCGGTGTTTTTACTTATAGGTAATTTAAGCATGTAAAGTTGTAGTATTTATTACTTTATTTTTTACCTAAAAGTTTTTTTTACTGACAACGTAATATTTTGGGGCATTAAACCGTAATTCTTACTTTTTTAAGTAGTAAATACTTAAAAAATAGTTTATTTTACTAATAATGTTGCTTGGGACAATACTCTCCGTCCTATTTTTGGTGTTTATATATGATTGGTTTTCCGGTAAGGTATGCGGAAAAACTATTGGATGTGTTATTTGTTGGGTGCACAACTGCTAACGCCCAATTTCCGCCCTTGTGACACAATATACTATATTAGTCTTGACAACTAATATTTAAAAAAAAATTTGATCCATTTCTTTTTTCTCATTTATTTTAAGTCTTGCGACTCTCAAGTTATTGTATGGCATATGTATTTTTAGGTATGCCCTCGTATATCCGAAATAAACTCAAATGTTTATATTAGTTCTGCATTTTTTATCACAAAGGCATTTATGTTTTTATTTGAAAAAATTATTCCGATAAGCGAAAGAGCTCAAAGAGCAGTTCAGCAATTCAATGAAACCGGCAACTTCACAAGGAGGCCAGGTTCCGGTCGTAGAAGGGCAACATCCGAACGAGATGACCGATTTTTGGTAACTTCATGTTTGAGAAATCGGCTTAACACATCCGTTCAACTGGCCAATCGTCTGAATGAAGTGAGAAATGTGGATGTAAGCAGGCGGACAGTTCCACGTCGACTTGCTGAAGCTCATTTAGTATCCAGAAGACCAGCCCTATGTCCACCATTATCCGTAGAGCATCGCAGAGCTAGACTTGCCTTTGCAAGAGAACACGAAAACTGGAATGACGCAGACTGGCGAAGTGTATTGTTCTCAGACGAGTCCAGGTTTAGCTTGAGGTCACCAGACGGCCGCGAAAGAGTTTGGCGGAGGCAAGGAGAGCGATTTGCTCAGTGCAATATTGCAGAAAGAATAAGCTATTGAGGAGGCTCAGTGATGATTTGGGGTGGTATAAGTTACGAAGCTCGTACTGACCTAGCTATCGTGGATGGCGGTTCTATGACGGGTGCAAGATACATAACGACCATTCTTGATGAGCATATGATACCTTTTGCCCCGTTCATCGGACCCAATTTTCTTTTCATGGACGATAATGCGCGTCCGCACCGTGCTAGTATCGTCAATGACTATTTAGAAGAGGTGGGAATTGTCCGTATGAATTGGCCAGCTTCCAGTCCTGATCTCAATCCAATTGAGCATCTGTGGGACATAATGGGAAGGCAATATCGAGCACGAATACCTCGTCCAAACAACCTGGCTGAGCTCGGTGCGGCTCTTCAGGAAATATGGAGAGAATTGGACCAAACTGACATCTATAGGTTGATTAGCTCGATGCAACGCCGTATGCAAGCTGTTATAAGGGCCCGAGGAGGAAACACTAGGTATTAATTATCACTGCATACACCACATTTTTGTATTGCCATTTTTTATTCAAGAAGTTTTCATTCATTTTTCAATTTTCTGTATTATGGTGAATGGCTCTATAAAATAAAGATTTATTTTCTGTAAACTATGGGTTTTATTGGTCGCATTCAGGGAACAGCAGCGCTACAGCGCTTCATCAAGCCGCGCTGCTGAATTGACATGTTAGAACTACAGCGCTGCGGCGCTTTATTACAGCAGTACAGCATATATATTCGTACGCTGGAACGCTCGAACGCTTCAAATTTTGACGTTTGAAAGAAGAATAATAATAAAGCTAACTGATAAGATTTAAGAAAGATCGTTTTACAAAAAAATCATTTTTTAAACAAATAGTGACAAATAAAATAACCTGTTTACACATAAGAAGAAAGGTAAGTAGCCTGACATAAAATAGTATACAAAGGAATTATCTGTTCAACATAGTTCTGATTTCTTACAGGATTTCTTCTTTTATAAACTGGCGGTTCTAATGGAGCCGCCAATGCTTGCACCACATGTCCAATAATATTTAGGTTGTTGTTAATTATGTTAACAACAACCATTTCATCATTATAGTCGTCAATAATTTGCGCTATATTATTCATTTTTATTGTAAAATAAAGGTTAGGAAATAAACTAAAACGTCATGTCACACACAGAACACTAATTAAATATGTCACTTGTCAACTAATTTAAAAGTCAGTTCAGCGAATTCTAGCGTAAAAGCGCTGCAGTGCTATATAGCTAAAAATTACCTGAATGCGACCATTGATATTCAATACGTATTTTTCAATCTATAACTTATTTTAAAGTTTAATATCCAAAGATCTTAATTTTTTATTGAAAAAATCGTATGGATCGAATTTTTTGCACCTGAGTGTATATCTCGGATCTCGGATCCATTAAAGACATCGACAATAATAAATCACTTTTCTACCTTGGCACATAATTACTATTTTATCTCTAAATTTATACACATTGTACTTAATAATAATTACCTCTTACAAAATATCAAGTTATGTATGAAAAATAAAAACTGGGGAGAATAGCTACAAAATTCAAATGAAATATTGTGGAAAATAATTGAGGTTATGTGATAATGGTATTTACTTGGGGATTTTAGATTAACTCTTTATTTTGATTTTTTTGTACCAAAAAATGAGTTGATACCACGTTTTCAAGTTGTCAGCTGTTATACGTTATATCAAGGGTGGGCCAGAAGTGATGAAGAGAAGGCAAATAAGTTCGCAGAATATCTTGCAGAAGTATTCACTCCCAACGATGACGTACCAGACAACGAAATCGAAAATGACTTATCTAGTATTCCCAACAACATAGAGGAAGTAAAAAGTTTCACTCCAAAAGAAATTCAAAATCAAATTAGGTCTCTGAATGATCGAAAAGCTCCAGGTATAGATGGAATAACTCCAAAAATGCTTAAAGAAATTCCCAGAAAAGGACTAGTGCTACTAACATATATATTCAATGCCATGCTTAGATATAAATGTTGGCCCAAGCAACTAAAAATAGCAGAAATAATTTTAATAGCTAAACCAGGAAAGGATCCCCACAAAGTATCATCATACCGTCCAATAAGTCTATTATCAATCATATCGAAACTTATGGAAAAACTTCTGCTGCAGAGAATAAACTCAGACCCCAACACAGAAGAATGGATACCATTACACCAATTTGGATTTCGCGAGCATCACTCTACTATACAACAAATACATAGAATTAGTAACAAAATAAACCAGTCACTAGAACTCAAGAAATACTGCACATCAGTATTCCTAGATGTTAGCCAGGCGTTTGATAAGGTATGGCACAGAGGTCTATTACATAAGATCAAAAAATCACTACCTATCAAGTATTATACAATACTGACATCTTACTTAGAAGATCGAAAATTTAGAACAAGGGTTAACGACAGCACCTCTGACACTCTTTCAATAAAAGCCGGAGTACCTCAAGGCAGTGTACTTGGCCCACTACTCTATGTATTATACACGGCGGATATACCAACTGACGAAAACACTACAATAGGTACCTTTGCTGATGATACAGTTATACTTTCAGAGAACGAAGATCCGAACATAGCAGTCAGTAACCTACAGAACCACTTACACTAAATACAAAACTGGACACAAAAATGGAAAACAAAAATAAATGAAACTAGATCCACACAAATAAATTTCACCTTAAGAAAAGAGCAATGTCCCAGAGTTTCTCTCAATGGCGTTCAAATCCCTCAGTCTAAAAGTACAAAATACTTAGGAATACACTTAGATCATAAAATGAATTGGAAAGAGCATATAACCAAAAAACGTAAACAGATAGATTTAAAAGTTAAAGAAATGCAGTGGCTAATTGGAAGGAGTTCCAAACTATCATTAGACAACAAAGTTTTGCTCTACAAAACAATCATTAAACCGATATGGGTGTATGGCATAGAACTTTGGGGTTGTGCTAGCAAATCTAACTTGGCAATAATCCAGAGAAGTCAGTCAAAAATTCTACGAATGATCACTAATGCTCCCTGGTATGTGTCAAACCAATCACTTCATGAAGACCTCAACGTACCAATGGTCATGGATGTCATCAAAGATAAAAGCAGAATACACCACAACAAACTTCAAAATCATGCAAACACACTCCTGCACCCACTACTAGAGCAACAGATTCATAGAAGACTTAAGAGGAACTGGCCTATTGATCTGAAGAATTATTAAGCGAGCCTCCTCTCTGGAGAAGGCTCTATCACGTCATAGAAGAACTACAAAAGCTAGTTCTTAAGTCATCACATTAGCCCATAGAATGTTTTGTTCTGAATATCAAGGATGAGGAAAAACTGATTTCAAGAGGAGAAAATATAGTGGAAGCGGGCCATGTTGAAAACACATGATATTCGATTCTGAGATTAGAATTTTGAAGCGATCTAATTATGCAAGTATACGTGGTATAGAACGTATGAAGTAGAGATAAGAAGAGATAAGAAATAATACATATTACCAAAAGACAATTGAAAAACTGGAATCACTATTTTCAAAATAATTTTGATAGGCAGTCGATGATAAAACGCTGATTGTAACTGCCCAAAGAGACAGTTCCTATGCCTTTATAATGTAGCTTTGGTTTTATTTGGACACTATAACGTGTCTGTAACAGGCAAAACTTTCACTTTGAGCAGTAAAAAATATTCATTCCCAACATGCAACGTGAAAATAATGCCGCAATCGTTTCCTCCAAAGGTACATATACATCAACAGTGAAATCGAAGAATTCAAAGATCATGGTGAGACGTTATAGGTCCACCAAAAGTAAAAAAATCGTAATAAAGGTAATGAAATAACCTCACCACTCTAATACGTTTTTATTCAAATGATATAACCGGTATTACCGATTTCCAATTTTTTATGAATAACTGAGCTATACTTCACTCCAGAATTATGTAAGAATGGTTTTAAACTCGCATGGACAAAATTAACGCACCACTTTATTAAATAAGCACAAGTTTTCTTTTATGCGACTGATATAATTGATAGCTTCATAGAAACTTTTAAATATAGCACAGCAATTGTTTTGAACTGAAATTGGAAAGAAAAGACCTTATTTTGCGTAATTTTGTAATTTTTTATTATTACTAATGCTACAAATTCGCAAAACATGAACTACACATAAAACACGTAAACACATAAATTAGCGTGTTTCAACCGATTCTAGTACCGTGTATGGCCTCCTCTACTTCTTATTACTGCATTCATTCGCCTTGGCATACTGGAGATCAGATTTTCGATAACATCTTGGGGGATATTCTCCCATTGTGCTATTACTGCATCTACCAGTTGATTACGGTTGACAGGTGAGGGCCTATGACTGCGAACTTTCTTTTTAAGAGCGTCCCATAGATGCTCTATGGGATTTAAGTCGGGGCTGTTGGCTGGCCATTCCATTAACTGAATATCAAATGCATTTAAGTAGTCAATCACTTGCCTAGCCACGTGGGGACGGGCATTATCTTGCATGAATACAAAATTAGGCTCCACGAAGGGGGCAAACGGCATCACATGTTGAACTATGAGATAATAATGCGCATTCATGGATCTCATACGAATAGGCACCAACTCTGTACGACCGTTAAAACAAATTCCTCCCCAAAACATAACAGTGTCTCCACGAAATGGAATTTTTGGAGTAATATTGCATCTTGAAAATCTCTCTCCTGCGGCCTTCGACAGACACGCTCGCGCCCGTCCGAAGATTTTAAGTTGATTCTAGTCTCATCTGAGAATAAAACGCTCTTCCAATCATCAACCGTCCAGTTTTGATGATTTCTAGCGAAACGTAGTCTTGCAACTCTGTGTTCCCTGGTTAGCAAAGGTTTTTTCGCTGGTCTTCTATTGCTCAATCCAGCTTCCTTTAGACGTCTTCTCGCAGTTCGAGATGATATTAGGACATTGGAAGCAATTGCCAACTCATTTTTTAACATTGTACCAATGACTGTCCTGTTTCTAAGAGCAGATAGCCCCACAAAGCGGTCATCTCTTGCATTCGTAGACCGTTTGCGCCCTTGTCCTGGTCTGCGATTGTAAGATCCTGTCTGATTGAAGCGTTGAACCATGCGACTTATAGTCGAATGATTTCTTCCTAACAAATTCGCAACATAGCGCATAGAATGTCTTACTTCCAGTAAAGTTGATGCCTTTACTGCGTCCTCAACCGATAAATTTCTGCGACGATTCATTTTTTAACACTAAAACTCTTAAAACTAATACTACTAACAACACAACATCTTCTAGCAAATGAAATCTTTTGTTAATCAACGATTTTTCTAACAACAATGTGCTCAACTTTTGGAGACCATGTAAAATTATGACAATTATTATTCTCTTGTCACACGAAATTTTGACAGCAGGTGTCTAGATTATCAACAGACATCCATCCGTATTAGTAATAAAAACAAAGTAACCTTAAGCAGATCGTTATTTTAAATTTAAAAAAAAAATTGAGTGGTGCGTTAATTTTGTCCAGGAGTTTATTTTTCACAGTATAAACGATATATATAGATTTAATAATTCACTTATGGAGATTTATATGCAAATCCAATTTCGATTATAGCGAAATATATCTAGTGAAATATATTAAAAGTAGGTACGAGGTAAAAAACTAGGAAATCATAAACTGTAATTTTAATGTCAATGTTGCCCTAGATAAAAGTGGAAAAATGAAATATGTATGGCAACATTGACATTAATATTACAGTTTATGATTTCCTAGTTTTTTACCTCGTACCTACTTTTAACATGTTCCGCTAGATCGCATTATAATTGATCCACCGCAATATGGAGTCGTCTGAAACCATCAATTGTAGCCAAATCTTTAGAAATTTTATCTGTACAAAAAAACTATACATTAGTCCATTACAACCGCAATTCATTTTTACCTGTTGTTGAAATTTGACGTAAACGCATAGGGGTACTTCAATTACTCGAATACAATTAGACAAATACTCCAAAGATATTCCCACATAGTTCACATACGTTTCACATCGTTTGAGTAGAGAAATATCGTTTTTGGTTAAGAACAAAATTACTGATTCCTTACAAAGCGCTTTAGCATTTTTGTATACTAAAATAAAAAAAAATCCAATATTGTTCCTTTTTAAATACCAAACATACTTTTCGATAAATGTTCCAAACGTATTCTTTCGTGAACCGCGTGCTGATCGAATACCACCAACAAATGTTTCTTCTCATCTTTTGCGATTATAAACTTTCTGTCCAATTGCCCTATAATTTGAATGTCGGTAAATAGATCTCTGGTAAAATGGATACCATCTATTTGAATTTTTTTCCTATCGACGATATTCGGAACGCAGTTTTCAAATAATGTTAACTTTACCTTGTATATATTTTCGAAAAAGGTCTTGGAATCTACAATCAGAAAATGAATATGAAATACAACAAAGCTTTACTTAGGTACGAGGCGTTAGAAATAAGCTGTTAAAAAATGTCTTCTTCCTACAATAACTTTATAAATTTATTGTCCATCTTATTAAGAATAATAAAAAACTCTTTATTTGAATGTAATTTCCAAGTTTATTTGAAAAAATTATGTTTTAAATTAAATTTGGTAAAAGTTCGGTATAGCGGTTTTCGCTATTATAAGAGATTTTGCAAAAATTCTTTTTCAGGGCGTTTCTATAGGTCGATTATGACACAAATCTGTGTGCGCGTTTTCAAAAATTCATTTCTATAATTTATATTAATAAAAACATACTTACGGGACGGTGGAGTGAATAGGGGTGCTGGGTGGGGACGAAACAGTAGAAATCCAACGTCCTACACAAGAAAACACTAATACACTGCACTCTGGGCACATGAAAAATGTAAATTAATTTTGAAAAGTATTAAATTTTTCGAAAAACTATCCCACACATGACAAATCTCGTTCGCCATTATTAATGAAGGATGAAGGAAAATAAAATAGGCGATAGGCGCATTCATTTTGATCAGCTGATAACATGAAGTTCGTCATTATTAAAATGACAGGCTTGATAGAAGCAACGTTGCCAAACTTCTTATGAAGAATTAACACAATTAAGCCTATTTCGTTATGGGCGTCGAGAAGGTCATATGATTGGTTACCTGGCAGAATTTCTATTTAAGAGACGATATTCCGGCAATGATGATGTACATCACTTCCTTTTGCAAATTGGCCGCCTTTATCCCCCATTTCCATGAGAAGCAGTGGTATTTTTTGTAGAAATGCCTCCTTCTTTATGTTTAGGTATGTTCCTTTTTTCTCTACAAATTATAATAGGAAGAAGGAATAACTTAATTTTTCATATCAATTTTGTCCTGTATATTCCTTTTTTTTTCAGCTAATAAGACTTTTTCACTCTATTTGGCAACATCGCAACACATTGACAGTTCTATTGCACTCTTCTTTTTTATGCAGTGACAGTCGTGACAGCCATGGCGGTATTATTGTGTTAATTATTATTTATTTTTATTTTTTTAAACAATTTCTTGAACATTTTTGTGAACAGAAAGTGCGGTGTGTACTCTGAAATACTGTTTTTTGGTGTTTAATGTAGGATTTCTATTGTTTCGTCCCCACCCAGCACCCCTATTCAGTCCACCGTCCCGTAAGTATGTTTTTATTAATAATAAATTATAGAAATGAATTTTTGAAAACGCGCACACAGATTTGTGTCATAATCGACCTATAGAAACGCCCTGAAAAAGAATTTTTGAAAAATCTCTTATAATAGCGAAAACCGCTATACCGAACTTTTACCTTAAATTTTATTATTCTTAATAACTTTATACATATAAGTGACATAAAAATCCGAACACCCAGTTTAAATGATTTTATTTTGATAAAATTAGGTAAATTTTTTTATTTTACTGAAATAAACAATTGATAAAATTTTCAGCCTTATCAGTCGAAGATTCCGGTTTTTATACTGCTTTTTTTGAAATCCACTAAAAATCCAAAAATGAATATGGTAGTAAAGATCCAAATTTTGCGGATTTTGGTTCTTGACATTCTTTACGATTGGTTACGATGCCTAGGGTACGGAAACCTGTACGATTTCGTCAACTAGTGAGTTTGATAGGGGTCATATAGTGGGACTTCGGGAAGCTGGATTTTCTTTTCGGGAAATTGCAGTTAAGAGTGCAAAGAAGTGTAGACACCATGGTTAGGTGTTGTCAGGCATGGCTTCGAGAAGGCCGTACGCAAAGAGCAAGGGGCTCTGGACGCCCCCGTAGAACAACAGACCGTAAAGATCGCCGCCTAAAATTATTGGCCTTATAGGTGACCGGAAGACCTATTAGCATGCGAAGTGTTTACCGACGAATAAGACGTTTTGGCTTCTTTTCATACCGATCACACTGGGTCCTCCCTTTAACTCCAGAACACCGACGTAATCGCCTTGAGTGGTGCAGAGAACTGTCACTCTGGGATCAGGAATGGAACAGTATTGTCTTTAGTGACGAGTCTCGATTTTGTTTAGACATGCACGATGGTCGAGCGAAGGTTAGAAGACGACGTGGTGAAAGGAAAAATCACGGTTTTTTGTTGAAAGGCATGTTCATCAAGCTGTTGGAGTTATGGTTTGGGGTTCGAGATCACCTTTAATCTTCATCAGAGGTAACATGAACGCGCAGCGTTATATCCAAGAAGTTTTAGAACCCCATCTTTTACCCTTTTTTGACACCTTGGCAAATCCAACTTTTCAACAAGATAATGCCCGACCACATGTCGCAAGAGTCACAATAGATTTCTTTCAACATAATGATGTCACATTGTTACCTTGGCCACCAAGATCTCCCGACTTATCCCCAATTGAACTTCGAGAGGAGTTGGTGGTTGCCTGGAATGAGATACCACAAGAGGACATTGACCACCTGATCAGAAGCATGCCTAGGCGCGTTGGAGAATGCGCAACACATCGGGGTGTATCCACACATTATTAAAGGTAAAAGGGCTTTAAAGCAATGCAATCATTTTGAAATTTTTATCATTTACTTATTATGCCTCAGTAAGTACTTATACAAAATTTTATAAAAATAATAGTATATTATGCAACGATCATGTAATGATGGTTATTAATACACGAGCATTAACTGGGATACGAAACGAGCCGAAGGCGAATTTCGTATGGTTAATGAGAGTGTATTAATAACCATTACATGAGAGTTGCATACGCTATTTTTTCTACGACCGATATAAACAATCAAGAACTAAAAATATTTTATTTATATTTCTAAGGAACACAATAACAGTAATTACACTTATTTCTACGTAAAAAAATCTACTAAATTGTAATTAATGGTATTACCTGACCATAGATGTAAGAAAACTATAAACATTCTATTTACATTAATTTATATTCAACATATTCAACTTCGTCGATAAACGTTTTTATTTGTTCAGGTGGAAATATTTTTGATTTCCTTCGGACTTTCGCTTTAATAAAGCTTGTAGTTTTTTATATTTAGAAATTTCTATTTAACATTTACCACCGATTTTATTATTGAATAATGTGTCCATGTACTATATGATTTCATAGTTTCCATCAATTCTTGAAAATAAGCAATCAAAACATTTTCGGAGAATGTCGAAATATTATTTGTACTTCTCCAGTCCATAAACCGTTCATATAATTTTTCGTACACTTTCTTAGATTTTTGAGGCAAAATATTTTGTACTGCATTTTCTGCTTTCTCCGATATATGTGGAGAAGTCGATGGTAATTCTTCTAAATCGCTGATATCAGACTTTTTGATAATATAATTATTAAGTTTTAAAGTTTAGCAATGAGTCTAGAGCTCCTGGTTTATCTGTTTATGAAAATTTAATGAATTTTGAATATAGGTTAGAACTGTCAAACACTTTTTGAGAGACGCCTACTTGACACCTACTTAAATGTAAAATATAGGTTAACACTAGTGTTATAATGAATATCATTATGAAACGGAGTATGGGCATATAAGTGTATTATTATAGTACGGCCGTAGAAAAAATCATTTAAACTGGGTGTTCGGATTTTTATGTCACTTAGTTATAATAGGAAATTATTGGAAACGCTATAAAGTAAATGCCTTATTATGATCGTTACGGAAAATGACTAGTACCATCGCGCAGTAGAAAATAGAGAACCATAATAAAATACTGCCTTCCTTTATTTATACATCCGTAATTTGCCAAACCTTACCTGAAATAGTTTCTCAATTCAAGTAATGTCTGTATTTTCGGATTGAGTTATGTTTTGTGTCATTATAATGCTGAAATTGGTGGTAAGGGAGAGGAACGGGATGAAGATGGCATAGTGATGGCGGAATGGGAGAAGGCGGAAAGTTTATTGGGAAAAAGGAAGATGAAATTTGGATGGAATAGAGTAACAGTTGTTGAGGGAAGGGAGAAGGGCAGATTCTTTGCCTGTGGAGCTAAATGCCATAAGCCAGTGCTCTGTATGTTGGAGAGATAAAAGGAAGGACATAGCTGGATATGCAAGGGGGAGGGGCACATGACCAGAGAATGTAGAAAGACATTACTCTGTAGAAGATGGAGACTGAGGGACGAAAGAAGGAAGGAAAAAATGTAAGGGCCCCTCTGGACCCCTTAGAGGGAAAAAACATGGTAATAGAAGAGGTAGGGGTAGACAGAAAGGAGAGGAAGCACTGGAGACGGCGTTAGGTTTTTGCAGATAAACCTGGGGAAGTGTAGGGTTGCGCACGATATTTTGGAGGAGGTGATTGTTAGGAGGAAGGTGGATGTGGTGTGAAGATCTGAGGTGAACGCAAAATATGTTAAGTTGTAACATGTCTATCGTCATGTCACCTTGTACTATTACCGACCGTAAACGATACCGTTAAAACCGACCCTGATTCACTGTCAATGCTACTGTACACAAGACACCCCTTATAGACGCTAACTATTTATCTGTTTGAACGAGGCCAATCAAAGAACGCGTCCCTCGCTTGCAATTGAGTAACGAACGCATTTTTTCTGACAAATGACACGATCACGCATTGAGCTAGCCTATAAAAGGTCAGCAAGACAAAACTATCCCCTTTTCTGACCCAACCGGCCGACTGAAGAGTCGAAAGAAAAACGTTCCAGTATCTCGTCTTGTGAATTTCCTTTCTGGTTGTTGAAAGATACAACCCTCTAAGTTGGAGTGAAGATACCGCTAAGTTGGAGCCTGGCATAACTCTAAGTTGTAGTAAGTTGAACAATGTCAGAGTCAAATCAAAAGCATTTTGACTTCCCTGTTTGCCATTTTGCACGTTGGACAATGTCAGAGTCAACTCAGACGCATTTTGACTTCCCTGTTTGCCATTTTGCACGTTGGATAATATCAGAGTCAACTCAGACGCATTTTGACTTTCCTGTTTGTCATTTTGGACGTTAGGCAATATCAGAGTCAAGTTAGAAAAATTTTGACTTCCCATTTTAACATTTTGCACGTTGAATAATGACAAAGTCAACTCAGAAGCATTTTGACTTTCCTGTTTGCCATTTTGGACGGTGGACAATATCAGAGTCAAGTCAGAATCATTTTAATTTCTCAGTTTGTCTTTTTGGACGTTAAACAATGTTAGAGTAAAGTCAGATATATTTATATTTATCAGTTTGCCATTTTGAACGTTGGACAATGTCGAGGTCAATTCAGAAGCATTCTGATATCTCAGTTACCACCAAGATACCCCTAAATTTAGAGCCTAGTTACCGCTTATGTGTAGACAGTCCTTCAAACCACTTCTGAGCCAAGAGTACTATTTCATCCCGAGCAGCCAGAACCATTAAAGAAACTTTCATCTCTCCACGAAGAAGCTGTAGCCGCCCTTCTAGACAACACAGAAACCTAAAGTTAAGTCCACTTTTTACAACTCCAGTTCATTATCAGCAAGTACTTACAGTTTCAATAAATAAACAATAGTTTTAAAAAACAGTTTCATTTGTATACCTTAGACTATAAGTCTTAAGGGTGTAGCGTGGTCGGTATTTTATTTCAAGTAGCTTATTTATTTGTTGTTTAATTAAGGTAATTACAAGGTGTTTCTATCTTTCTCACCTTAGTTTTTGTGTAGTTTGTTTGCTTAATCGATAGCGCTCAAAAGATAGTGGCGCCCTCATTACTTATACATCCCAATCCTTCCTATAGTGAGCATTAACTTGGAGTCGAACCACCCCCTGGAGAGGGTCTCTTAGCCGGGATCTCTTTTGGAGAGAGTAATTTAGTTACAAATTGGCTTCCTGCCTTTTTGGGACTAATTTAGTTACAAATTGGCGCCTTTGAGGAGCTAATTTTAGTTACAAAGTACCAAGGATGGACTACGGACGATTCAGAGGAGACGGGAATAAGAGTGGTGGGAAACGGATTAAGGGAAACGGATGGGTGGTCGCGCATGGGAGACTTGGCGGTGTACAGCGTGTACATTAGCCCAAATGTAAGTCTGGAGGAGTATGAAAAATGCAGGGTGTCAAAAGATAAAAGGGGACGTAAGGAGACAGGGGACAACGCCAAAAATATTGCATGGGCTGGGAGGAAAACAGACAGGAGGGGACATCCAACGGGTTAATGATGCTCAATGATGGGTTGCTGCCCACCTTTGTGAGGGGGTTGGGGATTCATCGTTGTATATAATATGACTGCCTGTGACGAATCGCTGGAAAAAAGAGTGAGTAGCTGGACGATGATGGAATATATGGGAAAAGCTTGATCTTGCACAGGATAATAAAGACTGGAATTGCGGAGGAAGCTGAAAGAAATGGGGGCTTTAGGAGAAACCAGCATGGGTATGTAAAGGGGAAGTCATGTGTCTCTGCACTGGGCAGAGTTATAAGCTTGGTGGAAAATGCTAGGGAGGGCAGTTGGAGACATAAAACATTGTATTCATTGATGTCGGGAATGCGTTCAATGGGGTCAGCAAAATGGCGGTGTTGGGCTTGGAGTAGGGGAAGGGCAAATTAACTTAGTTGAGGATTATCGGACGGGGCGGGTATTGGTTGACACAAGAGGGCGGAGGTCGTATTTAGGACGGAGGTGGAGTTTCTCAGGGTACGGATTGGAATACGATATTACGGTATATGCGAATGAAATGTGCCTGGTATGTACGGTGTTCAGGCCTATTTGTCTAACATCTTTCAATTTGAAGATCCTAGAAAAGCTTGTTGACAGGTATGTAAGGGAAACCTCTCTTCTGGAGAGGCCGTTACACCCCAACCAATTTGCCTATCAACAGGGGAAGTCCTGTGAAACAGCGTTGCACTACATATAATCTAGAATTGAGTCGACACTGGGTAGCAGGGAAATAGCCACTGGCATCTTCCTGGACATAGAGGGGGCCTTTGATACCTCTGTGTCCTCAATCATGAGGGCGGCTCAGAGACATGGGGTGAACAACACTCTATGTAGGTGAATAAAAACAAAGCAATGTTGGAAAGCCGGGTTGTGGAGGCTGAGCTATGTGGGGAATCTTTGGAGAGTTCTGTGACGAGAGGGTGTCCTCAGGGCGGGGTTCTGTCTCCTCTACTGTGGGACATTGTAGATTATTTATTGGAGCGACTCAGCACTCTTGGATTCTATGTTCAGGGCTATGCTGACGATGTGGTTATCCTTATCAGAGGGGCATTTGTGAGCATAGTATCGGATGTGACTCAATCAACCTCTGAAGGAGGTTGACTTGGTGTGGCATGGAGGGCCTGAAAGTAAACCCAAACAAAACCACGCATGTCATCTTCATCCGAAAGAGAAACTTGGGAGAATTATCCGAGCTTCTTTCCTACAATGCCAGGGTGTCGATCCAGCGTGAGGTAAAGTATCTGGGAGTATACCTGGACGCAACCCTTAACTGGAATAAACCTCAAGGATACATTGCCAATAAAGGCAAAGCAGCAAAGCGCACCTGTGGGAAACCATGGGGTCTGCAACCGAGTTCAGTGGATATACACTGTAGTTGTAAGACCCATTTTGACGTACGGTTGCTGGGTATGGTGGCCAAAGGTCAATCAAGTGGGGACATGTCACACCCTCATCACACAAAGGCATCGAGGGGAATGAAAACGCTGAGGCGCTTGTCAGGAAAGCCTCTAAAACACCCTTCGTGGGACCTGGGCCGGCAGTTGGCATTCCCAGGCTTACTCATGAGTTACTTAGGCTAAACCGCAAGGAGCTCAGAAAGATAACTGGCCTCATAACCGGCTGCACTCTTTTGCGCTTTCACCTAAATCGCATAGGGGTATCTCAGTCATCACCCCTGTGCAGACTGTGTGGGGAAGGATAATGAAACAGCATCTCACATAATCTTTGAGTGCCCTGCACCCACTGTCCGCAGACTCAACCTCTCTAGGGCTAAAGTCCCGGTGAGGGCCTTTCCCTGTGAACGACTGGTCAAAGACCTAACAACCCTGATTAGGGGACTAGGCCTGTTTGACTAAACTCCGGGCCCTCTGGGGAGCACAATAAGCCACATGGACTTCTGTGCTTGGGGCTCGCACATGCTGTAACATCCCCTTCCCCTAGAGTCTATCTACAATCTGGTATGTACGGCAAAGGGTGAGGCAGAGATAGAAAGAAAGGTGGAAACAATGTGGAGAAAGATAGAGCAATGCGTGTTGGAAGTGGACGTAGCATGGAGAGGGACTTGGAGGTGATAGTGAAGGGAAAGAAAACATGCAGGAATCGGTGAAATGCCTAGGTATGTGGTTGGATAGCCAGCTATCGATCAAAAACCACATGTCGAAGGCAACGCAGAAGGAGAATCCAATCTTTTTTTCTTCCTCACATAGCAGAGACATTATTATAACGTCTTCATCCACCATCTTGTTCAAGAGACTCTTTATGACTGTTGAATATAACGTGTTTTAGTATCGCTCCGCAGCAGTTCAAATGCGACACCCCTAAAAATATTTTGGTCTCGCGTCGCTCCGCTGCAGTGCAGTTTGGCCTTTAATCTGTTGGTACCGTCGATTTGAATATAGTATAGACATTTTATTTACTTAATTTCTAATTCCGATTCAAATTATTTATCAAATAAAGTGATTTTAAATAAATGGTTGATTTACTTATAACAATACCTAAATATTAAACAAGTATATTTTTAGTACCTAGCAACCGATTGCCTGCCATTTTTCACGTATAGGGGAGAATGAAATACCATATTACGTAACAAGAGTTGTAAGTGACCATTACGCATGAAATGAAAAAGTTTTAAAAGTAAATGTCACATTACAACTCGTGTAACGTATCATCTATTTCTATGCCTCGCGGAGTGCTCTTAATTTCACACTTTCACTACTAACAGACAAATTTGAGAAATTTTATATGTTGCCGACATTTAGGGGCCAAAAAAAATAACTAAATAACAGCAACCCTTTGAATATAATAAAATAAAAATTACGTTACCCATATCATCCAAATAATGCTGCCACTTGACATACAACAACTCACTCTTGTATATTTCCATTATATATTCTAATAAAGTTTCTTTTCCGTTTTCGCTTAAAGGTTTATCGACAGGTTTTATTTCTTTTAAAATAGGCGACATTCCTTTCGGTACAAATTCGTTACGTTCGCTCAGCACGAACAACTTTTCATTTCTAATCGGACTAGAGTATGTTACATAACCTTTAAAAATAGAAATTTAAAATTTATGTCGTGTTAAGTGTAAGTAAATACCTGTTTTTTTGTTTACGAAACATTTCTTTCCCAAACACGTTTGTTTTACCCAATCTCCGTAATCGTTTTCCAACGTTTTATTTTCTGTTTGAGTAAACTGACTGTTCCACGCTAAAAATTCTTTCATCCATATACTTTTTTCGAATCCCAATTCCTTTTCCAATAAATTCAATTTATCTTTATCAGACAACGTTATCACCAACTCCGAATTGTTTTCGTCAAGATTTTCATTGGAAATTACTTCGTTTTCATTACATGTTTTAGTTATTAGAACTTCATCTAGATTTTCTGTAACTGGACTAGTTTCTTCAACTTGTTTTACATTTTCGACTTGAAAGTTTTTTTCAGTACTGTTGCACATTGGTTTAAAATTATCGAACGAGTGAATTGTTGTACTGCAAAATCTATTTTCCTCATGGTCTGGCAGTATTTTTTTCTGTTTCGATTTCGTAATCTTTTGTTCAACGGAATTTTCGATAACGTAATGTTGGTTATGATAATTTGATTGTAATCGATTGACTAACGTCTCGTGATGGTATTTGTTATTAGAAATAAAATAAGGACTTACTTCGAACGATTTGTGCTTGTAATTGTCTTTTGATTTGTTGTTTACTTTACAAAAATAATTAGATCTTATTTCCATTTCATCATTTTGTAAAGCATCACGCTTACTCGAATTCAAATCACTAAAGTCGAACTTAATTCTATCGTGACAGTTACACTGACAAATTTGCCCAAACACGAAATTGGGGTTACCATTACATTTATCGGATTTTTGGTGTAAAAATTTAAAGCTGGGAGACGATTCAAAATTAGAAAATACTAAAGTGTAGTTATCAACGTTATCTAAACTATTTAATTCTTTATTTAACGTGGTTTGTAAACCTTTGGAAACCATGTTTTTGCCGTAACTAGTTTGAAAACCTTGAGAACGTTTTTCTCTTACAGGTTTTCTTATTTTTGTGGTGCTCTTAACGTTTATAGACATCGACATGGCTTTTTTTTCTCCGTTTAATACAGTCTCGAAGTTGTTTTCCAATTGAAAATTAGATTCTTCCTCGTAGACGGTTTCCTGACTATCCTGACTCAAGTTTTGGACGTCTTCGTCGCCATTATAAACGTGTGTAGATTTTAAAAACATGTTCATTATTAAGTGTTTTCCTTTATTTTCATCGTTAGTGAATTGAGAAAGAGATTCGTCGTAATTCAGGGTATTTTGATTAGATGGGGGGATTATTTCTTTGGGTACGATGGTTATAGGAAGAGGTTGTTTAAATTTAAAATTATTTTTGGGAGTAAATGGGGTTGGATCGATTATATCGAATTCCTCTTTGTCTTGGGTAATTTCGTTTTGCTGTAACGATTTTTTTGAATTGTCTGCACATAAATCTTTATTAGATTCTTCGTGTTTTCTTTTGTAGCCAAATGCTCTGACTAATCCTTGTATTTGAGACATGCCGCATTTGTATTTTCTTGTTTCTGTTACAGGAAGTAGTTCTAGTGGTTTAGATGAATGGTTAGAGTTGCCAAAAAAAGTATTTATTAGTTTTTTAATGTAATACTCCAATTTTTCGTGATGTTTAAATTCTACTGTAGTTTTCGTGGCATGGTAAGATATATCGAATTCAGTATACGGACATTTTATGTTTAATACATACACAGGAAAACACTGTTCGTTTCTCTTTTGTTTGCAGTTTTGTAGGAACACTTTATGTAAGCATTTGTTGATTTTGGTTGATGAAACTGGTCGTTTATTGACAAAAACGTATTGTATCTTTTTGTTTTCAGAAAAGTTTTTGAATAACATCGAGTTTATGGTTATTTTTCCCTTGGATATTTTCATTAAAGTACCTTCTTCTTTTATTTCGGGATGTAAGTGTCTAAAAGCCGAGATAATATCGTCAGTTTTGCTGCTGCTTAATAATAATTCGCCTTCCACGTCATCTCTAACGGAAAAATTAATGTCGTGATGCATTATAATGAGTCCTTTGATGTTTTTGACGATTTCATCAAGCTCCAATTCCTTAATTATCCGATTTTTTCGAACTGGATAATTTTGAAATAATCCCTCTACTGTAACTGTTGTTCCCACACTAGGTCGATCCTTTGTTGCATTTATTATCCCCGTGTAATTATTTTTAGTCAAAATTTTATTGTAGGTAGTCGAAGAATTTATAGGTTTTGAAGTAATATGAACACCTGTAGATAATTCGATTAAATTAGCCAGAGTTTCTCCTCTTAATCCGTAAAAATTATTACCATGTTCCTGTAAAGCATTGTACCTGTTAGTAAAATACCTTAAACCTATCAGTTCCATATTTTCTTTGGAAATTCCCTCTCCGTTATCCACAACTTGAATCCTTAAAGTTATAAGATTTAGTCTAACTGCTATAGATGTTGATTTTGCATCTAGACTATTCAGTACCTATAAATATTTAATTATATTATTTATTATATTATATTTGCTATGTACTTACTAATTCCATGACAACTTGACACACATTATTAATCAAAAACGAACTTCGCGTTTGATTTATCACATTCGGATGAAGTTTTTTTAACTCCATACTTTAAGTTTGAGGTTAATAAGTAAAGTAAAAATGTAACGCTACATTTGATTGTCAAGAACGTAATTTGTTATTGTTCGAAAATTCATCGGGTTGTCTCTGGTTCATCACCTAAGTTCATGTCATTAACAATAATAAATAAGCTTTTGTCAAAAAATTAACGATAATTATGCAACGACGTCAGATGTCAAACTTTAAAACTAATATGGCGTCAATATAATATTTGTGTCATTTGAAATAAGTGTCGTTATTTATCCACGGTCCTATATTTTCTACTCATAATCAAATTTATGCTTATTTTGTGGTATTTTAATATTAACGTATAGTATTGCTAGTTACTTATGTGGTTATTGTTGGCTGTTGTAGTATTTCTAACAGAAAAAAAAGACATACTCAATAAAACACTATATTATATTCTTGTCATGCTAAATAAACGGAAATATAAAATTTATATTATAATAAGATTAAACAATGACTGTGATAGTTTATTAAAACACCTGTCATTGACTTAAAAAAGCTAATTTTTTAAGTAAAAGTGGAAGTTTTGCTAAAAAGAATGTTAAATTAGATAGGTCATCCATCTCAAATGTGGTTGAATCCAATAGAAAAGATCCAATAAAACGCAAAGTCAAAACCACAGACTTTTATTCTAGTAATGTACAATTATTGTAACTAGTTTCGGTTTAGATCAGACCATCATCAGGCTGTAAAGGACACAACAAAATGGTAAGCAAGAAGTGCAAAACAGTTAACGGTGGTAGAAAATAATATTAAACAGGTTAAACAGTAATACCAAAGATAATAATTTTAGTACAAATTAGAATGTGTCAACAGAACAGAAGTTTTTTCAAATCATAAGAATATAAAAAGGAAACATATTGATAATCTTATGATTTGAAAAGACTTCTGTTCTGTTGACACATTCTCATTTGTACTAAAATTATTATCTTTGGTATTACTGTTTAACGGTTTTGCACTTCTTGCTTACCATTTTATTGTGTTCTTTACAGCCTGATGATGGTCTGATCTAAACCGAAACTAGTTACAATAATTGTACATTACATGAATAAAAGTCTTTGGTTTTGACTTTGCGTTTTATTGGATCTTTTCCAAAAAAAAGGTTCTTAATAATAATTTATTGTTAAAACAAAACATCTAATATATTAATATACAATGAAAAGTTGGGTTTAAAGGATGAACTTTTTTTTGTTAAATCCAAATTTGGATATCCACTTCGAAAAAAGAGGGGACAATGGTTTTCACGTGCTTAATCATAATGGAAATTACATCCAATAATCCCATCGAGTTGGTAATAGATTCCCCTCCACATCAGATTTCGCTAGAAAAGGAGCCAATGGCAGATAAGTGTGATGAAATGTCAGGATCCAGGACAGAGTGTTTCATAGGGAACCGCTTCAAGAACCTATAATTTAGGGAAAAACAAAGTAAGCCTACTTTGGTTGTCTGAACCTTCTGGCTTTGAATAGAACACAAAAGCGGACTTTATAGTTAGGAAGGGGCTGAATGATATGTTTAAATGTTCCAGATTATTCTTTGGCATAGCAAAAATGGCCTAGCCAGAGGAACAATTTGAACATTCCTACTGGTACTAAATAGAAAGTCCAAAATAGGTACTTTAAGGATTTATATACTGAAACTATAAGAAGAGTTTAGAAATGCTATGGTTGAACAGAGATTGCATTTTTTTCATGACATGATACCTACTACAACATAATATGCAAATATTACAAAATCAATGTTACAAAGGCATGGTACAAACACGAATCTAAACCTGTTATAAATCCCAAAGAATAAACTGTGGTTATTATAAAGACCATACGACGAATATATCACAAAAAAAAGATGATTTGTGATTTTAGTATAAAAACTTTATAGGGTACTTAAGGTGAGTACCCACTACAACGTATTATACTAAGACCGTACTAGGAACGAGTCGGATATAAAAATATTAATTGTATTGAAAAGTATGAGACTATGCGGACTAGACCGTTTCCTATCCAATTTGGTGGATTGAGATCTGAATGATCAGATTACATAAGGGCACACGATCCGTATCAGTGGGCATAGCAGTACGAATCGTGTTGCTTTTCAAGTCCAACGACACGTTCCTAGTATGATACTTTGTAGTGGGTAGTCACTTTTAAATTAATTTCCGTCATATTAGTAGCACTGCCCGAAACGAAAACCAAACACTAATCAACAAACACATTTTGCAAAAAACTATCACCCTCTCCACTGCAGACTTTATAAGAGCTCTGTAAATCATCTTGAGTCCTGAGTTGTAAGGATCATCTTTGAGTCCATGTGATTTAAAACAATCCAGATATTTATATCAATTTTAAAGCTTTCTTTAACTTATACTGGTTAAGGGACGGGCACTTGGTAACCCTTAAATATTGTTTGCAGTCTGCAGTCACTGCCTTGTAACAATACTAGTTCCAAAAAGAGATCCCGACTATGAGACTCTCTCAAGGAGTGGTTCGACTCCAAGTTAATGCTTACTATAGAAAGGATTGGTGGTATATAAGGGTTAAGGGCGCCACTATCTTTTGAACGCTTTCGATTAAGGAAACAAACTACACAAAAACTAAGGTTAGAAAGATAGAAACACCTTGTAATTAGACTGAATTTTAAAGCAAAAATAAACTACATTTGATGTTGGTGATGTTTGGATGTTGGTAGTTGTTTCTTCGTCAAAAGGAACTGCGACTGGGGTGGGTATATTCCTTCATCCAAGGGGACTGCTACTAGAGACTATATTTCTTTGTTAAAAGGGACAGCTACTATGGACTATATTTCTTCATAAAAAGGGACTGCTACTAGAACTATATTTTTCCCTGCTAGCGGATATTTTGCTCCCTACTAGCGGGCTGTATCTGTAGTACAACCAGAGAAATGTATTGTCTAAGTCTCCCGGACAACTGCCTCTAGGGGTTGTTTGGACGAAAAAGGGAATGAAACGAGATGTTTGCCCTAATTTATAGCAGTACTGACAGGGGTTTCCGGTTACGTTCGTTGGTAAGGGTTTTGTTTCGGGTACGTTCTGTTGTAAGGATGGGTTTGGTAACGATGATAAGGTTGTGTCTAATATACAGTGGATCAGGGTTGATTTTAGGGTTCGGACGGTAAACTAAGGAAAGGTAGCATGGCGATAGACATGTTACAGCCTTATAGTCGCTTAAGATGTATTTGACTGTTTCATGTGTTTCATCACTAAGTCTCCATGTAACAGCTTCATAGTTTCCAGGTGTTCTTTTACTAGTGCGTCCTCCTGTTATTATAACGTGATTTATTTGGGTTCTCTTCAGCCCTCTTGGCACAAGTTTGTCCAATAAATGTTTTGCAATGTGCATGACTAGGACCAACTTCCCTGTAATGGTTTTCGGCACCCCTAAAGTAGTGTTTGGAAGTTCATCATACTGTTTATTGTCAGTCTATCGAGTTTTCGGTGTTCCCAGACTAGCCTAGTTGTTACATTGGTGATCCTAAGATCTTTACTATCTGCAAATATGTTGATCATAAATCCATATTACTCTCCTGCACACTTGGGATACAGAGGTATTTTTAATATTACTTCTTCCATCCCATCTTGTAGTACCTAATCCTTCTGCCGTTATAGAACCGTCTGTGTACCAGGTGTTTTTTATCAAGAAATAATGATATTCCTTTAGGTAATTTCTTAATTCATTTTTATATATACACTTTAAGTATTAACAAATACAGTCATATTTGGAGAGCTCTAAAACTAATGAATTAATTAAATTCATACCAAAATTGTTCCTTAAAAACGCCTCTATAAAATGCGGTAATGTTTTTCACCATTTTCAACTCTTTTCATTATTAAAAGTTATAAAAGTATAGTTGTGGAGCATTCAATTTGCAATAAAAAAATAAAATAAAATTACAGTAAATTCACACAAGACACCAAAAATTCAAATTTATATACCCAATAAATGTTGATATAGTTTTTATCTCCCTAAAAAAAGTAATGTAGCCATAATAAAATACAAGTTTTTAATAGAAAAAACTTACATTGAAATAAATTATATTTGGTAACAATAATTTATTGGAATAATATTTGAACTCCTGTTAAGAGTTGTTCTTATTTTGTTTCCTGTACATTTTTTTCAACATATCAAGATTTTCTTGTAGAGATGCAACTTCCTCGAACCTATGGTTTTCTCTAGCTTGTTTAATATAACCAGTGACAATATTTATTTGTTCTAAAAGAGGATCACTTTCTTCTGTTACTGTTATGCTATCGGTAACGTTGACTGGGGACCAGCCCGTAGTTACAGTGACTTTCTTTATGTTGGTATTCCTTACCGGAACATCTTCATCTACAACTTTTGTGGATCTAAAATAATCAAAGTTCTAAGGAATACATTTCAGTTTTTTTCAGTTTATTATTTAGCTTTTTTAAAAAAATTGACCAATAGTACAATGAGTACAATGTCCATATCAACATCTTATTACTAATTGATTTTAAGCAGGGTTTCAATAATATAAACAGATCAAAGGTAGTAAAAAGACCTAACAAATGGAAACCAAACAAAAATATGAACTGAAGAGCAGAGTTTGAAAATATTTAAGTGTAATAGGAGAATTTGAAGAGATCTGATATGGGATTACCTAAACATTAAACAAGGTGGTGATTTAGGAATGTTTTGGTAGGAAAGCTGTAAGGCTGGTGGAGCAATTGGTAGAACATGCTCATAAAGGTTCAGTCAATGGTGACTCAATTTTCTATAAGAATTCCCAGTTTATTCAAATCTTTACTATTTTATAACAGCTTGCAGTTTATAGTTCACTTTTGATTTTTGCAACAATGACAATTGAAAACTCTAGGCATAAAATCTCCAATTTATAGTGGAGTTCCAGTAGAAGGTGATTGAGGAGTTGCTTGTTTTGGAAAATAGCTGTCAAAAGTAAATAGCTAAACATGCATGTTATACTAATAAAATCCTATTTGACTTTTTAAAAACATATTAAGTAAAAGAATTATAGGTTAGGTTAACACGTTGATTTGGAATGGAACTTATGTTGGCCATCCATGTCATATTCCAGATATTGGTGATCTGACTTAGAGTGATCTTGCAACACCCACCAAGATCATATAAGCTTATCTAGCTTTTCTCCCATTATAGTAGAAAAGTTGTTATTGTAAATTAATACCTGGTGCACATACCATGCATTTTTTTAAATTCAAGGTACATAAAATACAAAAACTAGCTAAGTAAGAGGGGCTATCTCTTGTGATTTATCAATCCTAAAGGAATTGTTGAAGACAACTATATTTTACATCCATTAAAATTTAGAACAGACTTACCTGTCAAGTCTCAATTTTTCAATTTCTTGCTGAGTGGGTGGTGCAGGAAGGGTGAGTAAATAATCTTTAATATACATTGAAGTAGCTTTTCTAACGTTATTTTGTAGCAAAGCAGCTTTAGGAGTAGTAGGCTCTACTGGAAGTGAAGCAATTTTTTTACTAATTGTATCAATCATTTGGGCTTTGTCTGCAATTGCTGTTCTAAGAGATTGCAAATCTTGCAGTATATAAGTAGTTTCACCAGATATTATAGAATTGTACACCTATACCAAAAAAATCAGTCAAGTTTCTCTAATCTTGATTAAATCAAACCTTACCTTTAAATACATGTTGACAGATGACTCAACTTGAGTTTTCATGTTCTGCAAATGTGAATATAATTGACAAATGATTGGTTGCAAAACTTGTTCTATCTGCACCCTCCTTCTGCTGTCCAACATATCCAAGCAATGGTAACATATCCTCAAACTCTCAGTTTCTCTGTTGGAACTATGTTCTTTGATTCCTCCACTGTTTAGGGGTGTTATAATGGTTTCTACAAAAGTTCAACTGAACTAGATTAATATCTAAATAAATAAGATTGTAGAGGTTTATGTACTTACAAAGATCAAGTAAAACTTACGAGCAGTTTCATATGACAGAAAATATGAACAGGAATTGCACATGATACTTCCACATAATCTGCAATGATGTTGTCTTCTGGTTATATTAAAAGATGAAGCACAAGAGGGACACCTAGTGACTGTTGAACCATCCAACCAAGCAACTAATTCTTGCTCATGTTGTTTCCTATCTGGAGCATAAACTCTTAATAGTCTATCTAATCTTATTATCAATTTATTGGTTTCAGCTGTTTTATGATCCAGTCTATCTCTTCTTATAGATTTAAAATAATCTGTGTGAGATACTGTGGGTCCAGGATCTTGTGGTTCACTATATTCTAGATAATACTTTTCTTGCAGTGAAATTTCTTTCCTAAAGTTTTCAATGTCTTGGTCATCCACAGTTAAAATTTTTTTCTTAACCTTTCCATATATTTCTAAAATATTATTTACACTTAAACTACAATTCAATGTTGTTAATCTTTATGTACCTTTAATAGAAGTAAGAAGATCTTTATCCTCTGAATGTAAGTCTTGAAAATGAGTTATTAAATTGTTTGCGGATCTCAAATCTTTATGACAAATAGGACAGAGGAAACCTTCCTGAATAGCTGCTTCAGCCATATCGATTTAACAATTATTTAAATTAAATATTCCAATAATTGATTAATTTATAGCTTAAAATTAATTTACGCCTACATTATAACCTTATATTTTGATTTTTGTTGTCAAAGTCAAATATCATATCTCTCATTTTTCATTCTTTTGCAACTACAAATTTTTGAGCGCCAGCGCGTTTGAAAATGCAGCTGGAGTCTTTTCGTTACTTTTCCTGTGCTGATTTTAAACAAAAATAACTTTAATAAATCATTCAAATAATTAAAGTTTATTAATGTTTCTTATGGGGGCGCAAATATATGATTTTATAGTACAAAAATAAATATAACTACTTATAAATATTTTGGGTTGCGCTGTTAAACGTACCCGTATTTCTGTCTTTCTGTTAAAAATTTATACGTCAAATGTCAGTGTCAGTTGCCAATTCTTTTTTACAATAATCGCCAAGGAAGGTACGTGTGTTTTATCTGTTTTCAATTTTATTTCCTTTAAAATTTAAGTAAATTAAAGTGATCGACACGTAAAGAAATTTTTAATGCTTCTAAAGAAGAAATGTCACATGTTATTATATTTATTTTTCTTTTTTGCAGGCTAACGACAACTAAAAATGTCTGATGTCGAAGTGTAAGTATAATCTTACTTTTATTTTAAATTTTTTAAAAAACATGATGATTTTTGGCGGCTCCCTCTACTGAGGTTACCCAATTAAATAAATAGTGCTGATATTCGCCTTCTGATTAAACCTTAACAAATTAGGCTCTTTTATTTGTTTATTACAACAAGTTAATAAATGTATTTGTTTTAGTGATGATGCACCCTCGGTACCAGCACCAGTACAAACTGGAGGGCCAATGGACGTGAACCAAGCACTTCAGGCAGTGTTAAAAACGGCACTGATTCATGATGGTGTAGTCCATGGTTTACATGAGGCTGCTAAAGCTTTAGACAAAAGACAGGCTGTATTATGTGTATTAGCAGAAAATTGTGATGAACCCATGTACAAGAAACTAGTATCTGCTTTATGTTCTGAACATCAAATTCCCCTTATTAAAGTAGACAACAATAAGAAACTAGGAGAATGGTCAGGACTCTGCAAAATTGACAATACTGGTAAAGCACGTAAAGTTGTTGGATGTTCCTGTGTAGTAATCAAGGTAAGTTGTTTTGAAGAGGTTTTAAATAATATAAATATATTTTGTAAACAAGCAGTAACAATTTTTAAAAGGGTTTTAATGATGATTATTTGGCGGCTCCCTCTTCTGAGGTTACCCAAATAAAAATGTGTGCTGATATTCGCCAACTGAACAAATATTGTTTCATTATTTTAAAATATGATGTGGTGAACATATTTTATGGGTCTTTAATTTATATTTTAGGATTATGGAGAAGATTCACCAGCTCTAGATGTCCTTAAAGATTATCTTAAAAGTGCTAAGTAAAATTGTTTTATATTAAATAAAAAAATTCAAAATATTTATCTGTTTTTAATTTTCAACAGAAAAGAAAGAGTTTTAAGGAATTTAAAACAAAAAATACTATAATAATTTAATTTTTATTAATTAATTTATGTACAAGTAAACAGCAATTAACTATTTCTTGTACTACAATCATCTTTATGTGTGTTCCAGTGTTCAACCTGGCAATTTTTATTGCAATACCAAACTAAATGACATCGTGAACATCTTTGTATAGCATCTCTTCCACATTTTGCACACTTAGCTTCTTGATTACTTTCAAATTTTTCTAACAGTTCAGTGTTGTAAGCATCTGTTAACCTAAAATAGTATTTTTACAATTGGATCCTTTAATTTTAAATTCTTAGTTACCTTCCAGCAACAATTTGCAATGTTTCTCTATCAGTTGTAAAAATCCTTTTCAATTGCTTCTGAGCAATTTTCTTCCATTTTCCACCAGATTCTTGCAATATATTTTCCTTTATTTCCAATATGGTTTCAATAAGTAAAGGTTTTGGCTTTATAGAAGAATTTTCCATAATACTGAACTGGGTTAACCATTGTTTCAATTCAAACAAAGGGGATAATTGATCCAATAAACTGGGTGTCATCAAAGGTAGGAGCTTGGATAGAGTGTTGCGATGTTTATCAGTAAGAGCATAATAATTTGAGCATTCTGGATCCAAAAGTAATTGCCTTAAAGTCAGCCAAACCTAATGTAAATAATTAAAAATTACTTGTCCATGGGGATTATATTATACTGAATGCCTTTGACTAAACATTTTTTCTTTTGAACTGATTTATGGTGGGTAAAAGGACTTTTTTACTTTGCTGGGGCGTTAAAAAGTAAGTAAAATTGGGGTATGGTGTTTGATTATTTGTATTTAAAGTGTATTAACGAAGAGAGTCTTTGGGGATTTTGCTGTGGGGCTGGAAGATTTGAAGAACAAGTGGAGATTATCTATATCTTGAAATGTTAGGTTTTAACTTCCTGTGAAAGCTGTAGCTGTAAGTCCAGTATTATTGGAGAAGTGTTAGAGTTTATTATACAAAAGGTTCTTGTTAGGAAACAAGGGTCTTAATGCTGCAAAAACTAAGTTTGTATCTATCATAAAATTGAATTTGTCTAGTCTAGAGCAGTTGTAGAGGGACCAATTCTGTAAAAATCACTTTGTGAATGAGAAATTCACCTACAGCATCAGTTTGAGAGTTGATCATGGAATTCCTAGAGTCAACTTTTAATTGTGATATTTTCAGTATCTATCTGAGTATTAAGAAAGGTTATAGATGTAGATAGAGAATGGGACTCAATACATTGGTATAGTTGAGTTTTACTGTAGGGAGAAGAAGGTGGATGTTCATAAGCTTCTTCTACAGTCCACATTACAAAAACTCACCTGTCCTTCACAAGGGGTCAACTGTTCACTGTCCAGTTTTTTCCATTTACCTCCCACATACACAGTGCCATTTTTAAACCAAGGAGCAGTTAAAATTATTTCTGTAAAGAGAACTGGTACATCATAATCCCCAAACATCTTTGCTTTCACTGTAATTGGCAATCTATCCAGATTTTCAGCTATGTATCTAATAACAGTTAGACATCTGATTCCTATATCAAATATTAGGTTATTTTTCTGTCGTATCAGTTGATTTCCTGATTTTTCATTTAAATTTGGTTCTTGATATTTAACTGACAGTAATTGTGAAACATTGCTGCATGCATATTCTAATAAATCAGCGGAAGTATCTTCTAACGTTTCACAACAATTTGGGTGGAATAACACGAGTTCTAATAAGGCAACACAAACTGCTTCATGGTATAATATGGAATATGCTATGAAAGTATTTTCAGGGTTTGGTTCAAGTTTTATTAACTCTGGAAACACTTTTTGTTTCCAAATGCTGATTAAGATGGCTTCATGAACCAATAAAGGCACCTAAGATAGTCGTTTGCATAAAATATTTATAGAAAATAAATTTAAAGTAGTAACTTACTTTTCCAAAACAAACCAAAGTTTCTTTTACATGTTCTTCTTTTAAACAGGAAGCTTCTATTAAGGCTTCCTGATTAAGTTTTTGTAGACGGTGATGCCACTCGATCCACCTTTTGGGTAAAATTCAGTTAAAAGAAAGTAAATTAATAAAATTTGGATACTCACTGATAAGTGGCTAAATTATCCATTTTTTGTTTATGCATAGTGTCTACATATAATTCGATTTCGTTTGGTAACAATATGCAATCCATTTGTATTTATATTTTTTAATTATACACCAATTTTCTTCCTAGATCTTATCGATCAAACTTGAAATTATTTGAATTTGTTTCAAAGATATCTATTTAAAATTAGGAATAGTTTGAATTTACGTTGGTACTATCTCTGTTTACTGATTGGTTAAATGCAATCTTGGCGATACATAGCTCGAAAGCGTGCTCCCCGAACACACCTATTACTGGTGTATTATTTTATTTGATTATATATCAAGTTTGTGTGATTTATTAGTAATTAATGAAGTGATACATCTTTTATCTACGAGTCACATACATATACATTTTGAATTTTAGCGTTTTCAAATTTGATTGGACTCAAAGATTATAAAGACGTATGGCTGATGATTTCAAACATTGTTATAAAAGACATTTTTGTTACCTATGATAAAAGAAGAATAATGTTATGTACTTAATCTAAGGTTATGTACATCTATACCGAAAATCTGCCAAAAATCTTTTAATAAACATTTAATAACATAAATATTATGTTATTAAATTATATATTATTTTTCTTGAGTGCTTTACTGTTTATTCATGGATTTTTTCCTATTTCTACACCATTTGTTAAAATAAACAATGAACCTCCAGGTTATTTAAACAACATATCATTGAATATACCGACTTCTTATTCTACAAATGTTACAAAAGCGATATTAATAATAATAGATGCTCTTCGACTGGACTTCGTTAATCCTAATTACATGCCTTCGACAATTAAATTAATGCAATTTAAAGGATGTTTTAATAAAATTGAAGTAGAAATACCTACAGTTACCCTTCCAAGGATTAAAGCATTAACGGTTGGAAATGTACCTCAATTTATGGATGTAGTTATGAATCTGGCTGGTACAGAAATTTTAGCTGATAGTATAATTCATTCTGCTTTAAGAAGTCACAAGAAAATCGTTTTTTATGGAGATGATACTTGGTTAAAACTTTTCCCAGATAAATTTTATAGATTTGAAGGTACTACATCATTTTTTGTGCGAGATTTCAAAGAGGTCGACGATAATGTAACAAGAAACGTTCAACTTGAATTAGAGAAAAATGATTGGGATATAATGATTCTACATTATTTAGGTAAAAAAGGGAAACACAGTAAAGTAGTGTAGCAAAAAAATTTTGTTCTACATTTTTTACAGGGTTGGATCATATAGGGCATGTTTATGGTCCATCTTCTCCATTGATACCAGCCAAACTAGCTGAGATGGATGATGTTATTAAAAGAATATTTGAAAAAACTTCAATTACAAATGAAAATGTTCTTCTTATGGTAACAGGGGATCATGGTATGAAAGACAGTGGTGGACATGGAGGCTCAACATTTTATGAAACTCATGTTCCTTTAGCTGTTATAGGTCATAACTGTGACAACAATTCTTTTTCCCAAAGTGATATACCTGTTAATTTAGCAGTATTATTAGGTCTACCGATTCCATCATTAGCAATTGGTAAAATACACAAAAGTTTAATACAAACCAATTTAAAAAAATATCTTTATGCTTTGCACTATAATAGTTATGTACTCAAGCAAAAAAACTCTTGCTGTGAAACACTTTATCAGGATGCTAACACTTATTACTTAGAGTATTTGGTAAATGAAAATAATAATAGTGCTCTGAAAGCTATAGATTTATATGAAACTTATGCTGATAAGGTTAGTAAAAATTTAACAAAAGTTTCAATGAAACAGAATTTAATATCGTTATTTATTGCCCTATTTATTATGACAAATACATTATTAACTTTAATTGCTTATATATTTTTTTCAACAAATGTAGATAAATCTCATATAGGCAAATTTTTTACATTAGTTATTATTGTTATTCAATTTTTTGCTGTAGACAATTCAATTATTGTTACAATAATAATGTTTATTATTTTAAACTTGATTTTATTAAATAATATCCTGAGCATGTGGTTGGCAGTGGATAGCTTTTCATGTAATATCTTACTTTATTTTCTTTTTCCTATTATTCTCCATCCCTTTACCTTCATATCTTCTAGTTATATTGAAGAAGAGCACCAATTCTGGTATTTTATTTATATAATTATACTAAGTTTTCAGGTTTTATATTTTTTAAAAGCAAAGAAATTCGTTGATGTTATACTAAGTTTGATTTGTTTAGCGGTGTTTAGATTTCTAAGAACAATAAATTCTACTGGTGATAAATGGGCCAACTATCCTGACACATCAGATTGGCTCTTGAAAGAAGAAAATTATTTAATCTATCAATTATTTTATATACTAAGTTTAACTTTAGTTTTTCTTGTACAATACTTTTTGTTAAGGAAGTATAGAAAATTAGTAAAGGTGCATATCATTAACTTTTTAACTTTACTTGCTATTTTTAAATTTAAACAAAATGAATCCAGTATACCATTAGGAAGAGTAGTTTGGTTGCTTGTTTTTATCCATCTAATATGTGTATATAAATTTTCAAAACTAACTGTTTGGATATTAATTATTTCATTACTATTAAAACCATACAATGTCATTTTAGTACCATATTGTGTTCTTGCCAGCTTAAATTTTTCCAAACAATTCAAAAACATTGATAATTTGGTTTTATATCATGTGTTAATGGGAAATACATTATATTTTGTACAAGGACATAGCAACAGTTTAGCCAGTGTAGATATATCTGTGGGATATATAGGATTATCAGATTACTTACCTGTTGCTGTAGTTGGACAAGTTTTATGCCACACATATGCCTTTCCAGTATTGTGCCATTTACTCACATTTAATAATAGTAAAGTTGAAAATAAACATGTGTTTCCTTTATTGTTTTGTAACAGGTTGTATGTATTTATCTTAACTTCTATTGTTACATTCATATTCCGACATCATCTTTTTATTTGGTCAGTGTTTGCACCCAAATTGTTTATAGAATTTATACATGTTTCTTTTTTGTTTATTGAATATATTATAATGGAAGTAAGCCACTTGTCTATTAAGCTATTAGGGTTTAATAAAATAAAAAATACATTTATATAAAACTTGTTTTTAATTGAAATTTTACCCAAATCTTAATAAAAAATATTTAGTTGTAACTTACAAAACAGTCAACTAAAGATATCCACTTGTAAGCATTTCATATAATAATTATGACTAAATATTTTATAAAAAGATGTGCCATGTGTTGTCATATTCCAAACATTTAATCTTCAGGTTTATCTGGTGGAGGACCACAAGGCTGCAACATTTTTTCCATAAGATTGAATTTCACACGAGCTTTGGCTTCATTTTCACAAATAGCAATGTAATTGATCAAGTCGGGATGCCCTAAATAACTTGAAAAGCTGTCTCTATGTTGATTAACCAACCATTCGTATTTTGTTGTGTCTGCGTGACCTGTTCCTATATATTTTGATTGTAGATGTTCCAACTGACTATGAATATTATATCTATCCCCCATGGTTACTTTATATTAATCTTATTAAATCCCCTTGTGAACTTTTACATACAAATTGTTTTATAACTGTTTATAACCAACTGAGATAAAACAAACTTAATGTTTTCTTCTTTGCTTTTTACTGTCAGCTGTTTATTGGTCTTAGCCATGTCGGCTCTGCATCTCTAGAACGCATGAACTTGAAATAAAACAAATAACGACACTATAAATTAGCAATAAACTGCAACGTTTTGATATAAAATATTTTTAAATAATCTGTATTTTATTAAATAAACATATTTTTCATGATTCGTGTTGTAGCCCCTCCACTTCTTTTTTGGGGTCAAACAGATGTCCGTTGAAAAGAATTGACATTTGGCGCCAGTAAAGTAATATAAAGTGACAAGTGGTGTATATAATCTTTGAACCGGAGTTTTAGAAATGTTTTTTACGAGTGGTGGTGCATTAGGAAGTGATGAGATAGAATATGCTATAAAATTTCAAGCGGATAATAAGGTATTACATTTTTATTTAATATTTAGTTCAATCATTTTTAACATGGAATACTTAGTTTGCAGCTTAAATATGAATCTCAAACACGCAACAGAAGAATATTCATTTTTTAATAACTCTTTAACATATACTAATAGAAGGAGATCATTATTTCCTTCTGATATGACTGACTCTGAATCAGATTCTGACTTGGGACATATAAGTCCATTAAATTTTGACTCTAGTTTTGAACATGAGGAGTTTAAACCACTGTCTTCAAAAGAGAGTCAAAATGTTGAAGTGTTTGAAGACACAGTCGGAGAGTACGATATCTTAGGAATATTACAAACTGATAATACTGAGGAAACAGTACCATCTTTATACCTCAGTCCACTTTGTAGAAAACCTTGTTTGTCTCAAACACCTAAAACTTCTCCTACAAATGTTAAACTTAAAACTCCTCATGATACATCTAATACTAATTCGAAATTACCCAAACTCTCTCGTAAATCTCTCATAGACTCCATAGATGTATCTAATAAAAGAAAGCTATCACCTGATAAATCTCCAGAACATTGTAAGCAAATAAAACTTGATTCAAAATCATCTCGTGTAAGAACTACTTTATTCCCTGAAGTTGATTTTGCACTTTCAACAAAGTTATTCTATCCTAAAATAGATTTTTCAAAAGAAAAATGTGTGGGAGAAAATAATAAAGTATCCAAAACATCTGTTCCTTTTACTAAAAATCAGAAATCTCGTCGGCGTAGAAGAATTGGTCAAATTAATGCAGGTGTTGGGCATAAAATTAGAAAACCTAAACTGAGAAAGTCAAGGAAACTCAGCCCAGTGAATAAAAAATTAAATGAAATAGAAAAAAGTACACTTGCAGATTATGTTGATTCTATGAAAAAAATCCAGCAATGTATTGAAGCCCCCAAATTAATTGAAAATAAAGAAAATACAGCTCCAGTAAGACAAATTACACCAGCTGTAGGTAAACTTAAACAAATAACAGAAATTAAGGATACAAGAAAACGTCCTTTAAGTCCTGAACAAGTGCCTGATCCAAACAAAAAGTTTTTTAAATTTTCAAGAGGTAAAGGTGTTGTAAAGATGAATAAATCCATACAATTAGAAATGGATCATGGAAAACTGACATTAATAGATAAAAATAAACCAAAAAATCAAGGCAAACAAAATTTTTTAAATTGTTTAAATGATTTAAAGGATGATGAACCACTATTAAAGACAAATATTGAAAATATTATATTTTCTTTAGAGGAGGATGCTGTTACTGTTCCAGAAAAAAATAAAATTGTCCTTCATGCTCACAATTCAGTTGTGGCTTCAGAGAATTCTATTCTTCTACATCAACCAAAGGTAGCTGCAAATTTAATACTATCCCCAATCTCGCAAATGTGCGATGTTACTTCTGGTCTAGCACTGGATTCTCCTAAAAAAATTCGAAATCTAACTCCAATTTTAGATGGAATGACAGACAGTACCAAACTGTACCCAGTATTTTATCCACAGACTACAAAACCAGCGAAAACTATTGAGAAAGCATCAATTAACACAGAAAAAAAATTTAAAAAGTTGTCAGAATCTCAGATGCTTCTGGATGCTGGTCAGAAGAAATTTGGAGCAACTCAATGTCCGGAATGCAATATTGTATATCACATGGGAGATCCTAGTGATGAATTAATGCATTTGAACCATCACACTGCTTTAAATATTTTAAGGTTTCCAGTAAGTATTTAAATATATTTTTTAAATTTCTTTTTCAAGTTTTTTTGGCAAATCAAAAGATACAATTTTATGAAAAAAACATATCTTACTTGTTTGCAAAGGCCATAAATTCCTTTTAAAAATTAAAGTTATGAGTTCTGCTTTTTACAAGGTTTTTATATTTTGGTATAATCCATAATATTTTGGATGGAGAGCAAAAATATTTTAATAAATTTGTTGCACCTTAATATATCTAGTAATAATTTTTAGGGATGGAAAAAAGAAAGAGTAGTAGCAGATTATCAGGATGATGGTAGAATTATTCAGCTGATACCAGATGATTCAAAAATATGGTGGAAAAAAGTTAATGATTTGCTAGATATTATTAACCGAGACATAGGATGCTACAATGTTGATTTTCCTCTTGACCAGTGCCAGGTAATTTATTTTTTTCATTATAAGTAGATGTCAGAAACACAGTCATGATATTCAATTCATTTGGCTCCCCATTTTGCTATGCTGTGAATTGGGTAGTTGTACTTTGATCTTCATTACTGGATTACTTGGATGATATATCTATTAACATGCTTATTCTATTGCTGACGTTTAATCAACCAGATTGTAATATCAACATGTCCAAAGAGAAAGTTTTGCCTTCCAAATGATTGTTTTATTTTTTTATTGCAACCCTGTATACCAGTGAGTAAAGACATTGGGGCATGTTATTGGTTTAAATGTGCTATTTTTGATATTTTACAGACAATAAGTTGTAACAGACTGAAGGACAATTAGGTGGTGCATTATTAAAAACCCTCTTTGACCATCCTGTGTAATTTCTGTTGATTTTTCTTTTGTAATCAGAAAACTACTAATTTTTCTTTTTCTAAATAATTTCAGGCGTTTTTGTACATAAAAAAGAAGACCATCGTGGGTTGCCTTATTGCAACTAGAAAAACCGAAGGTTACAAACTGCTTTCTTCAATAGACAGTGACATTGATCTGTGTTCCGAAGAAAAATATCCTATAAAATGTGGAGTTCCAAGAATTTGGGTAACAGAAACTCTCAGAAAACAAGGGATAGCCACGAAAATGATGAACGCTTTGAAGAGGAATTTCATTTTAGGATTTACCTTAAATAATAACGACATCGCTTTCAGCTCACCAACTGAGACAGGCAAACAGTTTGCTCAAAGCTATTTTAAGACCAATAATTTTTACATTTATTTTAGTTAATTGGAATCTATCCCGAATTGCCTTAATTAGCCAGATCCATGATGCACATTTAAGGAAGATTTTATCCTTTTATATAAAATATAGTCTAGGTTAAATATGTTTTTAATATTCTTTGTTTTCAGTGACGTTTTAGTTAAGTAACAAAATTGAGTCTCATTTTTTCTCTCGTTTTTATCTCTCGAGTTATTTTGTGGAATAAAATGTTTATGTAAATATTCCATATTTTACAAAGTAGTTTTAAATGATGTTTTTAATTAAAATATTGTAAGGATGCACATTGGCGATATAGTTTTGTGTATTTTAAATAAATTGATAGGTGTCCTAGAGACAATTACCTTCTAGTTTTTGTTTTTTTATATTTTTTCTATAAACTAAAAGTAGGATTAAAAGTTATACATTATTTTCTTCTCTTTAGTAAACATGTAGCTAAGAAAGTAATATTTTAACTTAAAGTTTTGTCTTTAGTATAAAAAAGAAAAAGGAATAAATAAAATATTTCAGACGAATCCATAACATATCAGAATGTTTACATGTTTGTTAACATTTTCTTAAGCATCATATTTTTTAAGGCAAAAAATGTAAATGGTACAAAATATTAGATATTTAAGTTGTTTTTCTTTTTATGTGTAACGCTGATATGTTCGATCTTGGGTCTGGTTTAGTAGCCAGTATTATTTATTTAATTTGTACAACTGTTATTTTATAACCAAATTATAATATATTTTACACCTGATTTTTTTAAATGCATGATTTATATCAATTTTTGTAAGTTTTATACCTATACCTTTATTATGTCCAATAGTGAATATCTTATTTTAATATATCATCGTTTTATTTCTATTCGATTATTAGCTTTGTAAAATTGTTTCATTTCTGTAAGAGTATGATAATGGAACGGGCTTTCTTCAGTGTTCTCAATGAAGAATATATACAATTTCAGAAAGTTAGTAGATACATTGAAGAAATAGGTAATTTAAGAGTAGGAGATCTGACCTCAAAGGAGTGAAACTTTGGAGTGATACAGTAACATGCCTTTGGCCTTTCCACACATTGCTTTCCATTAAAATCCTGTAAAGATTAATTAAAATGTGAAAATATAAGGCCATCATCTAACAACCTGTCTAATAGTAGGGGAAACCGGGATTACAAGTAACAAAAAAATTATTATTAAACTGTAGTATATAAACTATTTTACGATTTTAGTATTACAAATGCTTTCATTATTTACGTATCATGTAATTATAAAAAATTGAACATATCAGGAACAATGTAAATATAATATTTTTTTTTTGAAAAAAGTTAGTTGTTAATTCTTACCTCACAATTGGGGTTAGAATTAATAACAGGTCTGGGCTAAGTATTGACAGAAGGGGTAAATATTAAAATGATGTTATGCTGACTGATCAAAATAAAAACAATAGTATATTAAAAAACCCATTTCATATGGCTTTCTGTTATGACGCGAGTTCAGGTTTAAAAGTTAAGTTTTTTAAAGAACGAGTGTCACAACAGCCATATTGAAGAAATTGTTTATAATTTTTTTTTTAATTTTGCCATTTTATCATTTTTTAAATTAATTTATTATTTGTATGTAAATTACGGAAATTTTGATTTTAAAAAGTATGTTGGTAGCACTTGAAATTTATAACATTTGACAGTTTTGAAATTTAAATTATCAAACCTAAATGTTAAAATAGTTATTTATGATATAAGTGTTAAAAGTACATGTTTAAGGCACGCATGTGAAGGTTCACATGAGTGCCTTAAAATGTACTTTCAACACGTATATCATACAATATTTTTTCTACAAATATTCAAATAAAGTAATTATACAGTTTGAATTGAATTTTAAAAACCTGTATTAATACATCCAAAGGAGATAATTTTAAATTGCATCGTATATTACGGACCCTATCAACCATTGTTGATATAATTGTTTACCAATCATAATTCTTCCTTAGCCATGGAAAATGGTAAAACAGCAGTGCAAGAAATTTGTCAAATTGCACAAATTGTACTGTTAATATTAATGTTAATAAATAAAATCTAAATATTTTGACGTTTGCTTTCAAAATCTGACAATTCATTTTTGACAGCGCAGTGCCATAAACATTTTAAGGCACTCAGTGCCATAAAGTGATTTTAAGGCATTTATGGAGTGCTAAAAATGGGATTTTTAACACGTTTGTAGAAAAAATATTTTTTATATTTTGCCCTCATAAAAATCTTCATTATTAAACGCATTTGCGTATCGTAATGTAACTTTTACGCACGCAAATTTTTGTTTTAAATGGTTGGCGCCATGAGTGAAGTATCTAATGACAAGACTATTGACAATGACATTTGCGGCTAATAGCAATTTATTAATTTGATATTGTTCTTTAAGAAAGTATTTGAGAATATGCGTTTTAAATTAATTTGAGTATATATTATATGGTAAGAGTATGTGTGATTTGTAAATATAAAAATATGAAAATGAATCATATCAAGGTAGTTGTACAAGTAAATATGCATTAGCGTCTCTTACACTTGTTTAAAAATAGAAAAATGCATAAAGCAAATATACCGCCATATTATTAAGAATACTGAAAATCTAGAAATTTATGCAATAAATTCTACTTTCTATTTTATAAAATATCTTATGATTCCATGTAAATAATTAATTACTATTACTACTTAAATTCAGGTCTAAAATAGTATATTAAACAACGCATTTCATATGGAATTCTGTTATGACACGAGTTCAAGTTTAAAAAACGAATCGCGAAGCGATGAGTTTTTTAAAGAACGAGTGTCACAACAGCCATATGAAATAAGTTGTTTATAATATTTTTTATATTTTGCCCTTTTTACCATTTTTTAAATTAATTTTTTATTTTTATGTAATTACGAAAATTTTTATTTTAAAAAGTATGTCGGCAGCACTGTGTAATTTATATAAAAAATATTTTTTATATTTTGCACTTATAAAAATCTTCATTATAAAACGCATTTGCGTATCGTAATGTAACTTTTACGCACGCAAATTTTTGTTTTAAATGGTTGGCGACATGAGTGAAGTATCTAAAGGCAAGATGACTATTGACAATGACATTTGTGGCTAATAGCAATTTATTAATTTTATATTGTTCTTTAAGAAAGTATCTGTGAATATGAATATAATATTTTACTTATATAATATATTATTATTGGTATATTATTTATTTTAAAATATTTTAAAACATTAACATTTGATAATTTAAATGTCACAACTGTCAAATTTTATAAATTACTCAGTGCTGCCGACATACTTTTTAAAATAAAAATTTTCGTAATTACATAAAAATAAAAAATTAATTTAATTAATGGTAAAAAGGGCAAAATATAAAAAAAGTTATAAACAACTTATTTCATATGGCTGTTGTGACACTCGTTCTTTAAAAAACTCATCGCTTCGCGATTCGTTTATAAACTTGAACTCGTGTCATAACAGAATTCCATATGAAATGCGTTGTTTAATATACTATTGTTACATGTTTCAAAATGTATTATAAAGGTATTAATTTCAAACCCCCTAAAAATTATACGACACTGGCTGTAGTGTCTGACGGTTTCCCCTGTGATAAAAAATAATTACTATTGCTACGTTTAGTATATATGCTCGAAGACGGCAACTCCTTTTTACAAAAATATTGGGCGATCCAAGGTACCAGATCCGGAATCAATTTTTTCGTCTAAGAACATAAACAACAAAACGTTTTTTTATTGTTCTTAGTAAGATGGACTTCCACAGAGTAAAGGCTGGTGAATAATAGGTAACATTATACTTGAGGAAGCACATGTATAAATAAGGTTTTATAGGACCGTCGTTATGACTAAGCATACTTGCTTAGTCATAACGGGAGTCAAGTCTACCATTCTTCTTTGATTAACTCCAGAACGATTCTAAATACCTAATATGTGTTCCAATTGATAAATATGCCAATTACCAGGGAATATTCTAAGTCACCTACACATTTAATCATCCTACCAATTTATTTTATATCTATGTGTCAATGTTTGTATTACTAAACCACGAGAATCATTTCATGTGTATTTACAGTTGCCTAAAGACAGTTTCACATCAAAGAGGATAGGTATAATTTATTTAAAAGTTTATACTAATGATAGGTATATTAAGCACCTATATTTTACTAGAAAACTATGAAAGAAAGCAGAAAAGGATACTGAGGATTTTTTGCTTTATTTGTTTTATTTTAATTATATCTTAATATTTTCGAGATTACATTGTGGATAACCTTGTGGGCCGTCTGGTATATAAATTGCCAAGTATTTTTGGTAATAAAACTTGTCCTCGAAGCTTTACATTGTTTATAAAAACGGTTATTAAATGGACGATATATTTCAGTTTTGTAAACTTATTTTTCCCGAAGACTGGCTATTAGAAAAATAGTGAAAAATCGATACCCGATATGCCATTCTATACACCTTCTGGTGTACAATAGATCATAAATTTTCATTATGTCCTAACGTTGAACAGTCCTGATGGGTTATTTATCGACTTTAGTGTTGCATTGAAATTATTTATAGTGGTGATTTAATTGCTTTAATGGTAAAACGTGTTGCAAATATATTTAACCGAAATTATGTACATCCACGTGTTATTTATTATACACTTATTGAAATGGTTATTATTTGCCATATATAAATACATCTTTTACATCATTTAAAACAACACGAGGAAGAAAAAATTTATCTGTCATCAACTCTTCACAATTTTTATTTCATTTCTGTCGTTCAAACAGTGCTTTTTTTATGCGGAACATTTTCAGTTACACTGTACGTACGCCTGCGTCGGTATATGCATTTTTCCTGGAAAAGTTTTTATTAGAATTCTGGACGTGTCTTTTTACAGGAATTAAATATTTATGACCTGCTCATATTTCGGATAAAGATGTGAATAAACTCAAAACGTGACCCATATATTTTGCGAGAGGTCATTCAATAAATACAAAATAAAACATGATAAGAAATAGAAACGACGATACAATTATGATTGATTAAATAAGCTATTACGAAAAAATATCAATATGTCGAAACCTACCTAAATGAAACAAGAGATTAAATTCGCGTGAGTTCAAACGGTTTAAGCGGTTTGGTGAAAATAAAAGTAAAATATAAAAAATTTCTGTGACATTTTCTGCATCTGTAACACGGCTCATGCTTTTTAAATGCCCGTTGAAACGGTGACCTCAATAATTTCCGAGGTTCTATCACAGTGGCGGGTAGAGAAAGAATTCAAGAAGAAGTGCTATAGATATCTATTAAGATGCATCAAAAGTTTGACTTAAATTGTTTATACTTATAAAGTCTGTCGGTGTATCTTCTCCCACTCGTCACGATGTATGTGCACACAAATTACATCAAAAGTAGATATTTACTTTAAGGCGCGTTACACATGCGACGGACTTGGTGCTACTGATATTTTTGATGTCACTGACACAATGTTAGTTACATAAGTGTGTAAGAATAATTTTTTTTCTTAGCCATGCTAGTTCCACATGACAGTCGATAAAAAGTGGCAGGATCATTTTTTCAAGTAGTTAAGCTAAAAAATAACAGAAAAGTAATACAATTGATGTAATACAATCAGATGCTCCGAGATTTTAGGGACACAGTGAGTGTCCCTAAGAGTTTTAATAGCTGACAAATTGGTTCGAAGAAGCATTTGCTTCTAACTCCTGTTAGTCGCACCAGGTCAGTATAACATAAGTGTGTAACCGTGTAACGTACCATTTGATAATATAGTTACTATGCGCGTTAACCATAGATATAAACTATAACACTAGTGAGGCCTCTATGTTCCTCTTTTTCAGTGCCCTTTTGATGGATATTAATGAGGTGTTATCAGGAGTAATACCACGAGTGATTGAATTTTCGCGATAAGTCTGTCGATTCATTTCTGAACGAAACTGAATTGTTTCGAGAAAACACCACGAGTCCGTATAGGACGAGTTGAATTTTATTAGACTATTTCACGAATAATCTGGAACAGGTATATATTTAATATTTTTATCGAGCAGCAGAGCTTGTATTCGTCCTTTATTGATCCAAGTAGGAGTCCTATAGCCAAGTTTTAGCATGTCTATCGCCATGCTACCTTTCTTTAGTTTACCGTCCTTACGAACCCTAAAATTAACCCCGACTCACCGTATATTAGACATTCCCTACCGCTACCAAACCTACCCCTTACATTAGAACGCACCTGAAACAAAATCCTCAAAACGAACGCAACCATCCAACCGGAAACCATTGCCAACCCTCTCTATAAATTAAGTTGTACGCTCTGCCTTGTCTCTTTCTCTCGACAAGAACCAGACTAGCAAGTCGAATATTTCATCTGCAAATTTAGATACCATTTTTTGGCTGTATTACAGCATACGTAAGGACTCCAGAAGATTACCGCCAAGCAATTCAATTTTGACCAATCTTTGTAGCAGTTCTTTTGATGTAAAAGCAACCAATTATTAAAGCAGTTCTTTTTATACGAAGTAGAAGTAACCAACACCAGCCAACACAACAAGTACAAGTAGCAGTGAATTAACCGAGCCCACCGGACAACCAAAAGCTTAAACATAAGTCAAGTTCATTTATAAATCCAAGTTTTCTTCTTAGACATCCTTTGGTAGAATATAATATTTTAAATAAACCCTTAACTTTTTCAATTAGTTTCATTTATGTACCTACTGACTATAAGTCTTAAGGGTGTAGAGTGTTCGGTTTTCATTCAAAATAGTTTTCAAATTCAGATTAAAATTTTATTTTCCGGATTGAAATCAAGTACGTAAAGGTGCGTTTTAGGGTACAGTATAAAATAAAATAAACATTAACACAAGTACTTGTCATTTTGTTTATTAATCAAATGATATTAGAATATGGCAGCAGCTCATCGATGTGTAGTTTACTAACAGCATTGCCGAATTTCGATTTAGAAAAGCTAAAAATATTCTACATTATAATTAAAATACAATTTTGAAATATTCTTACTTAACTAATATCAAATTTCTACATATTGTATGTATTGAAAAATATATTTGTGTGTTCCTATTTTTTTTTTAAGTTTTTAAACCTTGTATTGGTTTGATGGATTACAATGTAACTCGTATAATGCTTTATATGTTTTACTACTGTCATTTTTCAGAATTGATTGATATGATTATTATGTCGACTCAACTGTATTGCAATTGCTGTGGCACGGGAGTTTGAGTTATTGTCGTGCAGCAGGAGTGGTCATGTGAAGGGTTTTCGAAGGGATATATGGATTAGTGTTGGTAAATACGTCGAAAATAATTTGCATTCTCTGATTGAAAGGTGTTCGATTCTCACTGCGAAATTAATTTTCACGTAGATCCATTAACGGATGACCCACTCACCGAAGCTTATGGCGTGTTTTTTCTTTCACCATTTTGATCGGTCAAAAACAATAAAAAAAACTTTCGATAAAGCTTTGGATAAATTAAGCACATATAGATGTATAATCCGCTGCAAAATGTTGAAATCTGATTAAAAAGTTCAATAATAATAAATTTTATTTTATTTCAAATCCAAAACTGTGACCTAATAAGGGTTTCAAATAAACAAGCTTACCTTTAAAGATGTTACTAAATACTGTCACAGAATATATAATAAAAATCGGAGTATCGACTCGCTGTCGGCTCCTTTGATGTTCATAAGACAAGAGCAGCCATTTTTTGGGAGTATAAACCACAAAACAGAATATTGGTTAGTCTGTTTTGTGCTAACCAATATTCTGTTTTGTGGTATAAGCTCCTTCGAGCATATACACTAACGTTAAGTATAATAGTTTCTTTATCAGATACAGAACACTGAAAAGGAGTACACGCATCAGTAGTATTTATTTTAATGTCATTTAATGTAAGTAGTTTAATGCACTATTCCACACAATACAAATGCCACCACTGATTTATTCACATACAACCAACTGCCTACCTTAACCAAAACTAACGACGACGGCTATGGATACTCCCAAAGTGTCATGGCGATACCTGAAAATGGATGCTTACCTTCTTTCTAATCTATGGCTTACCCCCTCCATATAGAGTCGATACTCTGATTTATATTATTACTCTGTGATACTGTAAACAGAATACACTCACTTATTTCTGTCAAATGTCAAAATAAGATGATACCAATAGCCCAAACCAGCCTCAACAACATCCTTCTTTGTACCCGCCCCAAAATATCCCTATACCTGTTTTCCTTCTTCCCTTAATTTCGACTGTACTTGTCATGGCACCCGTAACACTTAGATAATATTGAGACGAAGTTATATTATTATAAAAATTATTCATTAAAGAAAATATTAGTTTCAGTAAGAAATGTGTATTATGATGATCAAATCAAAATTAAGTCAATTGAAAGCAAATAAATAATAAAATAGGTAATCACATTTCATAAAAACAGAGTCAACACTAATTAATTGAAACTAAATAAATATCCAATAAGTAATAAACATAAAAATAATCAAACTCATCATTAAGAAAATAATAATGAAAATATAATTCTAAATGTAAGAAACAACGAACAAATTATAAATTTTCCAAGAATATTTTTCCGTTAAACATATAAAAGGATTTTCAAAAATCTACAAAAGTGTATATTAAAAGTTCTTCTACGAATGGCACCTGCATGTGTGACGTCAAATTAACAGAATTACAAGTGCTCGAAAACAACATTGCGTGTTTGAAGTGTTTAGTTTCCGCGAACTTTAAAAACTTAGAAGAGCACCTGCGTGTGTGACGTCAAATTAACAGAACTACGAGTGCTCGTAAACAGCATTGCGTGTTTGAAGATAGTTTCCGCTAACTTTAAAAAATTAGAATGCCACCTGCGTGATTATGTAAGAGTTACTCGGAAATATATCGGTCGAATTTATTACTTTCAAGCCTCAGTCTAATCAGTTCACAACGGTAAGTCTTCCTCTTGTTCTTCTTCTTCAAACAACGGTAAGTTGAAATCAATATTAATACTCAATGTACGTTACTCGATCGTCTGTCATGGCCGTATCTAGAGCGTGGCAAAGGGGGCACAAGGGGCCACAAGGGCACCAAAAAATAGAAGCCACAATAAAGGCCAACTCTCCTATTTTTCAATAATTTCACTGTATTGTAGATGAAGAGCAGATGGTTCAGATTATACGTTACGTACATTCTGTCTGTCTTGTCCTAGACAAAAGTCATTCTGCCTGTTGTTTCCTTCTGGTCACTAAATCAGCAGACGCTGTTAAGTACATTGCCACAAGCGCAATGGAACCTAGATACGGCTCTGCCATCTGTGACAAGCTATTTTTATGTTATTTTCAGATTTTACATTTTATTAAGTATTTATATTCTAATAGTGGTAGTGTCTTTAAAAGAAGTAAATTATGAAGTAGGACGAAAATGTGAAAGAATTTTGGTGGAGATTTGAATTTTTTACAAAGAAGATGGAAAAAAAGGGAAATGAGCCCAGATTTTGAGAGGTTGTCGTATTGCTTGTGCTGTGTGCAGTTGAGTTTTTGGGGAGATAATGAGTCACGGCGATAGATCTGTCTAGGGGGGCTAGCAAGGTGTGTTGGGCATGGCGTTTAGGATTCGCAGGCAGCGCGCTTAAATCCGTCTAGGGAGCGGGTACAGAGCTGCATTATTCCCTTTCTATCCTTCGGTAAAATTATAGGAAAACTGCAGAAAACCTATAACCTGACAGACAATTGGGTGAAGGGTTGTGGGGTGAGTTGAAGATCCTCGAGGAAATCACCCGGTTTTCGACAAGAGTGTGTTTGATTTTTTCTGATGGGCTTAGTTACCGGGGGAAAGTTTTTGGTGGAATTTGTTTCCCACAGAAGAAAGGGTGCAATTTAGGTTGTAAATTGTGGGCATTATGTGACTGAGTGTGTTGGCGACGATGTCGCGTGAGGCGGGCATGGCATTGAGTATTACGGTAGTTAATACTCGGCCTTATGGTAGTTGGTGCCGCATCTAGGGCAAATGGGTGTTTTTGATTTGCACTCTGCGGACAAATGGCCCAGTTGAGTATATTTTAGACAGTACTTTCGTACTGTCGGCAGGGTTGTTGGGTTTGAGGGCTCGCACGGGGGTACGTGCAATTTTAGGCCTTTGGTTAGGAATTGATGGAAAGTGTCTTCTGATGAGATGATCCTCATCAGGGAGGTATGAAGGCCCATGGCCATAGAAATAATGCGCTAGAATTTGGTATACTGGACTTGGATTTCGTCCAGTATTTGTTTTAAGTGCTCGTCAGAAATTTCTTTGTCTACATTTCTACAGACAACGGAAACGTTTGGGGTTTTAGGGCTGGCTTTGGATGGAGAGTTTGCCTATGATGGGCGGGTTAGTGCAATCACAACGATGTTAATTTTGGAGGTGAGCTCGGGCAGCTCGATTGCGGATGTAGTTTTGACTAAGGCTGTTATGTTGAAGTCAGCTTTCAGGGAGTGGATGTGGCCAAGGAGAATTTCATTCCTGTTAAGGAATGTCCACAATGGTTTTTGGCCTGTCAACTCATTGGGGAGGTTTCTTAGGTTACGGTTTGGATGTGGTTGGGGATGTTAGGTCTTGGGGAAATAGGTTTTGAGGTTGTTTTTTGGGAGAAGGGTGTTGTTGGATGTACCTGTCGTTCTGAGGCGTGCGAGTTATGAGAACTCGCAGCGTAGGACTGTGGAAGTGGGCTTCTGGAGATGCTGTTGGATTGTTTCTTTATCTTTTTCTAGTTCATGGAGCTTTTGCTTGAGAAGGGTATTTTGCTCTTGGAGTTCTGTAGGTTAAGCATAATGCCTGAGAGGTCCGATGCTGTGAATGTAGGTGTGGGTTCTGTTTCTGGAGTAGTAGTAGTTTGGCGAGATTGAGATGCCATTATATTGGTTACGTATTCTCTGGTTAGGGGAGTTTGATAGGAGGATGGTGATTTTCGGGCCGATTTGGTCTTCCTCGGGAATATCTTCCTGGGGGAGGACCTGCGGGTTGTGGTGAAAGCTGTTCGCCGAAGAGGTGGAATTGGGTGTGAATGGGGTGTAAGACGCCTTCCTTCTCTGTTTCCGGGTCTGAACCGGAGAGAAGTAATTGTCCCCTGAGACATTTGACAGGCCTAGAAGTGAAAACTTCTAGACAGAAGAATTGATTTGGTTGGATACCAAATCAGTTCTGATGGTGGCCGAGATCTTTTTCCCTATATTAGGAGATATACGACAGATTTTGGTGGAAAGCCGGGATATATATTTACCTGAATCGGTTTCGCTAGCCGTTGAGCTTTTGCGTCTCGGGAACACACACAATCGCTATTCTGCAACTATGGCTCGCAAGGGATGATAAACTCAAACGGTGTGGTGGTAATAACTCCCCCAGTGACCAATATACATTCGACAACCTTCCGGATCAAGACACAAGATAGCACTGAAGTAGTTAAAAACTGTAGTATACATTACAAACAATGTGCTCTTGCTATCATCGTATAATCAAATGGACTTATTTCCAGAAGTCTTAAAGACAGTTTAAAAAACTCAGTCTTTATGAAAGCTCTGTTAAATACATGGCATACTGTTCGGAAATTGTTAAATCTGTAATTTTTCAGCCTAATTCCATTTGCGTTTATGCTCGGGTTTGGGAACAACTGGATATGTATTTATAAAATAATAATTAAATTTTAGATTAATTTATACCAACTACACTTGCGTGCAACTAATTCGACTCACCTGACCAGTACACCCTAAAAGTCGTATTTTGTTCAAATGGCTGGGTCGAAGTCCAATTAGTTATCTATACAATGAGACTTCGAACTTAAAAATCGGTTCAGTACAAATCCAACTTTACGAATATTTTGTAGCAATAACCCATCTGACGTTTATTTGAACACCTCGCTACAAGTGTTATTTATTGTTTCAGAAAAATCATGGATACTCCGCGAGAAACAACCGCACAAGTGGTTGCTTTGTTACAAGCGGGCCGTAGTCAAAGAGAAGTTGCTCGACAGCTAAACATGAGTCAATCTGCTGTCTCAAGAGTAGTTAGAAGGTTTCAAGAGACTGGTACTGGTACCTTCACTCGAAGATAACAACAACCGGCACCATTCCACATCCGAGAGGAATGACCGTTTCATCGTCTTAACTTCACTGCGAAATCGCCATCTCACTGGAGTCGATTACAACAGCAGCTGAGACAAGTTCGAGGAGTAGCTGTTAGTCAATGGACAGTCCGAAGACGCCTTAAGTCAGCCACTCTTACTCCCAGACGATCTTCTAGAGGTCCAAAATTGATCGCAAATCACCGCCAAGCGCGACTCGCATTTGCTCGGGAGCACATCCATTGTGGAATTGATCAATGGCGGACTGTTCTCTTTACTAACGAAAGCAGAATCTGTCTCCATGGTAGTGACAGGAGAAACCGGGTGTTCCGCCGTCCAGGAGATCGATTTGCTCAATGCTGTTTTACTGAAACAGGCTCGTACGGCGGCGGTAGTTGCGTGATATGGGGTGGCATCTCTCTTGACGGGAAAACAGACCTTGTTTTTGTTCCTGGTGGAGGCCGGAGGGGAGGTTTAACAGCTGCGTGGTACATTGAAAACATTCTCCAGGATTGTGTTGTGCCCTACGCAGGACAATGCCCGTTGTCATACAGCGCGAATCAGTCAAGAATTCCTGGAAGATGTTGGTCTCGAGGTAATGGAGTGGCCAGCCGTCAGTCCCGACCTCAATCCCATTGAGCAGTTGTGGGATGAGCTCAGAAATCTGGCACCAGCGAACATCAATGAGCTCAGGATTGCGCTGGAGGAGGAATGGAACGGTATACCCCAACATATTGTTATCAACTTAATTATGTCGATGAGAAGACGCCTGCAAGCCGTCATACAGGCAAGGGGGGTAATACCAAGTATTGATAAATAAAGTTCTGTTAGATTTATTTGCCCTTTTATTTGTTACTAACCTTAATTTGTCTTAATTTTGTCTTTTCGAATCAAGCATTTTTGTTGCATTTTTATACGGACTGCAGTATCAGAAAAATTACTGAACCGATTTTTAGGTTCGAAGTCTCATTGTATAGGTAACTAATTGGACTTTAAAAAAAATGAGTTTATGAAAATCGACCCAGCCATTTGAACAAAATACGACTTTTAGGGTGTACTTGTCAGGTGAGTCGATTTATAGCGTTTTCCATTCGTCGCACTCGGGCAGCACTGGGTTTTTAGAGAATTCAAGGCCAGTGCTGTCAGATGCATGCTCTAGGGCAAAACCAATGGAACACGAAAATTGATTTGACCCGCCCCGGACTGTTTGTTTTTATTGACATTTGATAACAATAATAAAAGATTTGAATTTTTTGTTTTGTAGAGTGTAGATTTTATTTACCTAGGTGTGGTTTGTCGTTTGGTTGTAAACATTAATTATTTATCTAGTAAACATTTTTATAATATTGTATTTATTGAAAATGAAAATTAACAATGAAATTTTCTCCCTCGACTTTGCAAATGATTACCAAATTCACTATCCGCCATTATTATTTTGCACTACCGTAACTCTTGATCAAATAGCTGGTGTCAAATTATTGCCCTCCGTTCGCCCATAGCTCGCTCCGAGTTTAAGTGACACATGAATGGAACACATAAAAATGAAAAAAGTTCAACGAATGGAACACAAAACTGGCGCGAGTTCTGCCCCAGTGCGACGAATGGAAAACGCTATTAGTTGCACGCAAGTGTAGTATTCCTATGAGAACAAAAATTATTAGTACATACTATGAAATCTACACTTTTAATTTCCAAATTACAAATAACAATAAGTCACTTACAAACAAAATTTATTCAATTGTATACATTACAAATATTGTAATATTATATATTTATAATACCTAAATATTCTATATTACCTTTGATATTATAAAATACAGTATTTTACCTAGTTATTATTTTTACCTCGTACATTCATTTAAGTTTACTAACATAGTTGATTTATTTTATTATTCTATGAAAATCAATATTTACTAAAACCACCTTATCTCCATTTATTTTACCCTGTTTTTGTTTCACACCATTATTCTCGCAACAATCAGCTGTTTTATCGATATTTGATCATACTAGGAAAGTGAAAATAGACCAGTCAATCAATTTAATAAAAGTAAAGCTCCAATCAAATTTTAAATTCACAATTTATAAACAAATAAGAAGTATGTAAGTGTTTTTTGAAATATTGTACATAAAAACTTGAATAATTAATAGGGTAAAGAGGATCTAGATTAGTTAATAAAGGAAATCTAGCTATTCTTATGGAACAAGTAACAAATAGAGTACTTACTACTATAATTAAAAATTAAAGGGACGGTTTTTATTGGTTCACATAATAGTTAAAGGATAAACTGTCCTTTAGTTTATCCAGACTAGTTAAAAGAAAATTAAAGACGGAAAACTCTGAGTAATACTTCCCTCAGTTATAGAATTTAACATTTGTAGTGATTTGTATCCTTCCTTCTCTGATTTCAGCAAATGTTCATGTTTTTCTTTATTTTTGAATAGACATATGATTAAAATTAATAAATTCCTCTTTCAATTTTTCACTGATGTATGTCCAACACAGATCTATGATTCCATTGTGGGAGGCACTTTTAGTTACATAATTTAGTGTCTCTTTAATTTCATTTATTGATAAATTTTTTTAAACATTGTTGTCATTAAATTTTCTGTATTAATGGATTTTTAATATTTCTTCAATAAAAGGGTAGATCTTAAGGAGCTGAACACTTTTTTCATAAACATAATATAAAAATCTTCAATGCAAACTAACTACTACAAGGCAAAAGTTTGTTTGGATAAAATAATTTGACCTATCTCTAACAAGGGCGACAGTGACGTTTCTAATAATATGTGGCGTATTGGTGGAGCTTGTCACGAAAATGGAGTCCAAAGGGCGTAACTCAAAAATGGCTAGTTGTGGGAATTAAGCGTTATATAGCTTATGATTTCGCTATATTTTGGATATACTTCTTTTTTTACTAGTGTTTTAGAAGGCCTAGAACGATGAGATCCGGCCAAATTTGTTATTAAAGTGAACGAACGACTAGGTCATTGGGGAGACAGTAAGAGTAAAATCCAAAATATGGCGAAAATTGAGATACACCCTTTGGGCTTAGGACGGCAGAATATTGAACAGCTTAAATGGTGCTTTAAACTTGGAGTGCAATTACTAGAAGAAGATTATGATTTGCTTCTATGATAGCAAAAGGATTATGAAAGATATATTTTCTTGTTTATTTTCATCTGTAGGGTATGACTTTGTCTATCCACAACGTTTAATAGTAAGGTTCACAAGTTAATGCGCAACATGTTTCGGTCTTCAGACCATCATCAGGCTATAAAGAAAACAATAGTATCAGGAAAGTCAAACAGTAATAAAATGAGCCAGTGGTGTCTGTTATCAGATTACATTACATTACATTACCTCAAATATTAAAGTCAAACTATTTCAAATCTGACAAATAATTACAAAAAGAAATAAAATACAAGTTTAAAGCAAAAGTTAAATACATGGTTTTGTAATAAGTTAAATTATGGCAAAACAGCAAGATAATTATGTTATACAACCAATCTAAACTCACCTGTATGTGCAGAATGTAGGCATTGCAAATAATTAAAATTTAAAACTTAAACATCCATGAAAAATGAAGAATAATGGATGAATAAGAGAGTTATTATATAAAAAAATTTATAAGTTATAAAATATAGAATGGTGGGTGTGTTGATTGAATTAAGGTGGATAGAAAAGTGGGACAATATTCATACTAAGAATGTTGTATCCCAAAAGGAAATGCAAATAACAAGTGTTACATTAATAAGAGAAACAAGAAGGAAACACATATATGAAGAGTAAAAATGGAGTGATTGTAAAAATAATCAAAAAAAGGAGAGATCCATGGTGGAGGTTCAATCTCCTTTTGATTAAGAAGACAGGTCGATCCTAAACTGTGAGTGAAGGTTCTTGTTAGTCCTCTCAATCTCAGCAATAATGCTAAGAGAAACAAGAAGAAAAAACTTATATGAAAAGAAAAAATGGAGTGATTGTAAAAACAATCAAAAAAAGGGAGAGATCCTTGGTAGAGGTTCAATCTCCTTTTGATTAAGAAGACAGATCAATCCTAAACTGTGAGTGAAGGTTCTTGTTAGTCCTCTCAATCTCAGCAATAATGCTATGTAAATTAGGATAAATAACATCAAGTACATTTCAAAAAAGCCGAACTGGAAAAGTTGTACCAGCACCAACGCACTTGAAGAACTGTATAAGTATGGAGGGCAATTACAGTTAAAGAAAGCATAAAGAGGAAGTAGTTTAGTGCCAACCTACATCCGGAAGGGTTACCAAATGAATAACTAATCAAGAAGGAAACTTGGATGTAGAGGGAAATTGAAAGGGGTAAATATAAGAAATGAGTTCAATATAACAAATTTCACAAATAAAATCAAAGCAAAAAGCCACCATCTACACATATCGATGAAAATAGTTACAACATCAATGAATGGTAAGAAATCCTGAAATAAAACGTGTGTTAAGACTGAAAAAGAAGAAGAATATCTGAAATCAAGTCAAAAGTATAAAACTAACCTAATTACATACATAAACAATTGTTAAAAGTTCAAATTTAGAAATAAATAATTTTCATTAGGTTGAATTTGTTCATTTAAACACTTGAGAGTACTATTATTGGTAGCAGATTTAATTTCCAAAAACTCAAGCAAATTCAATCTAATTCCCTTATTATTAACGAAGTCGTAAAAGGTTGTTCTTCAAAATTAGAAGTTTTAACTAGATATTTGGCTCATTTTTTAAACATATGTTTGTCCAAGATATTAAGCCCTTCCTCTTAAATAAGTTATATATTTTAATAAATAATAATGCGAGTCAGCATTGCGATTGACTATTTATAGGTAAATTGAAAAATGATTTGGATAAAAACATCAACAATATGGAATTGGTGGCAACGTGTGTGACTGGCTGGATGACTACCTCACTAAAAGAAAGCAAAAAGTGTGTTTTAACAATTCGATATCATTCGAGATGGAAATCAATGTAGGAGTTCCACAGGGAAGTGTTCTCGGACCGTTGCTTTTTATACTATACTTTAATGACTTGGAGTTGTTTGTTGATTGTGAGTTGATTAACCTTTTTGCTGATGTTAGCTTGCAGTGATAAAAATTTGAAAACTGCAGTGATAAAAATGAACAAAGTGCCTGAAGATGATCTTGTGACCGAAACATATCGCTGTTGTAACTATTTCATTAAATTACATACTGTGGGTTGACTTTGAGTTTTATTGCTACTATTCGTACTATCCACATTTGAGTTATGGATAACCTCTACAATTTAAATAAAATAAATAAACTTCAAAACCTGCAAAATCGAGAAATGCGTATAATATTAAAAGCTAGTCGTCTCACACCAATCTCTTTCATGTTAAAGTCACTTGAGTGGTTTTCTGTTCACCAAAGATTATATTACTTTGCGATGATTTTTGTAGTATTTAAAATAATTAATTCATTGGCTCCATCATACTTTAAACCATATATTCTTTTTAATAATCAAGTATATGAGTATAAAACCAGAAATATAAATATCTATATAAAAGAAGCTAAATTTATTAGCTCAATGAAATCATTATTTTTTAAAGGTTTTAATGAATACAATCAAATGCCAAATGACTTAAAGGCCTGTGACCTAAACTCCTTCAAACTGAAGTTTCATCCTATGTATAGCAATTTTTGAATGTTTTTTTTTTATATGTATTAGATACTGTAGAATGTATTGTCAAATTTTATATTGTACGACATTGTAAAACATTTTCTTTTTTATATTATATGTATATTAGGTTGTCCTATTTGAATAAAGATTATTTTTCTGTTTCTTCTGTTATGATTGTATTGCTAGTAACAATGCAATTAAATGATTCATTTTAAAATACCTCGATTTTCGTTTTAGGATAATATTCATATAGCAGGAAAGAAACTATCTAGTCATAAAATCTTAAGCTGGGCTACAATAAAAAAAACTTAAAAATGAAAATTGAGATTTGGCCGCCATATGCAAGCTCCTTTCTGGACTCAAGGTCATTTTGCATAATACTCCCTGTTTCCTTTTGTTCTAAGGTTGAATGTTATTTTAAAATGGACAGGGAAAGTGTGACGTCAAAATTTGTGTTCTATCTGTCGAACTGTGAAATGTCAACGAAATGATTCCAAACGGCAACATTATAAATCTCCAGAAGTAGCTTTTGTTTCAGTCATATTAGAGAGATATTGCAAATTCCGTTAGCGCATGCGGTGTGTTATTTACTCCGCGTTAAATATTACGTTTACGTCTAAACATTGTTTGGAGCGGTATATGTATTGCCATTATGTTTTGAGTTTTATTTACGCGCTGTTTTATTTTGAACTGACCTCTAAAACCATTGTGCTCTCTTTTGATTGAGGATCTTCTGAACATGGATAAGGCATTAGAAGCAGTCATTTTAGCTATTGCTGATGACGATCAAGTGGAGCAAGTGATTTTCCACAATAATTTCGGCGTGGTTGAAAATTTTCCTGTTGGGGCTGCTGAAGATAAATTCAATCAAAACAATATGAGGGCAGAAGATACAAAAATTAATTTCAGGTTCGAAAGAGACGATATCTTCAGACTAGCTGTTGCCTTGCGTATACCAGAATTAATTAGAACCCAAACACGCAATTCTGTTTCAGGTATGTTAACATATATGCAGTGAATTGAAATACTGTAATACAAATCAAATTCCTCTGTAGGTGTCATGGGACTATGTATTTTATTACTACCACAAATCATCTCAAGCAAACTACCTACAACTTCCGATCAGCTACCGGATCTATCCGATTCAGTCCGACGTAGGATAGCGCAACGTTTTACGTGAGGTGTTGTTCTGCCGTAAATAACGTGATGCGCTAACAGTATTACCGCAACGTGTCTCTCGAACTTATTCTGCGCATGCTCAACTGTCAATATAACGCCTGCGGTAATAACGCCGCACAGGATTTGTCACAGCAATATCTCTCTATTATTATTATACAATATCTCTTATCTATGATTATACATTAAAATATAACACAAGTATCATAATTAAATACATATAAGCAAAATCTTTCCAATTTCGATTTTTAAAGTACCATTTTAGTAAGTATTCTTAAAATATATGACAATGCACAACTTTGAAGGTTATGTTATAATATTTTTACGGAAATTGTTCGTCTATCTACTTCCCATATAGCACACGACGTACTGGGGACGTACATATTAGGTCCGATTTGGGTCTTTACGTCCCCGGACCAGAGGGGACGTTCTGAGTACGTACATATCTGGACTTACTTGGTACGTCCGCAAATGGACGTTTTCAGTACATACATATTGGGTCCATTTCAGATATTTATTCCTAAAGCCAATCGGATACGTTCTGAGTACGTACATTTCTGGACGTACCTAGTTCGTACTAAAATGTACGTACCTAGTACGTACGTTTCTGGACGTATTCAGTACGCACCTAAATAGACGTAGTTATTACAATGATTTCAATGTTTGTAAACATGTTTGTTACAGAAAAAGTGTAAATACTAAACAGTACAAAAGAAAAACCAATCCTAACCGTGTTAATCAGTAGACCTAACTGTTTAGCTAGAGAAAAAGCGCCTATAATGTTTTTAAATTACGCGCCAAAGTTTGGGTTGGGTTTTGACAATGTGTTATTCTAACCTATATTCTATGAGTGTGTGTGTGTGTGATATGTAAAAGGAGGAATATTTGCTTTGGCACTAAAATAATACATACCTACACAGACAATACAGATTACCATACCATATTTGTGATTGATAGTGAACTGTTAATAGTGAAATTGTAGAAGGTAAGCTATCTTTTAATATTATAATGAATCGATCAAATATAAGTAAACATCTAAAGTATGCCCGGCAAAGAGTTCCATTATTCGAGCGATTGCTAGTAGTTGATGGTTCACATAATAGTGACAGGGATTATAGCGTTGATGGATTTAATAGATAATTAATAGATGCTATTTGATTAAAGATGCTGCTGATGAAGGAAAGTCGTCTGGTTCGTTCAGAGAGACAGAACTAGCTCTCAAATCATGGCTAAAGATGGCGAAGGAAAGGTCCATGAAACAAGCATTAAAGCTTTTATTTTATTTAATTGAAGATCAAGGAAGTAGTATTTAGGTATTTTTTAACAAAATTCTTTATTACTTTTGATTTTATGATTTTTATTTTATTTTGTTATTACCTATTACCTAGTTTTATTTTAAATTTTATAAATCATTGTGAAATAAAAATGGTTATTAAAAATTGTTTTATTTGATTAAAATATTGAGATTATTTTTCACCTATTTCCTGGATACGTCCCAGAACTGTCCACAGTTTGAGCCAAAAGAGTACGTACCAAGGACGTCCATTTGCGAAAAATTTGGACGTACCAGGTACGTCCCAGATTTGTCCACATTAGGCACAGTTTGGACCAAAAGTGTACGTACCTGGGACGTCCATTTACGCGGAATCAGGACGTACCCGGTACGTCCATAGGACGTACACTGTCCCTAATCCGTACGTCCCCAGGACGAACGATACGTCCGTTTCGTACGTCCCCAGTACGTCCGTAGGTCGTACATGTGCTATATGGGTTTAGTGATATGTAAATCATATGAATGAACACTTACTAATAAAAAAACAGAAATTAATTAACAAATATCAAGAAAATACAATAAAATAGTCAATAACACATATAAAACACACATTAACAAAATTTGCTTGGAATCATTTGATTTGACACTTACGTCACTACTTTTCCAGTCCATTAACCTCAAAGCTATAATCAATGACATATAATGATGCAAAATATGACAGCTGAATTGTCAAAAGTATTCGTAACAGCTGTAAATTTAACATCGCGATGTAATTAAATTTAACAGCGCGGTTAAAAATCGTATTCTGAACAATATTACATTGCAGCTAACTACACTTTTATTATGTTGATTAATATAAATTGCCGTCTTTTTTGGTTATATATTTATTGAAAGACTGAATGTTTTGTGTGTTTAACCTACAAAATTTGAGTTTTTGATTCCATTTTTCTTGAAAAATACTGGATAATCCGCAAATTTTTTTACGAAAATTTACTATAGACACCAGTCCCTTTTTAGTGTTAATATTTTTTTTTTCGAAACTCGTGTGCACCTATTCTCAACCGGCCCCGCATTTTCATAACATCTCTCGACCTTGAAAGTTTACAGCGCTGTTGCCGCTAACATTTTTGTACAGAATAAGCCCATAATTAGAAAATACCTTAATGGCGTCATAATTCGATCTAATCCATTTCATGAATGAGTGATAAAGTTGGACAATGTATAACATTACGGCAAAGGATGGTTGAACAAACTATATATTCTATCCCATATCAAAAATAATAATGCTTTAGGATTTATTCGGTAGCAAGTGTTTATATTAAACATTGTTAACGTTTATATTATTTTCCAAGTATACCTGTTCATTCATCCAACTCATTAAATATGAAGCACTTATTTTCGTTATCAAGTAGAGACTAAAAATAAACCCAGATTTGTAAATAACAAGCGGCTCTTCTTTCAAATATTGTTATTCTTGCCGGACTATACTATAACTGATGATTGCAGCCGTTGCTATGTGAAATGTTTATTGGAAGTTTAACAAGCTTTTACGTCCATTTGACATGTATTTCGAAAGGTCACCATAATTAAAGTCCTTTTAATAATCGAAAATGGCCGAAAAAAAAGTCGAGGAAGAGGCCGAAGACGATAGATTGGAATTTATTTTAACATATTTGACGAAATCGTACAGATTGAAACAGGAAAAATGGAACAGGATGATACAGCAAGAAGAATACAAAGTAAGTACATATTTGCATAGAAATAGCGAGTTTGTGAATTAAATTTCACAAAACAAAAAGATAGGTAAATATTGGGGCTTCGTTATACAATCCGGAAGAGTTTTGATAATTACCTTAATTATTATTAATCCAATAAATGGAAGAGAGTCACGTTTTTTCACAGAGAAATCCCAAAAAATCACATTTATATAATCTAGATGTTTTATAACTATAAAATAAGATAAAACCTTTCCCACACACACAAAGTCTAGGGATATTTTTAAAAATCAACGTTAGTTTTTATTGGGTTAATTTAGGAAAAAATAATACTTATATTACTTAATCTTTATTTGGTTATCTTCCAGTTTAATCATCCGCTTGAAAAATTTTCTGCGTATGTACGAAATTTGAATTTTCTAGAATAATTTTATTGGTTGATAAGGAGCGGCAAACTTTAAATCTCGAGTTGCGTTGCCACATATGTATGAATAAATAAAGTGAGTGAATAGACATTGGAAAGACGAAAATTATTTAACAGATTGCATTTATTGAAGTAGTTAATATTTTTCATTAATTTAAAACCATAATAAATTAAAATCACAAAATACCAACAAAACAAGGAATGTTAATATTATATTTTATCTGAAGTAACTAAAAAATAACACCTGTTTTATTTCAATTTTTTAAACCATTGTTATACAGGGTGTTTCATTAAGAATTATCCATATAGTAACTGGAGAAACCTCAGCACTAAATATGAAGATTTAGGCCAAAACACTTAAATAAAATATTCCTCCTAACCGAGATATAGGGTGTTTTATTTTAACTATTCTAAATGATTGTATTCCATATTTTTGACACCTTCCAATATTTTTTGTTCATACTTGGCAAAAAGTTTACACTTATTAGGTTACTTTAAACAGTGGTAAATGATATTTTTTTCTCGATTACCAGAGGCGTGCGGTAGGGTTGGATACTTTCTTTTATTCCCCTACAATTTACACCACTGTCGTAATAATTGTTTTTATATTTTGCACTTATAAAAATCTTCATTATAAAACGCATTTGCGTATCGTAATGTAACTTTTACGCACGCAAATTTTTGTTTTAAATGGTTGGCGACATGAGTGAAGTATCTAAAGGCAAGACTATTGACAATGACATTTGTGGCTAATAGCAATTTATTAATTTTATATTGTTCTTTAAAAAAGAATTTGTGAATATGAATATCATCTTTTACTTATATAATATATTATTATTGTTGTATTAGTAATTTTAAAATATTTTAAAACATTAACATTTGATAATCTAAATGTCACAACTGTCAAATTTTATAAATTACACAGTGCTGCCGACATACTTTTTAAAATAAAAATTTTCGTAATTACATAAAAATAAAAAATTAATTTAAAAAATGGTAAAAAGGGCAAAATATAAAAAATATTATAAACAACTTATTTCATATGTCTGTTGTGACACTCGTTCTTTAAAAAACTCATCGCTTCGCGATTCGTTTTTTAAACTTGAACTCGTGTCATAACAGAATTCCATATGAAATGCGTTGTTTAATATACTATTCTGCATGTCACTTTCTACATAAATATCATCCTCTTGTCTCAATACGATAGAGTGAGTAGTTTTCGAGTTATTTGCATTTAAAGGTAATGTTTAAAATATCCATTTTTGTTTTATTGCTTATTTAACATGAGTTTCCTTAATAATCTAACCACCTTGACAACAAAATTTGTTAATTCTAATCGTAAATTCACATGAGTCAATAATTATTTCACTGAATAAATAAAATTTATTAGTTTCAAATTATTTTTTCATATTAATATTTATTAAAATTTCAGTTTTAAATTTATAACAAAATAGAACTATGATTTTCATTACGAAATAACATGATGATACATAAAATAAACGTACTGAAACAATTATTTATTTAGACTACTGTAAAAAAATTCTAGTTAGTTAACATTATAGTAAATTTTCGAAGTGGCCTCCATTGACTTCAATACATTTATTAATCCTTTTGGAAAAATTTCTCCTAACCTTTAGAAAAATGTTGGGTTGATTAAATTATTAAGGAATTATTGGAATAAAATGGATATTTTAAACATTACCTTTAAATGAAAATAACTCTAAAACTACTCACTCTATCGTATTGAACCAAGAGGATGATATTTACGTAGAAAGTGACGGAGAATCAAAAAAACATGCAGAAACAATTATTACGACAGTGGCGTAAATTGTAGGGGGATAAAAGAAACTATCCATCCCTACCGCACGCCTCTGGTAATCGAGAAAAAATATCTTTTGCCACTGTTTAAAGTAACCTAATATGTATAAACTCTTTGTCAAGTATGAACAGAAAATATTTGAAGGTGTCAAAAATATGGGATATAATCATTTAGAATAGTTAAAATAAAACACCCTATATCTCGGTTAGGAGAAATATTTTACTGAAGTGTTTTGGCTTAAATCTTCATATTTAGTGCTAAGGTTTCTCCAGTTACTATATGGATAATTCTTAATGAAACACCCTGTATAAGGTTAGTTCTTTATAGCTGAACTCGTTGCCTCATTGCTCTAAAAATGAAAACCACAGAATACCATGAAAGCGTGAGATTTTTATATTCGCATATTACAATACATTTAATTCGAAATAACGAAGGGAAGTACCTACGTTATTATTTATATTTTTAATTGATGTTTTTAGCATGTTCTTATGAAGTTTAGCAGTAACGCTCCTTATTAACGCGCGTCTTTTTTATAATCAAATGGTTTACTAAATCAAAACTAAACTATTCAGTTTCAGGAAAAAATATTTGAACTGACAACACTGTGCGGCTGTTTCGCTGTCAATTTCGAATAATTTTGTACATGCGCAGATAATTTTTCAAGGAGATGGTTAAACTGGAAGATTATGTAAAATGTGTTCAACAATATAGTGCCTACAATAAAGGGGACTGATGGTAATAAACCACTTTTATTACGATCGTCTCTCACGTTTTATTGCTTATGGTCAAAATTTGCACACAGGTTCTTGTATTTGTATAATTTTGGTTGAGTATAATCATTTATATTTGTGTTCCCGTAGTGAGAGTTAGTCTGTGCTGTTTAATAATTTTTGTGAAAAATATTTCGTCCTTGGGAGTTTTATCCTTTGATACCAAAGAAATCGTCAGACATGTTCTTTAGAAGCTGGTCCAAAGGGGTTGGGTTTTTACTCCTGCTGTAAGAGAAACCAGCGATTTGACAGGGATACCGAAATCATCAGTGAGGGTTCACATTTCGAGGTCAATTCATCCGAGACGAAAACGAAACGATAGTGGTGTTTCCAGAACCACTGATGACGGTGATAAAGATTTGATAAGAAAAACTATCGACTCTATGTACGAAGAAAACTTGGTGCCTACTATCAGATCATTGCAAACAAAACTAAGGAGCTGCTCTGAGATAAGGATATCAATTGGAAACCTATGGACTATTTTATCCAAACTAGGGTTTCAAATACTGAAAAATTGACAAAAGGCAAGTTATTATGGAATCCCAACGGATTAGGCAATGGCGTTTTGAATATTTGACTGCCATACGTGATTACAGGTCTTTACAAAGACCAATAATCTATTTGGATGAGACCTGGTATGATACCCACGATACTCAAAAAAAGACAGATGGAACAGTGCGATGCCAATCTAAAGCTCCATCGAACAAAGGAAAACGGATCAAGATTATTCATGCTGGATCAGAAGATGGTTGGGTTCCAAACAGTTTGGGACTTTCGGCGAAGAACATTCAAGATCCTTCGTTGGATTACCACCAAGATACTACAGCCGAATTGTTCGAAGATTGGTTCGAAAACACTTTACTGTCCACATAGTGTTATAGTTATGGACAATGCCAGTTACCATAGTCCCCAATTGAAGAAGGTTCCAGGCCCTTCAAATACAAAAGCGGAAATCTAGGAATTTATGCTCCAAAACAACATTTACTTCGAAGAAGGATATTAAAAACGCAGCTTTAGAGATTCTAAGGAAATTTAACATACAGAAGACATGTATGTGACACAATTGCAGCATCCAAAGGACATACAGTTCTTCGTCTTCCTCCTTCCTCCTTACTACTGCGTATTCAACCCGATTGAGCATATGTGGAGAAAACTAAAGAACAAAGTGCGGGCCCAAAATACTATACCTACATTATGTCCTTTTGTAATTGCATTAATCCGGCAAAATATAGGTGACCCACACGCTGATTATTGGAAAAGAACAATAAACCATGTTATAAAAGTGGAGGATTTATACAGGGCATTTCATACCAACATAGAACCCCTTATAATTAATGTAAACGACGATAGTGATAGTGAAACTGAATTGATATATATATATTAACATATTTAAATTTTTATTAAATTTTATTGTGAATATCCTTTAATATGAGCTTCTATTAAATAAATATTTTTGCAAATTTAATCCTGACCTGCATTCTTTACTCAAATTTACCAATACCTGAAAGAAAAGTACCTAAGTAGTTTATTATCACCTCCACGTTGGTTTATTACTGCTCTTCCACTTTAAGGTATACTCGCCCACTCTGCTTTCAGAATCAGTCCATAAATGGTATCCATATTTGAAGTAATTCTACGTTGAAGCATATTCCATGCATGCCAATAGAATTAAGGTTAAGGATAATGTGCTGGCCATGGTGAAACTTCAATTTCTTCGCTTTCAAATCAGTTGGTCACGATACGTCCACTATACAGGGTGATTGATTAGTGTGAGGAAGCTCAGTAGATCTGTTATAGTAAAATTTACAAAAAAAAGTTATCAACAAAAATTGTAGGCACCTTTAAACTTCACATTTTAAAATTAGTTACAATCTTACAGGGTGTTCCATAAGATGGTGGCACACCAAACTTATGTTTTTTTAAATGGAACACCCTGTATTTTATTTTAAATTTGAAATATGCTTAACTTCCACATCACAACAATGTTAAGTTTTATTATGTTATACCGGGTATTTAAAAAGTTATAACCAATTTTACCTGAAAATCGTATCAAGTTTAACCCCCTGTATAATTAAAAAGGAGTATAGGAACATTGATCTATTGCAACCATAGTTTTTTAATAATCGTTAAAAATTATAAAACATATTCGTTTTCATAATATTCGTTAAATCAAATACAGGGTAAGTCAAAATGCTAGTACATTATTTTCTTGGTAATTTTAAATGGAACACCCTGTATTTTATATCACTATCGAAAAGTACTAATATCATACTTCAAATTTTATGAAGTACTCCCTATACCTAAAGTTATCAGTTTTCTAGATATTTTTATTTTTCCATCAAAGTATTGATTTGGTAGATATTTTAACGTTTACCAATAATTATTGTAAGTTGGCCATGATTGGTTTGTCAGGGCATAAAATTTCCAACAGTTTGGAATCTGTCTGGTCTACTTCCATAATAGCCGGAGGTCCTCCACCAGTTCCTTGGGCATATTTTTTCTGATCTGAGACTTTTGCCCGTATTTTTTTTTCATATCAATCCATGTCTGCACATTAATGATAGAATGAAGATTATAAAAACTAGCACAATAGGATGTGTTTTGAACTAATTTACTTACTTTTCGCCATTGATCCACCCTCTTTGAAGGCCCTAAGCTATTCAAATGAGCGGCTAATTGATCCCACATATTTTTCGCTCTTTCTTTTGTGAACGTTTGGGAAAACTTTCCCCTATGCAGTTCCTCATTCTGACCCATAAACTCCACCAGAAATTCTTTTTGTTTTTTGTTGACGTATTTCTTATCACTCATTTTATTTTCGATTATAAAAAAATAAGTATTAAACAGTTGATAATTATGTGAGGTTAGAACGGGTAGAACGGTTTCAACGGGAGTACCAACCATAAATAGAAAAAGTTACTAAATATTCTCACCTTTTAAAGAATAGCAATTTTGTGTCTGTGGTCGACTTTTTTATTTTACATTTGACGACTAGTGACATTTTTTGTCATTGTCACTAGTGACATTTACCAGGATCGGGCCCCATGTTTGTTTTTCTCTTTGCAACCACCAATTACTTACAAATAAGACTTATGTATAAGTAATTTTTTAGTGATTTATTTCAAAATTTTAAAATTTATTTTTATTAATGATTTAACATTTACATTTACTATATATTTTTTCTCATCTCTTAGGTTAAATGTAATTCGAGTAATTCTACCCCCCTTTAAAAATCAGATACTTAGAATTTTTATACTAAAAATTAAATGCAGATTTAATGTTTTTTTTTTAATTTTTAGAATATGATAATGAACTTTTTAAACAATCCAGAAGAGAGGATGTTAATATTAACGATTCCAGTAACAGGCCTTTTGACACCGATGACAAGTTTCTGCTCTCAAGTTAAACAGAAATTTACTTATTTTATAAGAAAAAAGAAGGAAGCGATCACAATTGACAATTTTCGAGATGTTGTATGCTTTGGGGATATGGCAGGCAAACCGATCGAAGAAATGGGAATACTTCTAGAAGGCGTGTTTGTTCCAGTTCTCTCCAACGTAGAAAATCAAAAAGGATGGCCAAAAGTAGTGGCCAATGACGTTGTAACACACGTTAGAAATTTCAAAAACACAGTAGATCAGGTAATACAATTTCAAGCGATTTTATAATGTTAATTATATAATATTAATATTGTGTTGTTCCTCACCATCTCCTAAAAATACTGAAATTATAAGACCTCAACGAATACATCTATTTCGTATCGTTCTACTTCTTCCCTATCAAGTTATTTTGGACCTTCTTATTTTTGGTTTGAAGTCCATATTAGTACAAGTTGTCAGATTCGTTTTTCAGGCACTCTTTCTACATGACCATACCAGGTCAGTTCTGTACATTGTACTTTTTTTGGTTGTGGTTTCGACTTTCATTATTTCTTTGGTTCGTATCCCTCTATACCTCGTTCAGTATAAATGTGGTTGCACATAGCTGTCAGAATATGTTGCAAAGCATTTAAAACAGTATACTATAGCCCACCTCGCCATCATTAGTATAGTCTAAGTTTAAAAACATTAAAGTAACTATTCCAGGTGAGCTTGTCATCGCATCTTACCCCTAGATAGTTACTCTTTCTCTACCTATCCGGAAAGGTTTTATATCCTTACAATATCAACTTTTCATTTGCTCGGGAATGACACAATCACTGTTTTGACTGCACTATAGTCTATATAGAAAGGACAAGGAGTAATAAATCATTCATTTAAGTAGATTTCATAGACGTACCAAAATATATTTTAAGAGGGTATACCGTAAGGTACATTTTGTATTGAACGAATGAGTTGCAGCTATGCTAAAGAATATACGATTTAGGTCAGAGGTAACGGGATGTACTAATTTTAATAAAAAAAATTGATAGAGGTACATAAATTTTAGTGTTTGATAAAGAAAGGCAACACAGTTTATTCATAATAGAAAACAAACCAATCTGTAACAATAATTATTTTATATATTTTTGTTCTTTTTGTAAGAAGATTAATTCAAACTTTGAATATTCTCACAAATAAATTACAATGAAATATATTTTTTAAAAATTAATTAAAATCAAGATAGCAAGATATCTTTACAATTTTTATTAAATTCAAAGAAGCAAAATGAATATTTTTTATTTGTATTACTCCTATATGTAGTGTTTGGGTAATTTTTCTCAGAAATTTTAAATGGCAAGTGGCCTACTGTAATCGGCTTAATACGATTACACCTATTTACAGATTATTTGATTATTGAGAGGAATTTTCCAAACAACCCAGTTTTCTTAGAAACATTATCGGGAATATTATTTTAAAAGAAAGTAAGTACATTAAATCAATACTTAGTATTAGTTCTTTGAGTAAAGTTGTATGAAGTTGTATAGTTTTCATAATATTGTAAACAGTTGGAATATATTTAAAACATTTGTTGAATGTTAATTGTGCAAGTACCAAACAATGTCGATAAGCCAAGGACCATCTAAACGGCCAAAAACAGGTCCATTATCTTTAAATGAAAAAACTCTGATATTGAATTGTTATACAGGGTGTTTCTTAAGTAATCTAAAATATTATATGGGCCGCTTCGTTACTCAATTTTAAGACGAAAAGTTCATATAAACATGTGTGATAGGTGTTGTCGTTTATGAGATACAGGGTGTTGTACGTGAAATTAATTTTTCTTGGTGACGCTACTGATTTATATTTTTTTATTATTTTATTACAAGCAACATGTGTTAAACATAAAGAAAATATAATACATTTCAGAGCAAATGTTCAAAATGTCCACCTCCAGCTAAAATGCAAGAATCCGCTCGATGTCTAATGGATTGTCGAATACGTTCAAAGATACCAGGATTGTTACGAATAACATTACAGCCGTCTATGATACGATTTTGAAGATCTTGTACGTTTAATATCAGTGTTGTGTAAACAAGCGATTTCAAATATCCCCACACACAAAAATCCAGAGGATTGTGTCCAGGTGATCTAGGGGGCCACGGGTGTGGAGATCCTCGTCCGATCCAATGGCCTGGAAAAACATTATTTAAAAACTCGCGTTCAATCACTGAAAAATGTGGAGGAGCTCCGTCATGCATGAACCACATGCGCCTTCTAATAATAATAGGTACATCTTCCAAAAGAAGTGAAAGTTCATTTTCTAGAAAATGTTGGTATGTCTCACCGGTTAACCGTACAGGAAGGAAAAATGGTCCAATTAAATAATCATCGATGATGCCAAGCCAAACATTGACCGAAAATGTTTGTTGAAATCGTTTTACACTTATGGTATGTGGATTTACATCTGCCCATATGTGGTCATTATGAAAATTCATAATCCCATGTCTAGAAAAGTTGGCTTCATCCGTAAATAGAATATTGGCCACAAAATTCGGATTGTTCGCGATTTCACGTAAAATCCATTGACAATACTGTATGCGTAATGGATAGTCAGTAGGTAACAAATGTTGAACACGTTGAACGTGATATGGATACAATAAATTATCTTTTAGAATATTCCAAACAGTTTTGTTACTAACATTTACTTCATCTGCAACTTTTCTTGTACTCGTTTCTGGATGTTGGTCAATAATTTGAAGAATCTGGTTTTCTAATTGGGGATTTCTCACAGTTCTGGGTCGTCCAATAATATTCTTCGATTTAGCAAAAGTTCCAGTTTCTTGTAAACGAATATGTAACTTAGTAAACGTATCTGAACATGGTAAACGATTATTTGGATAATGCTGGGCATACGTACGTCTAGCTTCTAAGGCATTACCATTCGCTAATCCGTACAAAAAATGCATATTAGCCATTTCAACATTAGTAAACACTGGCATAGTTATTAACTAAACACAGAGTCAATCAAATAAAAATGTACGATTTTTGCGTTGGTTTTCAAATTTGACACTTGTCAACATTATTTCAAAGGCCACTTAGAATAAGCATGTTTTTGCGTATTACTTCTAAAAACCAGTAGCGTCACCGGGAAAAATTAATTTCACGTACAATCAGAACTGACTTATTACAATAAATTCAACACCCTGTATCTCATAAACAACAACACCTATCACACATGTTTATATGAACTTTTCATCTTAAAATTGACTAACGAAGCGCCCCATATAATATTTTAGATTACTTAAGAAACACCCTGTATATCATTGAAAAACAAGGATCCAAGTGCAAGTGTTGATGATATTGTGGAATTAATGCTGCTATGTTGTGTGTTGCTAAATCAACAATTTATAGATTAAATCGTAGAGGTTATCCATGACTCGAATGTGGGTGGTACGAATAGTAGCAATAAAACTCGAAGTCAAACCCACAATATATATATAATTTAATGGAAAAAATTTACATCAATTCAGCGACATGTTTCGGTCTACTGACCATCATCAGGCTATAAGAGAAACACAAAGTTAGAGCGAAGTATTAACATGAGTCACAAGATATTGAACAAGTTAAAAAAGGTTAATTAACATATTGTAGAATATGGTACATAAGTAGATTATTGATAAATTAATACTAACTAAACAATGGAAGTAAACAAAAAGCATTAACATTAACATTAACTTGCTTAACAAAAATGTTTTTGTACCCTTAAAAAAATATTTTAGTTACAAATGTAATGTCGTTAAATAGAGAATTAAATTCTCCTTCAAATGAGGTGTCGCATTATACCGATTTCTATTTAAAAAAATTAACGATTACGTCACTACACCCACACCGGTGACGTCATCCTTACTCCATGTACGTTATAAGATGGGTATTTTATAACAAAAATCGACCTGTTTCGGGATTACCCTCAAAACTCGACGGTTCTCGAAATAATGATAATATTCCATAAATTAGCCGTCCACTGTACATATAATTCATAAAATATTAATAAGAAACAGCATTATGGTCACAATATTTTTTCAAATGTAATCAACAAGTACTATAAATGTTTTAATAACAATCAAAAATCTCTTACCTTATATGGAGAGCAGACAACATCACTACAAATTCGAGTCGGTCATATGAAGATAACACAGTCGAAATAGCTAATGTTGGAGCAGGCAAAAATAAATAGTTACGTCTCACCTGACATTAGGTCTATGGACTTAACATATATCCTAGTTTTATGTTTTCTAAACTGACGGAGCTTTAGGTGTTGGTTAATCTTAATCACCATAGATAGATAGATGTTTAAGAGGTGGCCAGAAGCCTATTCCACTGCGACCTTTTCAGATCTATTGTGGTCCTCGAAAAACTAGATTACATCCCCCACTCCGACTCTCTTAACGAAGTCTATAAGCTTTGAGACTGTAACCTTCATGTAGTCCCTTGCCAATGGATATTCTTCTCCTAAAGTCTGAAACCGCATATTTACCAGTCCGTCGCACTGACATAAGATGTGCTCTGGTGTTTCCTCTTCTAGGTGACAGAATCTGCACAGATCCGTCTCTGTCAACCCCATCAGCTTAAGATGCCTGTTTAGCTTATAGTGCCCCGTCAATAGACTTACTACAGTTTTGACCGTTTTCCTGTCTTTACTCAATAAGTCTGACGTAAACTTTTGCGAATGTTCCATTATGAACTGTTTCGCTTGCCTTTGTCCTGGTGAATTCCACCACCATTCCCGTGATTTTTGTGCCACCCATGTTTTCATGGCCGTTTTTATTATATTTTTTGCAATGCCGCAGAAAGGTTCCGGTCCAATAAAAGGCATTGATGAGCCTAGTTTAGCCATTTCATCTGCCTTTTCATTGCCTTTTAGACCCCTATGCCCTGGTACCCAAGCTACCGTAACCTTGCTACGATCCCCCAGAGTATTCAGAGCATGCACACAGTCCCATACTAGCCTAGAATTGACCTCTACAGAACCTAGTGCCCTTAGCACCGCCTGACTGTCTGTGAAGATGGCTATTGAACGGTACGTCCTATCCAGCCTTTTAATTTCTTCTACACAGTAGTAATTGCCGTAATTTCTGCTTGAAAAATCGTGGCATTTTGGGATAGACTTACTGGGAATGTTATCCCTTGTGTCATTCCGACTACGCCGGCTCTTACGCCATACGGCGTCTTTGAGCCGTCCGTGTACCAGGTTGACTCCGCCTCTACGGGTACACCTTTTTCCCAGTCTTCCCTACCTGGTATAACTATTTTAAATTTATTGGCAAAGCTATATCTCGTGACTGTTGGGTCAATGGATTGCCCCAAAATGTTATCCGCTTTTAGTTCCTTGATTAGCTTACCATTATCAGCCCCATGCGATTGGCTTATGTGCTGCTGATTATGTATTAATCTGTGCATAGCTGCTCTCGCTTCGCCCTGTATATATATGTGTAGTGGTGGAATGTTTAACAAGACTTCCAGTGCAGCTAAAGGAGTAGTTTTTATGGCCCCCGTAACGCACAGGCAAGCTAACCTTTGTATGTTACTTAATAGCCTTACTGCTCCTGTTTGCTGTGTCTTTGTCCACCATACCACTGACCCGTAGGTTATTATGGGTCTAATAACCCTTGTATATAACCATATGGTCATTTTGGGGTTAAGCGCCCAATAAGCGCCCAATTTTTTCCACACATTCATCTACATCTGCCCAATGACAATATATGTGTGTGTTCCATGAGAGTCTTGGATCTAGGAATACTCCTAGGTATTTTATTTCTTTGACAACTGGAATCACTGTTCCCCCCAATGTTAGTGGTTTTAGACCGGCCAATGTTGTCTTTTTTGTGAAGTTGATAATTTGTGTTTTTTGAGCATTGACTGTTAGTCTCTCTTGCTTACACCAATTTTCAACTGTTTTTAGGGCTATCTGCATTCTGTCAGATAATACCCCGGCAAATTTGCCTCTGATGACAATCGCTATGTCATCTGCATATCCTAGACACTGAAAGTCTTTTTTGGATAATTCGTTGAGGAGATCGTCTACTAGGGTTGCCCAAAGTAGTGGTGACAGAACTCCTCCTTGTGGACAACCTCCACCTGCTTTCGCTTTGATGGTAGCTTGCCCTAGTGAGGATATTACAATCCTATTCTCTAGAGCTGCCTTTATCCATCTGCATGTCACTTGAGGTGTGCCCCGTCTACTCATTGCATCTATCAATGAGTTCGTTGTAACATTGTTAAACGCTCCTTCGATGTCCAGAAAGGCAGCCATTGCAATCTCTTTGTCCTCTATAGACTTAGAGACCAACCTATTTAGGTCATCTAATGCCGTTTCCGTTGATTTACCTGGTTGGTATGCATATTGACGATTGCTTAGAGGGTGCTCTTTTAGCACTTCGTCTCTTATGTACCTGTCCAAAAGCCTCTCTAAAGTCTTTAGTAGAAAGGATGACAGGCTTATTGGTCTGTATGATTTTGGTGTTAGGTCCGATACTTTACCAACCTTTGGTAAGTAGATGACTTTAACCTTTTGCCATACTTCTGGTAAGATACCCCATGCCAAACAAGCTTTTAGTATCCTACTTAAATGTGGTAGCAACTCCTCCACCCCCATCTGTAATAGAATGGGGTGTATACCATCCATCCCTGGGGACTTAAATGGTTTAAATTTTTTGATTGCCCATCTGATTTTGTTAGGTCTTGTGACTTCTGTAGCCATTTTCCAATCTGTCGAACTTGGCCTGGTCAGCTTTTGTTCCAGATTGGTTAGCCTTACTGAGTCATCCAGAATTGTTGCGGCAGGAAAGTGTGTATATACCAGTTCTTTAAGACTTTCCTCTTTGGTTTCTGTGTAAGTGCCATTAGCTTTCTTTAAGAAACCCACCTCTTTACTGGTTGTTCTTAATCACCATACTCAATTTTAATATAATTTAACTGCCAGATCAGTTAGTTCATTGAACATTTTTGTAGGTACGAGGAGCGATGAGGAGCCGCACAATCTTACCGATGCCTTCCAACATAGGCATCGTATTCGAAGCCGTTCTAAATTGCCACGAATCCGAATGCGAAGACGTGGATTTCACATTAAAAAGCTCTCTAGAAAACGCTGTAATGAAATGGTCAACAATTTGCAACGAAATCTTGAACCAATCTTCCAATATAGTGTTTGCCGATGGCGCAAATCCCACCCCAACTAACGAAATAGATTTCTGGGTTTCTAGAAACAAAAACTTAATATCGATTTACGAGCAATTGACAGACTTACGCGTCCAAAAAGCCGGAGAGTTTTTAGAATTGACCAACAGTTCTTATCTGAGTATGTTCAAAACTCTGTTCAAGAATGTTGTAGCCGCCTTAATGGAAACCAAAGACATTGTTTTGTATTTGAAATGTCTAAATCCGCATATAAGTGTGTTTGACGGGGATTTTTTTGACGTAGGCGACTCTATTAAACCATTAGTACATTGCTTAGCTTTAATTTGGGTAAATTCGAGATATTATTCAACCAACGATAACATTATAAATTTGATTAGGATGATTTGTAACATGCTGATTAATTCGGCTGAACTTGCTCTTGATCCTGATAGTATATTTCAAGGAGATCCAGATGAAATTCATGGAAGAATTGTAACAACCATAAATTTGCTTCAAAAGTTTATGGATTCCTTCGAGTATGTAAGAGACAATCTGGATTCTTATTATGATACTATTCCAGAACATTTGCGTACCGAAGAACCTATCGTTAGAAAGGGGTGGAATTTTCATCGTAGGGTTGTTTTTCAACGTCTGATAGATTTTTCCGATAGATTAAAGATCATTAAGGAGATACTAGGCGCGCAGTTGGAATTCAGTAAACTGGAAAAAGTGGAAATTGGAGGAATTAAAGGAAGACTTTTGAGTCAAAAGATTGAAGACATATTCAGTGAATTTAACCATTTGTATAACGTTTTCCCCAACATTACTTATGAAGTATTAGACTTGACCGACGATCAAATCGTTAAGGATGCTAATAACTTTCAGCAGCAGTGCGCCGATCTGGATCGTCGATTAGCAGCTATCTTTTCTCAAGCTTTCGATGACTGTTACAATCTGGAAGCCATTTTTAAGTTCTTAAATGTTATAGGAGTCTTGATGAAACGTCCTTTAATATCCCAGGAGCTAACGGAAAAGTTTAGCGTCATCATAGACATGTTTACATATGAATTGGACATTGTTAAGAAACTCTACGACGAAGGTAAAGAAAAAGGAGTCCCGTTGGAGGTGTACTTTCCCCCAGTAGCAGGCGCACTACAATGGATATACAATCTACGACTCAGATTCCAGATACCCACGAATCAATTCAAACAACTAGAAGAGGACATCGTGAACTCGGAAGAGGCTGAATTTATCTTTCAAAAAGTGGACGAGATGCTTGCTATCCTGGATCGCGAACAAGAAGGGATTTTCAGCGCTTGGTGTGCGTACGTACCCAACCAAATCGAGAAGAGCATGTCCAAATTTCAGTTGGTGAAGTTGAACAATTTATTGATCGAGTTGAACTTCGATCCGGAGTTGGAGGCTATTTTGAGGGAGGTTAGATACATGAAGTTGTTGAATTTGGAAGGAATCCCCCAAGAGGCTCTTGACGTGTTCGAATTGACGGAAAGTTTGACATATTCTATAATGAAATTGAGACGGATTGTGGAATGGTATAACTATTTAAGAGTAAATACAACGCCGAACGAGTTTAATTTGATTGAAGAAGAATTGGAAGGAATAGACGTTATGTTGAATGTGCTGATTGAAGAAAAGACTTGGTATACCAACGGTGAGTATAATAAAGGTTATTCTTTATTTAATCTAGTTAAGTTACAGTGGCAATAATTAAAATCAATAAGGTACCAATATTATTTAGAAAGGGACAAAATTCGAATATAACGATGCTGCATTTTAACTCGTATTTTATGAAAGTCGTACAAATTTAAAATTCTTAATAAACAATAGATTATTTATTTCTTCCACTATTATTTTACTTAAAAAATTAACATTAAATTCTAAATTTTTAAATAGTAATAAACAAAGCAAATAGTATCAAAATTCAAGGGGGAGAAGGAATTTTACTATCAGGTTATAGATTTGATTTTTTCACCTTAGTACAAGAAATTAAGTATTTCACGTCGCAAATTCTTTGATCTTGCTGGATTGACGTGAAATTTTAACTGAAGGATCAAAATATTGAGACAGTCAAATAAGTAATATAAACAAAAGTTGTTTTATACTATCTTAATCTGTTATTATATATTTTGAGTATACAGTTACTATGTTGTATCGGTTAACATAAAAATGTCTATTCTGGTAATAATTTGTAAAAACAGGGAAATAATTTCAATTGTAAATAACGAAAAGAAGTCAATTTTAATACAAAAGCTACTTTAGGAATATATCAAAATAATTTTGATTTAGGTATTTGTGAATAAATTTCAACATATAAACAATTTTTATTGTGTGATTTATCAATATTATACTATATTGTACTTAAACTTTCTAGAATTAATTATGTAATGTAAAAAAAGAAGACAGATATATTTGTACTGATTGTGTGACAAATATGCAGATAGTGTTCTAGTACATGATAAATTCCTAGAACCTTTAGGAAACTTCTGGAAGCTTAGAAGTGTATAAAAAGACTTGAGAAGAGGACGTTGGGATCAGTATATTATTGTAAGCAGTCAGTACATCATTGGCAATCAATTATTGACAGTCAATCAATAGTGAGTGAAAAAGAAACAGTCCTTAAAACAGTTCTAGTGCTGATTAAGAGTATAAATAGTGACAGTGTGCAATAAAATACTATCCGTGAATCAATTGGGAATAGTATATTGTGATGTCCTCCTTATTCGACGAAAATCTCTGTCCTCCGAGCGCAACTTTTAGCTTAGGGAACAAAAAAAGTCGCTTGGGGCTAGATCTGGTGAGTAAGGAGTGTGGTCAAGCAGTTCAAACCGTAATTCGTGGATTTTCGCCATGGCAACCACTGAGGTGTGAGACGGCGCATTGTCTTGGTGAAACAACATTCTTTTTTCTGTAAATGTTGCCGTTTTCCGCAATTTCTGCCTTCAGATTGTCAAGTAATGATGCGTACTATGCTCCTGTAATGGGTTTTCCCTTTTGAAGATAATCCATTAAGATAACTCCATGACTATCCTAGAAAACAGTTGCCATCACTTTCCCAGCCGAAGAAACAACCTTTGCTTTTTTTGGAGCCGATTCCCCCTTCGCAGGTCATTGTTTTGACTGTGTTTTTGTTTCTGGAGTATAATGGTGTATCCAAGTTTCATCTACAGTAGTTAATCGGCGCCAAAAATCTGATTTATTGCGCCTAAACTGCGCCAACAGAGAGTTGGAAATGTTCATTCGAACACGTTTTTGGTCCAAAGTGAGCAAACGTGGCACCCAACGCGCGGGCAGCTTTCTCATGCCTAAATATTGATTCAATATGTGACAAACACGTTCTTTGGACATGTTTATAGCCTCTGCTATCTCTCTAATTTCTCGATACTCGATTTTTTCCATTTTTTCCAACAATTTCGTGTTGATATCCATTTAAAAGCAAAAGTTATACGGAAGTTTGCAATTACCACTCGAGACATTGAAAATACGAATCTTGTTGAAATATTAAGAAAATATATTAAGTTGCGTTCCCAAGTTCTTAAACACAACAGATTTTTTGTAAAATATGGGAATGGAAAATGTACCAGAAATCCTGTGGGAATTAACACATTTAGCAGTATGCCAAAAGTTATTGCAGAATTTATTGGTCTTTCAAATCCTGTTCTATATACCTGCCACTACTTCAGAAGCTCTGTCACTTTATAGCAGACAGTGGCGCTGATATTTTAAAATTAAAGAGGCATAGAGGTTGGAAATCTACCTCTATTGCGGAGGGATATGTTGAAAATTCCATGAATAATAAAAAACTTATAGCACAAGAAACATTTGGTGAAACATCTAATGCGCCTCTTCCCAAATAACACCAAGTTCGGGCAGTGAAAAAATATGTCGTCGGGAAATAATTTGAATAATTGTGTTATCAATATTTATAATAATTAATTAATTTATAATTTATGTTTTTAACTTGTATTATAACAGGTTAATAAATAGAATACTTTTTTGTCACTAATTTTGAAATACATTTTTCGTCACCAATTGCATAAAATTTTACTTTATGTAACTAGTTACAAAATGTAAGACGTTTCATAATGTTAATCAGTTTTAAAAAGTGTCACTTTATATGTCAAAATTAGAAAAACAATATTTTTTATACATCCCATAAAAAAGTCAAATGACATATGATCAGGGGATCGTGCTGACCATTTTATCAATCCGCGCCTCTCTATCTATAAATTTGGAAATTATTTGATTGGGATACTGCCGGACATTAATTTAGTAATGGGGTGATGTCCCATCTTGCTGAAACCATATCATTTTTGCTGGGATTGGTGGATTTGCTGCATCGGGTAATGAATAACATTTGGCTGTTCCACCCTACCTATCAATAAAGATTTGCTTTTCTAATTGCATTTTTTTGTCGTTGCCAATTTTAATTAATGCCATTTTTTCTAGTTATGGCCAAACTTTACAATTTATATTGATTTATTTTTAGACACCGAAGTGGTAGACAATACCTACGATGTTATAAAGCAATTGACCGACAGGGTAAAACAAGCCCAAGAGAACGTAAGCAACCTAATGGTGGCATTAACTGAATGGTCATCGAAACCTTTGTATGAACGAAAGGATGGAAAAAAAGAGAATTTGCTGTGTATCGACGAAGGTCCGGAACGCTGTCAAAAAAGATACGAACAGATAACGGCGTGCAGTATTCAATTGGAGAACGTTTTAAGGGAAAATTTCTATTTATTCACTTTGCTGCATCTGGAAGAACCTAGTTTGAGCGAAGAGGAAGAAGAGGAGGAAGAAGAAGGAGAAGAAGAAGAAAGGACATCTATGGTAGACAGAGTTAAAAAGAAGAGTAAAATTAAGAAGGAAGAAGAAAAGCCGAAGAAGAAGACGAAGGAACCACCTACGCCGAAAAAGACAGAATCGGAAATAGCCAGAGAAAAAGAACTCGCAGCTAAGATGGAAGAAATGAAAGCATTGAAAGAGAAGAAGCAAGTTTTATGGAATCCTTATTTGAAAGACATCGATAATATGGTTAGAGATAAAGTGATGTCGGCAATTAACTTGAATATAATCTTATTCAACTCAGAAACTGGAGATCTTCCTCCTTTGACCCCGTTTCTGGAGTTACTGATGGAACTACACGATCAATTGATCGTTTACGTTCCTTCTGCTAATCTCGAAGACCCGGAAAATTTTTTGACTCAGATGGAAAACATTTTGGAAGAAATTTTCGCCATGGGATCTTATATAATACGAGTAGATCCCGATGATCATGAAAGTTTCTATGATGTAGCTAAAGACGACGAAGAATTGGAAGTCAAACATGTAGAGTTTTGCGGTAGGATAGTTATGGGCATGGAAGCGGCCAACGAATTCATTAAAACTTTCGATCAGTATTCGCATTTGTGGGAAATGGACAGGAATCAGTATCTGCGGGAATTTTTGTTGTACGCTCGACCATTGACCATAGAAGAACAAGAACAACTTAAAGATGAAAACAATCCCAGTCCGATTAAAGAGACTCCGCCAACTATAGAGCAGTTTAAAGACGAAATCGACAGATACGAACAGTTATATAAGAAGGTGGAACAAATTCCCGGTGAGAAGATAATCATGGATGGTAAGTTGTGATTCTTTTACAATATTGGGGATATAGGAGATCTTGGGGTAAATGTAGCACTTTCAAAAATAAGTTTGACCAAAAAATTATCTCTCTAAATATATACTGATCTTAGTGATCTAAGTGACTAAAATGTTAGGTCCCTGAAGGCAGGCCTAAATATTGATTATCGATAGAAATCCTTAGGAAGACCTTAAGGCATGCCTATCTTAAAAATTCCTTAATATTTTATTTGCAATGAAATGTCTTGAGAAACTTCCTTCTGTCATGATTCTATTAAGTGTATATTTGTGTGTCAAACTTTATTAATCCAATTAATTTTCCTGAAATTCCTAAAGCTTCCATAGCATCATAAAGTCTATAAATAGCATGTGTAGTCCTAGATTTTGTTCATTACTGTTGCTGATTTGATCTGTAGTTGGTTTCCGTGGTCTAAAACCTCATTCTCTTTGATGACTTACATAACTTCTAAGGAAAAAATATAAGCAAATGTATTTATTCATCAGGCCTTATACTTAAGGTGCATGTGTACTAAATTTAAAATTTTCGAGTTCAAATAGCGGTACGGAATATTTTGTGTGATCGTAGAAAAAAGTTAAAGGGTGTTGGTTCCAAGAGGTAAATCGTTGTAAAATATTTTAAACTGGTACTTTGTTTTAGGTTGGTTAAGGCTTGATGTGAAACCTTTGAGGCAAGCTATTTTAAATACGATATGCAAATGGGGCATGTTGTTTAAAAATCATTTATATAACAAAGTCATAGACAGTCTAAACGAATTGGAGACGTTCATAGCTGAAGCTATTGCTGCTATGCAGGTCGGTTTTCCTAACCTAACTATTTCCTGTTTAATAATGAAAATCGCTTGCTTTTGGTAAAGTTTTCCAACAAATTAATTGAAAAAAGCTTGTAAATGAATATTTCTTATAGTTGGAAGTTTTTGCTTTGTTATTAATACTATTTTATGCCAATTACTTCCTGAATGTAGTATTTGTTTGCACTTAAAGGCTTACGATGCAATGACACTTATTCTGTTAACAGGTAACTCTTACGGAAGACGACTATGATGGTTTGATACACGTCATGCAATATCTATTTAAAGTAAAAGAAAGGCAAATAGAAACGGACGCCATGTTCGAACCTCTAAAAGAGATTATGGATCTTCTTAAACAGTACGGTTTCGAATTTTCTGAAGAGATTCACGTACAATTGCAAGAAATTCCCGATAGATGGGTCCAATGCAAAAAGGTATGTAGTTTTATTTCTCTTATAGCGGTTTTTGTTCCATTTAGGTTAACTGTAATCTATAGGTTTGTTCCAACAGACTTGAAAATCGTACATTGTATCGTCCAGTACATGCGGAGAGAAAAAAATATTCCAACAAACTTTTGATGTTACAATAAACGGTACACAATTCTGTTCCAACATAAAAATGAATGATCGAGAACCAGTTCATGTACGATCATTTTAGTACAGAGTTTAGGTCATGAATTGGTGTACTGACATGCGCTTTAGTACCTTACTGCTATCGTATTTTATTTATCGTCTTTCAAGTAAAACTTATTCAACTAAATTGTAAATGGAATATTGTATAGGACAAATTAGGAGTGTGAATATTTCGAATATTATTTCAATAAAACTACTTAGGGATCTTACGTCTTCATTATACAAATATTCAGCAGGATATAGGTTTTGCCTGGTTTTACTGATCTTAGAGGGACCTACATCCAGGATAATCCCTGAGGGTTAATAACATCTAGGCTTTAATATTGTTATTTCTTATTACTTCCATACTTGGTCTAGCCTTAACTACTTAATCAACATGTGACCTAGCTACAAACAAACAAAATGTAACTTTAATTTGTCAATCTGACGATGCTGGATTTTAGCGAAACAGCTGTCACCGTTTGAATATTAAATTAGCTTTTAATACGTCACTTTGTGAATATAGTAGGTATACAGCACAAATTTGCAAGTGAACTGAGTTTAATGCAGAATATTTACAACCGGAACTCACTTCAACAATAAAGTCACTGTGAGGTTATGTTTTTAAAGATTTGCTTTATTCTAATTTTATTGTAATTGTGTCTTGCATACTTATTTTATTAACTATAAATAATAGTATATTTTATATTCTTTAAATAAAGACAAAATTATCATTTCTTTACTGTTATTTATAATAAGATATGTATCTTTAGAGTTCTGTTGATGATTTATCTAGTTCTGTTATGATTCCATGATTAACACAATAAACTTTTGTTTACTTTGGTTTTTAGGTAGCTGCCAGTACGAAACAGAACGTAGCGCCACTGCAAACCTTGCAAGTTGTTTCGATTAAACGTCGAATCAACCTGTTCGATATCAGGCAATCGATGTTTAGAGAAAACTTCAAAAAATTAGCATTCTATAGATGGGATTGCAAAAATGTCTACGATCTACTAGACAAAACGAACAACCAGCTAACTTCTTTGGAAAAAGAAAGGGATACGCTGGAAGACCAATCTAATCTGTTCGAATTAACATTCCAGGAATTTAAACCTATAAAAGTTGCCAGGTAAGACGAAACCATAGATCTATTCGGTGTTTAATCTAGCCGGAAGTGCCGGAGGGTGATTCTGAGCGTAATTTCGGCATGTCATGGCGAAGTCGAAATGCGACTGTGCGCACCTAGCGGAGCTATGACGAAGTGAGCGTATGACGTCATTAAATTGCGATTAGTCCAAATTAATTTTGACTGGACCATTAGGGGTTGACATGAGAATTTAGAAATGTATTCTTCATGACATTTAGATACATTTGTATTGTGATGATGATGTATTGTGAAAATTTCATCCCTACCTTTACCCCCCCTTTAAGTGACAGTTACAACCCCTAATTTTTTTAATGGGAAGTATAGACTTGTCATATATCGTTTGAAAGGTCTCTTCATTCTCTATCCAAAAATTTAATTGTTGTTTGCTTTTCCACACTGTATATACTTATGTATGAAAAGCTGTATTTTTGGCATCAAATATTTCCGTTTTCGGAGATTCCGTTTGAACTTTTAAAAAAATAGTCTCTTTGATTAAAAATTTTCCTAATAATTAAAACTTTCACTTAATGCTAAAATATCTAAATATGTACACTAACACCCACATAAATAAGTAAACAGGTTTCGGTTCACAGTAGGCTTATAAACGCTTTGTTTACTTTGATGTATTTGGTAGCATGACATATTCAATATATTAATTAATTTAATATACCATAATTCACGTCTGCATCAGATAAAAAATTAAAATAGCATTATATATCGAATTTTTATTAAAGAATATTTTTAAACATAGCTATACCTAAAAGAAGCCTAAGCTAACATAAATACTATAACTATTATTTTTAAAAATTGTTGACAGTTCAGGATTTTGCTGATTAGCTAAATCTTCCTGTCATTGATGAAACTGACATTTGTGACCAACTAAAAAATATGCAACTTAGCACATGCCGTTGATTGTTGAATTTTTTCCCACTACACTAATGAAGCATGGGTGACCATGGACTTGATAATCGTTTGGTATGACCAGAAGATTATTTTCAAGCCCCAAGTCTTCCCAAATGTCCTGCGGCAAGTCCAGCTCGCCACTAAAGCTTTTGATAAGATTTTTTCCAAATGATTGTTCCAAGTTAGCTTTTGATCCAGGATCACTCCTATATAATTTACCTCTTTGGAAAATTTTAGTTCAATATTTTTCATGGTTGGAGTGGTTAGAGAGTATCTGATTGGCCTGATTGACCTTAAGCCCTTCTTTATCATGCTTTATCATGCGTGCCCCTAATAGTTACGACCAGGTCACCTGCACACCCTTGAATCGTAAAATCAGAGTTATGCAGCTTTGGCAGAAGGTCATCGACGACCAGAAACTACAGCAGATGCGATAATACTCCTCTTTGAGGACATCCTTTCGCGCTGCGGCCACGGTCACCGACTCTCCTCCTTTGATGTATTTAAACGAGCTGTTATCAAAAGCACCCTCTATGTGAATAAAAGCGCAAAGGGCTCTCTCTTTAGCCACTATTGTCTTTTCTATGTTTTCATTTAAGCATTGTGGAGCAGTTATAGTGGATTTGCATGTTTGATAGGCAAACTGCCTTTGTAAAGCGGTGATCTCGCAAGATTTTTGCTTCTTATATAATGATCTATTAGTTTCTCCATAGTTTTAAGGAGAAAAGAGGTAAGACTTATGGGGTGATAAGACTTTGAATCGTCCATGGAATGTCTCCCTGTCTTGGGTATAAAAGCCACCTTTGCCTCCTTCCAGGCCTTGGGTATGTATCCGAGGATAAGGCTGGCTTCGAAAAGCCGTTGTAAATACGGCTGTAACAGAGGGAACCATTTTGGAGTAAGGCTGGAATAATTCCATCCTTACCTGGCGATTTAATAGGTTCGAAGCTTTTAATTGTCCATTTAATTTTGTGAATAGTTAAATTGATCGTACTAACCCTTACTTTTTAGAAGTCCATCTTACTAAAAATAATAAAAAACTCTTTGTTTCACAAAACTTCAACTATTTATTTAAAAAATTTAATTTAATTTTTTAAATAAATAGTGGAAGTTTTTTTTATTATTCTTTGTGAATAGTAAAGATTTTATCGACCAGATATCTATTACCCCTGTGGAGTCTACTGCGAGACTCTTTTGGTTGAGAGCTTGGTAGATTATCTTCTAATTTCCACTGAGATCAAGGAAAGTGAGTCTGTAATAGCAATATTAGACTTTCTGCTTTGTCTTCAGTATATTCTTCGTTCGACTTTGTAAGTAAGCCGAATATTGTGGTCTTTTGCGAGTAGTAATGTGTATATAGTTTGACGACAAATATTCTAAAAGGTACTCACCTCGTTTGGTTATATCTGTGCTTCCTCATACAGTGTGGTGTGCATTAGCATCACAGCCCAGAATAAAGTCCGTCTCCTGCAACAACTCATGAGTCTTTGGACTCATGAGTTGTAAGGTGGTTTTTCAGTAGAATAACCGGAGAAGTAGGCCGAAGCAATAACAATCTGCCTTTTGCCTGCTTCTGTTGGAATTTCCATTATAGTGGTTGCCAAATCCGCCGTGATGAATTCTGGAACAGTTACAAATTTAATATTTTTATCGAGCAACAGAGCTGCTCGTGGATTGTCAGAATTGTCACAATATAGTAACTTACCTGATTTAAAAGCAAGGCCTTGTATTTGTCCTTTATTGATCCAAGGCTCCTGTAGGAGTCCTATAGCCAAGTTTTCCTCAATAAATCGTCTTCTAGGCACGTTAGTTGCGGTTTTTGAATGTTGAAGGTTTATTTGGAGACACTTTAGCCGTACGGATTTTAGGAGTTTGTATTCCTCATTTTGAGGCGACTTTACAGCGCCCTCTTTACAGGAGTCGATCATCTACATGGCCACATTTTGTTCTTGGTCCATTAATGATCCGACGAGAAGCTAGGGAAAGGTAGATCACCTGTCACAGGAAGGTCAATTTAAACCGAAGTTCGCCAGCTGCTTCGGAGTTCGCATAAGAGCAGTTAAACTACCCTCTTACCAAGCTTGGAACTAGTCTTCCTTTTAGCTTTATCTTTCAAATCAATCCATACCTAAAAAGCTTACTTTATTATTACACTTTTGAGCAAGTAATGGCAATATATTACAAAGACTCCATCCAAAAATTGCTTTATACATGTAAAATAGTTGTACTTACTCTCAGCTATGTTTGGTTTGTTTTCCTTGCCCCATTAAACGTTTAACTTGATGCTTAAGATTTCCCACATAGCTTTCCTCTTCTGTTTTTCATACTTTCCCAGAAGTTCTTCTATGAAAGATCCTCTTCCATATAATCCCACATCACTTCCTTTTGCTAAAAAGACATTTTGGTTATACCGTCGCCTTTGTCTTCCAAATAATTAATTTTATTTAATATAATAATAAAAAAAAAACAACCCCAACATAAAAAACCAATGAACTTAACCTTAACACCATAGAATAAGGTTCATATATGCGTAACACAATACACGTGCTACAAGCACTAAGAGAATTTCGAGTCGAAATTACACTTAGAATCAGAGCCCTAGACTGTGTTGGTTACCAAGTACGTCTGTATATAAGAATATCAAATTCTATAAATTAGCGATGGGTATCAATGAGTTTATCTATATTTTATTAGCTTTATAAGCATATGTTCTAAGATAAAAATGTTGTTCATTAACAGGAAGGAAATACGCCAGATTAAACAGCTGTGGGATTACGTGAACGTAGTGATGTCTTGTCTGGAAGAATGGAAAGACACAGCTTGGAAGAAGATCGACGTGGAAGGCATGGAAATGGAATGCAAGAAATTCGGCAAGGAAATCAGGCAAATGGACAAAGAAATTAAAGGTTGGGATGTGTACATTCAACTGGAAGCCACCATTAAAAATATGTTGACGTCATTGCGAGCGGTCACAGAGTTACAGAATCCAGCGATAAGAGAAAGACATTGGATACAGTTAATGCAAGCCACGAAGGTAAGTTTGTTGAACCCATAATGAAAAGAAAATATTATAATTAATCTTCTGTTTCCTAATCCTCAAAATACCCTACATATCGTACCAGTAAGAAAGTCTCATCTGATCTACCTAGTTTGACTTTGCACTTCTGGCTATATCTCGGAGTTATGGAACTTTAGCACCTTTCCTATCTATAAGGACCGCTTTTTTGTTCCTCTCCATGCCAGTATGTCCAGGCGCCCATAGTATTATAGATGATGCTTGTCATCTACAGGCTGCCCCATAACGACTTTCACCTAGAAGTTTATGGGGAACGGATAATACGAAATTTGGTATAAAGGGTTTTTTGATACTTCAACTAAAATATTTTCAAATTTAAAGCATTACCGGTATCAGAAATGGGCACTATTTCAAATGGAATACTACATTTTTTTCTCATGTTCGAACGGGTCCTCCTCAGAACTCATTTATCTTCCATCCTCAGAACTCATCTCTTATCTTCCATTCTCCCGGTCCTTTCACATTACATATCAATCTCCCCAGCCATGCCGCCCGAATTTTCGCCTTCTGCACTGCCTTCGACATGTGGTTTTTGAACGATAGCTGGCTATCCAACCACACACCTAAGTATTTCACCGATTCCTTCTTCGCCTTGCTACATCCCATCACCAGTAATCCCACTGTCTTCTTTTCGGCTACCTCTAATCCGCAATACTCTATCTTTTCCATAATCTTTCTACACATTTTCTCCGCCTTTCTTTCTATCTTTGCCTCTCCCTTTGCGTAACATACCAGGCACAAGTAAGTAAGTAAGTAAGGTTAGGTACTTAAAATTTACAGTTTTAGAGAAATTTAAGTTTTTTAAAAAAACATGCCGAAAATACGCTTATTAAAATATTAATTATTTCAATTAACTAATTGATTAAATTTAATAATTATTACATCGTTTTGCACCTCAGAGCCTACATTATAAGTGTTTAAATAAGATTCTGTCCAATTATAAAGAGAAAGGTCCAGATAGATAGATAGATGGAATAGAATTTTAGTGGAGATTTGATCATTTCCTCCTAAAGGGATTAACAAAAGATAGATATGGTCAGATTTAGGATTTAAGATCCTCTGCAGGACTGGGGTGGCGTTGTTTTGAGTGGGAGTCGTATTGTCCATGTTTGGGGAGATTGTTGTTTATGTTGTGATTGGAAGAAAATGGCTCGAAGCGACAGATGAGTGTCTGTTGGGGGTACCGAGGTCTGTTGAGGCGAAAAGTAGAATAATTCGCAGTCAGCCATCCGGTAAGGGTTACAGGAAACCACAGAAAACCTATAACCTATAACCTGACAGAGCACAGGAAGTTAGCAAAGCTAACGGGATAGTTACTCTAGGGTTTTGTAGAAAAAGATGATAGATATTTTGTTGTATCCCCCTGAGATGGGAGACAGGTTGCGGGATTAGCCCCGGTTTTGGGTGTTAGCGAATCGCTAGGGGGTACCCAAAAAACCTAATTTCCGCCATATATTACAAACACATAAAAATTGATATAGGAAAGTTAATACAAACTTACCTTATTTTTCTATGGGAAATCAAATATATAAATAAAAAAAATGGGGGCTGCAATTAAATTAATTAATGATCGTTTTCGCAAGTTAAAATTTAACTCAATTTGATTAATGATTACTTTTTTGGCATGAAAAACTTAAATTTCTCTAGAACTGTAAATTTTAGGTACCTAACCTTACATAAAGTGGCCATTCAATTTAATCGCCTAACCCAGAAAAGAAAACAAAATGTAATATTCCATTTCAAATGGTAAAGTTGGTGTGAATTTACGAAATAACCGGAAGTGCTATAAATTTGAAAATATTTTAGCTAAATTCAGATAGTATCAAAAGTATACCAAATTTTACTGATCTTGTATTGCATCGTTCAATAAGTCCTGGGACTAACCCAGAGATGGCGTGATTCTTGTCAAATCAACCTTATTTTTTAAAAGTACCAACCTTCAAGTGACATGTGTCAAAATTTCATGTCAATAGAACCATAAACAACAAAGCTACTATGGTGAGAGTGACGCTCCTGTTGCATTTGTTCAAAAAATGGAAAAAAGGAATATCGTGTGTTAATAAAACATTGCAATGGCTTAAAAAGTGTTATCCAGACTCTGCTCCATCGAAAACAACGATTTTTCGGTGGTATGCTGATTTCAAACGCTTGCGAACTGATACAAGCAGAACGCTTGGACAAATGAAGCAGTAACTCCGGGAAATATTAAGCAAGTTTTGAAAATAGTGATGGATGACCCCAAAACGAAAGTTTCTGAGATTGCTGAGATCGTGAACATATTGACTGGAATGCGTTTACGATTTTACATGAAAAATTGGGCATGAAAAAGATATTTTCCAAGTGGTTGCTGCGCTTGCTCATAGTTGAACAAAAGCAACAACGAATAGACGATTCAGAGACCTGTTTGGCATGGTTTACTCGCAATAAACAGGATTTCTTGCATCGGTATGTGACAATGGACGAAACATGGATCCACCATTACACTCCAGAGTCGAATTGGCATTCAGCTGAGTGGCGTGCAGCCGGTGAGAGTCGTCCGAAGCGTCCGAAACGCAACAGGCACCTGGCAAAGTCATTGCGTGTTTTTTGGAACGCGAACGGTATAATTTTTATCGACTACTTTGAAAAGGGAAGAACCATCAATAACGACCATTACATTGAGTTATTGGTGCGTTTGAAGGACGAAATCGTGAAAAAACGACCCCGCACATGAAGATGAAAAAAATCATCTTTCATCAAGACAATGCACCGTGCCACAAATAAATGAAAATAATGGCCAAATTGAAGAAGTTGGGCTTCGATTTGCTTCCCCACCCAGCATACTCTCCAAATCTGGCCTCCAGAGACTACTGGCTCTTTGCTGATCTCAAAAGGATGCTCCAAGGAAGACGATTTAACTCGAAGTAATAGCTGAGACTGAAGCTTATTTTGAAGCCAAGGAGAAATCCTTCTACAAGCGTGGTATCGAAAAGTTAGAAAAGCATTGGAATGATTGTATCGCACTTAAAGGTGATTATGTTAATGAATAAAAAAGAATTTTTCGAAAAAACGTGTTTTTCCTAGTTATTCCCTGGACTTATTGAACGATTATTATCCGTTCCCTATAAATTTCTAGGTGTAGGTTAATATGGGACAGCTTGTATACTAATTTTGTTAAACAACATTATAAAACATTTTTATCGACAAAACGTAGTTTTTTCTTTCTTTTTCATTTAATGTAAAAAGTAGAAAAGTAATCTCAATGAGATGTTTATAAAAGTTGTAGGTAGATAAAATAGGAAAAAAAACAGAGATCGGGCCAGTTTATCGAGAAAATGCTTTTTTAAAAAAATTTCATATTGACGAAATTTTTTTATTATATAGAACTAAACTTTGTTCAAAAAGTCCTTTTTATGTATTTTAATTTTTTGATGTCATAATTTGCTAAATATGCACGCCCTATTGCTTGGCCTAATAGGCCCAAGTTATCGCTAAACTTTAGCCATTATGAGATCCGATTTATTCCTTTCCCATTCGCCTCTTTATGGGAATAGGGCGGTTAATGGCTTTTGCTAGTTGTACTTTGGTTGCATTGCATCTGGTTCCATCTCCATTTGTACGCTTAAATGGACATCCTGTTCCACAATACTGGAAAACTATTTATTTTATAAACACAAATGAAATGGGCTCCGTATTAGAATAACTATTTGGTAGAATTCTAATCTTATTATTAAAAGGAATATGAAGAGCAGTGCTAAAAGATCAAGTACTTACAAAAGTATTTTTCCTAAAATAAGTTGTCGATGTCAAATAGACAGAAATATGAATAATATTAAAATAGGTACATACTTCAAAGAACTACATAAAGCTTAAAAATAGATTAAAATCATGTACATTTATAATGAATAAGAATATAGTAGGGGAGAGGCTTGTACCTTGAACCGGATTTTTTTGAGCGTCAGATATTTTCACATTTTTAAATTTTATGCTTAACTTTTCGGGCAAACTTGTAGCTTACATACCATGAAAAACTATATTAAAAGATCATTGTAATATAACAAAACTAAACACATTTGTTTGAATGTTATTCATTGAGAGTCTTGTACCTTGAACCATGCGTAGAAATTAAAAAATAAATGCAAAATAAGTTGCTATTCAACACTGAACTTCTCAAAATCTAAATGAAAGACATGCATCCCGTTTTGCCTCTCCGACAATCCAGCCTGACGTAGTGGTGCAAGTTTTAGTAAAACGTCTCCAATATCAATTTCAAATTGTTGACCACTTGGACCAGAAAATTTCTTGCTGGTGGGAATTCTCTTCAGATACTGGACTTTTAAACAGGGACTTACAGCAGTTACTTGTGCAACATAAAAATGTATCTTTTTTTCCCCATTAATTTGGTGAGACAAATATCACCGGCTGCCAAATCAGAAATTTGTACTCCTTTCGGTTCATCCTGGCACTCTTCTGCGCTATCCATATCGATGACATCTTCAACGTCTAAGTCTGAATCGTCATCATAAACAACAATGTCATTGTCATCTGAAGATGAGGACGACGATGACGATTGCATCACTTTCCGTATACCTAACAGTTTTTTTCTTTGCTTCTTCCTTTCTTGTTTTTTTTTCTTGTTACTCATAGCTTCGATTTCTGTTTTCTCAGGTGTATCAGTTAGAATTCGGCATTTTCCTCTTTTTCGTCCTTTTGTCGAAGTAAGTCTTGGAGCCGCTTTCGGAAATGCACGAATTATTTCAGGGGAGATGATTGTATGTAAGGTGGATGGAGTAACATTTTTTGTGGAAGAAGTTGTGCTTGATGTAGACTAAGTAGTGTTTGGTGTGGATGGACGAATATTGGGAGAGGTTGTAACCATATCTGATGCACTAGTAGCAAGATTTGTTGGTACGGATGCTAGTTGTGAAGATTGAGCTCCTTGGGATGTAGATGGTGCGTTATATGGCCGATCAGTTAATGATGATCCCATGAACTCATGCTCTTGGAAGATATTCTCATTAAAAGGCCATATACCAGATACTCTAAAACCGGATTGAGTGTTTGAAGGTGTAAATTCTAAAGGGTAGGCTATTCCTGATATTTCGGCCACATCATAAATCGAAATGGGTTTTCCAGGGTGGCAACGCATCCAGTCGGCACATGCCGTGTTGTAATATGTCTTGTATGGACCAAATAAGCTTCGGTCTAGCGGCTGGAGCTTGTGGCTTGTGTGTGGGGGTAGCGTAAGCGTCACTATTCCATTGCCTCTTGCAAAATTTATTGCTTCGATGGTTATGTGACTCTCGTGATTATCGAGGATTAGTAGCTCCTTATTATTTGGAGAACAGTTCACATGTTTCACAAAGTGGTGAAGATACTCCATAAAAATTGTTTTGTTTGACCACCCGCTAGGGTGAGTAGATCCAATCGAACCAGGAGGTGCGCCTTTAACCATAAAGTCCTTAAAATGAACTCTCGGAAATATATATATATATATATAAGGGTGGCACACTGTTTCCTATAGCATTCACGCATGCAATCAGAGTCACGTTGATGCCTCTCTCGCCTGAAGTTGCACTTCCAACCTGCTTCACTCCTTTAGGGGCTAAAATCTTGTCTGAAACCAAAAGCAGAATTTATATTAGGCTGAAGATTTTCTAAAGATTTCAAAAACAAAAATGCGTGAAAAATATGTTTGGGTAAAATTTACCTGGCATGTGAACATTTGTGTTTCCACTTTTATCTAAATTGTAGATTTTATCAGCGGTAAACTGATACTTTTCAATACACCCCTTGAACTTTTCAAAAAATGTAGCAAAATTATGTTTATTGAAGCTAGTGGACCGGGCTAAGCTTGTCGCTTGTGGTTTTCTTAAGCTTACTGTTTGCTTGCGCTTCACAAAATCCAAATACCACTGCTTTCCTGCCCGTCCTTTGTTTTCCCAAGAAGTTGGAACAGTTTTATTGTTTGCTTTTGCAAAATCGTAGGCGAGAATCTGAAGATCTCGACGAGTAAGGCCATAATGCATATGAGACGCTGCAACAATATACTCGCATAAGCTCTGTTCTTCAGCTTCCAAAAAACTTTGTGAGTGGCACAATTGTTATAAGATTTGTAAGGCACATTTTGATCAAGTTGGATCAAAAATCTTTTTAAAGTAGATCGGTACACTTTAAAGTCTTTGGATGCAGTACGCAATGAACTTTGCTTATTTCGTACTGCTTTTGCTGCGACTTGTAACGCGATAAGGTCGGGACAATTCCTTTTTATGCCGTTTTTACTTCGTGGCATATAAAACAAGAAAATCTCAAAATTATTGAATGAAATGAAAAGATTAACACTGGGCTTGTACCTTGGGCCATGGCCCAAGGTACCAAACATATTAACGGTCCAAGGTACAAGCCTGTTAACTTCAACAAGGAATTATTTTTCTAACCTACAAAAAGCGACAATAAAATGAAAATAATCAAAATAATTCGTCTACATACATAACTTCAACATAAAGCATGAGGCAGTCCTATTCATGTATTGTAAAAATTGAGAATAAAGATTAAAGTTAGGTAAAAATACTTCTCACAACACAACTGCTTAACACAGATCACTGAAATTACCTAGAACGCCTTTGGTGGTGGATATGTTAACTAACAAGCAAAACTGATCGAGATTTACGCGGTAGATTTGGAATTCTAATGATGGTTCAAGGTACAAGCCTCTCTCCTAAAATTAAAACAAAAAACGTTGCACGTCATAATTGTGATGTTGCCATATATGAAAACTAGTAAGCAAAGTCAGGATTTCTCAATTTTAATAATCAGAGAACTTAAAAATATACCATAAGACAGTAATAATTATACATACAGTTCCCGGATACGATTGTCGCCAAACTTGAAATTGTGTGGTATTTTCGATTACTTTTGTCTTTCAACTAGCATGAGACATATTTTGTCGAATAGCAGGAGCTGGCAAAACCGCTTTAACGAACGATTCTCAAATATTATGTAGAAGTTTTGGTTTTTTGAAAGTTATATTTGTATTTGTGTGGTAGATTGAATTGTTATTTGTCACACAAGGTTTAGTTGCATTGTTTGGATGTTTATTATAGACGAAAACATTATCTAAACTCTCAGGATGTTCATAGACATTTGTCGTGTCTCTTAGATGTCTCCTTTCCAATCTTCAGCATTTCTCTTCGATCTTCTTCTTCTGCCTCTTATATAAAATTTGCTTATACCAAATCCATTTCACAAAAAACAACAAACAAGGCAAGAACAAAATAAGTAGGATGGAAAAATTACTGTTAGATAGGTTGAAAATATAAAATTTCCCGAAATGTTTTCAGATTCAATAGTACATATTTCTCTATATACGAACTCGCCAAAAGCTTTTTCGCTGATTTTCTTCGACAAAGAGGATTTCTCACATGCAACAAAATGTCACGGTTTGAGAATAGGGTCCCAGGTATGGTATAATATTCTTCTTTCTCCACTAAAGTGGGGAAGAAAGATGACATCTAGGCTATTGATTATGTCATATAAAAAGGAACTAAGAAGTTTTGATTGCAGGAATCGTTAGGTTATAAAGGAAGAAAAAACCGCAGAGTGCTATTAAATTAAAGGGTGGAATTTGAAAATAGGGGCGAAAAGGCACTCCTGTTGATTTTTTAATATATCTCGTGAACAAAGCAAAATTTCAGTATATGATATATAAAACTTTTTGTAGAAAATTAAATTTCCAATAAACGAAGTAAATCATCAATATCTCAAATGTGACTAATGGGAAACCAAATGAAAAACCCAAAGTCTATGTCACAGAATTTTATTCTTTATGTTGATGGAAAACAATAATATCAACTAGTGTCGGCCTAACATTGAGGCCATCAGCAGGCTATAAAAAAGATTATTTAGGGGTGCAAACCACAAAGAAAAAAGAAAAGAAAAATCATACCCTGGTGTAAAAATCAAAACAAATATAAATATAAGGACCACAATAAAATTACAAACATTTTCAGACAAACTAACAGATAAAAATTAAAATAAATATAAGAACATGTAGGATAAAACGTATAAAATTTGTGGTCTAAAATTAACTTTTTAACTTTTTATATGTTTAAAAAAAAAGAAAAATGGGGGGGGCGAGTTCAACATAGACATATAGATTTAAAAACTTTCCAGTGTAACTGCAGTCCGACATAACAGAGGGCAAGAAGAATAAGTCACAAGAAGAAGAACAAAAGATTAGTGGGGTTATGTTGACAATAACAATTAAGATTAATTTAAAATGAAGATAAACAATATAGTAAAATGTATGAAGCTAATTAGTCACATTAGAAAGAAAGCAAAACCAATTATTGAAGAAAGTAGACAGCAGAAAACAAATAATGGAAATATGGAAGACAAAGTGAAATCTGTTACAAAACACATAGGGAAGACTAAGAGATATGTAAGGGTCCTTTGGTCTCAACTGTTCATTTAAACATACAACTGTACTGTCTCTTGATGCTTCATTGATCTCTGAAATTGTAAAATATCATTTCGATTGGAAATTTAATTTTCTACAAAGAGTTTTAAATACCATATATCAAAATTTTACTTTGTCAACGGGGTATATTGAAAAAACCAAAAGGGGTGCCTATTTACTCCTATGTTCAATTTCCACCCTGTAATTTAATGACCCATCGAACGAGTCCTGTAATAAAAACCCATCAACGTCCCTGTTTTTAAGACATAATCAATAGCCTAATCATGGTGACCTAAAAAGGGATAGAAACCGATATGATCCAATTGACAAAGCAGTTATGACTTTTCTGCCAAGCGTCAGTTTAGTTTCCTGTCATAGTTGCAATGGAATCATGAAACCGTGTGTAACTTATTTATATTATTTCTCGAATTTCATCCAATCTATGTAAAAAATGACCATTGTTAGATTTAGTATAAAAAGCTTAAAATATTTTCAATACTGTTTACACTTCTTTCATTTATTAAAAGTTATTTCCAACACCAATGATTTAACAGCTGAAAACTAACTTTGATCCGTTTTTTCATAAAAACGGTAGCAAAAATCATTCCAAAAACTATTTTATTATTCAAAACTCGTTCAACTTCAAATCAACTTTAGTGAAAATTCCCCTCTCTGAAGTAACAGGTGTCTTCGATTTTTTTTAAAATATTTTCATTTTCATTTTATTAACTAATTTCTAACCAAAGCAAATTCTAGAAAATAAAAACACAATTTATATTTCAATTCAATAATTTTTTAAAATTGGTATTTATTCATTTTGACTGCTAAAATGTGTTTAGAATATTCAGGATAGGTAATTTGTTACCTGTCATATTTTCCTCTATCAGATATTTAGGGAATTATTGAACATCGTCCTATAAGGTAATCCCTTAATAGAGTTAAGCCTTATTTAAATAAAGTAAAACCTTAAATGTCAGAGTAGAAATTGAGTTACTGGAACTCCCTCGTTAAATTGACAGTTTTAGGAGAGCGATGTTTTTTATTTCTAATCTCTAATTTCTAATATAAAAATCTAATTGTATTTGTGTCTTTTATTGTTTCCTAAAAAAAAGGTTCAAATCTTGGTGATTTTTTATTGTAATTTTTATAGAGGTTTGACAGTCGAACATATTTTATAATTTAAACTTTGAAGATTTAAGGCGAATTCATGCAAGCAAAGATTAAAACCAAGATTAATTTAAAAACAGAACTAGAGAACATAAAACCATGTAATTTAATGTAGATATTTTGCAAGGAAATGAGAAATGGCATATTTATTAGTTTTAGTTTAAATCTTAGTTTCTGATATAAACATCTACATTACATTACTTTTATTTATATTCTTAGTTTTACTTTTGAACTAATCATAGTTTTAATTTCTGCTTGCATGAAACCTCCTATAATTAAAAGGAAAACAGACAATTTCAGCACTATAACGACACAAAACAAAACCCCAACCGAATATAGTTACACACATATTACTTAAGTTGAGAAACTTTTTTTATAACGTTAGATTTGGCAAATTAGGGAAATAAGGAATCCTTAAATGCAGTATCCAGTCGTAAATAAAGGAAGGCAGTATTTTATTATAGTTCACGTATTAAATACTTTCTAATGCGCATGCGTAACTGTCATTTTCGAGACGACCATAATAAGGCGTTTACCTTATAGCGTTTCCAATAATTCCCTATTGTTGTCTGCAATTACTATTATGTTTTAAGAAAATACTTCAAGAAGTTGTTAAATTGGTTCGTTTGCTTTCTCATAGGTGGCGGAGCGATTACCACCGCATTATACAGTGAGTAATAAAGCAATGCCTATTTTTTTAGCATGCGATCATGTTTAGTTTAAGGTGTTCACACATTTTAAGAACCACTTTCGGTCTATACATTTTTATATATTGCATGAGGCTTCCATTTTTATACTTTTTTATTATCTACAAATAAATTTTGCACAAACTGTGACTTTTTTTTATAAACCCCAACCTTAAATATTTCCAACACTAACAAACAAGCATGTTTGAGTATTTCAGCCATTAACTAGAAATTCTAGATCCGCAGCAGCTGGGAAACTATTAGAGAATTGCTTCTGGCAAGATAATCTTGTAATTGCGTATCGACATTTTCTTGAAATTCATCCCTAACTCGATAAACAGTTATAGTGTACTTCTATTTCTTTCATTGCAATTTTTAGTTAGCTTTTATTAACTTATAACGATATAGTTACGAGTAATGATTCTAGAAATTCCTCAGAAATTACTAACTACAAAACCAATTTTTAGTTATTTGTTTTATTCAGTAGGGATGTTGATCGTCATTTAATGCCAGTTGATTACAGCATTTACTTGTCGAAAATCAATAAGAAATTGGAATTAAAAAATTGTAGTCATATGATATATTTCATTGTAACAATCTGATTTATTGCTAACCTGTTTGATGTTAAACTCAGGCTCATTCTATTCAAATTTAGCCAGATTCTAATACATTTTGGTAAAAATTATATTTTTTCATTACTAGCCTCTGAACATACCTTTATTGCCTTTTGTTGAGTGTTTTTTTCGGGCTGAGATGGAAAAACTTATGTTCGACCGGGTCCTCCTCAGGACCCGAACAGTGTTGGACTCATGACCGCTAGGTCCCTATTCTTTGAGACCCTAAGGCTATCAACCCAACCGTTCATTTTCCCCAACCTTTCTTTGTTCCTCTAAATGCCCTTCCGATCGATATCCTCCACATCCTTAAGGATAACTGCTTCGTTTTTTTTATCCTTCACTCTTCCCTTTTCCGTGTATAATGTCACCCTAGTCCCTCTTGTGCTAGCATCTTCCTCAATATCCCCACGCTATCGCCGCTTCCTAAACATCCGACCCAGTAGCTCGTAGACTTTCTTTCATCTCCACTATCCCTTTCCATCCGACACATACGTCCTTCTTGATTAATTCTTCTTAATTCTAGCTCTAGAACCTAACTTTAACGAATTTTGTTGAGCTAGTAAAGTTGTTAAGTTATAACCAAGGTAAAAAAATACAGGGACTACTTGATTAGAACTAAATCTCAATCCATTTGACAGACCCATGCAAAGACAAAGTGAAAAAAATATTTTTCCTTATTTACCTATTCAAAAATGAAAATCAATTGTCCTATCCATGTATGTTCATACATTTTATAGACAATACTATTATTAAATCAAAACAAAAATTATTGGATATTTTATTGGTTGCCATATTATCATGTCAATGTCACGGGAGTGACTGGTGACCCATCAAAAATTTTTATTAGATTTAAAAACTAATATTTAAAGAAATAGAATGTCAGTAATGAAAAAATGCTAAATGAGCCACGGTAGAAAAGTGTATTATTGTCTAAATCATTAATGGACTTACTTTTTTACATTGGCGTATATGTGATGTAATGAGTTTCAACTCTAAATATTGTACTTTGCAATTTTACATTTTGTACATTTATTTTTTTGGGTACTGGATGTCACAAGGCTTTTCTGCACCTTCACTATTTCTTTTGTGGCCACTGCGTACCAGTTCTATAATTTTTTTCCTTTAGCTTGACCATCATCTTTTAGAACCGTTGTACACGGCAAATATTTATACTAAACGTAAAACAAATAGAGTTGAACATCGTATGGGGATGTGACCATGAACATAAACTCAAACTAGACTGCTAATTGTCATATCTACCACTGCAAGAATTCATACAAATTAAATTTATGAAAAGGACGAACATTTTATTCATAGGGGAAGTGTTATTGCCTCTGCTGTGGTCCCTGGTCCTCAACGACCTTCTGTCAAAGCTGCATAACTCTGGTTTGACGATTCAAGGTTATGCAGATGACTTAGTCGTCACTATTGGGCAAGCCTGATAAATGTATTTCAAATGTAATGCAAATTACCCTAAATATCATGGAGAAATGCTGCAGTCAGTTAACGTACATCCTGGCAAAATATTTTGATATCCTTCACACTCTCTAACCGCCCCAACTATGAACAATATCGAACTAAACTTTTCCAAGGAGGTAAAATATCTAGGAATGATCCTGGATCAAAAAAATTATCTTCTGGTCATACCAAACGATTATCAAGCCCATGGTCACATTTGCTTCATAAGTGGGCAAAAATTCAACAATCAACGGCATTTGCTAAGTTGCAGAAAGTACAACGACTGGCTTGTCTGGGAATAACAGAGGCAATGAAAACGTGTCCCATAACAGCCTTAGAAGCGTTGCTAGATCTACCTCCGCTGCAATTTTGCTTTATAAAGGAGGCTGCAACTGCAGCTTACGACTGCAACAGTCATAAAACCAGGTGATTTGGTTATCAAATCCCAACGTAGCTTCTCAAAAAACATGTTTTTGACGTCTCTTGTTCCTAATCTATAGACTGAACTATTGCTAGTCTTTTGTACCATGTTTAGTTTTTTTATTTGTTTGGCAGAAATAAGCTGCGTCAAAAAGTTAAGTTTTATTATTTATTGTACATAATCTTAAGGTTTTAATCCACTGCTGCGTTTTTAATTTAAGAAGTTTTGATAATTTCAATGAGGATATCAAGCAAAATGGAGTTACTAGAGTTACTACTTTCACCTTTGTTATTACTTTCACCTTTGTTTTTTAGGTTATTTTAATTGAACATAACCGTTCTAACGAACTTTATAACATTTCGAAAATGAATTTCTTTGAACAGGTTAGATTCGTGATGACTGACGAAACAACCTTGCGAGATCTCCTAGCTTTGAACCTACACGAATACGAAGAAGAGGTAAAGACTATCGTGGATAAATCGGTGAAGGAAATGGCCATGGAGAAAGTACTCAAAGAATTGAACGCCACCTGGAGCGTCATGGAATTCGAATTCGAAACTCACGAAAGAACGAAACTTAGGGTACTCAGACTTAACGAGGAAGTCATCGAGATGTTGGAGGAAAATCAGGTTGCCCTGCAGAACATGATGACGTCTAAATTTATTGATTTCTTCTTGGACGAAGTCTCCGACTGGCAGAAAAAATTATCCAACGCCGATCAAGTCATAAACGTTTATTTTGAGGTAAACCTTTTCCATAAATTCTTTTTCCTTGGCCCACGGTCCTTATTTTGTTTCTGTTTAGGTACAAAGAAAATGGATGTATCTGGAAAGTATTTTCATAGGATCTGAAGATATAAGAAATCAGTTGCCGGAAGATTCAAAGAGGTTTGATAAAATAGACAGGGACTTTAAGGACGTCCTGAGGGATATGTCGGCTACGCCGAACATAGTCAAATCTACGAACAAACCTGGTTTAAATGAAAAGTTAGATGCTTTATTGGCAGAATTAACATTGTGCGAAAAAGCTTTGAATGATTATTTGGAAACCAAAAGATTGGCGTTTCCCAGATTTTATTTCGTATCATCTGCCGATTTACTTGACATATTATCGAATGGAAATCAACCTGATCTTATACAACGACATCTGACCAAATTGTTTGATTCTTTGGGACGCTTGATTTTCGAGGCGCAAGGTAGGTACAAGTTTCTAACAGGTATTTTGTAAGTCTTTCATTCGACATTCGGCACACATGTCGATACTACCTGAGTTGTCCTTTTGAGATTTTGTCGTTTATTGGCTCTAGCTGTAAATGTTGAATAATTGTTTTATTTCTGATTTTGTCCATTGCTTTTATGTTTTTAATTCTTCGCAGGAATCTCATTTCTGAGGTATTGATTAGTGCTTTTCCCGCTCTTTTGGAATCTCTCTTTTTCCTAGAAATGTAGTCGTTATTGTACTAAATATATTTTTGGTTCTTCCCAATCTCTCGTTTATTTCTTGGTCCTGTATTGCTTCTGTTTCTGCTCCTAAGTAGTTTAAATGCTATACTTATTCCAGCTTCTTCCCATTTAATCATGTGTCTATTCGTAACAACTATAACCATTGCTTTTGGTTGATCCTCGTTTATTTTTACTTGCCGCTCGGCTGAAATAGAGTACTTTCCCGCTACGTATTTCCTTCCTTTCAAAATATATAAATAAGCTTAGAAATTTAATTTTTTCATTACTAGCTTTAGAACCTAACTTTATTGACTTTTGTTGAGGTAGTAAAGTTGTTCATTATTATTCAAGGTAGAAAAATATAGAGTCTACTTGATTAGAACTAAATCTCAATCCATTTGACAGAACTAGGTTAAGGTTATGCAAAGACAATAGTATATTGCTTTTTTGCCGAATAAAGTATACTATTTTTTCTTCAAACGTAGCAATTTTCAACCATAAATAGTATAATTCATAGGGTAGACCGGGGTCGAAAGTAACAGGCGGCGAAAGTAGCAACTGAAATATCTGAAACCACGAAAATAATAACAAACTTGCGCTAGGTTTGTGAACTGACAACACTGTCGACTACCATATATCTGTACGTGAGCGATATCGGCGCCAGTCTCTATTGTGTACGAGAACGAAATTGTTTTTAGTGCTCCTAATAATAATTTTCGACTTATTTTTAAGTTAAATACAAGCTTTATAGTTGCAGGTAAGTACTTCATCTTGTACATATGGTTAGTTTAGATGTTTTTAAATAATATAAGCACAAGTTACTGTCCTCATTTACCGCTGTTCATAGTTAAAAATTGAAAAGTTTTTAAAAAGTAAGGTCGGGGGCGAACGTAACATACTACCGAGGGGGCGATTGTAACGTTACAAGCGACCCCGCTAACAATTTTAGGCATTCTGGTTTCTCAATATAATATTTTTTTTTTATTTCCAGAATGCCTCGCACGAAAATTCGAAAAACTAATAGAGGTTCCAAAGACATTGCAACCTATGAAGCTGCATACGCCGAAGTGAAGGACCCGCACCACCCACATATTTTTCTGTCTCAAATGAAACTAACAATGAACTGAAAAATATACCTCCCTCGTCAACTTCACGTCTTACTTCAGCTGAGGAGTTTACACCGGAAGCTGGCAGACCTTTTCCCAAAGCTCCGCCGCGCAAAAAAGTAGGAAAAAAGGGAAAGAAAATCAACCATATACACAGATACCCCTGAGAAGGAAAAAATTGGAGCAGAATATGAAGCGAAGAAGAAAAAAAGCGTTAAGAAAAAAATTTTCTGTCCTTATATCAAAACCAAAAAATTCTAAGAAAAATGAATCATTTAAAAAACAACAAGAGAGCGATGGAGAAGATGAAGAGTGTTTTTGTCTTGTGTGCTTTGAATCATACAGTTTAAGTAGGCCAGGGGAAGATTGGGTTCAATGCATTGAATGCAAGCATTGGTCACATGAAGAATGCACAAAACACGAAGCTTTACACGTTTGCCATAATTGCGAATCAGACTAATTTATACTAATTCGTTAGATTAAGTTCACTGTTCTTCCTGGTATAGCAAATATTTGTTTCTATTTGTGTAAGAATATAACTTTTTTTGTACTTTTTTATAACATTAATAAATTGAATAAACTGAGCGAGAAATTTTGTTTATATCTGTTATAGTCCTCCCCAAATAGATGTTTGAATTAAAAATGATACTTTCGACCCCGGCCTGCCCTACGCTATTTTTACTCGAAATTAACTGTGGCAATTATCAAAGTCGTCTAGATGTTAGAAATTAAAATAATTAAGTTGTCGGTGGGATTTGCGTCTCCCTGGTTACAGTTGTTTGACAGTTATTTTATACAGCTTATAGTTGTTGCAACCGCAAGCGCAAATTTAGTGCGAAAATGGAAAACCTAAACGAAATTGAGTCCGCGGCTAATGATGCACTAGCACGTTTGGGGCCAACATTTTCCATTACTCATTCAATAATTGAAAAATGATAATCAATTGACTTATTCATGTATTTTTCATGGCGATTTTTACAACACAGTACATATTAACAAATCAATATAAAAATCAATATGGTATATAGGTATGTTATTGGTTACCTTATCATTGTCATGTCATGTGACACCTGAGTGACTGGTGACCCGTCCAAAATGTTTAATAGTTTTAATAATTAATATTAAAAAAAGAGAATGCTAACAGTGAAATAAATAAGAACAATAAATAACTGAACAGTTAAACTAAACTTCCACTATTTATTCGAAAAATTCGCTTTAAAATTAATAAAGAAATTGAGATCATAAAACAAATAGCTACATCTAATGGCTATCTAATACATTTGATAAATAAATTAATTAATAAGAAAGAACAAAAAGTGTCACTAGAACTAATATTTCCAAAACAAACTAAAGAAATTAAAAGCTATAAAAGTATTACATATTGTGGAAATATTTCCAATGCAATTTCAAAAATAATATCTTCGGCAACATCAGCATTAATATCATTTAAAACACAAAATAGTATTGGAACAAAATTGTTAAATGTGAAAACAAAATTACCAAAATTAAAAAAAATCTGGTGTTTACAAAATTAATTGTCCAAAATGTAATGCAGTATATATAGGTCAAACACAAAGAAATTTTGAAGTAAGATTTAATGAACACTTAAGAGCATATAGATTACAACAACCAGATAAGTCGAACTATGCAAAACACCTACTGGAACATCCAAACTCACTTATACACACCAATGACATTCATATACTACACATTTGTGATAAAAAACAAAATTTAGATTTTCTAGAAGAACTTGAAAATAAAATACATCTAGCAGATCAACAGTTTAAAGTAGTTAATGAACAAATAAATCTTGGAAGTTCTCCACTATTAAACTGTTTACTTTGATTGAGTCTTTATTTTATACATAGATAAGACATTATTGTAACATAAATATATTAAGTTATTGTAAAGATGAGCATGATATAGTTTTTTCCTGGTTTTTCTATATCATTGCACAGTTATACTGATGATCTTAGAGGGAAATACATCCAGGATAATCCCTTAGGTCTTATAACATCTAGGCTTTAATATTGTTATGTCTTATTACTTCCTTACTTGATCTAGCCTAAACTACTTATCAACATCAAGTAACTGGTTACAATCAAACAAAATGTTATTTCAATATGTCAATCTGACGATGCTAGCTATTAGCGAAACAGCTGTAATTGAATTTTAAAGCGAATTTTTCGAATAAATAGTGGAAGTTTAGTTTAACTGTTCAGTTATTTATTGTTCTTAGTAAGATGAACTTCCAAAAAGTAAAGGTTAACACAATCAATTTCAGTGAAACAAATGCTATATGAGCCACAGTAGAAAAGTGTATTATTGTCTTGAAGCTTCGCTTCTGGGTCTTTAATGGACCTCGATAATAATACCTCACTTTTCTACCTTGGTAATTACTATTGCATTTTCAGTTTGTTTTCACAAATCAATAACCTGATAAGTAATAAAATAATTTTGAAGAACTGCTATTCATCTCGTTTGCTCGTTTGACTTGCAGGTTCCAAACGAGCCAAGGCAATGAAATCGAAGGAAAACGAAGAGATCGTGCCGTTTCCCACTTTATGTGATTGTAGTGGAAAAGTCGAATCTTGGTTAAATAGAGTAATCGACGTAATGCGAGCTACCTTGCACCAACTATTTGGCGAATGCGTAATTACTTACGACGAAAAACCCAGAGAATTGTGGATATATGATTATCCAGCTCAACCAGCTCTCTGTGGCACTCAGATTTGGTGGAACACTGAGGTTAATTTGGCCTTCGCTCGTTTAGAAGAAGGCTATGAAAATGCCTTGAAAGATTACCAGAGAAAACAAATCAACCAGTTGAACGCTTTGATTACTTTGCTCCTAGGTGATCTTACCGCCGGTGAAAGGCAGAAAATTATGACTATTTGTACCATAGACGTGCATTCCAGAGATGTAGTAGCCAAAATGATCGTTATGAAAGTAGAAAGCGCTCAAGCTTTTCAATGGCAGAGTCAGCTAAGACACAAATGGGACGAACCAAGAAAGGATTGCTTCGCTAATATTTGCGACGCTGAATTCAGATACTCCTACGAGTATTTGGGAAATACTCCCCGGCTCGTCATTACACCATTGACAGATCGGTAAGTTTTTATGTTTACCTCTTGACTTTCCTTGTGAGTAGCCTTAGCACAGTCACAGTTTCTTGAACAGCAGCAGTTGCTGTTACTCCTTTTTATTGTCCATCCTAGGATCTTACGGCCACCTTCCCCAAAAAAGATCTTAAATTCGGTATCCCATACTCAGTATAATTTTTCAAAATATGTCCAGGTGCTATATAACGTTGACCCAAAGCTTACATTTGATAATGGGAGGTGCTCCGGCAGGTCCAGCAGGAACTGGAAAAACGGAGACCACAAAAGATCTAGGGAAAGCACTCGGAATGATGGTGTACGTCTTCAATTGTTCAGAACAAATGGACTACAAATCGATCGGTAACATTTACAAAGGATTATCTCAGACCGGATGCTGGGGCTGTTTTGATGAATTCAACAGGATATCTATTGAAGTATTGTCCGTTGTGGCAGTACAAGTTAAAATTATTCAGGACGCCATTAAAGACAGAAAGAAGATGTTCTTCTTTTTGGGTGCGGAAATACTGCTGATACCTACGGTAATCATCTATTTACATTAATGTTTATCTTCGTTCACATTGTAGTTCAATAAGTTGAAGGAGTTGTTAAAGAGTTGTTAATGTGTTAGTGAAAAAATTATGAATTCCATTTGCAGGTTGGTCTATTTATTACTATGAATCCCGGCTACGCTGGAAGAACAGAACTTCCCGAGAACTTGAAAGCCCTATTTCGACCTTGTGCCATGGTCGTGCCGGATTTTGCTTTGATTTGTGAAATTATGTTGGTAGCTGAAGGTTTCATGGAAGCGAGATTGTTGGCCCGGAAGTTTATAACCTTGTACACGCTGTGTAGAGAATTATTGAGCAAACAAGATCATTACGATTGGGGGTTACGCGCTATTAAATCAGTTTTGGTGGTGGCGGGATCGTTGAAAAGAGGCGATAGACAGAGACCCGAAGACCAAGTACTCATGAGGGCGTTGAGAGATTTCAACATACCGAAAATTATAACCGACGACGTACCGGTAGGTGTGTTAACATTTTTGGTTACGAAACAGGGATTATTTGTAAATATTTTCTAGGTTTTTATGGGGTTGATTGGAGATCTATTTCCCGCTCTTGACGTACCTAGAAAGAGAGATATGGATTTCGAGAAAATGATAAAGAAAAGTGCTTTGGATTTGAAATTGCAGCCCGAAGAAGGGTTTATACTGAAAATTGTGCAACTGGAAGAATTGTTTGCAGTTAGACATTCTGTATTTATTATTGGATTTGCAGGTATACACTCACACTTCCTAATAACTTTTGTTCACTACCAGTCTATATACCTAACTTTATTGACTTTAGTGGAGTTAGTGAAGTTGTTAATTCTTAATCAAAGTTGGCAAAAGACAGGGACTACTTTATAAGCTTTAAATTTCAATCCATTTGACAGAATAGTCCAGCTAGTGATTCAAAAATGAAAATCAATTAGCATATTCATGCATTTTCATAGTGATGTTTACAACACAAAACTTATTATCAAATCAAAACAAAAACTATTGGATATGCCTTGTCACTGGGGTTGTCTCTGCTGTCATGTCTTGTGAAACTTTAGTGATTGTTGACCCGTCTACAATATTTATTAGTTTTAAAAACTTATATTTAAAAAAATAGACTGCCAGTGTGAGGCACTGTAGAAAAGTGTACTATTGTCTCGGATAGTTATGTCAAAAATTAATAAAATTATTTGATTTAAGATATAAATCTTTTGGTTTATGTTGTTGCAATATAAAATGTCTGTTAGAGGTGTCTGGACAAATAAAGTGTCAAGTTAATTCTCTTGAAATTTTGAACATTTGCGTAGTACATTTGAGTAGATGTGTTTTCCTTTAAACTGCATGAACTTAAGTTAAGGCCGGAGATTCCATGGATCTTTTTTACTTGACAAGTAAAATCGTTCAGGTTATTTGGTATTAGCATCCAGCCAATTAAAGTTATTTTTGTACTTATTACTCTTAAAGGTACGTTAATTATTTGTTTGAGGTCATACACTGTTATATATGTTATACCGGGTGTCCCAGACTAATTTATCCTGGCTATATCTGTTAAACGAATAAAGATTCTCGAATGGGACAACAACTGATCTTTTCCATTTCCAATACAGTTTAATATGGAGTAGAAAAATTTACCCCTAAATATTCATCCCTTAGTTACAACCCCTAACTTTAAATTTTTTAACGGCAACCTGTACAATTTTTGGTAATTTTGGATTTGGTCTTCCATCGTCTATTCAAAAAATTTTTCAAATATAAAATATTTTATTTTTTATTTTTGTTCAATTAATCAAGAGAACACTACTGCAACACACATTTCGAACCTTACCAGAAGATTTCTGGTATGTAGGTAAATCGTGCTCGATGTGTAATTTTTCGGTTTTTCACATTTTCAATGTATCTATTGACTCAAATAGACTTGCGTATAGTCTTTCCAATATTAATTGCTAAAATCCATTTAAAAGTGTCATACAGAGTGAGTTAGTTTACTAGGCTTCAAAGTAGAAAGAATGGCATTAAAACGACATATTTCTCCCGTTAAACATCCACTCTGTATCGTCGGAACCAGGCTTTCTCTAGACTGGTAGTCTGTACGACACTTTTAAATGGATTTTAGCAATTAATATTGGAAATACTATACTCTACTAGATATACAACCGTGGACACACCATATACCAAAAACTAACACTTGCTTAACTTCTTTTAATAAACATGAAACAAATGTGCATATTATACGACAAAAATTTATAGAAATCATAAACAAATACCATGGGTAGGTATACAGAAATATATACAGATGCATCTGAAACAAATGAAGGTGTTGGAGCATAGCCATCGTAATAGACAATAAATCTGAATTGTATAAACTTCCAAGTACATACACCATACTCTCTGGAGAATTATATGCACTTTACAAAGCGGTAGAGTTTGCACTTCACCATCATGTACCAAAATACTTGATTTTAACAGACTCCTTAAATTCGTTAATCTTGCTAGAGAAACTTTATGCAAAACACCCAATAGTGAATCTCATGTCACATTCATTTGGATTCCCTCCCATATAGGTATCAAGGGTAATGAGAAAGCAGATCAAAATGCACAAAGAGCCATCTCTCAAAACTGGTTGGCTTGTAATTTAACCGTAGCTTCAGACTTAAACTCATACTTTAAAGAAAAAATACAAACACGATCGAATCTACACTGGCATAATCAAAATTAAAACATATAAAATATAATTTCGGACCCTCGCAGATACCTACAGAGAATAGAAGAAATCAGGTTATCATCACACGACTTCCTTTAGGACACACTAGATTGACTCATCGATATTTGATTGCTAAAGAAAATCCACCCTTTTGTTATTGCTGTAGTGAGAATATTACCATACGTCACATTTTAATTGACTGCCCTATGTATGAATTGTATCGAAAAATCTACAGAATTTCAAAACATCATATTTTTTTTTTCTCCTTTTCTTTTTTTCTTTTTTATTTGATGTAAATGTAAAATGTAAACTATAAACCTTATTGTGTAATATGTAAGAAATGTAATATACAGTGTGGGCCACAAAAAAAAGTCCACCTCGATATTTGGCAGTATTTATTAGATTTTAAGAAAATGAGAGAACATCTCGATTTTTGTTCAAAGGGGGACACATTTTTACGATACACACATCTGTCATTTGTCAACCCCCTCCCTTCCACAACCCCAACCCCTTATTTTTAGATAGGGAATGTACCATGTGCGGCATATCATTAGAATGGTATATAGATGGAGTATTCAGACATAACGATCTTTTACGAGTTTTTTTTTATGTTTGCACCGATTTGCAAACAAGTCTTAATTCATTGTAATATTAGTTGAGCGTTGGGCGCCAATTTGTAACCATATTATTACGTTGGACGTCAATTTGTAATATGATTTACATGTTGATAGTGAATTTATAAAAATATTTAGTTAACTTTTAAAAAATAACTATATACCAAAAGAAAAAATGTAATTTACAATAAAACAAACATTAATCTTAATTTCGTCTTTAATTAATTGTAAAAGATATTTCAATAATAAAAAAAATTTATAAATGTTTATCACAGCAAAAATTATGATAGTTAAATACCTCGGCTAGGGGTGAGTAAGTTCATTAGCTCTGACTATAGTACAATATTTGTTTCTTAAAGAAATTATAAGGGCGCCACTGAAATATTTTTATTTTTTATGATACTACTGAAGAAAGTTGCTTTAAGCTGAGTTATTTAAATAAGTATCATAAGATGACAGAAAGATGTCAGAAAAAACTGTCTATGAAGATAAAAAAATGATATGAAAATGTACAAACAGATAAAAGTTAAATAGATTTCCTTGGTGCTAAAATAAATGAAGTTGAGAATACGTTACAAAAAAATAATGCGCAAACAGTTCTTTAAAAATACTTATTCTAATACAGTTGACAATATAGATAGATATAAACGGAGATAAAAGAGAAAAAAATATGGGAACAGTAAACTTGATATACCACAATAAACTTATCTGTTAACAATAGTGGACGATCCTTCGCCGCACCTTAAGGTCGCTACGGCACTGTCTAGGTGGTTCCAAATAATTATGGAAGATCATGATTGGAGGGATGATCTGCCCCAGTTGTAGAGATGATCCAGTTAAAAATGTGCATACGAGAGCTTAAAGTTTACTGAATCTTCAAATTACAGAGATGCTTTTAGTTTACTGAATCTTCAAATCAAAGAGATGCTTCTAATTTACTGAATCTTCAAATCAAAGAGTTGCTTCTTGTTTAAGTATATGTTAACTCAGTGTCGTTTGAGTTTGTGTCTTCATTATTGTCTGATTCATCTTCAAAATTGTCGTCTTGATTAATTGAACAAAATTAAACTGATATTTTCTTGATTACCTACGAACCCATTTTATTTTTGAAGCAATTGTTGAATAGACGATGGAAGACAAATTCAAAATTATAAAAAAATGTACAGAGTGCAATTAAAAAATTTAAAGTTAGGGGTTGTAACTAAGGGATTAATATTTAGGGGCTAATTTTTTCTACGCCATATTAAACTGTATTGGAAATGGAAAAGATAAGTTTTTGTCCCATTCGAGAATATTTATTCGTTTAACAGATATAGCCTGGATAAATTAGTCTGGGACACCCGATATGATGTTAATTTTTGAGTTAAATAACTATCTGTATAAAAAAAGTTAGTATTTCCGTCCCCTACACAAGTTATTTAATTCGAAATAATTGAGCTGTTCAATACTGCAAATAAACTAAAAGTTCAAAATGTATGCTATCTCTTATCTATATCCCAACCCCTTTTACTTTCTCTCCTTAATTTGAACCCTGTCTTTTCTGACAAGTTTATAACGTGGTACTTGAATAATATTGTCGTCTATTTTATGTGTATCCGACATACAAAAAACATCAAAGTTTTCCTTTAAACTAGTTGTTTAACCCTTTGTCTCCCAGAAGTCAATTTTATGTCAACCCTAATTATTACCCAAAGGTACTTTAAAGTCTTTCATTTTCAGTCTCATACTATTTTGTAAAACCAAACCGTAGAGCTTAGAATGCTGAAGGCACTTTAAAGTACCGAATAAACGAACCTATATTTGAGATATATCTAGGCAACACCTTCAATAACGTCATGTAATAGCAAATTTTATGACAGCTTGCTTGGTTTAGATGAAACGTTCTACTGAAGTTTTCAACAGAAAAATATGGTAGTTTAGAGTGTAGTTTAGAATTTTTGTTTATATGTGCAGAAAGCAAAAAATTTAGAATAGTTTTCAACGTTCTACTAAAGTTTTCATCAGCAAAATATGGTAGATTAGAGTTTTGGTTTTAAATTTTTGTTTATTTGGGCAGAGATAGCAAAAAAATTAGAATAGTTTTCAACGTTCTACTAAAGTTTTTAACAGCAAAATGCTATTTTGCTGCAGTCACTTTCAGACCTATTTATAGCTTGAACTAAAACAGTAACATATTTCAAACGGTATAATGAAAAATATATGATTTCGACTTCTGGCATTTGAGGATATGGTCATTTTGAGGTACTTAGAAGTACCTTTAGGAGACAAAGGGTTAATATTTGTGAAATGAGCTACTAAAGACCTTACGTTAAAAAATTCAATAGAAAGTTTTTTCATTTTATTACTACAAGCTCTTGAAGTATTATAATGTATGTATTTTTTACCTACATAGGACATTTTTTCAGGAACCGGTAAGTCGATGGTATGGAAGACCCTCAACAGGACCTACTACAACCTGAAACAAAAACCAGTTTACAACGATCTGAATCCTAAAGCTGTCACCAACGATGAACTGTTTGGAATAATAAATCCATCAACCAGAGAATGGAGAGATGGACTATTTTCAGTAATAATGAGGGATCAAGCTAACCTTACTGGAGACGGTCCTAAATGGATAGTACTTGGTAAAAATCAACAAAATAGTTTTAAAATCAATAAAATACCTAAATTTATTTTTAGACGGTGATATAGATCCGATGTGGATAGAATCCTTGAATACTCTAATGGACGACAATAAAGTATTGACATTGGCTAGTAATGAGCGCATAGCTTTGACTAAACCTATGCGATTATTGTTCGAGATAGCTAATTTGCGTACCGCTACACCTGCTACGGTTTCTAGAGCTGGTATACTTTATATAAATCCAGCAGATTTGGGTTGGAATCCTTTTATAGCTTCATGGGTCGATACTAGAGAAATACAATCAGAAAGAGCCAACCTTACCATTCTTTTTGATAAGTATGTACCAACTTGTTTGGAATTTGTAAAGACTAAAGTGAAGAAAATTACTCCTATATCCGATATTGCTTATCTCCAAATGTTGTGTCTGTTACTAGACTGTTTTCTGACACCTGAGAACGTCCCACTTGATTGTCCGAAAGAATGGTACGAAATCTACTTTGCATTTTCAGTAGTTTGGTCTTTTGGATCATCTTTGTTTCAAGACCAAATTATTGACTGGAGGAACGAGTTCAGTAAATGGTTTACCAACGAGTTTAAAACCGTCAAATTTCCAATCGGGAACAATGTTAATGTATTTAGTTTTTACATAGACAACGAAACAAAGAAATTTTCTCCTTGGACTGATCTTGTAGCCAGCTTCGAGCTAGATCATGACATTCCCTTGCAAGCTACGTTGGTCAACACAGCAGAAACGACAAGAATACGTTTCTTTATAGATAATTTATTAAAGAAAAAAGCTCCGGTGATGCTTGTAGGTCCGGCGGGTAGCGGGAAAACCGTCATGGTGCATGAAAAGTTAAACACATTGGATGAATCTTACGCAGTTACTAATGTACCGTTTAATTTTTATACTACCTCCGAAATGCTTCAAAGAATCTTAGAGAAACCGCTAGAGAAAAAAGCGGGTAGGGTTTATGGTCCTCCTGGTAGCAAGAGCATGATTTACTTCATCGACGACATGAACATGCCTGAAGTTGACAAATACTTCACCGTACAACCTCATACGCTTTTAAAACAATTCATGGATTATCAACATTGGTACGACAGACAAAAACTTTCTTTAAAAGACATACATAATGTACAGTTTATATCTTGCATGAATCCCACCGCTGGTTCTTTTACAATAGATCCACGCTTGCAAAGACATTTCTGCGTGTTCTCAGTAGGATTTCCATCACAAGAAGCTTGTTTCCACATCTACAATTCTATTTACAGTCAACACCTCGAAGATCCTACTAAAAAGTTTGCTCCAGCTGCTTTAAGACTTTGCGAAAACATAGTATCGGTAGCCTTAGCATTGCACTACAAGATGGCGTCTAATTTTCTACCGACAGCTATCAAATTCCACTACACGTTCACTTTAAGAGATTTGTCTAATATTTTCCAAGGCATGTTATTCGCTACAGGAGATGCTATTAAAAATAATAACGATATGATAAGATTGTGGATACACGAAGCTAGAAGAGTATATAAAGACAAACTGGTAGATCAGACCGATCAGAACACTTTCAAGAAATTGTTGTTTGAAATTGTAAAAAAGGGATTCGAAGATCTAGACGAGAGCGTTGTATTCGAGAGTCCTCTGATTTACTGTCATTTTGCTGAAGGTATCGGGGATCCTAAATATTTTCCAGTGTCTGATTTCAACAGTCTAAGCAGATTGCTTAACGATGCTTTGGGTGGATATAATGACCTAGTAGCTGCTATGAATCTGGTGTTGTTTGAAGACGCTATGTACCATATTTGCCGTATAAACAGGATAATGGAGTCACCCAGAGGAAACGCTCTATTAGTAGGAGTCGGTGGTTCCGGAAAACAATCTTTATCCCGGCTATCAGCGTTTATTTCCTCTTTCGAAGTGTTTCAAATACAGTTGAAGAAAGGATATACTATGAACGATATGAAAGCCGATATAGCTACCTTGTACTTGAAGATTGGACTAAAAAGCGTTGGTTTAGCTTTCCTTATGACCGATGCACAAGTTCCCGAAGAATCTTTTTTGGTTTTGATCAACGACATGTTGGCTTCGGGTGAAATTAGCGACCTATTAGCCGACGAAGACGTTGAAAACGTTATCAACGCCATGCGAGGCGAAGTTAAAGGTATCGGTTTGCAGGATACTCGTGAAAACTGCTGGAAATTCTTTATAGACCGCGTAAGAAGGTTGATGAAAATAATATTGTGCTTTTCGCCTGTTGGGTCGACTTTGAGAATACGAGGTAGAAAGTTTCCAGCGCTGGTGAATTGTACTTCGATTGATTGGTTCCACGAATGGCCTAAGGAAGCCTTAGAGTCCGTGTCCGAAAGATTTTTAGCGGAAATTGAAGTTCTACCTTCGGAATTAGTTAAATCGGTGTCTTTGTTCATGTCTTACGCTCACACGATTGTCAATGATTTATCTCAAGTTTATCTAACCAATGAAAAACGTTACAATTACACTACGCCTAAATCTTTTCTGGAACAGATCGATCTCTATGGGAAACTATTGACTGAAAAAACTTTCGACATTAAAAACAACATCGTAAGATTAGAAAACGGTATCACTAAACTTGCTTCTACTTCCGAGGAAGTGGACGGACTTAAAGAGGTTCTAGCTGTGCAAGAAGTCGAACTAGCAGCTAAGAACGAAGCTGCTTCTAAGTTAATTGCAGTTTTGTCTGCAGAAAACGAAAAAGTGGCCACCGAACAAGCTGTTGCTAGCGAGGAAGAGGCCAAAGTGCGAGTGATAGAAGAAGATGTAAGCGTAAAAGCTAAAATATGTCAGGAAGATTTATTGAAAGCAGAACCTGCGTTAATAGCAGCTCAACAAGCTTTAAATACTTTAAACAAAAATAATCTCACCGAGTTGAAATCTTTCGGTTCCCCGCCGGAGATTGTAGTCCAAGTGTGCGCAGCCGTACTCGTATTATTTTCCAAAAAAGGTAAAATCCCCAAAGAACGCAATTGGAGAGATTGCAAACAGATGATGAATAGAGTTGACATTTTTCTAAACGATTTACTATTCTACGACAAAGATAATATGTCACCGGAAGTTGTAAAAGCTACCACAGAGTACACGAAAAACCCAGAATTTTCACCGGAGAAAGTTGTAACCAAATCTTATGCTGCTGCCGGGCTTTGTTCGTGGGTAATTAATATTTTGAAATACTACGACGTGTTTGTGGTAGTAGAACCCAAACGAAAAGCCTTAGCGGCGGCCAATAAAGAGCTGAACGAAGCTAGGCAACGTTTAGCCGAGTTAACTGAGAAACTAAACGTCCTTGAACGTCAACTTGCCGTGTTAAAAGCCGACTACGACGAAGCTATCAACGAAAAAATGAAATGCCAAGCAGAAGCCGATGCTACTACCATGAAAATTGATATCGCTAATCGTCTGGTTGGTGGTTTAGCTTCCGAAAATGTCCGCTGGAGGCAGTTAATAGAAGATTATAAAGCAGCTACGATAACTTTACCTGGAGATATATTGCTGGTGTGTGCATTTATTTCTTACGTTGGTTGTTTTACCAAAAAATATCGCACGGATATGCTCTACAAGTATTGGAAACCGTTTCTTGCTAAACTGGAAGTACCTATACCAATGAGTGAAGATTTAGATCCTTTAACGCTGTTAACAGACGATGCTAAAATTGCTCAATGGAACAACGAAGGTCTTCCTACGGATAGAATGTCAACGGAAAATGCTTGTATATTAACAAACTCAGCTCGATGGCCTTTGATGATAGATCCTCAACTGCAAGGTGTCAAATGGATAAAAAATAAGTACGGGGAAACTTTAACCGTAGCTAGACCAACTTCCAAAAACTATATCGATACAATAGAAAAATGCATCGCAGACGGGCAAATCGTTTTGTTGGAAAACATCGGAGAAACTTTGGACGCAGTATTGGACAATGTACTGGGAAGAGTATTGATTAAAAAAGGTACATGCGTTAAAGTCGGCGATAAAGAAGTTGATTACAACAGAGATTTCAGGTTAATTTTACATACGAAACTGGCGAATCCTCATTACAAACCTGAGATACAAGCGCAAAGTACTTTGATCAATTTCACAGTAACCCGGGATGGTTTAGAAGAACAATTGTTAGCAGAAGTAGTTAAAGCCGAAAGACCAGACCTCGATGCTTTGAAATCTAGTTTAACAAAACAACAAAATGATTTTAAAATTACATTAAAAACGTGTGAAGATAATTTGCTTTATAAACTTTCTTCAGCTACTGGAAATATTCTGGACGATATAGAATTGGTGCTTAATTTAGAAACCACTAAAAGAACAGCAACCGAGATTGGTGTAAAAATGGAGGAAGCTAAAGTCACTGCGGTTAAGATAGACGAAGCTAGGGAACAGTACAGACCTTGTGCAGCGAGAGCTTCCTTACTATACTTCATTTTGAACGATTTGAATCGCATAAACGCCATCTATCAGTTTTCTTTGAAAGCCTTTAGTGTCGTTTTTAAAGATGGCTTAAGTAAAGCCGAACCAGCAGAGAGATTGAAAGATCGAGTTCTGAATTTGTTGGACAGCATCACTTTTGCGGTGTTTATGTACACTGCCAGGGGTTTGTTCGAAAGAGACAAACTTACTTTCACCGCTCAAATGACGTTTCAGATACTGCTTCAGTTGGAAGAAATCGAGCCGGTAGAGCTTGATTTCTTATTACGTTGCCCTTCTTTGCCGAATTTAACATCACCCGTGGACTTTTTGAACAACGTCAATTGGGGTTCCATTAAAGCTTTAGCTACTTTAGACGAATTTAAAAATATAGACAAGGATTTGGAAGGTTCCGCGAAGAGATGGAAGAAGTTCGTGGACAGTGAATGTCCGGAAAAGGAAAAACTACCGGGAGAATGGAAGAATAAGACGACGCTACAGAGATTGTGCATTATGCGTTGCTTGCGACCAGACAGGATGACGTATGCTACCAGTCTTTTTATCGAAGAGAAAATCGGGAATAAATTCGTTACGGCTAGAAGTGTCGAGTTTGAAAAATCCTACGAAGAAACCAGTTCTCAAACCCCGACGTTTTTCATACTGTCTCCCGGAGTGAATCCGTTAAAAGACGTAGAAAAACTCGGGAGAAAATTGGGGTTCGTTTTCGACAAGGGAAACTTCCATAGCGTTTCCTTGGGACAAGGTCAAGAAGTTGTAGCTGAAAACGCAATGGATGAGGCGGCGGCCGAAGGCCATTGGGTCATCTTGCAAAATATTCACCTAGTGGTCAGGTGGTTGGCGACGTTGGAAAAGAAAATGGAACAGTGTGCGGACACGGGACACCCAGATTACAGGTAAAACAAATTAAAAAAAATGGGTCTCGGATAATATTCCGTTCCTTTAATTGGCTAATGTAAATATTTGCTTAATTATACTTATAAAGAGTGTGAACGAGCTATTCTAAGGAGCTACTCACAAACCACTCACTCTATAGAAGCTTCACGGTAATAGTAACGGTCGGTGATGCTTTTTTAGTTCGTTGTGACCACCAGTAGAAGTCCTAGCAATTGGAACTAAATAAAAAAGCGGGAAACTTAAACGCAAGGGCTCAACCATTGAAACTTTTTTTAGATCAGTTACTGTTATAAATCATATACTTTATTTCCGATAATTATAAAATTATGTACTGATATGTAACAGCAGATTACTAACTAAATGTTTATAACTTAAACAGTACAAAAGCACAGTACAAAAAAATAAAGTCTCCGTATTATTCATCCTTCTTTAAGTTCTTCAAAAAGGCGTTGGGGTCGTTTAACCATCCCTTGAAACTTCACTAAGCTCTTCTTTAATTCGTGATGTTGATGCCCTGGATAGTTTCATTCGAGTGTGTACCATGCCCTGGGAACTCTCCTCAAATGGCAGGTTCACGCTTAGTAGTTAATACTCAGGTCACGGAAGTCGCCACTATCGAAAATAAAATCACAACCAACAGGAAATCCGTTAATGGCATAACAATTTTGAATTTAAATGTCAACAATATTGTTTGATAGTATTCTCTCAATTATTGTATTTTCTCGTTAGTAGATATATTTTCCAGTTAGTTTTTGCAGTTATTTATTAAAATATGGTTTTTGTGTGTTCTGCTACGAGTTGCCTATAAAAATAACTATAAAAAAGTGCATTGTTTACCAAAGGATCCACAGGTAAGAATTTGTTTTTTTAAAGTGTCAGCGTATACCTCTATATTATTATATATTAAATTCTGTATGGTGTCTTCATCCCATTCAGATTTATTACTCAACTTTGTGATGAATTTTCTAACAAAACTGAATTTCTTTGGCATATCATCTTGGGGCATTTCCCATATAACTCCTTCTTTGATCATTCTATATATTGTTTTCTTCCTTACACTTTCTAGCAGAATGTACAGTGGGGACAAGTTTAAAAGTCACCTCCATTGCAGCAGTGGGGCAAGTTCCCATTTCTCCAGTGGTACATGAACAGGGTAGTCTCTGAATCTTCGAGAGATTTTTCCTCGCGTACTCAGATTAGCTCTTGCGGCCCAAGCCACTGCCCCATATGTGATTAATGGTCTCACTATTGCTGTGTACATCCATTGCAGAATACGTGAGTTACATCCCCAGTTCCTCCCTGCAATGTTTCTGCACACCATGAGGGATTTAGTTAACGCCTCGGTAGATAATAATATCGCACTAAGGTGGATGAAAGGGCACGACAGCAGCAAAGGTAACCGTATTGCTGACTCTCTGGCTAGGATGGCGGCTGGACTGAAAATTATGCGACCAGGCGACACCCATGGTTTGACGACTTCGATAATTGCGGAACTAGTCAAATGTTACACCCATACTCAATCCCTTAAGAGATGGGATGAAATCAAAGGATGCAGTTTGGCCAGGATCACCCTGGGCGACCCTGAGATGCTGGATCCAAATAAATATTTGGCGATGACCAGGAAGAACCTACGTTTAACAGTGGGATGTCTGACTGGATACTGTCAACTAGGGAAGCACCTTCATATTATGGGGCTAGTGGACACACCTTTATGCAGGATGTGTGAACAGGAAGATAAAACTGTCAGACATGTCTTATGTGAATGTCTGGAGCTATCCTCGATAAGAGAGTGTGTGTTCGGTGAGTCTTGGCCTACACCTGCCAATATTAAGGAGATGTCCCCTGGTGACATGTCCTCCTTCCTGGATAAGGCAGGATGGACAATGTCCTAGGAGGGCGACTCCTTGGGAGGATGTACATTGGGCCATATTGTGGCCTAAGTAATGTGGGTCTATGCTCACCCTCCCTACTCTACAGATACACATAGTTAATGAGATTTATCGTCTGTTTTAGTGGATTCAGCTTTCAGATCTTCCCACAAACGTAATATCTTAGTAATGTTCCCATAGCAGATATCCCTGAATGTCCCTTGTGAATATGTTTTTATGTTTTTCTTTGAAGAGTTGTTGGTATCTGCCATGCCACATTCTTTTTTTTCCATAGATAAGTGTTTTTTTTTACTAAAGTATGATTCTTTTGCTTCATTTTGAAAATTGCACCAATTGACCTTCATGAGATTTGAATCTATTCATTAATTCATTCATCCTTCATCGTATGTTCTCTAGTGTTTTTCTCCGTTAGCGCAATATCAACAAAGTTGTTTAATTGTACCCTGTTATATATTCTATTAATACCTGAATTGTTCTATCTATTTTCCACGAATTGGAAATGTGTTCTATTCCAGATGCTGAACACTTTGAAATGCCGCATTTCCTTGTAGAGTTGATTCCAAAATTATAGCGACAGCTCCGGTTTTCCCACCTATCTTTACCGTCGACTCGAACGCTAGCGATTACCCAGTTCGAGAAATAGATTCCAGTGGCCCAGCTGCCGCTGGGACTAAGAAACACCGCACACGGAATCCGCTTAGTAATTGTTCTACTAGAATTCTCCGACTGCGCTGCGGCGCGCGCCGATCGGAGATCGTCGGCGAATACCCCCACATTGCCGAATTTTACTGGAGCTGTCGCGTTATTTTTGGAATCGTCTCTAAACGAAGTTATACAACGTAATAATACTGGATAAATATGTTTATATGAGAAACAAACTAAGTTGAACTAACTTGATTAAAGAACATCAATAAAAAGAACACATTTCAAATTGCTTTTAAAAGAAAAATGTCAACAACTACTTTTTTCTCACAAAATATTTTCTTTCTTTTCTTCTTTTTTATCACAGAAATCTTGTTTTCTGAAATATACTTATTGGAGACCTCTACAGGTGGTCACAATGAACTACACAAGCGGACCTGACCTTGACAATTTGCGTTAAATGTCTATAAAGTAAGTGGTATGTGAAGCTACTAGTTCCAATTAAAAAATAATTTTTTGTTGAATAGTACATGTATTGAGGAGGGTAAAGGTTATACTGTATGAGCTTAAATAATTGCAACAAATAATTTTTTCCCTTTGATTTCTTTGATAAACTTTGTAGGTTTTAAGTAAAGTAAAATTTGCAGTCATACATTTTCGGGTTGTTCCATATGTTTCATAATAAAAATTAAGTAATGACTAGTAGGCGACTTTTACATAACTATTTGAACATTATTATCACATTGTGTATACACAAATGCCAAAATGACCAACATGCATTTTGTTTATGGCCGTATGACATATTGTTTGTAAAGATATAAGAATAAAAGAAGTTGTGGTCGTCATTGGCCTCTTGGAATCCCAGGTATTTGTATGTTTCCCCATTCTGCATGGCAGCGATTGTATCTCCATTAGGCAATGCCACATCTCCATTGACAGTTTTTTGCTTCTTGATGTCTAGGGTTCTGCACTGGAAAACCTTTCGATTATATCCGGAATATCTTGGATTTGTTGCTGATTGGAAGCAAAATTTTGATGTCATCCATATAAAGAAGATGGGAAACGGTGCATTTGGTATTTTTATTTATCTTTATATCGAAGCCAAATATAGTGTTGCTGAGCACAGTGGACTCATGAGTCCATTGTGTGTGAACTGTTAGTTTTAACATACTGACCAATAATATTTACCTAAAGGCTTGTTCGCCATTGCTTCATCGAAGATTCAAGAAAAGTAATTATGGCGGGGTGTACTTTGTAGATGTTTAAAATGTTGCCTCAGAATCACAGTCAATAATAAGTTGATCTTTACATCTCTGGTGGCCACGTTTGCATCCTTTTTGCTCCTCGGCCAACATGTTATTTTGGTTGAGATGCAAGATGTTAATATCTTGTAAAGCGTTGGAAGACATGTGATTGGTCTAAACTACGAAGGATCCTGCGTATTAGCTGTTTTGGGAAGCATATGGGTCAAACCATGAGTAATGAATGTTTTCTGGATGTTGATGGATCTGTGTAAATTTGGATGCCAGTACTTCGTGTAAGCTGTTTTTACCAGAAATTTTGTTATCAATTCTCGGAGCTTTCCAACTATTAGTTTCTCCTATAGCTTGGTTAACTTCAGCAGTTATGTTATCAAACATCATCGGAGCAATGTTTGACTTGTCCTTCTTGGATTCTGTACGTGCTGTACCCTCATTGTGTTTTTGAAAATTGGACCATATTGAAGAGCAATAGTCAGTAAGTTCCTCCTTTCTTGGCAGATTATGGTTTTTGTTTGTTCCGGCGCTACTAAGTTGTCTATAGTTTATTATTATTATCAAAAGACTTATGCACTTACTCAGCAATTATTATTATTATTTTACAGAGGTCATTTCGAGTATTTAATAGGTTGATTTGGAGAACATTATTATTGCATATATTAAAAAAATATTCTGTAGACAAATAAATAACCTTTCAAAAAATTTCTTACCTGACCACACTTTACTTTTCAAATAAAATTTGATTTTTTTTTATTTAAATAAACTATTATGTCTGCTTGTAAATTTTTAATTGAAGTATCACTTCGTTTGCTATATTTTTAATCAACATTTATAACAAAAAACTCTCTTTATTCCAATTTAAAACTAACCTACTTATATATACGAACTTCTTGTGTTAAATTAGGTTATATTTGAGCGCTGAACCGTCTGCCGATCCCCAGGAATGCGTAATACCCCAAGGAATCCTGGAATCCTCCATTAAAATAACGAACGAACCCCCTACAGGTATGTTCGCGAATCTGCACAAGGCGCTGGATAATTTTAATCAAGAAACTTTGGAAATGTGCAGCAAAGAAGCGGAATTTAAAGCCATACTATTTTCACTATGTTATTTCCACGCGGTAGTAGCGGAAAGAAGGAAATTCGGCTCTCAGGGGTGGAATAGGAATTATCCGTTTAATGTCGGTGATTTGACCATCAGTGTAAGCGTCTTGTACAATTATTTGGAGAGCAACAGTAAGGTAACGTTTACAGTAGTTTATTCCGTATGCTAAAAACAACCAGTGTCAATATTGCACTTTTCTTTTTAAATTTTTGGTATTAATTAAAATGTCTTTTTTGTTATTGGACATTTACACATTTATACGAGTATACAGGGTTGGGATAAAGTATGGAACCAAGCAAATATCTGTGAAACGAAAAGAACAATATTTATGAAACTTTGCATGCAAGTAGTACAGTGACGCCAAAGCATCTGATTCCATATTTTTGGTTACTACTCCACTTCTGGTTTCACACGAAATACCCTTAACTTATTTACTTTAAATGGGACACCATTATTGTTTTTAATTCATACATACCAAATTTGGAGGAAAGAAACTATCAACACAAGAAATAAATCTCCTTATAGTTGAAGAATAGGTTAATTTCGTATAACTTCCTTATACAGCCAGTAAAGTTTCTTGCTGAAACTTCACATACTTATAGAACTCAACATGCTAAGTTCAAATATGTCGGTCATTTTATGCGGAAACGCCCCCTAGCGGAGAGCGTTCTAGAGCGTTTAAAGCACTGCGCATGGGCAAAAGAGTATTTTTTGGTGTCAAACATGAAAACTTTTCGGAAGTTTAGCCATTAATTTATTTACGTTAGACCAATGGTTATAAAAATAAGTAGGTATTAATAATTTTAAATTTAATCTGTAAAATCAGTCTACTTTTATAGTTCATGACAATTGGTTTGTTGCTCGATCTTTTAATATTTTTATTTTTATTATTTAGACGTCTTTAATTTTAATTTTATTTTTTACATCTTTTAAATTGTTGTGGACGTCCTTACCTGATGTGACTTGTTAATCGGTATATTTTTTCATAATCTTTCCTTTCCTTGAAAAATATGTAACCTGACGTAAGTTACTTTTTTTTATTTAAGCTAATTAAGGATGATTTGTCGATACAATCTGAAGCAAGAGTCAGTGATTATAAATACAACCGTTTAAAAGTTTTTGGTGCTATCTCTTTCCAACATTAGAAGGTCATAATTAGAGTTGAAAATAACATGTCGTTGCTTGATAGACAAGTTTGAATAATTGTTTGATGTATTTCTACAGACAGTAGAATAGGATTAGTTATATAAAGTTTGTGTTTACTACTGTTCGCTGTTAGTGACGTCAGGGTAAAAGTCAATTTTTTCTACTGTATGTACACCGTCGCAAATTAAAAAGTCAATTTTATTTTAATTAACTTAATAAACTAAATGTTATTTTTATTGAGTACATATTGACAATAACCCAATATTTTTACTTGGTAGTAGTGGTATTTTAAATTTTAGAAGTAAAGATACTGAGGTTATTGTTTGACATGTAAACTGAAAAATTATAAAAAGATTTATGAATTATATACGTCTTAGATATTTTGTCTGTTAAAATACAATTTTACGAATTTTTCCAATCATAATTGTAATACTATTTTTCTACTTCAATCCCACTGATGGTGTGTTTTTCATTTAACTACGTGTAAATTTGTTGCAACTAAAAACTTTTATAAAATGTAAAAATATTTCAGATTTTTTAAGGAGCTTCAGAGGAAACTGGTCAGGATTATATATACAGTGCATTTTTTTTAAGTGTGGCCATAGGGATTCACATGGTAAAACTTACACCCCATGTTAACGTATGTTATCTTCGAGAATAAAAACCGAAACTATGGTGTTATAAGTAATTCGAGGTCGTAGAATTCAATTCTGGCCTCAGAAATGCCCTTAAGTGGCCAGAGACGGCTTCAGCCGGATGGTGTAGGGGCCATTTGCAGAGGTTCGGGAAATCGGCCGTCACTTCGCTCCCAAATCCACTGGCAGATTTTTTGAATCTGAAATATAATACTAAAGAAACATTGTAGCCTAATCTGCACCAACTTATAAAAAATATTTTGTTCCCCACGTATCCTAAATGTTGAACTTCGAGAAAAACATAGTCAACTTTGACCGCTTGTACTGACCACCCTGTAGAAAATGTGTTTATGAAAAACTGTGGCTACGTTCTTTAATAGTACCATTCATATCCAATCATCCTTTGAAAGATATTGTAGTCGGTTATGGAATGTTCGAAGTGACACTTTACATTTGAGCCCCTGGACCATCAGGCTAAAACCGTCTATGATTGTTCTAGAGTAATTCTAAAATCAAAATAAATACTACATGTCAATGTGCAAGTCGTCGTACTTCTACATGAAATTTTGGTTTTTGCACCAAATTTCTGCATAGTTGATAAATAAATAAAATAAAAAGAATACATATCTAAATAATTTATAATAAAAAATTATGAAACGAAATGCTACTATTGAATCATTAAATAAGACGACAAAATGCACAATGTTTGAACAACTACAATTATTTTTATTTCATTAGTTTTAGCCTTAAAACGTAAAATTATTAAAAGTAATTAAATTTAGCAAAAATCGGAGTAGGCAATGCGAAATTAAAATTGACGTAATATTTCTTGACATTTCATTTATAAGTTCTGTCAAAGCGTTTGTATTTGTTGATATTTGTTTAAAATGTCTGTGTACACAAGTGAAGAACGTGTTGAGTTCGTAACATCATACATTAAAGGTATGTCCAGCAGAGAAATTGTCCAGAATTTTGCTGCTGCATATCCCGATCGTCCGATTCCAAGCAAAACTACAGTGCTCAGATTTTACAACGAATTTCGTGCTACCGGTTGCTTAAATCATGAGCATAAAAAACGAAAGAGAATCTCGTACGTCGTATCAGAAGATTTACGGTTTAATGTCTGTTTGGCGGTTGAGGATGAAGGCACCACCAGTCTTAAAAAGCTGGCAGAAGAATTTCACGTTTCGAGAAGTAGCTGCTTTAAAGCTTTGAAGAGTGAAAAATACAAGTCGTTTAAAGTTAAAAATGTTCAGAAACTGTTGCCCCGTGATTACTTCTCACGAATGGAATTTTGTGAACTTTGGATGGAGAAAATTAATCGAGATAGGAATATTTTAAATAACATTCTGTTTTCTGATGAGAGTTCTTTCACATTAAATGGGACAGTCAACAAACAAAACAGCCGCATTTGGGCAAAGGAAAACCCTTACAGAGTACAAGAAACTCATAGTCAGTGGCCTCAAAAAGTAAACGTTTGGCTCGGGATATTAGGTAATAACTTAGTAGGGCCATTTTTTATAAACGGGGAGGTGGGACCACGGCTAGATGCTTTAGGAGCCAACAGAGAAATAATATTTCAACATGATGGAGCACCCCCTCACAGTGCTGCCTCTGTAACAGAATTTTTAAACGAATCATTTCCTGATAGTTGGATTGGTCAGCATGGACCGTTCAAATGGCCGGCTCGAAGTCCTGATCTAACACCGATGGATTTTTCGATATGGGGATATTTAGCGTCACAGGTTTACGACCTTGTGAGAGGTCAACCAGAAAGTGTAGAGGAGCTAAAGGCACGAATAACGGAAGCTTGTAATTCCATTACAATACGAACATTGCAAAACATTCGAAGGAATTTTCAAGATCGCTTAGGGTATTGTTTAGCAGTCCAAGGAAAGCATTTTGAGCAATTGCTTTGATAATTTATGAAAATTTTTGTCAATTTATTGTGTTAAGTTGTTTTTTCAAATAAATGTTATAATTTTATTTATTAGATAAAAATTATTAGTTCGTTTCACAATCTTTTTTATTATTGCTCTTTTAGATATTTTCTCGTATTTTATTTAGGTTGAAGTATTATTTTGCAGAAAATTGGGCGAAAAACAAACATTCACACTACAAGCTGTCAAAGTTGACTATGTTTTTCTCGAAGTTCCACATTGAGGATACGTGGTGCACAAAATAACTTTTCAGAAGTTGTTGCAGATAAAGCCATGGTGTTCCTTTAGTATTATATTTTAGATTCAAAAAGTCTGCCAGTGGATTTGGGAGCGAAGTGACGGCCGATTTCCCGAACCTCTGCGCAAATGGCCCCTACACCATCCGGCTGAAGCCGTCTCTGGCCACTTAAGGGCATTTCTGAGGCCAGAATTGAATTCTACGACCTCGAATTACTTATAATACCATAGTTTCGGTTTTTATTCTCGAAGATAACATACGTTAACATGGGGTGTAAATTTTACCATGTGAATCCCTATGGCCACACTTAAAAAAAATGCACTGTATATTTTTTTAATAGATATACCAAAAAAAAAACATCCTTAACTAATAAATTTAAAATTATTAATACACACTTGAAAAGTTTTAAGTACCATAGTCCTTTATTTACTTAATCTACTATTTGTGGTCTAATATTAAGTAAATGTTTCAAATATCTCTATATTATTTGTCAATTATTATGGCTACTTTATTACGCAAATATGTTCACTTATATAAACCTTATTCTATGGTTCCCCCTCAAAACCACACGCACATTGGACACAGTGGCTGGTTCATATTCGTTAGAAGAACCAAACGTGTAATAGAGTAAGTTTATTAAGTTGAAGTACATGGATTTATAAAGTATGTGTATAGACTATTATTATATTATGTAGTATTTATAGGAGGATCAACAAAAACTGACAAATGTAGGTGTAGAAGACTGAACACACTGTTTTTTTACTACTAGCCTATATACCCAACTTTATTGACTTTTATTGAGGTAGTAAAGTTGTTAATTTTTACCCAAGGTAGAAAAAGACAGGGACTACTTGATTAGCACAAAATCTCAATCCATTTGACAGAATGTGAGGTTAACTGATACAAAGGCAAAATGAAAAAATATTTTTCATTACTTATTTATTAGTCCACGTACTTATTCAAAAATGAAAATCAATTAACTTGTAAATGTATTTTCATAGCGATTTTAACAACATAAAATGTACTCAAATTAAAACAGAAATTATTGAATATTGACCCGTCCAAAATATTTATTATGTTTAAAAACTAATATTTAAAAAAATAGACTGCTGATAGTGAAAAAAATGCTATATGAGCCACGGTAGAAAAGTATATTACTGTCGAGGTCTGTAATAGACAATAATAATTCACTTTTCTACCTTGGCGCATAATTATTACTATACGTCAATACTAGGGATACAAAGATATATCTCCAGGACCAATAATTTATTTAAAAATATTTGATGCAGTATCCAGTACCTAAAGTTAAGTACCTAGGAGCTTTACTTAAAGTTTTAATATTAATAAACTGGAAGCCTTATAAAGGTGGTGTAAGCGTAGAATTTTTATAATTTAATAGGCAGCATTGAGTAGGGGGTATAGAGGAAACCTTGTCCAAAATTTTTGCATTCCTTGCTGACGGGAATGTTTCTTGGCTAGTATCAGGAAAGAGCCATGGGAATCATCGGTAATTGATTGATATATCATTAAGAAATAAATGATAGAGAGTAACAGACTGCTCACAAGGGGAGGATACTATTTACCAATAACCAATAAACGAATTTCTATTGTAATTAATATAAAATATTGTGGTTGGTTTGAATTGAACACAAAATTTGCCCACTTTAGGAAAGAATGAGAATGAATAAATTGTTACCATTTTCAGGTACCTTGGGAAGATTTGCGTTATTTATTCGGCGAAATCATGTACGGCGGTCACATAACGGATGATTGGGATAGAAGGCTGTGCAGAAGCTACTTGCTTAACTATATGCAATCTGAACTGTTAGATGGTGACTTGATGTACGCAGAAGGTTTCCCTTGCCCTCCTAATACAGATTACGAGGGTTACCATAAATATATAGACTCACGATTACCTCCAGAAAGTCCATATTTGTACGGGCTGCATCCTAACGCAGAAATAGGATTTTTAGCCAGCACTTCTGACAATATGTTTAGAACGATATTCGAAATGCAGCCCAGGGATGCAGGCGCGTCTTCTGGAGGCGGTATATCTAGAGAAGACAAGGTAATTATTGTAAAGAGATAATCATTTTATTAAGCAATAACTGACAATAATATTAATAAATCAAATAATGATTATGGTTAAAAGAGAATTGTAATTTTATATTTAGTTTTTAATCATTTAGGGCCGGTTGCATAAAAGCCAATCAACTATTTGATGTCACGTTAAATATTTAACGTGACGTTAAATGCCAGATTGGGTTGCACAAAAATGCTGATCAGTGACTTGACGACACATCAATTTGATGCCACGTTAACTCATGATTATGGTTATTCAACATAAGATCTCTGTTGCATAAAAGCCAATCAAGAGCTAATGTCAAATCAAATCGAATTTGATCAGGCATTATCTTAATCACCGCCACTCCACTGATTAAGGTACAATCAGGAACTGACAGATGAAAATTCTGTCAAAAATAATTTGAATATTCCTGAAGTTTCGGTGAAAATTGTCGACATATTCAGTTTTTATTTGAATAAGTTTATATAAGGGAGGTAGGTATATGAAACATTGACACAATTATTTATTTCAAGAGATCAGGAAATCAAACCCACATAATTACAGAAAACAGATATACTTTCTATGATTTTATTCAGTATAGTGAGTTATTACTTACATTTTCATCTGCAAGGGATTTTTTCGTTCTCCTTTTTAAATTATCCCATAGTACTTTCAACTGCTTCCACTCTCGTTGAATGCTAGAGGAGCTATTAAATTCATTTTGAATTCTCATCCATATTGCTCTCTTTTTACTAATGGATATAGCATCTGATTTTTTACACTCCACAATATTCCCGTATCTGAGAAAAAGTGAAAAGAAAGATCACATCTCATATAGGTATGTATGCATCAACTGAAAATATAGGTACTTTAGGTTCTTACTTTTTTATAATTTCCGTCAGTAAAGTTTTTTCTCCCTCCGTATAATTTGCTCCCCTTTTTTTTGTAGAAGTCTCCATTTCTCTCTATTATTTTCAATCTCAACGAAACCACAATCAAATCTAACCTATAAAACCACAATCTTGACAAAATCGAGACATGAAACATGAAAATACGAGGATTATTGCACTGTTGTCAGATCTTTCCCTTGATTAGTAAATGAATTGGTTATATTGTGGAGTAGGTTTTATGCAACGCATTTGATATTTAACGTGACATCAAATTTGATGTGACGTTAGTTAATCACATGATTAATTCTTCTTTATACAACCGGCCCTAATTGTTTTAAAAAAAGTTATGAATAGCAAAAAAATATAAATAAATTGAGAAGTAATACGCATAAGCGCTCACAGTCCCTGGCGCCCAATGTGGGGCGGTCCCGCTGAAGAACTAGTTATAGTTCATTTATTTAAAGTTGGCAGCTAAGATTAAATGGTAAAATGTTATTAACAGGACCCTAAATCAGTAGCGCACGTACCTATTTATATCGGTACTAAGACATTTATTTTAATCATCATATTTTAATCTTATTAGGCAAGGGATAAGTAGTCATAATACGATATTTAGAGTATTTCGTTTTTCGATTTTAACGAGAATAATTGTGGACGTTAGGGGTTTATATTGCGATCTATATTTTTATTATTTTACTCCAAGAACATTTTCGGTAGGTAGGGGAGAGTGGGGTAAAATGGTCCCCCTAAGAAAAAAACTACCCAAAAATGGGAAAATATTTTTAAAATTTTATTTTAATATGATAAGCCCCTAAAAGAGTAATTTATTTTAACAAAACACCACTTTTTTGAAAAAAAACTTTATTCACTTCTTAAAAAAAACACAAAATAAAAAAAATTGCAAAGGGATCATTTTACCCGCATATTGGGGGTAAAACGATCCCTTCTACAAACAACTTAATAATGATACTTTGCGAATATAATATCAAGAAAAAAGTCGTTAAAACCTAATTTTTCTCTGAACTCTGGCTAACGCAAAAGGAACATCAGAGCAATGTTCACAAATGAACTCATTTTCGTCTTCTTCAACTCCCGCACACAATTCGTGAGCCCATTCGAAACATTTTCTGCATTGAATCCATCCGTCAATTGAAGTAAAATATTCCTCGGAGCAGTAGAGACATGTTGCATTTCCCTGGTTGTCTTCTGAATCCGAAGAATTGGAAAGACTTTCTTTTATATTCTTTTGTTGTTTTGGTTTCTTTTGCTTGAGTATCTTCTTATCATTTCTGTTTTTCGTTTTAATTGTTTTCCCTTTTACTTCTTTCTTGCTGATATCCTCTTCAAGAGCAGTTTTGTATGGCGTGCTGGTTAAAACTGCACTTCCACAAGATTTCCTCTTTGTTGCGTTCCTCTTGCCTTGAATTTTAGGAAAAGGTTGACATTCTTGTGGTGTAACTGTAAAAGATGAATTCATTTGTTCATCTCTGAGCTAGGCCCAGGTTCAGGATTCTTGTATAGATCGTTTGTTTCGCTAGAACCATTATCTGATTTGTTGGTTACGTCTGCCAATAAATCAGATACGTTACATGAACTGGATCCTGGAGCCATATCCTCACCTTCATCAAGACCACTAGGTATTTGATCGGTTACTTCAGCTGCTAAAAAGTCGACATCTGAAAAAACCTCAGGGTCAAATGGAAATATTCCAGTTTTGCGGAACCCGTTTATTCCATTTGTTGGTATACAAGCCTTTAAATAGCCCTTGCAAAATATTTGGCTGATTTGAAACACTGTCACGGTTCTACCAGGATGATGGTTCAACCATTTTTCTAATGCCTGGTCTAAAGAAACACTAAGTGGACCCATAACAGCAACGTCCAACGGCTGCAACTTGTGCGTGCAGTGGGGAGGTAAACACAAGATGGTTACAAAGTTTTCTCTGGCACTTACAATAACATCGAGATTTCTTGTGTGCGATAAATGTCCATCTAATATAAGCAACACGGGCTCATGAACACTTGGCTTCACAAAAGATACGAAATGAGCAAACCACTGCTTAAAAACTTCTGTACGCATCCAACCACTTTCATTACAAGCAAAAATGGTACCCGGAGGAGCTCCGTCTGTCAGTTCGGCCTTCATTCGCTTCCTGCTGAAAATAAGCATTGGGGGGACAAAACTTCCCGCAGCTGATACACAAACTACCGCTGTTGTCGAAATTCCGCGCTCCGCTGATGTTACCCTCGCCACTTGTTTGGAACCTTTTTTTGCTAAAATTCTCGAATTTCGCCCGGGAACAGTAGAAATCGAAGTCTCGTCTACGTTATAAATTTGGTGAGGGGCATAATTATTTTTTGTATAAATCTCCCTCAACAGATTAAAGAACTTTGTCACAACCGGTTTGTTGAATGCTCTTGCTCTAGCAGCTGAGGTCGCTTCAGGACATCTCAAAGAAATCTCTGGATGTCTTCTTCTAAACCCGTTCAACCAATCTTTACCGGCAGCTTTTTCGACATGTGAAAACTTGTGGGGGAGTTTGTTCTGTTCAGCAAGCTGATAAGCCAATTGTCGCAAATCACGCAAGGTCAGTCCATACATCCTACTTTCAAAATCTAGGATGTGCTTTACTAGTTCTTGCTCTTGTTCTGGCGAAAATACAGGGTGGCGGCTGCCAAGTGACTTCTTCTCTAGCTTTGCTACCTTATTTTTGTCGATTACACGCCGCTTGAGCGACATTCTTGGCACATTGAAGATTCGCGTAGCGGTTTTCACAGGCATTCCTCGCTTAACTTCTTCTATAGCATTTTTCATATGTTCAACATCCCAATTTTGCCTATTGGTTACTCGTTTATATGTTCGTGGCATTCTGTAAGAGACGTAAAACGAATTTAAAAATAAAAATTATGATTTAAAACATTTTTGCAGAATCTAAGGGGTAAAATGATCCCGGGATCATTTTACCCCCCTACTAGAGGATCGTTTTACCCCAAAGTGATATGCATTAAGTTTTGTTAATTATAAATTTAGCTGCATATATTAATTGAAAATGGATACCATAAATCAATTCAGCAACTCTTCCTCAACAAAACACGATAATAAAAAAATCAGTCATTCACAGCATTTAAAAAGAGCACACTAAAAAACAAATACCTTACCTTATATCATGAACGGAAAAAACACAAGTTCACTGATTACTAGTCGGATTCGAACGATTCGAACTAAATTGTGTTTACGATCGTTGTCTCCTATTAGCCGCTTCGTCTAGTACAATGTTGCCAATATTACACTTATTTTGCACGAAAGGCGAACTTTTAAATACAGTGATCATTTCAACCCGCGGGGATCATTTTACCCCCCTCTCCCCTAGTGAAAATGGCGTCAAGTTCGAGTTTTGTTCCAGTACAAGTACAAGTTTTAAATGTTCATGATGCACTAAAATATCAAGATGTATCAGCAACTGTTCGTGATGTAGTGGGATACAACGCGAACAAATTTTTTTGATCGTCAAATATTTATATAATATTGAATGTATACTGGTCCCACTATGCCTAAGGTTGTCTCAATCTCACGATAGGTCACATGACGATCTTGCAATATCAGTTCGTGCATAGCATTAATGGTTTTTGGAACAACAACTGATGTTGGACGACCTGCACGAAATTCGTCTTGGAGTGAACTACACTGGTCGTTGATGAAGCTTCATCGGCAAAATTGGAATTAAGTTAATCCATGGACTGTTGCTGAGTTAAATCACGTCGAAAGTTGTAAAAAATAATCGTATGAAAATGTTCACGATTTAATTCCATTCTTGGGCCGAGATGAATCTTTTAAGTTACTGTAAACAACACAAATGGCGCTCGTATGTCAAAACGTTCTGAGTACGTATACACTCAAAAATGTCCAACTTCACGATAGAGCTGTCAGTTGCCAGATTGCAAATATAAAAGGCAACCCTCCTATAAAACAATAATTGATTCGAATTTTCTTTTGTCTTGCTTAGGTGAGAGGTACAATAGAAGAAATCCTGGATAAATTACCAGATGCTTTCCCAGTAGCTGAAATGATGGCTAAAGTTGAGGATAGAACCCCTTATATAATCGTAGCTTTCCAAGAATGCGATCGAATGAATAATTTGACAATGGAAATGAAGAGATCACTTAATGAATTGGAGTTAGGTAAGAAATGACCAACATACTTACTAAAATTGTTGGGGTGAGTTGATTTTTAATTTTTCTTGCTTAGTTTACATCCATATTTCTTCAAAATACTGTTACTTTAGGTTTGAAAGGAGAACTGACCATAACCTCGGACATGGAGGGTCTGGATCAATCTCTATTCATGGACCAAGTTCCCGATTCATGGTCGGTAAAAGCTTATCCTAGTTTGCTGCCTTTGGGACAATGGGTGGGCGACTTAACCATGAGAATCAAGGAACTAGAAGGCTGGACTACCGACTTCTCCATGCCTGCTACCGTTTGGTTGGGAGGATTTTTCAATCCGCAATCTTTCTTGACTGCCATTATGCAACAAACTGCCAGAAAAAACGAATGGCCTTTGGATAAGATGTGCCTGATGACAGACGTTACTAAAAAACAAAAGGAAGATTTTACGTCAGCTCCTAGAGAGGGTTCTTACGTTTCAGGACTGTATATGGAAGGAGCTAGGTAATATTTTATCACTACAACAATTTAAAACTAAGAAATTGTATTTATTTTAACTATTAGAGCACGAAATTCGCTTTGCACACATTTCAAAATAAATTGCAGTCTAAATATTCATTTTATTACAGATGGGATGTTCAGTTAAACAGTTTGGCCGATGCGAAACTGAAAGAATTGTTTCCAGTTGTGCCTGTAATATTTATTAAAGCGATTACTCAGGATAAGCAGGACTTAAAGAATATGTACGATTGCCCCGTCTACAAGACTAGAATGAGAGGACCTACTTTCGTATGGACGTTTAATTTAAAAACCAAAGAGAAAGCTCTTAAATGGGTCCTGGCAGGAGTGGCCATTTTGTTACAGATTTGATTTATATTTTTTATTATAGTCTGATTTATGTTTTGTAGAATAAAACGTTTATTTTTGTTCAATTTTGGTATTTTTTAATATATTTATCCAAAATTAACAAGGGTGATTAGTGACGAATTCAAAAATATAAATTACAATTGCAATTACAATATTTTAGCTATCAAAACATTTCCACTTAAATATCGAGGTGACATGAAATTTTTTTACTTGCTATGGTAACTAGACAAAATTAAGGCATTTTATTGGTTAAAAAGTAGAGGTGTGAAATTTTCAGAAACATTACAGTGCAGTTTTCAAACGTGACTTATGCTCGATTTCACCAACCAATTTTTAAAGTTAGGAAATACTTAAACCCTATTTATGATTTCCTAAATGCAATTTGCATTTTACCATGCAAGCATTAGAAATATCATAATGTTAAGTTCCCTGCTGAGTTAGATCCAACTATTAAAGAAATTCTTAACCTAAAAAATAGTTTGCATTTGGATTCTTTTTTTTCTTAGTAATAACACTTTTTCAATATTTTTTAATTCTATTTTACGATGAATAATTTCACTTTATAGTGTAAAGTGTTATCTTAAACTAAAAACAAGTCTCACCCAAAAAAATCGGAATAAAATACTTAAATTTTGCCATTTTTAGAAATATTCTTGAGAATAATTTGACACTTATCATCTGAAAGCTTATGTTTAGATAGTCTAGGAGAGAAGGTCATTAATTATTATAATTCTGTAATATGTTTATAGTTTTAGCGGCGTTGTCGTTAGGAAATACTTAAAACATATTTAGGATTTCCTAAATACAATTTGCATTTCACCATGCAAGCATTAGAAATATTATAATGTTAAATTGATTGTACTAACCCTTACTTTTTGGAACTCCATCTTATTAAGAATAATAAAAAACTCTTCATTTTAACAAAATTTCCACTATTTATTTAAAAATTGCTTTTTTAAATAAATAGTGAAAGTTTTGTTAAAACGAAGAGTTTTTTATTATTATGATATTATGATTGATAGTAATATATTGAATGACTAATAAAATAATAAGTAGGAAAATAAGAAAAAGGTCTTTTATGAACTACAAAAGAACTTACTTGATGTTGAAATTGTGTCAAATAAATTATTGTTATTTATGCAATGGTAAATAAGTTATTATCAAAATTCATTAATTATTAAGTATCAAATAAATTCTTTTATTTTAAATTATATATACAAAAATTCAAAATGTTTTATCAAGCTATCTGACCTTAATAGGTAGAGTCCTGCTGTCTGATTGGTCGGAAAAAACCGTAGTCGCTCTATGAAAAACGGAAACTAACGAAGGTGTACGTGGAATCTCTGACTTGAATAATATCGTTGTTAATAGACGTTTGGTTTTTTGGGTGATATAATTATTTCTCCCATTCGATTTATGGATATAGTTCAGTGTTTGTTGGAATATAGTTCTTTTAATTTTATTATAAATAGTAATTACACTTAATTTTTTTCTTTTTTATACACCGAAAATGTTTTTAATTTTATTTTTGATTACTTTAGTAATACTTTTTTAACTTATATCCTTAATGTCACTATTTAGCACTTTTTTTTACCACTTTTAAAAACTGTATGTTCACTCTGTTCAAACTGACTGTTCACAATGATCTCTCAAGATATACTGACTGATCTTCTATGGCTAACTTCCAATAATATACTCCCCCAACAACCTCTTCTTAAGGACGGGGTATCGCTGTACATCAGAATGGCACCTGCAGACCAAAAGTTTATTCTAACTTTCTCTGTTATTATAACTCAAATCGTTTTATTTTTTTCACTAAATTGCATATAAAGGTCTAACTTAGGTAAGGATTACATTTATTTTTTGTTAATTAATGGTTTAATATTGAAAAAGAGCTGTTGAATGCGAACTATTTTAGACCTTTACATTTGTATAAATAAACAACAATCTAAATAAATTTTCTTAAAATGAAACTAAACCTTTCCTAAGTTGAACATTTTTCTATCAAATAGCCCAATCAGAATTTTCTAAAGAGATCAGACCTAAGAAATAGTTAGAAACTAAAATCATGCTGCATTTTATTTTTATTTTTTCACTTTGGATCAAAAATGGACGTAGTTAATGACGAAATAATTGTACTTTAGTTTATAACTTTTATCATAGATGGAACTAGGCGCTATGTATTTTTTTCTTTTTTTATTAACGAAGTCAAAAAAAATTTTGTATTATAAATTAATGTAACGTTTTTTAAATATTTTACGATATTTACAAAACAATTATTCAATAAAACTAATTAGTAAAATGAAAAAAAGAATACTGATTTGCGGATATTGATTGTCAGCAGACCAGTTATATCATTGTTATATCTTGAAGAAATTTTAATTATAATATGCCCAGCGTACGGCTGGCCATCTATAGTTATATATGAGGGTAAATAAAATTATTGTTTGTGTGCCGAGCGATCGCTTACAGAATAAGTGTTTATTATTCCATTTTCCCAGCACAATTAAAAAACCATTAGACACAGAATAAACATCGTTGTAAATAAATATAAAAATTATAAAATTGTTAATAACAAAAAACTGTAAATTCAAAATTCTTGAAAAAAATACCAATTATTGGTGGCCATATAGATAGACACTTCTTGGTCAAATTTTGGAAGAAATCTGGTCACAGGTTTCTGAGAGAAAAAAAATGTTAGCGTAAATTTTGTATACGTGGTATTCTGAATTAAGTAAAAAGAAAAACTGACATCAAAATATTTTATTTAAAAAATATACTTTTATTACTATTACATTTAAATATTTTCTGGTGGATCTTTATATTTTAATCTTTTGCCTCTCCTGTTTAAAATAACTTCCGGCCCAACGCAATCCTCATAGAATCGTCTCAACTTTTCTACCATATTGTTAAAAAAAGTTTCGTTGAAATTTATATTTTCGGTAAAAAATGGATTCATATCTCCAGTATAAATAATAAAATGGCATGTTTTTCTTCTTGTGATGCCGAGTTGTCCTTGTATCTAAAAACAATAATTTGTAATATTCTAAACAAATTAGTAAAATGAAAAGCCAGTAACAAATCTTACCTGATAATAATAATTGTGGTTTTCCTTTAAGTGAATTTCACTATTTTCAATTTTTAAGCAAGGAACCATACGCTTTTCTACGGCCTCTCTCAATGATATTTTTGATGTGACTACTTTTAAAAAACATTTTACTTCAACAAGTTCATCCTAAACAACCTAAACAACCTAAAACATAATAAGTTATTAAACTCTGATATGTATATAATAGTTACAATAATTCGTTTACCATCAGGCGATGCACCTAAGAAACCGTATTTCAAGTCAACAAATAATCCTGAAGGGTTAACATTAGTTTAAATCCAGCAACGTTCTAGAAAACATCATTATTCTTCATAAGTATCTAGTCTCCGAATTTTCGACGCAAGTAAATAGGTATTACAAAATTAAAATATGTTGACCACTTTAATGTGTCATATGTAAATGCATCGCCTCTAAGTTAATAATATTTTATTAATTTTTTGACACTTACCTAGAACTGATCTAAAAAGAATCACATAAACTTATAAAAATAATAAACTAACCCTACCGGTGATTAGGTATATATTGTTATGTTTGTCTGTGTATGTATGATTTATGATTTATGTTATAATGAAACTGATTTTACATGAATAATTAATTTATGTTACAGACACTAACATAACCTTTTATATACTAAAACAAATAAAAAACTTTCCTTCTCAGGGTTCTGTGGGTTCACAGGCTCTAGGTATTATAATTTATTATTATTTATTATTGTAGTTATTTGAACGCCCTATATCAATTGTTGATTTATTCTATTATTATTATTATGTTAAAAAAAATGGAAGTTTTAATTAAATTTACTGTTAAATGCAAAACAGATCAACCAAATTCAATGTAATGTTTTATTACATAAATGTTTCAAAAATATTAACACATTTCGTTATACAAATACAAATTCATGATCGTTTAAATGTTCTTTCATACTTCACACATTCACACTAATGAAACTAATACTATTACAATTAATTATGCAACTCACATAACAATTATGTGTGAGTTCTTTATAAGTTTTACAGTTGGTAGTCCTTTCTATAATTACAGTTACAAAAAAAATGGACGATAGATCACTAAGCGTTATTGAAAATTTAGTTTCTCACACACTGGTAAGTTTATTTAACAAGAATTCATTAAATACTTTTTTATTACTTCTCCTAATAGCGTTTGATACTGTCTCGATGTTTTTAAACAATATGAATACCTTTATATTGTTTTGTAGACCGTGGTTGACTATTCGTGTGGGTCTCCTGCCTTCCTCCCGCGTGGAATCCGGTTCAAGATGTTACGAAGATCACTCAGGATCCATCTTTTACTTTGGGAACTTTTTAAAGGTAACTTACACTGGTCACAAATCACTATTTTACTATCTAATTACAATTTTAACAAAATTTCATATATGATTTTGATTAATCTGTTTCTAATAACTTTTCTTAACAAAAAAAAAACTTTTTTTTTCTTCCAAAACCAAAAAAATTCACTAATTCCTTTCTTTTTTATCAATAACTACCCCGATTTTCCTTTTTTTCTTTTTTTATATTCAAATTCGCCCTCTATATCTCTAATTATGCTTATATCATTCATTGTCCAATCAAATTAACCTTATGGTTTTTTATAAATAAATTTAATAATATCTAATAAAGCTTTGTTTTGAGACTAGGAAACATTACATCTTATATTTCTAAATTGGAATTTGTTTGTATCACATCTTTTATTATTTAAATTATGTCAATTACGTTAACCTTTTTCTTCTGTCATAGTTGACATATCAAAACATCTCTTTAGAAGCTACCCTATATCAGGTGACAATTGATGTCACTGTCATTTAATTCATAACCCCATTATTTGTTTATCTTTTTAATTTTCAGATTGTATAATTAGATGTAAGCAAAATTTCAGTGAAAATTTGTTTTAGGCATCATGAATACATATTTAGATAATACCTAGAAACCATCAACCTACTCGTCTGTATGGTAAATCTTATATTATTAAATCTTATATTATGTAACAGGTGATTTGTTGACAATTTTAATTTATGGAAATATAATTTAAATTTTATTACATTCCTTTAACTGTTTAAATTTAAATAAACTACCTTCCCTCTAATTAATAAATAAGATTCTCTTGTTAAATATTTTAATCTTCTAATAAGGCCATTTGATTACGTTACAATATATATATAGAATTAAAAATACAAATAAAAAATGTTTTTAATAAAAACTAAAGATAAAAGTAATAATTACTATAGAGATTGATATTACTAAATGTTGATCTACCCTCGTTCTTTCCCGAGATAAAATACAAAATATATTTTGTTGGCTGGCAAGGTCTAGAAATAAGAATTATATAACTGGTTTTTAGCCCTAAAACATGTGTTTTTAGCAGGTAAAATTTTTTCCGATGAATAGAGCAATTTAGTGAAAGGATTCTATTATTATTTCTGTTAGTTTATCCTAATACTAAGAGATGTCTGCACTTCATGGACAAAAAAATCATTGACACATTTTCGTTTCCGACTGCATGGGATACGGGCTCCTTAAGAACTTTTATACACTTCTAACCTTTCAGAAATTTCTTGAAGGTTTTATGAATTAGAACACTATATGCATTTCTCTCCCTCTCATACACCACTAGACATACTCTCTTCGTCTACTGTGGATTTTTCTAGAACACATATAGTACAAATATATCTGTCTTTATCACATTATGTAATTAACTTCTCGTAATTTCTGGTAGGTACATGTTTATGTACAAAATATAATATTGATACATTATATAATAAAAATTATTTCCAAGTTAAAATTTACTTACAAATACACAAAATATATAATAAAAGTTATTAAATTAAGGTAGTAAAGAACAACTTCTGTTAAAATTATACTTATTATACTACGAGTATTATTAAATATTTAAATGTTATAATATATATTAATATATTCCTTTAAATTAAATTAATATTCTTTTTAATAATGGTTAAATTTAAGTAGTTAGTTAACAAAAAAATCAGTTCCTTTTCATCTATGAGTATAGAACCTTAAAACCTTCCTAATATCGATCACCGAATTGGGAAAGATGCGATATTTTTGTTCCCTAAAAACTTTGCAGCTAATTTATATTTAAATTTTTGTAATCTCATCTTTTTTTGCGAGTTTTCCGCCATTATGGAAACTAAATGTTACCCTCACGTGTTTCATATCGAAAACGTATTTATATCTTACGAGTGTTTTATAGTTTTTGCAAAGACAAATTTTCGCCTTTGTAGAAAATTCCCGGATTTATTTCTGGCAATAAAAAAAACCGTTAAGGACAAAAGAAATTTCGTGTATCCTTCGAAAATGACTAGGATTTATATGGAGACAGTGAAAATACAAGTCCCAGTTTTATGAATATTATTTGAATTGAGAATACTAAACAAACAACTGTTTAACAATAGTATATTATTCAACGAATATGTAATGATAAACGGTATATAAAACAAACAGAAGGCGAGTTGTGTATGCTTTGTGCAAGTGCATTAATATCTATTACATGGGAGTTGCATATGCTTTTTTCTACATCCGATAAATATTGAATAAATATAAACATTATATTTACCCTTATACTAAATCCAATGACAGTACGAGTACTAGGCATATTTACTAATTTCCAATTAAAATGAATTATACCTACAGCAGTTCTAGCAATCTGAAAAAATCACTGTCAACGATGCTAGTTATAGCGAAACAGCTGTAATTGAATTTTAAAGCGAATTTTTCGAATAAATAGTGGAAGTTTAGTTTAACTGTTCAGTTATTTATTGTTCTTAGAGTAATAAAAGCTTAAAACGACAATATTGACATTTAGGAAAGGTAGATAGGTTAAAAATCGAAATGTTTTCAGGTTCAATAGTACATATCTCTCTATATACGAACTTGCGCGAAGGTTTTAGGAAAAAGTCATAGAGAGTAGCATTGGTTGATAGAATGAAATTTCTTTTCTTTGCTATTCCTCTTCTATTTTTATCTCTATTGAGATAAAAGAAGAAGAAAAGAAGAACTGGGGATGCAACCCACGTATTCTGCAATGGATGTACACAGTAATAGTGAGACCAGTAATCAAATATGGGGCGGTGGCTTGGGGCGCAAGGGCTAATCTGAGTACGACGAGGAAAAATCTCTCGAAGATTCAGAGACTAGCCTGTTCATGTATCACTGGAGCAATGGGAACTTGCCCCACTACTGCAATGTTGGTGATTTTAAACTTGACCCCACTGCACATTCTGTTAGAAAGTGTAAGGAAGAAAACGATATATAGAATGATCAAAGAAGGAATTATCAGGGAAAAACCTCGATCACTTCAATTTGATCAAACTTGGGAAATGCCCCAAGATGATATGCCAAAAAAATTCAACTTTGTGAGAAAACTAATCACAAAGTTGAGTAATAAATCTGAATGGGATGAAGACACCATACAGAATTTAAACTAGAATGCCACAAAGCGGTATACGGACGGCTCCAAGCTAGACGAGGAAACTGGGTTAGGAGTTTTTGGACCGAGAGCCAAATACTTAGAAAGCTTGGGCACATACCCAAGCATCTTTCAAGCAGAAGTCCGCGCCATCGAAAGATGTGTGGAATTCAATATTGGATGAAACTATCGCAAACAAGAGATTGTGATCATGTCGGATAGTCAAGCAGCCATCAAAGCGCTGAGCTCAAATATAATCAGTTCGAAGATCGTTTGGGAATGCCTAGGCAAACTAAATGAACTGGGCCAGAATAACACTGGCCCCCTCCTATGGGTCCCGGGACACATAGGAATAGACCAGAACCATCTTGTGGGATCAGCAGTAGAGTAATTAAGGAAAGAAACGGAGAAGGAAAAATCCAAGTACTGGAATCAGCTGGAAGGACTGAGGTAATCTAAGATACTACTCGGGAACTATGACCAGAAGAGATTTCTTAGCTGCCTCAACCACAGTAAAAAAAGGATCCGAATTTTAACGGGAATACTAACCGGGCATTGCCGATTAAAAAGCCATATGAAGAAACTAGGGTTAGCAGATGAACCAAAGTGCAGATTCTGCAAGGAAGAGGACGAAACCTCAATACACATACTCTCAGAATGCCTTGCCTTGCAGAATTCTAGGGCCAGATACCTAGGAGCACATGAAATAGAAGAGGGGGATCTACCTGATTTGAAGCCCGACGATGTCTTAAACTTCCTCAGGAAAATAGGACTCGAAGAGCCGCTATAAATCTGAGAAAACAATAGAACTTGGTAAGTTAGGGGGGACACAATAGATCCTATAGGTCGCAGTGTACTTATTACCCCTAATTTATACATACATTTATACATACATTCTATTTTTATCTTGTTACAAAGTAAGTCATTTTGTCAATCATTTTACAAACAACTACTGCTAAACAGTGGTTTGTGTTCTCAATAAGATGGAAGAGTTGGTACAATAAATTTAATATTTGAATTAATTAATATCGAAATGTTTTCAGTGCATTAACAGTGAGTTTGTATTTTTTTTAGAAATATTATGAATATATTTCTGCCCGTTCCATTTAAAATAAAATCGGGATTTTATTAGAAGCAATACTACAGCTATTGCGATAAAGGTTTGTCGAAGAATGGGGCGCTAATGGAATTGCAATGAAAGTTTAGTCCACTTGCAAAGGTCCAAACATGTCTTGAATTTAAAATGAAGATCCAAACAGAGTATACACAACTCTAAGTGGAAACAACCGGTAAATAATTCAATCTACTTTAATGAATTATCGGAAATTTTTATTAGAAAACAAACAAATTATTTATGTTAAATCAGAACTTCAGAATGGCAACATATAGCTGGTACTATAAGAAATTTGTTTCTTTTACCTTTTTTATAACTAATACTATGTGAACTCTATTATTAAGTTTATGTCATTGTCTTTAGAAAATATAAACAGTTTTTCAATGGTAATTCAACAAGAAGTTGATTGGCTATTTTTGTTGCGTCTTCATTACGAGAATATTTTAATATCAATTTGATGATAATTATAACTAATTTTAGTAATGCTTATTTCCCTTTCTTTATTTTAACCAATTACATGTCACAATTTTTGAAATGAAGACCAATCGGAGTCAATTATCAGCGACTATTTCACAAGCCCTGATATGAGCGACTTTCTTCCAAGAGAAATAGTCACGTCAAAACGTCACATAAAAATGTCAAATACTACTGTCAGTTTTATTATTATTCTAGTTGTATTCCCGATGTTCATGTTCTGTTAATAATGTTTTGTTCTAATTTACTTATCTGAAATTAAGTTAATCTTCCTAAATATAACACGACGTTGATCAATACTCTTTTGTATTTTTGTTGTTACTAATTTTCTCGAATATTTTATAATTTGAACTGAAAAATAGAAAAATGTTTCTACCTGCACCCAAGGTAAAGAAACTTAACAGTTTCTATACCAAGCTTGACCGTTTTCAATGAAAAAACAACTACTTCCTAGGCTATATGCCCCAACGGACATTGAATTACATTCCATTAGAAAACGTGATGGCGACCGACTTCGTCGATAGTTAAAACCATCTCTGTCAGTTTGCAAATCAACGGGAAGAACACTACTCGCAGACCGGTTTCGACATTATTGTGTCATCATCAGTACCAGGTAAGTAGTTCTACTCATCCTATTGACTGCACCTTATCTGAAATTGTTTTCAGTATGTATTTTTATAATTTGATTCGACATAATTTTGGAATTAATAATCAATTGATTATTTATTCTATAAATCAAATAAAAATAAGCATTAATTTTAAAATATATATTTTTCCATTGGAATATAACATTCTTACCATTATTATGTTCTCCTTCATTTCATTCAACATGTTATTTTAACCTACACACCTATTAGACTCTATCTTCGTTGATAGCTTCTGATTTTCTGTTTTCTTCTTCTTTTTACTTCATAACTCTCTTAATCATCGATTTTTAATTTTTTAAAAATTTCATAAATTAAAATGCAGTCTACACATACAGGTGAGTTTGTATACGATTTAGTAATAACATGATTTTGTAATGATTTGATCTTATTTGTTTTATTTTAACCTAGACATTTCATGTACTGTTAACGTTTTTTATACTTTGTTACTTCAATTTAAAAAGTTTTAACCATAATTTTTTAATATAATGTAACCTCTACTAATCATACTATTTTTGATTCTTCCCTGATTCGAGGATTGCCTTTTATATTTCGGGATTAGAGAACAAAAACAAATATGAATCATCAAAAATCACTTTATTGTTTTTTAAAGTATTTCCCCCATATAGATCTACACACTTCTGCATGCGTTTGAACCAATTGTCGAAGCACTTTTGCCACTCTGATTGAGGTGTCTCCAAAACAAGCATTCTGAATGCAGCAACCGCTTCTTCAGGTGTCGAAAACCATTGACCTATCTTGTTTTTTATGTACGGAAATAAAAAAAGAAGTCATTCAGTGCCAAGTCAGGACTATACGGCGGATGACTCATCAAATCGATGTTTTGGGTGCTCAAAAATGCAGTTGTTTGAGTCGATGTGTGGAATCTCGCATTGTTGTGGTGAAGTGTGATCCGTCTTCGGCGGTTGGTTTTACTGATTTCTTGAAAGACAACTGACAAACAAATGGTTGTGTACCACTCAGAATTGACTGACAGGCGACCATTTGCCAGGAAGTGCTTCGTGCGCGAACAACTTTTGTTGGATACTAGACTGCTGTTTGTTTTCGGGCTCATACGCATAAATTTACGATTCATCACCTGTCACGATGTCATAGACGTGTATCGAAGCACCGCGATCGTATTTTTTGAGCATTTCGTTCGACCAATCGACACGATCAAATATAACTTAGGATTTTACAGAAATATTTGCCAGCATAACCCGGATAATCGCTTCAATATAATTATACAGGAAAAAATATAATGCTTTCAAATCAAAATATATTAATAAAAGTGCCTCCTACTCGCCTATTTAACCATAGTGTGTATACTTTATCCCACCCATAAAAACTGTTTAAAAAAATAAGAGAAGCATCACATTACGTTAAAATTATCTTCACAATAGAAACATTATTTTAAATAATGCATTATTATTTCCCCTCTTACAGCAGTAAACCATTTTTTTTCCTTGAAATATTTTTTGTTGATTATTTTATGCAGACTAACAGCTACATACATTTTTTTGATACTTTTTAAGCATTTTTGGTTTTCTTTAATACGTACTTTTTAATATTGAATTTTAAAAAAATTACTCTAGCAAAATTAAACGAATTACAGCAGTTTTGTGGTTAAGAACGAACAAGTAATGAGTTGGTGTTACCACAGTAGCATAAACTCCATTTTGGCGTATTACAGTGAAACAACGTACCTAACCGTTTATTAAGTATTTTAACATATAATACCTAATGACATTGCATGTACATTACAAAATAAACACTGGCATTGTCCCTACAATAAATTTAACTGTTAAATTCTCTCATGCCACAACGAAATTTCATTCTCTATTGATATGCGAAAATGAATGCAGAAAGGGTAGAATGCCTTTTTTAAAAGAGAACACACAACATTCTGAACGAGATTGCAAAGCATTAATCTCGAAGTCTTATTTATAGCACATTTCGCAATATTTCTGAAGCGAATTTTTATTTGGTTATGTAGCATTATATGGTTACATTAAAAATCATATTAAATTTAGTTAACTAACCATTAAGAACAATAAATAACTGCACAGTTAAACTAAACTTCCACTATTTATTCGAAAAATTTGCTTTAAAATTCAATTACAGCTGTTTCGCTATAACTAGCATCGTCAGATTGACATATTGAAATTACATGAAGTTTGTTTGTACTAGGTACTTGATGTTGATAAGGAGTTAAGGCTAGACCAAGTAAGGAAGTAATAAGACATAACAATATTAAAGCCTAGATGTTATTAGCCCTAAGGGATTATCCTGGATGTATTTCCCTCTAAGATCAGTATAACTGTGCAATGATATAGAAAAACCAGGAAAAAACTATATCATGCTGATCTTTACAATAACTTAATATATTTATGTTACAATAATGTCTTATTTATGTATAAAATGAAGACTCAATATCAAAGTAAACAGTTTAATAGTGGAGAACTTCCAAGATTTATTTGGAAGTTCTTGCTGATGCTGTAGGTGATACGTTAACAGTAAAAAATTTTGGTGGCTGGAAATCAACTGCCGTAATGGAAACTTACATAGAAAATTACACAAAGAAAAAAATAGCTAATACCTTGGTAAACCGTATAAACACAACAAACACAATTTATTGAGCCATTAAATTCAAGACAAATTGACCAAAATTTTATCGAGACAATGGATACTACAAATTCGAAAAATTAGCCATCAACTTCAAAACAAAATTTGCACCAAAATTTTATTGAAGCAAAATCTTCTAAAGTTACTGATAATTTTGTCAGGGAAAACATAACATAATATTCAAATTGTACTTTTCACAATTGTAATTTTATTTTTAAAAATCAATAATTTAAATTAAATTATTTTTATTTTGTTAACTGTAAATTTAAATAAAATCATTTTATTATTTTCTTAGTGAGTATTAGAAAAAATATTCTGTCCAACGCTGAAGCATCTCCTGCAGGCACATTTTGAAAACCTCCGCTTGGAAAATTGTGGATAGGTTCTGGCTCAGGTCCACCTTTGGTTTCCCTCCATGTACCCCAGCTCCAACACCTATCTCGGTCTTAGAGCCGTCCGTGTACCAACATTGTATGAATGTATGAATGAGTTAGGGGTGATGATTACACTGCGACCCATAGGATCTATTGTGTCCCCCCTTACTTGCCATGTTCTGATGTTTTCTCAGATTTATAGCAGCTCTTCGAGTCCTATTTTCCTGAGGAAGTTTAGGACATCGTCGGGCTTCAAATCAGGTAGATCCCCTTCCTCTATTTCATGTGCTCCTAGGTATCTAGCCCTAGAATTTTGCAAGGCAGGACATTCTGAGAGTATATGTATTGAGGTTTCATCCTCTTCCTCACAGAATCTGCACTTTGCTTCATCTGCTAATCCTAGTTTCTTCATGTGGCTTCTTAACCGGCAATGCCCGGTTAATATTCCCGTTAGAATACGGAGCCTTTTTTTACTGAGGTTGAGGCAGCTAAGAGATCTCTTCTGGTCATAGTTCCCCAGTAGTATCTTAGATTGCCTCAGTCCTTCCAGCTGATTCCAGTACTCGGATTTTTCTTTTTCCATTTCCTCTCTTAGTTTTCCTAAGATTACTCTACTGCTGATCCCACACGATGGTTCTGGTCCCAAATGTGGGGTTTCAGCTCCTTTTTTGCCAGCTTATCTGCTGTTTCATTCCCCTCTATTCCTATGTGTCCCGGGACCCATAGGAGGGTGACAGTGTTCTTCTGGCCTAGTTCATTTAGTTTGCCTAGGCATTCCCAAACCATCTTCGAACTGATTATATTTGAACTCAGCGCTTTGATGGCTGCTTGACTATCCGACATGATCACAATCTCTTGTCTGCGATAGTTTCTTCCAATATTGAATTCCACACATCTTTCGATGGCGCGGACTTCTGCTTGAAAGATGCTCGGGTATGTGCCCAAGCTTTCTGAGTATTTGGCTCTCGGTCCAAAAACTCCTATCCCAGTTCCTTCGTCTAGCTTGGAACCGTCCGTATACCACTTTATGGTATTCTGGTTTAAATTCTGTATGGTGTCTTCATCCCATTCAGATTTATTACTCAACTTTGTGATGTGATGAACAACTTTGTGTACCAACATTGGTCAGCCGTTATAAGATTCGATCTATTCGTCTCCTATTCGTCCCTTCCTAGGACGTAAATGGCGTGTGGTAGTTGTATTTAGGTTGCAATGCATCTGGTAGCATCTCCAGTATCGGATGATTTTTTATTATCCCTCCGGCCCTGGCTCTGACACTAGTCTGCCCTGCATCCTGGCATTTCACTAGTCTTCTGTATGCACTAACCATTGCCTCCCTTTCCATCCAGATATAGAGTGGAGGAAGATCTATCAAAATTTCGATGGCAGTGGTGGGGGTGGTGGACATAGCTCCCGTTGTGATTAAGCATGCTTGCCGTTTAAGCTTATTCAGCTTCTCCCTGGTGGTCTTTTGCTGACATTTAGCCCACCAGGCTGGAGCACCATACGTAATCATAGGCCTTATCACAGTCAGATATAGCCAATACATTTGTTTAGGTTTCATTCCCCATGACACCGCATACTCTACGGCATATCCAAAGGGATAGCTTTGCTTAACTGAACATGAGCGTTCCATGAAAGTCTTCTATCCAGCGTAACCCCTAGATATTTTACTTCATTCGCTTCCTTAATAGACTCTCCATAGATGGCGGGCATTTGGAGTTTATCCAGTTTCCGCCTCCTGGTGAAACTAACAACTGTTGCTTTACTAGGGTTGACCGAAAGTTGTTCCTTGTCGCACCACCTAGTAACAATGTTAAGTGCTCGTTGAGTCACTTTAGAGATGACCTCTTCATACTTTCCTCTTACCAATATCACCAGATCGTCTGCGTAGGCTTGTACCTCTAACACTGGTTGTCGAGGTCCGAGATCAGGTCGTCAACCAGTAGCGACCACAGGAGAGGGGAAAGTACTCCTCCCTGTGGACAGCCCCTAGCAGCCTTCGCTCTCATCTCCTCGCCTTCCAGTGATGTTAGGATCAGCCTGTTTCCTAGCATAGCTCTGATCCAGTTGTAAAGGATATCCCTCTAGACGCAGCAGAATTATAGAGAGAATTAGGTAATGCATTCTTAAATGCTCCTTCTGTATCAAGGAAGGTAGCCAGAGCAATCTCTCCATGAATCACGGAGTGATTTATTTTGTGGACTACTTCGTCCAGCGCCGTTTCTGTTGATTTTCCTTCCTGATATGCATGCTGGTGGGTACTGAGAGGATGTTCCCTCAATGGTCAACAGAAATGAAGTGAGACTAATTGGCCAGTAGGATTTAGGTAGGGCGCTATACTTTCGTCCTACCTTGTTAATATAAACGACCCTAACAGTGCATCAAGTCTCAGTTATGTAACCCACAGCTAAGCTAGTTCTAAAGAGTTTAGTCAGAATGGACAGCAGAATGTCCAGTCCTTTTTGTAGTAGGGCAGGAAAAAGTCCATCCTCCCCTAGATATTTGTATGGATCGAAGTGGTTTATAGCCCATTTTACTTTCTCCAGTTTGATAGTTTTCGCAAAGATTTTCCAACTTTCCTTCCTAGGTCGAGGCAACCGTCCTAGGTCTAAAGTTCGCCTCTGCTTCTCAATAATTGTTGAACCTGGGAAATGGTTTTGTAACAAGAGCTCTCATGTGTCCCTCTTGGATTCGGTATAGGTTCCATCTTGTTTTTTGAGAAGACACCGCCCCTGGTTCGTATCCTTGGAGAGAATCTTGCCTATGCGGCCATTTAATTTCATATGTACACAAATATTACTAATATTTTAAAATACAAACCATCTACGATTAAGTCGATGTACTCAATGTAAAGGTCTCAATTAACCATTCGGCATAATATAAACATTACTAGCTATGACAAATTAAGAGCATTTGTAAAATAAAAAAGCGACGGATTCAAGTCGAAAAAATCAAAAATTCTAAGCGATGAATATATTAACAAGTTTCTAAGGAAGAAGCTCCCGATAGTAAACAACTATTAGATAAGGTAAGTTGTTTAAATGTATGTTATAAGTGGACTGTAACACTTTTTTCTTGTAGAAATAGTAACATAGAAGGTTTTTTAATATCGAATTTTTATTGACCTTTTAATCTAACATTGTAATTGACAACTCTCTCTTATCTCCATGGTTATAACAAAATTTAAATTAATCAATAGTACAAATACATAAAGTATACATAAAGTCTTTAATATAAGTAGTTTAAAGTTACTTTGATAATATCTTTGTTGCATGTACGTTCTTTGATTCTATAATGACTATCAATCTAAAAAACTGTAGTAGTAACATTTTTCTTTATATCTTCAACAGGCTGTACTATCGGCTTCAGAATAGCATATACATTTTCAAACTCAAATCGCTTACAATGAATTAATTTTAAGGACGGCCTTAATTTTAAGGACGGCCTATTTATTGTGTATAACCAATCACGGTTTAAATAATAATAAATTTAAAATCAGTTAAACAGTTGTCCACGCCCACACCTTTAATGTTTGCAGCATAAGGTATTTTATTGACAAATTGCCTGTCCCTCTGTCCCTTGTAAATAAACTTAATTCCCCAAAACCATTTAATGTAGGCGTTTAAAGGGCGTTTTTATAACTTCGGTAGGTAAACGAAATTCACATTTAACATGTATATGCTATTCTAAAGCCGACTGTACCTATCATGGATGTAACTGCCGCATGTCGCAAAAATGAAATGAAAAATATTTAATCAAATGACATTGACATACCGGATACTAAAACGAAAACTGAAAGATCATTCGTTGTATGAGGAAAGCCGTACGAAATATGTAAAAGATACATGGAAAAAGGGAAACTAATAGAGGATAAGAATATTCAATGCTTATTCCTCAATTTCCAGAGATAAATCCATGAGCGCAAAGAACTCCACAGGATGAGGAGTATAATGAAGAAAAATTATCATTAGACTATATTAAGCCCAACGCTCCAGAAATCAGGGTCCCAGTTGCTCAAAAATGCAATGCGCAGTCGTAGAAAAAGTATAGTACAAAACTCGTGTTGTAATGATGCCTTTTACGGCCGAGCGGCAAATTTATGGCACGAGTGAGCGAGTGCCATAATAAATACTAGTTATGTAATATACCATTAAATTAATTTCCTGCCTTTTAAATAAAAATCAGTGATAAAAATACAAGCTTTATTCATAATTTACTTGTGAGATACCTTTTGCGACGGATACATTTACTTGATTTTAAGTGAAAATTACAGTTAAAGTAAAATTTTTGTAGCAAAACATAATGATAAATTCTTAAAAGTAGTTGAAATATTTAACTAAAAAAGCTCACTGCTTTTTTTAAGCAAAATAAACCGCATTTTGTGATTAATAAACATATTTCCACGTAAAAAAATGAAAAACAAACGATTAAAAAAAATATAACTGCCGGAAAATTAAAAAAAAATGTTTATTTTGGTACATGATTTATATCCTGGGGCTGAGGAAAGTTCATAGAACGAGTTGTTTGGCCAAATAATTTTAAATAAACTCTTAAAATCGATTCCGTTCGCTGTACGATAACATGAGCGGGCAACGTCTCTTTTTCAGAAGAATTGATTGGGTCCTCGGGCCGTTTTCAAATGCAAAACCATTGTCAATGCTGACCGAGTCTCTTTGGTGTCCTTTTAAGGACAAACAAAATTATTTATTCATCGATCTCCCAGACAGACGAATTACTATTAATTTATGCTCAAAATGGTGTATTCTTATATTTGCCAGAAGTTTGTTCTACTACAGCGGTTAAGAAAGTATTTAAAAAAAAAATATTTGTTCTTCAGGCAGCCAAAAAATGCATCTTTATGTACATGTGTAAACCTAGTAAAAGTAGGTATCTTTTCATTGACGGAAGACAATACTAATTATGTAACTTTTGTTGAGGTAATAAAGTTGTTAATTATTAACCAAGGTAAAGAAATATAGGGACTACTTAATTAAGAACCAAATCTTAATCAATTGAGGTTAACTGATACAAAATAAAAAAAAATATTGCTTATTTAATATTCCTCCTACCTATTTAAACATGTATTTCCATAGCGCCAAATGGCAAAAAACAGCAAGATGGCCGACAAGTATTCCAGAATTATAGAAATGAGTTTATGTTCAAATTTCTTTCATTTATCTCGCGAGCTTGCACAAAAAATAGTATATTACATTTTTGTGTTTCGTCCTTAACTATTTTTTAATCTTTAGTCTCTTGAGCTCTCGGCTATTACACAAGATATGCTCCGCCGTTTCATCCTCAGCCTCACAGAATCTGCAGTCCGCACTCTCTGTCAGTACAATTGTTTGTGTATGCCCATTTAGGCGACTGTGTCCTCAGTCGTTCATTAAGGCGACTGCGTCCAGTCAGTAGTCCTATCATAATTCGTCACCTTTTCTGGCTAGAAAGTCTGCTTTTTCGTTCCATGCCGGTATGCCTAGACGCATTAGATCCTGAATGCATTTCCAAACTAACTTGGATTTGATCCGATTTGATTCCAATGACTTCAGCGACTCCTGGCTATTTGAAATGATTTTTATAGTTTTGTTCGTGCAGTCACACTTAAGCATCTTCTGTAGACATATCTCCATTGCAAAAACCTCTGCCTCTTATAGCCATCCATGTACCAACAGTGTTTAGCTATTATGAGATGCGATCTATTCGCATCGCTTTTTGGGAATAGGACGGTAAATGGGTTCTGATAGTTGTATTTAGGTTGTGTTGCACCTAGTACCATCTCCAGTATCAGATTATTTTTTATTATCTCTCTGGCCACGGCTGACACTGTTCTGCCCTGCATCCTGGCATTTCACTGGTCCTCTGTTTGCACCAGCCATCGCATCCCTTTCCAACAAGATATGAAGTAGAGGAAGATCTATTAAAATTTCGATGGCAGCGTGGAAAGTGGTAGATATAGCTGCCATTATGATTAAGCATGCCTACCTTTGCAGCTTATTCAGCTTCTTCCTAGTGGTGTTCTACTGACATTTAGCTCACCAGCCCGGAGCATCATATTTATGTTATCATAGTACTGTCAGATATAGTCAATACATTTGTTTGGGTTTCATTCCACGCGACATACTTTGCTTTATTGCAAATTCTCTCCAAATGAGGCTCCCATGTAAGTCTTTTATCCCACGCAACCCCAGGATAATTGATTTCTTTCGCTTTCTCAATAGTTTCTCCGTAGAGGGCGGGCATTTGGAGTTTATCCAGTTTCCCCTCCTGGGGAAACTGACAACTGTTTAGACACAAGTCTTAACCGAGAGTTGTTTTTTGTTACACCACCTAGTAACAATGTTAAGTGCTCATTGAGTTACTTTGGAGATGACCACTTCATGCTTTTCTTTTACCAATATCACCATATCGTCTGCGTAGGCTTGTGCCTTTATATCCTGGTTGTCGAAGTCAGTACCACAGCTACACCAGCGGATACATCCCAGAATCGTAGGCTAAGCTAAAGGTTACATATTAAAAATTGGGCCGGCTTGACAGCCTGATACACTGTGAACTTGCATATCTATTTTGCATTCTTTGCATTTGAAAGCACCTTACCTAGCCATGCCCTTCTAATGAAGTCCAATGAAGTCTAGGTAGAACCTGCATAGGTCTACGTCTGTGTGAGCTATAAGACTCATGTTTGTATCGAGCCTGCAGTGTTCTATTATTCTTACTGAGTTTCATCCGTGTAAGAGTACGTCTGTCCTAAAGTTTGTCAAATGTCCCCTTCTGTTTCGCTTGTCTTTGTCTGGGTGAACCTTTTCACCATCCAAAAGACTTTCTTTGCACCCATTCTCTGAAATCTGTTCTCTTAAATGTATTTGTGATTACAAGGATGGATTCCGGTCCTATCAATGGAGTCGTGTTTGCACCTCCCCAGACTTCTCTTTGTTCATGTTCATACTTAGAGCTGAAAATTCACCCAAATACTTCAGATCAATCATCCTCCGGTCATTTCTCTTAAAAATGGTGGAGAAGGCATTAAACATGAAAAGGTAGTCTTCTTACATAATATCCAGCACGCCTATCGAAGTGTCACATAAACTGAAACTGCCCTACTAATTCTTGTAGATAAGGCCAGAAAGGCGTTGGATGACAAAGAAATAACACTTTTTGTCTTTCTTGGAAGGATTCCTCAGTAAGGAAATATATTTCATTACGGTGCGATGGATCAGGACTTTGCTTAGGACAGTTAAGATGAAACTACTCAACAAAAATGTTAAACTAAAATGTTTTATCTGGAACCAATGGCGAAACTGATACCGAAACCATTTACACTTCCACAACAGCAACACACTCTTTTAACAGGTCTCTGAAGGTTATTGAAACGCGCGTCAGGCGGTCAAAAGTTTGTGTTAGTGTAATTTATTTAAATAAAAATGAGAAGGAATTGGCTAAAAATAACATATATTTCCAGGAGCAAATAACGGCATCCCAAACATAGGTACAGACACCGCCATGGGGGCGAAAGCGATGTAAAAGTTCGTAGTTGGGGGTAGTAGGTGGTTGGTAGTAGGTAGGTTGGGTTGGGTAGTAGGTGGTTGGTTAAGGATCTAGGAATGACTTGCGTTTCGGTGAAGAAAAGGATAGATGGGTTGCAGGTCTGGAGGTGGTGGTTGGAGAAGGAAAGGGTTTCAACTTCGACGGAGGAGTCCCTCCGAGATTCCTCCTACCCCGGATATTCCTATTGGAGTAGCATTTAACGTCCGGAAATTTATTACCCTCGAAGAAACCATCATCATCAAGAAAAAGGAAGGAACAAAAAGAGAACCGACAACACATATCTGGAGCTGGAAACGTAGATGTGACTTATACTAGTTCTTTACTGAATGGTGCGGTGGTACCTCCTCAGGCGAGGAAAAGAGCTCCTCTACCAGATAACTCCCCTTTAGTTGCCGCTTATGACAGGCGGTAGGATACTTTGATGCTATTCGTTATGGACCACACGCTAAAACTTACGGACTCGTGTTTTGTCTGCATCGTTTTATTTTATTTAGGTAAACAAATAGAAACTAACAGTTGTATTTCTAATAGATGTTTATTCACTGAACTTTTATTAATTTTGTCTGAAACATTGAGAAACGGGAATCCTTTTAATCCATTTCCAGATACTCACTAACGCTGAGCGCTTTGTTAAGTTTGAAATCTTCTAAAAAAATTAATAAAATTTTATTAATATTTCTAAAGAAATTTAATATTTAATCTGCTAATAGGACTATCTAATAAGCTAATAATTATACGATTTTAATCAGTAATAGTTCCGAACTAGTTTCTTATAAAGTGTTCATTTTTTACTTTTATATTTACTTTATTACTACTTAAATAATTAAAAAAAAGAAAAGAAAATATTTAATTTAATTTCTTTAGTGCAATTCGTCCACACCTTAATCTTATCGACTTTCCTTGCATGCCGCCTATTGAAGCTTTGAAAACGGTACTAACCAATCTCGTTAAAATTAAGGCGTATTAAAAAGGTAATATTTCTCAAAAATTTTAATATTTAATTAGCTAATAGGACTATCTAATAAGTTAATAAGTATAAGATTTCAGTGAATAATAATGTCGAAATTTCCTATTTTTTATCAATATAAATAATTAAAAAAATGGTGAACTTTTAAATGTATTCCATCCGATAAATTATTTGTATTAATATAGAGAAATACTTACCAGATCCGGACAAAGTTTTTCTTTGTTGAAAAGCCACTCCCGAAGATCTAGATATTGTTCTTCTTTGTTGAAGACCCATTGCCGAAGATTGTCTCTTCTTTTTATAACGATCCGATGATTCTTCACCACCAGTCGTTCCACTTAATATCGTTAATCTTCTATGTGCCTTCTGACCTTCGATTTTACTAAATATTTGATTAAACTCTTCTTTCATTTTATCGCTTTGCATGATCTTTAAAATGTTTAATTTGCGTTTTTCTAATACCTTAACTCCAGTATCGTCAAACTCCATTTTATCCAACACTTCTAGGCACTGAAATTTATATTTGATTATTATACATTAGCCTAAAACCACTTTGGTTTTAGAAAAATAACGAAAGCAATATGCACATTTTATCAACAAAATATCGTTAAATATAATGTTATACATCGTTAAGGATATGTAGTGGGGCCATTAATTTTTATTTAATATTGAGAACACTATACAATATGTCAAAAAAACCTTTACAATTTAGTTGGAAAAATCATATTTTTATCATTATTATTAGCCTTTTCTAGTCAGGAACGATAATGGGCATTTGAAAACAATTGGACTGACAGAGAGTGCGGACTGCATATTCTGTTAGGCTAAGATTGAAGCGTTGAAGCATATTTTTTGCAGCTACAGGGAGATTGAGATAATACGGATCAGTAAATTTGATCTGTATCAACTCAAGCCTTCTGTGTGGGCTCTGTGGTCAACGAACTTAATGAACTTCAATTGAGGCATAGGGGTAAAAGAATGAAGAATGACTATAACCTGGGGGTGATCCACGATAAATCTTTCAGGTCACTGTGAAAGGGATGTTAATCAACCACTCACATAAAACCTAGCCTAACTTATAGTTCCCAACGAGACGGCCCAAAAACTCTAGAGGCCGTGTAAAAAGTATGGGGAACGACGTAACTAAGACTTTTTGACCACTGCCGTCAATTTCTGGTGGCCCGATTTTCCGCCATAATTAAATAAACATTGCATCTGGAACCGTCATTTTGTATAAAGTTATTACTGACGGCATACTGTTTATATTAATAGTACCTAGTAGTCAAAAATTAAATTTAAACTTATTGCCGTCAAAAAAAATGGCACCGAAAGTCAGGAAAAATTTTGAAAATTTGAAAGTTGAGTATCCATTTTAGTATCAAATCATTATTGACGCCAATAGCATAATTTATTATGCTTTTTGATGTTATTTCGTGTTTTATTAATGCCGTCAAAATTTACTGGCACCGGGGTTGAAAAAAGGGGGTGGCAACCCCTTACGTTGAATAGGGTTTTAGTATTATTTCATTACAAAATATTATAAAATATTATATTGTATTCTCAAGTAGTGTTTTAGTTCAAAGCCCAGAAATAGCACTACCAATCTGGGAATCCCACATAACTATTGAAACGCACTCATAGTATCTATAAAAGATTTCCCACTGTAAAAAATGCATCTTCAGTATTTTAAATGGGAATGGGAATGTTGCTTCCTCGGAAGAAAGAATTGTACCAACAGATATATAGCTATTTCATTTCTTTTCAATTTATTCATAATTCTTTCGCAGAAATCCATTTTACGATCTGGATGGTCTTCTATTAGTTCTTGCACAAAAATCAATTTATATGGATGAAGTTTTTCTTTATGGAAACACCTTAGGACAGTTGTGTGACCCACATTATTTTGACGAGAAATTTGAGGTGAACTTGACGTTGGATTCTCCACGACACTTAACATAATATCCACTTTCACATCATCTTCAACGGTTTTCTCTTTAATTGTTTGACATGTCCAAGTTCTCTGAATTGTGCATGAATTTTAGACACAGTACCTTGTGAAATATTAGGCAGCTGAGGATACCTCTGATTAAATAGTTTTGTCACTTCAACTTGACTTCTGTAATTATCGCATCAACCAATCATCATTAAATTTTTAATCCGGTGAGTCTCAGATAAATATTTCATTATTACTTCGCAAGATATTAGTTTTTAAACAAAAAATGACAACTACGATATTTAAATGTCAACACATCAACTATTCACAGACATTATTTACCGATTTAGTTCAATTATATTGGCATAGTTTTTTACCGATTCGTGACAAAAAATGTTAACAAAACCGAAAAAATTGATTTGAGGTCTGCTTTCAGCTAATTAAAAAGAAAACCATTATTTAAAGTGTGAAACATTATTATTTTCACAATTTTATGTATCTTTATCTTGAACAAAATTATAAATAATTTTAAAATTTCACCCTGTACAATTAATAACAGACCCTACATGGTATAGTTCGTTGAAATCATATTGTTAAGGAGGTGTTTCATTAAAAATATAAATCATGTACGATGCAAGTCTTGCGTGTATCACCCTGTACATTCAAATTTATGTTTGTTGACAGGTCCAAGCGTTTTTTACAATCTTCTAAACTAATCCCACAAATAATTTAATTCCATAAGTGATTTCCACACTGTATATATTTTGATGATGACGTATTTTATTATTTTGTATTATTTTATATTGTATTTTAGTAAGAGTTAAAAATACAAAAACAAATTTGTCAACGGTATAATGTTGTGATATTCATTTTCATTACTATTGAAATTGTTTATTTTATTCTAATAGACATATTATACAGTTAAAGTATTGACTTACCATACGTAGATAGTCCACTGCATCTGTTTGGGATTTTTGGCGAGCGATATTCATGGCGTTCTGTATGTCAGATTTGGCATCCGATTTAATTCTTTCAGCAACGTTAATCTTGGCGAGTAAAACGTGAGCGTTGATATTCCATTGATATTGTTCTTCATCTTTGGACGCTTGACGTAGACAATTGTAAGCGTATAATCTTGCTTCGTCATAGTGTTTCGTTAAAATATTTAATCGAGCTAGTTCATGATTTACCCAACAAATTTCTTCCGGTGATTCCATTTGTTGGGAACGAGCTTCGAACTGGCTTATTCTTTTCCTAAAACGAAGAAAACCTACAAAAACTTCCGCAGGACAAAGGAATTGAGAAAAACTAACCTCACATCGACATAAATTGGCTGATAATTTTCTATCACCGAATCTTCCGAAGGCGTTCTACTGATAGGCAATCCGAACGACAATAATATTCTCTTTTCCTGATCCCATCTAAACTGCACAGAATTCAATCGCAGAAGACTGTAAAAAGCTTGTCTCACCATCTTGTACACCTCTTCCAAAAACACATTTCTTTCCGGGAGATATTTCTTTGATTTGTAATAACAGAAATTGTTTAGTTGATCGCAAGCGGATAAAATTTTGGGTAAATTTCGAGTTTCGTTGGCTCTCATTACTTTTTTCAACAAATTCTCGGCTTGCTTTTTGTAATTTTGCTGTGTCAAGTATAGTTCTTGTTTCATACGTTGTTCCACGTTCGTAGTACATTTCTCTTGTTGATATTTTATGTGATAAAACGGACGACTTGTTCGCAATAGTTCCTGTAAACGGAATAGTTATTAGTTTGCTTCTGCTTTCTAAGCTTCTTATCTTCATTTCCATAATTGTAATCACACATTCTCTTAGTAATTATTGAGTAAATTTCGTGACATACTAAATAAATTTGGAATTAAATTCATATTTTTTTTCATACTGTACGGTATAAAACAAGTCCGGGAAATGGTTAGGTTAGGTTAGGTTAGGTTAGGTTAGGTTAGGTTAGGTTAGGTTAGGTTAGGTTAGGTAATAATTAGCACTTTACGGTACACTTGTACTTTACAGTACTCTTCAATTCTCCCAATGTTGTTTGAAATAATAAGTGAATCAACTGAGCTTTTATTCTAGTTTTTAAAGATTGACATTAATTGTACAACTGCTGTTGCCAGCAATATGTATTAATGGAGTTGTTGATGGATTTACAGTGTTTTCTGTAATCGCGAAAGACGTGTGGCTATGATGTAGCACTTCAAAAGTTTCGCTCGTTTGGATCATTCTTGCAATCTTGTTTTTGCCTTCAATCGATTCTTTTATATAATTTTCTGTAACTGAAGAACTCTTCCATCCACCGTGCTGTTTTAGAACTTTAAGGACAGCTCCAGCATTGGCTAACAACGTTGAGGATGTCCTCCTGAAGCAATGACCTGTATACTTTTCTGGTTGGTCAAGTTTTAAGAACTCAGCTATTTTCTTAGGTGCTCTGCCAACAGTATGCATACCAGTTCTTTGAGACAGACATTTTCCTTGTCTATAACTCACCAAAAGAGCTTTCAGGGAGACGTGTTGCCGTAAACTCGTGTATTTTCTAAACTCATCCAAAGAGTGAACCTTATCACTGTTAATCACAGTGAAAGCTCGTCGAATATGCGTTTTAGTATGGTTAATCTTAACTACTATAGTCTATATAGAAAGGACAAGGAGTAATAAATCATTCATTTAAGTAGATTTCATAGACGTACCAAAATATATTTTAAGAGGCTATACCGTAAGGTACATTTTGTATTGAACGAATGAGTTGCAGCTATGCTAAAGATTATACGATTTATGTCAGAGGTAACGGGATGTACTAATTTTAATAAAAAAAGTGATAGAGGTACATAAATTTTAGTAAGTTTGATAAAGAAAGGCAACACAGTTTATTCATAATAGAAAACAAACCAATCTGTAACAATAATTATTTTATATATTTTTGTTCTTTTTGTAAGAAGATTAATTCAAACTTTGAATATTGTCACAAATAAATTACAATGAAATATATTTAAAAAAAAATAATTAAAGTCAAGATAGCAAGATATCGTTACAATTTTTATTAAATTCAAAGAAGCAAAATAAATATTTTTTAATTTGTATTACTCCTATATGTAGTGTTTGGAGAATTTTTCTCAGAAATTTTAAACAACTCAATTTTCTTAGAAACATTAACGGGAATATTATTTTAAAAGAAAGTAGGTACATTAAATCAGTACTTAGTAAAGTTGTATGAAGTTGTATGGTTTTCATAATATTGTAAACAGTTGGAATATATTTAAAACATTTGTTGAATGTTAATTGTGCAAGTAACAAACAATGTCGATAAGCCAAGGACCGTCTAAACGACCAAAAACAGGTCCATTATCTTTAAATGAAAAAACTCTGATATTGAATTGTTATATATCATTGAAAAACAAGGATCCACGTGAAAGTGTTGATGATATTGTGGAATTAACGGCTGCTATGTTGTGTGTTGCTAAATCAACAATTTATAGATTACTAAAAGAAAGCAAGAATGGAACTCTTCAACCTCCTAAAACTCCTTAAGGCCGAAAACCAATTGAGATCAATGAGTCATTAAAACAAAGACTAAGGCGTAAAGTCCATGGAAGCGGAAGCCAGGCATTCGTGGAAGGTTTGTCGTTAGGTTTGCAGCCATCATCTGGAAAAGAAAAAAGACTTATCATTGTCCATGTTGGAAGTTCTGAAGGTTTTGTTGACGGTGGATTATTAACTTTTATTTCAAAACGCACAGGGGACTATCACGAAGATATGAATGGGGATGTCTTCGAGGAATGGTTTGTTCAAATGTTGGATCTGATTCCAAAAGGGGCTGTTATTGTTATGGACAACGCAAGTTACCATTCACGGTTACGAGAAGCATTGCCCACAAGTCGTTGGCGTAAAGCAGAGCTTTTGGAGTGGCTTATTTCGAAAAATATCAAGTTTCCAAAAGATCCACTAAGGAAAGAACTTTACAGAATTGCAAAAATGAACAAGAATAAATACAAAACCTACATTGTAGAAGAAATGGCTTCTTCTCATGGTATATCAGTTCTTCGACTTCCCCCTTATCATTGTGAACTTAATCCCATAGAATTAATATGGGCTCAGATAAAGGGGGAAGTTGTAAAAAAAATACTACTTTTAAAATAAACGATGTTGTGAAATTGTTTGAGAGTGCTGTAAGTTATGTTAGTAAGGAAAATTGGACAAACTGTATCGAGCATGTTATTAAAGTAGAGGCAAATATGTGGAAAATTGACAATATTTGTGATGATTTAATCGACCCTATTATTATTAATGTCAACAACGATTCTTCCTCTTCCGAGTCGGATATAGAATAAAATGTAAGTAATAAATGTATTCCAATAATTATTTCTTTTTATTTTTTATTATATTATAATTTAAAACGTATTTTTTTCCCAAAATACACACCACTGCATTACGTTATTGCTTATCTGCTAATCCTTTAACAATGAAGAAACCCTAAACTTTGCTACAACTGAAACAAATACGGGGTCGATCTACCTGGTTTTTAGATTTACGGAAGAAATGTAATTTAAAGTAAGAGATTTATCAAAAATTTCATGGTGCTCCCTGTAAAGGTGTTGCATACTTAATTAGGGTTTATTATTCCTCGTACTTTTTGTACATACTATAGCTGAGTACCCGTATCCTCCACATCACTAACTTCTAAATTATAGATCTCTTCCCTTCGGTAACCTCCAGCAACTCCAAGTAATGCTATAATTTTATCTGGAGCGTCCCTCATGAAGCTTTCAATTTGTTCCTTTGTCAGCACCTTCGACTGGTTTGGCAGATGGTCTACATTTTGTTTTTTCACAAAAGCTATCAACTTTGGAAAACTTTATATGCTGACTTTCTCATTAACCATAATTATTGATTTTACCATCGAGTATTTGGACCATAATCAAGAAGGGTTGAATGTTTTTGACTAAAAATTTAAACTGTTGAAAATAATATTCTTTAAAAAAACTGTTCTTACCACATCCAAAAAGTAAGCCAACATCACATTTTCATCAGCACTACTTTTCAAATTGTGTTGTTCACGCCAGTTGCAAAACAGCGCATATTCTTTTTCATATCTTTTCGTAGACTTAACTGGAGTGATTTGCCCTATCGCTTCCGCAGTTTTCTCAGCAATTTCATCTAATTTAAGATCCATTTTCTCCGCAGATATTTCGTGTGTGCAGAAAAATTTAATATGTCTGCCTTTATTTATATTATAACTTGGTAACCGCTGTTCATTTTTTATTTATAAAGCAAATCAACTATGTTAAGAATAAATCAAGTAACATAATTTTTTCACAGCAGTCTACATGACTTCCTAATAAAATGATCAAATATGTCATATCAGTTTCATATTTTATTGCATTTAAAACCAAAGGCAGTATGAAAAAAATAGTACGATACACGTCCGTGAAGTGATTATTACGGTACCCGATTAGATATTCATCTATCTCGTACCGTAATAAGTCACTTCCCGGACTTGTAACGTAAATAACTATTTAATAATAAATGTATCCTTAGTATCTGCTGAAACAAGAAATCAACAACAAAAGTATATAAAATTTGATGCTCGGGTCACCTGAATCTAATAGAATAATTTATTTATAATTATATTTTAATTTGATTCATGTGAATCATGTAAACATGAATCTTTACTGGTTATGTAAAACAGTAAATTTCTGATATTATCGGAAAATTTGAACTCTGTCAGCTGGAAACTGCGCAAATCACGTCTGCTTATAACTATGTATAACTTATATCATTTATTATTTAATTACACAAACCATTGAACACAATGAGTGTATGAACATAATGTAGAGAAAATGTGCAAGCAAAAGAAAAAAATAATATTGTCGGGTTTACCTAAAGAAGCAACATCAAATAAAGAAAAAGGAATTTAACTGGGTGAAAAGTTCCATAAAATCATTTTTAAAAACCAACAGATATTGATTGAAACTGGGTATAAAGATCGGAGGATATTACATCAAGTTAATATTATTTAAAAAAAATGAGTAAATCAGAAAAAAGCTGAACAAAAATAAAAATTGGAAACAATTCAAATTGGCATTTATTATTATATTATGAGACTTGACCCTTAAATTTGTGGTGTATCCTCTAAGATACATATATTTTCAAAAGCTTCCATAACTTCAAAATTTTATACACAACCGAGTCATTGCAGTATGTTCTAGTAATAATATTTGGTTATGCATTAGACATGGATTGATTTTGCATGAACATTAAATGTTAAGAGTGGTTGTGGTAATTGTTGACTTGTATTATTTAAACTTAAAGTCCATATTTAAACAAAATATGTGAAATAATTTTAAAAACTAACCGCTAATTGTTACAATAACATAAATGTATCTTGGAAGCTACTTTACCAAGAGTTATAAGAAGTTGGGTTTTATTGTTTTGATTTCTCAAATCTACATTACCAATAACTAATTAAAATAGGTAAAATTGCTTTGTTTTCTATTATGCCAATAACTAAAATAAAAATGGTATTTGAATTGATAAGAGAGGTGTTATAAGTATAAAGTAATAGACAAGGAATAAGTAAAATTATTTTAACTCACAATCGGTTAGTAATTTATGGTTTTTTAGCCTTGGAAGTAATCAAGAACACCATTATTATGATTTAGTAAATCATCCGTTAATAATAAATAAGAGTTTTTGAAAATGTCGCGAACTATGCAGGAAAAAGTTGAAGCAATATTAATTATTGGTGAGGCTAGAACTAATCTGCATGAAGCCGAAGGGATTTTTAATGAAAGGTATCCAGATCGACCAATATCCAGACAGTACCTGAGACAACTCTTAGATAAACTTCATAGAACGGGAAACGTTGTAGATGCTAAGCGAAGTAGTCGACCTGGAATTAGTAAAGAAAAACAAGTCAAAATAGTTGCCGAAATGGTAGTCAACCCCATACAATCCACCTCAAATGTTGCACAAACTTGTGAAGTGTCTTCATCAACTGTAAAAAGAGTTTTAAAGAAATAAAAATTTCATCCTTATAAAATGAAAATGCTCCATATGCTGACAGAAGATGATCCAGATAGCAGAATTGAATTCAGTGAACAAATAAGAATTAAAACAATTTGCTTTAGTGATGAGTGCTCTTTTTTTCTTAATGGTAAAGTTAATACCCAGAACCTAAGATACTGGAGTGAATGTGTGGGCAGGAATTTTGGGAAACTATATTGTTGGGCCTATATTTTTAAACGTAAATTTAACTGGAGAAATATACCTGGAATTACTCCAGAATGGTATTGAACCCCGAATCTTAGAGATTCTTGAGGATCATGCTGACGAGTTCCATGATATGGAAATAACTTTTCAGCAGGATGGTGCTCCTCCCCATTATTATCAACCTGTTAGAAATTATTTAAATAAACAATATCCAGATAGGTGGATTGGATGACGGGGTCCAATAGAGTGGCCTGCGCGTTCTCCCGATATGAACCCACTAGATTTCTTTTTATGGGGGTACCTAAAATCAAAAGTTTATGGTACACCAATTGAGAGCATTGACGAATTAAAGCGAAGAATTAGTGAAGAATGCAGGTTAATTTCTAGAGAGACACTTGAACGCGTTCGGGAAGAGTTTTCTGCTAGACTTTTTTATTGCCAAGAAGTAAATGGTGAACATTTTGAACATTTTTTTTGTATTATTAGAACGTATTTTTTTACCAAATAAAATATTTTAAAACCTTAATAATTTTATAATTTTGGGTTGAGAGTTGGAAATAAGGAAAAAGAATAAATTTTTTTGGTATCATTGGAAAGGGTTTGAAACAAGCTTTTAAATGATGTATTACTTGCCATATGGTGCCATTTAAAATTATCTTCCAAAAGGGTCCACGTCCGCCATTTTTTATGATTACGTCACCTACTATCTATAAAAAAGTAATAACCATTCCCTACTTCACTTTCCCAAAATTTCAAATTTCTAATACTTACGGTTCAAAAAATAAATGGGGGGGAAGGGACTTTAGAACCGCACGTATATGCTATATTAGGTTTGACACACATCCATAAATATTTCATCACTATTTTTGCACAATAAATAATTTTCTACGTCCCTCTATTTTTCACACACTTCGCTCATATTAGATAAAAGGGATTTTGGAGTTTCACATTCGTCCACATCACTATTGTCAGAATTGTCTTTTTTACCATTATGGCACAGTTCTTCAATAATGTCCGTAATACTGAGGTTAGGGCTCTCTGTAGGTATATCATCGTCAAAGGAAGCAAATTCATCCGAATCTAAAATATCGTTACGAACTGTAAGGAAAACATGGGCAAGAGGTATATTATCCTCATCATCAAAATGTGGATCTTCTTGGATAATATCGGAGAAGCCGGCTTTAGAAAAATATTCCTTAACTGTAGCAGCTGTAATCCAGATAAGTGCATTGGATAAATTTTCGCAATTCTCGAAATCACATCCACTGTCAATAAACGCTAGAAGTCTTCTAATGAAAAAATTTCGGTAAATCAATTTGAAATTCTGAATTATTCCTTGATCTAAGGGCTAGCAATGTGATGTGGTGTTGGGTGGCAGGAAGATTATTTTAACATTTTCTAATGGAACTTTAGGATGTGACTTGGCATTATCCAGGAAATGAAGCACTTTTCTATTCTGTTTCTTCATTCTATTTACAAATTTATGCAGCCATCTTGTCATAATTTCTGTTGTCATCCATTTTATTAGAAATCCATTCTAAGGGTAATTTATCAACATGACTACCCTTAAAACAGCGGGGATTTTTTACTTTTTCCAATTACTAATTATTAATTGCTTTATTTCTGGCTTTGTAAAACCAATTGTAGATGACTTGATCCACTGCCAATCCTTCTGATTTCAGAAACTTTCGTTTTTGCTCCAAGTTAACACCTTCCTCAACATTCTTTTTTAACTCACTTTTATTTTTTATAATATCGTTAATTTGAATTTTTCCAACCTCATATTTTTCGGCCAACTTTCGCGAACTTAAACCATACTTTTCACTTTCGGCGATTATATTTATTTTGTCTTTTAGCGACAAACGTTTCCTCTTTTGCGTTATATTTTTATAGCAACTTAAGAATCTGTCGAACACGGAGAAAGCTTTAAACTAACGAAATATGTAAGTAACAGAAAGTACCAGCTACTAATAATGCAGATAATTTCATCCCCTTTTAGGTAGGTAGATCCCTATTTAAATATCTAATAATATTGGGCATTTCCATCAACAAATAGACTAAAATATTTTGGCCGATATTAACAGGTAAATTTCTATGAAATTGGCTTTAAAAATTTGAGATTATTTGGCCGCGGCCGCATTATAAAGGTGTCCGTAAATATAATCGGAATTTCCATATAATCGGTTTGGAGAATTTTGAAACTGAGCGTTAGCACAGGTGTCCGCTTTTGACAGGTGGCCGTTGACACAGGTTTTACTGTATTAGGAATCCGTAAATTACTAACCGATTGTGAGTAAAATAGTATACAAACCTCACCGGAACTCATTCTAGCCTCACGTCTGTAGTGTAAACTACCTTGCCGCTCGGCTGTAATAGAGTACTATCGGCTTCAAAATAGCATATACTTTTTCAAACTCAAATCGCTTACAATGAATTAATTTTAAGGACGGCCTTAATTTTAAGGAAGGCCTATTTATTGTGTACAACCAATCACGGTTTAAATAATAATAAATTTGAAATCAGTTAAACAGTTGTCCACGCCCACATCTTTAATGTTTGCAGCATAAGGTATTTTATTGACAAATTGTCTGTCCCTCTGTCCCTTGTAAATAAACTTAATCCCCAAAAACCATTTAATGTAGGCGTTTAAAGGGCGTTTTCATAACTTCGGTAGGTAAACGAAATTCACATTTAACATGTATATGCTATTCTAAAGCCGAGGGTACTTTCCCGCTAGGTATGTAATATACTATTTCGGCAACCGTCCGGGAAGTGGGTACTTCCCGTACGCTTTTTCTTTGATAAAGTAGCATTTTTCCGGCCTAGTCTGGGAAGTGTGTACTTCACAAACTAGGCCAGGAAGAATTTTAGAAGTACCTACTTCCCGAACGCTTTTTCATTGAGAAAGTAGCATTTTTCCGGCCTAGTCCGGGAAGTGCGAGCAAATCAACAAATTCATTGGGGAAGCAGATAATGAAACCTATCTAATGCTCAAGGTAATTATAACAAAATATTACGATTTTAGGATATCAAATTATCAACTTAATTTGCTTTATTTTTAGGTAGCAACAATTGGGCTAGCCGGTGTGTGTAGACGGGAAGAACTAACAAAAATGTCAATTGATCCAATAAACCACAAAAAAGACATGTTGCTTGTAAAAATACCAGAGTCTAAAACACATATTCAGAGAACTTTTGTTATAACTGTTCAATTGTTGTATAGGCAATGTTTTATATTTACGGCGATCCTATACTCCACATAACAGATTATTCGTGAATTACAAAAAAGAAAAATGTTGGATTCAGCCCGTTGGTATCCACGGTTTTGGGAATCTCGGATTAAACATTCTAACTCGGCATTTGAATTTGAAGAAAAATAATTAAAAGTTCTAGGGGGAGTGTCAGTACCTGTAAAAAATGAGAAAATTATTTTAAGTATCAATGGAACTCCATTGAACAATTTTTTTTATTCTTTTTGTGTTTTAATTTTGATAGATCTATAATAATGACTTTTTTACCTTCATGAATAACCGTGTTCTGTCTTACATAGGCTAAGACTATTGTGATTGTTTAGATCCAGATCAAGTGGAGCTGTGAACTGTAACTTTATTGGTAGAGAAGTTAGCCTGAGGTGGCTTACAATTTATCTGGACCTATAACAACTGAGGAGATTTCGAAGGACCAGTTTTGAACAGTAACACGCCAGATGCTTAAAACAATTTATTTTTATTCATAATAAACAAATAATTAGACGGTTACTTCAAAACAATATTTAAATTAGGCTTAAACAGGTCATAGAAGTACCTGATAAAAAAGAATATATTTCATATGCGGTAACAGTTTGCAAAATAGTATAAGGAAATGATACCGTCGCACTATGGACTAATAACGTGTCTTTAGCTATAACTGTTCACTTTACTTACATGAGTTTATATCACTAGTAGTCCTTATGTTGGGTTTCACTACGTTATTGCACACACTATAATGTTACAAGTTTTAGTTTTAATAAAGAATTGTTACTAACACCAGCTAATCAAAGTACTTAATTTATTTTGTTGAAACATTCACGCAAAACAGAGAGAAACTTTAATATCTATTAAACATCGCAAGAGAACGAGAGGGCGAGAGAAAGTGTGACTACCCTTGTGAGAGATTATTACAAAACTGAGAGGTAAAATTGAAAAAGTCGTAAAACTATAAGACGCCGGGCGGGGTACCGGCGGTCAATCTGTGTGTATGTTTTTCAAATGCTTAGTATTAGGGAGCAGGTGTGTGTACCGACAAACAAGTAAAATTGAGGGGTTGTATTAGCGCTCTTGAATATATTGGGCAAAATATGTTTTGCAGCCTGTTGAAGGTGTTACTTCAACAGTGATATCGCTGTAAGTAGTTTTTGTAACTACTATTTTTACTTCCATGGTAAGGAGCCCGTCCGGTGTGTTTTCCTGGTAATGGTTCAGCTCCTTTTTGATTAGGATCACTGTACCACCGGATTTTCCATTTAGATCATTTCTATAGACATCATAGCCTGGCCAGGCACCAATAAATGGCATATGGTAAACTCGTTTCCCGGAGTGCGAAGATATCGAGATCTTCTTTCTCCAGGCTTTCTTCCATGTAATTCTGGTTTGTTCTTAGTCCTCCGGTATTCCATGAGCCGATATTTATTTGATCTGGTTTTGAAAGTGCTTCCATTTATCCATTTGTGCAAAATTGGGAAAGTTCCTCAATCTTTTTAAGCATTGGCTTGAATTTTTCAAATTCAGTTATCATTGTTTCTATGTCGAGGGATAACTTTTCCGATTCTTTCATTTTTTGGGTAGCTTGTGGGTAGCTTACCACTGGTTTTGTTGTTGTTGGTCCTCTTGTTGTTGGTTTTGGCTGTTGTTGTTGGATCCTCGTTGCTGCGGTAGGTTCTTTGGACATCCTTCTTTTTTTCCCAAGGTGCTGCTCAGTTCCATGTGGCATGTACTTTGCCCATGGTTAAAGCCCTGGCATCTATAACACGGGACTGGCCGTCGTGTCTTTTTTGTTCTACTACACGTATTCTCGTGTAGTAGAGGTTCGTTAATCTTTTGAACTCCTGTTCCCCTTTGGGGTTTATTGCCACCATAAAAATTGGCATAGGGTCTCTTTCCCCTGTTGTTTTTCTTAGCTGCCACACCCTCATCCAGCGCTAAACAACTCTTGCTTGATCTCTTCGGATCAGTGTTGACTGCTTGTCCCTTAATGACTAACTTTCTCTCTTTTTCCTCGTTAAGGTTCCATCCATCCTCCTGTAGTCGTCAGGAGTGGTACAATTTATTATTGCGTCATATCTTTTAGCTACTTGTGTTTTGTTCCTAGTGCAGAAATCTGTTGGATGCAGAATTATTTTTTTACGCCGATACCTATGTAGCAAATACAAGATTCCAAGATATAGTCGTAAAAGCGCCATCCCACCGTTAATTTGCAAAGCAACAGATCAAAGGTAACTGCTTATCGAAAACAACGAAGTACTGTTAATAAATTTCAGTATACGAGGAGCAGTCAGTAATAAAAAAATGAAATATAGAAAAAAATTTCTACTTGGTATAGAAAACCTTGGTATAGAAACCATAAATCGTTTCCAACCAGGCCTGATCCACAACAACCAAGGAAAAATATCACAATTCAAGACATATTTTTCAAAGGTTCTCTAACGGTTTACGATCTAATTATTCCTGAAAATGACCAGACAACTGAGCTAACTGGTCTTAAAGATCTCCCAAAATTCATTACATTGTTGATTGATTGTTAAAAAAGGATAATAGATCTAATGAGGTCTAAGTGGGTATGAAGTTCTTAGTCTTCACCTTCCTCAAGTTACAGATACATATGGAGAAAGAAACATGAAACCTAAAGACGTAGGGGCTAAAGATCAACAAACTGTTATACCTGTTTGTAGCTGACGACATCGTAAGCCTTCTTGGCCAAATCCTTTATCCTTTGGGTTCCCTTTTGATTAGGAGTTGCTATGCCATGCATTTTCGATATGTCTTTTAAAAAATTCTTTTCCCTGTACATGAATTCCAAATATCTTTCAGCCATATAGTTATCTATGTTCGTCGTATATCGTTGTAACGGTGCAAACGGATATTCCTGATTGAAAGGTGGTATAGTAATGTTGTACGTGTCTTCTTTATCATATAAGTGATCTCGAATTTCTGTAAATAAAAGAAAGTAGAGCTTGTTTTTTGGAAAAGTGTTTGTAGTATGAAATCGGGGGCAGTTGTGGCTACAAGTTAAGAGCTAAGAGTCCTGTCATTATATATATTTGAAGAAAAACAAAATTTCGGATATTACGTAGGAAGGGGGCTGCCAGAAAAGTCTAAGTTCCAATTGTCGATCAAAATAACCTTGGAAAAAGGTTAAAATTCAGTTTTTTCATCATAAATCGGTTCCTCATTGAGGTACAAAAATGTTTATGCAATATTTTACCATAAATTTTGGGAAAATATTGTTTTTCGCCAATCCCTTTTTTCCCGTAAAGATTTCAAAAAATGTCCGGTATGAAAGTTGTGTTTTTATTTTCAAGAAATATTACATCCTCTAGCTGGCCAGTAAGACTGTTCATACGGCTGTGTCCGCACGTCCAAATGGATGAATGTTTGTTCAGGGAATAAATTATAAATCAAACATATGAAATTTATTGATCAAATAAGCTTTAAGCAGCAAAAAATAATAATTACTAATAATATTTTTGTGTGTTTTTGTTTTTTATGGTACTGGCTGTAAAAGTTCTTCCTCGGTAGGCTCTCCGAGTCGTGAAAACTCTTCAATCGCAGGAAATGACATAATCACATCATCAACGATGTTTGGGGTCGAATTGAGACGTTTAATCTCATCTGCAAGCAATCTGCATATTGGATCTTAAAGTGTGACAGTTGTGTCGATGGTTATTCCACTGACATGAGACTCGCAGAAAAGGGACGACGTTCAAGGAAGAACCAATCACCAAAGTTCACTTTTGATGAAACTACTACTACGAAAGTTATCCAAAAGAAGTTTTTTGCAAGGGACAAAAATACAAAACAAATTGCTTTATCGTTACTTTAAAAATACCGGAATAAAAGTATAGCAAGATGGTATCAGCTGAAGATGATAAGTGGAAGATATTGATCTTCCACCTGAACTTTTAAAACTCATTTCGTGCAAATGTAAAGAGAAATGTGAGGCTGCTTATGGGCGTGGGAAAGCAGGAATTAGTGGCTCCGTTATTTTCCTACACTGTAGTATACAGACATGCAACAATGTCATCAGAATCAAGATTTTTTTCAACGATGAGTTCACGATGACGATGTTTATCAATATTCGACCGTCAGCAACGAAAAACAATTTTTTCTCCTTTTATGATGGATATCCCGATAACGATTATCGATTCGTGAAAAATGTATGGGACTTTAATCTGTAATTGCAAACTTTTCACTTTTTTTTCATTTCTCAATGGGGACCCCCCTTAATGAAAATTATATATTATAGCCGACAATTCGAAATTAATATTTTCTAGCACCTCCCACGTTATATCCAAAATTTAGCTTTCTCTCTTCATTTGTATTTGTAACCTGATTTTTCAGACGTAATGACTGTATTAAAAGAGGATATAAGTATTAAAGGATATTTAAAATGTTATTGAGAGTGTAATTTGGTTTGTAAGTTATAGGTAGTATCTCTGTTTCTATAAAGCAGAAAATATAGGTTAATTTAATAGCACTTTGATCGCAATCAGTCCCAAAAACGGCAAAGATCCATATTCTTAAATATTGTCTGATCAAGACACAAACAATTGTAAATGGAATACGGATAGACAACGTCAGAGAATATACAGGGTGTTTCTCATAAATGAAATAATGTATTCCGGGGCACTCATTTATAAATTAATTTAAGCCATATCTATTTTTAATTGTACATATCTCGATAAAAACGGGTTTTTCGAAAAAGTGATAAGAGACAAAAAAGTTTTAAAAATAATGTGTTAAACTAATGGTGCCACAAAATTCATTTGGTTTAAACGTACACAAAAGTTTGGTTGGATTTAGGGAGAACACCACCTTAAATATTTTGGCGGCTTAAATTTTTTTTGTTATAAAAATGCTCTCAGAACAAGAAAGTAACGTGTCCATTTTTGTAACAGCGAATACATGGATGAGTCAATTGATTTCTATTTTTGAATAAGTGGGTGGACTGTTAAATGAGTAATAAAACATATTTTTTAATTTTGTCCTTGCATCAGTTAACCTCGCATATTTTCAAACGAATTGAGATTTACTTCTTAATGAAGTAATCCCTGTATTTTCTACCTTTACTATCTCAACAAAATTCAAAAAAGGTCAATAACGTTATATAGGCTAGTAGTGAAAAAATAACAATTTTTATTTTGTAACTTCAAAGAGCTGTAATTTTTTTTGGTACACTTTTGTACTAAGGTAAGTTCGTATTGGTCACGGTCACATGATACAATCTTCATAAAAAAAATTATTGATTAAACAAGCTTACTAGAAAGAGTTTTTTTTATCGGTTTTAGAATTTATTTCATTTGGCTGTTCCACACTGTATATTCAATTACTAATTATTTTAAAATCTTAGGAATGATCTATTTATCAAATATCAATAAAATACCAAGTCAAACCACATCAATTCTATGTAAATTGTTATAAAATAAAATAATTGAAATAATTTTTAATTTCAATATTTCTACATTGTTTATAACAATGTTTGAATTCCTTCTTCTTCATTTTACGTCCTTTCTGAGGACCTTACACTTTTAGAGTTTCTTAAAAACCCGTTTTTTTCCTCTACACTACATATTTAATATTTAAACTTAATAATCTCGTTAATGTTACTTCTTTTTCATCCACAATTTAGTATGATAATTTAAACATTTTAACTAATGTAACTTTAACATTAGTGTATCTGTACTCATTTTATTGGTGTACCTCACCCATTCTACTTAACTCTTCAACTTTATATTTATTGGTATACTCTTGTCTTCATTCTTCTAAACTGTATCGTTTTATTTTTAGCTTGATGATGGTCTAAGAACGAAACTGGTAGCGCATTTTATATCTCTTTACATTAAATTATTGTAGGTTGACTTGGTATTTTATAGATATTTATCTACCTATTTATTTTATTTGAATGACTTTCAAAAAAATAAAAATTATGAGACGTTTGAATAATTTAATGTCACTGTCAAATAAATATCATGGCGTACGCTACTAAAGAAAATCCATTGAGAAAAAAGTGGTAAGGTTAATTTTTTTCAGAAGTTTGTACAGTGTATTTATAGAGTATAAAATAACTTTTACAATTATGAAAATCCTTTTTAAATAAATCTGAGACTTTTTGATTTTTAATGTGAATGTTCTACAATCTATAACAATATGTCATTAAACCGAGTGATACACATGAAGATAATAACCTCATCAGATTTTTTTTAACGCAACAACCTGTATTTTGTTGTATCTTTAATCAAAAGGGGATGATTTAATAGGTATAATAACTTGGATAACAACGGATCAAATTTGAATTATATGCGTCTAGAAAATAAATATTTTATTGTTTTTATTGACTAGTAGAATTGTTGTATTAGTAGACGAGATGCAATATGATGCAATATGCAATAAGATGCAATTTTTACTTACAATTTCATAAATATAAAATTTAAATATTACAAAAAAGAGGAGATCATCATGTCAATCGTAAAACATAATATAAAGTTTTAGTAACTAGTTAGTTTCTGTGACATTTTTAGTTTAGCTTTGATTGTGTTGTTGAAATAAACTTAATGTGCCTCTTCATTTTGATTTTCAACTTTTTGGAAATTCTCCTAGTTAGTGGGCATTAAAACCATACAATGAGTTTTCCTCATTTTGGTTTTTGACCTCTGGGCTTTTCTATTTTGGGAAAACCTTCTTTCTTTCCAAAAAATGTTCTCCTCTTTTTTGTAACAGCTTTGTATGTACTTACTTCAGATTCTACAGTTTTTTACCGTTACATATTTTTGTTCTTAACATTTGACCCTTCCTTTATTAATCTTTAAGACATATAATTTACATTGGGTACCTTTGTATCTGACCTTTATCTATGTATTTTCATTTTAGTCTGATGATGATCTGAGACCTAAACTTGTCGCTCTCCTGTTCAATTAATAAAGTTAATGTTGTGGTCTATGTTTCATTGACATATCCTTATCAGCAATATTGGAGTTATGGATTATATCTTCGATTTACAAATGAATGTCATATCTGCATGTTTCCTATTCGTGTATTATTAAAATTAAATTTGTGTAGAAATTAATTTAAGTGTACAGCAAAGAACTGAAATACTCATGATTAGTGAGTATGACAGACCAGGCAACACGCAACCCTCAGTATGATTGAAAAGAAATTTAGAGAAACTGGTACGGTTAAACAGGCACGCAAATTAGGTCGTCTCTATAAATTATGATCGTTGAGTGATAAATCTCACCGTTATGATACATTATTAGAAATTTTACTTACTCGGAAAAAGGTAGTAAGGTTAGTCGTAATTTCGAGTTTAATTAAGTAAACAAAGGTAAACAAATTATTAAAACTGAAAAATAGGCATGATCCAGATAATAAAACATAATTTTGCGGAACAATGATGGATTACTATTATCAAGACCCTGTCTTGATACAAGGCGTTGCTTTTCATTGTTCATAAATAGTTTTTACCAAAGTTTGAGTGCAAAAGAGAATAAAAACCATTTAAATTGTAGTCTTCCTTAACGTCCGGAGTTTCTGGCTAAATATTCTCTTCCGTATTCAGTATAAAGCAACACTTGCACTTGCACATTAAATGACCGGTAAAATTGTATATACATAGTAAAGAAAACCCCAACTGCATGTGTAGGCATCTTACATGATATCCACAAAAGGTAAACTTAGGGGCATTGTGAGTTTTCCTCATATTATTTTGATAGAGTGTAAATTTCACCAGCAGGTTTTATATTAAAAGTGTCGTCCAATGATTTAATCGATTCCTAAACTCAAAAATTCGTCATAATTCTATTTTATAACTCCACTAAACGAGGAGTTAACACAACATACCAAATGTGCGGGAACTACAGTCGCATTCCAAGCGATCACTATTAGAGGTTTTATACCAGTAAACGAGGAGTTAACACAACATACCAAATGTGCGGGAACTACAGTCGCATTCCAAGCGATCACTATTAGAGGTTTTATACCAGTGACTAAATATTGCTGGAATAATGAAAAACTCTTCGTTTTACCAAAACTTCCAATATTTATTTAAAAAATTGCTTTATTAACTTTAATAAAGCAATTTTTTAAATAAATATTGGAAGTTTTGGTAAAACGAAGAGTTTTTCATTATTCTTAATAAGATGGACTTCCAAAAAGTAAGGGTTAGTACAATCAATTTAAATATTGCTGGTGTAAAAAACATAATATTTAATGCAATTTACCTACTGATAATAATGGAACGCGTAGGGTATTCCTGAAGCAGTATGTGATGCTTCTTATAAAGCCACATTTAAAATCTAGATCGGAAATACGAAACTTATCTTAAGGCAATTTTTTAGCGGCTTCAAGCCAGAAATAAATCAACCAGAAGAGCACAATAAGGCAGATGTGTACAGTGCAGAAGAAAAAAATAGAATCAAACGATAAAGTACCAGACTTATTAGCTAGACTGTAAATCATAATCTATAATTGCTAGAGCCTTGGTAACTTTCAGGTGAAATACATACTATAGATGTTAGTCTTCAGGAGTGTCTCCGTCAAGGGACTAGAAGGGCGAACAACGTCACCTACAAAAATGTCTTCTAGTAGTGACAATGATGACATTATGAGCACTCCGCCGGATATATTAGAAAAAGCTCAAGCTGCCACACAAAATTTGTTACCGCGAAAATCCAATAAAATGAATATAATTTATTTTTTAGCCACATATCTTTTAAATTTTATCCGTTAGACTCCAAATCTAATACCTTTTTGAAATAAAATCAAAAATATTACACGATACGTGGTTGTGATGATTAATACACACCCCGTATATTAATGTATATTATTTTAATTTATAACAATTAAATAGTAAGTAAACAAAGCGAAGGATGGTTGATGACTCGACCTTTAACTAATTTAACGAGCAATGAACGAACGTGATTATATTAAAATAACATAACTCAGGTGTTTAGTAACTAACCTGCATAAATATATCGGCTTGGCCGGAGCAGGGCTCATTCACAGTCAATTGTAGTCAGTCAACGACAGTTCATGATTCTATTATATTAATATAGATAATTATTATATATTTTTATTCTTAAGTGATGTACCAATGATTATTTATAGTTTTGTATAAAATGTTAGTCATCAAGTGAGTTTTAATCCAAACCCAAAGGATCTCATCAGTTGACATAAAAGCATAATCAGGTTGTTACATTAAAAAAAACGCGCAAATATTGTGTTCACCTTAAATGTATCACTCTGTATAAAGAAATAGTAAAAAATAGACCAAATTGTCTTTGACAGCCTTTTTTTTAGCAAATTCATTCCAGACTATATGAACACCCTACACATTTTACAGAGTGTTTCATTAAGAATTATCCATATAGTAAATAGAGAAACCTTAGAAAGATATGTGAAGATTTAAGTAAAAACATTTAAATAAAATATTCCTCCTATCCGAGATATAGGGTGTTTTATTTTACATCTATATTATTTTAACATATGTTTTTTAAACCTTCCAATTTTTTATTCATTTTCCAATTTGTAATGCATAGATATTTATATTGTTGTTAATGAAATATACATTTTTCTAGGTTGCTCAATTGGGGATAAATCGGTAGATCTTGGTGACCAAGGTAACAACGTGACATCATTATATTGAAAGAAGTCTATTGTGCTCTTGCGACATGTGGTCGGGCATTATCTTGTTGGAAAGTTGGATTTACCAGGTTGTCGAGATAGGGTAAAAGATGGGGTTCTAAAACTTCTTGGATATAACGCTGCGCGTTTATGTTACCTCTGATGAAGAAGCTATAGCACCCCAAACCATAACTCCAACAGTTTGATGAACATGCCTTTCAACAAAAAACCGTGAATTTCTTCTTTCACCACGTTGCGTCGTCTTCTAACCCTCGCTCGACCATCGCACATGCCTAAACAAAATCGAGACTCGTCACTAAAGACAATACTGTTCCAATCCTGATCCCAGAGTGACCATTCTCTGCACCACTCAAGGCGATTACGTCGGTGTTCTGGAGTTAAAGGGAGGACCCAGTGTGGTCGGTATAAAAACAGGCCAAAACGTCTTATTCGTCGGTAAACACTTCGCATGCCAATAGGTCTTCCGTGTTCTGCAAACCATTCATTTGCAATGGACTTGGTCCCCTAAAGCCAATAATGTCAGGCGGCGATCTTCACGGTCTGTTGTTCTACGGGTGCGTCCAGAGCCCCTTGCTCTTTGCGTACGGCCTTCTCGAAGCCATGCCTGACAACACCTAACCACGGTGTCTACACTTCTTTGCACTCTAACTGTAATTTCCCGAAAAGAAAATCCAGCTTCCCAAAGTCCCACTATACGACCCCTATCAAACTCACTAAGTTGACGAAATTGTAGAGGTCTCTGTACCCTAGGCATCGTAACCAATCGTAAAGAATGTCAAGAACCAAAATCCGCAAAATTTGGATCTTTACTACGGCTACAATATTCATTTTTGGATTGTTAGTGGATTTCAAAAAAAGCAGAATAAAAACCGGAATTTTCAACTGATAGGGCAGAAAATTTTATCAATTGTTTATTTCAGTAAAGTAAATAAATTCACCAAATTTTATTAAAATAAAATCATTTAAGCTGCCTGTGTTAAAGCTTGTGCAATTAATAAAAAGGTAAACAAACAAATTATACAGCCAAGAAACAGGTGGAAAATTTGAATATGGCTAGACAAAATAAACTTATCTCTACTATAAACTAGTACCAGGAAAAATCAGGTGTCGTCAAAGTTCCTTTCGTGTAAGAAGAAGACGTTCATTACCTTAAACAATATGTTTTGCGCTAGCCAGTATGCAGTAGAGGTAGCTAAATAGATATAAATGTTTAACTTATTGTTATAAATGTTTCAGTAAAGGTATAAACAGTTCAGAAATGAACCTCTCGGAGGTTTCTCTAGTTACTATATGGATAATTCTTAATGTATCATACATATTTGTTACCGTTTTCTTCTTCTTTATTTTTAAGTTCTTCATCTTTCTTACGACGAAAAATTATTTTCCCTATATTAATTTTCTTGACTTTTTTTTGCTTCGGAACCGGTTGATAGGGACGACTCTCAATGAAATTCTTTAACCATGCTATTTTTCTTATTATCTTGAAATAATCACGCAAAGGATTCCCAGCGAATTCTCCTATGCTATTTTGCAGCGCTATGGAACACTAAAAAACATACTTTTGAGGAAATTACCAAATAATATCTACAACACTAGTGGGACGTACATATTAAATAAACTAAAAAGAAACATGCCAAAGGCATAACTGTGGCAATAAAAGAAGTAATCAATAGAAATCTCATAGGTAAATCTATTGGACAGCAAACAACAACGTCTGAAAACTCTAAAAAATACTGAAATATACATACAGAATCTTACTGAGCCTTCATCAATGTTGCTGTAGACGAAGTTTAAAAGAAATGGTTTAACAGCTTACAGTCCAGCTAAGGGACCTTTACTTACTTCATCTTACAGAAGACGCAGACTTCACATGAAATGGACAATGGACGACTGGAGAAAGGTATTGTTCACGGATGAGTATAGATTGTAACCTAACCTAACCTTTATGACAAAGGTACCAGAAATAAGGTGTACAGAAGACTTGAGAACTCACAGAGCATCTGTTGACCATTTTGAAATGCTTCTCACTGCATGTGTTTCCAAATTCGATTCAATAATACACTTAGACCTTAGACTAATAATACCATGAACCATAGAATCACAGTAGTAGTGAACTATAACAGTAATTTACGTCATAAGCCCGGGAAACGCATTTTTACAATACGAGTCGATGTGTTTGCGAACGAGGCGACGAAGGAGACGAGTTACTGTAAAAGTTTTCCGGTCGTATGTCGTAATGCGTTTTATTTCATACTGCAGACACTAAATCTTACATTAATAAAACAAAAATTGAAAATATGATCATCCATGATGGAAACGTTAGTTTCTAAGGTTACTGTTTCTGGTTAGGTAAGGTTTCACTTTCCTGGCAGTCTACTTCTGGAAGACCGGCAGCCGACCCCCCTTCCTTTTGATTCGCTGATACGACCAAACAAGGAGGATTGGGGGGCAGCAACGAAAATGGTTAGCCCATCAACGGTGAAGTTGGCGATGAGCGCGTTCACCCCATACAAATCACCGGGAGAGGATGGCATTTTCCCCGCGCTGTTGCAAAACGGCGAAGAGGAGTTGCTACCTCTGCTAACAAAATTATTACGGGCGAGTCTAGCGTGAGGTTATCTTCCCCTTCGAGGGAGGGAACCTAAGGAATTTTCCTATGAATCCCCACCAACATGCTTACCAGGTTGGGAAGTCCACGGATTTGGCACTTAACAAACTCGTAGGAAAAATCAGCCACTCTCTTGAGAACAAAGAAATTGCGCTAACAGCCTTCCTAGACATTGAGGGAGACACTACCTCACTCTCTATGTATTGCTCTTCAGCGCAGGGAAGTAAACAGGATTATCTGTAAATGGATAAAAAACATGCTTGGTAATCGGTACGTAGTGTCATCACTGCAGGGAGAGACTGTTCGATTCAGGGTGGCTCGGGGGTGCCCACAGGGGGGTGTTCTATCGCCCCTTCTGTGGTCACTCCTGGTTGAATCGCTTCTGAGGACTCTCTCTCTGTAGGAAGTGGATTTCCAATGCTATGCGGACGATCTGGTTATAACAATAAGGGGAAAATTTGAGGCGACCATCTCGGAGGTCCTTTAAATGGCCCTAAATATAGTATATAGGTGGTGTGAGGAGGAGAAGATGTCGGTAAACACTTGAAAAATATTAATTATTCCGTTCACCAAAAGGAGGAAGCTGGATGATCTGCGTCAGCCGACTCTTTATGTTGAACTCATTCCTTTTGCGGAGGAGGTAAAATATCTGGGGGTAACCCTAGATAGAAAACTTACCTGGAACTCCCATCTGGAGAGAACAATAAACAAAGCCAGGGTATCCCTCTGGAATCTCAGAAGGGTCTGTGGAAAATCGTGGGGGATGAATCCCAAACAGATTTACAGGATTTATCAAACGGTGATAAAACCAATGGTCACGTATGGCTTAGTGGCGTGGGGGTCAAAAGGACTACAACAAGATGCTGCAGCGAAATTGTCTGGTCTGCAGAGAACTGCATGCTTGCTTAGCCATTACGGGCGCTATGTCCACCACTCCGACGGCAGCAATGTTGAGACCTCTAGGTTTAACTCCACTCTCTATTCTTTCGGAGAAGGAGGCTAGGATGGTCTCTTACAGAGCCAAGTCGATAGGTAACCACATAACGGGGGAAGCACTTTGGAACCACGCGGGACTGGTGGGGAAGTTAAATTCCCACCAAGTCCTTGGAATGGTATCAGACATGCTTGCCACACGTGTACACGTGGAAAGGGCCTTTAACATCCTATTCCCAAGTAGAAACGAATGGAAAGGAGGCGCAATCTCCTTCGCTGGGTCCGACTGCGTTTTATACACGGATGGCTCGAAAAATCCACTGGAGACCGGGGCTTACCCACTCGAAAGCGTTTATATCTCAACCTTCGAGCAGAAAAACAGCACAGCTCCTGGAATTGAGTAGAAGTAACCTACGCATTCTTACTGGACTGTTGACTGGACACTGTCGTCTGAGAAACCACCTGAGGAAGCTTTGTCTGAGTAATACGTCGGACTGTCGCTACTGCAGTGTGGCAGACGAATCGGCAGAGCACATTCTTTGCTATTGCCCCACGCTAGAAATGAACAGGCTCCGCTCGTTTGGTCTCATACTGCTAGAGCCTACCGACTTTAGACAAGTCTCGCCAAAATTGATCTTGGACTTTGTTAAGAAGTGCAGACTGGATGGCGAATTGTGACCCTTAGGAGTTAGCCACAATAGGCCCTAGTTTGGCCGCAGTGGAGGGGTGGGAAACGCCCCGCTCACATTGAACCTAACCTAACCCTACTGTTTCTGGTGTTTGTTTTGTTGACTTTTGTGAATCGAAATGTCAACAGACAAAATGACAGACAATAACATTCCCGCAGATGTTTTGCGTAAATATAATGAAGCTGCCGGCTCTCTGATTCCCACAAAATCATCAGAAAGGTACCATAGCGAATATAAACAGTTTTGCGACTGGAAAAGGGTAAACGCAGTCAGTGAAATCAATGAGGAAATAATGCTGGCGTATTTGTTTGATCTGGTAAGTTGCACTTAATATTCTTTTGAAGGAATCATTATTGGTGATTTTCTAGTCGAAGAAAATGTCCAGTTCTTCACTCTGGTCAAAGTATTCGATGGTTAAAGCCATGCTACAATTTAATGAAAACGTGGATATATCAAGATTCTCCAAACTTCGAGCGTTCCTTAAAAATCAGTCTGTTGGCTATCAACCTAAACAAGCCAAAACACTCACCAGAGAAGAATTGGTAAAATTTGTGAAAGAGGCACCAGATCAACAATATCTTTTGGCAAAGGTAATAATTTTAGATGTACATTTCAATATTTACTGATAATTTTGTGTTCTTGTTAGATTGTTGTTTTAATAACCGTCGCTGGTGGTTGTCGCCGCAAAGAGATATATGAAATGTCTTTGGATGACATCCAAAAAACTTCTACATAACTGGTAATCACAATCACTTTTTAAAAAACGAATCAAAGAAGATTATTTATGATCATTGATAAAATGGACGGCATAAGTGTGTTGGAACTGTTCCGAAGATGGGTTGCCTTGCGGCCCAAAGGTTTAGGTTACAACAAATTGTTCGTAGGATACCGTAATGGCAAGTGCATTTCCCAGCGCGTTGGAATTCATACATTCGGTGGAGTTCCCAAGAAAATAGCGGAATTTCTAGGATTAGCAAATCCCGAGTTGTACACCGGCCATAGTTTTCGCCGCACATCGGCGACTTTACTAGCAAATGCCGAAGCGGAACTTTCCGTTCTCAAAAGACATGGAGGATGGTAGAGTTCCTGCGTGGCAGAAAAGTATATTGAGAATTCGTTGGAAGGAAAGAACAAAGTGGCAGGAAGGAGAAAGTTTTGTGCAAGTCTTAATTAAGAAATCTAAAGAAATTATTAGTACAAGTGCTTGCTCGAGTTCCACTCTCCACGATGCTTTACCGAAAGTTGAAATAACTGGGAATACAGATTGCACAATTACATGTTTATTAATTTTGTATTGTTTTCACAATAAATTGTTTGATTCTTGCCTCATTTCGTCCGGTAAAATTTTTTATTTGTTTCTCATTTGTAAACGTCATTTTCCAAAAACACTATATTAATCAAGAAAGTTTATTTTATCAAGTCACTAACTTGTAAAACTGACAGTTAACTTGAAAATTTTTTACAAGTTAGTAGTATTATTTACATTAGTGTGATTGGGGTAACTAAAGATATTTTGTTGATCTACTTGAATCAACTATCAGCTAGATTCAGCCCTAATACTTTATGGGCAAAATGGTCTATGCTAAAAAGCTGTTTGAAAATGAAAGAAAATGCCTCTGTTCGCAGGTTTGTTTTCCTTAATAAATTTATTGAAAAATATGACGTTAAGTTGTCATTTGCATATTTCAAAAGGTAATTATTGAGATTTTTTTGGAATTTATCTAACCTTTTTACCAATGAGAAACAAATAAAATATAAAACAATACACGCTCACAATACTGGCTCAAGGAGGTAACTGACTCTTCTGTGACTCGTCAGTTATATCCTCCATTCGCCAGTAAAAACCCTCTTACCTTGCTAGTGTTATATACTATACCGTCTCATTTACCGGACTCAAATCGTTGACTTAAGCATGGCTATTACGATGCAGTATGAAATAAAAGATCTTTTTAAGCTAGAAACTAATTGAACTGATCCCAAAAAAGTTTAAATAGCTAAAATGAGAAGAAAAACTTACATGTCGCACACCTTCAGCGAATACTTCTGGCTTCTTTCTGTATGGCAAATGTTTCAAATTGTGGATAAGGGCCTGTTCGAATTCGGACATGAAATAAAGGTTTAGTCCTCTTTGCGCGGCCACTATTAAACTGTCGGGGGCTATTTTGTACGCTCTGTAAGTATCGGCTAATGCGCCTACATAATAACACGCTTTCGCTCTCGACTTGGACCGTCCTAATAAAGCCCTGATGTTGTCTGGCGTTTGCGAAACGGCTGTGTTAAAGTATTTCAACGCTGGAATTTAAAATTAGCAACAGATTAATTTTATTTATAAGAATACAGGTAGAGAAAAGCGCAAAAACAAACAGATAAACAATTTGCTTCTGTATTTTTGTTTTTCACATAAATTAGGAATACAAAGTAAATTTCTTAAAAATAAAATGATTAATACAAACATATTTGGCACAGATTGTGTCATTTTAGATTACAATTAGCCAATTAGTAAAACGTCACTTAAGACGATTCTTGATAAGCTTATAAGGGAATGTCCCAAAGATTATGAATTCTAGCTTCATTACAGGGAGGAGGCTGCTATAGGGGCTCCCCGCAGAGGAAAATACTTTTTCCTCCTGCTGCATTCGCTACTGGTAGACAACTTTAATAATCAGGGGATAGAGGTACGAGCTTCAGCAAATGATCCGGTGATTTTGGTAAGAAAAAGCAATGAAGGGGTTAGCAAAGTGGCTTAAAACTGTCACCGAATGAAATTCAATATTCGCTGGACAAAAAACTCTCTCTTTGGACATATCATAGGATAATAAAAGCCAATTAATAAAATTAAATCCAAACAAATCTATTAGCTATATCTGACAGCTTTGGGTTGCAGAAGACTACTATGGAGAAGCTAAGTAAGCTTCAACGACAATCATGCTTAATACTATAGGAAGCTAAATACAATAAAATTACTATCAAAAGCCATTTACCGTCCTATTCTCAGGAAAGGGCGAATAAAGAGATTATCTTTAAAACATTGTTACTAGGTGGTGTACAGAACAACCGTCAATAAACCCAGAACTTGGTAATTTCTTATACAATAATTTAGTAGGGGAAAGTTGCCTATGATGGCACAGTGCATATGATGGTATACCGGCTATAAATATTAATGTACCCGATCTAACTCTCTATTCTGTGGTGTTGTAGATAGATATTTATATCACTATACCTTTGTATGTAGTGCCGGTAGCTGTAGAGGGTTAAGAATAATAAAAAAACTCTTCGTTTCAACGTAACTTCCAAGTTTATTTAAAAAAATTTAAATCACAATGACGGCCGTTTCGCTAAGAAGCATCGTCAGATTGACATTTAAGTTACGTTTTGTTTGTTTGTAGCTGGGTACTTGATGTATAGGTAGTATTAAGGCTAGACCAAGTATGGAAGTAATAAGACATAACAATATAACGAAGAGTTTTTTATTATTCTTAATAAGATGGACTTCCAAAAAGTAAGAGTTAGTACAATAAATATAGAGGGTTATTTCTGTTTTTCGTAGAAATACAAAAAAATTGGTAAGCAGCTTAATAATATCATCGACTAATAAATATCATATTAAACTCGTCACCTGTCCTCTACTCAAATGAATCTGGCAGTGGAGTGTTTGGACGTTTCTTGTGCCATTCACAAAATTCAAAACGAAACGACTCTTTTATTGTATGTCCAAAGATACAATATTGGAGGCTTATCAACCTATAGTACGTGTTGCACGTGCCTGCCTTCTGTGCCTCTTACGCGAGAAGGTAATTCCTGAAGACTACAGAAACTTTATGGAGAGATTACCTACATCCGTAGAGGCTAACGATATTGTTCCAAGTGATTCTGAATACGAAACAGACTAAGGTTTACTTGTGTTTACTTTAACCATATTTTTTTATCAATAAAAATTTCATTTGCACTATCAGTGCAGTATGGAAATTGTAATATATTGTATGGTCCATACAGAGGGTTACTTTTAGCTTTTTAAATGTGATTAATATTTAACCCCAATAGAAATAGAACTGAGTAATGTATAAAAGAAGGGTGTAACATAAACTTAACTCTAATTTAATTACTTTTAAAATAAGTACGGTTTGTCACGGTTAACGCAAACTTTTAAATTGATTTTACTGAAAACATCAACATCTAGTGCTAGATAAACTTGGATCTCAGATGTGCCTTGTTGCCTTTTTTATGGTTGATTATAAAATATTTCCTTATTTTATTACTTTTTGTTTTATAAAACTACTTTTTAAAACAAGTATATTTAATTTACGACAAGTATGCTATCAAAGGTCCTGGCATGCTCTTATGATGGCATAGCTTGATAATTTTTCAAATCGCTATTAAGCGAATTAGAATTTAAATTATTATCATTAATAGCTGTTATAGGCAAAATGTACCGAGTCAAAGCATTTGTAAATAAGAAATTTAGAGAGCATTAAAGTTAAGTGTGCCAACATAGGCGACCTTCCCTACTAATGTAGTGAAAAATTATTTCTGATAGCGAGGCTGCTTAAGTCATTGGTATCAAATTGGTAGTTTTAAAGACATTCTACCAACTCCTGATATTGAAGAAAAAATAATTACGCCAAGGAAGAAGGCATTGAATTATAGAGCCCAGAAAGTAACAAAGGCACTGTTTGAAGAACAACATGATAAAGGAGCAAAAACAGCAAAAAATTGAGAAGAATTAAAAAAGTGGTTGAAAAATGGTATTGCCACCTGTGAAAGAGGATAGAGTCCTGGATATGAGACTTTGCACAATGTGCATGAGATATGTTCATGAGGAATGCGTGTCCTCCATGTTGTTCTTGAGTAAGAAGAATCATACTCTTTTTTTTCAAGAATTATCGTTTTATTCGGTTAGGTAGATTTTTATTTTAAGAAGACTATTATTTGAATTTTCTGATTTTTTTGTTTGTTTTTTTTATTATATAGGTATATTTCACTCCAATAAAAATATTATGATGTAAGTCTTACTTATTTTGAGCAAACCTTTCCGAATATTTATTTTTCCATAAGGATTATATTCGAGCCTAGGGCCTTTTTGGGGCCATTCCCTGGGCCTTTTTAAGGCCAGTAATTTTTAATAAGGCCCTTTTCAATTTTTTTTAAAAAAGGTATGTTTATTACATAATTTGACTAATAATTAGGTTTTCTTGTATCCTGACTAAAGCTTAAATATCTAAGTAGGGATTTGTTGCAAAAAAATCAAAACATATAATTTATTGTGTTTTTTTTCCGAGGGTTAAAATTAAGTGGGCCTTATTAGGCCCACATATCTTATAAGCTATGTTTTGGAGGTGGGTCAAGAAGAGTAGACACATTGTTATGACCAAGAATGTTATTATTTGTTTTTTTTTCGAAATATAGGCAGAAAGCTGTAGTTAGTAAATCTTTGAAACCTAACGAACCTAGTAGCTTTTTTAATTGATTTTGGCTTGTTGTATATTGGTAAAGAATAGAATTAAAAAGTTTTGATAAATTTTATTTCTTAAACTAAACTCGCGATTTTTAAAGTAATTCTTGAATAATCCAGCAAAATTTTTTCTAATCTACTTTATTTAGGGTAAGCTATCAAAAATTTTTAAAACTAACATGAAAATCCGTGGTTCGCAAAAGTCCACGGAATCCTGGTGAATACCTATGTCCATGCACCTTAAAATTTTAGCATGTATCTTACCATTTTCATACTGCTCCAATCTTGCAATGTAGTAAGCAGTTTCTCGGTAAAGGTATTCATTTTCAAAAAGCCAGTCGATTTTAAATGGATTTGCAGGATCGACTTTTTTTTCAGCTAGTATCAAAGGGTCTCCAACTAAAGCTGCTTCCTCGAGTTCCTCCATGTTTCCTTATCCACGTTTACAAAAAGAGTGTTTTGTAAAATAATAGCGATAAAAAAATCATGAAAAAACACCACAAAATAGTACCGAACTGATATTAAAGCATCAAATGTCATACATGTCAAAAATTTATAGTTTTAGTTAATTTGGCACTGTAAATTTGTTTGTTTCCTGCGACCCCTTGTGAAAACGATCCCTAACAACACAGTTTTGACACTTTTAGTAATATCATATGCGTTCGGAAAAATAAGAAATGTAACATTTTTTTAAAACGCACAGAACGTAATAATTTAAGCAAGATTAACAAATAAAAAAATTATTATTTTTGTGAGTAAATCACTTTGGATTGTTTACTTTTATATAAAGAAATGGTAAATGGTAAAATAAATGTCAAATTAAAACCCCTATAAAAAAACTAGCTGACCGGACAGACGTTGTCCTGTCAACGATGAATATTGAATTTGAATGGGGTGTTAAACTTAATAAAAATATGTTTTCTCTCAACTAAACAAAATCATACTAGGAAATCAATTAATTTTATTGTATTTATTATCAGACAGTTTTTATGTCGATTTGAAAATTCAACTTTTGGATGATTTAAATAGTCAGCCATTCGTTCTCTGACGTAGATAACCCAAAAGTAAAGTTAGCTACATAAAGGTTGACATAGAACTGCAATTCTGTCGTTTTCTTTTTTAAAATTTTGATACTCAAACCACAATTTTCGTCTTTTACTGCAGGCATGGTTACGTCAAGCTCCTATAAACTGTAGACAAATGTAAGATACAGAACACTCATATATTTTGAAAGTTCTTCAAACTTCAAATTAGATTAGCCTTTTTTTAGCTGGCTATTAGCTATACATAAAACATCTAAATCAGAAAGTGGCTTACTTCATATATGAGTTAGTGACGTATCTATAGTAAAAGTTGCAAACATTTTTTTTTTCTCCCAAAATATTTGATTCAAAAATTTTTTAAATATATTTTTGCAAAGTAGTGCTAATATACTTACTTTAATAAAATACCAGAAACCGGATATCGATTTAACACCCCATTGGTATAATTAATAAAAAAAGTGTGTTAATTATTCTAATCCGTTATGAAATATAATATTCTTAGTTTTTTTCTTGCTCGTATATAAATAGTTTTGTTTGCCATCTATAACTTTTTGATATGCCCTCGTACTACATTTTTGTTAAATAGTGTCCTTTTACCGTCTACTTTTTAATGGAACCTCGTGTTATGTTTTTGTTAAATAATGTCCTGTCGTTATCTGCCAATCTTTTGATAAACCCTCGTATTTCCTTTCGCCATTTAACAACCTTTTAATGTACTCTCGTATTCTGTACAAATGTTTAGTACAAAACAAAGCGCCTATAAACTTTGATAATATTTACAATACGCATTCTGTCAATTAAAGATAAGGTTAGATAGAAGTGCTCGTATTCTTAAATTTTATGATTTCGAATTTTTTCTGTCATAACAATCATCTTCTTACGAACACAACAAAAAAAAATAGTGAAATCGGTTCAGTTGTTCATACGTGGTGTGAAAAAGATAGAGATTCATTTTTATATATAGAGACCGACAAAATAAAAAAAAATTCTTGCGAAAATAAATCAATATATTTTTTAGTTAACAATTAAAAAATAAAGGTTTATTGTAGAGCGGTGAAAATTTAGGGTTGTATGTATTTTTGTATGTTGTATCTTAAAATAAAAACAAACAATTTTGTCCAAAAAAAGCGTGGATCACCTTTAACAATTAGGGGATTAAAAAAATTAACGATTCTCTACCCTAGCCGATAGGCATGCACACCGTGGCACTAGAATTTTATATATTAGATATATGAATTTCATTATGTTTGCAACCATATTTATTTTATTATTTATTGAAGTGTGTTTTTAGGTGTATTATCATTGCCTTATTATTCCCATAAAAATTGTTTGGAAATATCAATAATTTATATAGTATATACAAAAATCAGCAAGAAGTATTTTAAATCGTGAATCCAATGTCTGATTAAATACAATATTTTTATGCAATCACATAGTCTATGATATTAAATATTAATAATAGTTTGTTTAAATACTATTCTCTCAAGAAAACACGTGCTTGATTGTAGATTGTAGATTGCAGAAGGGGTCGATTGGCCCAGTTGACCTTACTACACTGCGACCTATAAGATCTTTTGTGTATACCCTACATCTATATTTTTCGTTTTCTGTCAACTCGCGGTCGTTAATAATAACATCTAACGCGAGTTCAAAATCTTGTTTTGCAGGCATCTTCATGATTTGGGTTGTTACAGCCCTTAATACCTCAAGATGTCCTGTTAAGTCACCGGGTTTCAGAGATTTGGTCTGTGTCAGCCTATAGGCATTTTCCAGAGCGATCCTCTGTACATGTAAATGTAGTGGAGGAAGGTCTAGCATTGCCTCTAAGGCTGCGGTAGGGCATGATCTCATAGCACCCGTGATCCCAATACAGGCAAGTCGTTGCACTTTCTGCAACTCGTTTATTGCCTTTTGCTGCTTTGTTTTGGTCCACCAAACCATCGCAGCATAAGTGATAATGGGTCTGAAAACCGTTAAATATGACCAGTAGATCATTTTTGGCTTCAGACCCCAGGTTTTCCCAAAAAGCCTACGGCACATCCAGAAAGCCCTTATTGCTTTTGTGGTAATATGAGTGAGGTGTGCATTCCACGTAAGTTTCCTATCAAGGATGACTCCTAGGTACTTAACCTCTTCTGAGAAAGAAAGGGTTACTCCATTCATGATCGGAGGCTGTAATGTTAGTTTCCTCCTGTTAGTGAACGGAATAAGTGTCGTTTTGTTGGGATTGACTGATAGCCCTTCCCTCGAACACCAAGTAGTTATAATGTTTAAGGCCTGCTGCATGCGTTCGGCAATAATACCGTCATGTTTGCCTCTAGCTACTATAACTAGGTCATCAGCATAGCCCAGAGCACGAAATCCTGCTCTTTTGAGCTTTGTTAGGAGGTCGTCAACCACTAGCGACCACAGTAGAGGTGATAAAACTCCTCCTTGAGGACAACCTTTTACTGCTTTTATAGTAGTTGATTTGCCTCCTAGGTAGGTAATAATTTTCCTAGTATTTAGCATGGATTGAATCCATTTAGTTATGGAAGGTTCGATACCTTTTGCTGTTGCGGCGGCGCTGATTGATTCATATGAGGTGTTGTCAAACGCACCCTCTATGTCTATGAATGCACATAGCGCCACTTCCTTTGATCCTATTGCCTTTTCTATGTCTTTTACGAGACAGTGCAAGGCATCCACGGTGGATTTGCCTAATTGGTAGGCAAATTGTTCTTTGTGAAGCGGTATGTTTGTAAAATATTCGCTTCTTATATATGTATCAAGTATTTTTTCCATACTTTTAAGTAGAAAGGAGGTAAGGCTTATGGGTCTATATGACTTCGGCTCCTCTGGAGGGCGTTTGCCACTCTTAGGAATGAAGCATACCCTAACCTCTCTCCACCCTTTTGGAATGTAGCCCAAGATGAAGCTCATCTTGAATAATTTGACTAGATGAGGAGTTAATGTATCAACGCCCTGTTGTAGCAGGGCTGGGAAGACACCATCCTCTCCAGGAGATTTGTAGGGCTTAAAGCTATTTATTGCCCATTTAATTCTGTTTTTTGTGAAGATTTTTCCCGCTAGGCTTTTTGCAGCTCTTGATGTTCTGTAATTAGATTCATCAAGATTAACCCTTGGGTCATCTTCAATGAGTGTTGACCCGGGAAAGTGAGATTGTAGTAAGCAACTCATGCTTTCCTCTATGGTTACAGTAAACTCTCCGTTTGGCTTTTTTAGAAGTCCAATACCGTTTGAGTGGTCCTTTGAAATTACTTTTTGGAGGCGTACTGCTGGGGCTAATTCAGTTATCCCCTCGCAGAATTGCCTCCATGTTCTTATCTTAGACCTTCTAAGTTCTTTGTTGTATTCTGTTAGAGCCTTTTTGTAGGCATCCCAGTTACCTATACTTTTGGCTCTATTAAAAGCTTTACGGGCTTGAGCTTTTAACTTACTGAGTTCCCTGTTCCACCATGGCACATCTTTTTTGACGGCTTTGGTCTTGATGGGACAGGCTCCCTCATAGCAGCTAATTATCGTACGATTTAGCCATGGTGAGGCACCTTCCAGTTCCTCTATGGTTTCAATCGAATAAGTTACGCCTTCAACATCTGACCTTAGGGTATCCTTATAAGCACACCAGTCAGTCTGTTTCGGTATTCGACAGGACTGTATCTGCTCCCGCTCAGCCTCGAATCTTATGGTTCTATGATCCGACATCGAAACCTCATCGGAGACATGCCAGTTCTGTATAAAATTTGTAGCAGAGCAACTAGTTAAGGTGATGTCAAGCACCTCTTTCCTATTTGCAGTGATAAAAGTTGGTTTGTTACCTCTATTGATAATGTCTATATTGGAGTTAGCCAAATATTCTAAAAGGTACTCACCACGTTTGTTCGTGTCTGTGCTGCCATGTGTTCGCATCACATCCAAGGATAAGTTGTCTGTTCTTTTTGTTGCACCAGCTGATGAGGCCTTTCACTTCCTCTGACGGAGGTTGGTCTTCATCACCCGGGAAGTAGGCAGATGCAATTATAATTTGCCTTTTGCCCCTTTCCGTGGGGAGCTCCACTTCAGCTGTTGCTAAGTCTCTTGTGATAAACTCTGGAACAGAAACGAATTTTAGTTGTTTAGAGATGAGCAACGCTGCTCTTGGCAAGTCATGCATTTGTGAATAGATCAACTTACATGTATTATTTGAAAGTCCTTTGATAAGTCCTTTGTCAGCCCAGGGCTCTTGAATGAGCCCGATGTCAGTTAGGTTTCTGCTAAAACTCCTGTTAAGCACACTAGTTGCGGCTTTTGCATGATGGAGATTTAACTGCAAAAACCTAATATTTTTGTTGGAAGCCATTTTACTGGCTTTTGGGACCTTTATCCGATCCCTTTTTAAACTTCGCAGGACCCTTTTCCTGGGCCCCTTTTTTTGTAGCCATTTTTTCTGCTTCACTAGTTGAAGCAGCTTCTGGCGCATTAGGTTTTGGATGGCCTTTTTTTGGTAATATTCTTACCTGGCCAAATTTATAGTTGGCTTTATAGCCATTTTGTTTCACCCTTTCAGCGGATTTAGCGTCCATTGAAAGAGTGAGCTCTACAGTAGGGCCTTTGTCAACCCTTCTTACAACTCTCCAATTCTGTGAGTTGAGGTCTTCATTTTGGACCTCTAAGAATCGGAGAATTTTTGAATTTTCGTTGCTCAGACTATCAGGAAGATATGTCACAAAGATCTCGGAGTGAGGAATATTGCTTTCCTCTTCCAGTCTCAGCGAGATACCCTCCTGTGGCTGCAGCTCCTGAACTATGCCTTTAAGCCACTCAACTGTGGCTTTGTCAGCACAAGACAGAAGCATCCAGCCCGGTCTGAATTGTAGGTTGCTGAATTTAGGCCTAATTGTTGCCTTTGGATCCAGCTCCACTATTTTTTCCAGAATCTTCTCTTTCGTTGCGGCTAGTTGTTCCGTTGTTAGTGAGGATTCTGGATGGTTTTTGGGCAATATTTCTACCCTTATTGCCGCTGCAACCTGTCCATAGGATGGTTTGTTTTCTTCGCCACTGCTGGTTATCCCAACGGTGCCAACTCCCTTTTTCCTAGGATTTTCTGGTGTGCTCTCTTCAGACCGGATCCTCTTGGACCCTTTGCCCATGGATACATCCTCAGTTGGTTTTTGTATAGGCTTTTGTGCCTGTTGTCGAGCCTCTTCATATTTAAGGCCTTGTTTTAACAGGTACTTAAACCTTTTACGGGCAGCACCACTCAGTCTCTCTCTTTCGGCCTTTTTTGGCCCTTGAGAGATACTTTTCTCGTCTCCGCTGCTTTTTAGAAGCTCATCTTCCGATTTATGGCTTGGATCTGGATCCAATTCCATACCCTCGGGATGATTGAGGCTTTGTTCTTTCTCTTTGCCCTCATTGTTTTTTATTTGTTTTATTTGGTACATTTTAGTCCCACGAGTAGCTAGGGAAAAAATAGGTCACTCCCAGCAGAGCCCCGCATGCCGGGAGAAGGCTAATGAAACCTGGGTTTCGCCTGGTACCTGGAGTCCGCATAATCGTGACTAAGCAACCCCTTAGCCCCGCGGCGCAATTCCTACGCCACGCCAAGCCTTCGGCTTATGCTGTTCCACCTTGGCTTGGGGGGGATTTTTGTGGTTCCCTTCCACTTGGCCAGCCAATCAAGGCAAGCCCCCACATCGGTAAGCACATCCTCTACAGCCACCGGCTTACCAACACGGTATATACCGGGCAGGTTTCCACAAGTTTGCATTGTTTCCGGATGCCCGCAGAGGTTCCGAACGATTAGTCCAGTTACCTCCGCACCCACCCGTCTACAACACTCCCTCTCCACGCTGTTGTTCCCGGTATTTGCGTACGCCAGAGCTTCGTTAGCCAGCCTCTTTGTGACGTGTCTAGGTCCTAGGACCCTTTCCACGTCAGCTCGAAGCTGTTACCACCACACACCACGTGGAGGAGAAGTTGGTCTTTGTGCAGTAAACACGTGCTTGCTTGAATTATTAAATAAACGAATTCAAGAATAATAAAACAAAAGTTTAAATTAAGTGGGAAAAATTCACCAAGATATTTGTTGATAATCCAATTCCATTTGTACATTTTTAATACAAAACAATAAAGCACACGCTGCTTCGAGGTTGTCACTCGACTAACTAATTAATACTGATGAGTGTGCTGCAATTAGGATATATGCAAAAATAGTATATTACATAACGAGTGTGGAAAGTGAAGTTTAGCACGAGCCGCGTAGTGGCGAGTGCGGAAACGTAACGAGTGCAAGAAATACACTTCCCAACGCGTTGTGTACACGATTTTTCCTACGACCCCAATATTTCTTATAATAATAAATATTTTAAATTTATTTATAAAATCTATTTTAATTGTAAGTCATGTTAAAAATTAGGATTAACGAGTTTAGATATTGCATGGAAATATAATTAATTAAAATCAAATAACCACCTTTCTCAGGAATTCACATCAAAATTCTTTATTAGCTAAATGACATATTAATTTTTTTTTGTGGGATCTATAAAAATTAAAAGTAAAATGGTCAGTTGGTGAAATTAATTGGAACTTGAGAAATGTTATGTGTTAGTAAAGTACCTATTTTGAACATTTTCATTTACGTTTTACTCCTGTTGTATGCGCCAATCACCCCTATTGCACTTATAGGTACCTAGGTAAGTGTATTTTTGGTTGCATAGGTAATGCAACTCATACATTTATATTTAGGTATAACAGTATAAATTTGACATTTATTGTACTTTTCAATACGTGTATTGATATTAGCTACTTTCTTAAGTACAAATAAGTGTGCAAACTAGCACTTTCATATGTGGTCGTAGGAAAACAATATTTCGTAGCACTTCTTTAAGTTTTAATTGTTGCATTCTTGGTTATTTATAGTATTTTCTTATAATACTTTTAAGCAATATCATTATACTGAATTTGACCCCAAATCCGATTTTATTGTTATTTTTAAGTTAGATATTATACTCGAAAGCTCTTAATCGCTGCCTATAAACCGCCGATTCATTCAAAGTTTAACACAGAGTCTGTTCTAATTTACATTTTAAAATGCTATTTAACAACAGGTCCTAATTTTATCTTTATCTACTAAAGTTAACGATAGGGTTTTAAGTGGATATCGGTTGGAAAATTAGCCATATCACGTTCTCGTTGATTTTAGGATAATTATAAAAATAATAATGTTCTTCCTATTTTATAAATATTTTATATTCAAGATTCGCTGCACCTACTTGAACATCCAACCTCACTCTTAGACACCAATGACATCCAAATACTACACACTTGTGATAAAAAACAAAATTTAGATTTTCTTGAAGAACTTGAAATAAAAAGACATCTAGCGGATGCACAATGTAAAGTTGTTAATGAACAAATAAATCTTGGAAGTTCTCCACTATTAAACTGTTTACTTTGATTGAGTTTACATTTTATATATAAATAAGACATAATTGTAAAACACAAATATAATTAAGTTATTGTAAAGATCAGCATGATATAGTTTTTTCCTCGTTTTTCTATATCATTGCACAGTTATAATGATCTTAGAGGGAAATACATCCAGGATAATCCCTTAGCGCTATTAACATCTAGGCTTTAATATTGTTATGTCTTATTACTTCCAAACTTGGTCTAGCCTTAATACTACCCAAAACAATCTGACGATGCTTCTTAGCGAAACGGCCGTCATTGTGATTTAAAACATATTTTTTCAAATAAACTTGGAAGTTACCTTGAAACGAAGAGTTTTTTATTATTCTTAACAAGATGGACTTCCAAAAAGTAAGAGTAAACATAAATAAGTAAACATAAATTTAATTATTGCCTACATATTTTACCAATAAGAAAAATCGTCCAAGCATTTTCTTATAAGACATTCTTACTCTTTTATTCTCGTTCAATATTTTTAATGTTCATTCTGTACTAATTAACAGCATAAGATTTAATGTTGTTTATTTTGATATCGTTATGATGAAGAATTAAAGTTTTATCTAGAAATGTTTTAGTTTTATTCTTACATATTGTAATGTTTTAAAATAATAATAAATATAACTTACCCAAAATATAACCTGAATTGAAATAAACTATTCAACAGGGATGTTATTTTCAAATCTTTTCAATAAATAATTAATACACCAAAAATTTCTTTATTTAAGCCAATCCAGTCATTCTTAATTCACACAAGAACATAAAATATCTTGATAAAAAGGATTCATGAGGATGAGCACCAACACCAGTAGTCGATCCAAGAATCAAAGTCCAAGATACTATTTTGTTTAAGCTAAAAATAAAAAATAAAGAAGCATTAGAATATGTTAATAATGAATCATAAGAATAAAATATTAGTAAGATTAAAGTAGTATTAAAGTATTAAAGATTATTAGTAGATTAAAATCCAAATAATTTATAATCAATGTTAAAAATAATCAGTTCAATAATTTCTTATAAGTAGCTATAAAATAAGAATGAGTAGGTTTAGGTTATTTAATTTATCATATAAAATAGGCATTATTCAACTGTAATCAGTTAGAAATATAAGGTACAGAAATTTAAAGCTCAACAAGTTAATTTTAGATATAAGAGCAAAATAAATGAATCATAGACAATGATTGTAATATGATAAATAGATTTTACTTACCCCAGATAACATTTTCCAATTTAATTAAGCATCAAGTTATGAATCCTGTAGTTTGATGTATCGGATAACAGTACAAGTCCAGTACTTCCTATTTTCTGGTGCATCTCAGTTTTTGATAAAATAAAATACTTAAGTCAGAATCTAAAAATAAAGATATTGAAAGATATTACATGTAAAAACAAAATTGTGAGAAAGTGATGTGTTTGATTACAAGCTAAGACCGTTTAATTAAAGCTTAGCCAAGGACATTATGAATGATAAATTCAATGAAAAACACTGTAAATAGTGAAGTGGTGATTAAAAACGTTGACTATAAACTTTAAAAAGGTGCTTGTATGAGAAAGACCTAAACTTAGTATTAGATGTTTAATTGATGTTTCTATTTGTTGTAATTGTATTTTGTTGTAAGGTAATTAATTTTAAGTTGTTCTTTGATGATTTTGGATATTATTAACTCTTGTATTTGATAAATTTTGTATTTGAATCGCCATGACATAGCAAATTTTAAAAGCAAATAATAACTAATATAAGCGGTGTCATTGAAAATAAAAGTTATCTAATCATATTAGAATATGTAAAATTTCAGTTTTTGTTAAAATTATTGGCCAAAAAGAGATATTAGCTCACAATTGTTAAATTTTATATTAAAAATTGTCAGAATGGCCGACATGGTTCACTCCCCAAAGTCAGCTGTTTTAATAATGAAAGATTGATTTTAAAATTCTAAAAATGTTGATTTATAATGAAATAAATTACCCAGATTTGATTTGAAACAATTTTAAGGTCAGAAAATGTATAATTAAAAAAATCAATTTTTCAAAAATTCGATGTAAGAGAGGTTATAAAAAAACAAAACACGCTCAAAAAGGCAGCCATAATAAAAATTTGACCGAGGGTATATAAACCCTTGAGAAAGAAAATTCGGGAGCATTGTAATTTGATAAAAAGGCCACTCCACGTCAGTATATTTTAAAAATTACCAAAAATCAATGGCTGACTAATGTTGAAAATAAAGATGGCCGCATAATAACTCATGTACTAGTTTAAAACAAATTTATAAACTAATAATAATTGGAAATGGGATTTTATAATAATTAAAACTATATACACGAAATAAAATAAAATTTTATTCTACTAACCTTGAAATCTAAAACATTGGACGTCTGGAGAAGCAATAAAATTTTCTAACACTTTTATAACATGGTGAGAACGAGAGAATTATCCACTAGAAGTACTCGAAAGCCAAATATCCACTCCTTGATGGTTCCACGTGTTTAGAATATCCTGTGTAAGAAGCCGTAAATGGAAAAATTCAGCACCATACACAAGCGGCAAGTGAAATACGGTATGTACTTTTGATATCACTTATTAAATTCACTTTCCAAAAACCTATAAAGTTTGTAAAATAGTTTTCAATATCTTTTCAACACCATTCTGACATAATTCTGCTTTTGAATAAACAAACTGCTTACACATTTTGTTAACAATGATGCACGCACCGTCTCCTACCTCTTAGACTACTTTTAGAAATAACAGTAACATATCACGTGTTTCCTTGTGCGTGGGTAAATGCGCATAAGAAAAACCATAGTCGCATCATTTAGTAGGATTGAGGTATATTAAATTTTAGAATAAATAAATAAAATAAATAGTTTCATCGTTGGATTTTGTTTATTTTTGAACCGACTTCTGCTGATAAGAGTCTTTTAAATGTTTTGAAAATTGATTTAAGTAAATCAAATCTTAAACTATAATAATTTCATATTTAGAGTTAGAGAATAATTTTTTTTAATATAATGGTAATAAAATAAAGAGATTTGAGGTGTTTGAGATTTATAAATACGAAATAAAATTGAAAAATAAATAAATATAAATTATAGCCCCACAAAATTGTACAAAAATTAAGAATTTAAAAATATAAAGATAATAATTTGATAACAACATCAATTTAAATAATATTGATACAAACAAAATATTTTTTTTAATTGTAATTTATTACAATATATAATTGAAATTCAACAACATAAGGTAAAAGCACTATATTCCGTCGTAGTTTAGGGTTTTTGAGTTTGATTATAAATATTAGAGGAACGAATTAAGTTATATCATGCCTGGTATTTTTAAGGCTTGTATTGATATATCCTGAATGATAGGCATCTATTTTTTTACAAAATGAAATGTCATTTTAAATAAACAAAAATTTTTTTTAAAAATTGTTAGAATCTCCTAATTCCGACGTATGTATATGTACTCAGGCCTTATTCCGACCTAAGAGGTCCAATATTCCGACGTATATTTTTATATTGTATTCTTTAAATAAAAGTGCTTGTAATTAACACAAAAAATATTAAACAGAAATATTTATATAGATTATATAATTATATTTATTTATTATAGTAATAACAATTTTTTAAATTAATTATGTTATAAAAAAAACAGAAATTTGTAGCTTTGTAACAAAAGCTCTTTATCATTGGGAGAAAAAAACTTTGGTATCTAAAACTTAAATTTATACATATCATTAAAAAAAATATGGCACTTTTACTCTAAATCTTTTATCTCAGGAACAGAGTAATATCCTCTCTTATTTATAAGGCTGGGAGCACTTATGCGAGAAATAATTTCATTTTTTTTATACCAGATGATATCGTCAATGGTTGGCCATTTCCAATATATTCCAATTTTTTTCATTGCTTTGATCAAAATTTATTTTTGTTTTTGTCAATAACTTGGCCTGGAAAATATTTATCTTCATAAACTACTATTACATAATCATCCTTGTGATAATCGCTCTTTTGTTTGTAATCACTTTCTACCTGTTCCTCTTTTCCTTTGTCTAAAAACAATTGTGCAGTATTTTCTGTGTTTTTTTCTAAATGTTCTTTCCCTGTCGTTAAATGTTCATGTTTTTTATCAATTTTTGTTTCTTCTGCTTGTAGTCGTTCTTGTTTTATTTGTTCTTGGTATACACTTTTTATTTTTTAACTGATTAATTTATTAGTGTTTGTTATTTTCATTTTTTTTATCAAGTCTATCTTTTTTCTTTTCCTCTTTTGCCATCTTTTCGGCAAGCTCTGTAAGAGCTTGTACTACTGCGTTATTTGAATACCTTTTTTTAGTCTTATTTTTCGCTTTAGCTATTGATGCAATGACAGCCGTTTCGCTAGACAACTAGCATCTTCAGATTGACATATTGAAGTTAACAAATAGGAATTATCAGAACTGGAGGTACTGTATGTTTACGTATTCAGATTTCGGCTGAATATGTGTGATGGTAGAATATTGGTATGGAGAGAAAGAGAACAATGTTTGATGACGCCAACCACTCTTTTTAGTGGTGGCTCAGTTTGAGTGTGGGGATGCTTATGTTATGATAACCGCACTGATTTAGTGGTGTTAATGAATATGACAATGACGGCTGTACGATATAGGTATATGGTTATAGAGCCAATAATTGTACCATTTTTTGGTGCAATAGGTGAACAATTTGTCTTTATCGACGATAATGCGCGCTCACACCGTGCGGGAATTGTAAATGATCGCATTGAATATCATAGTTTTATAAGAATGATCTGGCCACCATATTTACCCGATATGAATTGTATTGAGCATGTCTGGGCCAAAATGTCTAGACAATTAAACGGACTCGAACAGCTCCCCATAACCCTAGAACAGCTCGCCAATGCTTTGCTGAGAATATGGGAAAATTAAATTGATTGTACTAACCCTTACTTTTTGAAAGTCCAGTTGAATAATAAAAAACTCTTCGTTTTAACAAAACTTCCACTATTTATTTAAAAAACTGCTTTTTTAAACTCAATGACAGCCGTTTCGTGACATATTGAAGTTACTATTTGTAATAGCTTCGCTTCGGCTGCAAACTAAGGACTCAACACAAAAAGACTCACTTCTACTTTCAGTGATATAATCTACTATTATTTCTTTTTAAAACTTTACTTTGCATTTTTTAATCGTATTAACAAAGTCTTTCGAACCAAATTTAAGAAGGGCATCTTATAAACTATATTAAAAATTAAAATGTTTGACAAAATAATACACATTGCGTTACTAATTGCCATTTATTGGACATGTCTCTATATTCATTTTGAGTGGTTTATTTATTGTTGTTTAACCGTAAGCGAATAAAAAGATAGTGGCTCCATTAACTCTTATATTCTCCAATCCAACCTATAGACAGCATTAACTTGGAGTCGACCACAATCCTTTTTTATGTTTTTATTTCAACAAAATAAAATGACTACATCACAAGGAACCTAAGGAAGATAATTAAATTTATTGTACTAACCCTTACTTTTTGGAAGTTCATCTTACGAAGAATAATAAAAAAAACTCTTGTTTTAACTCAACTTCCAATAATGTTGGTACAAAATTGTTAAATGTAAAAACAAAATTACCTAAATTAAAAAAATCTGGTGTTTACAAAATCAATTGTCCAAAATGCAATGCTGTATATATAGGTCAAACACAAAGAAATTTTGAAATAAGATTCAATGAACACTTAAAACCATATAGATTACAACAACCAGATAAGTCAAACTATGCAAAACACATTCTTGAACATCCACACTCATTCATACACACCAAAATTTTTTAAATTAAACTAGAATATTCTGTCGTCGTGGATAAACATTTCAATAATTCTACCCTTAAAATATTTATATCAAATTGTATGTGGTGCGAATCTCGTAATTGGCGCCCGATATGAGAATTGGACATAAAAAACACATTCATGAGATGTGTCAGCTTCCAAAACATATTCGTATAAAATTACTGTCAGTAGATTCCGCAAAATTGTAAAAAAGTGTAAATTTTTTTTCTTTTAAACCTATTTATTTTGTTAGTGGATGATGTTGCAAACAATTTTTATGAGTCAAACTCCAATTAGTTTTCACTATACTTTTTTTTAACATCCTGACGCAACTTTCATGTCGTATTGACCAATAACATATTAAAAAAATTGCCAATGCAGCAAATAAGATGCTGGGATACATAGTCAGACAAACCAATACGTTTACTAATATTAATAGTCTTAAAGTGCTTTATTACAGTTTAGTTAGATCCAAGTTGGAGTTTGGTGCTTGCATTTGGTTTAGTGAATATCAGACCACGTTATTTGAACTGGAAAAAATACAAAACAAATTTTTAAGATATCTTTTTTATAAGAAATATCACATTTATCCGAACTACTACACAGTGAGGACTAGTCGCCTCAGAAATGAGTTTAAAATATTGTCATTAGAGGATAGACGAAAACTTACTGTGTTGACGTTTTTATTTAAAGTTATAAATAACAAAATTAACTCGCCAGAATTACTTTCCCTCATTAGATTTAAAGTGCCTCCTAGGAGAACTCGTACTTCTCTTTTATTTGATGTTCCTACGGTAACTACCAATAAAGCGCCTCTTGCAACCATGTGTCGATTGGCAAACCATTACAACTCACTGAGTGATTTGGATTGGTCATTTTCCCAAACTCACTTTCGAAGAGATATGTTAAGTCTGCTGGTAAATTTTAGTAATTGATGGGAATTAAAGAAATTGTATAGACACATACGAGTGTCTATGTATGTATAAATGTATATTATGTAACAGTGTTTATGCTTATGCTTATCCATGTTGTTTGCTGATTATTTGCTTTTTGTTATTCTACTAATTAAGATATTTTATCCATGTAATTAGACCTTTGTGTCTGTTTGGATATTAATAAATAAATAAATTAGCTAAGTGTGTTTACTTAAAATATTCAATAAATCAAGAGTTACAAAAAAATCTTCTGTTAGCTTAGGAAAATGGTATATTAGAGATCAGCAGGAGTTGAACATTATGTTAATATCCCAGGACGTTTTTTTATGTCTTGATGTATACGCCTTTCTTGCGCTTTGCTCATATCTTGTAAATTGTTAGGTGACTATGGAGAAGGTAAAGTTTTATAAAAAACTATTAAATAAATAAGATTTAATAAAACACAGTCCCAGAGCTTATTGTTGCTGTAGAAGAAGAGTGGCTTAACATCCCACAAGAATCAATAGCAAACTTGATTAGATCAATGCCTAATCGTATTAGAGATGTTATTAGGGCAAGATGAGGTCATACATATTATTAAAAAACTGAGTGTTAACTTTTAAATAATAAAAAAGCTAAATTTGCTTAATGCATTAATTTCACTGTGTTAAACATAGGTCGAAATAAGTTTTCATAAATTTATACTCACATTAAAGCAAATTGAATTGTCTTTCAAACAGCATATTTCTTTTGTTAATTGATGGACAATTAAAAAAAATATATATATAGTTAAAGTCAAAAGTTTACAGTGGGGATTTCTATGCACTATTAATAAGAGATTATTATTTTGGTCACAATATTGTTGGAAATGTAATCAACAAACACTACAGATGATTTAATAACAATCACAAATCTCTTACCTTAAATGGAGAGCAGGCAACATCACAGCACAACAAATTCCAGTCGGTCATATCAAGACGACATAGTCGACCAGAAATAAGTATTGTTTGAACAGGTAAAAACATAAATAGTACCGTCTCCTCTGATATTAGTAAATGTAAATCAGTAGTAAATGTAAATCTTGGAGGTTCTCCACTATTAAACTGTTTACTTTAATTGAGTCTTTATTTTATATGTAGATAGGTAATACGGCAAAATAAACAGTACCGAAACAGAGAGTGCTCTGGAGTTGTTTATGTAATATGTTTTTGCCATATTTGACTTAATGGTCATTAGTTAATATATTAATAGTACGCTGCAGTTAAATTTGATTTTAAAAATGGTTCTAACAACGGAAGAAAAAGTGTTTTTGGTAGATCATTATTTTCGTTCATACGGAAAAGGTCGTAATGATGGTAAAAGCTTAGAACAGGTTGTCAATAAAATATCAACAAAAATTTAATAAAGCAAATCCTAGTAAAAGTGTGATGTTAGCTGTTGTTGAAAAATTTCGTCGCACTGGTAGTGTATTGTGTCAACGTAAAGGTTCTTCAGGTCGTCGAAAAACAGTATGAAGGACGTGTTTTTAAGTTGTGCAATCACCTCAAAGAAGTCTTGTAAGAACTGCATGTAAACTCAACATTAGTGAAATGTCTTTACGTCGCATGTTCAAATCAATTGGTGGTTATCCATACCGTATTCAAGTTGGACAACGACTAAATGCTGCGGACAACCGTGCAAGAGAAATTTACTGTGGTCGCATGTTGAGTTTAATTTACGAAGATCCCGAATTTTTGAAAAACATATGGTTTTCAGACGAGAGTCACGTTCATCTTAGCGGCTATATTAATCGACAAACAACCAGATTCCTTGGATTCCATGTCATTGTAGAGAAACCACTCCACAGTCTTCGAGTTACCGTTTGGTGCGCGGTATCTGGTAATGGAATGATTGGTCCTTATTTCGTTAAAGATGATAATCAGAATCCACGTACTGTCAAACAAGAACGTTATAGAGAAAAAATTATTATACCTTTTGTGAGAGATCTAAATAACTTTTGCCATGCACGAAATCTACAGTTTCGCACACAATGGTTCTAACAAGATGGTGCAACGAGCCATACAGCTATGCGCATCTTAGACTTACTCCGTCAGCATTTCGATCATAGAATAATTTCTCGGGGAACAGACTTCGAATATCCTTCTCAAAAAATATTTAATTCGGAAAATCCGCCGGCGAATATTGCCGAACTACGGGAAAGAATACAAAATATTTTTCGGCAGTTCCATCAACCACTTTTTATAAATCTGTTTATTGACGTACAAAATCGATATGAAACTTGTTTGAGTCGAAATGGTGAACATTTTGAACACTTACATTACAGAAATTAAAAATTAATTATTATTTTTATTTTCGTTACTGTTTATTTTGGCGGATACTGTACATAATTGTAACAAATACATTAAGTTATTGTAAAGATAGTTTTTTTCTAGTTTTTCTGTATTTTACACAGTTATACAGATCACGGGAAATATATGTAGTATAATTACTTAGAAAACTAAGTACTGAAAATAAATTTTAGAAAGAAAGGGGACAGTCAATAATTAATAGTTGAAACCAAAAAATGTTTCTACTTGTCCTACTCTTAGTAGTTTCCAAACCAAGCTTGACTCTCTTCTAAAGAAAAAACAACTACTTCCTGGGCTATATACCCCACCGGACATTGGTTAACATTTCAAAAGAAAACGTGATGGAGAAGTTGATACCCAAAACCATCTGCCATTCGTTTTCTGAAATTTATTTTCAGTACTTAGTTGTCTTCGATAAGTAGTAATCTTTGATGTATGAACAGCTCTCTTTAATATAAAAAGTTTTGTAGCAAAGTTATTGTCTTAGTGTTCTTTATGAACCACTTAGTTCAGTAGAAAAATATATGGTTATTAAAAAAAATTAGAATAGTATCTTAGGAATCCTGGCTTGACAGGTGGTTTAGGTTACCCGTTTTAAATCCATCCCATTGTTTACCATTCTGTGGTAAGACACACGTAACGATGCAACTGTTTGATTGACTTCGGGAAATGACCTGTCTAACTTTTATCAAATTTTCCACCGCATATTTACCCCACAAACCGAAGGTGTAACATGATATTGCGTCGTGCATCGACAGCATTAGAGATCGGAGCTATTTCACGGCCGCCGTTGTTTCCGGGGCTCCGGAGATGGAGGAGTTCGACTTTAATCGACACCGTTCGCGAAAATCCGGGAGCGCCTAGCTCTGTACCGTCCGGGCGGAGCCATGCAGTTCTCGTGATGACTCCGTCGGAAGACGACATCGCATGTTATTGTATTTTTAAGACCGGCCACACACGCGGTTTCCAAACACATTGACCGCTCGCTCGAACTTCTTAACGACGAGGATTCAACGTCTTTTTATTGTTAAGTGTATGTCAGTGTTAAATAGTTGTTAGTTAAGTGGTTGTTAGTTTAGTTGTCCTACTCACAAGTTGATAAGAAGACGCAGAAACTTAATCAGAATTAATTGGTAGACAGATTCTTTCACTTGCGATAAGTAAGAAAAATATTTTTTACCTAATTATATGGATTCTGTACAAAACAAGATCACTGTCATTTTATTTAATGTTATTTTATTATTCCACAAAATTGTTTTTCTCGTTTTTGTAGAAATTTTCTTTCTGTCTATCATGGATTGATACTTAGACTGAAATTTAAGGTGGCTACTCTTGGGATATCCTAACTTTCGATGGAGACGCTGTTGAATTTAAAAAGGTTTCTATAAACTTTCTTTAGAGTTGTGATTGATGAATAATGCGTGTGAGAAGAATTATATTGAGCGTTACTCCGGATTTTCTTTAAAAGATGTATTAAATAGTTTCAGATAGTGAGCTAATAGACAACTAAAATTGGCGCGCACACTAAATATTTTGTTTGACCTTAACCCTAAAATCTCTTACTTCGAGGATAAAAAAATAACTTTCAACTTACTGGGTTTACATTTTATTTTAATTCACTTAAATAATTCGTTGAAAGATTTAAGTATTTTTTTATAAGGAAAAACTACTGTCGGTATTTTTTGAAATTTTATCACACAAATGGATCAAATATCAAACTAAATTTTAAGGTGGTTACTGATGAGACAATTTGTTTGGTTTCCACAGGATATCTTCGGAAATGATAAAAGACCCCTGATTGAACATTTCTTTATTTTTAAAGTACTGTCCGAAAATGTGTTGGTGTCAAGATAACTAGATATATTTAAAAATGAATCCCTATTCAACCTGAAAGGATGGCTACTTACTAAATTGGTCGACCGAAAAAAATTTCATATTGCGGCAGTAAGAAAAATTATATTGTATATGCCTCAGCTAGAAGGTTTTCCTGTGGCAGTAATAAAAGATATTTGAAATACTAAAAATTTCTGTGGTGGTAAAACTATGTTTCTACTTTAGTAAAATATATTTTTATATTTTGCACTTATATAAATCTTCATCATAAAACGCATTTGCGTATCGTAATGTAACTTTTACGCACGCAAATTTTTGTTTTAAATGGTTGGCGACATGAATGAAGTATCTAATGACAAGACTATTGACAATGACATTTGTGGCTAATAGGAATTTATTAATTTTATATTTTTCTTTAAGAAAGTATTTGTAAATATAAATATCATCTTTTACTTATATAATATTTTATTATTGATGTATTAGTCATTTTAAAATATTTGAAAACATTATCATTTCATAATTTAAATGTCAAAACTGTCAAATGTTATAAATTACACAGTGCTGCCGACATACTTTTTAAAATCAAAATATTCGTAATTACGTAAAAATAAAAAATTAATTTAAAAAATGATAAAATGGCAAAATATAAAAAATATTATAAACAACTTATTTCATATGGCTGTTGTGGCACTCGTTCTTTAAAAAACTCATCGCTCCGCGATTCGTTTTTTAAACTTGAACTCGTGTCATAACAGAATTCCATATGAAATGCGTTATTTAATATACTATTACAGAAGCAGCAATTTTTTCTTAGTAATGCAATGAAATTGTGTAACTACTACCGATAAAGCTTTACTACTACTGTGGAAAACATGTTTTACTAGAGTGGTAAGACAAATTATTTTATCAGTTAAACAGTTTTACTACAGTAGTAAAATTATTGTACCAAAGCGGTAAAATAATATTACTGCGGGAGTAAAACGATATGTTCTATATGGTAATCCTGCATATCCATATATACCAATACAAAAAAATGAATGTTAAGTCAAAAACTCATAATAACAGGAACAATAAAGAGAAACCAACCAAACTAACAACATACAATATACAGGGGTTTTTGTAACGGAGTTATACAATAATCTGTATAGTTGAAGGTTATTTCAAAATATGGACCCTAAAGACATCTACTATTTTTGTTAATAATATTTTTTGATATCTTCTAAAACAACCCATATACCGAACGTTGTCATAAGGTTGGTACACCCTGTATAACAGTATGTTGGTACTTACCCAGGTATGTATTCACTAAATCTTCTGAACCCAATTATTTAAATGGTTAATGTATTAAAAGGTCATTCTATTCTTAACAAAACCACCAAAACTGCCAATAAACAATAATATTTTTACTGCATGTTCATCATGCGAAAAAATATGGTTGCGATGTACCTCGTCTCAACTAAATTACACCACCAAAGACAATAATTTTTTCACGGTTGATTTGCCGATTAGCGTGTCGGGGCCAATTTCGGCATTAATCGTAAGAGTTCGTGGGATATTTTGCAGAACAATAATTCGAAAAATATTAATATGCAGCAGATTCAATTCGCGTGTTTTACAGAGGTGGTTATAAATCTATTACTGGTAAAAATTTTATGTATTTGATTTCTAGCTGTTACAGTAAAAAAAATTACTGACACAGTAAAAACTTATACGGTAAAATATATCTTACAGTTCTAGTAGTAGGGCTGACAGTTGATGTTAGACAATCTAATAATGGCAGTTAAAACATTTTCAGCCATAGTAAACTTTTTAGTAGTAACACATTCTTCTTGAATCATTTTCCTCGGCGTATTATAAATAATACAACATTATATTATAAAATTTTTCGAATCTATATATTTTCAATATATAAGCTATAACGATCTGCAACTTACCGCCGAATTCTTGGAAACAGCTGCAAACGTTCTAGATTATCATCAAATGCTAAAACAAATTGACTAAGTTACTCTTCTTGTGTATTAACATGTGTCTCATAAACTACTGATACAAACTACAAATACAAAAATCAAGCGGCGTCATATCTGCTGAACATGCAGGCCAAGAAATCGGCCTCTTTTTACCAATCCATCCACTTGTGAACTGTATATTAAGATAATTTCGACAATATAATCCAAAATGTACTGGAGCACAATCATGCTGGAAAACGATATTTCCCCGAATTTTAAGTGAAACATCGTCAAGCATTTCTGGTGGATTATATTTTAGAAAAATCATATTCACATGACCATATAATCGCACAGGCAGCAAATATGGTAAAACTACATAATTTTCAACAATTATTCACAGAAAATTAACATTGGGATCTGTGAACCGGGTAAGTTTTCTCTTCGCTTCAATTATGTTGTGTATGTTAAAATGGCCGTCTCTTGAAAAACATGCCTCGTCTGTACATAACAGTTCCTAGGAAACCTTGGTTCTTCCTTAATTCTATTCTATTTCGCGAATTAAACTCTTTTAGTACACTCGGCTGAAATTCATGATTGCACTTTTTGAATATGGTACGGATGCTTCTTGTATTCTAATACCTTCCATACTGATAAGCGACCATGGGTCTTCGGATTATTATCAAATTGTTGTAAAACTTGGTCCTCAAATTCAACACTTCATGCAGTACTATTGGCTCCTTCTAACCCAGAAAAGTGCTGAAGGAATATTAATAGACGCGGAGCCATTCCTAGGCATAGCGAATAGCGTAGCCAGAGGAACAATATCGAACTGGGTAGATCGAATGAGACGTTCTTACTGGTTCGAGCTAGAGGGTTTAAGGCATAGGGCTGATAAAACGACTATAACCTAGGGGTGAGCCACAATAGATCTTTCAGGTCGCAGTGGAAGGGACGTTAAACGACCACTCACATATAACCTAACCTAACCTAACATAACCTTGGCTCCAGAATCTATTTTTTACTTCGACTTGACACTCTGGGAAATGAGAGAGATAATGACACTGACGATGTTGCTAAACATAAATTCGCCTTGTTTCGTTAGCATTACCGTAAGTTTTTGGGTTTTTGTTTACTGCTTATCACAACAACATTTGTCATGACAACTGTTTCTCCATAACTGGTGGAAATTGAGCCATTTACAATATGTCTCATTTTTGTTTTGAAAATGAAATGACTATACACAATGCCGTCAATATCTCAGAAATAAAATGTGTGGTATGATTTTATTATACCTTGTTGAAAAGCCCACATCATAAGCTTTCAAACTAGATATGTCTAAACTCAATATTCAAATGGGCCATAAACTGTATTGAGCCCCGTAGACAAGATGCATGTCTGCTTATTCAATATTTGTTAAACAAAGAAATATAAGGAGTAATTTGACACACGTCAAACAGCCATGAAAATAGTTGTTGTTGGCAGGTTGCTCTGATTCAATTTTTTAATTCAGTAACTAACTGACTAACATTTTTCCCGTTGTAAAAACTGAGATTGTATTTAAAGACCTCTAATAAACCTTTACAGCGAGACATTTTCGGACACTAGTATATGGATAAAAATGTTTACTTAAGTGCTTTTCTTAACTTTTGAAAATTAGGAATAGTTATTAAACTTACACTTACAGTGGAGTTATAAATATAAAGTTTTGAATGAATGAATGAATGTATGAATGAGTTAGGGGTGATGATTACACTGCGACCCATAGGATCTATTGTGTCCCCCCTTACTTGCCATGTTCTGATGTTTTCTCAGATTTATAGCAGCTCTTCGAGTCCTATTTTCCTGAGGAAGTTTAGGACATCGTCGGGCTTCAAATCAGGTAGATCCCCTTCCTCTATTTCATGTGCTCCTAGGTATCTAGCCCTAGAATTTTGCAAGGCAGGACATTCTGAGAGTATATGTATTGAGGTTTCATCCTCTTCCTCACAGAATCTGCACTTTGCTTCATCTGCTAACCCTAGTTTCTTCATGTGGCTTCTTAACCGGCAATGCCCGGTTAATATTCCCGTTAAAATACGGAGCCTTTTTTTACTGAGGTTGAGGCAGCTAAGAGATCTCTTCTGGTCATAGTTCCCCAATAGTATCTTAGATTGCCTCAGTCCTTCCAGCTGATTCCAGTACTCGGATTTTTCTTTCTCCATTTCCTCCCTTAGTTTTCCTAAGATTACTCTACTGCTGATCCCACAAGATGGTTCTGGTCCCAAGTGTGGAGTTTCAGCTCCTTTTTTTGCCAGCTTATCTGCTGTTTCATTCCCCTCTATTCCTATGTGTCCCGGGACCCATAGGAGGGTGACAGTGTTCTTCTGGCCTAGTTCATTTAGTTTGCCTAGGCATTCCCAAACCATCTTCGAACTGATTATATTTGAACTCAGCGCTTTGATGGCTGCTTGACTATCCGACATGATCACAATCTCTTGTCTGCGATAGTTTCTTCCAATATTGAATTCCACACATCTTTCGATGGCGCGGACTTCTGCTTGAAAGATGCTCGGGTATGTGCCCAAGCTTTCTGAGTATTTGGCTCTCGGTCCAAAAACTCCTATCCCAGTTCCTTCGTCTAGCTTGGAACCGTCCGTATACCACTTTATGGTATTCTGGTTTAAATTCTGTATGGTGTCTTCATCCCATTCAGATTTATTACTCAACTTTGTGATGAATTTTCTCACAAAGTTGAATTTCTTTGGCATATCATCTTGGGGCATTTCCCAAGTTTGATCAAAGTGAAGTGATCGAGGTTTTTCCCTGATAATTCCTTCTTTGATCATTCTATATATTGTTTTCTTCCTTACACTTTCTAGCAGAATGTGCAGTGGGGTCAAGTTTAAAATCACCTCCATTGCAGCAGTGGGGCAAGTTCCCATTGCTCCAGTGATACATGAACAGGCTAGTCTCTGAATTTTCGAGAGGTTTTTCCTCGTCGTATTCAGATTAGCCCTTACGCCCCAAGCCACTGCCCCATATGTGATTAATGGTCTCACTATTGCTGTGTACATCCATTGCAGGATACGTGGGTTACATCCCCAGTTCTTCCCTGCAATGTTCCTACACACCATGAGGGCCTTGGTTGCTTTGTGTATTACTTCGTCTTCGTGTTTGTTCCAGAGTAACCTGCTATCTAGGATTAGCCCTAGATATTTTACCTCTGTTTTCCACTCGACGATGTTCTCCCTATTTTTATGATTTTTAGATTAGGTTTCTTTTTCCTTGTAAAGGCTACTAGTGTGGTTTTGGTGGGGTTGATGCTGAGTCCCACCGAGTCACACCATTGTTCAGCAATGTTCAATCCTCTTTGAACAATATCACAGAGGACGTTTTCATACTTCCCTTTTGCCAGGATAACCATGTCGTCGGAATACCCTTGACATGGTATGCCTTCCCTAGTCAATTGACAGAGCAGACTGTCCACAGTGAGACTCCACATAAGCGGGGATGCAACTCCCCCCTGTGGACAGCCTCTGGTCACATTAATGGAGATAGTGTCTTGTCCTGCCTCCATTTCTGCGATTCTTGTAGATAGCAGTTGCGACATCCAACTGGAAGTCGTTCTATCTACTCCTTTCTCAATCAATGCTCTTTTGACTGCCTCATGTGGCGTATTGTCAAAGGCCCCTTCTATGTCTAGAAAGGCACATACCACGGTCTCTTTTTTGTTCAGTGCGTCTTGGATTTCGTCCGTCAACTGTGTTAAAGCGGTTTCCGTGGACTTTCCCGCTTGGTACGCATGTTGACGAGGGTGCAATGGCACCTGTTCCAAGATTTCTGTTCTAATGTAGTTGTCTACAGCTTTTTCCATCGTTTTTAGAACAAACGATGTGAGGCTGATCGGTCTAAGGGATTTGGGGTGCGTAGTGTCCCGTTTCTCTACTTTTGGGATGAAGGTGATTTTGGCCCTTCTCCACGCTTCTGGTATGTATCCCAGTTCAAGACTGCTCCGACTAATTCGGATCAAGTGTGGAATTATTGCCTCTTGGCCCTGTTGGAGTAGGGCAGGAAATATTCCGTCCGTTCCAGGGGTTTTGAACGGCTGGAAGGTGTTCATAGCCCATCTCAGCCGTTCCTCACTGCATATGTGTTTTGCCATTGCAGTGTCTTCCCTGGTAGGTCTTTTAGTTCTCTCACTTGTTGTTCCCGAAGGGACAATTCCTCCGGGAAAGTGAGTTTCTAATAGGAGCAGAGCTCGTTCTTTTTCGCTTTCTGTGAAGCTTCCGTCTGACTTCCGAAGTGCCATTACAGTGTCTACTTTTCCTTTTGCCAAGACTTTGTGTAGCCTTGCTGCAGAGGGTGTAGCGTCTATTTCTTCGCAGAATTTTCTGAAGCTGTTTCTTTTAGCTTTTCTAATCTCCTTGTTATATGATGTAAGTTTCTCGGTGTAGCTCTGCCAATCTCCATTACGTTTGGCTCTGTTGAAGAGCTGTCGCGTCTCGGATCTTACGTTTGACAGATGACTGTTCCACCATATCGCATCTTTTGCTTTTCTAGTCCTTTGGAGGGGACAACTGGATTCATAGGCATCGAGTATTGCCTCGTTCAGCTCTATGAGATCGTTTTCTAATGCCAGATGATTCCTGGCATTTCTTTTATTCTTGAGATTTGCAAGATTTATGTTCAGGTTAGTGTTGTAATTTTCCCAGTTAGTTTTCCTGGGGTTTCTCCTGAGTGCTGGCTCAGGAGGATTACACTCTAACCTGAACATAATCATTCTATGATCAGAGAGGGATGGTTCGTTCGATACTCTCCAATCTTTCACCCTATCCTGAAGATTCGGTGTACTTAGTGTTATATCTAGTACTTCCTTTCTTGTTCTGGTTACAAACGTAGGTGTATTCCCTATATTGTGTATAACAAGATTCTTATTAAGTATAAATTCTAAAATTTTCTCACCTCTATCGTTGGTGTCTGTGCTTCCCCATATGGTATTGTGACCGTTAGCGTCGCATCCTATGAGAAGCGGCAGCTTCTTCTGTTTACAGTGCTCGACTAGCCTTTGCAGTTCTGTGGGCGGTGCAGTCCCGTCCCCTGCAAAGTAGCATGATGCTATCATGACTTCTTGACGTCTATTCTCGAACTCGAGGTTTGCTCGAATCGGAACGAGGTCTCTCGTCATGAACTCTGACACACAAAAGTGATCAATGCTGTTACTTACCAAGATGCATGCTCTGGGTATGTCTACATTACTCACTTTGTATATCAGTTTGGCTTCCCTACTTGCGAGTCCTCTCACCTGACCATCACGGACCCATGGTTCCTGGATCAATACTAATCCCATTTGGTTTCTGATAAACGTCCTTGAAATAACCGCCGATGATCCCTTGGCGTGATGGGCGTTTATCTGAGCGATATTAATTCCCGCTATTTTTCTTACCATGGTTGTTCCCACGAGTAGCAAGGGAATGTCGGTCCACTCTGGCAGAGCCCCGCATGCCAGAGCAAGGCTACATACAAGGGGGTTTCGCCCGGTTCCCCCAGGGGAACGTTTGCGACCGCTTATACCCCAGCGGCCATCCATCCTTCGGCACGTTACCTTACACCTTGGAATTGGGAGGGTTGGTCCGCGGTGCGACCTTAGGAATGACCAATCTGGCAATATTGCAGTTATCAGCTGCTCATACCAGACCGTGCCACCCGTATAGACGCACACCCCCAGCTTCGCCGCTTCCCTGCTAAATTGCAGTGTTATACCTGCTTAAGCAGTTCAGCGGCTCTCCTGGGGATCCCCTATCCGCCACCTGGGGACGCGCCCGGTAGGCACCCAGCCCTCGGGAATATAAAGTTTTGCTTACCTATGAAAAGTGGAATACTGAATTAAAAGACTGTAATAAATTTTATATCTTATTTAAGAATATGAAGTAATTTTTAAAACAACTACTTAGTATTTACTAAGAGATTAAAGAGAATTTGGTTATTGAGAGTAAAACAATATGATGTCTCCACCTCAATTACGTCTAACGATTGCAAATAGTGAAATTCTCGATTTACCCATAAAAAAAAATAAGCCCAAACTTAAGCCTGTTACTCGGTATGCTCTGGTTAAAAATGGTATGGTAGATATGATTCCAAAATACCTTATTCGGCTTATAGCCTTATTGACAGAATGTTGTAACAATACTAGTTCCAAAAGAGATCCCGGCTAAGAGACTCTCTCAAGGAGTGGTTCGAATCCAAGTTAATGTCCACTATAGAAAGGATTTGTGGTATATAAGGGTTAAGAGCGCCACTATCTTCTAAACGTTACGAATAAACAACAGAAACTACACAAAAACTAAGGTGAAAAAGATAGAAACACCTTGTAATTAGACTAAATTTGAAAGCAAAAAAAAAAATAAACTACATTTAATATAAACCGAACACGCTGCACCCTTAAGACTTATAGTCCATGGGTATATAAATCAAACTGTGATTAAAGAATATTTGTTTATTAAAAATAAATTATAATTGCCACAGGAGATCTATGAGGGAATGTTGTAAATGGATTTGACTTATCTTTTATACTTCGGTTGTCCGGTGGGCTCACTGATGTTGTAGTTGGGGTATTGGCTGTTGGTGATTGGTTCTTCATCAAAGGGACTACTACTATGGACTATATTTCTCCATAAAAAGGACTTTATTTTCATAAAAAGGACTGCGATTATGGACTATATTTTCATGCTAGCGGGTATATTGCTCTCTACTAGCGTAGCGGTAGCGGGCTGTATCCTCCTAAAAGTCGTAAAGTGGATCAGAAGGATTTAAAATGTTATGGGTGTTGGTGTTGGTTCGCTTTTAAGTTAAAAAGGACGGCAAATGCTTTACCTCAAAAAGTTACTTTTTACTTATAAGCTTTCCAATATTAATGTCCCATATTTAGTAACAAAAATGAAATAAAAACAATAAATTTATGGTTTGAATGAAATTCAGAGCGGTGAAGCCGGCTCTGTGTGATTGATTATTAATGAGTTTTATTGTTAGCACAAATAAAAAAGTTATAAGCTGATATAATTAGTTTTTGTAAGTAAAATAAAAAAGTGATTGTTATAGTTATTTAAAAAAGGTCTTTTAATTATTCTAAAAGAGTTCTAAAAAAAGTATACTAATTTAATATGTTTTACATAGACTCAGTTATATATTTCATGTTAAAAACGTGTTTCTCTGAATAAGCTTTAAAAATAGATAAATTTGCAACAAAAAAATGATATTTTTATAAGCAATAACATGAATTTGATATTTACTAATTACATTAGATGATTCTACCCGGAAATAGTATCTAAAAACCTTTATACAGGGACCACGCCCTAAGGTTTTAATACACAAATTGTTCATTTTGGCCTTAAAAATAGTGAAATAAAAGGAAATTATATGTACAAATACTTCTAAAAAGGCTAAAAATAATTGTAAATTGAAACGAATAAAAAATAATGAATTACTTACTGTGATACAACCAGATAAATGTATTTTCTAAGTCTCGTGAACGACTGGTCTCTAGGGGTGGTTTGGTCGGAAAGAGAATGAAGCGTGGCGTTTTGCTAATTTATAGTGGTACTGCCAGGGGTTTCCGGTTACGTTCGTTGGTAAGGGTCTTGTTTCGAGTACGTTCTGTTTTAAGGGGTAAGTGTGATAGTGGTAAGGTTATGTCTAATATACATTGGGTCGGAATTGATTTTAGGGTTCGGGAGGACGGTAAACTAAGGAAAGGTAGCATGGCGATAGACATGTTACAATGTGAACATTACGGACTCTAGAGAGAACTTTTTGGAGTTGCTTTGACGTATACGCAAAGTCTGTGTCCGTAAATAGAGGTCATATACAGCAGGGCTATCCACCCAACGGCCACTTAAAAAACATGCAGTTTTAAGGGCCGCATTATTAAATCTTCTCATGTAGCATTATCGCTTAGTTTTAATAGGTATGTGGTAAACAAAAAATTGTATTTGAGTTATTATTTTCCATTAATGGATCCGAGACAATAAAACACTTTTCTACTGTGGCTCATATAGCATTTTTCTCACTACTAGCACTCTATTTGTTTAAATGTTAGTTTTTAAAACAAATAACAAATTTTGTCACCCCTCCCGTTTAACATGACAAGGCAATCAATAACATATGCAGTTATTTTTGTGTTGATTTTCATCTTTGAATAGGTAGTGGGACTGTTAGATAAGCTAAGAACAATAAAAAACTGAAAGGTTAAACTAAACTTCCACTATTTATTCGAAAAATTCGCTTTTTTAATCGTTAAAGCGAATTTTTCGAATAAATAGTGGAAGTTTAGTTTAACCGTTCAGTTTTTTATTGTTCTTAGTAAGATGAACTTTCACAAAGTAAAGGTTAACACAATCAATTTTGTTAGATAAGCAATAAATCAATAAAATTTACAAATTCAAACACATTAAGGATTTAAAACAACTAACGACGGAAACAATGCACCGTATACATTTCTAAATTTGCAAGTTTCAGAAAATCTGCAATCTTCTTGGGGATATTATATATAGTATTAATCCCCAGCGGTCGAGTAGTGCACTTATGCTGTCGGTAATTCACAAAAAACTTACCGTGAGGTACGTTTTTGGGGCGCAAGGCAATATACTTTCTCACAATTTCCAAGAAACTCACTCCACTTTTCTTCTCAGTGATACAAAACGACCTATCGTGCTTGGTTTTAGTATCAGATAATGAAACGATTATCACCGATTTTCTGTCGTCCACATTAAATACTTCTAATTTGTACAATTCATTACAATTATCTTTGAAATTCTATTTTTCACCTGATCTTGAAGTTTTACTATAGAAAAAAATGTTGTATTGCACACGACGATAAAATCGCATTATCTTCTCGACTGACGCCTCGACGTTCTCGAAGATAAAGTACCATTTTATCGTCTTGTACAATAAATAACTATTTCATTTTGTCTTTGCATCAGTTAACCTCACATTCTGTCAATTGGACTGGGATTTAGTTCTTAATCAGGTAGTCTCTGTATTTTTCCACCTTGGTTAATAATGAACAACTTTACTACCTCAACAAAAGTCAATGAAGTTTGGTTGAAAAGCTAGAAGTGAAAAAAAAGCTTTTTATTACTATTCTTATTTACAAAAAATTAAATTTAAAACAAAAACAATGGGACATAAAGTGTTGGTTTTCTGATAGTTATGCATCAATCTTAAGATTTTAATATAAAGCAGCTTATCAGATAGGGAATATAAAGGTACATTTTGACTTAATAAATTTCTTGTAGAAAAAGTTGTTTTCGCAAAGTGCTTCGTAACATTGAACCTATTGTAATTCCTAAGTTTCGCAAGTTCGGGTATCGTTCTATCAGCAGAAACATGAAAAAGTCCAATTCAGCTTCAATTTATATTTTGTACAAAAGATCTTGTTACAAATCAAATAACCTGATCTGCTTACGTTGCCTACAAAAATTGTAAGTGGCTAAGTAAAAACTGAAATATTGCTTTAGTGACTAAATGTCATATTTTTAATTGAATCAATATACTATATAGTGTGGGCCACAGAAAACAGTCCCTACGATATTTGGCAGTATTTGGCAAAATTTATAATACCGAGCCCGACGTATAGTACATGAATGCAGCCTAATAAGCCCTCAAATGCTTCAAAACGGTCGACGTAATTTCGAGCAGAGGCTCTACAATTGTATGGAAGTCGATGGACACCATTTTGAACATCTAATTAAATAATTTAATATTAATTTAAGTAAATTGTTTAACATATTGTAAGTTCTAATTTATTTAATTTTCCTACATTACAATGAATTTATTACTTTTGCAATATTTGTTTGTTTTTATTTACTTCTGATATGACAGAAAAAAATGACAAACCATAGGCGTTACGTTACATATTTAAGAGGTGTTGTACTTTAACCCTTTGTCTCCCAGAAGTCAATTTTATGTCAACCCTAATTATTACCCAAAGGTACTTTAAAGTCTTTCATTTTCGTTCTCTTACTATTTAGTAAAACCAAACCGTAGAGCTTAGAATGCTGAAGGCACTTCAAAGTACCGAATAAAAGAACCTATATTTGGGATATATCTAGGCAACACCTTCAATAACGTCATGTAATAGCAAATTTTATGACAGCTTGCTTGGTTTAGATGAAACGTTCTACTGAAGTTTTCAACAGAAAAATATGGTAGTTTAGAGTGTGGTTTAGAATTTTTGTTTATATGTGCAGAAAGCAAAAAATTAGAATAGTTTTCAACGTTCTACTAAAGTTTTTAACAGCAAAATGCTATTTTGCTGCAGTCACTTTCAGACCTATTTATAGCTTGAACTAAAACAGTAACATATTTCAAACGGTATAATGAAAAATACATGATTTCGACTTCTGGCATTTAAGGGTATGGTCATTTTGAGGTACTTAGAAGTACCTTTAGGAGACAAAGGATGAATTAAGAATTTTTTTGCAAGGACAGACGGTGAAAATAATTAAAAATAAAATCGTAAAAGATCGTTATGTGTGAATACTTCATCTAAATACCTTTCCAATGATATGCCGCACATGGTAGATTCCCTATTTAAAAATAAGGGGTTGTGAAAGTGGAAGGGAGGGGGTTGACAAATAACATATGTGTGTATCGTAAAAATGCATCCCCCTTGGAACAAAAATCGACCTGTTTTCTCATTTTCTTAAAATCTAATAAATACTGCCAAATATCGACGTGGACTGTTTTCTGTGGCCCACACTGTATATCAGGTAAATATAAAAGCTCTGCAGAATTTGCCATTACTACAAATTGTTCTTTACATGGAGAAAATGAAGAATCATATTTTTTTTTCGGAGACTCAAAATTTTATTTTATTTTCAAACCCATTTATTTGTCTCAATAAGTTGACAATATTTTGCTGTTAATATCACGTTTATTAAAAATGCAAGGACTAGTAAAAATTGTGCAGCTATCTTTTGGTTTCCTATTGTTGGATTTTATATTTAAGGATAATAGCAATTTTCTTGAGTATACCGAAAAATCGTTGCAAACTGTTTCCGGCGCTTAACCAACGAATGTCGGCGTAAAGTAACAACTCTCCATATCCGCATGTTATTTTAACAGCCACTTTCATGACATTGATTTGATGTAAGGATTTACCACATAAGGCCTCTTGGTAAACAATACAGTGTATCCACAAGAATAAGGTCAAGCATCTCTTCTGCTACACTGAAGTTGGTTTGAATAGTATTTTTTTCACACATTCATTGATATTTTCCAATGCAAAAATAAAACTGTTTTAAACTTTTCCGCAACTCTTCATTCATTGTATTGCTTTGCTATACTTTTAATATGTTTAAAAAGCACTTAATCTATGGTATAATTAGATGGGGAAGCGTAACCCGTACATACTACAAATCTTGCAGAAAAGATTTTTAAAGATTATTTTAGGAAAATCATCTACATATTCCAATGATGGAGTTTCCATTGAGTTATACAATAAAATTAAAAAAAGAAATTGTTATTGTTCAAGTATTGTTAATATTAAAATTATTAATACAAATATAAATAGGTCGTTGGTAAAGTATAGTACGTAACTCATGGAATTATCCACTCGCCGTTACGCGGCTTCGTGCGTAAAAAGCTTCTTACCACACACGCTACGTAATATACTATAATAGTGTAGAACTTTCCAGATTTATTTAATTGCTGATCTGCTAAATGTCTATAGAGCGGGTCACAGTTATTATGCAGCATTACGTTTATGGACGACGGCGTTGCCATATCCGCATGTTCTTCGAATTTGGTTCCAACTGGCGCGGGAATATAACTTGCCATTGTGTTACTATTATGATTTAAATGTTGACTAAATTATTCATTTGAAAATCATTTAGTGAGTAATTTAGAATATTTATAATTATGCTTTTAGATAAATTTTACCAATAAATTTAACCAAAGTGGTAACAGTGTTGAATATTCCCCCATAAGATTTACATTGGCGTATGTCAGCCACGCTGCATAATAACTGTGACCCGGAGTATAGTTTAGTAGTAGGGAATTGTTTGCCTTGATTTATTCTTCATTTTGAATATATTGATAAGACATGAATGTACCACAAATACTTTAAGTTATGGTAAAGATCAGCTTAATATAATTTTTTTCTGGTTTTTCTATATCATTGCTGTAAATACTGATCGTAGAAGGAAGGAAATATATCCAGAATAACATCAAGACTTTAATATTGTCTTATTACTTCAACACTTAAAGTAATAGTACTACTTAATCATCAGATACTTTAAAATAAAAGGTAACATCTATATGTCAATCTGACCAAGATAGTAGGTATATTGAAATAGCTATTATTGACCAGAAAATTTTTTTTTTTAATATAAATAGTTAAAGTTTTATTACAAAATTCTTACTTATATGTTTTTAATGCAACTTTAACAATTTTTAAAAGTATGTGATACTTGTATAAAATATAAATAGTTTATATTTTTAAGAATAATAAAAAACTCTTCGTTTCAACGTAGGATGCAAGGTATTTATATAATTAAAAAATATATCTAAAATTAATTTTACTTTAGAAGTTGAAGAAAATAATTCAATTAATTTTCTAGATTTAAGAATTGAAAAATTTAATAATTCATTAAATTATTCAATATACAGAAAACCTACACAAACAGATGTAACCATACCATATAATTCAAATCATCCTATAACGCATAAATTAGCAGCTTATAATTCTATGATACATAGAGCATTTTCAATTCCAATGAACAAAAATAATTTTAATAAAGAAATTGAGATTATAAAACAAATAGCAATATCTAATGGCTATCCAATACATTTGATAAATAAATTAATTAATAAGAAAGAACAGAAAGTGTCACTACAACTAATATTCCCTCAACAACATAAAGAAATTAAAAGTTATAAAAGTATTACATATTGTGGAAATATTTCTAATACAATTTCAAAAATAATAACTTCGGCAACATCTGCAATAATTTCATTCAAATCACACAATAATGTTGGTACAAAATTGTTAAATGTAAAAACAAAATTACCCAATTAAAAAAAATCTGGTGTTTACAAAATTAATTGTCCAGAATGTAATGCTGTATATATAGGTCAAACACAAAGAAATTTTGAAGTAAGATTTAATGAACACTTAAGAGCATATAGATTAAAACAACCAGATAAGTCAAATTATGCAAAACATCTACTTGAACATCCAACCTCACTATTACACACCAATGACATCCAAATACTACACACTTGTGATAAAAAACAAAATTTAGATTTCCTTGAAGAACTTGAATTAAAAAGACATCTAGCAGATCCACAATTTAAAGTTGTAAATGAACAAATAAATCTTGGAAGTTCTCCACTATTAAACTCCTTACTTTGATTGAGTTTACATTTTATACATAGATAAGACATAATTGTAAAACACAAATATATTAAGTTATTGTAAAGATCAGCATGATATAGTTTTTTCCTGGTTTTTCTATATCATTGCACAGTAATACTGATCTTAGAGGGAATTACATCCAGGATAATCCCATAGGGCTATTAACATCTAGGCTTTAATATTGTTATGTCTTATTACTTTCATACTTGGTCTAACCTTAATACTACCTAAACATCAGGTACCTAGTTACAAACAAACAAAATGTAACTTAAATGTCAATCTGACGATGCTTCTTAGCGAAACGGCCGTCATTGTGATTTAAAATTTTTCAAATAAACTTGGAAGTTACGTTGAAACGAAGAGTTTTTTATTATTCTTAATAAGATGGACTTCCAAAAAGTAAGAGTTAGTACAATAAATTTAGTTTATATTTTTGTTTCAAGAGGTTTTATTATAAATGATGTAACACTGATTTAGAACGAACGGTTTTTCTTTAATTTGAAGGTGGATGTTTTTGACGCACGTTCCGTTGGATTTATACCTGCTTTCTATATATTTCTATATTCTTCTACGTTTAAGATTGTCAACCATAAAACTGGAGTTGGAAATATTACCTAAACTATTCTTAGTATTTTCTAAAGCTGCATTAAGCTTCTTTTATATAAAGTGGACTTTAAGTGTTAATTAATCTTAGTTGAAAACTTTTGGTTTTTTTTATCCATTACTTTAATTCAATAAAGTGTATTCGTTTGGAATTTAAAGTAAAGTTTTGTTTATATAGAGTGATATATTGACCTATAAAATCTGTAGGTATTCAGTATATTTTTTACTTAAATTTAAAATTAAGATTTTTTAAAATAATTTGATTAATATGTATATGTTTAAGTTTAAAGTAAATATTTTTAAGTTTTCTATATAAATAAATCGATATTTTTCTTGGTCACGCCTTCATGCGTGAACGTCTGAACTGATTTCACTACTTTTTTTTTGTTATGTTATGTTTGTTATTGTCAGGAGAGGATACTTAGGAAAGAAAAAATTCAAAAAGTGGCACGGGAAATTATAAAATTTAAGAATGCTTATACTATACTTATACCTACAACTTTAGTGACAGAATGCGTACTGTAAATATCATCAAAGTTTATAGGCGCTTTCTTTCGTGCTAAACATTTGTACACATTATAAACATGATTGCGTTATTTCATTCTTTCGTACTGTCTACACTTTTTTTGTCAGAAAATTTCATGTTTACTAATCCCCTTGTCACAATTAATATTTTCATCTTTATTGGTTCGTAATATTAGTGTTCTATGGGTTAATAGTTTTATATTTATAATGTAGCCGTAATTATTTTATCCATTCTATACTGCAAATAAAAATTATATAAATTATTGACACGACTTTTTTATTTATACTTTTTAATAACATTTGTTTCTTCTAGTTAATACTAAATAATACATCCGAGAATTTAGAATTATATCCAACAACTACAAAATGTTAGGAAACCAAACATGGAAATGGCAGAACTACAGAAATTATATTTTAGATTTTTGTTCTTTCAATCACTGTTTACGTGAACATTAATTATATTCACATAAAATAAATAAGTGTACGAAAGAAAGCACTTAATGTAATATCAAGACTTTTGACATAGAATTAATAGAATGTGTGCTGCAAATATCATCAAAGAGGATGTAAACAAACTGAATGTTTCGATCGGTGTTATTTTAGTGATAAATTAACTCCAATGTTAAAATGTCATATACCTACAAACTATTTTGTCATTTTGACATCGATAAAAAAGGTGCATCCTTTTTTATCGCTTTTTTTTATCGCATGTTCCTCAATCTAGTAGGTGTGTATCAATTTTGCATTATTGTTGACAGGTATTTAATTGTCAAATTTAACAATATAAAACAATACTACCTTTTCTTTGCAAAAAACATAAAGTATGAACCGATTTGGAGAGGTTTCACATGAACAAATTACAAAAAATATTGAAGAGTCAATACCGAAGTCAACAAAAAATACGAAGTCATCAATATGGAAACAATTCATAGAGTTTTGTCAAAGCCGAAATTATAAGTTGGAAGAGAATACTACAATACAAGATCTAGCAAAAATATTAAAAGATTGGGCTTTCAATATGAAAAAAAAGAATGGAGAAGATTACAAAGAATTTGCGGTCAAAACAATATGGAACACGACTGCTAAAATGTTACAACAGAAATATTTTAACGAATATGGTTTGAAATTTGATCCTTTTACAGACATAACCTTTAAAGAAGCTCGGGATGCTAGAAATGCCAAAAGAAAACAACTTCAATTGATTCCAACAAAAAGAAAGACGTGTTCTTCAGCAATAGACAAAGAAAATATAATAAAAATGGCAACACTATGGAATATAAATGAACCTGAAGGGCTGCAAAAAGATTCTTTCATATAGCTTCTTACGAATTGGCTTGGAGAGGAGGAGAAGCTGTTAATTGCAAAATTTATTATTTTAAAGTAGAAAAGAACCAAAATGGTCTTCCTACGGGTAGGATTGAATATAACACCATATTTTCGAAAACGGCACAAGGCGGCTCGAAAAAGTTAACAGACAGCAAATGGTTGACTAGAAATGAAAGTGACGAAAGTATTTGCCCTGTAAAACTATTCCATTTGCTAGTAGAAAAAAGAAATGAACATATTACTTCTGACCGATTATTTTTAACTCCAAATCCTTTTTGGAAAAATAAAAATTCTAAAGGTTGGTACAAAAATGTTCCTTTAGGTATTAATACCATATCTGTTTGGACAAAAAATTCTGCTGCAAAAATTGGATTGGACATAATCAATAATAAAGTTACTAACCATTCAAATCGTGCCAGCGCAGTTTCCCAATTAGCCAAAGCAGGAGTTAGCGATCAACAGCTTATTAAGATAACAGGACACTCGTCATCACAATCGATTAAACCATACCTCCAAATTGACTCCGAACACCATGAACAACTTATAAATAATTTGAGACCCTCGGAAACAGAATATTCAACATACGTAGAAACACGAGAAGAAAACATTAAAATCAGTACTCCCCAACCAATATTTAATAATTGTATTTTTAACAACTGTTCTTTTAACTAGTTTAATTGTTTTAGAATGAATAAATTTTAAATTGATTGTACTAACCCTTACTTTTTATTAAGGATAATAAAAAACTCTTCGTTTTAACAAAACTTCCAATATTTATGACGATGCTTCATAGCGAAACAGCTGTCATTGAGCCTTTAAAAAAGCAATTTTTTAATAAATATTGGAAGTTTTGTTAAAACGAAGAGTTTTTTATTATCCTGAATAAATTTTATTGTTTCTTTATATAATTAGTCGTTAATTTATCTTAGCAAAATACACGCGATCTTTTTTTTAATGGATAAATTTTTCTCTTCATCTCAAGATTTTTCCATCAGTAATATTACTCAAAAAACTGAAATGATAAAATCGCGAGACCGAAGGTCTTTCGATGAATCGAAAAATTTTCCAGTAAAAAAAAAGCTCTTGTGTATTTACTGTTGATAAAAAGTACATCTGTCTTAACTCTCGAAGATCCATGTTTTTAACATGGGTACTTGTTATATGTTGCCTGTTCCCTTGTCGGAATACCAACAAGACTATTTATATATGCGCAAGAAAACCAATAATATTGTTTATCATAAAGCATCAGAATAATAAAAATACTTTTTTCAATTCAAATTCAATATTTATCGTTAACACAGTTCAACGTCTGGTCATTTATAAATTCTGTAGTTAGACTTGCCTATTTCGTTTAACACTTATTTTAATTTTTCATGAATGTCTTCTATTTTTTGCCGAATTTAAAAATTAACGTTTATTTATTAACGTAATCGATAAAAAGATGAATTAATGAATTAATTAAAAATTAAATTATATTTAGTAGTATTTTTTTATATTAAGGAAAATCATTTGTTAGCCCTTTTGCTTTCTATACTATATTCATGTGTCTGTATTTTAACCACAAAGCTTTGACAGGGTTTACCTTTGATGTATTTTCATAGGTCGTAAATAAATCTACTTGTGAGCTTGTAAACTATATTTTTATAGGTTTATTTTTTATACTTTTAAATATAAATAACTGGAGTACTATATCAAAAAATTTCTAAAAAGTCCACTCTTGTAGAAAAGAGAGTGACTTTCAACAATAACTACAATTAACCGTGGCCTGGTTAACAAAACGCATAAAGATCATGTACCTCTACGTACAGTAATGAATCAATTGGCTAATATTTTTAAAGATGTTTAAAACTTTTGTAAACACATGTTTCATTTACGCCTGATATAAACATAAGCAAATGGTATAAGCAATTTTTTAAATCTTGAACTGCCAATTTCAAAAATAAGAAAGTGTAGATATTGCCACTTATTACACTTTACCAACAGTTGGTAGTTCAGTTCTAGACTTTACTTTCTTAAGAAAACTAGAAGAAATTTCATTAAAGTACGCATTTCTATTGCAGTAATTAAAACCAAAACTGTATTCCACCCTGTACCACTTCAAATGATTAACGACTTATTTGCCAAAAGGACTGCAGTTTGAGTTGTCAGGTGTCAGGTATTATAGTAAAATAATAATAAAATATAAGCCAAGCTGGAATAGTTATTTATGTACCAAGGACGAAAAACTGTCTATTATAGTCGAGCATGCAAATTGCTAGCCGAGGCTGCGCCTCAGCTAGCAAGCAGGCGAGACAATAGACAGTTTTCGCCGAGGTGCATATTACATTTTTTCGTCGTCCCCTACGCTTTTATGAAAGTAAGAACTCACCTATTTGCTACCCCCGGCTACGTCCCACTCTCCCAACTGCAGACTCGATCATAATTCAAATAAAATTATAAAAAATGTATTCTGATTTGAAGTGTAACAACTCTCTATTTAAATCATATTACTACAAAATTATCAATCTCGAAGATGGATATTGAAAGAACAGTTTGTGCAATTATTAATATTAATTCCTGCTGTCGAAGAAGATGCCAGAGACAAGTTTTGATTTTGGGTACTTGTTGATGCAACTTCAGATGCAGATGCTCCGGCATCACTATTTCTAAAACTTCCCTCTCGGAGTGCTTGACCAGTTAAAATACTTTTTGATACATTTATTTTATTGGGAATGGAATCCTCAATGTAACCCTCGGCGACTGTTGAGGATTTCCATCTTCCGTGCTGTTTTAGTGACAGCATATCTGCGCCGGCATTGACTAAAAGTGTTGCAGATGTGCGCCGATAACAATGCCCGGTGTACTCTAGTTCGTTCGGCAATTTTAAGTATTTTGCGATTAAGCTAGGTATCTTTGCAAATGTATGCACACCAACCACTTGCACTGTACACTTTCCTGATTTATAATTGACAAAAAATATATTATGATTACAATGCTTCGGTCTTAAGTTGGCGTATTGTCGAAATATTTCTAAAGGATTCACTCCGTCGCAAAGTTTGTCTGTAACTGTAAAAACACGCCTTTTACCATTTTTTGAGTCTGGAATGGTTATTACAAGCATGTTGCTTTGATAAACAATATCCTTGGTCGTTATTTTACGTAGTTCGTCTCTTCGACAAGCCCCAGCAATTCCAATAATCAAACAGAGTTGAAATATAATATAACAATAAATGCTTCAGCAAAATAACTAAAAACATTTTACCTTGTGCAAAAGATAAGTGTCATCAGGGGCATCACCAAGAAATCTGTTTATTTCATCTCGACTGAATACTCTAGATTTTTTCGCTTTGTACCCAACGCTTTGTTTTTTCAAAAATGCAATAAGTTTCGGAAATTTGGATATGTTAACGTTTTCCTTGATGGCTAGTGTAGACTTTAGCATAGAGTATATTGACCATAGCGTCGAGGACTTATAATTATTCTCATCAGCTTTACTAGAAAAATATGCCAGAAGAACATTTTCTGAGATTCTCGACCTTATGTTCCTGACGCCAGTTCTTGAATTTGTTGTATTGTTTTTCGTATAAAATTCGTGATTTCTGTGGGAGTAAATCCAACGTGGCCGTATTTGCCAATTCCCGTAGCTCCGGAGGAGTATTACTTACATTCACATCGCTATCACTATTCATTTTTGATTACTTTGAACACACACCGCGGTCTTATTCACACGTAAAATCTAGCGAATTTCGTAATTACTTCATTTGACAACAGCAAATGACAGTAATTGTCACAGGCGCCTACGTTTTTATTAAACGAAAATTATTCAATCGCCGCTCTCGAACAGTGCCGTACCATAGCAACCGCAGCGGACGAAAAGTGTTTGCGGACGAAAAGTGTTTGCGGACGAAAAGTACTTGCCTCCAATAATAGTCGATTTTTCGTCCGGAAATCAGTACGTAAAATGTAACTTTTCGTAGAGGTCGACGAAAAAGTTTATTATTCTTATAAGTTACATTATTGAGTTATAAGCGAAGCTACGAAGTTTTTAATATATTCAAAACAATAATACAGTTGTCTACCGTGGCGCATATAGCATTTTTTTCACTACTAGCGTTCTATATTTTTAAATATTAGTTTTAAAATTAATAAAAATTTTGGACGAAGCATCAGTCACTTCCGTTTTACTTGACATGACAGTTATACACAACCAATAACATTAATCTAATAATTTTAGTTTTGATTTAATAATAGGTACCTATTGTTCAATAAAAACCGCTTTGTAAATGCATCTAGAAGTCAATTGATTTTTGAACAGGTACGTGGATATGACTATTAAATATAGGGAAACATTTTTTCATTTTGTCTTTACCAGATAACCTCAGATTCTGTCAAATGGATTGAAATTTAGTTCTAATCAAGTAGACTATTTATTTTACTACCTTGTTTAATAATGAAGAACTTTGCTACTTCTTCTTTGGTTCAATTACTTTTGTAAGGATTTTAATGGTTAAGTTTGGCTTAATTCCTACTACTATCTTATATAAATTCTGTTATAAAAGCTGAAGACTATATATTTCACAAAAAGATAAATTTTCATATTTATGGTTTTTTTTACACTTGTCAAAGTAGTTATGTTACATTTTTTTTTGTAGCAAACAATAAACTGTTGACGTTATTGAATAGTATCTATTTCTCAAATTTATTGTATCAACCCTTACCAATTTATTGGACAAACTGCCTTTTATGTCAAAGACAGCTGTTTCAAAGATTAATTTCATCGCCAGACTAAAGTAACATTTGGTTCTTATAGAATTCTAATTTAATGTTGATTAAGTAGTAATCTCACTGTCTATTTCTTGCATCTAAACTTATCTTCTACATTAAGATTAAAATTTTTACATATTCTAATATTTGGTGGATGCTTAATTAACTTTTACATTTTATTTATGTTAAGTGAATTTTCAATTGGTATTGAATCTAGTACAAATCTTGTAAAGTTTTCCTAACAACTATATTATATTTATTTAAATTCTGAAACTGTAAATTTTACTGAACTATTGACATTGTCTTCCATATATATATTTTGTAACAAATTGGACTTAATTACATTTTTGGCGGATGGTTTCTCAATTTTGGCGAAGGTACCTTACTTAACCATATTATATTTTTTTCAAACTTTTTCTCATTTCATATTCATTGCTTGCCACAATTTGCCGAAAATAATTTAAACATGGGTTTTATTTTATACAATGTTGTATTTAATGTTTTTATTGCGATGTTGTAAATGCCAGAAGCCATTTTTCCACTTTCCTAATTTTTGGCGAAGGCGGAAATATTAATCTTATCTCAAATAAGATATTTTTTAAATCAGGACTCAAAATTATATGGTTAGTATTTTAGCGTAGTAAGATTAAAATATACTTTATTATTTTTATACGAATAGAATAAAAATTATGCTAGTCCACTAAAATTAGAAAAAAAAATATTTACATAGAAGGTGTCCATATCTTGAAATTATCTAAAACTATACAGAGTGTTGTATAACTCCGTTACAAACCCCTATATATTGTAACGAAAACAGATCGCTTACATTTGTTTGAAGTTTTTGTTATAAGGTTTTGCTCAGTTTATACAGAGTCCTTCAAAAGTTATGATTACGTTTACGTGACAATTGTAAATATATCGACGCTCTGCTTATTGTGCATTAAAGAAAAATATTTTTTATATTTGATTAAATATCAATGATTTCCTTTATGTATATGTAGTGGACGGAATATTAAACTTTTCATTTTCTCTCTTCTTTCAAATAAATCACCCTGTATTTTATAGCACAAATAGACTATTAGATTATGTAACTTTAATTTCTGTTATACTCAAAGTTTATAAAAACAGAGTAATTTTCCATTATTTATTGTAAACCAACTTTAAAAATTCTAAATAATAATAATAATAAAATTTAGTGCTCTTCGAGTCCTATTTTTCTGAGGAAGTTTAGGACATTGCCGGGCTTCAAATCAGGTAGATCGCCCTCTTCCATTTCATGTGCTCCTAGGTATCTAGCCCTAGAATTCTGCAAGGCAGGGTATTCTGAGAGTATGTGTATTGAGGTTTTATCCTCTTCTTCACAGAATCTGCACTTTGCTTCATCTGCTAACCCTAGTTTCTTCATGTGGCTCCTTAACCGGCAATGCCCGGTTAATATTCCCGTTAGAATTTGGAGCCTTTTTTTACTGAGGTTGAGGCAGCTAAAAGATCTCTTCTGGTCCTAGTTCCCCAGTCCCAGCCTCAGTCCTTCCAGCTGATTCCAGTACTTGGATATTTCCTTCTCCAAGCAGAATACGTTACCGATTATGACGTAACGGCAAAGGATTTTTGAATAGACTATAGATGTACTTTACAATGGTTTGGGGGTTTTAAAAGAGTAGATGTATAAAAAAAACAGCACAAATGGCCAAGAATGGATGAACAAACTTTGTGTTTGTTATGTAATACATCTGTTTTTGTTGTCAAAAAAGAAAATAAAATAAAGAAAATATTCAAAATTAAAGAAATAACTGAAGCAGTATACCCTGCTTCTGCTGTTGCACAAAATAATTAAATGATAAGGCTGGGGTTTTCAAAAGATGCATATTTATTATTTGACTACTAGAAATAAAGGCGAAATCATATCTACTAAAAAATGGATGCAACTTTCTGTTAATAAATTGAGGAGAGTAAATGTAATGAGCAATTGTTTTTTTCAACTCTCAGAAGACAGTGCTCGTCAGGACATAAGCATTCTACAGGTCTACGAGTTGTTAGTTGTTTTCTTCTTACAAATCTATTATTTCTTGAGAAAATTGCAATATAACGAACTGTAGGCTTGACAACCGATGGCGCTTCAGCTATGGTGGGTTGTAATAAGGGACTTGATGTTACATGTCGTAAAGATGAAAGTTTTTCGCAATGTTCCTGCTAATAACGTTATAAATAGCTAAAAAAACATACTTTGGCCATAAATTTGTATTAATGCAAACTTTTTAATATATATTTATTAAATTATTACACTACAAGTGCGAATATAACAAGCTTAACGATTTATCCAAGTGACTTTAAAGATATTTATTCATTTATTGTTGTTTGACAAAGAATCCCGGAATTTTTCTACATGTAAATATAATCTTTAGGCACAATCTTTAGGAACAAGGAATAAAAGAGTTGGTATTCATTAGCTTTGTTAATTAACACTTTGCTTTTAAGTGGCAGCAAAAGGATTTCGTGTAAAGGCTGTAAAAAGCTCACTTTTTTGTAAGTCAATTTAAAAAGCTTTTTTTAAGATATTAACATCAAAAATGTAAATTCAGTTCCTTGATGTTTTAAATGAAGAATTCCATTTTACGAATTGAAAGAAAAATCTGCAGTTGAGGATTTTAATTGAAAAAAGTAATGCCGCTTTTAAAAAAATTGAATGATGAACTTTATTGTAAAAATTACTTTTTTCTTCAAGCGGCCGAAAAATGTATCTTTATGCACATGTGCACAACTGTAGAAGTAGGTACGTATTTATTCATTAGTGCAAGAAAAAGTATTTTAGGGCCTAGAGACATATATGAAATATGTTGTTTATAATATTTTTTATATTTTGCCGTTTTATAATTTTTTTTAAATAATTTATTATTTGTACATATGTAAATTACGACAATTCTGTTTTTAAAACGTATGTCGGTAGCACTGTGTAATTTATAACATTTGACAGTTTTGAAATTTAAATTATTAAATGTGTATGTTTTAAAATATTTTAAAACTAATGATACACCAAGAATAATATATTATATAAGTAAAATATGACATTCATATTCACAAATACTTTCTTAAAGAACAATATAAAATTACTAAATTGCTATCAGCCACAAATGTCATTGTCAATACGCCACATTATTAGAAATGTCACTGTGGGCATTACACAAACAAACTTTTGCCTTACTGTAGTTAATTTGCATTGAAGATTTTTATATTATGTATTTTTATGTATTTTGTGATTTATGAGTTAACATAGTGCTAAATAGACACATTATTATCGTTAAGGAATATTTCGAGTCATATTTAAAGAAGTTTTATTTTGTTTTATATAAAAAAGTTTGCTTTTGAGGTTAAGTAGGTAATATTATTTTTATTTTTTCTCACCGAAATAAAACTTCTTTAAATATAACTAAAACTATTCCTTAAAGATAATAATGTGTTTATATGGCACTATAATGTCAAAAAGTCTACAAAAAACATTAATGCAAACTAACTACCATAAGGCCACAGTTTGTTTGGATATAATGCTATGACTTATATCAAGCAATGGTGACAGTGACGTCACAATAATGTGGCATATAGGGTGTGTTCGGGGAGTACGCTTTCGAGCTACGTAGCGCCAAGCGCCATATAACGCAAACGAAGAATAGTACTAGATAGCGCCAACTGGCGCAAATAGCGTGCTCCCCGAACACATCCATAGTCTTATCATTAGATACTTCACTCATGTTGCCAACCATTTAAAACAAAAATTTGCGTGCGTAAATACATTACACGTTAATATAAGGTGTTTATTGCCGATAAACAATTATAAAGTATCCTAGTCTATCAACTTTTAAGCTATTAAAAATGATAATATACAAAATAAACCATACATTTGTGGGTGTAGATCTGGCTTGTGTTTGTCTAAGTCACAAAAAACAGACACTCGTTTGTGTTTTGTGGTCAAAGTCAAGTGAAAGTGTCAAAATAAGTTTAGTTTTTAGTTTTAAATTTATTTAGAATAATTTTAATCAGAGGTTCTAATAAAGGAAATAAAAGTAAGGGAACCTTTAAATTGTCATCACCAGGTATTTCTTAGTTGTGTTGCAAAAAATTGTAATAGTAAAAATGTTTGGCCACTTCCTAATTTGGAGTTTAACAACAAATCATTTTTCAAATTTCCATCTGATGTTAATCAAAGGGACAGTGGTATCAGATTTTAAAACATCCAAAGATCAAAGTTTGTGTGAAGATAATTTTTATGATAATGCATTTACAATTTCATTTAGCAACAAAAAATTGCTTTAGCTTTTCAACTCCTGTTAATAAAAATTTTAAATGTATCTGTTTTCTTATTCATCTAAATTATGTGTTTGAAATTGTCTATTAATTGTAATTATTTCATTAAATTTATTGTACTAACCCTTACTGTTCTTACTAAGAATAATAAAAAAACTCTTCGTTTTTGCAATGAAATAATTATAATAAAATTTTTAGGACAAATTGTAAATTTACCTGCCAATAGTCCAAACTAGCAAATTTAAATGACCTGCCTTTAAAAATAAGTTCCGACAACCTTTCTTAGTGGGCTGTGGTCAACACAATACCAACTGTTACTACAGGGTTAACAACTGTCATTATAATTCTCTATATATGACCAACCATTTATTTGACATGATCATAACCTGCTTCCTCTATCACTTTAATTAGGCTTTCCAACGACCTGTCAAAAATTATTCAATATGGCGGCTGTAGGCAAACAATAGTATTGTTTTGTATTGTTGTCACAGTGCTTTCTTTATTTAAGTTGTTGTAGAAGTTTTTTATTGTTGTGAGAATATAGTTTTTGTGACTTTATAAAATAGATTTTTTATATTATTTGGACTTGTTAACGTTATAAGTTAAAAAAATGCCTGTTATATGCCTTGTGGTTGGTTGTGGAAGTAGATCAAACAGGGATGACTGACAACAACCACGTACAGAATGGTTTATGAAACTTTGATTATATGTGGTCTGTGTCTTTGACAGTGTTATATTCTAATGTTTGCCCACAGACGCCATCTTTATGTCACGTGATTTGGAAAGCCTTATTCGATGGTTGAAATTGGTGGAAATTTGGCGATATTGTCATCGGCAGTTGTCATTTTTTAAAGTCCCAAATGTCCACAACATGGCCACGGTCTGTAGAATATACAGGCCTATTCTATAGTGCAAAGTTGCTACTGAGCAAATGGTTTAGAACAAGGTGAGTGGTTAGGTTGCAACTTCTCCTCAAATGGTATTCTGTAGAAGCAGCCAGTGGTTACGAAAGTTATTTTATAGTTGTTTCTGAGCAACCCCAACATTTGTGGTTGTTAAAGTTAGTAACTATCAGAAAAGGTGGAAGTGTTGTAGGAATATGGAACCGTGGATTATGAATATTTTGTTAGATAATGAAATTAATGAAATACACAATGAGTATAATGTATAAAAATATACTAAAAATTGTGAACATAATATAAAATCTTATATTTTTCTAGTGATCGAGTCAGAATTATACATAAAAATTTAAGGAATCAGAACAATCCATTTTACATGGGTGAAACACAATAATAATAATAATTTTTATTTTTGGTGACAAAGTCAACCATGACACTTGGTTGTGATAGGGTAATTTTACTACTTCTTTTGTTTTTTACCCCTACGGTTTTTACTTCCAGGGTCTCCATGTTTTGTAAAACAGGACACACCCCTACTAATATCAAAATAATCTCCTAACGTCAATTTTCTCAGTTGTCAGACTTGGGTGGAAAAGTAAGGTCGAATTACACTATAAAAGTGGCTAATAATTCTTCTTAGCCACTAGAACTCACCGGTATAGCAATTTTATTGAAAGTGGTTAAAAATTACTATCTACAGTTGCTATAAAGTTGCTTCACTTTCACTTAGATACAGAATAGGCCTGATTGTCTCATAACTTTTCCCAATCAGGACACGGCATGTCGTAACGTCACAAGTATGCTAATTTTAAATTTCCAGCATCTAAAGAGTGATGGAAATAAGGTTTTAAACAATAATTACTGGTAAAAATTTAATAAAATAGAGACAATGAACAAGTATACCTAATAATTAAAAATAATTTATTATCCATTAAAACATAAATGGATGCGGTATTAAATGCATCATAAAACTTCTGTACCTACATAGGTATAATTATATCTATTTATTTTAGGTCTTAGTTAAAACAAAAGTATTACGACAAAATAATTATATTTAGATATTTTATGGGATAGATGAGGGACCTCTCAACAGCCTTAACCGTAATGTTTAGATTTTCTAGAAACTGACGTCTGTAACTTTGTTCAAGTCATTAAATTCCGCGTCATCATCTTCTGGATTCCACCAGAATCTTAAAGTTTCCAAAAATAATTTTACCACTACTATAAATATTAAAAAAATTAGAGAGCCACTTTTTTATATCTTTTATCCACAATAAAGAATTTCAGCGCGCATATCTAAATTACATTAACCGGAAATGGAATATAACGTGTTAAAGTACGTTTAATTAAATTTTTTGTTAGCAAAGTTTCGAAATGAACCGTTAAATATTTAATGAAATTCCACTTCGGCGCTGTGTACAGTATTACCACCATCACGGGCTTAAAACAGTTTCGACATTAAATGAGAATAACATTTTACAGCGAGCCACAAGTGTTGATTCGTAGATAACTGGTTTGTTTGAACAGAAACATCAAAAAAATATGCTAATAGACGTGTACAACGTCGCAAACTGCCTACTGTCTTTGCAGTTTTTATTTAATTTATTTTTTTAAGTCAGGTTCATAAATAAAAGCTAATAAATTTTGTTGTTCATCTGTAGACAATCTAAGTTTTCGTTATTTTCGACGCGCAGACAAAATCGAGTATCGAGCTATCATTAATAATTATTTGTCTTTGAAAGGTTTGATTCTGTACTATAAATATAGGGACTTTGCACCATAATTTACTAGAGTAAAATTTTGGGTAGATGAAATTAAAAGTGGCACGGTCTGTGAAACATAGTCCGGTTGTCTCAATTTGCTGGCAACATGGCGGCCAATACCTGGTTTATGTAACAGTGTGATGATATATTTGCTATTGATCAATCTAGCAAGAGTATTATTGGTTTTGAAAGCTGTGTTAATATTGAATTTGTTAAAAATGTGTTTGATTTTGTAAGACAACAAACCTCTATTGGTTATATGGAAGGAAAGTCTAAACCTGCAAAAATATTTGGAATATACTTTGTGGATAAAATCTAAAGGGTAGTGGTTATTGACTGCTAGCTGTTTAATAACGTTGATGTCTTTCTCAAAAGAATCATTAGATAAGGGAAGTGAGAAGCATCTCTAGAATAGAGAGTTGAAAGCAGCAAGTTTATGTGACATCGTATGACAAGAGGTGAAATCAATAAGACAATCAGTAGTTGTGGGTTTCCTAAAAATGTCCAAATTAAAAGTGTTTAGAATAGGGTCTTTAGTTATCATAAGCTTTGTTCGGGTTTACTTGATTACTGTTTTCAAACTGTCCTGTGTTCGGATTTTTCTTGTACGGTTTTCGAACCGTTCTATAATTTTAGTTTGGTGTTCGGGTTTTATTTCGGACTGTTTTCGGACGATTTGAAAACTGTCAAATCCGTCCAAGGTTAAAAGTAAGAATTTTTCGTGGACTAATTGACGCATGCGCTTGGTCATTTGTCAGTCATTGTTTGTAGTGTGCATTTTAAATACAAATTATTCTTGGTATTTTAATTTATTGAGTATATTATTATGGATTTATTGGCAGAATTCTCGTCAGATTCATCCTCATCTTTTTCATCAAGTGATGATGGATTGGAGATGGTAGCAAATCTTTTTTTACCCGAATTATTACAGAAAAAAAGTAAAAAAATGAGAATTATGCCGAAGAAACAGTACCCCTATATGGTGATGAACAGTTTATCCAACATTTTAGGTTTGTGGACAAAATAATTTACTTTTTGTATCAGATATTAAAAAATAAGGCGTTCGGGTTTTTTCATTTATTGATAGTTTTCAAACCGTACTGCACATCCAGTTGTGCGCAGTCAGCAATTCGTTCTCAAACCGTCCGAAAAACGAAACCCGAATAAAGCTATTAAATCCAAAAATGGTAACCGATTGATAACTTCCATCTCTAAGGTAGACTTAATATTTGGGTGTAAAGAATTAAATTTGTGAACCTTACTATTAAAATTTGTGGATAGACTTTGAGTTTTATTACTACGATTATCTAGATCATCCACATTTGAGAGATGGATTACCTTTTTAATTTATTAATAATTTAATAAGGACCATGCCAAATAGATGACAGTACTAAGGAAAACTAGGTGGACCCACACGATATTAATTTTCGTGAAAGAACTTTATGACCTGCGCAGTAAATGATGCTCCATATAACGGAGAGATTATGGTTCCCCGTATAGTATATAGTATAGGATATATATTGTATAAGAACCTCTAAATAGCGGGCACTCCTAATAACGGACATGGACACCGAAATTAATATTTTGTATGTTAATTTACACATAAAAATACCTCCCAATAACGGAGATATTATTATGTTAAGAATATTCTTAAAATTCTTAAATCTCTATCTCTTGATTATACCTGGAAAGTATGTATGTACATATAAAGCCTTGAATTCCCAAATCCTCAGGATGTAATAAAATAAAACCGATAATCCTTTAATGGTAACATTGTTGTCATTATTTGCTATGTACATAAAACTAGATACTTTAGCTACATCGAGTTTGATTTGGAAAAACCAATTTTAGAATTTATTCATCCTTTGTACATACACATTTCTAATTTAGTTGCGATATTCTGTTCTAATGGTAACAATATCTTCGACTAAAAGAAAATTTTTAAGTTTGGGAGAAAAAATATCGGTGATAGAAACATCTGAAAAAAATAATTATAGTGTTCGAGTTTTGGCCGAAAAGTTTCAAATAGGAAAAACTCAAGTTAGTGACATTTTAAAGAAAATGTTTAACAAAAAAAGAGGATTAAAACTGAAGGTGTTGCCATCGATACTATTGTGTACGATTGGTTTTGTAATTATCTGGACCGATAATAAAAGAAAAAGCATTAGAGGCGGCGAAAAAACTCAATTTGAACTTCAAAGCTTCCAATGTTTGGCTTGACAAGTTTTGCTTAAGACATAATATTAAATTTAGAGCAATTTCTGGAGAAGCTGCAAATGTTAATCTTGACGACGTTTCAGAAAGGCGAAGAAAACTGCCAAATTTATTAAGTATGGTTATTTACCTCAAGATATTTACAACGCTGACGAGACTGGTCTGTATTATCGAGCTTTACCAAGTAAAACTTTTACATTTCGTAATGAAAAGTGCACTGGGGGTAAATCTGCTAAGGAAAGGCTGACCGTATTATTGTGTGCAAATTTAAATGGGGAAAAAAAACCTTTGGTGATTGGTAAAAGTAAAAATCCTCGCTGTTAAAATTTTCATGTTGATAAGGTCCAAGTCGACTGGTACTACAACAAGAAGGCCTGGATGACCAGAGATATAATGACAGATTGGCTGCACAAATTTGACAGAAAAATGCAACGTCAAAAAAGAAAAATTCTCTTATTCCTAGACAGCGCAACATCCCATCCGGATATTCAGTTATCTAACATATCGATCATATTTTTGCCACCTAATACACACATTGCCAACCGTATTATACCAAGGAATAATTAAAAACTTTAAATCCCTGCATAGAAAGTTTTTGATGAGAAGAATGTTATCACCTATAGAATGTTCTTTATCATCGGTTGAACTGGGGAAGTCCATAACGATTGCTAACGCCTTAATTTGGATTGTGGTAGCATGGAGAGACGTTTCAACACAAACAATTAAAAAGTGTTTCATCAGGTGCGGTTTTTTAAAAACGATAGTAATAGAGAAGAAATTGTGGAAAATCTGGAGCAACAAGACTTGGAAGATGATTTGCCATTGTCAACCTTTTGCGAAAGTCATGGAGTTGAAAATCTTTTGAACTACGTGGATGCAGCCGTATTGACGGAAAATCCTGAAGTAAACTTAGCTAGTTGTGTTAGTGATTTTGATGTTAGTGTCCAATGTTTCCGACAATGAGAGTGACGATGAACTAGAGCTTACTACAACTGTAATTAATTTAAATGATGCTTACCTAAAATTAAGAGACTTAGAATTATTTTTTATATATAAAGGTGATGCAAGGGTAAGTCAAAAAATATCTGATGTAATTCTAAACGTTGAGTCAGAAATTGTGAAAAATAATATCCAAAACAAAAAATAAACCAAAATTGATGATTTTTTTAAGAAATAATATATACCTACCTTTTTGATATTAGTATTTTATTTGTTTTATTTGTGTATATGCTTATGCAAATACGAATATGTATAATTAAAGATCAAGCAAATCGAAATCTCTTTTTTATTTTAATTGTCTAAGTGATAACTCCACATAACGGACAACTCTACACAACGGACAATTATTATTATTTTCCCCGTTGGTGTCCGTTATGGAGAAGTTTCACTGTACAATACTTTTTGTTTATGATTATGGCTTTGGATAATAAACTCATTCAATTACTTAGTAAGAACACGATCCATCGGTTTAAACATTTTTTGCAAATTAATTTATTACAGTTCATTTTTATTAGAATAATGTACAATTATAGTTACATTATTACAGTATTCACAATTTACCATACAGAATGAGTTTATAACACAAGTGATTGTATACACACGGATATAACTATATAGAATTTAATTTCGACTTTAAAGATATATTTCACTTATTTTGGCTTTTGAACAATTGAATGTATTGATAAGAACATAGTTATCAGAGTAAAATTTTTCTTATTATTTTTAACGCAAGTGGCTGCCATTAATGACAGCTTTCATATGCACAAAAGCTATACCTTGAAGTTGTTGTGATCATTCATAAAAGAATTTATAGAAAACTAGAGGAAGCCATAATTTGGATTCCTCGAAGGGCTTGAACACGAGAGGCGTTTTTTGGGATTAGCGTCCTTTCCCAGCTCTGTCTCGATATAAACCAAAAGGTGAATGCATGTTACATCGATTTCGAGAAAGCCTTTGACAAGGTGAAACATGACAATTTACACCAGCTGCTTGTCAGCAAAAACATCGACTCTAACGACATTAGAATAATTAGTAATCCATATTGGTACTAAAAATCTAACAAAATGGTAGAAAACTGACCAGCAGAAGAAATGGAGATTCGTCGTGGTGAGATACAAGGTTGAATCATATCACCACTTCTATTTAACCTCTATAGCGAGGCTATTTTTGGGGAAGCCCTAGAAGATAAGTTGGTGGGAATAGTTATAAATAGAGACGTAGTTAATAATATGAGCTATGTTGATGACACCGTCTTATTAACGAGAACCCTTGAAGACACACAACACCATTTAGAAAAATTAAATCATCAATGTACTATAAATTAACATTGAGAAGACTAAGTTAATGATAGTAACAAAATTCCCACAAGATTGGAATTATGTAAATCCGACGGTGACAAACACCACGATAAAAATGTATCGACGTATAAATGCCTAGGAACTTGAATAAAGCAATCGGGTGACCAAACAAGATAAATAATAACGAGGATAGAGATGGCCCAGATCAAGATTTGTTAAGATGAAAAAGTTATTTACTAGTCTGGATATTGACATAATACTTAGGATGAGGATGCGGCGTAGTTATGTTTTTTATCACTCTTGTATGGTGTTGAAACATGTATCCTCAAGAAAAACCACATCGACAAACTACAAGCATTCGAAATGTGATACTACAGTAGAATGTGACTGATAAAGTTACTAATGCCGAAGTGCTCAATCGGATGCAGAAGTGTGAAATCAATAACACCATGAATGATTCAATACCTGGGTCATATAATGAGAGGGCAGAAATACACACTTCTCCAACTAATAGTGGTGTATTGGTTAAATAACCTAAGGGGTTTGTTTAACTGTAGCAATGTTCAACTATTCAGAGCTGCAGTCAACAAGGTCCGGATTGCTGTGATGATGGCGATCCTCCAATAGGTGATGTACTAAAAGAAGATTTAGTTTAAATTAAATAATCCACTACATACCTGTCAAATACTTAATGATTACTTTAAAATGGAGAGAGAAGAAAAATAAATTAATGTTATTCTTAGTAACATTGATTTTCACACAGTAAGGGTTGGTACAATAAATTTAATTATTATTATTATTACAAACATGGTTGCCACTATCAAGAAAATGATCACCGATAGATTCTTGATCAGAAAATAATAGTAAAATAAAAAATTTGGTCATAATTTACTAACACACACTTTTAAAGTCAAAAATAATTGTCACTTCAGTTATGGTCAACTATTTTTTGTAGTCCTTTTAGTTAAACTTCAAAAATATTCTTCAAGATATAAAGGAACCTTATAATAATGCCGAAAACATAGTTTGTGGGCCTAAAAAATGTTAAAGTACATTTTAAGTACATTAAAGTAGGTTACTTTACTAATATATACCCTTTCTTTTTATCAAAGGTCATTAGACACATTTTAATTGTAAACAACAACATTAGTACAAAATATATTATATTTTAATTGTATACTTACTTCTTAGGGACCCCAAACAATCCGATAAAATCTACGGCCTTCCTCCTTTTCGCTAAAAGCCCAAACTTTATATATAATAACTACTCTCCTTGGGGAAAATATAGTCAGCAGTTATTTTATGATGACGCCAGATATATATTGTTTAATTCTATTGGATTTTGTTTAATTAAATGTATAATATTATGCACAAACAATCACATGAATATTTTTAGATCTTATTTATCTGCTCAAATATTGAATTTTGAATGCTAGCTCAAACAGTTGCGAGAAATTGATTGTAGTAACCTTTACTTTATGGAAGTAGCTCTATTTATTTAACCCAATCTATCTCAATATATACAATAAAAAATCTAATTCCCAATAGATATTCCACAGGCATAATTTTGGAAACTCTTCTGGTAATAAGAGAGGCTAGAAGAGAGGATACGAAACAAACGAATTACAAAATATCGAGTTTCGGAATCGATGAATTAAAGTTGACCTGAAAATTCTACGTTGAAAGGTAATTGATAGATTTGTGTGATTTATGTGAGTGTTGAATTACCGTATGTGCAAAATTTTAGTGGTAAATTAAAGAGAGTTTGTTTTCCTAAAAGGTGGATTGGCAGGAAAAAATGTTTCAATAAGTGTGGGATTTGTTAAAACTCGGTATTTTAATTTTCGTATTTAAATTTCATTTCATTCATAAAAAGCTATTTTAGGTACATTATGCTATGATCAGTTAGAGTAAATACTTTTCTCCTCGATAATCACAGAATTTAGCAATTATGAAATCAAATTTGACTACAGAATGCTGGAAATACCTCTCTTGAGATTGAAATAGTACTGTAATGAATATTTTGATTCAATGATTATAGTTTAATTTATTTATCTATAAATTTTAACTGATTGATTTGAATTTATAAATTTAATTGATTAATATTATTTAAATGTTATAATAGTAGCAAGATCTTTTTCTCAGGGGTGTTTTGTTCTGCAAGCTTCTAGTTGGATTATTAGGTAGGTATATAAATGAAAAATTGATTAATTATAATTACAAATTTATTATAAAAGAGTTAACTTAAAACAGTAATCTATTGAATAACTAATAAAATAATAAGTAGGAAAATAAGAAAAAAGAAAGGCATTTTATAAACTAGAAAAGAACTTACTTGATGCTGAAATTGTGCTAAATTAATTATTGTTATTTATGTAATGGTAAATAAATTATTATTGAAATACAGTAATTATTGAGTATCAAGTAAATTCTTTTGTTTAAAATTATATAGGTAACTTAACTAACTACTACAAAAATTCAAATTGTTTACAATGTGATCTGACCTTAATGTAGTCCTGCCTTCTGATTGGTAAAAAAAAATCGTAGTCGCTTTATGAAAAACGCAAACCAACGAAGGTATATGTGGCATCTTCGACTGTTGAAAAATGTCGTGGTTATTAGACCTTTGGTTTCTTGTGTAATATAATAGTTCTTTGTTTGTTCCTTCAAATGGATATAGTTCAGTGTTTGTTGGATTATATTTCTTTTAATTGTATTATAAATAGTAAGTACACTTATAATTTCTTCTTTTTTCAAAGTTAGAGTGTAAAAATACACCACCTGAAATTACAAACAATGTAAATAATATATTAGATAATTTATTACCACAAAAATCAAACTCTGAATATGAAAAGTCTTACAAACTCTTTATGGATTGGAGACAAACCAAGAAATAAATTTATTTTAAGAAAATGTTTTGATGGCGTTTTTTGGTGAAAAATCAGAAAAATGGAAATCCTCAACAATGTGGAAAATATATTCAATATTAAAAGCAAAGATAAACGTAAAACATGATATAGATATTTTGAAATTATAAAAAACTTATTAAAACCTTTTTAAAACGTTGTTCTCATACGTACTCAGCCAAAAAAATTGAAGGTCTTTACAGCTGGAAATGTTCAGCAATTTTTACGAAATGCTCCAGACAATATGTACTTAGCAAAAAAAATAAGTTTTAAATCAACGCTAACGTGAACCATGTTTAATATTATTTTTTTATCCGAACTTAAACTCCTAGATTGCGTGAAAGAGAATACTTTTGATATACCTAATGTTTATCAACCGTTTAACTAAAGGCCGCACGGCTCAGTTGGTAGAACATTGACACTAGACGAGAGGTTGTGGGTTCAGACCACCGCAAATACCATTTCTTTTTATATAATATTTTTTTTATATCATATTTTTAAAATTTCAAATTTTCTTTTAATTCAGTAGTTATTTTAAATGCATCTTTGCGATAAAAAAGTTAATTCTAGTTAGTCCAGGATAAAAAGTGTTTTTAATCTATTGTTTTTATTTCGCGTGGACAGAAAATATTAAAAATGGTACGTTTTGTTATACCTAGTATTATTCTTTTACATAATTTTTTTGATAGGTCGTTCTTGTCATTGGTGTCATGGAAGCTTGTCGCAAAAATAAGCTTTACAATACGAAATCTAAAAATCCAAAGGAATTTACCGTAACAGGAGAATTTCTTCCTGAAATCAAGACACAACAAAATGGAATTCCTCAAGGTTAAGCGCAGCACTATTTATGATTGCTACAAATAATGTTGTAAAGTCCTGCAATCACCCAGTAAAAACTTATTTGTACGCTGATGATCTCGTAATTATAGCGAAAAACAAAAACATAATATCTGCATATAAACGTATTACAGAAGCACTAAAGTCGATAGAATCATGGTCAAACAACACTGGACTCCAATTCTCAACCACCAAAACGAAAGCCATCCATTTGTCACGTAAATCAAAAATTAATACACTCCGCCAAAAAAGTATCGCATCACCTATAAAACTACAAATATTGTATTAAAAATAATTTAAAATATGATTTTTTTACTGTTGTTTCTTTTGGTTTTTTAAGTAAGCAATAAGTATCTAAAGAAAAATGCAGAATGTACGAAAAACAGAGGGTTTATTTAATTTTTTTCATAAATTAGAAGTAAGCGCATAAACAGCATTGATTTAAAATAAATAAAAATCAAAAGTAATGGTAATTTAGTAAGACGTATTGCCTCCTCTAGCTCTTATAACATCTAGACAACGTTGTGGCATACATCCAATTAATCTTCTCAGATAATCTTGATCAATATTATCCCATTCTATGGTTAACAACCGTTGCAGGTCCTGAAGATTAGCTGGAGTCACATTACCGGATCTCACCCTTCTGTAAAGATAGTCCCAAACATGTTCTATTGGATTTAAGTCCAGGCTGCGCGCTGGCCAATCTAAAACTTGTAAATTTACCTCTTGAAGGTACTCTGTAACGATTCTTGCGACGTGTGGGCGTGCATTGTCATGCATTAAAACGAAGTCATCACCAATAAATGGGGCGTAAGGAACAACATGCATTTCCGAAATTTCTCTTATGTACCTATCAGCAGTTAAGGATCCTCCATCTAGCTGTACCAGTTCGGTTCGACCCCTTAAAGATATTCCGCCCCAGAGCATAATAGATCCTCCTCCAAAGTTTGTCGCCGGTCTTAGGTTGCATTGAAAATAACGCTCGCCATCTCGTCTATAAACTGGTATTCTTCGATCCGAAGTGTATAAACAAAATCTTGACTCATCCGTAAAGAGTATGTTACTCCAATCTTCGATATTCCAGTTTACGTGCTCTCTTGCAAATGTTAGTCGTGCTATACGGTGTTCCCTTGTAAGTCTCGGGCAGTGGCAGCTACTCTGGCCCTAATTCCAGACTGTCTTAAGATGTGCCTAACAGTTTCTGAAGACACACGTACATTTCGAGTCTCGGCTAAGTCATGTTGAAGTTGACTTGCAGTCACATGTCTTCGACGCAAAGCCTGAAGGACTAAAAATCTATTGTCTGCATGCGTAGTTGCTCTTGGCCGACCTGTTACAGCTCGTCTTTCATAAAGACCAGTCTCTCGGTACCTTACTACCACTCGTGATACTGTCGACTGATTTACACCCACTAAATTTGCCACATATCTCTGACTCCTTCCATTTTCAATGAGGGAAATTATTCTAACCACTTGATCCCTCGTTAAATTTAAATTTATATTGTCACGACCTTCCATACTCGATATTTGATACAAAATTTTAATTTAAACGCAAACTGTATACTCTTTACCAAAGTAAAATAAAGACTGATAATATAAAAACCAGACAAAATAGCAATTATCACTTTTTTTTCTTAAACAGTAAGCTCTATTTACAAATTTTTTTTTAATATTTATTCTAGCCTTAATATTCTTAAGGGCCATAAAGAAATAATTTAAATTAACCAAATGCGGTAATAAATATTTGTAATTTTATAAGTGATGCGATACTTTTTTGGCGGAGATTCTCCCTCCCCTTTTGTTACACAATTCTCCTATAGAATATACAAACAACATAAAGTTTCTAGGAATGCACTTAGACTCTAAATTAAGTTGGGTAAAATCTGTTTCACACAAAAATGCAATTTATTGTTTACTGAATATAATAAAAATAGTATCGAACACAAATATTTTAAAAACAACTTTCTTCTAACCGTCCAAAAATATAAAAGTTTCCATTATATATACACCGATGCCTCTAAATCTGAAGACGGAGTAGGAGCCAGCTTTCATTGCCCAGAACAACAACTTCTGTACCTTAAGGATAATAAAAAACTCTTCGTTTTAACAAAACTTCCAATATTTATTAAAAAAGAAAATTTTTTAATAAATATTGGAAGTTTTGTTAAAACGAAGAGTTTTTTATTATCCTTAATAAGATGGACTTCCAAAAAGTAAGGGTTAGTACAATCAATTTAACTTCTGTACCAACTCCCACCAGAGACCAGCATTTTTTCAGCAGAACTTCTGGCTATTCTTAAAGCCTTGCATTTTATTCTAGAAAATAAATTTTTAAAATCTTTAGTAATATCCGATTCCCTTAGTTGTTTGACTGCACTGTCCCAAATGTATACCTCCCATCCAACACTACAGCGCATAAATACAACATTGTACCAGATAGAACAACAGAACTCGATAGTGGAATTTTTTTGGCTCCCATCTCACGTGGGAATAGAGGGCAACGAGATAGCAGACACCTTAGCTAGATCCGCAATAACTAGAACAGACAATAAAAGAACACGAAATAATTCATACCGATTTAAAATCCCTTTTTAAAAGAAAATTATTCGAAGTCTGGCAATCCCAATGGAATACAACCAACGAAAAACTCCATGAAATAAAACCTTCAGTGATCCCATGGACTTTCTGGCCTATAAACCGACGTCAGCAAGTTATCTTATCACGACTCAGATTAGGACACACCGCTACTACCCACGAATACCTGTTAAAAAGAGAAGAGGAACCAAAGTGCTTTGTTTGTGATACTAAAATTTCAATGAAACACATTTTAATCGAATGTCCTCTTTATACTCTAGAAAGACAACAATATCATCTTCCAAACACGCTGAAAGAAATATTAAAACACTGTAATATTAGTAATTGTAATGTCCTAAATTTCTTAAAATCAATATCAGTAACCAAAATTTAATTATTGTTATATTATTATGTTCATTACTCTAGTGCTAATGACCCTATGCGGTCGATGTAAAGCTAATAAAAAAAAAGAAATCCACAACATGGTGAAAAAATATTACCATTCGAGACCACGAGACATATCCTTTCTGATATTTTTTTTGTAAATTTCCAAAGAAAAAAGTGCACAAAACAGGTTATTGTTATCAATAAAATTGGTAATATGTTTAAACAAATTGTCACTTTTTTAAATCTCGAGATGCCTCAAGAATATACAGGTCATTGTTATCGGAGAACGTCGGCCACTGTGTTAATGAATGCAGAAGCAGATCTGGAAACACTAAAAAGGCAAGGGAGATGGAGGTCTTTTCAAGTGGCAGAAGGATACATAGAAAATTCGATGCAAAATCGAATTAATATAGGAAATAAGCTAGTCTCATCAATTACTGGATCTAACAATCCGCTAATCATGCCTTTCACTTCAAATTTTGTTAATGTTAGTTCATCTTCTACAAACCACGCAATTCTTGAGAATTCACCAGTTTTTCATTTCGAGAACTGTATAAATATAACTATTAATACAAAATAGAATATTTCTTGAATTATTGAGTTGAATTATTTGTTGTTTGTTTCCATTTAAAAATATATATTTAAAATCTTTGAATGTGGAGAAAGTAGTCTGGTACTCTGTTAGAATGAAAATTCGTTATGCTCGTGGTTCCTCACGCTCGCATGCGGCTCGTTCTCGGAACTTTCCATTCGCATCGAATTTTCATTCTAACCTTGTTACAGAATATACTATTCAGCGAATAGAATAAGACCGTAACGTTTGTGGAAAATCGCCAGCAAAACATAACATGGATTTCAGCCATTATTTGATTACAGTTACAACATCTTTAAATGACCTAAGTCTATGAATCATGCACATATTATGGTGATTCACATAAGCTAAAGGCAGATTCTTTGGCGATATGATACAATAGGACCAAGTATACATTTAAAAAATATTGCTATGGAAAAACATAAACAGGGTTAAAGTAGATCTTTTTGTCGTATTTTGCTGAATATTTCCCTCGTGTAAAAAATGTCTCATAAGAGCAATGAAATTATCCAAAAATTACAGCAATAATTGCACTACGAAAGCATCAAGTCTCCATAACAACAGATTTGAAACTGTGTCGCTAAACGCCAGTACACTGAGGAAAATCACCCAATACAACTTTTATTCTGACCCAAGATATATAACCACAAATTATTATTATAATATTGATGAAATACAATTATATTGCAGCAAAAACAAATGTTATTCTAAGTAAGGATGTATAACTGCTATACAATTTTTTTCTGTAGTTACCCACCCGAATCAAGTTGTATAAAATTATCATATACTCCTCATATTTTCACAAGTTTGCCACAAATTATATAATCAAAATACAAAAATTATATACGGGTTACTATACCAGTTTTTTAACACAATAATACCGCCTTTATGGTTAGTTGTATAATAAATATCCGACTTGTTGTATAAAAACCAATTTCGGTTATATACGTAGGATATATCAATTGTCTTAGTTTTAAAATTACCGCTAATACGCACCAATTAGCCATTAGCAAAGAGAGAGAGAGATTATACCAATGGACAAGCACAGATTGGACAAGTTCATCGTTCGTTATTCATTTTTCATTTATAGATGTTTAGAATCGACAAGCGACCACGTTTTAGCTTTTAACTTTTAACGGCTTGTTTCATTTTTATGGTTTATAGTGTGCATGTGAAAATGGATAATTTTTATTTGTCCGAAGATGTTCAGGAAAAATTCAGAGGTAAGTACCTGTACCTATTTAATTATGTTTGTTAATATTTAGCAAAAACCATTGTATATTATTAAAGCACTAAAGCGTGTGTTAGGTCGTTGAGTGGCGATAAGCATGTTGGCGGGAGATTTTTGTTCCCTCTTAAACCGCCGGCCCGAATAGGTAGGTATATGGGAAGTTATAAAATATAAATTGATTCTTAGTTTGCTTTTGATATTTCGCAATACCTACCACTAAATCATGATTTCTGAAAAATTACGAGTTATTTCATGCTTTTACATATAAGGGTTGTAAGTAATTTCAATGTATGAAGCCATCATAGGAAGCCATGCACAGCAGTTTGTTTATGAAGAATATAGTTTTGTTTATTTGTTTGTTTATGAAGAATAAAATAAGTATAACTGTAAAAACTGTTTTCTTTTTTATCCTTATCCATTTGTTAACAGAGTGGTCATGCATATACAGTTATATGGTGGTAAAGTTTCACTAATATCTCAAAAGCTCATGAACTGACAAAATTGGAACTAGGTTTGGTGCTTTTTATAATACCTGCTACTTTGGATGATAGCGAAGAAAATACCTATTGTTTGAAGTTGTGTAGACAATTAGAGCTCTATGTAATTGCCTGCTTCGGACTTCCTCTGTCTTATGCTTGTTTTATTCTACATAACGGTTCAGTCGATATGAATGATCTTCAGGTGAAATCTGTTCTCACCTGAAGAAAAGATTCATTTCGATTGAAACGTGGTGTAGAATATATAAAACTATCAAGACAATGGAAGTCCGAAGCCAGCAATCATATAATGCCTATCTAAAAATATTATAATGCCTATATAATAATATTATAATGCCTATTTAATAATATTATAATGCCTATTTAAAAATATACCGACTATATAAAAATAATATATTGGGCAGACAAAAGTAATATAATATCTATACAAAAATAATATGATGGCTAGTCTTCAATCAAGTAAATTGAACAAAATTGTATACAAAAATTTTATAATATTTAATTAACAATTGTATAAAGGTTAAATCTTGTTTACTAAAGTAAAACAATATCAAATGACGATTATATAGAAATTGTATAACTGTCATACAATATTATTATTGGCCTGACAACGGGTGCTACAATGATTATACAACATTGCTATTGGCTTAAAAATATGTATAATTATAGCTATACAAAATGAGAATAATAGTTATTCAAGTGAATTTGAGCGCATATATAACTAGTTGTATAACCAATATACAAACATGTTTAATAGTTAATCAATCCAAACTTAGTTTCCAGAAAAACGCGTTTTATAACCACAAAATAGTAGTTGATTTGTCACAAATAGTATATACCTTTTGTATAAAGATAATACAAGTTCTATATTATGGCTAATGATTTTTCTCTCAGTGTAAACAACACAAATAGATGTCCGATATACTTTAAAAATAGAAAAAAAAATGTCGCGTTTTGGTGAGTGCTCCATCCAAACTATAGAGAAAACTATAAATGAAAGTGAATACAAAAATACCAAATCCAGACAGTTTATGGATTCTCTTTAATCCTGAAATATTTCAATTAATTATATTGTTACGTAAAAATTACCGCTAATTTTTATGCACTCATGCAATTATAACCGATAATTTCAAAGGATATTATTTATGGATTTTTATTCAAATGGGTGGAGTGGTATAATTTTAAACAAGCAATGTTATTTATGGGCAGGTATAGAATCATTTACTAATAAAAAGTTTTCCCCTGTATTTGTTTTTGGTTCTAATTTTCTTAAAGCTTCATGCACTTCAAGAATTGATTTTGGTAAAGCTGGGTGTAACTTCCGACGAACACAATGTAAATGTAAATCACTTGCTGTTAAACTGGTTAAGCTATTTTCTTAATTATTTATTTCTTTTCTAATTAATTTAGAAGACATTTTAAATAAATCATTTTCAGCCTTTCGTTTTAACCCCTGACTTAAGACTTGCCTTTCTGATATATTTTCTGATTCTGGATCATAATTATGGTTATTGTTTAAAACAGTTGTAGTTCTGTTCTTATTTTCTCCAATTGTTTTGATGAAAGCTTGGCAATTGTCCTTTACACATTTCCACTTTGTTTCACCTGAAGCTAATTTCGTTTTTTGTTCTTTAAATTCATAACCTTTACACACTAATAATAATTTTCTTCGTTTACTTAACATTTCACTTATACTGGGCTTCGAAGGCGTAAAATTGGCCATTATATTGTATTTTGTCTGTTTACTGAACTAATACTTAAATGAAAGATAATTTCTTTCTGATTAAAACTGTGTCTTAAATTCGCTAACAAACCAAAATTTCTGTATAATATTGAATTTCCCTAATCTATAATAATCATCATTAGTAGATATGACGAAAAACCAATTTATAAAGTTTATGTGGAACAAGAAGTAGTAGATGAAGAAGGATATGAGTCTTTGCTGGATTAAAGCATGCATGGCCATTTATTTTATTATAAATTTAAAGTATTCTTCCCCAGTAGAGGCAACATTGGAATTTTTCCAAAGGCTATCAAAAGTATCTAAGATACTGTTTATTATTTAACTTAATAAGTAATGATAACCAGTAATTTTTCTTGCTTAACACCTTTATTGTGTAGATACAACAACATTGTACAATTTTACATTGCAATTCATAATGAATGACATTTTATTTTTCTTATGTCAAAACAAGTACTGTCAAATATATTATAAACAAAAAAACAAAAAGTAAATAGATTTCGCGTGCAACTCGATTGAAACCAGACCAAGTTCTCTTAATAACAACATACCTCACGGTCGCAAGTCTTTAAGCCGCTAACAGATACTTTTCAAAAATTTCTTTATTCTTTATAAAATATATATGTTTTTTTATGTCATAGGCAAGTCTAGTTACCTGATGTTCAAACCTGTTGATTTTGACTGACTTTATGTATTAAAAAAGTATATAATATTATTTGTATTTTGTGTTGTGCTTATAAGATTTTGCATTCCGGTTTTTTTACAAAATAAAATTTTTGTTTCTTATCTACTTGTATCTTGTTGCTTCAAGATTCATTTAACCTATAGGTACATTATTTTCCCCTCCTTTCAGTACATTGTAAAATGTAATTTTACTATATAAAATATAGATAATATTATAATGTAAATGTAAAGTTACATTGTAAAATGCAATTTTTACAATGCAAATTTACATTATAAAATGCAATTTTTACAATGTAAAGTAAATTGTTACACACAATAAAATAATTAAATTTCCCTAATATATTTTGTATATTTACATAATTTATTAAGCTTCTTTACATACTGTTCACATAACAAATAATGTAAAATTACATGATATATTACGAGCAACTACATGACTTTCTGCGTCCGTTTACAACACATATCAAGTAAAATTACATGGTATATTAGGTTAATTTACATAATATATTGATAAAAATTAGTTAATTTGTTGTGTTAATTCACATTATAAATATTCTAAATGGTTACACATTAAAAACTGTAATTGAGAAACTTACATAATTTAACGTTGGTCACAAAATTGCCAACGTTATATTCTGTAAATTTACAGAACTCTTTTTGCAGTGTAGGTTAGGTTAGGTTAGGTTAGGTAAGGTAAGGTTAGGTTAGGTTAGGTAAGGTTAGGTTAGGTTAGGTTAGGTTAGGTTAAGTTAGGTTAGGTTAGGTTAGGTTAGGTTAGGTTAGGTTAGGTTAGGTTAGGTTAGGTTAGGTTAGGTTAGGTTAGGTTAGGTTAGGTTAGGTTAGGTTAGGAATTTTTAAATCCTAATATGTATACCTTTACAATAATATTTCAATGTAATAAATATACCAAATTTTTAAATTAGTTTTATTACCTGTTTTTCATTTGGTTTACCAACAGGTGGCTGGGACCGAATCCATACATTATTAATCAGGTAGGATAAAAGTTCGGGACCCAATAAGCACGTTATTTTTGAACTACCTGCTACTTGGGACCCAACAAGCATATGCCCTACTTGATTGTATCTTCGAGCTGACTTGAGTGTTTTTAAAATGTACCTGGGATATCATAAAGATTTAAAGGATTATAGTGGGTTGAGATGAGAATACCCCTTATTTATGTATTATTTAAATAGTCCTCGAAGTTCATAAAAACATTGGCAGATGGCAAACGGATACTATACATCAAATAGTTGGCAGAAAATGTTAAAGGGGGGAAAACAAGTAGTTTCTCTCTCTGTCTTTTTCTAATAGCGATAAATTGTATTTTCAAATACGCTCAAAGAACGATATTCACTTGCCTTACTTATAGTCTAGTCTAGTATATACTGGTCTAACTGTCGCTATTTCGCGATTTTACAAAATAATTAAAAAACACTTGGTAAAAGTTCTTACCGTGTGTTCCGTGATACGTATTGCCTTTTTTTTTATTGAATTTTAAATTTTGTTTAATTTTATGTTTGGATAATTGAAAATACACTACTAGCATCGATGCTAGTTGTCTAGCGAAACGGCTGTCATTGGGTTTTAAAAAAGCAGTTATTTAAATAAATAGTGGAAGTTTGTTAAAACGAAGAGTTTTCTATTATTCTTAATAAGATAGACTTCCAAAAAGTAAGGGTTAGTACAATTAATCTTATTATTATTGCCCCCTCACATGCAAACTGAGCCACCACCAAAAAGAGTGGTTAGCGCCATAAAACTTTAATTGTATCGCTGTCCTCTTTCTCTCCATACCAATATTCGACCATCATACATATTCAGCCGAAATATGGACCCATCTGTAAACATACAGTACCTCCAGTTCTGAAAATTCCAATGACTGTGTTCTCTCGCCTACCGATATCTGCATGCACGCTGATCCGCAGTTAACCGTGGATGTGAACTTCGCCTTCTTGCTCTTAAATTACATGCATGCTAGATATCACTCTTCCGGTAGCATGCCTAAAGAAGGTGTTAATTCTCGAAGCAGTAAATGTTCGGTTTCTTCTTGCAGTTACAGCTATAAAGCGGTCTTCAGTAGAAGTTGTAGCTCGTTCTCGTCCTCCTTCATGCCTATACGCTGCAGACCCTGTTTCCAAATATCGATTCCATGCACGACTAATAACATTTTGGGTCACATTTAGCCGTGTAGCAACTTCTACTTGACTTAAAGCTTCGTGTATCCAACGTACTAATTGATCGAGTTGCACTGTATCTAATCGCTTTAGCGCCATTTTTTTTCAAGTTAACAGATTTATGGAATACAGTAACAATATTAAAGTCACTGCAAGCACTTCTACATGACTAAAATATTAGTATTTTGAAATCAAATTCCTACAATTCTGGTTAAACAGATAACAGCGTATAAAAAGAAAAAAAAAACGACAAAAACAATTTGCTATAAACAGAGTTTATTGATAGCATGAAACGTATATTTAAAATATTATTTTTCTACAAAAAATGAAAAGGTTCGAGCATTGGCAAGAATATGCGAAGTGACCCTTTTCTTCATTTTTCTTTGTTACTATGACACCGTCCGCGAAGTAGTGTGCTAAATACTTACTTCGTACACTGCATGTAAACTATATCAGATTTTTATAATTTAACCTTTATGTTTCTCAATCAAGCAAAACTCCAAGAAATCAGGTATTTATTAATGTATAACAATAATTATTAAGGCTTTCTAATTGTAAGAAAATTTAACACTACCTAATTTTATTTATTATTTACAATGTTAACATTAATGGTGCAGCCAGTGCACGAACCAATATTTATTCCCAAACCAGATAAGTCAGATTCAGCCCGTGATATCCTAGTTTTGGGAGTTGAAAGACTATTCACTGCCGTAGAGGACGACAATTCACAGCACTTAATCCTGAAATTTCACAGTTTAAAATTTTATTTGATATCTGAATTTTATTGTTGATAGAATCTTCCACGTATCCTTCGGCAACAGTCGAAGATTTCCAACATCCATATCGCTTCAGAACACATGAGGAGTGTGGCTGATGTTCTCCGAAAACAATTGCCCGTGTAGGCATGGGGATTTGGTAATTTTATGTGTTTTGCTATTAAGCTAGGCATCTTTCCAATATTATTTATTCCAACAACTTGGTTAAAACATCTCTTATTTTGATAATTCAAAAGCAATCGACGACTGGTAGCATAACTTCGATAAAGAGCCGTATATTTTCGGTAAATGTCAATATAATCTAAATTTGAAACTGTAAAAATTCGTTGTGTATGCGTTTTGTATCGGGTACTTTAAAAATCAAAATGGAATTTTTATCTTTTATGTCATCGACCGTCATTTTAAAGAGTTCCTCACGGCGGCAAGCACCCGAAATACCCAGTATTAAAACAACCTAAAAGGAAATCAGTAATTTAAAAAACACATAAAACAATCATCAAAAATCTACCTTAACCAACAACACCTTAGATTTCTTAGGATGGTTTCCAAATGACAATTTTTTCAAATATAGAGCCAACTTTTCTTTAACATTAAGTGTTACTTTCAACATAGAATATATTGCTTATAACGTGGAAATATTCAGCTCCTTAGACTTCTCTGCAAAAAATGCCAACAGCATATTTTCGGATACTTTTCTGGCTTTATTTGTTTTACACCACTCTTTAAATTGCTGATATGCATTTTTATACTGGCGCCTTGATTTCTCGGTTAAGAGATTTGAAATTACTGAATTGGCCGCATCTGTCAAGATAGGTGGGGTACTACTTACTTCATCGTCGCTTGAAATTTCCATTATTTCACAGTTATAAATATCACGCACGAAATTGACGCAAATAAAAATTCACTCAAAAATAATGAAAATAATTATCAAAAACTGACACTTTGAAATAATGATCAACAAATGCCATTTTATTTCCATAATTACAGTACCTATTTACTTGATTTGGAAAAGCAGTTCAAACCAGTTCAATACTTTTTTTCATATTAAGCTAAGCGTTTGTAGAAAAAGTTTTGTTTGCATCTGATGCGCAAAATACTTTGGTCATCTCGACTATTTTCTTGTTCACCAAAGTAGCATTTCGCGCACTAGATACAAAAATACCTATTTTGTACCCTAATTTCTGAAATTTAAAAAATGTCCAATAGTCATAATAATTATTGGTACTTCCTGTTTGCTCATATTCAGCAGATTTTGTGACCTCTTTTTAGAGAGATCTCTTAGAAATTCCTTTGAGTATCTTAAACCCTCTAGCTCGAACCAGTAAAAACGTCTTCCCCGATCTATTATGACAGGTTGTAAAATATTAAGAGGGGGCGTTTCTAATTTGGTAAGACTGCCTGAATTTAGTGAAAAATCTGGTTATTTTTAAATTGCAAGAATGTAGAGTAGATGGCGATAGTGGTTTCAAATTAGTATTTTTGTTATAAATTTGAATATTTTTAGAGCTTGTTGACTTTCTTTATCTAAGACAGAGATGAAAATATGAATTTTGCTTCGTAAATCTTTGAATGTTTACACGTCATACACAAACATTTGACCTTGAGACCATAAACAGATGAAAAATACCTGTATATTTTTTTATTAAATATTCTATTTGGATTGATATACTTTGGAAGTTTGTTGTGATATTGTTGTGTCATAGGCGTAACAAATTAATGTTTTTAGGATTTAAAATATCGATATATAAAAAAAATAAAATAAGATTTCGGCATTCCTAACAAATAATTAATTAATGAAATTTATTAACCAGAGTTGGGTCGGATATTGAAAAAAAGTATCCGGATACCGGATACGAATACTCAAAATGTATCCGGATACTTTTTAAAAAAGTTCGAATACTTTCATTTAAAAATGTATTCGGATACAAGTATCCGGATACTTCCTAGGATACTTTTTTTAAAAAGGACATATATTATTAGTATTAAAACTATGTGATGTGCATGTATTTTTAATGTAATTTATAATAATAAAAATACATTCAATGATGAGCTAACGAAAAACTTTTTCGTGTCACTGTCTGACCTTTTGATATTAAATTTGGCCAGCGTCGGACCAGCCGAGTTTTCAAACTTTTTAGGGGGTGTACTTATTTGTAGTTGTAGGTACACTAAAATAAAAATATTAGGATGTCCTTTATTATAATCCGAAAAATAATTTCTTCTAATAATTATAAATACAGGGTACAAAGGGGTTCTTGAAAAGAGAGATATAGAAAATATAAAAAATAAATAACGTACTTACGAAACTTTATAACTGATTTATAGGTAAAAACAAAGCTCCATTAGAATATAAATATATTATAACGGTGACCAGTACGAAAAATGGGATTTAACATGTTAGACACATCTGAATTAAAGGAAGTGCAGAGTTGCGCCTACGTTAGGTGCATTATAGGAGGGCGATAAATAATATTTAAAAGTATCCGAATATCAAAAACAGTATCCGGATACCGAATGCTTTAAAATTTGGTCACGGATACGGATACCGGGTACAAAATTTAAAAAGTATCTGGATACAGCTTTCGGATACATAAAAAGTATCCGGATATTGTATCCGTATACTACCCAGCTCTGGTAATAACCCTTACTAATTAAGGTATTTATTAGAATAAATATATTAATTATAATAAAAACATAATATTACGGTTTCTGAATATACACACTTACACACATCAACATGGTCTAAAGAAAAATTGAAATAAAGTGGAAAGTATGTACATAATTATACCTTTTTTAAAATTGAGATTGAAATGTATTGGCAACAATGCAAAATTAAACGAGGTTAGTTTGATCAGAGATTATTTTATTTACTTTCTGATGGATGTATTATTTGTAGTTGTTGAAGTAGATGTAAATTTTTAGAATATATTTTGTTGGGAAAAATTTAAATACTTTTCCAAAACGTTTGATGATTATTGAAAAAGTGTTACTATAATGTTTGTAAACATTAACAGGTTAGTCTGTCTTCAATATGACTTCAAGTAAGTATCTTGCTAATTATTTACTACCTACTAAATAAATAAATATCATTTATTTTTTAGAGAGTATTGGACATTCCTAAATTACCACCCAGATCCATGATTTAATGAAAAATGGAGTACAAAGTAAAGCACATCCTACAATAAAGCTTACCTATAGTTTATTTTTATTTTGAGATACCTAAAGAAATGGAATAAGCTGACTATCAGTGATTGGCCAACAATACTCTTGCAAGTACTAAACATAATGGTTATTGTTATGGGTATATCTTAAAACTAATTGTATCATTAAATTATGGCTATTAATTATATTCCAAAAATGTCAACCCCATACTTTGTGCAATGGGATTTATCCTATTGGATACATTTTAATTTCAATACATACATAATCATTTTTTAACTGGTATCTTTCACACAAATGAAAAAATCTTATTTATTTTATAAACATCCATATTTTATTTACATTTGAAAGCACTCTCCATCTAGTAATCAGAAGTGATAAGAGGTAAGTTTTAATTTGTTTATTTACTGGTTTTTTACAATTAATAGTTAGGTATTATTTATTTTATTATCTATGATTGAGATCTAAATATCTAATTTAGTTTTAAAAGATGTATTGATATAGGTATTTTGCATATTAGATATATGAATTTTCTTCTTTTTGAGTACCTATACCTTTTTGAGTTCATATAAGAGGCTTTACTAGGGCATCTCAGAGAAGTGTTATTGCTACTCGTCTCTTGAGCCATCCTTTGTCTACTTTAAATACTAGGATACAAATGTTTATTTTAAAGTTCAATTACATTTCAAACATTACCTAATAACATCTGCATATTATTAGTAAATAACAAGTAAATGTATCCAACCCAAATTTGTAAAACTGTTTTAATAAAAATATTACATATTTGACTGTAAATTTTAATTCTTCACATTATGTAAAGAGAAAGCTATTATATTTATGCATATTGAACATGTAAATAAATAATGTAGAAACCCTTACGTTGTGGACATTATTATCACCTATTTAGAAAAACAGTTTAACACTTAGCTGTTAATATTTACATAATATGTGGTTTTAATTTATAAATGTAAATCCCTTAGGTTGGGTTTAGTTATTTAACAAATAAATATATAAGATAATGATTAGGTAACTTAAAAGATTAAAAAAAGTATAAACAAAAATCGGGTCTCTCAAAACTCGCATTTTTACCAATTCGACTAAAATAAGACAACTGTGTTTAAGTAAAAAATAATTTAGGAAATAACAACGGTTCATAACACTAAATTCCAACAACACTGCACATATCACAGTTGGATAATGCTATAAACAATGTAAACACCAACGCAAATTGTAAAAATATACTTTAAAATTAATTTTTTTTAACATCTGGTAAATTATAAACGAATATTAATATAGACAATTATATATTTAAAAGCAAAACACTAAAATTAATATATTTTGACGTTATAAACGAGAAATAAGGTTAGGTTGGTTATGTTAAGTGAAGTTTGGATTTGGACAATTAGAATCGACATACGTCTTTGAAAATAGCGCCACCAAAACTGTTGAACTAAATTGACAGATTAGTGCAATGTTCAAATTTTTCGTGCAACAAATCTCAAAAAATATACCTTTCTTTAACTTCATATTTTGCCAGTCGCATTCTCTATACTTTCTTTAGGAGTTAAGCTTCTGGCGTTAAAATTCGTGATCACAAATTGTCAAACTTTTTAAAAACATACCATCACTTAAACACCAATATCTCTTTTATTACAATATAAAACTTAACCAAAAAACCTTATCTCCTAGAGAAAGGTCTACGCTTTATCCTGTTAAAATTTGAATACGTAATTTAAAGGGGTTCTTTAGATTTGTTGTTTACAAAATGATTGAAATTTTGGGTACAATTCAGGCTTGCCACCCGTTTTCAGCTGTCACATTTTTGACGCCCCTCTTAATTGTTAAACACAAATGATACAGTACAAAATTCAGTTTTTGACCTATTAGAAAAATCATAAAACGACCATTAGCCATTAGCCAATGGCCATTTGGCCATTATCAGAATTATTTAATGCCTTCAATATTCTCTTTCTACGAGTAAATAGTTTTCAAAATGTTCCTGGTTAAGTTCTACAGTCCAACAATTATTTATCTTTAGAAAAACATCGACGAAGAATGGACCACTATATATATCTATATATATAGATAAAAACGGCCCAATATCACTTATTACACTTGACTTAGCGTTACAGTTAGAAATAAAATATATTTTGTGTGAGAGTTGAAAGATTTAAAGGGACCATTTCGGAAAATAAATGATTTTTCCCAGAGATTTTTCTGGCGACACATCAATCAACTTTTTTTTAACGATACTCAAGTTAGAGGTTTATCCTTTTTTCTCTAAACCAAACACTCCGCTAAAATCCTGCGTTAAGTGACTTTTTATTACGTAGTTTAAGTTCGAATGAGTGTTTTCAGCGGATCCCGATAATACCAGACCCACTAATAAAGTTTTTTATACAAATCATAAATTGCCACCTTTCAAATGTCCTATAACTCCATAAAATCAAAACTAAAGTATATAAAACAACTAGTAAATTTTTTATTACAATTAAGAGAGCTACGAGTTAATTTACTTTACTAATTTACTTATTTATTTAAATATTTAAAGTTACCTTAAATGTGGAAAAAATAAATAAATTAAAAAGGATTCTTACTATTAAATGTTAAAAACAGCTCAAAGATCTCGATGTGACAGAAAGAAAACAAAATTAATTTTTCCATTAGATTGCTGATGCCATGATTCCCACGAGGAAAACATTACTTGAAAAATAAGAAAGTATTAATTATAAATCCGCTAAAAACATTTAATATTATACAGGATTCATTGGTAAATGCGCATACATTAAGGGTAGATGGAAGACATGGATATCCTTTAAAATAACCTTTATTTTTAATAAATATACAGAGTGATATATTGATATATTTTTTTGTTATAGGGCTCGTAAGATCTTTATCCACAGTGGTGTAAATTAAAATAATAAAAATAAGTCTTATTCCAGAGAGCTGTTTCGCTGTCATTATAATTTAAAAGCGAATTTTTTAATAAAACGTAAAAAAAGTTCAGTTTAAACGAAGAGTTGTTTATTATTCTTAGTTGACTGTCTGTTTAATTATTTCGAGCATTGTCTCCGAAGTACCTAATATTAAATGAAATTTAGTGAAAGAACTGGTTAGTTATTGTCAGAAGTGTAAAAAACCTATCTAAGCCCCCATGAACTCTGTTTGCTTTGTCGCATTGATTACAAGAGTATGAGTATGATAAATTATACCAATCGATTATCTTTGTTCCGACTTCGTGCTGGCAACTCCGTATCATTTTTCAGCAGTTGCTTTTGCTTGTAATCAGTGGGGTAATAATAGATAATTACCCATTTTCTGGGAATTTTCTTCCATTTTCTTTTCCAATAATTTGTAGTTTCTTCTTGTTGTTGATTAGTTTTCTTTAATACCTGATTTAACGAATTTTCTTCATTCTTTATGTCGTCTTCTGACACGCTGTCATATCTTTCACATACGTAATCTCCACTTTCTCTTTCTCCTTGATTTTCTTTTCCCTTCTGACTACTGTCTTCTATCTTTCTCTTCATTTTTTAAATATTTAAATTTTACTATATTAATTAAAAAAAAAATGTTATTAATTTAGGTTATTTATTTAATAGTTATAGTTTAGTTAAAAGTTTTCTTAGAATATTTATTAAATTTGTAAATTAAATTAAGTAAAGGCCACGATTTATAAAATTTTTATCAAATGATTTAAATTGGCCCCACGTTGGGCGCCAATAACAAAATTTCTCCTCTATCCTTCTCTTCATTTGTTCTGTACATTTTGCTTCTCAGCTGTTTCTTGTATTTGTCTTTGCAAATTTTCTTCCATTTTCTGAGAATTTTTTTCCATTTGCATTCCCAATAGTTTGCAGTTTTGTTCTTGCTGATTAATTTTCTTTAACAACTGCATTAACGAATTTCCTTCATTCTTTATAGCGTCATATCTGTCACATATGTAATCTCCACTTTCTCCTTGATTTTCTTTTCCATTCTGATTACTGTCTCCTACCTTTTTCCTCATTTTTTAAATGTTTACTATATTAATTTAAAAACATTGTAATGTTATTAATTTAGGTTATTTATTTAATGGTTTAAATTTTATATTCGAAACATACCACATCATAATATGCAACAATTTCTGAAAAGTACTAAAGGAGACTATTAAATAATTTTTTTCACTACTAGCCTCTGAACCTAGCTTTATTGATTTTTTTTGAGGTTGTTCATTTTTAACCAAGGTAGAAAAATACAGGAACTACTTAATTAGCTAGCATTAGTGCTAGTATGCTTTGTTGTGAATAGACGCGTCTCAGATCGTGCGCTAAAAGTTCATTAAAACATCGTAAACCTGTGAACTTGGAACTGCATTCATATTTGTTTAAAAGTACTTAAAATTATTAGATTTTTAATATGGAACATTACTTACGTCAGAATCTGACTAGCATCGTCAGATTATGACGAACCACAGTGGACTAAGTGAGTCCCTTGGAATATTCCCCTGCGAATAACAATTTCGTTAGTCTTAATGTACTGACCATTAATGTTTACCTGAAGTCTTGTTCGCCATTGCTTCATTGAACCTTCAAGAAAAGTAACTATGATGGGATGTACTTTGTAGATGTTTAAAACACTTATGAGCCAGGAATGAGGCACGCTGTCAAATGCCTTGCGGTAGTCAACAAAAGCAGTCGAGATGTTGCGAGATTGCTTTTTTGCTTGCTTTAGGATCACAGAGTAAATGATAAGTTGTTCTTTACATCCCTGGTGACCACGTTTACATCCCTTTTGCTCCTCTGCCAAGATGTTATTTTGGTCGACATGCCTATAAATTCGGTTAGTGATGCAAGATGTTAATATCTTGTAAAGCGTTGGAGGACATGTGATTGGTCTATACTGCGAAGGATCCTGAGTGATAGCTGTTTTGGGGAGCATATGGGTGAAACCATGAGTAAAAAAGGCTGGAATGTCTTCTGGATGTTGAAGGATGTGTATAAATTTCGATGCAAATACTTCGTGTAGGCTGCTAAATTTTTTGTACCAGAAATTTTGGATGTCATCAATTCCCGGAGCTTTTCAACTATTAGTCTGTCCTATAGCTTGATTTACATCAGCTGTTGTGATGTTATCAAACATCATAGGAGCAATGTTTGACTTGTCCTTCTCGGATGCTATCCATGCTGCACCCTCGTTGTGTTTTTGAGGATTGGACCATATTGAAGAGCAATAGTCATTAAGTTCATCCTTTCTTAGAGGATTATGGTTGTTGTTTGTTCCGGCGCTGCTAAGTTGTCTATAGAACAGCTTTTCATTGTTGTTAAATAAATGATTTTGTTGCTTTTTCTGTGTACATTTAACGTATCGAGATAATTGCTTAGATTTTGCCTTTAGCTTTTGCCTAAGAAGGTCCATATATGAGCATAAGTGTTCCTTATACCTTGAATGTCCTGTGTTGGTTTTAATTTTTTTAAAGATTCTCCTGACTTTATTAGTTAAGCGTCTAGAGGGTTTCGTGCTATTATTAAATTCTGTAAGTTGTCCCAATTCCTTCTTTATGTCATTAATGGACTTCTCCAGTCGCTGTTGCCACCAGGGTTTATGTTGCTTCTTCTTCTCGGAACAATTCTTGTTCGGAAACCGGACTTCTTGGTTGTGACTTCGTAGCACTGCAACTGCACCACAGTAGATAAGGGTTTGGATTTCTTCTAGTGTTTGGCAGTTCTTGGCACGATCATTTAAAAGTAGATTAAAAAGTGCAAGAATCCTATTGGTGTTCTTATTTTATCTTAGCTTGGGCAATATTGGTCGCTGAATTGGGTTGGTGCCATCAAATTCTGCTATTGCTTTAGAGAGTTTACCAGCAGCATTTTCTTGTTCGTCTGTTGTGTGTCATTATCTATGTTTTCGTTTTGATCCATGTTTGGTGTGTCCTCGCTAGTGTGGTCATCAAGTCTTACATTATCCAGATTATTATTTATATGTTGAATTACATTAGGCACATCTTCTGCATGAAGCTCAAGAAGTACTTCGCCTCGTATTTGTTACAATATCGGACCAGGTAGTAAATTGTTTTTAATAATTGTTCGACGCTGGTCAGCAATACGTTGCTCTGTAATATGTTGAAACTCCAGATATTGTTCTTTAAATGCTTGATGAAGGGCTAATCTGTAAGTTGTTAAATCTGTCTCAATTTTGGTGATTTTATAATAGGAACGTATAATGAATGTATTCATCTCTGTAGTCCACTTCATACGCTTCCTGAGTTTTCCGGTTTTAGTGGTCATAGATGTACCGTCCTGCGATACTCCAGAAAGAGCAGAAACCGGTGGAAGATCTTCGGTGATAGTTTCCTCTTGTGTTGTCGCAGTAGCCATACTCGATGTCACGCTGCGCATGCCGCTAACCAAGGAAGAAGATGCATAATTTTTCGAACAAGTCCTTCTGTCATCAACTTGAACGCGACAAGAGTTGTAGGTGTTGCCATGTCGAGTCACCTGGCGATTCCTAAGTGTTAAGGTATCGGTAATAATCGAATTATTGCTCCCCCCAGAATCCGTGGAGCAGACAGCCGATATACTAGGTACACCGACCGTGTGGGATTGTGAGCGTAGTACTCTACCCACCTGGGGTAATTTAGTTTTAAAACTCGACATAGTGATTGAAGCATTTTATACCTACTGCCAGGTACTACCATTTTCCCCTGGTAGCACAGGTAACTCGGACCCGTGGGGGGGTCACTCCCCAGGTAGAAAAACTACCCCGTGCAAAGTCCATAAGCTACTTGAATACATTAAGAAATAAATGTGATAAAAAATAAAGTCTAAGACAATTAATAACTGACGATGCTAGTGATAGCGAAACAGCTGTAATTGATTTTAAAGCGAATTTTTCAAATAAATAGTGGAAGTTTAGTTTAACTGTGCAGTTATTAATTGTCTTATTAACACAATCAATTTCATTAAAAATAAAGTCAATAATAAAAATGTGATGACTACAAAACAGCATATTTTATTAAATAACATAGAGTGAAGTAAACTGAAAAAGAAAATGTTTATAAAATATGGATATAAGATTTAATGTCAACTGTGTGTTTCGGTTGGATGCTATATGCTACGATGAGCCAACCTCTACAACTATAAGCACCTGTTATAATTTTTGCTAACGACCATTCCAAAAAGTAAGTCTGTAAAGAAATACTCACACAAAGCTAACGAGTTCTTTGATACAATTGCATTCTTTGATTTGTTAAACACATGTATAAAAGCTGAAACTAGAATATAGCTTTGAAGAAATTATTTTAGTGTTAGAAAGAGTGTTTCATTTGAAAGATAGACACTACTTGTGGCTTTTAATCAAAACATTTTCTTATGTTTTAAAAATAGAACTAAAAAAGAAACCTCTACAATTATAAATATTAAATATTCCAAATTCGGTAAAGATGTACCAGAGGTTCAAAAACTCTTCCTCCTGGCGCTGGACAAAATTCCCAAAAATTGGTCGAATTTATTAAGCATTACCTTACTCAAAGGTAAAATGTCAAACCTTAACAAATTTTAAATAAGTGCTCATGTAAAATTGAATGTATTGATAAGAAACTAATATGCAAGGATGTTTCTATCTCACGATGTAAAATATCACCTTAATTACATGTATTATGAACAAATATAGAAATGTATTCTCTTGATACAACTTTTAAGTGAAAATTTTATCCCTACTTAAAACCCCCTTTGAGTGACACTTGTGATATCGTTTGAAAGGTCTCTTCATTCTCTATCCAAAAATGTGATTATTTTTAAATTTATTGCAAAAATTAAAATATAAAAAAAATTGTCTTAGGCAACTGGGGCAATAAAGTCATAGTTATCTGGAAGAAGGCGTGTGCTGGCTCAGAGAATAACCACATCGTTGACACGTTGGTTAAAAAGGCTGCTCAATCCATGACCTTTGGACACAAATCGTCCAAGTGACATTCCCAAGAGAGCACATCCTGTGTGAGGGCTCAACTCTCTCCACTATACTGATATACTACCTTAATGAGTATTACCAACATTAGCCAACATAAGGGAGACAGTTGAACATCGTCGATTACTTCTAATCAGTAGAATGGACTAAGAAATAAAGGGACAGGCTCAGAATAAAGCACAATGGACCTAATAAGGTCTTAATGCGAAGAAGATTTTTGGGCTGCATCCTCTTCAGTTTGCAGATACTGGTGAAGTTCTTATATTATCAGTTTACCTACTGCATTGATTTTTTGTGATAGAACAACCGATTTTGGACTATTTGAATTCTTCGGGGACAGAACAAGAACCATTATTTATTTAACAATACCCTGTAGTTTTTGGTGGTGCTTTATCGCCTAGTTGATTTTCTTAAACACAACAAATTACACGTTTATCCTAAAAACGTGAAAACTTATTATGGTGTTGTCGTGTTGTGGTTCCCGAATTAATTTGTAGCTCTCGTACTTTCTATAAAGAGTAAAATAGTTTTGAACTAATATAATATCTGGATAGATAAATCTTTCTTTCAATATTCAAGAGTTTTTTAACTGTCACAATTTTTAAGCATAACTTTTTATCTAGTTTATTATCTTAATTACAAATTGTAGCAATGCGTTTCTCATACTAATTCGGTGTTTTCATTAGAAATAAGTCAATGAAATTCCTTTGTAAGCATATAGTAAATTATAAATATTTAATCCTAAACTAATTACAACGCAGCAATTCTGGTTATTTTTTATATAATATCAAATTGAAAGTAAGTTAAAATCGATAAATTCAAATAGAAGTCAAAACGCACCTTCATTGGTCGTGACGTCAAAACTCATATCGATGACAGTTTGTTTACATTTAATGTGTGGTAATTTATTAATTTATTTTTGATTTTATTGTGAATTATTGGTTGTATTTGTATTTTGCAATCATAAAATGTAGTCAGTAGGGTTTGTGAAAGCATTGTCAAACAATTTACCATCCTTAGACATTTTCATGGTTGGGTTGGGTTAGGTTAGGTTTCAATGCAGCTGAATTTCGAAATGTAAAAGCAACAGCTTAAGTTCTTATTTTGTACTTTTTGCATTAAAAAATATTTAACTCACTTATTTTTATGAAAGTCAACAAAAAACAAGAAAAGTGATGAATAAATATAAATATAAAACTTCGCACAATCTCGCAAATACACTGTTTACAATAAACTGATGTCGCTTTCAATGACACATATGAGTAGTGACGTAGGCCACCCGCCATGTTGGATCTAGTCGTTTACGCGGCAAATTTCTGAATTTGAATTTGAGGATGGAATAACTATGCTACAATATTTTTTTAATTTAAGTTTTTTTTGGTTTTTAGGGTAATTGATTGCTGCTTTGTCTTCCTGCATGATTTTGAAAAAAAATGGAAAACACCAAGTTTTGATATTTGGTGGAAAATCGAATATGTTCCATTTGGCGAGTTGGGTAGCTGGGGCTGGATCATGAATTCGCTCTTAAAGGCTGGCTGTGACTGGGTTGAGGCTGTTGCTACTTACTGGATGCCTAATGATATTTCACTTCATGCTTTTGTTTGTGTGTTTTCCAAATGGACCATACCAATTGGCATAATACTAACAATACTATTGCATAGAGTAGCGTATTTGCTTCTATGTCTAATTTATAAGCCTGTTCTTTTTCTTCTTCCTCCTTTATATAGGCCAACTTGCCTGTTGTCTTCCAACACATCCTCATACTTCCAGGTCGTCATTCCATATTTTTGGTGGGCGGCCTATACTTCTCTTTCCTGTTGGTGATTTGTCTCGTACAATCCTTACTATTCTATTCTCGTTAATTCTACTGATATGTTGATTCCACTCTTCTTTTCTTTGTCTCGTCCAGGTGTTTACGTTGTCGACTGCACACATGCGCCTTATATTTTTATTTCTCTCACGATCTCGAAAAGACTTTCCTGTTATTTTTTTTAATATTTTCATTTCGTTTGTTTCTAGCATTCTTCTTGTATTGTTTGTATCGGGTCTTTTCTCAGCCGTGTATGTCATTATTGGTCTCACTACAGATTTGTAGATTCTGGATTTTGTTTCTGTTCTGAGATATTTATTTCTCCAAATTGTGTTTTTGAGACATCCAGCTATCTTTTTCGCTTTCATTATTTGTTCCTTGACCTCTTTTTCTATGTTATATCCGGAAAATTTGATTCCCAGGTATTTTGTGTTCATGACCTGCTGTATAATCCAGTTGTCTATCTCTAATTGACATCGTATGGGTTCTTTGGATATTACTATTCTGTGTGTTTTATGAGCCGATATTTTCATGTTGTATTGTTTGGCTGTGATATTAAACTGGTGTATAAGTCTTTGTAAATCATTCTCGCTTTCAGCGATTAACACGCCGTCGTCAGCATAACACACAATTTGTGTTTCTTTGTCTCCCATTTTATAGCCCTTTTGCTTTTTGACTTTTTTTTATGATCTCATCCAGCAGTATATTAATTATTAACGGGATGGGTCAGTCCCCTTGTCGAATACCTGTTGTTATGTTTATTGGTTACGTTGTCTCTCCATTAACTTTTACTTCTATGTTGTTTCTTTTATAGATAGTTTCAATTATTTTTATTATATCGAGTGGTATTTGTTTGTTATATAGTATATGAATTATGTCGACTCTATCGAATGCCTTCTCCAGGTCAACGAAGCACAAAAATGCTGGTCTGTTATACTCAATTGCTTTTCACATGTATGTATTAATTTGCGTTGTTAATTTACTGGTAATGATTTTTGTAAGTTTCAGTGTCATGCATAATAGATTAATTCCCTGTTCTTGTACCATAAAATTGCTTTTTGTAGCACCATTTTCTTGTACCTCCCATTAATTGAATATCACATACCATGCATTTGCAGGATCGCCATGTGGTGGAGCTACGGTCAGTTTCTTGATGGATCGTGGTATTTGAATAAGAACTACACTTATGAAGAATTTCACATTATTTTTTATAATAACAAGTTTATAACTACTAAGTGTATATGTTTGTTCAGTTGAATAATAAAAACATAATTGAAATTTACATCAGAGTCAGGTTGTAATTTATAACAAAGAATGTTTTGTCGTACCAGACCTAACTACATATAGTATGTACAAAAAGTACTAGGATTAATAAACCCTAATTAAGTATGCAAAACCTTTATAGGGAGCACCATGAAATTTTTGATAAATCTCTTACTTTAAATTACATTTCTTCCATAAATCTAAAAACCAGGTGGATCGACCCCGTATTTGTTTCAGTTGTAGCAAAGTTTAGGGTTTCTTCATTGTTAAAGGATTAGCAGTAAGCAATAACGCAATGCAGTGGTGTGTATTTTGGGAAAAAATACGTTTTAAATTATAATATAATAAAAAATGAAAATAAATAATTATTGGAATACATTTATTACTTACATTTTATTCGATATCCGACTCGGAAGAGGAAGAATCGTTGTTGACATTAATAATAATAGGGTCGATTAAATCATCACAAATATTGTCAATTTTCCACATATTTGCCTCTACTTTGATAACATGCTCGATACAGTTTGTCCAATTTTACAGCACTCTCAAACAATTTCACAACATCGTTTATTTTAAAAGTAGTATTTTTTCCAACTTTCCCCTTTACCTGAGCCCATATTAATTCTATGGGATTAAGTTCATAATGATAAGGGGGAAGTCGAAGAACTGATATATCACGAGAAGAAGCCATTTCTTCTACAATGTAGGTTTTGTATTTATTCTTGTTCATTTTTGCAATTCTGTAAAGTTCTTTCCTTAGTGTATCTTTTGGAAACTTAATATTTTTTGAAATAAGCCACTCCAAAAGCTCTGCTTTACGCCAACGACTAGTGGGCAATGCTTCTCGTAACCGTGAATGGTAACTTGCGTTGTCCATAACAATAACAGCCTCTTTTGGAATCACATCCAACATTTGAATAAACCATTCCTCGAAGACATCCCCATTCATATCTTCGTGATAGTCCCCCGTGCGTTTTGAAATAAAAGTTAATAATCCACCATCAACAAAACCTTCAGAACTTCCAACATGGACAATGATAAGTCTTTTTCCATACAACAAACCATACAACTTCATACAACTTTACTCAAAGAACTAATACTAAGTACTGAATTAATGTACCTACTTTCTTTTAAAATAATATTCCCGATAATGTTTCTAAGAAAACTGGGTTGTTTGGAAAATCCCTCTCAATAATCCAATAATCTGTAAATACGTATAATTGTATTAAGCCGATTACAGTAGGCCACTTGCCATTTAAAATTTCTGAGAAAAATTCCCCAAACACTACATATAGGAGTAATACAAATAAAAAATATTCATTTTGCTTCTTTGAATTTAATAAAAATTGTAACGATATCTTGCTATCTTGACTTAATTAATGTTTTAAAAATATATTTCATTGTAATTTATCTGTAACAATATTCAAAGTTTGAATTAATCTTCTTACAAAAAGAACAAAAATATATAAAATAATTATTGTTACAGATTGGTTTGTTTTCTATTATGAATAAACTGTGTTGCCTTTCTTTATCAAACTTACTAAAATTTATGTACCTCTATCACTTTTTTTTATTAAAATTAGTACATCCCGTTACCTCTGACCTAAATCGTATATTCTTTAACATAGCTGCAACTCATTCGTTCAATACAAAATGTACCTTACGGTATACCCTCTTAAAATATATTTTGGTACGTCTATGAAATCTACTTAAATGAATGATTTATTACTCCTTGTCCTTTCTATATAGACTATAGTATTTATCACTTATTTTTAATACCTGTGAAATTGTGTTAGGTCGACTTTTAACAGCCCTTCCAGATGTTCTCGGTAGATATGGCATTAAAATTATTAACTTCAAAACTGTCAGAAAAATGACGGCACCCATAAATCAAGAAATAGTATATACCTTTAATGCACTAAATTGTTCCAAGAAATTAGTAAACTGCTGCCGCTACATTTAAATGAAAAAATTATAACCAACAATTAATTTTTTTCATTATTAAAATTTTTCATCATAATTTCTAAAGGTTAAAACAGTTTTTATGTTAAATTCTACATTCGTCCACGCGATCGTGAATCACGAACAAACGAACAATTGTTTACAACACAGAGATACAGAACGACGCCTGAAAAGATATTACCTAATTTGAAACTCGGCAAGACTGGTTTAACATACAAACAGTTAGTAACAGTTCGCAATAAACAATAAAGCATTTAGCTTTCTCTTTGCGTTAGTGTGCAAAAGTTTATATAAACTCTTTGTGGGTTTAGCTATGCATGAATCATAACACGCGAGCTTTGGAAAATTGAATAGCCGTAGAAATAATAAAACAATAATAATATGCAATAATGCTCGGTTTTGTGGAGGGAGTTTTACTCAGCTTACTCAAACGTTTTTAAAAATAAATGTAATTATAACCGAACTACTTATTATGTTTTTCAATAAAATGAGTACACAGAATATACAGGGTGATTGATTAGTGAGAGGAAGCTCAGTAGATCTGTTATAGTTAAATTTACAAAAAAAAGTTATTAACAAAAATTGTAGGCAGCTTTAAACGCCATATTTTAAAATTAGTTAAAATCTTACAGGGTGTTCCATAAGATGGTGGCACACCAAACTTATGTTTTTTTTAAATGAAACACCCTGTATTTTATTTTAAATTTGAAATCTGCTTAACTTTCACATCACAACAATGTAAAGTTTTATTATGTTATACCGGGTATTTAAAAAGTTATTACCTGAAAACCGTATCAAGTTTAACCCCCTGTATAATTAAAAAGGAGTATAGGAACATTGATCTATTGCAACCATAGTTTTTTAATAATTGTTAAAAATTATAAAACATATTCGTTTTCATAATATTCGTTAAATCAAATACAGGGTTAAGTCAAAATGCTAGTACATTATTTTCTTGGTAATTTTAAATGGAACACCCTGTATTTTATATCACTATCGAAAAGTACTAATATCATACTTTAAATTTTATGAAGTACTCCCTATACCTAAAGTTATCAGTTTTTTAGATATTTTTATTTTTCCATCAAAGTATTCATTTGGTAGATAGGTATTTTAACGTTTACCAATAATTATTGTGAGTTGGCCATGATTGGTTTTTCAGAAACTGACAATTTGACATTATTGTTTATTAATTTAGTAACGAAATATTGTCACTGAAAAGAAAATAATTTATTTCAAATAAATTTTATTTAAAATAATCGACTGAAAATTAAGAAAAAAAATCTACAACAGAAAAAAATAAAAAACAATAGTAATTTTAACTTATGTTACTTAGGAAAGATGTTCAAAATGACCTCCCAAAACATTTATGCATGCTTGAAAGCGACCATTGAAAGAGTTGCTTACATTATTAAGTATTTGTAAAGAAATATTTTGAAATGCAATTCGGATTCCATCTTTCATATCATCCCTTGTTGTTGGAGGTATTTTATACACTTCAGAGTCAGAGTCCATTTTATTGAAATCTGGTGACCTTGGGGGCCACCTGACCGGTCCATCCCTTCACCACGTACTAATTTTGTGTTAAGGCATAACTCCTGCGCACCACGTTGTGGTGCGCAGGAGTACCGTCATGTAGAAACCACATTTGTTCACGTATATTAAGTGGAACCTCTTCTAATAATATCGGTAACTGATTTACGATAAAATCTAAATAAATCTCACCTTCTTCAAAAAAATTTGGACCTATTACATAGTTACCGACGATACCTCCCCACACATTTAGGGACCATCTTGTTTGACTATGTGCATATTGTATTTAGATAGAATGTTTTGAACAGAGTAGTAACTAAGTTCTTGTTCATGGGAAATACTCCTTATACTTGTATGTGGGTTTTCTGTAACTGCCATCAACACACTCATTTCGTTTTCCTCTGTCACACTCGGTTTTGTTAGTTCATGTTTTTCATAATTCACTGAACCAGTGCGGTTAAATCGATCTTTCAATTTTTAAAATGTATCTTGTCTAGGTTGCCGCCTATCTGGAAACCGTTCTTGATAAATTCTAGCGGAGAGTAATGCATTTTTATTGCATTCCCCCAAAAACCAGATCATATCTACCAATTCATTAGTAGTAAAATTCATTATTTCTAATTTAAATTGAATTAATATTGTTGCTAATAATAATTGTTGCTAATTTACAGTGTACCACAATACTGAATTAATAAACAATAATGTCAAACTGTCAGTTTCTGACAAACCAATCATGGCCAACTCACAATAATTATTGGTAAACGTTAAAATACCTAGCTACCAAATGAATACTTTGATAAATAAATTAAAATATCTAGAAAACTGATAACTTTAGGTATAGGGAGTACTTCATAAAATTTGAAGTATGACATTAGTACTTTTCAATAGTGATATAAAATTCAGAGTGTTCTATTTAAAATTACCAAGAAAATAATGTGCTTGCATTTTGACTTACCCTGTATTTGATTTAATGAAAACGAATATGTTTTATAATTTTTAACAACTATTAAAAAACTATGGTTGCAATAGATCAATGTTCCTATAGTCCTTTTTAATTATATAGGGAGTTACGAGTTGATACGATTGTGATGTGAAAGTTAAGCAGATTTCAAATTTAAAATAAAATACAGGGTGTTCCATTTAAAAAAACATAAGTTTGGTGTGCCACCATCTTATGGAACACCCTGTAAGATTTTAACTAATTTTAAAATGTGGAGTTTAAAGTTACCTACAATTTTTGTTAATAACTTTTTTTTGTCAATTTTACTATAACAGATCTACTGAGCTTCCTCACACTAATCAATCACCCTGTATATAACAATGGGATAGTTACCTACGTCATCAGTGGTAAGTGACGTGTACTAATAAAATTTAAAGAAAATTTACTATGCCCGTGCGTTAAAATTAATTGACAAGCCTTCTCTTTCTTATTTATTGATTTGTTATCAAAAAGAAATACAGCTATCAATCTGTAATTTGATCTGTGTTTGACACTAATATTTTTATTAAATAGAAAATCTCTCAATACTAGTAGTGGACAAAAATGTTATTTTGTATTTGTGTTTTGTGTTATGCTTTATATTTAATACTTTAATTTTTTTTTACATGGAATGTTTATGGTAATCTAATTAAATGATTTTTATAGAGAACATAAAAAAATGTCGTACAAAAAAATTAATTTATGTCAAAAAATACTTTTGGTATACTTGAGCATATTGGTTTTTTTTATTTATATAACATAGACAAAAATGGACGCAAAGTATTGCCTATCCATTTCAGGAATCCATACTCACTTTCAGATAAAAGTAATCTGCCGACAGAAACCTTATACAATAATCTAAATAAAGAAACAGAACTTCAAAGGCTTTCAGACCACTTCAAATCAGTTACACTGCAACACTATGTCATTGTTAAAAGTTGTTTGTTAAGAGTTTTTAATAAACAGTTTTTGGCTGAAGTATAAAGATTCCTTCCTAAAAAATACTCATATTACTGCTGGAACTGAACCGTCCATTCCAGTGGAATATAAAAAATTTAAAAGTAATGTTATTCCACCTCAAACAAAAGTATATGGAATAAAAATGAATCCTTTTTTTTCTAGTGTTGATTGTCCATTCTGAACAATAATTTTTTATTCAGAACAATAAACAACTAATAGGTTGAATTAATTTTCACTATTTAATCGTAAAATACTAATGTAATGACAGCCGTTTCGTTATAGAAATAGCATCGTCAGATTGACATATATGTTGAAGTTACAGTTTGTTTGTTTGTAGCTAGGTACCTGATGTTGATTAGGTAGTATTAAGGCTGGACCAAGTATGGAAGTAATAAGACATAACAATATTAAAGCCTAGATGTTATTAGCCCTAAGGGATTATCCTGGATGTATTTCCCTCTAAGATCAGTATAATTGTGCAATGATATAGAAAAACCAGGAAAAAACTATATCATGTTGATCTATATAATAACTTAATATATTTGTGTTACAATTACGTCTTATCTATGTATAAAATGAAGACTCAATCAAAGTAAACAGTTTAATAGTGGTAAACTTCCAAGATTTATTTGTTCATTAACTACTTTATATTGTTGATCTGCTGGATGTCTTTTGATTTCAAGTTCTTCGAGGAAATCTAAATTTTGTTTTTTATCACAGGTGTGTAATATTTGAATGTCATTGGTGTGTATGAGTGAGTGTGGATGTTCAAGAACGAGTTTTGCATAGTTTGACTTATCTGGTTGTTGTAATCTATATGCTCTTAAATGTTCATTCAATCTTATTTCAAAATTTCTTTGTGTTTGACCTACATACACAGCATTACATTTTGGACAATTAATTTTGTAAACACCAGATTTTTTTAATTTAGGTAATTTTAAGAATAATAAAAAACTCTTCGTTTTAACAAAACTTTCAATATTTATTTAAAAAATTGCTTTTTTAACTTTAATGACAGCCGTTTCGCTAGACTTAGCATCGTCAGATTGACATATTGAAGTTACATTTTGTTTGTTTGTTTGTAGCTAGGTACCTGATGTTTATTAGGTAGTTATAAGGCTAGACCAAGTATGGAAGTAATAAGACATAACAATATTAAAGCCTAGATGTTATGAGCCCTAAGGGATTATGCAAAACACCTACTTGAACATCCAACCTCACTCTTGAAGAACTTCAAATAAAAAGACATCTAGCAGATCCACAATTTAAAGTTGTTAATGAGCAAATAAATCTGGGAAGTTCTCCACTTTTAAAGTGTTTGCTTTGATTGAGTTTTATTCATAGATAAGACGTATTTGTAACTCAAATATATTAAGTTATTGTAAAGATCAGCATGATATAGTTTTTTCCTGGTTTTTTTATATCATTGCACAGTTATACTGATCTTAGAGGGAAATACATCCATGATAATCCCTTAGGGCTCATAACATCTAGGCTTTAATATTTTTATGTCTTATTACTTATTACATCAGGTACCTAGCTACAAACAAACAAAATGTAACTTCAATATGTCAATCTGACGATGCTAGGTCTAGAGAAACGGCTGTCATTAAAGTTAAAAAATATAAATAAATATTGGAAGTTTTGTTAAAACGAAGAGTTTTTTATTATTCTTAATAAGATGGACTTCCAAAAAGTAAGGGTTAGTACAATCAATTTAAGTAATTTTGTTTTTACATTTAACAATTTTGTACCAACATTATTGAGTGATTTGAATGAAATTAATGCAAATGTTGCCGAAGATTATTTATTTATTATATAATTTCAAAAATAATATCTTTGGCCACATCTGCATTAGAAGAATAATTTCTTCTACTAGCAAAAATTATACAAATTACACTGGTTTTGTGTATGTTGAGAGCAAACAAGTAATACGTTGATATTATCGCAAAAGCATAAACTCCATTTTGGCGTGTTAAAGTGACACAACGTAACCGTTTATTAAGTGAAAATGCATTCCAACATCTAATACCTAATAACATTGCATGTACGTTACACAATAAACACTGACATTGTCACTATAATAAATTTAACTGTTAAATTCTCTCTTGCAACAACGAAATTTCATTCTCTGCTGATATGCGGAAATGAATGCAGAAAGCGTAGAATGCCTTTTTTAAAAAGAGAGGACACAACATTCTGAACTAGATTTCAGGATATTAAGCTCATTGAAGTCTTGTTTATAGCACTGTCGGCTATATTTGCTATACAATTTTTGTTTGGTTGTGTGACATGAACTAGTTGGATGAAAGATCAACTGAAATTTATTTTACTAACTTTTATTTGATGGAAGTCGCGTGACTTTCCAGAAATATCCGTTCTTGTAACTGCAGCTCTACGAGGAACGCTTGAATTTAAGTGAGGATGCCATATATTGTAGAGGATGTCATTTAAATTGCATGATGGATGTAAAATAGGTCGTAAATTGCCCAGAATCTTGAATGCGTGATGTGAATGCTATTTTATCTTTTCCGCATCCAGATATTACACGACTGTAATGTTTCTTTGCAAGGACACTATTCTCCGCCCAGTACTATTTTGGTTAAATTCAATTACGGAGTAGCATAAAAGGTATGGCGAATTCTAGTTTGTGTGGGAGTAAACCAAACATCAAACACAATTACACCGTTTAGTTCTGTTGGATAATTAACCATTTTATCTGGATTGTCAACTGTATTGATAAAAAGGTACGTAGATGACAAAAATTGCTGATTATAAGGATGAATTATAGATTCTCCCAAATATTCTTGTAAAATATGCACTGGTAATCCTCCACATCACTACTTCTAGATAGACGTTGGAATTTTCCATTTTGTTTCTTAAATGTGTTAAAACTCATTTACAGACATCGTTTGTATCAAGATAAAATCTCTGGCCATTTTCTAAGAGAAAAGGAATGTATCACTGCAAGGAAACTTTCATGAATCAAAATTTATCTCATGCGCTAGATTGCCTCGGATGTAATACACTCATCGACTTGAAATTCGATCCATTCAAATAATTGATTTATTTAAAAATGCTCTAACTTTCGAACGTGGAGGCTGATTTCTTTAAATTATTTTGCAACTTGTAGATAAAAAAACTGTACTTTTAAGTTTATTAATCTAACGTCTCAAAATAATTTCATACTCCCCTGATCTACAGGGGAGAAAAGGAAAAAATGTTTTCCTATACTTTTGACTCACACTGTAGGTTAATTCTGCTAGTAGATGTGCACATATTGAACTTTCTGGCAGACGACAAGCTACAAGTGCTCAAGATGATCATTTTGTAGAAAGAAATCGTTTAGAAGAAGTACGTCAAGTAGCTGTTAACGAAAATAACTATCCGAAGCCGATTAAGAGAAAATGGAGTACACTCCAGAAGACCTGCAACTGGTCCGGAATTACTTAGAAATCACAGAACAGCGCATCTTCGATCTAGCAAATTTTCTAAAATACTTAGTTATGGAGGAGGATCGGTAATGGCATGAGGCGGCATAAGCATGGACGCTAGTACTGATTCAGCATTGTTGGAGGCGGAACAATAACAGCTGACCGATATATTCGTGATGTCCCAGAACCAAATTTCATTCTATTTGCACCATTTGTAGGAAATGAATTCATGTTTATGCATGACAACACTCGTCCACATATTGCAAGGACTGTATCTCTATATTTGGACGAAACAAAAATGAAGGATGAACTGGCCATCACGTAGCCCAGACCTCAATCCAATCGAACACGTCTGGGATACGATGGATACGGTTCGTAACCGAGCTCATATTCCAACTAATTTAACTCAATTGAAAGATGCTTTGGTTTATGAATGGAATCAGATTGACCAGATGAAGATTCAATATTTAATAAAAGGTATGTCACGACGTATTGAGGCGGTTATTCGCGCTCGTGGAGGAAATACCCGGTATTAATATTCGAATTTCCAGTTTTTGGGAAGCTCTCAACCAACTGCGTAGGGTGGCATAAAAGGCAGCTGCTTGTCGTTCAAGACAGTATTCGGACATCGTAACGTTACTTTATTATTTTGTTACAAACTCGCAAAGATCAAGCGCCGACACTGACTATTCTAAACTTTAAATAATGGCAAATACGATGAGTTAATCCAACCTAACCTAATGATATCTCCTTTAAAATTATCGATCATAATGGACTTTTTATCCTACATATTTTTTTGGTTTACTAATTGTAGAAAGTTATTTGATTTTTACACAATTTTTTAATCCGGTTGTAAAATGTCATTGTCAAAATATATATGTTATATGTCAGTTTGGTTTTATTTGGTATCGAAAAGTAGTAGTTTTTTGGGATTTGGCTACAGAAATATTACGTACAATTTGCACCACAGAGTATCATCGTTAATCGGGTAGATTTCTGAAAAGATACTCAAAAATATTGGCGCCCACCTGGGAGGAGAGTTCAAGGGATTGCAATTAATGGAGGTAAATGGAGTTTGGAGAGTCAAAACCAAGTTGCTTCATCGCCCTGACAAGGAAAATTTTCGTCTTTCTATCTTACTTCCTACATCACATCCTTTAGTTCAGCAGTATGTTTATTTTATGCATAAGCAATATTGTCATGCTGGAATTCAATTCTTGTTAGGAAAAATAAGAGAAAAGTTTTGGATTATTAAAGGTCGTCAAGTTATTCGTAAAATTGTTCGATCATGTGTTACTTGCCGGAGATTTGCTGCTAAACCTGTGGACGTTCCAGTAACTTCACTACCATTAGATCGTGTAGCGGATTCAACAGCTTTTCAGATCACTGGAATTGATTTGTGTGGTCCAGTATATTTGAAGGGAAACGATAACAAAGCATGGATTGTGTTGTTCACATGTGCCGTTTATCGTGGAATCCACCTTGAAATAGTGAAGACTCTTACGACAAATGATTTTATTTTAGCTTTAACTAGGTTCATTAGTCGGAGAGGAAGACCAGACACTATTTATTCAGATAATGGTACAAATTTTCAAGGTGCTGCAAATTTATTCCAGCAGATTAACTGGGAATTAGTTCAACAGCAAACTCAAGCAAAACAAATCAAATGGAAATTCATCCCTGTTGCTGCACCGTGGTGGGGTGGATGGTGGGAGCGGCTTATTCGCTCTCTTAAGGATCTATTACGTCGAATGCTAGGTAACTCAAAGCTTAGCTATGTGGAAATGGAAACATGTTTATGTGAATTGGAAGCCATTATGAATTCTCGTCCATTAACATATGTTACTGAAGACCCTGAAGACCTTATTCCTCTAACACCATCCATGTTTATGCAAACGACTATACAGACAGTAGTTCCGGAACTGGACAATATTAAGGCACCAAAACTACGGAAGAAATTCAGCAAGCTTAAGAAACTACGTGAAGAGCTAAAGGGGCGGTTTCGCTCGGAATACTTAGGAATGTTGGTCCAGCGTGGCAAAGAAAAGAAGTTCGAAATATTACACATTGGTGAAGCTGTTTTAGTGATCAATGATCAAAAGAAGAGGATGGATTGGACCATTGCCACAATTGAAGAGTTGGTTCCTGGTCGTGACGGAGTTCCCCGTATGGCATGGATCAGAACTAAAAATGGAGGAAGACACCTACGACCAGTTCAACGACTAGTAAAGCTAGAAGTTCAAGATGAAGTGTCCAAAGAATTAGCTTGCTTCGTTCGTTCGCAAGTCTTGAAGTCCTCTTCGGGAACCAGCATCTTTGAAGATTGATATTGGAATATCAATCGGTGGGAGTGTAGAAAGTTATTTGATTTTTACACAATTTTTTAATCCGGTTGTAAAATGTCATTGTCAAAATATATATGTTATCTGTCAGTTTGGTTTTATTTGGTATCGAAAAGTAGTAGTTTTTTGGGATTTGGCTACAGAAATATTACGTACAATTTGCACCACAGAGTATCATCGTTAATCGGGTAGATTTCTGAAAAGATACTCAAAAACTAATATTTCCCTATTTTCTCTCACTTAAAAATCGATAGATACTTCGTTCACTAACACCGGTCAAATTGGAGCACCTAGTCACCACATCACGAACAGCTGCTGATGCATCCTGATATATTAGTGCATCATGAACACTTAAAACAATAGTTTATTTTTTTTTGAGAAAACGCACTTTGTTTTAAATGAGCCACTTGTACTGGAACAATACTCGAACTTGACGCCATTTTCACTACCGAAAATGTTCTTGGAGTAAAATAATAAAATTATGGATCACAATATAAACCACCAACGAGTACCAATATTTTTATGTATTAAAATATATAAACAAATCCTTAATTTATAGACTAATAACGTACCTGCTTTTGCAATTATACACATAGGGTTACCTTAATCCCTTAACACCCCTAACGACCATAATTATTCTCGTTAAAATAAAAAAAAATATTCTATTAAGGATAATAAAAAACTCTTCGTTTTAACAAAACTTCCAATATTTATTTAAAAACTGCTTTTTTTTAAATACTTAAGTCTTTGATCTAGCAGATCAACAATATAAAGTAGTTAATGAACAAATAAATCTTGGAAGTTTACCACTATTAAACTGTTTACTTTGATTGAGTCTTCATTTTATACATAGATAAGACGTAATTGTAACACAAATATATTAAGTTATTGTATAGATCACCATAATATAGTTTTTTCCTGGTTTTTCTATATCATTGCACAGTTATACTGATCTTAGAGGGAAATACATCCAGGATAATCCCTTAGGGCTAATAACATCTAGGCTTTAATATTGTTATGTCTTATTACTTCCATACTTTATCTAGCCTTAATACTACCTAATCAACATCAGGTACCTAGCTACAAACAAACAAACTGTAACTTCAATATATATATATATCAATCTGACGATGCTATTTCTATAACGAAACGGCCGTCATTACATTAGTATTTTACGATTAAATAGTAAAAATTAATTCAACCTTTTAGTTGTTTATTGTTCTGAATAAAAAATTATTGTTCAGAATGGACAATCAACACTAGAAAACAAAGGATTCGTTTTTATTCCATATACTTTTGTTTGAGGTAGAATAACATTACTTTTAAATTTTTTATATTCCACTGGAATGGACGGTTCAGTTCCAGCAGTAATATGAGTATTTTTTAGGAAGGAATCTTTATACTTATACTTAACAAACAACTTTTAACAATGACATAGTGTTGCAGTGTAACTGATTTGAAGTGGTCTGAAAGCCTATGAAGTCCTGTTTCTTTATTTAGATTATTGTGTAAGGTTTCTGTCGGCAGATTACTTTTATCTGAAAGTGAGTATGGATTCCTGAAATGGATACTTTGCGTCCATTTTTGTCTATGTTATATAAATAAAAAAAAACCAATATGCTTAAGTATACCAAAAGTATTTTTTGACATAAATTAATTTTTTTGTACTACATTTTTTTATGTTCTCTATAAAAATCATTTAATTAGATTACCATAAACATTCCATGTAAATTAAAAAAATTAAAGTATTAAATATAAAGCATAACACAAAACACAAATACAAAATAACATTTTTGTCCACTACTAGTATTGAGAGATTTTCTATTTAATAAAAATATTAGTGTCAAACACAGATCAAATTACAGATTGATAGCTGTATTTCTTTTTGATAACAAATCAATAAATAATAAAGAGAAGGCTTGTCAATTAATTTTAACGCACGGGCATAGTAAATTTTCTTTAAATTTTATTAGTACACGTCACTTACCACTGATGACGTAGTAACTATTAAATTTAAATTTCAAATGCGAATTGTAACCAAAGGGCTCATTTTAAACAAACATTTAATTGAACTGCTAAAGACCTATTTTATAATAGAAATAAATAAAAAAGCACTGTACTATCCCATTGTTATATACAGGGTGATTGATTAGTGTGAGGAAGCTCAGTAGATCTGTTATAGTAAAATTGACAAAAAAAAATTATTAACAAAAATTGTAGGTAGCTTTAAACTCCACATTTTAAAATTAGTTACAATCTTACAGGGTGTTCCATACGATGGTGGCACACCAAACTTATGTTTTTTTTAAATGAAACACCCTGTATTTTATTTTAAATTTGAAATCTGCTTAACTTTCACATCACAATCGTATCAACTCGTAACTCCCTATATAATTAAAAAGGACTATAGGAACATTGATCTATTGCAACCATAGTTTTTTAATAATTGTTAAAAATTATAAAACATATTCGTTTTCATTAAATCAAATACAGGGTAAGTCAAAATGCAAGTACATTATTTTCTTGGTAATTTTAAATAGAACACCCTGTTCGTTTGTTAAAGTTTTTTATTATCCTTAATAAGATGGACTTCCAAAAAGTAAGGGTTAGTACAATCAATTTAAAAATATTCTAAATATCGTATTTTGACTACTGATATAAATAAGTACGTGCGCTACTCATTTAGGGTCTTGTTTACAACATTTTACGATTTAATGACTTTTCTTAGCTGCCAACTCCAAACACATGAACTATAGATGATTTTTACTAACTTTCAAACGAGCTACTTTATATTAAAGAAACGTATCCTCAAAAAATCAATGATGATCACATATTAATTTTAATATTGCTTTAAAAGAAGTTTTATGAAATAAAAAAGTTAAAAAAACTTTGTTTCTGTTTAAATAAGTGTCTACTTTTTAAATAATTTCCAATTAAACATCTAACTAATCTGTGGAAATATCTATAAGAATTTAATGTACTTATAGATACATTTATTCATTTTCACACCATAATATCTATAGAAAAATTAAATAATATAAATAAATAAATAAAATTAAATACAATATTGTGCTAAATTTTCGCACGGGTCAGCTATATTCATTATAAATAACTTAATCTAATATTACAAACAGATACTTCAATAATATAATTAATTTGTATCTAATATTAAATATTATTAAAAAATTATTTTGTTTAGCAAAACCTTTGAGGAGTAAATTCATATTGTATACACAATATTAAATTTTAAACGACCAATTATATTTTCCTCTGTTATGCTACCGATATTCATTATCTTACATCTTGTGTTCAAACAATTTTTCAATTTTAACAAGTATTCCTGAGAAACTAATATCAAAGTATGATCCATTTTTTTAGTTACTTTTTGTGCCCGAATAAATGATTCATGTTTCTGCATTAGCTTGATTAAGGTACGAAAACGGATCCGTCTCAAAATTCAATCCATAAACAGAACAGTCGCTGTATACTGTTTGATAAATTACTCATTCGGTTTTTAATCAAGTTTGGTAGGTTTAAATCTATGTTAGTACAGTTTACACGACCGCGAAATAGGTTCTGCGATAAACAATACCATTGTTCGGATCTATGCAAAATTATAAGCGTAAAAAAGCTGCAAAACGATTCAAAAAATGTGATTTGTTTTTTGTAATGTTTTTATTTAAATAGAACAAAATGTGCAAGTGTACGTAAGTTTGAAGGAGCTTAGGTTAAGAGGTAAATATACTTTTAAATTTATTTTTGATATAATTGTAACATTTTCTTATTGTGACTTTGTTTAAATATTTTAATATAGGTATATAACATTACTAAATATATTGTTGAAAATAGAATTTGCAAGATTGCACTTTTTTGCTTTGGTACTTAATTACACATATATTAAATAAAAAAAACAGACACATTTTTTAATATTTTTTTTTACTGCATGTTCAGATAGTAGTGGTTTTTAGGATATCTGCTGGCGAATTCGTCGCATGTGTAATATTTGAATGTGATTAGTGTGTATGAGTGAGTGTGGATGTTCAAGTAGGTGTTTTGCATAGTTCGACTTATCTGGTTGTTATCTATACAGTGGACGGCTAATTTGTGGAATATTATCATTATTTCGAGAACCGTCGAGTTTTGAGGGTAATCCCGAAACAGGTCGATTTTTGTTATAAAATACCCATTTTATAACGTACATAGAGTAAGGATGATGTCACTGGTGTGGGTGTAGTGACGTAATCGTTAATTTTTTTAAATAGAAATCGGTATAATGCGACACCTCATTTGAAGGAGAATTTAATTCTCTATTTAACGACATTACATTTATAACATGGGTATTTTATAACAAAAATCGACCTGTTTCGGGATTACCCTCAAAACTCAACGGTTCTCGAAATAATGATAATATTCCATAAATTAGCCGTCCACTGTACATATGTTCTTAAGTTAAGCACCAGATTTCTTAAATTTTGGTAATTTTGTTTTTACTTTTAACAATTATGTTCGAACAATATTTTGTATTTTAAATCATATTATAATTGATGTTGCCAAAGATATTATTTTTGAAATTGTTTTGGAAATATTTTCACAATATTTTTTTTATTTTAATTTCTTTAGTTTGTTTTAAAAACAGTAGTTCTAGTGAGATTTTTTGTTCTTTATTATTTTTAATATTTCCAGAACAAACTAATGTAATTAAAAGCTATAAAAATATTACATATTGTGGAAATATTTTCAATTTAATTTCAAAAATAATATCAACAGTAATTTAAAACACAAATTAAACACAAATTTTTGGGTGTACTACTTGATCAGAAGTTATCTTGAAAAGAGCATATCCATCAACTAGCACTCTCTTGTAATAAAAAACTGAATCTTTTGAAAACTTAGGCAAACCGAGATTGGGGCTCTGATTATCCCTAATTGATTACTATCTATAGAACACTCCGAATTCCCGATGTTTTGAGCTTTTTAAAATATTTTCATTGCATTCTTCTTTTGGTTTCTAATTGTTTCATCATCAATACGTAGTATTGGTAGTTCCGATCCCTTTACAGTTTCTTTATTCCACGCAGATATTCTTTTACCGTTAATTAAAATGATAAACTTGAATACAATTCTGAATAATGAGTCACATAAATTCACGCCTACTGCTTAAACTCTTGTAATATTATCGCATTTGTCTGTGCTTTTATAGACGCACAATTCCATTCTAAGCTCACCTACTTTATTTGAACATAAGCTTATTGCTTAGCCGAGAGAATTCATTTTAAGATTCAAAAAAACAATCTCATTTTCTTGTCGAGGGTCTCTTTTTACCCACAGAGATTTCTTGATACGTTAAATTTAATTTTAATTTCGTTTTGCCATATCTACAGCCTTTTTGAGTTGTCGATTCATTAGTTGGCGAGCCTCTTTAAGAAAAATAGAGAAAGCAAAATTATGGACAATCATTAGTCTTGAAACCGTTAAAACCATTAAGGGGCTTCCTCGGTTACAGTTTTTGTGCGAACGTGTCGCATCAAAAAGAAGGCTTTGGCGCGCCTTTTAATTCAAACGAGTGTCGTTTACATTTTTAAACCCCTTTACTTAATTTCGTTGGCAGTTCAATCAGTTTCGTGGTGGAAAAACAGGGTGTGAAATTAATTTCTCTGAAAAACGTTTCCAACGTATCTTATAATTAATTAAAATGTAATATTTTAAAATTGCGCACCAGGGTTGTTAATAAAAAGAAAAATACAAATGGTATATTACGTATCAAGTAGGATAAGAAGCCAATTATATACAAGGGAAAATTTTTTAAGCACTAGGCGTTAGCCCAGTATAATAACATGCTAGTGGATCTAATTGTCTTTGTACTCGAAGTGCCTACTATAATTTTTCTACGAATGATCGTAGTAATTACAGGGTGTGGCGCGACAAGTTTTGTTTAAAAGTAATGGCGGATACAGTTATGTTAAAAATCTGAAATTACAAAGCTGTAGGTATGGTTCAAATATAATGTTGTCCTGAATGTGGCACTTCCGGTTATACCGGAAATAGACGTCAACTGTTTTTCGAGATATTCGTTTTTTTTTCAAGATCCTAGTCCACAGTAAATAACGACATCTCCATTAATATTGAAGTGACGTGAAATTGTAACCAATAAACAAGGGCTTGCCCGTTAACTCCATATGTCCAACTCATTGATATTTCATATAGGGTGTTTTAAACTTAGCCGCCAACATGCATAATTTAAATAATTTATAAGTTGCTTACTTTAAATACAACTCCCTGTATTTTATTACATTTTCCGATGTACCTTTTAAAGCCAATTCGTTTGGTATCGGTATTCCCTATACCTAAATCCAACCACTTTTGAGTTATTTCATTATCTTAGTTAAAATATAACAACACTCAATGATTTCAACATTAGTAAAACGCTTTATTTTGACAGTTTTCTTTACAAGATTGTATTTCATAGTAAACAATGGCAAATGTTGGGTTTAGTAATGATGATTTTTTAAATCATTATTATTTACGGCGAATGTAATAGAATTGTTGAACGGATTTGCCGTGTTTTTGCAGAAAGATATACTTATCGACCGATTACAACTGGTGATATTGTAGGAAGATTGCTTAAAAATTGCCAAAATCTAAAGGAGCTAAGTCAGGAGAGTGAGCTGGCCAATGAAACGCTCCAGGAATGCGCAAAACCTCAACTATGCCAAAGGAATTGGGGGAGAAAAGATAACGGTACGCAGGGGTAACAAACACCCAGATTGTCCAAACTGTGGAGAGGAGAAAACTTCTTTACACTTCACATGCGAGGTGTACGTACAGTTCAGTCAAGACATCTTTGGTGTGCGAAGAATCGATAAAGAAGACTTACATATTCTTTCTCTAAAGGCCTTCATGGTTTTTATAGGTCGAGGGGTTTCGAGGGGGCAGCTATGGCAAAAGCCCGAAGGGACTCCTTGACAGGCACCCACCACCCTGCCCATTATATTTATATTTTGTTTACACTGTTCTTGTCGCACATAGACTTTTTTTTTATGATGGTGGTTATCGGGGTGTACATTTTGACGAAAGAAGTGATGTCTTAACATTACTCTAAGCAGATGATCTTATTATTTTGGGTACCTCTGAAATAGATCTTGAGAGAACGTTAGAACTTTCAGAGAAATATAGTCTAGCAAATGATCTAACTAAATTGATTGTACTAACCCTTACTTTTTGGAAGTCTATCTTATTAAGGATAATAAAAAACTCTTCGTTTTAACAAAACTTCCAATATTTATTTAAAAACTGCTTTTTTAAAAGACTCAATGACAGCCGTTTCGCTAGACAACTAGCATCGTCAGCATCTGACGCATCTGGGCCTTACAACTTAAAAACATGTTTGCTGATTGTGATTTCTTGGAAATTTGGGAGAATTTAACTAATAACAATTAAGTTGTTAATAGAAAGAAAATATTGAGAAAATACTACTCATTTTTATATGAAAAAGATCTTTTATTGACCTCTCAACACTCTTTTTTGAATATCTATACCTCATTAAATACATCTCGAGATCCTGCTTCCTACCTACTTTTTAAGTTACCCATACAAGTTTTACGCACGCTTGCCCAACTACGTACGTCTAGTGGTTATAGAATCAAATTCACTTTAAAAAAATTTCCCATGTTATAGATCCTGAATCAGTTTGATCTGTATGTAACACCAAAGAAAAAGAAACACTTTTACATATCTTTAACTGTCTCATATACAATGTTATGAAAACAAATATTAGATCCTAACAGTATAAAATCTTTTAATTTGGCTAAAAAAGAATTTAAAAAAATGACTAAAAATAGAAAAAGTATATTTAAAAGAAACCAGCTAATAAAATTCGAAAACATAAAAAACCCAATTCAGTTTTGGAAAGAAATCAAAACGAATAAAAACAATTTAACCAATGCTATAGGAATGGATCAATTTTTAATATATTATAAAGATTTCTATAAGCCTACCTCACCCTTAGATTTTCAATTCACTGATGTTCTTCACCCATATTTAGATACTCCGTTTACCATGCAGGAGATCTATTATGTCTTGAATCTAGCAAAAAATAACAAAGCACCTGGCGATGATAACATATCTAATGAATTTTTTAAAAATTTGCCCTTGAATTGGATTTACTATTTGAAAAATATCTTTAATATATTTATATCTGAAGAGAGACTACCACCTACTTGGTCAATAACTAAAATGATCCACTTTCATAAAAAAGGTACATTAAACGAGCCAAATAATTATCGCAGCATAGCTCTGCTTAATCATAAAACGAAATTGTTTACGCAGCTCATTAATGTTAGACTCACAAATTACACTGAAAATGCTGAAAATCTCCCAGAATGTCAAGCAAGATTCCGTAAATTTCGCAACTGTGATGACAATATTTTTGTACTACAAACTATTATTAATAACTACCTGCGCTTAACCTCAAGAAAACTTTTCGCCCTATTTGTTGATTTTAGGAAAGCCTTTGATTCCTTGGAGCACAGCATCCTCTGGGAGAAACTTTATTTACAAGGAGTTAGTGCAAAAATCCTCAGAATTCTCCAAGCTTTATATAATTCAGCTTACCTTTATATTGAAGGAAATGGCAACATTTCAGAAAAAATTAAAGTAACCAGGGGAGTTTTACAAGGTGACTCACTGAGCCCACTTCTTTTCTCAATATTTGTTTCAGATATTGATAAATATTTTATAAACCATAATGCTAAAGATGTTATACTTGACAGCAAAACTAACATTAACATGTTAATGTATGCTGACGACCTTGTCCTCTTTGCAGAATCACAAGTTGAAATGTCCCGAATTTTAGAATCCTATTGCCATAAATTTAAACTGGAAGTTAACCCTTTAAAAACAAAAATGGTTGTTTTCCGTAGATCAGCCAACATGAGCAAACAGCCCCAATTTATATATAACAACTCTAAAGTAGAACTAGTAAACTCTTTTGAGTAACTAGGGGTAAAATTCACATTTAACGGACTTTTTTTAAATAATTTTAAATACCGGGAACAAAAAGCAAGACTATCACAGGGAGTAGTTCTAAAAATCATAAACTCTTCTCATATAGTAGACTTAAGTGCAATCAAAACCTTATATAATAATGTTGATATACCCACATTTACTTATGTAAGCAGTGTTTGGGCCCTTCGATACTTGGACCAAATTGAAAAAATTCAAAGTAGTTTTTGGAAAAACCTATTATTTATACAAAAACGCACAGCTGCATATATAATTCGAACAGAAGTTAATATCTGTAAATTAGTTTATTTTATTATAAAGCAAGCGCTGGAACTTTTGAGCAGAATAGCAAGACATGAAAACACCAGGTACACCTATAAAGCACTTTTGCGTTTAATTAATTTATATAAAGATGCTAATGTTAATTTAAAATACAATTGGATACACCAACTACAAACCTGCTTACAAAAATACTGCCAGATTGATCTAAATACTACCAATATTGATTTAAATAATAAAGAGCAAATTCTGTCTAGATATCTGAATCTTAGCTATGAAGAAGATATAAACAAAATTTTGCTCAGTACTTACCATCCCCAATATAAATTTCCTCTAAAAGAATACTCACCGTTTACATTAAATAATTATTTAAATCAGACAATCCCCCTCTATATTAAAAGATTAGTTGCACAATTACGCACTACTAATGCCGAAACTCTGTACATATATGTAAATAATAACTCGTACCTGATTAAAACAAAATCAATATGCACAATTTGTAACCAACAAACACCTGAATCCCTTGAGCACATCATCCTGACTTGTCCGATGTATAGTGGTTTACGAGGCTCGTTGGTAAAATTTGAGAGATATTCAGATGACCTTGACGTCTTATTAACTTCAAACGACGTTAGGATAATGCAAAAGCTTCACAGGTTTATAAGCGAAGCAATGAAACTTAGAGCATTCATAATAAATGAATGACTGATTGCATCTCAACCAGTCCGAATCTTTATTTTCTGTTATGTTTATTTTTTTTTGAGATATCCTTACTCTAACATATGTAATCTAATCTACTCCTCTTGCTCATGTAACATGTTATACTAGAGAGCAATAAATTATTATTTATTTATTTAATATACCTTGTCTTCAGAACTTGGAATCAATAGTTACCGCTTTGAATAGTTTAACACTTCATAATGCCAGGACAATATCCGAAAATATATGGAATATACAAAAACTCAGGTCATTGATACTAGAAGAATAGTGTTTTTTTGTTATTTTAATGTTTGTCGCACTTATACCGTGTTATCATATGGTAAATATTAATTAATTCGACTCAAAAAAACAACTTAGCTTTGTATAAATTTTGTATATGCAAATTGCTGTAAACTACCTATGTTTTGGAAGCAATAAACATTTATTATTATGATATTTATATTTTACAGTTAATTAACTTGTTCAATCACAACACATCTCTATTTAACACTTAAATTATAGCTTGATATTAAAATTATTTTTTATTTATTTCTATTATCGAGACAATGCGACCTTTCATAATAATAGTATAATTGAATAAACAATGACTTATTTTGCTGTAATTTATTGTTTAATAAATAAAATTATTTTAAAATAGTCAATTGAATTTAAAATACATTCGATAGTGATTTAGTACTAAGCAAAGCATCACCGATTTCATTTAAGATTTACTCTTTCGCTCCTACTTCGGTCTGGAAAATCCTCCGCTGGTTATGACGCTTTATTTCAGGGTCCTATTAAGAGAACAATTTTCATAACCAATAGTTACACTGTAAGTTAAAACAAAATTGAATCAGGTGCTAAAGAACTTAAGAATTCAAGAAGATCGTAAGCTTATGTATCGAAATAGAAAGGATGTAATATTTCTAAGAACATTAAAAATGGAACATTTTAAACAAAACTTCCACTTGTTTGTTAGTAAGATGGAATTTCACAAAGTAAAGGTTAATACAATCAATTTGATGTAATATTTACTGACCGAAGTTTCACGAGCATCACATGCGTAGCAACAATAATACTAATTATTGAATATTCACAAAACGTATACATACAGTGCGGTTCATATGTATTGAATAAATTCATTTGTAGCGTTATTATGTACTATATGAAAAAAACATGAAACAGGTCGATTTTTATTCTTAAATTGACAATTTACAGTATGAAAATATTATCCCCCTCCAGCACCCCTTCGAAATTATAAGCACCCCCTCGAAAATTTTAAATTACAAAGGGGGTCGTGTGGCACCTCGTTGGAAAGGGATTTCAGTCCTCTGTTCAGCAATATAAAGTTTTTTAAATTTGGTGCAATCATAACAGAAAATTGATTTTTAAGATGTAAAATTTTGATGTCTCTAACACAAAACTTTACGTAGAATGAAGATAATGTCACATAATGATTAGAATGTGCTTTTCAATGTATTTGACACTTAAATTAAATGTTCAAAATGACCACCATTCACTTCTTGACAATAACCGAGGCGATATTGGAATTCTCGTACAACATTTTGTATGACCTCGGGGGTTATTTTGTTAATTTTTTCCGTTATCCTAACTTTTAAATCAGCAATATTGTTTGGTCTATTAAAATATACTTTAGATTTTAAATAACCCCATAAGAAGTAATCGAGAGGAGTCAAATCGGGGGATCTAGCCGGCCATTCGATCGCCCCACGTCTTCCAATCCACCTATTGGGAAAAACCTTGTTTAAATAATTTCTAACAGTACGTGCAAAATGCGGTGGAGCTCCGTCTTGTTGGTAGTAAATAGATCGTTCTATCTCATTTGGATGATTAACATCAGGAAAAACTCTTTGTAATGTAGACACTAAAAAGTTAATCAAAAAATCTAGATAAACCTCACCAGTAACTGTGCCCTCAAAAAAATAAGGGACAATAATTTTATTGTTAATGATACCAGCCCAAACGTTAACTTTTTTAGGATATTGAGTGTGAGCCTCACACATCCAGTGAGGATTTTCTCTGCTCCAATATCTACAGTTCTGTTTGTTAACCGTTCAGTTTAAATGAAACGTCGCTTCATCAGAAAAAACTATTTTGTTTATGAACTGCAAATCTACGTTCATTCTATCCATCATCAATTCACAGAATTCTTGCCTTCTATCAGGATCATCTTCATTTAACTCCTGAACCAACTGAACTTTGTAAGGGTGGTATTTTTCTTTATGCAGAACTCTCAAAATAGATGATTTACTTACATCATTGTCGGCGGCAAGTTCTCGAGTTGTCTTATGCGGATTTTCCTGAATCTCTAGAAGTACATCTAACTTTTTTTCATCAGTAAATTGAACATTTCTACCTGGTTTTTCAATATTTTTTCCATGTCCAGTTTCACGAAACTTTTTTTCAATTTTGCTAACTGTAGACTGCGAAACGTGTTGGTTTTTATTACCACAACCAATCATAATTAAAATGTCTATTCTTTGAGTCTCGGACAAATGAGCCATAATTAAATTTAATACGCGCACAAATATTATACTGACGTCTTTTAGTAACTTTAAATACCTAAATGACAGCAGCCTACTAGATTTATATCAATTGTTTATTTAGTTTTTTGACTATTATTTTAATATCTTCAAAGTTTTTTCCTAATATTTAGCAGAACAGAAAATACCCGATTATTTCTAAAGTTGTTTTAATAGACCAAACAATATCGCCTCGGTTATTGTCAACAAGTGAATGGTGGTCATTTTGAACATTTAATTTAAGTGTAAAATACATTGAAAAACACATTCTAATCATTATGTGACATTATTATCTTCATTCTACGTAAAGTTTTGTGTTAGAGACATTATCAAAATTTTACATCTTAAAAATCAATTTTCTCAGTTATGATTGCACCAAACTTAAAAAACTTTATATTGCTGAACAGAGGACTGAAATCCCTTTCCAACGAGGTGCCACACGACCCCCTTTGTAATTTAAAATTTTCGAGGGGGTGCTTATAATTCCGAAGGGGTGTTGGAGGGGGATAATATTTTCATACTGTAAATTGTCAATTTAAGAATAAAAATCGACCTGTTTCAGGTTTTTTTCATATAGTACATAATAACGCTACAAATGAATTTATTCCATACATATGGACCGCACTGTATAATGGTATTCAACGGGCCACTAATAATTCTGTTGCGAAATTAAATAAATCGAGGGTAATTCAAGGCATCCTTTGGTTAAAACATAATGTGAAATTCTGCCAGGACTCTATGTTTCTATTTTTATTTGACTATAACCTTATTCTTATAAAGTTGGTTAGTAGATTACGTTATTTATTTTTGCAATAAAATTTTTTTATTCCTGACATGCTAAAAATACTAGCATTATAAATTATGCTTTTAATCTTGTTATAATCTTGAGGTTTAATCTTTTTATAACATGAAAATCGCTCTGTTCGTTTGACTTCCTTCGTTCGTTTGCTACTGTCAATCAGTAGGGTTATTCACTGTAAACTTGGTAAATATTGCAATTCGTAGACCGCGAGTTATTACAAAAAATAAATAAATGCTTTAAGAAAGGTTTCGTAATTAATTTTATATCAAACACAACTCCTGGACTAATAAAATATAAACTTCAAACGAACATAACTCGTACTAAAATGTTTTATATGTTGGCACAATGCCGCTCGGTTGTCGCGTGCACCTATATTTATACTGGACAAGGTATAGGTAAGAATTTCGAACAAGTTTGATGCAGTTATCAGATGTAAAGAAATACACGTTCTTACACAACTTAAAGTAATATTTAATAATATATTGTGGGGTTAAATTTTGTTAACTCTATAAAATTATATTTTGTCAAGGTATTGGTGTGAAACGTGTTGACTATAGGGGTACGCCTACGACAACAATATGATCTCCCACAATATTTTCTTAAAAAAAAATATGACGCCAATGAAATTAAATTAAACCAGGCTGCTCAAAGCAATGAGACTCTTAAAAATTCTTTTATGATAAAAAACAAATAACGAAAGAGATACTTAATGTAATTCCTCCGGTCTCTGTATGACGTCACCCGCTCAGGTTAGTTGTGTAGGTTCAAGTTCTGCGATTATTCCCTCTAGTCAAATTCTGTGTTTTGTGAGGTTAAAGTTCTGAGACGTTACAGCTGATTGAAGCAAATTAAGAAGTGGTCGTTCTCGTTAAATAAATTTCCAGATTAATTTATGTTTGAAATAAACAGAAATTCAAAAGAGATATTTATTGTTCAATGTCGCTAAAAGAAAATGTATTAGAAAGATTCCAAAATGAATTGGTGTTACAGGTGAGTACAATTTATTTTTTTTTTACTTTTATTCCTATGGAATGTACCTTAAATGAAAATATAGTGTGTTCTTAGTTATAAAACCGTATTCTTTAATTGAAATGTATGAATGTGAAAATTCCTGAATATCCTGTTTTCTCTTCCAAGAACAAACTACATCAAAGTTGTAGCACGTGCTAATTTAATTAAAACCTTTATGATACGGATAAATTTGACAATAATTGTGGATCCCGTACAAATGAATTAATGACAAAAAAGAATCAGTATGAAATTCCAAAGTTCATCGAAAACGTTAAACATTAAAATAGAGCAATAATAATTGTTGAAATTCTAGAGTTTATCGAAAATGTCAAATATTAAAATAGAACAATAATAATTGATATCACCTTAAAAATGTTCAGAATTTGGTCCATGCATGGATGTTGTAGAGTCCTGGTACTTAACTCTTGCTAAATGTGTGTTGGAGCAAATTGGCCCCAAATACCTCAGATGTAGAATTCTTATAACTGTTGTCACCTTCTAATGGACAGGAATATGTTCCTTGAAACTTAAATAACTTGCCTGTTCTCCTGGAACTGCTAGTATCGAATGCCAATACTGCTAGTATTGGATGCCAATACACTTTGGCCCCAATTTCTTGTCAGGTATGTTAAATTTTTTATGGAAATACACTTTTATATTACACTTTATCGTTTTAAGCATTTATCTTGCATTATTATGCGTTAATTGTTTAATTTTACTTATAAAAATTTTAATTTTATCAGGAAAAATTTCTTACCCTCCTTTCGCTTTCAGGAACAAAAAACAAGAGAGAGATTTTTGATTCAACAAAACCATGGTTACCGATAATTCTTTTGTTTTCCCAGCTTTCCTTTTGAACAAAAATAAATAAATTTATGTTGGCAGTGAAAGAAAAGTTACTAAAAATATCAGTTTTTTTTTATGTTGGTGACTGGTAAGCTCAAATGATGTTTATTGGAACTTTGTTTTTACAGAGTGATTTTATTTTAGTGAGATTTGGAATTCTAAAATTATTCCTCCTTGTAAACTACCCCTTACGGGTGTCAGTTTATAAAAGACAATATCTCTCCCAGAGAAGAGTTCCCGGCTAAGAGACACTCTCTACAGGGGGTGGATCGACTCCATGTTAGTGCCTATAGTAGAAGGAAAAGGAAATATACAAGAAAAGAGGGCGCCACTATCTTTTTATACGTTTGCGATTAAATAACAGACTATATCAAAACAAAGGTGAGAAAGATAGAAACACCTTGTAATTAATTTACTGAAACTAAAGAAACAGAGAAACTACATTAACAGAAACCGAACACGTTACGCCCTTAAGACTTGCAGTCTAAGGTACACAAGTAAAACGGTTATTTAAAAATATTGATATTTATTTAAACTGTAATTACTTTTGTTGAACGGTAGGAATCATAGAAAAGGACTTAACTTTGTTTGTTGCGCTTATCCAGATGGTTGACTTCAGCCTGGGGGTCTTGCAGATGATTGGTGATGTAGTTCGGTCTATGGAATGGGTTCTAACATCAGGGATGGCTTCGGTTTCAGTTCGGCTTGACTACGGTGATGTGGGATGGCTCTAACACAGCATAGGTTCTAGCATCATGGATTGTATTTGATTTATCTCCAGTTTGAAATTTTTATTTAAGCTCTAGAGAGTTTTATTTAAGCTCCAACTTAGATTTTTATTTGGGCTCCAACTTAGAGGGTTGCGTCTTAAAACGTCAACCAATGTCGAGAAGATATTGCCACACAGCACATGGGCGCTTATGAGGCGTCAAAACGTTGTCTTTCAACTAGGCGAGTGCAGCAAAAAGGGGCGAAACAAGAATATTCAGCGTATTTATTAGCTTTTTTGACAGGGCGGGGGTTGTGCTGTCACAAGGGTACCAATCCATAATTTGACTCGCTAGTCAAGTTTTGGTGTATTGTGCGCAAATATGAGTCGGTAAAAAAGGTTTCTATAATATGTAGTTAACTGTAATATATAAGGGTGTATTGGGAGTGGCTATTGGTACGGTGATTGGTATTATATAGTAATGAGTACGTAACAGGCGATAAGCATGTTACACCCCCTCTCCTCCGGAAAAAAAATGGTTCGAAGAATCATTTTTTCTGAGTAAAGAAGTGTGGAAGAAATGGCAGCAAAAGAAAAAGATAATGGTCTGATAACTAAAAGAAAGGTGTCGTCTTTATCTATGTATTTAGGGTATTAAAAGGTAAGGTTTGTGACGTTTGTGCTCATGAGTCAGCGTAAAAACATAACGATAGGTTTCGATGGGATGCTGGAACCATAAATACTCCAAGCGAGTAGTTCCAGGCAGTTTCGAAACGGATAAAGCGCACACTGAGATCGACAACAACAACAGTACTAAAAACGAAAATTTCTCAGCGCAAGCCAACGACAGAATAAGAGGGTGTTTCACAGCGACACTGGAATTGTAAATTTGCAGAACGCAGTAATTCCCGAGAGTGTGAAACGAAATGTCTCTGAGAAGAGGCATTAATTTGAGACACGATAAGTGCTGCCAGCCTGAATTTGACAAAGAATGTCCGGCCCAAATGTCTCCCAGTGAAAAGCAAAAAAATTTGTCACAAGACATCACCAAAGGTGAATCACCATTCACCGGTCAACAGTTGTTTGGCGAAGCGACAACATTTACAGTGTTCCACACGGAACATACGACAACCTCATGATGGCAAAAACAAAAGTCACAGTGCGGCAACGCAAGAGGTAAGGTCAGGTAAAAACAATACATAGATAGGCTTAAATTTGCAACGGTAAAAGATAACAGTTAAAAAAATTAAATGTGGGTAATATGTTAGTTAAGGCTTGTAAGTACGGAAGTAAGATGGTTAGATATACGGTAAGAAGATAAAAAGTAAAACTAACACTATACCCATGACCCTGTTAAGGAATACGGTACGTCAGCACAGAACTTTATGAATGTTTGGCCAACCTGAAAGATTAAGGCGAAAAAAGTTAAATTATTAACGTTACGGTAAGAAAGGAAAAGATAGTTTTAGGAAAGAGAAATATAAAGGCATTAGATAAGGGAAGTGCGAAGAAGAAGGAAAAAAAAGGACTAAGCAGTCGTTTTTTTTTTCGGACCTATTATGTCTATATACTGGGCGCAAGCCGCCGCCCAGCAGAGGCCAACCCGATCCAATTGGGGCCTGACGCCTTTCGTGACACGTCAATCGTTGACTCTAAGTTAACAAAATACCATGTTTTTTGTTTGAGAAACGGTAAGAAAACTCGGTGGGGGTATATATGAAACAAAAAATGGGGACCAAAAATTGAAGGGACAGTAAAATACATTTTTAGCAATGTAGAGCTTCACGGTTGTGTTATCAAATTAGTCGGTATTCTAATGTGGTTCAACAGAATGAAATTTATGCGGGATAAGAAAAGGAGCCGTTTTGTCCGGAGAACGGTATAAACTCCATGTAGCTTGGTCTACTTCCTTTTCTACGCGGGGGAAAGTCAATGGGGGAGCCAAGTTGAGTATGGGTAAACAAAATAACAGTAAAATGGTGGAAGAAGGGAAAGAACTAAAACTAATGGTTATGAACTAAAACTAAAATGTTAATAAACCGAAAGGGCTAAAATAGTAATATACTAAACTAGGTTGTCTTAGTTGTTTTGTGTTTCGTCAAAATCGTCAGGTAGGTTTTCTTCAACGTCAATAAACTGGGTTTTTAAATCTGTAACATGCCAGTTTCCAAGGTCATTGCCAGAGAGATCTCTGAGATTATAAACAAGTTTGGAAATTACTTTATGAACAATACAGGGTATGAATTTAGGGGCAAATTTAGCTGCAAAATTATCGGTTTTTGATGAAAGTACATAATTCTTTTTCCACAATCGGTCGCCAACATGGTATTCTACATCTCTTTTTCGTAAATTGTAATATTTTGCGTTTCTATCATAAGCTTGTTTAAGTTTTTTGCGTACGTCAATGTAAAGTTTGGGAAGGGTCTGTAGGTCGTCAATTAGTTGGAGTTTGTCTGCTGTGTGAATGGAATTGGTAGCATTATCGGAAATTGCGCCATAAAAGTCTCCGCTTAACGGTACGTTTCTAGCAAAATTTAAGAAGGCAGGAGAATAGCCTGTAACGTCATGTTTTGCGGTTCTTATGGCTTGAGCAACTTTGTGTAATGATGCGTCCCAATTTTTGTGTGAAGAATTGTCATGAATGTAACAACGTAAGGCAGTAACTATTGTTTTATTGGTTCTTTCGGTGTGGTTTGCTTGTGGATGATAGCGTGCATTATAGAAAATTTTTTGTACTTTATACTGATCCATTAAATTTTTAAACAGAGAGGACGTAAAGACTGTGCCATTGTCGACGGAAAATATTTGTGGTACTCCAAATATAAGAAAAACTTGATTTTCAATGAACTTGACGATGCCAGCAGCTGTAGCATTCTGCATGGGATGAACGAGACAAAATTTTGTAAACCAATCAGTAATAACTAGAACAAATCTATTGCCACTTTTGGATCGGGGGTATGGACCTATTAAATCAGCTGAAATCCATTGCCAAGGAAAATTAATGTCTTTGTATTGACCCATTACACCTGCCTTGGGTAAATTTTGGGTTTTACAGGAAGAACAAACGGAACATTTATTTACATAACGAGATACAGTGCTTCTGAGTTTTGGCCAGTAATAGATTTCTGAAATTCGGGCAATAGTTTTGGAAATGCCAAGATGTGCACTGGTTTCATTATCATGGAAAGTTTTTAGGACATCAACCCTGTTTGGGGTAGGGACTACAATTTTCCAATTAGACAGGTTACTAGATATGGGGTTTGAAGAAAAAGACGTGTTTGTACAGAATGTTATTTTCTACTTTGAAAGTTGGAAATGCTTCAGGATTATTGTTTACTTTGTTGATCATGGCAGTATACCAGGCGTCTGGTTTGAAGGTGGTGGTGTCAATAACGGAAATTTCTGGGACTGAACGGGACAGTGCATCACTAACGACCATTGTGGTTCCTTTTCTGTGTTTAATCTCAAAATCAAATTGGGACAGTCTAAGGGAGAGACGAGCTAAGCGTCCAGAAGGATTCGAAAGTTTCGACAAATACTGCAAAGAAGAATGATCGGTCTCAAGAATAAAATGGGTTCCTTCAACATAGCCCCTAAATTTTTCTACACCAAAGATAACACCTAAAAAGTTCTTTCTCTGTCGTGCTATATTTTCTTTCAGTTTTATTTAAAGTGCGACTTGCGTATGCGATAGGGTGCTCAATACCGTCACATTGTTGATAAAGTATTGCACCAAGTCCAGTGTCACTGGCGTCAGTCTGAATTATAAATGTCTTGGAAAAGTCAGGGCTTGCAAGAATGGGACTAGAAGTGAGGCGTTTTTTGACTTCCTGGAAAGCTGTTTCAGCTTCAGGGGTCCAAGAAATAGGTTGGCCTTTTTTCTGCCATGAAGAAGATCAGTAATTGGGGAACAAACAGTAGAAAAGTCTTTAATGAAACGGCGGTACCAGCCAATTAAGCCAATAAGTCTTTTAATCTCCGTAGTGTTTTTAGGTGTGGGATACTTTAGGATAGCAGAAACTTTGTCCTCATCGGTTCGAAGACCAGCCTTGTCGACTACAAAGCCAAGAAATTTAAGGGAGTCTCTACAGAATTCACATTTCTTAAAATTTACAGTAAGGTTTGCCTCTTTAAGGCGAAGATATAGTTTACTAAGGATTTCTAAATGAAGTTCGAAAGTGGGGGTAGCGATAATAATGTCATCTAAATAGCAAAAACAGTATGGTCTTAAGGAAGGGTCTATGACGATGTCCATTAATCATGCCATGGTTTTGGGTGCATTAATTAATCCATAAGGAGTAGTCTTAAACTCAAATAAACCTAAACCATACACGGCGAAAGCAGTTTTGGGGCGAGAAGATTCAGTAAGAGGTATCTGTAAGAAAGCTTTTTTTAAATCTATGGAAGTAAGGAATTTTGCATCTCGGAGTTTGCTAAGAATAACGTCTACTTGGGCCATGGGGTAAGAATCCGGAGTGGTTACTTTATTTAATTTTCTACCATCAAAACATAAACGGGATTCTCCAGATTTCTTCGGGACTACCCAAAGAGGTGAACACCAAGGTGAATTTGAGGGTTGGATAACATCCAAACGTTGCAATTCCTCAACTTCTTTGACTAAAAGTTCTTGCATGGCTGGGGATAAAGGATATTGACGTTGTGCAATTGGTTTTGCATTACCAGTGTCTATGTCATGTTGTACAAGATGAGTTCTACCAATTCGGTCGGAAGGAGCGAGAGAAGAAAATAATTCAATAATTTTGTCAAGTTTATCTTTTTCGTCAGTAGTGAGTGTAGAAGCAGATTGTATTGTATTAATGACGCAGTTAGAAGATAATATTGTATATGACAGATCATGAAAACTCATATCAATTTGGAATAAACTTAAAAAATCCATGCCTAAAATAAGATTATGTGTTATTGACGGTATTATTATTATTTTAATTGTTTTAGTGATATTGTTTACAGTTACAGGTGCGGAAATGTATCCCATATACTGTTGAGGTACTCCATCAGCAGTGGTAATACTAAAATTAGGGTCATACTCAATAGGTAAATGCAAAGAATGTAACAGAGCAAAACCTTGATTTCCAAGGACAGTAGAGTTACTGCCTGTGTCAACCATGGCTAAAACAGTTTTGTCTAAAATTTTGACACTAAGGTACGGTCTATTGTCATTGGGTTTTTTAACAAACAGGGGACATGTGTTACTGGTGAATGGGGCAATGTTTTGTTGTAATGAAGGTGAGGCAATTGGCATGTTACAGGTAGATATGGAAGTTTTGTTGTCTGCAGTATGTGGTGTTGTGTTTGAGGTTTGTTCTGTCGGTGAGGGCAATGGTTTATCTGTTTTGTTTGTGTCTGAACGGTTTGACGATAGAAACTCTTTAACAAATGCTAAGTAGTTATTCCAATCAGAAGCGGAGGTAGAAAAAGTTAATTTTGATTTGTCGGTGTGTTGTTTGGGGTTGTGTTTGAAGGTCTGTTTGGTCTGTTCGGTCTTCTGGAGTTGCCTGGCTGGGACGTGGTTGGTTGGGGTTGACTGGACACAGCGGCCAGATTCGGTGGGCCAGTCAGTCTCGAGTTTTTTTGTGCACAATTGCGACATTTGGGTTTTGTGGTGTTTTTAGCACCACAGCCGTAACAAAAGATATTTTTGGGGGAAAAACACTGTGAATAGGAGTGACCAGTTTTGTCACAATTCCAACAAACCAAGGAAGTTAGTGTGGCTACATTAGCAGGGACTCTTTGTCTAATATTCGGAGGCGAAGAAACATAAAGGCAGGATAAGTCTGGTTCAAGTAATCTGGAATTATTAGAAGACGGAGATCTATATCTGTCAGACCAAACACGGGATTCCTCAATTCTTTTGCACAACTCAGTAAGTTCATCCACTGTTTGCGGGTCATGAAGTGCCAAGGATGAGATAAAAGACGGTAAAAGATTACGACGAATCTTTGCAACACGGGTACGTTCATCAACTTCATTCGATAAACGATTAAAAAGTCCTATCATGGAAGAAATATATACTGCAACAGGTTCATTAGCACCCATGGTGCGATTAGAAATCTCTAACTCTAAATCAGTCTCATAACTATAAGGAAAAAAGTCGGCTTTTAATTTTGTAACAATATCTTTCCAAGATTGGAACTTACTACGATTATTCAGGTACCATGTAAAGGCATTATCTTTGAAAAGTTCGCATGATTGCAGGAAAAGCTCATTTTCAGTGACACCTCTAGAGACTCTAAGGACTTCAACTTTTTCTAAAAACAAATGAAGAGATTCATTTTTACCTGTGAAGGAAACATTCCATTTGTAAACAGGGTCATGTTTATGATAAGGGGCTTCTGATTGATTGGGAGTGTTTGATTGTGAAGGTGAGAAGTTTGAATGTGTGTTTGAATATGTGTTGTGTTCTGTTCTATTGCTGAATGTTGGTGTTGTTTTTGTGTCAAGGTCGGCTTCCAGAAGTATAAGTCTGTTTGTTAGGGTGTCTCTTGTCTGTAATTCTTCGTTAGATTCTGCGTTTAGTCTGTTAAGTCTGTTAGTAACATGTGTCAGTCTAGAATTAATTCTAGAAAATACTGGTTCAGTTTTGTTTCCATTAAATTGATTAATTATGTCTGTTAATTCCTCAATTGTAATTGTAATTTCTGCTATGTCTTCTTCAAAGGTGTATGTATTAACTGGAGACGAAAAACTTCTATTAGCGTTTTCCCTAGCAAGGAGACCTGTTAGAACTCTACGCTTTTGTTCAACGGTATCAGGGACAGGAAAGTTTCTTATTTTGATTTCATAAGAAAGCTCAAATGATTTTAAATGATTAGCCTGCATTTTGAAAATAATACTTAAACTCAAAATACTCACAATACTCAAAAGATAAGGACGAAAGATAGTGTATCTGAGTACAATGACAACAATAATCAGCAACAACAAAAACAGGCAAGTATCCAAACTCCAAATGAACTCTAAAATCTAATAATAGAAACCTAAAATCCAAAATAATGATTCCAACTAAGCATAGGGATAACTAACAGACAGCTAAATCTTAAATGGACCTAAAAGTCAACGAGCAGGTACTCAAAACTAAATAAACAGCATAGGAATAAAAAATCCATAGAAGTTTAATACTCAAATAAACATAAAAGTCAAATATCAAAAGTCCAGAACCAAGACAACAAAGTTATCGAACAACAAAATGTATGTGTAATACTGTACTAGCATGTATAAGACTCAAAAATAAAATAGTAAACTAATACTCAAAAGTGTTTCAAAATTACTTCTTAAATTGTCAATAATTGTTATTTAAAAATTCAAACATGTAATTGTTTCAACTCAGAAATATTTTCAAATTTAAAAAAAAAATGTACTAAATGTTAATAGATAATTAAGGCTAAGTAACTATATTTCTTTAGGCAGTAAAAAGATTCATTTCAATAGAGCTTTACTTGACAATACTCAAAAAGTGTTCGAAAAAAAATTATCACTCAGCAAGCAAAAAATTATATGGACGTTATCAAAAATCTATAGCAAAAATTAGTAAATCAAAAACTGATAGAACAAAATTTGTATACCTTTCCAGTCCAGCTATATAGACTACTAACAAGGGCGCCAGTTTGTAAACTACCCCTTACGGGTGTCAGTTTATAAAAGACAATATCTCTCCCAGAGAAGAGTTCCCGGCTAAGAGACACTCTCTACAGGGGGTGGATCGACTCCATGTTAGTGCCTATAGTAGAAGGAAAAGGAAATATACAAGAAAAGAGGGCGCCACTATCTTTTTATACGTTTGCGATTAAATAACAGACTATATCAAAACAAAGGTGAGAAAGATAGAAACACCTTGTAATTAATTTACTGAAACTAAAGAAACAGAGAAACTACATTAACAGAAACCGAACACGTTACGCCCTTAAGACTTGCAGTCTAAGGTACACAAGTAAAACGGTTATTTAAAAATATTGATATTTATTTAAACTGTAATTACTTTTGTTGAACGGTAGGAATCATAGAAAAGGACTTAACTTTGTTTGTTGCGCTTATCCAGATGGTTGACTTCAGCCTGGGGGTCTTGCAGATGATTGGTGATGTAGTTCGGTCTATGGAATGGGTTCTAACATCAGGGATGGCTTCGGTTTCAGTTCGGCTTGACTACGGTGATGTGGGATGGCTCTAACACAGCATAGGTTCTAGCATCATGGATTGTATTTGATTTATCTCCAGTTTGAAATTTTTATTTAAGCTCTAGAGAGTTTTATTTAAGCTCCAACTTAGATTTTTATTTGGGCTCCAACTTAGAGGGTTGCGTCTTAAAACGTCAACCAATGTCGAGAAGATATTGCCACACAGCACATGGGCGCTTATGAGGCGTCAAAACGTTGTCTTTCAACTAGGCGAGTGCAGCAAAAAGGGGCGAAACAAGAATATTCAGCGTATTTATTAGCTTTTTTGACAGGGCGGGGGTTGTGCTGTCACAAGGGTACCAATCCATAATTTGACTCGCTAGTCAAGTTTTGGTGTATTGTGCGCAAATATGAGTCGGTAAAAAAGGTTTCTATAATATGTAGTTAACTGTAATATATAAGGGTGTATTGGGAGTGGCTATTGGTACGGTGATTGGTATTATATAGTAATGAGTACGTAACAGGCGATAAGCATGTTACATCCTGTTTATTGGGAGTGGTCACAAATTTGTCCTTAACATTTAGAAATTAAAACTTCAATTATTTTCAAGGTACAATTTAAGAAATTTATAAAATTTGTAAAATAATTATCTGGAATAAATTAAACTCATCTTGTAGTTTTGCTATTATCTTTCTGTCTATTAATTAGTTTCATAAAAAAAAATCGAACAAAGATTTATAATGATTTTTAATCATTGTTTCCTACCGAGTGTTGTACACCAATTCAGTATCTCTTTTGTTATATTTATAAATAACATGCTCATTTGTATCCTACTCCTAATACAACCGTAACAATATATGTGAATAATATTTCAGTTTCAACATACCTTGAACTACACAAATGTCAATAAATAAAGTAAAATAACTAGTAACTTTATACAGCACAACGAACATAATATATTTTTTTATTCCATAATGATTGAAAAAAATTTCCCAAAATTTTCCGTCGAAGAATTTTCTTTGGGGGACATCTTTTGACTTATATTGGAGACTTGAACGAGTAACCCCCATGAGGGGTCGCTTTAATCTTTCAAAATTAAATAGGCTAAAGCGATTGAGTGATACTTCATTGGTAAGGTCTTTGAAGCCTCCTTACAACGAAATAATGTATTGTTTTTCCATGTTTACAATAAAATAATCAAATCTTCGTTATTAAATCAAATGCTTAAGTTGTTCTCCATTGACTTATATTCATTAATGCAAACTGGGCCAGCCAGTAATTTGACGATACTCATTTACAATTCGCTTTCGTAGTTCGTCGAAATTTTCAGGCTGTCACAAATATCTTGGTCTTAAGGTGTCACCACAAGAAGAATTCCAGACGGTTTAGGTTAGGATATCGGCCACTCCCACGCCCATCTATTATCTTCTATGAAATAAAGGAAATCGCAATTATCTAAACTTTATTAAAATAATTATTAATAATAGAACAAGTTGGTCCCTTATGCCTTAACGGTGATGAACGGTTATCTATAATTATAATATAATTATAATATAATTTTTGTTAAAGGACTCTTTTGATTTTGCACAATTTATACAAAATTTTCAGTTACCATATAACTACGTAGTAGTTAGTTTGGATGTAGTTTCTCTTTATACTAATATACCAATTAATTTAATCAAAGAAAGTATTAATAACAGATGGAATTCTATTGAACAGTTTTGTAATTTAGACATTGATAGGTTTCTTGAATTGGTGGAATTTGTGAACACTTCCTTTTTTGTTTTCAATAATGAATATTACAAACAAATTTTTGGTACCTCAATGGGTAGTTCAATATCTCCTATCTTTGCTCAGTACATCATGGATGGCTTGCTTTTTGACTGTGTAGAAAGATTACCCTTTGATATTCCTTTCCTCAAAAAATATGTTGATGATATCATCACAGCAGTTCCTGAAGACAAAATAGACACCATCCTTAATACTTTCAATTCCTATAATCAACATATACAATTTACTGTACACAAAGAGGTAAACAAAAGTGTTCCTTTCCTATCAGAACTGGCGATAATAAGATAGTCTTAGATTGGTACATAAAACCTACCAACTCTGGGAGATATCTAAACTTCAAAAGTAATCACCCTTATAGAATGAAGATTAACTGAATACTAGGAATGAAAAACAGAATAATACTACTTCAGAAAAACCTAAAAATCCTTTTTAAAACCTTAAAGAAGAATTCCTATCCCATTCCACTACTAAAGAGGTTAATTTTCAACTCAGTCAATGATCAAGTAACCAACCAGGTAACAACAAACTCTGATAATCAAAATTTAAATAACGATATTATTGTTTTTGGTTCAATTCCGTATATTAGAACTTTATCAGATCAAATAATAAAACAATTTGAAGATTTAGGAACTGTAAAAATAGCCCAGAGAACAGCTAAACCACTACAAACATTATTTTCTAACCTAAAATAATCAGAAGACATATTGACAAAAAGTAATGTTGTTTATAGTATTATATAGTATAATAAAAAATACATTGGCATGACATCACAAACCCTTAAATCACGTTGCACCCAACATAAAAGTGATGCAAAATTGAGGAAAAGAAAGTGTGCGTTATCAGAACATGTGATAGATGAATTTCACCATATTGATTTTTAAAATGTTACAGTTCTTGCTGCAGAAAAAAACTATCAAAAAAGAAAATTCTTAGAAATGTATCACATAAACAACTGTGAGAGCCCTATGAATAAAAGATCTGACACTGACTCTCTTAGCAGAATTTACACTTACCTTTTTCAATTTAAAAACCTTCGTACTTCTGACGAAAGTGATAGTCAATAAGTTTAAAATCCTTGATCCGGAGATGATGAGAATGTGAGAGAGATTTTATTATTCTCTGGCTCATTGATTATTCGTAAAAAAATTATTAAACCTCCTACTAGAGGAAAGTACTTAGTACCACTATGAAATGTTTTGTTATATAGGAACTAAAGAGACAGTTTAGTTTTATATCACATTTTCTACCAAAACAGTAACATGTTAATAGTAAAATTATCAATCAGTAGTGGTATTTTGTTTTTCCTAGTATTACCATATTTTTTCAATAATTTTGTTAGATTGTGCTAGTGCCTCTGAGTTATCGATTGTGAGAGAATTTTAGTTCCTTAGAGTCATTGTCCCTCTAGTATTTCAATCTTTACTAATAGAAAATAATTATTGACTTTTCTTTCTACCATTTTTAGTATACACATAAAAAAAGAAAAATAATTTCAATAAACTGAACTATAATTACAATAACAAATGGCATTAACCTTATGAAGTTCCCTCGTATATAAAAATTTTAATCTTAAAAAAACACTCAAATTATTATTTTTAAACAACTTGTCTTTTTTAACAACTAAAATAAATTAACAAAAAAACACATACATCTGGTAAAACAAACGAAAATGTTAGTAGTTAGAATATAATTTTCAAAAATTTTTAAACTTTGTGCTTAAAATATAACATGGTATCTCCTGGAAATTGGTGTTATGTGGTTGTTATGCTTTCGGGATAGATATGAATATTTTATGAACAAAATTGCAGAATTCGCCAAACAAATATAGGTAAAAAAAACTCTAACCTGGTTTCCTGTTTGCTTGTATCAAATTCTGTCTATGAAAATATTCTTCCTCCCTTCTATAACGCAGTGGACTGTATTCTTGTGAAAAAAAGGTGCACTTTTATTTTTCACACACGTTTTTTTATAAAACTTCAAAAGGAGCGTAGGTATATTAAAATGTTTAAAGCGAGAGGTAACGAGCGAGCTACTTGGTTCGAATACTGTTATATCTCTCTGACCGGTGTCTTCTCGGTTTTTCTTAAGTTTTTTACCAAAGCTTGGCGAATTATAGTTAAACCAGTTAGTAAGAGAATTTTTAAGTAAAATAAAAATAAAAATAAAACATTATTTTTGGCCAAAATCTCAAATTAAAACATTTATAATCATTAAAATTAAAATGTAATTTTCTAATATTACTAATATAGAAGAGTTAAACGCGAAGATTTAACAGTGGTTTTAAGTGTTTAATCTCAATTACTAGTAAGTTTTTATAAATTTTAATTTTCAATCTTGCCTATTTTAAAATAATTTTTAGCCTTGAAAATGGAAGCAAAGTTTTCCGAAAGCTTGGTCAAGTAAAAAGAGTTCACTTTATTAAAACCTAAAGTATTTTTGGCTGTTATCCCTGTGATATTTTGGAGAATAGTTTTATAATAAAGCATTTTTCCGAAAAAATTTTTGTTTTTTAACTAGTCAGCGGTGACTACTTCCGACTTCTTATAATTATAACGTCAGAAAATGATGATTGATAATTATTCTTGGTAATCTCTATCGACATTCGTAAAGCGTTGTCTTTTAAATTTTTATGTGACTGATTCACATAGGCTTTCGCCACTGTAGATGATTGCCAGCCACCTAGTCGCTTTAACCACAGCATATCACCTCCTGCATCAACAAATATAGTGACTGCCGATCTCCCAAAACAGTGGCCAGTAAATTGCTTTGATTACAGCAGCTGAATGTATTCAACAATTTTACGTGGTGTACTACCGATTGTGATTATCCCCATAACCTGTTTTGTACATTTTCCATTTCTGCAATTAGGAAGTCCACTCCAGGAGAACGCAAACTCATATAATTTTGACATATGGTACTAAAAATGAAAATCTTGTTTTAGTTTTAGTATCTGGAATATTAATTACAAAAAAATTCCTATATCCTGAATGTCTTCCGTTCTTATTTACGGCAAGCCCAGCTTAATCCAATAATGAGGATAACCTGAAAACCCATTATTATGTGATTATAGTTACCCAAAATATTATAATTCTTTACATTTGACAACAAATGCTTATCGTCTGAAGTATCTTTCAGATACGTCAATTTGTTCTGTAGACATGATTTTTTACTTTTAAATCCATCCATCCATAATGTTTAGTGTAGTTCTCAGCATCGAATAAATGGCCCATAGTGAAGATTGTTTCAGAGTTTTTAATAACTTTTTAAAGGATGCAATTCTCCGAAATTAGTTTTACGTTGTGCTTGTGTCGCAAACCCATAAGTTTTTGATAAGTAATTTCGTATCTTCCTTTTGATTCTCCCTGTAACAAATTTTATGTGGCAGCTTGAACTTTTACTAATATCTACGGTGGAGTGCTCATAATGTCATCATTTTCACTAGGTACTAGAATACATTTATGTAGGTGAAGTTGACAGTGTAAATGACATGACGTTTATTTCTATAATAAGACTTATTTTTGAGAAATTGTATAATGTGTTGCCGACATTTAGGGGCATTATTCGTTTAATTTAAATGGAATGTCTCTAATATTAATAGTTTTTCCATTCACTAAAAATATGTAAATCGACCTAATAAAGTATTACGTAGATAAAAAATTTATTACAATTTGATTAAACAAGGATATTTAATTTTTTTAATCTAAACGCATGTTATTATTAAATGTCACTTACAAGCAATGTTGACAGTGCGATTTTTAACGTTTACAAACATGGGCGTAGAAGAAAGAATTTATTAAATTGTTGTTTATTTTGTGTAATCTTGTAATAACTTGTATTTTTTATAATAGATTTTATTGTCTATTGTAAGTGTTAAACCCATACTTTCTTCCTCAGATTTAGCCGCATATTTTTCAATAGGCTTGCAAGATATTCGTTTTTCAACTTTCTTAAGTCGAAATTTATATTCTCTGTTGACATTTTTTATACTTTCCGATTAATACCCGAAAAGTGTTCACTTTTCAATTAAAAAAAAATCCTTTCCGGCATTAAATTTTTGTCAGAAGCGACAAAAGAATAATAACTTTTTTTTAAAGCATCTAAATTTCAAAAGAACGAGCTTTGGCGTTGTCCCATTTTTCTTTTGTGTTTGTAAATATCCGTTAAACGCACTTACGTAGCGCTCTCTCTTTTGCCCCTGGGCTCCGTTTAGTTGTCTTTTTCATCCCAAAAAGTCGAACGAAATTAAACAACAGCGTAATATTTATATGAAATCTTTAATATGAAAAATACCTTAAGGAATAACAAAAAATATCTCTAGATATTGCCACATCATTCTTTACACAATTTTTATTAGATCTTTTTATAGAAGATGAGGAGATTCTTAACTATAAAACTGCTGTATTCATTTATTTTATGTTTTACTATTCTTTGTGCGTTTCATTTTCTCGGCGAGGCATTCTTTGCAACTGCCGAGAGCTCGAAAGAATAAGGATCAATAAATGTGGAGCTAACTAACCTAATGAGCATTATTGAAAGTAAAGGGCTCCTAGAACGACTGTAAGCTAGGGGTAAGACTAGGTTAGGTTATATATAAGTGGTCGTTCAACGTCCCTTACACTGCCACCTGAAAGATCTACTGTGGCTAACCCCTAGAGTATAGTTGTTTTATCAGTCTTATGCCTCTGATGACGCTCATCAGGGTCGTCGGGGACATTTCCATAAAGTCTTTGGGCTCCAGTTGATGCAGACCAATTCTATTGTTCCTTAGTCTCTCGAGATCTTGGCACTTACACAAGATATGCTCCGCCGTTTCATCGCCTGAAAGAATCTACAGTCCGCTCCCTGTGCCAGTCCAATTGTTTTTATATGCCCATTAAGGCGACTGCTCATATTCAGCAGCTCTTTTTACAGAAATATCTCTTACAAACACCTTTGGGTGTCATAAACCTTCTAGCTCGAACCAGTAAGAACCTCTCCTCCGGTTCAGAACAATAAACAACTAAAAGGTTGAATTAACTTCCACTATTTATTTTATAAATACTTTAAATGCAATGACAGCCGTTTCGCTATCGGAATAGCATCGTCAGATTGACATATTGAAGTTACATTTTGTTTGTTTGTAACTAGGTACTTGATGTTGATAAGTAGTTAAGGCTAGACCAAGTAAGGAAGTAATAAGACATAACAATATTAAAGCCTAGATGTTATTAGCCCTAAGGGCTTAAGCAGACACATTTCCATTGCAAAAACCTCTACTTGGAAAATTGTGGATATGTTACATAAGCTTTGGCTCAAATGGCTGAATTGCACTTAGTATTAGGTAAAGATTTCATTGTGAAAATAGCGGTTGTATGTATTACTTTCATTTTTTAATTAGGTGAATGTGAAGGAAATGGGGCGGCGGCTGCAAGGCGCTATGCTGATAAGTTCCCTAATAGAAATGTACCAGATAGGCGAATTTTCCTGACTATTGACCAAAATTTAAAAGAAACAGGCAATTTAGAAAAAAAAAAAATGGTTCTCGGTAACAGTGGTCGTCCAAAAGACCTTGCGAATGCAGATGATATAATAGAAATTGTTGACGAACACCCGGATACGAGCAACAGAAAGATAGCGGCTAAATTAAGAGTACTTTATATGAAGGTATGGAGAACAGTTAAGGATCAGTTACTTCACCCCTTTCATATCACAGAACTTCAAGAATGACTTCCCGAAAAATATGCTAAACGAATAGAACTTTGTGATTGGCTTTAAGAATAAAATAGACGCAACATAAATTTTATAAATAATATTTTATTCACTGACAAATCTACTTTCACAAGAAATGGAGTTAATGAAATTTATGGTACTAACCCTTACTGTGTGAAAATTCATGTTATTCAGAACAATAAACAACTAAAAGGTTGTATTAACTTTCACTATTTATTCTATAAATTGCAATTACAGCTGTTTCGCTATAACTAGCATCGTCAGATTGACATATTGAAATTACATGTTTGTTTGTAACTAGGTACTTGATGTTGATAGGTAGTTAAGGCTAGACCAAGTAAGGAAGTAATAAGACATAACAATATTAAAGCCTAGATGTTATTAGCCCTAAGGGATTATCCTAGATGTATTTCCCTCTAAGATCAGTATAACTGTGCAATGATATAGAAAAACCAGGAAAAAACTATATCCTGCTGATCTTTACAATAACTTAATATATTTGTGTTATAATTACGTCTTATCTATGTATAAAATGAAGACTCAATCAAAGTAAACAGTTTAATAGTGGTGAACTTCCAAGATTTATTTGTTCATTAACTACTTTATATTGTTGATCTGCTAGATGTCTTTTGATTTCAAGTTCTTCGAGGAAATCTAAATTTTGTTTTTTATCAAAGATGTGTAATATAATAAATAATAATAATAATAATAATAATAATAATAATAATAATAATAATAATAATAATAATAATAATTTCATTTATGAAAAAATGCAAATAGCAAATCTTATTAGAGACATAAAACCAGATAAATTCAAAAGACAAAGTCAAATTATTAAAAATGACATTTTAGCTTTAAAATTGTTTAAAATCAATCAAAAATAGAGTAGATCAAAATAACCTAATCATTACAAAATCAGATAAAGGTAACTCAACAGTAATTTTAAAAAAAGAAGATTATAAATCTAAAGTGAATGATTTCATAATGTCAAGTAATGTCAAAATTCTAAAAAACGATCCAACTCAAAAATTTTCTAACCAAATAAAAGAACATGTAAATAATTCAAATTATATATTTAATGACTATGATAAAAAATACCTAATTAATAAAAATCCTCAATGTCCAGAATTATATGGAACCATTAAATGACATAAAGAGTCAAAACCGATTAGACCTGTAGTTTCGTATGTTAACACTCCTAATACTAAGGTAGCTAAAAAATAAATACTATTCTAAATAATTATTGTTACACATCTAAATATTCAGTACAAAATTCATTAGATTTGATAAATAAATTAAATAAATGTAATTTACAAAATAATACTAAATTAGTATCGTTTGATGTAACTAATATGTTCTCTAAAATACCTCCTAAAGAATGTATAGTTCTAGTTAAAAAGCTATTAGATGAAAGAAATATCCATCCAGGTATAATATCAGATATAATTGACCTATTTAATGTATGCATTAGCCAAAATTATTTTACTTTTGATCAGAAAGTATATATTCAAAATGAAGGTCTTCCAATGGGAAGTCCCATTTCTCCAATTTTAGCAAATATTTTTATGGATAATTTAGAAAGCAAAATCTTTAATTCTACTTATAAAAACAATATTGTATTTTGGTATAGATATGTTGATGATGTATTAGCAGGATTTGTAGGTAGCGAACGACAGCTAGATATATTTTTTTAATTATATAAATACCTTGCATCCTAAAATTAATTTTACTTTAGAAGTTGAAGAAAATAATTCAATTAATTTTCTAGATTTGAGAATTGAAAAAGTTAATAATTCATTAAACTATTCAATATACAGAAAACCAACACAAACAGATGTAACCATACCATATCATTCAAATCATCCTATATCACATAAATTAGCAGCTTATAATTCTATGATACATAGAGCATTTTCAATTCCAATGAACAAAAATAATTTTAATAAAGAAATTGAGATTATAAAACAAATAGCAATATCTAATGGCTATCCAATTCATTTGATAAATAAATTAATTAATAAGAAAGAACAGAAAGTGTCACTACAACTAATATTCCCTCAACAACCAAAAGAAATTAAAAGTTATAAAAGTATTACATATTGTGGAAATATTTCTAATACAATTTCAAAAATAATATCTTCGGCAACATCTGCAATAATTTCATTCAAATCACACAATAATGTTGGTACAAAATTGTTAAATGTAAAAACAAAATTACCTAAAATAAAAAAATCTGGTGTTTACAAAATAAATTGTCCAAAATGTAATGCTGTATATATAGGTCAAACACAAAGAAATTTTGAAATAAGATTCAATGAACATTTAAGAGCATAAAGATTACAACAACCAGATAAGTCAAACTATGCCAAACACGTTCTTGAACATCCACACTCACTCATATACACTAATGACATACAAATATTACTCACCTGTGATAAAAAACAAAATTTAGATTTCCTCGAAGAACTTGAAATCAAAAGACATCTAGCAGATCAACAATATAAAGTAGTTAATGAACAAATAAATCTTGGAAGTTCACCACTATTAAACTGTTTACTTTGATTGAGTCTTCATTTTATACATAGATAAGACGTAATTATAACACAAATATATTAAGTTATTGTAAAGATCAGCAGGATATAGTTTTTTCCTGGTTTTTCTATATCATTGCACAGTTATACTGATCTTAGAGGGAAATACATCTAGGATAATCCCTTAGGGCTAATAACATCTAGGCTTTAATATTGTTATGTCTTATTACTTCCTTACTTGGTCTAGCCTTAACTACCTATCAACATCAAGTACCTAGTTACAAACAAACATGTAATTTCAATATGTCAATCTGACGATGCTAGTTATAGCGAAACAGCTGTAATTGCAATTTATAGAATAAATAGTGAACGTTAATACAACCTTTTAGTTGTTTATTGTTCTGAAGAAATGGAGTTACTAATCACCATAACACTCATATCTGGGCTGATGTAAATCCCAAAGTTAAAAAAGTGCGTCATCATCAGGTTAATTTTAGAGTAAACGTTTGAGCTGGAATAATCGATAACTATTTGATAGGGCCAGTGTTTCTTCCAAACAAATTAAACGGGGAGCATTATTTATCATTTTAATAAAATTATCTACCAATTTATTTAAAAAATTTCCTATTAGCAATTAGACGAAAAATGTATTTTATGAAAAATAGTGCGCTACCACATTTTAGTAACGCCGTTAGAGCTTTTTTATTTCGAGAATATCCAGGACGTTGGAATGGAAGGGGGCCAGATGTACCAATTGAATGGCCACCGCGCGGTCCATGTCTTTATTCAATTTTTACCTTTAGCACCCTGTAACTTTTTTTGTGTGCACTATTGTAGGTATATAGGTTAGTGGGGTTCAATCAACACATTTTTGAACCCAGAATTTGTGGTATAAATTATGACCATTCTTTTCGAAACACCCTGTATATTGGTTTTATAAAGATATCTCTAGAATCGCCATTTTGGGTTATGTTACTTATTCTTATTTGTCTTTTGGAGATTATACTTGTTGTTCCTTTCTTTTTATTAAAATTTTCACTTATATTACAAGAGAAAAATAACTTTTAGAAAGAAATTGAGGTTATAAAACAAATAGCTACATCTAATGGCTATCCATTACATGTGACGAATAAATTAAGAAAGAACAAAAAATGTTATCGTAAACTAATATTTCCACAACAAACTGAAGAAATTATTATTATATGTTATTATAAATTATTATTTAAATTATGATATAATTATTATTTTCCAAATTATGGTGTGAAATTTTCTTACCAAATACCACGCAAAAAAAAATTTTGAGTGGGCTCGTTTTTTTCAAATGACAAAAATAACTTTGATAAAGAAATTGAGATCATAAAACTAATAGCTACATCTAATGAATAAAAGAAGTTTAAAGGTGAAAAGCAATAAAAATAATTTTTTTAATATTCAAATTAATCTTTTTTCAAATTTCCGATATCTTTAATATTTTCCGAGATTAAGAATAATAAAAAACTCTTCGTTTTTTGGACTTCCAAAAAGTAAGGGTTAGTACAATCAATTTAATTTTCCGAGATATTACCAAAAACCAGCTCTCTTCTTTTTACTAAATTGTTTATAATTTGATTGTGTTAACCGTTACTTTGTGGAAGTACTGTACTGCATTACATTTTGGACAATTAATTTTGTAAATACCAGATTTTTTTAATTTTGGTAATTTTGTTTTCACATTTAACAATTTTGTTCCAATATTATTTTGTGTTTTAAATGATATTAATGCAGTATATATAGGTCAAACACAAAGAAATTTTGAAGTAAGATTTAATGAACACTTAAGAGCATATAGATTACAACAACCAGATAAGTCGAACTATGCAAAACACCTACTGGAACATCCAAACTCACTTATACAAACCAATGACATTCATATACTACACATTTGTGATAAAAAACAAAATTTAGATTTTCTAGAAGAACTTGAAATTAAAAGACATCTAGCAGATCAACAGTTTAAAGTAGTTAATGAACAAATAAATCTTGGAAGTTCTCCACTATTAAACTGTTTACTTTGATTGAGTCTTCATTTTATACATAGATAAGACATTATTGTAACATAAATATATTAAGTTATTGTAAAGATCAGCAAGATATAGTTTTTTCCTGGTTTTTCTATATCATTGCACAGTTATACTGATCTTAGAGGGAAATACATCCAGGATAATCCCTTAGGGCTAATAACATCTAGGCTTTAATATTGTTATGTCTTATTACTTCCTTACTTGGTCTAGCCTTAACTACTTAACAACATCAAGTACCTAGTTACAAACAAACAAAATGTAATTTCAATATGTCAATCTGACGATGCTAGTTATTGGCGAAACAGCTGTAATTGAATTTTAAAGCGAATTTTTTGAATAAATAGTGGGAGTTTAGTTTAACCATTCAGTTATTTATTGTTCTTTGTTTATAATTTAATTAACAACTTGATTATTTTTTCAAAAGGTATAATTTTCCGTGCCCTTGGAGGGAAGTTCCAAAAAAGGATATTTTGAACCAGACTTTATCGTTTTAAACTAGTTAAGGAAATTTCGTAGTTTTAACCATTTTATTTGGTTTGAGCTAAAACATTTTCACTTTTTTGTTTGCATTGTTAAAATTCCACTTTAGTTTCAATGTAGTTACCTGTCAACTGAAACAAGTATTTAATTCCAATGCCGATTAATCGTAAAAACTTTCTAAATGTTATCCAACACCTACCGAGTTTATAACAATCAAAATTGTACTATTTTCTCAGTTTTAATAAATTATTCATTCGATAAAACCCCTTTGAAGCATTTGAGTTTATTCAATTAAAAGTTATACCCTAATTGGTAATTAGTTTTATGCAGTCGGAAAACTTTCTTTGTTATTTCTATTAACTTTTTGCCACTCATTGTTTGTTTGCGTTTTACCTAATTCATCGTTCTGGAATATCGACGTCAATATTTCTATCTCGTCGAATCAGGGTCGACTAATTTAAATTTAAACCTTGATTAATTAACAATAGAATCGTGTATTCTTCAACAAAAAATACAAATATAATATCATTTATATTTTAAATTTAATTTTAATATGCAAATAATAACCATTGTTACATGAATATGGCTTTATTTATTTTCAGGGCTACCCGATTTAAATAAAAGATCTTGATAAAAGAACAAACAGAATCATGTATTTTTTTAAAGAAATATAAATAAATATTTCGGAATTTGATTAGGTTGTTTTAGGTTGTATAAGCCAATTAGACTTTTCTGCATTTTGACATACGAAGATGTTTTGTGTCTTATTTAATCTACTGGAACTCTAGAATTCCAATATACTTCGAACTTGCTCAATCCTGGAGTATTCATCCAGTGAGATTGTAGTCGATCCTCTTGCAGGAACGGATTTCCTTTTTGGTGCACCAAGAAAAGGTGTATTAGCCCTTTTGTCACGAATTTATCAGCTTTCTAATTATCTATTAACCCTCTGTGACCTTGTTGTTTTTACCAGTTTCTTAAGAGATTGTTTACATTCTCAGACTAGCTTTGACTCATAAGTAAAATAACCCAGAGCTGGCCAAAGCTCTGGCATGGTATCTAATAGTTCATTAAAGGATGCTAGTGGAAGAAGAAATTTTAAGGCTCTACAAATGTTTAAAATTTAGTAAACGCCGTAGGAGATTTTTTAGCTTTTTTTTGAAATTTCGTTGTTAATTTAGTGCTTATGGGCTATTTTCATATAAAAACAGATTTTTTCCTACATTGTTATAGTTTTTGATTACAAAAATAGTAATTATGCGCCAAGGTAGAAAAATGAGTTATTATTGACCATTTAAAATCCAGAAGCAAAGCTTCGAGTCCCTTCATGGATCCTAGACAATAATACACTTTTCCACCGTGGTTCATAATTAAGAATGCTTCATTCTTCCAGCATCACATGTGTCCTAATTCACACCTTTCACAAACTTCAGTCTCTCTTTTTCCAATATTGTAAAGATATCCTGCTCTTGACCCATGCCCAGTTAGCACCTCTGTCAAGAAATAGTTCGCTTTGCCGAATTTTCTCATATTAACAATTACTCTTTTTAAGACACCCTTACACTCCTTCCACTTTATTTCCATTTCCTCGTCCATCCATAACTTCCTCTCTCATCACACCCTTTTACTGAGTCTTCTGGCTCTAGCTATCACATCCAATGGGTAGGATCTTGCCAGAACCGCTGCTGCTAACCCTCCCACTGTTCTGTACCCTTGCACCATCCTCAGCAGAATTTCTCTCTGAACCCTCATTAGTTGTTTAATCTTTGCATGTACTCCCGCTCTTTCATTCCACACTTTCGCCCCTTACAGCTTACTCTGCTCAGTCGTTCTACCAATAAGTCTTCTCTTCCATTCTTCCCTTTCACATTACACATCAATCTCCCAGCCAGGTCGCCCGAATTTTCGCCTTCAGCGCTGCCTTCGACATATGGTTTTTGAATGATAGCTGGTTTTCAAACCACACACCTAGGTATTTCACCGATTCCCCCATATGAATTTTCTTTCTCTTCATTATCACCTCCAACTCCCTTGCCTTGCAGTCAAGCAGTCTTTGTATTTTCCTACCTTGGTTAATAATGAACAACTTTACTACCTCAATAGTCCAGGCGTGCTGTACCAAAATAATAAAAAATACGGAATATCTGAGACCTGAAATGTAACAGTTGGAGGTGGTAAAGGGGCTTATAACACATGAAAAAAAAATACATCAACTATTTCAATTATGATCATAAACTTTTTGAGGGTGAAAAAGGGATAAAAAACTGAAGTATTGCTGTTTGCGGCTAAAATTGACGTCAAAATGAAAAGTGCCCAATAAAAAAGTTGTAGATCATGTAAAAATCTAAAACTTTTCTCTAGGTAATTTTCTCACATAACCTTAATTTCTCGATAAAAATGAAAAAAAAAACGATTTTTCGTTTTTAATTTTTAATTTTCCAACGGATTCGTCAATCTTGATGAAACTTGGTGAAAACTTACCTTTTTATGTCCAAAATAACCTCGAATTTTCTCAACCTTGTAACATAATAATTTTCCGAGAAATTGGATTGTTCTGGAAAAATCTTTTTTTTTCAAATGTAAAGTTTGCTCGGAAAATATTATTGGAAAAGGTTTTCCTGGGGCTCATTTTTTTTCGTTTTTACGTCTGCTTTTACATGAAATAAAAATATGAAATAAAAAAAGCAAAAAATGAATTTCGCAACAGCTAAATTTGCAATAATTGTTAAATTTTTGTTACAAAATATTAAAAAATGCAAAAGCCGACTCTTGCATTACATTCTGCGGGAAAAATTACAAAAGAAAATGTATTTCATTATTTAGTCGGATTTTTAGTTCATTTGCAATATTATTATAAACACTCAAGTCTATTAATGAAGTTAATAATCCGAGCGGTGATTTCATGGTTTTTACTATTGTTCTATGCTGATTTGTTTATATTATAAGGTTTTTTATGCGATAAATCGATTTGTTGATATTACAAGGCCCAAATACCCTTCCACCAGGGTTGCCACAACAAGCTAAAGAATAGTATTAGATTGGAGACAGAAAGTGGAGTATATACAACCAAAGCGGAGTAGTACTTTGTGTTCCGAGGATATATTTAGATAACTCAATATACACGTGTTAAGGTCATGTAAATATATTTTTTTAAAAGTCTTTTTGATGGTTCAAATTGGTGACAGTGGCCACCTTTCATAAGTGACAAAGTGTAGACATGACAACTCTAACTAGCCTAGGGGCCTAGGCCTTGTGTTTTCTTTTTGATCTTGCAACATTTCAGTATACAAAATATAGGTACTATCATTCGTAACAAACAATATATTGTCTTTTCAATATATTTTTTAATTACAATTACGAATTACTTAAAACCGAACGATTATCTATTAAAAATAAACAAATTATTCCAAAAAGTCAAAGAAAATTGAAATTTTGATAAAAATTGGGCTATAGGGCTCTAATGGAATAATATTTGGGCCTTGTAATATCAACAAATCGATTTATCGCATGGAAAACCTTATAATATAAACAAATCAGCATACAACAATAGTAAAAACCATGAAATCCCCGCTCGGATTTCTAACTTCATTAATAGACTTGAGTATTTATAATAATATTGCAAATGAACTAAAAATCCGACTAAATAATGAAATACATACTAGAATGTAATGCAAGAGTCGGTTTTTGCATTTTTTAATATTTTATAACAAAAATTTAACAATTATTGCAAATTTAACTGTTGCAAAATTCATTTTTTGCTTTTTTTTTCATTCTTAAGCACATTTTTAAATGAGAGGTGTATTTTTTTTTTCATGTCAAGGAAGACGTAAAAACGAAAAAAATGCTGTCATTGCATTTAAAAACTAATATTTTTAATTAAACGTTGAAGTTGTGTTAAAGCGAAGAGTTTTTATTATTCTTAGTAAGATGGACTTCCAACAAGTAAGGGACAGTACAATAAACTCACATTAAATTTGTTAGAAATGTGCAAATATGTTAAATTCATCAACATTTAATTTCTATAATACATTTATGATATGAATTCTACTTCGTCGTCCAAAATTTTAAGCCACTAATATAACTACTTTTTTTTTGTTCAATAAAATTTTAGCAAAAAGACAACACTCCTTAACCCTTCTAATACTTTTAAATTGTGACATTTACTACATGATAAGGATAAATCAAAATCTAGGAAATCTCCATTTTTTCGTAATGGAACAACTCGGAGATAAATTCCTCGATGCATGATGTAGCATATTCTCTGGCTATATATATATTTTTTTTCGAAACCTCCATACCCCAACAGGTCAGCGAGTTTTCGAAGGTTTACCGCAAATATTTTCCGGGCAATATGTTCCTTAATAAATGGCTATTTTCGTATGATTTACGACTGACGGAGGGCTGCTTCTACTTTAGCAGAAACTTATGCCTACCACCCATATTGCAGTGTCGTTATTGTTTGAGTAAGGTGAATAAGTATCGAGATATAGAAAATTAATTTGCCAAAGTAAGGATGGAAAGATCGAGTCTAAATTATATTTAAAAAAAACATAAAGCAAAAAATAATTTTATATGTTTTTTAACAATTATTTGAGCAAATCAATAAATGATCACTTTAAGCACTGCATTCAATGTGTACAGATTACAAATTGGGCTAGATTAGGGGCCTAACGCAATGCGACCTTTGCAGAATGCTTGTGACGCCCTTTCTACTTTAAAACACCCCATCTATGTAGTTCATCAGCCTTAATAGTGGCCACTACATACAGCCCGCTACTTCCGATTTTTTATTTGTTCTAGAAACCGCAGTTTTGCCAGGTCTTCACAGTAACATAGGACACACAATGCTTTTTTCTCCTCTTCCTATTTGTAACAATACCTACCTAAAACACAGAAGGAAAATAAAGAATATTATTTTAGACAATCAATGTTTACATATTATCATTAGAATGATGTTTCAGTAAGGAATATTAGATAAGAGTTATAAATTAAGTTTCGATATCAATCAAACCATGAAATATCATTAGTACAAATCACTATATATTATGAGTTATGATTTTAGAGTTAATGATAGTAATAAATAACTTATACAATAAAAAGAGGTAGTAATTAAGTGTATGTTGAAATAAAAAGTTACTCACAGATAGTAATAGAAAGTAGTCTGAATATCCATAGCAATGGGTATGGCTTTTATCATCCATATGAGCTTGAATATATCTAAAATATTAAATTTATTTAATAATAGCATATGTAATAAGGTATAAAGGTGACTTGTGATTATTGCACAGTAAGTGATATGATTAAAATCTTCAATGACAAGTGTAGGGAAAAAGAGAGATTTAATTTAGGAAAGTTATTTGAGTTATTGAGTTAATGCATACTATAAATAGCATCCAAAAAAAAATTCTTGTGGTTTTGACGGCTTGTCCTCAAGCATTTTCTTAAATATTCCTGAGGTTGCGATAAACATGTTAACTTTAATAATAAATGTTTCCTTTGAAGAGGGTACTTTCCCTGACTGTCTGAAAACGGCTGTAATTGTTCCACTGCATAAGGGCGGCGATAAAAACGTAACTTCTAATTACAGACCAATTTCTTTGTTACCAACCTTATCGAAAATAATTGAAAGGCTAATAAAAAACCGTTTAATGATTTTATTCATAAAAATAATATTCTGTTCCTACCTCACAAATAGGAGACAACTGGTGCGCACAAATGATACACATTCTGGAAGCCTGCTGATTGATAGTGGTGTACCTCAAGGCTCGGTTTTGGGTCCAATTACTATTGCTTTACCTTACAAATTTAACTTACAACCCATTGCACTAAATAACACCTTAATACCATTACATAAAAAATTCAATTAAGTTTTTGGGAATTTATATTGATGACACCCTTAAGTGATCCACTCATATTGACATGTTAACAAAAAAATTATCTTCTGCGTGTTTTGCCATAAAAACCGTTTATAAAGAGCTAACTTCTTCTATAGCGTTAACAACCTACTTCTCTCTGAGTCCCATCTAAGATATGGATTGGCTTTCTGGGGGTTTTGTTGTGTACATCTTTTTGACTCTGTTTTTAAACTACAGAAAAGGGCAATACGTTATGTTTTTGGCTTACGTCACAGAGCGCATTGTGAACCCTATTTTAAAAAATCCAAAATTATGACCCTTCTGGCACTAGTCATCTTAGAATCTGTTTGCTTGGTTCGTAAATCTAACCTTATCTCAAAGCAGGGACCAATCCATAGATACCCCACACGAAACTCAGATTTAGATGTTCATTTGACTATGCCCACCTCTAATCTTATAAAACATTCTATTATTTATAATGCTAGAAAAATGTACAACTGTCTACCAACACACATAAAAGCCACCAGTCCTTATATTAAATTCAGCATACTTTCAGGAGAGACCATACTATAAAGTAGCGGAATTCTGTGATACATCTTAGACTTCTGAATGACATGTAATAATGTAGTATGAAGTATTTCATAATTATTTTTTAGCTAGTAAGTAGTAATTAAGAGTGAGTTAAAAGGAGTGATATTTTTATGTTTGAATGTTTACATTTAAATCATGCATATCATTCATTTTGATTTTTGTTTGTGCGTATTTATTTATTTATTTAAATTATTTTTATTCTGACCGATCAATTATTGTTAATTAATATTTAGATATTAGATATTAGGTTATTTTTATTTAGCTTTGTCCATAAAATTTGTTAAATTTTGGTTGACAATAAAGCATATTTCTCTCTCTCTATTTTATTAATAATAATAATAGTTTAATTATCACTCAAATTATCAAGCATTAAATTAATTTATTGAAACATTTCGAAAAATTGATTTAAAAAACAATTGAATTTAAATTTTTTATGTCATTGTCAAAGTATAAATACCGGGAAATTTTCAATTTTCGGGAAGTTCCATTTCTTACGAAGGCAAGTCCACGTCGAAAAAAATTGAAAATCGGTTAAATTTAATGGCTGACCATTCATAAGAATAATAAAATTGTTACCCCCACCTAAGAAAACTGTCAAATTAAAAATTTATAAAGTTAATACCATTAAAAAAGATTGGATCAAACAAATCAAATTGGGAAGCTTAAATATATGGAAGTTATTTTAATATCCACCTATCTGATTATATATTTCTGGATTAAAAAAACAATAAATCTTCAAGAAGTTTCGTTGATCGAAGAGGATCACTGACGCCATTTTGTCTACAAGGTTACATGGGACATGGAACATAGACTAGAGAACACTGGTATGAACAGTTTCTGGAGAGTGATTTAATAACGGTACGTGTTTACTTTTAAAATACACCTTAAAACATTATCATTATTTAAATATAAACATTTAAACACATGATTAATATATTTATGTAAGATAAATTAAATGTTTGATGATATATTCAAGTTACATCTATCAAAATTTTGAACTAGTACTGAAGTAGCGAGAAATAAACGAAATCGATGTATGAGCTTCAAGGAAAGAATCGATATTTTATAATCTTATAATGTTTGAGGGTCAATAATTTTTAAAAAACAGGGTGGTATTAAGATTTATACGTGCATTTACTATATTATTAATAAAAGTGAATTCAATTTGTTTTAAATCAATTGAACCGACTACTGAAGGTATAGAGTGTAGAGTTTTCTGATGCTCATACAATTTATATACAAGGTAAATAAAATTTCATTAAATTTTAAATTATAACTAAACATAGTAAATTGAGTTTGTTGACAGCTATAAGTAGATTGAAGAAGTTTTAAACAGTGTAATATTAAATATTAAAAGAAAAGGTAATAAATAAAATCGAAATAAGGTAAAATTAAATTAAAATGTACACAATTAAATAAATTTTTTAGCCCCAAAAATATATACAATAATTAACTATAAATTTAAGAAGCAATTAATTTATTTCGAATAAAAATTTTGTGAATATTACAATATATTCAACAAATTCTACACTTGCAGCTCTTAAGCCTCCAAAAGTACTAGTGCCCTTATTGTACGCTTTAAAATATGTGAAAAGACTATCAATATCTAAATATTTTACTGATTTAGAATATTCAATGCATACTTTACAAGTATGAATATTTAAACATTTTTTTTATTAAATATCCACAAACATAATTAATTGTAAATCACTCTTTCACCACAAATCTCCACGGTTGCAAGCCTCTAACCAGAGCTGAGCTCTAAAAATAAATTAAATTAAGTCCTAGTTGTCGTTATTTATTGTAAGGCATAATAAGTTTGTTGTGTAAAACAGTAATTAAAAAAAGTATATAAATACTATTAAATGTAATGTAAAAGAATAAACCAGTAATACAAGTAGATATATTTTGGTACAATACCGAAACTGTAAATAAAAATTATTGAACACTTACCTAACGGGATCTTTAGAAAATCCGAATATACTTATTCCTTCTCCTGTTCCTGAGTGGCATCCAAGAACAGCACAACTTATTCTTCCCATAATTAAAATTATAAACAGATCAACCAACACAATTTTAGTAAAGATAAGTTTTCAAAACAAGAAATTTAAAAATTAAATGTTCTGCAGAGTTGACAAATATCTTATTATAATTATGGCGTCTTCAGACATGCGCAAACAAATAATAATTTTACAGAAGCCCTTACTTTCGCTTCTTGTTAGTTGGTGTATTCTTTGCTATAACGCCTATCATCTACTTTAATTTTTCTAGCACTTCTTTCATTAGTATCTTGCCAGAAATGCCTAATTGTACCATTCTGAAAAATCCAGTTTTCGTCCAAAAAAATAAATTAATAAAGTTCTTCATCTCTCAACTGTTTATATGTTCTTAAAAACTGTGTTCGCTTACATACACTATGAGGAAGTTCCATTAGGCATCTACGTGGATTGCCTTTTTGCCATTTAAAGTCTATTTTATGTGATGCTGTAGGCAAAGAAAACTCACTACCAAATATTTCTTTGTCCTTAAGGACAGATTTTATAATTTTGTTAACACCACAAGAAATAATCTTAAATAATTCTTAAATAGTTGTTTACAATAATTTGATAACAATGTTCGATACTAATAGTTTAATATTTGAGGAAGACGAAGAGAACAATATATCCGATATTTTATGTTTGGCAACAGCGCTTTCTTGTACAATAATGCCGCTCTAAAATAACTAAATTTAAAATGAGAGATATTTTTATTTTTTAAATATTGTGTTGTTCTCACTGACGAATGACAAAATTGAAATCTGTGACGTGCAACGATTTTTGTTTTAATTTTACTATATATTTTTATTTCTATAGTTCAATAAAAACAGAATAAATCCAATTCGTTCATATAACAGTAAATAAATTGGATACAAGTTGTTAAAAAACAATATTAAATATTACCTGAAATATAGTATTTTTGCCAATTTACCCAGAATGATAACAACTGGATTTATCTGCTTTTGCACGTTTGCTCTTCAAATGATCAATTAATTCCTTGTTGTGAGATGTTTTTGACAATCTTTGTTCGTTTGTTAACGCAATATTTTTTCTGATTGCCGTTTAGAATTAATTATTTTAATTATAACCTCATTACAATTTCTAATTTCATGCTAGTGTATACTGGCATATGTGTGTATGTTATTTAGAGAAATCGATAACTATTAATTGATCTATTAGTGATTCACGGGTGGATGTTGATTAAGTTGTAGGTTCAACAGTTTCACTTTGTTACCCTAAAATCGAAGAGATTGAGTTTACAGTCATTTGCGTGTCTCGAATTATGATGATGTCTTTATTAGTTCAATATTGCCTATAACTTCACTAACGAAGTAGGCACAAAGTGGCGCGACCATTAACAATTTACAAATTTACAATGTTTTCACAAAAATTGCTATAATGTACATAAATCATTACATATTTGGTCAATATATTTTCTTATGTAGGTAATTAAATTATCTGTTCATTAAAGAAGAACACGTGACCTAATTTTAGATAATGCAGGAATAATATATATAATTTCTTGCACGCGAAATGGCTTTGAGCACGGGATTTCTAATCTTATCTCTTATGTAGAACTTTGAGGTTAATTGAAAACGGATATCTTACGAACATTTTCAGGAAATTCCTTTGACGCACTTCTCACGTTCACCACAATACTCAAACTTCACATTGCGGAGTGACATTTTGTCTTTAATTTCGTTAAAATGGCTTCCTTATATCCAGCCATTACCTAATTGCTGGCATTGTTTAATAAACGACAGCCAAAAGCCGAGTTTACTTCATAAAATTACACTGTGTATGTTTCTTTACTTAATTTCAAGTTATTTTAATCTAAAAAGTAAATATTATATTTTTGTTTGTAACTGAGTTATAAAGGAAGTTGGAAAATAGTAAAAAAATCATTTGGAATATGAACCAAAATATTAACAATGATTAAAGGGAAACACAAAATCACTGTCAGAGATTTTTATTTTTAATTCAATAGCGACTAGTTTCGGCCTTTTAGAAGGCCATCATCAGGCTTAGTATAAAAATTGTTAAATTAAGTTCAAAAACAAAATTGCTCGAACAAAAATGCTTGAGTAACAACAAAATAGCTAATATGGTAAAATTATTAATGAAAAATTATGTAACTTTTAGTTAATAATACATAGTTTCCATTTAGCATATAGTTTTCTAATATATCGTACCTTTAGATTTATTCATATTAATTACTATAATTTTGATGTCACACCTGTTCTTCTTTTTCACAATTTTTCATTAAGAATTTTACCATATTAGCTATTTTGTTGTGACTCAAGCATTTTTGTTCGAGCAATTATGTTTTTGAACTTAATTTAACAATTTTTATACTAAGCCTGATGATGGCCTTCTAAAAGGCCGAAGCTAGTCGCTATTGAATTAAAAATAAAAATCTGTGACATTGATTTTGTGTTTCCCTTCTGTCACTGTTTAGTCACATTCGAGAGATGGATGATTTACTTCTTTTTAATATATTAACAATTTCTAATGTATAATCGTCAACCCCATAATATTGTGTATGATAAAACCGGTCCCTAGAGTTAATTAATTACAATTATTTCATTAATTTTTACTTTGTTTTACAATTTTTAAATTTCTTAAAAAAATTTTTAATATTTTGTATAATAATTGACACTCATCTATTTTATATATATTGAGATAGATATCTAATAGTTAAAAATTTAATAAGTAGAACTTACCTTATAATTTACAATAAAAGAATATATTATTAAATTTTATAGAATCAGCATTTACTTTTTCTTTTGTACATCTAAAGTTTCCAAGTTCATAATTTTCACAAGACATACATTTAATATAAACAAAGAATGTAATGGGCATTTTATATTGAATAGGATCCATATTTTGCTATTTTATAACAATTAAATATTTCCAATCCATAATAAGTACACTTTTACATAACAATTTTTTTTTTGTCCTAGTTCTCTTTTAAAATTCTAAGTTTAATCTGAAACAATAAAAAGAAAATAAAAATCAAAAGTATTAATGGTTTTCACATGTTTAAGAAATCAACATGTAATTTTAGTTAGTAAAGTATTTAAATTAATATTATAAAAAGGAAGTACTTACAAAATTATAAAAAGACAAATTATAGTCTTCGATATTGTACAAACAAATATTCCAATAGCTCATGAGTACCTTAAAAAGACATAAGAACAATTAAAAACATGTAGCAGGTGTGGTGAAATACAGTAAACTAATTCCCAATTCAATAATGTTGGACATAATCACATAAGTTTTTGATAGAACACTTTAATAGTGCATAGTGAAATAAATATTGAAAAACTTAATGTACAAACACTAACAAAGACATTTTATGTAACAAAATGTATGTAGGATAGTTAAGTAAATGTTTTATATAAATTTTAAGTTGTGAGTCTTTTGTGACACAGAGAATCTTATCTTATATAATGCATAAGTGATACCTACAAATAACAGAATCTTTTAAAAGTTTAAATTTTAGTTGTTAGAGTTTAAAATAGTAGTTATCAGCTAAAATAGTATAAGTTTAACAGATTCATAGTAATTTTAATACAAATGATGGTTTTATTTCAAATTTTGAAGGTCTAAAATAAGTTGTGCATTTTGAATCTAAAATTTTCTTAGGAAAGATTTCACTGTAAGTTAACAAAGATACTATTAGTTTTGTAATTTCATTACCTTCATATTCAAGAATTTTAGTAGGAATTTTGCATTTAAACAATGGAATTTCGTTTTTCGATGTCATACTTGTCATTTTTCCTGGAAGCCTATAAAAAGGCCGGAAAATTGATGATTCACCTCTCTTTTGATTTTGGTAGCAGAGGAATTAACATCGTATGTATTAATTAAAAGAAAATTTTTTGAATTAATTAAAAGCTGTTTATGTTAAAGTAATACATGTAATATTAAAAATACATGCAGTAAAATAATCAACCATTATTAAATTACTTACCAAAGTAATAAATTTGTCAAATCAGAGACTGATTCCAAGAGAATTTGAAAGATTAAATTTGAGCATTCTTTCTGCAACTGGTCCTTAGCCGCCATATTGTTGGTATTACAGTTCTGACAGGGAACGAGGAGAAGCCGATCCGAGTTTTGTGCTGTTCCATTTAGACAATAGCAATTTTTAGTGAACGAACTTTATAATAAAAGGTACGTGTCATAGTTAAGATTTAGTATTTGTGTATTTGTTATTTTGTGACTGTAAATTAATTTTATTTGTATGTATCATCTCCATTCTTTTCATATAAGGCTATTCATTTATTTATTTGTACTAAACATATGAAAACCAATTAACAGTTTTTTGTAAAATTTCTTTGAAATACTTAAATTTATTGAGTGTTAATTATTAAATAATATTTTAATTTGAATCCTACCCTGATAAGAGTCAGATTTTAAATTTCAAAACAAATAGTCTGAGCTAGTTAAAATTTTGATAAGGCGTCCAACAATAGAATTACAGAAGAACAAGTAAAATTTATATAAAATTAAATAGTATTCAATCATTAAAATCAATCAAAACATTTGACAAAACCAATAAAATAAAACAAAATTATAAAATTATAATCATTAAAAATTAAATCATTATAAATTGACAATACCAACGTGGGATATTAACAAACAAAACTATAATAAATCAAACATAAAAATTAAAGTAAAATTTAAATCATATTAATATATTTATAATTTTTGTTTCAATCAAATACTTCTTCTTTTTCCTGTTTTTTGATTTTCGGTTTTTATTAATTCGTAAAAACCATATAAATCCTTATCCTCTATCTGTATGCGTATTCTTTTGTTTTAGCTTCTAATATATTATTTCTATTGTAGCCTGATGATGGCCTTTATTGTGGGCCGAAAATAGCTTTATACTTATACCTTTTTAATAAACATTGGCTGTGTTTTTCCTTTCTTCACAAAATAATAAATGTTTCACTCAAATCTTAGAGTTCGACCCTGGTGTTTTCACAGCGTGGTTAAGTGTTGTCAGGCATGGCTTCGAGAAGGCCGTACGCAAAGAGCAAGGGGCTCTGGACGCCCCCGTAGAACAACAGACCGTGAAGATCGCGGCCTAAGAATATTGGCCGTTTCTCCACTACCAGGTCCATTGCAAACAAATGGTTTGCAGAATACGGAAGATCTATTGGCATGCGAGGTGTTTACCGACGAATAAGATGTTTTGGCCTGCTTTCATACCGACCACACTGGGTCCTCCCTTTAACTCCAGAACAACGACGTAATCGCCTTGAGTGGTGCAGAGAACGGTCACTCTGTGATCAGGAACAGAACAATATTGTGTTTAGTGACCAGTCTCCATTTTATTTAGGCATGCACGATAGTCGAGCGAGGGTTATAAGACGACGTGGTGAAACGAGAAATCCACGGTTTTTTGTTGAAAGGCATCTTCATTAAAATGTTGCAGTTATGGTTTGGGGTGCTATAGTTTATGGTTTGAGATCTCCTTTAATCTTCATCAGAGGTAACATAAACGCACAGCGTTATATCCAAGAAGTTTTGAACCCCATCTTTTACCCTATCTAGACACTCTGGCAAATCCAACTTTCCAACAAGATAATGCCTGACCGCATGTCGCAAGGGTCACAATAGACTTCTTTCAACATAATGATGTCACTTTGTTACTCAATTTGCAACGTCCTCCTCAGACTCTAAAAGAACTTCGAGAGGAAACAAACAACGAACTATCTGTAGGTTTTCAAATTTTGAAAATTGACAAAATTAAATATTAGTTTTAATTTTTTTTTAAACAAAAACCTAATATAAAAATCTAAAACCTACAAATTGTTCGCAGTTTTCATTTGAATCAACAAAAATTGTTAAAATATTTTGTTAGCGTTTGATTTATGTAGCTAATATAATGATAAGTAACTTCATAAATTTCAACAAGGAATTTATATTTGTAAATATTAGCAGAATAGTATTTATCTGTGTTTGGTATTTTTGGAATTTCCATTCAATATCGAGATAGCTGGCCTGTAGTTGGTAACCATAGAAACATAGTATCATTGTTTTTAAATATGCAATATTATACTGTCAGTGATTGTCATTTTTCAATTTTCACGAAATGGCTTGAAAGCATTTCACGAAAATATAAGCGTTAAAATTAATATAGCCAATAATTAAGGTCTCTTTATTGTTTTGCTGTTGAATTTCAATAAGTGTATATTCATCACCTCAGTGAGTTTTTAATATGTAGAAGCCTCTCAAGGTCAAATCTCATTACAGGATAGTAGCACTTAATGGAATATATTCTATTTTTCGGATTGAAATTAAGTACACTATGAAATAAAGGAAATTCTGGGTAATAGTAGCAAAAACGTAAACGTTCTCTTATTACATTAATAAACAAAGTTTTACTTTTAAAATTTTTCGAATAATATGTGCGTTTATAAATATATAATTGTTTCCCATATTATTTGTTTGGACATCTCCAGAAATGTATATTTTCCTATCAAAAATAATTTTTAGAATTTTTTGCAGCTTAATTTACATTCCGTGGAAGAAAAAATTTCTAGTAGTATCCTAGTAGTATTTAGGATACTTAGGTTATGGAAGAGAAAGTTCCGAAGGAAGTATCAAAGAAAGGACCAGCAGAAGCGGAAGGAAAAGAAGTGAACCGTTCGCATGAATACGAGGAGGAAGTGAAAAGTATTGTATTATATTTGGACTGTGTACCGTTTCCAAAGTTGGTTTCGGTTTGCTGTACGGTATATACTGGTCACCTCGTTTACCGACTGAAAACTACTGGTGTGAAGTTAGCGGCCAATTTCGATAACCAAGTTATCTTCTTCAGAGACCGAAGGTTATCGAAACGCGCGTCAGGAATATAAAAGTGTGTGTTGGTGTAGTGGTAGTGTAAACGGTTATCGGTATCAGTTTCGCCAACGGTTCCAGATTCAACATTTTAATTGTTAAAAGGGACTTTAATCTGTTTTTCAAAATTTCTCTCTATTAATGACCCCACTCTACCCCTTAGACGGCTTGCGATTTCATAAAATTCCTGGAGGAGGTTTATAAGAAGAAAATGAAGCTATGATAAAAATATTAAGTTGGCTAAATATTTTCTAGGGACTTTAATCTATGTTTTTCAAAAATTTTCTATATTAATGACCCCACTCTACCCCTTAGACGGCTTGCGATTTCATAAAATTCATGGAGGAGGTTTTTAACAACAAGATGAAGGTATGGTGAAAATATAAAGTTGGCTAAATATTTTCTAGGGACTCTAATCTATGTTTTTCAAAATTTTTCTATATTAATGACCCCACTCTACCCCTTAGACGGCTTGCGATTTCATAAAATTCATGGAGGAGGTTTTTAAGAACAAAATGAAGCTATGATGAAAATATTAAGTTGGCTAAATATTTTCTTGAGACTTTAATCTATGTTTTTCAAAAATTTTCTATATTAATGACCCCACTCTACCCCTTAGACGGCTTGCGATTTCATAAAATTCATGGAGGAGGTTTTTAACAACAAGATGAAGGTATGGTGAAAATATAAAGTTGGCTAAATATTTTCTAGGGACTCTAATCTATGTTTTTCAAAATTTTTCTATATTAATGACCCCACTCTACCCCTTAGACGGCTTGCGATTTCATAAAATTCATGGAGGAGGTTTTTAACAACAAGATGAAGGTATGGTGAAAATATAAAGTTGGCTAAATATTTTCTAGGGACTCTAATCTATGTTTTTCAAAATTTTTCTATATTAATGACCCCACTCTACCCCTTAGACGGCTTGCGATTTCATAAAATTCATGGAGGAGGTTTTAAGAACGAAATGAAGTTACGGTGAAAATATGAATTTGGCTAAATTATTCCTAAGGTCCCTAATATACATTTTTGTACTTTGGTCATTTACCCCACTCTACCCCTTAGACGGCTTGCGATTCCATAAAATTCATGGAGGAGGTTTTTAACAACAAGATGAAGGTATGGTGAAAATATAAAGTTTGCTAAATATTTTGTAGGGACTCTAATCTATGTTTTTCAAAATTTTTCTATATTAATGACCCCACTCTACCCCTTAGACGGCTTGCGATTCCATAAAATTCATGGAGGAGGTTTTTAACAACAAGATGAAGGTATGGTGAAAATATAAAGTTGGCTAAATATTTTCTAGGGACTCTAATCTATGTTTTTCAAAATTTTTCTATATTAATGACCCCACTCTACCCCTTAGACGGCTTGCGATTCCATAAAATTCATGGAGGAGGTTTTTAACAACAAGATGAAGGTATGGTGAAAATATAAAGTTGGCTAAATATTTTCTAGGGACTCTAATCTATGTTTTTCAAAATTTTTCTATATTAATGACCCCACTCTACCCCTTAGACGGCTTGCGATTCCATAAAATTCATGGAGGAGGTTTTTAACAACAAGATGAAGGTATGGTGAAAATATAAAGTTGGCTAAATATTTTCTAGGGACTCTAATCTATGTTTTTCAAAATTTTTCTATATTAATGACCCCACTCTACCCCTTAGACGGCTTGCGATTTCATAAAATTCATGGAGGAGGTTTTAAGAACGAAATGAAGTTACGGTGAAAATATGAATTTGGCTAAATTATTCCTAAGGTCCCTAATATACATTTTTGTACTTTGGTCATTTAACTTTTTTCCGCTTTTCTCACTTTATCTTACATATTAACACAGATGGCTTTTTATGATATTTTAGTTCATAAACCTTTTTTTATTAAAATTTTTTACACAAAATTATACGAAGATTTCATTTAGTCAATTTTTCTTTATTTTTATATATTAAATATATACATCCGACGCCACTGGTCATTTGGCGGCTGGACTGAAAACGGCTGCTGGAAATTGGCCGCTAACTTCACACCAGTCTGAAAACTGGATAATTACGGAATACGACTCCTGAAAAAAAGGTTACTCATATGTCACCAGAGCAACCTGTCGAAAATCATCGGTATCTCGGTGAGTCGGTGACTGTCAATGGTGACTGTGACAACCTGAATAATTTGTGTGTTTGATTGAAATGGATGTGATTATAAATTGTTAATATCACACCCAATCAATATTTTAAAGCCACATTCTTTTTTCATCTTTAATGATATCTTGGAATGTGGCCATTGTAACGCAATTATGGGAACACTAGCGTATATCATAGAAATCTAATTAACAACGAAACACAAATGATTCGTCAATTTTAAAAATATCAAAGTTCTGATGAAAACAAGGAAAATCTATGGACAAAAAAAAGACTCTAGTAGTAATACTGTTTGTTCAGTTTTATGGTCTTCAAATGATAGTGATGGTTGTTCAGGGATGCAGACTTATGCTTATACTACTGTTTGTTCAGGAAATGAAACTGTTGAATATACTGGAGAATCCAGGAACCCCACAAGTTATGAAAATCAGGCTTCCTGGACTTATGATAAAATAAAATTATTATTAATACAAATATATTGTCACATAAGTACAAATTCTCCTCCCCAATATTGACTAAAACGAAGGTTTGCGATACAATTTCGAGTGAAAAGTGTGGTGAAAAGTGAAAAAATGTAATGAGAAGTGGAGGAACATTAAAAAACTAGTTTGTGAAAAAAATAAAACTGGCAGTGCTCCAATAACTTGGACATGTTTCAATGATCTTCACGACATTTATTTCAAAAATCCTCAATTCACTCCTATTGCTACTACTTAGAGTAGTATTAGAAAGTACCCAGTACAGGATGGAACCAGGGAGAATGTAGCAGAGAAGAATTTATCCCCAGGAGAGTAACCTATATTGGCAATATCTGCCTTAGAAACAAAGAAGGCATGATGAAAAAATGGCATTGAAAACAGAAATGTTCCAGTGTTTCCAGGAGAACTCCAAGAAAAGGAAGCATGATGACAATTAAAGATGGCTGGGGAGTTTCTTTGATATTGAGACTTTTGTTTTTAAATATTTGTGATACATTTTGAAGTTTAAAGTTTTTAGTTTAATTTTTTTGTAGAATGTGGTGTTATAAATACCATGACGAAGTCAAAAATAATTCCCTTCAAAAAACTCTTCCATTCTACGAAAATAAATAAACTTGAAAAACTGAATATTTTCCAAAATGCTGTTTTTGACAAGTGAAGATTGACCTGCGTTTCGTATATAAAACGGCATACCTGTCAACCATTACCGCATGGTTTACCAACTTTGGAAACGGAACATAGCTTTGGTAATATGGACCAGTCCTAAGTTAAGTCTAGTCAGTAGTCGTCGATAAGTTAAAGAATTTGAGATTATTCTATCTGTCTATTATTTTTTATTATTTTTTATTATTACGTTTGTAGTTGCCGACTTCGTGTCAGTTTATTGTACAGTTAAGTGCACCCTCGGTAGAACAAAAACCTAGCGGCTTTAGGACCCTCTCAAGTGTAAACCGAACCCTTTACCTTCCCCAAGTTTCAGTACTCGTGGAAGTGATAGCTCTTCCACCGTTGAACCGAAAATTTCTGCAAAAGACGAAAAGGTTCATTACTGATAGTATTCTGTATCTGTATCTGTAGAGTAGGAAGGGTGAGTATAGACCCACAGCACTTAGGCCACAATATGGCCTATTGTACATCCTCCCTAGGAGCCGCCCTCCTAGAACATTGTCCATCCTGCCTTATCCAGGAAGGGAGACAGGTCACCAGGGGACATCTCCTTAATGTCGGCAGGTGTAGGCCAAGACTCACCGAACACACACTCTCTTATCGACGATAGCTCCGGACATTCACATGACATGCCTGACAGTTTCATCTTCCTGTTCACACCTCCTGCATAGAGGTATGTCCACTAGCCCCATAATATGGAGGTGTTTCCTTAGTTGACAGTGTCCAGTCAGAAATCCCACTGTTAAACGTAGGTTCTTCCTGGTCATCGCCAAATATTTATTCGTATCCAGCTTCTCAGGGTCGCCCAGGGTAATCCTGGCAAAACTGCATCCTTTGGTTTCATCCCATCTCTTCAGGGATTGAGTACGGGTGTAACGTTTGGCTAGTTCCGCAATTGTCGAAGTCGTCAAACCATGGGTGTCGCCTGGTCCCAAAATTTTCAGTCCAGCCGCCATCCTGGCCAGAGAGTCAACAATACGGTTACCTTTGCTCCTGTCGTGCCCTTTTACCCACCTTAGTACGATATTATTATCTACCGGGGCGTTGGCTAAATCTTGGTGGCACTCTAGTGCTAACCCTGAGATAAAGCGTTGTCTATTCAAGGTTAATAGGGCTTGTCTACTGTCAGTGCAGATTATTATGTTTTTGCCAGAAATTTCTTTTCTGGTTATCTCTTTTGCGGCGATTGAGATACCAGCCAGTTCTGTTTGAACCACGCTGGTATTTTTTCCCATTCCCCATTTAATCCTTAGGCTAAGTGATCTGGAGTAGACTCCACACCCTGATCCTTCCTTGTTTTTTGAGCCGTCTGTGTATATGCGTATTGCATTTGCAGCATCCGCCTCAGTGTTCTGTTTTATTTGTATTTTGTAGGGTTTATTAAATACAAACCTGGGTTCAATTGCGTCACCGGCCGCCTGTAGCAGAGGCACCGCAGTGAGTGCCTCCCTCCACAGGCCCAGCCTCAGTTGACCCATTCCTACCTCGGGGTTTACACCAGCCGTGCGCAATCGTAGCATGGCCATTAGCGCAACCTCCTTGACGTGCAGGTCGAGAGGTGTCAGACCAGTAACCAATTCCATTGCCGCGGTTGGTGTTGTTCTCATGGCTCCTGTGATGTTCAGACAAGCCATTCGTTGTATTTGATACAGTTTTTGGATAGCCGTTGCTTGTAGAGTTTTAGGTCCCCATGCAATAGCTCCGTACGTTAGCATAGGTCTTATCATTGCTGTGTAGATCCAGGTGACTACACGGGGCGAGAGACCCCATGTGCGTCCCACTGTCCTCCGACACTGCTCATAGGCCACATATGCTCTTTTTGCTCTGTTCTGAATGCATGCTGATTTGGATGAAGTGGATTGTGGACTAAGACTTCATCTCTTATATACCGCTCGCACAGCTTCTCCATTGTTTTCAAAAAGAATGATGTGAGGCTGATTGGTCGGAATGCTTTTGGTAAGGTGTAGTCCATCCTTCCTGGTTTAGGTATAAACACCACTCGTACTTCTCTCCACTTACCGGGAACATACCTCAGAGCTAATGAGGCTCTGAATATTCCGACCAGGTGCGGCATAAGAATATCCAATCCCCACTGTAGTAGGGCTGGTCTTATACCGTCAGGTCCTGGTGCTTTGAAGGGGGAAAAGCCTGATAGTATTGTAACGATTTTAAGAAAAATCAACCGTTCCCTTTTTTGTGCGGGTCAGTATAAGCATATAAAAGAAACCGATTTATATGATACAAAAGTACCAGAATGGTTTTATCTATATCCGACCCGGTATTACGACACTTATGGACCTAGGGTTATATTTAAAATATCATATTTTAGGAAAAACGTCCTTTACAAGCATTCTTTTTGCGCTTTAACTAAAAAAATACGTTACAACATTAACATCGTCACGACATCTGCTCCTGATTTATTTTCGTTGTGTAGCCCCTGCGATAAATCACTTTATATAAGTTGCTTTTAGTCATGTATGAAAAAAGCCATAAAATGAAATACTTCCACCGAACAACTTTGACAAATTTTTGCCGGAAATTGATTGGTTTTGCTTTTTGTGAAGCTTTAAAACTTCATCAATAAATGAAAAGCACGGTTAATGCGTATTTGGAGAAAATTTATTTACTGTTTACCATAAGATATAAATCAGAACTACTTATTTACTATTTTTCTATTAAATTTTATAAAGTTTAAACAAAGCACCGTAAATCAAAGCTTTTTTCATTTTTATTTCAGTGAGGATCTTTTGAAACGAGTTTTCCATCGTCAATCATAATTGTTCAGCACGCAGGGAGCTTGAGTTCATGTTTTACATTACTAAACAATTAAAGTTAAACAATTTAAAATACCTTAACTTAACCCCATAAAACACAGACCAATTGTAGTCGTAGTAATTCGCAGTTCTTTCGTCCTAAATAGATTTACTTGAAATTTTAATAGAAGGTAGCCCAAAGATTAAAATAAGTATATAATGAACTGAAGGGAACCAAAGCCTTGGGATTGCAACCCCATCTGGGGGGTGGATATTTTTTATTAAATTTTAACCATGGGAATCGATTGAAAAGGTGATTCTAAGCAAAAATGTTCTATACACTTTTTTGGAAAACTATAAACTACGCTTTTTTAACCTACTTTCTTTAAGCTGATTTAACTCATACAAATATGTCATCATCACTGACACCGCATCAATCGAATCTCGGAACTGTATATAATTATTTCTGTTCTATGGTATAGTTTTGAGTTCTCTGATTATTAAACTTGATAAGCCTCGACTTTTTGTACAAAACCGAGGAAAATGATTCAACAATAATGTGTTAGTACTTAAAAGTTTACTATGGCTGAAAATCTTTTTACTGCCACTATTAGATTGTCTAACAACTGTTAGCCGAACTACTGGAACTGTAAGATATATTTTGTCTAAATTATTACTGTAGCAGTAACATTTTTTATTGCAAAAGTTAGAAATCAAATACCTAATATTTAAATTAACATAACAGTACACCTTTCTTACTGCATCAGTAATTTTTAATATTACCGCAGTTACACCATTACCAGTAATAGTTCTCTAATCATCATCGTAAAACACGCGAAGTGAATCTGCAAAATAGTAATATTTTTCGAACTATGGTCGTAAAATAGTTTTGCACAATATCCCAAGAAACCTTAGGGTTAATGGCGAAATTAGTCGGCTAGTCAACCGGGAAAAAATTTGGTCGTTAGTGCACGTGCAGTACAAATATTATTGTTTATTGGCAGTTTTGGTGGATGCTTTTATTAAAAAATGGTTCAATACATAAACCATTTAGTGGATACATTCCTGGATAAGTACCAACATACTGTTATACAGGGTGTCCCGAAACGAATGGTAATAAATTATAACACAGATTCTGGGGTCAAAAATATGTTGATTGAACCCCACTTACTTATATACAAAAGTGCACAAAAAAAGTTACAGGATGCAAAATTTAAAAAATTAAATCAAATCTTTTAACATTACTCTAAAACGGTTTAACCTTAGTGTATGAAAATTTATAGGAAATACTGGTAGAGAATACCCAATAAATTGGAAACAGTTGCATTCAATTATTTTCATTTATTATGGATTTTCAGAGGGTATCAACACCCCTTTCATCCTCCAACTGTTTTCAGGGCTATAATTTAACAAAATATGAACCTCCACTGGAATCAAATTTCTATTCTTAAACTTTTGTGCCTTTCTGTATTTCTTTGTAAATAGTTTAATATGGAATATTCAGCCACCCTTTAAAATGCCAATTTCAATATTGAATATTTTAACTACATTTTAACAAATATTAAAAACATCTTAAACGGGGTACATTATATATCATTTTTACAAAATGATCTCCCAATTTGCTTAGAAAATGTCCCATTAGCAAATAGACGAAAAATATATTTTATGCAAGATGGTGCGTCACCGCATTTTAGTTACTCCGTTAGAGCTTCTTTATTTCGAGAATATCCAGGACGTTGGATTAGAAGGGGTCCGGATGCACCAATTGAATGGCCACCGCGAGGTACATGTTTGAATCCATTAGATTTTTGTTTCTGGGGATATATAGAAAATGTTTATTTTGTGGAAATAACTAGTGAAGATCAACTGAGGCATGGAATTTCACAAATTGCTAACGAATGTCGACAAAAATATTTAATTTTTCAAAATATTCGGTATTCCTTGTTGAAACGATGTAGAACTTGTATACAGGAGGGAGGAGGTCATATTGAACACTTGTTGAGCTAAGGCAAATATCTTGTTTGTTCTGTATCTGTAATTCTGGAAGGGTGGGTCGCCCCACAGCACTTAGGCCACATTTGGCCCATTGTGCGTCCTTCTGAGATTGAGCCTAACCTATTGGCTCGTCAACCATCATACCTGTTTAAAGTAGGTGATGACGTCGCCTGTAGGCAGCTCCCTCAAGTTGGCATGTGTTAGCCAGTTCTCGCCGAATACAGAAAGTCTTGTTAGAGAGAGTGCCGGACAGTCACAAAGGACATGCTCAACTGTCTCATCCTCTTGTTCACATCCTCTACATAGTGGGCTGTCAGATAAACCCAACCTGTTTAGATGTTTTCGTAAATGACAATGGCCAGAAGTATACCTGTGACCAACCGCAGGTCCTTTCTGGTCATGGCCACGTATTTCTTGGCTGCTTTGCTATTCGGATATTTCAGAAGTTCCTTGGATAGTAAGCAACCTTTTTCTTCGTCCCATCTTCCCCTGAATTTGTCAAGGGAGCGTTCCTTTACTAGGTCAACCACCGCTGATGCCGGCAAGCTGACAAGACTACCGGGTCCCAAGAGCCTTTGGGAGGCAGCTTTTCTAGCCAACGAGTCAGCTATGCGGTTGCCTTTAGAAATTCCATGACCTTTTATCCAGCCTAGAGTAACCACATTGTTGTAGCAGGCTTCCGTAAGGGCCATGTGACATTCTAATACTAGTCCTGATGTGATCCGTGGCCTATTCAGGGCTAATAGTACTTGTCTGCTGTCCGTAAGGATACGGATGTTTTTGCCAGTGATTCGTCTTATGGTAATCTCTTTTGCGGCTATGGAGACGGCAGTTAGCTCTGTCTGAGCTATACTTGCATTACAACCCATTGCCCATTTTATATTTAGGTTTAGGGATCTGGAGTAAATTCCACATCCTGAACCTTTATTTGTCCTAGATCCATCGGTGAAGATACATATAGTACCTGTCGCCAATGCATTTTGAGCGTTGTCATGAATGATTATCTTGTAGGGCCTGTGAAAGGCATATCTTGGTGAAATCGATTCTGTATTAGCTTGTAGCATTGGAAGCTCGTTTATAGCTTCGCGCCACAAACCACACCTCGACTTACCAGATTCTGCTACAAGTTGTGTACCAGTAGAGCGGAGCCGTAGCATGGTCATCAAAACCACCTCCTTGATATATATATCAAGTGGGGTGAGACCGAGGATCACCTCCATCGCTCTAGTTGGTGTAGTTCTCATACCTCCTGTTATGTTAAGGCATGCTGTTCTTTGTATATGGTCAAGTTTGCGGACGACTGTCAACTGGTTTGTTTTTACTCCCCAGGCAATCGCGCCGTAGGTTAGCATAGGTCTTATGATTGCAGTGTAGATCCACTCCGTGACCCTTGGTGACAAACCCCAGGTACGACCAATGGTTCTTCTACACTGTTCATAGGCAATATATGCTTTTTTGACTCTGTTTTCCAGATGAGAGTTCCATGTTAACTTGCTGTCAAAGGTGATCCCTAGATATTTCACCTCTGCAGAGAAGTTTAATTCAGTTTTTAGGAGTTTTGGAGCCCGAAGGTTCACAAGCCTCCTTTTCTTTGTGAACAGGACCATCTCTGTCTTCTGTGGGTTTAATGACAGTGAGTGATCCTTGCACCAGCTTTCTATGATATTGAGGGCCTCTTGCATTCTAGCACAGAGTGTTTCCTCGAACCTTCCTGTTTGCAGAATCACTAGGTCATCTGCATAAGCAATAGTGTAGAAGTTCTCACTGCTCAGGCGGTTGAGTAAGGAGTCTAAGACCAAGTTCCACAGTAGAGGTGAGAGCACCCCTCCCTGTGGACATCCTTTGACAACCAGGCCTCTTATAGTGACATCTTCCACGCTCATTATTATTGCTCTCTGGGAGAGCATATTGAATATCCATCCATTAACTGTCTGGGGAATGCCCCTTTCAGTAATAGCATTGGTTATTTTAGGGAAAGTGGTTTTGTCAAACGCACCTTCGATGTCAATAAATACGCCCAAGGTGGACACTTTCTTGTCCAGCGATCTTTCGATGCGGCCGGCCACAAGGTGGAGTGCCGAATCTGTAGATTTCCCTGGGGTGTATGCATGCTGATTTGGATGTAGTGGATTACTCGTAAGCACTACATCTCTTATGTACCTTTCACATAGCCTCTCCAAAGTTTTCATTGTCAACGATGTGAGGCTGATGGGTCTGTATGCCTTTGGGATGGAGTGGTCCAATCTTCCTGGTTTAGGTATAAAGACCACCTTGACCTCTCTCCAACCTTTAGGAATGTACCTCAGTGCCAAAGAGGATCTGAGGATTCCTACCAGGTGCGGCATCAACACCTCCAGGCCCCACTTATCTTGTTTGTTTATAAATTGTAACTTAATAATAAAGATGTTTTTAATATTTGTGAAAATGTAGTTTAAAGATTCAATATTGAAATTGGCCGTATTTTCTATAATAAAATATTGACAAAGAAATAGAGAGAGATACAAAAATTTAAGAAGAGACGTTTGATTCCAGTGGCAGTCCATATTTTGTTAAATTATAGCCCTAAAAAAGTTGGGGGGTTGAAGGGGTGTTGACCCCCTCAGAAAATCCATAATAAATCAAAAGAATTGATTAAGAATAATAAAAAAACTCTTCGTTTCAACGTAACTTCCAAGTTTATTTGAAAAAATATGTTTTAAATTACAATGACAGCCTTAATAATACCTAAACATTAGGTAATAGCTACAAACAAACAAATTGTAACTTAAATATCAATCTGACGATGCTTCTTAGCGAAACGGCCGTCATTGTAATTTAAAACATATTTTTTTAAATAAACTTCGTTGAAACGAAGAGTTTTTTATTATTCTTAATAAGATGGACTTCCAAAAAGTAAGAGTTAGTACAATAAATTTAACAAAAGAATTGAATTCTACTGTTTCCAATTTATTGGGTATTCTCTACTAGTATTTCCTATAATTTTTTATACATTAACGTTAAACCGTTTTAGAGTTTTTAACTTTAGCACCCTGTAACTTTTTTTGTGTGCACTATTGTATATAGGTAAGTAGGGTTCAATCAACATATTTTTGACCGCAGAATCTGTGGTATAATTTATGACCATTATTTTCAGGACACCTTGTATATAAAAAAGGTTTTGGCTCTAGAGCACACTCCAGGCACAGAAAATTAGGGTTTACATTTTACAATTATGTAAGTAGGTTACACTTGTTACACTTAAGAAGAAAATTCAGAAAGTGCATAGGTTACAGTATTTTTGGTTTTATTTTGCTTTTGAAAACTCATAAATTTCTCCAATCCTCAAAATTTCATATTAATTTTAATGTACATTAAAAACATGTTATATATTTATTTTTATATTGAAACTGGAGGAGGATATATTGAATAAATATTTTTTGTTTACTTAGTGTTTCTTACATAATTATTTAGTATTGTTATTTATGATAGTCATTATAATTCTTGAATAGTTGATATTATCAAATATTTATTAAAGAATGGCGATTTGAGAATTATTTATAAAAGTTGTCCGTGACTTATTGGTATATGGTAAACGTCACTCAACAGATAAGATTATTTTTGAAAAGTTCATAAAGTTTGCGTAAAACTGGAAATAAAAGAGAAAAAAACTTAAATGTTTTTACATTTTATGGGGTCTCAGAACAACCGAAACTTTTTGTCAAGATTGATATTTCCACAACAACTAATATTTACACATCTTTTACCTAAAGGATACGCAATCTGTGGATACACTGTATAATGGAAAGAATATTATTTGCAAGTTTTAGTTTCGTCATCTCAAGTTTTGACTTTAAAGTTATAGTTTCGGTTTTATAACTTATTTGTAATTTCTCTGTGTAAAATAAATTTGTTAGATCAGCATAAAAAAATTGTTTTTAAAAAAAAAGTTTCTATTATCACGAATTTAACTTAGATACAAAGTCCTTATGATTAGTTATTTATATTATAATATGCTAAATCTAGTAACAATAAATTAGTTTTATTTTCGACATAATCATGAACGTTAAGAAAACAGTTCTTAAAAGGTTTTTTTATAAGGTCTTATTACTGTAATAATCATTTTTGTCGTAAAAATTACCTTATAGTTATATTTGTATCTAGCAAATGGTTGCTTATACCTTTTTACAATGTTCTTAATAATTACGAATTTTACCCAGATTGGTGGTTTTAAACATAGCGCTATATTAGCACAGGAAATGAAGCATTTCACCTCACAATTCTTTGGTCCTGCATGAATTGCGGTAGGTAGCTAATCCAACTAGAGGGTGGAAATTTTTATTACATTTTTATTACAGAAATCGATTTAAAAAGTGATTCTAAACAAAAAATGTCTTATACATATTTTTTGAAAAACTAATATTTTTTAAGTTATTAGCTATTGAAAGTAACAATTTTTAGATGAAAAATTCAACGTTTTTAATCGGGCTTTCGCAAATAACTCGTGCAAAATTATTGCTTTCAAAAAAAATTCTGTTTTTATCTTTTCTACGACCATTAAGAAGCGAAATACGGCGTATTAATGACTAGGTTTTTTCTTCAAATTTAAAATTTGATAGATTTAAAGTCAAATACCCGGAACATGCTCCAGTTTTTTAGAAAAACTAATACAATCTTCTTTAAATAACAAAATTAAATTTCTTTAATAAAAGTCTTAAGCATTGAGTTAGTTATGATAAAAATAAGGTCAGTATCTAATTTTTTATAAGAAAAAATCGATTAAAACAACCCACTAAACACCCCCCTAAATTAAATTGACCTTCAGACTTCTGCAATCCTCTTTAAACATGTGTAATTAATACGTCTAGGTTTAACCAATTTAAAATGCATAGTTTTAGTAAAATTAGAGCCTAAACTGAAAAACAATTTGCACAGTTTTATATTTTTTATTAAAAACTTCCACCTATACTTTTTTACCAATAAAATGCCTTAATTTTATCTAGTTACTATGGCAACTAAAAAAAATTTCCGGAAATTTTTTTATGCCGCCTCGATATTTAAGTGGAAATTTTTTGACAGCTGAAACCATAGAGAACGTTGAAACCTCAATGTACAGGCCATAGACAAATAAAAATATATTATATTTTTCTATGGTCCAGACGTTTAGGGCCGGTTTATCAATTACCAATTTAGGTATCGGTGAGATAAAACTAACTAGCAGATAAAGTTCCAGTTTGTTCGGAAGCGGTTTATCAACTTGTTTTTATTCTCTAGTTCTTGAGTACGAAAGAAGGCCGTATACAGTTAGGGAAAGAGTAGACACCTTCGATAAGTGGGATGACCAGGATTTTCATGCAAGATTTAGGATGACAAAAGAGACTGTTCTGTCAATATTAGAACTCATTGAGGATTCACTTGAGTTATGTACTGATAGGTAGGTGATTTTCGATTTTCAGGTTGTATCATACGTTTTTTTTATTCTAGATGACATCTTTATGTTTATTTGCAATTTTTAATAGCAAATTTCTCTCATCTGCTTTGAAATTGCATCCTCTCTTCTTAGTCGTACTAGTACTTTCCATTTTTCACTTTGATCAAACCCAAGTAAATTAGACTCACCAAAAAACTTCGGAATCAAAACAAACCAATTCTTCCGCATAAAGTGAGGTTATATAATAGACCTTAACCTCCAGATATCGACCTAACTGTCAGTTGAAAGTTACAGATAAATAAAAATTAAATGTCCAATGTCACAAAGTTTTATTAAGTGTAAGTAATATGTAAAGTTGTTAACATCTACTAGTTTTGGCTTTTTGAGAAGCCATCATCAGGTTAAAATACAAACAAGTTTTACAATATAAGAAAAGAGATTATAACAATAAGGCTCATACCTAAAATGTATATATGATACAATTGTAAATTCAGGCAGCTTACATTTTAAGAGTTAAGCTTGTGGGTAAGAGAAATGTTATAATAATATGACAATGAAAAGAAAAATTAAAAAAAAATGTTAACTAATTAATATAATGTGTAATAAGGTCTAATGTAAGTAAGAGAATTTAAGTTAAATGAACTAATATAGTTTCATGATTAAAAGGTAAAAAGTTAGGAGGTAAAAATTCATCCGTCAGAGAGACGTCGTGATAAAAGGAGTGGGAGTGGAAGCTAAATTACTTGTAAACTCATATACCCAAAGGACTGAGCCTAGAGAAATGAAGACCGGAAGAAAAGGAGGTTAAAAATCTTTAGGAGAAGTTACATCACTTAAAAAGTTTCGAAGAACAGGAGGCTGATAATCTTCTAAAGAAGTGACATCAAAAGAAAAGAAATCATCATAGTGGTGGTGTTTGACCGTGAGTAACAGTATAAACACAATATACGTAACGTGAGACGCATGTAAAGCATGGAACAATAAATTTAATACCACCAATTATTCCTGGAATTTTTCTTTCGAGCTCGAATATTTAAAAAAATATATTCTTCAATTCTTTTTGGACAAGTAAGGGATAAATCCCATCTGGTCCAGGGAACTTAGGTTCGTTAAATTTGTTTAAGGTCCATCTAATTTTATTGGGGCTGATTATAACTGTGGCAAGTTTCCAGTCAATCGGAGATGAAGCTACTGCCCTCACCTCGCTTGGCTTATTATTGACAACTGATTGATCAAAAATTTGAACTGCAGGAAAATGTATCTGGGTAAGCAATGTTAAGCTTTCCTGTAGTGACTTCATCCAAGAGTCATCTGGTTTTTCCAGAAAGCCTACTTGCCCAGCAGTACTTTCCTTTGCTCTTTGTGGATTCTAGAACATTGGGGAGTCTTTGTTATCTCCTCACAAAACTTCCTCCGCGCATTTATTTTAGCTTTACGGATTTCTATATTGTACTGCGTGAGTTTTGATTTATACTGATCCTATTCTTGTATGGTTTTAGTTGTTTTAAAAATAATCAGTTCGTTTTTTTTAATTCCTGTGTGTGTATTGAATTTTAATGTCAAATTTTTCAATATCTTATTTTAGATCCTCTCCGTATACATAATGGTTGTGCTTTCCACCTTCAGTTCTTTGTTCTTCATTGATATATGGTGGAGTTTTATCCACGCCTTTAGAACGCTCTTATAAACTTACAGGTCGGGACAAAAATACCGAAAAGAGAAATTCTATTAACATAAAACGAGATTCTCCCCTGGATAGTATCAAAAAAAATAACTTTTTTATTAAACTCATCAAAATAACTTCGGGTTTAATAAGAGATGTAAATTTTCCAGTCGTTTTATTGAAGGGAACCTGGAATAAATTCAATCCTGTTCTCGGGTGGGGTGCTTAAAATATTTTTATGAGCCATTTTGTATTGTTAGGTATATAAAGAATCGTAAAAACTGAATGATCTTCAAATTTTAAACGATAAAAGTAAGATCCTTGTAGTCGTAATAAACAGATTCCCGCTCGAAGTAAGATTAAGGTTTTTTTTGGAGAAATTATTTATCCTTTAATGATAATAGTCGATTTTATTTAGAATTTAATGGCAAATAACTGTTTCGCAACGCTTTAAAAGTAATAAAAATGTTTATCTTAGTTAAGTAATCTGTTTGTTGTACGGGAAGGTCAACAAGATGTGTTGGGCCGGATTATGTTGGGCCCAAAATGAGGCCTCTTAACAATTTATAAAAAGAAATAATTTAAGACCAGCTTTCTATGTAGATGACCTCGAAATACACACATCGGAAAAGCCTAGGGATATTTTTAAAAATCAATGTCAGTTTTTCTTTACTTAATTTGGGAAAAAAATAATACTAGTTTAATATCAATTAATGTTTATTTTTACATAAAACCAAACCATTTATTTAAAAAACATGGTGAAACTCCGATTTCCTCGCTTTTCAACCAGTTTGTCACATTAAGTGCATCATCATGCATAAAGTTTTTACCCACTGATCCTACAAATGTGTGCACAATAGGACGAAAAATGTACCGTGTCTAAATACGGTATCCGCCAAAATAAACAGTACCAAAACAGAGAGTGCTGTGTAGTTGTTTACGTTCCATTTTCAAATCAATTGGTGGTTATCCATACCGTATTTAAGTTGGACAACGACTAAATGCTGCGGACAAATGTGCAAGAGAAATTTACTGTGGTCGCATGTTGAGTTTAATTTATGAAGATCCCGAATTTTTGGAAAACATTATGGTTTTCAGACGAGAGTCACGTTCATCTTAGCGACTATATTAATCGACAAACAACCAAATTCCTTGGATTTGAACGTCCTGATGTCATTGTAGAGAAACCACTTCACAGTCTTCGAGTTTAGTTGAAGATGATAATTAGAATCCATTTACTCTCAACCAATAACGTTATAGAGAAAAAATTATTATACCTTTTGTGAGAGATCTAAATAACTTTTGCCGTGCACGAAATCTACAGTTTCGCACACAATGGTTCCAACAAGATGGTGCAACGAGCCATACAGCTGTGCGCACCTTATACTTACTCCGTCAGTATTTCGATAATAGAATAATTTCTTGGGGAACAGACTTCGAATATCCTTCTCATTCACCTGATCTGACGCCACCTGACGCATACATTTGGGGCATAATGAAGGAAAAAATATTTAATTCGGAAAATCCGCCGGCGAATATTGCCGAACTACGGGAAAGAATACAAAATATTTTTCAGCAGTTCCATCAACCACTTTTTATAAATATGTTTATTGACTTACAAAATCGATAGGAAGCTTGTTTGCGTCGAAATGGTGAACACTTTGAACATTTACATTAAAGAAATTAATAATTAATTTTTATTTTTATTTTCGGTATTTTATTTTGGCGGATACTGTACAATTGACCTAGTAGGAAGGAATCAGGAATAATGAGATTGGCCCTGCTCCTATAATTATTCCACCCCATACCATGATTGTGCCACCTGTGTATCTGCTCACTTCTTGAACATATCTTAGTTTTACATTTCCAGATCGATGTCACACTCTTGTTCAACAAGAGTCTGGGTGAAAACCAAACCTAGGTTCGTCACTGAATAAAACTGTAGCCTAATATTGAGTATTCCAATGCTGAAATTTTTGACACCATTAGAGTCTTGAAGCGCGATTGCCTCTACACAGAGGTAGGCATCTTAGAGGCTGTCTATTGAACAAGTTGGCTTCATGATGCTATTTCACACTGTATCCAGACCAATACTTAAGTCTTTGTAAAGTCGTAACTAACTCAGGAGCAGTTATTGTTGGTTGCCTCCCAGTTGTTATAAATCCATCTTGAGTTGCTGTTGTAGAGCGTCCTCTTTCTGGATGTTGCTCTGATAACGCTGTGAGACTCACCAATACTCTCAATTTTTTGAACAAGCTAACCATGCAGCTTTAAAAGCAAACAAGCAATAGGCGCGGTATTGTCTATTTTGTCGAAATCCAAATCTTATAATTTAACCCCTACAACTTTAAATATTATTACAAAATTTTACGTAAAAGAAATATAATAAATAGGTTGTTGCAAATTGAAAAGCATTGTGTAACTATTAGGTACCACAAAAATGGTACAAAATCATGTTTTCTAATTTTCAGCATTTTTTTTTATTCTTTAAGAAATTTATTATTTTAAATATATACTCGATGAAGTAATAACCACGAAAATATTCTTAATGCGTTTTAGAGTAATACGAAAGATATTACACTTGCCAACTACAAGATCAAATTTAAAGCTTATGGAACTTTTCTGAAATGGTTTTATTTGTTTGGTAATCCAAAACTGAAACTGGAAACTTTCCAACCGAGATACATAAATAATGATGGTTATGTTATAAGCTGTAATAATCGGAAGCCAGTAGTGGCTCGAGTTTTTAATAGGTAAAATAAAGGATTAAATATTAAATTTTTACTTATGGGTGGTCTAAATGTTTTCGATATAAGACTGCCAGAAAATGTTTCTTTCCACATAGTGTTTTTGTAATTCGTTCTTTAAAAATAAGTCGCTAGGATGAAGATTTGGTAAGTAAGGTGGATGATCCAGGGGTATAAATTGTAATTCACGGTACTTGACCATGCCACACCCTGAGGTAGGAGTGACAAGTTTTTCATAATGACGTTTTTCTGCAATGTTTGCCTTTAATTTGTCAAATTTGCTTTCGCAATGGTTTTCGTTTTCTAAAATAACTTTAAAATAAGTCAGCACTAATCTAGCAGAAAAACCCCTTTTACCTTTTTTTGGAACCGATTCCCCTTCTGCACTCCATTGAGAATGTGTTTTTGTTTCGGTCGTATTATAGTGTATAGTGTTTTTCAAGAAGAATTTTTGACTGCAGTTAAGCTACCTGAGGCAATCTCATTATGTATGACAAATTTAACCATAAACATCCTAGAGTAGCTGATTAGTTGAGGGGACCAGATTATAATAATTTAAAAAAGGCAAAGCAGATGCAATTTTAAGCTTTTTTGGTCAAATTTGTCAGTTTTCATTTTTTCTCTCTTTAATTGTATTTAATACCTAATACGTTGTTAATATGCTTTATCATTCTAATAAATACGAATATATATCTATAAAATAATATTATGTGGCGTCCGTGAAGAAACAATAATACTCCGGCGAAGAAATTGTAAAAACTACATATAACTCCTTACTGAATAGAGACAATGTTTGCACGCATTCAACTCCCAATAATCCACCATTTTAGGTTAGGTTAGGTTTAATGTCAGCGGGGCGTTTCCTACCCCTCCACCGCGGCCAAACTAGGGCCTATTGTGGCTCACCCCTAAGGGTCACAATTCGCCATCCAGTCTGCACTTCTTTCGAGTGGCTAAGCCCTGGTATATTCTTCCAGTGCAGAAGGGTTTCCCTCGCTGCCAGCTGGAGATAATGTCCTTGGCAGTACTTTTTGCTATGCCAAGGAATGGTTCCGGTCCAATAAAAGCGGACTCAATTCCCTTTTTTGCCAGAGTGTCAGCGCTTTCATTGCCCTCCATTCTCGCATGCCCTGGAACCCAGAGTAGCGTTACTTTGTTATTTGCTCCAAGGTTATTAAGGGATTCGATACAGCTCCACACCAGCTTTGAATCAACATCAGCTTTGCACATGTAAAATAATTTTATAAATATTCCTTACCAATCATAACCAAAAATACGAGCTTTTTCTCCGAACGACAAAGAGTAGTAGGAATAATAAAAAACTCTTCGTTTGAACGTAACTTCCAAGTTTATTTGTAATTTAAAACCTAATTTTTTCAAATAAACTTTAGAAGTTACGTTCAAACGAAGAGTTTTTTATTATTCTTAATAAGATGGACTTCCAAAAAGTAAGGGTCAATGCAATAAATTCAACAAAGAGTAGTGTTAGTCGTTCTATGAATACCCACGATATATATGTATAAACTTCATTAACCAAACTTCTAAAGTTAGGTTATTTAAGAACTTTCACATTTTACAATTACAATTAGTGGTAAAAGTTTGGATATTGCAAAGTACTAATTGTAAGTATAAGTGGAAACACTAATTTAAAAGTTGTGAATGATCATATTGTTACTCATATGCCAAGCTTTTACTAATTATTCTAAGTAGGTACTAATTTTAATTGTAATTTGCTGGTTGTGAATAAAGCTTTAGACTTCTCCCAATCACCTTTTTCCTAAAAGTTAGCTTTCGGATCTTGTAATGTAAATAACTATTTTAGTGATGAACACACTTTTACAAGTAAAGTAGTTTTTAACTGTAGAAGTCATATTTGTCATGAAACTTACCAAAAAATCCGAAAATGCATGACTGCAAATTCTATTTACATACTTTAAAACCACAAAGTTTATCGAAGAAATCAAAGAAACAAATTATTTGTCAAATAAATTGAAGATATTAATACATGTTTTTTTATTTTTAAATTGTGTTCTGTTAAAAAGTTCTGTTAAAAGAAATGGGTTATAAGCAGGCAGCTAATTTATCGATAAGAATAACATGTTAAATTAGTTATTGTAATATTAAAGATAATCGAGAAATAAAATAAAACTAATTAATTTATTTATATATTCATTAAGAAAATACTCATTAATTTTTAACTAGGAATCACGTCCTTAAATTTTTTGCAATTATTTTGACTCACCATGTAGATTTTATAAATATATTAATGCCAATGTACTATAATGTTAACGTACTAGATTTTTTTGTTACTGTAGTCTAAGAAAGCAACTCAGTACGTTTATTTTATGTATTCATTATGTTTTTAGCGCAATAGTTACTGACTCATATGAATTTACTATTCGAATTCACAAATTGTATCATCAAGATGGGTAAATTTTAAAGGCATTTATGTTAAATAAGCAATAAAAAAATTGGATATTTTAAATATTATTTTAATAGAAACAACTCGACAACTTCTTATTCTATGGTATTAAAAGAAAGTTACGAAGAATAGTAGTTTATAGATAATAGTATGTAGATGGCGAGTAATTGCGTACGGATAAGTCACTTTACGCGCGTATTAGGAATAGGTACTACTTTTTCTACTAGCGTTCAAAAAAACCCAAGAGTTGTAACATTCTTTTCGTTTACCCCAACTTCAAGAATTTCGCTGGACAGGAGACACCCTTAAACAAATAGCCACACATAGGAAAGTTTCCTTCTTCCATTTGAGACTTCGACCAAGCAGCGTTTTTTAATAATTCACAGTATCTTATCTCAATTGCTGTAGTAAGCACAACTGCTAGGATATCACTAAAATACATGCTAGACTGCAGCCACGAGTAACTAGTAAGTGACCGCTAAGGCACTATTAAGAATACCTTCCAATAAGTCCGTATATGAAATTTATGGTACTAACCCTTACTGTGTGAAAGTTCATCTTATTCAGAACAATAAACAACTAAAAGGTTGAATTAACTTCCACTATTTATTCTATAAATACTTTAAATGCAATGACAGCCGTTTCGCTATCGGAATAGCATCGTCATTGCATTTAAAGTATTTATAGAATAAATAGTGGAAGTTAATTCAACCTTTTAGTTGTTTATTGTTCTGAATAAGATGAACTTTCACACAGTAAGGGTTAGTACCATAAATTTCATTAAGTCATCTTCGAGAGAAGAATTAACCCGATTGTATAAGAAGTTACATGAGAAAAGGTGTAAGGCATCCCAAAACATCTGGTTTAACCAAGAATGTCTCAAGAAAAATGTAATACCAAAATATGTAAATATAAAATGAATCTGACGATGCTATTCCGATAGCGAAACGGCTGTCATTGCATTTAAAGTATTTATAGAATAAATAGTGGAAGTTAATCCAACCTTTTAGTTGTTTATTGTTCTGAATAAGTCCGTATATCTCTAAACCACATAAGCTCTAAAGGCACTGCAAGGCGACCTAAAACTTCAAGGAACCACTTCACCACAAGATACAAAAATAAGTCAGTATACTTCTTCACCACAGCCTTAAAGGTATTGTAAGCGACCTAAGGCTCCAAAGGCCAACCAAGGGCACTGCAAGGCAAGAAATATTTTTTATTAACTTTAATTTCAAACCCACTCGGCTATAAAAGCTGTAGGGGATCGTGTTTGGTTTATCCAAATGTTTATTTATATAACTTTACATTAATTTATATTTTACAAGGTATTTCTACCTTTCCCATATTAATTTTATTTTTATATTTAAATTTATAAACTATTATAGTCTTATAGGCAACCCTAGTCAGGATGAAAAATAAGTCAGTTCACTTTCTACAGTGGCAGTTACAAAGTGTTGTAAGCTTTTAAAAAGTTTATATATAGTTTTTGGACGAAGTATGTTAATGGATTAAACATTTTAGGTTGACAGAAAAAATAAAAACTGAGAAGCAATGGGAATTTTTGTGGTTTTACGTTAAGCAGAATTTTTTGTTAAGAAAAGACGGCTTAATTTGGGTAAGATTAAATGATATAACCGGTGCATTAATAACAGTGAGACGAATTTAATTACAGGACCCAGATTTTACATGTCGCTTTCCAAAGTCTATTTGATTAATACTCAAAATATTCATATATTCGCTTTGTTATAAAGGGACTGGCTAGCCTTGAGATTGTGGTGATAATTTTGCTTAAGCGGCTAGAGAACTATCTTATCAATTAGTAAATTGACCCGTGTGTTATCAACTACGTTGTTCATGTCATGCTGTCTTTCCAAAATACCCAAATATATTTCCCATAATTATTTAGTCACCATTTAAAGCTACAGATTTATTTCAGTATCTAAGTTATATTTGGAAATCTAAATTGTACAATAATAATATCTTTGTTATCAACCATTACTATGTGGAAGTTATTGTTATTAGCCCTAAGGGATTATCCGGGAGGTACAGAACAAAAGCAAACATGGGACCCAGAAAATATCACCAGCCCATATTAACGATTGTGCATTAGTAATTGTAAATATAATCGATATCATATGATCGAATGATTTTCTTAATATTCATTAAGCTTAGTAGCTGCATTAGTGTTGTTCAGTATTGTCAATGTGAGGATAATTATCCGATTTTTAGACAATTTCGCTAATTATAGTTTTTGGATCCAATAGTTTTTCGAATATTTTGCAGAAAGGATATACAAAACGAATACTGTTTTTGGGGATTTTCCATATTGACTAGGTTCAAAGACTTTATGTTTATAGGGCATATGGTAGATTTATTTTTTTTTGTCCAATATGAATTATTTATTAATTTTGCTAATTTCATTTTTAGCAAGTTTGACTATGTTTGCATTTTTTTAACACTTATGGTATCAAAATCTGCTTATCGATTCAAAATATCGATTTTTACTACAGGGACATGGACATACTCACTGTTTGCTTCTGCTAACTATATTTACCTCTAAGAACATATAACTGTGCAATGATATAGAAAAACCAGGAAAAAACTATACTATGCTGATCTTTACAATAACTTGTTGATCTGCTAGATGTCTTTTTATTTCGAGTTATTTAAGGAAATATAATTTTTTTTCCATAAATGTGCATAAAGCTGGGGAAACAAGAAGATGGCACTACTAGTGTTCTTCGATGTGAGGAATGCGTTTAATAGTATCAGCAAGGGGGTGGTGTTGTTGAGGCTCGGAGTGGGTGAGGGGTTGGTTAATTTAGTGGAGGATTACCTATCGGCTCGAGTTATAATAGATTCAAGGGGGAGGAGATATAGAAGAGAGACAGAAAGAAAGGTGAAGAAGATTTGTAGGAAGATTGTGGGGAAGATAGATCTATGTGGATTGGAAGTGGCGGAACATAAGGCGGTGGGATTGTTCGTAAAGGGACGAAGCAAGATAAGGGAAGTTAGGGTGATGAGGAAGCGGAAGAAAATTCGCATAGAGGAGTTGATGAAGTATTTAGTTGTTTGGTTGGATAGCCAAATATCCTTCAAGCACCATATGTTGAAGGCAGCAGAGAAGGTGAGGGTACGAGGAAAGGACCGGGAGAATGGAAGAAGATATTATCCACCTCACACCTCGCGCAAATTCCAGTCTTTCTCTTCTCAATCTTGTGTAGATACCCCACTCTTGACCCATGTCAAGGGAGCATTTGGGTCAAGAAATAGTTCGCCTGCCCAAACTCTCGGTCCATCCACTCACTCCTACTCAAAATCGTTATTTTTAATACATCTTGCACCCAGTGTACTTGACCCCTGTACCACTCTCGACAAAATCCTCCTCTGCACCTGCTGTAGTATGAATGGGTGAAGAGTGTTTGTGCGACCGCCGCCCGTCTTCTAGTATGCTGTTAGGTTCTGGATATGGATCCACAGAAGATGAGTTTTCCATCCAGCCCAAAAAAAAACCTGACTACTGGATCCGTATCAGGAGTGTGCAGTTAGCGCTGTTTTTAGACTCAATGCAGTCTGACTATGCTAAAGTTAGCTATGGCCTCTCTAAAGTTTACAAAAAAATCACAAATATGTAATATTTGAATGTCATGTATGAGTGAATGTGGATGTTCAAGATCGTGTTTTGCATAGTTTGACTTATCTGGTTGTTGAAATTTATATGCTCCAAAGTGTTCATTGAATCTTACTTACTTCTTTTTGTTTGACATATATATTCAGCATTACATTTTGAACAAATAAATTTTGTAAACAACAGATTTTTTAATTTGATTAATTTTCTTTTTACGTTTAATAATTTTGAACGGAAATTTTTTGTGTTTTTGTGACCGAAGATATTATTTTTGATATTGTATTGAAAATATTTCAACAATATGTTATGTTTAGTGAAAAAATCAAAGAAATTAAAAATTATAAACAGAACAAGAAAAGTACTCACTACCTGCTTACTGTAAACTTTTTCTTGGCCATTAAAAAATTTCAATGTCATTGAGTTTAAAAAAGCAATATTTTAAATAAATAGTAAAAGTTGTATTTAAAATGTTTTTTTTAATGTTCTTAGTAAGATAGACTTCCACAAAGTAAAGATTACTACAATCAAGGTTGTCACCGGTCGTTAAGGTACCTATTTATCAGAAAAAGCAAAAAGGTCACTTTTTGTTGACTGGTTTTGATTTTCTTTCGAAAAGAGCACATGATTCCTTGCGGAAGGTGCATCGCAATTTGGCGGATTTTACAAAGAAATTCTTAAGCAAATTCTTTGAAGAAAATTATTTTGTGGAGAAATAATCACTATTGTTGGAGATTGTATCAAGGCAGTGTTGTGCTGACTGATGTGATAATTCCAAGGAGGACTGCCCTGTATCCAGATTTCCCAGGGTTGCAGATAAGATATTTTAGTTATTATTGTGACACTTCCCAGAGAGTAATTAGACAAATTGAACATTTCACAACTTCAACCAATGTTAAATAAGATATTACATATTAAATAGTACAATTCACATAAATATAGAATATTGTAAGTCTTCTGCATATGCAAAAGGTCCATTATTTCGTAATTATTTTATTTTACTTTTGAGTAAACATCAAAACTAAATAACCCCTTCATAAGATCAAAAATAAAAGAATTACTAATAGGGACAAAAAAAACTAACCTAGTATTATTTACCGAACCCAGAATAAAATCAAGGTGAGAACCTGAGATGGAAATCTTAAAATAATTAACTTAATAAATGAACTTAAATGTTATTAACAATAATTTTAAAGAGATCGAACAGAAAAGAAAAAAAGGTAACAAGTTACAAGTTTTTATATTGCTTAATATTCTTGATAAATAAAACGTTTAAATACGGCATTCAAATAAAATACAAAGAAAAACCCGTATAATTTTCTTATCAACTTTTTAGTTGAATACAAATTGCAATGGTTGGTGACGTGGATGAACTTAGCGAAGTATTTTGCCAAGTCAGCCGAAACCATTTCAAAAAATTCCTCTTATAATTTATTTTTTCTCCTACTTTCTTTTAATTGCCCCTTATCTATTTCAAGGAGCTTTTTAAATTATTCCCTTTTAAATTCTAATTTTTGTTTGCTTTTGTCTGTTTTTTTTTATGTTTAATTAGTATGTCTTATCTTTTAGTTACAATTTTTTTTTCTATTACTAAAAGTACATTTTGTTAAATTTATTGTACCTAGCTACAAACAAACAAAATGTAACTTAAATGTCAATCTGACGGTGCTTATCAGCGAAACGGCCTTCATTGTAATTTAAAACATATTTTTTCAAATAAACTTGGAAGTTACGTTGAAACGAAGAGTTTTTTTTTATTGTTCTTAGTACTTTTTGTTGTTTTCGTAGGTTCTATATTTTATGTTTTTTGAGTTTAGAGAACATAAGTAAAGGAGAAGTTTGGTTGGTAGGCCTCCCCTTGGGAAGTAGTCCTGGATATGATCCATTCGAACATGAACAGGAGGCACATTTTTCTTATTGCCAATAATGTCCTCAATTTATATATTATTTATTTCAAGAACCCTCCATCGGTCCTCGTACTAAGATAGGGTGCAATTAATATTGTATCATTTTTTCTTTTTTATTGAAATTGCCTTATTGTTTTTAAAAATTTTAAATTAAATTAAATTAAAGTGCTATTTCCTTTCCAAGTGACATAATCTCCGTTTTCTCCTAAAGGGGTACCTACTTGGACCATGGAAGACCAAAAATTCCTGGAGGGAACTCAACTTCCACGTTTAATTAAAATTAAAGCCTAATTTTTTAGTTACACGGGGAAGTTGAGTTCAAAGAAATAGTTGTTCATTTTTTTAGTTTTAAATTGTTACTTTGGCACTGATTATTAATAAAACATTAATAAATCTAAATCATGAATTAAAACCAAATCTGCATTGTTTTTCAGTGATTATTTTTTTCACCAGTCCTACGGACTTCAATTTGTTTTCGTATTTTTGCCAAATAAAAAAGTTTTAGTCGAAACTAAAAATTTATCGATAAAATTTTAAGGACTCGTGGTATTACCATTGATTATTTTTTTCACCTGTTAAAATATCACTGTTTTGTAATTTCGTTCAATGAAAACGCTTAATCTTTAATGTTCTGTGCTAAATGCTAGCCAATCATTCCGTTTTATAGTGATAAATTAACTCCAATGTTAAGAGGGGCGTTTCTAATTTGGTAAGACTGCCTGAATTTAGTGAAAAATCTGGTTATTTTTAAATTACAAGAATGTAGAGTAGATGGCGATAGTGGTTTCAAATTAGTATTTTTATTATAAATTTGAATATTTTTAGAGCTTGTTGACTTTCTTTATCTTAGACAGAGATGAAAATATGAATTTTGCTTCGTAAATCTTTGAATATTTTCACGACACACACTGACACACACATAGATTTGACCTTGAGACCATAAACAGATGAAAAATACCTGTATATTTTTTTATTAAATATTCTATTTGGATTGATATACTTTGGAAGTTTGTTGTGATATTGTTGTGTCATAGGCGTAACAAATTAATGTTTTTAGGATTTAAAATATCGATATATAAAAAAAATAAAATAAAATAAGATTTCGGCATTCCTAAATTAATTTATGAAATTTATTAACCAGAGTTGGGTCGGATATTGAAAAAAAGTATCTGGATACCGGATACGAATACTCAAAATGTATCCGGATACTTTTTAAAAAAGTTCGAATACTTTCATTTAAAAATGTATTCGGATACAAGTATCCGGATACTTCCTAGGATACTTTTTTTAAAAAGGACATATATTATTAGTATTAAAACTATGTGATGTGCATGTATTTTTAATGTAATTTATAATAATAAAAATACATTCAATGATGAGCTAACGAAAAACTTTTTCGTGTCACTGCCTGACCTTTTGATATTAAATTTGGCCAGCGTCAGACCAGCCGAGTTTTCAAACTTTTTAGGGGGTGTACTTATTTGTAGTTGTAGGTACACTAAAATAAAAATATTAGGATGTCCTTTATTATAATCCGAAAAATAATTTCTTCTAATAATTATAAATACAGGGTACAAAGGGGTTCTTGAAAAGAGAGATATAGAAAATATAAAAAATAAATAACGTACTTACGAAACTTTATAACTGATTTATAGGTAAAAACAAAGCTCCATTAGAATATAAATATATTATAACGGTGACCAGTACGAAAAATGGGATTTAACATGTTAGACACATCTGAATTAAAGGAAGTGCAGTGTTGCGCCTACGTTAGGTGCATTATAGGAGGGCGATAAATAATATTTAAAAGTATCCGAATATCAAAAACAGTATCCGGATACCGAATGCTTTAAAATTTGGTCACGGATACGGATACCGGGTACAAAATTTAAAAAGTATCTGGATACAGCTTTCGGATACATAAAAAGTATCCGGATATTGTATCCGTATACTACCCAGCTCTGGTAATAACCCTTACTAATTAAGGTATTTATTAGAATAAATATATTAATTATAATAAAAACATATTACGGTTTCTGAATATACACACTTACACACATCAACATGGTCTAAAGAAAAATTGAAATAAAGTGGAAAGTATGTACATAATTATACCTTTTTTAAAATTGAGATTAAAATGTATTGGCAACAATGCAAAATTAAACGAGGTTAGTTTGATCAGAAATTATTTTATTTACTTTCTGATGGATGTATTATTTGTAGTTGTTGAAGTAGATGTAAATTTTTAGAATATATTTTGTGGGGAAAAATTTAAATACTTTTCCAAAACGTTTGATGATTATTGAAAAAGTGTTACTATAATGTTTGTAAACATTAACAGGTTAGTCTGTCTTCAATATGACTTCAAGTAAGTATCTTGCTAATTATTTACTACCTACTAAATAAATAAATATCATTTATTTTTTAGAGAGTATTGGACATTCCTAAATTACCACCCAGATCCATGATTTAATGAAAAATGGAGTACAAAGTAAAGCACACCCTACAATAAAGCTTACCTATAGTTTATTTTTATTTTGAGATACCTAAAGAAATGGGATAAGCTGACTATCAGTGATTGGCCAACAATACTCTTGCAAGTACTAAACATAATGGTTAATGTTATGGGTATATCTTAATAAAACTAATTGTATCATTAAATTATGGCTATTAATTATATTCCAAAAATGTCAACCCCATACTTTGTGCAATGGGATTTATCCTATTGGATACATTTTAATTTCAATACATACATAATAATTTTTTAACTGGTATCTTCCACACAAATGAAAAAATCTTATTTATTTTATAAAGATCCATATTTTATTTACATTTGAAAGCACTCTCCATCTAGTAATCAGAAGTGATAAGAGGTAAGTTTTAATTTGTTTATTTACTGGTTTTTTACAATTAATAGTTAGGTATTATTTATTTTATTATCTATGATTGAGATCTAAATATCTAATTTAGTTTTAAAAGATGTATTGATATAGGTATTTTGCATATTCGATATATGAATTTTCTTCTTTTTGAGTACCTATACCTTTTTGAGTTCATATAAGAGGCTTTACTAGGGCATCTCAGAGAAGTGTTAATGCTACTCGTCTCTTGAGCCATCCTTTGTCTACTTTAAATACTAGGATACAAATGTTTATTTTAAAGTTCAATTACATTTCAAACATTACCTAATAACATCTGCATATTATTAGTAAATAACAAGTAAATGTATCCAACCCAAATTTGTAAAACTGTTTTAATAAAAATATTACATATTTGACTGTAAATTTTAATTCTTCACATTATCTAAAGAGAAAGCTATTATATTTATGCATATTGAACATGTAAATAAATAATGTAGAAACCCTTACGTTGTGGACATTATTATCACCTATTTAGAAAAACAGTTTAACACTTAGCTGTTAATATTTACATAATATGTGGTTTTAATTTATAAATGTAAATCCCTTAGGTTGGGTTTAGTTATTTAACAAATAAATATATAAGATAATGATTAGGTAACTTAAAAGATTAAAAAAAGTATAAACAAAAATCGGGTCTCTCAAAACTCGCATTTTTACCGACTAAAATAAGACAACTGTGTTTAAGTAAAAAGTAATTTAGGAAATAACAACGGTTCATAACACTAAATTCCAACAACACTGCACATATCATAGTTGGATAATGCTATAAACAATGTAAACACCAACGCAAATTGTGAAAATATACTTTAAAATTAATTTTTTTTAACTTCTGGTAAATTATAAACGAATATTAATATAGACAATTATATATTTAAAAGCAAAACACTAAAATTAATATATTTTGACGTTATAAACGAGAAATAAGGTTAGGTTGGTTATGTTAAGTGAAGTTTGGATTTGGAGAATTAGAATCGACATACGTCTTTGAAAATAGCGCCACCAAAACTGTTGAACTAAATTGACAGATTAGTGCAATGTTCAAATTTTTCGTGCAACAAATCTCAAAAAATATACCTTTCTTTAACTTCATATTTTGCCAGTCGCATTCTCTATGCTTTCTTTAGGAGTTAAGCTTCTGGCGTAAAAATTCGTGATCAATAATTGTCAAACTTTTTAAAAACATACCATCACTTAAACACCAATATCTCTTTTATTACAATATAAAATTTAACCAAAAAACCTTATCTCCTAGAGAAAGGTCTACGCTATATCCTGTTAAAATTTGAATACGTAATTTAAAGGCGTTCTTTAGATTTGTTGTTTACAAAATGATTGAAATTTTGGGTACAATTCAGGCTTGCCACCCGTTTTCAGCTGTCACATTTTTGACGCCCCTCTTAAAATGTCATATACCTACAAACTATTTTGTCATTTTGACATCGATAAAAAAGGTGCATCCTTTTTTATCGCTTTTTTTTATCGCATGTTCCTCAATCTAGTAGGTGTGTATCAATTTTGCATTATTGTTGACAGGTATTTAATTGTCAAATTTAACAATATAAAACAATACTACCTTTTCTTTGCAAAAAACATAAAGTATGAACCGATTTGGAGAGGTTTCACATGAATAAATTACAAAAAATATTGAAGAGTCAATACCGAAGTCAACAAAAAATACGAAGTCATCAATATGGAAACAATTCATGGAGTTTTGTCAAAGCCGAAATTATAAGTTGGAAGAGAATACTACAATACAAGATCTAGCAAAAATATTAAAAGAATGGAGAAGATTACAAAGAATTTGTGGTCAAAACAATATGGAACACGACTGCTAAAATGTTACAACAGAAATATTTTAACGAATATGGTTTGAAATTTGATCCTTTTACAGACATAACCTTTAAAGAAGCTCGGGATGCTAGAAATGCCAAAAGAAAACAACTTCAATTGATTCCAACAAAAAGAAAGACGTGTTCTTCAGCAATAGACAAAGAAAATATAATAAAAATGGCAACACTATGGAATATAAATGAACCTGAAGGGCTGCAAAAAAGATTCTTTCATATAGCTTCTTACGAATTGGCTTGGAGAGGAGGAGAAGCTGTTAATTGCAAAATTTATTATTTTAAAGTAGAAAAGAACCAAAATGGTCTTCCTACGGGTAGGATTGAATATAACACCATATTTTCGAAAACGGCACAAGGCGGTTCGAAAAAGTTAACAGACAGCAAATGGTTGACTAGAAATGAAAGTGACGAAAATATTTGCCCTGTAAAACTATTCCATTTGCTAGTAGAAAAAAGAAATGAACATATTACTTCTGACCGATTATTTTTAACTCCAAATCCTTTTTGGAAAAATAAAAATTCTAAAGGTTGGTACAAAAATGTTCCTTTAGGTATTAATACCATATCTGTTTGGACAAAAAATTCTGCTGCAAAAATTGGATTGGACATAATCAATAATAAAGTTACTAACCATTCAAATCGTGCCAGCGCAGTTTCCCAATTAGCCAAAGCAGGAGTTAGCGATCAACAGCTTATTAAGATAACAGGACACTCGTCATCACAATCGATTAAACCATACCTCCAAATTGACCCCGAACACCATGAACAACTTATAAATAATTTGAGACCCTCGGAAACAGAATATTCAACATACGTAGAAACACGAGAAGAAAACATTAAAATCAGTACTCCCAACCAATATTTAATAATTGTATTTTTAACAACTGTTCTTTTAACTAGTTTAATTGTTTTAGAATGAATAAATTTTATTGTTTCTTTATATAATTAGTCGTTAATTTATCTTAGCAAAATACACGCGATCTTTTTTTTAATGGATAAATTTTTCTCTTCATCTCAAGATTTTTCCATCAGTAATATTACTCAAAAAACTGAAATTAGATAAAATCTAATCTAATTCATCTTTCGATGAATTGAAAAATTTTCCGGTAAAAAAAAAGCTCTTGTGTATTTACTGTTGACAAAACCACTAGTCGTTTTAGTAGTATTGATAATTAAAAAAATTGAAAAATGCAATAATATTGAACAATTAAATAGCGAAAAGTAAAATAGTCAAAATTAGTGAAAAGATAACGATAAATTATAAAATAAAGTGGTTTTTATACAGAATGGTTTAAAAAATAATCTTCTTAAATACCATTCGTTCTGTAAAATTTTTATTTTCTAGATTCGTCGAAACTAAAAATTTATGGATAACATTTTAAGTGGCATTACCTTTGATAAATTTCGCCCGAACCATTTTTATCGTTTTAAAGTTTAAATTTCTACAAATGATTGTGAAAGCTAAAATGTAATAACACACCTATTTATAATGAGTAAAAAATTAATTTAATTTTTTAAAGGTTTTTAGTGGTAATATCTAAAAAGCACTTAAGATTTCCACACGTTGCAATTACCCCAACTTTCCTACTAATTAACCTGATAAGATATTTTTTAATTGGTGTTGGGTGCTGCTTATACAAAATTTATAACATAAAGATCTTCGCTTGATAATCTTTCAGTTAAAAAATTAACATCTCAAAAAGTACACATTTTTGTATAGAGTAACTCTACACAGTTTCACTTAAATTTAACGTTTAATTAAAAAAAAATGAAGAACACTTAACTTATGAATAAAAGAAACACGGTTTATTTAACTGGAGCGTCTGTTAAGTTTTGTCCATCAGTTCGCAAATTAACGAATCGTGTTAGTAGTTTTCATTACAAGGTGGTGGGTCCAAAGAAAACAAAAGCTTGATTTTTACCTGAGTATATGGTGTATTTTTAAGTACGTTACTCGCATGTCAAATTTGTAGTAGAATTAAAAGGGTGTGTTCCATAGAAGCAAGGCTGGAAATGATAAAGAATAACGATAGGGATGGGATAGCATAACAAAAACTCCGAGAAAAACAGCGACATTGTTAAACAAACAATATCCTGGAAAAAATGTTTGCGCTACTGGTTCAGTCGGAAACAAAATGAGGGTGCGTAAAAGTGCGAAGCCAGGGACTTGGCTGTCTTAGGTCAGGTAGCAATGGATCTGACCTAGAGTACTAGGAAATTGTTCGATGTGTCTGGTGTTTTACGCACAACAATCATGAGAATCCTGAAACAATATAAATATCATGCTTATAAAATGCGATTGGTTCAGGAACTGATTAAGGGTGAATCCGATCGCCGACTTTGATACTGCAAAATTGGTCAGTAAAATTAATAAAGACAATTAAAACTAGATGTTTTTTCTACGAGTGATCATTTACCTGCGAGAAGCCTACGCTAAAGAAATCGACGCAAAGATTGCATCTGGCTTCTACAAAAAGGTACTACTACTCATAGCGAGTGTCAACCACGCACGTAGTAGCAGAAAAACGGAAAATTGGAAATTACAGGTAATTATAAGCCAACCTTAAATCCACGGATCATTATCGACGAACATCCAATCCCAAACAAAATGCGAGGTGCGACCTTTTTTTGTCACCTGGACGTCACAGATGCCTATACTCATCTTGAAGTCGACGAAGATTACAGCTCAAACGCTCACGCTTAACACCCCGACACACGGCCTTATACGACCAACCCGAGCAGTTTATAAAGCAGCCAATGGCAGCGCCGAATGGGCTTAGTCTTGAAGAATCTTTCAAACGTGAGTTTATTTGATGACAAAATTGTGTTTGCAGACAACTTCGAGAACATGATGGAAGCACTCAATACGAATCTGAAGCTTGCTATTCACTGGATCCTATCATTAATGGCATTTTTATTTATTTCACATTTTACCAAGAACATTGTCTACTGTGTATGGATCTTTAAAATTTGACAAGAAAAATTTTGTAGTCCTGAACTTAAAAATGTTATTCATTCAGGTAGATTGTGTTTGCAATAACCACATGGTTATTAAAAAGATATTGCTTTCATAGCAAGTTTTGCCAAAAACGGTATTCTAATCGTTAGTTTTAAGCAATGATCTGTCATTTATTAATAGATCTTGCTAAAAAGCTGGCTATCTTAGCAAGGTACTTTTTATATTGGTTATTACCATAAGAAGGTGACAATATTGTGAAAATGGCGATCCCATTATTTTTTCGAGTCGATTTTTTAAATGAGTATAAAAATATTACAAATAAGTATTTAAAATTGATTGTATTAACCTTTAATTTGTGGAAGTCCATCTTATTGAAAACCTCAGAGTAATAAGTAAACATAGAGATGCCACAACAACATAATAACATAGAGTTTATAGTCAATAGCAATGAACCTATAATTGAGAGTGATGGATACTTATTACTCTGAGTTGAAAAGAGTAAAAATAAAACTTTTTAAAACTAAACTTCCAATTTTCATTAAAATATTGATTTTAACTTAATGACAGCTGATTATGAACTAGATATCTGGGAAGAAACAGTTAAAAATCACAGTCAGAACAACAAAATTTAAAAAAACCATTAATTAAAAATCAGTAATAGTTATAAATAAAATGATTTTTTTCTTTTTAAAATAATGACATCAGGGAAATTGTACTAGCCACTTCTTTAAGTGCACTAGCCACTTCATTTCACCTCTGGGTGTATAATTTTGCTTTTGTGTTTGGTATTTTGGCACTATATTGTAAAAGAAATAATTTGTAACAAAATGACTTCTATCCCTGTACGGTTTTGTGGGTGCATTTTGCCTGTGTTAAAACTAATATTTTTCGTAAACGGTTTACTCATAACTACATTTGTTTTTTATGAGATTTCTTATTTTTTATTTGAATGTAACTACTCATTTTGTTGACTTACTCTGCAAAAACTAATCTCAAATTCTTCTTTTTGATCCCAAACATGAAACAATAATAATTCCAGTGTTGTCAGCTTTAAAAACAGAAACATTTAGCATTGTAAAAACAATATTGTTATGAATCAAAATAATAGCAAATATTGCTGTCATGGTCCAAACAGAATACGAATTTAAACTACCATATTGTTATTGTTTAAAAAATTTAATAATATTGCTACTATAACAATGTTTAAACAGAATCGACCTGATTGTCTGGTTGTCAAAATTTTCCCAAGTGTCATTTAAAAACTAAAGTTCTTGATAATGGTATCTGGAATGCTACCGAAACGTTAGAATAAAATCAAAAAAAAGGATTGTGGTTTAAAATCCCCAAAAAGATAAAAGAAAATGAATGCATTACCAGGAACATACAAAAGATTATTAGTTTTAGTTTCAGATTAATCTTAGTTTTACTTTTTGCATGCATGAATCCACCTTAAGGCAGAGACATATTTTATGACATTGCGTGTGTTTAAAACAGTGATAGAGTATTATAATACCCTTTTGTTGATTACGTATTCTTAAATGCATTATTGTCTTTGTTATATTTGCAATCTAAACTATTGAATATTGCAGGTATTATAATTCCGATATGTTTAAACAGCTGATTATACAAATGTGATGTTAAATCTGTTTACTTCAGACCATATTGGTGTCTAATACTGGCAAATATTAATACAGTCACGAAATTCATCCATTTTTTAGTAATAAATATGTTAAAGTATTTAGTTTAGTAATTAGTTAAATAGAAAACTTTGTATTATGGGAAATGTACCGGGTGTAGAAACAGCTTCATTTGCAGTTTTAACAATATATTTATTATAAAAGAAAAAAAAATCAGTTTTTTTGTCAATGACAGCTGTATCAAAACAGTATAATATCTTAAATGATTGTAAAACAACTGCCACAAGGACGAATTTTGTAGTACACGTGTATTTTGCGAACCACACGAAGTGGTGAGTTAAGCAAAGCAGTTATACTGCAAAATCAGTCATAAAATTTACCCCAAATTTACATTTTTTGCTAAAATTATTTTGTGTTCTCTTTCATAAGGATCTTAGAACATAAAATAATAATAAAGTATGGCTCGTTCAAGTACGGTTGACCGGGATGGTTATTCAAGATGGCTACTGGAAGTTTCTTTTTAACAGAGGCGTCCTATATTTTTATTAAGGGGAAAATAATTTCCCTATTGAAACAGACCTATTATTCAGTATGGACACTAATCATTATACAGGGTGATTGATTAGTGTGAGGAAGCTCAGTAGATCTGTTATAGTAAAATTTACAAAAAAAAAATTATTAACAAAAATTGTAGGCAGCTTTAAACTCCACATTTTAAAATTAGTAAAATTGTACAGGGTGTTCTATAAGATGGTGGCACACCAAACTTATGTTTTTTTAAATGGAACACCCTGTATTTTATTTTAAATTTAAGATCTGTTTAACTTCCACATCACAACAATGTAGTTTTATTATGTTATACCGGGTATAAAAAGTTATAACCAATATTACCAGAAAATCGTATCAAGTTTAACCCCCTGTATAATTAAAAAGGAGAATAAGAACATTAATCTATTGCAACCATAGTTCTTTAATAATTGTTAAAAATTATAAAACATATTTGTATGTATATCATGCTGATCTTTACAATAACTTAATATATTTGTGTTTTACAATTACGTCTTATCTATGTATAAAATGTAAACTCAATCAAAGTAAACAGTTTAATAGTGGAGAACTTCCAAGATTTATTTGTTCATTAACAACTTTAAATTGTGGATCAGCTAGATGTCTTTTTATTTCAAGTTCGTCAAGGAAATCAAAATTTTGTTTTTTATCACAAGTGTGTAGTATTTGGATGTCATTGGTCTGTAAGAGTGAGGTTGGATGTTCAAGTAGGTGTTTTGCATAATTTGACTTATCTGGTTGTTTTAATCTATATGCTCTTAAGTGTTCATTGAATCTTACTTCAAAATTTCTTTGTGTTTGACCTATATATACCGCATTACATTTTGGACAATTAATTTTGTAAACACCAGATTTTTTAATTTTGGTAATTTTGTTTTTACATTTAACAATTTTGTACCAACATTATTTTGTGTTTTAAATGATATTTATGATGATGTTGCCGAAGATATTATTTTTAAAATTGTATTGGAAATATTTCCACAATATGTAATATTTTTATAACTTTTAATTTCTTTAGTTTGTTTAGGAAATATTATTTGTAGTGACACTTTCTGTTCTTTCTTATTAATTAATTTATTTATTAAATCAATTAGATAGCCATAAGACGTAGCTATTTGTTTTATGATACTAATTTCTTGATCAAAGTTAATTTTGTCCATTGGAATTGAAAATGCCCTATGTATTATAGAATTAAAAGCTGCTAATTTATGTGTTGTAGGATGATTTGAATTATATGGTATGGTTACATATGTTTGTGTTGGTTTTTTGTATATTGAATAATTTAGTGAATTATTAACTTTTTCGTACTTCCGGGCCTAAAGTGACAACTTCACTCCCTTGTGACAGGTACTAAAGTGTCACATTTAATCCCTCCGGGATTAAATATTGTCGAAACTCCCGGAACGATTAAATCACAAACAAACGAATTTAAGGGATATTTTATTGAAAAATATAATTAATTAGAATGGTAATTAACGTTAATATTCAAATTAATATACAGATACACCTTCTTCACTCATGATACCAATAATTATTAATAACAATGTTTCTTTACAATGACACTAGTAATGACAATGTTTCTAAATTATAACTGTCACAACGCAATGTTACTATGGTAACTTATTTTAAAGACAGTTTATTAAATGAGTTGAAGAGAGAAAAAACTGCTTGAAATTATTGATATAATTAATAAAATCATACCGGAAGTACGAAAAGTATCGTATATACCTTGCGACTGAAGTACATTTAATCCTTCAGGATTAAATGTACTACTTCAGTCCCGCGGTATATAATGTACTATTTCAAAAATTTTTAATCTAGAAAATTTATTGAATCATTTTCTTCAACTTCTAAATTTAAATTAATTTTAGGATGCAAGGTATTTGTATAACTAAAAAATATATCTAACTGTCGTTCGCTACCTACAAATCCTGCTAACACATCATTAACATATCTATACCAAAATACAATATTGTTTTTATAACTAGAATTGAAGATTATGTTTTCTAAGTTATCCATAAAAATATTTGCTAAAATTGGAGAAATACCACTTCTGATTGGAAGACCTTCATTTTGAATATTATATACTTTGTTATTAAAAGTAAAATCATTTTGGCTAATGCATACATGAAATAGGTCAATTATATCTGATATTATACCTGGATGGATATTTCTTTCATCTAATAGCTTTTTAACAAGAACTATACATTCTTTAGGAGGTATTTTAGAGAACATATTAGTTACATCAAACGATACTAATTTAGTATTATTTTGTAATTTACAGTTATTTAATTTCTTTATCAAATCTTATGAATTTTGTACTGAATATTTAGAGGTCAATCCAGAATTATTTAGACTAGTATTTCATTTTTTAGCTACCTTTGGGTCTAATCGGTTGTGACTCTTTATGTAATAGTTCCATATAATTCTGGACAATTTTTGAGTGGGATCTTTTTTTTCAATCACCCTATATATTAAAATAACCATTTTATTAAGAAAAGTAGAGGAAAAAAAATAGTATAACATTGCCTAAAATGGGGGTACCAGATTTAAGGAAATAAAATCATTTATATACTACAAAATTTTTATTAAAATTTTTCATTCTACCTCTATTGGCCCTTAAATTGAAGTAGTTTTGTGTTAACATGTCTTAAGTTCCAAAAATAATGTTTTTAATGATTTAATGACTTTTCGTTGTTTCCATATAGTATGCTGTAGTTTTCTTATTTTAGCAGTATTTATTTTATTTTGTACTTGCAACTTATTAATTTGTCAAGTTGTTTCCTACGAGGGCTTTCAGAAGTAGATGGTAGAGTTTTAGGAACAGAAACTGATGAAATAGTTTCACTGCTAGTAGTTATTATCTCTTCAGCATAAGGGTCGTTAGTCCTTACCTGCATAGAAAAGGTATATTTTAGTGAAATATATTTTAAAGTAAAACATCTGCAAATAGATTTGAGAAAAAATATAGATTTGGTCAATGTTATTAAAGCAATTTGTGGATGTAATAATTATGAGTCACCAGATTTTAACATTGTAGATATAACATAAACTCCTTCCTTACTATTTTATGTTCTAAGATGAGGATTAATGGACTGGAAAAGTAGTGACGCAAGTGTCAAACCAAATGATTCCAAACAACTTTGTTATGGTATTTTATAGGTGCTATTGACTATTTAATTGTATTTTCTTGATTTTTGGGAGTTAATTACTGTTATTGCATTGGTAAGTGTTCATTCATATGATTTACATATCACTAAAGTAGATAGACGAACAATTTAACATAACCTTTAAAGTTGTGCATTGTCATAAATTTTAAGAATACTTATTAAAATAGTACTTTAAAATTCAAATTAGTATACCTAATAATAACAAAATAAAGGTCGATTTATATCTACAGACATTGAGTGTGGCAGACACGTGCCGTGACAGAGACCGACAGACACTATTTATTTATATGTAACGTATAGAAACGTGCCGTGACAGACATCCCGGATACCGACCGACATCGTCATCGGCGTCCGCTCTCACTGGCAGTTACTGCATAGCTTTAGAAGAAAAAGCATGTTATTGAAAATGTTCAAACACTTCTCTATTGAAGATTTGTCCATAATTGCATTATTGTTAGAAGAAGAAGATAAAACTAAAAAAAGAGCAAAACGCATGGCTGTACATCCTATGCTTAAGAAAAGAAAATTAGAAGGAGAATACTGGACACTCTTTAAAGAACTTGTTGACGATGAAAAAAAATTTTTCATATATTTTCGTATGAGCCGGTATCAGTTTGACATTTTACTAAACAAAATTGAATTGCTGATAACCAAACAAGATACAGTTTTTAAGGAAGCCTTGTCACCAAAAGAAAAACTAGCAGTATGTCTCAGGTAAGATTTATTACAGAATTATTTATTATTGTGTAAACAAAGTGGAATACTATTCTAAGTGCCGATACACCCTTTCGTCAGTAAGGTCTGGCTGAAAACCTTGGTAAAAATCTTGTATTGTTTCTGGCATAGGAGTATTGTCTTCATAAGTGTCAAATGTTGATGGCGTGGATACCGTAGAACTCGTTGATGGCCTGCTCAGTATCTCTATTTCCATGTCAGATACTATTTTAAATATCTTTGCTTTTGCAATAGCCCTCTCTGGGCGGAAAAGATCGTAATGTAGTTACAACTCCAGCCATAACTTGTTCGATGTCGTCCGGCGGTGGAGTATTATTTTTACTCTCTATTATATACTTCATTAGTACAGTACTAGGTGTTTCATCAGTTGCTTTTTGGCCTCGTTTACCCTTTGGCTGAGGGTGCTTTGGAGTTTGAGCTGGGGAGGGTGTAGTTGGCAATGTACCAACTGTTTGTTGACTAACCTCAGGTGTAAATGTGTCAGTCGATTGTTGCTCAACCTCAGGTGACTGAGCAACCTCTTCCTCGTGTGCATAATCATTAAAACCGGGTACAGGTGGAATTGGACATTTAGTCGGCCTTTCTTTCATGTACGGTAACAAAAAAAGACATTTCTTCTTCGTACCTCCATTTTTTCACGAACACTAGCCTGTCCACTTTTCGTATCTTTTTTTCTTTTTTATGAGAACGTCTGAAGGCATCTCGCAACAGTGCCCATGCTTTTTTACATTCATTTCCTGAAACAAGGAAAACAAATATCATAATCATAATATCATAATGTTTTATTTGCAGATTTTTGGCTACTGGGGACTCCTTCGTTTCTATAGCATTTAGTTATAGACTAGGAGTAAGCACTGTACACAAGATAGTGAAAGAGGTTTGCAGTGCAATAATAGAACGGCTGATGAGTGAAACAATGCCTGTCCCTACAAAAAAGAACAGTGGCAAAAAATCGCAGAGGAGTTTTGGAATACTTGGAATTTTCCAAATTGTATAGGAGCCATTGATGGCAAGCACGTTCAAATAACTGCTCCGGCAAACTCTGGATCTCAGTTCTTTAACTATAAAAAAAACTTTTTCAATCGTGTTGATGGCAATTGTGGACGCTGACTACAAGTTTATATGTGTCGACGTCGGCGCTTATGGAAAAAACAGTGACGGAGGTATTTTTTCAAATTCAAACATCGGAAAAGCATTAATTTCAAACACATTTAACGTTCCAGAAAGCACAAATTTACCTGGCACTGAAATTACAGCGCCATATGTTATCATAGGAGATGAAGCATTCCCTTTGACAACTTATCTAATGAGACCATATCCTAAACCTCAACTAGATGACCAAAGAAAAATACATTCAACGATAGACTATCTCGTGCAAGAAAAGTTGTCGAAAATGCATTTGGGATTTTGTCTCAAAAAATTTCGTATCTATAACAGGAGAATACAACTTGATCCAGATAATGCAGACAATGTTATTATGGCGACGTGTATCTTACATAATTATATAAAATCTGGTGGTTCTCAGCATTCACATAATGAAGAAAACATTATTGCATCATATTCTTTGTCAAACCTACCTAGACAGGGTGGAAATCATCAGGTAGCCGCATTTAATGTCAGAGAGAATTTTGCTAGGTTTTTCGATTCACCCGAAGGAGCGTTAAACTACTAGGTGATTATATCGGTGTCCTGTCGTTTGACCATAACTATACTAATTTTAAGTTGAAAAAATGTTATCTAATAAAAACCCAACATACTTACTATTGTTGTTGAAAGACTAATAAAGGCGTCATTAGCCTGTCAAGTCAAATTAAAATTAAGTAAATTATATTATGTGACTGTGTCTATTTTTATAAGTTAAATATTGTTAGAGTTAAAGATCTTTAAAAAAAAGTGTAAAATACATTATAAAAAAATAAAATATGTACTCACCATTACTATTAAGTTTTATTCCTATTTCGTTCCACGCCTGATCCTTTTTCTGATTGTCACTATACCTTTTATCACTTAAATCATAAAGGTATTTGTAATCTCGTACAAATTCTATGAGCTTTTCGTTATCCATTGTAAAAATGCAAAATAAAAAAGAAAGCACGTGTACGCAGTTCCGATACTCTATTCACACTGCCCGGCAAGGAGCCACAGACACGTACAGACATGAACCGCGCAGACAAAATATTCTTTCCGAGAATACTGGCCGGGCACGACACGTGTCTGTAAGCGTCTGTACGGCCGTGTTACGATAGATATAAATACGTTAATAGTTACTGTATGGAAGAATATCATTTTGTCTGCCACGGCACGTGTCTGCCACACTCAATGTCTGTAGATATAAATCGACCTTAACTCAAATAAAAGTTATTTCTGGACATTTATAATATTGCCGTTTGGAATCATTTTGTTGACATTTTACATTTCAACAGCATAGAACACAAATTTTGACGTCCCATTGAAAATGGGAATATTGCTTGTCAATCAAATGTCACACAACTTGCGTCTGTCTAAACAGTAACAGTACATCCAATTGCGGGACAAAAAAGTTTCTATACCAGTTAAAAATAAATGCTGATATTACAATAAAATAAGCAATAAAAAACCAAAATTGCATTGGGCGTATTACTATTCAAAAATACATAATTCTATGTTATTTCAATTGTTCAAAATCACATTTATACATAATATTTTAACTTGTTTACTGTTTTTGTACTATTTTATTTCATGTGCATTTTATTTCAATTTCATTAGAAGTGCCAATCAATCCATTTGTATCTAAAATAAATATTTTTGCATGTTCCGTATATTTATTTTCCTCAAAATATTTGCTCTTAATAATATGTTGTTTTATTAAAATTGTTTATTAAATAGTATTTATTATTTGGACATCGGTGAATTGGTTTTAAAATATTTTTTATTTTCCATTTCAACTGGATTAAAAATGAACAAAATAATTAAGGTTGTTTAAATGACACAACAAAGGAATAAGTATTTTTTGGCGACATTATAAATTGGACAGTGAAACAAAAGGTAAAGGATAGACTCATTCTAGTTTTTATTGCGTATTGTACACAGTTCATTAGTATGAATGATATAAGTTTTCTTGTTTGAAGTAAAACTCATTTTGTGTTTATTTCTAAATTGAGCAATAGTGTGTGTGACCGATATGGATAGTGGCAGGGTTAGATATTTGCATGGACCTTTATTAATTTTTTAAAGTGGTAAAAGAGATTTAAAAAAAAAAATTGCGAGCTAGAGCTTCTTTTTTCATTTGAGGGTAGGATATCTTAAAGCATTCCATAAGTCTCCAGTGTCAACAAAATCAAAGAGTATTTTTGCTTGTAATGTCCAGTTAAACTTTTCTGCATCTTTGTTTAGCAAAGCAGATTTTCGGCAATCTTGCATAGAAAGCAATTTAAGCAATCAATTAATAACAATTTTAAAAATGTAAAGAATTTTAACTCTACAAATTTTTTATATATTTATAACTAGTATTTGTTATAATTTTACTTCTTAATATTCTATTTTCCCTCTTGGTATTTACTGTTTCTTATGAACTACAATAGAATTTGAAGGCTGTAGCCTAAATTCAATTAAGGGGTTGAAGTGGTGCGTACAAACTCGCTTTGGAGAACAATTTATGTCAATTAATATATTGACAGAAATGAGGGAGTATAATTTAAATGTACCAGTAGAGTATTTGGATATTAAGGACATGTTCTTGACCCAACGTGCTTAAATATATGCTTTCGTGAAATTGTATCAAACCTTACTCTGACGGTGCTAGTTTTTAACGAACCAACTATCATTGAGTTTCGTTAACAATTTTATTTTTATTGTTCTTATTTACTTCGTGGTTTATACAAGTTTGATGCCAATAGTAATATTATCATATTTGCTTAAATATCGTAATAGTATAAATAATTTAGTAGTATCTTATGAACACCAAAAATAGGGCAGAAAATATTGTTTATCAATCCAAGGGCGGAAATTTTTTTATTCTGGCATTGAAAAAGTGTGCCTTGGATTTGACATTGGTAAATCAGAAATAATATAAATTTTGACAAAATTCCACAAAGTGAGAGCTTTTCTTAAATAAAAATCTATAAATGACAAAGCAAAAAAAGGTACCCATAGACTGTGGTTTTGATCGGCTGGTTTGTTTGAGGAACAAGTTCGACAGTGAAAATTAGGCCTATACAAATTATGATTAAGTTTTTTTTGTATTAATTGTAAGCTGTGAATCTTTAATAACATTAAGAGGGGCGTTTCTAATTTGGTAAGACTGCCTGAATTTAGTGAAAAATCTGGTTATTTTTAAATTACAAGAATGTAGAGTAGATGGCGATAGTGGTTTCAAATTAGTATTTTTGTTATAAATTTAAATATTTTTAGAGCTTGTTGACTTTCTTTGTCTAAGACAGAGATGAAAATATGAATTTTGCTTCGTAAATCTTTGAATATTTTCACGACATATACAAACATTTGACCTTGAGACCATAAACAGATGAAGAATACTTGTATAATTTTTATTAAATATCCTATTTGGATACATTTTGGAAGTTTGTTGTGTATTATTGTTGTATCATAGGCGTAACAAATTAATTGTTTTTAGGATTTAAAATATGGATATATAAAATAAAATAAAATAAGATTTCGGCATTCCTAACAAATAATTAATTAATAAAATTTATTGTACTAGCCAGAGTTGGGTCGGATATTGAAAAAAAGTATCCGGATACCGGATAAGGATATTTAAAATGTATCCGAATACTTTTTTAAAAAGTTCGAATACTTTCATTTAAAAATGTATTCGGATACAAGTATCCGAATACTTCCTAGGATACTTTGAAGGATACTTTTTTTAAAAAGGACATAAATTATTAGTATTAAAACTATGTGATGTGCATGTATTTTTAATGTAATATATAATAATAAAAATACATTTAACGAAAAATTTTTCGTGTCACTGTCTGAACTTTTGATATTGAATTTGGCCAGCGTCGGACCAGCCGAGTTTTCAAACGCTTTTTAGGGGGTGTACTTATTTGTACTTGTAGGTACACTAAAATAAAAATATAAATATTAGGATGTCCTTTATTATAATATCCGAAAAATAATTTCTTCTAATAATTATAAATACAGGGTACAAAGGGGTTCTTGAAAATAATAGAGATATAGAAAATATAAAAAATAAATAACGTACTTATGAAACTTTATAACTGATTTATAGGTAAAAACAAAGCTCCATTAGAATATAATAATATATATATTATAACGGTAACCAGTACGAAAAATGGGATTTAACATGTTAGACACATCTGAATTAAAAGAAGGGCAGTGTTGTGCCTACGTTAGGTGCATTATCAGAGGGCGATAAATAATATTTAAAAGTATCCGAATATCAAAAACAGTATCCGGATACCGAATACTTTAAAATTTGGTCACGGATACGGATACCGGGTACAAAATTTAAAAGAGCTTTCGGATACATAAAAAGTATCCAGATATTGTATCCGTATACAGAAGTATCCGGATACTACCCAGCTCTGGTACTAACCCTTACTAATTAAGGTATTTATTAGAATAAATATATTAATTATAATAAAAACATAATACGGTTTCTGAATATACACACATCAACATGGTCTAAAGAAAAATTGAAATAAAGTGGAAAGTATGTAATTATACCTTTTTTAAAATTGAGATTGAAATCTATTGGCAACAATGCAAAGTTAAACGAGGTTAGTTGTTATCTATGACGTAAAATTGAATATGTTTTTAAAATATTATTGAATACCTACGGTTCAACGCCAAAAAATAACTCAGAGATGTATTATTTGAAGGTGTTAGGTTAGGTTAGTAGATGTAAATTTTTAGAATATATTTTGTTGGGAAAAAATTTAAATACTTTTCCAAAACGTTTGATGATTATTGCAAAAGTGTTACTATAATGTTTGTAAACATTAACAGGTTAGTCTGTCTTCAATATGACTTCAAGTAAGTAGGTACCTTGCTAATTATTTACTGCCTAAATAAATAAATATCATTTATTTTTTAGAGAGTATTGGACATTCCTAAATTACCACCCAGATCCATGATTTAATGAAAAATGGAGTACAAAGTAAAGCACACCCTACATAAAGCTTACCTATAGTTTATTTTTATTTTGAGAATGTGGAGCAAGAAAAAAAATGTTTTGAATAACCTACGATAATAACTAACCAAATCTAGTATCTATAGAAATACACTTTGTGCACCTGTTTTCAAGATACCTAAAGAAGTGGGATAAGCTGACTATCAGCAATTGGCCAACAATACTCTTACAAGTACTAAACATAATTGTTAATGTTATGGGTATATCTTAATAAAACTAATTGTATCATTAAATTATGGCTATTAATTATATTCCAAAAATGTCAACCCCATACTTTTTGGAATCAATTGAAATTAAAATGTATCTAATGATTGTAACTGAATTTTTTAACTGGTATCTTTCACACAAATTAAAAAATTTTATTTATTTTATTTACATTTGAAAGCACTCTCCATCTAGTAATCAGAAGTGATAACAGGTAAGTTTTAATTTGTTTATTTACTGGTTTAATTTTTTTACAATTAATAGGTAGGTATTATTTATTTTATTATCTATGATTCAGATCTAAATATCAAATTTAGTTTTAAAAAATATTTTGCATATTAGATATATGAATTTTCTTCTTTTTGAGTAGGTACCTACCAATAGTATTTGCCCATGTTGAAGTATTTTCTTTGGAAAATTGAAATCAGTGGTATTTTGTGTACTACTGCTACTGTGTGCTTATTCCCCTGTGAATTTGCCTCTTGATACTAAATAATCAGCATTATCTGGATAGCATATTTCTTTGGTTTCATATAAGAGTCTTTACTAGGGCATTTCATAGAAGTGTTAATGCTACTCGTCCTTTGAGCCATCCTTTGTGTACTTTAAATACTAGGATAGACCAGGAAGAATATTAGTGTTATTTTCTAAATCAAAACTATTTGATTAATTTTTGATTATTTTATTAGGTGGAGTAGAAAACAAAATATTTCTACAAGATTCAAAATAGGTTACTACTTTTCTAAAGTATTTCAAAAATGTCCTGAAAATACTATTTTTAGCAATATACTTTTTCTGGCAACCATATATGTTATTTCATCTATGTTTAGATAATTAAATTGTTGGAGAAATAAATCAATGGTTTTCAAAATATATGCTACTGTTTCCTCAAAATCTTTGGACCTCAAGTATAACTGCCTACACTGGTTGTATTCTGTTGATAGTAAGAAGACTGGGGTTCAAGAATTTGTAACTGAGTAATGTTATGAATTATTTTATATTTTATTTCTAATCTTTAATTTTTTAGAACTGTTTCCTCAAAAACTTTGGACCTGAAGTAACACATGCTTTATTCTATTTATAGTAAATAATTAATAATTTGTACTGTTAATTCTAATCTTTTATTTTTTAGAACTCTTTCTTCAAAAACATTGAATCTGGACCCTTATAGAACTACATCAATATGAAACCTATTGTGGGCTACTATGTGTTTTAAAATACAAATGTTTATTTTAGGGTTCAATTAAATTTTAAACATTACCAAATTACATCTGCATATTTATTAGTAAATAACAAGTAAATGTTTTATGTTTTTCTTTTTTAGGACTCATTTTCTAAATTAGGTATATGTACCCAGTTCACCATATATGAACATCATTCTGACATGAATATGGAACCCTTTGGTCTGTTTTATCATTTACCAACAAACTTTCAATGGTGAGGGGGATATATATAAAGATAACAGACATATTCAGTATCCAACCCAAATTTGTAAAACTATTTTAATAAAAATATTACATATTTGACTGTAAATTTTTATTCATCACATTATCTAAAGAGAAAGCTATTATATTTATGCATATTAAACATGTAAATAAATATTGTAGAAACCCTTACTTTGTGGACATTATCCTGCCTATTTAGAAAAACAGTTTAACACTTAGCTGTTAATATTTACATATGTAGTTTTAATTTATAAATGTAAATCCCTTAGGTTGGGTTTATGTTATTTAACAAATAAAGATATAAGGTAACTTAAAGATTAAAAAAGTACCTATAAAGAAAAATCAGGTCTTTCAAAACTCACATTTTTACCAATTCGACTAAAATAAGACAACTGTGTTTAAGTAAAAAGTAATTTAGGAAATAACAATGGTTCATAACACTAAATTTCTTGGATAATGCATAAACCGATGTAAAAACCAACGCAAATTGTGAAAATATACTTTAAAATTAATTTAATTGACTTCTGGTAAATTATAAATATAGACAATTATATATTTAAAAGCAAAACACTAAAATGAATATATTTTGACGTTATAAACGAGAAATAAGGTTAGGTTATGTTAAGTGAAGTTTGTGTTTGGATTTGGAGAATTAGAATAGACATACGTTTTTGAAAAAAGCGCCACCAAAACTGTTGAACTAAATTGACAGATTAGTGCAATGTTCAAATTTTGCGTGCAACAAATCTCAAAAAATATACCTTTCCTTAACTTCATATTTTGCTAGTCGCATTCTCTATGCATTCTTTAGGAGTTAAGCTTCTGGCGTTAAAATTCGTTATCACAAATTGTCAAACTTTTTAAAAACATACCATCACTTAAACACCAATATCTCTTTTATTACAATATAAAACTTAACTAAAAAACCTTATCTCCTAGAGAAAGGTCTAAGCTATATCCTGTTAAAATTTGAATACGTAATTTAAAGGCGTTCTTTAGATTTGTTGTTTACAAAATGATTGAAATTTTGGGTACAATTCAGGCATGCCACCCGTTTTCAGCTGTCACATTTTTGACGCCCCTCTTAATGATCTCATCTAAGATAGTGTGTACATAGTACAAATAATAGAATCACTTAAAAGTTTAAATTTTAGTTATTAGAGTTTAAAGTAGTATTTATCAGTTGAAATAGGACTAGTTTAATAGATTTACAGTAATTTTAAGTATAATTTATAGTTTTAACTCAAATTTTAAAAGTATAAAATGAATTGACAGCTCCAGATATCTGCTTATTTCAAATCAAAAATTTTAAAGGAAAAAGTCAAAAAAAAATTATATAAATGTACTTTTTGTAAATATAAGAATAAGAGCTAGCGTTATGTTATCAAAGGTACGATTAGAATTGTAAAATTATTACCTCAATATTCGAATATTTGGGTTAATTTTTGGAAATAGCGAACAGTTGAATTTCGATTTTAACGTCAAATTTGTCATTATTCGGCGAGCCTATAAAAAGGCCAGGAAATCGATCATTCACTCTCTTATCACTCTGGTAGCAGCTTGATTAACATCGTTTGTATTAATTGATTACTAAAAAAAATTTTTTGCATTAATCAAAAATCAATTCATGTTAAATTAATGCCTGTAACATCAAAAATACATGTATAAAAGTATTTTAACAATATTAAATTACTTACCAAAGTAGTAAATTGGACATAACAAATTCAGATTCCAATAGAATTTATAAGATTAAATTCAAGCGTCATTTCCATATCGAGAACCTGGTAGACATTGTGTTTTTGTATGTTCCATTTCCGAGAGAAGACGATGTTGGAGCCGATCTCAGTGTTCGGTACGTTCCGCCTGACGGAGACGATATTTGAAAAGACTGTGTAATACAAGGTACGTTCGATAGTTAAGGATTTATATTTTTGTTTTTTGTTACTGTGAATTAATTTTTGTACATCGTTTCCATTTTTGTCATATCAGGATATTTGTAAATTTACTGTAATAAGCATATAGAAAGCAATTGATAGTTTTTATTTTTTGTACGATATATTCAAGAAACATTTATAATTAAATTCAGTGTATTATAATTTTTAAATATTTGTTTTCTCTTGAATCCTACCCAAGATAAGAGTCGGATTTTAAATTTAATCCTAAAGCAATTTGTCTGAGCTAGTTTAAATTTTTTTAAGGCGCCCAACTATATAAAACACAAAAGAAAAAGTAAACTTTACATCAGTATATAATATTAAATCATAAAACTTAACTAAAATCATCATATAAAACATATAATAATTGTGAAAAATATTATTAAATCAAAAAAATAAATCAATTTAATAGATATAACATTATATAGAACATCAAATCATTACCAATTGTTAGAATCAAAAAGAGGTTATAATATAATAGACTAATTAAATAAAAGCAAATAATAAAATAGAAAAATCAGACTAAATTAAACCATTATAATATGTTCGCTATGTTGCTGACTAAGCATATTTAAAGTTATATAGTAATGAAGTGTTGTAATTAGTTTTGATACTTAGAAATATGTTTATAAAGATTTAAGTGTAACAGTGTATTTATCAATCACCATTATCAACTACCACCCAGTTAAAATATATCTAACAGTAACTTAAATACCACAGAGTGTCCACAGGGTGGGGTGCTCTCACCAGGACTATGGAACTTGGTCCTAGATTCCTTACTCAACCGCTTAAGTAGTGAGAACTTCTACACTATAGCTTATGCAGATCACCTAGTGATTCTGCAAACAGGAAGGTTTGGAAAAACACTCTGTGCTAAAATGCAAGAGGCCCTCAATATCATAAAACGCTGGTGCAAGGTCATTAAACCAAAATAAGACAGCTGGTCCTTTTCACAAGAAAAATGAGGATTGTGAACCTTCGGGCTTCGTATCTCCTAAAATCTCAAACTTCTCTGCAGATGCTGGATCAAAGGTCATGAAATTTCAAAAGGCAACTGCATAGCTGACTCGTTGGCTTGGAAAGCTCCCTTCCAAAGGATTTGGGACCTGACAGTCTTGTCAGCTTGCCGGCATCAGCGGTGGTTAGGTTAGGACCTAGTAACGGAACGCTCCCTTGACAAATTCAGGGAAAGATGGGACGAAGAAAAAATTGCAGACTATCCAAGGTAGTCTGAAGTATCCGAATCAGTTCGAATCGGTCCTTCGGCAAGTGCGTATCGAAAAGTATTTGTTGTAAATTAACCGGTTAGTGTAAAAACTATACTAATTAATTGACTATAAATAGAGGTGCGACATTAACATAAATTTGTTTGTGAAAACCTACAAGCTATCCAAATAAAATGGGTAACAACGATCCCCCCGACGGAGGGGGGAATTTAAGTGACATGGAATTAGATGGAAATAAATCAAAAGACTCGGATAATACTGGAAATGACAAAAACATGGAAAAGGAGCGAGTAAAGAAATTATTCAATATTCAGAAAGCCCATCTCTACTCTGATAAGGTATATGTATTTATCGAAAAAACAAACAAAGAAGAGGAAGGAATAGGTAAAATGCATCCAATGAAGGTAGGGCACATTTTACACAAAAAACTAAAAATTCCAAACATCATTAGCATAGCAAGTGTAGGCAGAAATAGGGTAAGAATAGAACTAAAAACTATAAAAGATGCGAATAGATTAGTAAATGATGAAAGGTTAACTGAGGAACAGTTAACAGCTTTTATACCTAATAATTTGTTGCAACGGAAGGGAATAATAAGAAATGTTGACACAATATTCAAAGACGATTATCTTTTTGAAAATATAATTTCTCCAGTAACCATAACCGAAGTCAATAGATTTAAGCGAAAAATAGATATAGATAGTGAAACTGTTTTTGTACCTCGGCAAATGGTCCTATTAACATTTGAAGGTAATATATTACCCAGACATGTTTTCATTAATAGCGTAGCATGCGCAGTTGAACCATATGTACACAAAGTCATACAGTGTTTCAAATGTTTAGAACATGGTCATGTTGCAAAAAATTGTCGAAGTACAAAAACACTTTGTATTAACTGCTCTAAAGAAAAAGGTAACGAACACAATTGCAGGGATCCACAAGACAGTTATTGTTTACATTGCAAAAGTGATAAACACAAATCAATTTCTAAAGTATGCCCCAAATTTGTGGAGCAACATAAAATAAAAAAACATATGGCTGAACAAAACTTAACTTTTTTAGAAGCAAAAACCGGTCTTAAAAATTCCTACGCAAATATAAGTACAAATAACAATTATTTAATATTAGACACCGAAAACTCCGAATCTTTTCCACCACTACCACAAAAAACAAACAGAAATTCTGGTAATAAACACAGAACGAATATTTCCACACAACCCATTCAACCATCCACATCCAACCAAACCACAGCAATGCCTCACCATTCTCAACAACATCCCGAAAAAACTGTACCTAACAAAAGAAAAAAAGTTTCCTCCCCTTTATCAGAAGAATTCTCGTTTCCTTTCACATTCGGACCTGAGCGTCCCCTCCCCTCATTTGATAAATCAACATATGAACAAAATGCCAATGAGATTGTGAAATTATTTTTTAATGTTTTTCAAAGTGTATTAGATGATGTAAACTCATTCGAAGAATTAAAAAAAATAAATCCAACAATTGTAAAAAATAAAATAAGCAACATTTATTACAATGGCTAATAAGCTAAAAAGTAAATTTAAAATCTTGCAATGGAATGCTAAATCAGCAGTTGCAAATAAATTAAGTTTGGTAAAATGTTTGGACGAAAATGATATAGATATAGCACTCATATCTGAGACATGGTTCAAGCCTAGTAGACAAATTACATTTAGGGGTTATAATATTATCCGAAGGGACAGGGATGATGGATATGCAGGTGTTGCAATTTTAATTAAAAATATTTATGCATTTAAGCAAATCAACATTCAACAAAATTTTTCACCTGGTATCTTAATGTGTGGTATTCAAATAAATTCTAACGATGTAAATTTCAAATGCTTTTCACTGTACTGTCCACCCGATATAAACACAAATTGTACTGATTGGCAAAATCTGATTAACTTACTGGATTCAAACAGTATAATAGGTGGAGATTTCAACGCACATCACGAGTTTTGGGGCTCTTATAAAAATAACTCTAAAGGCAAGCAAATAAAGGAAGTTTTGGACGATAGTGATGTGGTAATTTTAAATACTGGGCAACCCACTCGATTCACTAATAATAACAATCAATCAGCAATAGATCTCACGCTTTCCACGCCTGACCTTGCACTAAATTGCCGATGGTACACACTTGCGGACGTTTTGGGATCAGATCATTTCCCTATTATGATAGAAGTAAACAAAAATATACACTTTTATGAAGATTACCTCCCAAAAACAAAATGGAACCTACGTAAAGCCAACTAGAAACAATATCAGGATACAGCTGATAGTTTTTTTACCCAAAACTGCGGAAGAATGCATACTACTGAAGAAAAATATGATCTCCTTGTTCAAGGAATTAATATCGCTGCTGCCGAGGCAATCCCAGTTAACAAACCTTTTAAACACAAGAATAAAAAAGTATTACCTCCTTGGTGGGACCCTGAATGTGACGCCGCAGTCAGTCAACGTAAACAAAAATTAAGGAATTATAAAAATCAAAGTACCGTAGAGAACTACATACTATGCAAACAAGAAATAGCACGAGTAAAAAAATTATTAAAAGACAAAGCCAAGTATAGTTGGAGGAGATGGTGCTCAAACCTTAATAAAAACACACCTGTGACGGAACTCTGGACTCAAGCAAAAAGAATGCAAAGAAAAGTAAATAATGTACAAAAAAATGACTGTACTGCATGGGAAGAGGACTTCTTTGATAAAATTGCTCCACCTATGCCACTTGATGACATCAGCTACAACCTAGAGACACTTAAACAATCTAAAAATAATCATTCCATTTTTTCAACACCTATTAACTTGAAGGAAATAGACTACGCACTTCAAAATAGGAAAAATACATCACCAGGGTACGACGAAATCCGATATCCCATGCTTCACCATTTACCACTAAATGCTAAGCAAATTCTAAAACAAATATTTAACGGCATTTGGTTGTCTGGCGAAAATATCACCGAATGGAAAAAGATAGTAGTCATACCTCTATTAAAACATGGCAAAAATCCAGAGGATGCTGACTCTTATCGGCCTATATCGCTGCTACCATGTCTTTTAAAAATATTCGAAAGAATAGTAAAAAACCGTTTAGAATGGTGGTTAAATCATATAAATGTACTCCCCCCCACTCAATATGGTTATAAAAGAAACTACGGAACAGATGACGCAGCGGCACATATTGTTACGGAAGCACAAGCATGTTACGCAAACAACGAATATCTTTTGACACTATTCCTTGATATAAAATCTGCTTATGATTGTGTAGAATGGCAAATATAACGCGGAAAATTAATAGATCTGCAGGTACCTGCAGAAATAGCAAATATTATTTGCAAACTGTATGTAAATAGATCCGTAACAATTCGACAACAGAATGGAACGATATTAAAAAGCCGAATAGCCAACAGAGGACTACCACAAGGCTCCGTATTAGCACCGTTATTATTCAATATATACACTGTAAATATTCACAAGACTTCATCCAATGCAAATATTATCCAGTATGCAGACGATTTTGCTATCTACATTCATTCGAAAAGGTTTGAACAGTGTTTAACCTTATTTAATACAGCTATCACACCACTATTTAATTGCTTTGAGAAACTAGGAATGGATATTTCTCCAAGCAAATCACAATGTGTAATCTTTACTCGACATAACATCTCAAATACCTCCACAATAACATTGGGAAATATCCGGTTCCCTGTAGTCACCGAATACAAATATCTTGGTATTACACTTGACAGAAAACTGACATTTAAAACGCACATAGAAGAAATTCTAGTAAAAGCAAGTAAAGGATTAAACTTTCTTAAATCTATAATGAAGACATGGTGGGGTGCAAACCCTCAAACTGCACTAACTTTCTACAAAGCATATATAAGATCAATTATAGACTATGGCAGCACGTTATATGGCTGTGCAAGCAAGAAAGAACTACGGAAGCTGGATGTCTTACAAAATAAAGCCTTAAGATTGTGCATTGGAGCGATGAAATCGACACCCATCGAACCACTTCGTGCAGAGACTTCAGAACCACCTTTAGAACTGCGCAGACAAATGTTAGCAGAGAAAAACATCTTAAAATGTAAAGCTAAAAATTCGCCAATTATGACTATGCTAACAGCCTTAAATACACATGACCTAACATCTAAATATTGGAGACATAAAAGCTCACCCCTCCTATGCGAGGCTTACAGAAACACAAGTGATTATAATCCTACTAACCTTTCTGTAAATCTCAAGTTACTTCTATTAGATGTATTAATAATAATCCCGGAATATTCAGAAGTTACAGCTCTAAACAATGCAGTAGTAAAACAAATTACAAATACATACCAAAATTACACCCCAATATATACTGATGCTTCAAAAAACAATCAAGGGACCGGGGCTGCATTCGTAATACCACAACATATACAAATCTGTTACCAATTAGAAAAACACACATCCATTTTCAATGCCGAATCCATAGCTATATTAAAAGCCATAGAATATACAATTCAAAACAATATTGAAAAATCTTTAATTTTCACTGATTCACTTTCCGTCCTTAATAGTTTAAAATCTCACTTAGAAATCAATTCAAAGTATATTAATCCATATATAACAAAAATTAAAACAAATCTGGCAGAACTCAATGAAAATCAACGAATAATATTTGTTTGGGTCAAAGCCCACACTGGAATTGAATACAATGAAGAAGTGGATAAATTGGCAAAACAGGGCATACTGACCGGCAAAAAAACTACCTGCTGGCCAACATTGGACGAAAGAATTAATCTAACCAGGACTAAAATGCACACAAACTGGAGCAAAAGATATACGGAATATTGTATTTCAAAACCTACCCGTTACACACAACTAGTACCAAAAATCGAAAGACGATACTGGTTTGAAGACTATCAGTGCCCAAGGAAATATATAACAACCATCAGTCGTATGAAGTTTGGTCATGCTAGCTATCCTGCACACTTACACAAAATCAATATATTAGACAGCAATCTTTGTATCACTTGCAATGTCACGTCCGACTTAGACCACATATTTTTCAATTGCATTTTATACAAAAACCAATCAGACAAATTGATACAAAAACTATTAAACTTAAAAGTTGAAACACCTTTCAATATTATGTATTTGCTATCTACTAATAAAAAAAATATATTCGACTGCCTTATGAGTTTTGTTTTTGAGACAAATATTAAATTGTAGTAACGGAAAAATGTTGCATCCCTAAATGTCTATCCTACTGTATTATATATCCTACTTTCCGTGGTCTACCTTGTATTTGTTGTTAAAAAAAAATGCCCTGACAGACCCCTGGGCGAGAAGAGAGTGACCCTTGTGATCTGATCCTTTGTTGTAGATTTTGGTTTTGATAGATTGTAGGTTTGTTAGATTTTTAGGTAGGAAAAATAGGTTATTTATATAGGTTAATTAATTGTTGTCCAAACATTTTACCACATAGCGTCTGGCTGCATGGGCTATGCCTTAAAGCCAAAAAAAAAAAAAAAAAAAAAAAAAAAAAAAAAAAAAAAAAAAAAAAAAAAGTATCCGAATAGCAGAGCAGTCAAGAAATACGTAGCTAGAAAGGACCTGCGTTTGGTCAGAGGTATACTTACTGGCCATTACTGAAACCCCACTATGCAAGAAGATGAGACAGTTAAGCACGTCCTTTGTGGTTGTTTAGTACTGTCTCTATTAAGACTTTCTGTAGTCGGAGAGAACTGGCTAACACATGCCAATTTGAGGGAGCTGCCTACTGGCGAAGTTAACACCCACTTTAAACAGATAGGATGGTTGACGAGCTAATAGGTAGGCTTACTTTCAGAAGGACGCACAATGGGCCAAATGTGGCTTAAGAGCAGAGGGGCGACTCACCCTTCAAGAATTACAGATACAGATATTCAATAATATTGTACAGGAAATGTTTTATACCATTAGGTCCAGTCAGACAATCAATAAATAAGGTGTTAATTTTTTCTATCTATTAAAAAAATATTTTGTTTTTGATGCCGATTATTTAGAGCACAAGAACACGTGTCTCCTAATGATATTAGCATGTTATTCAGTGAATTGTTTTTATGTTTACAGAGGTTTTCATTCTCGTATTTAATTTTTTTTGCCTCTTTCAGCAGATGGAACCCATAAAAGTTAATTTTGTGAAAAAATGTTCCGTTTATTTGATGAAAGTGAAAACTGATTTTATTGCGGAATATTTAATAGCAGTATATTTTAAAAAATCGGTTGAAGTGCGGGTTTAGTAACAAAGCACATAAATACGAACAGAAAAAGCGAATATACTGTAACATTTAAATATTCGATAATAGTATAATGAGCATAATATCAACAGAATTAGTTTAATATTAACGTAATCAAATAACTTTTATTATATATTTTGTGAATTTGTAAGAAAATCTTAACTTAGAAATAATTTGTATTATGTAATGTATCAATATTATATTTTGTACATAAATATGTTATTAAACCTACTAGAAACTTCGCGAAATTGATTATATAATGTGTAAAAAGGAGACAGATATATTTTTGTGTCTAGAAAGATCGACAGTAGATGCAGTGAGTATGTCTAGTCATATATAGAAAAGAAAGAGATGCATAGAGTGTTCTTAGAAAATGGTTTTTCACGAAGTTTCTGGACAGTTAAAAACCTATAAAAGGACTTGAGCAGAGGTCGTTAGGGAAGTATATTATTAAAAGTCAGACATATAAATTTCAAATTCAAGCCTACCACTACTGATATGGTAATTATTTATAATTCAAACAATCCATTTTCCCATAAGATGGCTGCCTTTAGCTTATTTCACAGAGCTTTCACCATTCATCTTCATCACCTATCTTCCTCTGCTTTTAATAACGAAATAAATATTATTAAGCAAATTGCTATCAATAATGGTTTCCCTATTTCTCTTGTGAACAAGTTATATAACAGGTTTTTTAATAGATTTAAACTTTGGCTTGCTAATGTCTCTTCTCAACTTGGTTCTTCCTCCCATATTGAATCTAATTTTGTTGGTTCTTTACATTTCTTTGGTCCCATTACCTACAAATTTGGGAACATTCTTAGGAAATATGATATTAAATTTGGTTTTAAAACGAACAATAACATGAGATCCTTCCTGGTTAACACTAAAGACTCTGTTTCTTTTTTACATTCTCCTGGAATATATAAGTTACACTGTGATGACTGCAATGCTGTGTATATTGGTCAGTCAGGACACTAGAATAAAAGAACATCTCAATCATGTTAAAAATTACAAAGACGTTGACCCACCGAATTCACCATCAGCCTTTGCCAACCATATCATTGTTGAAGATCATTCCTTTTCTAAGTCCAATGTTTCGAGGTTACATAAATGTTTTAAAGGTCCCAGGATAAATTTACTTGAAATGTTAGAGATCAATGAAGCATCAAGAGACAGTGCAGTTGTATGTTTGAATGAACAATTGAGACCAAAAGACCCTTACATATTTCTTAGTCTTCCCTTTTAATGCTATGTGTTTGTAACAGATTTTACTTAATCCTCCATATTTCCTTTATTTCTTTTCTGTCGTCCACTTTCTTCAATAATTGGTTTTGCTTTCATTCTGGTGTGACTAATTAGTATCGTACATTTTACTATGTTGTTTATCTTCATTTTAATTAATCTTAATTGCTATTGTCAGCATAACCTCACTAACGTTTTGTTCTTCTTCTTGTGACTTATTCTTCTTGCCTTCTATTTTGTCGGACTGCAGTTACACTGAAAAGTTTTAATCTATATGTCTATGTTAAACTCGCCCCCCCATTTTTTTTTTCTTTTTTAAAACATATAAAAAGTTAAATCATGTGAGTCATCCATTCTTTAATGTGGGTAGAATCCAAAAGGTTCAAAGAAAAACACAAAGTCGATCCCACAATTTTATTTTAATAATGAAAGTTACTTGCAACTAGTTTCGGCCCATAGGACCACCATCAGGCTAAAAATACAATACAATGTCAATTTTGAAAGGAAGACAGTAGTAAGACTTAATGTGATGGAAACAAACAAACAAAATCAAGACTACAGTAAAATAGTTGTAGGTGAATTATCAACCTACAACTCATAAAAGAGACAACCTAAAATTATGTTAATACATATGAAAATCTCCAAAGAGATAACCGCATAGAAATATAAAACATGCAGCCAAAATGATAATATTGTTTAAGTTCTCTAATAACTCATATAGAAAGTTAATTTTAGACCACAAATTTTATTTTATACATTTTATCCTACTTATATTTTAATTTTTATCTGTTTGTTTGTATTAAAAATGTTTGTAATTTTATATTTGATGTTTTAATTGAGGTCCTTATATTTATATTTGTTTTAATTTCACACTAAGGTATATTTCTTTTCTTTTTTCTTTTTGTTTACACAACTAAATAACCTTTTTTATGGCCTGATGATGGCCTCAATGTTAGGCCGAAACTAGTTGCGAATATTGTTTTTTCCATCAACAATAAAATAAAATTTCATTTGATTCCCATTAGTCACATTTGAGATATGGATGGTTTACTTCGTTTACTTTAATTTGTATTCTTAATGTCACTATTTACAACTTAATTGTAACTACTTCAAAAACTGTTTTGTTCACTTTGTTCTAATTGACTGTTCGCACTGACTGATCTCTGGTTGACTTCCAATCATATCCTTCCTTCCAACGACCTCTACTCTAGTCCTTTTATAGGTTTCAAACTTTCCAGAAACTTCGTGAATAACCATTTTCTAAGAACACTATATGCATCTCTCTCTTATGTATATATGACTAGACATACTCACTTCGTCTATTGTCGATCATTCCAGAACATAATATAGTAAAAATATATCTGTCTCCTTTTTACACATTATATACTTAGTTTCTCGAAGTTTCTAGTAGGTTTAAATAACATATTTATGTACAAGATATAATATTGATACATTACATAATAAAAATTATTTCTAACTTAAAATTCTCTTACAAATACACAAAATATATAATAAAATAATATAAAATAATAAAAGTGATTTGATTAAAGTAATATTAAACAACTTCTGTTGATATTATGCTCATTATACTAATATCGAATATTTAACTATTACAATTTGTATCTATGCAGTCATTTATCTTTTAACCTTGCGGATGACAAAAAATTCGATTCATACAATTTTTTTCAATAAAAAATTAAGATCTTTGGATATTAAACTTTAAAATAAGTTATAGATTGAAAAATACCTATTGAATATCAATAAAACCCATAGTTTACAGAAAATAAAAATCTTTATTTTATAGAGCCATTCACCATAATACAGAAAATTCAAAAATGAATGAAAACTTCTTAAATAAAAAATGGCAATACAAAAATGTGGTGTATGCAGTGATAATTAATACCTAGTGTTTCCTCCTCGGACCCTTATAACAGCTTGAATACGGCGTGGCATCGAGCTAATCAACCTATGGATGTCAGTTTGATCCAATTCTCTCCATATTTCCTGAAGAGCCGCACCGAGCTCAGCCAGGTTCTTTGGACGAGGTCTTCGTGCTCGATATTGCCTTCCCATTATGTCCCACAGATGCTCAATTGGATTGAGATCAGGACTGGAAGCTGGCCAATTCATACGGACAATTCCCACCTCATCTAAATAGTCATTGACGATGCTAGCACGGTGCGGACGCGCATTATCGTCCATGAAAAAAAAATTGGGTCCGATGAACGGGGCAAAAGGTATAACATGCTTATCAAGAATGGTCGTTATATATCTTGCACCCGTCATAGAACCGCCATACACGATAGCTAGGTCAGTACGAGCTTCGTAACTTATACCACCCAAAATCATCACTTAGCCTCCTCGATAGCTTATTCTTTCTGCAATATTGCACTGAGCAAATCGCTCTCCTTGCCTCCGCCAAACTCTTTTGCGGCCGTCTGGTGACCTCAAGCTAAACCTGGAGACGTCTGAGAACAATACACTTCGCCAGTCTCCGTCATTCCAGTTTTCGTGTTCTCTTGCAAAGGCAAGTCTAGCTCTGCGATGCTTTACGGATAATAGTGGACATAGGGCTGGTCTTCTGGATACTAAATGAGCTTCAGCAGGTCGACATCGACCTGTCCACCTGCTTACATCCACATTTCTCACTTCATTCAGACGATTGGCCAGTTGAACTGATGTGTTTTGCCGATTTCTAAAACATGAAGAGACCAAAAATCGGTCATCTCGTTCGGATGTTGCCCTTCTACGACCGGAACCTGGCCTCCCTGTGAAGTTGCCGGTTTCATTGAATCGCTGAACTGCTCTTTGAACCGCCGAACGACTAACACCTAACACATCAGCTGCATAATACTGGCTACGGCCATCTTGAATTAAGCCACCGCTCTAGCTGCAGCCGTCGGAGTTAGAACATTTTATTGCAATTAGAATTAAGAATGCAACGCGGTTTAACGCTATAGTATCACTAAGGTAACCCGGGTTGAAATTGATGCAATAAACAATGATTTATCTTTTGGGTTATCAGAATAATTTTTTCAAATAAAAACATAAATGCCTCTGTGATAAAAAATGCAGAACTAATATAAACATTTGAGTTTATTTCGGATAAACAAGGGCATACCTAAAAATACATATGCCATACAATAACTTGAGAGTCGAAAGACTTAAAATAAATGAGAAAAAAGAAATGGATCGAATTTTTTGCACCTGAGTGTATGTATCTATGCTGTCTATCAAACAGTTATCTTCTAACCTTACGAATGACCAAGTGAATTTATTATTTTTTGTATTAGATTTCAAGTGTTCCTAATCGAATCATTTTCATCTGTTTTTGGTTGCCATTCAAAAACTTCCTAATTTATTTAACTAGAAACATCAAAAGGCCTCTTTGGAACATTAATTATTTTCTTGTTAGAAACAGCTATTCAAGATATATATTTTTTGTTAATGGTGATTCTACTACAATGTGAAAGGTTGATTAGTTTTTGATGTATGATTCGGGTTATATGGCTCCGCGTCTTTTTCCACCCCTATATACGAAAGGCATAAAAGTTGTTACAACTTTCGACGTGATAAATTGCCGGAATAAGTATTTTTTCGATTGTGTTAAAATCGGTGGGGAAATATATAAATTGGATAGGAAAAATTTGGTTTTAATTAGTTATTTAATTTATAAAAAAATAATATATTATATAGAATTTATTAAAATAAATTAAACAAGTCTTTTGAAATGTATTAATAGGGCGGTATTCATAGTCCGTTCTTAAGGTAATGCTTAAGATCAACTTGATGAAGCTCATCTTACTTAATAAAGATCGTCTTAAGACATTACGAATTCATAGTTCATACTTCTTCATACTCCTTTATGGTTTCCTGAAATTTAGAAAGACATTTTTCTTATCTTCCATGTGACATGAGGAGATTTTCATTATCTCGAATATGTCTTCTTTCTTCCTGTTGCGTAACTGAGTTCAGGTTTGCTTGCTGCTGGTGTTGCTTTCTTCTTTGGGTCATTCTATGTAGCTGGCAGGATGTTCTCGTTGCGCATGCAGCTCGTCGACTTTTCGGTCTTTCGCATTCGCCATACCGATATTTTCCTCCACATCTGACACCCTGTTTTCACATGGCTGGTTGTGTTGGCGTTCTACTTCTTCGTAGTGCTTCTTTTTCATTCTTCCACTTTGTTTCTATTCGACATTCTTCAGGTGCTATTTGGTCTTCTTTTCGATAATCTGCAAGGAATATCGCGAGCTTTCGTTTATCTCAAAAGTGTAGTCAGGTGCTAGCCCTTTGATAACTATTTTGGCGTTCCCCTACGTTGGGCCCATAAATGTATACCAGTTAATGCTCTATCAGTTCAGTTCTTCTAGGTACTTTGTAGTGAATTTGTAGGTCATATTAATTTCTTGCGCTTCTGCTTCATTACTCATTTTGGGAAATTATTCGTCGTTATTATGAAATTAATAGGTGGCCTTTTTCTATTCTTGATTCTTCATTTCTTTTATTTCCTTTGTTGTTGTTGATTGTTTGGAAGTCTTCTATTGCCATCACTTCGTTTGCCTGTGTCATTTTTGAATTTGTCGGTGTTTCTGTTCTTTTTATTGGACTTCTAGGATCTTTTAATTGGTTTCTTCTTATTTTTTAGGTTTTTCGTCTCTTACTTCTTTCGAATTTGGCTTAAAGTCCTTAAAGTGTTTCAAATCTTTCAGTTGACATTTAGTGGTGAGTTTTGTTTCCGGCTGTCTCCACCATTATTTCAATCACCTTTCTTTTTCTTTGGTTTTTGTTTTGCCATTGCTTTCTGTTCACCCTCAGGTCCTACTGATTTTTCAGTCTTAAAGCTGTCAACAGTTTGAGAAATTAGATGCTTTTTACAAAAGAAAAATATAACAGGTGGTATATACACGTTTTATAAATAAGATAAATAAATACCTACTAACTTCGGTAAATACTTCTGTCATAAAAGTTTTATATCGCAGCTTAATTATAAAGACCTTATTTATGAGCCATAATTTTATGAGAACTGTCTTTAATACCTGTGTACCGTTCTCTTGCATTATACTTTAAAATCCAAGTTGAATGGAAAAGGACGTAAACTAAAATAAACAAAAGTTAATAGTAGTGTTTTACTCAGACAACTTCTTACTGCTGTTCTAAATGTCTTCTAAATGTTAACTTCTATTTAGTAATGTGTTTCTAGTTTTATTTGGCACTAAAAGATAGTCTAAAACCATAATAAAGTGAGATTAGTTATTGTGATAAAGCAAAAAATAGATAGTAATAAAAGAATAACAAAAATTACGGTTCATTTTACAAAACAAGTTAGAATATTACAGAATGTTTGATAACATTATAGCAGACCAAACTTATAGTTTTTAAAAATGTTGCACATTTATACAAAATAGTATTATACGTTACAAGGCCGGTAGGTGACTTATTGTAGTATGAGTTAGAAATAAAAACGAGTAGGGTAGACCAGGGTCGAAAGTAACAGGTGGCGAAAGTAACAATTTAAATATCTGAAACCACGAAAATAATAACAGATTTGCGCTAGGTTTGTGAACTGACAACACTGTCCACTACCATATATCCGTACGTGAGCGATATCGGCGCCAGTCTCTATTGTGTACAAGACCGAAATTGTTTTTAGTGCTCCTTAGTAATAATTTTCGACTTATTTTTAAGTTAAATACAAGCTTTATAGTTGCAGGTAAGTACTTCTTGCACATATGGTTAGTTTAGATGTTTTTAAATAATATAAGCACAAATTACTGTCCACATTTACCGCTGTTCATAGTTAAAAAGTGAAAAGTTTTTAAAAGGAGATTGTAACGTTACAAGCGACCCCGCTAACAATTTTAGGCATTCTGGTTTTTCAATATAATATATTTTTTTTATTTCCAGAATGCCTCGCACGAAAATTCGAAAATCCAAAGACATTGCATCCTATGAAGCTGCATACGCCGAAATGAAGGACCCGCACCACCCACATCTTTTTCTGTCTCAGATAAAACTAACAATGAACTGAAAAATATACCTCCTTCCTCGTCAACTTTACGTCTTACTTCAGCTGAGGAGTTTACACCGGAAGCTGTCAGACCTTTTCCCAAAGCTCCGCCGCGCAAAAAAGTAGGAAATAAGGGAAAAAAGGGAAAGAAAATCAACCATATACACCAGATACCCCTGAGAAGGAAGAAATTAGAGCAGAATATGAAGAGAAGAAGACAAAAAGCGTTAAGAAAAAATTTTCTGTACCTATATCAAAACCAAAAAATTCCTAAGAAAAATGAATCATTTAAAAAACAAGAGAGCGATGGAGAAGATGAAGAGTGTTTTTGCCTTGTGTGCTGTGAATCATACATTTTAAGTAGGCCAGGGTAAGATTGGTTTCAATGCATTGAATGCAAGCATTGGTCACATGCAGAATGCACAATACACCAAGCTTTATACGTTTGCCATAATTGCGAATCAGGCTAATTTATACTAATTCGTTAGATTAAGTTCACTGTTCTTCCTGGTATAGCAAAGATTTGTTTCTATTTGTGTAAGAATAAACTTTTTTTGTACTTTTTTATAACATTAATAAATTGAATAAACTTTGTTTTGTTTAAGCTCTTGATCACTGTTACTATCGACCCCGCGTATTGTTCCAACCGCCCCGGGGTCGAGGGCAGTTGTAACATTTACCGTTACTACAATTTTTATTGTAGTTTTACATCTGATGGCAGGTTTTCCTTTTCTTGTGTCAATTCTTTTCCGTCCATTTCGTATTTATTCACTTTGTACACAAACGCAACATTCTCCGCAAAAACCAAAACGTTACATTTTTTGACAGAGTAATTCATATCCCTAGCAACGGAGCAAGGCAATTGCGATTTTCTTTGAAATCCTATTTTTCACCTGAGCTTGAAGTCTTGTTATAGAAAAAAATGTTGTATTGCACACGACGATAAAATCGCATTATATTCTCGAGTATAATTAGAGTCTCGACGCTAAAAAACGCTTTCGAAGATAAAGTACAATTTTATCGACTTGTACAATAAAAAACTATTAAATGTAATACAAATACTCAAAAAAAAAATATTTTATATTGGAAAAAAAATAAAAATACAAAAACATATGTAACATTCAATGTTGTAAATAATCAAACCCTTTCATATTATATACGAGTAAGCTACCCAAGAAATTATTCCACTTGCCTGTTGCCCTAACCTAATATTTTCTTGCGTGACTTACAAACTTAACATATTCAACGTGTATAAAGAATAAGCCACGTATTTATTTTACGTATTTTTCTACTTCCTTCATTTTAAAGTAATCATTATGTATCTGACAGCAGGTGGGTAATAGCGCATACGTGTGCAATCTAATTTAATGGCTGTTACTTTCGTAAGAGATTTAAAAAAATGCAATATTTACTCTGATAAATATTGTTATTGTGAATGCATTTAATTGTCTTAGAGCCAAAATTAAAAATTATTTAATTTTCTCTCCAAATTCTTTGTAATAGAAAATAATTTATATTTTCCTACCTATCTCTATTTCTACTGCCCCTCCTTGAATAAAACACTTGTTAGACATTAAACATTTTAATAAAGGAAGGAAAATGTTTTTGTATATTAAAAACCGTAGGTTAAGTGTGTAAAGTGTATATTAAAATCAGTAACTGAGCGCTTTCGGCTTATAAGGCCATCATCAGAGTTACTTCCTAAAAGGTGATAAACATAAAACTTAGAAGTAAGAAAAAAAAAGTGTAACTTACGTTAAAAGATAAAACCTCTTCAGAAGAGACATTACAACACATTAAAATAATATAAATTATATATAATATATTGAGATAATTTTTCCCAATACCAAATTTTATTTAAAAGTTTTTATTTGTAAATATTTTCTTTAATTAATTAGGGTAGGGTTCAAACAAAATTTATTATAATTTTTATATTGAAATTTAAATAATACCAAACAAACTTATCTACCTAAACTGATACCTATCTACCTTATCTATTCTTAATTAATTACCTAACTATCTTAACTAACCTTAATTACCGCTTATTGTCCTTTAATTTCCTATATTCTTCTTCTCACTTCTTGTATGAACACCAGATTACCATCATCTTCTCTAAATGTCTACTTTCCAACACTTTTATCTTCCTATTTCTTTTTTTATTTGCTTACTTTAATTTTAATCAGTTTATCTTTTTATTATTTATTTTCTGAATACATTTACTTTTCAAGTAAATATTAATATTAACTTTCTTTTCTCTTCTTAAATCTCCTACTGAAATGTCAATAATAATTCTCTCTCCATAAACTGCAACCGCTTTACTATTTAAATAAACTTCTGTAACTGGGTTCTTTTTATTTATTATTGATTAAATTGATTCTTCTAGACTTTTGAAATTATCTGTTTCAACTCTTTGACCTTTTTAATTCGACTTTTACTTTTTTTATAAATTATAATTTTCAACCTGTTTAACTTTTTTTAAAAATTCATTTTTATTCTTCTCGTGACTTTTTCCACCAACTAACTGTCAAACTTCTCTCTCCTGGCAACCCAACTTCTTACTCACTTTCACTTACACTACTTAACTATCCTTAACCTAATACACGTGTTGTTTACATTACATAAATTTTTTTTAATCTAACCTAATAAAAATTAACTTTGACATTTACTTTAAAATTTTGACATTTCTCTGAAAATAAACAATAAAATATTAAATTAAAATAAATTTTGAAAGGACCCTTAAATATACCTTTTCAATTCCCCCCAATTAAAATTTTGCATAAATTTAAATTTTATTTTGAATTTATAAAAATTTAAATTCCTTATTAAATATTTTTTTTAATTCCCTTTTTTTTTGTATATCCCAATATCTATTTCCCTTCTTGTTAATCTCCTCATCCACTAAATTAAAAAAAAAAACCCTCTACCTATTTAAAATCTTATCATGAAAATTCTATTATCTAATTTAAAATACTACTATAAAAATCCCTTAATCTATATCTATTTACATTTTCTAACTACTACCTCCCCCCTACTCATTGAAAAGTCTGATTGTTTCTTCACCTTTTTCCAGTTTTTTTCCAATAAAAGTTTTATGGTTTTTATTGTTTGAATTTTAATTAATGTTTGATTAACTTTTTCTTTGGCTTTTCTTATTACTTTTTCTCTTCTTGTTTCTTTCACACATATAGTGATAATTAATTTTTCATTGTTCTTGTTTTCATTAATATAATATTTATTAGAATTAACTTCTTCTTTGTCTTCATTTTCTGGTACATTTTTATAAACTTTTCTATCATCTGCAATATTAATTTGAATTATTTTAATTGTTTCATTTTTCTCTGTTTCAACTTCTTTATATCTTTTCTTCTCTGTTGCTTTTGAATTTTTATTAATTACTTCTGCATTTTCCTCTTCCTCAAATTCTTTTTCTTCTCCATTAAATTTCTCCATACTCTCTTCTTGTTTTTCACCCTGTTCCTTCAAATTCCCAATGTCTTTATTCATATTTTCTTCTATTGTTTGAATGTTTTTATTTGTCTTGATTATCTCCTTGCCCAAATTTGTGATCTTTTCAGTATTTCCTTTTATATTCTTAGTGTTCTCTACTACTTCCAACTTAAGTTCTTTTCCATTTTTCTTTATATTATCCATTTCTGTAGACTGTTGATTCTCTATCTCCATCAATCTTCCTATCACTTCATTTCTAACTTCTTGTTTTGTGTCTTCAATTTTGCGTTTAATTACTTCGATTTCTTTTTTAACTTCTTTGTTTTCATGTTTTATTTGTCGTATTTCTTCCATGCCTATGTTCAATTCTGTCGTCAACTCGGCAAACTTCTTTTCTACATCTAAAAATTTCTTATCCAGTTTCTCCTCTAATTTCCTGTTTAATTTCTCATTATTTTCATCCAAATTCTTCTTCATTTCTTCTTTATTTTCATCAAATTTTCTATCCAATTTTTTATTCAAATCCATCAACATTTCCCTTAACCAATTATCACTCCTTGCCATTTCTTGAATTCTATCGGTCTCCTGTTCTCTCGTTTTACTCTTTCCACATCTTTCAAACATTCCTACTTCACCCTGTTCATCTCCATCTCCTTCTATACCCTGTCCTTGTATAAAATGCTCTTCTATAAAATCTCCGGCATCTCTATTCCTTTCCTCGTCAACCTGTACCTCTGAATCCATTCTTTTCCTCTGCTCCTCAATCTGTCCTTCTTGCATTTCCCCTACTTGTTTTCCATCCCTAAGTTTCATTCTTCTTTCTTCCATTTTTTTTATTCTTGATTATTTATTAATTCAATTTTTATCGAGACCCTTTTATGCAGAGTCCCTACTCGGGCGCCAATTGAGATAATTTTTCCCAATACCAAATTTTATTTAAAAGTTTTTATTTGTAAATATTTTCTTTAATTAATTAGGGTAGGGTTCAAACAAAATTTATTATAATTTTTATATTGAAATTTAAATAATACCAAACAAACTTATCTACCTAAACTGATACCTATCTACCTTATCTATTCTTAATTAATTACCTAACTATCTTAACTAACCTTAATTACCGCTTATTGTCCTTTAATTTCCTATATTCTTCTTCTCACTTCTTGTATGAACACCAGATTACCATCATCTTCTCTAAATGTCTACTTTCCAACACTTTTATCTTCCCATTTCTTTTTTTATTTGCTTACTTTAATTTTAATCAATTTAATATTTTATTGTTTATTTTCTGAATACATTTACTTTTCAAGTAAATATTAATATTAACTTTCTTTTCTCTTCTTAAATCTCCTACTGAAATGTCAATAATAATTCTCTCTCCATAAACTGCAACCGCTTTACTATTTAAATAAACTTCTGTAACTGGGTTCTTTTTATTTATTATTGATTAAATTGATTCTTCTAGACTTTTTACTTTTGAAATTATCTGTTTCAACTCTTTGACCTTTTTAATTCGACTTTTACTTTTTTTATAAATTATAATTTTCAACCTGTTTAACTTTTTTTTAAAAAATCATTTTATTCTTCTCGTGACTTTTTCCACCAACTAACTGTCAAACTTCTCTCCCCTGGCAACCCAACTTCTTACTCACTTTCACTTACACTACTTAACTATCCTTAACCTAATACACGTGTTGTTTACATTACATAAATTTTTTTTAATCTAACCTAATAAAAATTAACTTTGACATTTACTTTAAAATTTTGACATTTCTCTGAAAATAAACAATAAAATATTAAATTAAAATAAATTTTGAAAGGACCCTTAAATATACCTTTTCAATATATATATTATAAATATAAATATATAAATATAAATAATATAAATTATATATAATATATATATATTATATATAATTTATATTATTTTAATGTGTTGTAATGTCTCTTCTGAAGAGGTTTTATCTTTTAACGAAAGTTACACTTTTTTTTCTTACTTCTAAGTTTTATGTTTATCACCTTTTAGGAAGTAACTCTGATGATGGCCTTATAAGCCGAAAGCGCTCAGTTACTGATTTTAATATACACTTTACACACTTAACCTACGGTTTTTAATATACAAAAACATTTTCCTTCCTTTATTATTTCATCAAGTGTGTACAAAGTCTACAGTCTTTCATTTATTATTAAACATTTTTCTTACCAACTCTCCTAAACAAAATATCCCTAATCTGTTTTGAAAACAAGCTTTTCTGGAAATACTCAATCAATAAAACTTAATGAAGTCGTATAATATACTGATGCTTCGAAAAGTGCAGTTAGTATTGGATGCACCGTCACTTCTTGAAATAATCTCCTCAAAACGTCATTTTTGCCATCTCCAGCTAGTGTGACTATATGCAATACTTCATACAGTAAAACTGAAACATTCAGAAATAAAAAACTTAGCAATCTGCTCCGATGCGTTGCATTCTATAACATCAATACAAAAAATCCCATTGTACAAAATATACAAGACTGCTGCCATACTCTTATCTCAACTAGAACATCAATCACAATTATATTCGCAACTAGCTGCAAAAGATGCAGCTAGTTCTACGGAAGACCTTTAACATTCCAGTTGTACGAAGACCTGAAAATAATAATAGTCAAAAACAGTCTTAGGGAAACTTGGCCGACTCATTGGAGATGAACTTGTTCCAAAATTGGTTAAAAAGTAGAGATGTGAAATTTTTAATAAAAAAATTATTTTATCAGTCAAACAATTTGTTTTAATTGTTAGCTGTCATTCAGAAATATAAATGTTAAGCAATTATAATAATATTAAGATGTTATATAAATAACTTTGGTAACAAAACTTTCATTATTTTATTAAAAACCCAATATTTTTGGTAACTGGCAGATGTTTCAATCAATTATCTTTACTTTAAAGAAGAAAACTTAACAATAACATAAAATTTATTGTATTATCTCTTACTCTGTGGGTACCTATATCATATTAAGAACCATAAACAAGGAACCACGTATATTTAATAAATAAGCTTTTTTAATTAAATGACAGCTGTTATTAACAATAACATAACTTTTAAAGGTTACAATTTTGTGACAATGGCTGAATGTACATCACAATCAAACAATTTTTCCTTTGTAACTATTAAGCTTTAAGAATCAAATAAAGGCAATTTAATAAAATTGCAGTAAGCAACCCCGAATCACCCCTGTATACCATCATAAACTTAAAGTTTTTGGCTAAGTTGAAACAACTTCGGAAACACTTTTGACAGTTACAATAATGGATTATGGAATCTTCTTAAGTATAACAACCATTTATTCTCAAAAGTTTGGAGAAATCAAATAATAACTACCCTAGGAACATCATGAGTAAGACATTGTAGGTCAAGGGTCGATGTAAGGGTAAACCGAGGAATATAAAAGATCATGCAACGAAAGCAAAGAAGCCAAAATTGTGGATCGCATTTTCGTTCTTGGGATTTTTAAAAAGTAATTTTTGTTTTTTAAACAAATCTTGATAAAAACTCCTTTTAAAAATGAATAAAAATTACGTTTAAAGATATATTTGTTTTATATCAAAGAAGACGTTTTAAGATTAGTCAACATAATAATTAAAATACAAAATAAATAAAAATTTATAAAGTTTATTTTAATTAAATTGATTGTACTAACCCTTACTTTTTGGAAGTCCATCTTATTAAGGATAATAAAAAACCAAATAAGAGAACATGTAAATGATTCAAATTATCTATTAAATGACTATGATAAAAAATATCTAGTAAATAAAAATCCTCAATGTCCAGAATTATATGGAACTATTAAATTACATAAAGAGTCAAAACCAATTAGACCAGTAGTTTCGTATGTTAACACTCCTAATACTAAGGTAGCTAAAAAATTAAATACTATTCTAAATAATTATGGTTACACATCTAAATATTTAGTACAAAATTGATTAGATTTGATAAATAAATTAAATAAATGTAAATTACAAAATAATACTAAATTAGTATCATTTGATGTAACTAATATGTTCTCTAAAATTCCTCCTAAAGAATGTATAGTTCTAGTTAAAAAGATATTAGATGAAAGAAATATCCATCCAGGAATAATATCAGATATAATTGACTTATTTAATGTATGCATTAGTCAAAATTATTTTACTTTTGATAACAAAGTATAATGAGGGTCTTCTAATGGGAAGTCCCATTTCTCCAATTTTAGCAAATATTTTTATGGATAATTTAGAAAACAAAATCTTTAATTCTAGTTATAAAAACAATATTGTATTTTGGTATAGATATGTTGATGATGTGTTAGCAGGATTTGTAGGTAGCGAACGACAATTAGATATATTTTTTAATTATATTAATACCTTGCATCCTAAAATTAATTTTACTTTAGAAGTTGAAGAAAATAATTCAATTAATTTTCTAGATTTAAAAATTGAAAAAGTTAATAATTTACTAAATTATTCAATATACAGAAAACCAACATAAACAGATGTAACCATACCATATAGTTCAAATCATCCTATAACACATAAATTAGCAGCTTATAATTCTATGATACATAGGGCATTTGCAATTCCAATGGACAAAATTAACTTAGATAAAGAAATTTATATCATAAAACAAATAGCTACATCTAATGGCTACCCAATTCATTTGATAAATACATTAATTAATAAAAAAGAACAGAAAGTGGCACTACAACTAATATTTCCTAAACAAACTAAAGAAATTAAAAGTTATAAAAATATTACATATTGTGGAAGTATTTCCAATACAATTTTAAAAATAATATGTTCGGCAACATCATCATTAATATCATTTAAAACACAAAATAATGTTGGTACCAAATTGTTAAATGTAAAAACAAAATTACCCAAATTAAAAAAATCTGGTGTTTACAAAATGAATTGTCCAAAATGTAATGCGGTATATATAGGTCAAACACAAAGAAATTTTAAAGTAAGATTTAACGAACATTTAAGAGCATATAGATTAAAACAACCAGATAAGTCAAATTATGCAAAACACCTACTTGAACATCCAACCTCACTCTTTCACACCAATGACATCCAAATACTACACATTTGTAATAAAAAACAAAATTTAGATTTCCTTGAAGAACTTGAAATAAAAAGACATCTAGAGATCCACAATTTAAAGTTGTTAATGAACAAATAAATTTGGGAAGTTCTCCACTTTTAAAGTGTTTGCTTTGATTGAGTCTTCATTTTATACATAGATAAGACGTAATTGTAACACAAATATATTAAGTTATTGTAAAGATCAGCATGATATAGTTTTTTCCTGGTTTTTCTATATCATTGCACAGTTATACTGATCTTAGAGGTAAATACATCCAGGATAATCCCTTAGGGCTAATAACATCTAGGCTTTAATATTGTTATGTCTTATTACTACCATACTTGGTCTAGCCTTAGTACTACCTAAACATCAGGTACCTAGCTACAAACAAACAAAATGTAACTTAAATGTCAATCTGACGATGCTTCATAGCGAAACAGCTGTCATTGAGTCTTTTAAAAAAGCAATTTTTAAATAAATATTGGAAGTTTTGTTAAAACGAAGAGTTTTTTATTATCCTTAAAGTTTATTTTATAAAAACATTAATTTTTTACGAGTTAAGTATAATTAAAGGTTATGAAGATGTTTAAATTCATGAAACTAGCATTGCCTGCCAAATGTCAAAGCGGTAGTAGGTCATAGATTAGAGCGTTCGCTTTGTAAACGACAGTACGTGAGTTAGTATCCCACGCACGACAAATTTATTTTCCAAAAATGCAATACCTGTCAAATTGAATATAAAAAAATAAGTTTACTCTAATGTAAAATTGGCCGTTAACATTAACACAAAATAATTTATATAGATTCTTAAATTTGGTATATAATTATAAACTTTCTAGAAATGGTTAAAAATCAATATCTAAATAAATACCTTCTTAGTTCTTAATATGTCGTAGCTAAATTATAGTACGTTACTCGTAGGTTAAGGTGAGCTACGCCCTCGCAATGTTCACGAGAAAAACAAGACAATATCAACGAAATAAAACCTTTGTTTATTTGTTAACAATATTAAATGTACAATTATTATAACTTATAGTAGTTTGCCCTTTCTTTTCTACTAAAGATTGATATTGTGTATATTATAACTGGGATCCAGCAGCAGATAAAGTTTTAACGAGCTTGCATTTGAGTGACCCGTTAATTAAATTAACTCCTGTTCAGCAATACCTTGCTTAAACAAGATCCATTCTTCCAATTGGGGTGAACGGTAAGAAAGAGTATGTCTGGTAAAGACTTTGGTCCTCTTTTTTCCATTAATTTCAAAAATAGTCTAACTGGGCTTAAATTTTCGTTTGATAAATTTCTTACCAACTATTTGCTGCTTGCCAAACTTTTTGACCCGCCTTGAGTTGTTTTCGAAAAAGTGTTTTATTCAATTCGACTCGTAAATTCCCCCATAATATCAATTTCCTTCTGGAGAAAGTTAATCTTGCATTTTACGGCCTCATTGCCTCTCTACGCAAGTTCAAATGAGCAAAGGTAAAAAAACTTTTTTTGTGCTCAATCGGGGGTTTCTTCGTCGTAGATTTTCATCATTTTTAATAGTTCTTCGGTGGATAACGCTTTTGAACTGAGTTTTCTTTTTTCTGGACAACTTTAAGGCTGCCTTAGCTTGGTTTCTCTGGCCAACTTGTACATTTGAAAGATATATCCGTGAGAGGGTCGATTTTTATGCCGTATTCCGTAAAATATTTTTCAGACGACTCTTTATAGTTTTCACCATTGCCTTTTTTCATATTAAGACGTAATTCTCGACAATTTTTGCTAGGTCCGTTATGGTAGTACATTTTTCAAGTGTAAAATAATCTCACCCGTAGGAACTCCGAGAAATGATTCCAAATAGAGCTTTTGGACTTTTGCGTATTCAATGGGACATTTCCCGAAACCAATTTTCTGATTTCTTCGCCTCACCGGAACCCATTACTTCTTTTTAAAATTTTGAAGATGCTTCAATGACGTTTTTGAAACTGACAACTATAGAAATACCAGACACCTTAGTAACGGATCTGTCATAATTTTGTCACTGAGATATCACGTATTGTCAGTAATAATATAACAAGAGAATGAGAATAAATTGAAAATAATTTGACAGATTGTTTGAAAACGTGTTGTCAGGCAATAGTCACGAGAGCCCGCAGGGCTCAAGTGGCTATTTCCAAATGGCAACAAGTTGAACAAAATCTGTTAAACTATTTTATAATTTTGCTATAGCCAAATGGCAAAAAGTTAAACAAAATCTGTCAATATATTTTATAATTTATGGAACTGTCGAGTTATATTTGACAAGATTATTTTTTTATTCACAAATTTTTACGATAAAAAATATCAATAAAACTATTGAAATTGAAATTATTGAAAAATTTAATATAATTAATTATTACTTACCACATATTTCGCGTTGACACAATAAAGTAATTATTTTGATAATTATTTGACAGTTGCAGGGAAAATAAAAGCTACAGTGATTATTCCCGACAATAATCACAAGAGATTTATTCCCACATAAATTGGTTGAAACATCCTTGCGACAAATAAAGAAGCATTTTATTGGTTTTAAGAATTGTCAAAAAATAATCAATATGCAGTTTTGCACTTAAAAATAGTCTGGTGAAATAGCCTGATATAATATTTTAAACAAATTAATTTTTATATATAATTTTATAGTTATAAATTATGCAAATTCTACTAAGGCTGGGTTTCCTTTAAATTTCATATTATGTTATAAGAATGCAAATGGATTATATTTTATTTAAATTTGCCATCATATTTAATGCATATTTATCAATCTAATAATATATTTGTAACTAGTTTCTAATATTCTAATAATAATTTTTTTTAGCTATTCGTGAAGCAGCCTGTATAGTGAATATCTTTTTTTATGCTTAAACTCTTAATATTTCTCGTATATTTGATTATGTTTTCACGATTTGATGTTTCGCAAAATCCAGGGTATCACAAAGGACAAGGGATCGCTTAACATGAAATATTAATGAAATTCCATCTGGAAATCTGGATTTTTTACGCCTACTGAAACTGACACGGGTCCAGGCGATTTCTTAAATTGGTTTTCAGTACATGGTTTAAGATTCGAACAGTTTGTGCATTAGAATAAACGCTTTTCTGCGATTTTAGTTCGGTAAAATCAAAACATAAATTTTTTTTTACTTTATTTTAATAGTGGCAAATTGTAGTAATTAATCAGAAAACTTGTGGTTAATCCATTTGGACATTTCTGGGTTTATTGTTACTATAACCTATATTTTCTTAAAACACATTTACCTGTTTCTCTAATATAACTTCAAGATCCTATTCTGACATCATTAGGAACTCGACGAATCCTCTCTAATCTAAATGTTTCCGACCTTTCAAACATGAAATATGATTTTACGAAATTACCATAGTGTTTAGTTTAAAACACTAAATCTAAAATAGCTTTCAGGTTTAATATTTATGTTCTTGAAAGTTTTTATACACTGTGGTTCGAAATATTAAAGTATATTTACAGTTCAAAAGGATTTTCTTTTAGAGTGAGACAGTAAGACAGTCAAAAAGAATAGAAATACACAAAACTTTTTCAAAACAACCGAAACAGGTCAGAAAGAATCATAGACCTATTATCGGAGTAGACGCAACGTTCCATTCATAAAACTCAGTTTGTTTAGTCGCAATGATTACAAGAAAGTGTCTATGAGTATGACCCACATCGTCAGCGAAACGGCCGTCATTGAGGTTAAAAAAGCAATTTTTAAAATAAATATTGGAAGTTTTGTTCAAACGAAGAGTTTTCTATTATTCTTAACTAATATCTGTACTAATATCTGTGAACATTTGTAAACTGTTCTATTCGTGCCATTTTCTTATGTTTTTTAACAGCTTTCTTTTGTTTCAGATATTTAGTGCACCACTGAATCACTCCAAGCTTTGACTCAATATAATTTAAAGTTGGTGGAATACGGGGTCATGTAGTTGAACAATGCCTACTTCGGGACTAGTAGTATCAATACTACTACTTCTAGTTACGTGCGAGGCCGAACCGGCTACAGAATTCGTGGAAGCCTCAGATGGAGGTAGTGCTTCTTTACCGTGCAATTTAAGTCCTTTAGGTACTCCGGACAAAGTAAGTGTAGTGTTGTGGTATCGCGGTGTCGAGCAGAATCCGATTTATAGATATGACGTGCGAGGCAATCAACCGGTTCGGTGGTCGGAACCCGCTCTGCAGAACAGATACTTTTTGCGTATTTTGGACGATTTTAGAGCCGTTATGAGTATTTCGCCGACGAAACTCAGCGACGAACAGGTTTTTCACTGCAAAGTCGATTTTGTTAAGTCTTCGACCAGAATTACCCATGTTAACCTCACGATAATCGGTAAGTCAGCTTTTTTATTTCATATTTAATATATTATGGTTAATTAGCAATACATGAAACAGTAGAGTCCAATCCCACAAAAACATTTCGTAAAAACCCAGCTAAGTCCTGATGGAGCTGCTTGGTTATCTCTAAAAAGTAGTAAGATCCAGATAAAATCGTGCCAACTCTAAGGTTCCTTAAATTTATTGTACTAACCCTTACTTTTTGGAAGTCCACCTTACGAAGAATAATAAAAAAAACTCTTGTTTACTTGAAGAAATTAGGTTTAAAATTACAATTACAGCTGTTTTGCTAAATAACTAGCATCGTCAGATTAACATATTGAAGTTACATTTTGTTTGTTTGTAGCTAGGTACCTGATGTTGATTAGGTAGGTAAGGCTAGACCATGTATGAAAGTAATAATACAACAATATTAAAGCCTAGGTGTTATTAGCCCTAATGGATTATCCTGGATGTATTTCCATCTAATTTCAGTATAACTGTGCAATGATATAGAAAAACCAGGAAAAAACTATATCATGCCGATATATTTCTGTTATAATTACGTCTTATCTATGTATAAAATGAAGACTTAATCTGTTCTTTCTTATTAAATAATGTATTTATCAAATGTATCGGATAGCCATTACATGTAGCTATTTGTTTTATAATCTTAATTTCTTTATTAAAATTATTTTTAGAGCATTATTATATCCAATGAATAAAAATAATTTTACATCTAGCGGATCAACAATTTAAAGTAGTGAATAAACAAATAAATCTTGGAAGTTCTCCACTATTAAACTGTTTACTTTGGTTAAGTTTACATTTTATACATAGATAAGACGTAATTGTAAAACAATTGTAAAGATCAGCATGATATAGTTTTTTCCTGGTTTTTCTATATCATTGCACAGTTATATTGATCTTAGAGGAAAATGCATCCTGGATAATCCCTTAGGGCTAATAACATCTAGGCTTTAATATTGTTATGTCTTATTACTTCCTTACTTGGTCTAGCCTTACCTACTCAATCAACATCAGGTACCTAGCTACAAACAAACAAAATGTAACTTCAATATGTCAATCTGACGATGCTAGTTATTTAGCGAAACAGCTGTAATTGTAATTTTTAACCTAATTTCTTCAATTAAACTTGGGTTAAAACCAGAGTTTTTTATTATACTTCATACCACTAGGTACTTACGTGTAAACAAAATTGACATACCCACTAACGTATAAATAATGCTGAACGGCCAATTCATAGAACTGAAATATAATACAACTTTAATAAAAAATAAATCGCAATAAAAATACTTAGACTTGGCACGACATTTTTTGGATTTCAATATTTTTTAGAGATCCATCGAGAATTGTATAACTCTTCACATAATGTTTATGTGGGATTTCACTTCTTTTTGTAGACACGTGAGCTTATTGATTTATTTTATCAGATTTTCATAATTGACACAGTTTGTTACAGGTTAAATAATATTTTTGTTTCCATTTCTTATTATATAGAATAGGTAGGTACCAATTTCTAGATAAATAAAGTATCTTTACTATTTATAAAAACAAATACTCAACTCAACAATAGTTAAGTTATTTCATCTACTATGTACATTGTACTATGTACAAAACTCGCCATTGTTCCCGTCTCGGAATGACTACCCTAGCATACTTCAAGACGGGTGGTGGTCCCTCACACACTCTTCATTTATTCTGCCACTCATAAACGTTCTCTTCTCCTAACCATACTCTCCACTGCCTTATTCACCTTCATCCATTCCTCCTCACCTCCCAACATTATCTGCACCATATTTTCCCAGTACACAGCCACTCCGAGTCTTTCCTCCAAGTTCTTCAGCACTTCTTCATTCCTCCAGCATCTAAACACGTGTCCTACATCATCCTTCACTTCGCACCTTTCACACACTCCAGTCTCTCTTTTCCCAATCTTGTAAAGATATCCTGCTCTTGACCCATGCCCAGTCAGCACCTGTGTCAAGAAGTAGTTCACTTCGCCGAATTTTCTAGTCATCCATTTTCTCCTACCTTACATTTCCTCCTCCATCCAATCCATAACTTCCTCTTTCATCGCGCCCTTCCACTGTAGTCTTCTGGCTCTAGTCATCACATACAATGGGATCTTGCCAACACCGCTGCTACTAACCCTCCCACTGTCCTGTACCCTTGCACCACCCTTAGCAACATTCTTCTCTTTTCTCTCCCGCTGTCACCCCACACTTCCGCTCCGTAAAGCATACTCTGCTCAATCGTTCTACCAATAACTCTTCTCTTCCATTCTCCCGGTCCTTTCACGTTACACATTAATCTTCCCAGCCATGCCGCCCGAATTTTCGCCTTCTCTGCCGCCTTCGACATGTGGTTTTTAAACGATAGCTGGCTATCCAATCACACCCTTAGTTATTTCACCGATTCCTCAGAAATCCCACTGTTAAACGTAGGTTCTTCCTGGTCATCGCCAAATATTTATTCGTATCCAGCTTCTCAGGGTCGCCCAGGGTGATCCTGGCAAAACTGCATCCTTTGGTTTCATCCCATCTCTTAAGGTATTGAGTACGGGTGTAAAGTTTGGCTAGTTCCACAATTGTCGAAGTCGTCAAACCATGGATGTCGCCTGGTCCCAAAATTTTCAGTCCAGCCGCCATCCTGGCCAGAGAGTCAGCAATACGGTTACCTTTGCTCCTGTCGTGCCCTTTCACCCACCTTAGTACGATATTATTATCTACCGATGACATTTGTTTATAACAAGTTTGAACCTTCCCCACCCCCCTATTTGATGAGTATTGGCAAAAAGTCCCCAACCAACATTTCTCATAATCTCATCAAGATTTCAAAAATTGTATTTTTAGTATACCTTTAGTATATCTCTTTCGGAGATAATCCCAATATTATGTTTTTTAGTGTTCGTTGCACTCCGTAGCGGACGACTTTCAAACTTGACAAATATTTCCAGCAATTTTTCATGATCTATTTTGTTATAAATTTTTTTCTTTATGTTGTAATAAACTACCTCGCAGACCTTAGTGGGACACCCTGAATATAAAATTTTATTACAATTAGTTTATTCGTTTATTTTTAATGATTTTTTAAAACCCTTAAACACCCCCCTTATCCTAAGCCAATAAGTTTAATTTATTAAAAAACAAAAAGCATTGATCTTATAAATGTTTTTGCCAATTTTTGTTTAAATCTGATATCTATTTCTTTTTTAAAAAACAATTATTTCGGAACAACACCACAGAACTGGTTACGCCACCACCTCTTCCAAGTGTTTTTTCTTATTATTATTTTTTATTTCTTAGTGAAGTAAGTAATTGTAGGCGTTTTCAAAATTGCCACTCCTATCTTGTTGAAGCAGGGTGTTTTTATAACTTCGGTAAGTAAAGGAAATTCACATTTAACATGTATATGCTATTCTAAAGCCGACTGTACATACCTCGTGTACAGACGAAATATTAATTTAAATTTTGTCTAGGCCCTAATATTTTAAGCTTAATAATACACATTATATTAGATTTTCCCTTTAAAATAAATAAGCTGCTATTCGTTTCCAAAATAAATGGAAGTGGGTATCTGCCAAAATATTTTCGCAATATTCTTTAATCAACACTATCAATTTTCACGAATATCTTGTAAGTTATTTCCAATATAGATGTTGTAAGCTCATCGTGAGAAAACAAACAAAGTTAATCTGTTCTTGTCATTGCTATATTGATAACAGATAAGTAGTAAAGCAAAATACAAATATATCAGATATCGATAACATTATTTGGCAAAATATCTTCCTAATTAGCTAAATACACTTCCTTCTAGTGTTACGACAAAACCGACACGGCAAAATATCTCATTTCTTTTATCCAACTGTTTCTCACATGTTAGTTCATAGTTAAGACCTTTCTGATGACACTGCGATCTTCTACCACCCACCTTGATCTTAATAGGATCTCTTTTCATCCCCATAACAACGACACGGTCGGTATTTTGTAATTGTAAACTCAGTTAGCGCACATTTTTGATTGATTGGTCGTGTAGGGGTAGCCTAATCACCCGAAATAAAAAAATAATGACACTTTAATGCTTTTCGCAATCAATTTCGTATCAATTTGCTTTCGATGTGTATATGTACACATGCCAGTTTAGTAAAGCGTCTAGATGGTTTGAGTTTCATCATTATAATGATGATTTCATTTGGGATAGAAAAAATTTAAATAAAGTGATTGGTTTTTTTTGAAATATGTGTTGAGCTTAAGAAAAGGATTCATGAGATTACTTTGAACAGTAAATTTATCATAAATTTGGTTATATACAAGGTTTAATAATTAAATTTGTTTATCGAATGGGAGTTAAAAAAATAATTGAAAGTCAATCCTGTAGTATCTGGTGTAAACGGTGATTTAAAAAATCGCCAACATTTCATTTTGCCCATTCATTTTGGATAAATGTTATTTTGAGTCTTAATTAATATTAATGTAGATGTAATTGGAGATATTGTTTTTGTATAACACATATTTCCATAATATGTAATGTTTTTGAAACTTTTAAATACTCTGGTTTGGTTAGTAAATTCTAGTTGCAGAGACATTTTCTCTCCTTAATTTTTAATAATTTATTTATCAATTTCTTACAAAAATATTTTTGTTCATGGGATTTGAAAATACTCTATGAATTATATTTTTAATCGAATTATTTATTCGCTAATGTAAAATTACAGGGTGGTAATATAATTAAAAAATATATTTAATTGTCGTGCATTACCTGCAAAACCCAATATCTATACCAAAATAAAATGTTGTTTTTCGCTTATCTTACCGGAAAACCAATTATATGAACACCAAAAATAGGCGGAAAGTATTGTTTATTTACTCAAGGGCTTAAAATTCATAACGGCATGATTTTTTTATGAAAAAGTGTGCTTTGGATTTGTAATTTTTAAATCAGAAATAATGTCGTCCAATTCCACAAAGTGAGAGCTTTTCAAAAAAAGAATTTTTTAATATTATAAAACACTATCACAAGAAGAGTGCATTAGATATTTAAAAGAAGCGTCCGATTCTGAATACCTCTTGATGAAGATGAGCAAATACATTGTAGTATAAATTCTACAATACGAAATACGAAATTATTTTTTAAAAGTCTGATGGTGCAGGCGGCTCGGGTTCAGTTCTATAATTTTTTAAAATTTTTTTTAATAGTTATAAAGGTAGACGAAAACAGTTATGCATAAATGCCTTAGCACCCCTTAGCTGGTATTTTTTGTCCGAGCGTAAAGAGGGCAGCAAATATACAGCAGCGGGCTGTAATTTGCACTTTCCGCCCTTGTGACACAATATACTATTGTGGAATTAAAGTTAGTTTTTAAATTATCTATAAAAATATTTACCAAAATTGAATACATATGACTTTACATATACCTGGATAAATGTTTTTCGTCTAATAGCTTTTTAACTAGAATTACACATTCTACACATGTGGCGTTGTCATCCATAAAATTAAAATAAGAAAAAATAAAAAGAATATATTATTTAAATAGCTCGGGCAAAAAGAAATCGGTATCATTTTTAAAATTTAATTCAAAGGTTTTAGACTTTTTTTATCTGTTATTTATCACGATGAACTAATATCGCCATTTTATTAAGTAATTCGGCTGTGTATACTAAATATAGAAAGTGACAGTTGTCCACTTATTTTACTTGATTTTTATAACCTCTGTTTTCAAAAAAAAATGAATACTTTTTTATAGTAGTTTTGGTGAAAGATATTTTAGTTGGGTAATGCCTGTCTCTAGTAATGCATATAGGTACTTACATCACAATGATCTTCAGGAAAGTACAAAAGTAAGTACCGTTTTGCGATTCCGCCGCCGTAGCGCTACGGTCAGCGTTCCGCGCATGCGCGCTGGTTACCTACATCTCTTGTCTACGCACTGACGCCCATACAGTCTGATTCTTCATTGTATACGTTGTTTACTGAGTGTTTAAGATGCCTCCGACAATCATTAGTCCCGCCGATTGTGAAGTACGGGCTGTTATACGATTTCTTAGTATTGCTAGTGGAGTTTCTGCCTCGTAATGAGACAATTAATGCAGCGTCTTATTGTGAGACTTTGAACAATCTGCGTCGTGCAATCCAAAACAAAAGACGTGGCAAGTTTTGCTGCATGACAATGCCCGTCCACATGTGACTAATCGGACCAAAGACCTCCTCAAATCTTTTAAATGGGAAACTCTGGATCATCCTCCATAAAGCCCTGAACTGGCACCCGGCGACTACCATTTGTTCCTGCACTTGAAGAAACAACTGGGCGGTCAGCGTCTGCAAGACGATAATGAAGTCAAAACATTTGTGACATAGTGGTTAACAAGTCAGGCGGCAAAATTTTATGAGGAGGGTATCAAAAAACTGGTGCCACCTTATGACAAGTGCGTCAATGTTCACGAAAATTATGTTGAAAAGTAGATTAAGATACTGGCTTTCATGTAAAACATGTAAAAATAAAATTATTGCGATATCTTTACACGTCTTTTTTTAATTCCAAAACGGTACTTACTTAAAAAACATGCCTCGTACAAACGGGTTTTATTGTGTAATAATTCAATATCCCTTTTTGCAATTTTGAACCAAGTTTTTCTCAAATTTAAATCACTTGGCTTTTAAATCCACAATTTGTCTGGTGTTTTTAGGCTAGTGTTATTACATTCCGGAGCAACATACCAACGATAAGTGGAATAGTAGATCATTTTTGATATTTATGAAATTTAAAAATATATGTTTTAAATGCATTTTTAGACTTAGGATTTGTATGATCTAACTGAGACACTTTTCAAAAATGAGTATAATACCGTATTGGTCTTATAACGTTTTCCTGGTAGATGTGTCCAGTCAGCGTCACTTGTATGTAAATCAGTGGAGTGCGCTAACCTTGCATATTGTCCCCCCAGAACATAGGTAACTGTCCCTTTTTGGTACGGATCCACTTCTTGCAGAAATGCTAAACGTGCTTGGATTGTCAATCTAAATAGGGACTCATCTGAAAAAAGGACATTTATCCATTGAGGTAACAGCCAGTTCCAGTGAATATTGCCCCATACCAAGCGGCCGATTTATGTTCTCTAGTAAGCATCGACACTCTTAACGGTCTTCTTTATCGCAAATTAGCACCAGCCATCCTTCGTCGAATTATAGGTCTAGAAATGAATATTTCGTACGTTTTCTTGAAATGCATTCTTACCGCTGTAACTGACATTCCTAGTGCGTCGAACGAAATTGGCAAAACATTGATCCTCTCTTTTGTCTGTAACACGGTGATGCCCACTACCAGATCTCCTATTCACACCTCCAGTTTCTTGAAACAGTTTAACTATTTTGACAACAGACGTCTTAAGAATGCCAAGACTTACAGAAATCCAGAAAAAGCATTATTTGCTATACAAGATCAAGTATTCTCCACCAGATACTAAAAAAAACAAATCCTAAAACAACAAGTTAAAAGTGCCGCTTGTGTAATTCCGAAGAAGAATCGATACAACACCTGATTTCAGCCTGTATTTACCTGGCCCTAAGAGCATATACAAGCAGACACAACAATATGGCAAAGGTTATTCATTAGTTTTTACCCCAGAAGATAGGACTTGTAAACCAAGAATCCCCAATATACAAATATGAATCAAAAACTGTGCTCGAGAAAGTCACCACCAAAATTTTTTGGGATACTCCTATACATACTGACATAACAGTGCAACATAATAGGCCTGACATGATAGTAACAAACGAAGAAATGTACTTTAATTGATTTTGTTGTTTCTCTAAATGGAAACATTAGCAAAACTTACAGAACAAAAAACGAAAAATATGTTCAGCTTGCAGATGAAATTAAGAACTTGTGGAAAATGCAAAATGTAGAAAGTACGCCCCTAATAATATCAGCAAATGGTCTTGTCCACAAGGATATTGTAAAGCGCTTGGATGAAGTTTAAATCCCTAAACATGTCCTAAATTTGATGCAAAAGGCTGTTGTACTGCGGACTGCAACGATCGAAACTGTTAAACAAAATATTGCAATCGATTTAGAAGAACCACCTCAAACTTCCACCACAAATTTGGCACTAAACCATGGTATCAGTCGACATTCTTTAGGAAAGATATTAGTGAAAAGTATCATCCGTATAAGGTAAAGTTGGTTCAAGAATTGTCATACTATTAAATTGATTGTACTAACCCTTACTTTTTGGAAGTCCATCTTATTAAGGATAATAAAAAACTCTTCGTTTTAACAAAACTTCCAATATTTATTAAAAAATTGCTTTTTTAAAGGCTCAATGACAGCTGTTTCGCTATGAAGCATCGTCATTGAGCCTTTAAAAAAGCAATTTTTTAATAAATATTGGAAGTTTTGTTAAAACGAAGAGTTTTTTATTATCCTTAATGTCATACTATTATTTTGACCGACGGCTGGAATTTTGTGAACGGCTAATGGACATCTGTAATGTCGACGAAAATTTTGCAACTTTTTGTTTAAATGGAACAGTTAATCGCCATAACTCAAGGTATTGGTCAAATGAGAATCCTCATTGGATTCATGAAGCACATACCCAGCATCCACAGAAGTTAAATGTTTGGATGTGCATTGTCGAAAATAAGCTTATAGGCCCATTGTTTATCGACGGAAACTTGAATGGTGACAGAATGGGCAATTACCACAAAATATTTGGTTTCAACAAGATGGAGCACCTCCCCACTATGATAGACGGGTTAGGGATTTTCTGGATGCGAATTTTCCAAATCACGTGTTAACGTTAGACGACCAACAAACTTACAGAAATTGAGACAAAGAATTATTGATGAATGTGAACTAATACGTGGAGAAGTCTTGGAAAGAGTGACTCAAGAATTTGTTAATAGGATGGCATATTGTCAGCAAGTAAACGGCGAGCATTTTGAACATTTGAAGTAATTTTGTTTCTCAATATTCTAAAATAATGAAATGTACATCTATTGTACTACTAACAGTGAGTTTATCTAAATAGTTTTTTGCACTAATGCAAAAAACTTAAAGAATGTTGGTTAAAGTGCTATATTCCTCGTTTTTACAAATTTTCTTACACTAAACTCAGTATGTATGAATTCAAAATAACAAGATCTTTCAAAATCTGTAAAAATATATAGGGTGTCCCATTTAAATTAAAGAAGTTGATGGCATTTCCGGTTAAACCGGAAGTATATTATTATCAAAAAAATGTACATCAGATGCGTTTTGTTCCATTGTACTTACCTGCAAATTTTCATAAATATCGTTCTTTTCGTTTAAAAGATATTTACTTGGTTCCATACTTTATCCCAACCCCGTATACAAAATGTATACAATTCTAAGTTATTTTTCATCGAATTAATTAATATTTACCATACGATAACAAGAGATAAATGCGACAAACAGTGAAATAACAGAAAAACACTATTTTTCTAGTGTATTTCATATATTCGTATATTGTCCTGGCATTATGAAGTGTTAAACTATTTAAAGCTGTAACTAAAGATCTGAAGACAAGGTATATTTGTTTTCATAACAGTGTATCTGGGACAGTTAAATCGGATGTGTAAAAGTTTTTCTTTTTCTTTAGTGTTACACGCACAAAAAACTGATTCAGAATCTATAACATGGAAAATTCCTTTTAAAGTGAATTTGATTCTATAACCACTAGACATACGTAGTTGGGCAAGCGTGCGTGAAACTTGTATGGGCAACTTAAAAAGTAGGTAGGAAGCAGGATCTCGAGATGTATTTAATAAGGTATAAATATTTAAAAATGAGTATTGAGAGGTCGGTAATAGTATATTACATAACGAGTGTGGAAAGTGAAGTATTACGCACGAGAGAAGTTTAGCACGAGCCGCGTAGTGGCGAGTGTGGAAACGTAACGAGTGCAAGAAATACACTTTCCAACGCGTTGTGTACACGATTTTTCCTACGACCCCAATATTTCTTATAATAATAAATATTTTAAATTTATTTATAAAATTTATTATAAATGTTAGTCATGTTAAAAATTAGGATTTAAACGAGTTTATATATTGCATGGAAATATAATTAATTAAAATCAAATAACCACCTTTCTCAGGAATTCACATCAAAATTCTTTATTAGCTAAATGACATTTTAATTTTTTTTGTGGGCTCTATAAAAATTAAAAGCAAAATGGTCAGTCGGTGTAATTAATTGAAAAGTAATGTAATAATAATAGACACAAAGATAATTGTGAACAGAAACACAAACATAACTTCAAAAATCCACATTCGACACATGCACGGAACATAACACAATATAAAAAAGAAGAATAAACTGTTCTTCTTTCTAAAAGTGTTTTTATAAAAATAATAATACTGAATAAAAATATGTTTATTTCTTAAAAATTTAAAAACCTTTAAGAAACTTTTTCTTTATTCTTCTTTTATACAGAAAAATTTGTATCGGCAATTACAATACAATATTTGACACAAGGAAGATTTAAAAAAAAATTAAATGGTCCTTGCTTTGACATTTTTGTGTTTTTACTATTTATAAATTTGACGTAAATGTCATAGATCATAGAACTATATTTTTTTACTTTTCAATACGTGTATTGATATTAGCTACTTTCTTAAGTACAAATAAGTGTGCAAACTAGCACTTTCATATGTGGTCGTAGGAAAAAGATATTTTTCATGCAAAAATGAATAGTATTTCCTCAAAATAGACTTTTTATCAAATTTTCCTAAATTTCCAAGGAATCATAATCAGCAAACATGTTTTTAAGTTGTAAGGCCCAATTGTATTGTTCTTCTATCCCATGAATTAAACGCAACTGTTGTGTTATGTTAGAATAATCAATTCCGTAGTTATAGGTTTCGTTAGTCCATACAAATGTCTTTAAAAAACGATGGTGCTTACACTCTATTTTCTCTATCCACCATTATCTCATTTACAGTATTTTTTTTAAATGAGAAAATTAAAACCTACCATTACAGATATTTTAAAATTGAACATACAAAACAAAAATAATGTAAGAATCGTATACGAAGTTTGATATTCGAATGTCGCACACCAACATTTGAAATAAATCGTATATGAAGCGAAATTCATTTAATTTCGTATACGAATTGTACTCGAGTGACCTTGAAAATACAACCCATGTAAATATGGGCAAATTGAATCACGTTGCTAATAGCAACGTGTCACGCAATATTTACTCTTCTTGTTTCGAATTTTAGTACTGAAATAAATTTGAACCAAACCTGATTCTTTTAATCTAGCGCTTTTAGATTTATTTATAGTTAAAATTACTATAAATATAAACCTTGAATAAGTGTTCCTTTAATTTTTTGGGGCATTATAATAAGTTTTAAAATTACAAAAACACGTAATAATTAAAAATTATTAATACATACTCAATTTGGCGTACGTTTTTTGTTTATTATTGATACGACCACGACTTATACTTATTCGGAATCATGTTAATTAAATAAAGTAGGTAGATATGTGTTTTTTCGTTTCTGTTTACATAATTACATATAAACATACATAAGGGTATCAACCTAAATACTGAAAATCATACAAAAATAAACAAATAATTTGATGAACGTGCTCAAAAATATTACACAATAAAGGTAATTTCACTGTTTGTAAACATAAAAATTCTGGTTTTAATAAACAACGTTTATTTAATTTAAAGACACCATTACATTTCGGTAAATGATCACAAAAAATAATTACTCATCAGAAATTGTAACCTTTGCATTCCCAAAAAGGCAGGGAGCCAATTTGTAACTACAACACTCTCCAAAAGAGATCTCGGCTAAGAGACCCTCTCCAGGGGGGTGGGTCGACTCCAAGTTTATGCTCACTATAGGAAGGATTGGGATGTATAAGTAATAAGGGCGCCACTATCTTTTTGTACGCTTTCGATTAAGCAAACAAACTACACAAAAACTAAAGTGAGAAAGATAGAAACACCTTGTACTTAGTTTAATTAAACAACAAATAAAGAAGCTACTTAAAACAAAAGACCTACCTCGCTACACCCTTAAGACTTATAGTAAGGTATATAAATAAAATGTTTTTTTAAAATATTGATTATTTATTGAAACTGTACTTGACGAAAATGAACAGAAAGGAATTGTAAAAAGTGGACTTAACTTTAGGTTTCTGTACTGTCTAGAAGGGCGGCTTCAGCTTCTTCGTAGAGAATTAGGGGTGAAAGTCTCTGGATGTTTATTTAATGGATCTGGCAGCTTAAGATGTAGTGGTTTTCTTAACGACTCAGAAGTGGTTTGGATTTAGGCTTATGTGGCCTCAATATCAGCTTGAAATGGTTTGTTGGCTTAAAGGACTATCTCCACATATGGACTTTCCCAAGGATGCTTTCAACTTAGCGGTAACTTGGTTCTAACTTAGCGGGTTGTGTCTTCGTAAAAGTTTTTATGTGTATTAGAAGGAATTATGGAGGTATGGGTGTTAGCATTGGTCAGATTTTTCAGATAGGACAGCAAATTACTTAATTCCAACAAATAAATTGTCTTATCTTCAAGTTCTCCAACACAGCATCCATGAATATAATAAGCAAATAAACAATATTGAAAATTATTCATGCAGCCGCTCCTGTTCTTTATAATGCAAAAAAATGTCATTAGACTAATCTGTTTTGAATAAAAAGATATATAACTAGTTCTTATAAATTACTGGAAAGTTTTAACACTAGTTTTATAAAAAATTGATTTCTTATATCATTAAATATATTACAGTGCAGAAGTGGTTTTTGTTTAATAATTATTATTTATTGTTTGACTCCAAAGCAAGTTTTAATTATGTAGAAAAGATTTTTATTATAATTTTATCGTAATTACGTAACTAACAATGAAAAGAATAGAAAAAAGTCTATGTACCAACAACCAAAAAGGAAGATACTAGAACGCTTTCCCAACTCTCCAAATGAGCATGTTAGTCGAAAAGTGATATAAAATGGTCATACTCGTCTATATATAGTCTCGCTCAAGACGGAAATCGTGTTTGTGTCATTTGTCAAAAGGGATGCGTTCGACACATTCAATTGCAAGCGGGATGCGCGTTTTTTGTTTGGCCTCGTTCAAACAGCTACATAGTTACGCGTCTATAAGGAGTGTCTCGTGTACAGTAGCGATAACAGTGATTCGGGGTCGGTTTTAAGGTTAATAATAGCGGTATCTTTTACGGTCGGATAATAGTGCAAGGTGACATGACGATAGACATGTTACAAAATCTATATAAGACAATGTAGATTGACCTTTTGTTTTATGTTGAATAAATTTTGTAAGTTGTAAAGGTATAAGACATAACAGTTTTAAAGCCCAGATATTATTCTCCCTATAACGGATTAACCCTACGCTTAGGAAATATATACACACATCAAAGTCTAGGGATATTTCTAAAATCAACGTTTTTCTTGGGGTAATTTAGGAAATAATAATATTAATATTAATTTTTGTTTATTCTTACATATACCAAAATATTTTCTTTAAAAATATGAAATCCTATTAAAACAAATAATAACTGAATATAACCAATTTTAAGATCTTTGTAAAATCTTTCCAAGAATGGAAAATCAAGATTAATACAAATTGTGACCTACACGTTGGTTTATTACTGCTCTACATTTTTGTTTCATAGACAAAACAAGATTATCAATATCAGTTTAAGGTATAACTCGCCCACTTCGCTCTCAGAAGCTTTAGAGAAATTGAACCCGGCCAAAAATGTTACCCATATTTGAAACGATTTTACATTAAAGCATATTCCATACATGGTCAATAGGATTAAGGTCAGGAGATTGTGATGCTCATGGTAAAACTTTAATTCCATTGCTTTACAACCAGTTGGTTACAAGACCGTCAGTGGTATTGTTGATGGGCATTAAGAAGAAATTTTCACCAACTGAGCTTGCAAATGGGTACACAATAAGACGAATAATAGTATCTAAATATATTGGACCTGTTAGGAACAAATCAGAAAATCGAAATAGGTCCTGTCTCCTATAATTATTCCGCCCCATATCACGTTGTGCCACCTCTGTATCTACTCACTTCCTGAACATGTCTTTGTCTTTCCACATTTCCAGATTGTTGCCTCACTTTTGTTCGATGATAGTTTGGGTGAAATCCAAACCTAGATTGGTCACTGAATAAAACTGTAGCCCAATCTTGAGTAGTTCAATACTGAAATTCTTGACACCATTCCAATCTTAAGGCGCGATTACCTCTAGGCTGTAACTATATACTCTCCAAAAAGGTAGGGAGCCAATTTGTAACAATCATACTCCCAAAAGAGATCCAGGCTATAAGAATCTCTCAAGGAGTGGATCGTCTCCAAGTTAATGCTTACTATAGAAACGATTGGTGGTATATAAGAGTTAAGGGCGCCGCTATCTTTTTATACGGTTACGAATAAACAACTAAAACTACACAAAAAAACTAAGGTGAAAAAAATAGAAACACCTGAATTTGAAAGCAAAGAAACAACTATTTTTAATGACAACCGAACACGCTACACCCTTAAGACTTATAGTCAGTGGGTATATAAATCAAACTGATAGTAAAAAGATTATTTGTTTATTTAGAAAAAATTGTAATTTGCCACAGAAAATGTTAACGGAACATAATAAGTGGACTAGACTTTTCTTTATACTTTTGGTTGTCCGGAGAGCTCAGATTGTTCACTGTTCGTATGGATGGTGTCGGCTTGTGCTGGTTGCATCTACTTCTCGTCAAAAGAACTGTTCAATAAATGGGTGATACTTCTCGTCAAAGGGACTGCTAACATTAATGGGTGGTACTTCTTCGTACTAGCGGATATATTTCTCCGTACTAGAGGGTATATCTCTTGCTACTAGCGGATATATCTCTCCGTACTAGCGGATATATCTCTCCGTAATAGCGGGCTGTATCTTTCTACAAGTCGTAAAGTGGATCAGAATGAGTCAAAATGTTATGGGCGTTGATGTTGGTTAGCTTTTAGGTCAAAAAGGACGTCAAATATTTTACATCAAAAAGTTGATTGACTATTAATGAGTTTTATTGTTAGTACAAATCAAAAGTTATAAATTGATATAATTATTTTTATTTTTTTTAAGTAAAAAAGTGATAGTTATAGTTATTCAAAAAAAAGTTTTAATTATTTTAAAAGAGTTCTAAAAAAAGTGTAGGCTAGTTTATTACATTTTACATAAACTCAGTTATATATTTCATGTTAAAAATGTGTTTCTCTGAATTAGCTTTGAAAACAGATAAATTTACAGCAAAAATGATATTTTTTAGAAGTAATAAAATGGATTTAATATTCACTAGTTACATTAAATGATTTTACCTAGAAATAGTATCCGATAACATATTTACAGAGACCACGCCCTAGATTTTAATACACAAATTGCAAAAAATAACGAAATAAAAGGAAATTATATGTACAATTACTTCTAAAAAACTTTAGAATAATCGTGAAATGAAGAGAACAAGAAATAATTAACTACTTACTGGGAGAAAAAGGAATTGTCTAGATTTTGCAGATAAAATGTTACTTGCCACTAAGAGTTTCGTAGAAGGAAAGATCGAGACAGGACGTGTGCCTTAATTTATAAGGGGGTTGACAATGGTTTCCGGTTGGACGGTTGCGTTCGTTTTTGTAAGGGTTTTGTTTCAGGTGCGTTCTATTGTTAGGGATGGGTTTGGTAACGGTGATAAGGTTGTGTCTAATGTACGGTGGGTCGGGGTAAACTAAGGAAAGGTATCATGGTGATAGACATGTCGCAAGGCAGAGGTGGACATCTTAGGGCCATCTACTTAACCAGTTGACTTCATGAAGACGATTTCGCACTGTATCTAAATAAGATAATTTATGCTCTATTTATAAAATCGTAACTAAGTCAGAAGAAGTTATTGGCGGTTGCCTCCTAGCTGTTAAAATTGACAATTGATCTTGAGTTGCTGTTTTAGCCCGTCCTCTTCCTGGATATTGCTCGATTGTACTACTGATCAAACTTTACGAAACACCCATCTGCTTACCAACTTAAGTTTGCCGCATGTAACCTTCAAGAAGACTTACAGCTCGATTAATTTCGTCTAACATTAAATATCTCCTTTTTATGATACAACACAATATCCTTATGAGAATGATGAAATTAGAAATCCTTAAAATTTAAACAATGTACCATTTCTAATTTTTCAATATCTCAGGATAGTTTTACTTTTTGCAGTTTGTTAATCGAACATGTACCATTAGAAAATTAACTAATACATACATTCAACATGCAACTTAATCAATATAAAAATAAATTATATCTAATTTTTTTTTATGTCTAAACATTTTGATGTGTGTATTACGGTACCATTTTTATTTCGAATGAAGCAAATCATAATTAGGTACCATAGTAAAAGAAAATTTTTATGTTGCTTTTTTAAATAATTTAAAATCCTTTTACTTTTATATTCGTTCAAACCATTTGTCACAACAGATTTTCCATTCCCCTTGATAATTATTACAATAATTATATTATTACTATAGGCAGAGGGTCGAGGGCAATTCCTATCTCTGAGGTAATTACCGATTTTCCTGAGCCTTTCAGAATGGTGCTAAAAGCATAACCATTGTCTACTTTTATCATACCAGGTCAACGGAATACATTTTTAAGGGTTTAAGTCTAAGGTTAAATTTCTTCAGTTATCCCAGTGTTAATGATTTTCATTTCCACCAATTACGGTCTCACTTCTAATATTTGGATATTCGATTAATGTTTTGGAATTGGATCCTGAAAATGTATATTTTATTCTATATGATGTAGGTCTAGAAATAAGTAAGATTTAATAATAAACTTATTGGTTTGATTACTCATTTGGCAAGCTAACTTTATTCCTGAAATCGTTTTCTCCTAGACTTTTGAAAAACGGAAAGGAAAGTTATTTGGAACGACGTGAAAGCAGTGCTTAATAGTTTCATTTTGGGTTTTAAATTAAATTAGGAATAATAAAAAACTCTTCGTTTTAACGTAATTTTCAAGTTAGATTGACATTTAAGTTATATTTTGTTTGTTTGTAGCTATTATTAAGGCTAGACCAAGTATGGAAGTAATAAGACATAACAATATTAAAGTCTAGATGTTAATAGCCCTAAGGGATTATCCTGGATGTAATTTCCTCTAATATCATTATAACTGTGCAATGATATAGAAAAACCAGAAAAAAACTATATCATGCTTTTTATTTCAAGTTCTTCAAGGAAATCTAAATTTTGTTTTTTACCACAAGTGTGTAGTATTTGGTTGTCATTGGAGTGTAAGAGTGAGGTTGGATGTTCAGGTAGGTGTTTTGCACAATTTGACTTATCTGGTTGTTTTAATCTATATGCTCTTAAGGGTTCATTAAATCTTACTTCAAAATAGCTTTGTGTTTGACCTATATATACACCATTACATTTTGGACAATTAATTTTGTTAACACCAGATTTTTTTAATTTGGGTAATTTTGTTTTTACATTTAACAATTTTGTACCAACATTATTTTATGTTTTAAATAATATTGATGCTGATGTTGCCGAAGATATTATTTTTGAAATTGTATTGGAAATATTTCCACAATATGTAATATTTTTATAACTTTTAATTTCTTTAGTTTGTTTAGGAAATATTAGTTGTAGTGATACTTTCTTTTCTTTCTTATTAATTAATTTATTTATTAAATGAATTGGATAGCCATTAGACGTAGCTATTTGTTTTATGATACTAATTTTCTTATCAAAGTTAATTTTGTCCATTGGAATTGAAAATGCTCTATGTATCATAGAATTATAAGCTGGTAATTTATGCGTTATAGGATGATTTGAATTATATAGTATGGTAACATCTGTATAGGTTTTCTGTATATTGAATAATTTAATGAATTATTAACTTTTTCAATTCTTATATCTAGAAAATTAATTGAATTATTTTCTTCAACTTCTAATGTAAAATTAATTTTAGGATGCAAGGTATTTATATAATTAAAAAATATATTTAGCTGTCGTAACTTGGAAGTTACGTTGAAACGAAGAGTTTTTAGTTATTCTTAATAAGATGGACTTCCAAAAAGTAAGAGTTAGTACAATAAATGTAATTTAAATTTCTCTAAATCTTTCCTCACAACGTGGTATATTTTTTGATGTTCCCTGTATAATTGCTATTGTTTTTTATTGTTCGATCGAATGGAATTTTGAAATATTAGCGAATTGTTTTTCCACCACTACAAAAAAGGAAAGCATTGATCATTTGACGACTGTTTTTTAACCACTCGAATGAAACATTTTTTTTTAATAAAAATTTATTAATATTGATAAAATATTGTTTTCTTTTTGTCATAAAACATTGTAGTTTTGGAGTGTATGTCATTTTTTTTATATTTATTTGTTATTTGTAATTCTTTGTGTCTATATAATTCTCCAAAAACAAAAAAAGACTTGGAAATATTTATCAGAGTGTGGTATCTAATAAATCATTTTTATGGTTTTCATTAGAGATTTTAGACTTTTTTTATCAAGTAGTGGTTAAAAACTGGGGGTATTTTAAAAAAAGTTCTGACATTTATTGATATAATTAAATATGTCTTAGAAACTACAAAAATCAGTTTGTTTCAAATGTATTGAGCTTGATTACATTTTAAACTAATAATACTTTAACAGTAATAAATATATTTAAGTACAAAGAGGGTGGCGGACCTGCTGGGCTGTCTTTTTTAATGCACTCTTCAGCGGAAAAATCTATTGCTAGTACTTAAGCTTAAAATATATTGTGGATTTATATTGTAGTAGAGAATCTAGCATTATATTCTGTAAAATTCCTATTCTTACTCCCCTCTCAGTCTTAGACTGACCAGTGTGCAAGTCCCTTCTATGATCCGAGCAATTTTATCATTATGGAAGGACCTTTTACAGATCTATTATAGTAGCCATTTTTACTGTATATAATCTGGTCCAGACTTTTCTTTTCTAATAGACCCATTAAGCTTTGCAATGATTTCCCCTCGTAGCTTCTAGCTATACGATTTTCTTCGCATATAAATATAAATCTCAAATTTTCAAAAAATGCATTTAGAGCAAAGTGGTGGGTCACCCTAGTTTTAGCAGTAAAGTTTTAAAGCGGAAAAACGAAACAATATTGAATAAAAATATTATGCAAAAGTGGAAGACAGATATAAAACAGTTTTCTTCTTAATTAGAATGATGTTTTTCCCTCTTAGTTGGTATTGTTCTCTCAGATTTGTAAGTCCATTTTTTTTGTCTACTTCTCAGGAAGACGCACTTGTAGAACTGTCCTGCGACTTTGCGATGAAAATTGTATTAAAGGAGAAATGGAACTTAAGTGTCCTTCTCTATTGAATCGAGGAAAGAATATCCAGAACTTTCCATCCTTTTCATCGTTGGTGTAACCTTAGGTTCTCGTTGTACAACAAGAACTGTAGTTAAACTGCATGGCAATATTCATGGCAGTATTAGCTTTCAGTATTAGGTTTTGGTGACGAAATGATACATACATACTAGTGGTGGGTCACGAAAAATCTTTACAACCATTAGTGGGTCGCCAGCCAGAAAGTTTGGAAATCACTGATTTGGAGGCTTCCTCTTCTTACTAAAGAATCTGCACAAAGGACTATCGATCAGTTCAAGCGCGTGAATATGTTTGTCGAGCTTGTTGTGTCCTGTTAAAAGACGAGTTTTCCAGCATTAGTTTTTTGTGCTTTAACATATCCTGTGTTACTTTTGACATCGAACTTGTTATAACCTGTCCCTTGTTCGACCGTTTATGTAGTAGACAAGCTATGCTTTATTTTTCCTAGTTTCCCTGTCCGTGACCATTGTCAAGTTTTCTTTAAGGTTTATTTTAGCACCATTTGATCCGATGGCATTCCGAATAGGGTCACTGTTCAACTACTGTTGTAGCTTGAGATAATTAGGTCCATGTTTGCTTATTATTGGCGTTATCCTTTTGATAAGCTTGAATAAACAGCGGTATAGACATTAGGCTTAATAAGACTCCGAAAACTGCCACTGGAGTACTTCTCATGGCACCAGCAGCACTTACGCATTTTCTTTTGAGGACACCGACTACTCCAGCCTGCTCTATTTTTGGTCACCATACAACCTAACGGTAGATCATCATATCCTTGTCCATAATCATAGTGATATCTATCCTCTTGTGTAGACATTGCGTCTAAATTTTCATGGCTTGAGTAGATACCACACTTACTTTCTTAAAAACAACAGTCGAAAGTAGCTACTTTCGTCCCTAATAGCAGGGACAAATTTACTTTTACTCCATGTGAGAAGTACACATATGAACGGACCAAAAGTTGAATTGCGTGCACTTCTTACAGGAAGTAAAGCTTCATCTCTGCTGTAAGGGATGACGTACTTTCTATTAGGTATAAAGAAAAATCTCATACATTACACTGGCTAACAGTTGAAATCTTGTATCTTGCGCATAATGATTTTTGAGGCAAAGTCGAGGGATAATATTTTGTATATTTAAAATTTTTATAGTAAAATTACTAAAATTGACAAGAATAAAGATAAGAATAATAAACAAGTAAACGTTTAAATAAAAAAATTAGCTTTTATAATTCAATGACAGCTGTTTCGCTGCAACGAGCATCGACAGATTGACATATTGAAGTTACATTTTGTTTTTTTTTTTAGCTACATGACGTTGATTAAGTAGTATTAGGACTAGACCAATTAGGGAAGTAATAAGACATAACAATATTAAAGCCCAGATATTATTAGCCCTAAGAAATTATCCTGGATGTATTTCCCTCTAAGATGCAATGATCAGGAAATAGTATATTGTGCAACTACTTTTTCTACGACTGCAAATTAATAAATAATTTAACAATTTCAAAGTAATATATTTCAAGTAGGTACTTATAAACTAATTGTTATGAGAATTTATAGTTATATTAGAACAGTTTTTCAATATTATTCCTGGATATTTCTTTCTTGAAATTTCTGGCAATAGCTCTAAGGTGACATTTTCAGCTTTTGCTGTTATTTCTGGGGGTGTGTTTTCAAACTCACTGTCGCTGATGTCCATAATTAGGTACCCACTTATTTTTTTATATTTTAACACAAAATTTAGTTGAATTAAACTAAAATTAAAAACCTTCTCTCTACTTTCATAACACTAACATTTGGGTACTTTGTACTTTTTAACGTTTGACGTTTTATGACAGTAGTCCAAAACATTCTATAATCGAAAATTGTGTTGATTATTTCTCTATGGTACCGTGGCCCAAGCCGTGGGAAAGATTTTTTCCCACGGCTTGGGCAACTTTTCCCACGGCTTAGGAAAAGTGACACTTTGTAGTTTCGTAAGTTGTGGGAAAAGAACTATTTTCCCTAGCAGTCGTAAAAAAAAATTATATTGTACTGATCTATACAGTTTTGTCACAATTACGTCTTATATATGTATAAAATGAAGACTCAATCAAAGTTAACAGTTTAATAACGTAGAACTTTATTTAGCTACTTAAATTTTTGATCTTCTTGATGTCTTAATATTTACTCATACACACCAATGACATTCTAACTACACATGTGTGAAAAAAAAAATTTAGGTTTTCTTATAGAACTAGCAAATGAACAATTTAAATTTTTAATAAACAAATAAATCTGCTCCTCTATTAAACTGTTTACTTTGATTAATTCTTCAGTTTTTATTTAAAGATAAGACGTATATGTAACATAATTGATGTCTTTTTATTTTAAGTTCTTGAAAAAGTTTGTTTTTCATCACAAATGTGCAGTATCTGAATGTCATTGGTGTGTATGAGTGAATTTGGAGTGTGTGTTTTGCACAGTTCGACTTATCTGGTTGTTGTTAATTGAATCTTACTTCAAAATTTCTTTGTGTGGGACCTATATATTCAGCATGACAATTATTTGATAATTGACAATTCATTTGGTAAACACCGGATTTTTTGGGTAATGTTGTTTTTTGTAACATTATTTTGTGTTTTTGATGAAATTAGTTAATGCTGATGTTGCCGAAGATATTATTTTTAAAATTGCATCAGAAATATTTCCACAATATGTAATATTTTTATAACTTTAAATTGGTTTAGTTGGTTTAGGAAATATAAGTTGTGACTATTGGCATTTAATAACCACAAAGTTGTTCGCCTATGGTATCGCAACTCTCATATATATTGAATTGGTCTAAATATTATTAAGGGTCGACCATAATTTATTTAACATTAAAAGTATCCTATACATTTGTTATATGACTCTTTTTATGATATAATTATAATAATATATTGTAATGAATATTATGATTTAAGTTTATTTATTGATTTATAAATTTGATTAATTAATATATTTGATATTATTATTTAAATGTAATATAGTAGCAAGATCTTCTTTTTCTTCAGGGGTGTTTGGTTATGCAAGTTTCCAGTTGGATTATTAGGTAGGTATTTGAATAAAATTTGATTAATTACAATTACAAATTTATTAAAGAGTTAAATGAAAACAGTAATACTGAAAGTTTAATAATAAAACTAATTGGGAAAATATTAAAAAGAAAGTCCTTTTAGTAACTATAAAAGAACTTACTTAATGTTGAATTAAGTTAAATTAACCAATGTTATTTAATATTATGTAATGGCAAGTAAGATTATCGAAATACACTAATTATTTAATATCAAGTAAATTCCTTTGTTTTATAATTTAAAAAACTTAACTAACTAATACAAAAAGTTTACAATTTTATCTGATCTTGATGTAGAGTCCTAACTGGTGGGAAAAGTCTGTAGTCGCTCTATGAAAACGGAAACGAACGAAGTGATACGTGGAATTTGCGAATTTAGTAAAATTTCGTGTTGTTAGACGTTTGGTTTCTTGTGTAATATTATTGTTCTTTGTTTGTTCCTCCAAATTGCTATAGTGTTTAGTGTTGTTGGATTATAGTTCCTTTAATTGTTTTAATAATAGTAAGTACTCTTATATTCTTCTTTTTTATCGACCGAAAATGTTTTAATTTCACTTTAATGTCACTTTTTGGCACTTTATTTTACTTTTTGATTGTTTTACTTTATATTCTTAACGTCACTATTTAACACTTTATTATAACTACTTTAAAAACTGTTTGTTCACTTTGTTCTCTTTGACTGTTCACACTGACTGATCTATGTTTTTCCCATAATATACTACCCCCTAACGACCTCTGTTGTCTTTTTATAGGTTTCAAACTTTCTAGATACTTCCTGAATTACCATTTGCTAAGTATACTATATGCATCTCTCTCTTTTTTATGTATGACTACATACATACTCACTTCGTCTATTGTCGATCATTCGAGAACAAAAATATAGTAAAATACATCTGTCTCCTTTTTACACATTATCTGTCTTTTTTTTACACATTATATAATCAATTTTCGCGAAGTTTCTAGTAAGTTTAAATAACACATTTATGTACTAAATATAATATTGATACATTACATAATAAAATTCTCTTACAAATACACAAAATATATAATAAAATAATACAATATAATAAAAATTATTTGATATTATAATAATTATACTATTGTCGAATATTTAAATATTACAATATACTTCAAATAAAACAACCAATAGTAATTTTAATTACTACCCTATATTTTCCGCATGATCTAAGCTTTTAAATTACAGTCAATGGTGTTTTAAAGCTCCTTTTTCGGAATTTGGTTCTGATAGATGCAAGAAATTTACCATTTAATGAGCTTATTGTGGTAATTTATATATTTCCGCATTCTGTGCATTCAAATTATACCATTTGAGTTGCTACTTAAGAGAAATGTTAAATTAAATGAATTTTTATTTTAAGCTTTATTCACTAACAAAATCTCCTCTATAAACATTTCTTTTGTTTTCGCCAATAATTTGCCAATTTTTTATTAAGATAATACTAGTAAACCTACACTCTACTTTATTATTTACATTTTCTGCTTTAATTTAAATTATTTTAATTGAAATGATCAATATATTTATGAATTATTCATTTTATACTATGACCTCGATAAAATAATGAGATAAGGATCAAATTCTACAAAATCCAATTAAACTTTCGGCCACATATCATCAACAGATGATAATAATCAGCTAGTTTTATTAGAGCACAATATCCATATTGCGTTATACCTAATCTTGTTGTATATTCATACTTTCCCAAATAGATGTAAATAAAAAATTCTCTACTTTTGAGATCAATACGATGCATACGATATTAAAACATCAACCAACCTAAACACACATAGACCGTTTTAATGTGGGCCTATTTTTTTCAGGCGCTGATTCCTCTAGCGGCGAAATCGCTGAAAAATTGTGCTTAAAAATCGCGGTGTGATTTGTGTAGTTTGTATTATTTGAATTGGGGTTAATTTGTATTAAATTTTAAAGTGGCCATGGCTAGCTTTAGGTCATCCTATGGTTATATGACATCTTTGTCGTTGCAACTTGCTGTTCCAGCGACCATATTTGGTTCACTGACGGGTCCAAAATGGAAACTGGAACTGGTAAATGCAGACAAACCCAGGTGGAAACATTATAATTGACTGGGGCAATACATATCAGTATTCCAGGCAAAATGATTAGCGATTGACGCAAGTGCTTCGGAAAACATGCGGAGGGGACTCAGAGGAGTGCACGTTCGCATCTTCTCTGAGAGCCAAGCGTCGATCAAAGCACTCACTGCTCCTGCCATAAAATCAAGGGAGGTACAGGACTACGAAAAAACTCTCTGTTAACTGGCAAAACACAACAGGGTTACTCTTGAAAACTCTGACGCACTCGCCAGGAAAGGCTCTCAAACACCCTTCGTAGGACCTGAGCCGGCGGTTGGCATTCCCAAGGCTACCTTCAGGAAGACCATCAATAAGTGGGTATGGAAACAAACTGCCAGAAAATGGGCTCGGGTTGAAGGACACACTCACAGTAAACGCTGGTGGCTAAACCCACGCCAGGCTCACTCGTGAATTACTTAGGCTAAACCGCATGGAGCTCAGAAAGATAGTTGGCCTCATAACCGGCTGCACTCTTTTGCGCTTTCACCTAAATCGCATAGGGGTATCTCAGTCATCACCCCTGTGCAGACTGTGTGGGGAAGGATAATGAAACAGCATCTCACATAATCTTTGAGTGCCCTGCACCCACTGTCCGCAGACTCAACCTCTCTAGGGCTAAAGTCCCGATGAGGGCCTTTCCCTACGAACGACTGGTCAAAGACTTACCGACCCTCAATAGGGGACTAGGCTTTTTGACTAAACACTTGGCCCTCTGGGAAGCACAATAAGCCACGTGGGCTTTCGTGATTGGGGCTTACACATGTTGTAACAGCCCCTTTCCAGAGAGTCTATCTACAATCTATTATCTAGGTAGGCTTTGGTGAGACTGCATTAAGTCTTAGAATAGCGGTGACTGCTTCTGTTACAGATCCAGTGATCAGGTGTAGGATCATTTCCCCAGTCATAAGAAAGGCGGCTGGTAGCTGTATCTTTACACACCTCTGGCTGACCTTACATAGTGTTGGCTTTCTAATGACCCCTCTACAGGTGTACCAATGCTACTATTGTCTTGTGCACCTTTTTCTTTATGTTATCTCTTCATAACAGTTTTCTATTAAAGATGAGTCCTTAATATCTAGCTGGTTCTGAGAATTTTATTTCTTGCTCTCCTATGATGGTGAAGGATGAAATTTTATGTTTTCTTGTAAAGAGAACTAGCTTCTTTTTCCCTGGGTTTATCACTAGATCGCGTTTATTCTATCAGAGCACCAGTTTATTTAGTAGCCGTTACAAATCTTATAAAATCGTGCAAAATTCTGGCTCTTCCAGGATGCATACAGGATAATCTCTAGGGCTAATAAAATCCAAGCTTTAATATTATTATATCTCAATACTTCCATACTTGATCTAATGTTATAATAATAATATATTTATTTCGACCAATATAAGTTAACAATAAATTTATTACAAGCTATTAAATTGAATGGTGTCAGGCAGCAGACACCTCATTTATGACCGTAGGGTTGCGCATGAGCTGTCAGCTACCATCACCAAACATTTACACAATTTTTTTTTGAGTATACAATATTATAATTACCATATCTATTTATTGTTAACAAACGTAATTTAAACATATAAACATGAATATCTTAATTTCAAAATACACATAACTCTATTCTACAACTCATAATGAAAAACACAAAAGGTGCAACGTAAAAATACAAAGATACAACGTATTTAATACAAAAGGTACAATGTAATGAATAATAAAATGTACAATGCAAACAAAAACAAAGTGCAAATACGGAACAGATAGCTGGTACAAAACAATGTAACGAGGTTAGATGTGAAGCAGTTTTTTTTTTTATTTTTAAATAATAACTTGATAATTTTATTCTATTAATTCTCGGATAGTCTTTCTGTCGTTATTTATAATAAATCTCTTCATTATTTGTTTATATAGATTAATTGAATTTATTTCATATAAGTATAACTTATACATTTCTGGAAGAAAGTTAAAAATTTTTCCACTTAGATAGAGATAAAACCTTTGTGATACCGATTTTTTACAAGATGAGTGTATACGACTCCTCTATCTTTACCCCTTGTCTGATAGTTGTATGTCTTACCCTTTAAAATATTTTTGTTTTTATAGATAAATACAATAACTGAATAGACGTAGAGTTGTCTTACGTCCATAATTTTTATTTCATTGAATAACTCGTCTGTTGGATACCTAATCTTTTTTTTATGTATTCTTTTTAAAATTCCTTTTTGTAGTATTTCCAATTTGTTTATATGATTTGGTGTTGTAGCACCCCAACAGATGATTGCGTATTGAAGTCTGCTTTGTACTAATTGATAGTATAATATTCGTAGATAAGTAACATTAAATATATTTCTAAGATATTTAAACTTAAATAAGAACATCCTCAATGTATTAGTTGTATTTTTTATATGCGAGTCCCATCTTAAGTGGCTGTCAAGGGTAACTCCTAAATATTTTATTTCTTTCTTTTTTAATATTTTTATGTTTTCATTATTATACTTAAAGTTAAGTTCATCAAAGTCAGGCAAGTGATTACTATAACTGGTGAAAGGCACATAGAATGATTTATTATAGTTGACCGTAAGCTTCTTATGGGTACACCAATCAACAATGTTCTGTAGGTCAGTTTCTGTTTTGTTTTTGAGCTCATCCCAACTATCTGCTTCGTAATAAATGGCAGTGTCATCAGCAAAACTTACTATATGTCCTGTGGTCCTTTGCATATACAAATTATTTACATATATAGAAAACAAAGTGGGACCTAAGACTGTTCCTTGAGGAACACCAGTTTTTATTAACTTTTCACTGCTAACTTCATTGTTTACTTTAACTTTCTGGTATCTATTTTTGAGGTAACTTTCAAATAACTTCAAGACCTTTCCTCGCATTCCTGTATTCTCTAAGGTCTTTAACAACTGCCCATGATGTACTGTATCAAAGGCCTTAGCCAAGTCAAGGAAAACTACCAGGGTTGGTTTATTGCAGTCTACTGATCTATATACATTTTCCATCAATGCTAAAATTGCGTCAGTTGTAGATATTCCGTCCCGAAACCCAAACTGTTAATTTGAGATTATTTGATACCTATTTATATATTCTTTCAGTCTTGTGTTCAGAGCCTTCTCTACAATCTTTGCAAAAGCTGAAATTAATTAATAGTATTTAATCAACATCAGGTAGTTACCTTAAAAAAACTAAATGTAAATGTCAATGTGACGATGCTAATTTTAGCAAAGCAGCTGTAATTTATTTTAAAAAGCTATTCTCTAAATAAAAAGTGAAAGTTTTGCAAAACAGTTTTATTTTTTAATGTTTTTAAATAATTTACTCATAGAACATGTTTAATAGATTAGCCAAACAGTTAATTTAACAATTAATTTATACGGTTGTTAACATTTTTGCCGGTTTCTTATACATTTTAGTGTCATTTTTAATAGGGTTCCATGCTTTTTAGAACACATTTTTTTAAATTTTTATAATAACATTACAATGAAACCTAATATGTTAAAATTTAGTTTTTTATTACTTACACCTTAATTTAATTGAAAACATTCACACGCCATTTTTTTGCAGTCATGCGTTATAAGTCCTAACGAATTTTACCTTCTAAGATCAGTATAAATGTGTAATGATATAGAAAAACTCTGTATGTTATGGTAATTTTTATAATATCTTGTCTCTGCAAATCTAAAATAAAGTTTTATGTCAAGTACGGGTTCCTAAGACACGTCAAAGATGGAGTTTTTTTATTAGTTCCAATTTATATTTTATGATTTGTATATCAACGAAATTTTTACTGTGTTTACATTATACCATATTTCATTTTCTTTTTCGTTTGGTACACTGATTTGTTCAAGCTATATTTATTTTTGTTATTCTGACCATGAAGTATAATAAAAAAGGAAGAAACCCTCCGGTTTTATGCAGATTATATTATACACATAATAATGTATACAAAAAGGGGAGTTTCAACAGTTTTTCCATCCCTTCCTTTCTCTTCGTTGTTGTTTTTTTTTGTCAACTTTTAACAGCCCTCGTTCTAACATGAACATTACATTACAGAGATAAAAAATTACAATTTTATGAATAAACTACTTGGAGATTATGATTTCGGACGGGAAACCACTACCAGCTTGTTACGCTCTATTCTTCTACTTTATACAATGCAGGTTTTTTTGCTTTAAATTCAAATCCAAATAGAATTTTAGCTGGCAAAAAAGAAATATTAGTTTTTATTTATTTTCAATGAAACTGTATAGGGTAATTTTATTTCAACTCTTCAACGAAATTCTATAATAAAAAATTTTTATTACAGTGCTCAAAAATGTTTAGGGATTAAGTTAATATTGTTCGTAAAAAATAGTCAGGGTGTGTAAAATTTAATATACTTAAAAGGATTATAATTATCAATTCTAAATGAAACAAAATAAATTTTGGTTTTGCTGCTATGCGTCTTTTCCTTTTTTATTATGTTTAGAATAAAATAAAGTGTATTGAAGTTGTATATGTTTATTTGATATCAACACAGTTTGAGTTCAGCTGTTTTGAATAGTAACAGTAGTCTTAGCTGTAGTGTAACGAGTTATTTTTTTTGACACCGAATTGAGTTAATTTTTATTTATTTTTCCGCAGCTGTTTTATTTTACTGAAATGTTCTACATAACTCGTTACTTACCTTCCCATCCTTCCTACTACCGCCTAGATTTTTTTTTTATTTTTGAATTGTATTCTATTATTAATCCGGAGGTACACAAATTTGCATTCCACTATGATTTATCCGATTACAATATTTTAAATTTTCAAACCGTTAGGACATGCGGTATATATAAATTTTAATTAATTCCAAAAGACAGCCTATACTACCTATTTGTTTTTGTTAAACGAAAAGAAATTTTTAATATCGATACGGAGGATAAAAAAGGAAAAGAATTGATTCTCCGCGATCTTTTTCGGTCTGATCTTTTTCGGTCTGCTCTCGTTTAGTCTGCTCTTTCCCGACTCTTCTCGTTTTCTTTTTGAAAAACCGAAATACAGTGTGTGCCGTTACCGACCCGCCGAAGCTAAAAATTTTGGAGAAACCTCACCGTAATTGAAAGGTAAATAATTTTTGATTTTAAGACCTGCAATTTTCGTACCTTCGTAGCGGAGAATTATTTTTGTTATTATAAATTTGACCGGTTACATTAACTCCGTTTTTTTTCCGACTTCTTTTGTTGTTTACTTTTTTTGTTATTTTTTTTTGAAATTTACAACAGTCGTAAATAAAGTGTGTTATATTTAAAAAATTGTTTTTATTACATTGCTAATTAGGGGATAATAGTCTTTCGCTGGTCCTAAACTATGTTTAGAATTTGATTATTTTTTTTTAATTCGTTTTATAAGTATAAAATTACGCTCTGTGTGTCGAAACTCTGGTACACTTTAAATACAATTTTTTATTATTTTAATTCTTTTTAAGAAGTTTACCGGTTACAATTAAAATCTAAAAGGTATCTCGAACTTGGCAGTGGCTCAGTTACAACTCGTTCGTTTACCTGGCAGATTTAAACCGTTTTTTTTCCCGTTTCATCAACCAAAATATATTTTTTTTAAATCGAAATCACAGTTTCCGCTTTTAATTTAAGATCTAAAGGGTATCTCGAACTTGGCAGTGGCACAGTTACAACTCGTTCGTTTACCTGGCAGATTTAAAACGTTCTTTCCCCGTCTAGTGAACGAATCTATACTTTTGTTATTAAATCGAAGTTTTCTGGTTACCATTAAAATCTTAAGGGTATCTCGAACTTGGCAGTGGCTCAGTTACAACTCGTTCGTTACCTGGCAGAATTAAAACGTTCTTTGCCCGTCTGGCAGCCGAATATTTTTTTTCCTCGCTTTTAAATTAAAATTTTCCAGTTATAATTACAATCCAAAGGGCATCTCGAACTTGGCAGTGGCTCAGTTACAACTTGTTCGTCTACCCGGCCGATTGGTACCATATTGGGAAACCTTACCGTTTTGACTGCTTCTCTTCTCAGTAATTTTGTTAGTTAGTTAGTTTTACAAATAAATTCGATCACAGAGTAGTAAAAGATAGTATGAATTACCGTTTCTTTTATAATTAACTGTAACTCCCTAAACCGAGGACCAGCACGAATAATTAGTAAATTAAATTAAGTTCAACACGACCCCTAGAATTCGCCGTAACCTCCATCTGAGGCTATCTGGAACTCTTGACGCTCAGTGTCAAGGGGCCGTGGAGCATACCACGTTAAAACAACTGGCGCCCGAGATTTTAAACGAACATTTTGTTTCAAGGGTGGCCATAGTAACGCTTAGAAGGCGAAAGCGTTACAGTAGTAACAGTAGTCTTAGCTGTTGGTATAAACTATGCTTCGGACACGTTTAGGTACTGTCCCTATGCATCAGATTTTCACAAAGTGTTGTAAATAGAGCTTGAAATCGTTACGTCACAAGTGGTGCAGCCTCATATGTTCGTGGCGCAGGGCGACAACGGAGTATCAACCTTACTGTTGACCGAGATATATAAATTGTCGATAGAACCCAACATATACTGCTTCCTGCTTCCAACAATAAGAAAAAGTTTGTATGAAGACGTTCTTCTTATCCAGTTCTAACCAAGAAACATCGAAGACTGAGAAGACAATGGGCCCAAGAACAGCTCAACTGGACAATCAATGAATGGAGAAGCAAATTGTTACGGATATTGACAGAATAAAGCAGCCAGCCTGGTCACCAGACATGAACTGCATATAACAAGGCAACTAAGCACGTAAGACAATTCTGTGGACACGCTTGAACAGTTAAGTGGAGCTGTGTTGCACATATGGACAAACTTGGATTAACATTTTTTAAACAACTTGATTGAGAGTATGCCTTCTAGAGTATGAATGAATGTAGAGGGCGGAGTGGCTGATGCGTGGCAATTAGACCCTTCGGGCCCTTTTTGCCAGATCCCAGGTTCTCCCCCTCTGTATTTCACCCGTTCGGTGCCCTCTCGAAACGCCTTGACCTTTGTATGAAAGCCATGACGTCCATTGGAGGGAGGATGTGCAAGTCTACTTCCTCAACTCTTCGCACTTCAAAGATGTATTGTCTGAGTTGTGCGTACACCTCACAGGTGCCCAAAAAGTGGTAAGAAGTTTCCTGCTCGCCACAGTTTGGGCAGTCTGGGTCTTTGACTACGCCCAAAAGGTGTAGATGCCTTCTAGAGTAAGAAGTTTGCTTCGTTGACGAGGAGGTCCAATAAAATATTAGAATTTTTAATTTAACTTTTGTACGACAATTCTCTCATTATTTTGGATTTTGTAGACAACATAACATTATTTCAATAAATTGTTATTTCCTTTTCAAATCATTTTTTGTTTATACCTATTTTAAACACAATTATTCTAGCTATATCCAATAAAAAAAGGCTCTGACGTTAACAAAATTTAAAGATATTTGAAAAAATAACTGAGATCCTTATCAATTGTTGTTTATTAAAAGAATTAATTGTTTTGTGTCTATGAATAGAATAGTGTCAATTGTAACAATGGTCAGCGACTTGTCTTTAAAGTTTTATCCAAAAAGCCTTAATTATTTATGAAACTTTATAAATACCACACTACTCATTAGATTATAAAACATTTATATTTAAAAAATGAGTAAGCTAGGACTTACTATTTGTTACCACCGTCATATGGGAAGGAATGCGCGGCCAACGCTGCTCTCAGACTCAATGCAGTCTCACCATGGCCTAAGGTAAACTACGGCCACTCCAAGATTCTGTAGAAATTCAGTCTTATCTTAAACAACACAGACTACACGAAACCCACCCCGATGTTCGACCGCAAGTTCTCGGTGGACATCCCGTCCAAAGAGAAGTGGCGAACCTTGTTAAGCCAAATGGGACGCTCTTCTATACAGATGGCTCAAAACTAGAGGGGAGAGTAGGAAGTGGATTCTTCTCAGAGTCCCCACCCCTCAACCTATCATTCCGATTGCCGGACTACTGCAGTGTATTCCAGGCAGAAATGATAGCTATTAATGAAACAGCAAAATGGGTACTTTAAACCGGATTCGAGTCTAATGAAATATCTATTCTAAGTGAGAGCCAAGCTGTCATTAAGTCTCTAAACTCAGTCTACCTGACCTCCAAGGCGGATATACAATGCCGTAAAGCCTTGGATGAGCTGGCGGCTAAAGTAAGAGTCAATGTTGTCTGGGTACCCGGCCACACGGACATAGCAGGCAACTGTAAGGCGGACGAGTTAGCAAGAGCTGGTACGACGCTCACGACTATATCCGCTAATACAAGACCAGGGGCACCTATCGCTGAACGAAGATTGCTCCTCCGGAAAGAAATATTCCACCAAACCAACCTGAGGTGGCGGGAAGAACCTTCTTGCAACTCGACAAGACAGATATGGCCAGAGCTTAACCTGCGACGCACCAAATATATTCTATCTCTCTCCAGGAAATCCATCGGAAACGCGATTGCGGCCATTACTGGACACTGGCTTGGAGGATGTCATGCTGCACGCATGGGAATTCCACAAAGGAATGACTTTTGCAGAAGTTGTCAAGACGAAGAGGAGGAAGAGACGATGGTCCACCTACTCTGTCACTGCCCTGCCCTATCCAGGCAAAGATTTTCTGCTCCGGGACAGCCCTATTTTGACAACTTATCCGATCTTCAGTCGATTGGTATCAAAAGCATCATGCTGTTCATTGACAGCAGCTACTGGTTCTCACGATAGTGGTGGGGGTGGTAACCACCCCATACGGCATCACAACGGGCCTCTGGCCTAAGTGGGTTCCATCCCGAACCACCGTGTTAACCTAACCTAACCTAACCTACCACCGTCATCTATCTCCCCACACCTAGAATGTCAAGTCACCGGTCACCTTTAGTTTTTCTAAATTAATCAAATTATTAAAATAAAATCTTTTCAGTTCAATTTCTCTCAAACTTGAAATATTTTGGAAATTTGTAGATCTAAAGAAGATCATCCACTTAAAATTACCTTAATTTATTTTTTAAAATTTTTAGTTACAACACTTGAAAGGAACTTCAAGAAATATTGAGAATTATTTTTCCACAAAATAGAGGTTACAATAAAACAAAAATACCTTTTACTTATATAAGTCAAAGTTTTGTATTCTTGTTTGGGTAGTTATATAAGTATCTTATTTGAAAGTCTACAGCCTTTCAGGTCATCTAATCATTACTCAAACTTAAGATTTTCTGTTGGATTCAAAATAAAAATTTAGAACACATTTCTGCAAACTAAAAAGAGCTTCTGCAGTTTTCAGATCAATTTTCTGGTATGATTATGCGTACTAAATAGGCATATTTCCCCACAGCAAAATTGACATTAGTTTAAGACAAATATTTCCTTAAACCTATTTTAAAATAAATTAAATCTTAAAATGTAAATTCCAAGTTCCTTTTCCGAGTAGTAAATTCGAAACTTTCAGTACTTAGACAAGATGCAAGTATAAGATATCTGAAAAAAAGTAAAGATTGTAAAACTTTGTTAGAATGTTTTATGTAACAACTGTACTTTAGAGCAGCTATATCGCTTCCTAACTCTTAGAGAGTGTTAATACCTTGTGTTTTTACATTAGTCTAGTTTACCAGATATCTTTTTAGGAAATTTATTGTACTAAACCTTACTATGTGAAAGTCCATTTTATTTTGAAAAAGTGGAGATAAAATTGTTGATTTATTAAGTCAAAATTGATGGTGAGAGTATCAAAAATATTATGCGAGGAGAGTTCACAATTATAGCCACATAAAAGCACAGACGTATTTTTTCATTTGGTATTCATAATAATGATAATGTTTATTATTTAAATATATAGTATAAATAGTTAAATAAAGAAATAATAAGCGAAAATAAATATGACGAAACTCACTGAAGCGGTGGAGGAACAGAATCTACGCCGCTCGTATGTGAATACCTAAATTAAAATTTATTATATAAAATACAACCCCTATTTTTCCATTCCCATTTTTTTTATTTAATCCACAGATCCGCAATTAGTTTGCAAGATGTCAATGAAATACTATCATTATTGTAGTACAATAAATTCCTATTCAGGGTGTATAATTTCACGTTCCTCAAATTATGATTTTTTTAAATTTAATTCGATCTCCCTTTCACGCCGGTCGACTACTGATCAACTATCAATTGATCAGTTATCTCCTCTATATATAGAAATAAATGAAATTTGGGGTCCGGTGTAGAATAGGAAGACACGAATTTCGCAAAAAAAATTAACACTAAAAAGGGACTGGTTTCTATAGTAAATTTTCGTAAAAAAATTTGCGGGTTATCCAGTATTTTCCGAGAAAAATGGAATCAAAAACACAAATTTTGTAGGTTAAATACACAAAACATTCACTTTTCAAGCTACGTTGTCATGTAGATACCAGCATTGCCACATCTCTAAATAAATCCTAAATATTAGGAAAATATTTTTTTACATTATAAATATATAAAAAATATTGATAATAAAATGTGAAATGTAGAAAATATTACCAACCAAAACTAATCGGTCTTTTTGCATATTTTGAAAGATAAAACAAAGATAAACAAGCACGCAAAATTAAGTGACGGGTGGCGATGCTACCGTAATCTAACCTAACGTAACCCAACCCAACAGACAGTATCTCTTTCACCATGCTATGCACCCTCTTCCACCAGTTTCGCTGACTAATTATAACTGCGATCATGTTATCTGCTTGTATATTTAGTCCTTAAAAAATGTATGTTTACTATCTTCCCATCTTGGGCAGTAAAACAACGTGTATCTTCCTGGTGTATCTTCCTCTGCTACGTAATATACGCATTCTGGGTCTGCCTTTTTCTTTATTTTGTAGGTGTAGCTACCAAAGCAACCATGACCCGACAGAGCTTGACAGAGGAAGTAATCTACAGTCCTGTGTTTGCACTTTACCCATTCTTCCACATTGGGAATAAGCCTCTTCGTCCATGCGGCCACATCTTTTCCCGTGTTCCATCTGAGATGCCATTTCAGAAGCATGTTAGTCTTGGCCCCTTTTCCTCCTTTCTTCCATAATCCCTTCCTTATCTCTATGACATGTGCTTCTTTCTTCTGCCATCAGATCTAGCGGCGCCACTCCTCCTATGACCTGGGCGGCTTCTGCCGAAATCGTCTTATACGCACTTATCACTCTGAGTATCAGTCTCCTTTGTGCGCTTATCATGATGTTCTTGTATCTTTCTACTCTGATTACCTCATGCCATACTGGTGCTCCGTATAGCATAATTGAGTGTGCCGCCTCTGCCATCACCCTTCTCTTTACGGAACTGGGTCCCCCTATGTTAGGTAATATTCTTGTTAGCACCGACACGCACCGGTCCGCTTTTCCCACCGTCTTTTTAATGTGTTCACTAAAGTGGCCATTCTCCCCCACCCAAATACCTAGATATTTTACGCTTTTCTTTGGGACGATCTCTGTCTTGTCCAATTTAAACCTTATGCCATCTCTCCTCCTTTTGCCTCTTATTATTATTGCTTCTGATTTATGTGGGGCGAGCTGCAGGCCATTCTCCTCCATCCATTGTCCTATCTGGAACCTAAGTTAGCCTAACCTAACTTAACCAACCTAATTTAACCAACCTACCCAACCTTATCTAACCAGGCCTAACCTAACCCGAAGGTAAACTATCCTCGAAATGAAACCGGTCAGTGTAGAGACAGATTCGCATAGAAGAAAATATCAAAAACAAAACCTGACGATGCTAGTTTTTAGCGAAACAGCTGTAATTGCATTTAAAAACGTATTTTCCGAATAAATAGTTGTTTACTGTTCTTAGTAAGATAGACTTCCACAAAGTAAAGGTTACTACAATCACTTTTAATAAATTTTTCTTCTTTAACCAAGTCACCATTCCGGCGTCATTTTTGTTATGTATATTCACTACATCTAAAATATTCTTAATTTCCATTTTAAATTCCAAAATAAATAAAAACAAGTAATTAATATTCTAACCAACAATTGTAAAAAAAAATATGGCAATGTTGAAATGTTAACGTTCGAAACAGTATATTGTCATAAAAATCGTGGTAAATTTTTTGTTCCATGGGAAGAAATAATTCTAACAGTGAGGTTAATCAATGGTTTATTAAAATTTATTGCAATATAAATTAAATTAGCTTATAAAACTCAATTTTTTGCATATAATTTGAGTTAAAATATTATAAAAAGTAAGTAATTTTCCACTTATTAGATTTCGAAATTCGTGTCTTCCTATTAGGGAGTATTACAAAACTTTAGAATACTATCTAACCTAGCGCTTTGCAAATATCATCAAAATTTATCGGCGCTTTCTTTCGTGCTTAACATTTGTACACCTGCGAGGGTACATCAAAAAGTTGGTAGATGGCGAAAATATAATACGAGGGAATATCAGAAGATTGGCAAATGACGACAGGACATTATTTAACAAAAATACAAGAGTGTACTATATAACAAAAATATAGTACGAGGGTAAATATAAAAATTGTCTTTTTTCTCATTAATGATACCATGCTGGTTATTTAGCGAAACAGCTGTGATTGTAATTTTAAACCAAATTTTTCAAATAAACTTGGAAGTTGACTTAAAACAAGATAGGTTTTTATTATTCTTCGTAAGATGGACTTCCAAAAAGTAAGGGTTAATACAATAAATTTGAACTTGAACTGTCTATACGATTTGACCAAAAAACATGTTTAATTAAAATAATTATAGTAAAAAACCAACAGTTTGGTCTTTTTCACAAACATAAATAATTAATATATAGCTCGATTTCAAATTTAATATTTCAATAACGCTAGGTCTGCCAGCCAAAATTGTCATAAAGATACTGACACTTCATGAAAGGTTGTGACTTTTTTCTTTAATCTGATAATTTTACGTTGGCAGATCTAAGTTATTTTAAAGAGAATAAGAAAGTTAGCAAAATGGTGTGGTCAAAAAATGTGTAAGTGATAATAAAAAAATTGTCACATGTTCCAAACTTTAATTGTGTCAATAACTCTCTGGTGTTTTAAAAAGATTATACAATTTGCATCTGAGCCAATTAGTAATCACATATTTCTAAAATAATTCTGTTACCTTTTTACTATAATCAATTAAATTGGCAAATCAATTAAAATGAATTTAATTGGAAAAATGGACCAAGCTTATTCTGTTTTTATTGTTTTTTTTTACAATGAATTATTTAAACATGTATAATAGAATTTTACCTTGTATTCTTTGTGATGTTTTATGGATATTATTTGAAAAATAAACATTTTGATACTTCTCATTTTAAAACGAAGGTATTACGTAAACTGGACTATAAAGTAAGAAGTTCTCTGCAAGTCAAACAGTGAGACTTAAGTTCTTCTAAATGGCATTTTAACATTCTTCTTTAACATAACTTACACTTTCTTAACCGTACCGTTTCTTTTTTTCCTTTCCATGCATTTGTGGAGAAATTCAGTGACGGCGTAAAATAAGGCTTAGCATAGAAATACTCATGGACTATAATCATTATACTTGCTAAAATGTAGAGGAAAATATAAATAAACTTTCATTACATTTTTAAAGTAATAAAAATAATTTTGGCATAGAACCTTGTTACTAAAGAATTATAAGCAAAAATTAAAAGAAAATAACAATACAGGAGCTTCACATATTGGTTTCAAACTGTTTTTAGAAAAAACAAACTAACATGATTTGCTAAAAAACAAAAAGCATATCAATTAACTTTTTCTAATGTGGTTTTAATCTAAAATGCTGTGGAACTGGACACTTTGTCTAACAAAGTGCCCTTTTCTCTTGAAAAAACATTACGTATCATTTATTCTGACAAAAACAATCACAGAACATTAAAATTTACTTAAGGTTTTTCATTTAAAAAAAAAGCATAATGGACATAATTGATGTGGGTATGGAAATAATAAATAAAGTTTACAAAAGTTTTAATAAAAACTATGTTTCATAAATTCCAGCCTCACTCAAAAACATTATCAATGACTATAAAGGTGATAATTGTTTCTTTTGAAGAAAAAATAGCAAAATATAGGCTGTAAAGCTTTTTTGAACCTATATATCATATCAGCAAACATTTCAAGTATTTAATTTCAGCTCTTTATTTCAAAAATCATTTAAAAAATATTAAAGCAGATTGATATCGCGTCAAATTGTGAAACGTGGACCCAGTGCTCAATTTTCTTGTATAGTTAAAGCTGGTAATTCAATTTTACCATAACTGATTGATATTAAGTTTGTTAACTGTTTTATTTAATATAAGGTGTTAAACAAATTTGAGATAAACATAACATTCTAAAAATGTTTATTATTTCAATTTTGATGATTACAAATGCAAATAGTTTCATATATTCATGTAGATGATCTTTTACAACATAAAATTAATTTAATATAGTAATAATATTAATAAAAGAAAATAAACACCATTGACAACACCGCTAAAACTATGAACAGGTCACAGAACTATTGCAATTTATGACCTTCTTTCCCTAGACCCTCTAGAACTAAGTATCAAATGAAAATAATTATGCTTAAGTATACTTCTAAAAATGACAAACTTGCATTTAGTTTAAGATAATAACTTCAACAGATTAAAGTGAAAATAATCATCGTAAAATAGAATTAAAAAAAATATTGAAAAAATACTATTTTTAAAATAATCAGTAAATAATTCAGCCAAATTTTTGTTATAATCTACTTTATTTAAGGTAAGCTATCAAACAAATTTAAAGTTTACATGAAATTCCGCAGGTCCCAAAACTCGCCGTTGTCCCCGTCTCGGAATCACTATCCTATCATACTTTAAGACGGGCGTCGGTCCCTCGCACACTCTCCATTTACTCTGCCATTCATAAACATTCTCTTCTCCTAACCATACTTCCCACGCCTCCCCGAATCTTTCCGCCAAATTCTTTAGCAATTCTTAATTCCTCTAACGTCTAAACGTGTGTCCTTCTTCATTCCTCCAACGTCTAAACGCGTGTCCTTCTTCATCCTCCACTTCGCACCTTTCATACACTTCAGTCTCTTTTCTTGTGAAGATATCCTGCTCTTGACCCAGACAGCACCTGTATCAATCTCCTAGTCGAATTTCCTAGTCATCCATTCTCTCCTACTACCAATTACTCTTTTTAGCGCACCTTCATACTCCTTGCACCTTATTTCCTTCTCCTGCTCCCGCTCCTTCACCCCACACTTCCGCCCTGTATAGCATACTCTGCTCAATCATTCTACCAGTAACTCTTCTCTTCCATTCTTCCGGTCTTTTCACATTACACATCAATCTCCCCAGCAATGCCACCCGAATTTTCGCCATCTGCGCTGCCTTCGATATGTGATCTTTGAACGATAGCTGGCTATCCAACCTCAGACCTAGGTATTTCACCGATTCCTCCATGTGAATTTTCTTTTCTTTCACCATCACCTCCAACTCCCTCGCTTTGCTGCGTCCCTTCACCAGTAATCCCACTGCCTTCCCTCCGGCCACCTCCATTCCGCATTTCTCTATCGTTTCCACAATCTTTCTACACATTTTTTCCGCCTTTTTTTGTGTCTCTGCCTCTTCTTTGCCGTAGATCCCAGGCACACGTCATCACATAAACCATCTCGTATCCATCTCCACCAAACCTCATCAAACACGCATTTCCAGAGCGTGGGTCCCAATACCGACCCCTGAGGGACTATCTTCGTCCTATACCACCGCTCTCTCAAGTCTCCAAAACCCGCCCCGTCAAATAACCCTCTAAGTTAATTGGACCCTTCCAAACATAATAACCGTAATGATAAATGTGATAAATGCAACTTGCGTGCTCACAGCTTATTTTGGCTAAATCCGTATATCTCTTGCCTTTTAATGTGTTTTTTTTTTAATCCATAGTGTTATTTAATTTTGTTTTTAAATTTGGTTTATAAATTTGGTATATTAATTTTTACAATTTTATATTATTGAATATTATATTTTTTAAAACTACTTTTTAACTTTTTGTTTATTACAAAATTGACCAAGAAAAAAATGAAAAGCTATAAGAAGATAGTGTGAACATTTCTTCGGTGGAATAATAAAATTATAAGAAATACGATAGCTATAATAGTTTTTCTGAACAATATAAATAATTTTTATGATTTAAAAAGCTCCTAAACCATTTATCAACTCGGTTTCTTATCTGTTTCTCCTATAGTAACTCCGCAGTCTCTTTGCTTTTATAAATATCACACACATATAATATGTATGTATGAATAAAATGAATATAAAGCTTCTTATATACCAATAGAGTATAATGCAAATGTATGGAATAAATTCATTATTTCAGAAACAGACGACTTTAAAAAAATCTTAAAACACGTCAATTTTAATTTTTGAATAGCCATCAACTGCTATTATAAATGTGTTGGACATTACGTGTCATTAGTGATGGCGTAATGACGTCATCGACGATTTTTTATATACAAATCGAGGTCACGTGACAGCTCATTTGAAAGGTCTCCTTATCGCCTTTGCAACAATGTAATCATTTAAATATTTATTTCTACAGGGTTAACCAAAATTATGAACTTTGTTAAGTAACATGGAATTACAACAAATATTCATTCTGTAAACTAAAATACACTAAGGACCGCCACTGGGAATAAAACCAAAAAGTGTTTATTGTTGGTTCCGAAAAAAAATACATTGATAAAAACAATGCTACATTATAATTTGATATTAATTATTGTAGTAAGTACTCGGAATTATTATATTTAAATCAATATTGTCATTGACTCGTCTTTGTTCGTCAATGATCTGTAAATCTGTCAAAAATTAGACGTCAAATTTTTACTCTTCGAGTTTTTTGCCGACATTAATAACAGCATTTTTTACAAAAATGAAACTAGAAACAGAACGAATCGAGATTTTAACTATGATTGGTTATGGAGATAGAATGAGAACTAAAGTTTCTAATTTATTTAATGCTTAATACCCCAATCGAGATCCAATTACTCAATCAACAGTAAGTAAAATTGAAAAAAAAACTAGAGAAACGGGTCATGTTAAAGATCTTCCAAGAAGTGGTAGAACTTCAATATCCCAAGACAAAAAACTGGACGTTGTACTGACGTTTCAAGAAAATCCTCATACCAGTTTTAGGCAGGTCGCACTAGATAATAATTTCCACCAATCAACTGTTGTAAGAGTGCTAAAAAAGGAGAAGTGGCATCTATACAAAGTACATCTGGTCCAGGAGCTATTAGAAGATGACTTTGATAGAAGAATCGAATTCTGCTAAATCGTTATGGAATAATGTAACAGAGATCCGGGTTTCATACAAAAGGTACTTTTTTCAGATGAAGCGTCTTTTATGCTGAACGGTCACTTAAATTGCCAGACATGTCGATATTGGGCAAGTGAAAATCCACATTGAATGGAAGAGTATAGGACACAATATCCCGAGAAGGTGAATGTTTGGGCCGGCATTATAAGCAATAAAATTGTATGGCCATATTTTTTTAAAGAAAACCCAACTGCTGCTAGTTATTTGGAATTTCTTCAAAATTATCTGTTGCCACAGCTGAATCAGCTGTTTCCAAATAGAAATGATTTATGGTACCAACAGGATGGGGTTGAGGTACGAAATTACCTTAATAACGGTTTCCCAGGAAGGTGGATAGGTAGAAGGGGGCCTATCGAATGGCCACCAAGGTCTCCAAATTTGACTCCGTTAGACTTTTTTTTGTGGGGATATTTAAAGAGTTGAAGGAGCGAATCCGAACTGAAATTGCACAAATAACACCTGAAGTCCTCGAAAACGCCTTTCTCATTGCTGAAGGTCGGCAATTTGGACATTTGTTGTAATTTAATTGTATTTAAGTAAACATTTATTCTAAGTTAATTGTATTAATAAACCAACAGTTTTGGTTAACACTGTAGAGATAAATATTCAAATGATTACATTGTTGCAAAGGCAATAGGAAGACCTTTTAAATGAGCTGTCACGTAACCTTGGTTTTTATTTAAAAAATCGTCCATGACGTCATTACGCCATCACTAATGACGTAATGTCCAACACATCTTTAGCAGTTGATGGCAATTGACGTGTTTTAAGATTTTTTTTAAAGTCGTCTGTTTCTGAAATAATGAATTTATTCCATACATTTGCATCATACTGTATATTTGATAAAGTCAGTGTGTGTATGTTTTTTTTTCTGTCGCGGTGCCTGTTAAATTAAATTCAGCAGGATTAACGCCTCGGGATCGACATCGTCGTTGAGCGTTGGTAGTAGTTCCCAAAAATCCACACAAGAATAATATGAAGACGTCGACGTCGGCGTCACTCTTTCAACAAGATTGTTTTGCACATCAAATTTGCTGACGGCTGTTCGCTATGCCGATATCGGGACAGGCTGTTTTTGTCAGAGAATCCTAAAAACTATAATTTGGAACGTAAAGTATAGAACAAGCTGAAAAAAATGACATATTGATGTTATTGTAATTTTGTCTTGTTAAGATAATCCTTATAAAACATTATAAACAATGTTCTCTGTTGACCAAATTAATTATTTTAACTCTAACTGTAAACAAAAAAAAATACACAAAATGTTTTGGATAAGTATTCATTTTATTATAAATTTTATGTATAGCTGTTGAGCGAGATTGAGAGATCCCTCATCTACCCCATAAAATATATCTGCCCGTAACACTCGCTTAAATAACACTGGCTAAATATTGGTGAGCCTGTATTTGTAAAAAATTACACAACTCGTTTTAGTAGGGGTAACTTATCTCATGGAGGTACTTTAATAATGTCTAGTAATAATAACTTTGCAGCAGTTACCAAGTTCGATAACCTTTTATCGGAAAAAATATTTGAATTTTCCATAGTTTTTAGTAATATTTACAACCTTTATATTATTTGTATTTATAGAATACCAGACGCTAACGTCTGTCAAAATTTACTAGGCTTACTTGAATCCTTGCCTGCAAAAAGCAGATTAATTTTTATGTGGAGATTTTAACATTGACTTTTCCAGTGTGTGTATGCTGCTCAAGAAATAATTCAATCTATATTTGACTCTTTTGGTATTATCATGCATATCAACTCTCCTACTAGAATAACCAAAACTAGTTCTAGTACTATTGACTATGTTGTATCGTCATTTGAATCGAGTTTTGTTGACTGTTCCGTCTTTAGTTAGGGTTTCTCAGACCATGAGGCAGTAGTAACTAACTTTTTAGTAAATTCTAAAACAAAAATTGCTTCACGCAAATTTCGTTGAATTTTTACGGATAAAAATTTTCTTAACTTTAGAAATCTCTGTAAAACAACTGTCTGAGATTGTCTTTCTCTTAATGTCAATACCGCCTTTGCATCTTTTATTAAAACATTGTCTAATTTAGCTGTCAAATCATTTCCTCTTAAGCCTATCAAAAACAAACAGCTTCAGCCCTGGATTACCAAGGGCGTGCGTACATCCTCAAAAAATATGCGTTGTCTCTCTTACATAAAAAATTTACTGACAGTATATTTCTTCACGAATAAGTGCAAATGTATAAAAAAGTTTATCATAAGACTATAAAAGCTGCAAAGGACATCTACTATAATAGGAGACTGAGTAGATCCAAAACTATTACTAAGGAAACATGGTCCATAGTTAATGATTTAAGAAATAAAGTTTCCTCGCCCAGCACTATTCCTACTTCACCTAATTACTTTATAAATGTTGCCAAAAATTTAACTTCCACTCTTGATCTACTTTCCTATTTACCAAATGTTAATGAGAACTTAAACAGTTTCTTTTTTTCACCTGTAGTAACAGAAGAGCTTCGTAGTACAATTCGAGACATTAAGAACAAATTCGCATCTGGAGTAGATGTGCTTACCATTAAAATGTTCGCAAATCTGCCGGACTGTGTATTAGATCTTCTAACAAAATTTGATAAATAAGTCGTTCCAAATTGGCATTTTTCCTACTTGCCTTAAGACAGCCAAAATCATTCCTTTGCATAAAGGAGGTAATAAAGATCAAGTTTCTTACTATCACCCAATCGCGCTTCTTCCTACGTTATCCAAAATCATTGAAAGGTTGGTAAAATAAAGGCTTCTTTCATTTATGGTTTAATACAATATTCTAGCTAAAAATCAATTTGGATTTTTAAGTGGTAAATGCACAAATGATGCAATGTTTTCTCTTTTTAATACTGTCTACTCCAGCTTAAACAATCACTTTACAGCTACAATATTTTGTGATTTCTTAAAAGCTTTCGATTACGTAGATCATAAAATACTACTTAAAAAATTGCAGTACTATGGATTTAGAGGCACCTCGATCATGTGGTTCGAGTCTTTTCTTACTGAGAGACTGCAGCTTGTACGAGTTGATGAATTAAGTTCTTCATACAAGCAAATAGAATATAGGGTTCCACAAGGTTCAGTATTAAGTCCTATATTGTTTTTGCTATTTATCAATGATATTGCTAACTTAAGCATCGGCGGTAAAATTTGTCTATTCGCAGACGACACTAGCTTTTCTTGGAGTCACCCGGATATCACCGAACTTCATAGAATCGTTTCACATGACTTAAACATCATCAAATCATGGTGTGATTCCTCCTCTTGTTACGCGCTGAGAACAATATCTAGGGAGCTTCACCTGTCAGCTTCCAAAACAGTCTACTTTGCCCTCTTCGAGTCACATCTCCGATATGCACTTCCTTTTTGGGGTACTTATATGTTGTGTGACTCAACTTGAATGTGTTTTTAAATTACAAAAGAGATCTGTTCGGTATACGCTGAAACTAAGCAGTAAAACTCACTGTAGGGAATTCTTTAAAAAACATCAAATATTTACACTTCCATCTCTATTTATCTTTGAATCCATTTCCTTAATTCGTAAACATTTAGACAGACAGACAGACCATCTCATAATTACCCACTTAGAAGTGCAGAGTATGACCTTTATTTACGAAAACCACGCACGGAACTAATCAAAAGCTCTATTTTTTATAACGCTAAGAAAATTCACAACAATCTACACTTTGAAATAAAGTACATTTCAATAATAACCGCATTTCGCAACGCTTTAAAATTATACTTGGTTATAATTAAATGTCAAAACTGTCAAATGTTATAAATTACACAGTGCTACCAACATACTTTTTAAAATCAAAATTTCCGTAATTACATAAAAATAATTTATATAATAATAAAAGTGCAAAATATAAAAACTATTATAAACAACTTATTTCATATGGCTGTTGTGACACTCGTTCTTTAAAAAACTCATCGCTTCGCGATTCGTTTTTTAAACTTGAACTCGTGTCATAACAGAATTCCATATAAAATGCGTTGTTTAATATACTATAGCGTGATTCTGTAAAAACGGGGGTACGAGTACGTCAGCTATATCATGAAATATTTGACTTTTATGTTTCATGAATATCACAATTACCATTTAGAGACCGAGAAAGTGACCAGTTGGACTAGCAAAGGGACAGCAGTTAAAAAACCACTGGTTCTAAATATTAATATATTGCAATGGATTATCTCAAAAGTATGTTTTACTTTCAGGAAAAAAATTTAATCAAGATTATAAAATAATCTTAAATTCTCGTCGTAGATTATTCTTCATCCACTTAAACTCAAGTTCTTTGAGCAATATTTTTAAAGAAGTGGTACTACCACTAAATAATTTATCTTTCAGTTGAGACCACAATGATTAAACCGTTCTAAATTCATACAGAAATAAAATTATATTAAATGTTTATTTGTTATACTCATACTTGTTATTGTTATATTTGTGAGTGCAACGCACAGAACACTGAAATAAAAACTCAACAAACGACGCGGCAACATGACAATATTTCTAGTAGTGACTATCCTTCATTAATGGTGGTCTCTTCATAAATATTTAAACACAAAATTGTACAATACAAGAAATAAATTTCTATAAGGTGCAGTCAGTAAAAAAACTGAAAAAGTGAAAAATTGTTTCCACCTGTTAATTTGCAAATCGATAGAGATGGTTGTAAGTATCGACGAAGTCGGTCGCCATCATGTTTTATATTCAATGTCCGTTGGGGCATATAGCTCAGGAAGTAGTTGTTTTTTTGATAGAAAACGTCAAGCTTGGTATAGAAACTGTTAAGTTTCCTTACCCTGGGTTCAGGTGGAAACAATTTTCCACAAAATTGTACAATGACGGACGTATAAATCCAAAAAAGCTGTATTGTATAAACATTATTTTGTTACAAAAGTTTTTTTTATTGATCGGGTTATTTTTAGAAGTGAATTTTTAGCAAACTTAAGTAACATACACTTTTTTCTAGAAATGTAGCCACACATACAACGCAACTTTATTTGGCTTTTACAGTAAGAAAATCAATCTTTTTTTATTTAAAATAAAGATAATTGAAAAATTTGGGTTAAAAGGTTTCATTTTTGTTTTATTTATATAATAAACCCCTACCTCATTTCCACATGTTCCTTTTACTGGAGGAATTTTACACTTTAATAACGAGCTCGTTACCAATAGGGGTTAAATCACTGCCCGGAGTAATATAATTAACGAAACGCGTATAATTAAAGGGTTAAATTGTGATATTTTCAAAGAGTTAAAAGGTAAATTTAATTTACCATAGAAAATATGGCTGGGAAAACAGCAGATTCGATAAAATAATGAAATGTAACTAATGGATCTTTTATCAAGGAAAATCTATTTAAAATACCAGCAACTTTATTGTAATTGTCACACATACAACTTAATGGTAAATTCTTCGTAATATTGGTTCGAGAAGTCAGAGAGTAAAGTATATCAGTACATCCAGACGCTGCGCTGGTCGAGGCACATGAAGGTTAATCTTATTTAGTAGATTTAAGCATTGAATTTTATTGTTTAATATATTAAGTATACAGAAAAAAATATAGAAAAGTATTGACGTCCTGTATAAAAATCCATGTCTCAATTAAAGTTGGTGGTGCGGTATTCCGATTGATGAATAAACTTTATCAATCCCGAAATTTCACTATTTAAGAAAATGCTTTTATGTCGTTTTTTAGAATAAATATGAAAAGCATAATATAAGGATTTCAAATTTTTATTGCCCCGTAAGTCACGACCAATACGTACTATAAAACCAAACAATTTATTTGCAGATGCTATAACACTGTCTATGTAATAGTAATAGGCATCCGTTGATGTTAAATCCGGTGAATAAAGTGGATACTGGAAATCTGTACGACGAAAAATCATTCTTCTACCAAAATGTTCACGGAGCAAATTTATGGAGCATTCGGCTGTATAGATTGTTGCGCTATCCTGTTTAAACCATTGCCTACGGATTCTTAGATTACGCGCATGACAAAACTGCTTTAAATGTCTGACAAACAGTGTCACAATATTATATTTGGACCGCTCTTGATTGGCAATAATGGGCTGCTCATTCTTATCTTCAACAAAATAAGGACCAATGATCTCATGACCAGACATAACAACCCAAATGGTTACTAGAGCACTATGGAAAAGGTTTTGTACAAGGACATCAGGACGTTCAAACTGAAGGAATCGATTTGTTTGTCGGTTGATGTAACTGTTGAGGTAAATGGCTTTCGTCAGAAAATCATACGTTTATTAAAAAATCGGTATCTCAGCACGCGTCTACAGTAAATTTATTTTTCAAGTTTATCCGCAACATTTAGTCGTTTGAAAAATTTTACGTGTAGAATAGACACAAGCAAGCATAAGACCCGGAAAATGTGCGAACTTAAAGAAAGGTTATCGGAACCAGCCAATTACGAGCCAATGTTAACGATTAGTAATTGTAAATATAATCAATATATTTGATTAACATATTGTTTTTGGGGAAACAACACTATTTTTAGAAATGTTGCTTCAGTTAACTATAGATGTTTGGCTTATAATGAGTTTATGTGCTGGTCGTCTAGGACTTCTTTGAGATTTGGTTAAACATGCGGCCTTTTTTGCATTTGCAGAAACTGTTCTTCGACGACTTATACATCCTTTACGTTAACATAATACAAATACCAGTACGACGGAATTCCTCAACAACCTCTAGCATTAATAGATTTACTGGAGAATGCCTTGTTAAACTGTTGTTGATATCATTCTAAAACTTGTTTTAAATATGGGCATTTATTCCGTCCAACTGCTTATGAGCAAATATAATTAAAAAAAAAACTTTTTCTTCGATAGAAATAATCCTAATCAGAAAGAGCTTAACATTAATGTAATGTAAAATTGACAAATAATGGCAAGTATCGCGAATATAATAAATGCAACAGACGTGCGCAATTTAACAGCCCACTTAATTTCGGTACTATTTATTTTCGGTACTTTATTTATTTTAGCGGATACCGTACAGCATTCAAATCTCTCTTTAGGACTAATATTATTGATAGCCATATACAGTTTACGATTATCAGCAATGTCATTTAAATTGTTAACAAAATAAATATAACAAATTATAGAATCTTCGTGAAGTAGCGGATGTAATTGTAAAGAAATTCATGATGCATACTATCAGTAATTACTTACAAAGGTAATTTTTCAACTAAGGGCCGGTTTATTCATCTGTTCAGTAAAGTATCCGTTAGTTATTTGTTCACTAAACTTAAAGGTCACATGTAAGCAGTTTGTGTTTATTGAACGTATTTTATTCGTTCAGTAGTTACTGAATACTTATCACCACAGGAGATAAGGCAACAGTGTATTTTCTGTGGTTTATGAGACTGACTTTACCTTAGAACAAAAAGATCTTTTTGTTCTAAGGTCTCTACTAATGAGTTCTATAGTTTTTTTTGACAGATGACATTTTACTCTGCATCAGCTGTGTATCTTGTTTGGTTTTTTCGAGATTTTAAAAGATTATTAGAAGTTTTTAGTTAAATCTGAGGGTTAACAAAAGATGTTGCAGTGACGGAATCGGATTGTTTCTAAAAAATTTCATTATTTCCGAAATAGTTTTCTAACATAGTTTACAATAAAATACCTTTCAGATTGGTTTAAAAGTATTTCTTCTATGAAGGCTAAAGTTTGTGCAACCGATTTTTTTGTTAAACGAAATTATCCCAACAGTTTAAATTGTCCCAGTGGTGAAATCTACTTTGGCTATTATAAGGTCTGCGATATTTAATATGGTCAAGAAAAAGATTTATTTCGTCAATAACATCCATTTTAAAAAAATTAAGTAAAAACACAAAACACGCGAATAACAGTTTTAGGTTAGAATCTCTTCTGTAATTCCTTAATGACAGGTCCAATCGATCTGTAAGTTAAAGTCTTCAGTAGCTTATAATTACTGATAACTTGGCGTTACTAGGAGATGAATAAACACTTACGGACGACAATCTTCTCAGTAACGCTACCGAACACTTTACTGAAAGGTGAATAAACCGGCCCTAAGAGAGTTAATATGGAGAAAAACCTAAACTGCTTACTTTATAAACCATGTTCATATAACTTTCATAAATGGACAAATAAGTAAGTTGACTTATCAGCCAAATATCCTTTTCTGATCAAATTTTTTTTATTATTTTATTAGATTTACGTCGCATCAACCATTAAGGTTATTAGCGACAAAGTTAATTACATTGATGCATTACTATCTAGTGTTACAAATTTTTTAGTACATTGATTTCGGTTAGATATTTAATAATATTATTACTGACACACTGATGTCCTAGTAATTCTTTTAGACTACCTGTAATGTTGTTATTGTTTCTTGCTGTGTTGTATCTAGAGCATTCTACCATTATATGTTTACAGAGGTGTTTTACAACTCTGTTAAAGTGATTACATAACTGTGTGTAAGTTTGGAATGTCCGAGTTGCAGGCGCATCATTTTGACTTGTTTGTATCTATTAGTTGAAGGATGCTGCCATGGTTTTACTATTGGTTTCAGTTCATATTACTTAGAAACATATTGCTGCCACTCACTTTGCCATACATTTTCAAATTTAATTTTGAGGTAGGATTTAAAATCACTTAGTACTACATCGGTCACGTCGATTGTTTCTTTCTTTGTTGCCTCTTGAGCTATGCGATCTGCTCCTTCGTTGCCAGGGACTCCTGTATGCGATGGAACCCATAGTAGTTGGACGGTGAACTTCAATTGTTGTAATTGAAAAAGTTCGTTTTTGATTTGTAAAGCTATAGGATGTGTGGGATATAACTCTATTATAGTTTGAACAGAACTCAAAGAGTCTGTGATTATAAGAGCATATTTTATAGATGTATTTTTTATGTAGATGAGAGATTGTAGGATAGCATAAAGTTCTCCTGTAAAAACACTACATATGCTTGATAATCTAAATCGATAGGAACTATTGGTATTGGTGAGAAAAGCTGCACCCACATCGGACGGGTTTTTTGAAGAATCAGTCTATATTTGATGGAAATGGGGATATTGCGAGATGGACAAGAAAGTATTCGCTGGAGAAGAATTAATGGACCATGGTGGCGGAGTTTTTATTTCTGTTGTATATAAATTTGGTTTTTGAATTCCAAGTAAATCTATATTTCTTGCTACTCTTTCGTATATTGGAGGAGTTATCTTGTTATTTGTTGAAAACAAATGCTTATATCGGTCAACAAAAATATTATGGTGCATTGGATTACTTGTATTAATACAGGCTGAGGATGTTATTCCTTCTTATTTATAATGGAGGTTCACCAGTGATGCATTGGAGACTTTATATAGGGGTTGTACAAAAAGCACCTGTTATTAGCCTTAAAGCTTTTCTTTGAATAATATCGAGTTGCTTTAGGCTTGTTTTATACGATGTATTATATACAAAGCATCCATAATCTATTTTAGAGCGAATAAGCATTCTATAGATTTGCATTAGACAGCTGTAACCAGATCCCTAGATCTTGAACGCCAAAGTTTTAAACCATTAAGTCCCTTCTCACAAATAGTTTTTATATCTGAGATATGTTGTTTCCAAGAGATTGTACTCTCAAAAATCATTCATTTGTTTTACGTATTCTAACTCTTAATTATTTATTTTTAGTGTTGGTGTAATCTGATTGCGTTTTTTGGAAAAGAGCATACATTTTGTCTTTTTTGTGGAGATATTGAGACCCGTTACTTTTGACCACTCTTGGAGGTTATTTATTATTTCCTGGATATGCTTCTGTACTGAAAATATATTTTTTCCTTTGGAAAATAATACCAGGTCGTCAGCGTATAGTCTGCACTAAATTAATTTAGAACTCTGTGATGTTATATTATTGACGGCGATCAGAAATAATGTTGCGCTTATCACCGATCCCTGACGGGTTCCATTAAGTTCAATTCAATTCAATTCAATATATCAATCTGACGATGAATGTTCTAGCGAAACAGGTGTCATTGAGTTCTTAAAAAGCAATTTTTAAAATAAAAGTGTTAGTTTGGTAAAAATTTTTTATTTTTTAATGTTAATTAAATGGACTTCCACAGAGTGACGGTTAGTACTATAAATTTAATTATACGGATTGATACAAACTTTATTCTCAAATGAGACAATACAATTTAAAACTTTTTCTAAACTAATAACACCAATAACTACAAAATTGTTTTCATTAAAAAAATGTTTTTTATTTTATTCTATTTTCGAAATATCAACAGTTCCTTTTATTTTCTAGATCCTTTCTTTTTGTATCAACCATTTGTAATCTACACATCTTTAAAATTTTATTTTTATTATAGCCTACAATTATAATTTTTGGTTTTTTGCTATTTTAACCAGTTTGCTTTAAAAACATTGTTCGCGCCTTATATAACTTTGCAAATATGATAATATTACAGCCTTCACTTCTTATACCACAGATACGCACATCGTATGCAAATAAAATGGGACCCAAAACAAACTTCGTTATTTTTTGTTCATTTAAATGTTTCTAAAGGGAGTTTCTCGGTAGATTCCCCAACCTAGGGTGGCAAATTGGTCCCTAAACTCTCATAAATACGGAATTTTACTTGTTTCGTGCTAAATAACAGAAGGAAACGTTAAAATTCTTCTAATTGACATCAAATAAACGCTTTAATCTCTGAAAGAGATCTTGGGAAGTTTTTTTTTTATTTTAGTGTGACAAATACTTTAATCTTAAGATTTACTTGTTTTGTGTAGAAAAGCAGATTGGCATATCATTTCTTCATAGATTCCCGAAAAAAACAAAAAAAAAAACGACCAAACTCATCGCTCCTTAATTATTTAACAATAGTATATTGTGCAACTAGTGCAGAAAGTTGTCGATTACTTACGAAAGCGGTCAGTGGCTTGAGTGGGTAAACGACAACGGCGCACGAGTTGCACATACTATTTTATTTATTTATTTACGGGCAAGCCCAATTCAGAAATATTATTACAAAGATAAAAGGAAAACGATAAAGTGTCAACACAAGGAACAAACATTATAATATATATTGGATAACAAAGCTAAGTTAACGGAGAAAAAAATACATTACGATATAAAACAAAGTTTAAGCTTAAAAATTGCTGATAGAAATTATATTACTAACATTGTATGTTCAACAAATGGTTTTTAAATCCATCCAAGGAATTACAGAATATATTTAAGTCATTTAGAGAATTCGCAAGTATAAGTGTGAAAAGTTTGAGTTTGTATTGTTGACCGAGTAGGTACAAAGGGACCAATTTTTGACAAAAGATCGGAACAGTTACTATTACCATTAATAAGTAATGGTACACTAATGAAGTAATACTCAATAATATGTTGTTTAAAAGCTATGTATCTGAGAAAGGTGTGCTGAACTCTATCAAGTTTATTTTTATGAACTAGATAGTATGAAGGCCACACAGAGGAACATAGGAACAAAAATCAAGATGAGATCTAAACAGTGAGCAATATAAAATTTTTATTGAATTTAAATCTGTGGAATCATGAGATGTTCTTTTGATGAAACCAAGCATTTTCATAGACTTTTGGGCAATAGTTCTAATGTGGTGTTTAAAGCTGAGTGAAGAGTCCAATATTATGCCTAGGTCTCTGTTTTGTGTGCATGATTGCAATCGATCGTTAATAGTATAGTCATGTGTAAGCAAATGGTGATTCCTATAGAAGCGCATAATGTAACACCAACATTTAATTCCATACCATTAAGAGAGCACCACTGGAAAAATGTATTACTATCTTATTGTAGTCCAAGAATATCATCATAAGATCTTATTACAGTAAAGCACTTAAGGTCATCGGCAAAAGAAGAGCTTTTATATAGGAAAAGCAAGTGATAATATTATTAATGAACAGATTAAATAGTAGCGATCCCAGGTGCGAACCTTGAGGAACACCTGAAATCACAGGAAAAATGTAAGAATAACAGTGAATTACTCTAACCATTTGAGTTCTGTTTTCTAAATAACTACATAACCAAAATTTATGGTACTAACCCTTACTGTGTGAAAGTTCATCTTATTCAGAACAATAAACAACTAAAAGGTTGAATTAACTTCCACTATTTATTCTATAAATACTTTAAATGCAATGACAGCCGTTTCGCTATCGGAATAGCATCGTCAGATTGACATATTGAAGTTACATTTTGTTTGTTTGTAACTAGGTACTTGATGTTGATAAGTAGTTAAGGCTAGACCAAGTAAGGAAGTAATAAGACATAACAATATTAAAGCCTAGATGTTATTAGCCCTAAGGGATTATCCTGGATGTATTTCCCTCTAAGATCAGTATAACTGTGCAATGATATAGAAAAACCAGGAAAAAACTATATCCTGCTGATCTTTACAATAACTTAATATATTTGTGTTGTAATTACGTCTTATCTATGTATAAAATGAAGACTCAATCAAAGTAAACAGTTTAATAGTGGTGAATTTCCAAGATTTATTTGTTTATTAACTACTTTATATTGTTGATCTGCTAGATGTCTTTTGATTTCAAGTTCTTCGAGGAAATCTAAATTTTGTTTTTTATCACAGGTGTCTAATATTTGAATGTCATTGGTGTGTATGAGTGAATGTGGATGTTCAAGAACATGTTTTGCATAGTTTGACTTATCTGGTTGTTGTAATCTATATGCTCTTAAATGTTCATTGAATCTTATTTCAAAATTTCTTTGTGTTTGACCTATATATACAGCATTACATTTTGGACAATTAATTTTTGTAAACACCAGATTTTTTAATTTAGGTAATTTTGTTTTTACATTTAACAATTTTGTACCAACATTATTGTGTGATTTGAATGAAATTATTGCAGATGTTGCCGAAGATATTATTTTTGAAATTGTATTAGAAATATTTCCACAATATGTAATACTTTCATAACTTTTAATTTCTTTAGGGTGTTGAGGGAATATTAGTTGTAGTGACACTTTCTGTTCTTTCTTATTAATTAATTTATTTATCAAATGTATTGGATAGCCATTAGATATTGCTATTTGTTTTATAATCTCAATTTCTTTATTAAAATTATTTTTGTTCATTGGAATTGAAAATGCTCTATGTATCATAGAATTATAAGCTGCTAATTTATGTGATATAGGATGATTTGAATGATATGGTATGGTTACATCTGTTTGTGTTGGTTTTCTGTATATTGAATAGTTTAATGAATTATTAACTTTTTCAATTCCCAAATCTAGAAAATTAATTGAATTATTTTCTTCAACTTCTAAGGTAAAATTAATTTTAGGATGTAAGGTATTAATATAATTAAAAAATATATCTAATTGTCGTTCGCTACCTACAAAACCTGCTAACACATCATCAACATATCTATACCAAAATACAATATTGTTTTTATAACTAGAATTAAAGATTTTGCTTTCTAAATTATCCATAAAAATATTTGCTAAAATTGGAGAAATGGGACTTCCCATTGGAAGACCTTCATTTTGAATATATACTTTCTTATCAAAAGTAAAATAATTTTGGCTAATGCATACATTAAATAGGTCAATTATATCTGATATTATACCTGGATGGATATTTCTTTCATCTAATAACTTTTTAACTAGAACTATACATTCTTTAGGAGGTATTTTAATACTAAATTAGTATCGTTTAATGTAACTAATATGTTCTCTATGTGAATTGGGTAACCTAGAGGTTCAAGTTTAAACTCTATAAACTTCTCAATGTGGTCAAAAATGACTCTTAGTGTATATTGCATTTATTTTTAAATTTATATGTTTGGTAAAAGTCAATAACATCGGCAACACATTGTTTTCCTCATGCAACATCTGTGTTAGTTTAATTTTATGTCCGTTTCATTGTCATTGATTTGCTAGAGAATATTTTTGTTTGTCTATTATTATATAACAGGATTTTTCTGAATTTGTATTTTTAATAAATATCCTAACCTGGAGACTTTATATTAAATCTTCCGTCAGACTCACAATTCAATTTTGGGATTTGACCACGTTTGAATTTAATATATTTTAACCTATTATTGCCTATGATTTATCAAACGGAGGTAAGGTTTCACTTTAATTTCACGGCTTGTGCATCTCATGTGATAAAAACAGTTGTAGATCATGTCATATGCACAAATAATAACTTGTTAACACCACAATAATAGTTAACATGGTTTCCATCAAAGTTTGTTGCATTCGGAATCAGTTTTACATAGCAGTGCATTTTAGAGTTCCACAAACTGAGTCACAGGTGAAGAGTGTGGCCATCAAAATATGAGTATTATAAACCGAGGAATACTTCCGATACAACAAAAAGTTTGGCCGTGACCTGTACTTTATGCTATGTGTTTGATATATCTTACAGAAAGCATATGAATGTATTTTTGTTGAAGAAAGAAGATATTTTATAATCTATTATATGCTCGTAATGCGATAGAGCTTTTGAATTGCCTAGAAGAGCTAAATTCGGACAAGTAAATAGTTGTCAGCGATTAGATTTGTTAAGATTTCTACCAGCAGATGGCAACGAAAGCGACGTGGATGATGCATCAAGCGATGATGACATGGACCACAGTATTCGTAACATTGGAAAAGGTGTGTTGAGACAACCAATGGAAGTTATAGCTGAAAAAAATGATGTAAGTTTGAACGTTGCAATTGAAAAAAAAAAATAAAGAAACTAGTGATCAGATACACAACTAGAATTTACTCCTTTTAGAATTTACACCGAGGAAAATGATGTAGGTCTAAAAGAACTATAATAAGAAATCATTTCGAATGCTGATACCAGTGAAGACAATATTCCTTTGAATATATAAGCAAAAAAATAAATAAAACTTTATAACACTTTTCAAGAGAAACCTGAAAAAAAAATTGAAAATATGAAGAGTGAACAGAAAATAGCAGGAGTTACCTAAGAAAAAAGAAGAAAGAGAAGAAAATCATTAGAAGTTGGACAGAAAAGCAGTTAAAAGGAAACGGTAATAAAGAAAGGCTAAAAATTGCAGAACCTACGATAGTACAGACAATAGGGATGATAACATGTCACCAGTATATCTATTCAAAATGTTTTTCACGGAAGAGTTCATCAATGAAATCTGCAATGAGACACAAAAGTATACGTCTTTCAAAGGAAAACAAAAGTTTGTTGCTTCTACTAAGAAAATGTATCTACATATATTTTAGTATACTGCTTCTTTCTGGCTATTTTCAGAAAGCTTTCGATGAATGTACTGGAAGACTAAAGCAGATATGAAACTAATTTTATACCTACTTCTAGATCAAATAAACAAGGTATCTCAAGATTTAGCCCAGCTCCTTGGAAAGTCCTAGTCACTGGATGATGCAATGGAACTATATTTTGGAAATCACCACAAGACACAGTTCATCAGAGGAAAACCAATTAGATACGGTTTCAAATTTTGTTGCCTTACTACTTTAGAAGGATATTTGTTGAAATTCAACACGTATTGTGGCAAAGGAGAGAAAATAGAAGTAAAAACTTTAGGTTCTAGTGTCACTGAAACTCTTTGCATCGGCTATTTACCTGATAAGTGAACAGTTATTATAGACAATTTATTCAATTCGCTTCCACTATTGGAAACCCTAACAGCAAATAACATTTAGTGTATTGGTACTTTGCGATCAGATAGAATTAAAGAAGCTCCACTAACTGATCTGAAAAAGCAGAAACGAGATACATCGCTTGTGTTATAGGAAAAGAGAACTAATTTCGTTTTGATCAGATGGTATGACAATAGTCAAGTTATCATCGGGACCAATTATGTGGAAAATGGTACATGCTTCACCAAAGGAGTAAAAATGGTCAAAAAAAATTCGAAAAATTCGAAGAAATGGTATTGGTCATTCATTAGATTTTGTCTCAACAGTGCAGTGGTCAATATACAGATGCTATGTAGATTTGTTTATCCTAAAATAACCTTTATTCAGTTTACATGAAGGATTGTGGTTTCTCTGCTGAGTTCTCCATTGTATTTAGCTAAACCTACGCCTAAGTATACTAGAAGCATTCTGCAAGAGGCGAGATTTGACGGTATTGACCACCTGGTTGATAAACAAGCTAGACAAAGACGATGTGGTTGCTGTAAGAAATGTACCAAATTTTCCTGTGTCAAGTGTAATATTGCATTACATTCAGTCAAATGTTTCCGCTTGTATCATACACCATCAAAATAATTAGTCCACTTGAAAACAATAATTGTATACATTATTTTGTACTGCACCCACATATCTCAAAATGCCTACCCCTATGCCTATCGTATGATATATCTGTCATACGTCAAAAAAATCAAGTAGATGGTAAAAAATAGTGGACAAATATTATTTAAAGATCATTGAGACGCCTAACAAACTTGAAGTGGAAATAACACAAAAACTGTTAGAGTTACGTTAAGTAAACAAGAGTACCTTATTTGTGATACATTTATTTTCTAGTATTTATAACTATCATTCATTAGGCAAAAAGATATGTCCTAATTTACCTAATTAACGAAGTGAAATTAACGTCTTCAATAAAAAGTCCTAAATTCAGAATTCTTAATTTTCATGCCTGATAACATAAAGTATAGTGTCTTCAGTTCACAGATTAGTCAATATAAATGAATTATCCTAAATATTTATAGTACTATGCAATAGTATGAATAAACGCTTTTAACTCAAATTTAGAACTACTTACTTTGTTATTTGTCCATTCAAATGTTTTTAAAGTAAGTTTTCATCAATATTTTTTATTACAAATCAACGAAATTATTTCAATATTCCAAAAACGTTGATTTTTACTTGTTTTGCTCAAACTAGAACATCAAAACACTTTTGACTTGATTTTTATTCTATCCAAGTTCCAATAAATCCTTGAAACTCAATTTTTAAGAGTTTGCCTGCTTGATATCTCTACTACCTTTAACATATTTATGAACTTAAATATGTCTTAAGAAAGTATTCTCTATCCTAGGTTCGCAGAATAGCTCTTATATTTCCATTACGACTTATATTGGGCAAAATGACTAGCTGAAATTTCAATATTTAACATCAAATACTATTATTGTATTGATATTGGAATTTCACACGGGATTTATTTTAAAATATTAATTTAATGAACTATTTCGTTTTCTTTCTATTTTCTTTAACTTTTTACTAAGAACATTTTAAAACAAAACTTCAACTATTTATTTAAAAAATTGCTTTTTTAAGCGAGTGTCACAAAAAATGAAGTTTTACGGATCTATTAACGTCCCTAAAGTGTATCTTTTTTGGCGGCTTTTTTACTTTACGGCCGCTGTTTTACTTTACGGCCGCTTTTTTACTTTACGGCCGCTTTTGCAAACAAAGTCATTATGAGGGCAACCTACTAGACACATTTAATTTGCTTATTTGAGTTATTTCCACGTCCGATATTAAGATTGTCAAATTATGAAGGCGGCCTACTAGACTCACTTAATTTGCATGTTTGGGTTATTTACCCATAAAACAAATAATGCCCTAATTTATTAACTTCGTTATGACCCAACTTCTGTTTATCATACTTACTGTAAGTAATTCTGTACACATATTTGTTACTTAATAATACACTTTTCATTTGGTTAATAAAAATTTGAATCTAATCTTCCAGTTTCGTCTCTGTTTAGAAACAAAATTGTAAAAAAAAGTTGTTACCTATTTGATGAGACACTCGCTTAAAAAATTTTGTGTGCACCTCAGCCGTATGATCTTTTTTGGCCTCACCTGAAATTTGCTTGTCCTCGGCTACGCCTCGGCCGCAAATTTCAGATTCGGCCAAAAAAGATCAACATTACGGCCTTGGTACACAAATAACTATTTTAAACTCAATGACCTGTTTCGATAAAAACTAGCATAGTCAACTTTTTAACTAGGGTACATTAAAACTTAGTCCATGCTAATTTTTTTGTACTCCGGTACACACAATAATTTTATGTAACTAGAATGAGACCCAAATAAGATCAAGTAAAAGGTTACCGCCAGAAGTCAACATTGTCAGTATATTTCTCGCTATTTAAACATATATTCGAGTTTATATAGAACCCTTGTTGCGTATTAAAGTTATCCCTGTTGCTTCTCTTATGTTCACCCCTTACCTAATCACCGTAGATTCTCACCCTTGTTCTGAACGTGTTTAGTATTAATAGCTCGGGTTCACTAAGCCTTATACGGTTGTAATATGTTTTAAAAACATCCCAATTATTTTAACTGAACAAACTCGACTTGTTCTAACATAATTAAAATTATTTAAAATTATTTTCTTATTTATTATGGTTACTTTTAGATATTTTTCTACTCTTACGTTGGAGCTTGTACTATTTTGTGGATAAAGTAATAAAGCACTCGTACTATTGAATCTAGGCTACAAGATTAATGTGAAAAGGACTGGAATAGGTCTTAGTGTTTTTGGGGGATAAGTGATAGATAGTAACTCTCTTGAAGATTATTGTTTGGGGTAGATAATCCCTCTTACTGAGATTAATAACATATGGTACCGTTGGTGACAATGTATTTTTAATTCAAAATGGATCTAACCACAGTTTTATCCGCTTTTTTATACAAAAACAATGATTCTTGTGTTTAGTTTTTAAATAAAGGAAAAAATGTTAAAATATCAGGTTGTCTTCCGTGTTTGTTTTGTGGTAGATTTAATTTACCAGAAAAACAAACAAGATAAGGAAGTGACGGTAAACTCAATGGCTTTGCGACGTGCCGTTTATAGCCACTTAAATTCAGGTGTCGGGATGGTTATGAGCTATTTTTTATTCAATATGTTTTAGCACAAAATCATTTTTCAATAACTATAAATTATTGCTCCAAACTTTAGCTAACAGCGGAAAAAATTATTCTTGTTTGAAAACTAAGAAACAGGTAGCGTATATGGTCAAATTATTGTGTGTGGTTATGCCAACGTTTATAGAATATTATTTTTAAATAAAATTAATGTTGTTCATTTTTTGTCATTTGTACATCCCAAACTCAATATAATTTAAAAATATAAACTTCTTCTCTTAAAAAAAAGTTTTAATAAGCACTGTTTAGTTAAATTTTTTTCTAAAATGAAAACTTTATTCAGTTTTGTGGTAAATAATTTCGAGATAACTACACAGCAGAGGACTACAGGAGACCTTGGAGACCAAGGAAACCCCTGGACAACTAAGAAGAAACAACATCTGTCAAGAAGCAGACAGAAGAGGAACCACCTATAAAAGACTTTGCCCATCCTTAGGGAGATGCGCAGATTCTTGAGTAGGGACAGCTTTAACAAGTGGATCCACTCTCTAAGGTTACCTTTAGCCGCAGTTCGTCGACTAAGGACTAACTTTTTAGAGGCAGCGGAAAGCACACACTCTTGAACGCCTAAAAAGAAGACAGGAGGATAAAGGTGATAAAGGGAAGATTAAATGCGGCAAATTTGTATCGCAGAAGACCTCTACGTGATCCCAAACTAACCTATCAACAAAAAATTGTAAGGTTGCAATGGGCTCAAGAAATGTTACACCATGGTCCTAACTGGAATTGCGTGATGTTCTCTGATGAATCAAGAATTGGCTTGGTTTCTGATTCTCGAAGAACGCTATTTTGGAGGGCCCTAGGACGACAAGCCCGATTAGAAACAGTCCAACCACGTGTTACATTTAAAGGTGGGAGTATTATGGTTTGGAGTAGTATTATGAGGGGTACACGAACGCCTCTCCTGGTTTTGTAGAGAAGAATCACTGGTGCTGTGTACATCGAGAAAGTTTTAAATTCTGTTGTGCGTCTATTCCGGGGGGCGGTTGGTGATGGATTTGTTTATGCATGGTAACCTCCACATCGAACAGATGCAGAACAAAATTTTTTGGAAGAAGAATGAATATCCACATTAAGATGGCCATCAAATTCCCCTGACATGAATGTCATTGAACATGCCTGGGACATTCTTAAAATACGCATTAAGAAGCGAAATCCTCCCCCAATTACTCTACGAGAACTGAAAGAGGCTGCTTGTGAAGAATGGGAGAAAATTCCGCAAGCCCAGCTCGACTATTTAATCTATAGCATGCCACATCGCCTACAGTCATGCATACAGGCTCATGGAGGAAATGCTGATTATTAATTTTATTTAAAAAACTTTTTTTGCTTATTAATTTATTTTAAAAAAATTTGTAATACATTGTACATTTTTCACCTCAAAATAATAAATCATTTTTTTTGTATGTTTATCTAACTTCGAGATTTATTTAGTATTGGTTAGAGTTGTAGCAAAATGATGTTTACTTATTTAAAAAAAATATTTATAAATATTATTAAAAATATGAAATACTCCATTATTCCAAACTTTTGGACATATGTGCATTTATTTTATCGTTTCTGTACCAAAAATATTTTACCCACCTCTGTAATGTTCTTATATATTTTGTTGTTTCTATGTGTTTTTAATTTTTTTAAGATTTTTTATATACTAATATGTCAGTTTTTTTTCATTTTAAACCTTAACGTTATATTTATTGGTATGCATCATGTAGGTAATTTGTGTTTATAATTATGTTTTGGATATTATTAATAATTTGTAAATATTTTGGATCCTTGAAAATGACATGAGCCGAAACATATGTAGTATACAGGGTGATTGATTAGTGTGAGGAAGCTCAGTAGATCTGTTATAGTAAAATTTACAAAAAAAAGTTATTAACAAAAATTGTAGGCAGCTTTAAACTCCACATTTTAAAATTAGTTACAATCTTACAGGGTGTTGCATAAGATGGTGACACATCAAACTTATGATTTTTTAAATGGAACACCCTGTATTTTATTTTAAATTTGAAATCTGCTTAACTTCCACATCACATCAATGTAAAGTTTTATTATGTTATACCGGGTATTTAAAAAGTTATAACCAATATTACCTGAAAATCCTATCAAGTTTAACCCCCTGTATAATTAAAAAGGAATATAGGAACATTGATCTATTGCAACCATAGTTTTTTAATAATTATTAAAAATTTTAAAAAATATTCGTTTTCATAATATTCGTTAAATCAAATACAGGGTAAGTCAAAATGCTAGTACATTATTTTCTTGGTAATTTTAAATGGAACACCCTGTATTTTATATCACTATCGAAAAGTACTAATATCATACTTCAAATTTTATGAAGTACTCCCTATACCTAAAGTTATCAGTTTTCTAGAGTTTTCCATCAAAGTATTGATTGGGTAGATATTTTAACGTTTACCAATAATTATTGTGAGTTGGCCATGATTGGTTTTTCAGAAACTCAGTTTGACATTATTGTTTATTAATTCAGTATTGTGGCATACTGTAAATTAGCAACAATTATTATTAGCAACAATATTAATTCAATTTAAATTAGAAATAATGAATTTTACTACTATCTGTATCTGTAATTCTGGAAGGGTGGATCGCCCCACTGCACTTAGGCCACATTTGGCCCATTGTGCTTCCTTCTGAAATTGAGCCTAACCTATAGGCTCGTCAACCATCCTACCTGTTTAAAGTAGGTGATAACGTCGCCTGTAGGCAGCTCCCTCAAGTTGGTATGTGTTAGCCAGTTCTCGCCGAATACAGAAAGTCTCTTTTGAGTGAGAGCCGGACAATCACAAAGGACGTGCTCAACTTTACTAATAATGACTTGGTAGATATGATCTGGATTTTGGGGGAATGCAATAAAAATTCATTACTCTCCGCTAGAATTTATCATGAACAAATACTTAGTTACTACTCTGTTCAAAACATTCTATCTAAAAACAAGATTCACCCTTATCATATTCAAAAGCATCAAGAATTAAACAATGATGATTTTCAGAAACCAATAGTGTTTTGTGAATGGGCTTTAGAAAAAATTAATGAGCAGAGAGATTTTTTTGATTATGTCTTATTTGGTACTGAAGCTACATTCCATTGAAATGGTTCTGTTAATAGGCACGATTTTCATAACTATTCAACAAGTAATCCATACCACATAGTAACGCTTAGTCAAACAAGATGGTCTCTAAATGTGTGGGGAGGTATCGTCGGTAACTTTGTAATAGGTCCATATTTTTTTGATAATTTAAATGGTGATAATTTAAATGGTGAGATTTATTTAGATTTTATCGTAAATCAGTTACCGATATTATTAGAAGAGGTTGCACTTAATATACGTGAACAAATGTGGTTTCTACATGACGGTACTCCTGCGCACCACAACGAATTAGTACGTGGTGAAGGAATAAACCGGTCAGGTGGCCCCCAAGGTTACCAGATTTCAATAAAATGGACTCATTTTTTGGGGTTTCGTTAAGAACGAAGTGTATAAAATACCTCCAACAACAAGGGATGATATGAAAGATAGAATCCGAATTGCATTTCAAAATATTTCTTTACAAATACTTAATAATGTAAACAACTCTTTCAATGGCCGCTTTCAAGCATGCATAAATGTTTTTGGAGGTCATTTTGAACACTTTACTTAGGTAAGATAAGTTAAAATTACTGTTTTTTTTTTATTTTTCTCTGTTGTTAATTTTCTTTTTCTTAATTTTCAGTCGGTTATTTTAAATAAAATTTATTTGAAATAAATTATTTTCTTTTCAGTGACAATATTTCGTTACTAAATTAATAAACAATAATGTCAAATTGTCAGTTTCTGACAAACCAATCATGGCCAACTCACAATAATTATTGGTAAACGTTAAAATATCTACCAAATCAATACTTTGAGGGAAAAATAAAAATATCTAGAAAACTGACAACTTTAGGTATAGGGAGTACTTCATAAAATTTGAAGTATGATATTAGTACTTTTCGATAGTGATATAAAATACAGGGTGTTCCATTTAAAATTACCAAGAAAATAATGTACTAGCATTTTGACTTACCCTGTATTTGATTTAACGAATATTATGAAAACGAATATGTTTTATAGTTTTTAACAATTATTAAAAAACTATGGTTGCAATAGATCAATGTTCCTATATTCCTTTTTAATTATACAGGGGGTTAAACTTGATAGGATTTTCAGGTAATATTGGTTATAACTTTTTAAATACCCGGTATAACATAATAAAACTTTACATTGATGTGATGTGGAAGTTAAGCAGATTTCAAATTTAAAATAAAATACAGGGTGTTCCATTTAAAAAATCATAAGTTTGATGTGCCACCATCTTATGGAACACCCTGTAAGATTGTAACTAATTTTAAAATGTGGAGTATAAAGTTGCCTACAACTTTTGTTAATAACTTTTTTTTGTAAATTTTACTATAACAGATCTACTGAGCTTCCTCACACTAATCAATCACCCTGTATAAAAATGTTTAATAAATAATTATTGACCGAATGTCAGTAATATATTGCATTTAATTTGAATTGAACAGTCAGAAAATATATTCATTAATAATTAAAAGTGTTTAAAAATCAAAAAACACAATAGTAAACGGGGTACGATTGTACATTAGAAATTGTAAATATAATCGATATGATATTAACAATTTTAAAAAACTTAATAAACTCTAATAGTTTTGGATAGTTCTTATTTCTGCACAGATGAGGGTAATGACAGTTATGGTATTTTTACGATTTAAAATATCTATTGCAACTACGAAAATACAACTACAGTTGCACGGATATTCCCTATATATTTCCAACATTTTTATTCTTTGTGTAACTATAACTTCCTAATATCCGAGTTAATTATAAATAAAATCATTTAACTTGTCTACTGAGGTATTTAATAAAAAATTTGATAAATCTATAGTATTTAATATTTATATTTGATACAATTTATATATATTGAGATGAATAGATATAAATGTTACAGTGATCGACAGAGTAACCTTATTTTATTATAAAAATATGAGACAATTTAGTTAGAAAAGATGTATGTTAATTAATAATTTAAGTGTGTATTATAGTTATAAGATGTTAATCTTTGATAATATCAAGAGATTTCATTTAAACAAGTACTTATAATAGTTAATATCTAGTTCATATAATATATTAAAATAAAAGCTTAATTTAGATTTTTTTTTAATTCAAATTAGTATTTAAAAGTTATAATAAGACTATCTTAAGAGATTTATGCATAGATTTAGATTCATTTTAAGTTATTAGCTTAAATTTATATAAATCTAAGGTGATTGACATAACCAAAATGAGCACATTTCAAACATCAATTTCATAAGGAAAAACTTATCAAAAAATAATTAAGAATACAAATTTTCTTTATAGTATCAAAGAAATAGTCAAATATGTAAACAGATTTTATCATTTTACGTAAATTTAGGTTAAATTTTGCAAATCAAAACAACTGATTTCCTAATTATCTGTCATAATTGTCATAATTGGAAAAAAAAGGTATAAAAAGGCCGTGAAATTCAATTTTCCTTCTCTTGTTTCTCTCTAATTGGTGCTGACTACGTCAATTGGTAATTATTTGGCACCATAAACTCATTTTTAATCAAAAATTGAGTAAATCTAATTATTCAACAAAATATTATCAACAAAGTATTATAAAAGTATAAAAGTAATTACCAAGAAATTCAATTTATCAAAAACAATCCAGCTTGTAGCAAAATTTAGATTCATTTCATTGTTACTGGAGATACACCCGAGTGGACATCTTGAAAAGCAGGTGTGGTTGCGAATCACCTAACTAGCAGGTGCCAACAGCATTTGACATCATTTTAACGTAGAAGACAGTTATATGAGGTATCTGCATAAAAAACTTATGTACGCATGATTTTGTAAACGTAAATCCAGGTTGAATAATATAATTTTTGTCAAGGTATTTCTATTGTGTTTAATAAATTCTTGCATGTGATAAACAATTGAATAATATTAATAGTTTTATGTAGAGTTTTTATCAAATGATTTTTCAATGATAATTTAATGTTTTATAGAGTATTCAAATTGAGTTTTCTTGAATCCTACCCAAGGTAAAGAGTCGGGTTTTAAATGAAATAAAATAATAATTTCACTGAGCTAGCAAAAATTTTATAGGGCGTTCAACAATAAAAATAATTTTAATTATACAACAGTTAATAATTCAAGCATCTCAATATAAAAACAGTATAAAAATTAAATAAATAATGAACCAACTAAATCAAACCATCACAATGTATATAAATTAACATTTAAAATTTTTATCCAATATCATTTTTTTTGGAGAATAACATAGGCAGTACTACACCTACACCAAAGACTAGGCTAATAAGAAAATAAAAGTGACTTTTCCAGCCTGTGTACCGGTTTTTAGTAATGAAAAGTAGTGTTGTTTGTTTATTTCTGTTTTTTTCTCGTTTCTAGATTTTTTAAATATTGTCTCTTTCCTAGTCCAGCTTGTCTTTTATCTGGCCTCTAAATTGTAATTTTAATATTTATAAAACCTTCAGGATGAAAAAATAAAACAGATGCGGAACGTCGGTTTATTGTTTGTAACTCACATTAACCTCCACCAGGCTCGCTTGTGTTTTCTTCTTTGACAGTTTGGTTTCCAACAGCGATTAAAGCATTTGAATCGAACTGGGCATTTATTGACATATTGGCTCAGATGAAACAGCTTATAAGATCGTGAAACCAAAACGTCAAACACTGATACGTAACAGTACAGCCATACAGTAACCATTATCGTCACAATATTTTTTTCCCAAAAAGTAAATTATTTTTCATAGATACCTAAATTGTTTGTGGCAAATACAAGAAAATATTTATTTTTCTTCTATGAATGTATAAATTATGTTGAGATAAAAAAATATAGTTAAGTGATTTTATGCTTTAATACCAAATTTGTATTATGTTACGCCTCTGTAATATAAACAAACCGCGCACCCCCCTTCTACATGCTGTATTATTTATGTAGCTTCCAAACAAACGCTGTTAAAGGGTATATCTTTATACATATCTATTTTATTTTTTCATCTGAGATCATGGCTAGGAATCTTATATGCAAATAAAAGTTCATTATTATTAGTTGAGGTTCCAACCGCAAAAAACGCTGGTGTGCTTTCATATGTCGCATCTGTCAAAGAATTTTCGTGTTTTGTGAATTTCATTGCCATTTTGTGTTTATAGTAAGTCAAGTTCGGTTACTCTTTACAGTAATTTATAGTGTATAAGAAGTATTTGTTACAATTCGTAATTAATTAGAGATAAAAATGGGTTTTTAATGTTGTGTTCCTGGATGCAATAACTCCGATAAAACAGGATATCAAATGCATCGAATTCCTAAAGATGAACAAGTAAGTTGAATTAAAGTATCTAAAATAATAAAAGCCTTAAAATAATAACTTTTTAATAATATTTTCACGGTTATTCAATTTTTAATTGAAATATACAGTGAAATTTAATTTTTTAAATAAACCTTGAAAGTTTTATTAAACAGTTCTTTATTTAATGTTTGTGTTCTGTCTAAAATACTTTAACTGTGAGAACTTTAGGATTAATTAATAATTTTAAGAGAGAAACATCTTATAAATATTAATTGAATATTTAATTTCAGCTATGCAATCTATGGTTGTCATTAATTGGATGGTTAGATTTAAAAGAAAAACCATTGTCTAGAATTCATGAATTACATAGAGTTTGTCATGCACATGTAAATAATTTATTGAATGTAATAAATATTTCATAAAGATGTATATTTGTATATTATTGAAGAGACCTGGAGATTTTTCCCATCAAAATATTAATCAAAACCTATTAATATTTAAATACATTTAAGTTTCCCGCTTTATCTTATAGTTCTTGGTTCCAGCCGCGAGGTGCCGCGAATATCGTTTTGGTGTCGAGGTTATAATGGCAGTTTCCGATCTATCTCAGTATATATATCTCTTATCTATGATCTGAGATAAATTCTAAAAGTCAAACATTTCATGATATAGGTGACGTTGTACTCCCGTTTCTACCGAAACATGACAAGTTATTTTTTTGTCATATTGAACTTAAAGACAAGTGACATTATGTCAACAATAACACACATTTGGTGCCAGTCCGTATCACACAAGACGTGCGAGATGAAGTTCAATCTCAATGAGCGTTGAAATAAGAGAGAACTATTTGACGTTAAATTGTTGGTATTCGCGAGTGTTACGTGCAGAGATATTTTATGGGAAATATTAGGGACCTCTCAACTTCGCTCGACAGAAAAGTGGTAGAACAGCCTTAAAAACTACACTTTAGAGGTACCATAAGTAGGGAATAATGTTTTCTATCAGCCCCCAAAGTCCCATCGTAGGGCTACATATGCAAAAATAACTCGGCTCCCAGTCTATTGTGTTTTCGCTAGATTTGTCCCCGTTATTTTTGTTATTTTTTTTCGACGGACATCCTAGCGAAAAGTTTTAACAATACAGTGAAAATGCGATATTTTTATTGACGACGGGAGATGAAATTGATTTATTACCAAGGTGGTTCGCTTGTCAAATACGTTGGATTCGACCAGGGTTTTCCTTGTTACAGTTAAACTCAATAAAAGGGTCTTGATTGGCGGAAAATCGATCGGTAATTTACGAAGTATTTTCCGGAAGACTTGACGATGTCACTTCGAAGTATTTGGTCGTTGTTGATGGAGTTGCGGTCGCCGCGTATCGGAATTGGAAATAATATTATGTGTCAACCAAGCGCAACGGCAATTTCTGGTACAATGGTACTTGTGTCAGTCGGTTAAGAGGAGCGTAACTGTGGTCACTGTGGAAAATCCAGAGCATCCTGATTAAAAAGACCTTTAAAATTATTTTACCGCCCTGACAGTGATCAATTCGATTTATATTCTATAAAAGGCGAGAGAGGTTTTGCGTGGGAAAGTATTCCCAATAACCCTCCACTTTTAATAAAAAATACACCACAACCCTACTTTCATTATTTCATTTAAAATGAATAATGAATAAAAACAAACGAGGTGATGTAAATACATAAGAATGAATGTGAAAGGGGGATAACAAAATAGATAATGGTGATCTAGAAAGAGGTGAAATAAACAAATCTAGGAAATTAAATATCGAATAGTGATCATAAAACATAACGAATGTGAATGAGTTTAGATATAAATTTTGTTGATTATTTAAGTTTACCAAGTCCTGGGTCAATAATGGATTAAAAAATATAAACAATAATAAAACTGCTTATTGTGACGTTTCGATTTATTTAAAAATCATCATCAGACATTATTCCTACAATGTTTTGAAAAATTCTACATTAATTTACATATAAAACAAAAAAAAGCATTTCAAAAAACATAATTTAAAATTTTTAACACAACAGACTAAACAAGAATTTTTGAAGTTAATGCAACCTTATTTTGTATATTTGTATAAATATACAAAAAACCTTAATCTGCTTACCTTGTTAAGTACAATACATAATAATATCTAATAGACGGAGAGCTGGCTACAGAAAACAGGGTCGATAAGGTGCGCGCCATTTCATCTTGTAAACTGACGGGCCCAACTTAGTACATCACCAAACGCCACTTCTTAAGGTCAGCACAGGTCGGATATGAAAATGCCAGCCGGTTTTCCCGGACGAAAAAATTGGGTGAAAAACCTCATAACGTGCGCGAGTGAAACCTTTTGCAACGTGTAGTTTGAACTTCAAGTAAGAGCGGTGTAATAGCGCAAGAAGTTTTGCGGGCCGGAAAACCCTCGTAAGAAGTGATCGAAAGTGTCGGAAAATTCATCTGAAAAACCTCATAACGTGCACGCGCGAAACCTTTTGTAACGTGCGGTTTAAGCCTCAAATAAGAGCGGTGCAATAGTGCAAGAAGTTTTGCGGGTCGGAAAACCCTCGTAAGAAGTGATCGAAAGTGTCGGAAAATTCATTTGAAAAACCTCATACCGTGCGCGCGCGAAACTTTTTTATTAAGTTTTTGGGGTCTCAACTAAGAGCGGCGTGATAGCGCAAGAAGTTTTGCAGGCCGGAAAACCTCCGAAAAAAATTGAGGAAAATCAGCGTACATTTGAAATGAAAATTTTTCGTATTCGGCTTGACGGAAAAAACTTAATAAAAAAGTTTCGCGCGCGCACGGTATGAGGTTTTTCAAATGAATTTTCCGACACTTTCGATCACTTCTTACGAGGGTTTTCCGGCCCGCAAAACTTCTTGCACTATTGCACCGCTCTTATTTGAGGCTTAAACCGCACGTTACAAAAGGTTTCGCGCGCGCACGTTATGAGGTTTTTGAGATGAATTTTCCGACACTTTCGATCACTTCTTACGAGGGTTTTCCGGCCCGCAAAACTTCTTGCGCTATTACACCGCTCTTACTTGAGGTTCAAACTACACGTTGCAAAAGGTTTCACTCGCGCACGTTATGAGGTTTTTCACCCAATTTTTTCGTCCGGGAAAACCGGCTGGCATTTTCATATCCGACCTGTGCTGACCTTAAGAAGTGGCGTTTGGTGATGTACTAAGTTGGGCCCGTCAGTTTACAAGATGAAATGGCGCGCACCTTATCGACCCTGTTTTCTGTAGCCAGCTCTGGGACTATAATAACAAAACATACTTTTTTGTATTAGGTAGGTAGATCTAAAAAATAAATTATGCTGTTATAACGCCCAAGCACCCACTATATATGTAAATTAATGTAGAATTTTTCAAAACATTGTAGGACTAATGTCTGACCGAAACCTAGGAATTCCTAAACTAAATTGACACTGACCGTCACGATAAAAATTGTTGATTATAACAGACCTCTGTTTATTGTACTAACTCTTACTTTTTGGAAGTCCATCTTATTAAGAATTATAAAAAAAACTCTCGTTTCAACGTAAATTCCAAGTTTATTTGAAAAATATGTTTTAAATTACAATGACGGCCGATTCGCTAAGAAGCATCGTCAGATTGACATTTAAGTTACATTTTGTTTGTTTGTAGCTAGGTACCTGATGTTTAGGTAGTATTTAGGCTAGACCAAGTATGGAAGTAATAAGACATAACAATATTAAAGCCTAGATGTTAATAGTCCTAAGGAATTATCCTGGATGTAATTCCCTCTAAGATCAGTATAACTGTGCAATGATATAGAAAAACCAGGAAAAAACTATATCATGCTGATAAAATATGCTGATAAAATATAAAATGTAAACTCAATCAAAGTAAGCAGTTGAATAGTGGAGAACTCAAATAAACTTGAAAGTTACGTTGAAACGAAGAGTTTTTTATTATTCTTAACAGACCTTTGTAACTTATATTTACATAATCAACAAAAACTAAATGATTCAAATATTTTCTTGGAAGTAAAAGGTAGGCCAACGGAAAAAACTGGAGTAATGTATCTATATGTATATATTATGACTAAATTTATTGTTATAACTCTTACTCTGTGAAAGTCCATCCTACTAAGAATAATAAACAACTATTCTTTTAAACTCATCTTCTACGTTTAATTAAAAACTAGCTTTTAAATTACAATTACAGCTATTTCCTTAGAACGAGCATCATCACATTGACATATTTAAGTTACATTTTTTAATTAAACGTTGAGTTCAAACCAATAGTTGTTTGATATTCTTTATATATTATGGTCAGGTTATATATTATGACATTTAAAATTTAAAATAAAAATAAAAGTCTAATAAATATTATATCAACAGAAGTTAATGACCAGAAATCAAAAATAGAGATAATATATAATTTGAGCGATATCAATATGTAACTAGTAATATTTTCTATTGTACTATATTCTATAAAGATGTTTATACTAAAGGAATACAATTAATAGTATATTAAACAACGCATTTCATACGGCTTTCTATATATGAAATAAGATGTTTATGATATTTTTTATATTTTGCTAATTTATCATTTTTTAAATTAATTTATTATTTGTATGCAAATTACGAAAATTTTAATTTTAAAAAGTATATAGGTAATTTATAACATTTTTGAAATTTTAATAATCAAATGTTAATATTTTAAAATGAATAATACACCAACAATAATATTATATTATACAGAGTGAGTTTTATGGAACGCTTCAATTATCTCTGAAACGGCTTGACGATTTTGTAATACGTGATTTTGTAATACGTGTCTCGTGACCTCGGTTTGTATATAAAAGAATCGTCGATGACGTCATTACGCCATCACTAATGACTTAATGTCCAACACATCTATGGGTGTGTTCGGGGAGCACGCTATTTGCGCCAGTTGGCGCTATCTAGTACTATTCTTTGTTTGCGTTATATGGCGCTTGGCGCTACATAGCTCGAAAGCGTGCTCCACGAACACACCCTATAATAGCAGTTGATGGCCATTCAAAAATTAAAATTGACGTGTTTTAAGATTTTTTTTTTAAATCGTCTGTCTCTGAAATAATGAATTTATTCCATACATTTGCATCATTCTGTATATCATTGAACAGATTTCAAGAATTTGGACCGTCAAAACGTCGTGTGACACTATGTATAACAAAATTGGTAAATATTTGAAGTGAATAACTTTAAATACATACTTATGGAGAAAAAAACTCTGTAAAATATTTCCCTTAAAGTTTTATTCGTTGGGATTTTCTATCAGAATGTTTCCGAATAAACATCGCCAGTCATCCTCCTTAAGTCGACGTTACGATCTCGAAGCAGCATGTTATTTACATTTTTGATATCTCTATAAAAGTCAATACAAAATGCGTTCAAATCCAATCAAGTTTATCTATAAACTTTCTTCGCTCTTCTTATACGGAATCGTAGAATTTATCGTGAATCGGTCTTTGGTATGCCTCTGACAATAATTTATTAGCACGTTTAATTACCTGGATTACTCCTCTTTTTCCTTTAATTAATACTAAACGTGAAAAGGAAAGTGTTTCCAGAGAGATTTATTTAATAGTTCGGCAATCTTCGTGGCAGAATGATAGAAAGGAGGGTTGATAATACACGTTTCTTACAGAATTACTGATCATTGAATAAGCATAAGACAAAAAATATATTGAAGTGTACGTAAACTATAAAAAGTTAAAATATGAACTTAGGTGGATTTAAAACAAATATGCACAACGTGTGGAAATGGAATAAATTCATTATTTCGATTACAGTACATATTTATAAAAAATCCCGAAACACATCAAATTTAAATCATAAATTGACATTCTTTAAAGTGAAAGTTAAATCCTTACTTTCAACCCTCTTTAAATGATAGTTAAAACCCCCAGTTTTTTAAATAGGAAGTATTGGTTTGTGATATATCTACTACGTTTTCATGCAGAATTCAAATCGAATTGAATATAGTTTCCGTATTAAAAACTTCATGAAAACAGGTATCGAAACCGTAATGAGTTTCAAGGTCGATACTGCTTTTTTTGGGATCGTATCGAGATCGAAAAATCGAAATCGACATGAAAACCGAGATCGTATTGAAACATGCGCATTCTATGATATTTGCTGTCAAATTTATATTCAACTGTCGGTCCTGGCCACATAACCTTAAAACTACTCCACGTGAAAGTTTAGTAAAAGATTTTTATGGAAAGTTCCTCTAATATGTCAAATTCTAGAAATGTGTGGAAAGATGAAGAAGTTAAGTGCTTGCTGGAAATATTCCAGGAAGAAAATATTATATAATAAAGTTGTTCGATGGAAAGCGATATAATATGACGCATGACACTATTGACAGAAATCTCTAAGCGATTTCAAATCGATTTGAATCGCGATTTAAACCCTATCATGAAAACAGAAATCGGTATTGGATTCAAAATGAATTGAATACACCATGAAAACGTACTAATCGTTTGCAAAGGTAAAAAATATGAATGTCAATAAAATAGATGTATAAAATGCTCAGCACGAACATTCTTGGTCTTGGCAACATTCTAATCTTAAATTAAAATGTCTTGTCACGTTAATTAATATCCCAGGCGTGAACGATCTAACCGCAAGCGTTATTCCTTCTCTTAAGTCGTCTAAATTACGTGGATTAGTTTTGTAAACAATATTTTTGACATAGCCTCATAAAAAAAGTTCTATGGGGTAAGATCAGGTTATCTTGGTGGCCATTCCATTGATCCTCCTATCCCCCTATCCAGGGCGGAGTTGGTAATGTGGAGGTGCTCCATCTTGCCGAAACAATTTGGTATTTAAGAACAATAAAAAAAATAATAAAAAAAAACTCTTCGTTTCAACGTAACTTCCAAGTTTATTTGAAAAAATATGTTTTAAATTACAATGACGGCCGTTTCGCTGAAAAGCATCGTCAGATTGACATTTAAGTTACATTTTGTTTGTTTGTAGCTAGGTACCTGATGTTGTTTAGGTAGTATTAAGGCTAGACCAAGTATGGAAGTAATAAGACATAACAATATTAAAGCCTAGGTGTTAACAGCCCTAAGGAATTATCCTGGATGTAATTCCCTCTAAGATCAGTATAACTGTGCAATGATATAGAAAAACCAGGAAAAACTATATCAATACACCTACTTGAACATCCAACCTCACTCTTACACACCAATGACATCCAAATACTACACACGTGATAAAAAACAAAATTTAGATTTTCTTGAAGAACTTAAAATAAAAAGACATCTAGCAGATCCACAATTTAAAGTTGTTAATGAACAAATAAATTTATTATTATTATTATTATAGAAGATTAAAGAAGCCGAGGTCTAGGACCTATATAGCTCCTATAGAAAAAAAACATATATCGAAACAAATGAAATAACCTTATAGTACATAGATAATACAGTAAAATAAAACAAAATATTTTCCACAAAAGTACAAAAGAAAACTAGATGATAAGAACACAACATGAAAATACATTTATAAATACAAAGAGATCAGTTGAGCATAGTTAATTTAAAGGCATCGTAGTTTTTTTTGAAAGAGTTAACACTCAAAGCGCTGACAACGTTTGGTGGAAGAGAGTTCCAACTGTCAAACACTCGATTTGACAGAAAAACCTCGCGGCACTTTGTGTGAAATTGTTTTTTTTTTAATTTAAAGCAATGTCCTCGGAGCCTTGAATCAGTATTTAATGGAAAAATGTGTGACAAATCACAACCAAATTTATTATTTATAGCTCTATAGACTATTATTAAATCGCCGCGAAGCCTTCTATCCTCGAATGTCGGACAGCCAACCGATCTTAAATGTTCTTCATATGACGGACGACGTATCCCGTATGGAATCCTAGTTGCCCACCTTTGTACCGATCCAAGACGAGTGGAATCCCGTGTCCAGTCCGTATTCCACACAGGACCAGCAAACTCCAAAGTTGGTCTCACGTAGGTATTAAAAATATTCGCAAAATTTTTAGGAGAAATTTTGCAAAATGACTTAGAGAGAAGGTAAAGTGAACTTTTAGCATTACTGCAAATATACTGAATGTGTTCGTACCACGATAATGTTTCTGTGACAAGTATTCCCAAATCTCTCTGCTGAGAAACAGTTTCCAAGTTTGTGTTAGAGAGTACATACCTATTTCGTGGATTATTTTTACCTAGGTGGAGCACTGAGCACTTTGATGCATTTAAAGGTAAAAGCCAGACCTCCACCCATTTCGATACTCTGTGCAAATCAGCTTGGAGTATATCATGTTCAGATATAGGGTTGGCATATAATTTTGTATCATCGACAAAGACGGAAATGTTGCTTTCGACGCTAAGTGGCAGATCTGCTACGTACACTAGAAAGAAAACAAGTCCTAAAACCGATCCTTGTGGCACCCCACTAAACACATCAAACATTGAGGAGAAGGAGTCTCCAATACGAACACAAAACTTCCGAGTAGTCAAGAAAGCTTCAATCCAATTAAGCAGGTTGCCTCTAACTCCGTTATGTTCGAGTTTAAACAGTAGACGTTTAGTCGGAACGCGATCAAATGCTTTGGAAAAGTCCAAATATATAATGTCCACCGGTTGTTTACTGTCCAAAGCTAGAGACAAATTATTTACGCACGACAACATATTCGTCACCACAGACCTGCCTGGTACAAAACCGTGTTGAGACGCTGGGATTCTATCATGTTCAGTTAGAAAGTTCATTAGGAAATCACGAATTATAGATTCCATAATTTTGTCAGCGATAGACGTTAAACTTATAGGCCTGTAGTTTTCGGGATTTAGCTTACCCTTTTTAAAAATCGGAGTGACACTTGATGTTTTCCAAATATTTGGGAGGCATTGAGGTTATAAAGATGTATGCATAATAATTGATAGTGGTAAGTTTATAGAACTACAACATTTTTTTAATAAAATTGCAGTTATACCGTCTAATCCAGGAGACGAAAAAGTTTTGAACGACATTATTTTGTTACTAATGGTGTCCGCTTCCAACAAAATTTCATTTAAATCGTCATGGTTTCTGGTTGACTTAATAGGCAATACATCAGGCACATCATTTTCTATACTAAAAGCCTCTTGAAATTTTTTGCCAAACATATTATTTCTAAATTTTTTGCTACCTGCGCAAATAAACAAAAATTCTAAACCAAATTACTAAACTACCATATTTTGCAGTTGAATTTAAAAAATTGGGGGTTGAAACCGTCCCTCAAAAGAAGTTGAAGGTAGGGATTACATTTTCACTTTAAAGGATGTCAATTTATAATTTAAATTTATAATTAAATTTATTAATATGTACAGTAACCGAAATAATGAATTTATTCCATTTGGCTTTTCCATGCTGTATATCTCACGTTTTTGTTATGTGAGTATTGGAAAAACAAATGGGGTTAAAATTTTGTTTTGAAAGGGTAGAAAAAGGAGATGTTATGTTAAATTGACTTCGACATCTGTTTGGTGCTATTCGGTAAAAACAACGTCAGTTTGCAGAGTTAGCTTTGTTAGTTGTTTTAATATTTTCACTGGAAAATAATAAATAGTACAAAAACTGACAATGCATTTTATGATATACAACGGTTGTGTATTATATTCTTACACCCGCAATAAAAAAAATATACCCTCTTGTCAATTAATTGAGACATTATTTACTACGCTTATTTCAATATTATAAATGCAGCTTCTGCCACCTTCGATTAACAATAATTAATTAATTAACAACTTGGTCTCTTGCTCGAAAAATCAGATTGTCCGTTTCTTTTATTAGAATTTATTTTTCTCTAATTGTCGAAATTTTACTTTTTCTTATAAAGGCTGTATGTCAATGATTTTCTAACTAGGATCAATAGCCATATTGTCATTGATTGTTGTTGAATATTAAGTTGTGATTGTGTTTTTTCTAGTTATTTATCTTCCAAATAGTATTTAAACGATTAGAAGTAAATGTTCGGATGTGTTTGATTTGCAAGAATAATAATTGGCAAATGGCAAACGGACTTTAGACTATTACTCCTTAATAGGTACTACTAAAAGTATTGTTTAATCAATGCATTTATGGATTTGAAACTGTGAAGACCAAATTTTAGAATCTTATACAGTATTTACATAGCAGGTTCATAAAGGTTGGAAAAATTATGAAATCCGTTTGAGATTTGAAAAATAGAACTCAATTATGCAAATGGTTGGAAACAAAAACTTGAACAAAGACACTGTTTTGTAGAGGTGTTAGATATTAAATAAATAATTTATCCTTCAGTTGCGAAGTCTGCTTCCCGAAGCGTTGTTTCCTGTTTGTCCTCTGCAATACCGAAAAATATCAAAGAAAATTTATGATTGTTTTTATGGATATTTTAATATCGATAAACGATAGGTAAACATTGAAAAATGTATGGAGCCTTAAATTTAGATAGTAAAAAAACAACAAAGAGACATTTTATATGAATTTTCTTATCCCAATAAACAACAAAGTTATGAAAAAAACTAAATTTAATTCATTTTTAGTGGGAGGAATAAAAGAAAAACAGGACAGGAGATGGTAGATGATATACATAAATACAGTGTGGGTCACAGAAAACAGTCCACCTCGATATTTGGCAGTATTTATTAGATTTTAAGAAAATGAGAAAACAGGTCGATTTTTGTTCCAAGGGGGACACATTTTTACGATACGCACATCTGTCATTTTTTAACCTACCAAACCCCTTATTTTTAAATAGGGAATGTACATACTACATATCATTAGAAAGGTATTTAGATGGAGTAACCAGACATAACGATCTTTACTTATAGGTAATGTCACAAGGAATTTTTTGAGGGCATTTTGAAAATTATCGGAAAGCGACGCGGGATAATTTTATTAAAATATTCGTCAGTAGTGATTTAAGTTTGCGTGTTATTCGGTAAGAAACCTTCACACCATAATTTGGAAAAATTATTAATCCAAACTGAAATCTGTCACAAAGCTTAATAATTACTAGTTTAAAAAATATCATCAACTTAAGTTAGAACAAATGTTAAAACTCAGATGGGTATTAGTTCAGTCCATCAACCGTTATAATTTTTCTGCCTACCTTACCGAAAAACCAATCATTGAACACCAAAAATAGGTTGGAAAGAATTTTTTATCAACCCAATGGCGGAAAATTCATAACGCCACGAAAAAAGAGTGTTTTGGATTTTACATTTTTAAATCGGAAATAATTTTTACCAATTCTACAAAGTGAGAGCTTGTTTCAAACAAACCCTATAAATAGGTATAATGACAGTAAGTAAGAATCACTAAAATATTGATTTGTTATAATTATATAAGATACGGAGATTCTAAAGAATTTACTCACTTTTATATTACATGTGTGATTACATTAATTTATTTTAGTAAAAATATAAGCACTAAGTTTAACAATCCGCCATATTAGCTGAAACACCAATCAGAAGAACGTGACGTCGAACTTTCGTAAATATTGTTGACATTGACATTGGAACGTAAACAAATATCTTGTTCGGAGTTTTTATTGATATAGTTTTACATTGTGGAACCGCACACCATCGATAATCGATACACATTAGGATTCATGACTATGATAACTATTATTATCGCACAAAATAAGTAAAAACAAAATAAACTTTTTTAACCACCCTCTTTTAACCTGCAAAATGTTTGAAGTTTGACGTTTTTACCACAGAATCCACAGATGACACGGGTCGCAATGTAGTATAAATGGTATTTACGAATCGATGATGTCATAGATAGACGCCATTACTATTCTAGCGTTTTGGCGTAAAATTTAAAATTCATTTTTAAAAAGTAAAGTTCTCATTTAAAAACTCTTTTTTTGGAAAAATAACATTTATTTTAGATAAAGTATATAAGTGAAAATATCGTGGAGCAGTTTTTAAAAATCAGTCATCATGCCTATTATAAAGCAAAACAATCTAAAACACAAGAGGACATTCGATTTTTAATAGAAGCTTCTGATTGTGAATACATCATGATGAATGCAAGCAAATACATATTTCATATTTATTATTATACACTGTTCTTTTGGAATTTAAAATACAAGTAATTCAAAACTGATGAGGTGATTCAGATATAAGGTTTATTGGTAGGGTTTTTTTGTAATAATTCACCGATGGGCTAGGAAAAAGCAAAATAGAAATGAAATTTATAGTACCTACTAACCCGTACTATGTGAAAGTCCATCTTATTAAGAACAGTAAACAACTACACGGTTGAACAAAACTTCCACTATTTAAACGTATTTTTCTAATAACAAAATAGAAATGTTTAAGTTAGTCAGTTTATGTCAGTTGTACTTGTCGTTTAATAAAACGTTAGAATATTCGTGGAATAAAAACGAGTTTGATTATCCAACAATAACAATAGTATAAATATTATTATATAAGCCTGATCGTGGCGCAGTGGAATACGTGCTAGCCTCTCATGCAGAGCGCTCGGCTTAAAATCTGGACCATAACATTTAAAAAAAAAATGTTTTTAATAGTCATAAAGGTAGGAGAGAAACTATTGTATGTCACACGTGCATAAAAGTATTAACACCCCTTAGCTGGTATTTTTTATATACCAGCGGCGGACTGCTAATGCCCACCTGTGACACAATGTACTATTAGGTCACTATAAGTGGTAGAGATGTATGGTTGTAGATTACATGTTCACCTTCTTAACTGTCAAAAAATGTCCACTCAAATATCGTGGCCATATGAAAAAATTTCCTGATTTTTTTTTTGCCATGGTAACTAGTTAAAATAAAGACGTCTTATTGTTTAAAAGGTAAAGGTGTAAAAATTTAGCAGTAAATGTTTGACAGCAAAGCCAATTTTTAACCGCATATTATGTTAGTTATTAGTTTTTTTAGAACTCTGCAGTATTTCTTGTGTTCTTTTGTGAATATTATATTAAAATTTATTGCATTTAAATAAAACGATGGATAAGCAAATGTGTGGACTTTATGGCAATGAGTGCTAATGAGTTTCCACATTTTCAATTGAATGCATTTAATTTACTGCTATAAAGGACCACTGTGCTAATCATGAAAAACATTAAAAGATAAAATAATTGGTTATACAAATGCATGTATAATAAAAATTTCTCATCGTAGAGGTTTATATTAGTTTATATTTAATTAATAGAGCAAAGGTTAAGCCTAAATTAAAATTAATTTTAACTATTTCATATGTATGCTTATAATAACAATATAAAACCAGTATTATGGTTAAATTTGTACAAAGAATATTAAAAATAAAACACATATATATTACACAAACCAGATAAGTCGAATTATGCAAAACACCTACTTAAACATCCAAACTCACTCATACACACCAATGACGTTCAAATACTACACATAAGTGATTAAAAACAAAGTTTAGATTTTCTTGAAATAAAAAGACATTCAGCAGATCAACAATTTAAATTAATTAATAAACAAGTAAATCCTGGAAGTTCTCCACTATTAAACTGTTTTTAGTCTTCATTTTATACGTAGATAAGACATAGTTGTAACATATTTTAAGTTATTGTAAAGATCAGGATGACATACACTTACCGGCTTAAAATTCGATCCATTCAAAATATTGGTTAATATAAAAATGCTCTTGTAGATAAAAAACTATACTTTTAAGCTTATTATTCTGACGTCTCAAAATAATTTCATACTCCCCTCTTATACAGGAGCGAAAAGAAAACAATGTTTTCATCTACTTTTGACTCACCCTGAAGGTAAAATCTGCTAGTAGATGTGCACATATTGAACTTCATCAAGATATCAATATCTTGATTTGTTTGTGAAATGTGACGGTTTAAAGAAAATGAAACATTTCAGATACGATCGTTATTTAAATGACTGTAGAGAATTTACTAAAAAATGCTAGTAAAGTGCTGTGGCTAACTCAAAATTGCTGTTGGAACTAGCACTATATCATGGTTTCAACAGCTATTGATGCAGCACGAGCAGTTGCTCTAGTACAAGACGGTAGATTTTAATATTATGCCGATAGAATATTAGGTGTTACAAGGTGTAGCGCTCAGAAAGTTGTAAAATGTTTCAATGAAACTGGTAGTTTTTCGAGACAAAGAGGATCTGGCAGACGACGAGCTACAAGTTCTCGAGATGATCGTTTTGTAACATTAAATGTTTTGCGAGAAAAAAATACTACTGCGATCATGGCTCGAAATCGTTTAGAAGAAGTATGTCAAGTAGCTGTTAACGAAATAACTATCCGAAGGCGATTAAGAGAAAATGGATTACACTCCAGAAGACCTACAACTGGGGCCCGGAGTTACTTAGAAATCACAGAACAGCGCGTCTTCGATTTGCCAGGGAGCATCAATATTGGAATGTAGATGACTGGAGTAAGATTTTATTTTCTGCAGCAATGACAGCTGACCGATATATTCGTGATGTCCTAGAACCACATGTAATTCCATTTGCACCATTTGTAGGAAATGAGTTCATGTTTATGAATGACAATACTCGTCCACATATTGCAAGGACTGTATCTCTATATTTGGATAAAACAGAAATTCAAAGGATGAATTGATCATCACGTAGCCCAGACCTCAATCTAATTGAACACGTCTGGGATACGATGGGTAAACAAGTTCGTAACCGAGTCTCTACTCCAACTAATTTAACTCAATGAAAAGATGCTTTGGTCCATGAATGGAATCAGATTAACCAGATGGAGATTTAACATTTATTAGAGGGTATGCCACGATGTATTGAGGCGGTTATTCGCGCTCGTGGGGCGCCCGTTATTAATATTCGAATTTCTAGGTTTTGTTTTTGTTTTTTGTTTTTTGTTTCTCCATAACCAATAATCTGAAGAAGTGTTATCTTGTGTATTTTTCGATGATATTAAATTTCATAAACAGACTGAATTTACAGTATTCTACACTCTTATACGACAATGATTTGCGAATACTTTTAATCCATCAACAGCATTTTCCTTTTCTTTCTATTACTTTACAATAAAAACAGATCAATCTCGTTCAAGGTGCGACTTCTCGTATATAAATAAAACTGACTTTATTCTTTCCATCAACCCCTTTCTCAAACTTTATATGATACGATCCATTTTATTACGTGTCTCAACCTACCGTCTAGTCTAGGAAACGTAGAACTATAAATATACATTGTGTGTTTTCTGTTTGGAGATCTTTTAGATAGTGGAATTTTGTGAAAAATTTTTAAATTTTTCAACAAAAGTTCAACTTATGAGTGGGTGTCTCACGCATCCAATGAGGATTCTCCTCTGACCAATATCTACAGTTTTTCCCCGTTCAATGTGAATATTGATTTATCAGAAAAAAGAATTGTGCTAACAGCTTTTCCAATTCTGTTCAATTTATTGATCATTCTTTCGCAGTAATACATTCTACGATCTGGATCGTCTTCTATTAGTCCTTGCACAAAAGTCAATTTATATGGATAAAGTTTTTCTTTATGGAAACACCTTAGGGCAGTTGTGTGACTCATATTATTTTGACGAGAAATTTGACGTGAACTTGACGTTGAATTCTCCATGACACTTATCCATTTTCACATTATCTTCAACGAAGTGCGCTTTTCTCTTTAATAGTTTGACTTGTCCAAGTTCTCTGAATTGTGCATAAATTTTAGACACAGTACCTTGTGAAATATTAGGCAACTGAGGATACCTCTGATTAAATAATTTTGCCACTTCAACTTGACTTCTGCAATTACTGCCGTAACCAATCATTGTTAAAATTTCAATCCGGTGAGTTTACATTTAATTTCAATATGTCAATCTGACGATGCTAGTTATAGCGAAACAGCTGTAATTGAATTTTAAAGCGAATTTTTCGAATAAATAGTGGAAGTTTAGTATAACTGTGCAGTTATTTATTGTTCTTAGTAAGATGAACTTCCAAAAAGTAGAGGTTAACACAATCAATTTCATAAAATATAAGAAGGTAAAAGGTGACAAGTAAAAAATGATACTTACAGTGAAATGACGTTTAAGTGAAAAGACACACCAAACTCTAAAGGAGAGAATGTGATGTAAATATGTAATTTTTATAGTTAATAATATTTGTATGTATTTCTAATAGGTTCTGAATCAATTTTATGTTCTTGTTTACTAGTAATAAGTTGGCGGAATTTAATAAATTTAAAATGTAAATTAAAAGTAAAGTATAAAATTTCAGCAATAGAAAATGTTTTTCAGTAACGTTTGGAATATTATAGAATATTTTAACATAAGAATTATTTATGTTTAAAATGTATTTGTAAATTTTATTATAAAATTGTAAATGGCAGCCATTGAATCGCTCCGATTCAATTATTAATTTAGTAGGGAAAAAGTTTCATTATTAATAAAAAAAAAGATTAAGGTAAAAGTAGTTAAATCAATTTATTTAAAAAAATTCTAAAATTTGAGTTAAAAACAATTCAGTTCTTTCTGTAATTTTTGTCATTTCTGGGGGAAGGGTATAAATACCGAGAAATTTCAAATCTCCGGGGCAGTATCATTTTATACGTAGGCAAATCCACATTAAAAATAATTAAAAATAGAGAAATTAATAGCTGACATTACCATATAAAACAAGATAATTATACCCCCAAATTATAAGAAGCTGTCAAATTAAATTATAAAGTTAAATCAATTGATAGAATTGGTATAATTAAAAATTAAAATGAAATATCAAAGTTATTTAATATTTACCTGCATATTCTGCTGCTGTCGAAGAAAATAATAAATTTTCAAGGAGCTTCGTTATTTAATGGAATGGTCCATTGACGCCATCTTGACTACGAGACGACATAGAACATATCCAGACTTTTAGACTCAGTCAACGATCACGGTACGTTTTTAAATACACCTAAAATCATTGTAACTTTTTTAAAAATGTGTAAAGGTAAGTTAAAAATTTATTTATGTATAATAAATTTTAATATTAAAAAGTATATTCCAACATATGCACCGCAATTCGAATATGTACTAAAAAGTAGCGTGATATATAAAATCGATGTTTATTGGTCCAAGGAAAAAATCAATATTTTACATTTTAACCTAACACGCATGTCAATATTTTAAAACAAGGCCGTAGTAAGATTTATGCATGAGCTTATTACATTATTAATAAAAGTAAATTAAATTTTTTAAATCAATTTGAACCGACTACTGTAGATGTAAAGTTTTCTCATGCTCATATAAGTTATGTAAAGGGAAAATAATAATATCTTTAAATTTTAATAATAAAATTAAACATAAATCAAAATTAATCACACTTGTGAATAAGTTGAAGAAGTTTGGAAAGTGCAATATTAAAAATTAAAAAAGAAAAAGGTAATAAATAAAAATAAAATAAAATATATTATTAAAAATAAGCCCCACATTATATTATATACACATCACATATTTAACTTGATATTTACAATTCGTAATTTTTTTATTACAATAATAATTATACTCCGTTTATTGGTAAAGCTGTAAAACTATAAATTATAAAACGTAAAATGGTTTAGTTTTCCTGGACTAATATCGGTCACTGTAAGGTAGACAGAACTATATCCCGAGAAATCTCAGTTTCTAAAACCTAATTTAATTTATATAAGTTAGTTTATAACCAACCTTATCCTCTCGGATGCAGCTTTCCATTTTAACCGTGCAGGGATAGTGTGTGTGAGTAAGTTTATTGCTAAACCCGAATAATCCGATATATCGAGGACAGTGATTGATTATAGTTGTTCCGGTTCCTTTATTATATACGCGAAGGTAGGTAGTGTCGTTATAAATTTATTAAATGCGACAAGACGGTTATTATGCTATATGCGGGTGAGACATAACTAATGTTTGGTATAGATTTAATATCGATTGCGTCAATATTGGTATTGGCAATGTATTGTTTGTAAACAATCATCGACGTATGATGGAAGTCGTGATTTTTATTCGAGTTATTGGTTTAAAACGATCATCTTTAAAGCAACCAAAGAAAAGTGAAATATGAATATATTTTTTTTTTGTTATGATCTATATATTTTTTGTTTGTTAAAAAGTTAATTTAAAATATGGGTAAAACAAATGAAAATTTGATTTAATATTTAAAAATTAGAATATTTATACAAAAAAATAAAACAAAAATATAAAAGACCATTTTAAATATCTAGTATTTCATGTTTTATACCAATGGAAATAAAATCTCATAATAGGAGGTGAAACAGTCTACAAATCTTATATCAAAGCAGTAATTATAGTCGGACTGGTCCAGTAGAATTTGACGAGTTACTACCCTTAGGGCCGGTTGCACAAACGCTTGTCAAACCTCTGTTACTTAACAACGTGATAACTTTATGTTAAATTGGTAAAGGTTACATCACCCCCGAGGCGCATGGGCTCATTTTAATTTGCTACGTTTTCAGATTTCTTAGAGTAATTAAGTAGCAAAAACAAAACTATTTCATTTCTATTTTTAATACTGTTTTTTAATTCCCTATCTATTTATTCTAGTAGTTTAGTTATTTATTTATTTAAAAAATTGAAATCAGGGGTTAACATCAAAACAAGAGAATCAATTATTATGTTTACAGGGTGATTCGCATAAGAACCGACATAGAGCAAGGACATGTAGATAAACTCAAATAGGGCGATCTAACCCAACTTACCTCTATGCCAAGTTGCTTCCCTGAAAAGTTATAAGTTTTAAATTTATTAAAAAATCAATATCTCTCTTATACTTGAATTTAAAAGAACCAAATTTGGTTCATGTTGTGGGTGTACCAAGAGCAATAAATGACAGTAATTAGAGTTCAATCATAGTATTTTACAGGGTGGATGGGGAATAATGCGACAGATATTTTTTTAACCCTTTGACAGATTTAAACTTGACAATCAAGAAAATAAGTCATTTAATAGACTAATAACTCTATGCACAAAAGTCTGCGATATACTAGTTTGCGGAGATAAATTTCTAATAAAATTTATTGTGGTAACCTTTACTTTGTGGAAGTCCATCTTACTAAGAACAATAAATAACTGAACGGTTGAACTAAACTTTCACTATTTATTCTACTAGTTAAGGCTAGACCAAGTAAGGAAGAAATAAGACATAAAAATATTAAAGCCTAGATGTTATTAGCCCTAAGAGATTATCCTGGATGTATTTTCCTCTAAGATCAGTATAACTGTGCAATGATATAGAAAAACCAAGAAAAAACTATATAATGCTAATCTTTACAATAACTTAATATATTTATGTTACAAAAATGTCTTATCTATGTATAAAATGAAGACTCAATCAAAGTAAACAGTTTAATAGTGGAGAACTTCCAAGATTTATTTGTTCATTTACTACTTTAAGTTGTTAATCTGCTAGATTTAGAAAATCTAAACTTTGTTTTTTATCACAAATGTGTAGTATATGAATGTTATTGGTGTGTATCAGTGAGTTTGGATATATATATATACTATATACTATATACTATATATACTGCATTACATTTTGGACAATTAATTATTGGACAATTTGGACAATTAATTATTGGACAATTATATCATTAATAAATGATATTAATGCTGATGTTGCCGAAGATTTTATTTTTGAAATTGCATTGGAAATATTTCCACAATATGTAATACTTTTACAGCTTTTAGTTTCTTTAGTTTGTTTTGGAAATATTAGTTCAAGTGACATTTTTTGTTCTTTCTTATTAATTAATTTATTTATCAAATGTATTGGATAGCCATTAGATGTAGCTATTTGTATTTTTCGAATAAATATAGTATCTAAAATAGCTGCTTCAATCTGCGGCCTTAGAAGGGTTAAAAAAATATGTCATTTTAATGTCGCATTATTCCCCATCCACTCTGTAAAATACCATGATTGAACTCTAATTACTGTCATTTAATGCTTTTGATACATCCACAACATGTACCAAATTTCTTTCTGTTTACATTTTTTTCTAAATTTAAAACTTCTCTTTAAAAGCTTATAACTTCTCAGAGAAGCAACTTCTCTATTTTCAGTTCCCCTACATGTCCTTCCTCTATGTCGGTTCTTATGCGAATCACTCTGTGTGTTTTGGTATTAAAAGTCCATTAATTTATAAATACTTCGTTTTATTATAGTAAAATTAAATAAAATCTACCTATTACATTTTAGGGAAATTATTTAAGCCGTCAACTGTTGCACATATACTTGTCAAACGCTAACACGTTATTAAGTAACAGCTTTGACAAGCGGTTATGCAATCTGTCAATCAAAGTCCTTTAGTATCCTGTGGAATAAATTTGTCGAATCAATTTCCAGCAAACAAAGTTTAGTGAAAAACTCACTAAATGATGGACTATCACTGACTGCTTATGAATGACTGATCTATACGAACCCTAACAAAAGGTTTTTATATACTTTCTAATCCCTCAGAAACTTCCTGAAGGTTCTGGGAAGCTAATAATGTACTAGAATATTATCTGCATCTTTGTCTGGACTACATACAACTAGACATACTAAAACTGTCCAACTAGAAGTTTCTAGAACAAATTCAATATAAATATTTCTGTCTTCTTTTATCATATTTCATAACTAATTTCTAATTAATCAAGTCTAAGAGGTTTAAGTAAATTGTTGCGTATAAAATCTAATATTGATAAAATAATTAGCTATAAAAATTATTTCTAGAATAAAATTTAGTTACATAATACACATACATAAGTTCTTTTCTGTTCCATAAATTGCCTTTCTTATTTTTCCCAGTACGTTCTTAATTATTTATTTATTATATTAGATAAACAAATTACTGTTTTATAATAAATTTGCAGTCATAACTAATAATAACATCCCCCTTCCACTCTATATCTATATTATATCTTATATTGTATTATCTCATAAACGCCTCGCTAATTAACTTTTTTTCCATATTTTGTTACCGTTTTAATTATTTTCCAACGCTTGTGTATATTTTGATTAACGACAAGTTTAACATTATCCAAGACATGTCCTTATTTGGGGTCTTTATTCCAAATACCACACAGTTGTACATGACTCGCAAAATGCTCTATTTTACCTACAGTAAAACCTTCTAATTAGAGTCGTACAAAGATGGAGTAAACTTAGATGGAAAAACCCTTTTTAGAAACTTAGGATATTAGTAGAATTTAAATTAGGTGTTTATACGGTTTTAATTACAGCTGGTTGTCAAAATTAGGAGGGCTTGTGGTTTAATATTAGCAATTACCTAAACTAGAAATAAAAACATAGTTAATTTAATATGATGTTCTATTAATAAAAAGTATAAATATGCTTAAGATTTTCCAGGAATCAAAAATAGGATTATAATAACCATTCGAAATCATTAGGTTTTACAATAATTTTGGTGGCTCCTAGAGTTTAGGTTCTAGGTTAGAATCTTTTATAGTTTTTTCTCTTGTAAAAAATCGTGCACCATCTTTTACCTTACAGTTCATTTTATATATGTCTTTGTATTTAAATATCAGTATTACACTACTTGCAGTCTGCAGTCTATTATTTTTCTTAGACAATAAATTAACTACTTCAATGATATTATGTATAGTTAGGTAATTTTATAAAAATAATTTAAATAAAATTAATTTGTATGGATCCATTTAATATCATTGGAACAATCTAGTTTATGGTATGATCCATCTGTTGTCCCGCAATCTCAAAATCTGTACCGCGTAATTGCCTAAGCAATTTGCAGGTTTGATCATCTCTTTACATGAATTTGGTGAACAAGATACTTATATGAGGTGGTTTTTTCCACCTGGATACCATCTACGAGTACTCCTTCACCGAGCACAAGGTTAGTCGTTTGTGCTGAGAAGCAGAGTTTATTTGTTGTAGCAAATTTATATTATGGCCGAGACAATCTTATATTAGGACATTCATCTGCAAGTCTTAAATGTGTTAGGCCTTCACATTTGCGTTTAAACTAATTTTTAGCTTTAAGTTTTTCCATCTACTTATATCTCTACATTAGGTTTTAAACACACCACAAAGATGTGAGATCTAGCATTACTTCCATGCCTAATATTATGAAGAAAATTCAACTAAAATTGCTGTCTTTTTATTAATTTCTCTTAATGCAGGGTGCAGACCTTCATTTTCAAAGCCAGAAGGCATGTTACCAATTTACATGTCTTAATTATTTTTTCCAAGGGATATTTTTCTAAATTGGAATATTTCACCTGTATTAACATTTGATAGTCTTAGGGATTAAGAAGTCCTTAAAACCATCTTTAAATTTAACATAAGGAATATAAGAGTTAACCTTTTAGCTTGGGGATGGTACTACTCGCTTTAAAAATATATCCTTTAGATAAACCTGCTCAGACGGCGTCTGAAGTAGGGCGTTAGAAGTGTTTTACACGGCAAAGAATTATACCGAAAATTACTCACTCTGTATTACGTGGTTAATCACTCGTCCTGGAAAAGTGGCTTGCGTCAACGCTATTCCGTTTGACAAGGAGCCGTTTGCCTACTTTGTATATACATAAATCATCGCATTTGTGATACAAAATAATATGTGCAACTCGTGTGCCGTTGTCGATTACCCACTCAAGCCAATTACTGCATCTTGTTTGCGCAATGGTTTATAGCAAATGTTTGATCCATAACCTTAAATGTAATGGCACTACGGAAGCCAGACGGAAGCTTCACAGAAAGCGAAAAAGAACGAGCTCTGCTCCTATTAGAAACTCACTTTCCCGGAGGAATTGTCCCTTTGGGAACAACAAGTGAGAAAACTAAAAGACCTACCAGGGAATACACTGCAATGGCAAAACACATATGCAGTGAGGAACGGCTGAGATGGGCTATGAACACCTTCCAGCCGTTCAAAACCCCTGGAACGGACGGAATATTTCCTGCCCTACTCCAACAGGGCCAAGAGGCAATAATTCCACACTTGATCCGAATTAGTCGGAGCAGTCTTGAACTGGGATACATACCAGAAGCGTGGAGAAGGGCCAAAATCACCTTCATCCCAAAAGTAGGGAAACGGGACACTACGCACCCCAAATCCCTTAGACCGATCAGCCTCACATCGTTTGTTCTAAAAACGATGGAAAAAGCTGTAGACAACTACATTAGAACAGAAATCTTGGAACAGGTGCCATTGCACCCTCGTCAACATGCGTACCAAGCGGGAAAGTCCACGGAAACCGCTTTAACACAGTTGACGGACGAAATCCAAGACGCACTGAACAAAAAAGAGACCGTGGTATGTGCCTTTCTAGACATAGAAGGGGCCTTTGACAATACGCCACATGAGGCAGTCAAAAGAGCATTGATTGAGAAAGGAGTAGATAGAACGACTTCCAGTTGGATGTCGCAACTGCTATCTACAAGAATCGCAGAAATGGAGGCAGGACAAGACACTATCTCCATTAATGTGACCAGAGGCTGTCCACAGGGTGGAGTTGCATCCCCGCTTATGTGGAGTCTCACTGTGGACAGTCTGCTCTGTCAATTGACTAGGAAGGCATACCATGTCAAGGGTATTCCGACGACATGGTTATCCTGGCAAAAGGGAAGTATGAAAACGTCCTCTGTGATATTGTTCAAAGAGGATTGAACATTGCGGAACAATGGTGTGACTCGGTGGGACTCAGCATCAACCCCACCAAAACCACACTAGTAGCCTTTACAAGGAAAAAGAAACCTAATCTAAAAATCATAAAAATAGGGGAGAACATCGTCGAGTGGAAAACAGAGGTAAAATATCTAGGGCTAATCCTAGATAGCAGGTTACTCTGGAACAAACACGAAGACGAAGTAATACACAAAGCAACCAAGGCCCTCATGGTGTGTAGGAACATTGCAGGGAAGAACTGGGGATGTAACCCACGTATCCTGCAATGGATATACACAGCAATAGTGAGACCATTAATCATATATGGGGCAGTGGCTTGGGGCGTAAGGGCTAATCTGAATACGACGAGGAAAAACCTCTCGAAAATTCAGAGACTAGCCTGTTCATGTATCACTGGAGCAATGGGAACTTGCCCCACTGCTGCAATGGAGGTGATTTTAAACTTTACCCCACTGCACATTCTGCTAGAAAGTGTAAGGAAGAAAACAATATATAGAATGATCAAAGAAGGAATTATCAGGGAAAAACCTCGATCACTTCACTTTGATCAAACTTGGGAAATGCCCCAAGATGATATGCCAAAGAAATTCAACTTTGTGAGAAAATTCATCACAAAGTTGAGTAATAAATCTGAATGGGATGAAGACACCATACAGAATTTAAACCAGAATACCATAAAGTGGTATACGGACGGTTCCAAGCTAGACGAAGGAACTGGGATAGGAGTTTTTGGACCGAGAGCCAAATACTCAGAAAGCTTGGGCACATACCCGAGCATCTTTCAAGCAGAAGTCCGCGCCATCGAAAGATGTGTGGATATCAATATTGGAAGAAACTATCGCAGACAAGAGATTGTGATCATGTCGGATAGTCAAGCAGCCATCAAAGCGCTGAGTTCAAATATAATCAGTTCGAAGATGGTTTGGGAATGCCTAGGCAAACTAAATGAACTAGGCCAGAAGAACACTGTCACCCTCCTATGGGTCCCGGGACACATAGAAATAGAGGGGAATGAAACAGCAGATAAGCTGGCAAAAAAAGGAGCTGAAACCCCACATTTGGGACCAGAACCATCGTGTGGGATCAGCAGTAGAGTAATCTTAGGAAAACTAAGAGAGGAAATGGAGAAAGAAAAATCCGAGTACTGGAATCAGCTGGAAGGACTGAGGCAATCTAAGATACTACTGGGGAACTATGACCAGAAGAGATCTCTTAGCTGCCTCAACCTCAGTAAAAAAAGGCTCCGTATTCTAACGGGAATATTAACCGGGCATTGCGGGTTAAGAAGCCACATGAAGAAACTAGGGTTAGCAGATGAAGCAAAGTGCAGATTCTGTGAGGAAGAGGATGAAACCTCAATACATATACTCTCAGAATGTCCTGCCTTGCAAAATTCTAGGGCTAGATACCTAGGAGCACATGAAATAGAGGAAGGGGATCTACCTGATTTGAAGCCCGACGATGTCCTAAACTTCCTCAGGAAAATAGGACTCGAAGAGCTGCTATAAATCTGAGAAAACATCAGAACATGGCAAGTAAGGGGGGACACAATAGATCCTATGGGTCGCAGTGTAATCATCACCCCTAACTCATTCATACATTCATACATACATAACCTTAAATCCCTGATTACTTTTACTTGAGTATATTAATTCAGTTTTTTGTTATTTTTTTCTTTATTAAAAATGTATTGTTTTATATTCGGCCTGAGATGGTCTACATATAGGTTGTGATACTTTTATACATAGAATAAAATAGTATTCTGTTGGTTAAATATCCCAAAACGTTGGGAGTTAAGTAAAACAATACTGCGCTGAATCTCGCAAATATAGAACATAATATTCAATATTTTTATTCCGAAAATTTTCCCATGTAAAACGGTTCTTTTATTTAACAGTAGAACCTTTAGAACTACTGGTTAGTGAAAGGCTCAAGCAAAACAAAAAGGAACTTTGGGAAAGAATATAAGGGAGATTTGGGAGTGAGATATTAAATAAACAGCTTAGAAGGATAGGGAAAAACGAACGAGAAGTTTGATAGAAATTAGTACAGATCTCCTTACAATTGCTTCGGCAACAATGCTTGAAATAATTAATGAGAATCTGTTTAATAGTATAATCGATTCTGTGCGTGTTATCTTTAAGACAAGCCCTGCGGCGTTGTCGCTTATTGAGCAACTCAATTCTATGATCTAACCGAATTAAATAGTTCAGTGTATAGATATTCCAAAATATGAGTTGTGTAATTAAAGTGATTATAATTCATAAAATAATAGAGAGATTAGCATTATGGTTACTATATTATTGGAAATGTAATCAATAAATACTACAGATGATTGAATAAAAATCAGAAATCTTTTACAATAAATGAAGAGCAGGCAACATCACAGCACAACAAATTCCATTTGGCCATATCAAGAAGACACAGTCGACCAGAAATAGGTAATGTTTGAGTTCCCCAAGAGAACAATTACTTCTATTGCTTAATTTTGAAAGAAATACAAAAATAGACAAAAATATCCTTTTGAAGTAGGTATAGTGAAAACTGGAACTTTAATCTTGCTTTTCTTTCGTACTTAGGAAATAAAAAAAAAAATCAACCTTTTATTTTTAAGTTTGTATATTTATATTTCACAGAAGAAGAATTGAAAACCTATTGTCTGATAAAATTGATTGTGGTAACCTTTACTTTGTGGAAGTTCAACCGTTCAGTTATTTATTGTTCTTATTGTCTGATAATTTATCAAGTGGCTTTACCAAGGGTAAAACTTCTCATCTCTTGTTGATATTATCTTCTGCGTCTCTTATGTTATTTTGTATGGCGTCGTATAGTAAAATCCATTCTAAACACACCGGTGATACAAAGGCATGCAGTATTAGGACTAAACTATTAAACCCAATAGGTACAAATACTAAAAACATTACTAATACTAAATCAAACTAGAACTAAATATTATGGTAACAGGTCGGCTGAAAAGTCCCCGGTCTGACCTATAGATGACGACACTAGAATTAAATCCATTTCATTTTTAGATAGTATCAACCTTCAAAAGATTCGTGTAAAAATTTGACAGCTGTCGGACTATTAGTTTGTGAGATATTGCATTTTTAGTGAAGCAACTTTTGTTATTTTCAAAAAGATGGAAAAAAAGAATTTCGTGTGCTTATTAAATATTGTTATTTGAAAAGAAAAAATACAGTTGAAGCAAAAGCTTGGCTTGATAATGAGTTTCCGGACTCTGCGCCAGGAAAATTAACAATCATTGACTGGTACGCAAAATTCAAGCGTGGTGAAATGAGCACCGAAGACGGTGAACGCAGTGGACGCCCAAAAGAGGTGGTTAAAAAAATATCAAAAAAATCCACAAAATCATTTTGAGTGACCGTAAAGTGAATATGATCGAGATAGCTGACACTCTAAAGATATCTAAGGAACGTGTTGGACATATCGTTCACGAATATTTGGGTATGCGGAAGCTCTGTGCGAAACGGGTGCCGCGCGTGCTCACAATCGACCAAAATCAGCAACGAATTGATGATTCTGAGCAGTGTTTGCAGCTGTTAAGTCGTAATAAACCCGATTTTGTGCGTCGGTATGTGACTATGGATGAAACTTGGCTCCATCACTACACGTCTGAGTCCAATCGACAGTCAGCTGAGTGGACTGCGGCCGGTGAACCGCCACCAAAGCGTGGAAAGACTCAACAGTCTGCTGGCAAAGTTATGGCCTCAGTTTTTTGGGATACACACGGTATATTGTTCATCGACTATTTGAAAAAGGGAAAAACAATCAACAGCGACTATTACTGTGCATTATTGGAGCGATTGAAGACGGAAATCTCGAAAAAACGGCCCCATATGAAGAAGAAAAAAGTGTTGTTTCATCAAGACAATGCACCGTGTCACAAATCATCGAAAACGATGGCAAAATTGCATGAATTGGGCTTGAATTGCTTCCTCATCCACCGTATTCTCCAGATCTAGCCCCCAGCGACTTTTTCCTTTTCTCTGACCTGAAGAGAATGCTCGCGGGAAAAAAATTTTGTTCTGATACTAAGGTAATCGCCGAAACTGAAGCCTATTTTGAGGACAAACCGAAAGAGTACTACAAAAATGGTATCGAAAAGTTGGAAGGTCGCTATAATCGCTGTATCGCCCTTGAAGGCAACTATGTTGAATAAAAAAGAAAGAATTTTGTCAAAATATTGTGTTTTACTATGGTAGACCGGGGACTTTTCAGCCGACCTGTTATGAATTACTTTTGTGCATCACTCATTTGACTATGTTGTCCAACTTTATATTTATTATTGTTTATTATTGTTATTGCTTTTGTCTTAATCCTTACCTTACTGTATTTTTTATTTTTAGCCTGATAATGGTGTAAGACTGAAACTAGTTGCATTAATGTTTTAACATTAAATTTATTGTGATTTTACTAAGCGTTTTATTAACATATGATATCAGCCACATTTGAGTTATAGATCATTCCTTCGAGAATGAAATGGAGTAATGAAAACATTTTAAAAACTTAAAAAAATAAACAATTGACATTATTTTCCATTATCAAAGATTTGTTCTTATTGGTTTAACCATTTGGCAACCCTGCTCAAATATTCTTTTTAATTTGCTTCTTTTTACAGCGACTGTGCTTCTTTCGTTCGATCTTAAGAATACAGTTTCATGCTATCAATAAAAAGGTGATAGAATTAAAGTAGGGAGTGCTCCCTGAGGAGAGTTCTATTTTATTAACGTCAATAATAGGAGTTATGGGTGCGTGCAGCAACTCTTTACTATGTTTTCTTCCATTTAAAACTGTATAATAATTCTTGACGCGCAGTTTTCGGCGAAGCTCGAAGCCTCTCTATATTTTTTACCTGAACAGCAACGTATCGTTAAACGCTGTACACATTCATAATGGATAATTAATAAATGCATGTATAGATCTGTCATTCAAAATAATGTTTTGGCAAAAAACAAGCTGGAATCCAGCGTGTCCCAAACGGTAGTAATTAACAGATTTATATGCTGGATAAAAAGAGAAAATTGTATTAATGCTCCCTTAAACGCATATGTTAACTCACCAAGAATGATTAGAGAACTTTTCATGGTGATATTTTGTATTTTCGACATTTAACTTATGCCTATATCTCACATTACTGATATTTTTCTATTTATATTAGGGTAACATTTTTGATGGCTGTTAGTTTTAATTAGAGAACAAACCAAATATTTATGCAGATAATATTTTACTATAAAATAAACTAAACAATAATTAATTTACAATTAAACGTGCTATGAAAATTTATGCAAATCTGAAAAAATAACAATTGACCATCTCTCGCCCATTGGCAATGGAATAGTTGGCCACAATAATAAATGTATTTAAAAATGTTTAAATGGAATAATATTAAAAAAAAAACTAGATATAAACATTTTTATTAAGTAGGTACAAAACTAAAACTCTATAACGTTAAAATCTCTATCTACCCAGTCATTTCATACTTCGTTCAACATCTGTGGAAAGACCTGAAGTCCATGATAAAAATGTGCCCGGGTTTGTTGTAAAGATCATAATCTTCCAAAAATTTTCGATCCTTATCGCGATTCATTGGGTGAACGTAATTAAGTAAAATGTCTTCAGATTTTCTTCGTAACCAGCCTTTTCCTCACCCAGAGCGAATGTCTCACGTGTTAATGGAAAACCTCACTTCTGCATATCTTTTATAGGACTAACAATCCTACGTTGGTTGCATTTCCCAAGCCTGCAATCAGGGCCTATTTTACCTTTGACAAAAATTCAGTTTTACTCGTTTTTCTAAAGTCTTTCTTGAAGTTTTCTACATCTTGGATAGCACGAGGAAGATTTTCTTGGGTTCATAAACCTCGAGATACACTCCATTTCCTTATTTTCTTATTTCACATCTGAAAAAAAATACAGATTACCTATGGCGTTCTTACCCACAATTAATTTGGACATCTCACCCGGTTTGCCAGGGAGAGATGACCACCCACTGAATTTGTGGAAAAATGTAAGTAACGGAGGCAATTTTAGAGTTAAGACAAACTTCAAAGAGTGTTTTACTTATGGAATTGTGCCTATAAGATGGATCACTATTTTCAAATATACCGCGCATACTACCAACACATTGGTTGGGTGAATTGAAGCTTCCAAGTAGCGCTCACGTGAATATATAATTAAATTTAAATAAATGTTAAGAGTAGCTAGGCATAATGTTAGATATTTTATGTTTTACGTTCAACTAGAATCTGCATTTGTTACTGCTGTTTGTATGTTAATTATAGAGCAAAAAGTAAGGTTATGGAAAAAAGACAAAGGAATTTATTAATTAAGAACAGTAAACGAAACTTCCACTATTTATTAGAAATATACGTCAATGACAGCTGTTTCGCTAAAAACTAGCATCGTTAGATTGATATATTGAAGTTACATTTTGTTTGTTTGTAGCTAGGTTTAGTGGTGGGGTTCCACTAAATATAATTTTTAATTGTAAAAAAGCAAAAACTTGTACTGTAATGTATATTTTAATTAAAAATCTGTATATAATTGTTTGACAATTTTTTTCTAACCGAATTATTTATCTTCTATATCAATAATCTTCCATAGCGACGTTCTGCCCTTCTCTTTTCAGATTACTGCCGACTTGGATCCTTTTCTATTCTTCTTTTTTTAAGGAGATGCCAAATGACTGTGACTCAAGAAAAATTGCATATTCGCGAAAATCAATAACCACTAGATGGCGCTATGAATTTTCAATATGGCCGCTACGAGGGTGAACAACAAAATTTTAGTTCATGCTTTGTATTTATCGTTGTTACTGTGTACGTGTGAACTTCATATTTTTTGTGATTTTTCTTGTCTTAATACATTGCAAAAACAAAAAAAATACATTACACCAAAAGGTTAATGGCACACTGATGTGTTGTTCACCCTCATTTGACCTTCCCAATAGATGTCGCCCATTTTGAAGTTTTCGCGAATAACCATATTCGCGGAAATTTTTCCGATAGTTGGCGCTGCTGTAACTGTTAGTGAAATGGGGAAAACAATAACATCAGCTATTTGATTCAATGTTAATTCAACCTTTTCTATTTTAAATTTTGTGTGGTAAATATCGTTAGTGAAAGATGGTACGTGTGTATTCTAAAACACTGCTAACAAATAGCATGCAAATAAATGGATAATTGACCATTCCAGAACACGTGACTTTGACAAGATCCGCCATTTTCTCTGGGTGGCACACAGTCTTATATATTGCTTATAAAAGCACCCAAGCTTATAAACAATATGAAGCTGGGTCTATTAATTGCAAAAAGTGCAAAACTCTGTATAAACAAATGGAATTAATGAGTTTGTATGCCACCCAGCCGACCGTCAATGACGTCATTTTGGAATGGTCAATGGATTTGTTTTCCCCATTCTAGTAATTCAGATAGAGGGCGCACCCTTTGTTCGTTTTCGCCAATAACTAAAAAATAAAATAATGTCATAAACTGTCAACTTGAAATAACGTCAAAATATGGTTAGAATGTAAGTCAAAAAGAGATAGAAGTTATTTTGTGTGCTCGTCGTAACAAGACAAGTGCACACTAGGTATCTGATAAGTAGGTTAGGCTAGACCAAGTAATTAATTTTTTGTACTGTGGCCTATAATGCACTACTTATTTGAGTCCTATAATGGATTAGGGGGCAATGAAATAATTTTACCCGGGAAAGACAGAAAACCAATTAGAAACTGCAAACCTTTTTAAAAAAGGATTATTTCAAGAGTGCTGTACCAGCAAGTGCCATAAATTCCTTCAAAATGATGGCATCAAACATTTTAATACTCATAAGACAGAAGACGAGCAAAAAGGGCATTTAAATTCAATGCCAGAATGAAGACGAGTAAACAACAAATCAGGGTAGTAAAACGAATTATCATTGACAAAAACTCTTCTGATGAAGAGGAATTTCTGTAATAAATAAACAAAACAATGTCACTGCATAAATGTTGTCACTTCGCAATGACGATACATAGACTAACATTTGTCGTCACATGTAAGAAATATTTTATATGAAGAAGAGCAGCGGAATGTAGGTAAATTTAGCGCATTTCCGTTGACCACCAATCTAAATCCATTCATCTTTATTAAAATAAACAAATAGATGACCATTTATTAAAAGATATTCATATCGACACTATTCGGAATGAGAAGTAAAATCAGTTGAATGTTATTGGATGTTTAAACAAGTATTTCATTATTGAAAACTAGAGGTTGTAAAAATTAAACGGTCCAGACTGTATCGTGGTTTATATCGATAGAAATTTGAGGTTAGGTACAGTAAACATTTACGACCCTACAAACCGTTAAAACCAGACAAATAGCGTTACACAAAATATTTAATTAACTCATAACATTGTTATCACAAAGTAAAAGGATGAAACGTGCTATAAATGTTTTACATTTGCAATACATAAGAGTATTTATCAAAGTAAGACCGACATCACAATATACTTTACGAATAATGTCGCGGAGAAACGCATTAATAAGATAAAATATCACACACTCCGAACTTAAGCTTCTAATTTCCATTCACCGATTTGTTATTATAATACTCTCATTTTTAAATCCATGCATTAGTTCAGCAAATATCTTCCAATGTAACTTCTATTCTCGAGAGTATTCCCAATCTTAAGGTTTCCTGTAAATGCCAAAAACACATTAAATCTATAATAACAGAGCAAATTAATAAACTGTCTAGAAGTGGAATATATAGTATAAACTCCGGTGCAACGACTGTCCAACCAGTTGCGTAGGTAGACCTACAAAACTTTTGTTGATTTGAATTTTGGACCACCTGTCAAGACCTGGTAAAACTACCTTTGGCCACAACTTAAAGTTCAACACATGCAGGTTTTCCCTACAAAACCTCTGCATTCTTTTACCAACTGAATATATTTATTGAAATTGATTGTATTAACCATTTCTTTTTGGAAGTCCATCTTACTAAAAACATTAAAAATAAAGGATAATAAAAAACTCTTCGTTTTAACAAAACTTCCAATATTTATTTAAAAATTGCTTTTTTAAAGGCTCAATGACAGCTGTTTCGCTATGAAGCATCGTCAGATTGACATTTAAGTTACATTTTGTTTGTTTGTAGCTAGGTACCTGATGTTTAGGTAGTATTAAGGCTAGACCAAGTATGGAAGTAATAAGACATAACAATATTAAAGCCTAGATGTTATTAGCCCTAAGGGATTATCCTGGATGTATTTCCCTCTAAGATCAGTATAACTGTGCAATGATATAGAAAAACCAGGAAAAAACTATATCATGCTGATCTTTACAATAACTTAATATATTTGTGTTACAATTACGTCTTATCTATGTATAAAATGAAGACTCAATCAAAGCAAACACTTTAAAAGTGGAGAACTTCCCAGATTTATTTGTTCATTAACAACTTTAAATTGTGGATCTGCTAGATGCCTTTTTATTTCAAGTTCTTCAAGGAAATCTAAATTTTGTTTTTTATTACAAATGTGTAGTATTTGGATGTCATTGGTGTGAAAGAGTGAGGTTGGATGCTCAAGTAGGTGCTTTGCATAATTTGACTTATCTGGTTGTTTTAATCTATATGCTCTTAAATGTTCGTTAAATCTTACTTCAAAATTTCTTTGTGTTTGACCTATATATACAGCATTACACTTTGGACAATTAATTTTGTAAACACCAGATTTTTTAATTTAGGTTATTTTGTTTTTACATTTAACAATTTTGTACCAACATTATTTTGTGTTTTAAATGATATTATTACTGATGTTGCCGAAGATATTATTTTTGATATTTTATTGGAAATACTTCCACAATATGTAATATTTTTATAACTTTTAATTTCTTTAGTTTGTTTAGGAAATATTAGTTGTAGTGCCACTTTCTGTTCTTTTTTATTAATTAATGTATTTATCAAATGAATTGGGTAGCCATTAGATGTAGCTATTTGTTTTATGATATAAATTTCTTTATCAAAGTTAATTTTGTCCATTGGAATTGAAAATGCCCTATGTATCATAGAATTATAAGCTGCTAATTTATGTGTTATAGGATGATTTGAATTATATGGTATGGTTACATCTGTTTGTGTTGGTTTTCTGTATATTGAATAATTTAGTAAATTATTAACTTTTTCAATTTTTAAATCTAGAAAATTAATTGAATTATTTTCTTCAACTTCTAAAGTAAAATTAATTTTAGGATGCAAGGTATTAATATAATTAAAAAATATATCTAATTGTCGCTCGCTACCTACAAATCCTGCTAACACATCATCAACATATCTATACCAAAATACAATATTGTTTTTATAACTAGAATTAAAGATTTTGTTTTCTAAATTATCCATAAAAATATTTGCTAAAATTGGAGAAATGGGACTTCCCATTGGAAGACCCTCATTTTGAATATATACTTTGTTATCAAAAGTAAAATAATTTTGACTAATGCATACATTAAATAAGTCAATTATATCTGATATTATTCCTGGATGGATATTTCTTTCATCTAATATCTTTTTAACTAGAACTATACATTCTTTAGGAGGAATTTTAGAGAACATATTAGTTACATCAAATGATACTAATTTAGTATTATTTTGTAATTTACATTTATTTAATTTATTTATCAAATCTAATGAATTTTGTACTGAATATTTAGATGTGTAACCATAATTATTTAGAATAGTATTTAATTTTTTAGCTACCTTAGTATTAGGAGTGTTAACATACGAAACTACTGGTCTAATTGGTTTTGACTCTTTATGTAATTTAATAGTTCCATATAATTCTGGACATTGAGGATTTTTATTTACTAGATATTTTTTATCATAGTCATTTAATAGATAATTTGAATCATTTACATGTTCTCTTATTTGGTTAGAAAATTTTTGAGTGGGATCGTTCTTTAGAATTTTGACATTACTTGACATTATGAAATCATTCACTTTAGATTTATAATCTTCTTTTTTAAAATTACTGTTGAGTTACCTTTATCTGATTTTGTAATGACTAGGTTATTTTGATCTACTTTATTTTTGATTGATTTTAAAGCTAAAATGTCATTTTTAATAATTTGACTTTGACTTTTAAATTTATTTGGTTTTATGTCACTAATAAGATTTGCTATTTGCATTTTTTCATAAATAAAATTATTTGAATTTGTTCTCAAAGCTATTTCAGAATCAGTGGCTAAAATTTCTTTTATATTATTAGTAAATTTAGGTGGTATGCAATATTTTAAACCTTTATCTAAAAATTTATTTTCATTATTTGAAAAAATGGTGTCTGATAGATTTACAAACCGAGGAGCAAAATGTATTGGTACATGAGAATTTACTATGTTATTATGTTGTGTAAATTGTTTGTTGGTATGTTGTGAATTCATTAATTTTTCTAATTTACCTATCTGTTTTTCATATTTCAAAATACTGACCTGTTCTCTAATTTTATCATCTAAGCAGTCAAATTCTACTGAATGCATTGAAAAAGTTAATTCTGAATGAACAGTTTTAATGTAAATGTCTAGAGCATCTCTTATTTTAAACCACTTTCTACTTTCCTCTTTTATCCACATTTTTTGTGCTTTTTTAACTACTTTTTGTGCTTCCTTTGATTGAGTTTTACATTTTATGTTTACATAATTGGGTATTAAATTGTTCTTCAGACATTCTTGGTTAAACCAGATGTTTTGGGATGCCTTACATCTTTTCTCTTGTAACTTCTTATATAATCGGGTTAATTCTTCTCTCGAAGATGTTTTAATTAAATTGATTGTACTAACCCTTACTTTTTGGAAGTCCATCTTATTAAGGATAATAAAAAACTCTTCGTTTTAACAAAACTTCCAATATTTATTTAAAAATTGCTTTTTTAAAGGCTCAATGACAGCTGTTTCGCTATGAAGCATCGTCAGATTGACATTTAAGTTACATTTTGTTTGTTTGTAGCTAGGTACCTGATGTTTAGGTAGTATTAAGGCTAGACCAAGTATGGAAGTAATAAGACATAACAATATTAAAGCCTAGATGTTATTAGCCCTAAGGGATTATCCTGGATGTATTTCCCTCTAAGATCAGTATAACTGTGCAATGATATAGAAAAACCAGGAAAAAACTATATCATGCTGATCTTTACAATAACTTAATATATTTGTGTTACAATTACGTCTTATCTATGTATAAAATGAAGACTCAATCAAAGCAAACACTTTAAAAGTGGAGAACTTCCCAGATTTATTTGTTCATTAACAACTTTAAATTGTGGATCTGCTAGATGCCTTTTTATTTCAAGTTCTTCAAGGAAATCTAAATTTTGTTTTTTATTACAAATGTGTAGTATTTGGATGTCATTGGTGTGAAAGAGTGAGGTTGGATGCTCAAGTAGGTGCTTTGCATAATTTGACTTATCTGGTTGTTTTAATCTATATGCTCTTAAATGTTCGTTAAATCTTACTTCAAAATTTCTTTGTGTTTGACCTATATATACAGCATTACACTTTGGACAATTAATTTTGTAAACACTCCTAATACTAAGGTAGCTAAAAAATTAAATACTATTCTAAATAATTATGGTTACACATCTAAATATTCAGTACAAAATTCATTAGATTTGATAAATAAATTAAATAAATGTAAATTACAAAATAATACTAAATTAGTATCATTTGATGTAACTAATATGTTCTCTAAAATTCCTCCTAAAGAATGTATAGTTCTAGTTAAAAAGATATTAGATGAAAGAAATATCCATCCAGGAATAATATCAGATATAATTGACTTATTTAATGTATGCATTAGTCAAAATTATTTTACTTTTGATAACAAAGTATATATTCAAAATGAGGGTCTTCCAATGGGAAGTCCCATTTCTCCAATTTTAGCAAATATTTTTATGGATAATTTAGAAAACAAAATCTTTAATTCTAGTTATAAAAACAATATTGTATTTTGGTATAGATATGTTGATGATGTGTTAGCAGGATTTGTAGGTAGCGAGCGACAATTAGATATATTTTTTAATTATATTAATACCTTGCATCCTAAAATTAATTTTACTTTAGAAGTTGAAGAAAATAATTCAATTAATTTTCTAGATTTAAAAATTGAAAAAGTTAATAATTTACTAAATTATTCAATATACAGAAAACCAACACAAACAGATGTAACCATACCATATAATTCAAATCATCCTATAACACATAAATTAGCAGCTTATAATTCTATGATACATAGGGCATTTTCAATTCCAATGGACAAAATTAACTTTGATAAAGAAATTTATATCATAAAACAAATAGCTACATCTAATGGCTACCCAATTCATTTGATAAATACATTAATTAATAAAAAAGAACAGAAAGTGGCACTACAACTAATATTTCCTAAACAAACTAAAGAAATTAAAAGTTATAAAAATATTACATATTGTGGAAGTATTTCCAATAAAATATCAAAAATAATATCTTCGGCAACATCAGCAATAATATCATTTAAAACACAAAATAATGTTGGTACAAAATTGTTAAATGTAAAAACAAAATTACCTAAATTTAAAAAATCTGGTGTTTACAAAATTAATTGTCCAAAGTGTAATGCTGTATATATAGGTCAAACACAAAGAAATTTTGAAGTAAGATTTAACGAACATTTAAGAGCATATAGATTAAAACAACCAGATAAGTCAAATTATGCAAAGCACCTACTTGAGCATCCAACCTCACTCTTTCACACCAATGACATCCAAATACTACACATTTGTAATAAAAAACAAAATTTAGATTTCCTTGAAGAACTTGAAATAAAAAGGCATCTAGCAGATCCACAATTTAAAGTTGTTAATGAACAAATAAATCTGGGAAGTTCTCCACTTTTAAAGTGTTTGCTTTGATTGAGTCTTCATTTTATACATAGATAAGACGTAATTGTAACACAAATATATTAAGTTATTGTAAAGATCAGCATGATATAGTTTTTTCCTGGTTTTTCTATATCATTGCACAGTTATACTGATCTTAGAGGGAAATACATCCAGGATAATCCCTTAGGGCTAATAACATCTAGGCTTTAATATTGTTATGTCTTATTACTTCCATACTTGGTCTAGCCTTAATACTACCTAAACATCAGGTACCTAGCTACAAACAAACAAAATGTAACTTAAATGTCAATCTGACGATGCTTCATAGCGAAACAGCTGTCATTGAGCCTTTAAAAAAGCAATTTTTAAATAAATATTGGAAGTTTTGTTAAAACGAAGAGTTTTTTATTATCCTTAATAAGATGGACTTCCAAAAAGTAAGGGTTAGTACAATCAATTTAATTAAAACATCTTCGAGAGAAGAATTAACCCGATTATATAAGAAGTTACAAGAGAAAAGATGTAAGGCATCCCAAAACATCTGGTTTAACCAAGAATGTCTGAAGAACAATTTAATACCCAATTATGTAAACATAAAATGTAAAACTCAATCAAAGGAAGCACAAAAAGTAGTTTAAAAAGCACAAAAAATGTGGATAAAAGAGGAAAGTAGAAAGTGGTTTAAAATAAGAGATGCTCTAGACATTTACATTAAAACTGTTCATTCAGAATTAACTTTTTCAATGCATTCAGTAGAATTTGACTGCTTAGATGATAAAATTAGAGAACAGGTCAGTATTTTGAAACATGATAAATATAAAAAACAGATAGGTAAATTAGAAAAATTAATGAATTCACAACATACCAACAAACAATTTACACAACATAATAACATAGTAAATTCTCATGTACCAATACATTTTGCTCCTCGGTTTGTAAATCTATCAGACACCATTTTTTCAAATAATGAAAATAAATTTTTAGATAAAGGTTTAAAATATTGCATACCACCTAAATTTACTAATAATATAAAAGAAATTTTAGCCACTGATTCTGAAATAGCTTTGAGAACAAATTCAAATAATTTTATTTATGAAAAAATGCAAATAGCAAATCTTATTAGTGACATAAAACCAAATAAATTTAAAAGTCAAAGTCAAATTATTAAAAATGACATTTTAGCTTTAAAATCAATCAAAAATAAAGTAGATCAAAATAACCTAGTCATTACAAAATCAGATAAAGGTAACTCAACAGTAATTTTAAAAAAGAAGATTATAAATCTAAAGTGAATGATTTCATAATGTCAAGTAATGTCAAAATTCTAAAGAACGATCCCACTCAAAAATTTTCTAACCAAATAAGAGAACATGTAAATGATTCAAATTATCTATTAAATGACTATGATAAAAAATATCTAGTAAATAAAAATCCTCAATGTCCAGAATTATATGGAACTATTAAATTACATAAAGAGTCAAAACCAATTAGACCAGTAGTTTCGTATGTTAACACTCCTAATACTAAGGTAGCTAAAAAATTAAATACTATTCTAAATAATTATGGTTACACATCTAAATATTCAGTACAAAATTCATTAGATTTGATAAATAAATTAAATAAATGTAAATTACAAAATAATACTAAATTAGTATCATTTGATGTAACTAATATGTTCTCTAAAATTCCTCCTAAAGAATGTATAGTTCTAGTTAAAAAGATATTAGATGAAAGAAATATCCATCCAGGAATAATATCAGATATAATTGACTTATTTAATGTATGCATTAGTCAAAATTATTTTACTTTTGATAACAAAGTATATATTCAAAATGAGGGTCTTCCAATGGGAAGTCCCATTTCTCCAATTTTAGCAAATATTTTTATGGATAATTTAGAAAACAAAATCTTTAATTCTAGTTATAAAAACAATATTGTATTTTGGTATAGATATGTTGATGATGTGTTAGCAGGATTTGTAGGTAGCGAGCGACAATTAGATATATTTTTTAATTATATTAATACCTTGCATCCTAAAATTAATTTTACTTTAGAAGTTGAAGAAAATAATTCAATTAATTTTCTAGATTTAAAAATTGAAAAAGTTAATAATTTACTAAATTATTCAATATACAGAAAACCAACACAAACAGATGTAACCATACCATATAATTCAAATCATCCTATAACACATAAATTAGCAGCTTATAATTCTATGATACATAGGGCATTTTCAATTCCAATGGACAAAATTAACTTTGATAAAGAAATTTATATCATAAAACAAATAGCTACATCTAATGGCTACCCAATTCATTTGATAAATACATTAATTAATAAAAAAGAACAGAAAGTGGCACTACAACTAATATTTCCTAAACAAACTAAAGAAATTAAAAGTTATAAAAATATTACATATTGTGGAAGTATTTCCAATAAAATATCAAAAATAATATCTTCGGCAACATCAGCAATAATATCATTTAAAACACAAAATAATGTTGGTACAAAATTGTTAAATGTAAAAACAAAATTACCTAAATTAAAAAATCTGGTGTTTACAAAATTAATTGTCCAAAGTGTAATGCTGTATATATAGGTCAAACACAAAGAAATTTTGAAGTAAGATTTAACGAACATTTAAGAGCATATAGATTAAAACAACCAGATAAGTCAAATTATGCAAAGCACCTACTTGAGCATCCAACCTCACTCTTTCACACCAATGACATCCAAATACTACACATTTGTAATAAAAAACAAAATTTAGATTTCCTTGAAGAACTTGAAATAAAAAGGCATCTAGCAGATCCACAATTTAAAGTTGTTAATGAACAAATAAATCTGGGAAGTTCTCCACTTTTAAAGTGTTTGCTTTGATTGAGTCTTCATTTTATACATAGATAAGACGTAATTGTAACACAAATATATTAAGTTATTGTAAAGATCAGCATGATATAGTTTTTCCTGGTTTTTCTATATCATTGCACAGTTATACTGATCTTAGAGGGAAATACATCCAGGATAATCCCTTAGGGCTAATAACATCTAGGCTTTAATATTGTTATGTCTTATTACTTCCATACTTGGTCTAGCCTTAATACTACCTAAACATCAGGTACCTAGCTACAAACAAACAAAATGTAACTTAAATGTCAATCTGACGATGCTTCATAGCGAAACAGCTGTCATTGAGCCTTTAAAAAAGCAATTTTTAAATAAATATTGGAAGTTTTGTTAAAACGAAGAGTTTTTTATTATCCTTAATAAGATGGACTTCCAAAAAGTAAGGGTTAGTACAATCAATTTAATTAAAACATCTTCGAGAGAAGAATTAACCCGATTATATAAGAAGTTACAAGAGAAAAGATGTAAGGCATCCCAAAACATCTGGTTTAACCAAGAATGTCTGAAGAACAATTTAATACCCAATTATGTAAACATAAAATGTAAAACTCAATCAAAGGAAGCACAAAAAGTAGTTAAAAAAGCACAAAAAATGTGGATAAAAGAGGAAAGTAGAAAGTGGTTTAAAATAAGAGATGCTCTAGACATTTACATTAAAACTGTTCATTCAGAATTAACTTTTTCAATGCATTCAGTAGAATTTGACTGCTTAGATGATAAAATTAGAGAACAGGTCAGTATTTTGAAACATGATAAATATAAAAAACAGATAGGTAAATTAGAAAAATTAATGAATTCACAACATACCAACAAACAATTTACACAACATAATAACATAGTAAATTCTCATGTACCAATACATTTTGCTCCTCGGTTTGTAAATCTATCAGACACCATTTTTTCAAATAATGAAAATAAATTTTTAGATAAAGGTTTAAAATATTGCATACCACCTAAATTTACTAATAATATAAAAGAAATTTTAGCCACTGATTCTGAAATAGCTTTGAGAACAAATTCAAATAATTTTATTTATGAAAAAAATGCAAATAGCAAATCTTATTAGTGACATAAAACCAAATAAATTTAAAAGTCAAAGTCAAATTATTAAAAATGACATTTTAGCTTTAAAATCAATCAAAAATAAAGTAGATCAAAATAACCTAGTCATTACAAAATCAGATAAAGGTAACTCAACAGTAATTTTAAAAAAGAAGATTATAAATCTAAAGTGAATGATTTCATAATGTCAAGTAATGTCAAAATTCTAAAGAACGATCCCACTCAAAAATTTTCTAACCAAATAAGAGAACATGTAAATGATTCAAATTATCTATTAAATGACTATGATAAAAAATATCTAGTAAATAAAAATCCTCAATGTCCAGAATTATATGGAACTATTAAATTACATAAAGAGTCAAAACCAATTAGACCAGTAGTTTCGTATGTTAACACTCCTAATACTAAGGTAGCTAAAAAATTAAATACTATTCTAAATAATTATGGTTACACATCTAAATATTCAGTACAAAATTCATTAGATTTGATAAATAAATTAAATAAATGTAAATTACAAAATAATACTAAATTAGTATCATTTGATGTAACTAATATGTTCTCTAAAATTCCTCCTAAAGAATGTATAGTTCTAGTTAAAAAGATATTAGATGAAAGAAATATCCATCCAGGAATAATATCAGATATAATTGACTTATTTAATGTATGCATTAGTCAAAATTATTTTACTTTTGATAACAAAGTATATATTCAAAATGAGGGTCTTCCAATGGGAAGTCCCATTTCTCCAATTTTAGCAAATATTTTTATGGATAATTTAGAAAACAAAATCTTTAATTCTAGTTATAAAAACAATATTGTATTTTGGTATAGATATGTTGATGATGTGTTAGCAGGATTTGTAGGTAGCGAGCGACAATTAGATATATTTTTTAATTATATTAATACCTTGCATCCTAAAATTAATTTTACTTTAGAAGTTGAAGAAAATAATTCAATTAATTTTCTAGATTTAAAAATTGAAAAAGTTAATAATTTACTAAATTATTCAATATACAGAAAACCAACACAAACAGATGTAACCATACCATATAATTCAAATCATCCTATAACACATAAATTAGCAGCTTATAATTCTATGATACATAGGGCATTTTCAATTCCAATGGACAAAATTAACTTTGATAAAGAAATTTATATCATAAAACAAATAGCTACATCTAATGGCTACCCAATTCATTTGATAAATACATTAATTAATAAAAAAGAACAGAAAGTGGCACTACAACTAATATTTCCTAAACAAACTAAAGAAATTAAAAGTTATAAAAATATTACATATTGTGGAAGTATTTCCAATAAAATATCAAAAATAATATCTTCGGCAACATCAGCAATAATATCATTTAAAACACAAAATAATGTTGGTACAAAATTGTTAAATGTAAAAACAAAATTACCTAAATTAAAAATCTGGTGTTTACAAAATTAATTGTCCAAAGTGTAATGCTGTATATATAGGTCAAACACAAAGAAATTTTGAAGTAAGATTTAACGAACATTTAAGAGCATATAGATTAAAACAACCAGATAAGTCAAATTATGCAAAGCACCTACTTGAGCATCCAACCTCACTCTTTCACACCAATGACATCCAAATACTACACATTTGTAATAAAAAACAAAATTTAGATTTCCTTGAAGAACTTGAAATAAAAAGGCATCTAGCAGATCCACAATTTAAAGTTGTTAATGAACAAATAAATCTGGGAAGTTCTCCACTTTTAAAGTGTTTGCTTTGATTGAGTCTTCATTTTATACATAGATAAGACGTAATTGTAACACAAATATATTAAGTTATTGTAAAGATCAGCATGATATAGTTTTTCCTGGTTTTTCTATATCATTGCACAGTTATACTGATCTTAGAGGGAAATACATCCAGGATAATCCCTTAGGGCTAATAACATCTAGGCTTTAATATTGTTATGTCTTATTACTTCCATACTTGGTCTAGCCTTAATACTACCTAAACATCAGGTACCTAGCTACAAACAAACAAAATGTAACTTAAATGTCAATCTGACGATGCTTCATAGCGAAACAGCTGTCATTGAGCCTTTAAAAAAGCAATTTTTAAATAAATATTGGAAGTTTTGTTAAAACGAAGAGTTTTTTATTATCCTTAATAAGATGGACTTCCAAAAAGTAAGGGTTAGTACAATCAATTTAATTAAAAATAAAACTTTTTCAAACAAAATCATTATTTATTCAAAAAATGTTTTGTTTTAAAAGGTTTTATTAATAATGTTCTCAGAAAATATTTATGTAATATGTATTATTTTATGTATTATTAAAAAAAAATTACAGCAAAAGCAAGTTTGCATAAGCATAACAAAAAAAATGACAATATTTTATTTTAACTTTCAACATGCATGAATAAAATTAAGACTCCCTAAATTTTAAGTACCTATAAACCTCTTATATGGAGTTGTCAATTAGACCCTCTCATAGAGTATAAAAATACATACAGTCATTGATTCAAAAACTAGCAATTCCATTGTAACCGACATATCCGATGGACAAGAGGAAATCAATAACAAATTTCGGTGAAGAACGAAGAAAAGTGGGGGTCGAGCTTGAGCCTAAACTACGTCAGTTTTGAAAGTTGTAAAATGAGATGTTGAGATTTGCATTATTATTATTCTTGCAAATCAAATTTGATTAGAAAATGCTGGAATTCCCTCTCTTGAGATTGAAAAAATATTTTGTAACACTTCTGTCCCCATGAAATTTAAATGTGTTTTTTTATATTTTGCCAATTCTTCATTTGCGTATCGTAATGTAACTTTTACGCCCGCAAATTTTTGTTTTAAATGGTTGGCAACATGAGTGAAGTATCTGATGACAACACTATTGACAATGACATTTGTGGCTAATAGCAATTTATTAATTTTATATTGTTCTTTAAGGAAGTATTTGTGAATATGAATATCATCTTCTACCTATATAATATATTAAAATTTGTGTATTATTCATTTTAAAAGATTAACATTTCATAATTTATATTTCAAAACTGTCAAATGTTATAAATAACACAGTGATATTAACATACTTTTTAAAATAAAAATTTTCGTAATTTACATACAAAAAATAAATTAATTTAAAAAATGATAAAATGGCAAAATATAAAAAAAAACATTATAAACAACTTATTTCATATGGCCTCGTTTCTTAAAAACTTAAACTCATGTCGTAACAGAAAGCCATATGAAATGCGTTGTTTAATATACTGGTACCATTACATTCTCTCTCTTGTGATTGAATAATATTCTTACCCTGTTAGCATTATCCTTGACGCAGTTGATTGTCAGGCGTATTTCAAGATTAACTGTCAAAATTATTGTCGTCAGTTTCTATTTCAAAATATAATGACTTTTTCCAATGATTCAGAGTCAGAGTTTGAAACTACACCACCTGAAATTACAATGTTAATAAAATCTTGGATAATTTATTACCACAAAAATCGAAACCGTAATATGAAAAGTATTACCAACTTTTATGGATTGGAGATAAACAAAGAGAACAAATTTATTTTTAGAAAATGTTTTATGACGTTTTTTGGTGAATTATCAGAAAATAGAAATCCTCAATAATGTGGAAAATATAAATACTAAAAGCAACGTTAAACGTTAAAACATGATATAGATATTTCAACATATAAAAAACATAGAGCATTTTTAAAACATTGTTCTGATACGTACTCAGTCGAAGGTTTTTACAGCTGAAAATGTTCAGCATTTTTACAAAATGCTCCAGCAACAAAAGTAACTTTTAAATCAACGCTAACGTGAACCATGTTTAATATTATTCTTTTATCCGAACTTAAACTCCCAGTTTGCGAGGAACAGAATGTGGTTTATGCAGAATTTTGTAGCAGATAAACTAAAACAATTTCGTGAATAATGCGTTATATTCATAGATAAGAGATATATTGAATGATGTTAAGAGAAGTAAAAATAAGTTTTGTTTCGGCTGTCACACATAACTTTTTTTCTAATTATCTGTATAACTAACCTAGCTTAATTTTGTACTCAAATAAAAAGAAGAATATTAAAGAAACTTCGTTTGATATTTACTGGATTGTAATCATAGATAAGAGATATAATATATACTAAGATAGATCGGAAACTGCCATTATAACCTCGACACCAAAACGATATTCGCGGCACCTCGCGTCTGGAACCAAGAACTATAAGATAAAGCGGGAAACTTAAATGTATTTAAATAATAATAGGTTTTGATTAATATTTTGATGGGAAAAATCTCCAGGTCTCTTCAATAATACACAAATATACATCTTTATGAAATATTTATTACATTCAATAAATTATTTACATGTGCATGACAAATTCTATGTAATTCATGAATTCTTGACAATGGTTTTTCTTTTAAATCTAACCATCCAATTAATGACAACCAAAGATTGCATAGCTGAAATTAAATATTCAATTAATATTTATAAGATGTTTCTCTCTTAAAATTATTAATTAATCCCAAAGTTCTCACAGTTAAAGTATTTTAGACACAACACAAACATTAAATAAAGAACTGTTTAATAAAACTTTCAAGGTTTATTTAAAAAATTAAATTTCACTGTATATTTAAATTGAAAATTGAATAACCGTGAAAATATTATTAAAAAGTTATTATTTTAAGGCTTTTATTATTTTATATACTTTACACAAAGTAAAGGTTAACACAATCAATTTCATTATATACTTTAATTCAACTTACATGTTCATCTTTAGGAATTCGATGCATTTGATATCCTGTTTTATCGGAGTTATTGCATCCAGGAACACAACATTGAAAACCCATTTTTATCTCTAATTAATCACGAATTGTAACAAATACTTCTTATACACTATAAATTACTGTAAAGAGTAACCGAACTTGACTTACTATAAACACAAAATGGCAATGAAATTCACAAAACACGAAAATTCTTTGACAGATGCGACATATGAAAGCACACCAGCGTTTTTTGCGGTTGGAACCTCAACTAATAACAATGAACTTTTATTTACATATAAGATTCCTAGCCATGATTGTAATACTATGGGTGTGTTCGGGGAGCACGCTTTCGAGCTATGTAGCGCCAAGCGCCATATAACGCAAACGAGGAATAGTCTTCGAGCATATATACTAACGTAGAGACAGCGTCCAAATGAGCTTTGTTTTTTATCAGGGGGGAAAAATAAATGTCATATAGTCTCCAGCAATCTCATTGGTCCGTTTTGAATTTGCGTGTCAAGTCGAATTGTCACATATGTCATTATTGTCAATTTGTTTTGCATTTAGGAGTTATTTTTACAATTTAATAGTGTTTGGATATTACTTTTAAAGCCATTTTTTAAATTATTTTGAGTATAAATTATATGGTGAGAGTTTGTGTGATTTGTAAATATAAATATGAAAATGACTCATCAAGGACGTTTTACAAGTAAATATGCATTAGCGTCTCTTACACTTGTTTAAAAACAGGAAAATGCATAAAGCAAATATACCGCCATATTATTAAGAATACTGAAAATCTAGAAATTTATGCAATAAATTCAACTTTCTATTTTATAAAATATCTTATGATTCCATGTAAATAATTAATTACTATTACTACTTAATTTCTAAAGTTTAAAAAATATTTTGTTACGTTTCAAAATGTATTATAAAGGTATTAATTTCAAACCCCCTAAAAATGATACGACACTGGCTGTAGTGTCTGACAGTTTCCCCTCTGATACAAAACAATCACTATGGACTGGGAAAGTGTGACGTCAAAATTTGTGTTTTATGCTGTTGAACTGGGAAATGTCAACGAAATGATTCCAAACGGCAACATTATAAATCTCCAGAAATAACTTTTGTTTGAAGTATTTTGTTATTATTATACTTTGAAATATAACGGAAGTATCATAATTAAATACATATAAGCAAAATTTTTCCAAATTCGATTTTTAAGGTACCATTTTTGTAAGTATTCTTAAAATTTATGACAATGCACAACTTTGAAGGTTATGTTATAATATTTTTACGGAAATTGTTCGTCTATCTACTTTAGTGATATGTAAATCAGATGAATGAACACTTACCAATGAAAAAACAGTAATTAACTCCCAAAAATCAAGAAAATACAATATAATAGTTAATAACACTCATAAAACATACCATAAAAAAAGTTGTTTGGAATCAGTTGGTTTGACGCTTACGTCACTACTTTCCCAGTCCATTGCATGCGGTCTCTACGTTAGTATATATGCTCGAAGGGAATAGTACTAGATAGCGCCAACTGGCGCAAATAGCGTGCTCCCCGAACACACCCTATTTTCATTGCTTGGCAGTTCCTTTCTGGCAGCTGTGACGTGCACCTACATTTATACTGGACAAGGTATAGAGGACTTCTGCTAAGAAATCAGAGTTGCCAATTCCGAATAAATCCCTAAAAAAATACTGACGCTTTTTTTCATAATAATTTCTAATTATTTAAAGGTGCTTTACGCTTCGAAATACACTGTACAATAAACAAAATAGGGCATAATAGTTCGAATTAAAAGATATTGCATAAAAACAAATTTATAGGTACATTTATTTGCAATATCTGAAAAAGTATACTTCTATGCAGTTTGATATCAAATGAAAAGGAATTATTGAGGTTTTTTATATCCCAACATATGACTAAAAGCAATAAAAAGCGTCATGTTTTTAGTGATTTTTGAGGAATTTATTCGTAAATAGCAACACTGATTTCTTAACAGAAGTCCTCTATTATAATCATGTCAAAATAAAATTGATTGTACTAACCCTTACTTTTTGGAAGTCCATCTTATTAAGAATAATAAAAAACTCTTCGTTTTAACAAAGCTTCCACTATTTATTTAAAAAATTGCTTTTTTAACCTCAATGACGGCCGCTTCGCTGATTAGCATCGTCAGATTGATATTTAAGTTACATCAGGTACCTAGCTACAAATAAACAAAATGTAACTTCAATATGTCAATCTGACGATGCTAGTTGTCTAGCGAAACGGCTGTCATTGAGTTTAAAAAGCAATTTTTTAAATAAATAGTGGAAGTTTTGTTAAAACGAATAGTTTTTTATTATTCTTAATGTCAAAATAACCCCAAAACATCATAATAATATTGTCATCTTCACTCATACATACTGAAGATCTTGACGTGAGTCCAAAAATGAGTGATGTCGAGCAACCTATAACCACAATTTTGCTGATACGCAAGATACTTGAGTATCACGAGTATCTGAAATGTTGCATTCGAGCGACTTAGCTATGACGTCATATCTGATACGCATGATACATTAATCTGTCAAAACGTTTACCCATGAATGAGAGTGGTAAACTCACGCGTTAACTTTATATCTCTCTCTCTCTCTCTGATGTAACCTGATTGGTCACATTTTCCCAAACCACGTACTTGAAAACAACCTTTATTACTCTTAATAAATAATACGTAATTCTTAAAAAGATTTCGAGGTTAGAGCAACTGTCACTTGCCGAACTTGAGTATCTATCCAATGTCAAACTGATACTTATGACGTCATTAGTGCATGATACTCAAGTATCTTGCGTATCTGTCGCCAAAAAACATCTATAGTCTCAGAGTGATCACATCGAAGATGAAAATCTTTATATTGGTCATAGTTACATGCCGCTAAGACGATGTCAGAGGACACGACAAAAACCCTCATATTGAAATGACTACATTTAAAAAAAGGGAGAAATGTTATACATCATGTTGTTCAACCTTTTAGGAATTTGTCAGATATTTTAGTTGTCAATTTTTATATAATTTTGTTACATACAGTTATTTAATAAAGACCATTTTTACAATTTAAATATTTGTTGTATTGCAAATCTACAACAATGTAAACGTTGATGAAGTGGTCGTATAAACTGATATGTAGACTGCTCCCATATCACTGTTAAGTAAACTTTATAGAATAACAGGAGAGGATTACTTGGAAAGACATAGGTTGTAAGTGAAATAAATGGAGAAAACTGGTGTATATGCACTGCACATGTCATAAAAATGTAAACAAAGATTTGGAACATAGATCACTGTATACTCCAAACTATGGAACAACTAATTAATTACGTAGAAAAGTTTTTTATCTTTTTTTTTCGATAGCAGAAAGTGTGGAATATAATGCTTCTTCTTCTTTTTCGCGCGACTTGGATTACTTCTGTTTGTCTACCTCTTATTCTGATTCAGACGGCGGCCTTACAACGGGTCTGCTGCTATACGGCTTGTTGTTTTTACAGATGTTCGCTAATCTATCTGTTCCATTAGGTTTACGTGTTCGTTCCAGTTTTTATTTCTTGTTTTTATCCACTTGTTAATACTTTGAATTTTTCATTGTTCTCGTATAGTTCTGTTGCTTTGTCTGCCTCTTAATGATATACTCCCTATTGATCTTAATACTTTCATTTCGATATTGTTGATTTGTTGTTTTGTCTTTCTTGTATCGGCCCTTGCCTACGCTGCATATGTTAGGATAGGTCACTGTAGTCTTGTATACTTTTATTTTGCTTTCCGTGGTCAGATATTTGTTTCTCCATATGGTTTCTCGGAGGCAACCACTTACTCTTGCCGCTTTTGTTGCTTAATAAGAAAATTTTTGTTACGCTATTCCAGGAATAAATTGATTTAATTATGCACCATTGACAAAAACTAACAAAAATAATTGATGTGATATTTTTTAATAGATCTTTAGATACACGATTCATTCTACCATAATTTTTTAAAAACATCCATAAAAGCATCGTAAATCATAAAGGTGAGAGCCACATCAAAGCAAACTTTACCTAATCTAGGAACAGAACCTTTGTAGAAAGCTCTTGGTCCTTCGTTACGTAAAATCTGCAAGGCACAGTCCAACGTATTTTTGTACCGTTTGGCGTCTAATCCTTGCATCCTAGTTTTAACTACATCAACTGGATTATTAACATACACCGAACAAGCTCCTGCAAAAGCTCCGAACAATCCTATTAAAGGTTTTGGTATGTGCTTATTCAAATCTCCTCCCCTGTAAGAATCTTTTAAAGTTTCCATAACAAAGAATCTAGTGGCTTGATTACTTCCTTGTTTGATAATCGTTGCTGTAGCTCCTTTATATACCCCACCGAAACCTTCTTCTCTAATAATCCTCCCTACTCCTTGAAACAGTCCTTTGTATTTCGACGAGTTTGAGCGCTGGTCGTTGATGAATTTCACTTTAATCGTTTCCATCGGTGTTACAGCGAATATAGCTTCGCAAACGCCTGCACCTAAACCGCACAACAATCGTCCAGACGGAGAGAGCGTCCCATCTTCTTTCTTCATGTAATCCCTCAAAGTTTCAAATGCTCCGAATCGCACGGCGTATTTAGGTATTGATCCATATATTAGTACGCTCAACCCTCTGTACAAACCAAGAATACCGTGGGACTTGACCGTTTTTTTTACGCAATCTATTATGCCGTCATACTTTTTCTTGTCGCCTTTTTCGTCTAACTGTAACTGTGTTTTTACGTAATCAGTGGGATAAGATATACAAGCTTCCAAAGCTCCAGTTATTCCACCAGCTACGATTCCCTTATATCCGGATTTTCCGGATCCAGCGGCGGATGCAGCTCCATTTTTTTCTAACCATGGTCTCGAAAAAGGATAAACTAATTTTGGGTATATATCACTGTGAACCATAATTTTAACAATAAAACCCTCCCCCAAATATATATTAATTAAAAATAATTAAATGACAGAAATGTTACATAGTTCCCAGAATTTGACAGAATAATTTCCAATATAAAAACAAATATAGTTTGTTCAACCATCCTTTGCCGTTAAGTCATAATCGGTGACATATTCTGTTGTTTTTAGTTTGTCTTATATTAGTTGAATGTTATTTTACACCGAGTTCGGTAATTATATCCCAGATGCGATGAATTATTTTGTCATGTCACTACAGATCAGAGGAATTAATGAGGTACAGATCACTGTTAGTCAAATCATGATAAATATTTAAAAGTTAGATACCAAGTTAACCCTTTCTACCTACTTTCATTCTCCACAATATCCTGATATTGCTCTTCTTCCTGTTTCTTTTTGTTCTAAGGTCTTATATTATATTTTTTGACAACTGAAACCATATAAAACGCACAGCACACCCTCCTAGCAGTTTAACTCTTATCTACAATTTTTATCCAAGTTATATTATTGCGCCCACCCACTTGACGTTACAGTATCGCCCAATCGGAGGAAACGTGAACTGTCATCACATATTTATAAACTAATTATGATTTGTCATTTCATTTTTAATTGTTAACCGTTAACGTTTGAATTTTGAATTGTGTTTCGCCTGTGCTTTTTCCGTTCATTATCGTTAAATTGATTAATTAGTTATTATTTGTGAAAGTTTCTTCCAGTTTATTGAATTTTATATTTTAGTTTATGAACTTTTTAATTGTTTTCTGTATTATAAGAAAATTAGAGCAATGTAAGTATTGTGTATTGTGTGTTAATATTTAAATGTTAACAATTATTTCATAATTATATAATAGTGTAGCATACAATATCATACTATAATATTTTTTTTTTACTTTTTTTAGTATAATATAAGCATGGCATCTCGTAAAAGAACGTGTTGTGTTCCTAGTTGTACCAATCAAACAAGTAAGAGGCATCGTTTCACCAAGGATCCCAACTTAATTAATATTTAGATGGAGAATATAAACAATCCTGTGTTAAAGGAGAAAACTCCAAAACAACTTTATGACAATTATAGAGTGTGCCATCAACATTTTGACCAGCAGTTTCATAACGCAGGATTTCAGAAAGAGTTGAAACCAGGTGCATACCCAACTCTACTTTTATCTGGTAAGTAGATACAACTTCAAGTTATATTGTAAGTGAATAAAATTATTTGATTTCAGATACTTCAGTTATTCTACCATCATCCACAACGGTGTCTTTGGAAGCTCCATCTACATGTGGAGAAAAAGCCTGTAGGTTAATAATTAGATGCTTTTTGGTGCAAACAAGTGAACAAAATAGCTGCAGGCAAAGACTCCAAATATGAAAAATATTTAAATAGGGTCAAGAATGCCTCCTACATTGACCCATTAAAAGTACAGGCACACAAATCCTATACAAATAGAATCAACAGAAAAAAGTAAATTTAATTTTTTTTATTTCTTATTTATTTATATATTTTTTATGTATATTTATTTAATATAAACTTGATGAACAACGTCGAAGTTTTCTTTAAAACCCAACTTTCCAAAAATATTAATAAAGTTTGTATTGTTATGTATAGTTCTGTGTTCTGGGCTGCACTTACACTAGGCGCTCGCAACATGAGGCGGGTGGGCCCAGTACTATTATATTAGATCTGATAATTAGTAGGAGAGTTAGCCTGCTAGAGGGTGTGCTGTGATAAAACGCATCAATGTACAGACCACAGACAAATAAAAATATGTTATACTTCTCTGAGTTATAGACGTTTAAATTAGTAATTATGAGGCTTTGTGACAGACGTCAGATTGGATTAATTATTATTTTCCAAATTATAGTGTGAAATTGTCCCTTCGCATAATTTTTAAAATACTCGTGCCCTCAAAAAATTTTCCGGAAATAATTTAAGCTCTTGTGATATTATAAGTGATTATTTTTTTCACCTGTCAAAATATCACAGTTTTGTGATTTCGTCCAATGAAAACGCTTAATCTTCAATGTTCTGTGCTAAATGCTAGCCAATCATTCCGTTTTTTAGTGATTATTTTTTTCACCTGTCAAAATATGACAGTTTTGTGATTTCGTCCAATGAAAACGCTTAATCTTCAATGTTCTGTGCTAAACGCCAGCCAATCCTTCCGTTTTATAGCGATAAAACCACTAGTCGTTTTACCAGGATCGATAAAATTATAGAACTGTCAAAAATTAATATTGCACAATCAATTTTCTTGTTTATAAGTACCTTACTATAAATCAACATTTATTTATATTATCTAAATATTCTGAAATATATTTTGTTATCATTATTATCAAAATTCAATTCATCTAAACGATAATGAAAAACCAAATATGTAGTTATTTTAAAACTAACCAGCTTCATGGTTCTGTATGCATTTGAAACTTTTATATGCTTACAGGCAAATATGGTCTTGTAGGAGGTAAAGATTAAAGATTGACTATTTTGATCAATTTTGCCAACTTAGAACCCGCTGCTCTCAAATACGTAATGAATGCTTTAACCAATATATATCCAAACTTGAAAATAACATATGCTCTGATCCCAAACATTTCAGGAAATATTACAATAACAAAAGGTCTAGCTACCGTTTACCTTCTACCATGCATTATGAAGGAAAGACTGCTAATTGTAACAATGACATTGTTAATCTTTTCGCTTCTTACTTCTCTACGGTCTATTGCCATGATAATCCTAACCAAATACCAGAATACACCTATACAAATAATTACGTTAGTATTGCTAATTACAACATTGATATTAAGGAAATCATTGACATTATTTTATCCCAACCTGACAAACTTTCCTATGGTCCGGATGGTATTCCACTGTTATTTCTAAAAAAATGTACTTTTACTCTAGCTAAACCGTTGCATTATCTATTTAATTTATCACTATCTTCAGGCGTTTTCCCAGCTTTTTGGAAGAAAAGCTTTCTTAGTCCAATTTATAAATGTGATATTAAGGAGGATATCAAAAACTATAGGCCCATTTGCATTCAATCAGAGATTCCAAAGCTACTAGACTGTATTGTCTCAAAAAAATTATCATAGGATACTAATTTTTTAATCAATAGTGAGCAGCATGGATTTACGTCCGGCCAATCTACTGTCACAAATTTAGTTCTTTATCAAAACTTCATTATTGGTACTTTGGACAGCGTTCTCAGGTTGATGCAATATATACAGATTTTACAAAAGCTTTCGATCGTGTTATCCATACACTCTTGTTAGCAAAACCCAACTCTACAGGTATTGCTGGCTCCATGATTTCATGGCTAAGCAGTTACCTTAGAGAACGCACACAATATGTTAGATATGCTGGCTCCATCTCTTCAGCGATATCTGTTTCCTCGGGTGTGCCGCAGGGTTCTTATTTAGGTCCCTTGTTATTTAACATATTTGTTAATGATATTAAGGAGGCTATAGTTTCGTCACAAAAATATCTATTTTTGCAGACGATTTTAAAATTTCTCTTGCCATAAAAACCATTGAAGACGCCAGATCACTTCAAGCTGATATTGATAACCTCGTCAGGTGGTGTAAAATAAATCTTCTTAATCTAAACCCAAAGAAATGTCACCAAATTACATTCCATAGAAACTTTATCCCAGTTCAGTTCGACTACATGTTAGACAACCATCCGCTTCATAAAGCTGACACCATAACATTGGATCCCAAATTATCATTCCAGTCTCATTACTCCGTAATTACATCTAAGGCGTTGAAAATGTTAGGCTTCATTTTGAAATCTTCCAATCATTTTTCTATAAAATTAGTTAAATTGTAATATTGTTCATTGGTGATATCTAACGATGAATATAACTGTGTCCTATGGAATCCCTATCGTCAAAGAGATATAAATTTGATTGAAACTGTTCAACATAAATTTTTAAAATTCGCTGCATATAAGATGGGTATTCCAGGAGGTAGTAACAATTACGATAATGTTTTGTCATCACTTAACTTGAGTTCTCTGGAGCATCGCAGAATGGAACTATCTCTGTGCTTTTTTCATAAACTGCTTAATGGTGCAATTTGTTGTCCAGATTTGTTGAAGCTGGTGAACTATAATACAAGCAGAAGGACTCGCATCTCAGAACAATTCACTATCTCATTTCACTCCACAGATTATGCACAGAATGAAACTATTACAAAAATACTTAGGATTGCTAACAAACACAACTTATTAGCTTATTGTTATTGTTGATTCTATATAGTAAAACTGATGACTCGTTATTAGTGTAATTTTATGTATCATCAGAATAAGTAATTAAAAGTGACTTAAATTAAATGTGGTGTTTAACGTAAACCTGCTCCAGAACAACCCTCAACACATGGCGATCCTGCCTCAACACATGGCGATCCTGCCTCAACACAGTTATTTGACTCATCTATATCGTCATTTAAGCGCCAAATTAGGAACTTACATTTTTAAGAATTGTGAATTGTACCTACTTATTGTGTTAATATTTAATTTTTTTTGAATCTATATTTTAAATCTTTTTTTTTATCTGTTCTCACACATATTGCAATTTATTCTTTTTTTTTGTAAAATGGTATATCCGTTAAATAAATAAATAAATAAAAAATAAAAATAAATATTGCTGAAAGGCGTGTGCTGCATGAATGTGTATTATATCATAAAATTATTAAAAACGAAAAACATGTTTATTTATTCATCAATTTTCGTGAATTGTACCTACTTATTGTGTTAATATTTAATTTTTTTTAATCTATATTTTAAATCTTTTTTTTTATCTGTTCTCACACATATTATAATTTATTCTTTTTTTTGTAAAATGGTATATCCTTAGACAAGGAAAGAGAGAGGACGCGTAACCCGAGTCGTGAAACTGTTACCACTTGCCACATAGTCGATGTGGTCAGTGGCGTAACATAATGTTTACAATACATTTTTCCCACATAACAGGTAATAATTGTATGTTTCTTAGATACAAATAATAGGTTGGTATCAAAGGAAGGAAGTGAATAAAATTTACTAGTAATTATAAAAAATCTTTATTTGTTATGAAAATATTAACATAATTAATCTATAACTACCTTAATATTAAATAAATACTTAAATTAAAACTGTTTATTTGCTGATATTAATAGTGATTAGTGATGTTTGACTATAGAACATTTTTGTTCACCATTTAAACCATTAGACAAAAAATATCCAAGTGGAAGCTACCACGTGTCATTAATTGCAACTATCATTAAAACAACAGCTTCTTTGGCTAATTCATTTGAATCATCATCCAAATCAACCCCAAAATTGACTAACCGTAGAAACTTTTACCATTCCATACCAAGTGCTGCCGAATTGACATCTCATCAATGATAAGAGAACAAAGTAATGGTTTATTTGAATTTTCTATAAGTTTACTCAGAGTATTGAATTATTCAATTGTGAAAAGTGGGTATTTTTTATTTTTAGACATTGCATTTTTTGTAACAATTGGTTATTTACACTACTCACATTTTATAATAAAATGGTTTTTTTATTATCAATCGAGTTCTTATTTTTCAAACTGGTTATTAATTGTTTAAGGAAAACAACTTTTCTTTTTAGCCTGTTTATAGATTGTTTCAATACCCTAATTTTTCTAGTCTTCTCTTAACTTCTAATAGTTTCTAGAAGTAACTTCCATTTCAGTATTTTTAACCAGGACAGTCAGCTGTTGGGTTTAATGACTGTGTTGAGGAAGTAGAAGGACCAGGTTCTGTACTCTGAATATATTTGAATGGTGCTCTCTATTTGGCCTAGAAAAAACAATATTTTTATATAAATATTTCCAATTCACAAAAAAATTAAATTATGTTTTACTTAGAACTGCCAAAGTGTTTTATTGTTATTAGTTATGTAGGTACATACCTTCCTGGGTTGCAGTTATGTAGGCAACTGATGAAAAATTATTGGAACAGCTTCATGGAGCAAATGTACTCTTGAATTTACATCAGTTTTATATAACCAACATTCCTCAAAGTGTTTTGACCAAAGTCTATCATTTTTAGTTGGTTCCCAAATCCTTAATTTTGGTGTTACATATCCATAATTTGTGTTTTTCTACATCTGTAGGAAGGCTGTAACAAAAAATAAAAAGTTCATAAAATACCTACATGTTTTTCTAGTGAAAATTCTCCTATTTTACAGTGAATAATTCTTTTGTCGTTTTGAGTTAGTCCTTTTTGCATTAATCTCCTATTGAAATGAATAGCTAGATTTATTTGGAGAAACTTAAAAATTGCTTACCTACGCCATTGGTAAAATGGCTGTTTTGAAGCAAGAAAATATATTATTTATGCAGATTTAGAATGAATACTATTAAACCGCGTTATCCAAACACTATAATTAGATGAATTAAAGACTGAATAATTACATACTTAAATATAATTGCTCAAAGATAACTCTTTTATCTTTTAAAATAGAAAAATCTACAAAGGTCATTGTATATACAATCGTTTGTTTACCTGTAAAATTAAATTCCTATCTCCTTTTCTCGCTGCGACTTCGGCATCCGTAAGCACAACAATTCACCATTATTCAGTTCAAAAATAATTCACTATCTCAATAATTTTCACTTAAAAATTCACAAATAAAGCACACGCTGTATTCGCTTTGTTTGCCACAGAAATAATGGCGGCTGCTAAAAATATGTCACAGAACGCAAGCTCAAAATAAAGCGAAGTGCGGTATCCATATGCTTTCCTAATCTAAGGGTATATCCGATAAATAAATAAATAAATAAATAATAAAAATAAATATTGCTGAAAGGCGTGTGCTGCATGAATGTGTATTATATCATAAAATTATTAAAAACGAAAAACCTGTTTATTTATCCATGAATTTTCGTTTAAAGACTGTTTTACTTATAATATCTTCAAAGTTTACAAATGATTTATAATATTAAATATTTTTCAGATCTTGCTTTTAAACAAAAAATTAAAAAAAAACATATTCAAGAAAAATTAAATATTACTTCTATTGGTCACTAGATGTCAGCTTAAATGCATGTTTTCCGTATCGAGGTGCATAAATTATAGTAATTAGGTTCTTTTTCTTCTGTTCTTTAAATATAATTGTAAATGTAGAATATTGGAGGCCCATTTTTTATAGGTACTTTTCTATATAAATGGGGCTTTAATGGTTGAGTGGAAGAGCAAATCCTAGTTTTAACTGGGAGTTTGAACTGTGCCATTTTGCTAAATGCATATCCCTTTATAATTTAGTTTAATATGTATTTAATTTGTATGTTAATTAATAATAAAATTATTAAAAAAAATAATGTTAAGAATGAGTCCTAAAATAGCAGATGTTAAATTTGTAATTTATTTATCTGTTCCTTCTAAATAATATAAATAATGGAGGTCCATGAAGCAAAATCAACTCTCTTTTTTCCTCGCGAATAGAGGTTTTGGGAGAATAAAATGACGGGTCCTTGCTATTACTCTCACTTATAGAGTTTTCTGACTCCGATTTTAACTGGAAAGAAAATTATTATACTCTGTGATCTCTATATGTTACGTATCGATTCCGATAGAGATCGTTCGGTTATTTTCCGTTTGGTGTGGACCGTACAAAAAGTATCTTTCATACCCGCTCGCCAATTATTTACTCGTTTATGATGTAAATTAATCAAGTATGCTGAGAGACGACGTCGTCTTTTGTTTATCGCCGGGAAAACAAATGACAAAGCAGAGAGCAATCTGAGACCCATTTCAAGTAACTAGATTAGTTACGCTCCGAGTTAATATTACGGAAAATATTTTACGCGAGAGTTACTACAGCTCCCTACGTGTATAATATGATCTTGACTAATGAGTGAGTTAGATATCAACCGAGAGAAACAAAAATTGCTTTTTTCCATCTCTGCGAAGGTACACGAAATGCTCGAGTATGTTATTTCCTCCCCAGAGGGCGAGCACAATGAGTATTCAGCTTGATACATTCCTAGTCTAAATTACTGGTTTTATTAATTATTATCAGACAACGCGGCATTTAAAATGTAACTGAAACAATGCATATCTTGAATAACTCGACGTATTGATCCCTTTATGTTATCAATATGCTCTGGGAATATATAAACAGAGGGTTTGGTAGTCACTTTGTTGTAGGTACTAATGAGGATAAAGGCATGTGCATTGTTCCCATTGTTTTAAGTGAAATACCCCAACAAATATATTTCTTAGTAGATTGGTTCTGAATTGGGCTTAAACAAGCTATTATATTAATTAAGGCTTATTTTTTAACCTGTCAAAATACTACAGTTTTGGGATTTTTTAAGTAAAATACTTTCTTAAAGAACAATATATAATTAAAAATAAATTGCTATTCAGGAGTTTTTAGATTTTAATGCATTTAAACAATTTAGTAACATTAAGAATTTTCAAGGCAAGACCCTGGATTTGATTATGTCTTCTGAAAGCAATGAACACAGTTGTAAAGTTGTAAGGGACGTTACTCCGTTCGTTAAAGAAGATCTTTATCATCCGTGTCTGAATATAATAATCAACTTTAAAAATAATTGTCAACTTCATACTCATTTAGTACATAAGGATCAATACAACTTCAAAAATGCTGATTTTGATAGTTTAGCTTTAAATATTCGAGACGCAAATTGGGACACGGTATTGATGGAACTTGATGTAAACGTAGCTTTAGATTCTTTCTATTCAATATGGAATGAACTAATATCTCAATCTGTTCCAAAATTTAAAGTATTTAATAATAGTAAAAAATTTCCTATTTGGTTTACAAGAGAAATAAAAGACGTTTTAAAAGAAAAAAATATATATCGGAAGTTACAAACGGTCTCAAATTATTATAAAGAAAAATACCTAGAAACGAGAAGGAAACTTAATTCACTGATAAAAAAAGAAGAGGGTAAATATAATCAGAAACTTGAAGATAACATGTCAGCTGATATTAATTCTTTTTGGAGTTATGTTAAAAGTAAGAGAAAAAACTGCGACGATACTAGGAATTATACATATAAAAATAAAAAAATAGATGAAGACAACATTGCAGAGGCTTTCGCAGATTTTTTCTCTTCTGTGTATGACCCAAAAAAAGCTAATTACGATTTAAATTTTAGTAATATCACTAAAGATGTTAGTAATGATAATTTTTCAATTAATTTGATAAATGGTACAGATTTCGATGAGGCAATAAAAAAACTAAAGCCAAAAAAAGCTGCCGGTACAGATGGTATTCCTCCTTATGTATTGAAGGGTTGTAGCGATTGGTTAAAAACGCCTCTTGTACATGTTTTTGACAGAATTGTTAAGTCCAGGGTTTTTCCCGCAAAATGGAAAACATCTATCACAACACCAATACATAAATCTGGTGAAAAAGTAAATATAGAGAATTATAGACCCATCTCAATAATGTGTGCGCCTGCCAAATTATTCGAACAAATAATATATAGTAAACTTTACCACTACATTGAAAAACACATAGCGACTCAACAGCATGGTTTTGTAGCAAATAAATCTGTAAATACGAACCTATTCATTTTTGGAAATCAAGTTTTTGAGACGTTGGGTGCTAAGCTCCAATTAGATACAGTTTTTACTGATTTTCACAAAGCATTTGATCGTGTTGATCATGATGTCTTGTTGGAGAAGATGGCGCGGTTGGGATTGACAGGGCATTTTATTCAGTCAATAAAAAGTTATCTAGAAAATAGAAAATTTATAGTTAGGTACAATGGTAATGTGTCAGGAAAATATTACGCAAATTCTGGAGTGCCACAGGGATCAAACTTGGGCCCTCTTTTATTTGTTATATTCATTAATGACCTTCCTTCCGTTCTTAAAACCTGTGAATGCATTCTATTTGCAGATGATCTTAAAATATATAAAAAAATACAGACAGAGATTGCGTCCTGCTGCAAAGAGACATGCATAGCGTATATCAGTGGAGTCAGATAAACAAACTACATTTTAATCTCAGCAAATGTTCTATCATGAGTTTGTCGCGATCTAAAGAACCAATTATATTTAATTACGAGATGGGAGGCGAGTTATTAACCAGATGTTCTGAAATTAAAGACCTTGGAGTTACTTATAATAATACTTTTTCCTTCTTAAAACACATTAGAAACTCTGTTTCAGCAGCAAACAGAAATCTAGGATTTTTAATAAGACAAACAAAGTCGTTCACTAATATTAATATAATAAAAATTCTATACTTTACATTAGTACGACCAAAACTTGAATTTGCTTGTATCAATTGGCTTGGAGAGTACATAACAACTTTAAAAGAAATAGAGAAAGTTCAAAACAAGTTCCTTAGATTTTTGTACTTCAAAAAATATCGTCGATGGCCTGATTTCAATATAATTAGAACAACAGCACTCAGAAGTGAGTTTAAGATACTATCGACAGAACAAAGACGAAACATATCCGCTATCATGTTCCTGTACAAGGTCATTAACAATAAAATAAATAGTCCAGAAATTCTTGCACTTATTCCTTTTAATGTTCCTTCGCGTCGTACACGTTCACAACTCTTATTTGTAATTCCACATAACCTTTTGACAACAAGGGCTCCTCTTGCAAATATTCTTAAATTAGCAAATAACTATAATGTTTTAGTTAATATTGAATGGTCAGTATCTCAAACAATGTTTTACAACCAAATTTTAAATCATGTAATCAGTACCTCACAATAAATAACTTTATTTCAAACAATGCTATTTAGCTGTTCAAACCCGTTCAGTTCTGATGTTATTAATATTATTATTGTTTATTATTTCTATTATATAATTATACGTAAACGAATTGGTCATGCATATATAATTTAATTTTTGATCGTAATTTTTATAAGATTTAACCATGTAATAATGCCTCCGGCATGTTTGGTTATAAATAAATAAATAAATAAATAAATAAATTAGCCACAAATGTCATTGTCAATAGTCTTGTCATTAGATACTTCACTCATGTTGCCAACCATTTAAAACAAAAATTTGCGTGCGTAAAAGTTACTATACGATACGCAAATGCGTTTTATAATGAAAATGTTTATAAGTGCAAAATATAAAAAATATATTTTGTTATTACTATCACAATTTAATTCATCTAAATGACAATAGAAAATAAAATAGGTAAAGTGTGTTTAACAATATAGTGCCTACAATAAAAGGGGTGATAATAAACTTCTTAGGTACTTTTATCTCAGGTATTGGCAAGTTTTGGTAAAGAATGCAGGTCAGGATTAAATTTGCAAAACACATTTTACAGGAAATTCACAATAAAATTTAATAAAAATTTAAATATATTAATATATCAATTATAAGGGGTTCTATGTTAGTATGCAATACCCTGTATAAATCCTCCACTTTTATAACATGGTTTATTGTTCTTTTCCAACAATCAGCGTCTGGGTCATCTATATTTTGCCAGATTAATGCAATTACAGAAGGACATAACGTAGGTATAGTATTTTGGGTCAGCAGTTTGTTCTTTAGTTTTCTCCACGTATGCTCAATCAGGTTGAATACGCAGTGGTAAGGAGAAAGACAAAGAACTGTATGTCCTTTGGATGCTGCAATTGTGTCACATACATATGTCTTCTGTATGTTAAATTTCTTTAGAACCTCTAAAAGCTGCGTATTTTATATCCTTCTTCAAAGTAGGTACATGTTGTTTTGGAGCAAAAATTCCTGGATTTTCGCTTCTGTATTTGAAGAGCCTGGAACCCTCTTTAATTGGCGACTATGGTAACTGGCATTGTCCATAACTATGACACTATGCGAGGGAATATTTAGCAGTAAAGTGTTTTAGTGCTTCGAACAATTCGGCTGTAGCATCTTGGGGGTAATCCAACGACGAATCTTGAATGTTCTTCGCCGAAAGTCCCAAACTGTTTGGAATCCAACCATCTTCTGATCCAGCATAAATAATCGTGATCTGTTTTCCTTTGTTCGATGGATCTTTTAATTGGCATCGCACTGTTCCATCGGTCCTTCCTTTTGCCGGCGTATCGTGGGATCATACCATATTCAAAACGCCATTGCCTAATCCGTTGGGATTCCATAATAGCTTGCCTTTTGTCAACTTTGCAGTATTTGAAACCTAGTTTGGATAAAAGTGTCCATAGGTTTTCATTTTATATCCTTATCTCAGTGGAGCTCCTTAGTCTTGTTTGCAATAATCTGATAGTAGGCACCAAGTTTTCTTCGTACATAAAGTAGATAATACTTCTTATCAAAGGCAGGCAACATAAAATACACGCAGTTAGAATTTAAATCTTCTGCCATTGTTGAATCTTTACTATTTATAATTAAAAATGGAGTCTAATAGTAAAAAATATTTAGTGAAAAGATATTGATGAATTATTAATTAAAGTGGTTTTTCACATAATGGTTCAAAAAATAATCTTCCAAAATATCACTCCTGTACAATTTTACTAGATATATTTTTATTTTCCAGACTCAAAATTTTTTTTTTTTAGGAAAGACTACTACAAACTGAATAATAAGATAAAATCACTCGTCTTATGGACGTGTGCAAGATGGAACACCATCTTGGTGGAACTCAAAATCCGCCAGTACCTTAACTTTAAATCTCCAAATCGTTAGATAGGGAGGAGAGCATCAATAGAATGGGCAGTAAGATCACCTGATCTTGGACTTGGACTTTTTTTATAGGACTAGTAACTTCAATATGTCAATCTGACTATGCTAGTTTTTAGCGAAACAGCTGTAATTGCATTTTAAAACGTATTTTTCGAATAAATAGTGGAAGTTTAGTTCAACTGTTCAGTTATTTATTTTTCTTGATAAAGAGAAGTTCCAAATTGAGAAATAAATTGATTTTTCCAGTAATATGCAACTTTCAATACAAATCCCGAAACAGGTCAATTTTTATTTTTAATTTATAATTTTTTGGATACTAACTGGCATTATATAATACATTCTTACAAGATACTTTAAGTTCTTGATTTATTAAATAGCAAAGTTAATTAAGTGATACGTCAAAAAAAAACTTATTTTATTTATTTTTAAAAAATCATAGTAACTTGACGCAATAATAAATAATTAACCTAAAATTAGTTAAAAATAATAAACATGTAATTTTATATGTAATATGTCCCCCCTACATAACCTCAGAGGTGGAGTGGTGGAAAAGGTATGATGGAGTGGCCGGGAAGATCACCCGATTTAATACCACCTGATTTTTTTTGTGGAGTTACTTATTTTAACAGAGCAACTAACCTAAATAATTTAATAGTTCGCTTACATTGTGAAATGATTAAAATCTCCTATTCTTCAATAAATTAAAGTATTTCATAATTTAGATCATCATTTATAATTCGATGGCTTATTTGTAATAGGACGTAACCTCACTTAGGTAAATTTTTTAGAAAATAAGAAAAACTAATAAGTATAAAAAATATATATATTTAAAATTTTAAAGTAGGAATATTAGGAGCGTTTTAATTTTTATATTAAGTTGGTAATTTTATAATTTCGATATCCCGAAGAATATTATGTGTGACAAGACATATTGTTTCATTAAAAATTATATTTTTTGTGGGTTACGTCGAAAGCTAAATCTACTGTAACATGTCTATCGTCATGTCACCTTGCACTATTATCGACCGGAAACGATACAGCTATTATTACCATTAAAACCGACCCTGATTCACTGTTAATGCTACTGTACACAAGACACCCCTTATAGACGCTAACTAGTTATCTATTTGAACGAGGCCAATCAAAGAACGCGTCCCTCGCTTGCAATTGAATAACGAACGCATTTCTTCTGACAAATGATACAAGCACGATTTCCGTTTTGAGCAAGACTATTTAAAGACCTTTAAGGCAACCATATCTCCTTTCCTCGACTAACAGGCCGACTGAAGAGTCTGAAGAAAAACGTTAAAGTACCTTATCTTGTGAGTTTCCTTTTTGGTTGTTGGTATGTAGACTTTTTTCCATTCTTTTTATTGCTAGTTACATAATTATGCTTTAATTATAATAAAAAAACATTTTTTACACAATTCACACACAATTTGTACACATACTATTTAAAAACTAATAAAATGTATCAGAAGCGTGCTTTCGAACACGTGTCTTCAATAATTGTTCAAGGTAAGCTATTATTTTTAGACAAAATATAACAATTGATCAGTAAACAGCTAGACATTACATTTTCCGTAAGTTAAAGGCATAATTATTGACAAATTTTAAGTTCATAAAAATCATAGAGCGTAGTCTTTAACCACGCTATTAAAACTTGCTTTAGAGTCAAACAATTAATAGTATTTATTAAACAAAAACCACTTCACTGTAATATTTTTCTTATTATAAAAAAATCAATTTTTTACAAATATGCATTTAGTACAAATATATGATTGTTTCAAAGCTTTACTAGAACTAGTTAAATATATACCTTTTTTATTCAAATCACAATAGTCTATTGATAATTTTTTTGGATTATAAAGAACAGGACCGGCTTCACCGTCCTGTGCATTACTAATTTTCAATCTTGCTCATTTATTTATTATATTTATGGACGCTGTGTTGGAAGACTTAAAGATAAGACAATTTATTTGTTGAAATTTAGTAATTTGCTGTCCTATCTGAAAAGTCTGTCCAATACTAATGCCCATACCTCCATGATTCCTTCTCACACACATAAAACTTTTAGAAAGATACAACCCGCCTAGTTGGAGTCGAGTTAGCGCCAAGATACCGCTAAGTTGGAGTCAAGTTATCGCTAAGATACCGCTAAGTTGGATGAGTCAAGTTATTGCTAAGTTATCGCTAAGTTGGAGTCAAGTTATCACGAATTTAGAGCCCAGTTACTGCTTTTGGAAGGTCCCTATGTGAAGACAGTCCTTCAAACCACTTCTGAGCTGTTAAGAAAACTATTACATCCCAAGCAGCCAGAACCATTAAAGAAATTTTCATCTCTCCACTAAGAAGCTGAAGCCACCCTCCTAGACAGCACAGAAACCTAAAGTTAAATCCTCTTTTTACAACTCCAGTTCATTATCAGCAAGTATTTACATTTTCAATAAATAATCTATATTTTTAAAAAACAGTTTCATTTGTATACCTTAGACTATAAGTCTTAAGGGTGTAGCGTGGTCGGTCTTTGTTTCAAGTAGCTTCTTTATTTGTTGTTTAATTAAAGTAATTACAAGGTGTTTCTATCTTTCCCACCTTAGTTGTTGTGTAGTTTGTTTGCCTAATCAATAGCGTTCAAAAGATTGTGGCGCCCTTATTACTTATACATCTCAATCCTTCCTATAGTGAGCATTAACTTGGAGTCGAACCACCCCCTGGAGAGGGGGTGGTTCGACTCCGGGATCTCTTTTGAAGAGTTTTTTTTAGTTACAAATTGGCTCCCTGCCTTTTTGGGACTAAAAAGGGTTACAAATTGGCGCCTTTGAGGAACTATTATTGTTACAAATTTGCGCCCTTGAATAAGGTTACACTACTAATAGGCGATTTTGATTGGTCATAGGTTTATGAAATATTACAAATAAAAGTAGGCTAGTTTCCTTAATATAATGGCGTGAAAATCCAATATTTGAAAAAAAATGTGGGTTACATCCTATTGCAAATAAGCCATCAAATTTTTCAGTATCGTTCACACATTATTTTGTTTGTTTTTTTAAGTAAATTTAATAAATCATGATCACGTTAAAGATTTGTTGAAACAACATCGAAAAATGAAATATTTGGTATTTGTAAATCGAATACACATCACGCAAACATACCGAGAGACAATCACGCAAAGAAAATGAAACAAAAAGAATAGAATCTGTTCCGGAAAAAGTAATATCCAGATAGAAAACTCGCGCAGCTTTATATCCTGATCGAATTTCCCGGGCAAACGTCTCTAAATTGAAGGGTTTTTTATTATAAAAGTCGGAAAAGATACAATAACTTAACATAATCCATTACATAAAGTTTATTTTATTGAAAAAACTTATAATAAATCTTAAGACATCAAAATAAAATTACTAAGTATAGTATTTATTTTAATAAATCAGTTGATAACAAAAACATAAAATATCTTTAAGAAAAGTACATTGACCCACAGATTTTGTACCAAAAATATGAAATACTATTCTGGATGTGTATCGTTTCAAACACACGTATTTGTTAAACAAGTTAAAAGTGTATATGGGAAATATTTGTGTTTCTTGACGATATAAAAATCTACTCACTCGTTTGTCAAGTACAGTCGGCTTTAGAATAGCATATACATGTTAAATGTGAATTTCATTTACCTACCGCAGTTATAAAAACGCCCTTTAAACGCCAACATTAAATTGTTTTTGAGGATTAAGTTTATTTACAAGGGACAGGCAATTTGTCAATAAAATACCTTATGCTGCAAACATTAAAAATGTGGGCGTAGACAACTGTTTAACTGATTTCAAATTTATTATTATTTAAACCGTGATTGGTTATACACAATAAATAGGCCGTCCTTAAAATTAAGGCCGTTCTTAAAATTAATTCATTGTAAGCGATTTGAGTTTAAAAATGTATATGCTATTCTAAAGCCGATAGTACATTGCAGTTAAGTTTCCTCTACATAGAGGTAAGCTAGTCTAGTATTTAAAATTGAATTAAAAATTTATAATATACCTTAAAGTAATTTTAGGAAAATTATAGCTAAAAATAATAAAAACAAATAACAATGATTGTTTGTTAAAACAAAACATGTAAACAAACCAATTGTGTATATTTATTTGTGAAATTACCATAAGTAAAATATTAGGAAAGTGAAAAATTTTAAAGGGGGGTGCTTTATAAAATTCCAGTTAAAGACAGTTATTTATAAGAGATAATTTTGAATCCCATAAATCAGCACGCTTTGAATCCAACATCAAAATAAGAGCTAGCAGGCTTATAGCCAATGAGAACTAAGAATTTTTATTTGCAAAATATAGGTATGAATCTACACAGCTCAACAACTGAAGTGAATATTTTTGAAATTTCAGAAAATTGCGTACAAAAATAATATTTTAAGTAAACTCTGTTTATAGCAAATTATTTTGTCATTTTTTTTATTTTTATACGCTGTTATCTCTCTTTAACCAGAATTGTAGGAATTTGATTTCAAAATACTAACATTTTAGTCGCGTAGAAGTACTTGTAGTGACTTTAACATTGTTACTGTAGTCCATAAATCTTTTACCTAAAAAAAATGGTGCTATACGGCAATTAGAAACAGTGCAACTCGATAAATTAGTACGTTGTTAAGTCAAGAAGTTGCTACACGGCTAAATGTGTCCCAAAGTGTTTTCAGTCGTGTATGGAATCGATATTTAGAGACAGGGTCTGCAGCGGACAGACATGGAGGAGGACGAGAACGCGTTACATCTCCTGCTAAAGACCACTTTATAGCTGTAACTGCAAAAAGAAACATTTACTGCTTCGAGAATTAACAGCTTCTTTAGGCATGCTACCGGAAGAGTGACATCTAGTCAAATACCGCTAGAAGAAAGTTGCATGCATGCAATTTAAGAGCTAGAAGGCGTAGTTCACTTCCTTCGTTTGACCGCGGATCAGTGTGCATGTCGATATCGGTGGACGAGATAACACAGTCGTTGGAATTTTCAGAACTGGAGGTACTATATGTTTACGGATCAGTCTAGATTCCGGCTGACTATGTGTGATGGTAGAATATTGGTATGGAGAGAAATAGGACAGCGATACAATGAACGTGTGATGATCGCATTGAATATCATGGTTTTGTAAGAATGAACTGGCCACCATGTTCGTAGAACAGCTCGCTATATCCTTGCTGGGAATATGGGAAAAATACCTCAGCAATTTATTAATAATTTAATAAGGACCATGCCAAATATAGTGACAGCACTGAGGCAAGCTAGGGGTGGACCCACACGATATTAATTTTCATAAAAGGACTTTATGACCTCCGCATTAAATGATTTAACTTTTTTCAATTTTTTGTGTTTTATTTTAACTGGTTTTTGTTCATAAAAAATTTGTTTATTTTATTTTTTGGTTATGTTGTAACGTGAAAGAATAAAGATTTACTTATTTTATCGAATTTTGATTTATTATTTACCAATGACAAAAGAAAATTACAGATTTTTGTAATATCCATTTTAATTGTTAAGCAGTATACTAGGAGCTAAAAAAACCACACACACAAAATTTTAGATCCTCACAATCCTGGTTATATTTGCTAAAGATATGTAGGTATGGAATCTATACAACGTTTCCTTATGGAAACGTTATTATTTTCATTTGTCCTATTCATAATAAATTGTGGAAGATCTGTTGCTAACAAGTTCTGTACTGGAGTAAGTCTTGACTCTTCTTTTTTTTTAAATTTTTAAAACTGAAGCATGGCTTATTACGGTTATTGCTGACAAACGTCTGGTACTTAATTCAGGATCATTAGCTATTCTTACTAACTCAGCATATTCCTGATTTACTACAGAAACAATTATTACGACAGTGGTATAAATTGTAAGGAGATAAAAGAAAGCCTCTGATAAAAGAGGTAAACTATCTTTTACCACTGTTTAAAGTAACCTAATATGGTCTAAAATTTAGGGTCGGTTGCAAAAATGCTTGTCAAACCTCTGTTACTTAAAAAAGTGTCAACTCTATGTTAAACTCGCAAAGGTTATATCCGGGGTTATATCCCCCTGAGGCGCATACGGCTATTCGAATTTTTAAAAATAATTTAATTAGTCGACAAGAGAGATAAAATTTGATTTTTAGGATACGTTGACATATTTCTTAGAGTGAGTAAGTAGACTAGACGTTGGAAAAAGCAAAATTGTGAATGTTTTGATATTTCAACTTACACCTATGTCCAAAAGTTTGGAATATTTAGAAATAATATATCTACGCCTATGGTTTTTAAAAACTCTTGTTGATATTTATTTTAAAGCGTTTTTAAATCAAAATAATACTAAATTTGATTCGTTTTTGTATTAATTTGGTGATATTTTATTGATTTGGGTGCTTTCACATTATTCCAATTCTTGTTTAAATTTCATTTGAGCTGTTTAAAAATGCCCAGAGACATGATATATTTTAATAGGTCTAGAGTAATTGCTTTGTTACAACAGGGCTTTAGTCAAAATGATATCGGGAATATTGTTAATGTTACTCAGGGTGCTGTATCAAAAATTAAAAAAAAAAATCCAAGACACAAATGATGTGAAGGATCGTCCATGAAGTGGCAGAAGTCTATGTACAACAGCAGCACAAGACCCGCAGATAACATTGTTAACTCGAAGAAATCGACAGGAATCTACAAGTGGCATATCCAGAGAAATTGCTAAACTTGAAGGACTGAATATCTCAAGGCAAACAATTAGACGAAGATTAAATGCAGTAAATTTGTATCGCAGAAGACCTCTACGTGTTCCCAAACTAACCTATCAACAAAAAATTGTACGGTTGCAATGGGCTCAAGAAATGTTACAACATGGTCCTAACGTGATGTTCTCTGATGAATCAAGAATTGGCTTGGTTTCTGATTAGCGAAGAGCGCTAGTTTGGAGGGCCCCAGGACGACAAGCCCGATTAGAAACAGCCCAACCACGTGTTCCATTTGAAGGGGGAGTATTATGGTTTGGAGTGGTATTATGAGGGGTACACGGACGCTTCTCCTGGTTTTGGAGAGAAGAATCACTGTTGCTGTGTACATCGAGGAAGTTTTAAATTCTGTTGTGCGTCTATTCCGGGGGGCGGTAGGTGATATATTTGTGTTTATGCATTATAATGCACCTCCACATCGAACAGCTGCAGTACACAATTTTTGAAGAAGAAGGAATATCCACATTAAGAAGGCCATCAAATTTCTCTAACATGAACGTCATTAAGCATGCCTGGGACATTCTTAAAACATGCATTAAGAAGCGAAACCCTCCCCCAATGACTCTACGATAACTGAAAGATGCTGCTCGTGAAGAATGGGAGAAAATTCCGCAAGCCCAGCTCGACCATTTAATCTATAGCATGCCACATCGCCTACAGTCATGCATACAGGCCCATGGAGGTAATACTGATTATTAATTTTATTTACCTTTTTTTGCTTATTAATTTATTTTAAAAAATTTGTAATACATTGTACATTTTTCACCTCAAAAGAATAATCATTTTTTTTTGTATGTTTATCTGACTTCGAAATCCATTTAGTATTGGTTAGAGTTGTAGCAAAATGATGTTTACTTATATCAAAAAAATGATTTATAAAAATTAATAAAAATATGAAATATTCCATTATTCCACACTGTTAGACATATGTGTATACAGTGTGGGCCACAGAAAACAGTCCACCTCGATCTGGCAGTATTTATTACATTTTAAGAAAATGAGAAAACAGGTCGATTTTTTTCCAAGGGGGACACATTTTTACGATACACACATCTGTCATTTATCAACCCCCTCCCTTCCACTACCCCAACCCCTTATTTTTAAATAGGGAATGTACCATGTACATAACGGTTTTTTTATATTTGCACCGATTTGCAAAAAATTCATTTAAAATTCAACACCTCTTAAAAATGTAACGTAACGCCTATGGTTTGTCATTTTTTCTGTAATATCAGAAGTAAATAAAAACAAACAAATATTGCAATAGCAATAAATTAATTGTAATGTAAGAAAATTAAATAAATTAGAAGTTATAATACATTAAACAATTTACTTAAATTAATATTAAATTATTTAATTAGATGTTCAAAATGGTGTCCATCGACTTCCATACAATTGTAGAGCCGCTGCTCGAAATTACGTCGAACGTCGAAGCATTTGAGGGGTTATTAGGCTGCATTCATGTACTATTCGTCGTCTTAGTTCTTCCAATGAAGAGGGTTCGGTTTTATAAATTTTGGTCTTTAAATAACCCCACAGAAAGAAATCCAGGGGTGTTAAATCGGGGGATCTTGCAGGCCATTCAATAGGGTATCTCCCTCCAATCCATTTACTTCTGATATGGCAGAAAAAATGACAAACCACAGGCGTTACGTTACATTTTTAAGAGGTGTTGTACTTTAAATGAATGAAGACTTTTTTTGCAAAGACCGTGCAAATACAAAAAAAATCGTAAAAGATCGTTATGTCTGAATACTCCATCTAAATACCTTTTTAATGATATGCCGCACATGGTACATTCCCTATTTAAAAATAAGGGGTTGGGGAGGTGGGTTGACAAATGACAGATGTGTGTATCGTAAAAATGTGTCCCCCTTGGAACAAAAATCGACCTGTTTTCTCATTTTCTTAAAATTTAATAAGTACTGCCAAATATCGAGGTGGACTGTTTTCTGTGGTCCACACTGTATATACCTAATTATTGTGGTCTACCATAATCCCTTTAATTAAATCTCAAGTAAGAATGTAAGGTAAAAAAATTATTTATTCTCAATTTAAAGCCATACATGTATAATCTACTTTTTGTTTTGATAAAAAATGTTAAATAACAAACAAATAAAAGTTTTAAACAATAAACTGACCAAATAAATATGAAATTCCTATATATTAACGTTGAAACGCATTATAAAAACTCACAAGGTGACGTCGCGCAGGTTTGACGAGTTTTAAACCGATAAATATACCTTGTGTATAGTTGAATAATGGACTTAATAAAGTTAAACAATATTTAGTGGATTTTTACTCTTCTTAGAGAAAGCGCGGTATTTCGTAAAAACATTTTAATACAAAAAGCCGGTCGTAACTTTAGATTTAATTAATCAGTGATATTACAAGTTACAATAAATAAAAGTGAATACCTTTATATTCGGTGAAATATTAAATCGCTTGGAGAATTATCCAATACTAAGAAATCCACCGGAGGTATCTTGGAAATAAGAGCAGGTAGCAAGAATTTTACAAAATGGGAGAATCTTCATAATTGTGTTTCAATTTGAACCTTTCCAAAGAATTATCATCACAATCACGGTATTTATGACCATATTTTAATTTATGTAGTCCATATTCATTGTTCATTCATTTTATTATGAACATATCACTAGTTTAAAAAAAAATTGGTAAAAGTTCGGTATAGCGGTTTTCGCTATTATAAGAGATTTTTCAAAAATTCTTTTTCAGGGCGTTTCTATAGGTCGATTATGACACAAATCTGTGTGCGCGTTTTCAAAAATTCATTTCTATAATTTATTATTAATAAAAACATACTTACGGGACGGTGGAGTGAATAGGGGTGCTGGGTGGGGACGAAACAGTAGAAATCCAACGTCAAACACAAGAAAACACTAATACACTGCACTCGGTGCACATGAAAAATGTAAATTAATTTTGAAAAATATTAAATTTTTCGAAAAACTATCCCACACATGACAAATCTCGTTCGCCATTATTAATGAAGGATGAAGCAGTGGTATTTTTTGTAGAAATGCATCCTTCTTTATGTTTAGATATGTTCCTTTTTTCTCTACATATTATAATAGGAAGAAGGAATAACTTAATTTTTCATATCAATTTTGTCCTGTATGTTCCTTTTTTTTCAGCTATTAAGACTTTTTCACTCTATTTGGCAACACATTGACAGTTCTATTGCACTCTTCTTTTTTATGTAGTGACAGTCGTGACAGCCATGGCGGTATTATTGTGTTAATTATTATTTATTTTTATTTTTTTAAACAATTTCTTGAACATTTTTGTGAACAGAAAGTGCGTTGTGTACTCTGAAATACTGTTTTTTGGTGTTTAATGTAGGATTTCTATTGTTTCGTCCCCAACCAGCACCCCTATTCACTCCACCGTCCCGTAAGTATGTTTTTATTAATAATAAATTATAGACAAAAATTTTTGAAAACGCGCACACAGATTTGTGTCATAATCTACCTATAGAAACGCCCTGAAAAAGAATTTTTGAAAAATCTCTTATAATAGCGAAAACCGCTATACCGAACTTTTACCAAAAAATTGAATGGGACATTTACTTATAACATTACTTTTTGCAAGGAATATCAGCCAAATAGAGTTAACATATCATTTTATATACGAAAAACAACTGCGACTGTGAGTTGTTTAAAATTGACATTAAAATTTCACAAAAAATTTATTTTTTATTTTCTGTCGATATGTGATTGTTACCTATTTTTACTTTCTTGAGTATTTATTGCAGACATTAATAAACTTAAGAATTGAATAAAACTTGTTTAAATAAATGAAACAAAATTTGTATCAACTTAATAATTTATTTTAAAATATCATGTTATTAAATCTCTTTCAGATAAAGTGTCACATAATATGGGTATATTTAAATAATTAACCATTACAACATGTACTTTTTATGGTTTTTCCTTAGCTGTAAGTTTGATAAATGCACACTTTAGTTTCTTCAAAAAGAAACGTCTTTAAATAGTATAATTACATTTGGAAAAATAAAAGCTAACAAAAAACTTTTGAAAAGTGTAAATCTGTGGTAATTATTACTAGGTGGTGATTGATTGATCTTAGAGCGTTAAGGGTAGCTTAAAATTCAGCTGAAAGGATAGTATTAAATGGGGATAATTGGAAGGTCTGAATAGAAGTAAAAGTAATTACTGATGCTCCGAGATTATTACGTGATTTTGGCAATAGCTATAAATAGATAAATATTCCTTTTACTAAAAAAAACCTTTTTTGACGTAATCATGAATTTTTCGGTTTTATTTGTAAACAAATTTAGGGTGGTCCAGAATTGTGTACATTAGTTAGTGTTAGTAAGTGAGATACGATCCTTTAAAGGGGCGAATTAAAATTCTTATTTTTTTAATAACCTACAAACGGCTTTGACTGCAGAGTTCATATTTCGGAAAAGATTATAAGACATTAGGATAATTGATTTCATGTCATCACCTACCATATCCCATATGAATACAGGGTAGTTTTGGAGGGTGAGGGTTATTGCGTCACATTTTTTTTAATTTTTAATTATTTAAAAAAAAATATGTTAAAAATGTTTTCTTTACACTTTTCTACGCAAAAAAGGTGCTCTTGTAATAATTTGATAGATATCACTGTTTTCGATTTATTTAAACTCGAAGGTATACAGTGCATTTTTTTTAAGTGTGGCCATAGGGATTCACATGGTAAAACTTACACCCCATGTTAACGTATGTTATCTTCGAGAATAAAAACCGAAACTATGGTGTTATAAGTAATTCGAGGTCGTAGAATTCAATTCTGGCCTCAGAAATGCCCTTAAGTGGCCAGAGACGGCTTCAGTCGGATGGTGTAGGGGCCATTTGCAGAGGTTCGGGAAATCGGCCGTCACTTCGCTCCCAAATCCACTGGCAGACTTTTTGAATCTAAAATATAATACTAAAGAAACATTGTAGCCTAATCTGCACCAACTTATAAAAAATATTTTGTTCCCCACGTATCCTAAATGTTGAACTTCGAGAAAAACATAGTCAACTTTGACCGCTTGTACTGACCACCCTGTAGAAAATGTGTTTATGAAAAACTGTGGCTACGTTCTTTGATAGTACCATTCATATTCAATCATCCTTTGGAAGATATTGTAGTCGGTTATGGAATGTTCGAAGTGACACTCTACATTTGAGCCCCTGGACCATCAGGCTAAAACCGTCTATGATTGTTCTAGAGTAATTCTAAAATCAAAATAAATACTACATGTCAAAATACTTAGTCAATGTGCAAGTCGTCGTACTTCTACATGAAATTTTGGTTTTTGCACCAAATTTCTGCATAGTTGATAAATAAATAAAATAAAAAGAATACATATCTAAATAATTTATAATAAAAAATTATGAAACGAAATGCTACTATTGAATCATTAAATAAGACGACAAAATGCACAATGTTTGAACAACTACAATTATTTTTATTTCATTAGTTTTAGCCTTAAAACGTAAAATTATTAAAAGTAATTAAATTTAGCAAAAATCGGAGTAGGCAATGCGAAATTAAAATTGACGTTATATTTCTTGACATTTCATTTATAAGTTCTGTCAAAGCGTTTGTATTTGTTGATATTTGTTTAAAATGTCTGTGTACACAAGTGAAGCACGTGTTGTCCAGCAGAGAAATTGTCCAGAATTTTGCTGCTGCATATCCCGATCGTCCGATTCCAAGCAAAACTACAGTGCTCAGATTTTACAACGAATTTCGTGCTACCGGTTGCTTAAATCATGAGCATAAAAAACGAAATAGAATCTCGTACGTCGTATCAGAAGATTTACGGTTTAATGTCTGTTTGGCGGTTGAGGATGAAGGCACCACCAGTCTTAAAAAGCTGGCAGAAGAATTTCACGTTTCGAGAAGTAGCTGCTTTAAAGCTTTGAAGAGTGAAAAATACAAGTCGTTTAAAGTTAAAAATGTTCAGAAACTGTTGCCCCGTGATTACTTCTCACGAATGGAATTTTGTGAACTTTGGATGGAGAAAATTAATCGAGATAGGAATATTTTAAATAACATTCTGTTTTCTGATGAGAGTTCTTTCACATTAAATGGGACAGTCAACAAACAAAACAGCCGCATTTGGGCAAAGGAAAACCCTTACAGAGTACAAGAAACTCATAGTCAGTGGCCTCAAAAAGTAAACGTTTGGCTCGGGATATTAGGTAATAACTTAGTAGGGCCATTTTTTATAAACGGGAATTTGAATCAAGATAAGTACTTAGATCTGCCTTTGTAACAGAATTTTTAAACGAATCATTTCCTGATAGTTGGATTGGTCAGCATGGACCGTTCAAATGGCCGGCTCGAAGTCCTGATCTAACACCGATGGATTTTTCGATATGGGGATATTTAGCGTCAAAGGTTTACGACCTTGTGAGAGGTCAACCAGAAAGTATAGAGGAGCTAAAGGCACGAATAACGGAAGCTTGTAATTCCATTACAATACGAACATTGCAAAACATTCGAAGGAATTTTCAAGATCGCTTAGGGTATTGTTTAGCAGTCCAAGGAAAGCATTTTGAGCAATTGCTTTGATAATTTATGAAAATTTTTGTCAATTTATTGTGTTAAGTTGTTTTTTCAAATAAATGTTATAATTTTATTTATTAGATAAAAATTATTAGTTCGTTTCACAATCTTTTTTATTATTGCTCTTTTAGATATTTTCTCGTATTTTATTTAGGTTGAAGTATTATTTTGCAGAAAATTGGGCGAAAAACAAACATTCACACTACAAGCTGTCAAAGTTGACTATGTTTTTCTTGAAGTTCCACATTGAGGATACGTGGTGCACAAAATAACTTTTTAGAAGTTGTTGCAGATAAAGCCATGGTGTTCCTTTAGTATTATATTTTAGATTCAAAAAGTCTGCCAGTGGATTTGGGAGCGAAGTGACGGCCGATTTCCCGAACCTCTGCGCAAATGGCCCCTACACCATCCGGCTGAAGCCGTCTCTGGCCACTTAAGGGCATTTCTGAGGCCAGAATTAAATTCTACGACCTCGAATTACTTATAATACCATAGTTTCGGTTTTTATTCTCGAAGATAACATACGTTAACATGGGGTGTAAATTTTACCATGTGAATCCCTATGGCCACACTTAAAAAAAATGCACTGTACATGTTTTTAACTGTAATCATTACATTTCTGCATATGCATCAAGTAGGCTTTGGAATTGACACATGTCTTAGCAATAATAATACAAATTAATGGAAAACTTAAATAATACTTTACATTTAATTAATGGCGAAAAAAATATTTCACAACAACTGTTCAAAATGTCCTCCATTTTGTTGAATACATAATCTAATTCTTTTATTTAGCGAACGTATTAATCCATTTAATGTTACTGGATCGTTTTGTAAATTGGTCAATACTTGTTTAATTTTGTCACTTAATTGATTTACTGTATTAATTGGAGTGTTATACACTTTTGATTTCAAATAACTTCATACTGTAAAGTCGATTGGATTAAGATCACAACTACGAGCAGGCCAATGAATCGGTGCATCCGCACCCCGGCCTATCCACCTATCAGGGAAATAAATCTTCATGTACTTACCTTCTACAAATTCTTGTATAATGTGGTGTAGCACCATCATGCATGCAAAACATGTTTCTTCTTATTTGTAATAGAATATCTTCCAAAATATCATGTAAAATATTGTCTAGAAATTTGTAATACATGTTACCATTTAAATTTCCGGGAAAGATGTGGTATCCTATGAAACTTTGTCCTAAAGTAGCTGCCCAAACGTTTTTATTATATTTAGTTTCTATTAAATAGGGTTAATCCATACGCCGGCTTGATCTTGGGTCTAGCTAGCAATGGAGTGTGTAAAATACAAATGAACTAACCGTTCAAAATATATTTTCAAGTATCCAATTATGGAATAAAACCAACTTAAATTAAAATACAGGAAAAAACCAATATATTTAATGTCACATAAAACTGTCAATATTTATACATACATAGTAACATTTTTCATAGCAACAAAAAAAATAAATATTCAATTTTAACATTCTCCCACCAGAAGTCTTGATCTTGATAAAGAAGACTTAATCTTTATAGCCATATCTATCAACACTTTTAACTTCACGCCCATATCTGGTTTTTACGAAGTTCTTCGGTGTATTTACTACAGGTGACACATCATCTAACTCCTCTTCATTTGATTGTTTCTGTAGATCAGTTTTATTTTCTGGAATGTTATAATTATTTTGTAAATATTCAGATTCTTCATTTTCAAAGACTTCTAATGGATAGAGTCTCTGTACAGGTCTACTAAGAATTCCTTTGGATGACTTTACTTTTACGACACGAATTTTTCCATCTTTTCCGTATATAACCTCTTGAATAATACCCAAAGGCCAATCGATTTTTTTGGAATTTTCATTTTCAATTAAAACAACTTCACCTTTAATTACTGATCTAGTACCTAATCTTTTTTTAGAAAAAACTAATTGTCCTAAATATTCATTCCGAAATCTTTTCCTAATACACTCAATTAAATGTTGTTTTCGTTTCAAATGCTTTTTCAGGGAAATTGATTCAAAATTATCTAAATCAGAAACTTGATTTTTGGTTATATCTTGAATGAACATTGATGGAGTTAATGGTAACAAAATCTTTATTGCTGTCGTAAGTATAAGTTAAAGGTCTAGAATTAATTGTAGCTTCACATTCACAAATTACAGTAGATAACTCTTCATAATTTAAACTAGATTTACCTAACACTTTTCTTAACATTTGTTTTAAAATCCTAATAAGCCTTTCCCAAAATCCACCCCACCATGCAGCGGTAGGTGGACTAAATCTCCAATCAATCTTTTTAATAGAAGAATATTGACGTATGTCATTCCAATCTAAAGAACTTAAAATGTTTTCACAACCCAAAAAATTAGTACCGTTATCTGAATATATTATAGAAGGACGACCTCGCCTTGCTATAAACCTTCTTAAACATTGCAAAAAACTTTCAGTTGAACAACTTGACACAAGCTCTAAATGAACCGCTCTGTATACACTACAAGTAAAAAGACACACCCAAACTTTATTAGAATTTTTAAAAACAAAGGTCTAGATAAATCAATCCTGAGAATTTCAAACGCTCTTGCATTTTTCACCCTATCCTTGGGCAAAACTACATAAACAGTATCAAATTTTTTCGAATCAAATCTGCGACAAACTGTACACTTCAATAAAATTCTCTTTATATTTTTTCTACCCTTAACAATCCAAAAATGTTCCCTTAAAGTACTTAATATTTGAACACCAGCATGGCTATTTTGTAAAAATACTTTTTTAATATCCGAAATAATACCCAATCTCTCAAGACAAAAACGTAATATTATAGAAGGAATTAACTCTAAAAGATTTGAACATTTCTCTAAACACATATTAAGTGATGGAGCATCCTTCATCCAAGCTGAAGCATGAAAAACAGGACGTAACTTTGAAGTTTGACTACTCAGTTTAATAACATGCCTATAATAATGTCCTACTTCAACTCTGCTTATTGTGTCTTCTGAAATTTCCTCAATCACTCCTTCAACCAGCCATTCTTTAAAAACTTCATCGTAATGATTGTAGTACCCATCTTTTTTCAATTTTAACATTAAATTTTTTAAACGCTTTTTAGACAAATCATAGTTGGAAGGTAAAGGCGGATGATCATCAACCCGACACAATCCGACTTCATACCTACCTTCAGCATCAATCTTAATATTATTAACAAATTGTTCCATTATCCTTTGTTCCTTTTCTTTTGTGGTCTTACTCTCTTCTGGAGAAACTATGCTTAAAACATCTAAACACAAATTTTGAATACTGGCATTCATAGACAAAAGCGAAGTAACTACCATGGAATTCGAATAAACATTTCCTAACGGTCGAGGAACTTTTCCCATTAAAACCCAACCAAGAAGAGTTTCCATGGCAACTAAACCACTACTCAATAAAATCCTTCTACCAGTAAACAACCTACCAGCTACATCAGCACCTATTAATATTTCTATAGGTCCATCACTAGTATCATTTATCATTATATTTTTCTCCTGAAGTTCTTTCAACCATAAACCATCTCTTACAGACACAACATTTCTGCATATAAGAGGCTGATCTAAAACATCAAAATTACAAGAATAATTTTGGTATACTAAGTGTAATTTATAAACATTATGATTAGTAACCTCAGACTCATAACCACCAAAAAGTGCATGTATTACAGATTCTACCCCAACTGATTCATAACTCATTTCAGAGACTAAAAAATTACTAATATATGATCGTTGTGAACCAGTGTCAATAATAGCACGTACATGTTTAAATATTGTCCTATTACTTACTTTAACAACTAAAGTTGGCAAAAAAACTCCATCAAATGTATTATTTGAGAGATTATCTACTGTAACATTAAGAGGGGCGTCAAAAATGTGACAGCTGAAAACGGGTGGCAAGCCTGAATTGTACCCAAAATTTCAATCATTTTGTAAACAACAAATCTAAAGAACGCCTTAAAATTACATGTTCAAATTTTAACAGGATGTAGCTTAGACCTTTCTCTAGGAGATAAGGTTTTTTAGTTGAATTTTATATTGTAATAAAAGAAATATTGGCGTTTAAGTGATGGTATGTTTTGAAAAAGTTTGACAATTTGTGATCACGAATTTTAACGCCAGAAGCTTAACTCCTAAAGAAAGTATAGAGAATGCGACTGGCAAAATATGAAGTTAAAAAAAGGTATATTTTTTGAGATTTGTTGCACGCAAAATTTGAACATTGCACCAATCTGTCAATTTAGTTCAACAGTTTTGGTGGCGCTATTTTCAGAGACGTATGTCTATTCTAATTCTCCAAGTCCAAACACAAACTTGACTTAACATAACCTAACCTTATTTCTCGTTTATAACGTCAAAATATATTAATTTTAGTGTTTTGATTTTAAGTATATAATTGTCTATATTAATATTCGTTTATAATTTACCAGAAGTTAAAAAAAATTAATTTCAAAGTATATTTTCACAATTTGCGTTGGTTTTTACATCGTTTATAGCATTATCCAACTGATATGTGCAGTGTTATTGTTGATGGAATTTAGTGTTATGAACCGTTGTTATTTCCTAAATTACTTTTTACTTAAACACAATTGTCTTATTTTAGTCGAATTGGTAAAAATGTGAGTTTTGAGAGACCTGATTTTTCTTTATACTTTTTTTCATCTTTAAGTTACCTAATCATTATCTTATATCTTTATTTGTTAAATAACATAAACCCAACCTAAGGGATTTACATTTATAAATTAAAACCACATATTATGTAAATATTAACAGCTAAGTGTTAAACTGTTTATCTAAATAGACAGGATAATAATGTCCACAAAGTAAGGGTTTCTAAAATATTTATTTACATGTTCAAAATGTATAAATATAATAGATTTCTCTTTAGACAATGTGAAGAATTAAAATTTACAGTCAAATATGTAAAATTTTTATTAAAACAGTTTTACAAATTTGTGTTGGATGCTGGATACTTCTGTTATATCATCCATGGCAATATCATCTTTACATTCAGCATATCCTCAAAACAAAACAAAAAGTTTGCAAAATATAATTGGTTTTTCAAACTTATACTCACAAAGGGTACATATCCCCTTTACCATTGAAAGTTACAAACTTTGTCAGTCTTCTTACTATCAACAAAATATAACCAGTGTAGGCAGTTACTTGAGGTTTTGAGGAAACAGTAGCATATATTTTGAAAACTATTGATTTATTTCTCCAACAATTTAATTATCTAAACATAGATGAAATAACATATATGGTTGCCAGAAAAAGTATATTGCTAAAAATAGTATTTTCAGGACATTTTTGAAATACTTTAGAAAAGTAGTAACCTATTGAATCTTGTAGAAATATTTTGTTTAGCATACTCCACCTAATAAAATACTCAAAAATTAATCAAATAGTTTTGATTTAGAAAAAGATACTAATATTCTTCCTGGTCTATCCTAATATTTAAAGTAGACAAAGGATGGCACAAAGGACGAGTAGCATTAACACTTCTCTGAGATGCCCTAGTAAAGCCTCTTGTATGAACTCAAAAAGGTATAGGTACTCAAAAAGAAGAAAATTCATATATCTAATATGCAAAATACCTATATCAATACACCTTTTAAAACTAAATTTGATATTTAGATCTCAATCATAGATAATAAAATAAATAATACCTACCTATTAATTGTAAAAAAATTAAACCAGTAAATAAACAAATTAAAACTTACCTCTTATCACTTCTGATTACTAGATGGAGAGTGCTTTCAAATGTAAATAAAATATGGATCTTTATAAAATAAATAAGATTTTTTCATTTGTGTGAAAGATACCAGTTAAAAAATTATTACAATCCTATTGGATACATTTTAATTTCAATTGATTGCACAAAGTATGGGGTTGACATTTTTGGAATATAATTAATAGCCATAATTTAATGATACAATTAATTTTATTAAGATATACCCATAACATTAACAATTATGTTTAGTACTTGCAAGAGTATTGTTGGCCAATCGCTGATAGTCAGCTTATCCCACTTCTTTAGGTATCTTGAAAACAGGTGCACAAAGTGTATTTCTATAGATACTAGATTGGTTAGTTATTATCGTAGGTTATTGAAAACATGGAAATATTTTTTTCTTGCACCACATTCTCAAAATAAAAATAAACTATAGGTAAGTTTTATTGTAGGGTGTGCTTTACTTTGTACTCCATTTTTCATTAAATCATGGATCTGGGTGGTAATTTAGGAATGTCCAATACTCTAAAAAATAAATGATATTTATTTATTCAGGCAGTAAATAATTAGCAAGGTACTTACTTGAAGTCATATTGAAGACAGACTAACCTGTTAATGTTTACAAACATTATAGTAACACTTTTGCAATAATCATCAAACGTTTTGGAAAAGTATTTAAATTTTTCCACACAAAATATATTCTAAAAATTTACATCTACTTCAACACCTTCAAATAATACATCCATCAGAAAGTAAATAAAATAATCTCTGATCAAACTATAACCTCGTTTAATTTTGAATTGCTGCCAATCATAGATATTATGCCAATACATTTCAATCTCAATTTTAAAAAAGGTATAATTACATACTTTCCACTTTATTTCAATTTTTCTTTAGACCATGTTGATGTGTGTATATTCAGAAACCGTAATATGTTTTTATTATATTTAATATATTTATTCTAATAAATACCTTAATTAGTAAGGGTTAGTACCAGAGCTGGGTAGTATACGGATACTTTTATGTATCCGAAAGCTGTATCCAGATACTTTTAAATTTTGTACCCGGTATCCGTATCCGTGATACGGATACTGTGCTGATCACCGTTATAATACCTATATTATTATATTATAATGGAGCTTTGTTTTTACCTACAAATCAGTTATAAAGTTTCATAAGTACGTTAGAACCCCTTTGTACCCTGTATTTATAATTATTAGAAGAAATTCTTTTTCGGATTATAATAAAGGACATCCTAATATTTATATTTTTATTTTAGTGTACCTACAAGTACAAATAAGTACACCCCCTAAAAAGTTTGAAAACTCGGCTGGTCCGACGCTGGCCAAATTCAATATCAAAAGCTCAGGCAGTGACACGAAAAAGTTTTTCGTTAGCTCATCAGTAAATGTATTTTTATTATTATATATTACATTAAAAAATACATGTACATCACATAGTTTTAATACTAATAATTTATGTCCTTTTTAAAAAAGTATCCGGATACATTTTGAGTATCCGGTATCCGGATACTTTTTTTCAGTATCCGACCCAACTCTGCTTAGTACAATAAATTTCATTTATTAATTATTTGTTAGGTATGCCGAAATCTTATTTTATTTTATTTTATTTTAAATCCTACAAATAATTAATTTGTTACGCCTATGAAACACAGCTAACTTCCAAAATATATCCAAATAGGATATTGATTAATAAAAATATACAGTTATTTTTCATCTGTTTATGGTTTCAAGGTCAAATGTATGTGTATGTCGTGAAAATATTCAAAGATTTACGAAGCAAAATTCATATTTTCATCTCTGTCTAAGATAAAGAAAGTCAACAAGCTCTAAAAATATTCAAATTTATAATAAAAATACTAATTTGAAACCACTATCGCCATCTACTCTACATTCTTTGTAATTTAAAAATAACCAGATTTTTCACTAAATTCAGGCAGTCTTACCAAATTAGAAACGCCCCTCTTAACAACTTCGTCAAAATTTGATGCTATATTTGCATTTACCAAACTTTCGTGCACACAATTGTAGCATGTCTTTCTTTACATACAGAACAAAAAACTTTAACATGACAATTTTTAGCAATATGTCCAAATTTCAAACATTTATGACAGCGACCTTTATCAGTTAAAAATTTAATTTTTTTATCATGTGACCAGGTTTTAACATCATTACAGTCTTCAGCAATATGATTTTTGTTACAGAAAATACAATAAATATCTTTTTTATTATCAAGAGCTGCTGAAGTAGAAAATTTGAATTTATTTCCATGATCAGAAACTAAAGGTTTCTTTTTAGTACAATCAAAACCAGAAACTGCCAAAGAAATTCGCTCTTCACTTTCTACTTCCCTTCTTAAAAATGTCATAAAAGCATGTAATCGTGATTTTGAACTAGACTCTAAATCATAACTGTTACTGCGTTGCCATGCTCTCAAAATTTCTTCTGATAAACACGATTCTACTAAAGGATAGAGCATGGCTGCATAATTATCGGATGTTACACCTAAAGTTTCTAATGACCGTAATTGAGATTCAATACTATCATATAATTTTGTTAAACTAATTTTTGCATTTAAATTATTAAGAACTAAATTTAACAACTCCCTGACATAAAATTCAATAAGTAAATCTTTACGACCGAACCTAGACTTTAAACTTTCAATTGCCTTTGGGTAATTATCATGAGTAAGTGGATAACTTTCTACTAATTGACGAGCTCTAGACTTTGGTATCGTGGCTTGAATAAGATATTGGAACTTATCTTCTAGAGCGATGTCCTCATCTTCATCAATTCGTTTGAACTGTGACCAAAATGTCAACCAATTCTTAATATCGCCGCCAAATTTGACAAATTCTATTTTGGGTAATTTTAAACTGGTTTTGCTACTTTTAACCGATTCTATGTTATCTGAATTTAGAAACTGATCTACAGAAATTTTAATAAAATTATACTTGCGATTAATATCATCCATAATGTCTACTTCTTGTAAAATTGTTTCTTCGCTGTTAGCTTCATCCAACATATAAGCTATTATCTTATTATGAAAATCAATCAATGAAAACACTTTCTTCTCCAAAATTTCAAGATTACATTTCAAAACTTTCCGATCAGGATTCTGTTGCTTCAAAACACCATCCGTCTCATCATAAATATTTTGGAATGACACACAAATGATTCCAAAATATTTCTTGGTTTTATCCATCTCAGGGGGATCTCGCCGGGGCCTCCAAAAAATGTAAAATACAAATGAACTAACCGTTCAAAATATATTTTCAAGTATCCAATTATGGAATAAAACCAACTTAAATTAAAATACAGGAAAAAACCAATATATTTAATGTCACATAAAACTGTCAATATTTATACATACATAGTAACATTTTTCATAGCAACAAAAAAAATAAATATTCAATTTTAACAGAGTGAGTTCCGAAGACAAAAGTCAGCGAAGGTTTAAATCAGTGAGTGTAATGTATTTTTAAAGAAGTGTTTTGTATTGCATTTCATTGGTTTTTTGGTAGAGGAATAAATAATAGAATTCAAACAGATTTTAGACCTAATTATTGAGCATCTAACACTAACTGAGTTCCCTATGATGACTTTCAAAAGTTTTTAATGAATTAAACCGATTTTGACATGACTTTGAAAATACAGTTAAACCACAGATTATTTATTCGAACAGATAGGAATGTCGGCAAAACATCAAAGGATTTTAGTAACCGTCGTCAATGACCTTGGACCTTTAACTCTGTATTTCTGCGATGTTGACATTTTAAAATATTATCAGAATTTCTGACAAAATTGCAATGTTGACTAGGGGACAATAACAATATCCAGTACCGTATCTAGTTTTTTCGATAAATGTAACAATTTCAATAAAAATAAAATAAAGAAATAAAGGAAGAACACTATAATTTAATACTTAATCTCAATCGATTAGTCAATGTCAATTCCTTTAAGCCGTCACCGTTATTCCGCATGGTTGCCAAAGATATGGTTTGTAAAAAAGGTATATATTTATAGTATGATTTTTATACATTTTTAATTGTAGGTATATTTCTTTTAATGTTTAAAAAAATTATCAAAAACAAGTAATATGCTTATAAAATATTTAGCCTATGATCGTAAATTGAAGGAAAATTACGCAAATTTAATAACCCGTTCTAAATATTTCGCGAAGCAGCCCGAATAAGTTGACATATGATGATGGACATTTAAATGGGTATGTCCACCCATCTCTCTAGCTTTTTACTGTTTTCTATCAAGCTTTCGTACCTGTTTGTATCTAATCTGTGGTTAAACTCTATTTTCTGATAATAAAGCATATAAATTGTTTTAATGGTACAGTAGCCCAATTATTAGATTTATTATTAGGTATATTTTCTTACAGACGGTGTCTTTATTATTTAATAAACATTTTTTCCTAACAAAGATTAAAATTAAAATAAAATTTTCTTTTACTCGTTTTTAATTATATTTGAAAATTGAGCTTTTGAAAATTAAATTAAAATCAACCGAGTCTTGCGACTTATAAAAAGATGTTCGTTTTTATTGTCATCTTAACATCTGAAAAAATTGTGCTTTAAGAATTAAGCTCTGAAGCAAAAACATTTTTATTGTTTATTAAAAAGAAATTGTTTTATTTATTTTTATTTTACAGGGTCTAAGTTACATTTCTGTAATTTCGTAAAATATAGTTCATTGCTGCTTTTCTGTTACCCATCATCATGAGTCTCTATCTAAGGCATCTTCCCACTGAACAATATGTGCAGCCATTATTTCTTGTATTATTCCAATCCACGAGCTTCTCGGTCTTCCTCTTTTCCTTCCGCCAGGTGGTATCCCCTGAAATACACTTTTTGGTCATCGGTTTTCTTGCATTCGGAGTAGGTGTCCAAACCATTTTAATCTTCTTTTTTTTGTTCATGTAATTACGGTTTCATTAGCTTTCATGACTGGTACTGCATCTCCATTTGTTCTTCTCTCTAATCTAATCTTGTACCCCTTCTAAGATAGTCTATTTCTAATGCCATTTCTCTTCGTTTTATATCAGTTCCCAAAGTCTAAAACTCAAAAAGCAGAACTCTTCCGCCATCTTCTCGCATTTCTGTGGAAATGCGAAAACTGTGTAGAATCACCGATCCCTCTAGTGCCAATAGATTTTAGCGCGCAGCATTTTAATGCTATTATGGCACAGTTTGCCAATCTAAACACTGCATAACCTTGTCACTGCTCAGTCTTCAAAAATAGATACTCCGAATTCCACCCCTATAGAAAATACTTTTGCAGAACTGGAGGAACGGAAAAAAGGGGAAAAATATTCTGATAATGGGAATCCCAGAAGATAACAATGAAAACGATGAAAACAAAGCACAAGAAATTTTGAAAAACATTCTGCCCAATAAAAATCATGAAATTTTTTTCCATTTACGATTAGGAAAACCTCGTGACGGTCAAAAGCGCCCCTTAAGAGTAACTTGAAGTGATAAAGCACTTTCAATCCTCAAAAGAAAAGCCGCGCTGCCCCAAAATTCAAATATTTAAGTATACGGGGTTGGGATAAAGTATGGAAACAAGTAAATATCTTTTAAACGAAAAGAACGATATTTATAAAAATTTGCAGGTAAGTGCAATGGAACAAAACGCATCTAATGTACATTTTTTTGATAATAATATACTTCCGGTTTAACCGGAAATGCCATCAACTTCTTTAATTTAAATGGGACACCCTATATATTTTTACAGATTTTGAAAGAGCTTGTTATTTTGAATTCAATCATACTGAGTTAAATGTAAACAAATTTGTAAAAATGAGGAATAACTCACTGTTAGTAGTACAATAGATGTACATTTCATTATTTTAGAATAATGAGAAACAAAATTACTTCAAATGTTCAAAATGCTCGCAGTTTACTTGCTGACAATATGCCATCCTATTAACAAATTCTTGAGTCACTCTTTTCAAGACTTCTCCACGTATTAGTTCACAGATCCGGAGAACGAGCAGGCCACTCTATGAATCCTCTACGTCCAATCCATCGATTTGGAAAATTCGCATCCAGAAAATCCCTAACCCGTCTATCATAGTGGGGAGGTGCTCCATCTTGTTGAAACCAAATATTTTGTGGTAATTGCCCATTCTGTTAAAGTGCAGGAATAATTTCGTTATTTAGTAGATCTAAATACTTGTCACCATTCAAGTTTCCGTCGATAAAAAAGGTGCCTATAAGCTTATTTTCGACAATTCCCATCCAAACATTTAACTTCTGTGGACGCTGGGTATGTGCTTTATGAATCCAATGAGGATTCTTATTTGACCAATACCTGGAGTTATGGCGATTAACTGTTCCATTTAAACAAAAAGTTGCCTCATCGGAAAAAACTATGCTAGAAGCAAAATTTTCGTCGACATTACAGATGTCCATTAGCCGTTCGCAAAATTCCAGCCATCGGTCAAAATCATCGTATGACAATTCTTGAACCAACTGTACCTTATACGGATGATACTTTTCACTTTTTAATATCTTTCCTACAGAACGTCGACTGATATCATGGTTTAGTGCCAAATTTGTGGTGGAAGTTTGAGGTGATTCTTCTAAATCGATTGCAGTATTTTGCTTAACAGTTTCGTTCGTTGCAGTCCGCGGTCTTCCAGGTTTTAGCAAATTTTTTACCATCCCCGTAGTATTAAAACGTTGTAATGTTTTAGTTACTGTTGAGCGTGATATAGGATTTTTCTCCGGATGCAAATTATTAAAAATATGACACACTTCTTCATGAGTTTTAACACGATCACCATAACCGATCATCATTAAAATTTCAATACGCTCTTTTTCACTTAATTGAACCATTCTAAATTGTGCAATTTATTTCCGTCAATTAGAATTTGACACTTGAAGAACAAAAGACGTACTAAACAGTACTTGTTTATTTATTACTATGCATACAAACAACATCAATTAGTTTATCTAAATAGTTTTTTGCTCTAATGCAAAAAACTCAAAGGAGATTGGTTAAAGTGCTATATTCCTCGTTTTTACAAATTTTTATACGCTAAACTCAGTATGTATGAGTTCAAAATAACAAAGCTCTTTCAAGAAGTTGATGGCATTTCCGGTTAAACCAGAAGTATATTATCAAAAAAATGTTCATCAGATGCGTTTTGTTCCATTGCACTTACCTGCAATTTTTCATAAATATCGTTCTTTTTGTTTAAAAGATATTTACTTGTTTCCATACTTTATCCCAACCCCGTATAAAACAAGATATGACACAGTTACAAGTAAACTATCTTAGCGACCTTAGAAATGAACTACACAGCCGCTTAGTAATGGAAGAGAAAGAATTGATAATAAGATATATTAATGGCATACCAGCTTGCATAATCTTCATGATCTCCATATCATAAGCATCTTGAGCCAGAACTATCCAATACGAAATTGGGTGTAAAAAGGTTATCGTCATCAATGGGTATGCCCAATTTTTTCTGCACTTATATGCGATAGATCTACGATTACTCTGTAACTGTAAGAAATAAAAGTGTATTTTGTTTGATTGTTTTCGTCCAAAAAATAATATATATGTGAAAGTGGAAAATGTACAAAAGATATCTCTGTAATGAAATTTTCTGGTTTCTAGCGCCTCTAAGAATGTCACTAAAAGCTTTCGTTTTGAGTAAAATAATAAAAAAGAAATGATGACCACATTAAGTTCCGTTCGAACCAGACGAGTGGAAAATCGTAAGGATTTTCCAATTAAAATTATGGCAAAAGAACGAATTAACGGAAGGAGAAAGAGTCGCCTGCTAAAGCTTCAACTAATTAAGCTTAATTAATAATTAACACTTCTCTGTCGAAACAAAAGAATTTTCTTAAATTTATGTGAAAATTTAGATCTTTTAATAGGAGATAAACCGAGATATTTTTAGGTATATTTAAATAAATTGTAGATTCAGCCATAAAATTGGATCATCATGGAGAAAAAGACTTGGTGAAGTGGACTGTTTGAATTTAATTAAACAATTGTTCAGCGGATTTTAATCTGTTGTAAAGTCTGGATACTTTACAATTGTAACAGATTCTCTGTACCTGAACAAGGCTGTAAATCTGGAGTAAGTCTACGATGTACTGGATAAAGTTATCATTATTCGGTAGTTTCATGCGTATAAGAGAATTTAGTAAGCCGAGTACAGTATGAAAACGGCGTTGTTAAGTTTTTTTAAAAATGATTTCTTAGATTAACAAACTATCTAGTGTAATATTGTACAAAATTTTATTGGTTATTAACAATATTTTTCCATTTATTTATACCATTTGTAGTTGTTTAAGCCAACTGTACACTGGCTCCACTGCTTTCTAGTACTTTTCCATGTAACCATTCCATGTCACGCTCGATCTTCCTTTTGATCTTCGTGATTGTGTTTAAGCTTCTCTTACTTTTTTTTGTTTGTCTTTTATCGTCCATACCAACGAGATGTCCTAATAATCTTAGTTGAAACTTTTCTATTTTTATTAAGAACAGTAAACAACTAAAAGGTTGAATTAACTTTCACTATTTATTCCTAAAATACTTTAAATGTAATGACGGCCGTTTCACTATAGAACTAGCATCGTCAGATTGACATATTGAAGATGAACTTTCAAGTAGTAAGGGTTTGTACAATAAATTTCATCTTCTATTTTTGTTATTATTGGCTCTATTTTCAATTTTTTTACTGTAATGCTTTTCACTCTATCTAATTTTGTTATTCCCTTGACTCTTTTTAAATAAACTGCTCGACAGGAGTTAAGCATATCAGTGTTTTCTTGGGAAAGAATACCTATAGAGGAATCTAAACATGAAAATGATTATTTTTCATGTTAACATAAACTTTATTTTTTTATAACTAAAAAAAAGAATTATAAATAAAAAAATAATTTTTAACAAGAAATTTTAATTTTAAATACAATTTTAGTAGGTAGTATTAGGTATAGGTAGTGTGCATCAATAACAGCTTGGCAATGTCTTTGCAAGCTGTCAATCAGGTTGTTAAGCATTTCTGGAAGAATTTCATTCCAAAGTTGTGGTAAAACGGCCTTAAGCTCAGCCATTGTTTCGACAGCGGGTATGTATTCATCTAGCCTTCGTTGCAATATGTTCCAAGAGTGTTACATACAATTAAGGTCTGGGGATAACGGAGGGAGTTCCATTGGTTTCTATCGCATCAATAACAGCTCTAGCCTTGTGAGGTCTGGCATTATCATCTAAAAAAAGGAAGGCTAGACCGATAGCCGCATGAAATTGTGGTACAATGTTATTATTGACATCCTGCCTATATTGTTCTGCGTTCATGTTTTCATCGCAAATGTAAAGGTCAGTACAACCATTAAAACATATGCCACCCCACGCCATTATTGAACCTCCTCGGAAAGGGTAGACACATTGAACAGGTCGTCGATTTCTAGGTTTCTAGGTAGGGCCCATACTCTAATTCTTCAATTATTTGTAGATCTGGCATACCTGGTTCATTCATTGACCCAATTTAAGTAATCTCTTGCCCACTGTAATATTTGCCGCATGTGCTTTTGGGTAAGTGGAACCCTCCTCAATAGACGTCGAGACCTTAAATGTAGACAATTTAATCGCCTCCTTATTGTTTCAATTAAAACACTGGTTCCTGTAGCATTAAAAAAGCGCCGCGAAAGTTGTCTACACGTGGATAGAGTCTCCCTCAGGGCACTTACTGTAACAAATCTGTCTTCTGCGGGTGTGGTTTTCTTGGGGCCACCAATCCTTGGTCTTTCTAACACAGAACCAGTTTCATTAAATCGATTATTTAATCTACTTATGACACATTGCCATATATTAAACAAATTAGCAACTTCCTGTTGAACACTAGCACTTGCCAATAGCTCGATTTGCTTCTTCGATTGGTAATTTACGTCGCACCATTATATTGAAAAGATATGGACACTACAATATAGCCAAAGACATAATAAACCATAAGTTTTTTCAATTTTGAAAAAATAGCAAAAATTATGTAAATAAACAAAAAATGCATTAAAAAATTGTTATCCTGGATGTATTTCCCTCTGAGATCAGTATAACTGTGCAATGATATAGAAAAACCAAGAAAAAACTATATCATGCTGATCTTTACAATAACTTAATATATTTATGTTACAATAATGTTTTCATTTTATACATAGATAAGACATTGGATACATCCAGGATAATCTCTTAGGGCTGATAACATCTAGGCTTTAATATTGTTATGTCTTATTACTTCCTTACTTGGTCTAGCCTTATCAACATCAAGTACCTAGCTACAAACAAACAAATAGTAACTTCAATATGTCAATCTGACGATGCTAGTTATTAGCGAAACAGCTGTAATTGCATTTTAAAACTTGTTTTTCGAATAAATAGTGGAAGTTTAGTTCAACCGTTCAGTAATTTATTGTTCTTGGTTAGTATTATGTTAATTTTCAATCGTTTTAAACAATTTTATGTTACATAATTTAATTCCGTTACTCTTTTTGCTCCATTGTGGTCAACAATCCTGTAGTTTTACCAATTTTTTTATCACCTTGGTTTCTTCAATGTTTATTTTCTCCTGTATCGTGAGGTCTGACTATTGCTTCTATTTCTATTTTTTCGCTGGATAAATATTAATTCTGATTATAGATTTTCAAGGTTTTCATTAGGTATTTCTTTGCCATCAATTAATATTAATCTCTGCTCATTTTTTATTTGTTTAACTTTTTAGGTTTAATTCCTTCGGCAACATCTGCATTAATGTTATTAAAATCACACAATAATGTTGGTACAAAATTGTTAAATGTAAAAACAAAATTACCTAAATTAAAAAAATCTGGTGTTTACAAAATTAATTGTCCAAAATGTAATGTTGTATATTTATGTTAGTCAAACACAAAGAAATTTTGAAATAAGATTCAATGAACACTTAAGAGCATATAGATTACAACAACCAGACAAGTCAAACTATGCAAAGCACCTTCTTCAACATACACACTCACTCATACACACTAATGACATAATGACGTAATAATATTACACACCTGTGATAAAAAACAAAATTTAGATTTCCTCGAAGAACTTGAAATAAAAAGACATCTAGCAGATCAACAATTTAAAGTAGTGAATGAACAAATAAATCTTGGAAGTTCTCCACTATTAAACTGTTTACTTTGATTGAGTCTTCATTTTATACATAGATAGGACATTATTGTAACATAAATATATTAAGTTATTGTAAAGATCAGCATGATATACTTAGTTTTTTCCTGGTTTTTCCATATCATTGCACAGTTATACTGATCTTAGAGGGAAATACATCCAGGATAATCCCTTAGGGCTAATAACATCTAGGCTTTAATATTGTTATGTCTTATTACTTCCTTACTTGATTTAGCCTTACCTACTTAATCAACATCAAGTACCTAGTTACAAACAAACAAAAATGTAATTTCAATATGTCAATCTGACAATGCTGGTACTTTAGCGAAACAGCTGTAATTGTGATTTTAAACCGAATTTTTCAATTAAACTTTAAGTTGAGTTAAAGCGAAGAGTTTTTTATTATTCTTAGTATTGAAAAATTTGGTTATAAAACAAAAGAAAAACAGTTTTTTATGTCATTACTGTTATATTTGGGGAAGGGTATAAATACTGAAAAAAATCAAATGACGGGGACAATCTAATTTTACATCTGGACAAAGTCACGTCCAATTAAATTAAAAATCACACCTGTTTTAATGGCGGATATGTCATAATTACATCCGTATCAAATGAAGTTTATCCCTACTCTCTTAAAAAGTTGAAAAAAAGTTTAAGTTTATTTATAAAGCTTGTAAATGAAAAATGGTAAATGGAATTAAAGTTGATAATAATAAAAAGTTAATATAATTTCACAATTACCTTTATTTATCAACGTATACCAGGAAAAAACCGAAAACTTCAAGAAACATTGGTTCTTGCGGTTCTTGTCCGCCATTTTATGCAACATAAGGAGAGGGAAATTCATCTCTGATCATCTTAAATCGTCATCACTAACAACGGTATGTGTTTTTCATAAACAGTATTACAAATGATTAATGCATGATTGTTATTTGTAACACTTGTAAATAAATTTGATTTTTCAGGGTTCTATTAAACATATTTTATTAAACATAATTTCACTGCACGAGCTGACGTTTATGTGAATTTCTACAAAAGAGAGAGCACTAGATTATTTTAATACTCAATTTTCATTGGTCTAAACAAAAATCGATATTTCATTTTCCATAATATACAAGTCTTTAAATTCTAGCATAGTCGTAACATTAGTATTTTTTCATTTTTCAATATACTGTAGTTCAATTATTATTAAGAAATAATTTGAAATAAAGTTTTGGGAGAATATTGGAAGCGACTACATGAGAAATAGAGTCTTCATGTAATATAAAATATTTGTGTATAGTATTAAACAAAAATAACCGGGCATATAAATCAAATAAAGCGAATAAACAAACAATATTATTTTAACTTAAATAATAATAATACAATAAATAAAAATTAGAATTTATAATTAAACATTTTATTATTATTATTATATAATAAAATTAAAGAAATTCAATATCATAAAATTAAATAAAAAAAATTACAACCAATTCCTAATAAATAAAAACCAATAAAATTCTCTCACTGTAGAAGATTGCCAGCCACCTAGTCGCTTTAATGATAGCATATCATCTCCTGCATCCACTAATGTAGTGGCTGCCGATCTCCTAAATCAGTGGCCAGTATATTGCTTTGGTTCCGGCAGCTGAAGGTATTGGACAATTTTACGTGGTGTACTACCGATTGTGTTTATCCCCACAACCTATTTTGTACATTTTCCATTTCTGTAATTAACAAATAAAGGAAGTTTCACTCCAGGAGGATGCAAACTCATATACTTGTGACATATGGTATAAAACGTATCTGGTACTACAAATGAACGTCTCGTTTTAGTTTTAGAATGTGGAATATTAATTATAAAAGAATTTCCTGTAATCCTGAAAGTCTTCCACTTTTAAATTTCTAAGTTCTTGTTTACGGCAAGCCCTTTACCTTTGACAACAAATGCCTGTTGTCGGGAGCATCTTTCCGATACGTATCAATTTGTTCTGTAGAAAGTATTTTCGATTTTTTACTTTTAAATCCATCTGATCGCCGTTTCAGTAGGGTGATTAGTTTTGGATTATTTGATATGTTAATGTTATTATTATTGTTTAGTGTAGTTCTCATCGAATAAATAGCCGATGGTGAAGATGGTTTCATAGTTTTTGATAATTCTTCAAAGTACGCAAGGAAGACGTTCTCCGAAAATAATTTTATGTTGTGCTTGTGTCGCCTATCCATAAGTTTTTGATAGGTAATTTCGTATATTTATTTGAATTTTCGCGGTAACAAATTTTGTGTGGCAGCTTGAGCTTCTTCTATCTCCGGCGGAGTGCTCATAATGTCATCATTTTCACTATTAGAAGATATTTTTGTAGATAAAGTTAAGAAAATGTTTATTTGCATACAAAAATTGACAGTGTAAATGACATGACGTTTATTTCCAGAGCATACTATAAGAAAATAAGACTTTTGAGAAATTGTATAATGTTTTGTCGACATTTGGGGGCATTACTTTGATTTAAATGGAATGTCTCTAATAATAAAAGTTTTTTAACGTTTTTTTATTTACTAAAAGTATGTAAATTGGTCAAATAAAGTATTACGTAGATACAAATTTTATTGCAATTTGATTAAACAAGGATATTTAAGTTTTCTTATCTAAACGCACGTGTATGTTATGAGATCTAATTACGCGCATGTTATTATTAAATGTCACTTACAAGCAATGTTTTTGACGTTTACAGACTTGAGCGTAGAAAAACAATAAAACAAACACGAAAGTGGTTTATCTTGTAAATTAGAATAAATTATTTATTTTTATTTTATGGACGCACTGTAAATTTGTTTTCAGAATAATATCCGGAAAATTTATGAAGACATCCACATTATTTGTTATACAGTCTATTTATTCGTTTACAATTACCCACCCAAGTTTATTTTTATTTTATTTTACATTGCCAAACAATCCAAATACTTTAACAATTTTTCAACTGTGTATTATTCTACCAACTGTCTAGTAAATCTATTTTATTATTATTTCACTACCTCTTCGTGCTGCCCTTCTCCAATTATACCGTTCTCGACAAGGTCTATTTGGTTGTTTTGCCTACTTTACGCTTGTTCGAGTTCAACTGTTGAAAATAGAAGATATAAAATCGCTAAAATGCTTCTTTAGAAAGCATAACGATTCCCAGTGGACGCGCCAACTCAAATGATACTTTTCGTCTCTCAAGTCTATCTTGTACATCAGCAGCGCCATACAAACATAACAATCATCCCCTTTTATATTTCAACGAAGATTTTGTTAGGTTAGGTTACTATTTCGTTACTCGGAATAAGGTTAAAAGTTTTCTCAGGTAAAATTTATCGACAAATAATTATTTTTTATTAGAGACATAAAAACAGTTCGTTTAATTATTATAGAACATGTTTATAACAATATAACTTTTCTTAGTTTAATAGGATTATTATAATGTCTGGCTCAGTGATTTACGGCTCTGTTGTATCCCCTTTTTATACGGACAATTTCCATCTACCTAATGGAGTTTTTAGTTGAGCTTTATGAACTATAACCGAACTTTTCGTTAACGCATACTAATTAGACTGAAGTTTGAAAGGAAGAAGAAAAGTGAAGGAGAAAAGTGTCTGCAACATACTTCTTTGATAAAGTTTGTAAACGTTTTTAGAGAATGGAATATATCTTCTAGTGGTATCCTGATAATTAAATTATGGATTCGTTAAATAATTTTTGATTAAAGAAGTTCTTTGATGATTGTCAAAATTTATCTTCTCGTACTGCGTGACAGCTGTGGGCAGATAAAATTTAATTATTTAATGAAATATCACATGAATTAAATTATAGAGTGTGGGCCACAGAAAACAGTCCACCTCGATATTTGGCAGTATTTATTAGATTTTAAGAAAAAGAGAAAACAGGTCGATTTTTATTCCAAGGGGGACACATTTTTACGATACACACATCTGTCATTTGTCAACAACCTCCCTTCCACCACCCCACCCCATATTTTTAAATAGGGAATGTACCATGTGTGGCATATCATTAGAAAGGTATTTAGATGGAGTATTCAGACAAAACGATCTTTTACGAGTTTTTTTGAAATTTGCACCAATTTGCAAAAAAGTCTTAATTCATTTAACATACAACGCCTCTTAAAGTTTTTTATTCAAAATACATTTTCCCATTCACCTACATTTTTAGAAAGTGTGTACAAAGTCTACACTCTTCTAATACATTTTAAATTATTATACTAACCCTTACTCTGTGGAAGTCCATCTTATTAATAATAATAATTGTAACCATGTCATTCCGTTGGGTGTCAATTTGTGATATGATTTACATGTTGAGAGTGAATTTATAAAAATATTTAGTTAACTTTTAAAAATTTCCATTTTACCAAAAGAAAAAAAATGTAATTTACAATAAAACAACCATTAATCTTAATTTCGTCTTTAATTAGTTGTAAAAGATATTTCAATAATTAACAAAATTTATAAATGTTTATCACAGCAAATATTATGTTAGTTAAATACCTCGGCTAGGGGTGAGTAAGTTCATTAGCTCTGACTGTAGTACAATATTTGTTTCTTTAAGAAATTATAAGGGCGCCACTGAAATCTTTTTATTTTTTATGATACTACTGAAGAAAGTTGTTTTAAGCTGAGTGATTTAAATAAGTATCATAAGATGTCAGAAAAAACTGTCTATGAAGATAAAAAAATGATATGAAAATGTACAAACAGATAAAAGATAAATACATTTCCTTGGTGCTAAAATAAATAAAGTTGAGAATAAGTTACAAAAAAAAAAATTAACCGCAAACAGTTCTTTACAACTACTTATTCTAATACAGTTGACGATACGAAAATGATTTTGATATTACGTTTAAGAAATAAAGAAAAACGAGACAGCTGTATTTTCACATCTGCGATCCATTGGTTGATCCAGGAGAGGGCTGGTCCAGTGAAGGGTTGGTCTGATGAACAGTCCACCAATGTAGAACCAATCAGCGGTAATTCGGTAGTAACCCAGTAATGTCTTTGAAATTGGGATTGTCTTTGAAATTGAAATTTGTAATGTCTTTGGTATTTAAATTCCAATGCTGTGTATAACACCAATGACAATAAGAGAATGAATCGTGGTTTACGGTATTGGACTATGCCACATTAAAGATCGTGTATAAAGTTGGAATTACTGACTGGAATTACTGACTGGAATCGTTTATAATAATTAACATGTTAAGAACTCTATACAATAGATGTGTTAGCCATATAATTAATTTAAAAATACTACGTTTTTAGTTAACATATCATGTTACATAATAAACTAAACGTCTGAACAAAACTTCCACTTTTAATTAAAAAAATTAGCTTTTATGATACAATGATAGCTGTTTCGCTACAACGAGCACCTAGTAAATGTTGGTGTGCCTGTGAACTGTCAGCGATTTGATTTTGTTAAGCCTTTGTAAAAGTGTACTTCGAGTAGATATTAAATTTTACAGTGCTTTTAATTGCATTTAATACCCCATTCCTTAATAATTTGGGTAATGTTTCCAGAGTCATTGATTAATTAAAATTCAGCTCGTCTTTGCTCTTCTTGACTGAATTCATTGAACTAAGAAAAGTAAACAACTAAAAGGTTGAACGAAACTTCCACTATTAATTCGCCAAATACGTTTTTAAATTCAATGATAGCTGTTTCGCTAAAAACTAGCATGTCAGATTGACATATTGAAGTTATGTTTTGTTTGTTTGTAGCTAGGTACCTGATGTTGATAGGTAGTTAAGACTAGATCAAGTAAGGAAGTAATAAGACATAACAACATTAAAGCCTAGATCTTTTTAGCCCCAAGGGATTATCCTGGATGTACTTCCCTCTAAGATCAGTATAACTGTGCAATGATATAGAAAGTTACCCTTATATGATTTTGTTATTTACTTTATTTTTGATTGATTTTAAAGCTTAAATGTCATTTTTAATAATTTGACTTTGACTTTTAAATTGGTTTGGTTTTATATCTCTAATAAGATTTGCTATTTGGATTTTTTCATAAATACGTGAGTATTTACTGTGTTATTGTGTTTATTATTATATATATATTATATATTTATTAAGTATTCTGATTCGAATTTCAGGAGTTTTACTGGAGTTTCTTGAAGTTTTTTGGACTTGGGAGCCGCACAATTTTCTGGCTCTTGTAATTTTACCCACTTCTTCCAGTGACAGTTTCATCTTTGTAACCTTTCCAAATAGTAATTGGCATTTTACTCTGTAAAATAGTTATGGTTATTGTCTCTCATATACCAGACATATCTGTCCTCGGAGCGCAGTTTTATATAAGGCAGTAGAAGAAAGTTATTTGGGACTAGATTTAATAAGAAAGTAGAATGGTTAAACACTTAATTCTTAGATTTTTGCCAAGGCAAAAATGTGATAGATAACACAAAATAATAATAAAAATAATTACATAATATTACAGAATAAGACGAAATACCAAAAAGAAGGGTATGGTGTTTGTACTAATGGCCGATGTAAATAAAATTTTTACCATTTAAAGATTATAAATAAAAAATACACTTCTTAAAATTTTAGACTTTAAAACGGCCCAGAACATATTTTTTTTTAATTTTTTAATTGCTCGATATTACAAAGTCACAATGAGTAACTGGCAACATTGCAAAACCAAAACGTTATTTCTGTGTTGCCTAACTGTCTATTTACTTGCTTAGACCCGTCGGCATCAATGCTTGTACCAACTATAGGCATCTTAATAAAAATTTTAGCCAACGATAATAAACTTGGTATGCATCAATATTATAGCAATTTTTTAACAATGTATATGTAGCGATTTGGTTCGTTAACCAACAATGTAGCCACTACACTATAGGTGTTCTGTGAATATATAAATAAATAGTGAGTAAACCTGTGGTGCATTTTGGGAAAGTAAAATGGTGGACATTTTTGAAGTATGATGCTTAATATACTTTAAGTAAATTCAGAGGGTAGATCTATATTTTCTGCAATTTAAATTACTTTTAATGTACTTGCAATGTAAAACGTAATGTTGTACTGTACGAGAAGGGCAGCAAAATATTACTGTCTTTTCAATGACCAATAATACCTATTTATCTACGAGTAGCACATTAATTTAATAAACACACACATCACATGCATTAATAATATCCAGCACATTGAGGTTATGAAACGTCTATTGAATTTAGTAACCTGCCAAATATGGGCTATCTGAAACAAAGGTTGGATTTAACCACTGTTTGGGTTAAGGCTGTTAGTGCATACGGACCGTGTCCATATCACCATCTTTGTGTGGGATGTCACGTAGCTGCCACGTCAAAAATTTATATAACTAATTTAGATTTTAATAAATGTCAAGCAATTTCTTATATTCTTACATTTTCAGTTAAATATTACTAAATATTCGAGCCTTTTAGACACACATAGTTGGATTAAATTAATTTGTAATCTATTTTTTGTACATCTTCTGCCAGTCGAAGAGTTCTTTCTTGCATTAAATAGTTTTTTTAACAATTCTCCTATACGTTAAATATATAAATTATTTTTTTAAACAATAAAAATAAATTTTATGTCCATATCTTGACATTAAAAATAAATCTCTGTTCTTTCCTCTCAGATTTTTTAGTTTTTTAAATTTTTTTTTTTCGGTTTAGCCCAAAACAGCCATTTAAAACGATAACCTCATTATATTAAGCAAATTACTTTTAAAGGTTTGAACAGTACACCTAAAAAAACCAATAGTGAAATCCTTACTAACTCTATTGCAAAGAACTAAGAAGTTACTGATGTAAAAAGTTGCACTTCTGGGACGAAGATCCTAACACGGAACAGCCCCGATAGAATATACTCACTAAATACCATTTAGAATTTTGAAAATATATATTTTAGAAATAGCTCTTTTATTTTCCAACTATTCTTTTGACGATAATGAATGGTTATGTTCACATGTTTGCATTATTTCTAGCCTATATAGAAAACTAACTATTAAAAAAGGAATAAACTGATAATAAGAAAATTAAAATTATTCAATTTTCTAATGGTAGTCCTTAGAATTTTATCTAAAAGTTCAAAATATAAGTTTGATTAAATTATTTTAGTCTTTAGTTGTTAGTGTGTTATTAAACTGTATTAATGTTTTGGCATGTTGTCTTGCTAGAGCACGTACACATTTTCTTCTTGTGAAGACTATTTTTTGTTTCATTACGAAGGCGATTACAAAATAGTATATTACATAACAAGTGTGGAAAGTGAAATATTACACACGAGTAGTTTAGCACGAGCCGCGTAGCAGCGGAAACGTAAAGAGTGCTAGAAATACAGTTTCCAACTAGTGATGTACACGATTTTTCCTACTACCCCAATCTATTTTATAATTATGAATGTTTTAACTTAATTTATTTTGTTTCTAGTTAGTATTTAAACGAGTTTAAATATTGCATGACAACATCAAAATTATTTTCCAGATAAATGACATTTTTTCGTGGGCTCCATAAAATGAAAAGTAAAATGGTGATTGGAACAGTTGGTGAAATTGATTGGAACTTGAAAAACGCTATTTGTTAATAATGTGTTTTGAACATTTTCATTTACGCTTAACTCTTTTAATTCTCATTTTTTTGTTGTTTCTGTTAAATGAATTTACCTTGGAACTAAAAGCGTACCTACGTGTATATTTGGTTGTATAAATAGTTAACCTAATGCAATTTTTTTATAAAAGTAATAACTTGACATTTATTTTACCAATAATAATATTTCTTGATCAAATTGATTAAGCCAAAGTAATTTATTCACAAAAATCAATATTTTTTTATTTATTAATCTTGCTGAAATTATTACAACATGTGCGATATAAAAAAATATTACATTAGTGTGATATTGCATCTTCTTTTCTTATTTTTTCGAACGCGTATGATATTACTCATTTTCGAAGTGTCAAAACTGTGTGATAGGTGGAATAGGAAAATAATATTACAAACAGCAAATGCTTTTGCATGATTTGGACCCTAAATTTAATTGAACTCTTCTTCAGAAAAATGTTTAAAGGTATACGAACATTATTTAAATATATGGAAAAAAATATTAGCCATAATATTCTTAAGACTAACAGAAAAGCTATTTTACAAACACTTACTTGGTTGAAGTCAATCATATTAGGAACACTTGTACAATTGAACTGTTTAACAAATTACAATTTTATAAAAAAAAATCATTTTTTTACATTTTGCACTCATAAAAATCTTCATTATAAAACGCATTTGCGTATCGTAATGTAACTTTTACGCACGCAAATTTTTGTTTTCAATGGTTGGCGACATATCTAATGACAAGACTATTGACAATGACATTTGTGGCTAATTGCGATTGTTCTTTAAGAATGTATCATTTGTGAATATTAATATCATCTTTTATTTATATAATATATTATTATTGGTGTATTAATCATTTTAAAATATTTGAAAACATTAACATTACATAATTTAAATGTCAAAAACTGTCAAATGTTATAAATTATACAATGCTACCGACATAATTTTTAAAATCAAAATTTTCGTAATTACATATAAATAATAAATTAATTTAAAAAATGATAAAATCGCAAAATATAAAAAATATTATAAACAACTTATTTCATATGGCTGTTGTGACACTCGTTCTTTAAAAAACTCATAACATAATTCCATATGAAATGCGTTGTTTAATATACTATTTGATGCCAGCTGTTTTAAAAAATTATATCACCCTCAGATTGATGCATTGAAGTTTTTTCAAGGATTGTTAGTTGAATAGTCTAAATATTTCAAGTAATTAATTATTTCCTGCTTTTCGGAATTCATATTCCTTAAAAAATAATATATTCATCTCACTTGATCGTGACAGTTAGCGACAACTGTCATCGGTATGTTCGATATATATTGAGATAGATCGCAATTGTCGGCCCTAAGATCAACTAATCCAGGTGACCAGGATTTTTTTTGAAAGAAAAGGTTGATTGTCAATATAGGATTAAAAATGTCAGATTATTAATATTTTTGGAGAGAATTGTCAGATTGTTATTTAAAAAGATTAACTCATTAATTAAATATTTATGATGGTGTAAGGAGTATTATTTCTCAAAGAAAGAACAGTAATTGTTCATAACAAGAGAAGAATATAAATAATTCTAAAGTTTTATAAGTAAATATAGGAAAATATTCCATAGGGTAATTTCGAAATTAAAATTCCGTTTGGCGACAACAAAGTAGAAAAACCATTAGAAATTCTAAATTAAATACCAGAGAGGAGACAGTAGTCCAAGCCGTGTACAAAAGAATACCCAAAGGAGGGAAATAAAGTGAAGATAGAAGGAAGCGACCGCTAGTAAAGAAAGCATTCCAATAAACTCAAGAAGATAAATAATAGTGAATTATGTATATTATTATATTTGTTTTAGGTAACCTTTAACTGAGTCCACCCTGAGATTGTATTTAGTTTGATAGTGGGGTCGACGAGTGCGCATATTCGACGGCCCATATCAATATATCTCTTATATATGGATAGAAAAACGAGAGTATGTTGAATATAAAAAGGGAAAAGAGAGGTTTTTTGACAGTTAGTTTCGCTCTTGTCAAGACATAGGTAAAAATTTCTTTCCCACAATCTCATCACGAGAAAAATAGTTATAAATTCTATATCGACACCATTTTTAGTGCAACGACAGTTATAAAGCTCTAAGTATACACCATTTCCTGGAGAGTAAGAATAATTCAGTAAATTTGTACTGTGAAGTGACCCTAGTAGGAAAGTTTTGGGGTAGTTCTGATTTTTTCATTCCATATGTGTTTTGGGGTGCTAAATCTGAATCTGAGGTTTGCGGACAAAATTTCGTGACGCAACATTTAAAAAAAACAGAAAAAACAGATTTTTTTTGCTTTTTTCCGGTTTTTTGCTTAAAACTCGAAAACTATTAACTTTTGGTAAATGGTCTGTTTACAGAAATTAAAGTACTTGAAATTCTCTACAAATGGCATTATTTAGTTTTTTTTCAGACGAATCATTCGGTTTCTAGTGCGAGTTGAAAATTGTAAATTTTTAGCAGTTCATGCAAAACCCACTTTTTAGATTTGTATTGAAAGGTTTTTAGTTAATTTTACCTAGTATTTAAGTTAATTAAAATAAAGACCGAGTCACACGAACAATTCACGTTTTGACTTATTATTTTGGTTGTTAAACAAATATTATAGCTAGATTGCAGAAAAGCAAAATAACTCAGACCCTAATTCAAGTCAAGATGAGATTGCCACAGCAGGTAACATGTTTCTCACGGCTCTATATGGAAAAAAAGAGACAAAACTAAACGATTTAAGATGCAAACAATACGTATCTTCATCATTCAAAAATAAGACCAACATTTCCTCATTGTCCCCAACTGAAGCTGCTGCACGGGAACATTCACTGACAGTTTACTATCAGGTGCAGGCAATGGTTATCCGGTCAAGCCACACCTAACGTGCAACAAAAAGACCCAAGTGAGTGGGGATGGAAAAAAACTAGTAGTGGTCTCGTGCCAGTACCAACTACTTTAGACCCTGCACCAAACTCAATACTCCGGTACATTTCATGTTAATGTAAAAAGGGCTGTCAACGCAATTGTGGATGCAGGAAGGCGGGACTCCATTGTTCCCCAATATGCACATCATGCGAAGGACTGTGTAATAATGTTGAGCCACCAGAAGACAGCTCTGACATAGACGTAGAAGAAACTGAAGAAAGAGAGAGAGGTATGTTGGATCTCACAAGTTATTTTGTATTCATTCATCCCTCCTTGATATATGATATGTGTCTCACCTCTTTTTATTTTCCAGGAGAACAACTCCCGACCCTGACGATGGAGAAATCAGACCCTGAGCCAGGACCCGATGCCATCGAAGAACCTCAGTACGATGCGGAAGGTATGTTTAATCTCACAATCTATTTTGCAATTTTATCTCTTCTTGAAAAATGACTTAACTTTACACTTTTATTTTCAGAACAAGCAGAACCAGAACTCATCGTTATCGAAGAACCTCAGCCAGGGCCTTCCAAAAGATACCTACTGAATTTGCATGATTTTTGCCTTTTTTCTTTTAATTAACTTGTGTGGAAAACCATGTGACATTTATCAAATGACAGCATCCATAAAAATTAAATATTGAAATGTAAAAAGTGGGTTTTGCATAAACTGCTAAAAATTTACAATTTTCAACTCGCACTAGAAACCGAACGATTCGTCTGAAAAAAAAACTAAATACTGCTATTTGTAGAGAATTTCAAGTACTTTAATTTCTGTAAACAGAACATTTACCAAAAGTTAATAGTTATCGAGTTTTAAGCAAAAAAACCGGAAAAAAGCAAAAAAAACGGTTTTTTCTGGTTTTTTTAATGTTGCGTCACGAAATTTTGTCCACAAACCTCAGATTGGAATTTATCACCCCAAAACATATATGAAATGAAAAAATCAGAACTACCCCAAAACTTTCCTAGCAAAAATACAATTTAACTGAATTAGAAAAGCAGGCCAGGTTTTAGAAAAGCCAGAAATATTGTGCAATTTAAATTTCGTTACAGCAAGTAGCTGGTAGGGATTGCATGTTGTGGCATTACAACCCACTGCTTGTAATAATAATAGATTCTCTTTACTAAATTAAGTATTATTTCACCCTATTTCCATTGGAGTTTGATCAGGATAAAAGAACTTCACTATAGTCTACTGTCTTGAACAGCAGCGCGTTTGTTCAAGGTGTCGCTGCGCACATTGGTAAAGCGTGGCTCTAAAGTGGATGAACCCAAAATATTAATCCACCTGCATTCAGCCCTGCTCCGACTTCCTCTGTCTATTTTTGGCTTGGGTGTCTTAGGATACTCATCCAGTAAAGTCGCACTATCACACAACTACGTTTATATAATGAGATTAAGTTACATTATAATTACAGTGGTATGAAGTTAAATGAATTATACATGGTGTGCAATAAAAGGAAAAGTTATTCCCACCTAAAGCCCTTTTGTAATTATCAATTATTCATTACAAGTTTTAGTCAATTTTTTAGGATCCTAAATTCAGGACCATAAACATTGAAACAATAAAATCAAATGTATGCAATGTTCAAAATTTTAATAGGCGGGAGCCTCCTTAACTTTTAAACGGTGTTTAGCTAAGTTACTTTATGTGTACTGTGCTATTGTTAATGCTATTATTTTTAACTTTACAGTGAACTATAAACATGGATGCTGAATTTTTATTACTAACAGCAGCAGCTGTTATAAATATAGCGATAAATAATATTGCAAGAAAGAGAAAAGCTATAAACAAGAGCAGAGTAATACTAAAACCTTGGTTAAATAGAAGGAGTGAAAAAGGCTTGGGTACCCTTAAATTGCTCAATGAAGAACTGAATGAATACTAATTACTTTTTGGTTGAGACTGTTAAAAATTAAATAATACAGTATTCTGAAGCAAAAAAGTATAAAAAGTTGATATATTTCTTTAAACCGTTTGCAGAATATTTTATTTTATAATATACATGTTTCTGTTCAAGCTTAACGAAGAATATACGTAATATACACTGCTCAACAATTGAAGTGCATATTACCAAAATCCATAATTTTTCTTTTGGCATTGGTCAACAATAAATCAAAATTCGAAAAAAAAAGTTAATTTTTATTCTTTCACGTTACAAAAAAGTTACAATAAAACAAAAAAAATTGAAAAATGTACACTTGTACTTTACAGTACTCTTCAATTCTCCCAATGTTGTATAAAATAATAAGTGAATCAACATAAACTAAGTTTTTGTTCTAGTTTTTGAAGATTGACATTAATTGTACAATGTATTAATGGAGTTGTTGATGGATTTACAGTGTTTTCTGTAATCGCCGAAGATGTGTGGCTGTGATGTAGCACTTCAACAAAAGTTTTGCCCCTTTGGATCATTCTAGCAATCTTGTTTTTGCCTTCAATCGATTCTTCTATATACTTTTTTGCAAATGAAGAACTCTTCCATACACCGTGCTGTTTTAGAACTTTAAGGTCAGCTCCAGCATTGGCCAACAAAGTTGAGGATGTCCTCCTGAAGCAATGACCTGTATACTTTGAGACAGACATTTTCCTTGTCTATAACCCAACGAAAAAGCTTTCAGAGAGACGTGTTGCCGTAAACACATCCGAATAGTGAACCTCATCACTGTTAATCACAGTGAAAGCTAGTCGAATATGCGTTTTTGTCTGGTTAATTTTAACTACTAGCTGAGTACCCGTATCCTCCACATGCTATCACTTTGAGTAATAGATATTCTTTATCTGAAGCGACCCTCATGAAGCTTTCAATTTGTCCCTTGGTCAGCACCTTCGACTGGTTTGGCTGATGGTCTACATTTTGTTTTTTTCAAAAAAGCTATTAACTTTGGGAAACTTGATATGTTGACATTCTCATTAACCATAATCATTGATTTTACCATCGAGTATTTGGACCGTAATGAAAAAGGGTTGAATGTTTTTGACTGAAAATTATAACTGTTGAAAACAATATTATTTTAAAAAACTGTTCTTACCACATCCAAAAAGTAAGCCAACATCACATTTTCATCAGCACTACTTTTCAAATTGTGTTGTTCACGCCAGTTGCAAAACAACGCATATTCTTTTTTACATCTTTTCGCAGACTTAACTGGAATTATTTGCTCTATCGCTTTCGCAGTTTTCTCAGCAATTTCATCTAGTTTCATATTCATTTTCTCCGCAGATATTTCGTATATGCAGAAACATTTAATATGTCTGCCTTTATTTAATTATCAATTATTCATTACAAGTTTTAGTCAATTTTTTAGGATCCTAAATTCAGGACCATAAACATTGAAACAATAAAATCAAATGTATGCAATGTTCAAAATTTTAATAGGCGGGAGCCTCCTTAACTTTTAAACGGTGTTTAGCTAAGTTACTTTATGTGTACTGTGCTATTGTTAATGCTATTATTTTTAACTTTACAGTGAACTATAAACATGGATGCTGAATTTTTATTACTAACAGCAGCAGCTGTTATAAATATAGCGATAAATAATATTGCAAGAAAGAGAAAAGCTATAAACAAGAGCAGAGTAATACTAAAACCTTGGTTAAATAGAAGGAGTGAAAAAGGCTTGGGTACCCTTAAAATGCTCAATGAAGAACTGGCAGTACAAGATCCAGATTCTATTTGTAATACCTAGGACTCTTCTTTTTGTCTAGGACACCGTATCACCACAAATGAAAATGAACCGCTTATGCTTATATACTCACCAGTAACAAATAACGAAATCACTTTCTATTCTATTCAAACAACAATAACTAAAGTAGAGGTTATGTTATGTTACAGAATCAGTTATACCAATTTCTGCAAAAATAAACAACATTGAAGTACAAATTACCCTATATTTTTGCTCTAATCTGTCAATTAATTGATAGAAAATAGGAACGGTTCTATAAATATATCACGTTAATTAAAATTGAAGAGAAACAGGACAAGTTTTGATGATTTGAAAATCGACAAAAAAATGAACACCAAATGTGTATGTATTTATCAATTACTTAGGATCCTAAAAAATTGACTAAAACTTATAATTAATCATTGATAATTACAAGCGGGCTTAATATGGTAAAAATATGGTCAAGTAGTTCACCTTCCCAAACTTCCAGTCAATCCACTCACTCATACTCCTAATTGCCATTCTTAAACAACTTCGTACTCCTCCCACCTTCTCACCATTTCTTCCTTCATCCAATCCTGAACTTCTTCTCTTGTCGCAGTCCTAAGGGTACGACCTCGACATTTTACATCTTATTTGGAATAAATTTTATAATGCATTTAATTCTGATGAAGCTACAAACATTTCTTTTAACATCCCACCTAATATTTCACCTGAAAGAGTAAGAAACCATTAGATTATTAATAGAGGTTTAATAAAATATGTAAGCACTAAACAAAACATGTACAAAATAAAATCTATTAGGTTATAACCAAAAAAAAATGTTCTTTGTAACAAAACTAATTAAACAAAGCTATAATATTACTAACAACAAACAGAATTTCATAATAGTAGTAATTATTTCTGTGGGAAATGAATTCACAGTAAAACAGAAAGTAGAATATGACATTAAAAATGTTTTCACAATTTTAAAATAATTCATCTCCAATGAAAAGGAGTTAGTTAAACCCAAAAAAAAAATCATTAAACTTTTTTCTCCCTCGTACAGTATTGGCAAAGTCTTCAACGAAAAGCAGTTGTAGACATATAGTTTATCATACCTCATAGTTCCAAAATTCAAAGTGAACTATAGTTGTCATTATCCTGATTTGTTTTGACATTGTTAATAAAAATAGTAACTTTTAGAACTTTCTAAAAAAATTATTAACTTTATTCAACAAGTATCTGGCGGAAGTTTTTCTGCAAAGACAAACTTTCATCTAATTAGTATCCAGTTATAAAGTTGTAGTTTGTGAAGCTCGACTAGAAACTCTATTAGGTAAATGGAAATGGTGAAAATAGAATTATAATATGAGCGTAAGTTTATTTAATAGAAATATCGATCAAAGTTAGTTCTATGCACAACCGTCGTTTTGAATATTACTTAGACTATTTCACGCACTTATCAAATGAATTAATCAGCAGTTCAGGTCAAGTTCGGATTATTGATAAAACCTCTTAATCTTGATTTTTTGATTCACACAATCGAGGTGCTAAGTTTTCGTTAGACCAACCTGTATTTGGAAAACAAATCTAAACTATTGGAAAGTTGTTCGTTAATAAATCATCCCCTCTAAAAAAATTACTTTTCAATGTAGATTTTACTTTTCCACATACAAACTGACCACAGGTATCCTCATTAGACACTGTCTAACGAATCGTCTGGACAGTCAGAACTATTATTTTTGCAAAAGTGCTAAGGAAATAGCAGATCCCATGCTGTGGAATGTGTACAATAGTTCTGCAAAAGTTTCATATTCCTAAAATAAAGTGCTTGTACTTCCAATGAAATTAGGGAATATGTTCCCCAAAAATCTGCTTAGCTTCGCTAAAAGCATTGGCATTCAAGAGTTGAACTAGGCACAAAGATCTCAAAAAGTTGAGGTGCAGAGAGACCTGACTAATTTGTACGATCTAATACATTTTAAATTTCATTCGTAGATCGAACATTGATCCGAAAACTATGTATAATGCAATTTAAAGTTTTAACATCTAGAATTTAACAGATTAGCATCTACATTTTAATTCGTTAGTGTTTTGGCTTTATATTCATTTATAAAGTATTCCATAATTTTATAGTTACAGACTGACCTGAAAATAATGATATAAAATCTCTCTACTTTTATTTTCTAGGTACATAAATTCTTTTTTATATTTTGCACTTATAAAAATCTTCATTATAAAACGCATTTGCGTATCGTAATGTAACTTTTACGCACGCAAATTTTTGTTTTAAATGGTTGGCGACATGAGTGAAGTTTCTAAAGGCAAGACTATTGACAATGACATTTGTGGCTAATAGCAATTTATTAATTTTATATTGTTCTTTAAGAAAGTATCTGTGAATATGAATATAATATTTTACTTATATAATATATTATTATTGGTATATTATTCTTTTTAAAATATTTTAAAACATTAACATTTGATAATTTAAATGTCACAACTGTCAAATTTTATAAATTACACAGTGCTGCCGACATACTTTTTAAAATAAAAATTTTCGTAATTACAAAAAAATAAAAAATTAATTTAAAATTGGTAAAAAGGGCAAAATATAAAAAATATTATAAACAACTTATTTCATATGGCTGTTGTGACACTCGTTCTTTAAAAAACTCATCGCTTCGCGATTCGTTTTTTAAACTTGAACTCGTGTCATAACAGAATTCCATATGAAATGCGTTGTTTAATATACTATATTAAGTTACACTCTTGTTTTTTTTAAACAGCGGGTCGTTGTAGATAAAACCTAGTTACCTATATTGCCGTTGAAATGTTGTATGAATACTAATTATTTTTTGGTTGAGACTGTTAAAAATTAAATAATACAGTATTCTGAAGCAAAAAAGTATAAAAAGTTGATATATTTCTTTAAACCGTTTGCAGAATATTTTATTTTATAATATACATGTTTCTGTTCAAGCTTAACGAAGAATATACGTAATATACACTGCTCAACAATTGAAGTGCATATTACCAAAATCCATAATTTTTCTTTTGGCATTGGTCAACAATAAATCAAAATTCGAAAAAAAAAGTTAATTTTTATTCTTTCACGTTACAAAAAAGTTACAATAAAACAAAAAAAAAATTGAAAAATGTACACTTGTACTTTACAGTACTCTTCAATTCTCCCAATGTTGTTTAAAATAATAAGTGAATCAACATAAACTAAGTTTTTGTTCTAGTTTTTGAAGATTGACATTAATTGTACAACTGCTGTTGCCAGCAATATGTATTAATGGAGTTGTTGATGGATTTACAGTGTTTTCTGTAATCGCCGAAGATGTGTGGCTGTGATGTAGCACTTCAACAAAAGTTTTGCCCCTTTGGATCATTCTAGCAATCTTGTTTTTGCCTTCAATCGATTCTTCTATATACTTTTTTGCAAATGAAGAACTCTTCCATACACCGTGCTGTTTTAGAACTTTAAGGTCAGCTCCAGCATTGGCCAACAAAGTTGAGGATGTCCTCCTGAAGCAATGACCTGTATACTTTGAGACAGACATTTTCCTTGTCTATAACCCAACGAAAAAGCTTTCAGAGAGACGTGTTGCCGTAAACACATCCGAATAGTGAACCTCATCACTGTTAATCACAGAGAAAGCTAGTCGAATATGCGTTTTTGTCTGGTTAATTTTAACTACTAGCTGAGTACCCGTATCCTCCACATGCTATCACTTTGAGTAATTTGAGATATTCTTTATCTGAAGCGACCCTCATGAAGCTTTCAATTTTTCCCTTGGTCAGCACCTTCGACTGGTTTGGCTGATGGTCTACATTTTGTTTTTTTCAAAAAAGCTATTAACTTTGGGAAACTTGATATCGCTGCTTATCAAGAAAAGTGACATATTAACGAAAAGTTAGTTTTTCAGTAGAGCGATTTAAAGTTTGGCTAGGAAAGAAATATCAAATATATGAAAAACGGAATGTCCAAGCAAATATTTTTTTTTCTAATTGGGATGTAAATATTTATCATAAATGAATATGTGAGTGGGAAATTATTGAAATTAGATGAAAATTGCTGTATTTTTGAGTTTGAACGAAAATATGCCACTCTTCTTAAATGGATACAACCAGAATTTTCAATGTGTCCATAATTTTAATATTAGTAGTAACAATAAAAAGACAGTTTTTTTATATTTATTTATTTATTAAAATACAAAAAAAGAATACAAAATACATATTTTTCAGAACCATCTATAAACAATCTTTAAATTAAATCCCACTACACATTGCAAAAATCCTGTGGTTTCGAAACTTAAATCTTATTTTAATGCATTTGAAGAGAGACAATTCTCTACATAATCCCTATGCAGATCTGCAATGGTTTTGCCTCCGTCGATAAACTGTCTGCTATTATCTGCCCAGCAATAATGACCATCGATTCTTGGAATGGAGTCTATGTGATGACGAATTTCATTTTTTATGGAATCATCTATTTTTTTATGATTACTGTGCTTGCCACGCATATCTAGGGGGAGAATTCGACCAGCTGAGTTGTTTCTCTTTTTCAAAACTGTACGAATAGGACGATCAGATATCCCTAATGTGGCCCTAAAGAAAGGTTTACAGAAGTTTCGTGTTGTCTCCTGAAGAGTAGAATGCATTTTTATTTGACCGATTATCTTTATAGTTATATGGAGATTTTGGTTCAACTTGGGTTATGTTTACCGATAAAAAATCTCGCTGTCTTTGGAGATCAGCTAGATTCCAATAAGCTGTGAATATATCATTCCTTTGATGTTCTGTTATTAGACTAAAGCACTTGAATTTGCATTTGTCTGTACAAGGTGGGTTAATTTTTCGCTCTGGCATTAGGGCTTTGTTTATCTTTGAGTTGGATATATAGGCTTTCCCAGAATTCCTCAAACATTTAGCAGTTTCTTTTATTGACTTGAGAGGATTAGCTTTCCTTTTACGTCCTCGTTTTTTGGTTTCTATAGATTCTTCGTCTGAACTTGTTTCAATGTCATATTTGGATTTGGTTATCTTGTTTTGATTATTCAATTCTGTGTTTGGAGGGGAACATGCTGAACTGCCAGTAGAGGAACTGCTACCGGAGGTAGATGAAGAACTGCTTGATTGTTTGTAAGGTGGATCCTCCACGCTATCGTCTGAGGAGAAGTCGCCTTATAGATCAAGGTTCGCATCCCTGTCTTGTTTACTCAGTTTGTCTTCCATAACTAGAAGACAATACTTAAATAACATTTAATATCGTAATTAAATAACTATTTTATTACCATGTAGTAAGATAGAATTTGTATTAGAGTAATTTGGACTTTGAACTACTTTGACATTATCATCAGCTGATAAAGTTTTTCCTATATCTAAAAAAAAAGATATTGAACTATTAAAGTATTTTGGAGTAGATGTAATATCATAGACAGAAATAATAACAGGATTTTGCATAAAAAACTAGGAAGCTTATTTAGTCAATAACGGCACATTTCCTATAATACTCAAGATCAATGCAATAATGTGATTCGTTATAAGAGGAATACTGACACATCATACAATGTGACGTTTTTATCGTAAAACCTTAAATCAATTTTTACAACATCTATCAAGAAAAACGGCATTTTCAGAATATGACATTGTTTTAGATAAATATTCCTGGAAAGTATTTAAGAATTTATGTACTATTTTATAATGTGACACTATTTTACAATAAACACGTCTATAACTCACTTACCGTATACGAAATAACGACACTTAAGAGAATATGTCACTAATACAGAAAATAGTCGTACAGTAGTGTTCAAAAGACGGTGTACCATTGAATATGAGACATTGTTCACGATAAAAACAACCGAAATGGATTATGCGGAATAATGTCACTAACGCCATCTCTTGGAAAGTTTTAGAAATAACACTATAAGTCATTGTTCCTAATAAATTATGCGTTTTTCGGTTTCGATTATAATAAAAACATAAAAATAAGCTTTTACAAAATATGTCACTATTCTTGAGAAGCAGCGATATGTTGACATTCTCATTAACCATAATCATTGATTTTACCATCGAGTATTTGGACCGTAATGAAGAAGGGTTGAATGTTTTTGACTGAAAATTATAACTGTTGAAAACAATATTATTTTAAAAAACTGTTCTTACCACATCCAAAAAGTAAGCCAACATCACATTTTCATCAGCACTACTTTTCAAATTGTGTTGTTCACGCCAGTTGCAAAACAACGCATATTCTTTTTTACATCTTTTCGCAGACTTAACTGGAATTACTTGCTCTATCGCTTTCGCAGTTTTCTTAGCAATTTCATCTAGTTTCAGATTCATTTTCTCCGCAGATATTTCGTATATGCAGAAACATTTAATATGTCTGCCTTTATTTACATTGTTACTTGATAACCGCTGTTTATTTTTTATTTATAAAGCAAACCAACCATGTAATTAATAAATCAAGTAACATAATTTTTTCACAGCAGTCAACATGACTTCCTAATAAAATAATCAAATATATCATTTTAGTTTCATATTTTATTGCGTTTAAAACCAAAGGCAGTATGAAAAAAATATAGTATGATACACGTCCGTGAAGTGATTATTACGGTACCCGATTAGATATTTTTGACTCCTTCGTCGCCTCGTCCATAAACATCTATCTCGTACCGTAATAAGTCACTTCCCGGACTTGTAACGTAAATAACTATTACAAAGTTGTGTGTATTCAAAATTGCAAAGTTAATTTTAACAAAATGAGTTAATACTTTGATACAATTATTTCGTTTATTTAAACAGTCTATATGTATCCTTACAGAGGTGAATTACAGAGTGGTTAAAATATGGCATGATAACAATAAAAACAGGTTTTTTTTGTTGGAATATGTACCTGTACTACTGCCCTGCTTAAATCGTTATCACACTTAGGATTATAAAAAGAATATATCAAATTTTCATAGGGTCAGTTAATTTGCTCTCCATCAATATTACTTGCATATTCTTCTTTAATATACTTCAGTACTGCATCTACAGTATTTTTATTGTTTATGTTATTTCCATCTATTTCACTCACTATACATTTACTGATGTGAACTGTTCTGTGTTATGATTTCTAATTTGTTGGAAACGTTCTAAGAATTGAATATTTCATTTAATATTTTCAGTTCCAAGTAAAATCGACGGAATATAAGATATGTAACGGATGCATTGAATTTATTTCAGCGCCGAACTTCTTTTGTAGATGTCCTTTTGAGCCCCTACTAGAGTCACAGAAAATAATTCAATATACGAAATTTAAATGCGTCGTACTAATTAATTTATCAATCCTATATCTTGTGGTAGGTCAGTTTCTGTAATAAAGGCACATCTATTATTGGAATTGCGTACAATTTGAAATAGGTGTACATTTAACAATACAAGAAATAAGGTGGAGTCAATAAAAAAATTGAAAAAGTGGAAAATTGTTTCCACCTGCACCCAGGGTAAGGAAACAGTTTCTATACCAAGCTTGACCGTTTTCTATCAAAAAAACAACTACTTCCTGGGCTATATGCCCCAACGGACATTGAAGTAGGTAGGCGGTAGGATGGCGCTTTTACGACTATATCATGGAATCGTGGGTTCACGGTTTATGTATTGGCGTAAAAGAATCATTCTGCATCCTACTCTGCGGGATGAGAAGAACTACTTACCTCGTACTGATGAGACACAATAATGTCGAAACCGGTCTACGAGTAGGTTCTTCCTGTTAATTTGCAAATCAATAGAGATGGTTGCAAGTATCGACAGAGTCCGTCGCCATCACGTTTTCTATTGGAATGTAATTCAATGTCCGTTGGGGCATATAGCCCAGGAAGTAGTTGTTTTTTTGATAGAAAACGGTCAAGCTTGGTATAGAAACTGTTAAGTTTCCTTACCCTGGGTGCAGGTGGAAACAATTTTCCACTTTTTCAAGGTATACATTTGTTCTTTTTATTTTTCACTTTATACAAAGTGAGTTTTATGTACAGAACGCCTCAATTGTCTGGGAAGTGGTTTGCACGATTTTTATAAATTTTAAAATTAGACGATTTTGTTCGAACGAAGGAAATGTGCATGAAATTTTTGTGGAGATTTTGATTATTTTTTTTTTCTACGATGGGTTAAAGAATAAAAATAGATGAGCCCAGATTAGGATTTAAGATCCTCTACAGGGCTGGGGTGGCGTTGTTTTTATATGGAAGTCGTATTGTCCTGGGTAAATTTTGAATTGATAGATAATGGCTCGGTGTGGGAAAAGAGTGCCAGTGGGAGGTAGCGAGGTCTGTGGGGCGCGGCTTCGAAGAATTTGTAGACAACGGGCCCAAATTTGGGAGGCGTGTTGGACATCGTGGGGAATCGGGTACAGAGCTGTGGCTGTATTGTTCCCTTTCTCTCAGCCATTCGGTTATAGGAAAACCACAGAAGACCTATAACCTGACAGAGCGCCGGGGAGGGGTTAGTTAGGCTAACGGGGTAGTTCAAAGAATTGTGAAGATTCCTCGAAGGAGTTACCCGGGTTTGGGTTTTCTTCTTGGGTTTTTGGGAGCGGTGGTTGATTTGCCAAGGGAGTTTTAGGGAGTTTTTGGCTAATGTGTTGTCAGAGAGGAGAGTGCGCTGGACATAGCGCGATTGTAAGTTTTTGAATCGATCTAGGACTGGGGTGATGTTTTTGTTTTGGTAGACTACATTGCTGGAGGTGAGTCGGTTTTGATATTTGCAATATCAGAGGATGGCTCGTTAACAAGTTTGCATAGTGCTTTTGATGCTGGTGGAGGCAGTGATGTATGGAATAGCTTTGCAGTCTAAGAGTGGGCGAATAAATTTTTTGTAGGTGTGCAGAAGAGTGGAGGGGTGGGTTCTACCGAACTTTCCTCCTAATGCCTTGATGAGAATGGCTCGTCTTGGGACTCCAGGGTGGACTTGACAACGACTACCTTCCAACAGAGGGTGCGAGTGTATCTCACCCCCAGGTAGACGGCCAGGTTCAGGAGTTCGAGCCTCTCCCCCCAAAGCATTATTCGGAAGTTTCCGGGAAGAAGTTTTTGATTTAGAGTGTCGGGGTGTTTGAAAAAGATTAGTTGGGATTTGTTTAAGTTAAGGGTAACCCTCCATTTACACCAGTCGTAAAGTCGGAAAATGTGTTAAGGAATTCTTGGAGGCGGGTTTGGAGGCGGTCTCGGTTGGGAGCGGAAGTGAAGATTGCAGTGTAATCTACGTAGAACTGGATATGGGTGTGGGGGTTCTGTGGAGTGAGAAAGTCATGGGTGTAGATGAGGTAGAGTAGTGAGGCTAGGATGGATCCTTGGGGAACTCCGGCAAGGGGAGTGAATGGTAGGTATAGGGAACTACCAGAGTTTTACAAAAGGAATACGTAGGTGGATACCCATGAGCTTTCAAACAAGTCCGGCGTGCCAGACTTGGTCAAAAGCCTTCTGAACATCCGGGAATATGGCAGTACTGCAGAAGCGTTGATTTTGGGACCTGGAGATGATTGTTTGAAAGTTGACCAATGGAGTGAGGATGCAGTGCTCTGGTCTGAAGCCTGATTGACACTGTGGGATGTAATACGTTGTATGGTAGGTTTTACATTGTTTAGGATTTTTCGATTTTCTGGAAATCCAATGAAATTTGTTATTTCAAACGGATCACCCTATTCATTTTTTTGTTTTTGAAATCCTTGAAAAATATTGAATATTATTCATGTAATATTTTCCATACCTATATGTCATAATTTTGAACTTATAGCTAACTTTTAATTATATCCGCTTACATTAAAATAATATATTAAGATGGCAAGGATTAAATAAACTCTTTTAATATAAATAATGTTTAATAATTAATATCCTACATAAAATCCTATAAAAAATCTCACTGTCAGTAAGTTAGTCTAAAAATTTAACATAACTGGTGCAGTCAAAGGTGTATCCAAATCATAGCGAAGAAAAATTGCAACAACTGCAGACAAATCTTAAGATATGTTCATCATGTTAAAAGAAGGTCCACGTTTAAGTTGTAAACAACTATTTTTCTACTTGAGTCAAATTGCTGGCATGTTTTCCATTTAACTACGCTTAAATTTGATGCAATTAAAAACTTTTATAACTTTTTAACGGACTTACAGACTTACAGATTTTTTGAGGAGCTTCATATGCCGACAAAAAAACCTTAACTGAATCTTACAATTAGTTTTGTTTGTCATGATTTATTATTTATTATTATTATTATTATTATTTATTTATTATTTATTATTTATTATTTATTATTCATTATTTATTATTTATTATTTATTATTTATTATTTATTATTTATTATTTATTATTTATTATTTATTATTTATTATTTATTATTTATTATTTATTAATTTATACGGGGTTGGGATAAAGTATGGAACCAAGTAAATATCTTTTAACCGAAAAGAACGATTTGCAGGTAGGTGCAATAGAACAAAACGCATCTGATGTACATTTTTTTGATAATAATATACTTCCGGTTTAACCGGAAATGCCATCAACTTCTTTAATTTAAATGGGACACCCTATATATTTTCACAGATTTTGAAAGAGCTTGTTATTTTGAATTCATACATACTGAGTTTAATGTAAACAAATTTGTAAAAACGAGGAATAACTCACTGTTAGTAGTGCAATAGATGTACATTTCATTATTTTAGAATAATGAGAAACAAAATTACTTCAAATGTTCAAAATGCTCGCCGTTTACGTGCTGACAATATGCCATCCTATTAACAAATTCTTGAGTCACTCTTTCCAAGACTTCTCCACGTATTAGTTCACATTCATCAATAATTCTTTGTCTCAATTCCTGTAAGTATTTGCTGGTCGTCTAACGTAAACACGTGATTTTAGATAACCCCAAAGAAAAAAATCTAACGGGCTAAGATCCGGAGAACGAGCAGGCCACTCTATGAATCCTCTACGTCCAATCCATCGATTTGGAAAATTCGCATCCAGAAAATCCCTAACCCGTCTATCATAGTGGGGAGGTGCTCCATCTTGTTAAAACCAAATATTTTGTAGTAATTGCTCATTCTGTTGAAGTGCAGAAATAATTTCGTTATTTAGTAGATCCAAATACTTGTCATCAAGTTTCCGTCGATAAAAAATGGGCCTATAAGCTTATTTTCGACAATTCCCATCCAAACATTTAACTTCTGTGGATGCTGGGTATGTGCTTCATGAATCCAATGTGGATTCTTATTTGACCAATACCTTGAGTTATGGCGATTAACTGTTTCATTTAAATAAAAAGTTGCCTCATCGGAAAAAACTATGCTAGAAGCAAAATTTCTGTCGACAGTACAGATGTCCATTAGCCGTTCGCAAAATTCCAGCCGTCGATCAAAATCATCGAATGACAATTCTTGAACCAACTGTACTTTATACGGATGATACTTTTCACTTTTTAATATCTTTCCTACAGAACGTCGACTGATACCATGGTTTAGTGCCAAATTTGTGGTGGAAGTTTGAGGTGATTCTTCTAAATCGATTGCAATATTTTGTTAAACAGTTTTGTCCTTTGCAGTCCGCGGCCTTCCAGGTTTTAGCAATATAGTGATATAGGATTTCTTTCCGGATGCAAATTATGAAAAATATGACACACTTCTTAATGAGTTCTAACACGATCACCATAACCGATCATCATAAAAACTTCAATAAGCTCTTTTTCACTTAATTGAACCATTCTAAATTGTGCAATTTATTTCCTTCAATTAGAATTTGACACTTGAAAAACAAAAGACGTACTAAACAGTACTTGTTTATTTATTACTATGCATACAACAACATCAATTAGTTTATCTAAATAGTTTTTTGCTCTAATGCAAAAAACTCAAAGGAGGTTGGTTAAAGTGCTATTTTCCACGTTTTTACATTTTCTTTTACACTAAACTCAGTATGTATCAATTCAACATAACAAGCTCTTTCAAAACCTATAAAAATATTGAATTAAAGAAGTTGATGGCATTTCCGGTTAAACCGGAAGTATATTATTATCGAAAAAATGTACATCAGATGCGTTTTGTTCCAGTGCACTTACCTGCAAATGTTCATAAATATCGTTCTTTTAAAAGAATGTTTACTTGGTTCCATATTTTATCCCAACCCCGTATATTTATTAGAACTAGAAGCAAGCTCCTCATTCCCATTCCTCGCCAAAAAGGTTAGATTGATAAGACAGTTAACAAATGGTTGGTTGCACCTCGTGAAAAGATGGTACTGGCGAAAACATTCCAGTTGACTAATAACCAATTAATATTTATGATATTACATAAATAAATACTTTAATTAAACATTCTTTGTCTTTGCGACTATGATCAAAAGCAACAAAAATTTCTTTCGACGTAAAATTGAACACTTTATCCATGCTACACATAAATTATTGTTAAAGTATCGTGTTGAATGTGTCATTTGTATCCATGTTTTGTTATTCTGGTTACCAAAAAAAAGAAAACGCTGCGGAACGTTAAAAGCCGTAAGTAGCTCAACATGTTACAGTCGGTGACAGATACAATGGAGAATATAAAACCTTTTCGAAATAATACCGAACGGGTTGTAATCCAAGCTATGCATAAATATAATTCGTAGATTAATTAACAGTAAAGTTTGGTATACATGAAGTAAATACCAGTGTTGACAATCGATTTGAACAAAGAACGTCAACGATTTATGAAAGGTTTATATCTAATAAATAAAAGTATGAATTTAAGCGTAGATTATTTAGTTTGAGGGTTTTATATAAGCAAATTATTGAATGTAAATTATTCTTTGTATTGCGATAAAACATTATAAAAAACCACAGTACGTCGCTGGTATAGTAAATTCAGTAGTGCTTATAGTTCGGTTACCAACGAATTCCGTGAACTCAGTCCAAAATTAGTCGTTGTGCCACAAAAATTTAATGCAGTGCATAAACTAATCCACTGATGCTAGGAGGTGTCCTTCCAAATTTATTTTACTATAAAACATTGGATTTTGCATGAACACTTAATTATAAAAGATATTTGCACTGCTTGCCTCGGAATTTATCAATTGTTAAAAAAAGACTTGGTTTATGAAAATCCTTAATAATTCGACAGCGGTGCTGCAAAGGACTCGTATAAAATCATTACAGGTGAAGAACCATGGATTACAAGATTACAAATGGGGCGGGCTTGACAGCCTGATATACTACGACCTTTGCAGATCTATTGTGCCTTTCCAATAAAGTTCAACAGCCTTGATAGTGGCATATAGCCTACTGCTTCTGGTTTTTTCTCTACAGGTTCCAGAAACCGCAGTCTTGTCAAGCCTTCACAATAACATATGACGTGAATTGCAGTTTCCTCCTCTTCTAGAAACTGTATAGATCTATCTCTGTCTGGCCTATAATACCCATGTGCTTATCCAGCCTGCAATACCCAGTTAACAATCCTACCATCATCCTCACTGACTCCGCGAGAGAGTAGGTATGCTGTCCCCTTATGAACTATTTGGCCTGTCTTTATCTTGGAGTACCTTTCCAACATTCAAGAGGTTTTCTTAACACTCATTCGCTGATGGCTGTTTTTTTAAGTGTAGTTGCGATTCCAAAGACGGGCCAATTTGTCAGCCTTATTATTGACCCTGATTCACTTGTGCCCCGGTACCCAGACAAGTGTTAGCCGATTGCTGCTTCCCACATGATTGAGGATACAAACGCAGTCCCATACAAGCCTTGATTTGACCTGTACTGAACTGATTGCCTCCTAGAGTCACTTAACTGTCAGGTTGGATTACGATAGACTTTTTCTTCATCGTTCGGGTAATCGGTTTCGTAGCACAACATTGTATAATGGCAATTTATGGTTGATATACCCACAGTCGCGTTCCCTAGACATAGCTGGATTTCTGTCTTTTGTGCCGTATACCCAAGCCACAACGGTTTTAGGCCATCCATGTACCAAAAAGAGTTTCCTTTTTCTTTAGGTGAACCAATTTCGATATCTTTACCTTAAAATTTTTATATACTTTAAACCTTATACCCAGGGACCATTCGGTCTATGGGCATCTCTAAAACACAGTCTTCTTTTATTTCGTGATATAACTTTATGCCTACAGCTTATTGGGGCTTGAACTTTCATTAGTCTATGTATTATTGCCATAGCTTCCCCTTGAATATAAATATGTAAAGGTGGTAGTTTAAGTAAAACCTCTAACACTTCCGTTGGGACTGCTCCCGTGATACTCAGGTATGTCAGCCTTTAATAACCTTCGTGTATAACCAAAAGTTCATCTTTGGGTTGAGTCCCCATATTTTCCCGTAAAGGGCAATTTTGGACTTTTGTGTTATTTTTTGGATTTGTGAATTTTACGTTAGCTTCTGGTCAAATATTACACCTAGGTATTTAGCCTGCCTTGATCATTGATGACTAGAGATTCCATTTGTAAGTAAAGCTAAATACCTAGGTATAATATTTAACCATGGATACGTGCGTAAATAAAACAGCAGTCGACCAGGTGGGTGTGAAACAAACAAAGTCATGTGTTTTTGTAGGTCGGTCAACTGACCAGCTGCCCTGGGGGTAGCCACCCTCTTCGCGGATCTCCTGTGAGCAGCCTTCTAGTATTGCTATAATCTTCCTGCTTTTGAGACCAGATGTTATCCAGGAAAACAGTGTTCGAAAGGTTCCTCTAGACAGCAATTCAGTCTCAATGAGGCTTGCTCTCGCCTTGTCAAAGGCGCCTTCTACCTCGAAGAAGACAGCTAAGGCTACTTGAATTCCAGCGCTTTTTCCACCCTCTGCACTATAGCATGGAGAGCTGACTCTGTCGACCTACCTTGCCTGTAAGCGTGCTGGTGTGGGTGAAATGGGTGCTGCTTTAAGTTTCTCTCTATATGCCTACCATCCTTTCCATTGTTTTGAACAGAAATGATGTGAGACTAATGGGTCTAAATGATTTGGCTATTGTGTAGTCTTTCTTCCCAGCTTTTCCATTCTTTGGAGACCCATCCAAGCGCGATGCTGGCCCAAAATATTTTCCCTAGGTACGGAAGGAGAAAGTTCAGGCCTTGCTGAAGCAGGGCTGGAAATATCTTATCCGGTCCCGCGGCTTTGTATGGTTGGAACTCTTCCACTGCCCATTTTATGAACCCCTCTGTAACCACCCTGTCAGCCAGATCCCAGTCCTCTTGAGGCTGCACCTGCCAACTTGGTTGTTGGGGTTCCATGTTGGAAAAGTGGGTTTCTATGAGCAGTCGCAATAACTCCTGTGTTGACGATGTCCAGGACCCGTCTTGCTTCTTAAGTGTCCCGATGGGAACATTATTCTCACGTTTTAGTATCTGGATATTTTACAGGTAACAGTTACAACGTTTCTGACACTGGCCCATCAGTTTCCCAGCACATGATTGTTGGGAACTGATATAAATATTATATCATCACCACTTTTACTAAATCAATAGAATGCCCGAGCGGTTGTGTAAAATGAGTTGCCTGATTTTTAAATTTTTTTAAATTTTTATTACTAGTTTTAAAATATAAAAAATCCCAATTATAAGGTGCAAGGATTTTTTTGCGGTTTCTGTATTAAAACAATTTTGATTTTAGAGATATTTTTTGGATATTGTAAGACCTAAAACACCCTGTATATTAATACTGTATGTGATTAGTATGACAGTTAAATTATAATTATTATGGAGAAGAACGAGACTAGAGAGTATTTAAAAGAAGCAACAATTTATAATCATAATGTGAATGAGTTTAATTTTGCCAGTCATCTCTATAGATATCTTCTACTGTTTGACTACTTAAACAGCCGGAGTTAAAATAATAATTAATTAATTACCCACTTCATGCTTAAATGTAAATTCGGTCCCCCATTATGTTAATATACGTTGGAATATTCTTCAGCGAAACTTCATAAACAAAGTTCATTCTAATTAAGGAGAGCTTATTTGAGGATTTATAGAAAAGTTTTAAAAGTTCCTCGTTAAGTTGTCAGTAAGTTAGTCTTTTGTAGAAAATACGCGCGTCTGCATTGATGAAACTACATCCAACGGCGAGGATCTATTTCACTTTGGTGTACGTTTTAGATAAAATAGTTTTCTAACTGCATTACGTTTTACTTGATTTCCTTTGGCAGAATTCCTTATGGTGTAATTTACAGATTGAAACGCCCCGAAACACTAACGGCTCATAAACTTAAATGCCATGACTTGTTTTATTGATTTCTTTTTTCGGGTTTATTGCCGGCGAGACATCGCACATGCGACACTAAACACTCAGTCTTCGATCACAAATAGTAACTCTCTACCTACTTTTTCAACTTTTATTTACCTCATTCGGTACTGTTCTGCTGTTTTTTATGGTCAAAATTACAACCAAAGGAACACGCCAAAAACCATTATTCTTGTCACTTTTTTTACTTGTTTCCGACCTCAAGAATTCCTTAACCTGATCGTTAAGTATTCCAAGCCGGTGAGTATTTACGTAATACAGTTGGTCCCAGTTCAAAAAAGACCCCCTTTTCTGTTGTTTACGTTACAATGAAAGACTTAATTTTTCACTCGAAGCCGTTGCCATTTGCAAATAACATTACTAAGTTTTTAAGTAAAATAGTGAAAAAAATTACGAAACTGTTTTTTTTTTGCTTTCTGAATATATTATATATTTCCAATACAAGAGTCAATATAATAAACTTTTCTCTTTATACGTATTTTTCCAAATTAATACATTTTCTGGTTGAGATATTCCTGTTGATGCCTCCAGTGCGAATTACAATCAACTTTTGGATACCGTACCAGTCAGGTTTAAATTTGAAGCGCCATTTGAAATGGTTATAGCAAACCACCAGAAGGTTCAACAAGTGTCACCAGAGCTGGAAGAGGGTTCAGTGGTGTGGTTCGCATATAGGTAGATAGATAAAATGGTTGAAGTGGTAGTAATGAAACCAAGTCTTTGGTTATCCAAAACCCTTGGTAGCGCCCCAACTGTCTTCAGGCAGAAATAGATGCTAGTGTCCAAGAGTATCTCCGTAGAGACACTCTAAAGACAAAAATCTATATTCCTACAGATAGCTAGGCAGGTTTAAACGCTTTGAGTTATTTTATTTAAGATTTAAAGCTAGTCTGGAAATGTAAGCAATCGCTTAAGAAACTGGCAAGAAACAATAAATGGGTAATAGATAATAAGGAAGCAGATAGCCTCACAAAAGAAAGGGGCTAAAGCAGCGGAACGCGTATCGCGCGAATTCGAAGCATTGTCTTGCAAACGTCTTAAATTCCTCGAAGAATTTGCTTTGACTTCCTATCAAATCAGGAATATGCCCCCTACAAATTTGCTGAAATTCTCTAGACGTTGAAGTAGTTTAAGTAAATTAAGGTAGGCATAAAAGTTCGTAGGTCGAAGTGCAGAGAAGTTTAACTAGCTTATGTGCCCCATATGGTGTTGTGCTCAAGACACCCTATCTCATAGTTTCTGATGGCATATAATCACTGGCACCATTATTGTAATGAAATTTAACAAGAATACGAGGTCTGGCTATTAAATAACGAGACTGCTTATGACGATCTCCGCGCACAATTTCATTTGTTTTGGTCACTGTTTGCAGAGTTGAAACAGAAACAGGTCGACCTGGACGTTGGTCATCTTCGGTGCTCTCTCGACATCCAGAAAACCTTTTATACCATTCGAAAACACGGGCACGTGCAAATTTTTTATTTAATAATACAGAATGTTTAAAAAAAAAATAAGCAAGTGGTTCATCATTGGCATATATGTGCCTATGTCAGCCCCTTTAAAATAAATGAATAAAAATGTTCCAAACAGTTTTATTTGAAAAAAAATTTGAACAATTAACATATCAAAGTAGAGCAAACTAATATAATAACATATTAGATACATAGTTCACATATAAAAAACTTGCAACGCGGTTGAACACCAGCCCATTCATTGTGGCACAACGACTTACATATTTGGTATCACATACAAGTTTCTCTTGCACGTTAATCCGTGTACAAATCGTTACAGTAAAGGCAACTAGTATCATCATCGTTTTAGTATCCGGACTTGTTTTTTTGTCTTCATTTCCTTTTCAATAAATTTCTCTTTAAGTTCTTTAATTTCTGGTGTTACATTTAAACGACCTTTTTCTACGTCTTTTGCCTTATCGTTTATCAAAGCCAATGGCTACAGCCCGAAGAGCAGGTAACATTTCCTTCATCGAAATGTCAAGAACTGTGGATGAAAAAAAGTTAAGAGATTTAGATGGCTCTTTTATGTCTAATTCCATTTAGTTTTCATCGTCAGCATTTGTAACTAAAGCTGGTGCAAAGTTCCAGTCCCAAAGATATAAACATTGAAAAGATGGACGATGGATGAAGAAATTTACCGCATTTGCACTCTTCAATTATGTTTTTTTTTAAGAAGGTCCGCTATTTTGACTTGGGTTAGTGCCTTAGGCCACCTTACAAAACTTAAATAAAAGTCTTAAGCTTTTTTGTTCTTAACCTTAACCATAATAATTCCTTCAAACTTCAGTAACAAAAACAGATTCTAGTTGAAAGTAAAACAAAACTTTATTTATTTATATATGTATTTGAATAAAACTAGCTTGTATTTACGTAAGCGCTTATAAACAACTACTTAGAACTTATTTTATTAAAAATCATTATACATTACATTTTTTACGATGAATTTTTTCGGAAAACTATTAAATCTGATGATTATGCCATTATATGTTCATTTTCTCTTAAAAGTTGAAGCTAGTTCATTATGACAACAATTTGTAATGAATTAAAGTTTCGCAATGCATTTTCCAAACTTGATGCAAAAAGCGAATAATTCTCTGCTCATAATTGCCATCAGCGAGTTGGAATAATAAGGGCGGAATCCATTATTCATCAATTGGAATCGAAAGCGCGACCTGCTTTCGAGTATTGTTTGCTTGTTTCTAGTATCATTTTATTTTCCACGTGTGTGTGACTATTCTACCCTGATACCTCATTAAATCATGAATCGGATGGTTGATTCGCATTTAGTGCAGTCCCAGTTTCTACATTTACAGCAAAACGTCTTACGGTAATGAAATTGCTTGCGGTTTTCTGAAGTTAAACCTCAATTCATGTTGAATTCTCGGCTTTAGAATATAATCTGCTTACACGGAAGATTCGTAAGCAAACAAAATGAGATTTATGTAAAATTATTTCCTGTTCCGAAATTGTTTTGTGTATATCATTTTCACGAAACAAAAAAATATGTCAAATAGCGACGTTATGCTAAACTCAACAAAACCAACTTAAAAGATGCATCAGTGCATTATTTTTTTATTTAGTGTAATTTAAACAAACATTTTAATAAATAAACATAAATAAAAATTATATATAGCTTTTACTGGCACCTTCGTCTGCGTAGAAATTCAGTCAATCAGTAAGTAAATAAATTTAGAGTTTTAAATGTACTCGTATAGACTAGAAATTTACCTACTCCACTGATCTAAAATCGCACTAACCCTCCAATAGGTACTACGCAATACACTTGATCATGATAACGCATCTGAATTCTGAAGGGGTTTCATACAACTTTTATACCCTGTTTTACCCACTTTGGGATGGAATTTCGAAAAAATCTTTCTTAGTGTACACCTACACATTAAAAGGTATCTACCTTTTAAAAATGTTGTCCCTTCAGCCATTTTTGATTTTCTTATTTAGCAATACAATTTTATTCGTATGGCATTTGCTAAGAACCAGAACATCTTTAGTATCCTGCCATTTTGCAAAAATTACACCCTCCTTGGTGCATATGAAAACTGATTGACCCTTTTTTAGTTTTCAGGTGGTTTCGGAATATTTTTTCTAGTAGCAATACCGCTGCATAGTTTGTTGAACGGAGTAAGTCAACAGAGGTAAAAAAACGATCAAAGCATCTCTTTCTCCTAAAGTATCAACTTGGTTGGTACTTTGCAAGCATTTGCATTTGCATTTGCAAGCGTATTGACTACTTTTTCTCCTAAAGTACCAACTTGATTGCCCTCTTCTTTACCCACATAAATGTAGAAATCGTACGTATATCCTATTTCTGAGTGACAACGAAGCTACATTTTTATTCCTCGCTTTGTTGGTTTGAGGGGCATGGAATTTAGAAGATAAAGAACACTCTCGTGAAAGGGGAACACTTTTTCTTGGAACAAAGTCTGGTGTCACATCTGACCAAATAATCCTAAGATTTTTTTAATCGCCAGACTCTTCTCCATGAGCAGTTTCTCTATCCAGTGATTCACTTCTAATTATTTCTTCCAAGCTTTCGACTTGCTGAGAATCCACATCATCATTACTGTACAACAACTCATTATCTTGGCCCGAATTTTCTGCAGATTATGGCTCCCACTGCCTGACGAAAAGTCTGATAAACTTCAAACTTCTGACAAATATTCAGCGATGTGGTCCAACTTATCCATACGTAATTTTATTTTTCTAGACATTGTCTGAAACAAAAAGGAAAAAAGTCAATGCAGAAAAATATCGGTACATACATGTACCAAAATTTAGTGCACTTATGGACTACTGGTACATATGTGTAACGGTGTAGAAAACCGGTGATTTTTTGTTATTTCCAGCAGTATTTCGCATCATATTTTGTCGTAATATTTTGAAACTTACCCGTAACTAAATACACACACACAAGCCCCACAATTTATATCACTATTTTCCGTAAAACTTAACTGAAACATTAACTGAAACATTTCTCTGTTACATTTACAATGTAACAGAGAAAATGTTAAAGTAGCAGTTTCGAAAAATATCAACACGTGGGTAACGGGCCTAGCAACTTTTGCTGACCAAGGAAACAGGGCGTGCAGCGATCACGTAATCCAGAGTGAAAACCCAAAAACCACCGGGAAAACCTATGAAAAAATTAGCAGGAGCTCGGCCGCCATGAGGTAGGAGACGCTTCATAGAGTACCGAAGGGGATGGTTTTCCTGGGAGCCAAGGAGAGAACAAAAAGCAGAATGCCCAAAAATGAGGAAGGAAAACCTTTTCATTCAATTAATACTTGAAAAATTTGTTTAATCATTTTTCCGTTAGACACTGATACAAATCTCCATCAATCAGAATGAAAAATCGTTTCTGACTTCATTTTTTAGAGATAAAGAGGTTCTAAATAAAATATGTCTGGACCGAACTGAACCTTTCTACTTCAAATTGAGAGAAAAACGGTTTCAAAGAAGAATGACATTTATATTTCACTGCTTACTCCTAAATAGTTTTAGAATAACTTCGGGAGCAGTACTAAAGTTCTAAGGAGTACTAATTTACGTTTACTAAGAAGGAGAACTTTGTCTCTCTTCAGACACCAGAATGTGAAAAAGATTCCTCTCTAACTATAAACAATCAAACTAAAATTGTTCAAGAAGATACAATATCTAGGAGTAATCCTGAATCAAAAACTGATTTAGACAATTATAAATATAGACAAAATGTATCCCAAATCCTTAGTGGCAAGCTGAACCATATAATATTTGGGGAGACATGTATAGTGGCCAAAAAGGCAATAATCAACGGCAGGTGCTAGGTTGCAGAAAGTGCAACAGTTGGTTTGTCTAGGAATAATAGGTGCAATTTCAACGTGCTCCCTCCTACCCCTGCAATATAGCATATTAAAAGGTTGGTTCCGTACTACTGCATGAAACGCAAATCTTAAAATCTGGTTATTTGATTGATTACCTAATGATCCACTAGCATTCTTGAATCAACCAGCAAATTTTTACTTTGACATGCCGTTTGAAGTGGTTACAGGAAACTGGTTCGAAAAAAGAAACCAGGCATTATTAACCATCAATTATGTAGGTTGGAAGCCGAACTGAATATAATAAAGCTCAATGAACTTTATAAGAAGGCCATAAAAAACTTTATGAATTCATCACTAATTTTTTTTTTCCTTAGCTTTGTTCTGAAAGAGCATTTTGTAAATTCATTATGGATATGATTAATGTCATCTTAAATATTCTGTGTGTTATAAATATTTCAATGCATTAGCAGCTACCGCCATATGTGTTAGATTATCAATGTCTCTTTTTATTTTTGCCAAGAATTAGCTAAAATTTTTTTGTAATCCCTTGACATAAATTATTTTAAGAATAATAAAAAAACTCTCGTTTTAACGAAGATTTTTTTATTATTCTTAATAAAATGGACTTCCAAAAAGTAAGGGTTAGTACAATGAATTTAATAAATTATTTTATTCTATCATCATTCAAACTTTCATAAATGTCAAACGATATATTTCAAATATGTTATTCTGTATTTAAAAATAAATATAAATGGGAGTAAATCATCCATAGCACAAATGTGACTGATTGGTAAACGAAGAAAAATATCAATATAACTGCATTGTTTTATTTCAAGGTAGTGAGCAGGATGCTTTTCAATTTTTAGACTATATTAATAGTCTCCACCCTCGTATTAAGTTTACTATTGAGATGGAGGTTGACGGTTGTATTGCTTACCTTGATTTGCTGATTACCAGGAATTTGGTTACCCAACAACTAGAATTTGAAGTATATAGAAAACCCACAACTACAGATTCAGTTATAAATTTTCATTCTAACCATCCTTTTTCACATAAACTAGCTGCTTTTAACAGTTTTTTCTATAGAGCTTTTAATATACCTCTTAACCCATCAGCTTTTTCCAAAGAAATCAACATTATTAAACAGATTGCCATTAATAATAACTTCCCCCTTTCCTTTTTTAATAAACTTTACAATAAATTTTTTATTAGATTTAGACTAGGTTTTCATTTTGTACCGGATGATTCCTCTTTGGTTGCTAATACTTATGTAGGTGCTTTGAGTTTCTTCGGCCCTATTTCCTACAAATTTGGACAGGTTTTACGAAAACACAATATTCAGTTTGGATACAAAACAATTAATAACTTGAGTACTAGTTTGGTTAATACTAAAGATCGAGTTCCTTTTCTGCGTACACCAGGTATATACAGATTGTGCTGTGATGATTGTAATGCTGTTTACATTGGACAGTCTGGACGTCTATTGGGCACTAGAATCAAAGAACATCATAGCTATGTCGAAAGGTACAAACATTTTGATCCTCCTAATTCTCCTTCTGCCTTTGCAAACCATATCATTTCTGAGAGACATAACTTTTCTCATTCCAGTGTGACCAGATTACATAGATGTTTCAAGGAACCGAAAATGGACCTGTTGGAAATGTTTGAGATTCATGAAGTTTCGAGAGACAGTACTATTGTTTGTTTGAATGAACAGTTGAAGCCTAGGGACCCTTATATTTTTCTTAACTTACCATTTAATTCTTAATTGGCTTTCTCCTCCACATAATCGCTTATTTTCCTTTTTATGTTCAATTTTATTTGTTATTATTAACATTTCAATGGTTATGTTGTCATACAGTACTTTGTTGTATTCCTTAACCTATTTCTTCTTCTTTTAATTTGAATATTGTAATAATCCATGTATTAACTTTTTAATGATTATTGTGTTTACTTTAGATTAACTAGTTTCACTATGCATTTGTTAATACTATTTAATGTTTTTTCTACTATGCTTGCATTTTCGTTCTAATATTTTGACATCTACAATATTGGTTCCATCTTTGATGGTGTCCTATGCTCATTAAACGTGATTATGGTATTTTAATGTTCTATGTCTATGTATTTCCGTATGTCATTTAGGTACTTCAATTTAATCTGAATACCCATTTAGTTTACGCTATCTCACATATTCGGTGTTTTATTTGCCTTAACAGTTTATTGTGGTGATCACTTTTGTGTTATGGACATTTCTACCTGGGTGATACACGATGCTGCTTTTTGTCGTCTTTGGATTCATTTACTTGCTGGTGCTCTTATACTGGAAGTTTAAGATCGACACCACGTGTTACGAACTTTCTACTGATAATTTGTTGCCGGTTTATCCTTGCCCTCATCCGGATATCAATGCTTTTATTCGAAACTTTTCCAATTCTTCTTACCGTTTTGAATATTATTTTCCTATTCATTTCTTCACTTACAAATATGATAAATTTACCAATTGGTCTTTGACCTTTCTCTTTTCTTGCGGTTTTTACAAATACCGCTCATATTCACTTTCCCTGGTTTTTCAAGCTTTTGGGTACCTATATCCTAAGCTGTATTCCAGTTTTCTTCCGGTTATTAACCAATAACTTAACTAGGTTTAATGAGTTGCTACTCACCTAGTTTTTAGTTTTTAATTTTCAATTTTTAATCATTATTCACTTCATTTAATATTTTTCCTTTTTTCAATGACACAATTTTGATATACATAAATTTTGCTATGTGCAAGCATGGTAGAAGTTGTTAATTTTCAATTACAACTATAGTTATTAAGGTAGGTTTATACTGATTCTTTGATATGTAATGTTTTCACTCTCTCTTTAATTTTTAGCCTGATGATGGCCTATTGATAGGCCGAAACTAGTTGCTGTTTTTTACAAATAAAATTTTGTGACATTGATTTTGATATTTTTCTTCGTTTAAATATAAATGGTTTTTTTTATAAATTTTAACAAAAACGAACAACGAAGAGAAAAATTGCAAAATTCTTTCAATTCAAAATAGAGTGCATTAATTTGTGTCACAAATAAGAGCAGATAAACTGATGAAGGGTGACCTTGAATTCACCCTAGGACTAAATTAGATTCTATCCATTTGGAAAATCTTTGGAAAATCGCTTCTTATGTCACACAATAAGTTTATTTACGAGTATTGGACTTCTAATGAAATTTATCCAGAAAATTCTTTTTTGCTGCAAATAAAAGCCACATCATTTTCTCAAGTCAGATTTATTATTCGTCTCACCTTTTCCAAGACTAATAGATGAATAAGAAAAGCCGGATTTTCAACGAATTTTATGTTAGGTCTGAAAAAGTTTTATCTTTCTTAATAGACCAATAAATTTTGTTGCTGCTTCGGTGTTGTATGGCGTGTGTATGGGTTTTCGTCGAATCATTATTCCCCGGATAGAAATTGTTCACTGCTGAAAACTTTATAATCAGGTGATAATGTGTTTTCGCTCCCCAAAAAATGTCCAATCAAAAGTTTATTTCAACTATTCTCATCGCGAAAAGGCCAAAATTCAAAACTTTTTTCATTTATGTAAAATACACAAACAAATAGTAGAAACTGTAAACACAAGTGTGTAGTGGATTATTGGTATATGAATGTCAAAAGTTGAAACACAAAATATTAACATTTAATAAAGTAAAGTGTCTATATATTATTAAATCGGAAGGGACGAAATGCAGTTTATGTAGGATATAAAGTTTAAGATGAGAGATATACTAGATATTAAAAGATACACTAGATGAGGAATACACTGAAAACCTTAAGAGTTGATGATACAGTTAGATTATTTTATAGGCCACGCAATGGTTTTGACAAAAATCAGGTTTTCAAAATTTTCTGATGTCAAAATGCTTTAACAAAACATACAATGAAATTACAAATAAATAAACTTAAAAACTAAAGTTTTATTAAAAAAATTATTCATGTATTATTAAGTTTTTTTTTCTCATTTAGTTTTCATATATATTAGTGTCCATAATAAATTTAATTTATTATCATTTAGATGCCTACAAAACAGAATATCTAGTTCTTGTACCTGGTTGGTGTAAGTTTTGTATCTTACTTTGATTGTTTAACCCTTAGTTATTTTAAAAGGAATAGTAAAATTTTAAAACTATCTTGTATTATTTAAAAATCTGTATCGTGTATTCGATAGAAAGTATCACCAGTCACATAGTAGTATCGTATACTATATACTTAAATTAATACTTTAACAGTATTATTATAGCAGAAGTTAGCTTAATATTAAAATTAACTAACCCATTATTGGTATTATTTTATTTTTAGAACTGATAAAAAAACTAGTACGTTTTGTTTATACAGGGCGTCATAACTATTGGGACATAGACTAAGGACAGGTTATTTGGACCAAAATATGGCTATTGGGCCAAATATGCCTTAATATAATGTTGCTGAGAAAAAAGATACAGGGTTTTAAAGTTAATTTTTGTTTTTCGTTTTTTGCTAATAGTTTCCCTGTATATTTATAAATTGATATCAAAATTGGTACAGAGGCAAAATCTTAGACAAGAAATAGTATTTTATTTACAATTTTACGTTTTGTCATAGAGGGCGATACGTGGATCATTCCTAATGATCAAATTGAGTCTAAACTTGTTCTGATGAAATTTTTTAGTAATTTTTATTAGAAAATATGACGTAAACATCATTTTAACGTAAAATTGATACTCTTGTTTAAACATGATAATTTCAACCGTTTTCGATAAAAACGCAGTCGAACTGCTTAGAGCCTTAAAAGAGGATTTCAAATATTAATTCATTTATGAAAAGTATGCTTTGGACTGTCAGATAATTGTTGTTGGTAAATGTCATTTGTTCAGAGTAAATTATTTTTGATGTGACAGTGTAGTGTAATGTTGCATTTTTTAAAAGTTTTTTTGATTGAAATGCCTCGTCACAATAATTTTACTAATGAAGAAATGCGAAATATGATTTGCGTATACGCACAAGAAAATGGAATGTTATACGCAAACCGAAGGCAACCAAATCACAAAACTTTTACAAGATTATATCGTAGTTTAGGTGAAACTGGGTCATTTCACACTAAAAATCGGGGTGGTCGACCGAAACAAATCACACCTAATCAAGAAGATGAACTTTTGGTTCGAGTAGATGAAAATCCTGAAATAAGTTCACGATATCTATCAGCAGCAACAGGACTGTTCAAAATTTACTTCCAACAGATCTTCCACAACGGTTACAGTTTTGCCAACGTATTCTGAATAAACATCGCAATGACAGACACTTTATTAAGAATATTATGTTCACCGACGAAGCAACTTTTACCAGATGAGTGGTTTTTAATTGGCGAAATAGTCATTATTGGGAAGAAGAAAACCCGCATGCTATTAAAGCTAGACATTTTCAGCATGAGTTTAAATTGAATATTTGGTGTGGTATTATAGGCGACCAACTACTAGGGCCTTATGTTCTTCCTCCGAATTTAAATGGAGATTCTTATTTATTCTTTTTGGAAAATACTCTTAGTGATATTTTAGATGATCTGTCACTGGATGTAAGAAGAAAAATGTGGTTTATGCAGGATGGAGCGCCACCTCATTTTTCATTAGCTGTTAGAAATCATCTTAATGACGTATTTCCTCAACGATGGATTGGCAGAGGCAGTGATTTTCAATGGCCACCAAGAAGTCCTGAGTACAACCCGCTAGATTTTTATTTTTGGGGACATATGAAGTCCTTAGTTTATGCCAATGAAATTAATACACGAGACGAACATTGGAGATACATTCAAAATGCAGCTAATCTTATAAGGGGACAGAATAACATTTTTTTTTAACGTCCAAAAATCCTTTATAAAAAGAATTAGAAAAGGCATAGAAATCGGAGGAGACCATGTAGAACATTTAGTTTGAGTTTTTGTGAGTTCTTTTAAGTTAAAGTGTGTTTAGTTTTGATTTACCGTCAAAACGGAAACCTTACGTTAGTTGCAACTTTGTTTATTAGTTTGGTATTTGATAGTGGAATTGTAAATAAAATACTATTTCTTGTCTAAGATTATGCCTCTGTGCCAATTTTGATATCAATTTATAAATATACAGGGAAACTATTAGCAAAAAACGAAAAACAAAAATTAAATTTAACACCCTGTATCTTTTTTCTCAGCAATATTATATTAAGGCATATTTGGCCCAATAGCCATATTTTGGTCCAAATAACCTGTCAGTCTATATCCCAATAGTATAACTCTGTATAGTGTAACTCTTCATATTTATTCCTATAATATAAATTACATTACTACAATTTCTGTTGAAATCACTTTATTTTGTTAAAACAACTTTACTGGTATAGGACTGCTCTATTTAAATATTTGTTATCTTTACAATATACATGTATAGTTTGTAAACATTGCTTTAGTTTACGTTCGGTCTCGGAACAAGAACTTGGTTATTGAAAGGCGTGTTAGTGGCAGTGTAATTGGTGCTCGGTATATGTAAAACGAAAAATAAAAAATTAAAAAAAATAAATAAATAAAGATATGTATGTATGTGTGCAAAATAAGTAAAAAAGCGCGAGTTGTTGATGTTGTTGATGCATTTCTACCGAAATAGAAGTAAAAAAAGTCTGCGAAAAGGAGTGAAGCTGGTTATGAGGCCAACTATCTTTATGAGCTCCTTGCGGTTTAGCCTAAGTAACTCACGAGTGAGCCTGGCATTGGGTTTAGCAACCTTGCGGTTACTGTGAGCGTGTTCTTCAATTCGAGCCCATCATCTGGCAGTTTGTTTGAGAACCCTTCCTGGCGAGCGCGTCAGCGTTTTCATTCCCCTAGATATCTTTGACCTTTGACCCATGAACAACAAAGGTGTCGTATAGCTAAGGGGTTGAGAGGTAGAACAGCTAATATTTCAAGCAGTGGTTCGTGCATCAGCTCTTTGACCCGCCTCTCCAGCTAGTTCTTCGACTGACTATTGGCGCAGGACAAGTGGACCACCCTATTTCTGGTGTAACCACTGTTGAACTGCATTCCCTGACCCGGAGATGCCTCCTCAAACATGGGAATAGTCCCGTATGCCAAATTTGCTTCCACATCGGTCGATCCACGGGGTGGTTGCCATGAACTAAAACCATCCTAGTGGTGGAGAGTATACCTGCAGAACTGCCCCTCTGCCCCGCTCCGAGGTGGGTTGTTGGTTTGCCTATGGGCATCTCCCAGTGGCCTCTTTGGCTTGGGTTTTGTAGCCGATGGTGGAGAGGTCTGGGGCTGACGTGGGCGCTTGCCTGACGTGCCCAGACCCAACCCACCACAGTCAGTAGCGGGGAAAGGGTGTGATTCCGGGTTTGTAGAGCCCTTAGTTCCAAGGGGTTTGTCCGCATCCAAGGATACTTCTGCCCCTCTATGAACCAAGGTCTCCCCCCAGGTCCACTAGCCCCAGCTTTCTGGTCAGGGTTTTTCGGCCTCTTTTTCCTGTTGTGAGGTTAAATGGGTTCCCCTCGCTTCAGTGCTAGCAGTCTAGCCCTCTTCCTCATCTCGGCCCCAGAGAGTCGAGGAACAGACTGTTTCTTTGCTGTGGTTTGTTCCGTAGAACTGCCACAGGGTTGTCATTCCTTTGCAGTTGGAGTTGGGTTTTCCCCATCCATAGATATTATCATATCTGTTAGATACCCAGAGAGTTCAATATTGATCCCTTAGTCTCCATCAGATTGGATACTACCGGGGTTGACTGGCCCCTGCCACAGGGTTGGTAGGTTTTTTGTTTTTTTATGGATCCCCCGCGGTTCCCACGAAAAGGTAGGAAAAAATGTGTCCACCTTTACAGAGTCCCGGATGCAAGGGTAAGTCTACCTACACCCAGGGGGTCGGCCTGTGCCTTGGGGGAGCCGTTAGCGGTGCACATTACCCTCTGCACCATGCAGACCATGGGCACGACACTGGGGTCTTGAGGTCATCCATACTTGGTTGCCTGTGCAATAGTAACCACTACCCGCTGGTCATTATACTCCTAGGAGGTACGGCCGTGCAATAGGTAGTGAAGACCGAGGCGTAAGCCCACCCACCGCGATAAGATGACGGGCACGGGGTGAGGTACCTATTTGTATAGTAAGTTCCAGTTCTTTGAAAAAACTGTCCAAAACCATTTTAACAAAACAATGGACCTTACGTGGAGTAGCCCCATCCGCAACGATAAAGGAACTGACTCAATTACTCGAAAAGCAAAACCATACACAGCTTTCCCCAGCAATATGTCAATTAAATAAATTTTAATTCTTCTTATCTTCTTCTTCTTAAATATACCTAAAATGATTCTTTTATTTTTATCTAAAATGTACATATTATGAACATTTCATTTATGTAGAGAATCTAATTCTCCACTGCTTAAAATTTGGCAAAACGTTTTAGGTAATCCGCTTAATCGATTTTCTAAAATTAGATTTAATTTCTCATTTTACAAATCTGGAGTAATTAACTTTAGCAGAAAGCACAATCTATTCTAACCTAACGATATAAAGTGGAATTCCTTTACGAATAACCGTTGTAGATGTTGTAAAGTCAGTGGCACTCATATAATAAAGCGAACAAGAAGAAAATATGTTTTGGATTTAGAGAACGTTCAACATTGTACATGTCCTCTTAGTACCTCGTTTACAGTGAGCAAAAACGGATATAAAATAATGATTCCTTTATGGAAAAGGCAAGGTTAACTTTTACCGACATTCACATTTATTGATTTGGATTTTTTTAGTTAAATAGATTTATTTTTGTCAATTTTTTCAATGAGCACTGTCAAATTTAATTATGTAATATCTTAAACAATCGACAGAAGGAAACAAAGGAAATAGTGACAAATATGGGGTGTTGATGTTTATTGGGACTTTTGTGCTTAGGTGTGACAATTAGCTACATCTACGTTGTTTTTGCTACTAACAAATTCACATATTCAATGAAATAATAGCATAGTAGTAGTAGTAGTAGTTAGCCATTTGTAAATATTGATAAGCTCTACAAGGTACTCTTATCCTTGGAATTTTGTACAATTTTAATTGTATAGCTTTATTGGTTTTGTTCCTTTGACCAGTATATCCTATAAGTATACGATAAGAGTGGGAATACAATGGAAATCCTTTAGCATACTTGTATTTTAGGTAGGTACCTAAGATCATTATGCACTAAAACAGTATATTAAACAACGCATTTCATATGGAATCCTGTTATGACACGAGTTCAAGTTTTTAAATAAAGAACGAGTGTCACAACACCTATATGAAATAAGTTGTTTATAATATTTTTTATATTTTGCCATTTTATCATTTTTTAAATTAATTTATTAATTTTATGTAATTACGAAAATTTTGATTTTAAAAAGTATGTCGGTAGCACTGTGTAATTTATAACATTTGACAGTTTTGACATTTAAATTATAAAATGTTTTCCTATATTTTTAAATTACTAATACACCAATATAAGTAAAAGATGATATTCATATTCACAAATACTTTCTTAAAGAACAATATAAAATTAATAAATTGCTATTAGCCACAAATGTCATTGTCAATAGTCTTGTCATTAGATACTTCACTCATGTCGCCAACCATTTAAAACAAAAATTTGCGTGCATAAAAGTTACATTACGATACGCAAATGCGTTTTATAATGAAGATTTTTATAAGTGCAAAATATAAAAAAGAATTTTATTAACTTTAAATATAAATATAATTGCTATATATTGTAATGTTTTAAAAAATAATAGTAAATATAACTTACCAAATAAATAACTTGAATTGAAGTAAACCATTAAACATGGATGTTATTTACAAATCTTTCCATTAAATGATTAATACACCAAAAATTTCTTTATTAGAGCCAATCCAATAAACCGTAATACACACAAGAACAAAAAAAAAAACTATCTTGATAAGATGAGTTCATAATGCCAGTAGTCGATCCAAGAATCAAAGTCCAAAACACTAATTTGTTTAAGCTAAAAATAAAAAAAAAATTAAAGAAGCATTAGAATATGTTAATAATAAATCATAGGAGTACAATATTAGTAAGAAACCAACTATATTAGTTAGATTAAGTTAGTTAGATCGAAAGCTAAATAAGTAATAATTAAGGTTAATAATAATAATGATTTTAATAATATTTTTTTATAAGTAGCTATAAAATGAGAACAAGTAAGGTATAGGTTATTTAAAATTATTATATAAAGTAGAGAATATTTAACTGTATACAGTCAGTAATATAAGATACAAAAATTTAAATCTCAACAAACTAATTTAAATATTTGAGCAAATTAAATGAATCAGAGACAATGATTATAATTTGATAAATAAATTTTACTTACCCCAAACAACATTTTCAAATTCATTTAAGTATCAAATGATGAGTCTTGTAGTATGATGTATCGGATGTCAATACAAGTCTAGTAGTCCCTATGTCCTGAACATCTCAGATTTGATAGAAATACAATACTTAAGACAGAATCTAAAAAGAAAGATATTGAAATATATTACATGATAGAATAAAGCTGTGAGAAAGTGATGTTTGTGTTTACAAGCTAAGACTATTTAATCAAGCTTAATCAAGGACTTTATGAATGATAAATTCAATGAAAAAACACTATAAATAGTGAAGTGGTGATTAAAAAACGTTGACTATAAACTTTAAAAAGGTGCTTGTATGAGAAAGACCTAAACTTAGTATTAGATGTTTAATTGATGTTTCTATTTGTTGTAATTGTATGTTTTTGTAAAGTAATTAATTTTAAGTTGTTTTTTGATGTTTTTGGATGTTATTAATTCGTTTACTTGATAAATTTTGTATTTGAGTCGCTATGACATAGTAAATTTTAAAAGCAAATAAAAGCTAATATAAGAGGTGTCATTGAAAATAAAAGTTATCTAATCATATTTGAATATGTAAAATTTCAATATTAGCTCACAATTGTTAAATTTTATATTTATAATTGTCAAAATGGCTGACATTGTTTACTCCACAAAGCCAGCTATTTTAACAAAGAAAAATTGATTTTAAAATTCTAAAAATGTTAATTTATAATGAAATAAATTACACAGATTTGATTTGAAACAATTTTAAGGTCAGAAAATGTATAATTAAAAAGTCAATTTTTCAAAAATTTGATGTAAGAGAGGTTATAAAAAAACAAAACACGCTCGAAAAGGCATGAAATTATGAAATATGAATATGAAATTTTGACCGAGGGTATATAAGCCCTTGGAAAAGAAAATTCGGGAGCATTCTAAATTGATAAAAAGGCCACTCCACGTCAGTATATTTTAAAAATTACCATAAATCAATGGCCGACTGTTGTTAAAAATAAAGATGGCGGCATAATAACCTATATACAAGTTAAAACAAATTTATAAGATACTAATAATTGGAAATGGGATTTTTATAATAATAAAACTATATACATGAAATAAAATAAAATTTTTTCTACTAACCTTGTGATCTAAAACATTGGACGTCTGGAGAAGCAATTAAATTTTCTAATAATTTTATAACATGGTGAGAACGAGATAATTATCCATTTGAAGTACTCGAAATCCAAGCATCCACTCGTTGATGGTTCCACGTGTTTAGAATATCCTGTGTAAGAAGCCGTATATGGAGTAATTCAGCACCATACACAAACAGCAAGTGAAATACGGTATGTTTTCTGATATCACTTATTAAATTCACTTTCAAAATACCTATAAAGCTTGTAAAATAGATTTCAATATCTTTTAACCACCATTTTGATATAATTTTGATTTTGAATAAACAAACTGCTTACACATCTTGTTAAAACTGATGCACACGCTATTTCTTACCTCTCAGTTTGCCCTTTGAAATAACAGTAAAATATCACGTGTTTCTTTGTGCGTGGGTAAATGCGCACAAGAAAAACCATAGTCGCATCATTTAGTAGGATTAAGGTATGTTAAAATTTTGATAAAATAAGTAAAATAAATAGTTTCATCGTTGGATTTTATTTTTTTTTGAACCGACTTCTGTTGATAAGAGTCTTTTATATTTTGGAAATTGATTTAAGTTGATCAAATTTAAAACTATAATAATTTCATATTTAGAGTTTGAGAAAATATTTTTTATATAATGGTAACAAAATAAAGAGATTTGAGGTGTTATGAGATTAATAAATACTGAATAAAATTGAAAAACAAATAAATATAAATTATAGCCCCACAAAACTTTAAAAATAAAAATTTAAAACATAAAAACAATAATTTGATAACAACATCAATATAAACTATAATTTATACAAACATTAATTTATTTTTAATAATTGTAATTTATTACAATATATATATGTGAAATTAATTATTTATTATTTAAAATGGGAATAATACCCATATTTATTATAAATTATATTAATATTAAAGTATATTGGAAATATTTAAAAAACATTTACTAAACTCTTTTAAAACTAAATAATTAAATTATTAAAAAAAATATTATTCATAATTAACTAGGTAATAAAATAATTCCTGCTACAGAAAAGAAATAATTGGACCCTATAGATCAATTACAAACAGGAAACACAAGAACTAACGGCGTAAACTCAGGTTAATATAAGAAAATAATAATTTTTTTTAAACAGATAATTTATTTATTAATTAATAAATAACTATTATTTATTATTTAATAAATAAATAAGGAAAATATTTGGTTTCACAATTAATTAATTCTTAATATTAGTCTTTTCAGTAGAGACATTCTATTTTTTTAAATATTATTTTAAAATAAATTTGGCTTTGATTTGATTATGTTGTAGGTAAAAATCGCTATGAAAATGCATGGATAAGTCAATTGATTTTCATATTTGAATAGGTAGGTGTATAAGACTATATAAGTGGAAAACAATATTTTTTCATTTTGCCTTTGCATCATTTAACATACATTACGTCAAATGGATTGGGATTTAGTTCCAATGAAGTGCTCTCTGTACTTTTCTACATTGGTTGATAACGAACAACTTTATTACATCTACAAAAGTCAATAAAGTTAAGTTTAGAGACTAGTAGTGAAATAAATATATTATTTTTCCATGAATTAGCAGGTTACTTTTTGCATTCATAATATTATAGCTGGAATAAACCTTTAATAAAAGCTTAACAAGTTAAGTCTTGATTTTAACAACTGTATTGTCTTCATTTAACCAAGTCTCTTCAATATAAAATAGTTCTCAATGAATAAAAATTTATTAATTTAATTTTCCTTTTGTTTTTTTTTAATTTTTGGAACATTTTAATTACTTTGCTACAAGTTCATTTAATGTTAGAATTTTATTATTCAAATAGAAAGCATGCACTAATTACTCAATTCATGAAAAATCTTGTGCATACAGTAAATGTTTCCACCGATATTATGTTTAAAATCATATCTACTGAACTTTCATTTTAAATTAAAGTTCACTATATGCTTTGGGTATTATAATTTTCTTGTTGATGGATAAATCCAACTTAACCCTTTTTCAATTGGTGGAACCCTACTCCAACAGGGCCAAGAGGCAATAATTCCACACTTGATCCGAATTAGTCGGAGCAGTCTTGAACTGGGATACATACCAGAAGCGTGGAGAAGGGCCAAAATCACCTTCATCCCAAAAGTAGGGAAACGGGACACTACGCACCCCAAATCCCTTAGACCGATCAGCCTCACATCGTTTGTTCTAAAAACGATGGAAAAAGCTGTAGACAACTACATTAGAACAGAAATCTTGGAACAGGTGCCATTGCACCCTCGTCAACATGCGTACCAAGCGGGAAAGTCCACGGAAACCGCTTTAACACAGTTGATGGACGAAATCCAAGACGCACTGAACAAAAAAGAGACCGTGGTATGTGCCTTTCTAGACATAGAAGGGGCCTTTGACAATACGCCACATGAGGCAGTCAAAAGAGCATTGATTGAGAAAGGAGTAGATAGAACGACTTCCAGTTGGATGTCGCAACTGCTATCTACAAGAATCGCAGAAATGGAGGCAGGACAAGACACTATCTCCATTAATGTGACCAGAGGCTGTCCACAGGGAGTTGCATCCCCGCTTATGTGGAGTCTCACTGTGGACAGTCTGCTCTGTCAATTGACTAGGGAAGGCATACCATGTCAAGGGTATTCCGACGACATGGTTATCCTGGCAAAAGGGAAGTATGAAAACGTCCTCTGTGATATTGTTCAAAGAGGATTGAACATTGCGGAACAATGGTGTGACTCGGTGGGACTCAGCATCAACCCCACCAAAACCACACTAGTAGCCTTTACAAGGAAAAAGAAACCTAATCTAAAAATCATAAAAATGGGGAGAACATCGTCGAGTGGAAAACAGAGGTAAAATATCTAGGGCTAATCCTAGATAGCAGGTTACTCTGGAACAAACACGAAGACGAAGTAATACACAAAGCAACCAAGGCCCTCATGGTGTGTAGGAACATTGCAGGGAAGAAATGGGGATGTAACCCACGTATCCTGCAATGGATGTACACAGCAATAGTGAGACCATTAATCACATATGGGGCAGTGGCTTGGGGCGTAAGGGCTAATCTGAATACGACGAGGAAAAACCTCTCGAAAATTCAGAGACTAGCCTGTTCATGTATCACTGGAGCAATGGGAACTTGCCCCACTGCTGCAATGGAGGTGATTTTAAACTTGACCCCACTGCTAGAAAGTGTAAGGAAGAAAACAATATATAGAATGATCAAAGAAGGAATTATCAGGGAAAAACCTCGATCACTTCACTTTGATCAAACTTGGGAAATGCCCCAAGATGATATGCCAAAGAAATTCAACTTTGTGAGAAAATTCATCACAAAGTTGAGTAATAAATCTGAATGGGATGAAGACACCATACAGAATTTAAACCAGAATACCATAAAGTGGTATACGGACGGTTCCAAGCTAGACGAAGGAACTGGGATAGGAGTTTTTGGACCGAGGGCCAAATACTAAGAAAGCTTGGGCACATACCCGAGCATCTTTCAAGCAGAAGTCCGCGCCATCGAAAGATGTGTGGAATTCAATATTGGAAGAAACTATCGCAGACAAGAGATTGTGATCATGTCGGATAGTCAAGCAGCCATCAAAGCGCTGTGTTCAAATATAATCAGTTCGAAGATGGTTTGGGAATGCCTAGGCAAACTAAATGAACTAGGCCAGAAGAACATTGTCACCCTCCTATGGGTCCCGGGACACATAGGAATAGAGGGGAATGAAACAGCAGATAAGCTGGCAAAAAAAGGAGCTGAAACCCCACATTTGGGACCAGAACCATCTTGTGGGATCAGCAGTAGAGTAATCTTAGGAAAACTAAGGGAGGAAATGGAGAAAGAAAAATCCGAGTACTGGAATCAGCTGGAAGGACTGAGGCAATCTAAGATACTACTGGGGAACTATGACCAGAAGAGATCTCTTAGCTGCCTCAACCTTAGTAAAAAAAGGCTCCGTATTTTAACTGGAATATTAACCGGGCATTGCCGGTTAAGAAGCCACATGAAGAAACTAGGGTTAGCAGATGAAGCAAAGTGCAGATTCTGTGAGGAAGAGGATGAAACCTCAATACATATACTCTCAGAATGTCCTGCCTTGCAAAATTCTAGGGCTAGATACCTAGGAGCACATGAAATAGAGGAAGGGGATCTACCTGATTTGAAGCCCGACGATGTCCTAAACTTCCTCAGGAAAATAGGACTCGAAGAGCTGCTATAAATCTGAGAAAACATCAGAACATGGCAAGTAAGGGGGGAAACAATAGATCCTATGGGTCGCAGTGTAATCATCACCCCTAACTCATTTCATACATCATTCATACAATTGGTGGAAACTTCCACTTATTACTATTTTAAGTAAATTGCTGATAACAAGCTGATGCACTAAGTTGTATGGCTTCTATGAACTCTTGTTTGGTCTGTGATCTTTTTGTACCTAATTTCACCTATTTCTTTATCTCTATAATTTAATCTCATCATTGCGGCACCTTTGTAGACTTCTTTAATACTTATATTGCTTTCATCTATCGACTACTTTTTTATACTCAAATAATATTTCGTATTTTAATTTGGAGACAGTACTTTTTTACATTTGTTGCAAATGGTATAATAATTTTTTTGTTAATTTTTGAAATTTCTGAACTTGTTTGTAATTACTTTCAAAAAACTTGTGTGATTTGTAACCATTTCTCCAAAAATCCATTTCTTATATCATTGATGGGATCTCAGTAGCTATCCTTATATATAACTTTAGCTTGTGTCATGAGTTAAAGGAACGATGCTTAAAGGAAGTTCTCCAAGCCTAGGGGCGCATTAAACAATGGAATAATGAAGGGTTACATTAATCCAAGACAAAGAATGATCAAAGAGCATGCTAAAAATTTAATAAACTAAAACAAAAATTATCTTTAAGGAGTTAATATTCCTAATTTAAATTTCCATTAAATATCCATCTTGTTAAGTAATGTAACGAGAATTAACCTGACAAATATTAACAAGTAAACGTAATAATTACCAAGAAAAATACCTATTTCAACGTATGTTTTGCAATAATTAAAATAGAAATAAATAAATAGATTACAAGTATTTGCACTTGTTATTTTATTATTTTGTTTCCATAAGTTTTTCGCTCGTATTACTACCTTAGAGAATAAATAATATTTCGTATAATTTGATACTCTTTTCGACGCAATTTCATCATGCACAATTAAGGAACTTTATCAAAATTAACATGGAGGTACTCTCCGACGTCTCGCTTAACAAGTTCTATGTCGCTCTAATGAGGAAACTCACCTCGTTTTCCGCGTAAGCCTCCGCTATCTCATAACTCGTAATTTATGCAATTTATATACCTCACAAAAGCATCATTTTCTCGGACAAAAATCAATGTTGCGTAATGAAAACTGTTGCAAAAAGACACGAGAAAAAATTGTCAGTAATTAAAGGATAAGTTTTCACCTCTCATTCAATGATATGCTGGTATTCATTAAATTTTAAATCTGTTACATGGAAAACATGTGAAGTGGGTGGAGTGTTATGATGTTATGAAAAAGGAATTTTTATTTTAATTTTTTTAAATAAAAAATAGATTTTCTTTGTAAATAATGTACATCTACATTTTTTCCCAATTCTAACAAATGCTCTTAAATAATTTACAAACATAATATTAACTAAAGTATAATGACTGTTATGCTGAATAAAATTATTGTTTTAAAAACTTTAAGAATAATAAAAAACTCTTCGTTTTAACGCAACTTCCACGTTTAATTATAGAATTTGGTTTTTATTCATAATGACAGCCGCTTCGGTAGAATTAGCATCGTCAGATTGACATAGTGAAGTTACATTTTGTTTGTTAAACTAAGTATTGTAATGGATCATTATTACTAATAAAAACAAAACTTACCTTTTAGGCATCCATCATAGCCATTACACTAATGGATTAATAAAAAAAAAGGATATGCATAATGAAATACACTTTTCTTCTTAAACCATGTAATTACCCAAAAAGAAGTATTGTCTTGAGTACAGTATAAACTTGATTATATCATAAATTTGGTCATAATATCACAGTAAAAGCCACAAAATAAACAATATTCTCTTGTCACAACAGGTTTTCATTTGGACTTAGTAGATACATCTTGTTAGAAAATGAGATGAATCTTCTGACCTAAAAATAATATAATTAGTATGAATTTGTATAAACAAACAGTATCTCTACAGTTACACTAAAACAAAGTAGTATAACTTACATGTCTGATAATAATAAACAAACATTATAAGATAAAAGCCAATATAGGGTAGTTAGTCATATTGGAAAGTCAACATGTAAAAATAAACAATACACATTAGTAAATGAACAAAATAGAATTAAAGTTACTTACCACAATAATTTACAAAAAAGGGATATCTTAATAAGTTTAATTGAATCTGCAGTTACTTTTTCTTTAGTACATCTTAAATTTTCAATATTTACTCTTCAATTACAAACATTCAAATAAATAAAGAGTGTATATGACATCTTATCTTGTATAGGATCCATATTCAATTATTGTATCACAATCAAAATTTTCCAATCCATAATGAATGCATTTTCATTATAACAATTCACTGTTCACCTAGTTCTTTTTCAAAATTCTCAGTTTAATCTGAAACAATAAAAAGAAAATAAAAATCAAAAAGTGTTAATGGTTTCCACATGTTTAAGAAATCAACATGTAATTTTAGTTAGTAAAATATTTAAATTAATATTGTAAAAAGGAAGTACTTACAAAATCAAAGTCTTCGATATCGTACAAACAAATATACCAATAGATTGTGAGTACCTAAAAAAGACACAAGATTAATTATAAACATGTAGCAGGTGTGGTGAAATACATTAAACTAATTCCCATATCGACAGTGTTGAATATAATTACATAAACTTTTGATTGAACATTTTAAGAATATATAGTGAAATAGATATTGAAAAACTTAGTTTATAAACATTAACAAATGACAATTTATGTAACAAAAAGTATGTAGGATAATTGAGGAAGTTTTTTATATAAATTTTAAAATGTTAACCTTTGATAACACAGAAAATATCAGCTTATATAAGGTATAAGTAATACAAATAACAAAATCTTTTAAAAGTTTAAATTGTAGTTGTTAGGGTTAAAATAGTAAGTTATCAGTTAAAATGGTACTAGTTAAGTGGATTTAGAGTAATTTTAAATATAATAGCTAGTGTTAATTCAAAATTTGAAAGTCTAAAATAAGTTGACAGCTCAAGGAAGTTGTGTATTTTGAATCTAAAATTTCCTAGGAAAAAGTACTTAGAAAATTATACAAACAGAATTTAAGCAAATATAAGGATGAGATCTATCTGTACGTTATCAAAGGTATTATCAGAATTGTGAATTTATTACCTGGATTTTCGGAAATGTAGGTTTTTTTTTTCTGAAATTCGAACAGTTGAAATCCGATGACGTCATTTTTTTGTTTTTTTCCAAGAAGCTATAAAAGGCCGGAGAATCCATGATTAATCTCTCTTATGTTTTTGGTAGTAGAGCAGTTAACATCTATTCTCTCTCTTATGTTCCTGGTCGCAGAGCAATTAATTGATTATCAACTAGAAGAAATTTTTTTAATTAATTAAAAGCTGTTTATATTAAAGTAATACATGTAATATTAAAAATACATACAGAAAAGTAATCAGCTATTATTAAATTACATACCAAAGCAATAAATTTATCAAATCAGACACTGATTCCAATGAATTTGAAAGATTAAATTGAAGCAGTCTCTCTACAACTGGTCTTTAGCCGCCATATTGGTATTGCTGTCCCGAAAGTAGACGAAGAAGTAGCCGATCCGAACGTTTCATACCATTCCACTTAGACAGTAGCAATTTTTAGTGAATGAACTTTTGAATAAAAGGTACGTGTCTTAGTTAAGTTTTAGTATTTGTATATTTGTTATTTTGTGACTGTAAATTAATATTTTGTATATCATCTCCATTTTTTCATATCCGAATATTTGTTATTTATTTGTACTGAACGTGTGAAAACCAATTAATAATAATTTTTTTTGAAGTACTTGACATTAAATTTATTGTGAATTAGTTATTAAACAATATTTAATTTGAATCCTACCCAAGATGAGAGTCAGACTTTAAATTTCAACTTTAAAATTAAGTAAACTGAGCTAGTTTGAACTTCTGACAAGGCGCCCAAACTTAAAAGTAAAAAGAAAAAGTAAACTGTATATAAAATTAAATAATATTAAATTATCAAATTCAATTAAAATATTTGAAAAAACCAATAAAACAAACAAAAATTTTTAATTCTCATAATCAAACAAATAAAAACATATCTAAATAATAAACTTCTTTAGCTGTTAGGTAAAATAAACTATAGCCAAATTTAAATCAGTATAGACAAAATTTAAAACATTATAAATTGACAATACCAACGTGGGATATAAAAAAATAAAGAATAAAATAAATCTAAATCAGTATACCTAAAATAGAAAAACTTAATAGTATATAACAATATTAAAGCCTACCAAGACAGCACAATATATCCATTAGACATCCACATGACATCCGTTATGGATATCTAGTATATCCATGGGATATAGATGGATAGCCTATAGACATATATTGGATATCCATATGTTCGCCTATATCCAGGATATATGTAATATCTTATGAATGTCTTTGGAAATATCTACTGGATATCTCGTTAATATCCCACGAATATCCAATGTTCACATTTGGTATATCCAATTAACATCCCATGGATATTAATGGGATATTTTATATTCACATTTAGTATATCCATTAGATGTATAAACTATACAGTATAATGGATATTCATTATACAGATCTGAAAATTGAAAAAAATTCATTCCATTTGTTCCTACCTACTCAAAGACGAATGTTTGAGAATATATGACTAGTAGCTACTGTTGAAAATACAAAGTGGTCCAACAAAAATATTGCAAACCAATTTTTTTATATCTACAGATCTGAAATAAAATTAACAGATAATAGTTTAATCAGTCAACCAGTACAAAATATAAAAGATAGTCTAGTATTTAAGTGGCCGACTGTAGAATGTTGTGGTCCAGTGAAAAAAATTCAAATACTCATCGCATATACATCTGTTATATTTTGTACTGATTGGATATTAAAACTTTAGGTTACAATGTGTTTGTTGGCCACCTTATGTTTCCACCAGCAGAGACTAGTCAGATATTCATCTGTGAGTAAGAAGGTACAAATGAAATAAAATTTTTCATAATAATATTACCGAAAATTTGGATTAAAATGTATCGAGAAAATTAGTAAAAAACGATATCGAAAGATATTTAGTTTGTAAATTAATGGGATTTAACGAGTATTTGCCCATAATAAAAATTTTAAAAATTGTTGGGAAACGTCAAATTACCTACAGGACGTGTTTTTTCTCTGATATTTTTTAACTGATTAGAAGAATTTTTCAAAAGCGTAGCTGAAAAATTAGTCTCATTACTTACTTGTCACATCTCGAATATTCCTATCAAATTATTTTATATGTTAATAAATTTCCCAATCCAAACACGACGTGATCCGAAAACAAGATATTACTTGTAATCACAAAAGATTATAAAAATTGTGGTGTAAGAAATGTGAATATTCGGAAATTGTGAACTTCCCGGTTTTCTTACCCGTAAAATACAATGTCTTTCCAGAGAAATTGACCTTAAAATAACGGAATGCTTTAGAAAGATAATAAAATTATATTGACCCTTTCTGAGATGTGAGTTCCATTTGGTTAAAACGAAAACTTTAACGCAGTGTCGTCCGACTTGATACTATTTTTATAACACACTCTATCTTTATTATTTTTGTTGGAAAACTGACAAGATCAGAACCTTTGAGGTTTTACCGTTTTTTATTAACCCGGAACAAGCTTTTACTGACAATAATATGAAGAGAACTTCCGTTATTTCTATAATACAACGACATTTAGTAATAAAAGCAAGGTTTAGATACATTTTACACTAATATGTTTAGAATGTGTTAAGAATTGGTCAAAACCAGTGCTAGTTTGATTTTTTTTATTCTCTCTAGAAAATTAACAAATATACCATTAATATATATTTTTTTAAATATCCTATTTGTTTGTTATGTTTTAAATTCAAAATGTAACTAGCTTTAATATTAAAATAATGTGACAGTATTAATTAAACCCGAGAGGCTAAGATAAAAAAAAACTTATGTTCCTCAAAACTCACCGTTGTTCCCTTTCGGAATCACTACCCAAGCTAACTTAAAACGGGCGGTGGTCCCTCACACACTCTCTATTTACTATGCCACACAAAAACATTCTCTTCTCCTAACCATACTCTCCACTGCCTTATTTACCTCCATCCATTCCCCCTCCCCTCCCAACATTATCTCTACCATATTTTCCCAATACACCGCCTCCCCTAGTTTTTTCTTCAAGTTCTTCAGCACTTCATTCTTTCAGCATCTAAACGCGTGTCCTACATCATTCTCCTCTTCACACCTTTCACACACTCCAGTCTCTCCTTTCCCAATCTCGAGACCCACGCCCAGTTAGCACGTATGTCAAGAAGTAGTTCACTTCGCCGAATTTCCTAGTCATCCGTTCTCTCCTACTTCCAATTACCTACTCTTTTTAGCGTACCTTCATACTCCTTCCACCTTACTCCCATTTCCTCCTCTATACAATCCATAACTTCCTCGCGCCCTTCCACTAAAGTATCCTGGCTCTAGCCATCACATCTAATTGGTAGGATCTTGCCAGCACCGCTGCTGCAAACCCTTCCACTGTCCTGTACCCTTGCACTACCTTTAGCAATGTTCCTCTCTGAACCCTCAGTAGTGGTTTAATCCTTTAATGTCCTCCCGCTTTTTCACCCCACACTTCAGCTGCGTACAGCATACTCTGCTCGATTGTCCCATTTCGTTCCACTTCCTCCGCAAATGTAGTTTTTTATTATTTCCTACAACAATTTGCTTATCCTGCACACCAGACTGATGGACCTGTAGTCACCTGTCCGCTTCCCCTCTGTACCCGCCTTCGTCACCAGTACCAATCTGGCTACTTTTCACGCTGCCGGAAACTCTTCCTACCTTAGCACCTTGTTGAATTCTCCCCATTATCATCCGACAGCCTTTTTATTCACCACCCAGTCAAGCCATCCATTCCTAGTGCATTCCTATCCTTGATACCATGCCCTTTCTTCTCTATTTCCTCCACCTCTACCGGCCTTATACCCCACATTTTACCTCTCCTACTGAAATCCTGCACTACCCGAATTATATTATCCCCTACTCCTTCTCCCACTGCGTATAGTTTTTTAAAAATTTCTTTCTCCCAATCTTTCTCTAGCGCCATATTTCTAGTTCCCCCACTGCAATCTCATAAGCCTTACCCCATGGATTATTGCCAAATTCCCCCAGCAACAGCATTACCCACTTAGCTCTTTTCGGCCTTCCTCTTAAGCTCCTTTTTTCCTCCTTATATCTTTGCTTACCCTTACATTTATGTTTTATCCTTAACATCCTTCTTCGTTCTTTCTTGCACTCCTTCCACAACTTTTCTATTTCCTTATTCCACCAATAATTAGCCCTCCATACACGCCTGTTGCCACACTTTCATCCCTTTTACAGCCTTCTTTCACTTTATACAAATTATACAAATACCTGAGTCCTTTTTCTATCTCCTTGCCAACTTTCTTCCTCAGCCTCTCCGCCTCGGTCTTCGTTCAACTTTGCCTTCTTGCTTCTGCAACCTCATTTTCCATCTTCCTTATGTCTGCTGGTAGGTCCGCCTCCTCATTCCCTTTGTGGCTACTGGGTACCTATGCAATTTTAAGCTTGTTTTTGCTGGTCACTTCTGCTAAGGCTGTTAAGCAGTGCCAGACCAACTTTGAATTGACTTGGGTTTAAAGCCTTTATGGCCGTTAGGTTTTCTGAGAATATAGAAATTGCCCTTCCTTGTACCTTTTGCCTGTTCATTTTAAGCGCTCCGCAGTGAATGGAAATGAAAATACTGTTTTCTTTTACCATGAATAGATCAGCTCTGCTTGGATTGTCGGTCCATTTTCTGTTTTCCTGTCCGTGATCATAGTTTTAGAACATGTATTTCGGCACTTTTTGATCCCATAGCATTCCAAATATCGAGTAGCAGGCCAACTCCTTTGCTCCACAATTTTTCTAGCGGATGCTCCTACAGGTTCCATACTTACCGAAACGTATTATTTTTCCACTGTGTAAATGTATCATAGGCCCCACCATATTTTTTTGATATTTTTGTTAACAATGAACTGTAGAACAAATATTTTAAAACGGCACACCATTGTGGCGCAGTCCTAGTGGCGGCCATAGGGACCAAACATGAACAAAGTTCTGAAAACGTAGTACTGTATGTAATAGGCGGATGATAGAATGTCACCCTATGTAATACCTTTTAATCTCAAAAATGTAATACTCCAGATGTAATAACCGTGAATCACAATAGATGGCGGATAATACTTTTAGAACAATATTAAAATACTCAACGACTTTGATAACCTGAAGGGCCTAACTCCTATTTTAGCTTTAACCGAGCGGTACCTAAAGGCTGAAAGATACGTGAGATTCGGCCTTCGCAGTATTTGTTGATGGAAGGTTTTATTTAGCCGGCGTGGAGGAGCTGGAAGGGATGCGTCGAAGGGCTCTGAAAAAGGGTTGAGTTTAAAGAACGAACACAAAATTTAAGGATTGTCCAGCCATTTTAGTGTAATACTTCATTCAGGTGAATTCTTACAACTTTACAACTTATAACGTTCGAGTGAATCGGTTCACTACTCAAACAAAAACAAAAACAAAAAAAAGAACCTTTTTTTTTCTAAGAACAAAATTAACAACAAAACAAAGCAAAACAAAATATAGTGTTTGGTCTGATGGACTCTAACATTAACATTAACAATCCCAAAACAGCCTTAGTTAATCTATCTCATCGAAGTTCTTAACTACTTTTACTTTTAAATGTAGAACAAATATTTACTTGTGGTCTGAAGGACCGTACCTGAGATGGCTATTGAATATAAATCCTATATTACCTATTCTAGCCCGGACATTAACAGAACTTTACCTTTCCTTACAGAAAAAGGAATATTAAAGTGTTTTATTTATATATTTATATTAATTTAATATTAATCAATTACTTTATATAGATAATAATATTTTTAATGGTTTTTAATATTAATGTTATAATCGTCGATATGCTAGTACCCTACGGCAATGGTTACGGCTATAAATAAAATGCTATCTACACAAAATACAACGCCTCTGTTTATTAAATACATAACATTTCCTTCCTCGCTTAAATAGAACATGTATCCATATTAGGGTATAAATCGTAGAGGTGCGCGATGTATTCGAATAGATCTGCGTGGTATGACAGGTTCTGAAAGGACCGGCGGTGGAACGTTGTTTTCTGGAGTAGCTGGTGAGATCGGTGTAGCTGAAGTAGCTGATGAGGTTGGTGTAGCTGGTGCTGGTACTGGTGCTTCAAAGAATCGAACACGTCGTGGCACTGGTGGCGATTCAGCAAATTTGTTTTTATGGGATCTTCATGAAGTCGTTGCTTTCGGAAACAACTTTATTTGATCAATGTGGCGTTTGATCGTCTTTCCTTCATAGCTAATCTCATAGTGGAGGTCTCCAATCCGTGCTGCAATTGAACCAGGAAGCCATTTATCTGTTTTGGAGTTATTTGAGAGGAAGTAGACGGATTGTCCTACATCAAGGGTACGGAATGTAGAGTCCATCCTAACTCTTTGTTTTTCAGAAACTCTAATGCGAACATCGTCAGGTCTCACCAGGTTGAGACGAGTTCGAAGTTCGCGTCCCAAGAAAAGTTGAGCTGGAGATTGGCCAGTGGTGGAGTGAGGAGCCTTGCGGAATTGGCGAAGAAACTCGTTCAGGTTCATCTGCAAAGTCTCCTTCGTGGTGTTCATAGTGTAGAGGGCATCCTTCACGGTTTGGACGTATCGTTCTGCTTGACCATTAGTTGAAGGGTGGTATGGCGCTGTAAGCTTGTGGTACTTGACTCCACTTCGTAAAAGAAAAGCTTTAATTTCTTCCGCTACAAACTGTCTTCTGTTATCTGATACTGTGGTGACTGGAGTGCCGTGTGCAGTAAAGAGGTCATCTAATAACTCAATAGTCATAGCTGCTGTTGTGAAAGTAGTTGGTTTAACTTCGAGCCACTTGCTATAAGCGTCAACAACAACTAAGAGCATGGTACCTGCTACTGGGCTCGCATAATCGATGTGGATTCGTTCCCAAGGTGCTTTTGGGGCACTCCCAGTGATGTTCCCGAAACTTAGGCGGCGCGTGCGCGTTGGTTGCGCATGTTGGGCAGGATTTGGCCATCTTCTCAATGTCTGAATCAATGCCTGGCCAAAAGACAAAAGAACGTGCCATTCCTTTCATTTTGACAATGCCTAGGTGGGCTGCATGGAGGTCGTTGAGAATTATGTCCCGTAACTTAGGTGGTATGACGACTCGGTGCTCAAACATAAGACAGCCAGCAGCAAGCATGTATTTTGATTCTGGTGCCTTGAAGTCGTGGCGGGTAAGATCTTGGCCTCCTTCTTAAAGTTTAACTATTCTGCCAAGATGCTGGTCCTTTCTCGTCTCTCTTGCAATTGTTTCAGCCGTCGCAGGTAGCTGTTGGATTTGATGGACTGTAAAAAAATCAAAGTCATCGAAATTATCTGTCCTCCCTCCGTATATAAATTCCGCTAGTAACTTCGTTGACAACTGATGGAAGAGGTAATCTAGAGCAATAGTCTGCGTTTGCGTTCTGCTTAGACGTTTTAAACACTACGTCATAATCAAAATGAGCTAAATAATCGGCGTAATTGGGCATTCGGCTTATGCACAATACAGGAAGAGATTTTTCAGGGTGAAGGATCTGCGTTAAAGGTTTGTGATCAGTTATCAAGGTAAAGTGACGAGCATAGAGGTAATTGAAAAATTTCTGTACTGCCCAGACGATAGCGAGAGCTTCCTTGTCAATCTGGGGGTACCTTTGTTCTGTTGACGACATGGTCCGGCTGGCATACGCAATAGGGCGTTCTTGTCCATTGTTAAGTCGATGTGACAGCACTGCGCCTAGTCCGGTCTTACTTGCATCCGTTGCAAGCAAGAGCGGAAGAGCTGGATCGTATTGCATTAGAACTTGTGGCGAGATGAGAGCGTTCTTGATGTCCTGGTAGGCACGGTCGCCTTTTGGGGTCCAGACGAAAGGATCCTGCAGTAGCATGTCTCTCAGCGGACGGTCTCTCGTTGACAGGTTATATATGAATGCTCTGTAGTAAGTCGCCTTGCCCAAAAACAGTTGCAGTTCTTCTGGCGTCGAAGGTTTCGGTGCATCTTGCACAGCTCGAATATGTGCGTTGGATTTGTGGACACCAGATGCGTCAACCTTGTGGCCAAGAGCTTCCAGAATCGGTTCTGCAAAACTGCACTTCGCTCGGTTGAGTTTGAGACCGTGTTGGCGAAAGCGTTCCAGTGTAGTGGTGAGGGCTAGCATCAGATGATTGAAATCTTCTGCAAAAACAATGGTATCGTCAAAAAAACTTACAACATTAGGGAGGCCTCGCAACACCGTGTCCATACGCCTCTGCCAGATAGCGGGAATGTTGGCAGCGCCATACACTGCACGGGATGGACGAATCAGACCATGCGTCGGGATGTTAAGTGTCAAAGCGTGGCTGAACTCTTCATCAACCTCTAGATGGGTGTACGCATCTGTGACGTCCAAATGACAGAAGAGGGCAGCACCACGCATCTTGTTAAACAATTGATCAACTTTTGGGATTGGATGTTCGTCGATGATGAGTCTTGGGTTGAGAGTGGGCTTATAGTTTCCCGTGATTCTCAATTTTCCATTTTTCTTAACGACTACATGTGTTGTTGATGCCCACTCCGAATATTATCGCTATTTAAGCGAGGAAGGAAATGTTATGTATTTAATAAACAAGAAAACATGACAACGATAACTGTCATTAGTTTTGGCATGAGGGATAACAGAAAATGTATTGTCTAACGTAGAAATGTTTCAACTTTAATTCGATAATAAACAGTTATAATTTGAATAGTGAATTATATTTATTTATCCACCCACAAATTTTGTTGCTTTGTTAAATAGGCTTTGTACTAAAACACTTAAAATTGTGTCGCTTTTGGTCATAGGAGTATTGAAATTGCGCTCTTTTGTTATTAACGAGTTAATCAAATTTTGTTTTTGCTTAATTATTTTACTTTTTCTTACTTGCATATTTTGTTTCTTTTTTTCCTTTATTATAGGTATGTACTTATATTAATGTCAGTTGTAATATTATGTTTTTTCCTATTATTGTAACCGAACCCTTGCTATTTGATTGTATTCAATTTAAGCAATAAAGAATATTAAAAACTATCTAATATCTATTAAAATATATCATTCTGACTAGTTACCTGAAGCTCCTCAAAAAACTCGGAATATTTTTAAAAGTCTTTAAATAGTTTAAACAGTTTCCATTTGCCACAAATTTACAAATAGTTAAATGGAAAACATGCTATCAGTCCGAATCAAGTGGAAAAATAGTATTAAAATTATGATGGAAAAAAGTCGAAAATATTTTTATTAACAAACAAAATATCTAAAAAATATATTAGCAAGTAATAATTGGTTGTTTTAATATTTTTTATAGAGGCCAATAATAAAATTGGTGGTATTCACCAAATTATTGAATGAAAAATGGGATTTACAGGAAAAATGTGGCAACACCGTTTATAGTTCTATGAAACATCGACCTAACCTTTAAGGTGATGTCCAGTTTATTGCCATTGATATATACCATTGACGCTAATCCTTTGCGTCTTTCTAATTCAGCGCTTCCTTGCATGTAATACACCACAATTATTCAGCCAAGGATATTAAATCCACTATGCGACATCCTTTCAATATTCCAGGCTCTTCATCATAATATTTTTGATCATTTATTAACTTTTCTAAATTTTTAATTGTACGGGACTCATCAAGTTTACGTTTTCGGGCGAGTTGGTGGCCAAGTTTTCTTTGTTTACTTTATTGTAAATAAACATGTCCATTGACGATTTTTCTTTTTCAACGATATTTTTGATCAGGTTTTGATATAATGATAAAATTTAATTTAAAGAAAATACCTACTTGTTCAAAGACGTAATTAAACAGTCATGTTATTGCGCAAGCGCATACGCATGCCATTTACTTCTATAATTTAAAATACCACAACTACCAAGTAAAAATATAGCGATGTTGTTACGCTTTACACAATAAAAAAACATTTGTTTTATGAAATTAATTAAAATAAAATCAAATATTTAATTTGCGACGGTGTTACATATTTATGTATTCTAATTTTTTTTAGTTCATAAAAATAATTTTTATCGATGATTAGTGATAAAAAAATTACGGTATTTTTTTTTAAAGTTTAATTAAAGGTACAGTCATAAACAAAAATTGTTTTGTAAGTTTGCCAAATGTTCCAAAATTTGCTGAAAACCGAATTAAATGAAAACTCAATTTGTTTTATAAACTTGATATCAAAAATAAAATAAAAAAAATGTTTATTAAATAATTTAGTTCCTAAGATATTAAAAGAAATTCATTTAATGGAAAAGTCATTACCTTTTGTTTCAGATTGTACCAACAAATCATCCTTAATGCGAATGTGATTTGCAGTTGGAAACCTTTGCTGATCATTTTACGAACAAAGCTATTATTATATTTTAAAAAAGTTTTTCAGTTTTTCCAAAGACTCCTCGATTTACCTCAGATAATGAGACTTCTATTTTATTAGCCACGTCATCTAAATATTAATTATAAACCTCACTGCTCAGTGTACTTAATTACCATTAAAAAAATACAAGAAAATGTAGAAAATCCAATAATCCAAGTAATTAAAAAACAATTTTGGTATCACAATGATTGTTTTTCCATTAATGTCTTAGAAAGTTGGTTGAATACCCCTTAAAACGGTTTGTTGTTTTGTAGCCCTTAAATTTACCATGATGTAGACCCTAAGATCCTAAGAAAGGCCTCTTCGAATTTGCTTTAACTTTTCCCAACGCATAATCGCCAGTCTACATAACAATGGCATTAGCACCCTTTAACCGCAAAAGGATTAGTTTTATTAAGCACAAACAAGACAATATTTATCAACTGGGATGGTGTTATTTGAAGACTATTTTTTTTAAGAGTTACAAATTAATTTTCAGAATTTAGAACAAAAATGCCGATATCTCTAAATGAATTTGTTTGTTTCAAAAAGAATATTCACAATATTTCATCTAGTTATGGTTGGTTTAGTGAAAAAGGTTTTTCAGGGTGTACGAAAATTTATGATGAACGATGTTCAATTTGATGTTATGGTCAGTCTATTATGAAATATGTGAGTCAATTTAACACAGAAAATAATCTAGGATATTTCTTTACTGCGCATTAATAAGAACTGTGTAAATCATTATTTGGTCGTTGTCGGGAGTTCTAGTTTTTGCTTGTAAATGCCAAATTATTTTTTATATTTTTTTTATAAACTAACTAGTCTAAATTACAAAAAAAGACATGAACTGATTAAACCGCTTACGTTTGTCATATAGTAAATTTTCCAGCTTATTTTGTAGAATAAAAGAATAAAGAGAATACTACCTACATATAAATACTAAAGAATAATATAATTCATATACTTACCAAATTCGGATACATAAATGAACAATAATCCGCGGATAAAACATTTTTATCCAAATTTTTTTATTGGTTATGCTTTAGTTAATTAACAACTTTACTGCAGCAACTATTAACAGAAAAACCGCGATAAAGTCTTGGGATTTTTTTACTTCGTCAAGTTATTCTTAATAAGTTAACAAATTGATCCCTGTTGTAACAATTGAAAAATATGCCATTATCCATTTTTTTATTTACAATCGAAACTAGACCATAATTCAAGATTATCAAAAAATTCTTTAAAAAAATTTGTAAAAATATGCATTGTTTAGGAGCTAACTTTTGTAATATATTGGGTAGTACAATTTAAAAATTTTATTTTTTTAAAAAAATGATTTGTTGCTAAAAAATACTTTTGTTAATTAACATTCTATTTTTGTAACTAAATAAATTAAGAAACTATTTTTCCCTAAAAACCATAATGTGTATTTCTCTTTTCTATTAAAAAAAATTATTCATTTTTTAATTATAACTAATGATTTTTAAATTAGTTAAGATTGATTTGGTGCTGCGAACCTCGCTTCGCTCGGCACGCAGTGATTCATTTACAACAATACCAAATTTAAACAGAATTGAGCTGGCAAAAATAGTTTTTAAATTAGTTAAAATTGTTTTGTACAATTATGAAGGGATCACTGCGTGCCGAGCGAAGCGAGGTTCGCAGCACCGAATTAATAACTAATGATTTTTGAATTAGTTTTATAAAGAGCTCTTTTGTGTATAGCCAAAGGGATAAGACAAATTGTAGTATAGGTGCGACTGTCTTCGTCGAGTTATAGGCAAGAAGAAGGAACAATATATTAAGAGTATCGAAATTTATAGGAGGGTTGACAATGGTTTCTGGTTGGGTTGTGTGTTCATTTCAAGGGTTTCGTTTCAGGAGCGTTCTATTATAAGAAGAAGGTTGTTTTAATTAGTTTCTTTTTTTTTTAATTTTTAATAATTTTGTTTCTTGAAACTTTTTTCTTCATTTCTTTTTTATTATTTAAAAAACTTTGGAAATATGGCAGGTACTTCAATAATTCAGGTCTTTTTATTAAATTTTAATTAATTAATAATTCTAGGTTTTAATAAAAGCCCTAGTTCCGTCTCAAAATCACACTACCCTGTTTTAAGCACTTTTTTTAAGGCTGTAAAAATTATAAATATTGCAGAGTTCCAGTTTTATCTTTTTCAATATTTTAAAAATTTTAAATATTTTTCAAGATATTAAAAAACCATTATTGCTTTTTGCATATTGCATTATTGGCTATTTTTTTCGTCCCCTTTTGGAACCTTTCTCTAAATGATTTACATAATATTCCTGATCTAATGGTACTTTGGTCGTAATTTTCGGTGAATTTTCAATATATTTATGAAAAATCGTACACGTGAACCCGACTAACAGATTAATAGGGATATTATGGTTATTTATTATATTTGTGCAAACTGCAAATTTTTATGTGTGGCCGCTGAGAAAGTTGTGTTGGATATATACAAACGTTTATCTTACAGACTTATTAATATATCAAAAACCCTTTAACTCACCAATATTGAATAATAATTCGGATGGAATTACATCTCGTTGCTAATTTTCGGTAAATATTAAAATTCAGAACAATAAACAACTGAAAGGTTGAATTAACTTTCACTATTTATTCTTTAAATACTTTAAATGCAATGACAGCCGTTTCGCTATCGGAATAGCATCGTCAGATTAACATATTGAAGTTACATTTTGTTTGTTTGTAACTAGGTACTTGATGTTGATAAGTAGTTAAGGCTAGACCAAGTAAGGAAGTAATAAGACATAACAATATTAAAGCCTAGATATTATTAGCCCTAAGGGATTATCCTGGATGTATTTCCCTCTAAGATCAGTATAACTGTGCAATGATATAGAAAAACCAGGAAAAAACTATATCCTGCTGATCTTTACAATAACTTAATATATTTGTGTTGTAATTACGTCTTATCTATGTATAAAATGAAGACTCAATCAAAGTAAACAGTTTAATAGTGGTGAACTTTCTTTGTGTTTGACCTATATATACAGCATTACATTTTGGACAATTAATTTTGTAAATACCAGATTTTTTTAATTTAGGTAATTTTGTTTTTACATTTAACAATTTTGTACCAACATTATTGTGTGATTTGAATGAAATTATTGCAGATGTTGCCGAAGATATTATTTTTGAAATTGTATTAGAAATATTTCCACAATATGTAATACTTTTATAACTTTTAATTTCTTTAGGGTGTTGAGGGAATATTAGTTATAGTGAAATTTTAAAATAAGATTCAATGAACATTTAAGAGCATATAGATTACAACAACCAGATAAGTCAAACTATGCAAAACATGTTCTTGAACATCCACATTCACTCATACACACCAATGACATTCAAATATTACACACCTGTGATAAAAAACAAAATTTAGATTTCCTCGAAGAACTTGAAATCAAAAGACATCTAGCAGATCAACAATATAAAGTAGTTAATGAACAAATAAATCTTGGAAGTTCACCACTATTAAACTGTTTACTTTGATTGAGTCTTCATTTTATACATAGATAAGACGTAATTACAACACAAATATATTAAGTTATTGTAAAGATCAGCAGGATATAGTTTTTTCCTGGTTTTTCTATATCATTGCACAGTTATACTGATCTTAGAGGGAAATACATCCAGGATAATCCCTTAGGGCTAATAATATCTAGGCTTTAATATTGTTATGTCTTATTACTTCCTTACTTGGTCTAGCCTTAACTACTTATCAACATCAAGTACCTAGTTACAAACAAACAAAATGTAACTTCAATATGTCAATCTGACGATGCTATTCCGATAGCGAAACGGCTGTCATTGCATTTAAAGTATTTATAGAATAAATAGTGGAAGTTAATTTAACCTTTTAGTTGTTTATTGTTCTGAATAAGATGAACTTTCACACAGTAAGGGTTAGTACCATAAATTTTAATATTAAAATATTTCATGAAAAATCGTAAATGTAAACCAGACTAACAGTTCAAAAGTTATATTGTAGTTATTTGTTTTATATGGATTTGGAAACCAGACTATGCATGAGAATTAAGGATTTGCTCTTATTTTGTACGATGTTGCCACAAGGTAATAGACGTTGCAGGATATCGGAATTTATTATTAGAAATAATTAAATTCTATAATTTGAAATACGCCGATATTATACATTATTTTAAAAAACTGTAAATAGAAAAATGATTCAGTTTGTTCATTTTTTAATTTATTAAAAATCGATAAAAAAAATAGAACCTTTTCATTAAAACAAAAAAGTAAGTGAAGAGTTAGTTGTCAAAATAGACACAATGAGAATCGATCAAAATAAAGTAATCTCTAAGGCTGTAGTTCGCTATGAAGCGAAACAGCTGTCATTGAGCCTTTAAAAAAGCAATTTTTTAATAAATATTGGAAGTTTTGTTAAAACGAAGAGTTTTTTATTATCCTTAATAAGATGGACTTCCAAAAAGTAAGGGTTAGTACAATCAACTTAATAGAAATATTTAGTTTTGCCGTTTTTAACAGTCTGCATGCCTACAATAACAACACACTACAGTAAATTATGGAATTTCCACATAAATGTAAAATTTAACAATAAATTACATTCGCTGTGTGGTAAAGCGTTCCGTCCATGATTAAATTAATATTTAAGAACCGTTGATAATAGTAACAAATGCTTTCGATTCCATTCTAGTGTATGCTTTATTGTTACAGTCGTTTAATAGTAAATTCTGGTTTTCTAAAGCCGCAACGATCGTTATTAATGTCAAATATGTCTTTGGTAATTAATAGCCATTTCCGTTTGTCATAATCCATCACACGTTTTCGATTCAATACGGTAAATTTACGATCTTTTTGTTGATTAGATGCGATATATCTTTCGCGTTTGGACACTCGTCGAAATGTATTCAATAACAATGGCGCTAGATGTCGTTTTAACATCAAATTAATAATCACAAAATGGTCATAGCATACAATATTTCCATTGTTTATGAATTATTAATAATGATAATCAATTCTATTTAGAATGACCTTTAATATGTTTGAAATATCACAAACAAATGAAATTACACAAAAAACAACATTAGGAACTAATTATGATTAACGCTTCTATTGATATAATCATTAAGAGATAAACATCAATTTTAAATATATTTAGGGATATCGTCAGCAGTAGTAACAAACAGTAGCACCTCTGGATACAAACTACCTGATGATTACAGTATACACTCAGCGGAACTATATACTCTTTATAAGGCGACACAGTACTACATCGATCATATTTCAAAATCCTTCCTCATAATCACTGACTCACTAAGTACTATCGAGAGCATCAAACAAATGTATTCAACCAACCACTTAGTCATGCGAATTAAAGAGCAAATACATCCTTAGTTCAAATAAAATAATAGAAATACTTTGGGTCCCTTCACATGTCGGAATCGATGGTAATGAACGTGTCGATGCAGCCGCTAAGCAGACAGCCACTAACAACTCCTTGCCACTCGCAGAATCCTCAATTCTCAGCTCAGATTTGAAAACAACCTTCAGAAGGAAAATCGGCGACCACTGGAAAGATATTTGGACACGTTCCTCAACGAAACTTAGAGAGACCAAAAAATTTACTTTACCATGGACTAACCTGCCGAGAAAAAGAAGAGCAGAGACGATTCTCACACTGCTTAGAATAGGTCACACACGACTCACCCACCAATATTTACTCTCCAAAGACACTCCACCCATATGTGACATGTGCAAATAAGTGTATCGCATATATTAGTGCAGTGTCCTAAATTTAAACTACAACGAGAACTCCACGGTATTAAAGAAACGCTAGAGAACATACTAAATGAAGATTGCAACATAGAAAACATATTAGGGTTCCTCAACCAAACTAATCTTTGTTCTTGAATTTAAGCTACCTACCACTTTATGTATTTTACAGTGAACTAATACCACAGAGTATATAATACAAACCAGAGTATCGACTCTATATGGAGGGGGTAAGCATCCATTTGCAGGTATCGCCATGACACTTTGGGATTATTCATAACCGTCGCCATTAGTTTTGGTAAAGGTGGGCAGTTGGTTGTATGTGAATAAATCAGTGGTAGCATTTGTATTGTGTGGAATAGTAAATTAAACTATTTAATTCAAGTACAAAAAACTGCGAAGGAGATGCGGAATAAATGTTACTTACATTAAATGACATTAAAATAAATACTACTTCTGTGTTCTGTAAGTGAATATTTAATAAAAAAATGTTTACAACAACATACAATGTGAGCATTATTCTAAATCCATTGAAAATTTAGATGATTCAGCTTTATTCTGTTTATTTAAAGCATATAGAAATAAAGATAATAGGGTCTATGGAAATATTTTAATGCTTGGTAATAGTTTTATTATATTTATTGCTAAACTAAATAAAATTTTTAAAAAACTATTTGAAGAATTGGAAATAAAAGATCATGTTCCTCAAACTATAATAAATATTAGCAGTGGTGAAACTTTTATATATTCTTGAACAAATTTTTCATTACTGTATGTGAAAAAATTATATTTTAGGTTAATATCTACTAATACTATACACTACCATTAAATGTATCAACAGAAATTTTAAAAGTAATGAAAATAAAGATAAATTGTTAATTTGGAGAAATAAATAAGTGTTAAAGCTGTTGATGTGTTTTTTTTATATCCTTCCTTACTAACGAGGAAAATTGCATGTAAGACATACATGTTCGGTCATTTATTTTGCGTAGAAATTCTATTTATATGTAATTATTTAACCTAAAAAAACCAATTTTACTTTTTTTAAAACCAAATAAATCAAAGTTTAGTTAATATTATTAATCTTGTTGAAAACAAATTCTATTTTTCTAAACTTTCTGAAAATAACAATTATCTCAACAATAAAGAAAAATTTCAAGTACGGGTCTTATTTATACTCGTAATAAAAATTTTTTTAGTACTACCCTGAGCTTATACCACAAAACAGAATATTGGTTACCACAAAACAGACAAACCAATTTTCTATTTTGTGTTTTGTTTTTCTCTATTCTTTTAAAATGGGAACCACATCGTTTTTCCAATGGATCCTTCATTTCATTAAACGATTTTTACTTTAATTTGTTAAATAAATTCGTGTCGAAGTATTATTTGTGTTACATAATTTAAAGTAAATGACTATATTATCTGTCAACTGTTGTTGCTACTTTATTTTACATAATAATGACCCCTCAAAAAACCGCATGTTACTGCATTTTCAAAGGATATTTGGCCAACTAGCATTATGTTATAAAATATAAAATCTATAAAAATTCACAACAATCTCAATAGCAAATTCTATCAATCATACGCCGTTGATATAAGTCAATTTCGAGAATGGCGCATACAAAAGAAGTAAAAGCGGATTTTTTGTTGGATACCATCAAATATTAAAATTTAATTCTCCTTATCTGCCCTTTCATATTAAAAATGTTAGGTTTACGTAATCAAAAAATAATTTTTCAACAGATGTGTCCATATTACGAAGCTTGATGAAAAATTAACATATTTAATTTTTGCCAAAAGATATTTAATTATTCAACAATATATTGTCTCGTTTTTTCAATCCTTAGTTCACTTCTAAAATGTGATTGACGCTATGGCTTTTTGACCCTGCAGAGAAGTAGCCTTTATCCCCATAATTATTAATGTAAAACGCATATTCGCACTGAACATGTTCGTACAGTGAATATGGTAGTCCAGTAAATATAGTAGTTGAGGCATGGCTAGTTTGGTTTTGGTCAAAAATTTACAAACAAAAAACGATTTGTGTATATACAATTATTATGCACAGTTTATGGTAGTTTTTACACACAAAAAGGATTATTTTGCAATTTTCTTTATTCAAACAACACAGACAACTGTACAGAACGTTCAACCTTGTGGCATAAACTCATAGTTTACTTGATTTGACCTTTACACGGTTTATTCGACCTTCCCCTTCTAGTCATTATTATTACGATGTTTAGCTTTCGGTTATCACTTATTACCATTTCCATCATATCTAGATAAAAGTCATTCAACTCCTTCTGGAAGAAAGAGAACTAGACACAACGATAACAAATTGGATATTACGTCTACTGTCTACAAGGAATGTGTACACACAACAGGTCATAACATCATCACCATTTCTACAAACATATGGTGTCCTCGGGGGAAGTATTTAAGAAGCCTTAGTGTAGATGAACTATTGAAAGGTAGGTAGATAACGTAGGCTTAAATATAAATAAAACACTCTACAACCAACAAAATAAGAAAGTACTAAAAAAAAGGAACAAAAGCTTGATAATAATAAAAACTTGGTAGGAAAAAATTATGGATTTAAATCAAGCATACTGCATTGGATTTACAAATCTATAGTACCACCAATAGTCACATATGGAGTGGTTTTTGGCTACAAAACATTTATCTGCGTGTAGCGCAAGGAAAGCCTTTTTAAACTCCAAAGATAAGCTTGGGTATTGATTGTAAGCATAAGAATTGTAAATCATACACCTTATCACATTCATACAGCAAATGTTTAAAGGAATGGTATGTGAAGGAAAACTAAGGCCGATGTCAGATTTCCTTGCATAACTCATCCTGAGAAAAAACCCAATACCCTAAGAAGGCCAACTTCAAAAAAAGCTTGGCTATAAAGTTAAATAAGACCCCACAGTAATATCGCAGATAGGCAAGAACTTATTTTTTTATGGTCCTCGAGATCTTGTGTTTATATCCTGCGATTTTCCAAGCAGAAATATTTATCCTTAGGATATCTGAGAATGATATATTTACTTCTTTGGCTCTCTGGACACTCGGGAATAAAATGGGATGAAATAGCGGATATGCTAGCCAGAAGAGCAGACACTAATGGGACAAGAATAATTCTGTGGCAAAAATATTTAATAAAAATACACTATCTTATAAAATGCAAGAGATCTTCACTGTGAAGCATATCAAAGGTAAGTTGCAATAGATCTCTCACATCTGAAGTGACCATGGACATTTAGTAAATAAGTATTCCTTTCTGTGTTCTTAACATAATAATAATATTATTATCAATATTAATATATTTATATTTATATAATATTTATATTTATATTTATATATTTATATTTAGGGGATGGAATATGATTAAATATCACTTTTCAAAACAAAAGCGATTTAATAGTTTTTTAAATATCCCCTTAACCCTTTCGCGTCGGAGGCGGGATATATTTGCAAGAAAATGTGGTGGATGGTATACGGGAAGCGTATAATTACGCAGCGATAGCGCAGCTGTGATTGTAATTTAAAAGCGAATTTTTTTAATTAAACGAGAACATTAAGTTTAAACAAATAGTTGTTTATTATCCTTAGTAAGATGGACTTCCACAGAGTAAGGGTTAGTACAATAAATTTAGTTTATTTCACTAATATTTTTTTATCGTGAATCAAACGTTATATTTTTAATTGTAATATCTCGTATGAATTAAATTGATTGTACTAACCCTAACTTTTTGGAAGTCTATCTTATTAAGAATAATAAAAAAACTCTTCGTTTTAACAAAACTTCCAATATTTATTTTAACTTTAATGACAGCCGTTTCGCTAGACTTAGCATAAATAAATATTGGAAGTTTTGTTAAAACGAAGAATTTTTTTATTATTCTTAATTTCGTAAGAAGTTAACAGATCAAGAGTTGCTAGAAATATTGCAGAAAAGCGATTCTTGGGCCGATTTTGGATGGCAACGTTGATTCTGATAGCTGTGGATGTATGTATTTTTTTCAGAACAATAAACAACTAAAAGGTTGTATTAACATTCACTATTTATTCTAAAAATACTTTAATTGCAATGACAGCCGTTTCGCCATCGAAATAGCATCGTCAGATTGACATATTGAAATTACATGTTTGTTTGTAACTAGGTACTTGATGTTGATAGGTAGTTAAGGCTAGACCAAGTAAGGAAGTAATAAGACATAACAATATTAAAGCCTAGATGTTATTAGCCCTAAGGGATTATCCTGGATGTATTTCCCTCTAAGATCAGTATAACTGTGCAATGATATAGAAAAACCAGGAAAAAACTATATCCTGCTGATCTTTACAATAACTTAATATATTTGTTTTATAATTACGTCTTATCTATGTATAAAATGAAGACTCAATCAAAGTAAACAGTTTAATAGTGGTGAACTTCCAAGATTTATTTGTTCATTAACTGCTTTATATTGTTGATCTGCTAGATGTCTTTTGATTTCAAGTTCTTCGAGGAAATCTAAATTTTGTTTTTTATCACAGGTGTGTAATATTTGAATGTCATTAGTTTGTATGAGTGAGTGTGGATGTTCAAGAACGTGTTTGGCATAGTTTGACTTATCTGGTTGTTGTAATATATATGCTCTTAAATGTTCATTGAATCTTATTTCAAAATTTCTTTGTGTTTGACCTATACAGGGTGCGGCAGATGAACGGTCAATTAGAGATATCTCGAGAACTAAAGGTATCTGAAATATGAAAATTGGCATGAAGGGGTTTTGAATAATGAGCTATTCAATGAAAATATTGCCGTCATCATTCTACTTCCGGTTATACCGGAAGTCGCACATAACTTTGTAATTTTTAATGGAAGACCCTGTATATTTTTAAATTTTAGGAATATTTACGTTATTCTGAACATTTTTTGTTGATATTTCCCTATACCTATCTTGAACCGTTTTTGAGTTGTAATGTTTTTTATATGAAAATGACACTTTTTTACCATGTACATAAAATTCAATATCCTCTAATGTAATTTGAATAAAAGTTTAAATTTCTCAGGAACTATTTACCACATACCGCTTTATCGTTTACACTGTCAAGTTACCTTTTTTATTATACAGGGTGCTGTCAAAATTGGAATAAAAACGGAATCCACAATCTTCGCGTAATTCCTTTTTTTCAAATGGGATTATTGTGATTATGTGATGTGATTATTTATTTTAGAAGAATACGCTGTCCACTATCGATATGTATTACTATTCCCTATACCTATCTCCTGCAGTTTTCAAATAAATCAGCTTTATACATTTTTGTCACAAAAAATTAATTTATCAAGTCGCCTATGGAATATTCTGACACATGTCAGTTATTGTTATTGTTTAATAGTCACCTTGTTGTATGCCGTTGTGTGAAAGGTGTAATAATAGTTTGCCTTTAATTTCCTTAACCTAATAATAATGGCACATTTAGGATATACAAATGATGATTTTTTAAATTTAATTATGATTCACGGTGAGTATAACAGAATAGTATCCAGAACTTGCCGTGTGTTTGCTGAGAGATATCCTGAAAAGCCTCGACCAAATCATAAAACTGTTAAACGTTTGCTACACAACTGTTCCCAGTTTGGTCAGTTTAAAAGTAAAACAAATAAGCCCAAGACCCATGTCGATAATGAGGATTTACAAATAGACATCCTGGGATATTTTGCAGTTCATCCAAATTCATCCTTAAGGGAATGTGAGAAACTGTTAGAGGTGTCGACTAGAACAATTCACAGAATTTTAAAAAAACATCATTGGACCCCTTATTCGTATACACTAGCTCAGCATTTACATCCTGGAGATTATGTAAGACGTGTAGAATTTTGTGAATGGATTTTAATGAAATGCCAAGAAGATGAAGATTTTACAAAAAAAATTATTTGGTGTGATGAATCGAAGTTTACTAAAAATGGTTTGTTTAACCGCCATAACAGTCACTTCTGGAGTGACGAAAATCCTCAAGTCACATGGGATAGTAAATTTCAAGTATCCTTTTCGTTTAATGTTTTTTGTGCTGTAAAAAATAATAAGATATTCGCTCTCATGATTTATGACGAAAATTTAAACGGAGAGTGTTACTGCAACATCTTAAGGCAAGTAATTGTACCAGCAATGCACGCTTTACCTAATAATGAGGCTAACGAAGCTTGGTTTCAACAAGATGGTGCACCGGCTCACAATCTTCGAGGAGTAGGCACATTGCTTGAATAAATATTCAATGATAGATGGATAGCTAACAAAGGTCCGTTTCTCTGGCCACCAAGATCCCCACAATTGTCACCATTAGATTACTATATTTGGGGATATGTTAAAAATAAGGTATTCCCTGAACCTGTCACTACTAAGGAAAATATGATAAGCAAAGTCCTTCACGTTTTTAACGAAATAGATGGAGAATCACTATCAAGAGCTACTAATGAGAATCTGCTTAAAAGAGTCCATAAATGTTTGGAAGTTGATGGGCAACACTTTGAACATTTGTTGCATTAACGAGCTAGTGCCTTATTATCTTTGATAGTATTTGTATAATTGTTCAATGTTTAACTCAATAAATTATTACCACATAGCCTATAAGAAAATTAATTTTTTGTGACAAAAATGTATAAAGCTGATTTATTTGAAAACTGCAGGAGATAGGTATAGGGAATAGTAATACATATCGATAGTGGACAGCGTATTCTAATAAATAATCACATTTGAAAAAAAGGAATTACGCGAAGATTGTGGATTCCGTTTTTATTCCAATTTTGACAGCACCCTGTATAATAAAAAAGGTAACTTGACAGTGTAAACGATAAAGCGGTATGTGGTAAATAGTTCCTGAGAAATTTAAACTTTTATTCAAATTACATTAGAGGATATTGAATTTTATGTACATGGTAAAAAAGTGTCATTTTCATATAAAAAACATTACAACTCAAAAACGGTTCAAGATAGGTATAGGGAAATATCAACAAAAAATGTTCAGAATAACGTAAATATTCCTAAAATTTAAAAATATACAGGGTCTTCCATTAAAAATTACAAAGTTATGTGCGACTTCCGGTATAACCGGAAGTAGAATGGTGACGGCAATATTTTCATTGAATAGCTCATTATTCAAAACCCCTTCATGCCAATTTTCATATTTCAGATACCTTTAGTTCTCGAGATATCTCTAATTGACCGTTTATCTGCCGCACCCTGTATATACAGCATTACATTTTGGACAATTAATTTTGTAAACACCAGATTTTTTTAATTTAGGTAATTTTGTTTTTACATTTAACAATTTTGTACCAATAATGTTATAAATAGTGAAAGTTAATACAACCTTTTAGTTGTTTATTGTTCTGAATAAGATGAACTTTCACACAGTAAGGGTTAGTACCATAAAAAAAGTATGTATTTTTGTATGTATGTAAGAAATTAGGGGTGATTAGTGCACTGCAAACTATAAGATTTATTTTGTCCCCCTTTCTTGCCATGGGTCTGATGTTTACTCAGACTTACAGCAGCTCTTCTAGTCCTAATTTCCCAAGAACATTTAGGACATTGTCTGGCTTCAAGTCAGGTAGATCCTTCTCCTCTATTTCGTGTTCTCCCAGCTTTCTGACCCTGAAATTTGCAAGGAAGGGCATTCCGAGAGTATGTGTATTGAGGTTTCGTCCTGTTCCTCACAGTTTGTGCACTTTGTATCATCTTCTAACCCTAGTGTCTTTAAGTGACTTCTTAACCAGCAATGCCCAGTTAATATTCCCGTTGAATTCGAGAGCCTTTTTATACTGAGGTTGAGGTAACTGATATTAGGATAGCTTTGGATGGGAAAATATCTCGGAATTAGAATTGTATCACTTGGTTTGTATTTAAAATAAAATAGAATGCAAACAGGAAAAATGTACTCCTGTTAGATTTCAAAAGTCAACCGCTGTATAGTCCTGACTTGGCACCGAATGAGGTTTTCGACAGCTGAAGAAGCGGTTGCTGCATTCAGAATGCATGTTTTGGAGATACCTCAATCAGAGTGGCAAAAGTGCTTTGACAATTGGTTCAAAAGCATGCAAAAGTATATAGATCTTTATGGAAATATTTTGAAAAACAATAAAGTGATTTTTGATGATTAATATTTGTTTTTGTTCATTACTCTCAAAATATAAAAGGCAACCCTTGTTTATATATGTATATAAATGGTACAGCTCATATTTATATACTTTGCTGAAGTCCGTAAATTAACCATGTATTATTGCATCACGAATCTTGTTTTTTCCTAAGTAAAGATACGTTTTTATGCCAAAAAATTCTCTAAAAAAGTCAAATAGTAAATTATGAAATTATGTATACTTATCAATGAAACGTAATCACAACTCCTTGCTTAATTTACTAAATCCAAGTTTGACTCGAATTTCGGTTAAACTTAAATCAATTTCGTTGACATCCTGTTTTCCTCTCAGTCCAATGGTCCCCATTAAATATGATTAATTGGACAAGATCGAAAGCCATTTTGATATTGATTGACGCAAATTAGAAGTCATTAGTTGAAATCATACGAAATCTAAATTATAATCGATCAAATACGCCTGCAAAGTTTGCTTTAGTTGATCCTAAAATAAAGAAACGAAGTTGATGGAAATTACCTTTTCTTTTTTTATTTTCAAATCAAAATAGTTACAAAGTCCAAGTTTTACTTAAGTCAGCAATTGTAAGCGATTAAAACAATGGATTTTTAGAGAAACAGAAACCATTCGGTCAATATAGAATGATTGATTAAAATTAATTGTTAGAAACATAATTTGTAATAATCAATCATATTGTTAACTCAAATATAAAAAAATATATTTGAGATACTGTAAAATATGTTAAAATTTAGTTAATTTAGCCCTCTCATTGTATTTCGTTTTCCACTTATTTAATTTAATTTGCAGGAATGCAAAAAATAATTTCAAACAAACAAAAAACAAAATTGTATTATTTAATCTATACCGACTAAAAATGCATAAAAAAACTGAAGGGACTTTCCAACAAAATATAACCCTAAATTTTCTGATTACAAATAACAATGTGTGTCATTATTTTGATTCTATAATGGCGTATGGTTCTACAAAAGAGTAATAATAGGTGTATTTTTAATTGACATTTCAAAATGAAACAATTATTAATTGAATATGTATATATTAATATATATTTAATATACATATTATATTGTAATCATTAGTATGATTTTAATAATTATTTACAGTTTAATTATTTTATTTATAGATATTTAATATTAATTAATATTTGATATTATTTAAAAGTTGTAGCATAGCATGATTTTCTATTTCTCAGTTTCTGCAAGTTTCTAGTTGGATTATTAGGTATATAAATGAAAAATTGATTAGTTATAATTTCAAATTTATTATAAAAGGCTAATTTAAAATGGAAATATATTTAATGACTAATAAAGAAAATAATTAGTAGGAAAAAATAGGAAAAGGCCTTTTATGGACCAGAAAATAACTTACTTGATGTGGAAATTGTGTCAAATAAATTTTTATGTGTACAATGATGAATAAGTTATTCAAAATTAATTAATTATTAAATATCAAATAAATTCTTTCGGTTTTAATTAACTTAAACTAACTACTACAATATTTAAAAATGTTTTATCATTGGTTGGTAGAAATCTTTACTTGCTCTATAACGGATTTTGATAGAACCTGACTTCTGCCACTGGAAGGATTGTCGTCATTGATAGACGTTCAGTTGCTAGTTGTTAGTCCTATTATGGGATACAACTGCTCTTTTCAAATGATTCGTGGATACAGTTCAGTAATATTTCACTATTTATATTCTTAATCAGCACTAAAACTGTTTTAAGGACTGTTTCTTTTTCACTCACTATTGATGATAGATTGATCACTAATGATATACTTAAAATGACAAACTGATCTTCTATGGTTGACCTCCAATAATATACTGACTACATCGACCTCTTCTCAAGTTCTTTTATGCACTTCTACGTTTCCAGAAGTGTCCTGGAGGTTCTAGGAAGCTAGTCATGTTCTTGAACACTATCTGCATCTTTGTCTTTCATATAGACAAGACACACTAACTTTGTCTACGGTGGAATTTTCTAGAGCACATACAGTAAAAATATATCTGTCTTCTTTTTTCACAGAACATAATTAGTTTCTAGAACATTCCAGTAAGTTTAAGTAACTTGTTTATATACAAAATATAATATTGATAAATTACACAATAAAAATTAAGCTTATTATTAAATGTATGTCTAGGAATCTTCTAAATTTTTTATCGAAACCGTATAAGATATATGATTACTACATATTTTTGGAACTAGATATACTTTAAATAATTTTCAATGATCAGTTAACATTAATTAATTATAAATATGTTGATGAAATCAATTTTAAACAATTCTGTATTATTTTTGTTGGTAGATATGCCCTAAAACCTTTATTCTTATTATTAATTACGGTATCCGCCAAAATAAACAGTACCGAAACAGAGAGTGCTGTGGAGTTGTTTATGGGTGTGTTCGGGGAGCACGCTATTTGCGCCATTTGGCGCTATCTAGTACTATTCCTCGTTTGCGTTATATGGCTCTTGGCGCTACATAGCTCGAAATCGTGCTCCCCGAACACATCCTATGTAATATGGATTTGTCATATTAGACTTAATTGTCATTAATTGATATATTAATAGTACGCTGCAGTTAAATTTTATTTAAAAATGGTTCTAACAACGGAAAAAAAAGTGTTTTTGGTAAAGCATTATTTCCGTTCATACGGAAAAGGTCGTAATGATGGTCCAAGCTTAGAACAGGTGTCAATAAAATATCAACAAAAATTTAATAAAGCAGCTCCTAGTAAAAGTGTGATGTTTGTTGTTGTAGAAAAATTTCGTCGCACTGGTAGTGTATTCTAATTTGGAACAAAGGAACAATTACCTACTAATATTGAATATATTAACTATTACTAATTTGGAAACTGTTGTTCTAATATTGAAATATGCAAAAAAGAGGGTTACCAAAAATAATTTCTGCCAGGAACTTCTTAACTAGAAAAGGAGTTTAACAATATGAAAATATAAAGGGAAGTTGTTTCAAGAAGAATAATAATGAAGTGCAGTTTTTAGAAACAACAAGCATTTAAAAAAGTTTACTTATAATTCACTTTCAATATAATATAAAGAACAAGACCCCCATTTCCAATTTTCTAAATATAAAATTATAATGACACAAAAGAACAAACATTTCAAACAACTTTAACAGAAACCAGTCTATTAAAATTTTTAAACTGCCTTAACATAAATACATGGAAAGTTAAAACATATTTTTAAATTGAAATAACTTATCCAGGATCTGACATTACAAACTTCATAAAAACTTGGAATATTAGTTTTACCAGTCTTTCGTACGGAAGATAAGCAGTCTAATTGAGTTTTTAAACTGAATTTGTAACTGCAAGAAAAATAAAGTAGGTATCAGAGTGAACTAAAGCTAAAAGCACTAAAAGATAGTCAATGATGGCTTTATAAACACTTGAACCAACTTTTCTTTTAAAATGTACAATTTTTACACTTATTAAAGAAGTAGACATGTTAATTTTAACTTTGGCTAAAATAATAATAGGAAAATTGCAGTAGATAATGTTCAGACATTTGTTATTTTTGTTAGGTGTCATAAAAATGTGGGTGAAGTTTAATTTCAATCTGTAAATGAATTCTTTGTTTACAAGCCATTTGTGCTAAAAAAACAAATTTAGATTTCATTGAAGAACTCGTAATAAAAAGACATCTAGCAGATCAGCAATTGAAAGTTGTGAATAAACCAATAAATCTTGTTCTCCACTATTAAACTGTTTAATAGTTAGGTTAGTAAATAGTATATATTAAGTTATTGTAAAAGATCAGCATGATATAGTTTTTTTCTGGTTTTTCTCTATCAGTTATATTTGGAGGAAAATACATACAGGATAATCCCTCAGGGATTATCCTAGGATTTAATATTGTATGTATTATTACTTCCATACTTGTTCTAACCTTAATACTACCTAATGAACCTCACGTACCTAGCTTCAAACAAACAAAATGTAACTTCAATATGAAATTTAATGTACTAATCCTTACTGTGTGAAAGTCCATCTTATTAAGAACAGTAAACAACTAAACGGTTGAATGAAACTTCCACTACTTATTCGTAAAATAGTTTTAAATTAAATTACAGCTTTTTCGATAAAAACTAGCATCTACGAATTGACATATTGAAGTTACATTTTGTTTGTATGGAAGTATGGAAGTAATAAGACATAACAATATTAAAGCCTAGATGTTATTAGCGAAACAGCTGTAATTGAATTTAAAACGTATTTGACGAATAAATAGTGGAAGTTTCATTCAATAGTTTGTTTACTATTCTTAACCTCAATATGTGAATCTGAGGATGCTAATTCTAGCGAAACAGCTGTCGTTGCGTTTAAAGATCTATTTTTTAAATAAATGGTGATAAAAGTTTAGTTCAAACGTTTAGTTGTTTATTATAAACTATAAAATTCCGTAATTGTAAAATTTAACAGTTCGCTCTGCAGACATTAATATTAAATGTATTTACTAGAGCGAATTTTACGTTCAAATTACCGGTTATTGTTTTTCGAATAAATTGGGCTGTATTATTTGAATAGTAATATAAATGATAAACTTTTAATAGCTTTTGTTGAAAGCTAACGTTGTATTATATATTAAAAATAAAATAACAAAAATTGTATAGTATCCTTTTAGATGCTAAAAGGCACAGTACAGTTAATGTTGATAATCGAAAAATATAGTTAAATGTTTAATTAAAATAATATTGATATCATTTTTAAAGAGCTAAGACGTTAAACAATTGTAGTAATTATGGCACATTTGATTAGGGTTCCTTATTATGAAAATTTCACAAAGATTTTCCAGATCAAAAGAGTTCCAAAGCGAGCCAAGCCCAAATCACGCACGAAGCACTGAGAAGTAAATAGCCGCATGTTTCTTCTTTAAATTAGACCATGTGAGTGTACATTTTTAGAAAAACTATCGGAGTAATGGCACAACACCCAATTTCTTCTTCTGTCGTCCAGAGATTTTAAAACTCCCGCTGATATTTGATCGTTTCCAGTCGCTTTACCATCTTTTAGCTGTTTGATTGCTTCATTAAATTCTTCTAGGAATATATCCGGCTAATCTTCATAATCGCGAAGTTCTTCGACAATAGAGTTTAGTCTTTCCCGATGGAGGTTATTTTATTCGACTCTGTAGCAGGAATATTCTTCCTTTCGTTTAATATCCAGTTCCGTGGCTTAAATTTGCGAGTAATAATTTGAATTTTCTAGAATAGATCTTTTCTGCTATTTGTTGCTGTATGGTTTTTGTCTCTAATAGTTTCACTCTGAATGTATCGGTTCAGCAAATTATAACGCTCACAGTGCTAGTCAACCTTACAAATTTGATATCCCTTCATTCACGTATCAACTTCCTTAGGTTAGGTTGGATTATGTTCTATGTGAGTGGTCGTTTAACGTCCCTTTCACTGCGACCTGAAAGAGTGGCTCACCCCTAGGTTATAGTCGTTCTACAAGCCCTATGCCTCTAATGAAGCTCATCGGGGTCGTTGGCGACACTTTCATGAAATCATTGGGCTCGACGTGATGCAGACCAAATTTATTTATTAAGGATAATAAAAAACTCTTCGTTTTAACAAAACTTCCAATATTTATTTAAAAATTGCTTTTTTAAAGGCTCAATGACAGCTGTTTCGCTATGAAGCATCGTCAGATTGACATTTAAGTTACATTTTGTTTGTTTGTAGCTAGGTACCTGATGTTTAGGTAGTATTAAGGCTAGACCAAGTATGGAAGTAATAAGACATAACAATATTAAAGCCTAGATGTTATTAGCCCTAAGGGATTATCCTGGATGTATTTCCCTCTAAGATCAGTATAACTGTGCAATGATATAGAAAAACCAGGAAAAAACTATATCATGCTGATCTTTACAATAACTTAATATATTTGTGTTACAATTACGTCTTATCTATGTATAAAATGAAGACTCAATCAAAGCAAACACTTTAAAAGTGGAGAACTTCCCAGATTTATTTGTTCATTAACAACTTTAAATTGTGGATCTGCTAGATGTCTTTTTATTTCAAGTTCTTCAAGGAAATCTAAATTTTGTTTTTTATTACAAATGTGTAGTATTTGGATGTCATTGGTGTGAAAGAGTGAGGTTGGATGTTCAAGTAGGTGTTTTGCATAATTTGACTTATCTGGTTGTTTTAATCTATATGCTCTTAAATGTTCGTTAAATCTTACTTCAAAATTTCTTTGTGTTTGACCTATATATACAGCATTACACTTTGGACAATTAATTTTGTAAACACCAGATTTTTTTAATTTAGGTAATTTTGTTTTTACATTTAACAATTTTGTACCAACATTATTTTGTGTTTTAAATGATATTATTGCTGATGTTGCCGAAGATATTATTTTTGATATTTTATTGGAAATACTTCCACAATATGTAATATTTTTATAACTTTTAATTTCTTTAGTTTGTTTAGGAATTATTAGTTGTAGTGCCACTTTCTGTTCTTTTTTATTAATTAATTTATTTATCAAATGAATTGGGTAGCCATTAGATGTAGCTATTTGTTTTATGATATAAATTTCTTTATCAAAGTTAATTTTGTCCATTGGAATTGAAAATGCCCTATGTATCATAGAATTATAAGCTGCTAATTTATGTGTTATGGGATGATTTGAATTATATGGTATGGTTACATCTGTTTGTGTTGGTTTTCTGTATATTGAATAATTTAGTAAATTATTAACTTTTTCAATTTTTAAATCTAAAAATAAATTGAATTATTTTCTTCAACTTCTAAAGAAAAATTAATTTTAGGATGCAAGGTATTAATATAATTAAAAAATATATCTAATTGTCGCTCGCTACCTACAAATCCTGCTAACACATCATCAACATATCTATACCAAAATACAATATTGTTTTTATAACTAGAATTAAAGATTTTGTTTTCTAAATTATCCATAAAAATATTTGCTAAAATTGAAGAAATGGGACTTCCCATTGGAAGACCCTCATTTTGAATATATACTTTGTTATCAAAATTAAAATAATTTTGACTAATGCATACATTAAATAAGTCAATTATATCTGATATTATTCCTGGATGGATATTTCTTTCATCTAATATCTTTTTAACTAGAACTATACATTCTTTAGGAGGAATTTTTAAATTTATTTATCATTATTCTCTCGAGCCGTCGGCAGTTACACAAGATAGGTATGCTCCATCGTTTCATCCTCAGCCTGACAGAATCTGCAGTCCGCACTTTGTCGGTCCAATTGTTTTCATATGCCTATTAAGGCGACTGTGTCCAGTCAATAGTCCTATCATTATTCGTAGGTCCTGTCTGCTCATATTCAGCAGCTCTTGAGACCTCTTTTTAGCGAGATCTCCTACAAATGCCTTTGAGTGTCTTAAACCTTCTAGCTCGAACCAGTAAGAACGTATTCTCCGATCTACCCAGTTCGATATTTTCCGTCTGGCTACGCTATCCGCTATGCCTAGGAATGGCTCTGGACCTATAAATATTCCTTCAGTACCTTTGCTGGCTAGAAGGTACGCTTTTTCGTTACCTTCAATGCCGGTATGTCCAGGTGCCCAAAGTAAGGTTACTTTATTTTTTCCCCTAGACGTATTAGATTCTGAAGGCACTTTCAAACTAACTTGGAGTCGATCCGATTTGATTCAAGTGACTTTAGTGCCACCTGGCTATCGGAAATAATTTTTATAGTCTTGTTCCTGCAGTCACGCTTAAGCATCTCCTATCAACTCCCTTGTTTCTGTTGTTATCAAGGATTTCCATATATTATCTATGTGTTCATTTGCAGTTCCTTGAGTAACGATATAACAGACGTTTTCATAATTTGCCAGATCTTCTTTGGGCTCTTATTCACAATATCTTGAAACTAAGGTTAAACATTTTCCATAACAGAATCATTAAAGCATTGAACGTGAAAGGCAGTCAGTGGGGGAAGCTTTCTTATTTGTCTTCTTCGACAATGTTTGAATCTGGCGCACTACTTGCACATCCGAAGCTGATGATCACTTCCGCAGTCTGCCGATGGCAGCGTCTTCGCTGCTCAAACAGAAGGTTTCCAACGTTTCCTAATTAAGATGTAACCTTGATCCGATGATCTCCAGGTAAATAAAGATCATTTGTAATGTTCAAACTTAGAGTTTGCAATTGTAAAGTTGTTGTCCAAGCAAAATTGGATAAGTAGTTTACTTCTATTATCACTGTCTCCTTTGGCAAACTTCTCGATCATTTGCCGAAGATGGTTTTTGTTTACAGTGCTCCCAATTTTTGCATTAAAATCTTCTACTAGAAGAGAAAATGATTTCCTTATTTGGTATTTTGTTTATTGCAACTTCAACTGCTCTATAAAACTCCTCTGTCTTTTCAAGTTTTGCGTGATTTGCATGATTTACAAGTACCGAAAACGCAGTTGAAAAACCATGTTTTTAAAGTATCGAGATGAGAGCAAGAACCGCTATGACAAATGTTTTAAACCAATACAATAGTGTATTGTTCATCAAGGTAAATACTTTAAAAAAGAATAAAGTTTTTTTAATAAAAAGGGCGATAAAAGAAGAGTATGTTTATTAAAAAAGGCCGAGTACGGACTGAAAGTCTTCCAGGAAATGAACCAAAAAGCTTAATGAGGTTTTAATAATATCTAATTTCAAAACATCTATTAATGAATCTTTTTTATTTTTCAAAATTCAAGAAAATTTAATCATTATTTTTGCTTTGTTTGTTGCGATTTTTATAATTTTCATAATAATTTGATTACAAAAAAATTTATTATTTCTTATTTTAAAAAATCATAATAACTTTAAAGATTTAGGCAAAGCAGTGACGGACCTATATCATGGAAGACTTACATACCTTGTTCAGTATAAATGTTGTTGCACGTCATCAAAGTTAAACAATTGCTCTGTTAGTTTGACTCACTTCGTTTGTTACTATTAATCAATATCGTTTTTCTCTGTAAACTTACTAAATATTAAAATTCAGAATTCAGAATTCAGAAAGTTATTAAAAAAAATAAATGCTTTAAGAAACTTTTTAACAAAACTTCTACTTTTTATTAAAAAAAATGCTTTTTTATCTCAATGTTAAGATGAACTTTCAAAAAGTAAAAGTTAACAAAATTAATTACTATGAGAAAGGTTTCATTATTAATTTTATATTAAATACAACTTGTGTGAGATTACGGTATATGCGGATGATGTGTGCCTGGTGTGTACGGCAAAGGGAGAGAAGGAGATAGAAAGAAAGGCGTAGAAGATGTGTAGGAAGATTGTGGGGAAGATAGAACGATGCGGATTGGTAGTGATAGAAGATAAGATGGTGGGATTGCTCGTAAAAGGAAAAAGCAAAACGAGGGAAGTTAGGATGATGCTGAAGGGGAAGAAAATTTGAATGGAGGAGTCGGTTAAATATCTAGGTGTTTGGTTGGATAGCCCACTATCCTTCAAGCACCATAAGTTGAAGGCAGCTGAGAAGGCGAGAGTACGAGCAGCATGGTTGGGGAGATTAATGTGTAATGTGAAAGGGTCGGGAGAATGAAAAAGAAGAGTTATTGGTAGGACGATTGAGCAGAGTATGCTGGACGGAGTCGAAGTGTGGGCTGAAAGAGCGAAGATCCATGTGAGGATAAAGCCACTACTGCAGGTGCAGAGGGGGATTTTGTTGAGAGTGGTATAGGAGTACAGGACAGTGAGTGCAATAGCAGCAGTTAAGCTATAAAGGTCATACCCTTTATACCTGATGGCTGATGGCAAAGAGGCAACGGTGGAAGGATGCCACAAAAGAGGAAGTTCAGGATTGGATAGAGGAGGAAATGGTGAGGAGGTGGGAGGGATATAATGGTGCATAAAAAATGGCGATTAGGAGTAGGAGTGAGTGGATGGATTGAGAGTTTGGGAAGGTAAACTTCTACAAGTGCTCACTGGGCATGGGCCAAAAGTGGAGTATCTACACAAGATTGGGAACAGAGAGACTGGAAAATGCGTGAGGTGTGAGATCGAGGATAATGAGTGTTTTAGATAGTAGGTATTCATAATGTTTGTAAAACATCTTAGAACAATACAGTGTACCAGTATACATAATATTTTCCTTATTCCATACGTAGCTTATTAGTACTTAAATAGTTCAGAATTATTAAAATGTAAAATTCTAATTTAGTGGTGTAATATTAACATTATAATTAAACTCTTTTGGTAACTAAAATAACAGTAAAATAAGTTTGGGTTGGGTTATCACACATAACTTTTTATTTAATTATCTGTGTAACTAATGTAGCATAATATTTTAGTCAAATAAAAAGGATATTAGAGAAAAATCGTTTATTTAATGGATTCTAATATTATTTTAAATGCTTGGCGACAAAGTCTGACAGCTGTGACGTGGAACAACATTTATACTGAACAAGGGATATATAGCAAAAAAGTATAACACATTACAAGGTCGGTAGGTGACTTATTACAGTACGAGTTAGTTTAAAAACGAGTACTGTAATGACACCTATAAGACCATGTATCGTATTATATGTTATTTTATACTGTTTTTATAAATTAACAAATTCATAAAAATTTTTTTAAATTTTTTAAAAGTTCGGAACTTGACTAGTTAGGTACCTACGTCAAAATACCGTCAAAATCATTTAAAATTTTAAAATATACTATTAATTGGTAATTGACTTAATTAATTAATTACTTAATTTTTATATAATATTTTTAAATGTTGAAAATTAAAAGTCTTAGTCTTCCCTTAAGCAATTAGAGCAGCGTTGCTAGGCAACACATTATAGTACGTACCTGATACCGTAATGTTCTACTTACCGGCGCCAAATTGATTGTAGGGAAGTGTATTTACTGGACCACGTAGAATACAAAAATGCAGTTAAAATTTCAAAATTCTCAATAATTTTCTACAAAATTTACTACTTTTGAATTTTGCAATACTATAATTCACTACCCATACTTTCCAACCCAGATCTAACATTGTTCTACACATCCTATCCAAAAACTGATTGCACCAGTAAATTAGGCGTCTTAAAAAACCCCAACAAAGAGTCTCTAATATTCTTCTTTTTATTTGATTACAATACTACGCCATGTTTGAACGCGGCAGCATAGCGCAATTTTGCCAACATGTAAAATATTTTAGCATGAGTTATGTTCATTTAAAGTTTATATTTTATTAGTCCAGGAGTTGTATTTGATATAAAATTTATTACGAAACCTTTCTCAAAGCATTTATTTATTTTTTGTAATAACTTGCTGCGTACCAAATTCAAAATTTACCAAATATACAGTAAAAAAATATTCTGATTGACAGTAGCAAACGAACGAAGGAAGTCAAACGCACAGGGAGATTTGTTCACTTGACGTGCAAGGTATATTTGACGACAAAGAAAACTACATATGACAATGGTCTATTGGTTATGTTTAAGTGATAACCACCCAAAAATCCCTACGTAAAACATTTTTTCAAATATCTAATAAATGAGGCCTTCGTGGCCCGAAAAACTTTTATAGTATACTGAATATGGTGAAAATTATACATTCAAAGTTGAATCATTCCCAAAAAAGTCATTAGTTTTCAATCTTATTTTTTTCAGATTGGCTACTGTAGTGTTCTTTATTTATGTATACTTTTTATACACTCTATATGTTCATTTGTAGAGAAAAAAAACAAGTGACTGAATAGTTGTCAATCAATGTTGAAATAAATAAGAGTTAGAAAACGTCACATTTTCAAAAGTCTCATTTAATATTATATATTTTCCACTCAATTAAAGCACTCAAACACAAAAAGTTTGGCGACGAGGTGAACAAGATTCAGAAAAATCAGTTTCAACATGAACGCACAGCAGTTTCAAGAATTCATGGACCTCCAAAATAAAATGATGTCCAACCTCATATCTCAATTACACCTGTCTCAAATTCCAGTTAATGTTAATAAACCTTCCAAAGAAGAGAATGGATTGAATACAGCACTACTGCCTAACTTCGATAGTTTTGACGCCAAAAAGGAATCATTTACAAACTATAAATCAAGATTCCAGAATTACCTTCAAATGAAACAGGTTAATTTGAATAAACCATATTGTGCTCAGGTGCTTCTCAATTCTATTGGTGCCCAAAATTTCAATATGATCACAGCTTTAGCTGCTCCCAAAACTCCTGATCAATTATCATATGACGAGCTCATCAAGTTATTAGAAGAACATCTCGCACCTAAAAAAAGTATCCTGGTTGCCCAGCATAACTTTTTATCCGTTTTTCAAGGAGAGCAATCAATTTCAGAATTTGTTGCGACACTCAAAAGTAATATAAGTGACTGTGAATTTACATGCGAGTGCAAGAAATCAGTTGCAGATATATTCCTGCTAGCTCAATTCATTCGTGGACTTTATGACAATAGCATTCGTGAACAACTTCTCCAATCCAAAGTCAAGGATTTCAAAGATATTTTCACGAAAGCAACCGCCCTCGAATCTTCAAGAATTGATGCACGTACAATTGCTCAGCATACGACCCGATCATCTTCCACTGTTGATATCAATAATGTTAACCGCTCAATTCAATCTGATCATCACAGACATAGGAGTAATTCACACTAACGCTCCAGCAAACTACTGCCACATGGATCACACAATCGTAAATTTAACCTCAATACTCTAGGATTGCAAAACGTTTGTCTTAGATGTGGGAAATCCAATCATGCTACTAAAGACTGTCATAGTAAACAAACGTCACTCAAATGCATGTCATGTCATAAAACAGGTCATCTACCAAAAGTTTGCATCACGTCATTGGTAGCCAAAAAGTCAAAATCCAATTCAACTAATCAAATACAGGATGATGAAGATTCTTAAGATATACGACAATATGACATACAACATATTGTTGATATTCATCAAAATCATAACATTCATGATAACATAACATTCATAACATTCATAACATTCATGATAACGATATGATCCGATACTACGCCTTTGTCAAAATAGAAGGCAAACCAATCAAATTCGAAGTCGATTCAGGATCAGCTTATACTTTCTTGCCACGTCAACAGTTTGAAGAAATGAATCTGAATATTCCCATTCATGATAACGATATGAGCCGATACTACGCCTTTGTCAAAATAGAAGGCAAACCAATCAAATTCGAAGTCGATTCAGGATTAGCTTATACTTTCTTGCCACGTCAACAGTTTGAAGAAATGAATCTGAATATTCCCCTTCAACCAACAACCATAGGATTTCGTTCTTACACGCAAGACGTTTTTATACCGTATGGAAAAATACGAACGCGTGTATCATATGGAAATATCAGTATAGTGGATGACATATATATTGTACCCGATAATTACGCAGCATCTTTGGACGCGTTTGGATTCGGCGTCTAAACATAAATTTGAATCAACTTGAGCAACAGACATTGAATTCGGAACCCCAATACAGCGTTAATGTACGGAATATTGACGAATTAAAGGAAAAATGCCCAAGCGTCTTCGATCAGAAAATTGGTTGTGTTCCTGGTTTCAATGTGACTCTAAAGTTACGAGAAGGTGTAACGCCATGTTTCTTTCATGGGCGTGAAGTTCCATACGCACTCACTTCATTGGTAGAACAAGAGCTGAATGTACTTGAGGCAGAAGGTATCATAACGAAAATATCAACATCAGATTGGAGATCGCCCCTAGTCATAATACCCAAAACAGATGGAGGTGTACGATTGGCTGTCGATTACAAGATTGGTGTTAATGAACGACTCATGAATTCACATTATCCTATCAGGAAAATTGAAGATATTCTCAATAGCCTCCATAACTCCAGATACTTCTGCAGACTTGACTTATTCAAGGCATATCTTCATATTAAAGTTGATGAGAAATCAAGTGAAATTCAGACGATATCAACGCATAGAGGGACATATCGCATGAATCGTCTTTCATTTGGGATCGAAACAGCCCCATCGGAATTTAACCAAATCATGGATCAAATATTACGAGAGGTACCTAAAACAGAGTTCTATTTTGACGACGTTATAGTTCACGGCATCACCAGAGAAGAATGTGCTTCAAACCTAGATGCTTGCCTTGATCAACTACAGAAATATGACTTACATCTCAATGTACGTAAATGTCTATTCTTCCAAGAACAAATAGAATTTCTAGGACATTTTGTGAAATTCAATTCGATTATGAAGTCGCCGAAAAGAGTTGCTGCAATTCTCAATATGCCAATGCCATTATCGGTGGAAGAAGTCAGAAGATTCTTAGGTATGGTAACATATTACGCCAGATTCATTGCCAATGCCTCAACCAAAACTGCTCCTCTGCGTCAATTGCTGAAAACTAACACAAAATTCAAATGGTCAGCAAAATGTGAAGAAGCTTTCATCAAGCTAAAATAAGAAATAGCCAGTGACCAGATACTCATGCCATTCAATCCAACGTTACCAGTGCAGCTAGCATGCGATGCGAGTCCCTATGGAGTAGCAGGGGTTTTATCATACATTGTTGATGGTATTGAGCGAACTATAGCCTTTGCATCAAGATTGTAGAAAATAATGCAAACTGTTTTCTTCGGCTATACTGAACTTAATTGTCATCTTTAAAATAGCTAGGTGTTAGGTTATTTTTACCTTGAGTATACATTATTTACAATATTTACTATTTGTAAGTATTTCCGCAGAAATCTCAATCATAATGTCTTAGATAATTGATCAAATTTTTATATAAAACCTGGAGAGCTTACCGGATTCTACAGTTTTCCAGATTATTCACTTCATAGTTGGTTAAAGGAAAAATGATTGTAAATAATGAGTGACTATTTCTCTTTTTTAAACATTTTCATACACATGTTTTTAATTAGGATCATCTATACACAGAGAAAAAATATACAAATGTTAGATCTTTCTTTTCAAAATGGCGATTACCGTAACGATTGGTTGACGTTAAAAAAAATGATCCGCAATTTTAGCAAATTCACAGAAAACAAATCGGAAAACATGAAGCAGCAGAAATATATTCTTGAAATGGACGAAAGTGTGGACATCGGCTATTCCTGCATCCGCTGCGGATTTTATTTGCAGTCGAAATTAAAAATAAATGTAGTGAACACGTCTGGCAAGGAGAACGGTATACTCTGCAATTTTTTTAGTAAACCATTAAGGAAGCTTTGCGATATGAATACTAAAAAGAAAAGTATAATATGTGAGAATAATAAATGTAGAGCATCGATTTCGGGCGGATATAAATGGAAATATTGAAATAAAAACCAGTGGTGTCGTTAAAACAACCTAACTCGATTAGCAGCAGTTTATATAAGTTTAAATATTTTTCATTTAAATAAATGTTTTTGGTTCTTTTTTAGCTATTAAATAAATTTTTTAAGACATGGACCATCTCTTCTTTTTAAAATTGGTTAAAATGCATTAAAATGGAACTAATGTACAATGATACTTCTATCTAACGATATATGTGAGATGACATTCTTGCATGATCAATCCACGCATAGGTATTTTGTAACACGGCAACCGATTTTAGTTGACCATCACGAAATTGGTCGGCGAGAGAACTGCGACCAAGATTACATTTAATTTACCAGCGATATATTGTGGTTTCTTTGGATGCAATAACGCCACATATATAATTGAGTTAATTAACATCCTTGTTAAGAACCCTAAGTTTATTTTTCTTTGTCTTTAAGCCGTCTCCTGTCCTCTCCAATATTTTTCCACATTTTCTGTTCTGTACCCCTTAGTACCAGTTAAGTGCGGCTGTTCTTTTGATGTCATTATACCATTCTTTTCGTGGTCTGCCGCTGCCTCTTTTCTCACCCCAACGTCTCCTTCTTGTTATTTTTCCGCTCTAGTTGGTTGTATTTCTGGCAACATATCCGGTTTTATAATATTTAATCGCCATTTCTATCATTTTTCGTTCTATTGATATTTGATGTGTCTTGATTTTATTTAGGATTTTCTTTGTGAGGACCCATGTTTCAGATCCGTAAGTTGTTACTTGAAGACATGTCGCATATTCCCATATGCATCTCATCCTAGATGTAGCTCATCGTTAATTTCGAGTTCTTGGTTAGTTTTTCCCAATGTTATTTCTTGACCTAGATAGACTTTTTCTACCTATTGTTCTAGCATGTTGTTTCTAGGCCTACTTTTCTTGCTTCTTGTTGTAGTTCTATAGTTCTTCGCTGTTTTGTACAAAGATGTCAAAGTCATCAGTAAATCGTAGGTTATTTATATTAGTTCCTTTGTCTTCCCACTCTCTAGTACCAGTTTAAAAAGTTTGGGTGGCACAATGTCTCTTTTAATTAGGATGTCCTTAGTAGCTTCATGTAGTCTTACTATAAATTTTGAACAGTCATTTAGTTTCTGTATAATGTTAATATGCCGTTGATTTATTCTTGCGTTTTTCATCGATCTGATGAGTGCCCAAAATTCGACTGTGTCGAAGGCCTTTCTAAAGTCTACAAAGATTACACATATTGGGATGTTTTATTTCGTTACTTTTTCCTTTTTTCCTCCAATACTTTCCATCATATTTTTGGTATTCATATGATTGGTTTTCCGGTAAGTTAGCCGAAAAATACCATTTTGAGTCTTTTGAGGATGTTTATTAATTAACCGCGTCTGCGAGTTTATTTCCATCAATATGAGGAAACTCAGAGAGTTTCTCTCTTTAGATTTAATATGTATGCAATTATGCATTTGCTATTTTATGTGTAACACAAGATTATTAAGTGAACACATCTACTAATATTCTCTACAGTATTGAGTGAATCTATAATTATTAGAAAGGTTGTGTGGTTTTCGAAACTGCATATGGCTCAAAGGAATATACTCCATATTCATCAGGTAATTTGTATGCAAAGTTCTCAGTGGGACTTATTGCTGCTGATGTTGTTCCTTGCTCCAATATTAATTTGTCTGTAAAAAAAGTTTCGTTATTTTTGTATTTGATTAAAATATGGGCAGGTGTTACATTTTAAAATTAATCAAAAAAAGTACGGACGTCTATGGTTAAAGAGAGTTTATTTTGCATAAAAAAGGAGAATTGTGGAAATGTTGGACAAAGGAAACATGTTTTTGATAAATGGAAACGATGAGAGGTGAATTAGTATTGCTTAATTTTTAGCGTTGCGTATTTTTCAATGAATATTTAAAAGGGAATAACAGAATAAAGATTTTCCGTTTATTTTGCACTAACTTCAATTTAAAGGTCGATGCTGAGAAGTACTTAAAGACTTACACAAACATTTTATCGAAACACACAAAGACATCGTGCAAAGAAATAAGGGCTATGGAGTATTTTGTAATCGAAGCAAACTTTTAAACAGCAAAGACTCATAGGCTTGCAGTTACAAAAACTTTGGGATACAAATTTTTTTTTTGTTTTATTAAAGAAATATTTATTAAATTGTCCCAACAACTAAAACAGCTTTTGGCAACATCTGAATTAATTTCATTTGACACACATTATACAAGTACACAATTATTCAATATACAGGGTGATGTGCATAAGAACCGACTTAGAGGACATGTAGGGGAGCTCAAAATAGGGCGATATAACGCAACTTGGCCTTACCTCTATGCCAAGTTGCTTTCCTGCGAAGTTCTAAGCTTTTAAAGAGAAATTTTAAATTTAGAAAAAAAATATCTCCCTTATACTTGAATTTAGAAGAATCAAATTTGGTACATGCTGTGGGTGTACCCAGAGCAATAAATGTCACTAATTCTAGTTCAATCATAGTATTTTTCAGGGTGGATGGGAAATAATGTGACATTAAAATGACAGATATTTTCTTAATCCTTTGACGGATTTAAAAAAATTTTACTTTGTTTTGTGGACAATTTAATTCTAAAACTTTCCTTACTCTGGTTATTTTTTGAAAATCCTCTTCGTTTTCAAAAAAAATCGAATAACTAAAAACGCGGAATATTCCCTCTTCCTATCCACCTATTACAACGTAACTTCCAAGTTTATTTGAAAAATTAGGGTTTAAATTACAATGACGGCCGTTTCGCTGATTAGCATCGTCAGATTGACATTTAAGTTACATTTTGTTTTTTATTTTTAATCACCTATTAGAATACTGGTGGTTTAAGAAAGTTCTAACATCCATACTAAAATGAGACGTGCATTTTGAATTTGCGATGATTTTTTAATAAAATTCCTATAGCGCGCGTTTTTAGTTATTCAATTTTTGTGCGCCTTTCTTTCATAAGTTTCGTTTCTAGGATTCCGCGTTGCAAAGAATTACTGAGAATACCGATGACTTGACCAGGCGCATTTGGTTTATTGCGAAATATTTCTATAACGCCATGTCATCTTGGCCATAGAGCTCTTTGACATTAGTATCCTTCGCAATCCTTACCTCATTATTCACTCGGAGTATATATTGAAGGAAGGCGATAAAAAATAACCCCTGTCTTAACCTTTCTGTGGTTCAAGGGAAAAAATGTCATTTACGCTAACTGCGAACTTTGGAATACTGAAAAAACCTATTCGCATTTATACAGTGTGTAAAAGCCAAATGGAATAAATTCATTATTTCGGTTACTGTACATATTTATAAAAAATCCCGAAACACGTCAAATTTAAATTAGAACTTGACATTCTTTAACGTGAAAATGCAACCCCTACCTTCAACCCCCTTAGAATGACAGGTACAACCCCCAATTTTTTAAATGGGAAGTATAGGCTTGTGATATATCATTTGAAAGGTCTCTTTATTCTCTATTTAAAAATGTTATTGTTTTTAAATTTGATGCAAAAATTAACATAAAAAAAAATTAAAATCATGTTGTTACCGAAATTCGCTAAAATATACTCGAAACTTATTACAATATACTTAAAACTTATTTCCCGTTTGGGTCTTGATAATGAGAAAGTGAACAAAAACCATAGCAATGTGGTTTTTAGATGGTAACCATTAAAAAACTTTAAAGAATTTCCGTGGCAACGCTATTTTAACAAGCATTAGTAAATTGTTTTATTTAAGTTGTCATTGTTGTAATTTAAGTATAAAGTTTGTTCAATTCAATTCTAAATAATGGTTAGATTAACGGAAATGCATAAAATAACAGTTTTACAAATGATTGGTTACGGAGATAACATCCGAACACAACAGGAAGTAACTTGCCTATTTCTAGGTAACATCTTACTGCAACATAATAGTATGTAGAAGCACCATTTTGTTGGAACTTTATTTCCAAGTTCCTGAATTAATCTGAATTATCTTCTAGAATTTCAAGAATCTTCGGCTCAATATGCCCACATATACTTCACCGGTTAAGTTAACATTAAGAAAAACATGACCAACTATGTGGATTCCAAAAATACTTGCCAGACATTTAGTTTTTCTAGAATTTTAGTATGGTTTTCACCAAATACTTAATGATTTGTAACACTCCAATAGCTCATATTTTGTGTTTTTCCATTCATAGAACTAAACCGTAAATTAAATATCATGCAATCGGATGCACGTTCTGAAGTTTCAAATAAAAATAGTCAAAATATAAAATGTACACAAGTCAAATCATATAAGACAAAATATAACATGTAATAGAATATGGTAATTAATCTAAGTACCATAATCTAGATGTAACTCTCCCAACCATCATTATAATCTCGATAAAAATCAATATGTTTCTAAAGTTGAATCGTTCCTTCATTCTGATCCATCTTTTGTTAGTTTACCAATTGATCCTACAGTCAAATTTTATAATAATTTCAAAAAAGTGTCCCAGAGTCAATTACAGTAAATTTTTTTCCTTTTTCAATCTAAATTATTTTAAATTATACCTAATGGCGGCTGTTACCCTATTTAGTATGGATTACCTACAATTCGCAAAAATAATATTCCTATTAGACTAGTTGTTAACTTTACTACTTCGCCTGTTTCTAGACTTGCCATTTTTCTTAATTCTACACTCAGACATTTAACTCATTTCTGAAATGATTACTCAATAAAAAATTCTTTGTGTTTATAATAATAATAATATTAACTTTCACACTTCAAAGTTCCTAAGGGTTGTCTAATAGGTATTCTCTCTTGATTCTATCAATAATTTGTTCCCCAGTATTCCTTCATTAGATTGTATTTCTTTGGTTAGAGATTCATTATTTTCTAATGATGTTCCTACTCATATTATTTTAGGATTAATTTTCCTTTTGGGCCTCACACTTGAACAAAATTTTATCAATTTTAATGATTCTTTTTTTGAACAAACTTCAGGTTTAGCAATGGGTTCAAATCTGTCTCCTTTTCTAGCAGAGGTATTTATGGCAGAGTTGGAGAGAAGTTTTTTCAACTCTCAATTTAAACATCATTTGTTACTTTATTCCAGGTATTTTGATGATTCATTTTTTTTAAAGGTACTTGGTCGGATGTGGATAATTTACTTACATACAGTGCGGTCCATATGTATGGAATAAATTCATTTGTAGCGTTATTATGTACTATATGAAAAAAATCTGAAACAGGTCGATTTTTATTCTTAAATTGACAATTTACAGTATGAAAAGATTATCCCCCTCCAGCACCCCTTCGGAATTATAAGCACCCCCTCGAAAATTTTAAATTACAAAGGGGGTCGTGTGACACCTCGTTGGAAAGGGATTTTAGTCCTCTGTTCAGCAATATATAGTTTTTTAAGTTTGGTGCAATCATAACTGAGAAAATTGATTTTTAAGATGTAAAATTTTGATAATGTCTCTAACACAAAACTTTACGTACATTGAAGATAATAATGTCACATAATGATTAGAATGTGTTTTTCAATGTATTTGACACTTAAATTAAATGTTCAAAATGACCACCATTCACTTCTTGACAATAACCGAGACGATATTGGAATTCTCGTACAACATTTTGTTTGACCTCGGGGGTTATTTTGTTAATTTCTTCCGTTATCCTAACTTTTAAATCAGCAATATTGTTTGGTCTCTTAGATTTTAAATAGCCTTTAGATTTTAAATAACCCCATAAGAAGTAATCGATAGGAGTCAAATCGGGGGATCTAGCCGGCCATTCGATCGCCCCACGTCTTCCAATCCACCTATTGGGAAAAACCTCGTTTAAATATAAACAGTACGTGCAAAATGCGGTGGAGCTCCGTCTTGTTGGTAGTAAATAGATCGATCTATCTCATTTGGATGATTAACATCAGGAAAAACTCTTTGTAATGTAGGCACTAAAAAGTTAATCAAAAAATCTAGATAAACCTCACCAGTAACTGTGACCTCAAAAAAATAAGGGCCAATAATTTTATTGTTAATGATACCAGCCCAAACGTTAACTTTTTTAGGATATTGAGTGTGAGCCTCACACATCCAGTGAGGATTTTCTCTGCTCCAATATCTACAGTTCTGTTTGTTAACCGTTCCGTTTAAATGAAACGTCGCTTCATCAGAAAAAACTATTTTGTTTATGAACTGCAAATCTGCGTTCATTCTATCCATCATCAATTCACAGAATTCTTGCCTTCTATCAGGATCATCTTCATTTAACTCCTGAACAAACTGAACTTTGTAAGGGTGGTATTTTTCTTTATGCAGAACTCTCAAAATAGATGATTTACTTACATCATTGTCGCAAGTTCGCAAGTTCTCGAGTTGTCTTATGCGGATTTTCCTTAATCTCTAGAAGTACATCTAACTTTTTTTCATTAGTAAATTGAACATTTCTACCTGGTTTTTCAATATTTTTTACATGTCCAGTTTTACGAAACTTTTTTTCAATTTTGCTAACTGTAGACTGCGAAACGTGTTGACCAGGGTATTTATTATTAAAAATTTCACAAACCTCCTCTTGAGTTCTGGTTTTATTACCACAACCAATCATAATTAAAATGTCTATTCTTTGAGTCTCAGACAAATGAGCCATAATTAAATTTAATACGCGCACAAATATTATACTGACGTCTTTTAGTAACTTTAAATACCTAAATGACAGCAGCCTACTAGATTTATATCAATTGTTTATTTAGTTTTTTGACTATTATTTTAATATCTTCAAAGTTTTTTCCTAATATTTAGCAGAACAGATTCGAAAATACCTGATTATTTCTAAAGTTATTTTAATAGACCAAACAATATCAGCTCGGTTATTGTCAAGAAGTGAATGGTGGTCATTTTGAACATTTAATTTAAGTGTCAAATACATTGAAAAACACATTATAATCATTATGTGACATTATTATCTTCATTCTACGTAAAGTTTTGTGTTAGAGACATTATCAAAATTTTACATCTTAAAAATCAATTTTCTCAGTTATGATTGCACCAAACTTAAAAAACTTTATAATTGCTGAACAGAGGACTAAAATCCCTTTCCAACGAGGTGCCACACGACCCCCTTTGTAATTTAAAATTTTCGAGGGGGTCCTTATAATTCCGAAGGGGTGCTGGAGGGGGATAATATTTTCATACTGTAAATTGTCAATTTAAGAATAAAAATCGACCTGTTTCAGGTTTTTTTCATATAGTACATAATAACGCTACAAATGAATTTATTCCATACATATGGACCGCACTGTATATAAACTCTTTACATAGTAATATTAAATTACTATTACTAAAAGTAGTTTTACAAAATATTTAGCTCAGGAGAATGTTGATGCTGCTCATATCATCAGTGAAACATGGTTTCAGAATAATATTTGTTACAATTTTCCCGATTATCATTTAGTAAGAAAAAATCAAGATCATGGATAATAATTTTAGCGTTGATTTAGCAGCATGTGGAATCACAACTTAATTCAAAAATCATGAACTAAGTTTTCTTTCTACATACAAACATCAATGAGCTAAAACTGGAGGATTGGTTACACTTATTTTCACAAATTAAGCATCCTTGTATACTAGGCGGAGATATAAATACTCTCAATTCACTTTGGGATTCTTCTAGTAATGATAATGTAGTTTATCAAATTTTAAAAAAAATTCAAAATTTAGAATTGGCAGTGTTGAATACCGGAGAACTAATTTGTCAAAACCGTCATAGCGTCCAAAAATCAAGGGCTGATATTTTATATTGCTGACCAACTTTATTTCAAATGACCAAATGGTCTACAGACTCTGACACATTAGATTCAAATCTTTATGTGATTAAAATAGTGTTGCATCTTATTATCAATGTCTTGTAAATAATAGAGTGGAAATTACTGAGATCCTTATTGGTTTTGAAAACTGTTTCACCGCATATTCCCAAATTGACTTTTCGAGCGAGTTTAACTAAACGTAGCTTTTACATCTGCATAACTTATCTAAAGGATTTATCATACTACAACTGTATACGTTGTTTACCTGGCAAATGTATTACTAGCTTTCTGGAATGTCGGACTGGAAATCCACTTTCTAGTTGATACGGGTTTTGTGTTGAGAGATTAAAAGCACTTTATGCCTTCTATGTAATGGATTTATTCAGTAATTGACTAATAACAAATAATCCATTTCCAGGGAGTTAATGTTGGAAGGAAATTTAGATTTTATTTATCCATTTTCTGATAGAGAATGAAATTGTTAATGTTAATTTTATAGCGAGTACATTAAAAATAAATTGAGCTACTTAAATTCGTAATTAACCTGATGTTGTCGGTAATGCACAAGGTTTGAAGATTTGTCGTAATTGTTTTTATATTTACAAAAAATGCTTTATCAGTATAGGGCATAGACCTAATATCAGAGGAGACGAATACATTTTTTTTACTTGTGCAAACATTAACTATTTCTGGTCGACTGGGTCAGTATTTGCTGTACTGTGATATTGCTGCTCTTCATTTAAGGTAAGAGATTTGTGAATTAATCATCTATAGTATTTGTTGATTACATTTGCAAAAATATTATGACTATAAGGCTATCTTTTTTTAATATTTTACGAATTATTTCCACCTAAATTATACAACTCATTTTATAGAACGTTTATCCACTGAACTATTTCATTCAGTTAGATTATAGAAATAAGCTGCTCAATAAGCGACAATGCCGCACGGGAATGATACCACCTGCAGAAGCAGTTATAGTGTGAAATTTGACACAAGGTTTGTTCCAACCAAGCAAAGAACCGTTCTAGAACGGTAATATTACCACTCACAAGACCAAATTAATGCATTGCGCAACTCACTACACCACTGCGCACAAAAATTACTATTTTAGAACGGTTCTTTGCTTGGTTGGAACAGACCTTATGTTACTTTAACCAAATGAAAAACCCAAAGTCTATGTCACAGAATTTTATTGTAGATGAAAAAACAATACTCGCTACTAGTTTCGGTCTCACATTGAGGCCATCATCAGGCTTAGTGTAAAGCTTAATAAATAAAAAATAAAAATAAGTATAAGGACTACAATTAAAACATAAAATAAAAAATTACAAACATTTCCAGACGAACCAACAGATAAAAAATAAACAATAAATATAAGAACATAATATAAGATAAAATATTAGTAGCGAGTATTGTTTTTTCATCTACAATAAAATTCTGTGACATAGACTTTGGGTTTTTCATTTGGTTTCCCATTAGTCACATTTGAGATATGGATGGTTTACTTCGTTTGACAGTTACTTAAATTATTTCAAGCATTGTTGCCGAAGTAATTGCAACGAGAATTTGAAGTCATATTGATGTTTTTGGTGAAATCATAGGTGTTATTAAGTGAAAGAAATTGCCAAGTATGAAAAAAACAGGACTATTTAAGCCCCAATGTTTCTTTTCAAAAGAAAGTTAAAATATTTGTTTGTTTACAATAATTTCATCGAGTGGTGCAGCAATGATGATTTAAATATCAAAATAAAAAGGTATGGTAAATATTCCGTTAGTTAGCATTCTCGATTTTTTTCAAATCTATTGATTGTTTCTGAGTATTTTGAGTCCTAGAACACGATATAATATGTATAAATAATACCAACACCAACTTTTAAACTTTGGTGTCTCGACTTACCATTTTGGTAACTATTCTTAGCTAAACATTCTCTTATAAATATCACAAAAATTAAAATAGTATCATTGAATTTGCTCATTCTTACCAAGATTACCTTAATGGTAAACATTTGATTGATTTTTAGGTCCGCTTAAAACTACTTCACCTTTTATGAAACAGCCTGTATAATGTGTATAACCTTTAACTATTCCTTCCCCTCAAATTGAATCGCCACTAATTACAAGCGTAAGCATAACTGCTAAAAATTCATACAGTGTTGCCAGCATGAAGTCGGAACAAAGAAAATCGATTGGTGTTCCTTGGCATACTCATAGACACTCTTGTAATCATTGGGACATTGATCCTCTGATAATAGGCCTATGGTATAGGAAGTAGGAATCTTTAATACACAATTTTTTTAAACAATTACTTAATATATATTTGCTTTTTATCATTATCAACAAATCGTGTAAAATTGTGGTTTGTTATTGATAGTTTCATCAAATGTAAGGAGAAATGTTTTTATTTGACAGTTGTTTTTGTTCTTAACCTCAGATAGTATTAATTCAAAAAATTACAACATATGATAATATTCTAGAGATGGTGCGTGAGATGGTCCCAAACATTTTATGTAAAAAAGTCGTCAACTGCATACAAAGCTCTCTACCAAGTATAATTTTAAAGCGTTACGAAATGTGGTTATTTATGAAATGGACTTAACTTCCAAGGGTAGATTGTTGTGCATTTTCTTATAAAAAATAGAGCTTTTGAGTAGTTCCGTGCGTGGTTTTGGTAAATAAAGGTCATACTCTGCACTTCTAAGTGGGTAGTTATGAGATGGTCTGTCTGAGACTTCAGGTAAATGTTTTCGAATTAAGGAAATGGATTCAAAGATAAATAGGGATGGAAGTACTAATATTTTATGTTTTTTAAAGAATTCCCTACAGTGAGTTTTACTGCTTAGTTTCAGCGTATACCGAACAGCTCTCTTTTGTAATTTAAAAATACGTTTAAATTGAGTCACACAACATGTAGCCCAAAAAGGAAGTGCATATCGGAGATGTGACTCGAAGAGGGCAAAATAAACTATTTGGGAAGCTAACAGGTGAAGCTCCCTAGATATTGTTCTCAGCGCGTAACAAGAAGAGCTTTTTTTTTTGACAAAGCGTCAATGTGTACATCTCATTTTAGAGAGCTGTCAACGACAAGTCCCAAAAATCTCACAGAGTCAACTACCTCTATAGTCGAATTATTCAACATAATAGGTTGAATTGCAGATGTGTATGGTAAAACTTTCGTCTTAGAGACGTTCAAACACATATGGTTTGATGAGCAGAGCATTTATTAATGTATAGAAAACCATTAAGCGCACTCACCAAGAGTGTAATTGACTTTTAACTACGAACTACCTACTATACTTTATATACGACTTACAAACTAAGATTAGGATTATGTATATGTTCATTCGTAAATTACAAAAAATAAACCAAATTTTAGATTTAGTAGATAATTATTTTAAATTATAAATCCACTGTCCAAATACCTCATTATACACTTGCATAAATGCGCGTAAAACGATTAAAGCAAAACGAAATTGACGTCAAATTTAACTATTATGCCTTTTCCATGAATTTCTATATCGACAGATATTATGAATATATCGACAAATATGTTGTTAACAACATACGTTATTACGGTAAGCGCCAAAACAAAGGAAACTGAAATCAGAAAGCCTGTGAAATATAATCGCCTCATATGAAACAAGTGACAACAGTTGTCATGGTATTTTTAAACATTGTTTATTTTAACATACTGTCAAAAAGATTCGAAATGGTGCTTACAACACAAGAAAAAATATTTATTATTGAGTATAATATATAATAATAATAATAATATTTTTTAATGCTTTTTAAAAAAAATTACATTTTTATAGGAAGAAGTTGGGTTTTATCTATAAAAGTATAGCCCTAAAGTATAAAATAAATACAAATTATCAAAGTAACAAATTAAATTTTATGTTTACATTATACTACAACTAAGAAAAAGGTTATTTACTCACATGCACAAATGCCCTCAGTTTTAATAGACTGTAAATGAAGGACGAGATCACTTTGGCAGATTGTTTACTTAAATTATCCAAATTCGATAGCAAAGAATCTAAATTATTAAAATAAGGAGCTTTAGGTTTCATCATTGAATAGATGAGACATTCAAATAGCAGGTGATACAAGTTTTCAACCTCATATTTATTACAAACCGTACATAATTCATTGGGTTTTATGAAGTATGACGTATAATTTCCGCTCATATGGGAATGGACTTATCAATCGACAGACAAATCGTTCTCTTGATTTTGAACGACCAGACATTATTATAAAGAAATCTCTTCATAGTGACCTTGTGGTACGCAGTGTCAGGTAATAGATTATTGGGCCATAACTTCGTGGAAGACGAGCGTAGAAGACCCGTTAAACTAAATTAAGTGTGGCAAATTTTGATCTCAGACAATTCTGTAGTTCCAACAGGATAGGGTTACTTGTCATACCACAACAGCATCTTTAGATATGATTTGAGAAAATTTTAAAGACCGCGTAATTTCCCGCAACACGAATTTTCCTTACCCTTCTCATTCACGTGATCTAACAACTCTTGATGCTTACGCATGGAGTAAACTATTGATAAACTATTGATGAAAAAATATTGATCTTTTCAGAAGAATGCAGCAACGTATTTTTAAAAACATGCTAAGCAATCTTATATAATATATTATTATTGTATTAGCTACTGAGAAATTTTAATGTAATGCAAACCATTTTTTTAAAATTAACCGTCAAAAGTTATAGCACATTTTAAAATGAATCTATTATCATTGATAAATTATTGTTGTGTCTTTAGGTTTTTCCTTTTTCTGAAACTCCATTTCTTATTCTTTTTTTAAACCGATGTCATCCAATAATGTGTCACAGTCTCGAAAATATGTCGACCTACATATTATAGTGACACTTCCTTCCAGCTATGAGAAATAAGAGGAGCGTATTGTTTCTTTCCCAGTTTTTGTTTTCTCAGCTCGTTGAGGACGATGCTGATTTACTATGAAAGTCGCATATAAGATATTCTCTTGTTTCTATAAATTATTTATGACACCGGAACAAATTGTTTACCGGCCATATTCTAATACGAGTGACAGTGGGTGTTTTTGGTTTCTTTTTATGACAATCCAGTGGTTTTTTTATTGTTGAATACAAGATATATGGATTAGTTTTCTGGATATTATTGTTTATCAAGTGTCTTGTCAAAAATGTATAAAATAAAAAAAAATATTAAAAAAATATTGATTAAAATTTATAACATTAAAGCAAATAATAATTTGAATGAAATTCAAAATAGAGATGAGGTTACGTTATGAGAAATTTATAGAAGAAGTATATAAAATACCTCCAACAACAAGGGATGATATGAAAAATAGAATCTGAATTGGATCTAGGTACATCAGTCCAGGTTTGTGTTTAAACTAAACACCTTATCATTTTTAGTATTTGTATCTGTATTAAATTTAAAAACAATTTTTTGATGAAATTGATTTTATGATTGCTTGTAGCAGTGAAAGCTCGTTTATATTTTCGCGTCACAAGCCGAAACTATAAACCTATCACAAACCCACAAGAACCAGATTCTACTTCAGGTTGTGTTCTCAAGTTATTTATCTTTAAGCAAGTAGCTTTTACGAGGATTGCCTTTTATATTTATATTTTATATTTTATATCACTTTATTGTTTTTCAAAATATTCCCCATGAAGATCTATACACTTCGAAGCACTTTTGCCACTCTGATTGAGGTATCTGTAAAACATGCATTCTGAATGCAGCAACCGCTTCTTCAGGAGTCGAAAAACGTTGACCTCTCAGTTTGTTTTTTACGCATAAGGACTCTACGGCGGATGACTTAGCAAACCAATAATTTGGGTGCTCAAAAATGCAGTTGTTTGAGCCGATGTGTGGGAGGTCGCATCGTTGTGGTGAAGAGTGATCCGTCTTAAGCGGTTGGTTTTCCTGATTTCTTGGAAGACAACTGACAAACAAATGGTTTGTGAGTAAATAGGCAATGTTCATTCTACGACATGGCGGAGGCGCTAACATGGGAATCTCCGTAAGGAAATCGTCAAAAAAGATAAGGTTCAATCTGCAATTTTTAGCTCAGACGTCTGATCTGCGCATGCGTGCGCCCAACGTACCCTGCTTCGGTCAGAGGGCACAGCCAATCAGAATACCAAGTTGCAAGTAGCGCAAGGTCCAGGGATTCTGGAGTGCGGGTATCTGTTGCAGTCTATAGAGGTCCAGGGATTCTGTGATGCTGGTATCTATATACCAATAGTTGGCATGACCAGCACAAAGAAGTAAGACCAGGGCCTCCAACGTATACAAGTAAGGACAAAAAGACGGGTGGCAACAAGCCAACGCGGTCAAAAAGGCATTACCCGAAGTATCAAAGCTACTGAATCCGCCCTTTGCGCATAATTTTCAACAGTGGATATATGAAAAAGACGCGTTTAGGTATACTGCGCACCACGCCATTTAGGCATTGGCTCCTCTAGAGACCTGATAAGAATGTTAGAATGACAAAAATTATTTGCAAACCCCGATAAGAAAACCCACAGTCAAAAGCCGGCAGGTGTATACACAGAAAAGTCGCAAAAGAAAGATGTAACCAGATGTTGTAAAGCTCAAACCCGATATAAAAAAAAACTAAAATTATTAAAAATTTCCATATTCTAAGATATTCGCTATCTAAAGTAATTTTGTGTAATTAAGGTCGTCTAATATATAGGTAATATTTTACCCCGATGTTAAATAAATAAACTTCTATATAACACGACTAGATAAATGCAAAGGTCTTTACATCTGACACAGATTAATTTTCATACACACCAAATGTAACATTATGATTGTTAACCTATGGAGTAGGTATGTTTATTAATTTATCTTTTTGTAAATAAGCAATTTATTTTTATTGTATTAATTTATGTCTGATTTAAATTTTCTACACTTTGAACTATAAAATCGGTTTTCGTAGAATCATAGGATAGGTTCTTTAATACATATTGTATCAAAAAGCCAGGCAGCTCTTAAGGTACTGAGCTCCAACCGGCTTAATTCAAAGTTGGTATGGAACTGTATTAAAGCCTTAGAACGTCTTGGTTTCAACAACAGGGTAACTTTGCTCTGGGCACCAGGACATAGCGGAGTGGTGGGTAACGAAAAAACCGACACTCTTGCCAAAAAAGGAGCAGAGTCTAGATTTATAGGACCTGAACCATTCTTTGGCATTACCACAAGTACTGCCAAATATATTATCTCCGCCTCGATAGAGAGGAAAATCCTCCTGTACTGGAAGGATATCCCAGGACTAATCCAATCGAAGGCTTTCATCTCCAAACGCTCGAAAAATATAACTAAGCAGATTCTAGAGTGGGATAGGAAAGACCTACGCATTCTTATAGGACTGCTTACGGGACACTGTCGTCTAAGATACCACCTGAAGAAAATAGGTCTGAGTCAAACTTCAGACTGCCGCTTCGGCAGTGTGGAAGACGAGACTGCAGAACACATATTATGTTCTTGCTCCGCCCTGGAAAATACTAGGCACCGCATTTTTGGTTTCCCAAAATTGGAGCCTACCGACATTAAACAGGTCTCGCCGCAGACAACCATTGACTTCGCAAGGAGGATTGGCTTGTATGGCGATTTATAACCCTAGGGGTGAGCCAAAATAGACCCAACGGTGGTTGCAGTGGAGGGGTGGTTGAGCGCCCCACTCACATTGAACCTAACCTAACCTAGGTTCTTTAAAATAAAAAAAATTGTAACAATAACTAGTGTTGATATACTGATATATCACGAACCGTTTAACAGTTAATATTAGTCAAAAACGTTTCTTTATTAAGAAAGCAATAGTCAATAAAAAGATAAAATAACTATCCTTAGAAGCAAAAACCGTTTACGATACATAAAAAATGTGAGATTTTATGGGCGAGAGCTTTTGAAGCACCGCGATAGTGTTTTTTAAACATTTCCTTCGACCAATGGACACGAGCGTTTTTTGAGCGATTCACAAATAGCGTGGGTTCCAAGGCGAACAAATTTTTTTGACCAAATATTTATGCAATATTGAACGTATGCTGGTCCCACTAATGCCTAAGGTTGTCTCAATACCACCATATCATATTACAATCTTGCAAAATCAGTTCGCCTATTGCATCAATGGTTTTCGAAACAACAACTATGGCCACGATTGAATTCACCATACCATCGATGAAGCTTCATCGGAAAAAATTGAATTATTGAATTAAGTTCATCCATGCACTCTTACTGAGTTAATCCACGTCGAAAGTTGTGAAAAATAATCGCACAAAAATGGTCACGATTTAATTCCATTTTTTGGCCGAGATGAATCTTTTAAATTACTGTAAACAACACAAATAGCACTCAAAAATGTCCAACTTTACGATAGAGATGTCAGTTGCCAGATTGCAACACCAGGGTTTCGAAATCCCGAAATATAAAAAGCAACCCTCGTACTTGTTTAATTATTTGGTGGGTTCCTGTTTTAAAGAAATTTGGAGCTTTTTATGATTTATAGACTATACCTCTATGATCCAGTTTTTGCAATAATGTGCAATTCTAGTTATTTTATAAATCATCTATTTTTATGAAATTTATTCAGTATTTTTTAAAATAACGGTACTTGTCTACTAATTCATTGCTTTTAAATAATGGTAATTTCATCAACAATTAAATGGTATTATAACTAAACAGATGCAAATAAGTGAATTAAGATAAACAATATAATTTAAAAAGAAACTTTCATTTTTCTTATGTATTTAGTTAGTTTTGCTATTTTCAATTGCAAACAATAAATTTATTTGCTGTACACTGATCTGGTGGTCTTAAAAATTAATTTGCAATATAATTGATTCAATCAGTTTTTCCGGACATTTGGAAGTTATCTAAGGTACTTCCATTACCAAAGAAAAATGAAGTGTCCGGGGTAAATGACTTAAGACCAATTTCGATTTTGCCAGTTTTATCTAAGGTTTTAGAAAAAGTTATGAAAATTTAAATTAACACTCATATCGACAGATATCCAATTTTACCAGAGTCCCAATCAGGTTTTAGAAAATCTTATAGTTGTACAACTGCATTACTTGATATAACTGATAATTTATTTAGGGAGATTGATAATGGCAAAACTGTGGCACTTATATTATTGGATTATTCAAAAGCCTTTGATACTATCAATCATAAAATATTATTGGCTGTTCTGAAATTTTGTGGTTTTCATTCTCAATCAGTATTGCTTATTCAGAGTTACCTTGCTAATAGAAGCCAGTTTGTAGAAATTAGTGTGGGAGTGTCAAATGTTAAACTTATCGAAAGAGGTGTTCCTCAGGGGTCTATATTAGGCCCTATTTTATTCTCCATATACGCGAGTAATATTGTTAATTGTTTAAAAGATTGCAAAGCATTTTTGTATGCTGATGATACACAAATTTGTTATAGTTTTAATCACTTTGAATATGACTTGGCTCAAGATATTATTAATTTGGAACTTAGGTTATTATCTGAGCTTTCTAAACGTCACGAATTACTTATTAATCCAACAAAATCTTATTACTACTACTACTACTTATTTTTGGGAAATATCGTCACCATATAGAAGACAGAATGCTTATCTCCATTGATGACAAAAACATTCAGGTTTCAAGAAATGCAAGAAATTTGGGTTTGGAATTAGATACTGATTTAAGGTTTAAAAATCAAATTAACAAATGTTTAAAAAAATCCTATTGTAATTTAAAAATGCTATTTCCACATCGACATATTCTTTCGGAAAGAATTAAAATTATATTATGTGATTCATTAGTTCTAAGTCATTTTAATTATTGTGATGTTGTCTATGGTCCTTGCTTAGAGGCAGCAGATGAGTTGAGAATACAAAGAGTTCAGAACTCTTGTCTAAGGTTTATATACGGTATTAGGAAGTTTGATAGAATATCTCATAAATTGGTTTCTGCCAACTGGTTAGATATGAGTGGTAGACGAAAACTTCATTCAGCTGTTATGTTTCACAAAATTGTTACACTTGAGACGCCTCCATATTTACAAAGAAAAATTATTTATAGATCTGATGTTCACAACATTAATATTAGAAGTCGAAGTACCATATCTCCACCATTACATCACACTAGTATATTCAAGCGGTCTTTTACATTTAACATTTATTCATTATACAATAGTATTCCAGAGAATATAAGAAAACTTAAAGTGTCTGATTTTAAAAAGTATAAAAATTTAATTTTTGCAGAGAAGTAAGGGATTCTCTTTTTTTCTTTTTTTTTCATGTGATAATGATGTTTCTGATGTTAACGAGCTTGCAGAAGTTTTATCTTATTATTATATATTTTTTTGTGTATAGTCGAGACGGAGCAACGGGGTCAATGATATATTTTTTTGTTTATAAGATTAGGGGTTCCCACTAGTATCAGTTTTTAACTGTTTGGGTGCTCCTTTTTCGTTACATCTAGGTAGTATTTATATATTTATCTCTTATAGGTATGGGTAGGAAGAAATTTATGTATTGTAATTTATATTGTAAAATTCTAAATGCTCGTATATGTATTTTTGTATTTTTTTATTTTTTAATTTGTTTTTCTGTTGTACCTACTTATGCTGTATTTTTGCCTGGAGAGTAATGAAATAAACTATTATTATTATTATTATTATAAAATATTTACCACCTACGATTTTCCATTTAATTTTTTCATTCTATTTGCACCATTATTATTTTAATGTACGTAACTGGCCATTATTAATTTAAATCTGGGTTAAAACAGTACCTAAATGTATCTGTGGTCTTCCTCTCTAGTCGTTGTCGTTTAATCCGCACGAATAGCCATTATAATTTTTAACTGCTCCACAAATTCACACACATATATACCAAATTGTCGTCGGATATTTTTCCATTAAACTTGGTTCGCATTCAAAACGACTTCCGGAATAGTTTTCGTGCAATTTCCTAGAAGTAGAACACAGGAAAATGGGAACGCGTTCCGGATAATGAGAGTTTAAAAAAGGCTGTCAATCAAGAGCTTTTTCCTTAAGATTGCAGCGATGGCGGCGGCGACGGGCGGTTTAGTCAGGGGTGGTACGAACCGATTTAAAATCGGAGCTTTTTGCTACGAATTATTTGCTTTCTAAATCAAAAGACGAACCAAAAGATTAGCATGGGTAATTGATTTAAGATAAGAAGTTTATCATTGGAAAGCTAGGTATAGTTGATATGATTTAGTGGTACCTATCCCAATTATTATACTAATAAATATAAGCGTAATTACCACTTATAACTCCATCTCAATGTTTTGCCCATTATATAATAGTATAAATTTAAAAAATATATATATAAATAGCATCAAAACACATATTAGTTCTCAAGAAATTGGAATTAATATTAATTAGAATCCATAGCATGTCTTCAAGACCAATTATTATCTTCTAAACAAGATCCATTTCCTTAAACTTGTAATAAAAATAATGAGACAATTTAACTGGTAGAACAATAACGATAAAGACATGATAAGAAAAATACACTTTTAATAGTAGATATCCATAATATAGTAATAGTTTGTACCTAGTTGTCATATTTTCAAATATTAGTAAGTAGTTGTTACAACTTGTATGTAGATATTTGAAAAATTTTAAAAAAATATAAAGTGTATTATTCAACAATAAAGTAATGTTGTAAAATTTCAATGTAAAATAAGTGCAAAGGTTATAATCAAAAGATGGCAGCACAGAAAACACTATATATTTTTTCTACATGAAAAGAGAATGTTACGAGATTTTATTTAAAAGTAATTAATTATTAATCAACTAGTATATATTAGTTACAAACATGTAAATTGTGAGTTAACCCTGCTAACAAAGGTATTAAAAAGTAAATTTGAAGTGTGAAATTAACTGTCAAAAGTTATTTTTAAAATATCATAAAAACATTATTATTGCATATTCGGAGAAATTATCCCAAATGATAATAGATTATAAACAAAAAAAGCTAAAACAAAACATTTCAATTAAATAGAGATTTGTTAAAAAAGCTTATTTGAAATCTAAAAATCTGTAGAGGCATGTCAAATTTTACAAATTTTCAAATAGCAATTACATATGAAAAGGTTTGTTATTAAATATACTATTAAATATTTAGATAAATATTAATAAATAGTTTTTATTTAATTTTGGAATTATAATTGAAAAAAAATCAAATAAGCCTAAAGTTTGTATCCTAAATTATGTCATTTTTGTAACAAATCTTAAAAATTGATGATTTATTATTTCTAGTTTACCAAGATTTCATTGTTTTCGTCAAAATGTAGAAATATACTAAGTGACATAAAAATCCGAACACCCAGTTTAAATGATTTTAGAGTTTTAAATTTTAGAAATCCACGTTTTTTTGTTGAAAGGCATGTTTAAAACTGTTGGAGTTATGGTTTGGGGTGCTATAGCTTATGATTTGAGATTACCTTTAATCTTCATCAGAGGTAACATGAACGCGCAGAGTTATATTCAAGAAGTTTTAGAACCTCATCTTTTACCCTATTTTGACACCCTGGCAAATTCAACTTTCCAACAAGATAATGCCCGACCACATGTCGCAAGAGTCACAATAAACTTCCTTCAACATAATGATGTCACATTGGCCACCAAGATCTCCTGACTTATCCCCAATTGAGCACGTGTGGGATATGATGGGTAGGAGATTGCTGAATTTGCAACGTCCTCCTCAGACTCTAGAAGAACTTCAAAAGGAGTTGGTGGTTGCGTGGAATGAAATACCACAGGAGGACATTGACCACCTTATTAGAAGCATGCCTAGGCGCGTTGGAGAATGCGTAACACATCGGGGTGCATCCACACATTATTAAAGATAGAGGGCTTTAAAGCAATGCAATAATTTTGAAATTTTTATCATTTACTTTATGCTTCAGTAAGTACTCATACAAAATTTCATAAAAATAAAATCATTTAAACTGGGTACTCGGATTTTTATGTCAATCATGAAAAACCAAGTCTGCCTCTTTCAATTTTTATTATTTGGCCAGTTCACGTCGCTTTGTTCAAAAATTCCATTGTATATAGTGTTAAAAGTTCACCTAAGGGTTATAGACGCCATATCAGCCCTATGCGTTTGGTGAAGCTTATCAGGGTCGTTGGCGATACTTCCATAAAATACATTGAATCCTTTAAGTTAATGCATACCAAAATTATTGATCCTTAGTCTCTCGAGCTTACGGCACTTTCACAAAATATGCTACGCCGATTGATTCTGCAGTCCGCACCCTCTGTCAGTCTAAATGTTTTAATATACCCATTAAGGCGGCTGTGTCTAGTCAACAGTCCTATCATAATTTATTCGTAGGTTCTATCTGCTCAGATTCAGCAGTTCTTGAGACCTCTTTTTAGAGATTTCTCTTACAAATGCCTTTGAATGTGTTAAATCCTCTAGCTCGAACCAGTAAGATCGTATCCTCCAATTTACCCAGTTCGATATTGTTTCTTTGGCTACCCTATTCGCTATACCTAAGGGTGAATCTTGTCCTACAAATATTCCTTCGGTACCTTTCCTTCCCCTCAATGCCAGTATTTCAAGGTGCCCAAAGTAAGGCATTTCCAAACTTACAGGAGTCGATCTGATTTCGAACTGATTTTTATAGTTTTGTTCCTGCAGTCATTCTTAAGCACCTCCAACACCTCTTTTGGTGTAAGAGCCATCCGTGTACCAATATCAGCCATTATAAGATTCAATGTATTTGTCTCACATTCATCCCTTTCTTGGAATAGGATGGTAAATGGCTTATGGTAATTATATTTAGGCTGCATTTCGTCTGGTACCTTCTCTAGTATCGGCATGAACTACACTTATTTTTAATTTTTTTGATTTTTATATTAGACTATTTTATTTAGTAATTAAACAAAAAATTTTGTCATAATTATTGGAACCACCAACCGACATCTCCATACTTATACATCCAACTTCCATGTGATTTCGGTTTTTCATTTTCTTTCTCAAAAACTGATGATAAAAAACTTTATAATAATAATAATAATAATAATAATAATAATAATGTTTATTGTTCACACGTAAATGTAAATACATGAACAGTGAGTGGCTATTCATAGTTAGGTACACATAGTAAAGAAAAATAAAAAAAAAACAGAAAACAGGTAAATTAAATCATAATCACCATAGTCAAAACATACCAACCACGGGTTGGATGATTGTGTTGATTCTATTAATAGGTTATTCGTCTATAATAAATGACCGAAGCTTCATTGCTCCTCCTATAAATTTGTAAATATTACTGAGTACTGTATGATCTGTAGATGACAGTATAGAGTCTAAATCGTCTGAGAGTCCTCGAGGTTGAATAAAATGATCTCGTAGGTTTTTATATATCGGACAGACTAGCAGTATATGTTCGAGGGTTTCGGGTACTAAGTGATTACAGATAGAGCAAATAATGTTTATATCTATCCTATACGAATTATTATTTACATAGATATATAACTTTTCGGAATTTGATGTACGGAGTTGGGCTACTAGTCTTTTAACATGCAGAGGAATTATTGTGGTATGTAAATAATTTTTACCGTTAAAGTCACCATGCAATAAATATTTAAATGACGGATGATGCGTGCTGAGTAATACTCTATTTACATCTTGTTCAAAGTTTTTGTTAAGGTAATTACTAAGTAGAGTATTTTTTATGGTTTGATTAATATTATTAATATTTACATTCGAATCACAGTAAGCATTTAAAATGTGGGCTAACTGACTTGCCCAGTTGTATTTTAGGTTGCCGTTATTGGCCGCCTCATGTAGTTTTATTGTACGTACAAGGGCCCGGTGAACATATCTGTTATGGTCTTTACATTTTAACCTTAGTAGCAGTTCTATAGATTGTTTTATGACGTGGTACCCAATTTTACATATACCTGCTTCGATTCTTATTATGTGTACAGCTGTTGATTTTTGCAAAAATAAAAGAATCTTCCAGAAATAGTTTTCGACTTGTTCTAAGTATCGAAGAGCCCATATGGCACTTGTGTATGTAAACGTAGGTATTACTATATTGTTGTATAACAGTTTTATGGATTCAATTGATGAGACTTTTGAGCATTTTATAGTGTTTAATAGAGTTCATTGACACAATCTAGCTTTTTGCTCTCGTTGTTTGAGATTACTTAGGAATAAACCATTAAATGAGAAGTTAACACCTAAGTACTCATATGTATTAACAACGTCAATATGGCTGTTTTTGTAAATGAATTGGGGATATTGACCGATGTTTGGGCTTCTACGAAAGATAACTATCTTTGTCTTTGTCGAATTAACTTCCAGTTTGTATTTGTTGCAGTATGATTCAAGAAGTTGTAGGTTTCGTATTAAATCTATTCGAGTTACAGGAGCATATGTATATTATTACCATCGTCTAGAGTTACACCTTTAGCACCTTGTTCTTTAAAATAAATTTCTATATCTGATATGAAAATTGAAAAAATTAGTGGACTTAGGGTATCACCCTGTAGAACGCCTCTTGTTACTTTAATTCTATCAGATAATGTGCCATCTTGTTCCATAAATATAAAAGCCGAACTATACATAAGTTTTAAAAGTCTGGTGATCTTAGCACTTACCCCATTAATAAATAATTTTTCCCAAAGTAGGTTGTGGTCCACTGAGTCAAATGCTTTTTTAAAGTCTACAAATAAAGCGAATAATTTTTTGTTGGGGAATCGTAGGTAGTTATTTACAACGGTATGCAGCACAAATATGTTGTCTTCACAGCTTCTATTCTTACGGAATCCTGACTGGCATTCTGGTAGTAACTCGTGGCGTTCCACAAAATCTGTTAATCTATTATTAATCAATTGGGTGAATATCTTTACTTTGTGATTTATTAGAGCTATGCTACGATAATTACTTGGATCTTCTTTTGGACCTTTTTTGTGAAAATGAATCATTTTTATTTTCGACCACGTGGGAGGTATTTGCTCAGTTGAAATAATTTGATTAAAAAGAACCTTAAGAGCAGCAATCCAATCCGCAGGTAAATGTTTATAAAACTCATTAGATATATTATCTTCCCCAGGAGCTTTGTTATTTTTTATTTGGTTCAATACTTGCGAAATTTCAATGTTAGAAAAAGGTGTATCTAAGCTAGGATGCAAAACGTCTATATATTAAGTTTGCAAGATTGGTTGTGGTATATAGAAATTTTTATAATAATTTACCATTATGTTCATGTCGGTATCGTTCCTATCGTTTATTGATTTGTTTAACTTAATGTGTTTCCAGAATTCAAAAAATTTATAATTAATATTTACTTTAAAATTTTAGATTCTTAGAAAAGCACGTGTTAAGTGTACGCTTTAATAACTTACTTTTTTCTTTCGTATATGTATGTCGCTATATTTTTAAAGGGTCCTGTAATATTTATTTTAACGTATATAGGTACACCTTACCTTAACTTTTTTTTAAGATTACAGACAGGCATCGCACGCCTACCATTTTAATCCTAATTTTTCTTATTCTCTTCTTTTTGTTGCAGTGCCCCCTTCGGGTGTCCAAGTGAGTGATGACTGGGGACTTGTGAGAAATGGAATCACAACGGCATACGCAGAAGGGGCGAGTCTCACACTTACATGCGTTGCTAGTTTTGGAAAACCGCTCGCAAGGGTAAGTTCCTATTTTAGGTTTATATTCCAAAGGGTTAAGACACATTTCTAACTTTCAATAAATGTATTTATTATTGAAAATGAAACAAAATAAGTAAGCCAAATATTTATTTTACTACCTGCAGATCTAAATAACATTTTTTGTCACTATTAGCATGTATACACAACTTTATTGACTTTTGTTGAGACCGTAAAGTTGTTCATTATTAACCAAGGTAGAAAATGCAGGAGCTACTTGATTAGAAATCAATCTGTCAAGAATAGGGAATGTTTTTTTCATTATCAATACATTGCATTATCAAGTACAATTAGAGAAGGAATCTCTAAGTTTTGCAGCAAGTGATATTCACACCATTTCAAGAATTTCGCCTGGTTCGCATTTTCCCATGATAATCTCTAAGTTGAGTTTTTGAACTAAAGCACCCTCTATAAATCCGTTTTCATTTCCAGCATGTAGTATTATATATCAGCAATGATAATGTTAATACAACAAACCTTTTGTCATCCGTTTTAGTGGCTTTACTCATTTTGCCAAGAATGGCCATTGATGCCATTATGAAATATCCAAGTTTTATTGAGAAACACGAATTGACATATACCTTCATCCTTCGCTTCTTCAAGAATTGTACTCTTTTAAAAACAACAGGTAATTCCATAAGTCCTCGTCGTGGATTATCCTTCATCCACTTAAGTTCTTTGAGCAATATTTTTAAAGAAGTGGTACTTCCATTAAATAATTTTTTATCTTTCAGTAGGGACTACAATGATTGAACCGTTAAACGTGCTGTTCTAAAAGCAGACAGAAATAAAATTATGTATATTTATTATAATCATACTTACTTCTCTGGTACATATTGTAAATGGTATCACGAATAGAGCTTGCATTTAAAGTTGTATTTGTTACTCGTTTATGAGCGAAACACTTTTTCTTTGGTGACTCGAACTGCGTTTGACATATATGCTGCTTACTGTTCTTACACTGATTTCTAAAGCAGCAGCTACATGCTAAAATAATACAAATTTTTGTCAAGTAAAGTATTTATATTTTTTCGCATATTACCTTTTGCACAGTATTTAAGGGTGACAAAGGTCCATTATTCTTCCTTTCTTCTCCAAAATAGTTAACTAATGAAGCCACAAGTTTTTTGCATCGACTATTTAGCTGTTTGGGCATTTTGATAATCAAAAATAAAATGCTTTATTGTTTTGAAATAAAACAGTTTGTATTATAAATGTTTTTCACAAGATAACCCCAAAAATCGATAACACTATGAGTACAAAAGTAACAGAATACTGAATTAAAACTCAAAAAACGACGCGGCAACATGACAATATTTCTGCCAGTGATTAATATTCCGTCATTAATTGGTGGTCTCTTAATGAATATTTAAATTTTACAAAGAGGTACGTCCAAATCCAAAATAGCTATGTTGTGTATACTTTATTTTGTTACAAAAGTTTTTTATTGATCGGGTTATTTTTAGAAGTGATTGTTTAGCAAACTTAAGTAACATACACTTTTCTATAGAAATGTAGCCACACATAAAATAAAACTATGACCTTGGTTACCTGCACGTAACTTTATTTGGCTTTTAGTATAGTGTATATAGGCTAGTAGTAAAAAAAGTGTATTATTGTTTCGGATCCATTAATGGACCTCGACAATAATAACTCACTTTTCTACCTTGGCGCATAATTACTATTATTATTGATTTAAGTATTAATTAATAATAATATTAATCAAATATTGGGTTAAAATATCTGACAATTTTACCTTTTACACTTATACTAATACTCTTAATTATTTAAAAAATGGCATTACCCATCGTAATATTAAACCCTCAGTGTAAATGTGTGTATATCTATAATATTGACTTTGACGAATTTCTTTCTACTTTCAAAATGAACACGTCAAAAGAACTGAGAACGGTTTCGTTACGTTGTGAAACCCTATTACTTTTTTTCCTTTTTTCGTTCTACTTTTAGGATAATTATAATTTGTTTGCTTTAAATTAACATATACGAAATTCTCACCATGTCAGTTAGCCCGTCCATTACATAAAATTTCAATTTTGTAATCACCAAAAGATTATTATAAATAATAATCCGGAATATTTTAGGTCATAAAGTAATAATAAAATAAAAAAACTAAGTTTTAAGAAAGCAGGTAAATCTTGGACGTTCCCCACTGTTTTCTTTAATTGAATATTTATAATTTTACTACTATTACAAAATATTATTAACCTAACCTAACCTAACCTAACCTAACCTACCCTAACCTAACCTAACCTAACCTAACCTAACCTAACCTAACCTAACCTAACCTAACCTAACCTAACCTAACCTTTTTTTTTTTTTTTTTTTCTGGTGGGGAAATCTTCAGAAAGACTAACCCCTGGGAAGGTGACCCAGGGAGTGTGGGTTTCTGGCAAGAGCAGCGCGATGACAACAGGGGGTATCCCGGAAAGGGACCCCCCTCCCATCATCGCCCCGGTCCTGTCAGCATCCCACTAAAACCCCACCCACATGGCCGACCTGGAAACAGCCACCTATGGGCACGAGCTCGGGTCGGTCTTGTCATTCCACCATTCATTCTACTTTCACCTATTCATCTACTCATCCATCGCCATGCCGTAGCTCACTCACACACACACACTCTCTTTCCGGCAACCACCTTTCTCTCTTCTTTCTCTTTCATGTACAGAATCTCTTTCACGCACCGACTTATCACTTTCCACCCGCTCTCGCTCAATATCATTCTCTGTACCATCTCTCTAACACTCTTGATCTGCACTCCCATGAGTTCATTCATTCTTCCCCGCTCCGCAATCCATCTCGGACACTCCAACAACGTATGTGTCACAGTGTCCACCCTCCGACAGTATGTACATACATCATCTGACTTCCCGAATCTCGCCAGGTAAGACCGGAAACACCCGTGCCCCGTGAGCATCTGCGTAACGAAATAATCGATCCGCCGATGCCCACACCGCATCCACCTGTCGAGATTCGGTATCAGGGACTTGGTCCACTGAGCCACATCCGTTGTCCCATTCCATTCCGACTGCCACAAATCCAATGTGACAGCCCGTTCCTCCTTTCTCACCCTTTCGCTTACTTTCTCGCGTCTCTCATATATCCGTCCTCTCTCTTTCGCGAGTAAATGGGTAGGCACCATACCTGCAATCACATAAAGAGCGGCCGTAGGTGCGGTGCGGTACGCGCATGCAGTGCGGACCAGGCAAGTCCTGTCCGTGCGAATTAAAAGGTTTTTGAAATGTGGAATATCCACTTGTCCGCACCACACTGGGGCCGCATACAGGACGATAGACTGCACAACCCCGGCGAGAACCTTCCTCCTCTCAGAGTTCGGACCGCCGATGTTGGGCATCAACCTTCCCAATGCGGCCGCTCTCTCGGCCGCCCTTCGTGTGACCACGCGCAGGTGTTCCCACAATCCTCCAAATTCATGCAAGGTGACCCCTAGGTACTTAACGTACTTTCGGGGAAACACCTCCGTTTCGTCACAGAGGAAATTAATTCCTCTTCTATCACGCGGTCCCTTCAGTATGATGGCCTCGGTCTTCTCCGTTGCCAGAGAAAGCCCGTGACCATGCATCCAATCTTTCACTCCCTCGCATGCAACCTTTGCCTGGTACTGCAGGTCGTCGAGGTCTCCAGCCAGAACAAGCACGGCGAGATCATCCGCGAACGCGAACGGAACCACACCCTGTGGGTATTCGCGCCGGAGGACCCCGTCATATGCCAGATTCCATAGCGTGGGGCCCAAGACTGATCCCTGAGGCACCCCAGCCGACACATCAATGACAACATCCTTCTCCACTTGCAACTTCCTACCATCTAGGTAGGCCTCAATTATTTCCTGAAGATATCCAGGACATCTCCTACATTGTAAAGATCTTAAGACCAGCTCATGCTGAAGCGTATTGAAGGCATTCCGGACGTCGAACGTAATGAGCACCGCCCATTTGGACGAGTGCGCCCCGTTCAGCGTCCGAAATATCTCCGACACGGCATCCACAGTCGACCTTCCACACGTAAAACCGTATTGTTGGCGAGAAAGTCCCCCGCTCTCTTCAATCACTCTCTCCAGTCTGCCCCTTATCATTCCTTCATACAACTTGTTAAGAGCAGTAAGAAGGCAAATGGGGCGATACTTTCCCGGTTAACCTAACCTAACCTAACCTAACCTAACCTAACCTAACCTAACCTAACCTAACCTAACCTAACCTAACATAACCTAACCTAACCTAACCTAACCTAACCTAACCTAACCTAACATAACCTAATCTAACCTACTACTTTTAGAAAATGTATAATTTTCCATACTCATTTTATCAAAACAACATCAAAACTCACAATTATAAACAAAACTGAAATAATTGTACCTAAGTGTAAAAAATTTACCTGTTAATTGTAAAAATATCAAATTGGAAGGGGCAGATTTTATTGACAATAAAGGGATTAGGAAAATACGTTTTCTGAACACTGTGTATCGAAAATTCATGTTGGATTATAAACATTCTTCTTTCTAGCAGGTAGTTGGGGTAAAATGCGTCGACTATTCACCCGCCGGATCTGCACGACATAGCTTTTCAAGGTTGTTATATATTATTGGGCAGTTACACTGATATAATAGGGAAATACATCCAGGATATTCTTCAAGGGCTAATAATATTGATACGAATTTAGGGATAATTTTGTCAGTTTGATAATTGTTAGGTACAGGATAAATACCTACAAAGAAGCGAATCTTGGGCAAATTAAGGAAACCTATGCGCATGTGTTGCGTAAATGTATGTGTGATGTATTCTTAGACTTATTGTAGCTCTTCTAGTCTTATTTTCCTAAGATCGGCGGGCTTCAAATCGGCAGTTCCTCCTCTTCTATTTCGTGTGCTCCCAAGTATCTGGACCTGGAATTCTGCAAGGCAGTATGTGTTTTGAAGTTTCGTCCTCTTCCTCACAGAATCTGCACTTCGCTTCATCTACTAACCCTAGTTTCTTTATGTGGTTTTTTAACTGGCAATACCCGGTTAATATTATCGTTCTTATTTTACTAAGGTAAAGTTAGCTAAGAGATGTCTTCTGATCATAGCTTCCCGGAAGTATCTAAGCTTGTCTTAGTCCTTTCATCTGATTCCTAATTGGAATTTTCCTTTTCCATTTATTTATTTAGTTGTTCTAAAACTGCGCTAATGCTGATCCCACAAGATGGTTCTAATCCCAGATATGGGAATTCCGCTCTTTTTTGCCAGCTTATCTGCTGTTTCGTTCCCTTTTATTTCTATGTCCTGGAAACCATAGGAGGGTCATATGTTCTTAAGGTCTACTTAATTTAACGTTCTTAGGTATACATAAATCATCTTGGAACTGTTTGTACCTGAGCTCAGTGCTTGGCCAATAACTCTGAATGATATTTTATTTGTAAATCGAGTTGTTTACAGTGGCTGAATATTTAAGCAAAAACAGAGGTTTTGCTTGTGGCACTTTTATTTTTTTAAATTATTTAAAACTGCTTGTTGAGGCTGCAAGAGAAAAGGTGTTGCTAGGGATTTATAGAAACAAAATGCTATTATTGAGGGGAAAAAATGTTAAAAATTAGGTATTTTGAAATGCAGTTCACGTCGTTATCAGAAAAAATTTGAAAAATCTAATTCTATACATCGCTAGTATCGTGATTTAACTATTTTTCAAGTTTTTCTTTTTTCAAAACAGTTTTTTTTTATCCATAATATGGCGCCATCCACACTGAAATTTATTAAAACCGCAACTTTTATATATGGGCGTGTATTACATTTGGGAAGGAGTAAAAATTTTTACAAGCCATTCATGAATTAAAGAACTTGTATTCTGGGTATCTATTTATTCGTAAGACTAAAAAATAAATGTAAAAAATTTGATACCATAATTTTTAAAAGTAAAAAAATGTATTTTTTTATTTTTACTTAACTATTATGTAATAAAAGAGAATTTTTTTTGGAAAATTTCGAATAATATTATAAATACCTACAGTGTGAAAACCACTTATGGAATAAGATTAATGCTGCTCTTAGTTTACGGAATTATAAAAAACGCTGAGACACATCAAATTTTATTTTCAATTCTACACTATTTGAAATAAAATATAAATAGATTATCTATATAGTATTTCAAATTATTATAAAGTTTTGCTTAATCAATTTTAAAAACGAATATAAAATACGAATAATAAAGCATAATACAAATAAAAAATGCGTATGTGTAAAGAAAGTTTCAAATGGATTTTTACAACTCAATAATTTTAGTAGTAAATTAGTTCAGCCTATTTCCAAAATATTAAACTCATAGGCTTACGTTAAAGGGGTTTATTGGGTTTTATATAAATAAACGAATTAACTAATTTATTTAAATTTGACTACAAATCTTTAAAATAATCTAGCTACAAAATCTATATTACCATTTCTATTCAGTATTGATGGAAAAAAGGTAGGGGAAGTGGGAGATTGGATATGCCGTCATAAGGATAAAATTAAACACTTCAGGTAAGCATAGGTGAATTCCAATAAACGACATTAAATCGACAATAAACAGTTTATTTTTATGACGCAGTCAGGCAGTTAAATCTCTAAAATGCAATTAACGGTAGAGAGTTTACAAATAATAATATAATAGTTGGAATTTCCAAAACGACCACATTAAATCCTTGTAAACACAACAGTGAAATAATAAATTAATATTATTAAAGAAATACAACACATTGGTTATAAAAAAAAATTAGTGAGACGGCACACCCGATAAACAACATAAGAAAAACACCTGTCAAAGTTTTACTTAAAAACAAAAACTCGGATAATTTTAAAGCTAGGAAAGCTATTATTATTTTTATTATCTACATCTGAGATTTTTCTTTCCATTTCCTCTTATTTTGTTTCTTGCCTCCAGAATATATTGCGGTTCTCTAATAGGCATATTTATAAATTTTCTTGAATTGAGAATTTCAGGTATAATACAATCAAAGTAAAATTTTCAAACAACTGGTTTCATGCTTCTTGCCCAGAATTCAGGATCATGAAATATAGTTTGGGTTTTTAAACCGTGGGGTGTCCAAACCGCAAGTACACAATATAACCTTCTGGAATTTTGAAATTGTCCTTGTACCTGATAATACCAGTTATGCATTTTATTAACGCCATCCTTTTTCCAAAAAGAAAATTTTTTTGGTTTTAATACCTTCTTCAGGCGTTGTATTTTTTTACTCCTCTTTTTTTAAAGGAAAATGGTCTCTTTGTCTTTACGTCTTTAAAAAACACAACACAATACACAATCACGAAAAATATCTATAAGCAATATAAAAAACCCCACAGAGCCTATTAACAAAAAAATCTAAATAAATTGTAACCTGTGCAGTGTAACCCCAGAAGCCGAATAGTTTCTCACTTTAACGGCAAAATAAGTGGAAAGGGATAAATACTCAACTGACACGCCTTCGTTAGTTTTGAAATTTTTAACCGCTCGCACCCCCCTGATATTTTAAGTTCGCAACCGTTTGAAAGATGAGCCTTAAGCTAATTTGATTGATTAGGATGACTTCTAAAAGCGAAACTAGGTAATGAATGTGAAACTAGGTGTGTTTTCAACTCAAAAAAGAAACCTTAATGATATTCCTGGAGAAGTGGTAGTTGAACCATCCAGAACAGATTACTATGATTTTGCATCGACTAACGGAAATTTAATAATGTTTCAGAAAATGACCCTTATCCCTTGCAAAGAATCGACGACACCCAATGATCTAGCCTAGCGGGCTTTATAATGTTCTCTACAGTGGACTTAGAGTGGTTATCGGCAAGTGGAGATCCTTACTATTTTTCACTTTCAAATTCTCTGTGGTTAAAGCCTTTTCTTATATTTTCATTTGCAACGTAATTGGCGTAACAGATACTTTCTCCAATTCCGTATTCACTTGATGTACTACTATTTGATATACGCTATCATTAACTTTTTGTTTTTTATAACCAGTTCTACAGCGATAACGAGCAGTAAAGTGCTCTTTTCAGGCTTCAAAATTCGGCATGAAAATGCCGCTTTACCTCCCAGGTGTAGTACAATATTAAATTGGTTGTGCTAACCCTTACTTTTTGGAAGTCCATATCTTATTAAAAATAATAAAAAACTCTTTGTTTTAACAAAACTTCCACTGTTTATTTAAAAAATTGCTTTTTTAAACTCAATGACAGCCGTTTCGCTATACAACTAGCATCGTCCTAGTTAAAACGAAGAGTTTTTTATTATTCTTAATAAGTAGTACAATATACTACTAATTGAGTGTATATCGAAACATTTCACGTTAAGAAAATAATAAAATGGGACTCTATTCATAAAATAAAAATGAAAGGGCCATTATAGGAAATTATTTCGGTAGAAATCGGTAAAAGTATACTGTTCGATTGATTCCGCCTACGATGTGGTTCATCCTTCAACTACGTGAATTAGAAAAAAAATCACCAAAGAATTCAATAACGGAAAGTTCTTTCATTAATTATGCTTTTTCGGTATTAGCCGATAAAATTGAAAAGTTTCTCGAAAGGGGGTTGTTACTCTACCGACATAAGTCGATTTCACTTAGACTTTTGTTTCGAAGCTACAAAAGGTCGGTCGGTGTTTTTTTCGTTTTGGAGTTTTGAAAAGAATAAAAAAAGTTTGGGCTTCGGTGTATTGTGGCAAAACCAATTATCTCAAATGTAAGTGATCGATTTTAATCTTTTTTATGAAATGTTTTTTACTTTAAGCACAAAAATTGCAAACCAAAAGCAAAATTTCTTAACAAAAAAATTCACCTCCTCTTACAACTAGACTAAATACTGAATTAGTAAGTTGAATTCCAAGAATTACTCTTACAAGTAATTCGGCTAACTTATAGTAAAGTCTAACTACCTAAAACTATTTTAATTCACTAAGAAACATACTTTTTTTTACTTACTTTTTACTACTTGCAGGTTATTAGAGTAAAATTACACTATTTTTCGACTAATAATTTAAGTTAACGTATTGATTTAATATACCTGTAGCTAATATTTTTTTTAACTAATTTTTTTGATTTTAAAGCAAATGGGTAAAACTTTTATCGGCTGGCAGTTCATGTATCTTCTTTTTTAAAAATATGGTTACGTATATTTACTGTAATGAATATTATGATTCAATGATTAAAGTTTAATTTATTTATCTATAAATTTAAACTGATTGATATTATTTAAATGTTCAAAGTAGCAGCAAGATATTCTTTTTCTCAAGGGTGCTTTGATCTGCAAGTTTCTAGTTGGATAATTAGGTAGGTTTATGAATAAAAAAATGATTATTTATAACTACAAATTAATTATAAAATAGTTAAATTAAAACAGTGATCTATTGAATGACTAATAAAATAATGAGTAGGAAAATAAGAAAAAAGAAAGGTCTTTTATTAACTGTAAAAGAACTTACTTGATGTTGAATTTGTGCTAAATTAATTAATGTTGTTTATGTAATGGTAAGTAAGTTATTATCGAAATACAGTAATTATTAAATATTAAATAAATTCTTTTGTATTTAAATTATAAAACTTAACCAACTACTATAAAAATTTTAAAATGTTTCCAATGTTATCTGACCTTAATGTAGAGTCCTGCTTTCTGATTGGTGGAAAAAATCCGTAGTCGCTCTATGAAAAACGGAAACCAACGAAGGTATACGTGGAATTTCCGACTGTTGAAAAATGTCGTGGTTGTTTGTTGTTAGACGTTTGGTTTCTTGTGTAATATAATTGTTCTTCCAATTCGATTTATGGATATAGTCCAGTGTTGGATTATAGTTCTTTTAATGTTATTATAAATAGTAAGTACACATATAATTTCTTCTTTTTTATACGCCGAAAATGTTTTTAATTACACTTTTGATTACTTTGGTATTAATCTTAAACTTATGTTCTTAATGTCACTATTTAGCACTTTGTTTTACTTCTTGATTGTTTTAACTTGTATTTTAAAGTCACTATTTAACACCTTATATTTACAATTTTTAAAAACTGTTTGTTCACTGACTGTTCACCCTGACTGATCTTCTATGGTTGACTTCCAATAATATACTTCCCCAACGACCTCTGCTCAAGTCTTTTTATAGGTTTCAAACTTTCCAGAAACAAATGTTGTAATTATCGATTTTCGCTATCAACTAATTAGTTTGTATCTTGTATTCAAAATGTATATAGTCTAAGAATAAGTGACCTTATTACGGAAAAAGGGGTAATAACTGGACATGTATTTGATATTAAGTAATTTTGTCAGCTAAAAAATAACGTATAAATATATAAAATACTTTTACGCTTCTCAAATAATTTATTAATGCAATTTATGGTTCCTCGATTATTCAGAAGATGCAACGGTGTTGCTAGTTTGCTATCGTTTTGTTTTTGCTGATATGTAAAATTGATTTTCAGTTTTAGAGCAAAAATTGTGCATTATACCTAGAGACCTATTGGTCAACGGGCAGCCCTAAAACTCGGTCTGCTTTTATTTTCCGATATAATTCCCTGGTCAGTACATTGCTTACAGCTTATTGTGGTGGTTATAAAATATTAACTAAGGACTGTGTAATTTTGATGGCTTACAGGGGTATTTGGGGCTGAGGCGGTGAGTATAAGGAACAAAGTAAGAAAGGAAATCGAAAGGGAACTCAGATATGATGTAAATATGTTGTATGATGTAATAAAGGCTCTATTCGTGATCACCGTTGGCACCAGATGACGTTTCAAAACTCCGGGAAAACAAAGCAAATGTGATTTACCTAGTGTTATGTGTTGATAGTTAAGCTAACAAAAATTAAGTTACTAGGTGTGAAATCGTAAAATCTTCCAAAGTACCCTCACATATATTTTCTGATTTTCAGTCCGTTTCCGGATGCTTTAGCTAATTGCTGGTTTATGGGAAAACAATGCATGGACACTATTAACTCTATTCAACATGTCAAGCATTCTTACTCCATTGCAACATATATAAAACATGAACTCTACTTAGCTAGCATTTAGCAAAAACATTAAAGATTAAACGTTTTTAATGAACGAACCTTTACTAACCTTACTATCCGCGTAGTTCGTCTGTAAAATTTTTTTTTGTTTCACTAGCTTTTTAATTAACTTAATCTTTTTAATAATTTTGTTTTATTTGGTAATTTTTTTTAATTCAGATGCATTACTCTCCAGCTTTTTAATAACTTTCACTTTACTTTACTTTCAGAATATATTTTTAGGTTTTACCACTAACTTTTACTCTTTCTCAAAATTAACTAACTGCGACAGCTGTTCTATAACTGGGTTTTTTTTTTTCTGTCATCTGGAAATGAATTTTACTCATTATCACATCACACTACTCACTACTATCTTTTAATTGTATATATTCTATTTGGTTTTATATTCGATGAATTTAAAGGGTCTTGTAACTCAGTTTAATAGAGGAAAGTTTTCATTTTATTTAATCTATTTGATCAAACCAATAGAATTTATTTTATTTTTCTGTTCTACCTTATTGTAGACTACGCATAATGTATATTTGTTCAAATCTACCTTAAACTATGAATATAAAATAATATCAACAGTTTACATACTTCTACATTGATTTATCTAAAGTTGATGAAACGAACACGTTCTACTCGATTTTTCCCGTCAACTTGTAGCTTCAATTCATTTAAGGAATGTTCCCATTTTCGCCTTACAACAAAATTGGAAAATCATAAATTTTCCCTATCTATTAAAATTTTACACGACAGTGATCCTATTTGTATAGCAACTCCAAGAAAATTCTCGTTCAGGTAATTGTTTTTGATATCGAAACTAATCTAATACCAATCGATGACTCTCCATAAGAGTAATTTATTGGATATTATATTTTATATCCTCCCAGGAGGCTTCTTACAATCTTGCGGGTTTGTTATTACAGAAATGTTTTATGACTTTATTCGGAGAATGATAATAGTATTATGAATATAAACGAAGAACTGGCTTTTCTGATTGTATTCGTAACATGAGGGTCTTACGTAATTGTTTGACAAAATGGCAAAGGCGCACGACATTTTATTACCATTTTGAGTGTATTATGTGCCGGGTGTCCCAAAATAAAATATTTAAAGTTAATCAGAACAGAGGAAAATATCCACAATATCTGGTGATACCAGTTTTACATAAAATGTTAATACCATAAAACACTTCCCGGAAATTCTTCCGATAGTTGGCGCCGCAGTAACTGTCAGTGGAATGGGGACAATAATAATATCAGCCATTTAATTTAATATTAATTCAACCATTTCTATTTTGAAATGTGTGTGGTAAAGATCGTTAGTGAAAGATGGTACGTGTGGTGATTCATTTATTCTAAAACACTGCTCAAAAATAACACGCATACAAATGGAGAATGTGTTTGTTTTCCCCAATCTACCTTCGCTCGTTTTCGCCAATACTAAAAAACTAGGTACTAGGTACAACGAGAAAAGTAATTACAAATATCAGGTTGAACGCCGATTATCCGAACGCCGATTAATCGAATCGTCAATTATCCGAATCGGTCCTAAGTGTGATATAAAAAATTAAAGCCAAGTAATTTTTCAATAACAACAAGTCTTGTGAGAATGCAAGAATACAAAAATACGCAATCACAGCGCGGCGGTGTTATAGTGAACTCTATTTGTGATTTTAATTATTATTAACGATTGCAGTGTATGGTACTGTAAATCAGCGGTTCTTAATCTTTTAGCACTGGCGTCCCCCCTTGAACACTGAAGATAGCTTCACGCCTCATCTCCAGTGAATAATTGGTTGGTTCAAGTTAGACCAGTGAAATTATGAAACTGACAATGCTAACTCTACGTTAGCAAAAGCTAGGATTGCATCCAGTTATATTTAAGTACGAAAAATTTAGGGTACTAACCCCTTACTTTTTGGAAGTCCATCTTATTAAGAATAATAAAAAACTCTTCGTTTGAACGTAACTTCCAAGTTTATTTAAAAAAATTAGGTTTTAAATTACAATGACGGCCGTTTCGCTAAGATTAGCATCGTCAGATTGACATTTAAGTTACATTTTGTTTGTTTGTAGCTAGGTACCTGATGTTGTTTAGGTAGTATTGAGGCTAGACCAAGTATGGAAGTAATAACACATAACAATATTAAGGCCTAGATGTTAATAGCCCTAAGGGATTATCCTGGATGTACTTCCCTCTAAGATCAGTATAACTGTGCAATGATATAGAAAAACCAGGAAAAAACTATATCATGCTGATTTTTACAATAACTTAATATATTTGTGTTTTACAATTACGTCTTATCTATGTATAAAATGTAAACTTAATCAAAGTAAATAGTTTAATAGTGGAGAACTTCCAAGATTTGTTTGTTCATTAACAACTTTAAATTATGGATCTGCTAAATGTCTTTTTATTTCAAATTCTTCGAGGAAATCTAAATTTTGTTTTTTATCACAAGTGTGTAGTATTTGGATGTCATTGGTGAGTAAGAGTGAGGTTGGATGTTCAAGTAGGTGTTTTGCATAATTTGACTTATCTGGTAGTTTTAATCTATAATATGCTCTTAGGTGTTTATTGAATCTTACTTCAAAATTTCTTTGTGTTTGACCTATATATACAGCATTACAATTTGGACAATTAATTTTGTAAACACCAGATTTTTTTAATTAGGATAATTTTGTTTTTACATTAAACAATTTTGTACCAACATTATTTTGTGTTTATTTATTTGAGAAAAAGAAAAATCAAAAAATCAAATACGAAAAAGTCTTATATGAGTGTTTTTGCACTTTAATTGAGAGGGTAGATATTGTCTGATTTTGATAAGTTTCTCGATATCCGGTTGAAACTGTGTCAGAGCACACCTCAAGTCATTTTTAACATCGAGCCTTGAACGGTATTTTGATTTTATATACGCAAATGCAGAAAACCCAGATTCGCAAATATATGTGGATAAAAACTGGATTAATAACTTCGCAGATACTAAAGCCACCTCTGGATAAACAGGAAAGTAGGTTAACCAAAATTCTTCCAAGTCCATGTTTGCAAAATCTGCTATTGTTTATGAATCACATTTTAGGTTGATTGCCTATTCTTGAAGATTATCTGGAAGAATGTCAACTCTTGTCAACTTAAATTTTATTCCAAATGCTGTGATATAAGTCTATCAAATCCAAAACTAGATGTAGTGAAAGGGTTTGAATATCATCAAGGAGGTCGTTCAGTTTAGGAAAAGAGAAAAAGTTTGCTTGGAACTTTGGAGACGGCGTTGCCAAAGCCATATTTTTTCTATAAACCCCTTAATTGCATCATAAGTGTTTAAGAGGTTTTTATGGCCTTGAAGCTTCAGAATCAGGGCATTAAGTGTCTCAAAAAAGTCAGACAAATAAGCCAAGTAAAACATATTTAAATCATTTGTAAATCTTCAGTGAAGATCTTCTTGTTTTGAAGTTAATAACAAAATTTTAACTTCTGACTTTAAATTGAATAATCTTGCAAGCATACTTCCTTTGAATAACCACTGTGTGAAACAGAAGGGTTTCCTAATCACTATTCAGTTCTTGACATAGTACCTGAAAGAGCTTAGGGTTTAATGCGCTGGATTTGATGTGGTTAACTATTTTTATTGCTAAGTTTAATGTGACGTGGAGGAGTTCAGGTAAAGTCTGACAAGCTAAAGCTTGTCTGTGAAGGACCAATTATCCTAGGGTACTTCTTATTTGCCAATTCCATAAATCAAGATCAACATCCTGTAATGGCTTTACTTTCTTTCATGAAAGTTCATTGATTACTAAAAAATCTACGAGAGCAGAAAATATATCAATAGCTTTAGTTGTTGTTTCAAGAGATGGTGAAAACAATATTTCCCCCAGGAACCGTTTTCCGTCAATAAATCGACAGTAAAACAATAACTGTGCGTGCTTTGAAATATCAGCTGTTTCGTCACACTGCAAAGAAAAAAACTGTGAACCTTTTAATTTTTCCAATAGTTGATTTTTTAAATCCAGAGACATGTCATCAATTCTACGTTTTACTGTGTCGTTTGAGAAAGAATTTTTTTTTAATTTCTTACAATAGTCTTTACTAAGTACGGTACTACAAGCAGTAGGTAAAGTAAGTAAACTATCAAAAGTGCTATTTTGTATGATGCTTCCACAGCTTTCTCATTTTCAACACGAAAATTGGCAGTAGAGTCAAGTTTTATACGTTTTTTTTTTTTGGTAATAAAAAATTCTAGGCTTTTATCTTTCAAAGAAGAATGGTTTGTAATTAGATGCCGTTTCAAACGTCCGGGACTCATTGCATCATTACTAAGAACAACATGGCAGTTGACACACTAAGGTAAAACCGTTTTTCTCAATAAAGGTAAATCCATACTTGATATAATCATCTGAATATACAATTTTCTTTGGAAGTGACAGCCGTTTTCAAAGCTGTTACACAACACTATTAAATAATTCACAAACAATCACTCTGTTATTAAATAACGATTACACTGATTGCTACAACCAGCACACAGATGCTGTCGACTAAGACTCATGCAGGAAGGAGACACTGCAAGAAACTTTCCGCTCCTACGATGTTGCCATACACAAAAATGTCGAGTTTAACTCATGTTGAGTGTTTGAGTAAAACGATTTTATTCACATTTATTGTACTAACTCCTACTTTTTGGAAGTGCATCTTACTAGGAATAATATAAAACTCTTCGTTTTAACGCAACTTCCAAGTTTAATTGAAAAAATTAGGTTTTAAATCACAATGACAGCCGTTTCGCTAGAATTAGCATCTTCAGATTGACAAATTTAAGTTACATTTTGTTTGTTTGTAGCTAGGTACCTAGACCAAGTATGGAAGAAATAAGACATAACGATTAGTGATGTAAAAATAGTACCTACCCAATACAAAGTAAAGGGTATTGATTTAATATCCAAAGTACCCATTCCTTTTTGCTCGAAATAACCGTTACTTTTGTACCCATACTCGTTTGATAAAATCAAACAAAGAACGTGTACTTACCCAACGTAAATTCATAATCTCAACAATAAGGTATTTTTCTAAATACCTATCTATTTTAACAATCTACTACCGAGAACAAAAACAAAGTAAATGTATTTTATAATAAAAGTACCTAATTGGTAAAAGTTTTTAAAAGTAACGAAATTTTACATCAAAATACTTTAGTGATCTGAAATGTGAAACTAAAACTACTCAATACCCAAAGTACCCAGTCCCAAGTAACGGGTATTGATGCTCAAAGCACAGAGTATATTAAGAATAATAAAAAACTCTTCGTTTCAACGTTACTTCCAAGTTTATTTAAGTTAAATGTCAATCTGACGATGCTTCATAGCGAAACGGCCGTCATTTAAAACACATTTTTCAAATAAACTTGGAAGTAACGTTGAAACGAAGAGTTTTTTATTATTCTTAATAAGATGGACTTCCAAAAAGTAAGAGTTGGTACAATAAATTCACAGAGTATAAGACAAGAGCAGCCATTGGTTAGTATGTTTTGTGCTAACCAATATTCTGTTTTGTGATATAAGCTCAGGGTAGTACTAAAAAAAATTGTTAATAAATAAAACCCGTACTTCCGTATTATTACGATAATCCATTTCACTAAGTATAATAGTCTCTTTATCAGATACAGAACACTGAGAACGAGTACATGCATCAGTAGTATTTATTTTAATGTATGTAACATTTGTTCCGCAACTCTTTCGCAGTTTTCTGTACATGAATTAAATAGTTTAATGCACTATTCCACACAATACAAACGCTATTCACATACCACCAACTGCTACCTTAACCAAAACTAACGGCGACGGCTATGGATACTCCCAAAGTGTCATGGCGATACCTGAAATGGATGCTCACCCCCTCCATATGGAGTCGATACTCTGATTTGTATTATTACTCTGTGCTCAAAGTAACTAATGGGTACAAGTATTTAAAAGTAACGAAAGTTCACATCAAATTGATTGTGTTAACCTCTACTTTTTGGAAGTTCATCTTACTAAGAACAATTAATAACTGCACAGTTAAACTAAACTTCCACTATTTATTTGAAAAATTCGCTTTAAAATCAATTACAGCTGTTTCGCTATCACTAGCATCGTCAGATTGACATATTGAAATTACATGTTGTTTGTTTGTAACTAGGTGCTTGATGTTGATAAGGAGTTAAGGCTAGACCAAGTAAGGAAGTAATAAGACATAACAATATTAAAGCCTAGATGTTATTAGCCCTAAGGGATTATCCTGGATGTATTTCCCTCTAAGATCAGTATAACTGTGCAATGATATAGAAAACCAGGAAAAACTATATCATGCTGATCTTTACAATAACTTAATATATTTATGTTATAATAATGTCTTATCTATGTATAAAATGAAGACTCAATCAAAGTAAACAGTTTAATAGTGGAGAACTTCCAAGATTTATTTGTTCATTAACTACTTTAAACTGTTGATCTGCTAGATGTCTTTAATTTCAAGTTCTTCTAGAAAATCTAAATTTTGTTTTTTATCACAAATGTGTAGAATATGAATGTCATTGGTGTGTATAAGTGAGTTTGGATGTTCCAGTAGGTGTTTTGCATAGTTCGACTTATCTGGTTGTTGTAATCTATATGCTCTTAAGTGTTCATTAAATCTTACTTCAAAATTTCTTTGTGTTTGACCTATATATACTGCATTACATTTTGGACAATTAATTTTGTAAACACCAGATTTTTTTAATTTTGGTAGTTTTGTTTTTACATTTAACAATTTTGTTCCAATACTATTTTGTGTTTTAAGTGATATTAATGTTGATGTTGCCGAAGATATTATTTTTAAATTGCATTGAAATATTTCCACAATATGTAATACTTTTATAGCTTTTAATTTCTTTAGTTTGTTTTGGATATATTAGTTCTAGTGACATTTTTGTTCTTTCTTATTAATTAATTTATTTATCAAATGTATTGGATAGCCATTAGATGTAGCTATTTGTTTTATGATCTCAATTTCTTTATTAAAATTACTTTTGTTCATTGGAATCGAAAATGCTCTATGTATCATGGAATTATAAGCTCTTAATTTATGTGATAGTGGATGATTTGAATTATATGGTATGGTTATGAATAATTTAATGAATTATTAACTTTTTCAATTCTTAAATCTAGAAAATTAATTGAATTATTTTCTTCAACTTCTAAAGTAAAATTAATTTTAGGATGCAAGGTATTAATATAATTAAAAAATATATCTAACTGCCGTTCGCTACCTACAAAACCTGCTAACACATCATCAACATATCTATACCAAAATACAATATTGTTTTTATAACTAGAATTAAAGATTTATATTATATTTTTTAATTATATTAATACCTTGCATCCTAAAATTAATTTTACTTTAAAAGTTGAAGAAAATAATTCAATTAATTTTCTAGATTTAAGAATTGAAAAAGTTAATAATTCATTAAATTATTCAATATACAGAAAACCTACACAAACAGATGTAACCATACCATATAATTCAAATCATCCACTATCACATAAATTAGCAGCTTATAATTCCATGATACATAGAGCATTTTCGATTCCAATGAACAAAAGTAATTTTAATAAAGAAATTGAGATCATAAAACAAATAGCTACATCTAATGTCTATACAATACATTTGATAAATAAATTAATTAATAAGAAAGAACAAAAAATGTCACTAGAACTAATATATCCAAAACAAACTAAAGAAATTAAAAGCTATAAAAGTATTACATATTGTGGAAATATTTCAATGCAATTTCAAAATAATATCTTCGGCAACATCAACATTAATATCATTTAAAACACAAAATAGTATTGGAACAAAATTGTTAAATGTAAAAACAAAACTACCAAAATTAAAAATCTGGTGTTTACAAAATTAATTGTCCAAAATGTAATGCAGTATATATAGGTCAAACACAAAGAAATTTTGAAGTAAGATTTAATGAACACTTAAGAGCATATAGATTACAACAACCAGATAAGTCGAACTATGCAAAACACCTACTGGAACATCCAAACTCACTTATACACACCAATGACATTCATATTCTACACATTTGTGATAAAAAACAAAATTTATATTTTCTAGAAGAACTTGAAATTAAAAGACATCTAGCAGATCAACAGTTTAAAGTAGTTAATGAACAAATAAATCTTGGAAGTTCTCCACTATTAAACTGTTTACTTTGATTGAGTCTTCATTTTATACATAGATAAGACATTATTGTAACATAAATATATTAAGTTATTGTTAAGATCAGCATGATATAGTTTTTTTTTGGTTTTTCTATATCATTGCATTTCTATATCATTACTGACCGTAGAGGTAAATACATCCAGGATAATCCCTTAGGGCTAATAACATCTAGGCTTTAATATTGTTATGTCTTATTACTTCCTTACTTGGTCTAGCCTTAACTCCTTATCAACATCAAGCACCTAGTTACAAACAAACAACATGTAATTTCAATATGTCAATCTGACGATGCTAGTGATAGCGAAACAGCTGTAATTGATTTTAAAGCGAATTTTTCAAATAAATAGTGGAAGTTTAGTTTAACTGTGCAGTTATTAATTGTTCTTAGAAAGTTCACATCACTAATAACGATATTAAAGCCTAGATGTTAATAGCCCTAAGGGATTACTTCCCTCTGAGATCAGTAAAACTTTGCAATGATACAGAAAAACTTGGAAAAAACTATATTATGCTAATCTTTACAATAACTTAATATTTCTGTTACAATAACGTCTTATCTATGTATAAAATGAAGATTCAATCAAAGTAAATAGTTTAATAGTGGAGAACTTCCAAGATTTATTTGTTCATTAACTACTTTATATTGTTGATCTGCTATATGTCTTTTTAATTCAAGTTTTTTGAGGAAATCTAAATTTTTTTTGCCACAAATATGTAATATTTAAATGTCATTGGTGTGTATGAGAGAGTGTGGATGTTCAAGAACATGTTTTCCATAGTTTGGTTTATCTGGTTATTGTAATCTATATGCTCTTACGTGTTCATTGAATCTTAATTCAAAATTTCTTTGTGTTTGACCTACATATATAACATACATTTTGTACAATTAATTTTGTAAACACCAGATTTTTTTAATTTACGTAATTTTGTTTCTACATTTAACAATTTTGTACAAACATTATTGTGTGATTTGCATGAAATTAATGCAGATGTTGCCAAAGATATCATTTTTGAAATTAATTTTATTAGAAATATTTCCACATTATATAATCCTTTTATAACTTTTAATTTTTTAAGTTTGTTGAGGGAATATTAGTTGTAATGACATTTTCTGTTCTTTCTTATTAATTAATTTGTTTATCAAATGTATTGGATAGCCATTAGATGTAGCTATTTTTTTTATAACGGCTGCAATTGTAATTAAAAACGTATTTTGCGAATAAATAGTGGAAGTTTAGTTCAACCGTTTAGTTGTTTACTATTCTTAATCAGTAGAATATGTTATGGACTTTTTAATCATTACTTTGAGGAATCGGTTCTGAGTGAATTTAACAGAATTCAGGTTCTTGACACTCCTCTCCATTCAATAATTCCATAGTTTAGATATGACCCAACAAATCTACATAATAAGATTTGATTTTTTGTTTTTCTTTAAAGTTAGGAAACTTAGGGATTTTTTAATTTGGATTAATATACTATGAAGCTTCTTTGTTAAAAAGTCTATTTGATGATCCCATTTGAGGTAATTGCCTACATATATTCCCAAATATTTTACCTCTTTTGCAAGTTTTATACAAAAGTTTTGTTGAATAACTGGATTAAAGTCTGGTAAAGAGGTTGGAAAGCTATTAAACCGTACGTAACTGATATAAAAAACTATATACCAAAAAAAAGTAACAAAATGAAAATGTTTACCATAAAAAAAGTTACAGTTTATCTGTAACATCGCCTATACTTTTTTTGGCTAAAGAAATCTTTTGTGGCATATTATTAAGTAAGCCTTCACAGAATTAAAATGTAAATTAATATAAACGAATGTAAACGAATATATTAAGATAGAGTGGGTCAAATGCATAAGATAGAGTCCAACAATTACCCAAATAGAGCAAAATTAAACATTCACATCACAAATTCATGTTGAGTTAACCAGTTGTATAAAATAAACAGAACTTTTGGGTAGAGTTTTCCTTTCCATCGTAATTCTACAGGTAGCACTTAAAATAAAATAAAAGTAATAAGAGTCAGTTTTATTCATCGTTAAAAAATCAATTAAGTGGGATTAATAAATCAACCATTATAAAGAAAAATTCTATAGAAATGTGTAAAAAGAACCCGAAAAAACAAAGCAATAAATAAAAAAGAAAGAAAAATATAATAAACCAGTCTTGGACCTATTTTATTTGTTTCATATCTTACTATTAACAAAATTAAGATACACTCTTTCCGCTACTTTTATATAACAAAGTTTTTTAAGCGATTGATCGGATAATGCACGCCCCTGACTGTTTATTAAGACAACAACGCATCGAAATTAGCATAAACGTAATACTCGGGTTGTTGAACATCTCTCTAACAAAATTTATTTTTCTCGGTAATGGTTCTGTTGCTGATGCAAATTGCGACATTATAACGAAATAAACTGCGAAATGTTTTCGTCGGGAAGCGTCATCCTCTTAACCCAATTCGAATTGTGTATCTGGTGGTGACTAACGACAAAAAGATTTATTATTACACTATTCTGTGGCAGGAAAAAATCGATTTTGTTTCATCCTTTTATAGAATGAATCCTTGTTGCTGTGCACTGGCATTATATTTTGCTTATACAGATGTTAGCAGCTTTCATTGGAGTTGATTATATACAAAGATTGAATTCATAGTACAATATGTGGCCAAAAAAATCATAAATAAACATTTTTATCATTTTTAACTAACTAACCTAACCTAACCTAACCTAACCCAACCCCTAAGGAACTCATTATCAAAGCATTTTTAGAAACAATTAACTCAAATGTCTTTGACTTGGTGCTTTATACTGATGCATCCAAAAGTGAAATAAGTATCGGCTGCACTGTCACTCATAACACCCCTGTTTACACCGCCAAAATACCTCAATTTTGTAGTGTTCATACTGGTGAACTTTTTAGTATCCTACAGACCATTAAATCAATCAAACAGCCCAACACAAAAATTGCTATATGTACAGACTCTCTTGCTTCCATTTCCTCCATACAAGAATTATTTTCCGATCACCACCTTGTCCAAAACATTCATCACTCTTGCCATCACCTGTCTACAGTAAACAGCAATATTACTATCATATGGATTCCTTCACACATCGGTATTCCTGGCAATGAATTTGTGGATCAACAGGCTAAAGCATCTTCTAAGGAAACCGCTACATCAGTACACATTCAAATCGCTAAAGATGTCAAAGCGGAAGCTCGAAAGATCTGTCTCTCTCTGTGGCAATCTCAATGGAACAAATCATGCTCTAAGTTGAGAAGCATTCAGCCATGTGTAACCAATTCTAAAATTAGTGACCTTACTGATCTTTCCAGGCATGAACTGTCAGTTATCCGTAGGATTCGTATAGGGCACACCAAGCTCACACATAGCTACCTCATGACCTCTGACAGTCGGCCCCTTTGTTCCACTTGTAACTGCCAAGTTACGGTCAAGCATGTCCTCATGGAGTGTTCCCTTTATAGTGCCAAGAGACTTCAACTTCAACCTATTCCTCAGCTGCGAGATCTTCTTAACAACCCTAGCCGTGTGATTCAAGTTCTGAAATTTCTGAAGGACATATTGTTGTTTAATAAAATGTAAATGTTTTAGTATTGTAATATAACTGTACCGGTGCGAGTGGCCTTAGTTGCCGAGCAAATTTTTTGTAATAAAAAAAAAACTAAGAATAAAAGAAATTATATATTTGCTTCAAAACTCTTCTATTGTTGAATTGGATAAACAACCAATTACATATAAAAAAGGGACATTTCGTTTAACCCCTTGGTTGGCCGAGATCATTTGAAATCAACATATATTTGCCGCTTGTCATATTTGCAATTTATTTTATTATTCCTTAGTGTTTTGTTATAGGTTTGTTGTTTCAGTGTGAGTTTGTAATAATATAGGTATTTATAAAGGATCCAGTGTTTTTGTATCTACTAATATGCAGATTATTAAAACAATTTATTTTTACCTATATACCTATATAATGAATCCTCAGCCAACAGTCTCCTTATTTCTCAGTTTGTTCTTTGCTTTCACTCTTCTTTCTCCTTATTGCTCATTATTTCTTTTGTGATTTAATGTTTCTTTATCCAGCTTTCTCTGAAGCGATTGCAAGCTATTTTGTGCAGTTACGCTTAGCAAAACCGGCTTATAAGCAGTGCAAGCTTAAAAGTTATTCGCTTTTCGCTTCCAGTTTCAGCAAGCGGGTTTTCACGCAGGCACATTGCCGCGAAAGGCCGGAAAAGATAAACAACAAATATATTTTAGGTTAGAATAGGATAAATTCTAAACAACAAATACATTTTAAGTTATAATCGGATAATTTGTAGAAAAATAGCTTGTATTCTGCAGCTATTTAATAAAATACTATATTCTCATGGAGGTAGAGGCTCTAATATAGTACTACAAGTAGTTGGAACGTTGTCCTGAATAAGGATGGAACGGTAATGACCAATGGGAAGAACTTGGTATTACAAAACATTCGAAGTAATAATTGTCGTTATCTACTGGTTATTGATGCCGCTTCTTTAACAGCGAAATAATTTAGGTATATCACTCTACAATAGAGACATTTTCTTGTAGCAAGTACAAGTGCAATAGATGAAATGATGGTTAAAGATAGTAGCGCGTAGCCACCTATGATATGAGCTTACTAGAGAAATTGGAGGAATATGTATCAAAGAAAAAACCTCAAGAAGATTCATAGACTGACGCTGTTGTAAAGTTAAGCTATTGTTGACTATTTTTGGTCTGTATAATTTGAGATAATTGCGTTAAAATATATGCCAGTAGTTTTTTGTTTGGAAAAAGTGTGTGTAACAGGAAACTCAATAGCTGCAAAAATTTCAGGACTTTCTTGGAGGGATCTGGAACTATTATGCATGAAAAAACAAGCTGATTGGGAAAAAATATATTTGATAGTCTGCCATCGTCCGCGATTATATCTAATAGAAAAGTTTTTTCAATATTAATTTTAAATAAATTAACTATTTACCTGATGAAGTTCAAGCCTGGCGCCTTAACCCCCTCAAAAAAATTAAGGTTAAATTTCAACTGTCCCAAATACCCGTTCAACGTTTTGCAAGTAAAAAGAGTATGCGCTTTCAACCGCTTGCAAGCTAAGCGCATTTTCGCTTTCATTCGGTGAACATAGATAGCCATAATAATAATCTTCATTATTAAACGCATTTGCGCATTTACGCAAGCAAATTTTTGTTTTAAATGGTTGGCTACATAAGTGAAGTATTTAATTACAAGATTATTGACAATGACATTCGAGGCTAATAGCAATTTATTAATTTTATATTGTTTTTTAAAAAAGTATTTATTTGTGAATATGAATATCATTTTTTACTTATATATTATTATTGGTGTATTAGTAATTTTAAAATATTTTAAAACATTAACATTTGATAATTTAAATTTCAAGAGTGTCAAATGTTATAAATTACACACTGCTACCAACATACTTTTTAAAATCAAAATTTTCGTAATTTAATTACAAAAAATAAATTAATTTAAAAAATGATAAAATGGCAAAATATAAAAAATATTATAAACAACTTATTTCATATGGCTGTTGTGACACTCGTTCTTTAAACTTGAACTTCTAAACTTGAACTTCTTTAAACTTTAAACTTGAACTCGTGTCATAACAGAAATCCATATGAAATGCGTTGTTTAATATACTACTATATCATTCTTCATAATATTCCAATCCAACAAAAAAATTTCCGAAGTGGCCAAAGGATTTTTAACCAAATTTTAGTCAGTCAAACTTTAATTTATACTTTATTCATTTGAATTACGAACTGCATTACAATCAAAAAAAAAACTATATTAGTTACCTATATATATATTTTTACAAAAAAGCTATTCGTCATAATTGGTAAAGTAGAAGAAAATACTAAACATGGGGATTATCGAATTGGAACTGCAAATGGGCGATTGGATGGATGTTGGATAGACAGAAATTGATGGTTCTGATGCCATGTGTCAACTCAACATCATTTTCTTACCATTACATTACAATAATTTAATCAAAAGTCCAAAACAAAGAAAAGTACTTTTTGTATTATTGTTCAACAAATGCTCTTTAAAATCCTGCAAAATATATTTTCCCACACACCATTCCGATATTTTAAAAAACATTGTCGTATGATGCGTTTTTATTAAGAAACATTACAGAAAAAAGCTGGCGATGTTTACAATCCGATGGAGATAAAGTGTGATTGAAATATTGATTTTGAAAAATCAATCCGGCGACTGGAGCAATAAAAATATTCGCTTTACCAAATAAATTGTAAAACTGACTTTACTGCCGTCCATATAAGAAGAATTACATTTTAACAACTTCTTTTCCAATACCTTTACGCGACGATGATATAAATTTAAACTAATCACGAAATCGCAACTTATATTTATGTAAATAAAAAAAAGAGATGGCATTGTCGCTGGAAAATTTATGTGCCAATCTTTATTTATGTAATCCCTATGTTGATAAATAATTATTCAAAAAAATAACATTATAGTAGCATTCGACGAACATAAAGGTTTTTATTAAAATATTTCAGTCTATAAGTTGATTCCCTGCATTTATTATGTCGTCGGGCTTAATGTGTGTAAGAAAAATAGCAAAACTGCATTTTGTAAATGGATTTGTCAATACCGACCGCGTTATGTTTACCTTTAGATATCGAGAATTTTCATATAAAATATTGAGTTCAAAAAACGGGATGATAAAACCCACCAGACTAAACATTCCAAAGATATATCAAGTGAAAATGCATTTTCTTTAAAATCTGCTTTATAGAAACAAGAAACGGAGTCGTTTCTTTCCAAAATTTTCAATATTGTGCTAGTGAAAACCCGAGCTACAGGATTAACTGTAATAGTTAATTTGCTAAAAAAGTTATTGTTTGGTGTGCAGTTTTACGGGATCGAATAATTGGACTGTATTTTCTGAAACATACAATAAGTCAAAAAGTATATAAATATTTGTATTATTAATACCTGAATTATAAAATATTCATATACTTTAAACATGGTGCATAGACCCGTGCGTCGTATTGTACGAAATTTCATGAAGAAAAAAAATGTTATCTAATGTTTAACAGCTGGAAAAGGTCAAGGTGGTTGTCATAATTGAAAAACTTGTGAGTTCATTATCTGGAAAGTTGGAGGGTATTTTTGGGGGGTGAAAGGTGATAAAAGTGGGTGGCGTCGTGGAAAACTGCCATTTTCCCACGAAACCTGACTTCTGAACGAAAAATGCTTAACTGCAAAGTTGTAGGTTATTAAAAAAGCTTCAATCATTGTGGGATAATATTTTGCATATAACCTAAAAATATGCGCAAAAAATGCAAAAAACCGTTTTTTTAAAGATTTTTCGTTTTTTATTTGGAATTTTGCTAGAAATAGTTCAAATTAATCTAAACTAATTTAGGTTAGGTTCTATGTAAGTGGTCGTTTCACGCTCCTTCCACTGCGACCTGAAAGATCTATTGGTGCTCACCCCTAGGTTATAATCGTTCTATCAGTCCTATGCCTCTAATGAAGCCCATCAGGGTCGTTGGTGACACTTCCATGAAGTCATTGAGCTCGAGTTGATGCAGACCAAATTTATTGACCCTTATTCTCTCGAGCTCTTGGCAGTTACACAAGATATGCTCCACCGTTTCATCCTCAGCCTGACAGAATCTGCAGTCCGCACTCTCTGCCAGTCCAATTGTTTTCATATGCCTATTAAGGCGACTTTTTCCATTCAGTAGTCCTATTATTATTCGTAGGTCATGTCTACTCATATTCAGCAGCTCTTGAGACCTCTTTTTAGAGAGATCTCCTACAAATGCCTTTGAGTGCCTTAAATCCTCTAGCTCGAACCAGTAAGAACGTCTTCTCCGATCTACCCAGTTCGATATTTTACGTCTGGCTACGCTATCCGCTATGCCTAGGAATGGCTCTGGGCTATAAATATTCCTTCAGCACCTTTGCTGGCTAAAAGGTACACTTTTTCGTTACCTTCCATGCCGGTATGCTCAGGTTGTAACATGTCTATCGTCATGTCACCTTGCACTATTATCGACCGTAAACGATACCGCTATTATTACCGTTAAAACCGACCCCTATTCACTGTTAATGCTACTGTACACAAGACACCCCTTGTAGACGCTAACTATTTATCTGTTTGAACGAGGCCAAATAAAGAACGCATTCCTTCTGACAAATGACACAAAACACGATTTCTGTTTTGAGCAAGACCATTTAAACGACCCGCAAGGCAACGATAGCTCCTTTTATGATCCAACAGCCGAAAGAAAAACGTTCCAGTATTTCGTCTTGTGAAATTGGTTGTTGCAAGATACAACCCTCCAAATTGGAGCCAAGCTACAGTTAAATTACCTCTAAGTCGGAGTCGAATTACCCTAAGCTGGAGCCTGACATCTCTAAGTTGGAGCCTGACATCTCTAAGTTGGAGTCGAGTTACAGTCAAGATACCCCTAAATTTAGAGCCCAGTTACCGCTTATGTGTAGACAGTCCTTCAAACCACTTCTGAACTAAGAATACTATTACATCTTGAGCAGCCAGAACCACTACAGAAACTTTCATCTCTCCACAAAGAAGCTGAAGCCGCCCTTCTAGACAGCACAGAAACCTAAAGTTAAGTCCACTTTTTACAACTCCAGTTCATTATCAGCAAGTACTTACAGTTTCAATAAATAAACAATAGTTTTAAAAACCGTTTCATTTATATACCTTAGACTATAAGTCTTAAGGGTGTAGCTTGGTCGGTATTTTATTTCAATAAGCTTCTTTATTTGTTTAATTAAAGTAATTACAAGGTGTTTCTATCTTTCTCACCTTAGTTTTTGTGTAGTTTGTTTGCTTAATCGATAGCGTTCAAAAGATAGTGGCGCCCTTTTTACTTATACATCACAATCCTTCCTATAGTGAGCATTAACTTGGAGTCGAACCACCCCCTGGAGAGGGTCTCTTAGCCGGGATCTCTTTTGGAGAGAAATTTAGTTACAAATTGGCTCCCTGCCTTTTTGGGACTAATTTTGTTACAAATTGGCGCCTTTGAGGAGTAAATTTAGTTACAAATTGGCGCCCCTGAATTAAGTTACAAGGTGCCCAAAGTAAGGTTACTTTGTTAATTTCCCCTAGACGTTTCATCCTCAGCCTGCCAGAATCTGCAGTCCGCAATCTCTGTCAGTCCAATTGTTTTCATCTTACATTACTGTGCTAAAAAAGTTGCAGATGAAAACGTTAATTTATTTCTATTCAAAATACACTGATTTTTAACATTAACAAAATATTCGCAACATGTACTTATTTAAACTCAAAATAGTGTTGTGGAATACCTAAATAAGTTACTAGTTACTGTTACTGGGGTTCAAGAACTGGAACAAGATCCATGTTTCATTCCTTATTAAAAAGCTGCTCCAATAAAAAACTGTTTTTTATCACAGTTTTTTTTAGTGGAACAGTAATAGTTGTCACAGTTTTTTGAAAATCCTGCTCCAACACATCTTTATTTCATATATCTATTAAGACGACTGTGTCCAGACTGTAGTCCTATTATTCGTAGGTCCTGCCTGCGCATATTCAGCAGCTCTTGAGACCTCTTTTTAAAACTTATTTAAAAATCATTAGTTATAATTAATTTGGTGCTGCGAACCTCGCTTCGCTCGGTACGCAGTGATCCATTTACTATAACTCAATTATGTTTAAATTTGGTAGTATTATAAAGGAATTACTATTTTTCAAATAATTTTAAATAACCTCATAAGAAGTAAACTAGAGGAGTAAAATCGGGGGATTTAGCTCGTCGTCAGAGAGAACGGAACAAAGAGAATCGATTGGTATTCTTTGTCATACTCATAGACACTCTCTTAAAATGAAATTCTAAGCGACTATCCATCAGGTTTTAGACTATTCAATACATCTGGACCTACAGAAAACTTTTTGCTACCATAGACAGGCAAATTGTATGAAACTTGGAGAAAACAAAGCTTTTGCGAAAAAACGCTGTATCTCCAAAAATTGTGCTACAAAAAAATTTAGGATTTTTGGGACATAAAAAACAATATTATGAAAAATGCCAAATGAAAAACAAAAAAAATGTTTGAATTTTTTTGTATATTTTTAGGTTATGTTCAAAATACCATCCCACAAAAATTGTAGCTTTTTTAAATAATTTGAACTTTACCATTCAACATTTTTTTACCAGAAGTCAAGTTTTGTGGGAAAATGGCTACGTCACGCACTTTTACCACCTTTTCACCACCCAAAACTAACCTTTAACTTTCCAGATAATGAACGCTTAAGTTTTTTAAATATGACACCCCTCTTGACCTTTTCCAGCTGGTAAACATTAGATAACATTCCCCGTATTTAACTGTTTTAGATTTTTTTGGGGACTACTTAAAACAAAAAGTTTACGCCAATAATTTAGACCGTTAAATTTAAGACTTAAAATGTTTTAAAGCTAGGGGAGGATAATATATTGAATACATTATTATTTTGTGGTGTTATTTTTGATAGTGATTATAATTTTTAGATAGTAGTTAAATATTTGTCAAATTGAATCGGTCAATGCAGAAAGGGCGCATGTCCAAAATGATCATTTTGAGTTTAACAGATTAAACTGTTTAAAGTTTTCTGATGCATACTTTGAAGCAATATGAGGACATGAACCTTTTCTGCACTACGTGACCAATTTCTGGTTGCATACCAGCCATGTAAAGACACTGGACAAGCTCATTTTCTGCACTATTCGATTGGGCTTGATTTTTTAGATAGAAAACATGTGAAAGTCGATCTTGGTGATTTCTGAACATGTTATCTTTATGCATTGACCGATTCAATTGTTGTCAAATATTTATTAAAGAATGACAATTTAGTTGTTGAATAATGTTGACAATTACTTTGTACATTGTTAATGTCAGTCAGTAGATTAATATATTATTTTTGAACTTGGTCAAAAATTCATACAGTTTTTCAAAAAGTGAAGTCTTATTGTATTATTTGAGGTTTTAGAAAAGCAAAATTTTTTTATTGAAATTTGTCAGCTTAACTAATATTTAAATATTTTTCACCTATAGGATATCCTATCGGTCCACTCACTGTGTCTTGAATAATATACAATAAACCATTATTCTTAGGAAGCATTTTTGTACAAACCTTATTTTGCAGATTTTTTGTAATGATATCTTTTTTTACCGGATGTTCCAATAATATTACGCCGCCTCTGCCTCTATGACTCAAAAACACTAAAGCAGCTTAACCAGTTCTATATTCATAGACTACTTTTTATCCTAAATACAGCTTTATGTTGAATTATAATTTTAGAAGAAAAACCCTATTGAATTTTCTCTCAGTTGTTTATGTGTTTCGGTTTTATTATGTTAATGTATACGGTGTTCTCAGTACTCGTAAAATCTTTATTTTCCCTTTTTTGTTCTCCATTACTTTTATTTATGTTGTTTTTACACATTTTCCTTGAAAACGTTTCGCCGAGAAATTTGTAGTGATTCAGTCCGCTACACGTCTGGAAACATTAAAAAGTAAATTAAGTTTCACGGTAAATGAAAAAACTCGAAATAATGTCACCGGCGAAAAGAAATAGCTCACAATGTTGTTCAAACTAAAGTTAAACAATTTGGTATAAATGAGCCATTGGATTTAAGGAAATCTAAGATTAGTAAAATGTACAATTATTAACAAAATTATTAACGTTTCTTAAATACAGTTAACTTTTATTATTATACCATAGTATTTATGGATCCATTTTTTAATATTTTTACACCAACACACCAACTTTTGACATTGCATTTTTTCTCAGGAGCCGTCCATTCCTCGGTCCCACCTTAGCCTCTTGGGAATATTGTGGATTCTTCTGTATTTGAATGAGACCTATCCAAAAATTCAGTTCCCTGTATGAGCTTATACAGGTTTTTCCTGGTTGTTGGTAGAAGTCTTCTGGGGTAATTTGGGGCTGTCGCAATGGCACAGTATGTGTAGCGCTGTTTTGGTTTCCTTTTTGCACCTTCTTCGTTGCAAACCCCTAATTTATGAGGGTATTCTCTAGTGAGGAAGTGCGCTGTGAGTAATCTGTGAGTAGTGATGCGTAGTTTGTTCCTGTTCATTATGAGCTATTCTCTCTCTCATGAATTTCTTCTTTTGTATTTGTTAAAGTGAACTTTATGTTTTATATTAACGTACCCTTTGAATTATGATACTTTATAAGCATTTAGGAGCTTTTTCATTGCTGGCGATTCCTTGATGTCCTGGCATCTTTAAGCTATCTAGGACTTTAAGGGTTTTAGGGGCTTGTCAGTCGCTGCAAATTCTGATATGAGTTCTATTGCAAGCTGTCATATTATTTTCTCTTGCGCAAACAAGTGTAGCATAGACTTCTGCTTGAAACACAGTGGTGTGTTTGCCAAGTGAGAACCTACCTTCGTATCTACTTGACTTGTTGTATATTCCCACTCGAGTACCGAGCTCTTTCTTTGATCTGTTTCTATACTAGATCCATTAATTTATTCTACTTAGAGATAGGGTAATTTTCTTCTCTAGTACCTTTCGATCTTTAATAAAAATTTTCCAAATTCCTATTGAAATTGTATTTCGTTAGCATATGGTCTGTCGGAATTTTTAGAATTTCATCTTCCGCATGTTTAATTTCTGTATGTGCCTTACAATAAGTTACCTTTTGCTCTGGTGATCATAGAGCTATCCTTGCTTCGCTCATTATTAAGTAATGTATTGGTAAAAGGTCCAGTAGTTTTTCTAACGCTGCCGTAGGTGTAGTTCGCATTGCCCCAGTTATTCCAATACAGGCAGGTCTTTGTATGTTGCTCACTTTAGACTTAGCAAAGATTTGTTTCATTTTTGGCCACCAAACCAAAAATGCATCAGTTAGCTTAGGAATGACTACAATTTTGTGCAGCCAATGTAACATTCTTGGTCCAAGTCCCCAAGTGGTGTTATATGTAAGCCTAGCAAGCATGGATGTTGCCTTCGCTTTGTTTAAATTATGCTGTATGCGCGGTTCTAGATTAACTTTGGGTCAAGAATAACTCCAAGGTACCTTATCATCATCCAACAATTGTATTGCTGGTTATTATTAGGTAATCTGCGTACTGGCAATTCGTCCTTATATGTGAAGGATTTTGATTATTTTATCCATAACCAAGTTCCACAACAGAGGGAACAAAACTCCCCCCTATGGACATCCCCTGATTGCACGAACTACCTTATACATAGGGAATGTATCCTAGACCAAGACCTTATCTGAATAACCTACGTCGCCTGTGATTGATATTGCTTTAGTTAAATTTAAAGTAAATCAAAGTAAACAATTAAACAATGAAAAAACTACAATATTTATCTGTTTATTGTCAAATTTTCATTCCTAATGTATTGAAGTATTTCTGGTCAAATAGATGTTTTCCACAATGTTTTCAGGTTCTTCTGATATACAGAAAACGCAAAACAAAAAGCGTTGCACATCATAATTGTAATGTTTTATATTTTAAATCTAGTAAAATAAGTCAGGATTTATCAAGTTTACTAATCAGCCAACTTGTATTACACTAAGAAAATAATTCAATTGATTCGATTAATATTGGTGGTAATAAAATATTTGTATCAGTTATCTTAATTTGTTTATTTTTTATACCTACAGTTAAAATAAAAATACTATAAAATACAAATTTAACGGTGTCCAATGAATAAAGAATATTTCCTTGCAAGTTGTATAAACGATTTTAACAAAATAACATATTTAGAGTTATTATTTTAAATTAAATATATTGTACTAACCCTTACTCTGTCGAAGTTTATCTTACTAAGATTAATATCCAACTATATACGTTTGAACTAAATTCCACGTTTAATTAAAAATTAGCTTTTATTATACAATGACAGTTGTTTTGCTATAAGGTGCATCGTCAGATTGACATATTTAAAAAATAAAATGAATGTAACTTCATTATGTCAATCTGACGATGCTAGTTGCAGCAAAACATTGTCATTGTATTATAAAAGCTATTTTTTTAATTAAAGTCGAAGTTTAGTTTAAAAGTTTAGTTGTTTATTATTTTTGGTAATATTTTAAAGATTACTATTTTCTTTTCAATAAATGCGGAAAGAATTACCGGAAATGCAAAAATATTAGTTTAAACATAAATATAGATTGATTATCACATCTAATGATATTCAACACATTTAACAAACATTTACTTTAGAAATTATTTTGAGGTAAGTATAATCCAAAAACCCAAAAAACTTAATATACAAATTTAGTTTATACATCATAAAAATGGACTGCTAGACTAAAATTATTATTTAATGATTATAATTTTCAAAACCATTGCTAACATGTCCAGAATTATAAATTTAGATTAGTTATTGAACAAATGTTTATAAAGTCATACATTAAAAGATTATACTACTTTATTAAAGTTAACAGAATATAATCTAATGAATAGATTTCCTAAGTACATTTTTGTGCTCTCAGAGTGAAAATTTATAACGGGGTTAAACACGAATTATCTACTTCTGATAATTACATATTTCGAAATAATCAGTTATTCTAAAATATTAAAAAATATTTAGATATTAACTCTTGTGTGTAATGATGTTCTTCTATATTCTATTTAATATATTTCTGTAAAAATTTTCTTAGTTGGTCTGTGATAAGATTTCTAAGATTTTTTTAATTGGACAGTTTAACTTTCGCAAGGCATGGTATTCCTAACATCTAGAGTCCAAGGCTGAAGCACCTGAAAATATCCAAGAAATTGTTGGTTCGAAACCTTAAAACTTAAAACTTGGTACAGTTTGCTTTACTTCAGAAATAATCTCATTGAAATGCATAACATAAGGCCAACCCAGAAATTGTTTTTTAGGAGTAAGTAACTAGTTTACCTTGCACATTGATACACATTAAGCCTCAAGCTATCCCACCAGTTGCAGAAAATATTAAAAAAAGAAGAGAAAAGATGAAGAAAAACATAAAATAACATTTTAGACAATTTTTTCTTTTAAGTATTAGCCAGAGTGAAGCAACTCAGCAACATCCAGAAATGGATAAAAATAAAGATTTGGAACAATAAATAACTGAACGGTTGAATTAAACTTCCACTATTTATTCGAAAAATACGTTTTAAAATGCAATTGCAGCTGTTTCGCTAATAACTAGCATAGTCAGATTGACATATTGAATTTACATTTTGTTGATAAGTAGTTAAGGCTAGACCAAGTAAGGAAGAAATAAAACATAACAATATTAAAGCCTAGATGTTATCAGCCCTAAAGGATTATCCTGTATGTATTTTCCTCTAAGTATAACTGTGCAATAATATAGAAAACTCAGAAACTATATCGTTCTGATTTTTACAATTACATAAAGTATTTGTATTACAATTATGTCTTATCTGTATATAAAATAAAGACTCAAACAAAGCAAACAGTTTAATAGTAAAGAACTTCCAAGATTTATTTATTGATTAACTACTTTAAACTGTTGATCTGCTAGATGTCTTTTAATTTCAAGTTCTTCTAGAAAATATAAATTTTGTATTTTATCACAAATGTGTAGTATATGAATGTCATTACTTCTAAATTTCTTTTTGTTTGACCTATATATACTGCATTACATCTAGGCTTTAATATTGTTATGTCTTATCACTTCCTTACTTGGTCTAGCCTTAACTACTTATCAACAAGTCCTAGCTACAAGCAAACAAAATGTAACTTCAATATGTCAATCTGACGATGCTAGTTATTAGCGAAACAGCTTTAATTGCATTTTAAAGCTCAAATCACAAAAAGTGCCCTCACTTATTATACTGATGGGTCAAAAACAAAAGAAGGAGTAGGAATAGGGATCACAGGTCCTAATATTAGGATATCCGCAGCCCTTGGAAATGCTCCAACAATATTTCAAGCAGAACTATTAGCAATAGAATTCTGTGCCCAAGAGTGCCTAAGAAAAGGCCTCAACACAGCAAGAATATTTATTGCATCTGATAGTCAGGCTGCTTTGAAGGCTCTGAAGTCCACAACCTATGAGTCAAAAATAGCCTGGAATTGTAAACAATCCCTTAAACAACTGGCTAGTCGCAACAAATTAACGTTGCTATGGGTGCCAGGGCATAAAGGAATTGTCGGAAATGAGATTGCCGATAGTCTCGCAAAGGAAGGAGCTTGTGCTCCTTTTATCGGACCTGAACCATTTTGTGGCATATCAAAAAGCCGCATAATGGAAGAAGTTCGAAAATATGAAAAGGAACTCAGTGCAGCCTACTGGAAAACTGTTCCAGGCCAAAGACAGGCAAAAAGGTTACTACGACCCTCTGCCCGCTACGCGAAATTACTCTTAGAGCTTCAGAAATCTTATCTCAGAGTAATCACAGGAATTCTCACTGGACACTGCTCACTCAGATACCATCTCTGCAAAATGGGCATATTGGACAGTGGGACATGCAGATTCTGCGATGAGGCAGATGAGACGTCAGAACATATTATCTGCAATTGCAGAGTAATTGTTCGACAACGCCATAAATATCTGGAACAGGTATTCCTTGATCCTGATCAGATTACAAACCTAGCTCCAAAACGGATAATGGACTTTCTTAGAAGCCTAGACCTTTTGGACTAAAATATAGATGTAGGGTATACACAAAAGATCTTATAGGTCGCAGTGTAGTAAGGTCAACTGGGCCAATCGACACCTTCTGCAATCTACAATGTATAAAATAAAGACTCAATCAAAGTAAACAGTTTAATAGTGAAGAACTTCCAAGATTTATTTATTGATTAACTACTTTAAACTGTTGATCTGCTAGATGTCTTTTAATTTCAAGTTCTTCTAGAAAATATAAATTTTGTATTTTATCACAAATGTGTAGTTTATGAATGTCATTACTTCTAAATTTCTGTTTGTTTGACCTATATATACTGCATTACATCTAGGCTTTAATATTGTTATATCTTATCACTTCCTTACTTGGTCTAGCCTTAACTACTTATCAACAAGTCCTAGCTACAAGCAAACAAAATGTAACTTCAATATGTCAATCTGACGATGCTAGTTATTAGCGAAACAGCTCTAATTGCATTTTAAAACGTATTTTTTGAATAAATAGATAAAGTTTAGTATAACCGTTCAGTTATTTATTGTTCTTAGTAAGATGAACTTCCACAAAGTAAAGGTTACCACAATCAATTTCATGAAGCTTTGGAATTATTAGCAAAGTTGTCAATGATAGTGACAGTTATGGAAAAGACTACAACAGAAGAAACAGAGCCCACACTAAAAGATTCACATTTGAATATCTAGTGATGCTGTGAAGCTAATTTTGCTTTGTTAAGCTTATTTTTGTTACGAAAGGGGGATGGACAAGGTAGTATTTTGTTTTGACAAGAACAGATTTTTTAATTAAATTAACAGCACAATATCAGAAGAAACAACTTTAAATTGTTGTTAATTTAGTCAAACGGATTAATAAATGGATATAAATAGCAATAAAATAATAAAATTGTACTAACTGTTAGTATTGTTTAATGGACCACTGTTTCTTCATTTTTATTAAGAATTTTTAACAATTTAAAGCCTAAGTCCAAGTAATAATTAGATATTTTGTCCTGAAATGAACAGATTATTTCATTATATTTACACCACAATATCAGAAGAAATAACTTTTAATTTTTCTTCATTTAATAGTTTAAAAAGACGAAGAGAATATTATATTTAATATTTTGTTTCAGTATCTTTTGTTTGGCAACAGAAGAATAATATACCCATTTATATATTGTAATATTATTATAGACGAAAGACGACATTGGATTCGATGACGTTCAAAGCTTTTTGTTTTGCGTTTTCTGTATAATATGTTATTGACTAAGAAGTTTAATTTTTTCAACCAAAAATGAAAAATAAACTTTTTGAATATTATGTACTCACATTATTAGATTAATCGTTGGTAAAATAAATTATAGTTTAGAAAAATGATCAATAATCTCTGATACTTTTATTTATATATTTTTTAATCGTTTATAATTATTAAACCGTTTGCAAATATTAAATCAAGTTAGCAATAAAGATATGTTGCTATTATGTATGTTCACACTTTTTTTCTTTCAGCATTCTCATACACCTATCTCTCTTTCAGTTTTCAACAGTTTATTTCGTCAATCATTTTAAATTTTATTTTTTTCTTGCAGGTCTCTTGGTGGAGAGACGGAGATCTCGTTACTGACGAGACTGAGTATTTCTCCGATCGTCGAAAATCTCAGAGCATTCTCAGAATTGACAAACTCACTCGTTCCCATCTGCTGGCTATATACAGGTAATTTATATCAACCTTTTTCCGTATTTTTCCTTGATACCATTCACAGTTTAGCTTTGGGGGATTGTATCTAGAGAATCTCTACGACATTGTGATGAAGGATAACATAAAGAGGAGAAAATGTTGCATTTATAACTTGGTAATTGGATTAACATACAAAAGACTTAAAAAAATTAGCAAAAAAACTTTAAAAATATGTCAAATATTACTACAATTGAATTTGGATGTTATCTTTAAAAAAAAATATAATAAAATAAAAGTATTTATTTAATATTGGAACGATTAAAATCCACGGTTTATTTAAAAAATTAACTTTTAACTAAATCAAGGGTCAATGTTGTCTGGGTACTCGGACACAGGAACATAGCAGGCAACTGTAAGGAGGATTAATTGGCCAAAGCTAGTACGATGCTCACAGCTATATTCGCCAATACTAGACCAGGAACACCAATCGCTGAAAGAAGGTTGCTTCTACGAAAGGAAGGATTTCGTCTAACCAACCTGAAATGGCGAGAGGAGTCTTCCTGCACCTCGTTAAGACAGGTATGGCCAGTGCTTGACCTGCGATGAAACAATGATGTTTTTTCCTTTCCAGAAACTCTAAAGGAAGAGCGATTGCGGTCATCACTGGACACTGGCTTGGAGGATGCCATATCTCACGTATGGGAATCAAACAACATAATAACTTCTGTAGAAGCTGTCTCGACGAGGAGGACGAAGAGACGATGATCCACCTACTCTATAGCTGTCCTGCCCTAATAGGAAAAATATTTTCAGTTCTTGAACCCTTGGACAGCACATCCGATCTGCAGTCGGTTGGCGTGAAAAGCCTTACGCTGTTTAACAACTGTTCTCACGATAGTGTTGTCATACATCATCACAACGGGCCCTCTGGCCTACATAAGTTTCATCCCGAACCACAATGTTAACCTAACCTAACCTATTGCCAGACTGACATTTTGAAGTTACATTCTGTTTTATAAGATAGTTACCTGTTATTGATTGAGTGGTGGACTAAGTATATTAATTAAATTAATTGTACTGACCCTTACTTTTTGGAAGTCCATCTTACAAAGAATAATGAAAAAATCTTCGTTTTAAGGCAACTTTCACGTTTAATTCTAAAAAATACGTTTTTAATCACAATGAAAGCCGTTTCGCTAGAATAAGCATCGTCAGATTAACATATTGAATTTACATTTTATTTGTTTCTAAAGATCAGCATGATATAGTTTTTTTCCTGGTTTTTCTATCTTAATACACAGTTATACTGATCTTAGAAGGATAATCCCTTAGGGCTAATAACATCTAGGCTTTAATATTGTTATGTCATTACTCCCATACTTGGTCTAGCCTTAATACTACCTAATCAACATCAGGTACCTAGCTACAAACAAACAAAATGTAACTACAATATGTCAATCTGACGATGCTAATTCTAGCGAAACGGCTGTCATTGTTATTAAAAACCTAATTTTTTAATTAAACGTGGAAATTGCGTTAAAACGAAGAGGTTTTTATTATTCTTAGTATATTAATAATAAAAAATATTAATATTTATGCCTAGATGTTATTAGTAAGGGTGAGAACAATAAACTTTTAATAACTTGAATATATAAAATAAATAAAAACTATAATGTCTAGGAGTTAGGTAGGTAGTTAAAAGATTGAAGTTAAAATGGCCCTTCCTGTAACATATTTCAAGCATGCCTTATTTAGTTGATAAATATATAGAGTAACCCTAAGTTATGTATACGTAATTCTTTAGGGATTTAGTCGCCGACTAAAGGTCGTCTTAAATCGGTTGTTTTGCTACATATCGATTAGGTGTTTGATATGATAATGCATGATCCTAACTTGACATATTGTAAGACAATGGCCTCTTCGCCTCAGTACGTTCGATATTGTATGAGCAATTAGAACAATTGCATAATTTAGAAAACTATGTTTTTAACGTATAGATTATCATGGAAAATATATAAAAAAAATAATAAACCCATTTTAATTTCGTCATTGATCTACTATGTGATTTCCATTCACACATTAATGTTTTTTCGGCGATGAAATTCATTATATCAACACTAACTTTCTGGAAATCTTTCATACTCAGAACATAAAACATACAAAACTTTCTTAATTGAATTAACAAAACTAAATCTTTTTGTGAGCGACAATGAAATTTTTGAAACCGCAGTTTATTTTTCCCAAAGTTTTGTTAAACCGTTGTTAGTTTTGTATTATTATTTTTTATGGTAACTAAATCTTTAAAATATTAGACATTATCTAAAATAATAAAAGATATTATATTACATTAGACAAGGTCCCGAGAACCTTGAACCTTAAATCTTCCTAAAACTAAAAAACAACATTCAAAAACTTAATTTTTATTTTTTTCTGGCAGGAGAACCTTAAAATTCGACTTTTTTTTTTGTTTGTTTGTTGGCCTTTAGATAGATGTTAAGAGGTGGCCAGAAGCCTATTCCACTGCGACCTTTTCAGATCTATTGTGGTCCTGGAAAATCTAGATTACATCCCCCAGTCCGACTCTCTTAACGAAGTCTTTGTTGGCCTTTGGGTCGGAGCCCACGCAGCCAGAAACTAAATTTGACAATTTTTCAGCAATTATTTTATCTTTCTAACCAATTTGGCATTTGTTAAACTGTAAACTGAATACTCACTATTATTTCACCTATATACACTATTCAAATTTTTCCTCAAGGATTACATACAAAGGATAAACTCTTCTCGCCCAGGGGTCATTCAGGCCATTCTGTATACACAAGACAAGGTGGACCTCGGATTGATTGGGTAAAAATTAACACGTGGAAAAACACAATACTACCACTATCATCTATATACAAATTTTGGCATCCCTAACAAAGGCTAATAGACAATCGAAAATACTCTTTTTGTGCAAGGATAGTAAATGCATTAAATTATAAGGCCGGTTTATTTTTAAGATGGTTAAACCATCCTAAAACTATCGATTTGTCAATTAGTTTTTTATGTGTTATAAAATTATTGCATTGCCATCGAACTTTGAAACGTATGAATGTTTCAAATTTATCAGACTTCTGGAAACCTGTGAAAATGGAGCTTAAATATTTCGTTATTTACAACCCTAGCTAATAAAAAGCGTGTTAACAATCAACGGAAGAGCTAAATGAACAAAAAATTGGTTGGCTTTGACACATTAACGGGATGGATAGAAATTAAAACTAAAGTAGGTGATGCAAAAAGACGACAAGGAAAGGGAAAAACTGGACAAATCAAATTATCGATAATGAAAAGAAAGAAAAATAATGGTGAAAGATTGAATATTTCTGATAGAAATAAGACCATAACACGCAAGACATCCATTAATCCATACAAGATAATATAAGTTTAAAGGTAATTGGGCGAAAGATATGACCTTAAACAAATGCGAATTGTTTAAAATTTTATGGAAAATAGCATAAAAGTAGAAAAGTAATACACATTGACATGAATTAGAAATCCAGGGTTTTAAAGGAACGAACAACAACAACAGGAAAATAACTAGGACACCTGAAAATTAACTGTAGCAGCAGAAACAGATTTCGTAATGAAATAAGACGTTAAGATTGGTGGCACTACCTTCATCAAGTTAAAAACTCTTTATAACCAATAGATCAGAGTAAAAATTAGATTTTTATGACAGTCGATTAAGCAAGATTTCGCAAGCGATTAGAAATAAACGATCATCTTCTAGCATTTTTTTCCTAAGTTTCATCTTGGCACTGGCGGATCCACTAGGCCAACTACGAGGGTTGCCTTTTATATTTCGGGATTTGGCAACCCTGGTGTTGCAATCTGGCAACTGACAGCTCTATCGTAAAGTTGGACATTTTTGAGGTCATACGTACTTTGACATAGGAGCGCTATTTGTGTTGTTTACAGTAACTTAAAAGATTCATCTCGGTCTAAAAATGGAATTAAATCGTGAAAATTTTCGTACAATTTTTTTTACAACTTTGACGTGGATTAACTTGTCAACAGTGCATGGATGAACTTAATTTAATTTTTGCCGATGAAGCTCCATCAAAAACCAGTGTTTATCGATGGTCTGGTGAATTCAATCGTGGCCGTAGTTCACTCCAAGACGAATTTCGTGCAGGTCGTCCAACATCAGTTGTTTCGAAAACTATTGATGCTGTGCGCGAACTGATATTGCAAGATCGTCATGTGACCTATCCTGAGATTGAGACAACCTTAGGCATTAGCGTACATTCAATATTGCATAAATATTTGACGGTCAAAAAAATTTGTTTGCGTTGGATCCTACACAATTTGTCAATAGCTCAAAAAAAGGCTCGTGTCGATTGGTCAAAGTAAATGCTCAAAAAATACGATCACGGTGCTTAGAAACACGTCTGTGACATCGTGACAGGTGATGAATCGTGGATTTACACGTATGAGCCCGTAAGTAAGCAGCAGTCGACTGTATGGGTATTTCGAGATGAGCCCAATCTAACAAAACTGGTTTGCGCACGAAGCACTTCCAAGCAAATGGTCGCCTGTTTTTTCGGAAAAACTGGACATATCGCAACCGTACCACTAGAACAACGCAGGACAGTCAATTCTGAGTGGTACACAAGCATTTGTTTGTCTTCCAAGAAATCAGAAAAACTAACCGCCAAAGACAGATCACTCTTCACCACAATGCGAGCTCCCACACATCGGCTCAAACAACTGCATTTTTGAGCACCCAAAACATCGATTTGATGAGTCATCCGCCTTGTAGTCCTGACTTGGCACCGAATGACTTCTTTTTATTCCCGTATGTAAAAAACAAACTGACAGGTCAGCGTTTTTCGACACCTGAAGAAGCGGTTGCTGCATTCAGAATACATGTTCTGCTTCGACAATTGGTTCAAACGTATGCAAAAGTGCAGAGATTTTCATGGGGAATATTTTTTAAAAAACAATAAAGTGATTTTCTATGAATAATATTTGTTTTTGTTTTTTAATCCCGAAATATAAAAGGCAACCCTCGTATAATCTAGCATTAAAAACGAACAAAGTGTCAAATACAAGAGACAGCTTGTTTTAGTTTTTGTGAAAGAATTCGGTAATCTCAATCACTGAGGCGTTGATTACTTACGGTAGAAAAAATTGACCTATACCCTGACGTCACTAACAGCGAACAGTAGTAAATACAAACTTTATATATATCATCCTTTTTTACTGGTAGTAAAAACACATTATACAATGGGGTCCTGAACACTTTTTTTTATTGTAAATATAGAAAGTAAAGGTGGAAAGAAGAAAGAATAATAAGTTTTTGCGTCTTAAATATTATCCATATTTAAAAATTTTACAGCGCCATCTAATAGGCAAAAGTAAAACTGATGATGACTCATACCGTGTAAAGATCAGTAAAGATTAGGTAAATTTGTATTTGAACGTTGGCAACGCTTAACCTTTTAGTATTGGTATCTTAGACTAGGAAAGAGAGAGGACAGCGCATGGCAATGAAAACCTTATGCGTGTGAGTGAAGCCAATTTTCAAACGTTTGGTGGCAAACAAATTTGGAACGTCGAATTGTATTTTTTTAGTTTTTTTATTAATTTTCACCTTTTTCAATAACCTGAATAGACATTTTAAAATGGTTAATTGTGTAGCTTATAAGTGCAACAGTCACAGTGCTAAAAAAGAGCAAGGAATTTCATTTCATAGGTAAAAAGTGTTTTACAACTATTTCCTTGAAATTTATTTTTATTAATATTACAGCTTTCAGGTAATAGATGTTTAACTAAATCACATATGTTATGTATAATAACTTAAATTAATTGTACATACATTTTGAAAATTGTTTTCATTCAGTTTTAAAGATTATTTTTCATTTAATTGTTATTATTTGCTCATAGATTGAATAGTTTTCCAGTGGCGTGGAACAAAAACATATATTTAAAATAGATAAAATTGATTAAAATTGTAATATTTATTAAATAAATATGTTTTAAAATGATTGTTGTTTTTTTTTGGAGCAGTACATATTTAAAAACTTTTTTAAATTAGATTTGTAATACGAAATAATGAAAATGATTATTTAATAATCGTATAAGAAAAATCGTATGATACGCCTATGTCAATATTGTCCGCCATTAGTTTGGTGGTAATTGGGTTACACAAATTCATTCCAATGCGCAGTCCTCTCTCTTTCCTTGTCTAAGATTGGTATGGACAGATGGTTGACATGTATTCAAATTTAATTATTGTCAATATTGACGTACAGGAATTTTAATCAGCGAATTGACGCCAATAAAGATTAAGAAATGTACATGTTTTTATTATGTCACGAAAGCATTGCATCGTAGAGGCCGTGGATTCTGAGTGGACCTGTGACGTCAACCGGCGCAGTACACAAATTTGTGTTCGAAAATTGTCCTATTAACTGTACTAATAATTGCAGCCCTTACTGATTCATTCTGGTTAGTCCGCCGTTTACGTCGTATTGTCTCTCTTTAATGCACCGCTGCCATTCAGTTGAGCGCAACTATTCGCGACGTCACGGGTCTACTCAGAATCCACGGCCTCTACTTAAATGCTTCAATAATTCCTTAAAAACAAATAAGGATAGTTTTTCAAATAAGGTTTTTATCTCTTTACCTACAAATCAAAGAAAAGAAACATGGTTACAGTGTAACATGTTCATTGACATGTTCCGAGCGAAAAAATAATTTAATCACATGTATAATTAAATCCTGCACTTAATCATTAAAAAATACCTTTCGGACGACCAATAGACACAACCGTTTTTGAACGTTGAGAACCCGTTAAAAACTAACCAATCGGAAAGCTCGAATTCCTCCCCTAACGAAAATGAACCGTTAATATAATTGTAACGCAGAGAGAACTCCTTCCTTTTTGCCTTCTGCCTTCAAAGAAAGAACATAATTTTGCGTATTAACGAATTCTTACCTTAGCCGTTTTGTAAGTACAAAATTTTTATTATTAGACATTTTAATTCATTTATCAATTTATCTTTATTACTCAGTTGAACACAGATATTAATAGCATTTCAAAATAATAATTTCTAGATATTTTTATAGATAACTAAAGCCATAATTGAACCTTTTTGCTTTAGCCACGTGGCAATTCATGTTAATATGCATGTATTTTTAATACAATCAATAATCGACATTATTTAATATCTTTAAATGAACTTATAATTAATAACTTAACGTTTAATATATATATTTTATAATACTTTTCATTAATTTAACCTTTTTGCTATTCAGCCACGTGCTGGCATGCCGAAATGCATGTATTTTCAATATATTCAGTGATCGATAGTATTTAATACTTTCAAACAAATTAACAATCAATAACGCAACTCTTGACATATACAATTTATAATATTTTTATTAAAAACAAGACTTTTTAATTAGAAACTAAGAACACACGTTTCAGAACATAGATTATAATAAATTGAACCAAGTTTTGATTAGTAACGACTCACTATTAATCATCCCTAAATTTTTTAGTTTAACCATTATCACACATATTTCATTTTATTTCATATCATTTGTTAAATAATAAAAATATGAACATTGTTGAGTGCCCGGCAAATAAAATGATAGTAAGGAATCAAATTCAATTGCCGTCCGTTCTCCAACAATTTTCATATTCCATAATTTTTTGATACTCCTTTTCCTGATACACTATTCTCTCACAGATTTATACGGCCCCAAGTTACCGTCGAAAATATCGCAAACCATTACCCCCAAGTTACCGTCGAAAATATCGCAAACCATTACCCCCAAGTTACCGTTGAAAATACCGCAAATCATTACCTTCAAGTTAACGTTGAAAATATCGCAAACTATTACCTCCCAGTTACCGCTAAAAAATATCGCAAATTATTATCCCCAAGTTACCGTTGAAAACATTGCAAATTATTGGCCCCAAGTTACCGTCAAATGTAACTCAAGATTACCTCAAAAATACCTCAAATTATTAACTCCAAGATACCGTTGAAAATATCGCAAATTAGCAAGTTACCGATAAAGCACCGATCCAGCTGACTACACTCTCCGGAGAAGTCCCCCAGGTCTACCTTCCTATAGAAGTCGTCCAAATCTGAAACCAACCGAAACCATACACATACCGCTGTGGGAGAAATCCGAAACCCTAAGCTAAGTACCTAACCTTTTGTGGCAAAATAAATTTGAATTTCTTACTTGAGTGTTTGTTTTAAACCCACAGATTTGCTGTGTGTGGTTGCCTATCGGTATCAGTATTTTAGTTTTTTATTGTTGTGTTAAAGTAGCCAAAATATTTTCAATATTCATTTTTCCTTTCTAGTTAAACTTTAAAGTAAATAAGGTGTTCTGCTTTACACCTAGTTATTAAATTTTGTCGAATTTAAAGCAGTGGCGCCCTCACCCATCAAACATATCCTATATACAGAGTGTCGCTGAGCTGGAGCGTACCCACTCCTGAGTTAAAAGGTCTCATAAGCCGGGACAGCTCTCGAGGGAGTAATTAGTGTTACAAATTGGCTTCCTGCCTTTTTGGGACATATATTGCTGCAAATTGGCGCCCCTTAATATGGTTGCAACAGGCTATTGGCAAAACAAATTTATCAGCGAAATCGCATTATTATCTTTGTGAAGATCATTTTATTTTAGTGTCCACCATATGAGTCATCTCTTGGCGCCATATTTTTTTGTTTGAATTGTACTTACATTTTAAAACATAATATTTGTATTACTATTGACTCCAAAATTACAATTATATTTGATTACAGTCTAAAATTCACATAACTATTAACAAATTATGTTTAAATTGCTTTTTTTAGTGAGTGTTCAGTACCCCATTATGTTCACTTTTCTATTAAGCAATGGAATACGTTTTTTTCTACTCTAATTATGACCTCCGAATGTTGGAAAAACGTTTAAATGGTTGTATTCATAAGAATATATTTTTAACTCTTATGATAACTGTCATTATTTTCATACATTGAGTTTTGTTCAAAGCCTTTTATCATTTCCATTTAAATAAAATCTATAAAATCGGTTGTTTTTAAAACCCCTCATTTGCTATTTTTATTTTACGGTAAGTACAAAATGTACTTTAAATACGACACGACACGCACAACAAAGTAATAGTAACCATTTTTGACTCCGATTGATTTTGCGAGGTTTGTAGATATGACGTCAGGGTAAAGGTCAATTCTCTCTACTTTATATGTAGTAGAAAAAATTGACCTTTACCTGACGTCACTAACATAGGACAGTAGTAAGCAAAAACTTTATGTATCCCATTCTTCTCTACAAGCAGTAGAAACACATAAAACAATTACGTACAAAATTGTCTAATTTATTAATTTCATGAGGTTTGTCTGTATGACGTCACGGTATATGTTAAATATTATTCTACAGTTTTAAATTAAACTATTAATCGTTTAAAAAAACATGACATTTTTTGTCAAAAATATACATAATAATTTTATAACATACTAAGTCATATCTAAGGTAACTTTAACAACTAAATATAAATACACGAGTAAATACATAACAATTCTCCCCTCTGTAAAACAAGACAAATTTTTTGGCCAACCACATTGTTTTAACTAAAATTAAAACGTTCAGGTGGTCGCCGAATTCTGGTGGATCTTCTTAGTTGCACGGTCGGTGCTACTGGTGTAGGTTGAGGCATTGTAGGTAAAGGTGTCGCCATTTCCAATTGCTGCTCTGCAGTATTTTGTTGTGTCGCCATTTCCAATTGCTGCTCTGCAGTATTTTGTTGTGTCGCCATTTCCAATTGCTGCTCTGGAGTATTTTGTTCACTAAGTGAAAAGTCTTTTGCGGTCATACCTGATGTGGAAGGTTGATTTTCAATAGATGAACTTGACCTAGGGAATTGAACTGAATGCTCACCAGAGATATTATTTTCTGCTGTATCTGATGTTGATGGTTGATTATTTCCAATTGCTGTATTTGATCTCATAGACCTAATTAATTTTTTTTTAATATAGCATTGGTTTTCTTGTGTTAATTTATTTTGTGTCTGATTTGTGACTCCAGTCATTGTCTGTGAATTTTCCTGTATTTGTAAATCATTTTCCATATCGGCTTCATTTTGTCCTTTCCCCACTCGACACGGTCGTAACTGATTATAATGCCTCTTTATTATGTACCCATCATCCAATTTAATCATATAATGTAATCTTTCAAGGCGTTTATGTACCGTTCCAAATTTCCATAACTTTTTTCCATAAAAATTTCTTGATTGTACTCTAGACCCAACAAGAAACTTTTTTGAAAACTTTGGTTGCATAGAATTATTTTTGTCTATCGTTTGAGGTCTGATTAGGTGTAACTTTGGTGTAAGATTTTGTCCAAATAACATTTCTGCAGGAGTTTTACCGTTAATAAGTGGTGTTGATCTGTATTTAAATAAAAATTTATGTAATTTTTCATGTAATGTTCCAGGTTCTTGTATCATTTTTTTTAATTTCTCTTTAAACGTTTGCACGTACCTTTCTGCTTGGCCATTAGTTGCTGGATGTCCTGGAGCTATAAGTCGTTGTCTTATACCATTTCGTTGACAAAAATCTGTAAAATCAAGGGATTTAAAAATAGAAGCATTATCACTTACAAGTATCTCTGGCAGGCCATAACAACTAAAAATTTCGCGTAAAAAATGTATAGTTTCTAAAGTCGTTGGTGAATTTTTAGACATTTTAACTTCAAGCCATTTGCTCTTTGCATCAATTAATATAAAAAAGAAATGATTAAGAAACGGTCCAGCGTAGTCTATATGTATGCGCTGCCAATTTCTCGATGGCTCTTCCCACTGATGAATAGGTGCTTTTTGTGGATTTTTTCTCACCTCACAACAAGCTTTACAACTTGCAACTAAATTTTCTATATCCTTGTCGATACCTTTCCAGTAGGCATACCTTCTTGCTAAAGATTTCATTTTAACGATGCCAATATGTGTATCATGTAATTCTTGTAACATTGCCAATTGTAGATTTTTAGGAATAATGACTCTATTCCCTCTAAAAATGATTCCCTCTTGGACAGATAGTTCTGGATCTTTAATTTTTCCAACCAACAAATCTTGTTTTAACTTTTGCAATTCTGTATCTCTTTCAATTTCTTCCAGTATCGTTTCGTAATTTAGTTTATCCGTACAAATGTGATATATAGTTTGTTCATTTCGAATGTGTTCATCGTCAACTGCATTTCTATCCTGGTTACTTATTTTGAGTGGGTTTCTAGAGAGATAATCAGCGTTGATATGATCAGAAGAATTTTTATATTCTATGCTATAATCAAATCCCGATAGAAACTGTGCATATCGTACCATCCTAGTCGCAGAAAGGACAGGTAATTGTTTGTTAGGATGAAAAATTGTCATTAAAGGCTTGTTATCAACAACAAGTACGAATTTTCTTCCATAGATATATTGAAACATTTTCTTGAATGCCCAGTATATTGCAGTAGCTTCACGATCTAATTGGCTGTAGTTTCTTTCAGCTTTTGTCAGTGTCCTAGAGATAAAAGCTACGGGTCTCTCTAAACCATTTGGTAGTCTGTAAGAGAGAACTCCAGATAGTCCGTAAGGACTTGCATCCGTTGCTAATATAACAGGGTACTCTGGGGTAAATGGCATTAAAACACGGTTACTGGCAATTTCTTCTTTTGCTTTTAAAAATGCAGCTTTACATTCTTGAGTCCATTGAATTTTTTTATTTTTTTGTAATAATTCATTAAGTGGTTGTAACATGGTAGATGTATTTGGAATAAATTTTTCGTAATATCTAACCATACCCAAAAACTGTTGCACTTGTTCAATATTTTTGGGTCTTGGAGCTTGTTGCACTGCTTTAATTTTATCATCCGATTTTTTAAGACCTTCTTTTGAAATTATGTGACCTAGATACTTGATTTCTTCTTGAAAAAAATGTACACTTTTTTTTATTTAAGTGAAGGTTAAATTTTTGTAATTTCTCTAAAACTCTAACCAATCGTTTCTTACATTCATTTATTGTTGAGCCTTGAACTAAAATATCGTCAAAATAAGCTGTAGTTCCATCTAAATCGCTGACTACTTGGTCAATAATTTTGTTAAATTCGTTTGGAGCGGTTTTAATTCCAAAATTTAATCTCTTGACAGTGTAAGTTCCCCTGTGTGTTGATACGGCTTGTATTTTTGCACTTTCCTCGTCTACTGGTACATGAAGATAAGTTTTAAAAATGTCAAGAGTGCAAAAATATTTACCATGCTCCATTTTGTTAAAAATGTCTTCAATTCTTTTGATAGGATATCTGTTATCTTGTAATTGTTGGTTTACTGTGACTTTATAATCAGCACATAGTCTAATTTTTCCATTGCTTTTTGGTACTACTACTAATGGAGTTCCCCATTCTGAATAATCCAATTTTTCTATAATTCCCTCTTTTTCTAAAGCATCTAATTCTTGGTCAACTGCTTCTTGTAAAGCGTAAGGAATTTTTCTTGGTTTGTAAAAAATTGGTTTGGCATTCGTTTTTAGCAAAAGTGAGCATTGTATATTCGGTATGCTACCAACTGTATTTTCAAAAACATCTTTAAAATTCTGTAAAATCATTTCTAAACTAAGTTCATTTGTAAAAGATTTTGTATCTGCATTAATATTTTGAATATCTATGTTTAACTTCCTTAGCCATCTTCTTCCAAGAATTGGATTTCCATATCCAGGTAAAATGTAGAGATCTCCAAAAAATTTTTCGTTTCGTATACAGATGAAGATGTTTCGGAGAAAATGTTAATAATATGGTTTATTGAAAATTCGTCTGAATCTTCTAAATCTGTGTCAATATCTTTATCGATATTTTGAACGTTTAATTTAGATCGATTTTGTAAAGATGTAATACAAACTTTGCTTATATGTCCCCTCTTATTACATATTCGGCAACTAAGCTTTTGCATGACTCTACAATTTTGTGTTTTATGATTGTCTTTTCCACAATGTAGACATAAACCATCGAGTCCTAGTTTTCGAAAATTAATTAATTAATTCTATCTTCGTTCTTGTGCACACTGGAAATTTTCTGTTGTCGATTTTTAGAACTAGTGCTTGTATTTGTATAATTAGTAATTTTATTAATTGTATTGGAATGAATACTTTTGTAAACTTCCCTATTCTGAATCTTAGAAGCTTCAATAGCCAATGCTGTTTGAAATGCTCGTTCAAACGAAATGTTAACCTCTTGTGAAATTTTCCTTCTAATTTCTTCGTCAGATAAGCCACGGAGAAATTGTGCTCTCAGAAGTGTATTAATGATGGATTTGTTGCAAGTATTGCATTCATGATCTTTGCAATCTATTTTAAATTCGCAAGTTTTAATATGTTCTTTCAGAGCGGCTACAAATGATGAAATGGACTCACCAGGTGCTTGTGTCCTCATAAAAAATCTATGTTGTTCAGCAAGAATGTTTTTTCTAGGTAATAAATGATTCATCAGTAAAGTTATTAGTTCATCATATGTTTTTGTACTCGGTAAATCTGGAGATGTAAGGCTTGATAATAGCTTGTAATATTTACTCCCTAGACAGTTAATTAAAACCATTACTTTAGCATCATTAGTAGCAGCATCATTTTTATCCAGCCCTTTCAGCTTAAAAAAATTTTCTAAACGTTGGCAGTAACTTTCAAAATTTTCTGAAATTTCGTCAAAGGGTTCGAAATTTATAATCTGCGTTTTTAACGTTTCTTTAACATCATTTGTTGCACTAACTTGTTGTTGTTGAAGCACTTGAATTAATCCAGTTAATGTTTCAATTAGTGGTGTAAGTTCGGATGACATTTCTTTTTTTTTTATAATTCTTGAATCTTTTACTAAATACTGTGTTAGGAATTGATCTCTTTTATCCCATCCTCGTCGCCAAAATTGTTAAATATTATTCTACAGTTTTAAATTAAACTATTAATCGTTTAAAAAAACATGACATTTTTTGTCAAAAATATACATAATAATTTTATAACATACTAAGTCATATCTAAGGTAACTTTAACAACTAAATATAAATACACGAGTAAATACATAACAGTATACAAAAAATTAATAATTTTATTTTGTTCTAGAATACGATTAGATGATTTTTGAAAAAATTTGATTAATTCTTAGATGGACAAATAACTTGAAAAAAAATTTTAATAATGTAGCATGCCATTTAATGTAATTATTTTCCTAACTTAACTTAATTTGATGTTATTTTTGTATATATAAGTACAAACCTGGAATTGAATTTTTAGTATACGAGAAAATTTAGATCGTATATCACAAGAATTTTTCAATACCCGGATACAATTTATAAACATTTTTAATAATGTTGCGAAACTTTTTGGCGACAGGTTCGAATGCAGCTCTGAAACTCGAGTAAGGAAAATGAGAATTTGAATATAGTTGAAAACAATTTCTTCGGTTGTATCAATCTAATCGAAATTTATATGTAACTCGCGATGCTCATTTTAAACTAGATGATATTTTATGTCATGGATTCTGTAAAAAAATAGACAATATTTAGGATATGAATAGAAGATTTAATCAAATTTATTTTAGTAACTCGTACTTTGATGGTGAAATCGTTTTTCGAAACAACTGCCATTGACGAAAAAGTTTTCAAATAAAATTGTAGAAGTTATTTATTCAGTGTTCTTGATGGTACCAAGAAGAATAAAGAACTAAATGTTTGAACGAATTTTCCACGTGTATTTAAAAAGTTAGCTTTTATCATTGAATGACAGCTGTTTCGCTAAAACTACCATCGTCAGATTGACATATGTCAATGTTAAATAAACATGTAAGTTTCGTTCAAACGTTTAGAGCCGGTTGCATAAAAGCCAATCAACTATTTGATGTCACGTTAAATATTTAACGTGACGTTAAATGCCAGATTGGGTTACACAAAAATGCTGATCAGTGACTTGACGACACATCAATTTGATGCCACGTTAACTCATGATTATGGTTATTCAACATAAGATCTCTGTTGCATAAAAGCCAATCAAGAGTTAATGTCAAATCAAATCGAATTTGATCAGGCATTATCTTAATCACCGCCGCTCCACTGATTAAGGTACAATCAGGAACTGACAGATGAAAATTCTGTCAAAAATAATTTGAATATTCCTGAAGTTTTGGTGAAAATTGTCGACATATTCAGGTTGGTGAATATATATTTATTATTACAGAACATGTTCTCAATCCACATAATGAGAGTGAAATTGCATATAATAAATCCCACATATCAACAAGAAACACAATTATTGAAAGATGTTTTGGGTTACTGAAACGTCGTTTTCCTTGTCTTCATTCGGGAATTGCCTTAAAGTTAGTGAATGTCCTACCAGTAATTGTAGCTTGTAGTGTGCTTCATAATATAGGAATTGAACTGCATGACAATGAACTTCCTCCTGATGAATTTCCATTGGATGAATTGATAGAAGATGAAGAACTTGATATGACAGTTGAAAGAAATGAAAGTACTGCAGTTAGGACAGCATTGATCAATACAGTGTTCAGAAGATGATTTTAGATTTTTCGAATTGTTAATAACATTTAAAATGTTTATATCTCAAAAATGCTGACAAATCTAAGCGACATTTTATAGTTTGTTATCACATTGATGGGGTACCTTTCAGAACTATAACAGTTGATCTAGTAATTCCAGGAGAATACATATACAATTGAAAAATCATTGATTTGGATGGAGCAGCCGAAATTGATATAATTGTCTCAGCTCTCGAATATTCTTTCTTGGAGAATGATCAAATTTTGTATCTACATTAACTTGTCTTGTGCACGAAACAATTTGAGACTGAGATACCAGAATGTTCAGTATTTTGAGCACTTTGAATGTTTCAAATGCAGTCAAGAGGCTAGGAAATGCATGGAAATTAATTTATTTTCAGAAATTTAAGAGTCACATATGTAAAATTTTTAGTTATTCTATCAAGAACAAATATGACGATTGCCAAAAATCTACCAGATGCTTTTTAATTTGTCAACAACTAACTAATCAAATTATTGTAACAATTGAAATAAATCCAAAAGGCACCTTCTCAAGATCACAATAAACTTTAATTCGTTAGAATCTGCTAATGGAAAAAACTGAAAAATATGTCTTGACTAAGGTTTCCATGAATTGTTTAATATTTTTTTTTTGAACATAATCTCTTGAATATTTGCTTTTTGCTAAATACACAGTGTACCTCTGGACTCGAATATGGGTAACTGAAAGAGAAAATACTGAAAAAAGAAGTTATGATCAGAATTGAATGTAAAAATCGACATTTCATATTAACCAAATCAATAATGTACATTACAAGAAAGTTAACTTTATTTCTCAAAACCTCATGTATGTTAAATTTTCAACAACATATTTAAATTCAAATTATAATAAAAATTTCATTCAGGAGTCTCTAGTTTCTTTAATTGGAGTGAATATATTTTCATTTGGATATTATATTCTTTTATCATGAACTTGGTTTGCAAATTGGCATTAAACAGTTTCCTTTTGAAATATTTATATTTCATCTGTTCTGTGGTGATCCTTTTTTTGTTTTTTTGAGTTTTCTTTTCCTGTGCAACAATCTTTCTCTTCAATATCTTTTTGACTTGAGGTTCGGGTTGTAGTGGGGGATTATGGATTGGTGAAGGGATTTCTTCTGGAGAGGCAGGTTCGGGGTCAGGCTGGTACACTGTTTCGGGGAAAAGCTGATACACAGTTTCACCAAAGTATTCTGCAGCATCATCAAATGGATTTTCCTTTGGAGCAATCTGGTTCGCAATAACAGCTAGCACCTGTGCTGCTGCTTCGTCCAATTCAGGGGTCATTCGTCCTCCTCCAGTTTTCATTATTTCTCGCTTAAATTCAATGATAACTTATTTCAATTTCAAACGTACTTTCAACAAATTGTTTCAGATAAATATGTTATACAGACCTTTGACAATGTGTGAAGTTGAACTACATCAACATATTATAAAATCATGCTTACTTTATCAATTGTTGCCTTTTTTTGGCGTCTTCTAAGTCCTCTGATGTGAAGCCAGCAGTGTGAAGTTTTTCCAAATATCTTTTTTTCTGCAAACATATCTACTTATTACAGGTACAAACTATATTTTTTTGTTTCAAGTGAGTTATTTCAAGAGATCAGGAAATCAAACCCACATAATTACAGAAAACAGATATATTTTCATCTGCAAGGGATTTTTTCGTTCTCCTTTTTAAATTATCCCATAGTACTTTCAACTGCTTCCACTCTCGTGGAATGCTAGAGGAGCTATTAAATTCATTTTGAATTCTCATCCATATTGCTCTCTTTTTACTAATGGATATAGTATCTGATTTTTTACACTCCACAATATTCCCGTATCTGAGAAAAAGTGAAAAGAAAGATCACATCTCATATAGGTATGTATGCATCAACTGAAAATATAGGTACCTAGGTTCTTACTTTTTTATAATTTCCGTCAGTAAAGTTTTTTCTCCCTCCGTATAATTTGCCCCCCTTTTTTTTGTAGAAGTCTCCATTTCTCTCTATTATTTTCAATCTCAACGAAACCACAATCAAATCTAACCTATAAAACCACAATCTTGACAAAATCGAGACATGAAACATGAAAATACGAGGATTATTGCACTGTTGTCAGATCTTTCCTTTGATTAGTAAATGAATTGGTTATATAACGTGGAGTAGGTTTTATGCAACGCATTTGATATTTAACGTGACATCAAATTTGATGTGACGTTAGTTAATCACATGATTAATTCTTCTTTATACAACCGGCCCTTAGTATTTTATGGTTGTTAGTAAGATGGACTTCCACAGAATAAAGGTTACTACAATAAATTTTTTTTTATTAGTATTTTTCTGTACTTGAAAAATGTATTAAGTTTATTGTAACGAATTTTTTTTTATTTTGGGACAACGCTGTATAAAATAAAAAATAAAAACACATAGAATATTAAAAAAATAATAAAAAAAATCATAGACCTAATATCAGAGCAGACAGAACTGTTTATATTTTTACTTGTTCAAATATTTCTTGTCGACTGTGTCGTCTTGATATGGCCTACTGGAATTTGTTGTGCTGTGATGTTGCCAGCTCTCCATTTAAGGTAACATATTTGTGATTGTTTTTGAATTATCTATAGTATTAGTTGATTTCATTTCCAAAAATATTGTGACCATAATGCTATCTCGTATTAATATTTTATGAATTATATTAAATTATATAACTCATTTTATGGAATTTTTAACCATTGAACTATTTCATTCGTTTATATAATAGAACTGAGCTGCTCAATAAGCAACAAGGCCGCACAGCTTGGCGCAGAAGCGCCAATTATTTCAAGCATTGCTGTCGAGTTATATTGGGATTTTTTAATGAAATTATAAGTAATATTAATTGAAATATATATGGTCGTTGCCAAGTGTGTAAAAAACCCTAGCTATGACAATTTAAATATAAAAAATAAACAACTATGGTAATATTCTGATTGTTCGTAAGTAGTATTTATATAGTTGACCATATTAACTGTAACCTAAAGTTTTTATATTTTAACTATTAATATTTCGGTAAATATCACGTACTTATTATATAAAGGAAAAAATTATGTCTGAGCTTTTAAGTTTTAGTTCTGAAATTATAGTTTTGATTTTAAATCTTTTTGTAATTTCTGTGTTAAATAAATTAATTTGTTAGTTCAGTAGAAATATTATTTGAAAAACAAGTTTCTATTATCTAATTGTATACTCGTAGTTTTTTAATTGTTTCTGAGTGATAAGAACAAAGTTTTTACAACTTTAAAGCCGAAATACGTCGATTATTTAGCTCATCTTACTCATTTTTACCAAGATTACTTTTTGGTGAAAAATTAAATGATTGTTAAGTGCAACCTTAATCAAGTTATGTTTAAACCTACTTCACCTTTTATGAAACACCCCGCACAACTCTTAACTATTCTATACATCCCTTTAAATTTAATTCAATCGAAAAATCAATGAGTCACAAAACCTTGAGTATAATATTTTAATCTGTTTCCTTTAGTTATTTAATACCCATTAATAAAAAGTTTAAACATTAATAAACAGTATATTTTATTTGCACAATTAATATTGCCGATAATTATTTAATTAAAAAACTGATTATTATCTATTTATAAATATATTCCAATAAAATTAACTAAATATTACCTGACAGGGATATTCCCATTTTTAACAAATAGCATGCCACTGATTACAAGCTCCTGAATAATAATACAGTGTTGCCAGCAGTTGGACGGAACAAAGAGCATCGATTGGTATTCTTTGTCACTCATAGATACTTTCTTGTAATCAGTGCGACAAAACAAATAATTTTATAAATGGAGCGTTTCATCTTCTCTAATAATAAATCTATGTAAAATATATAAATAAACAAGCTGGCCTAGCCACGCATTGCTGTAGCTCAGTTCTTCTTCTTCTTCTTCTTCTTCTTCTTCTTCTTCTTCTTCTTCTTCTTCTTCTTCTTCTTCTTCTTCTTCTTCTTCTTCTTCCTTCTTGTATAGAGGCTTTAAGCCTGTTTCTTCTTCAATATCAGCCTCCTGCATTGTTTAAACTATCACACCATCTTCTCCTTGGCCTACCAACACTTCTTCGTCCATTTGGTGACTTGTCTCGTGCTACTCTTACTATCCTATCTTCTGGATAAAAATAAAATTTTTTATTTATTATCTAAATATGAGCATTTATTATTCACCAATAAAATTTATAATAATGAAGAAAAAAACTCAAAATCAATGTCACAAAATTTTTTTTTTTTTTTTATTAATCGATTGACAGCTACTAGTTTCGGCCTATTTTGTAGGCCATCATCAGGCTAAAAATAGTTAAACAAAGAATAAACAATACAGAATAACAGTGATTCCAAATACATACCTTATAGACTAATGTGAAATATTGAAATTTATAAGTTCCACCATGCTTGCATGTAGTTAGTATAGAAAAAATTGTGTCATTGAAAAAACCGTAAGATGGGGGGGGATAAAATAAAAGTAAGGAGTATATTGATTAGATTAAGTAGAAACGAACTAAGCACTAGTTATAAAAGTTGCTAATAATAAGGGAAATTATAATGAAATTTTGAAATTTTGTTACAGATACACTAAAGCTTGGTGTATCAAATTAAGAATGTTGGGAAAATATATGTGAGACCTGCAACTTGAACGGAGGCAGGTCAAAGACATGTTGGCAAGTGCATCATGACTGCCAAAGGAGATTAAAGAATAAAAGTCTTTAAGTGTCAGAAATAAAGTGTATGAAAAGTTAATAGTTATTAAATGTGATATATATGGATAAGAGTAAGAATAAATCCACTGACAAATGTTGGACAGTGGGTCATAACACGTGGTGTCAGTGGTAATTAACCCGTATAGGGAAATAAGTAGAACGAAAAATTTAATGTAAGGGAATAACATCGTGTATCACAGCAGCACAAGAGTCCATAACACACGTGATAACACTAGTTTAATGTATATGAAGGCAAACTACCGGAATACAATATGTCTGAAAGCAACTTGAGAAACTGAATGCACAGAATGAAAGTACTTGTCAGAAAGGAGTACAATACATGGAACATGAAATTATACATAATTAAGTCTGCAATACATGGGAAGCTAGTCAATGATGGGACAATGATTACAAATGACAACGAAAAAGGAGGGAACAAATGCAAGCATAGCAGAATACACAATAAATAATGGTAACAAAGGTAGAGTTTAAACAAATTAACTGCCAAATGAATCTAACATTAAATGAACTTAAAGTCTAAAAATCTAAAAATGGATTATTACAATGTTAATATAAAAAAGAAGAAGAAAGAGGTTAAGAAATACATCAATGTAATATATAATATAAATAAATATATATAAATAGTAGATGTTTATGAATATTAACATACTAAACTGAATGAAGATAAATAAGCTGTAAGTAATAAGCAAAGGTATGTATTTGGAATCACTGTTATTCTGTATTGTTTATTCTTTGTTTAACTATTTTTAGCCTGATGATGGCCTACAAAATAGGCCGAAACTAGTAGCTGTCAATCGATTAATAAAAAAAAAAAAAAAAAAAAAAAAAAAAAAAAATTTTGTGACATTGATTTTGAGTTTTTTTCTTCATTAACAATCAGTCACATTTGTGTTATGGATGATTTACTTAAATTTATAATAGTTGAACTGTTTTTTTATTAAGTGGAGTGGCTTGGAATTGAGAATAGGCGTGTTCGGCTAAAGTACTTACTTATAGTAGGTGAGCCCACGATGCTAAATCGGGATTAACTCGAGCGTCATAGAGACCTATTGGGTTGAGAAGCTTAGGTGATAAAAAGAAAAAAGAGTTATATAATGTACACCTTTTCATCGATGGGGGGAGCGGCTATAGATTTTCAAAAATATAAAAAAAACTGTTGCGCGGACATACTCGAGCGCGTCAGATATTAATATCACGTATGTCCTGCATATTTTTAAAAATATACGTGTGTTAATCTGACGGTTTCCATGATGGTGGTGGAAAAAAAATTGTTATTCAAGATCGTCAGATTTTTTGAGGGGAGGTTAAATAAACCTAAAAAATCTGTTACATAATAATCTGACAGTTTGGTTGTGACGCAGACTCGCGACCATTATTACAATTTGCAAAAAAAATCGCCATTTTGAAATAATCAAGCGCGTCAGATTAAGATATATAAATATGGTTCATCTTTATGCCCTAGACGCTGCAGTATCATAATCTGACGATTATCTAGAGGGATTCACCTAATCTGACAATTTAAAATTTTAATTTAATTTTAATTTATTAAAAAGCTTAGGAATTGAATTGAAAAGAACAACATACCAGCAAACGAATGGGAAAGATACTTGACAGAATTGTTTAAAGGAAAGGAAAATAACAATCAACACAACAACGTACCTGAATTACGACAAGAAATAGAAATCAACTGTCAGGAAGTAGAGATAGCCATAAACTCACTCAAAAATAGAAAGTCACCGGGACCAGACAGAATAACCAATGAGCTTCTGAAATACGGAGGAGAAAGAATAATCATAAAGATGACAAGACTTATACAAAAAATAAAATAGCAGACGCATGGAGAAACAGTATAATGATACCAATGTTCAAGAAAGGAGACAAAGAAGATCCCAATAATTATAGAGTTATAAACCTTCTGAACACCGCACTTAAACTTACTACAAAAGTCCTAACCAACAAAATCAACAAGTTAACAACTTTATCAGATGAACAACAAGGATTTAGATCCGGTAGATCTTGCGTAGACGCCGTGTTTGTACTAAGGCAAATCACGGAAAAGGCTATCGAGTACAATAAACCAGCATATCTATGTTTTATAGACCTGACAAAGGCTTTTGACCGCATCCAAGTCAAAGACGTCCTACACCTATTGTACAAAAGAGAAATACCAATAAATATTGTACAAACCATCGAAAACATCTACTCCCATAACCAAATGCAGTCCAAAAACTACAACCACTGACGATAATATCGCTCAAGTTCACCAAATGGTGCTAGACAACCGTCGAATTAAAATTAAAAAGATAGCAGAGGCTATAAACATCTCCAAAGAACATGTTTATCACATATTAAATCAAGATTTAGGCATGAGAAAGCTGTCCGCGCGTTGGGTGCCGCGTTTGCTCACTTTGGACCAAAAACGTGTTCGAATTAACATTTCCAACTCTCCGTTGGCGCAGTTTAGGCGCAATAAATCAGAGTTTTGGCGCCGATTAATTACTGTAGATAATATTTGGATACACCACTATACTCCAGAAACAAAAACACAGTCAAAACAATGGACTGCGAAGGGGGAATCGGCTCCAAAAAAAGCAAAGGTTGTTCTTCGGCTGGGAAAGTGATGGCAACTATTTTCTGGGATAATCATGGAGTTATCTTTATCGATTATCTTCAAAAAGGAAAAACCGTTACAGGAGCATACTACGCATCATTACTTTTGTTTCACCAAGACAATGGCGCCATCTCACACCTCAGAGGTTGCCATAACGAAAATCCAAGAATAATGGTTTGAACTGCTTGACCACCCTTCTTACTCACCAGATCTAGCCCCAAGTGACTTTTTTTGTTCTCTAAGCTAAAAGTTGCGCTCGTAGGATAGAGATTTTCGTCGAATGAGGAGGCCATCACCTTCGTAAACAACTATTTTGCAGAGAAAGACGCCGAGTACTATTTGGACGGGTTGAAGAGATGGGAGCATCGCTGGGAGAAGTGTATAGACTTACAAGAAGACTATGAAGAAAAAAAAAATTAATTTGAAGAAAAAATGTCTACTATCATTGATAGGTCGGAAACTTTTCAGACAACCCTCGTAAATACTACCTTTATTCAATTATTCTTATTTAATTAAATGTGAAATAAAGGAATAAAATTTATATTCTAAGAAACAAAATACAGCATCATCTATTGGGTGTTTTTGCAGCTTAGATGTCAAACTATATTGAATATTGAAGGTTACCATCACCAGAGAATCATTTATTATTTCGTGATTTTTTTTTGGTTAGGAAAAATATTTAAACAGACAAGTAAATGGTACAAAAGACAGGTCGTAGTAAACTGTATTTTTATTACGTTCCCATTTTGACAAATTCTTCGTAATGTAACTTTTACGCACGCAAATTTTTGTTTTACATGGTTGAAAACATAAGGTACCAATCTCTTGATTTCATAGGTAACAAATTATTATTGTGTATTATTCATTTTAAAATAATTTAAAACATTATATGATAATTTAAATTTCAAAACTGTCATATGTTAAAAATTAGTGTTTTTAACCTACTTTTTAAAATAAATTTTTTTGTTATTTACATACAAATAATAAATTAATTTAAAAAATGGCAAAACATAAAAAAATATTAATAACAACTTATTTCATATATTTCATATTAATTTAAAAAATCAATATTTCGAATGAAAATTGGAAGTTTTGTTTTTAATGTTCTTTTTAAGATAGATTTCCAAAAAGTAAAGATAAATACAATTAATTTAATTGTTTTAAATAATTATTATGAATTAATAATACTACCAAATCACATTTTATGATATTTGGTCCGAAAATTCAACATCGAGCAGTAGTTACCTAATTCCACAAATATTTGCTCACGGGATCAGTCTTAAACTATAGTTGATGAACACATAAATCTGGGTGTCCTTTTGGATTCAGATTTGAATGATGAGACCCGTGTAAATAAATTGTTACAACGTGCTTATTCGAAAGTGGCTCGTATTTTCTATTTTTAATAATAAGATTATATTAACATTGTAAATTTTTTAACAAAGTATAATTTACAGGTAAACAACAATAAATATAAACAAAATGAAACTAAGGTAAAAAAGATAGAAACTTCTTGTATAAAATTAATTGTTTATTGAAATAACTTATTAAATTAATATGCCGAGGGAAGTTTATGAGGAAACTTGTACTTCGTGAACTGAACTAAACTTATCTTTAGTTTCTTGTTTGTCCGATGGGCTCGGTTAGTTCTCTAGGGTTGCATCAGTGGTATTTGCATCAGGAAGGCCCTCTTGCTATGGTTGTATCTAATCGGTTACATCAAAGTGAACTGCTACGGTAGTTGCATCTAATAGGTTACATCAAATAAGTCACATAAGTCTGGGTACCTTGGCGGTAGTCTTGTCATGTCCTTTCGGCCGGGCTGTATCTTTCTACAAGGGTCAGAAGGAGTTCAAATGTTATAGGCGTTGATGTTAGTTAACTTTTAGGTCAAAAGGACGGCAAATATTTGATACTAAAAGAGTAAATTTATACTAAAAGCTTTTCAAGATTAATGTCTCATAGTGAATAAAAAAATTAAATAAAGATAATAAATTTATTAATTTATTTAATGTCAGAGTGGATCAAACCGACTCTGTTTGATTGTATATTAATGACTTTTATTATTAGCACAAAAAGTTATCACTTAAATTGGACACAATAGATCCTATAGGTCGCAGTGATTTATGATTAACGAATTCGAAGATGCTTTTTTTAAAAATTTTATTTAATTACTACTTGACAAAATGTTATACTTTTAACAATACTATTAAATATTTTAAATATCAACTAAAGATGAATGATGAATGTTTGAATGAATTATAATTTAATTATTTTACAACGCAAAATCTGTTTATTTATATTATTCCTAATCTTTTTTACTACATTAAAACTAATAAAAACAATGAAAAAAACAATGAGAAATCTTGTAAACAAAATCATTAAGTTTAAACTAAAAAAGGTTTTTTAAATTCAACAAAACAAACAAAAACGTTATTGCGTTTTAACTTAAATATTTCTTGTTCTTCTAAAACTATAACTAGTGTACTTATCACTTCTAATTTATACATACATATCACTTAAAATAGCATGTTTAAAAAAAAGTCAACTTGTTGATTGTTATATATATACAAAAATTTATACAAGAATCTTACTACAACTTCCGCCTATGATTAAATACTGGGTTGAGATTAAGTTTTGAACCAAGCAAATATCTATTGAACAAAAATAACAATATTTATGAAACTTTGCATGCAAGTATAATGAGGTAAAAGCAATTTGACGCCATTTTTTTGCACTACTAGGAAATATATTTCCTTAATTTATTAACTTTAAATAGCAAACCCTGTATGTTTTTGCAGTTAAGAAAAACTTATTTTTAAATCATACATACCAACAAAGTACTTGAAATTAAAATTAAAACTCTCTTGTTTCTTTAATTTTTTGAAAGTATATATTCAGTGATAAACTATGTAAGACTGGTGAAACTTTTCAATAAATATAACAGGGTTAATTGAGTTGCATATTATGTAATCTCTAGCATTGCAAAACGAAATAAACCCTTTATGACATGCGATTTATAAATGGCAAAGACAATATTATTATTATTATTATTGGCATTCTTCATCTTTTCAGGCATTTTATTTTTGTGGCCATTATTAAATGATTGTAACAATGTAATCGCTGTAACTATTATAGTAGATTGTTTTCAGTGTCTGCTTACAGACCTGCATCATCAGCGTAGCTGAAGCTTAAAATCGCGATAACATATATTTGTAGAGAGTGCATTATCTTGTCCATTATAATGTTAAATACCACACCCTACAGATATTGGATGTGTTTTTTATATATTGGATGGGTTTAAATTATGTTGCAAGGAATTGTAAAGCTTTCAATAGATTAGTAAAGCAAACACTTTCTATCCATTTGTTTCTTTTACCAAAACCCATTTATGTACATAACCTTCTTGACCTAATGTCTTTTTATTTTTCTGTCATTTGTCAGGCTGTTAATTTGTTAGTTACTACTTTAAAGTATAATAAAATTAATTACTTGATAATCTGCATTATTTATTTATATTATATTGTTTTTATTCGACGAAATTTGTTTTGTTTCAGTTGTGAGGCCAGCAACAGCAGATTGCAACCACCATTGGTGGTGCGCACCGCTATCGACATGTACCTGCGACCCTTAGAAGTCACTCTTATTGGAAATAATCCCGATTTTAGTGCCGGAAAACGATACAATATCACCTGTAGATGTCGAGGATCCAGACCGCCAGCTATCATCACTTGGTGGAAGGTAAATATACAGTTATTTACCGAACTATCCTTATGCAGTGCGACCCATTTTGTTTGGAAGCACCCCTGTGAAACCAGCGTTTTTAACCGATTTTGATTTAATTTTTTTTTGTTATGTTCAGTATCAAACAAAGTATTTTGGCACAACTTTTCATAGCTTAATTTCTATTTTAAAGGTTTTTTATTTAAATTTTTATTTACCAAAAAAGACTAAAGTACATTAGGTATTTTTTTTCTTAAATATGACTACACCACTGGATTTAGAGTCGTCATAAATGTAAAATGGCCATATGGTAAATAGAAACTAGGACACACACATATTGCACAGTAAAAACTCAAAGCTGATAACTTAACCCGTTCTGTTATAGCCTCTGAAAGTAATGTAAAATTTGTAACATGATATGTTAACTAAAAACATAGTATTTTTAAATTAATTATATGGCTAACACTAACACCATCTATTGTATAGAGTTCTTAACATGTTAATTATTATAAACGATTCCTGTCAGTAATTCCAACTTTGTACACGATCTTTAATGTGGCTTAGTCCAATACCTTAAACCACGATTCATTCTTTTATTGTCATTGGTGTTATACACAGCATTGGAATATACAATACCAAAGACGTTACAAATTTCAAAGACGTTACAAAAGTTAAAAGACGTTACAAAAGTTCAAAGACGTTACAAAAGTTAAAAGACGTTACAAATTTCGAGTCAAAAGACATTACACTGATTGGTTCTACATTGGTGGACGGTTCATCAGACCAACCCTTCACTGGACCAGCCCTCTCCTGGATCAACCAACGGATCCTATGTAAAAAAAGATAAGTCGACCAACATAAATGCATTTATAATATTATACAGCTGTCTCGTTTTTCTTCATTTCTTAAACGTAAAATATAAAAATCATTTTAGTATCGTCAACTGTATTAGAATAAGTTTTTGTAAAGAACTGTTTGCGGATTATTTTTTGTAACGTATTCTCAATTATATTCATTTAAGCACCAAGGAAATCTATTTATCTTTTGGTACATTTTCATATCACTTTTTTTATCTTCATAGACAGTTTTTTCTGACATCTTTCTGTCATCTTATGATACTTATTTAAATAACAGCTTAAAACAACTTTCTTCAGTAGTATCATAAAAAATAAAAAGATTTCAGTGGCGCCCTTATAATTTCTTAAAGAAACAAATATTGTACTATAGTCAGAGCTAATGAACTTACTCACCCCTAGCCGAGGTATTTAACTATCATAATTTTTGCTGTGATAAACATTTATAAATATTGTTAATTATTGAAATATCTTTTACAATTAATTAAAGACGAAATTAAGATTAATGTTTGTTTTACTGTAAATTACATTTTTTCTTTTGGTATATAGTTATTTTTTTAAAGTTAACTAAATAATTTTATAAATTTACTATCAACAGGTAAATCATATCACAAATTGACGCTAAACGTAATAATTTGGTTACAAATTGTCGCCCAATGACAAACTAATATTACAAATTGTGTTGATATGCCAATAATACAAATTAACAACTAATAATACATTTTTTCTATTACTGTTACAAAAACCCCTCCATTTTGTATGACTGTATGACTGCATGAAAATTGAACTTTTCAAAAACTGTTATAAAAAGTAGGTGTTACAAAATGGGTGGTTTTTTGTAACAGTTTTGAATTTATAAATTCGGCTTTGAAAGTATAAAGTAAACTTTGAAATTAAAAGAATTTTCACAAGAAAAGTGTTCAAAATTATTCAAAAATACAGAAAAACTGGTGATGACTCAAGAATCGATTTTAACTAATGTAGTAAAATTGGGCAGTGTATTTAAAAAGTCTGGTTCGTTTGTATTCAATAGCTGCCAGAATATAACTCTAAATATAAATGTAAATAAATAATAATTGGAAATAACTCACATGTCAGACTTTCAGTGGTAAAAAAAGTTTAGTACAAAACTCGTGTTATATGCATCAAGTCAATTACTTGCCACTCGACCGTAAAAGGCATCATTACAACACTTTTTATGTAATATACTATTAATTAAAGTACATAATAATAATTTCCATACATTTTTCGTATTGTTTGCTACTCTGTCCTAGCGCTTTTTTTTATTTCTTATGGCGTTATTTCAGCACAGGCCAAACCTCTCATATTCTGTCACACAGTTCCGCTCTATTCCTTGGACGTCTCTTATACACTTTTTGTGTCAAAATACCCCAGCGATCAAAATCCAATATAGTTAAATCGGGCGATATAGGAGGCCATTCGATCAACTAGCTCCCGCGACCTCTCCAAACATTTGTAAATTTTTCGTTAAACCACTGTCTGACAATCCTTGAATGATGCACAGAATAACCATCTAACTGAAATACTCGTATCAAGGTTCTTCTTTCTGCTAGTGGCAGTAAATCACATTGCGGATAACTCACCTTCTAAGAAAATGAAGTTATTGGCATTCATATTATCGACCGTCCAAAAACAATGGACCTATTATCCTGTCTTTTAAAATTCCGCACCAAGTATTCACCTTTTCAGAATATTACCCAGTTAGTATTTTCAGATGCCCGATATCTTGCATTTTGTGATTAAACTACGCCATTTGTAATAATCGTGACTTTATCACTAAACATAACACTGACTAAGAAATTTCTTGATTTACGGTATTCACCTTGAGTCCACAAACAATATTCCATGCGTTTTTCATTATTACCTGCCCCTTGAGTGTAGAGAAATTTCGGTTTAAATGGTCGTATTGAATTTTTTAAACATCGCCGAATGTTTTCTCTAGGCAAGGCTAAATCTAAACTAGCAACCCTAAAGCTAATATTTGGATTGTTGGAAAAGTAGTGTAAGGCAACAGGGTCATTAAAATTTCTTGCCTGCATTTTTTTAAATACGTTTGGTCACTGCTTTAGTCTCAACAAATACTTTTTTCTACGGCTGATATGGAATGTGGTGCTTTTGACACATTTGACAGAACTACAAAGTGACGTATTGCTATCAACTGTGGGAAAAAACCTACCTGGTCTAGACATGGTTTGCGACACCAGCTGGAGATGTTTAGGTAGTTTTGGAGATGAGTTTGGAGGCAGTCTCGGTTGGGAGCGGAGGAGAAGATTGCAGTGTCGTCTGCGTAGAGCTGGATGTGGGTGTGGGGGTTCCGTGGAATGGGAACGTCGTGAGTGTAGATAAGGTAGAGTAGGGGGCTAAGATGAATCCTTGGGGAATTCCGGCAAGGGGGGTGAAAGGAAGGGATAGCGAACTACCAGATCTGACTCTGATAGTGCGATTTGTTAGATAGGAGTAAATGAGGTTAACGAAAGAAATAGGAAGGCGGATGCTCATGAGCTTTCTAACAAGTCCGGCGTACCAGACCTGATCAAAAGCCTTCTGAACATCAAGGAATTTTGCAGCGCTGCAGAGACGGTTGTTTTAGGATCTGGAGATTATTGTTTATAAGTTGACCAAAGGAGTGAGGGTGGAGTGCTCTGGTCTGAAGCCTGATTAAAATTGTGGGATGATGTTGTATGTGTCACAGAAGTTCCAGAGTCGATCCTTGAGAAGTCTCTCAAGGGCTTTCCCCAGAACGCTGATGAGGGAGATGGGTATATATGACTCGGGCAGAGTAGGATCTTTTCCGGGCTTAAGAATCATGACAGTGTTGGCTGTCTTCCAACATTTAGGGAAATAGGAGAGTTTGAGACAATCGCTGAAGAGATTTTGAAGGACCGGGAAGAGAGCTTCTGGGAGTTTTTTTTAGAGATTGTCAAGAAATTGAGTCAGGGCCAGGCGCTGTGTTTTTTCCAGTTCGGCAGGATATTAATTTTCGTGAAAGGACTTAATGACCTGCGCAGTAAATGATTTACCATTTTAAATTTTTCTGTTTTATTGTAACTGTTTTTTTTTCTTTATTTTTTTGGGTAAATTATAACGTAAAAGAATAAAGATTAACTTATTTTATCGAATTTTGATTTATTATTTACCAATGACAAAAGAAAATAACAGATTTTTAAAATATCCACTTCATTTGTTGAGCAGTGTAGTTAGAGCAGCCATTGTGAAGTACAAATAATTATTTGGAACAATTATTAGTACTGACTATTTCACACAAATTTTACTGACTGATATAAATGATTTGTCAAGATCAAAGCTTACTTGCGATTTTGTTTAAATTTTGTAAAAATTGCTTTGATAAATACAATGCATAATGGACATAATAAAGTTGTAGACATTACGAAAACTAAGTTGCAATTTTAGAGTTAAATTATTATTACTTTGATCAAAATGTATTGTTAGTTATTTAAGAGTTGTTCATTTGTATTTTCATCACATCTGAAAAATTTTACATTACTTTCGGAAGTTATAACTCTAGAACGGGTTAAGCTATCAGCTTCGAATTTTTACTGTGCAATATCTGTGTGTCCTAGTTTCTGTTAACTATGTTGCCATTTTTAAAATTAATCTGCATTTTAAGTAAAAATTAAATCGAAATACAACTTTTTCCAAATTTATGTTGTAATAACTTGGTCGTTAATAAACATTTTCTTATAAAATTTTGGTAGTTTATATTTGTGATGATTCTGAATCCAGTGGTGTAGCTATATTTAAGAAAAAAAATACTTTCGTCTTTTTTGGCATATAAAAATTAACATAAAGGACCTTGAAAATAGAAATTAAGCTATGAAAATTTGATACTGAATTTAACAAAAAAAAATTTAATCAAAATCGGTGAAACAAGCAGATTTTACAGGGGTGATTTTAAAGTGTATATTTTAAAGATCGTTTCTCAAATATTTCTATCCGCCAAAATAAACAGTACCGAAAATAAAAGTAAAAATTAATCTTTAATTTCTGTAATGTAAGTGGTTAAAATATTCACCATTTCGACGCAAACAAGCTTCATATCGATTTTGTAAGTCAATAAACATATTTATAAAAAGTGGTTGATGGAACTGCCGAAAAATATTTTGTATTCTTTCCCGTAGTTCGGCAATATTCGCCGCGTCAGGTGGCGTCAGATCAGGTAATTGAGAAGGATATTCGAAGTCTGTTCCCCGAGAAATTATTCTAATATCGCAATGCTGACGGAGTAAGTCTAAGGTGTGCACAGCTGTATGGCTCGTTGCACCATCTTGTTAGAACCATTGGGTGCGAAACTGTAGATTTCGTGCACGGCAAAAGTTATTTAGATCTCTCACAAAAGGTATAATAATTTTCTCTCTATAACGTTCTTGGTTGACAGTAAGTGGATTCTGATTATCATCTTCAACGAAATAAGGACCAATCATTCCATTACCAGATACCGCGCACCAAACGGTAACTCGAAGACTGTGGAGTGGTTTCTCTACAATGACATCAGGACGTTCAAATCCAAGGAATCTGGTTGTTTGTCGATTAATATAGCCGCTAAGATGAACGTGACTCCCGTCTGAAAACCATATGTTTTTCAAAAATTCGGGATCTTCGTAAATTAAACTCAACATGCGACCACAGTAAATTTCTCTTGCACGTTTGTCCGCAGTATTTAGTCGTTGTCCAACTTGAATACCTACGGTATGGATAACCACCAATTGATTTGAACATGCGACGTAAAGACGTTTCACTAATGTTGAGTTTACATGCAGTTCTTACAAGACTTCTTTGAGGTGATTGCACAAATTGGTTAAAAACACGTCCTTCATTTTCGTTAATGCATACTGTTTTTCGACGACCTGAAGAACCTTTACGTTGACACAATACACTACCAGTGCGACGAAATTTTTCAACAACAGCTAACATCACAATTTTACTAGGAGCTGCTTTATTAAATTTTTGTTGATATTTTAATGACACCTGTTCTAAGCTTGGACCATCATTACGATACCGTATTAGAAGCTTTTGCTGTTGCTTATTTCGTACAGTAAAACTTTTCACTAAGATTAAATGCGATCGGTCTCGGCTGAGAACCCCCTGTTTATTTTTCGGAAATAGAGAACAAAAGCCGATGTCAGCAAATAAACTGACTCTATAAACCTTTCCTTTTCACGCCGATTAAAGCTAACCAATTAATTTATTTTTGTTGGGTTGGTGTGCGATGGAAATTTAACTAAATTAGGATGGTGTAAGCGAAAGGAATCATACTCTAATTAGCCAGACACCTTTAGTTATAATTTATCTTTATTTCATAAGATAGTTTTTTTTGCGTTTTAAGCGAAATCAACAAATATTGTGAATATAATTTTGTATTCATCAAACAGAAAATTCTGTGTCATTTAATAATGTATAAACTCCAGTATAATTGATAATGCGCAACGACAAGTGTAATTGTTTAATTAATTTATCTGTTATTTGTCGACGTGTACATATAATTGAGTGAACGGCATAATCAAATCCTTTTTCGTATGTAATTTGTTTTGTTTGAAAGTTATCGCAAATTTGGATATATAATTACGTTCGGTTTATTTTAATATTTCATTTTGAATGTTTAAATTGATTCTATAAATCAACGCGAGGTGGAGTGTAGACATTTTAGGGTTATAATATGAAAACAAATTTTATTTTAAATAAAACAATAGATAATTATAATTTTACTAGGATTCAGTAGATATAAGAATTAACAAAAAAGTTGTTTTGATTGGCAAGTATGGACGGACGACTGTCAATATCATCACAAGAAAACCAGAGAAATGGCACTTTTTCAATAAGTTAGACCACTTTCATAATTTTGGAGCTATCGAGTTAAATAAAATAAAATAATACACACTAGACACACATGAATTTATATCCATACATACTTATAAACTAATACTTACTGTACAGTGTGTAAAAGCCAAATGGAATAAATTCATTATTTCGGTTACTGTACATATTTATAAAAAATCCCGAAACACGTCAAATTTAAATTATAACTTGACATTCTTTAACGTGAAAATGCAACCCCTACCTTCAACCCCCTTAGAATGACAGGTACAACCCCCAATTTTTTAAATGGGAAGTATAGGTTTGTGATATATCATTTGAAAGGTCTCTTCATTCTCTATTCAAAAATGTTATTGTTTTTAAATTTGATGCAAAAATTAACATAAAAAAATTTAAATCATGTTGTTATCGAAATTCGCTAAAATATACTCGAAACTTATTACAATATACTTAAAATTTATTTCCCGTTTAGGTCTTGAATATGAGAAAGTGAACAAAAACCATAGCAATGGTAACCATTAAAAAACTTTAAAGAATTTCCGTGGCAACGCTATTTTAACAAGCAGTAGTAAATTGTTTTATTTAAGTTGTCATTGTTGTAATTTAAGTATAAAGTTTGTTCAATTCAATTCTGAAAAATGGTTAGATTAACGGAAATGCATAAAATAACAGTTTTACAAATGATTGGTTACGGAGATAACATCCGAACACAATAGGAAGTAACTCGCCTATTTCATGAGAAATTTCCTAATTTACCGCCTATATCCCAAGGAACAATAAGTAAAATAGAAAAGCAGTTTCGCAAGTTTGGTCATGTAAGGCAGATAAAAAAAGCAGCTGCCAATGCACTGAGTGATGAACTCAAATTAGATGTGTTGCTTGAGTTTCAGGAAAACCCACATACATCGAGTAGACAGGCATCCACTACATTCAATGCTAGCCATATATCGATAGCAAACATATTAAAAAATAAATAAATTGCATTCGTATAAGATGATACCTACTCAGGAGCTCATGGAAGACGATTTTGATAGAACTGTTTTTTGTGACAAATGATGGACATGTTGGATAACAATATTATCCAATTAGAAGACGTTATGTTTTCTGATGAGTGTACTTTTTTACTTAACGGTCATGCTAATCGGCAAAATTGCCGCTACTGGTCCACGGAAAATCCTCACAACATTATATGGTAAGTTGTTATTAAACAAAATGTAACTTTGTACCTGCAGTACACTTGATTGCATAACCTCAAATATTGAATAACATTACCCAAACGCACGTTAGTAAGCTAGCCTGAGTAAAAATAGCTTAAATTAATTAAGTAGTTTCTGTTAACAGATTAATCTTAATGTAACTTACTTTCTTTCTAATTTTAAATGCAGCGAAAAATAAAAAAAATCTTATAAACTTTGTTGTTTGTTATTTATTAGAACTACTGCTATGTACTTGTATAAGATGTACTCAATAAGTAACTTTTTAATTAAAATCTACATTTTTTATGCAAAAGACTGAGCTTCAAAATTACCAGGCAAAAAGTTAAAATAGATTTTAGTGCGATAATATTTTCAACATCCGAAAAGTGCTTAAACTCTTCGGATTAAATTTAATTAAGGTGGTATTTTTACAGAGGTTAACCATTAACGTTATTAGTAGTGAAAAAAAACATAAGTAATTACCATAATCCAATATCCTGCCATGTTTTTAAAATTTGTTATAGAATACTATTGTATTTTCGTAAATTACAGTTCTAGAATTTAGTACTGCATATATTCAGGCGTAATATTAATAATACAAGCTTTATTCTCCCACAGGTATACATGTATAGAACAATTTGGCAATTAATATAAAAATCCAGATCCATACAGTTTTGGACTCATCTCCAAGGGGATCCCTACCAACCACATCCACCTCGGAATCACTATCTTAGCATATTTTAAGACGGGCGGCGGACCCACACACATTCTCCTTTTTCTCTTACCACTCGCAATTTCAACAAAATTTCCTTCCCCTAACCGTGGTACTTGACCTATATCCAGTAAGCACCTAAGTCAAAAAGTAGTTTACTTTGTCAAACTTCCGGTCCATCCAATTTCTCCTGCTACTAATCTTCATCCAACAGCTGTCCATTTTCTCCTCTAACCACTCCTGTACTTCTCTCGTCGCCCCTTTCCACAGATGCCTCTTTGCTTTAGCCATCACATCCAATGGGTAGGATCTTGACAATACCGCCGCTGCCAGTCCATCGACTGTCCGGTATCCCACAGCTAAGGCTACTTCCTTAAATTCCAGCGCTTTTTCCACCCTCTACACTATGGCATGGAGAGTTTCGTTCAACAGTTTAGTTGTTTACTGTTCTTAGTAAGATAAACTTCCACAAAGTGAAGGTTACTACAATTAGTTTCATATAAACCATTTATTAAAACAAAAAACTAAGTAGAGAGCGAGTTGATGTAACACTTTCAAAAAAAAAACTTGTGATTCACAACACCAGAAGAAGTAGCCTACATAATAAAAGAAAGGAAAGCTCCCGGATACGACGGCATCAACAACAATGCACACAACAACAATGGAAGGAAGCAGAAATAGTAAAATGGAAGATTCAGGATAAGGATAGGAAACGCAAAATCCAAAGTAGGAAGAACAGAAGCCGCAGTACCACAAGGAGCAGTCCTCTCACCGGTGCTTTACAGCATATACATGGCAGACATTTTAAAGACAAACAACACAATGATGGCTCTCTACGCAGATAACACGGCTATCGTTACAAGAAGCACTCAACCAAGGATGGTGACAAGGCTATGGACCAAATAGACGAATGGTGCACAACATGAAAATCCAAAACCCAGCAAAAAACCCAAGCAGTCTACTTTACTAAAAGAAGGAAAAAATCAGAAGAAAACATTAATATAGGAGGAGAAGAGATCCAATGGAAAAACAAGGCCAAATGCCTAGGAGTGATACTGGACAAAGGACTAACCTTCAAAGAACACGTGGAAAACATCACAAAGAAGGCAAAACAAGCAAGAGGAAGACTAGTCGGACTTATAGGAAGAAAATCCAAACTAGCACTGACGACAAAGATACATCTAATAAACGCAATCATCATTCCGATCATGTTGTACGCCTCCGTTGCCTGTGGACACACAGCCAAAACCTACAAAAAGAAGATACAAGCACAGCAGAACATCAGCTTAAGGCAAGAAGCAGACCAGGAACTAGACCAGGAGAAGACAGAAGAAATCATGAAAGCCAGAGCCAGAAAAAGATTTGAAGAACTCAGGACACACCCGAACACAGCACTTCGGCAATTAACAAACTACACCGCAGGAGACATCCAAGACCAAGGAAACAGCTGGAAAACTATGAAGGAATAACATCTGTCAAGAAGCAGACAGAAGAGAAACCACCTTTAAAAGACTCTGGCCATCCCTAGGGAGATGCGCAGTTTCTTCAGTAGGGACAGCTTTGATAAATAGATCCACTTTCTTAGGTTGCCTTAAACCGCAGTACGTCGACTAAGAATTAACTTTTTAGAAGCAGCGAAAAGCACACACTCTAGAACGCCTAAAAAGAAGACAGAAGGATAGAGGTGCAAAGCACCATCCCGGATCAAACAGGAGATACCCGGAAACTATCTCCAAACCAAGAAGAAAGAGCATATGCCCGAGGTCTGAGACCCCCATCAGACGTAATGGAGGGTGGAGGAAGTTCTTCCCGGAATGTACCGCTCCTGAGGGATGTATTCTGGAAAACAATGTATCTAAACAAAGTAATCTCTAAGGCTGTAGTTCGACTTTTCATTTTTTTGGGGGACAGTGCCACTACTGTATGCTCTTAAATAAGATTATTTACTTGAATTAAACCTAATAGAGCTTATATTGGTTGATATTTTACGTCTTAAATAAAATTATTTTCGATTTTAATCACTCTAGATCACTTCCAATGTTTTTTTATTCATAAATCCAACATTTGAAATGCTAAGTTGTGTACCTTCGGAGATTACTCAGCTTAAAAGCATTTATATGTAACATTACCTCGATGCCGAATGACTATTTAAAATTTAAATTGCTCATATTTTTGTATGGCAGCGGTTGCCTAAGTATCGATTAAAATTTTACGTGCTCGGATGATGCAAATATTTTTGTCCGGAATTTGTGATTCAATTACATGTACACTTTAAACAAAATGTTGTTAACGCGGAGGAATTAATGATTTTAGTCTGCTTCTCTTAATTTAATTTTTTAATTGAACATATAACTGTTAAAGTTGCTGAAGCTCTTAAATTTTTCAGTACTTATATCGGAATTAGAGATTGCAATCCAGCGGCGTTTTCAATCCAGCTGGATTCTTGCTGGATTGACCTGAATCCAGCTGGATCCAGCGCGGATCCAGCAAAATGTGGAATGAATATAAAAAGACGACATTTTAAAAAGTTTTTTATTAATTTAAACTTTTTACGGTAAACAATGGAATCTTTCACTCATTTGGTATAGTCTGTATCATAAAGACTATTTCGTTTTTTGAATCCTCTGGAAGTAAGATCTTAGAAAACAAATTTTATCTATAGTCTTATCTCCCAACCTGCTTCGCACAGAACTGCATATGTAGCCGGCTGCAGAGAATGCTCTTTCGGCCTCTACACTGGTCGGTTTTAGGGTAATTAAATAGTCATAAACCATAGATAAATGTTCACCTCGCACTCCTTCGGTCTCATAAACGGTCATTTCTTTTTTCAAAACCTTTTCGTAATCTAATTGAACACTTTTCTTTTGTTTATTAAAGTTCTCCTTCTCTCTTTTAAGTTTCATCTCAAGCTCTTCCTCTAAAGTAATTGTCCTTGGTTCTGGGTTATCATCTGGACCATCTTCTTCTAATTCCATGATATCTTCTTGTACCGGCTCTACAATATTTTGTTTATTTACACGTTTTAACAATGTTTTCATCTCCTGTCGCATCGTATTCTTTTTTGGCATAGGAAAATAGCCAGGTTTTTTCACTGATTCTTCATACTTCTTTGGATTTTTCAAGTACACTAACGTACCAGTAACTTCGGAGAGGCGCCGTTCTGTGATTCTTTTGCGTAGCGCTTCAGCTAGCTCGGCACTTAGGGTAGTGCCCTGGGTGTATAGCTTGCCTAAGACAAATTTCAGGGTTGTGTCGGCAGTTATCAATGTAGACTCTCTTCTGCAAAGAGCTTCTACAGCCAGTTTCAACGGTTGAAGACTGACGATCAACTCATTGATTACTGCCCATTCATCGCCCGAAAATTTTTTTTCGGAACCGACGTCCAATGCTTTATCGATACAAACTTTTAGGTTGTAGAAACGTTCAAGCATACTGAGCAAACTGTTCCATCGCGTGCGCGGCAATCAAGTATAAGACTAAGTTCTTTACCTTTCTCTTCTTTAACATATTTTTGCAAAAATAAATCATCTTTGGTGGGTGATTTTTTGAAAAGTTTTACAACTTTGCGTACTTTCATGAGCAGTTCGCTGTATCGTGGGATTAATTCAACAGAGTCCACTTATGTTGGTTCGACTGTAACTGCCAATCCATCGTTCATCTCGTTCTCTAACTCTATGTCTTCATCGTCTTCGCATTCGTCACTTTCATCTGTTGCTGCTTGTCCTACTTCCTGATGAGGTTTCTTTTTGTATAGTACGTTCACCACAGCCAACTGAATACCATGAGCGTAGCACAATTGTTGATAGCAAGGCATAAGTTTTCCAACTTTTACCATTACGGACGCGCCATCGGTTGTCATACCAATGGTGTCGGTTTCGATCACTAAGCCGAAAATATTCAGCCTTCCTGCCACCAATTCAATGCAGTGTTCGGCAGTGCAAGAGCCGTGAATTCTAATCAACCCTAGATTGAAATGTTTATCATTATGGTGCAAATTGAGATTTATGTATCTGTGATTTTTTTGGGAGGTCCACTCGTCAAAACTCAATGAGAATCTTTGTCCTTTTTGTTTTAAATTATTGAATTCTTTAATGAAATCCGCTTGAACGTCCTCTGCATACCTGTAAATGATCGCTCTTATAGTATTCGGAGAAGTCGGCAATTTAAATCCTGATTTTGCGAATAAAAAATCTCAAGTCGGATGATGTACAAAATGTACTCAGACTAAAACCATCTTTACACACCATCCTAGTGACCAAACCCTCCATAGAATTTTCTTTTTCAAAGTAGGAATCAATAGTCTTCTTGGTCTTCTTGCTCGGAACTACTTGATGATGATCTTCATTTTTTGAAGTGGTTGCTATAACAGCAGCAGCTGGTGAATCTGCACTATGCAAATCTTGGTTGGATGAACTAGCCTTGTTTTCATTGATATTTTTTATGACACTGATACAATGTACTTTTTGTAAATGCCCTTTTAACCCTGTAGTGGAGCGGTTGCTAATAAGCAATGTTTTTAAACATAGCGAGCATTTGGCTCTTCGACTATCCAACTTTACGGAAAAGTCCCACAAACTTTTCTCACCGTCATTAGAATCCTTCATTCGCACATGTGGCACGTGCTATGTTGACAGAACGGCAACGTCGCCGCGCCGTTTTAAAAAAGGCGGCAATTAGAAACTAAACAATAGAAATTGATACGTTTGCGCGGTTTGCGGATCCGCATCGCTGGATCCAGCATGCTTAAAAAGGCGCTGGATCCAGCTGGATTGCTGGATGCTGAATCCAGCAATTGCAATCCCTAATCGGAATATTCTTGGGATATTTTTGTAGAATAAATAAAAAATGTAAATTTTTATCGTTCAATTGCTCACACAAGATAGCTATCTCGAAAAAACAAAATGTAGCTTATGTAATATGTCAGTCTGACGATAATAGTTGTATCGATGAAGCATTGAATTAAAAAAAAGCTAATTTTTTAAATAAATGTGAAACTTCGTTTTTTAATATTCTTTAAAAATATCAATTATATAACTAAGTAATTTAATACAACTACAACGTACATTAAAAACAGTTTGGTAATTTTATATACAAGAAGAACTCTGTAGGAGTGGTGTTGATAGACTAATAATTGAAGGATGGCTTTCTTTGGCTTGTGGTTGGTCAGATTAGGTAGTGATATAGTCGCTCTCTCTCTGGGCTCATTGATAATTTTATTGAGCTATTTTAAAAAAAAACTCTTTTTTTGAAAATTTTGCTCGAAAGCTACGTGGAATTTTGAAAAATTTTGATGTAAGATTTGAAATATCTTTAAACCACTTGTGGGTTCATTGGAACCAATTTGGGCTCATGTTCGTCCAAGTCATAGTTAAGTGCCTCCTCATTAGTGGGTTAGTATGTGTAGTGAATTCATTAATTTTCTCCTGGTTTCTTAGTTAGACTGGGTGGCTTATTGAGTCCACCATAAGGTCACGTCTGATGTTGGCGTTGCAAAGAAACTAAGGAGCTTCAGTGATCAGTCTTAAAGTTCTATTTTATACAGTCTCTATACTAAAACCAATAATGTTTGAGAGTAGAAGTATGCCCAGTTGACAGCAAATCGTGGGCATGCTTATTAATTTTTGAGGGGGTTGAGAATGAAAGAAAAATTTTTAATACAATTATTTGAAATATTCAGAGAACAGTGTAGAAATATAATTATGTAACGCTTAAACACTTGTTATCACTATTATTTTCACCAATTAAACACTTACCAATTGTTAACGCAACACGTCGATGCTGACTAACTTGTCTGTAAAACGTACTATTCATACAGTATAATTCACAAACCAAAGATACGCTCGTGCTTGCATTTACATTACTGTTCGCTGCGACGATGTGATGGAAGTTACGGTAAAGGACAAAGACAGAAATATCGTTGCGTACAGCGTTGCCACTAGTTGTAATAAATACCTTATACTATACAGAAAATAATACCTTATACTATACAGAAAATAATGAATTTTAACTGATCAGTAATTAGGAAATGTATAAGTATTACTCATTACAAGCTCGATACTGATTTTTGTCATAAATAATACCTTTTAATCGTACTAGCATTGTGTATTATCTATAATTTGCCACAACCTACAACTCTACTGCTTACTATATTTTGATTCTGCTATACCGATTTTATATTTATATATTCGAAATAAATAAATCCCGTGCTTTATAAAATTAAGCCGGAATAATGACCGGAATTGTTACCATTAACTTTTTTTATGCACCAATAATAGTTAAAATACTACAAAATATTTTTTTTTACACTCAAACAACTATTTTGCGTTTTGAAATCATTCTTTTATCAGTAGAGTTGTTTACAAAGGCTTTGGCAGAGATCAGATAACAAATAATATTAATTCCACTGGCGTACATTATTCTTTATGTTCAAATGGAAACCTTTATGTATATATCCGAGTAGGAAAAAAAAGCACAGTATCCATGCATTGTTTTATAATGCATAAATGGCATTTCCTCATCAAAAATTTCTCTCGTGGCTAAATGAAATATGTTTCGGAATAAAAAAGTGGGCAACAAAGAAGCAGTAGATAGAAGAGACATACTTGTTTATGCAACTAACCAAATTGATGTATATACATACGACACAGCTTCATAAAATATAAACGTAAACGGGAGGTTAGTGGAGTTCTTTCCAGTTCCTGTTTTATTACGGCAAATTTAAACGAGAGTAGTTTTAAATTTTAATTCATTAATGAAAATATAATGAAAACGGAAATAAGTATTTCGATTTTAAAACAATATACACTCTGGAATACAATTATAAACATAATTACTTTGATTTCATTATAATAGTAGCTAGAGGAAGTTGTTCATAATGGACTACAATATCTACCATTCCTAAAGAAATAGCAGACAAATGTAATTTATATAATAGATAATGGCGAGGGATAATTGCAGCAAAATTCTTTTGAAAGAGTTATTGGGGAAACTAGTTAACATGGGTAGAGACACTTCTTGGACCCGAAATCTTTCCATGTAATCAATAGATAATTAATTCTGAAGAAGATTGATCGGCAAAATGTCCGGGAAATGTTTGAGAAAATCTACATGGCATGCAACAAGCAAAAATAGATTTGGGAAATTATAATTAATAGGCAAGCGAGACGCATGCCTAATTGGACTTCATGTTTTCGAGGTCACTGAATAAGAATCTGAAATAATTTTTTGAATTAAATTGGGGAAACCTTGCCAAAATGGTGGTTTAGTGACAAAAGAAAACTAAATTTAGTGATAAATTGATTGTACTAACCCTTACTTTTTGGAAGTCCATCTTATTAGGAATAATAAAAAACTATTCGTTTTAACAAAACATCCATTATTTATTTAAAAAAGCAGGTTTTTAAATAAATAGTGGAAGTTTTGTTAAAACGAAGAGTTTTTTATTATTCTTAAATTTAGTGTTTTTTCATCAACGCGTGATTTTGTTTGCTTTTCTTGGAATTTTTGTGTAGTACAACGCAATTTTAACTCTAAAGAGCGAACTGACTCCAGTAGTGCGACCATACTTTTAGGACTTATCCAAAATAAACATAAAAAAACTAACAAGGTCTTTTAAGATAGGTGCTGCCGTCTAGCTTAAAGACGCAATATTGCTTATATATTCATTTTATGGGCGAATCAAACATAAAAAAAGTATCTAGCAGTTACGGCAAGCAGGTGGTAGCAGTAGCAGTTATATGATTAGCTAATACAATATCCGCCAAAATAAACAGTACCAAAAATAAAAATTAATTTTTAATTTCTGTAATGTAAGTGTTCAAAATTTTCACCATTTCGACGCAAACAAGCTTCATATCGATTTTGTAAGTCAATAAACATATTTATAAAAAGTGGTTGGTGGAACTGCCGAAAAATATTTTGTTTTCTTTTCCGTAGTTCGGCAATATTCGCCGGCGGATTTTCCGAATGAAATATTTTTTCCTTCATTATGCCCCAAATGTATGCGTCAGGTCAGGTGAATGAGGATATTAGAAGTCTGTTTCCCGAGAAATTATTCTATTATCGAAATGCAGACGGAGTAAGTCTAAGGTGCGCACAGCTGTATGGCTCGTTGCACCATCTTGTTGGAATCATTGTGTGCGACCTGAAGAACCTTTACGTTGATAGAATACACTACCAGTGCGACGAAATTTTTCAACAACAGCTAACATCACACTTTTATTAAGAACTGCTTTATTAAATTTTAATTGATATTTTATTGACATCTGTTCCAAGTTTGGACCATCATTACGACCTTTTCCGTATGAACGAAAATAATGCTCTACCAAAAACACTTTTTCTTCCGTTGTTAGAACTATTTTTAAATCAAATTTAACTGCAGCGTACTATTAATATATCCACTAATGACAATTAAGTCAAATATGACAAATCCATGTTACATAAACAACTCCAGAGCACTCTCTGTTTCGGTACTGTTTATTTTGGCGGATACCGTATTTTATTCTACCTCTACCGAATATACAATATGTGTACTCAATAAATTCTAAGTTCCAAGATGTAGTCAAAGCGCAGACGCAAGCTAACTATCATGCAAAGTTTTAATAAAATTGATGTTTACACCAAACGTACTTCAAAATATTAATATACAATACCCTGATTTTTAATAGTACATATAAGAAACAGGACAACCAAGGATATAATTTAGATTTAACTTGATTTATATTAAAACGGCGTTATTAATGCAATAAAGTTAATTTAGTAACAAGGCGTCGCGCATCGCTTGAGCTCAGGCGCATGCGCAATTCGGTAAGCATAACATAAAAACTAATCAGTAATAATTAAGCTGGGAAACATAGATATGTAAAGGATTAATACTGAACTACAGGATATATAAAAAAAACTCAGCAGAATAGCAACTGATAAGCATAAACAGAAAAAAAAACAATTCAAATTCAGCTTGCGTTCAACTTGCGTGTATCCTTGAGAGTACTGATGATAACTAGTAGTTTGGACACCAGTCATAAGCTATTACTGCCTACGGCCAACCAAGGAGTGAACAGATTGCTTAAAATTTCCAATCAAACAAAAAAAATACCCTTAATTAAGAACTTATTATTATATTATACGAAGAATAGTAAAAAACTTTTGTTTTAACGTAACTCCCAAGTTTAATTGAACAAATTAGGTATAAAATTACAATTACAGCTTTTTCGCTATATAACTAGCATCGTCAGATTGACAATTAAATTAAATTTGGAAGTTAAGTTAAAACAAGAGTTTTTACTTTTCTTCGTAAGATGAACTTCCAAAAAGTAAGGGTTAGTACAATAAATTTAATTATATTATACATCCTGGATAATCCCTTAGGGCTAATAACATCTAGGCTTTAATATTGTTATGTCTTATTACTTCCATACTTGATGTAGCCTTACCTACTTAATCAACATCAGGTACCTAGCTACAAACAAACAAAATGTAACTTAAATATATGTTAATCTGACGATACTAGTTACTTAGTGAAACAGCTGTAATTGTGATTTAAAACCTAATTTTTTCAATTAAATTTGGAAGTTGAGTTAAAATAAGAGTTTTTTATTATTCTTCGTTACTTCTATTATAATTGTAGTTTTTAATATTATTTGTAAATTTGATAAATTTGAAGATTTACCTACCGCAATTCGAATTCTTAGCAATTATTATTGAATATTATTAAAAAAGTATTGATTTTTGAAATTTTGCAATTGATTTTTAACATTTTTTGCGCTATTGACGTTGAAAATCGCAACTTATTGTCATTGCGCATGTAAAATATCGGCAGCGTCGAGTTTATCGTGACAAATTTAAGAAAACACAAACGATCAACACATAATGTTTTGCACAAATTTTAAGAATAGCCTTTAACTTGATACATTTTGCATCCTAATATTTTGGTATGTATTATTTTCCTTGCATACATAGAGGTATTATTTAACTATTTATTCTATTTCTTGTCTACTCGAAAAACACAACCGATAAGTTTAGGGATAATTTAAGAAAATAAATTATTAGATGGAATTTATTTCTATATGTATTCAATTTCTAATGAAAATTTTTTTCATCTGTCAAATTTGACATTTCAACAATGTTCCGACTATTTTTTGATTGTTGTTTCAGCCAATGAGCATGCAATTATGCGATAATTTTGCAATAGTGCAAATTATCAGGTCCTTCAAAATAAATGCAAACGTAATTATATTAAACGTTTATTATTTATTGAAATAACATGAACACTGTTAAGCCTAGTTATTGAAATTCTTACAATTAAAAACGCAATTATTAAAATTTATGATTGAACCAGTCGAAGTTAGTTGTCGGTCAGAAACAACGTTACTGGAAGAAGAAGTTGATACTGAAAAATCACCAACCTCGCTGTTCTCACCGTTTCTAATTTTCTTTATTATTTCCTCATGAAACTCTTTATCAAGTTGTAAATAAGGTTTTATTGAATTGACATTTCCATGTCCCGTTATTTTCGTTAGCTGGTTTTCGTTTACTTCAACCTTGGCTAGATGGCTTACGGCAGTTGCTCGATGAGAATGGTTTGTGAATTTGAACTTTTCGCTATCGAGACCTGCTTCTTGGACAGACTGCTTTGTCCATTTTGCGATCTCGTTACCACCAGCTGGGATGTTCTTGAACCATATACCACTATTTTGCCATTCTCGATTCGGTGTAAGAAACAGACGGTTCGTCTTCACGTTAGATCCTCGTTTTGACAAAAGTTTTTTGTATAATCTTGAAAAAAAGCATTGAAAAGTAAAATTAAATAAAAAACCCTTAATTTGACCTACCTAACGGGGCAGATGTCTTCATTACTAATGTTTCGGATTAACCATTTACTGTCCGCTAATCTCCACTGTTTAAATTTTAAATTAATTTCTAAGTTAATCAATCTAATAAAGATATTGTTTAAAGACATTTAACGTTAGACGAGCTGTTGGTCTTCTTGAAGGTGGCAAGCGGCAAACTCAAGTTGATCCCGAACAACATCCAGGACGGTGACGCTCTACAACAGCAACTCAGGATCGATTTTTAATTTTAACAGCTAGGGGGCAACCAGGAGTTAATTACGACTTTACAAAGAGCGCATAACTTATCTTTTGATCGAGATACAGAGCGAAATTGCTTTTATGGAGCCAACTTGTTCATTAGGCAGCCCCTGAGATGCCAAGAGTTTTATTTAGTGATGAATCTAGGTTTGGATTTTATCCAGAATCTCGTGAAATGAAAATGTGGCGATGATCTGGAAATGTGGAACAACTAAGACATGTTTAGGAAGTGAGCAGATACAGAGGTGACACAATCATGGTATGGGGTGAAATAATTATAGAAGCAAGCTCAATTTCATAAATTTCGTTTTTCCTGATTTGTTCCTAGCAGGTCAATTGTATTTAAATACCATTCTTTGTCCTATTATGCACTCTTGCAGGTACAGTTTGTAAAAACATTAGCTTAATACATATTGTATTGCATTGTGATCAACTGATTGGAGAGCAAGGGAATTGAAGTTTTACCATGAGCAGCACAATCTCCGAAGCTTTATTCTATTAAGCATGTATGGGATATGCTTCAACGTAGAAACACTCCAAATATGCTTTTTAAAGCAGAGTGGGCGAGTATACCTCAAAGTGATATTCAATATCCTATTTTGTTTATGAATCAAAGATGTAGAGCAGTAATAAACCAACATGGAGTGACATTTTGTATTAATTTTTATTTTCAACTTTTTAACAGAATTTACAAAGATCTTAGAATGGGTTGTATTAAATTATTTTTTGTTTTAATTAAATTTCATATTTTTTAAAGAAATTAATTTGGTATAATATGTAAGAATAAACATTAATTAATATTAAACAAGTATTATTTTTCTCCTGAATTAACTCAAGAGAAACTGAGGTTAATTTTTTAAAATATCCCTATACCTACTTTTTCCATGTGTGGATGATCTAATTGAGGGTTTTGTTAACGCTGTTTTTTATTAAGAGCTTTAAAAATAGAACTTTTTCAAACAAAACTTCCACTATTTATTCAAAAAATTGCTTTTTTAAACTTAATGACAGCTGTTTCGCTATAAACTAGCATAGTATCTATTGATTTATCCACTCATATTAGAATAAATCAACGATATTTAGGTATTATTCGTTTTAACTTCGTGCGGACTGACTTATTTTAATAGCTATTTAAGCCGACACTTCAAAGCTCAGGGCCGTATTTATACCGACTATTCTGTCCAATTATTTTACTGAAACGCGACATAATAGCAAAGATGTTTTTTTATCGCAAATCCATTAAAATAGTACTATTTTTTAAATTCATTAATTGAAAGGTTTTAACTCACTTATTAATGTATTGATTAGCATAATATAAACTCATTATAATACAAATTCAAATTAAAAAAGGTATAAATCATGATGATAATTTTATTCAAGTATCGATCTCATCGTCATCACTACTGTCTTTATTTATAACCAATTTATTTACATTACAAAATGCCTGTAAGTATTTTACTTACCTCTACTTATTTTACATGTTCAATGCAACTGGTCCAGTGTTGATTGACTATTGTAGCGCCTTCACTTTCTATCAACAATGTTCCTTTTCAACTGACCACAAAGTAGCTCTATAGGATTTAGGACGCAGTAATAGGGAGGTAGCCTTAGTACTTCATGACCTGCTTGTTTTGCCAAACAGTCAATGACATACTCTTTTTTGAACGTTTTGGTATATAATATTAGATCATTCTGTTCCAAAAAAAATTTTAGCTCATCTTTCGAAGAACTTGATGTGGGTACTCTTATCCTTACCCTTGAATGATAGGGCGGGTTATCCATAACAATAACGCTATTTTTCTTTAGTTTTGGAAGTAATGTTTTAGAAAATCATTTCTCAAAAAGAGGGCTATCCACATCTTGATGGTAATCCAGAAAACAATTTTTTATATTTTTAGCTCCTTCAACCCAACCGTCAGAATTGCCACAATGTAGAATGCTAATTATTTTTCTTTTATTTAAAGAAAAGTCTACAATGCATTTTCGCTGATTTTGATTAGCCCATGCTTTCTTCACCGTTGCATGTGTGTCGAACCAGGTTCCATGCAGATAACAAATTGGTCTGCAGCATCCCGCATCTCTGTCTTTTGTGAGGGTTTGTATATATTCGTTTTTCCATACAACCAGTCTCTTGCTCTCTATAATAGACTGACGTTTATCGATAGTCTTAAATTTAAATCCGTTTAAATTCCGCCAAACAGCGTTATAGTATTGGACAACGCAAGCTATCATAGTCGACAATTGAAAAAAAATTCCTGGCTCAAAGAATATGAAATTGGAGATTCAAAACTTCATGGCTGCAAATGACATATATTTTGAGGAACATTATACAAAAAAGAATTTTTACAAGTGCTGCAATAATTTTCTTTAAAAAAAACGTATGTTTGTGATACAATTCAGAAGAATTGGGACATACGACTACCTCCCTACTACTGCGTGTTCAATAGAGCTTAGGTATGTGGCACCAACTTAAATCGAGTGTGCGCGGAAAAAATTCTTCTCCAACTTTAAGTGGTAGTGTGGTAGAATTAATTAGGAACTGTATAAATGGCATACCTACCGAAAGTTGAGAAAACTTCAAAAACTTCCTTACATATTGTGTTTTAATATTAATTATCTTAAAATCAAAACTTCCCTCAACTTTTGCGATTGACATATTTTTAGTCATTGCATTAAAAATACATTTTTTAATAAAAGGTGGAAGTTTAGTTCAATCGTATAGTTAAATTAATTGTACTAACCCTTACTTTTTGGAAGTCCATCTTATTAAGAATAATGAAAAACTCTTCGTTTTACCAAAACTTCCAATATTTATTTAAAAAATTGCTTTATTGACTTTAATGAGAGCCGTTTCGCTAGACTTAGCATCGTCAGATTGACATATTGAAGTTACATTTTGTTTGTTTGTAGCTAGGTACCTGATGTTTATTAGGTAGTTATAAGGCTAGACCAAGTATGGAAGTAATAAGACATAACAATATTAAAGCCTAGATGTTATGAGCCCTAAGGGATTATCCTGGATGTACTTCCCTCTAAGATCAGTATAACTGTGCAATGATATAGAAAAACCAGGAAAAAACTTTATCATGCTGATCTTTACAATAACTTAATATATTTGTGTTACAATTACGTCTTATCTATGTATAAAATGAAGACTCAATCAAAGCAAACACTTTAAAAGTGGAGAACTTCCCAGATTCATTTGTTCATTAACAACTTTAAATTGTGGATCTGCTAGATGTCTTTTTATTTCAAGTTCTTCAAGGAAATCTAAATTTTGTTTTTTATTACAAGTGTGTAGTATTTGGATGTCATTGATGTGTAAGAGTGAGGTTGGATGTTCAAGTAGGTGTTTTGCATAATTTGACTTATCTGGTTGTTTTAATCTATATGCTCTTAAATGTTCGTTAAATCTTACTTCAAAATTTCTTTGTGTTTGACCTATATATACAGCATTACACTTTGGACAATTAATTTTGTAAACACCAGATTTTTTTTTTAATTTAGGTAATTTTGTTTTTACATTTAACAATTTTGTACCAATATTATTTTGTGTTTTAAATGATATTAATGCTGATGTTGCCGAAGATATTATTTTTGAAATTTTATTGGAAATAGTTCCACAATATGTAATATTTTTATAACTTTTAATTTCTTTAGTTTGTTTAGGAAATATTAGGTTTAGTGACACTTTCTGTTCTTTCTTATTAATTAATGTATTTATTAAATGAATTGGGTAGCCATTAGATGTAGCTATTTGTTTTATGATATCAATTTCTTTATCAAAGTTAATTTTGTTCATTGGAATTGAAAATGCCCTATGTATCATAGAATTATAAGCTGCTAATTTATGTGTTATAGGATGATTTGAATTATACGGTATGGTTACATCTGTTTGTGTTGGTTTTCTGTATATTGAATAATTTATTAAATTAATTTTCTAGATTTAAAAATTGAAAAAGTTAATAATTTTCTGTATATTGAATAATTTATTCAATTAATTTTCTCAAGAAATTTTGAAGTAAGATTTAACGAACATTTAAGAGCATATAGATTAAAACAACCAGATAAGTCAAATTATGCAAAACACCTACTTTGCTTTGATTGAGTCTTCATTTTATACATAGATAAGACGTAATTGTAACACAAATATATTAAGTTATTGTAAAGATCAGCATGATATAGTTTTTTCCTGGTTTTTCTATATCATTGCACAGTTATACTGATCTTAGAGGGAAGTACATCCAGGATAATCCCTTAGGGCTCATAACATCTAGGCTTTAATATTGTTATGTCTTATTACTTCCATACTTGGTCTAGCCTTATAACTACCTAATAAACATCAGGTACCTAGCTACAAACAAACAAAATGTAACTTCAATATGTCAATCTGACGATGCTAAGTCTAGCGAAACGGCTGTCATTAAAGTTAATAAAGCAATTTTTTAAATAAATATTGGAAGTTTTGGTAAAACGAAGAGTTTTTCATTATTCTTAATCGTATAGTTGTTTATTATTATTACTATTTTAATGATTTTTAACAAAATGAGTACTACTATTATAGTATTTTAACTTAAAATTTAGATGATGTGTTTTGTAGCTTTTGAGAGCCTAATATTAGGTCCTGTTACCTATTCCTACTTCTTGGAATGTTCATAACCCATCAATGTAGAGCAATGCCTTCTACATATAAATATAGGTACTCTAAAGACTCAATGTATCCGTTATTCCTCTAGTCTGTGCGTTTGCTATTATTTAATTTAGTTAGGTCGGGAAAATCATTATATTTAATATTAAAAGTTTCTTTTCTTGTTTCCTCGTATTGAAAAAGAAAATTAATCTTCCTTAAAACCTAGATTTAAATGTGGTTGATACTAAACATCCCAGAGATCGATGACAAATTGGGGTGAAAATAAAAAAGCGACATTATCGTCAGAGGCTATACGCATCTCGATCATCCTGAAAGTAATCCTGGAAGTTTTCTTGTCGTAATTCATTTACTGCTCCTCCTGTTCTTGCCGTTTGCTGCGATCTAGATTTATCCGCAGCAACGGTATCTTTTAATTAAATGAAAATTTCAATGGAATCTTTTTAAGATATAGATATTATGTAGAATAAAAAAAAGATTACACATTTATATTTAAGTATAAATGTTTTTTAAGGAGCCAATGAAATGTTTGTAAGCGTAAGGGAATAATAACAATTGCTGCTTCAAGCTGCATAAAATAAGTTTTATTAATGGGTTAACATTTCACTTAGATAACATGTTAATGAAATTGATTGTGCAAGCAACTTTTTAAATAGTGGAAGTTTTGTTAAAAAAGTTCTATTTTTAATGTTCTTAGTAACATGTTAATATTTCTGCTGTATGTATTCTATTTCTAACTTAGGAATTGTTTATAACCTTAAAAACATAAAAAATTGCTTTTGTTTTGTGAATAAAACATAGTGGAATTATTTGCTTCGGTGCTTCGGTGATTTTAGAAACTGGGAAAAGTTTTGGCGAAAATGGATGGGGTGTGGTTAACATTAATTTAAAACTGCTACAAGTCGGACCACTTGAAATTGATGTTTTTTATCTCCTAAATTATTTGTTGAAAAAACTCGGGTTTTACAACTGAAGTTTTAACTGCTCTCAATTATTTACACACTCAAACTGTTTGTAGTTGTTTCGGTAATTAAGAAATATTTCTATTTTTCTTTTACAGCATTCTTGTAATGTAACAAAGGTGAAAAGCAATGTGGCTAGTGTGTTTAGAATATAGAATAAACAACTCACGTCGTTTTGATATACCCAAGAGTTATTTGTTTTATCTACAAATGTCAAAAAATGACAAGGCTCGAGCATTGGCAAGAATATGCGAAGTGACCCTTTTTTTACCGAAAACCGTTTACACTACCACTACACCAACACACACTTTTATCTACCTGACGCGCGTTTCGATAACCAAGTTATCTTCTTCAGAGACCGAAGGTAAACAATTTCCCTTCGGTCTCTGAAGAAGAAATGCGCGTCAGGCAGATAAAAGTGTGTGTTGGTGTAGTGGTAGTGTAAACGGTTTTCGGTATCAGTTTCGTCAACGGTTCCAGATTCAACATTTTGGACCCTTTTTTTCATTTTTCTTTGTCACTATGACCCCATGCGCGAAGTAGTGTGTGAAATACTTACTTCGCACACTGCATGTAAACTATATGGGATTTTTATATTTTTACCTTTATGTTCCTCAATCAAGCAAAAATTCAAGAAATAATTTATTTATTAATGTAAAACAATAATTATTAAGGCTTTCAAATTGTGAGAAAATTTAACACTACCTAATCTTATTTATTATTTACAATGTTAACATTAATGGTGCAGCCAGTGCAGAAACCAATGAACCGGTTAAGTCAGATTCAGCTCATGATATCCTAGTTTTGTGAGTTGGAAGACTACCCACTGCCGTAGAGGTGACAGCACTTAATCCTGAAATTTCAGTCTAAAATTTTATTTGATATCTAAATTATATTGTGGATAGACTCTTCCACGTATCCTTCGGCCACAGTCGAAGATTTCCAACCTCCATGTCGCTTCAGAACACATATATCGGCCCCCGTATTAGCAAGGAGTGTGGCTGATGTTCTCCGAAAACAATGGCCCGTGTAGGCATTAAGATTTGGTAATTTTAGGACTCTTTCCTATACTCTTTATTCCAACGACTTGGTTAAAACATTTCTTATTTTGATACTTCAAAAACAATCGGCGACTGGTAGTATAACTTGGACGAAGAGCCGCATATTTTCGGTAAATGTCAATATAATCTAAAATTCGTTGTGTATGCGTTTTTGTATCGGGTACTTTAACAATCAAAATGGAATTTTTATCTTCTATGCCATTGACCTTCATTTTAGTGAGTTCTTCACGGCGGTAAGCACTCGAAGTACCCAGTATTAAAACAACCTAAAAGAAAATCAGTAATTTAAAAAACACATAAAACAATCATCAAAAATCTACCTTAACCAACAAATAGGTTTCATCATCTGCCTCTTTTATGAATTCTTCAACTTCCTCTCTAGTCAACACCTTAGATTTTTTAGGATGGTTTCCAACGGTAAATTTCTTGAAATCCACGTTTTCTTTAACATTGAGTCTTGCTTTCAACATAGAATATATTGTCCATAACGTGGAAGACTTCAGCCTCTTAGACTTCTCTGCAAAATATGCCAACTGCACATTTTCAGATCCTTTTCTGGCTTTATTTGCTTCACACCACTCTTTAAATTGCTAATATGCATTTTTATACCAGCGCCTCGATTTCTCCGGTAAGAGATTTGAAATTACTGAATTGACCGCATCTGTCAAGCTAGGTGGGGTACTGCTTACTTCATCGTCGCTCGAAATTTCCATTATTTCACACTTATAAATATCACGCAAATAAGAATTCACTCCAAAATAATGAAAATAATTATCAAAAACTGTCACTTTGAAATAATTGTCAACAAATGCCATTTTATTTTCATAGTTACAGTACCTAATTACTTGATTTGAAAAAACAGTTCAAACCAGTTCAATAATTTTTTTCATATTAAGAGGGGCGTCAAAAATGTGACAGCTGAAAACGGGTGGCAAGCCTGAATTGTACCCAAAATTTCAATCATTTTGTAAACAACAAATCTAAAGAACGCCTTTAAATTACGTATTCAAATTTTAACAGGATATAGCTTAGACCTTTCTCTAGGAGATAAGGTTTTTTAGTTAAGTTTTATATTGTAATAAAAGAGATATTGGTGTCTAAGTGATGGTATGTTTTTTAAAAAGTTTGACAATTTGTGATCACGAATTTTAACGCCAGAAGCTTAACTCCTAAAGAAAGCATAGAGAATGCGACTAGTAAAATATGAAGTTAAAAAAAGATATATTTTTTGAGATTTGTTGCACGCAAAATTTGAACATTGCACTAATCTGTCAATTTAGTTCAACAGTTTTGGTGGCGCTATTTTCAAAGACGTATGTCGATTCTAATTCTCTAAATCCAAACTTCACTTAACATAACCAACCTAACCTTATTTCTCGTTTATAACGTCAAAATAATATATTAATTTTAGTGTTTTGCTTTTAAATATATATTTGGATACATTTTAATTTCAATTGATTGCACAAAGTATGGGGTTGACATTTTTGGAATATAATTAATAGCCATAATTTAATGATACAATTAGTTTTATTAAGATATACCCATAACATTAACAATTATGTTTAGTACTTGCAAGAGTATTGTTGGCCAATTGCTGATAGTCAGCTTATCCCAATTCTTTAGGTATCTCAAAATAAAAAATAAACTATAGGTAAGCTTTATTATAGGGTGTACTTTACTTTGTACTCCATTTTTCATTAAATCATGGATCTGGGTGGTAATTTAGGAATGTCCAATACTCTCTAAAAATTAAATGATATTTATTTATTTAGGCAGTAAATAATTAGCAAGGTACTTACTTGAAGTCATATTGAAGACAGACTAACCTGTTAATGTTTACAAACATTATAGTAACACTTTTGCAATAATCATCAAACATTTTGGAAAAGTATTTATAAATTTTTCCCCACAAAATATATTCTAAAAATTTACATCTACTTCAACACCTTCAAATAATACATCCATCAGAAAGTAAATAAAATAATCTCAAACTAACCTCGTTTAATTTTGCATTGTTGCCAATACATTTCAATCTCAATTTTAAAAAAGGTATAATTATAAATATACTTTCCACTTTATTTCAATTTTTCTTTAGATGTGTGTATATAGAAACCGTAATATGTTTTTATTATAATTAATATATTTATTCTAATAAATACCTTAATTAGTAAGGGTTAGTATTAGTACCAGAGCTGGGTAGTATCCGGATACTTCTGTATACGGATACAATATCCGGATATTTTTTATGTATCCGAAAGCTGTATCCAGAATACTTTTTAAATTTTGTACCCGGTATCCGGATACTGTTTTTGATATTCAGATACTTTTAATATTCAGATACCTAACGTAGGCACAACACTGCCCTTCCTTTAAGCACTTAATCCTGAAATTTCAGTCTAAAATTTTATTTGATATCTAAATTATATTGTGGATAGACTCTTCCACGTATCCTTCGGCCACAGTCGAAGATTTCCAACCTCCATGTCGCTTCAGAACACATATATCGGCCCCCGTATTAGCAAGGAGTGTGGCTGATGTTCTCCGAAAACAATGGCCCGTGTAGGCATTAAGATTTGGTAATTTTAGGACTCTTTCCTATACTCTTTATTCCAACGACTTGGTTAAAACATTTCTTATTTTGATACTTCAAAAACAATCGGCGACTGGTAGTATAACTTGGACGAAGAGCCGCATATTTTCGGTAAATGTCAATATAATCTAAAATTCGTTGTGTATGCGTTTTTGTATCGGGTACTTTAACAATCAAAATGGAATTTTTATCTTCTATGCCATTGACCTTCATTTTAGTGAGTTCTTCACGGCGGTAAGCACTCGAAGTACCCAGTATTAAAACAACCTAAAAGAAAATCAGTAATTTAAAAAACACATAAAACAATCATCAAAAATCTACCTTAACCAACAAATAGGTTTCATCATCTGCCTCTTTTATGAATTCTTCAACTTCCTCTCTAGTCAACACCTTAGATTTCTTAGAATGGTTTCCAACGGTAAATTTCTTGAAATCCACGTTTTCTTTAACATTGAGTCTTGCTTTCAACATAGAATATATTGTCCATAACGTGGAAGACTTCAGCCTCTTAGACTTCTCTGCAAAATATGCCAACTGCACATTTTCAGATCCTTTTCTGGCTTTATTTGCTTCACACCACTCTTTAAATTGCTAATATGCATTTTTATACCAGCGCCTCGATTTCTCCGGTAAGAGATTTGAAATTACTGAATTGACCGCATCTGTCAAGCTAGGTGGGGTACTGCTTACTTCATCGTCGCTCGAAATTTCCATTATTTCACAGTTATAAATATCACGCACGACATTAACGCAAATAAGAATTCACTCCAAAATAATGAAAATAATTATCAAGAACTGTCACTTTGAAATAATTGTCAACAAATGCCATTTTATTTTCATAGTTACAGTACCTAATTACTTGATTTGAAAAAACAGTTCAAACCAGTTCAATAATTTTTTTCATATTAAGAGGGGCGTCAAAAATGTGACAGCTGAAAACGGGTGGCAAGCCTGAATTGTACCCAAAATTTCAATCATTTTGTAAACAACAAATCTAAAGAACGCCTTTAAATTACGTATTCAAATTTTAACAGGATATAGCTTAGACCTTTCTCTAGGAGATAAGGTTTTTTAGTTAAGTTTTATATTGTAATAAAAGAGATATTGGTGTCTAAGTGATGGTATGTTTTTAAAAAGTTTGACAATTTGTGATCACGAATTTTAACGCCAGAAGCTTAACTCCTAAAGAAAGCATAGAGAATGCGACTAGTAAAATATGAAGTTAAAAAAAGATATATTTTTTGAGATTTGTTGCACGCAAAATTTGAACATTGCACTAATCTGTCAATTTAGTTCAACAGTTTTGGTGGCGCTATTTTCAAAGACGTATGTCGATTCTAATTCTCCAAATCCAAACTTCACTTAACATAACCAACCTAACCTTATTTCTCGTTTATAACGTCAAAATAATATATTAATTTTAGTGTTTTGCTTTTAAATATATATTTGGATACATTTTAATTTCAATTGATTGCACAAAGTATGGGGTTGACATTTTTGGAATATAATTAATAGCCATAATTTAATGATACAATTAGTTTTATTAAGATATACCCATAACATTAACAATTATGTTTAGTACTTGCAAGAGTATTGTTGGCCAATTGCTGATAGTCAGCTTATCCCAATTCTTTAGGTATCTCAAAATAAAAATAAACTATAGGTAAGCTTTATTATAGGGTGTACTTTACTTTGTACTCCATTTTTCATTAAATCATGGATCTGGGTGGTAATTTAGGAATGTCCAATACTCTCTAAAAATTAAATGATATTTATTTATTTAGGCAGTAAATAATTAGCAAGGTACTTACTTGAAGTCATATTGAAGACAGACTAACCTGTTAATGTTTACAAACATTATAGTAACACTTTTGCAATAATCATCAAACATTTTGGAAAAGTATTTATAAATTTTTCCCCACAAAATATATTCTAAAAATTTACATCTACTTCAACACCTTCAAATAATACATCCATCAGAAAGTAAATAAAATAATCTCAAACTAACCTCGTTTAATTTTGCATTGTTGCCAATACATTTCAATCTCAATTTTAAAAAAGGTATAATTATAAATATACTTTCCACTTTATTTCAATTTTTCTTTAGATGTGTGTATATAGAAACCGTAATATGTTTTTATTATAATTAATATATTTATTCTAATAAATACCTTAATTAGTAAGGGTTAGTATTAGTACCAGAGCTGGGTAGTATCCGGATACTTCTGTATACGGATACAATATCCGGATATTTTTTATGTATCCGAAAGCTGTATCCAGAATACTTTTTAAATTTTGTACCCGGTATCCGGATACTGTTTTTGATATTCAGATACTTTTAATATTCAGATACCTAACGTAGGCACAACACTGCCCTTCCTTTAATGCAGATGTGTCTAACATGTTAAATCCCATTTTTCGTACTGGTTACCGTTATAATATATTATTATTCTTTTGACTGTTAACGTCCTTCTGAAAAGTGTAGTTCTTTTTCACGGGTATGAGGACAGGCATATAAAGAAACCAATTAAATTTTGGCCGACGTTTCATCGATTTATTTCGACATCTTCACAAGTTTTTGCCCTGAAGATGTCGAAATAAATCGACGAAACGTCGGCCAAAATTTAATTGGTTTCTTTATATGCCTGTCCTCATACCCGTGAAAAAGAACTACACACATATATTATTATATTCTAATGGAGCTTTGTTTTTACCTATAAATCAGTTATAAAGTTTCATAAGTACGTTATTTATTTTTTATATTTTCTATATCTCTCTTTTCAACAACCCTGTACCTTGTACCCTGTATTTATAATTATTAGAAGAAATTTTTTTTCGGATTATAATAAAGGACATCCTAATATATTTTTATTTTAGTGTACCTACAAGTACAAATGTACACCCCCTAAAAAATTTGAAAACTCGGCTGGTCCGACGCTGGCCAAATTCAATATCAAAAGCTCAGGCAGTGACACGAAAAAGTTTTTCGTTGGCTCATCATTAAATGTATTTTTATTATTATATATTACATTAAAAATACATGCACATCACATAGTTTTAATACTAATAATTTAGGTATGTCCTTTTTAAAAAAAGTATCCTAGGAAGTATCCGGATACTTGTATCCGAATATATTTTTAAATGAAAGTACCTATTCGAAATTTTAAAAAAAGTATCCGGATACTTTTTTTCAATATCCGACCCAACTCTGGTTAGTACAATAAATTTAATAAATTAATTATTTATTAGGAATGCCGAAATCTTTTTTTATTTTAATTTTTTTATATATCGATATTTTAAATCCTAAAAACAATTAATTTGTTACGCCTATGACACAATAATATCACAACAAACTTCCAAAATATATCCAAATAGGATATTTATTAATAAAAATATACAGGTATTTTTCATCTGTTTATGGTCTCAAGGTCAAATGTATGTGTGTGTCGTGAAAATATTCAAAGATTTACGAAGCAAAATTCATATTTTCATCTCTGTCTAAGATAAAGAAAGTCAACAAGCTCTAAAAATATTCAATTTATAATAAAAATACTAATTTGAAACCACTATCGCCATCTACTCTTCATTCTTGTAATTTAAAAATAACCAGATTTTTCACTAAATTCAGGCAGTCTTACCAAATTAGAAACGCCCCTCTTAAGCTAAGCGTTTGTAGAAAAAATTTTGTTTGCATCTCATGCGCGAAATACTTTGGTGATCTCGACTATTTTTTTTAAGTCGGCTGCGCCCTGTTAAAAAAAATCAGTTCTCGATCACCAAAGTGGCATTTCGCGCACTAGATACAAAAATAACTTTTGTGTACAGTGAGTTGACCAAATTAATTTTCTCAAAAAGAGAAAATTCCAAGAGAATGATAATTCTCGTTGCATAACTCCAATTGCAATTCAAATTACATAAACACAGCTATATAAAAACTTACTTTCATTAAGTAAGTACTCCATAATTTATAATAAGCTCACTTTGGTTAATATAACTAATCCCAGAGCTGGTGAAACTGAAATTTGTATAGTGATGATTCATAGCGTGATAAATGGGGCAACCATCACCAGACAAGCTTCAGCCATGCACGTTATTAACCGCCATATTTTGGAAAATGTACATGCATATAAAAAATTGTTGTAGGCTTAAAATTTTTGTGAGATTTTCCTCGTCCATAGTAGAATTTGAAAAAAAATAGACAGGCGTTTTAATCAGCACAAGTACCTGACAGATATAAATTAAAAGGTAAAGTATAAATAGATAAAAATAAATTTTACTCTTTACAGTTAAATTCTTTCTATGCATCTTATACGATATTTTCAGTAAGCTGGTATAACGCTAGCAAAAGTCCTCGATAGGTAAAGATACTACGACAGTGTGAGTAAAAGCCATAGCATGGACTACTGACACCATTGATAAAAATTAGATTATATTTCACATATCAAAATAAAATGTACGAGTACTAAAATTAATTTTAATCTTTAGTATTGAGTCATTATGATTTTCTTCATCATCATATGTTTCTTCATTACTGATTTGATCATCTGAAAGAAAATAAAGTTTTAAAACATTAATGATCACAGTCTTGGATCTGGCATTCAATTATAGAAAATTCCATATAGTTTTTTATGAAATAACATAGTTGTTACCTTCAATTTATTCTTCAGTTTCATCTTATTCAGTTACAGTAGCATCAGTCGGCTGTTGCCGTAATACTTCGTAGATAGAAGAAAGAATTGTATCCCCAATCAAACAAATTAAAATCATAATTTTTATCGATGGAATTCCTTCCATTATTTTCAGGCTTAAAGTTCATTTGTTTGAAGTTGGCAGTACAGTGAATTCATTATAAATGCAAATCCTTTAAAGTCCAAGCAAGGATGGTTCATGAAAATAACTAAAAGTAGTATACATTTCTATTGAAACATAGTCATAGTTGTTACTTTTCCAAAGAGTCCACCATGTAATTAGGGATTTACTAACCCAAAAACAATAGAAACCCTAGATAATATTGTTATATATAAGTTTTTTTAAAACAATTCAAATTAAAACAAAAATTAAAAGTAAAATAAAAATATGCTACATATTAAAAAGTAAGAATTAAATATAAATTAATGCAAAAAGCACTTACTCCTTTAATTGTCGGCTTCCATTTCGTCGTATTTATCAGACAATGAGTCAGATTCGTTGCCTGGTCCGATAGCAATTACAATGTTCGAACATTTCTTCAATATTGATATCAACAATCCACAATCGTTCTTCTTTCTTTACATGGTTTATGGAAATTGCTCCAATTTTCCCGTGTTACGTTTCCAAAAGAATTTAACAAAAGTTGTCTAACCTCATTACAAATTGTATTGTTTCTTGCCACCTCACCTTTTACCTGTGCCCATATTAATTCTTTAGGGTTAAATTGACAGTGATAAGGTGTCAAACGTAATACAGTTATTCCTTTTTTCTTCGCCGTTTCGTCAATTACATATCTTTTATATTGTAATTTGTGGTGCTTTGCAATTTGCAGTAATTCCGTTTTCAGCATGGTGTCTTAAAAAGAAATATTCCAGCTTTGGAGCCATTCTTTAATATTTCCCTTTTTCCATGACGTTTTTGGTAACTTTTCTACCAGTTTTGAATGATAACTAGCGTTATCTAAGACTCGAACTTGACGCCATTTTTACTACCAAAAATGTTCTTGGAGTAAAATAATAAAAATATAGATCACAATATATACCACCAACATTAACTAGTACCTATATTCCCATGTATTAGGATATAAACAAATCCTCAATTTATAGACTAATAACGTACCTGTTTTGGCATTTATACACATAGGGTTATCTTAATCCCTTAACACCTAACGACCACAGTTATTCTCGCTAAAATCGAAACACAAAATATTCTAAATATCGTATTATGACTACTTATCCCTTAATTTAGGATTAAAATATGGTGGGTATACTGCAAAAAGTGACCAAGTCACATTTTCTTGAATTCGACTTATTGTTATAAAGTGACTTCAAAAGATCATATCTTTATCAAGAAAAATTGATAAATAAAATTTTAATACATGATATGTATTAATATGTTTTAAAATTTGACTTGGTCAATTGGTCAAGATATTATCTTTGAAGTTACTTGATAACAATAAGTCGCATTCAAGAAAATGTGACTTGGTCACTTTTTGCAGTATACCCTCGGAGAAATTTCTTAATATCGATATAAATAAGTACATGCGCTACTGATTTAGGGTCTTGTTTTCATTTTACGATTTAATGAGTTTTCTTAGCTGCCAACTCCAACAAATGAACTATAAAAATCGTTGGCACTTTTAAGTGACTATCTTACCAGATATTTAAAATATATTGTTCTAAACTTTTTACCTCGATCGCTGAACATCTTGGTCAGACATTACAAACGCATTACCTGAAAGCCAGATAGGTTTCAGAAAATCCCGTGGATGCATAGACAATGTTTTTACTTTAACCTCAATTATTCAGCTGCCACTTCGACTTAACACACATCGCACACCGGCAAGAAAAGTGTCACAATACAAAAATACCTATTTCGAGAAATTGCTACTTTTATAGTTTTTTGTTCAGACAAACGTCAATAATTTAAAAACTATAATAGTCAGATTAGTGAAATTTTGCGTGTAAATAGGTTATTTATATGTTTATTATAAAACATAAAATTCAACAGCAAAATTGTTTTTTTTTTTCAAACTAACTTTTAAGAAAATTTTGATTAGATGTATATTATGACTCTTTTTTCGATTGAAACGTCTGTAATTTTTTTAAATAATACACCATTACTTGTATTACAAAAGTATTTAATATCAATCAAAAATAAAGGAAACGTAAACAAATTATAAAATTCTTATCAAAATATAATAAAATTTATGGTACTAACCCTTACTGTGTGAAAATTCATGTTATTCAGAACAATAAACAACTAAAAGGTTGTATTAACTTTCACTATTTATTCTATAAATTGCAATTACAGCTGTTTCGCTATAACTAGCATCGTCAGTTATAGCGAAACAGCTGTAATTGCAATTTATAGAATAAATAGTGAAAGTTAATACAACCTTTTAGTTGTTTATTGTTCTGAACAAAATATAATAAACAAACAAAAAACTCGTAATGTAAATTACTAGCTTTGACTTATTATCAATTACACTGGTCCATCGTAATTTACCACACTACTTTCAATAAACTTAAATACAGAAGATCCAATTTCATCAGCTCCGCGGTTTGCTTCACCTTCATACCAATAGAAACAATCGTTTTTATCGTCACCGATATGAGACACTGTAAAATTGAAGGTATTGAGTTTTGATTTATAATAAAAAATAGAGGTATTGCCTTGTGGAAGTTGCAGGACTGCTTGCAAATCATAAATTGCAATAATTTTATTTGGACCTGAGCTTTTTTTTATCAGCGTCTTTTTCAAGTCGAGAAAGATCCTTTTCTTCCATGTGTTTAAGACACTGGATTTCTATATCTTTCTTTGTATCACCCAGAGCATTCTCATAACGTACACAAAGTTCACACCTGTCTTTTTTCGGCTTGAAAAAGCTGCTATTAAATTCACCATTAAATATTCTTGAGTACAATGTTTCATTGGCAATGGGCACGTTATTAGATTCACAGAAGATTTAATAATCTCTATAGACATCACAGTGACTTTCCCTTGATGAATTTTTTCTTATGCAGTGAGATTCCATTCGTGGTATTGGACTCAAGATTTGCTCAGGAACGTTATTGTGAAGTATGTTACTTTCTTGATTATATAGTTGCAGAGAGGGTAATTCAGCATAATTAGAACCACAGCGGGTATTAGGTGAGCTAGGTTTGGAAACGGCATTTTTGCTGCCGACACTGCTGCTGTTTCTGCTACTACTATTCGAGGAGGAAGTCGATGAAGAAGAATCAGAAGACATGGACCTATTGCGCTGTGGAATATTCTTAGACGTAGAAGAAGTCACAACCAAATTTTCTGATGCACCAGTATATTTGCGCAAAGTTGGGTTTGAAGCTCCTGTTCCGACAAAATAAGTGAACTCCGTTTAACCGTTACACCTTTCGTTAGTCAGTTGTACTATCAATGCTGCTCGACTATTTTTATTCATGTTGAACCTATTTATTTTAAAAGAAAATGTCATAATATAAATTTAATTAGAATAATATTTAAATACATAAACAAAGTACAATATAGTCATAATATTGTTTTAGTTCAATTTTATACAAAAAAAAGACCGAACACAACATATAATTCATGACTATTAAAATATTTTGGAAAAAAAAGACATTACATGTATTGCGTCTTTATAATATTCCATAATACACGAATATAGATCAAAAATAGTCGAAAAAAGAGAGCCTTTACAGGTTATGTCTGTTTTTTTATATGACGTGGCTATATCTACAAAGCTTTTTCGTCAACAAAACAGTCATAACATAGATTGTGTCGCCTTTTTTGTGAAAAAACTAATTCTTTAACGTAAAACTTACCGATAAAAAGTCACATCACACAATAAAACACTTTTCTGGCGGCACAATACAAACCTACCCCGTACTAACACAAATGTGACACTGTTCACGCCGGTGATCAGAGCGAAATGGCTCTGTAAAAAAGAGTACTTAGTACCATCTAGCGGTAACCATGTGCCACATAATAATGACGTTAATTCAGCCAAACAAATGAAGTGCGCGCTATTTAATGCTGTGTTTATGTCATTTTGTACACAATGTGTGTTATGACTCTTTTCTTGCCTGGGTGCGACATCAAGATCAAACTTTAAAGCACGTTTTGTTTTATTTTCCTATACTATCCCCAGTAAGACCTAAAGTAGATTTCCTTGAAAGCTATACGATTTTGTCTAATTGTCATGCATGCAAATGAGTATTTTTTGTTAGTTCATTTAAAGCTCGCTCAAACTAAGATCTTTTTTGTAAATGAATAATTTGTTCTTTTTATTTACCAAGTCGCTAACTCTGTTGTAATTTACTTTTTATTGTTTTTTTATATTATATTCTCTAAATATTTTTATTTATTTTATATTCATTGTAGGTATTTAATTTAAGCTCGGTACGTGGTTGGGCTTCTTCTCACAATAAAACTAATTATTACTATTATATTTATATAATGCTCGCAATAATTGTTGTTGGCCGTTACATGGCGGTAAATTTGAGGAATCATAGTAGGGTATATAATTTAAAATTTAAAAATATATTATTTAGATAGCTAAGGCAAAAAAAATCGGTATGTGTTAATTTTAGTTCATAAAATAATAAAATCCTTTTATAACTTCAATTCAAAGATTTCAGTCTTCTTTATCACTATGAACTATATAGTAACCGACATGTTGACAGCTTATTTTACTTGCTTTTTATAACCCCAAAATATGAACTTTATTCAAAAAATGTATACTTTTTCATGGTAGTTATGGTGAAAGATATTTTAGATGGGTAATGCATATAGGTACTTACATCAAAATGATCTTTACAAAAGTACAAACGGGTTATGTTATGTAATAAGTACTACTACTTACTATGTGAAAGTCCATCTTATTAAGAACAGTAAACAACTAAACGGTTGAACTATTTATTCGCGAAATACGTTTTTAAATGCAATGACAGCTATTTCGCTAAAACCTAACATCGTCAGATTGACATATTGAAGTTACATTTTGTTTGTTTGGAGCTAAGTACCTGATGTTGGTCTAGCCATAATACTACTTGATTAAAAAAAGAAAATTATTTCTTTTTTTAATTATTGTTAATCAAAATCTTTAATTTATTACTTGTTTAAATTCGTTTATGATAATATTTCATTCATCGAAAATGCACAAAATACCAATTCTAAAGATGGTTATGGTGCTTGCTTGTTTTATGAAAAATTTCCTTACCACTTGTTTCCCAAGGGACAATTAGTTAAATGGAAAAACAGTTTCGCAAGCTTGGTCCTGTCAAGCAAATAAAAATAGTATCTTTAAACGGAATAAGTAATAATGCCCAAATGGATATTATGCTGGGGTATTCGAAAAACCTACTTAAAAATTAGTTCAATGATTATTCGAATATTTAAAATAATCAAATATATCCCTTTTAGAATAATATTAAACCGGAAATTTACTGCATTTTAGTGAACATGGTAATAAAATTAGATGAATATTCAAAGGTAATAAGGAAGAACTATAATCTCAAAAATATTTGAAAAAATTATACAGAAAAGACTAAATTCGTTTCTATACTCCGGGTCACAGTTATTATGCAGTGTGGCCGGCATAGGCCAATGTAAATCTTATGGGCGAATATTCAACACTGTTGCCGCTTTGGTTAAATTTAATGGTAAAATTTATCTAAAAGCATAATTATAAATATTCTTAATTACTCACTAAACGATTTTCAAATGAATAATTTAGTCAACATTTAAATCATAATAGTAACACAATGGCAAGTTATATTCCCGCGCCAGTTGGAACCAAATTCGAAGAACATGTCGATATGGCAACGCCGACGTCCATAAACGTAATGCTGCATAATAACTGTGAACCAGACTATAGACAAGCATAAATTGCTATCATCATCGCAATTTGGATTTAGACAGAGGAAGTCAACTCAAGACGCTATTAATTTAATAACAGAAAAAATCTATAACAGCCTTGATAAAGTAATGCCTTCAATTAGATTGTTTGTAGACTTAGCTAAAGCCTTCGACACGGTCGATCATTGTATTCCCCTGGATACTCTTAACGATATAGGTATAAGAGGGATTCCTCACGAATTATTCAAAAGCTATCTAACCGATAGAAAGCAAAAGGTTAAAATTGGCAACACTACAAGCCAAGAACAAACCATCACGTGTGGAGTACCCCAGGGAACAGTGTTGGGGCCTATATTGTTTAATATTTATTTGAACAACCTCTTCCTGCTAGAAACAAAATGTAAGATTATTAGTTTTGCTGACCACACAGTATTATTTTCTGAAAGCAATAACTGGTATGATCTAAAAATACAACTTGAAAATGACCTTAAAAAAATTAAATCATGGTTTGATCATAGACTACTGTCTATAAACTTTAAAAAAACTTTTTATATACCCTTTAGCTCCTACAGCAATGCTCTTCCTAATTACACACTTGAAATTGACAACCAATTTAGTATTTTACCTACCAATAAAGTAAAATATCTAGGGATCATATTGGACGAGAATTTGAGGTGACGCATAACTATTCTACTCGTAACAAAAATAAGTTTGTTCACCCTTTAATGTGGGTGTGGTGGGTAGGCACCCCCTTGGGGATGAGTCCAACACTGTATGGGTCCTCGACTGGATCCATTCGAACATAATTTTCCCATCTCAGTCCAAAAGGCTTGGCTTAAATAAACTTGTCAGTTTTGTTAAAAACATATTTGTAACATTTTTTTAAATCAGCTTTTTGTGACCTTAACCTATTGAGAAAAATGTAAGTGTAACCGTGTACCTACTACTACTATTCTAATTTTTGTATTAATTGCCAAATTGTCCTATAAATTTGTACCTGTGGGAAAATAAAGCGTCTATTATTAGTATTACGCCTGAAAATATGCAGTACTAAATTCTAGAACTGTATTGTACGAAAATACAAAAATATTCTAAAACAAACCAAAAAAATGGCAGGATATTGAATTATGGTAATTACTTCTAGTCTTCTTTTCACTACTAATAACGTTAATCGTTAACCTCTGCAAAAATACCAACTTAATTAAATTTAATCCGCAGAGTTTAAGCAATTTTCGGATGTGGAAAATATTTTCGCGTTAAAATCTATTTTAACTTTTTGCCTGGTAATTTTGAAGCTTAGTTTTTTTGCATCAAAGATGTAGATTTTAATTAAAAAGTTACTTATTGAGTACATCTTACACAAGTAAATAGCAGTGGTTTTAATAAATAAAAAATTAAGTTTTAGTAAGTGAATATTTATAGACAGATTTTATTTTTTTTTTAGTATATTTAAAACTAGAAACAAATGAAGGTAAATTGAGATCAATCTGTTAGTAATAATGTCACTAAATAATTACTTATATTTATTATACAAGATGATAAAGCTGTACTTTATCTTCGAGAACGTTTTTTAGCGTCGAGACGCTAATTATACTCGAGAAGATAATGTGATTTTATCGTCGTGTGCAATACAACATTTTTTTCTATAGCAAGACTTCAAGTTCAGGTGAAAAATAGAATTTTAAAGAAAATTGTAATTTTGGACACAAAAATCGCAATTGTCAGGGATATGAATTACTCTATGTTAAGTTTTGCCTCGAATCAAATATTTAAGCAAACGAGTAGCAAAAGTTGTGATGCTCCAAAATAGATATTTCTAATAATGTTAGTTGTAAAATTTCAGTTGTTTTTTATTCTTAATGTGTTTGAATTTGTAAATTTTATTGAATAAAAAAAGTTAAAACATTTTATCTAAGCTTGCTGTTAAAGTGATACTTCTACTCAAAAAGTAACTCAAAACTGTCTATTATAGTCGAGCATGCAAATTGCTAGCTGAGGCGCAGCCGAGGCTAGCAAGCAGGCGAGACAATAGACAGTTTTCGCCGAGGTGCATATTACATTTTTTCGTCGTCCCCTACGCTTTTATGAAAGTAAGAACTCACCTATTTGCTACCCCCGGCTACGTCCCACTCTCCCAACTGCAGACTCGATCATAATTCAAATAAAATTATAAAAAATGTATTCTGATTTGAAGTGTAACAACTCTCTATTTAAATCATATTACTACAAAATTATTCAATCGCCGCTCTCGAACAGTGCCGTACCATAGCAACCGCAGCGGACGAAAAGTGTTTGCGGACGAAAAGTGTAAGTGTTTGCGGACGAAAAGTGTTTGCGGACGAAAAGTACTTGCCTCCAATAATAGTCGATTTTTCGTCCGGAAATCAGTACGTAAAATGTAACTTTTCGTAGAGGTCGACGAAAAAATTAATTTAAGCTCAGAGTAGATAATAAGTAAACATAGAGGTGACACAACAACACAATAACATACAGTTTGTAGTCAGTAGCAATAAACCTATAATTGAAAGAGATGGAAAATAAAATTGACATCTAGAGGTGTAGGTAAACACAGCCGTACGGTGGCGTGTAATTGGTTAGATTATCACCGTAATATATAAATATTAGTTAAATAATTTACACACACATTAAAAAATAATTCTTTTAATTAAATAAAAAAACAAACAAAAAGAAAACTATTTAAAAGAAACTTTCCACTTTTAGCTCCTAGCTTATATATATAATAAGTATTTAATTATTAATTTGATTTTCTGATTTGTAATAAATTTTAATTCAAATTGCTTATTCTACGCCAATGAAGTGAATACCGGTGATAGGTTAGATTATCATTTTGCGAAGTACCACAAATTATACACGCTTTTCGGGTTTTCACCATTTTCAATATTGAAAATAAATAAAAACACTTAATAAAGTTCACTAAAATACACAAAAATACTGAAAAAATCGAACAAAGCGCTGATCACATCTAGACAATAACAAACAAAGGCACTGATGCCAAATTTTCGGTGTGGGTATTTGATACAATTGGTGCAGAGCTTTTTTATTAGTATTATCGAAAGGTAAGAAAGTTAATATTAAAATGTATTAAAGAATATTTTCTCTGACTAAAAGTCTCCTCTTAAAAGTAAAATAAAATTGTTGTAAAGTATAATATTACGTTTTTGTTTCCTACTTTGTACTTACAAAACACAACGTCTGCTGATAAACAAATCTGTCTCGACGACAAGTAGTAGGGAATATGCCTACTCTATGGTTACTTATTATTTTGAGAATTTAAGCTATTTTATTTAGGCTAACTTACTATCTTACATCTGAGTAATGTTATTCAATATTTGAGGTTATACAATCAGGTGTACTGCAGAAAAAATATTAAAAAATAATTATTGTTTTTAAGCCAATTAACATTAATTACTCGTCAGTTAAAGTTACTATTTAATGTTAAATCAGTAAGTAATATTTGGACTAGATCAAGTATTTAACTAAGACACAGCAATATTAAAGCCTAGACATTTTTAACACGTCTTGAAGTATGCTGGGGTATTGATTCCGAGTCGGGGGTAACGGCCAGCTTTGAGGTGGGTTTGGTTGGTAAGCATCCTCTCGGGGATGAGTCCAACACTGTTGGGTTCTGGTTAAAACCCCATCGAACATGAGTTTCCCATCTCAGCCCGAAAAAAAAGTACAACACCTGACTACTAAATCCAAGAACATTTATTATAATTTCCTTTCAACACTCCGCTAAACCATTCCCCAAAGATTTATTTGCAATTGTTATAAAAGATATGTGTCTATTATAAGCTGATTAAGACTGAATCATGGGCGATTTCCTTCCCATCTACATAAAATTGGAATTCTCGAGTCTGCTCTTATTGCGACCAAGAATCTTATGCTGACATAAACCATATATTTTTGGAATATAATAGAAACTCAAAACGGATCAAGGAATTAAGAACAGTACACAACTAAACGGTTAAATGAAACTTCCACTATTTATTCGTAAAATACGTTTTAAATTCGATTACGCTAAAAACAAGAATAATCAGATTGACATATTGAAGTTACATTTTGTTTGTTTGAAGCTAGGTACCTGATGTTGATTAAGTAGTTAAGGCTAGACCAAGTATGGAAGTAATAAGACAACAATATTAAAGCCTAGATGTTATTAGTTCTTAGGGATTATTCTGGATGTATTTTCCTCTAAGATCAGTATAACTGTGCGATGATATAGAAAAACCAGGAAAAAACTATATCATGCTAATTTTATTAAAGAAATTGAGATTATATAACAAATAGCTACTTCTAATGGCCATCCATTACATTTGATAAATAAATTAATGAATAAGAAAGAACAGAAAATGACAGTACATCTAATATTCCTTTAATAAACTAAAGAAATTAAAAGTTATAAAAGTATTACATATTGTTGAAATATTTCTAACAAAACTTCATAAATAATATCTTCGTCAACATCTGCATTAATTTCTTTAAAATAACACAATAATGTATGTAGGTCAAACACAAAGAAATTTTGTATTAAGATTCAATGAACACTTAAGAGCATATCAGTAGCATAGAGGTAAACTGTCGTATCTCCAGTTTAGAATGTTTTGAGAAATTAGAAAAAAAAATAAAGAACTACATATTAATAACAGATACTGTCAGAACAGAATTTTGAACTCTGTTTAAATAGGATCTGCTTGATTAAGCGACGTTACTTAACTTTTTGTATCTCATACCTGTACTTTGATTTAGTGGACTTGCGACTATTTACCTCAACAATAAGCAATAGGTAAAAAGGAGTTACTGCTTGTTATTATTTGTGAAAAATATTCTTATTTTTAACTCTAATATTATTAAAATGCCATAATTAATATTAATTAAGTGATTTAGTCATCGTCATCACTCTCGTCCTTTGAATCTATGGGAATATTTTAGCAGTGATGAAAAGTTTTTGGAACCCACTGGAGAACTGCTATAGAATATCATGAGTAACGTCAGATGCGCAAATCGGATGAGTTTTGAACCGCTAGATATCATACCTTGTATATTTGTATCATGCATGCGCACTACTGCTTGAGGAGATACTATTGTTTACCTAAGCGAATACCGGAGTTACTACAGTTTCTTATGCGCATATCTGCTTACAATCATTTACTACAAGAAAAAGAATAGTTTTATGTGGGGTATAATTAAGTTAGCCTAAATTTGACCAATTGTGGAGATACAACAGTTTACCTCTATGCTACTGATATAGATTGCAACAACCAGATATGTCAAACTATGTAAAACACGTTCTTGAGCATCCACACTCACTCATACACACCAATAACCTTCAAATACTACACATTTGTAATAAAAACCAAATTTAGATTTTGTGGAAGAACTTGAAATCAAAAGACATCATCAATTTAAAGTAGTGAATGAACAAATAAATCTTGGAAGTTCTCCACTATTAAATTGTTTACTTTGATTGAGTCATCATTTTATACATAGATAAGACGTAATTGTAACAGAAATACAGGGTGTTTCTTAAGTAATCTAAAATATTATATGGGGCGCTTCGTTACTCAATTTTAAGACGAAAAGTTCATATAAACATGTGTGATAGGTGTTGTCGTTTATGAGATACAGGGTGTTGTACGTGAAATTAATTTTTCTTGGTGACGCTACTGATTTATATTTTTTTATTATTTTATTACAAGCAACATGTGTTAAACATAATGAAAAAATAATATATTTCAGAGCAAATGTTCAAAATGTCCACCTCCAGCTAAAATGCAAGAATCCGCTCGATGTCTAATGGATTGTCGAATACGTTCAAAGATACCAGGATTGTTACGACTAACATTACAGCCGCCTATGATACGATTTTGAAGATCTTGTACTTTTAATATCAGTGTTGTGTAAACAAGCGATTTCAAATATCCCCACACACAAGAATCCAGAGGATTGTGTCCAGGTGATCTAGGGGGCCACGGGTGTGGAGATCCTCGTCCGATCCAATGGCCTGGAAAAACATTATTTAAAAACTCGCGTACAATCACTGAAAAATGTGGAAAAGCTCCGTCATGCATGAACCACATGCGCCTTCTAATAATAATAGGTACATCTTCCAAAAGAAGTGGAAGTTCATTTTCTAGAAAATGTTGGTATGTCTCACCGGTTAACCGTACAGGAAGGAAAAATGGTCCAATTAAATAATCATCGATGATGCCAAGCCAAACATTGACCGAAAATGTTTGTTGAAATCGTTTTACACTTATGGTATGTGAATTTACATCTGCCCATATGTGGTCATTATGAAAATTCATAATCCCATGTCTAGAAAAGTTGGCTTCATCCGTAAATTGAATATTGGCCACAAAATTCGGATTGTTCGCGATTTCACGTAAAATCCATTGACAATACTGTATGCGTAATGGATAGTCAGTAGGTAACAAATGTTGAACACGTTGAACGTGATATGGACACAATAAATTATCTTTTAGAATATTCCAAACAGTTTTGTTACTAACATTTACTTCATCTGCAACTTTTCTTGTACTCGTTTCTGGATGTTGGTCAATAATTTGAAGAATCTGGTTTTCCAATTGGGGATTTCTCACAGTTCTGGGTCGTCCAATAATATTCTTCGATTTAGCAAAAGTTCCAGTTTCTTGTAAACGAATATGTAACTTAGTAAACGTATCTGAACATGGTAAACGATTATTTGGATAACGCTGGGCATACGTACGTCTAGCTTCTAAGGCATTACCATTCGCTAATCCGTACAAAAAATGCATATTAGCCATTTCAACATTAGTAAACACTGGCATAGTTATTAACTAAACACAGAGTCAATCAAATAAAAATGTACGATTTTTGCGTTGGTTTTCAAATTTGACACTTGTCAACATTATTTCAAAGGCCACTCAGAATAAGCATGTTTTTGCGTATTACTTCTAAAAACCAGTAGCGTCACCGGGAAAAATTAATTTCACGTACAATCAGAACTGACTTATTACAATAAATTCAACACCCTGTATCTCATAAACGACAACACCTATCACACATGTTTATATGAACTTTTCGTCTTAAAATTGAGTAACGAAGCGCCCCATATAATATTTTAGATTACTTAAGAAACACCCTGTATATTAAGTTATTATAAAGATCAGCATTATATAGTTTTTTTTGCTTTTTATAATCATTGTACAGTTATACTAATCTTATAGGGAAATACATCCAGGATAATTTCTCAGGGCTAATAAGATCTAGGCTTTAATATTGTTATTACTTCCATACTTGGTCTAGCCTTAACTACTCAATCAACATCAGGTACCTAGCAACAAACAAACAAAATGTAACTTCAATATGTCAATCTGACGATGCTAGTTTTTAGCGAAACCGCTGTAATTGAGTTTAAAACGTATTTTACTAATAAATAGTGAAAGTTTAATTCAACCCTTTAGTTGTTTACTGTTCTTAATAAGATGGACTTTCACGTAGTAAGCGTTAGTACAATAAATTTCATTAGATCGAGGAATTATATATGTAATTATCAGACATATTAATAAATTTTCCATATAATGTCTCATATCTACTAGCTCTACAATGTAACCTTGTGTTTTGCGTGCTACCAGATTCAAGGAAATAATAACCACGTAATAAAAAAAATAAAAATGTTTATTCCTATAAAATGTATGTACAAAGAAAAAAAAGAAAATATGAACTTCTACGTCCGATCGGCGTCCGTCGCCCGGTTGCGATCCTCCCCAGGAGCGCTCGCTTCGGTCGCCTGGCCCTGTATAAACAAACAAACAAAAATAAGAAACGTAAATCCCAAAAATAAACACTTTGGCAAAATAAAAATGAAATTGAATGGAACTCGATCGAGGTCAACTCCCCCGATCGACGGGCTAGCGGTCGGTCCTTAACAACGCCTTGCGAATCAGCACTTCGCTCGGCGAGTGTTTTCAGGATCCGGCCACGGGGAAGTCGCCGAAGTCAACTCCTTCGACGACGAGAGGTTGCCACCAAGATCAACACTCTTGATCGCGGGAAACGGCGTCGAAGTCAACACCTTCGACGGCGAGAGGTTGCCACCAAGATCAACACTCTGGGTTGCGGGAAACGGGGACGTCGTCGAAGTCAACACCTTCGACGGGGTAAAGGGCACAACCGAGATTAGCACTCTCGGTCGCAGGAAGGCAGAAGGTCGGTCAACACCCGAGCTTCTAGGAGAGTTGGTTCCAGGTCAGCTCCCCAGACAACTCTCCTTGATTTGTGTCGGTTCGTCGCTTTTAAGCCGGAGAGCCCCACCGCTCCCACCAGTCGTACCATCTCTACCGGTCTGCGGTTAGGTGGGATTGAGTGGTAGGGCGACGTCGCTTGATCGATCTGCGCGGATTGTTACAACAAGAAAAACTCATTTACAATATTTTGGTTAAATTGGCTGTCAGGGCCAACATAAAACTTAAATCTCTTACCAACTTAATAATAAAAAAAAATATTATTTATAATAAATCTGTGCCAACCTATTTCTCCCCACACACCCACACCATATTGATAATGTCTAATATAGGCTCTTAATTCCTTACTACAACTATACAACTGCCTAACTACAAAGTAGTACTTACTTTTAAAAAACGTCTTGCATATTTGAAGGTTTTTAATTTGTTCTAACAGCATTCTGTTTAGATTTTTTAAAAATAAGTTTGGAATTTAAAAATGGACGCCGCATTTTCCACGGCATAAAACTTTGTATTGAGTACAAAGTAATTGCTGGCATTTTGCAAGCAAGTTTGATACTCCAAGCTAAGTTAAATTGCTTTTATATACCGAGCAACGAATAAAATCAAACTTTTCTCGTAATTTCTTATTCAGGTACAGATTACGTCTCAATTATGTATTCTGCGTGACATTAAATTTCGTAATTCATTCAGCTTTTTGTTAAACTTTTTTTGACGGAAAGGTTCTCCAGAATATAAAAAAAATTTAACGTTTGATAAATTGAAAATAATATAAAAGGTATTACCGAGAGAAATATTTACGTTTAAATTGTTTGAGAATGCTTGGTTTTTATGAGCGGTTTAACAATAAAAGCGAATGATTACTGTGGGTGATAAAGTCTTAAATCTCATAGTTAGGGCAAAAGAAAAATGAACGGTTGGCCAATATTCTTTTTACGTGTAAGCCTCTACATTTTATGTACATAGAAGCCATCCTGAATACTAAGTTTATCTACAAACATCTAATATAAATAACTATTTTGTTAATATTTCTTTTTTCATTAATTTTTAACATAAAAATGGTCGCCGGTTCTACAAAAGTTTGTATTTTGTCCTCTTGAATTTGAATTTCGAGGGTAAACAGCTGTAAAATTGGACCTCTTATTGTTATTAACCATTTAATTGTTCAAACAATCAGAACTTTTTGGTATATACAGATAGAGATGTCCACCCAAGCTTAAATTGTTTCTTTTTTAATTTAAAAACTTTTATCTTCAAGATTTTTTTCTCTTCTTGAAAAACAAAAAATCGTTCTTAGCGCTATAACCTTCACTGCTGGTTGCGACAAAGGCATTTATGTTTTTATTTGAAAAAATTATTCCGATAAGCGAAAAGGTAAATCATTGTTTATTGCATTTATTTCAACCCGGGTTACCTTAGTGATCCTGTAGTGTCAAACTTAATTCTAATTGCAATAAGATGTTCTTATCTCTGACGGATGATAAATAATAAATTAATTTAAAAAACGATAAAATGGCAAAATATAAAAAATATTATAAACAACTTATTTCATATGGCTGTTGTGATAGTCGTTCTTTAAAAAACTTATCGCTTCGCGATTCGTTTTTTAAACTTAACTCGTGTCATAACAGAATTCCATATGAAATGCGTTGTTTAATATACTATTATGCTTTTTACTGGTAATTTTATGCATTATTTAAACTTTTTCATAACTGATTGCTTATGTATAAAAATGGTTAATCAATTTCCAACCTAATCTGAATTTTGTTTTAAAAAATTAGAACTTGTAGAGATAATTCACCGGATTGAAATCTATAAAAATATAAATTAAAATTTAAAGTGCTCGAAGGTAGGACTTACTTTATTATCGAAAACTTTCCGAAACATAAAAGGTTTTCTTTCGAAATAGTTTAAAATCGAATCATTTATTTTTATACATATACAATCGGGTATGAAATAGTTTAAATAATACATAATTAGTAGTTAAAAGCGTATTAAATAATTGGAACATCAAGTCTAAATTGTTTAAAAAGGCTTATAAACAAATTTGTCCCAAAAAATTATCACTTATAGTCCAGTCATTTAAGCTTAAATTAGGTAAGAATCTCGGAATTCGAGATACCCAGCTGTAAGTCTGTAAATACTTGTATATTGACACCCTAAAAGTTGTCTCAAAACCTACATATGGTAGGGTGTAAGCAACTATTAAATTTCAAGGTCAAAGTTTACAAAAATCGGTTTTCGCACTTTTTTTGAAAATATCTCATTTCTTATGGATTTTTTGCTATTTGTATTTATTATCAATATTGTAGAATACAAAATTCTCTACAAATTTTGTTTAAAAAATTTTTTATACGGTGAACCGTTTTCGAGATGGATGGCGGAGCTTAAATTAGGTAAGAATCTCGGAATTCGAGATACCCAGCTGTAAATCTGTAAATACTTGTATATTGACACCCTAAAAGTTGTCTCAAAACGTACATATGGTAGGGTCAAAGGTCACAAATATCGGTTTTTCGCACTATATCTCATTTCTTATGGGTTTTTTGCTATTTGTATTTATTATCAATATTGTAGAATACAAAATTCTCTACAAATTTTGTTTAAAAAGATATAGATATAGAAAGTAAAGATATAGGACGATAATTCTTAGTTCGAGTTTTATCGCCGCTTTTGTATAGAGGTTTGATGGTTTTAAACAGTCTGGAAAATATTCGTCATTGAAACTTTTGTTTATAAGATGAATAAGGGGTTGAACCAGCTGCAGCATTTGAGGAAGAAAATTTTTCGGCCCAGAGATTATTAGAGTGGAACTCAAACCTTATTAGCAGTCTATAATGCTGCGAAATCTATGAAAAGTCTCGATCATCTTCGTTATATGCAGTACGTGAAGTCTACAAAACTTAATAAACCTGTGCAGCTTTCAAATATTCCACAAACAAGTGCAGCTGCTCATCAACATTTTAACCGTGTATATTATCAAGTTCAAACTTGGTTAGGACATGATTTGGAACTCCAGGTATGGGATTGGGCAATTCGAAACGATTTTCTGGAGCCTATCATGACAATTTTACCACCTGCTCCAGAAGATTTGCTAAATACAATTTTCTGCAACTGCAAGAGTGGTTGTGGTTCGCGATGCGGATGCAGGAAAGCGGGCTTGCAATGCTCTTTAGCTTGTGGCCAATGTAATGGGCAAGCTTGTCTCAATACTCTACCATATCAGATCGATATTAACGAAGATGGAACCTTTGACCCCGAAATCATGAAAGAACTTGAGACAAATGTCGTTGAAGATGATAATGAAGATGATTAAAATTATAAATTGTAGTTTTTGCACCCTTTATTCCATTTCTTTACTTTCAATAAAAATAAATGTATTCAATGATATTTTTTAATAAAAAGATTAATTCATAATTTATTTGTTTTTTTTCATCATGTAAGAAGTTATAAATATTAATTAGGTTAAAATTCAAATATAAATGCTATATTTTCATTAACAATTCTGGAATTGCATGGGCAGGTAAGTGTTGCTAAATAAATTAATACTGAATAAAAAGCGGATAAGTTAGGAAAAAAATGATAAAATATAATAGTTAATAAAAATTGACAAATATTTATAATAATTGATTTAACGATAGTTCATCAACTATATATGGCGCGTTTTCGTGACCGCGCGCTCTCTCGAAAACGGTTCACCGTATAAAAATTTTTTTTGGACAAAAATCGTAGAGAATTTTGTATTCTACAACATTGATAATAAATACAAATGGCAAAAAACCGATAGGAAATAAGATATTTCCAAAAAAGCGCCAAAAACCGATTTTTGTGACCTTTGACATTGAAATTTAATAGTTGCTTACACCCTACTATATGTAGGTTTTGAGACAACTTTTAGGGTGTCAAATAGAAGTATTTACAGATTTACAGCTGGGTATCTCGAATTCCGAGCTGAACACACTATAATGACTGGACTATTATAATACCACTAGAGCTTCAATTCTTTCCGGAAATTTTTTTTAGTGTAGGTGAATGGGAAAATGTATTTGGAATAACAAACTTTTTTTTTAATACCTAAGTGTGTATTAAGTAAACTGTTAATCTTGAAACTAAGCGCTTTCGGCTTACAAAGCCATCATCAGAGTTTCTCGTCAAAAAAGATAAAAACCACTAAGAAGAAATGTATAAAACGTACAAAAGATCATAGAAACCAGACAAACCAACACAAATAAATAAGTAAAAACTAACAAATTACATGAACACGTGGACACAACAATGTAAAAATAAAATTAACCACCCTAAATAGGATGTATAAACAATAAAAGTTTATTGATGATGGCTTTGTAAGCCGAAAGCGCTTAGTTTCAATATTTACAGTTTACTTAATACACACTTATTAAAAAAAAAGTTTTTTATTCAAAATACATTTTCCCATTTACCTACATTTTTAGTACAAAGTGTACAAAGTCTACAGTCTTTTAATACATTTTTTTAGGGAACGAATATTTTGAAAATTGTCCCAAGTCTCGAAGCCACGAGGGATAATCTAAAATGAAATATAAGTTAAAAAAAGCTTTTAATATTGTAGTATAATTCTGTAGCACTAATTTAATGAAATTGATTGTGTTAACCTTTACTTTTTGGCAGTTCATCTTACTAAGAACTATAAATAACTAAACAGTTAAACTAAACTTCCACTATTTATTCGAAAAATTCGCTTTAAAATTCAACAGCTGTTTCACTAATAACTAGCATCGTCAGATTGACATATTGAAATTACATTTTGTTTGTTTGTAACTAGGTACTTGATGTTGATAAGGAGTTAAGGCTAGACCAAGTAAGGAAGTAATAAGACATAACAATATTAAAGCCTAGATGTTATTAGCCGTAAGGGATTATCCTGGATGTATTTCCCTCTAAGATCAGTATAACTGTGCAATGATATAGAAAAACCAGGAAAAAAACTATATCATGCTGATATTTACAATAACTTAATATATTTATGTTACAATAATGTCTTATCTATGTATAAAATAAAGACTCAATCAAAGTAAACAGTTTAATAGTGGAGAACTTCCAAGATTTATTTTTTCATTAACTACTTTCAACTGTTGATCTGCTAGATGTCTTTTAATTTCAAGTTCTTCTAGAAAATCTAAATTTTGTTTTTTATCACAAATGTGTAGTATATGAATGTCATTGGTGTGTATAAGTGAGTTTGGATGTTCCAGTAGGTGTTTTGCATAGTTCGACTTATCTGGTTGTTGTAATCTATATGCTCTTAAGTGTTCATTAAATCTTACTTCAAAATTTCTTTGTGTTTGACCTATATAATATACTGCATTACATTTTGGACATTTAATTTTGTAAACACCAGATTTTTTAAATTTTGGTAATTTTGTTTTCACATTTAACAATTTTGCTCCAATAAAATTTTGTGTTTTAAATTATATTAATGCTGATGTTGCCGAAGCTATTATTTTTGAAATTGCATTGGAAATATTTCCACAATATGTAATACTTTTATAGCTTTTAATTTCTTTAGTTTGTTTAGGAAATATTAGTTCTAGTGACACTTTTTGTTCTTTCTAATTAATTAATTTATTTATCAAATGTATTGGATAGCCATTAGATGTGGCTATTTGTTTTATGATCTCAATTTCTTTATTAAAATTATTTTTGTTCATTGGAATTGAAAATGCTCTATGTATCATGGAATTTTAAGCTGCTAATTTATGTGATAGTGAATGATTTGAATTATATGATATGGTTACATCAGTTTGTGTAGGTGTTAACATACGAAACTACAGGTCTAATTGGTTTTGACTCTTTATGTAATTTAATTGTTTTATAAAATTCTGGACATTGAGTTTTAGTTGGCTTAATTTGTTCAAATATAAAAAAAGTAATAAACAAAATAGTAAGCACGCGCGCCCGCGCGAAGGTGGTAAGTGCTTAGAATGATTTTTTGTTCATAACTTTTTTAGAAGCAAAATGTAGAAAAATTCTTTTAGTTTTAGTTTTAAATGAAAAAAGAACAATTTGAGCATGGGTGAATATCTTTATCTTTATAAACAAAAAAGTTCCGATTGTTTAAACCATTAAATTGTTAATACCAATTAGGGGTACTATTTTACAACTATCCACCCTAGAAATTCGCATTTAGGAGGTTAAAATACATAGAAAAATTTGACTGGAACCGGAGTCCCTTATCGGCCACGAACACCACACTGTGGCGCACGGACTAATTTAACCAGAACTGCGGCAATCAATTTATTCTCAATGGCCATAATGGAGGCTCACGGTAATATTGTTGACGCAACAAAATAGTTTCAATACACTGTGATATTTAATGTATAAATCAAGCTCGCCTTAACACTACCAGATAAAATACCAATTTTTTTTTTGTTTTTACTGACGCTTTCAAAACTATTAATAACACTGGGATTGCAATAGATTTATCCAACCACTCCACAATTTAACAAAAACTTCAATTTTGCTGTTTTACTATTTGCAACTAATGTTTTAATGGCGTGATATAATAATCTCCTAAAATCAATTAATGTACTATTAATAGATAGGTCTGAAACTAGGAACCTACTTCATTAATTGTACACTCCGTGTCATATAAAACTGGTACAACTTCATTTTTCTTATGTAAACCAAAATTAAGTAATCAAAATGACAGTCATATGTGTCAAATTTGTCAAAGCGATGTCAGCCCATTTAAGTGAATTTGATAAAATGCGAATAATTTCCAAAATAGAGGGTGGTCCATTAGACGATTTACTCAAGAGTTTAATAGAAGCAAAACTACAATAATTCAAAACATCAAAAAAAGGTGGGATAACGATCTAACTGACGAAGACGAAGCATTAACTGACTATTTAAGGGAAACTTCATTTCATAAGGCGATACACGCAAAAGTTGCAGTAAACTTTAATGCGGGTCCGGTGTAGAATAGGGAGATACGAATTTCGCAAAAAAATATTAACACTAAAAAGGGACTGGTTTCTATAGTAAATTTTCGTAAAAAAATTTGCGGGTTATCCAGTATTTTTCGAGAAAAATGGAATCAAAAACTCAAATTTTGTAGGTTAAATACACAAAACATTCACTGTCCAAGGTGCATTATGTCATGTAGATACCAGCGTTGCCACATCTCTAAATAAAACCTAAATGTAAGGATCATATTTTTTTGCTTTATAAATATATAAAAAATATTGAAAATAAAATGTGAAATGTGGAAAGAATATTACTAACCAAATCTAATCGATCTTTTTGCGTATTATAAAAGATAAAACAAAGATAAGCAAACACGCAAAATTCAGTGACGGGTGGCGATGCTATCCTAATCCAACCTAACTTAACCAAACCTAACCTAACCTAACCTAACCTAACCTAACCTAACCTAACCTAACCTAACCTAACCTAACCTAACCTAACCTAACCTAACCTAACCTAACCTAACCTAACCTAACCTAACCTAACCTAACCTAACCTAACCTAACCTAACCTAACCTAACCTAACCTAACCTAACCTAACCTAACCTAACCTAACCTAACCTAACCTAACCTAACCTAACCTAACCTAACCTAACCTAACCTAACCTAACCTAACCTAACCTAACCTAACCTAACCTAACCTAACCTAACCTAACCTAACCTAACCTAACCTAACCTAACCTAACCTAACCTAACCTAACCTAACCTAACCTAACCTAACCTAACCTAACCTAACCTAACCTAACCTAACCTAACCTAACCTAACCTAACCTAACCTAACCTAACCTAACCTAACCTAACCTAACCAAACCTAATCAGACCTAACCAAACATAACCAAATCTTACCTAACATAACCTAATCAAACCAAACCTAACCTAACCGGAAGGGATACTATCCTCGAAATGAAACCGGTCACTTTAAACACATTAGCATAGAAGAAAATATCAAAAACAGAACCTAACGATGCTAATTTTTACCGAAACAGCTGTCATTGCAATTAAAAACGTATTTTGCGAATAAATAGTAGAAGTTTCTTTCAACCGTTTAGTTGTTTACTGTTCTTAGTAAGATGGACTTCCACAAAGTAAAGGTTACGACAATAAATTTCATTAAATGTTTCTCCTTTAACCAAGTCACCATTCCGTCGTCATTTTTGTTATGTATATTCACTACATCTAAAATGTTCTTAATTTTCATTTTAAATTTAAAAATAAATAAAAACCGGTAATTAATATTCTAACCAACAATATTGTGAAAAAAATATGGCAATGTTGGAATGTTAACGTTAGACAATCTATATTAAATGTCAACGTTGAAACAGTTTATTGTCATAAAAATCGTGGTAAATTTTTTGTTCCATGGGAAGAAATAATTCTAAAAGTGATGTTAATCAATGGTTTATTTAAATTTATTGCAATATTAATTAAATTAGCAAATAAAACACAATTTTCCGCTTATAATTTAAGTTAAATATTATAAAAAGTAAGTTAATTTAATTTTCAAGTTATTAAGTTTCGAAATGCGTGTGTACCTATTGTTCACCGGAACCTTTAATGCTTCAATAATAACCGCATTCAAAATTAGAAAAACAAATTTATATAATTGTGCAGCCCCTCGGAAATAAAAACTAAATGAAGAAGATAAACAAGGTAGATTAATATTTCCTTAAATAATGGTTTAAACGTTACATAATACAAATCTAAAACTGGTTATTTTTGAAATTTTATGTCTACAAATGCAACAGTCTTTAAATCAGGTTTTCTAATTTTTCTTAACGCTGTTGTTACTGAAACAATTTTCTGCATCTATTGCAGGTCTTGCCCTTTTAAAAGGATTTTCCTATAAATAATCAGTTAAAGCTTTGTCTAGATCTATTCTAGTTAAAACTGGCTATTCATTTCCCATTTTTCCTACATATTAATCCTTTTCTTACCTTTTTAAGTCAGTCATATAACCAAATTTTATTTAAACAAATATTTAAACTTGTAACAATGTATTTATTACAATATTACACTATTTCTAAATTGCCATAGAGCGGGTCACAGTTATTATGCAGCGTGGCCGGCATAGGCCAATGTAAATCTTATGAGCGAATATTCAACACTGTTGCCGCTTTGGTTACGGCTTGAACCACAATTAACTCAGCCAATTTATTTTCGTAGAAACGTTTTATTATGAATTTTGCAAAACAGATGTATTCTATATAATAAATATTATTAAAAAATAGAATTCAAATCTATTTATGTAGATTGTAATCAGTATATACCTGATCACTTGATGGATTATTTAGGTCTCTACTAAATCTTTCAGACAAATCCTAATCCTATTGCCAGTGAAAATATTATTTAATTACAAAGATGCTAATTATTTTTACCTGTATAATCCCTTGATCCTCGTAAACCGTTATGTAATATTCCTGGAATGTAGAGGTAAGTAAATGTACAGGTAAGTAATAACATAGGCAGGTACATATCTGTTTCTGCTGATAAACGAAAGGGCACTATTGAAACAACAGCCATGCAGTTAGCAGCACCGTTTGAAAATTTTAAACAAGGTGAAAATCTTCATCGTCAAACCAAGAGGCTTTTATTGAATATTTTAACGTATACGTTGAATACAAAAGATGACAAAAGTGTGACAGCGAAAATAGAACTGATTTCTGAAATGACTGGCCTTAGTGTGAGAACAGTGTATAATCTGAAAAGCAAAGCCGCTACTGGAGCTTTGACATCGCCAAAAAAACGAAGACGGAACAGCAGCCAGTCGAATTCAAGACTGATCACCTACGATGAAGGTATCCAATCGCAAATACGAAAAGCTGAATTCTACTCCGAAAATATTCCACCAACACTGGCAAAAGTTCTTGCTAAAATAAATTCAGACGAAAATGTACCAAATTTTTCTAAAAGTACGCTAAGACGCTTGCTTAACGATTTGGGGTTTGTTTATGGAAAGAGAGGAAGAGACTCGATTCTAATAGAAAGAGCTGATATAATCCCCTGGAGGCACAACTATTTAAGATCAGTGAAGAAGTTCCGCGAAGAAGGATATAACGTAATATATCTGGACGAGTCATGGATTAATGTGGGCCACAGTGTAAATTTTGAATGGAAAGACACTACCATAAAAAATGCCCCAGATTCATTTGTCAAAGGACTGACAGCAGGACTGAAGGCTCCAAGTCAACGACGACCGAGATTTGTTCTTCTTCATGCAGGCTGGAAAGACGGTTTTCTTGAGGGTGCAGAAAAAACTTTTCTGGCAAAGAAAGGTGCAGACGATTACCACGACGAAATGGACGCAGAAGGCTTTAAGGCCTGGTTTAAAGATCAATTGATCCCTAGTTTGCCGAAAAACGAATCAAAGAATGTTGTAGTGTTGGACAATGCGTCATACCATTCGGCGAAGTTACCTTTTCCAAAGACAACATGGAATAAGGAACAAATAAAGTACTGGCTACTGGAAAAAGAGATTTACTTTGAGGATGATTATTTAAAAACAGAATTATTGGCTACTGCAAACGCGTTTAGAGAGCAGTACGACCTAAGAAAAATAGACGACATTGCCACGGAACATAATATAACAGTCCTACGATTACCACCTTATCATTGCGAATTAAATCCTATTGAAATGGTGTGGAGCCAAGTGAAAGGATATGTGGCTCGTAATAATAGTACTTTTAAAAAAGAGGATGTGGAAAAACTTATAAAAACAGCGTATTCGCAAGTAACCCCAATGCAGTGGTCTAATTATGAAAAAAAGGTAGAGAAGACAGAGGAAAAGATGTGGCAAACAAATCATTTAATTTTAATTCAAGTTAAAATACGTAATTATTAATTCATTTACTTATTCTATATTTTGTTTGTTACAACAACCCGCCAGAAGAAGAAAAATCCTCGGAAAAATTATCGAAACGTCGGCAAGATTTCATTAGCTTTTCTCTGTTAATCGTTCTCCCTTAAAATTTAGATGACAGCTGACTTTTTCACCACTCGTCTTGTAATTTATGTATATATTATTATTATTGACATATTTTTATTATTAATTATATTATTATATTATTATTTCATAATTTGACAAAGGTCTTTTGTAAGGCCGCTGTATTTATTTATTTCTTTATACGTGATAATTAAACGTATAAAATTTGAATATTTTAGCGGATTTACAATATCTTCCTTTAAACGCGTAAAATTTATCTAAAAGCATAATTATAAATATTCTTAATTACTCACTAAACGATTTTCAAATGAATAATTTAGTCAACATTTAAATCATAATAGTAACACAATGGCAAGTTATATTCCCGCGCCAGTTGGAACCAAATTCGAAGAACATGCTGATATGGCAACGCCGTCGTCCATAAACGCAATGCTGCATAATAACTGTGACCCGCTCTATAGTTACTGGTTACTCTTCATCACGACAATGCGAGCTCCCACACATCAGTTCAAAAAACTGCATTTTTGAGCACCTAAAACACCGATTTAATGAGTCATCCGCCGTATAATCCTGGCTTGGCACCAAATAAATTCTTTTTATTCCCGTACGTAAAAAACAAACTGAAAGGTCAACGTTTTTCGACACCTGAAGAAGCGGTTGCTGCCTTCAGAATGCATGTTTTGGAGATACCTCAATCAGAGTGGCAAAAGTGCTTCTACAATTGGTTCAAACGCATGCAAAAGTGTAAAAATCTTCATGGGGAATATTTTGAAAAACAATAAAGTGGTTTTCGATTATTAATTTTTATTTTTGTTCTCTAATCCCGAAATATAAAAGGCAACCCTCGTTTGACCAATACACCATAAGGCCCTCTACGAAAACCTGCTGGTTTCCATATTTCATAAACCGAATACTTCCTTTCTATTATTTCTCCAAAAATTTAACCTTAAAGCTTTTAACTGAATCAAATCTATAGTTTTAAAATTTGTGAGAGGGTTAATAAAATAGGGGATTTATTTTTCATAAATTCATGTCTTTGATGGCATATAACGGTAATTTATTGTAAGATACAATTATTTCATCACACTTTAAACAACATAAAATATCTTGTAGAATAGCGTACAACTCTGAAATATATAGACCAAACTTCTCGAGGAGTTTGTAATTTAAAGACCAATTTGTATTCTGAATTGCAGAAGTAGTTTCGAATTCCGTCTTAGATTTATCAGTATAAACTAGTATTTTGTTATAAACCTCGGTCAATATAATTAACACAAGTGTTAGGTAAAATGTGATTAAATTTTGTATACTAAATATTGTTAATTGCATATCTGTGATAATGGACAACATTTATAAATGATTGATCGTACATCCTTAAAAATGATTGATCATACATAAACAAGCCATGTAAGAGATGGTTTTCACTTTTATTTATTTGCTTACTATTGATAATAGGTTTGTTTATTTCGCAATCAGTAAGCAGTGCGCAGTATTTATTTCCCTCTTACTGATTTCTGAAATTTTTCAAGCAAAGTGTCGGATGTTCGTACATTAAATTTTTACAACTCGATTATAGTAAAAACTGTTAAATAAATTTTAAAAAAATTATCCAAGATTTTTTCTGTGACGATGCCGATTAGATTGATTTGAATTTTTCAAATAAATCAAAGTTGCTACGATGATGAATTTATAAAACATTTATAACAAAAAAAGATAAGAATTATCGGTTCTGTGTTACCTCTTCCCGTCAATTAATAATAGATGTCACAGAAGATATTTACAAATCACTGACAGGTCAGCCACAAGTCAATGGGTACATTCAGGATGTAGCCCTGCTAGCTTCAACAGTGGCTGAATGTTTTGCTCAGCGTAGAAATTCTTCGCTGTGGAAAAAGCGTATCGCGATTTTGACATTAATGACATTTCGAAATTGGGTTACGTATGTTTGTATTAGGCAATCCAACAACCTGTCAAATTAATTTCAATATGGCGTCCCAGGGCAAATATTAAAAGTAAAAAACGTTTATTTGTGTATGCCAGTGGCTTTGTGTAATAGATAAATTGGCTCTTCTTCCGCAGCCGTACCCACATTAAAAACTCAATATTAATGCTATAAAACTTCACTTTATTGCCTCAAATAGTGATCATAATTAATTAAGACTAGGATTCAAACCTTATACAGCATTTTTATGGAATCCAAAAAATATTCAAATGGTGACAAACTATTGATTTTGACATGCCTTCGCCATAGATATTCGTGTGATGACCTATATCACCTCTGGCATGATTATTGACACTTGCCTTGAGATATTTCCAGTGATTTTCGATAGTTTGAGTGTGCACACCTAGTTAGGTTAGGTTAGGTTAGGTTAGGTTAGGTTAGGTTAGGTTAGGTTAGGTTAGGTTAGGTTAGGTTAGGTTAGGTTAGGTTAGATAATACCTGTGTTTGGATTTACGAATTCTTGTTAGTGATTCACTGTGTGATGCTCAGAACCATTTTCACTTAGCTTGTAATATGCAACCAATATTAATATTGGTTAGGTATTGGTTAGGTAAGTAGTATTTCCAATCGTGATAGTTATACAGATAAAAATATTCGACAAGTACTTGTTTTTAATTAATTTTATTAACATTAAAAGAAATGTACAATTAAAAAGATTATAATGTATACATCATACTTTAAATTTATACGTTTTTCACAAACCATATCTCTTGGCTTGGCTCAAAGGACTGGTCAAAATGACATTTACCTAATCAATTGTAATTAAGTTTAAAATTATAGTGGTACCTATAAACTGGTATTCTTATAAAATGAATAAACAGCACAGTGGATTGTATTATTCTTACAGAGACTGTTCAAATAAATTTTATGCAGAAATAAACATAAAGTTCTTTTTTTATTTTATTTATATTAAAATTGTTAAATTATAAAAAAAAAAACGAATACGACACTGGAAATTGTTATTGTCCCCGAGTCAACATTGCATTTTTTAAGAAATTCTATTATTTCAAATAGGGTCTAGGGTCATTGACGACGGATTTTAAAATCTTTTGATGTTTTACCGAAATTTGTATCTGTTCCGATCATTAATCTGTGACAATATATCATTGATTTTCTGTAGAAACAAACCTAATGTCTTTCGATGTGTGAAGATGAAGACAGGTTCCATACTAGACTAGGCCAATAAAAGGGTTCGCTGTTGTATTATTTTAAATCGACACTTTTTATAGTGATAAATTAACTCCAATGTTAAAATGTCATATACCTACAAACTATTTTGTCATTTTGACATCGATAAAAAAGGTGCATCCTTTTTTATCGCTTTTTTTTATCGCATATTCCTCAATCTAGTAGGTGTGTATCAATTTTGCATTATTGTTGACAGGTATTTAATTGTCAAATTTAACAATATAAAACAATACTACCTTTTCTTTGCAAAAAACATAAAGTATGAACCGATTTGGAGAGGTTTCACATGAACAAATTACAAAAAATATTGAAGAGTCAATACCGAAGTCAACAAAAAATACGAAGTCATCAATATGGAAACAATTCATGGAGTTTTGTCAAAGCGGAAATTATAAGTTGGAAGAGAATACTACAATACAAGATCTAGCAAAAATATTAAAAGATTGGGCTTTCAATATGAAAAAAAAGAATGGAGAAGATTACAAAGAATTTGCGGTCAAAACAATATGGAACACGACTGCTAAAATGTTACAACAGAAATATTTTAACGAATATGGTTTGAAATTTGATCCTTTTACAGACATAACCTTTAAAGAAGCTCGATGCTAGAAATGCCAAAAGAAAACAACTTCAATTGATTCCAACAAAAAGAAAGACGTGTTCTTCAGCAATAGACAAAGAAAATATAATAAAAATGGCAACACTATGGAATATAAATGAACCTGAAGGGCTGCAAAAAAGATTCTTTCATATAGCTTCTTACGAATTGGCTTGGAGAGGAGGAGAAGCTGTTAATTGCAAAATTTATTATTTTAAAGTAGAAAAGAACCAAAATGGTCTTCCTACGGGTAGGATTGAATATAACACCATATTTTCGAAAACGGCACAAGGCGGCTCGAAAAAGTTAACAGACAGCAAATGGTTGACTAGAAATGAAAGTGACGAAAGTATTTGCCCTGTAAAACTATTCCATTTGCTAGTAGAAAAAAGAAACGAACATATTACTTCTGACCGATTATTTTTAACTCCAAATCCTTTTTGGAAAAATAAAAATTCTAAAGGTTGGTACAAAAATGTTCCTTTAGGTATTAATACCATATCTGTTTGGACAAAAAAATTCTGCTGCAAAAATTGGATTGGACATAATCAATAATAAAGTTACTAACCATTCAAATCGTGCCAGCGCAGTTTCCCAATTAGCCAAAGCAGGAGTTAGCGATCAACAGCTTATTAAGATAACAGGACACTCGTCATCACAATCGATAAAACCATACCTCCAAATTGACCCCGAACACCATGAACAACTTATAAATAATTTGAGACCCTCGGAAACAGAATATTCAACATACGTAGAAACACGAGAAGAAAACATTAAAATCAGTACTCCCCAACCAATATTTAATAATTGTATTTTTAACAACTGTTCTTTTAACTAGTTTAATTGTTTTAGAATAAATAAATTTTATTGTTTCTTTATATAATTAGTCGTTAATTTATCTTAGCAAAATACACGCGATCTTTTTTTTAATGGATAAATTTTTCTTTTCATCTCAAGATTTTTCCATCAGTAATATTACTCAAAAAACTGAAATTAGATAAAATCGCTCGACCTTCGGTCTCGCGATTTTATCATTTCAGTTTTTTTCGTAATATTACTGATTGGCAAAATCTTTCGATGAATCGAAAAATTTTCCGGTAAAAAAAAAGCTCTTGTGTATTTACTGTTGATAAATTAACTCCAATGTTAAAATGTCATATACCTACAAACTATTTTGTCATTTTGACATCGATAAAAAAGGTGCATCCTTTTTTATCGCATGTTCCTCAATCTAGTAGGTGTGTATCAATTTTGCATTATTGTTGACAGGTATTTAATTGTCAAATTTAACAATATAAAACAATACTACCTTTTCTTTGCAAAAACATAAAGTATGAACCGATTTGGAGAGGTTTCACATGAACAAATTACAAAAAATATTGAAGAGTCAATACCGAAGTCAACAAAAAATACGAAGTCATCAATATGGAAACAATTCATGGAGTTTTGTCAAAGCGGAAATTATAAGTTGGAAGAGAATACTACAATACAAGATCTAGCAAAAATATTAAAAGATTGGGCTTTCAATATGAAAAAAAAGAATGGAGAAGATTACAAAGAATTTGCGGTCAAAACAATATGGAACACGACTGCTAAAATGTTACAACAGAAATATTTTAACGAATATGGTTTGAAATTTGATCCTTTTACAGACATAACCTTTAAAGAAGCTCGATGCTAGAAATGCCAAAAGAAAACAACTTCAATTGATTCCAACAAAAAGAAAGACGTGTTCTTCAGCAATAGACAAAGAAAATATAATAAAAATGGCAACACTATGGAATATAAATGAACCTGAAGGGCTGCAAAAAAGATTCTTTCATGTAGCTTCTTACGAATTGGCTTGTAGAGGAGGAGAAGCTGTTAATTGCAAAATTTATTATTTTAAAGTAGAAAAGAACCAAAATGGTCTTCCTACGGGTAGGATTGAATATAACACCATATTTTCGAAAACGGCACAAGGCGGCTCGAAAAAGTTAACAGACAGCAAATGGTTGACTAGAAATGAAAGTGACGAAAGTATTTGCCCTGTAAAACTATTCCATTTGCTAGTAGAAAAAAGAAACGAACATATTACTTCTGACCGATTATTTTTAACTCCAAATCCTTTTTGGAAAAACAAAAATTCTAAAGGTTGTTACAAAAATGTTCCTTTAGGTATTAATACCATATCTGTTTGGACCAAAAATTCTGCTGCAAAAATTGGATTGGACATAATCAATAATAAAGTTACTAACCATTCAAATCGTGCCAGCGCAGTTTCCCAATTAGCCAAAGCAGGAGTTAGCGATCAACAGCTTATTAAGATAACAGGACACTCGTCATCACAATCGATAAAACCATACCTCCAAATTGACCCCGAACACCATGAACAACTTATAAATAATTTGAGACCCTCGGAAACAGAATATTCAACATACGTAGAAACACGAGAAGAAAACATTAAAATCAGTACTCCCCAACCAATATTTAATAATTGTATTTTTAACAACTGTTCTTTTAACTAGTTTAATTGTTTTAGAATGAATAAATTTTATTGTTTCTTTATATAATTAGTCGTTAATTTATCTTAGCAAAATACACGCGATCTTTTTTTTAATGGATAAATTTTTCTCTTCATCTCAAGATTTTTCCATCAGTAATATATTACTCAAAAAACTGAAATTAGATAAAATCGCTCGACCTTCGGTCTCGCGATTTTATCATTTCAGCTTTTTTCGTAATATTACTGATTGGCAAAATCTTTCGATGAATCGAAAAATTTTCCGGTAAAAAAAAAGCTCTTGTGTATTTACTGTTGAAAAAAACATGCTAAGTATTTACATTTTAATTTTGAATATTTCTAGTAGTTTTCACTTAATTCTAGCTCATAGGTTCGATTGCCTAGATGACACTGATTTTGTTGACATGTATGCAAATAAAAATTAAATAATATTTTAGGACGCCAGTTTATTTTTGTTAAATTTAAAATATACCGAATAACAATTATCAAAAAGACTTTAGTTTAACAATGTTTTAGGAAATATTTTTTTTATCTTAAATTTAAAAATAAAAATGTACGAGGGTTGCATTTTATATTTCGGGATTTGGCAACTCTGGTGGTGCAATCTGGCAACTGACAGCTCTATCGTAAAGTTGGACATTTTTGAGGTTATACGTACTCAGAATGTTTTGACCTACGAGCGCTATTTGTGTTGTTTACAGTAACTTAAAAGATTCATCATTAGATCGTGAATATTTTCGTGCGATTATTTTTTCGATGTGGATTAACTCAGCAACAGTGCATGGCTGAACTTAATTCAATTTTTGACTATGAAGCTCCAAGGAGAAAAATACCATTTCCCTTTGCTTGGTTCCATATGGAAGTGGTTACTATTATCCATTCTACCTGGCTAGGTAAGTTTTTTTCTCAATTAAGGTGCTACCTTGTGTACGGTTTACTGCTACTATTACTGATGTTAGTACCTCCTCCAAAGTGGTAGCTGGTGATAACTGGGTAGTGGGTGCCAAAAAGTCAGTCAGTGCCCTTAATTGCCTAAAATGGTTGAAGGATAATAGTCCTAAGCAAAAACGGATGATAGGTAAAGTAGAACGGGACACTTCTTTTATAATACCGCATGAATCAACAAGTGTATACAATTTTAACGAACAATCCCTTTTTTAACAGTGTTAACATGTTTTATTTTATAAACAAATATAACTAATTATTTGACTTAATACTTTTAACTAAATCCTGTTGTTTTAAACAAATGATTATCATAAAACATAAATTTACAACCATGTGGAAACAGCTGCCGCAAAAAAAAACTTTTAGAAATTACAAAAAATATGTGGGCTAATTAAAAATTAGTTAAGTAAATATGCACTTTTTGGTATTATAATCACTTTAAATTTCAAGATTGCTCAGAATTACACCTGGACAGATTAAAATATATTGAATTATAATGAATGGATTATTTCTATATAAGGGAAATGCTGTCAAAAAAACGAACAAGAAAATACTGAAAAAGGGTAGTCCCATAAGGAAGCTGTTTTTTCAATAAATTTTTAGTTTTTCTAATTTATTTTGTCCCCCTTTACCACCCATGTTGTACCCGAAAAGTAATTTAAAATATTTTTGGTTTTAAGTATTTTACATCTTACAGTTGGTAAAGGGGCTCAAAATATATAAGAAAAACCAAAAATATATTGGAAAAACCGCTTCCTTATGGGACTAACCTTTTTCGGTATTTTTTGTTCGTTTTGTTGGCAGCATTGATGCTCCTAGTATGACTCATTGTTTATGTTTACAGTATACTGTCAAAGCAATATTTGCATATAAATGTCAAAAATGAGCGCATAGGTGTATCATTCGGTTCTTATAAATACTAAATTATTTAGAACACTAATTGTATTCACACACTTGATTGGTTGAAATTTATTAAAAATAAAAACCTTGATATAATTTTTTTTTCGGTACGTCAATGGAAACGGAAATTAAAATTGACAATTGGCCGCCATATGCAAGCTCCTTTCTGGACTCAAGGTCATTTTGCATATACTCCTTCCTGTATCTTTTTGTTCTAAGTATGGAACCTAAGAGTAATAAGTAAATATAGAGGTGCCAAAATAACATACAGTTTGTAGTCAATAGCAATAAACCTATAATTGAGAGAGATGGAAAATCTAGAGGTGTAGGGAAACACAGCCATACAATGGCATGTAATTGGTTAGAGTTCACCGTAATATATAAATGTTAGTTAAATAATTTAATACGTATATTTTGGTAAGGAATTTATATCTACACTTATGGCATGGCACCATACTTCTAACATATTTTTATCGGAAGGAAATCTTAAAGGATATATGTATTTCATTATTGATTTGATTTTCTTAATTGTAATAAATTTTAATTGAAATTCCCAATTGTACGCCAATGTAGTGAATAACTTACCGGTGACAGGTTAGATTATCATTTTGCGAAGTACCACAAATTATACACGCTTTTCGGGGTGTCACCATTTTCAATATTGAAAATAAATAAAAACACTTTATAAAGTTCACTTAAATACACAAAAATTCAGGAAAAATCGAACAAAGCGCTAATCACCTCTAGACAATTACAAACAAAGGCACTGATGCCAAATTTTAGGTGTGGGTATTTGATACAATTATTGGTCTAGAGCTTTTTTATCAGTATTAAAGAAAAGTAAGAAAGTGAATATTAAAATGTATTAAAGAATATTTTCTCTGAATAAAAATTTTCTCTTAAAAGTAAAATAAAATTGTTGTAAATTATATTATTAAGTTTTTGTTTCCTACTTTGTACTTACAAAACACAACGTCTGCTGATAAACAAATCTGTCTCGACGACAAGTAGTAGGGAATATGCCTACTCTATGTTTACTTATTACTCTGAGTATGGAACTCATCCATTGTAAATTAGCTGGCAGAAGATTTGACATATATGTCAGGTTAGGCTACTTATTAAAAATGAAAATTCTTTACAATCCTACTATACGTGCAACCAAAAATACAACGAGTAATTCGAATTTAATTAATTCGAATTCCACGTTACAACTGGACAATACCAATAAAAAAGAATATTCCGTTCCATTATTATTTTAATTTCTTTCTAAAATTTTTAATTATTCATTTATAATTTTAACTTTAATTGTGGAGTAATCTAAATGCCCTGAATAAAAAAATTTTAGGGAATTAAATTACGAATTAAATGAGGTGATGCTCATTTAAATACATTAAAAAATTGTACGAAAGTAACTCTTAGCAGCCGCGTGGTGAAAAACGGCAGAGTAACAAAACGACAATAAAGATTAAATTTCCCGTTTTTTCCGAGCTTTTTTTTGCTGTAATTATTCGATCAGTGTTTTTATTTAGAAACTTAATAGTAGGTGTAATTACGTATTACATATAGGACCTAATTACAAAACAAAATCAACCGTTTTTTCAGATTAGGATAAATCATGTAATATATACTTTAAGAAACAAATATTTTACAATAGTTATTTGTTGAACTAGGCAGTAAAGTAGTAAATTGATTGCCTTTGCTAGGAGTTCAGCTAAGGCAGTCAATTTATTTCGCTGCCGAGTTGAATATATAATTTTTTCTCCGATTGTTCATAATGATATAGGAGGATATTGTATTTGCAAATTATTACAATTACCACAATCTCTTTATTTTTCCTGTAGTGTTCAGTTAAAATAAAATTTGATAGAAACATCCTGTTAACCTGACAGTATATTTTTTCAATTTTGACAGTTAAGTAATTAAATAGCCAATATATATCGTACACATAACAATTACATCTTAATTGATGTATTCTTTAGCAAAGTTTAAACTTCTATTCTGTGAAAAGGAAGTAGCATTGTATAAAAAGACATATACAAATACAATAGTTATAGCCTATTTTTTATCTTTAATACAATGTGTTTGCTTTGAAATTACTGGTTATGCTTTACAGTCACCGTAAGTAGCATTTAGAATCTTTAATACTATCCAGCACAATAAATAATAAATTTTTTATTATTACACTTTTTTTTAATTTAATGTTGTTACGGGTTGATTTCATTTCATTAATTTCAATAATGTTAGGAACTTACCAAAGTTAAAATGCAGATTTTCTTTATAAAACTCTCCTATTTTTCTAAGGTATAACACCAAGTAAACACGAGTAATAAATTTAATACACAAACATAAACAATAACCTCTTTATTTAATTGATGGTAACATTCACAATTCAATTGTCAATCATAAATCAGAACCACAGTAATAGAGTAGAATTCTGTGTTCAGAACTCTTTCTGTATTCAAGGACGTATTATTTGACCATCTTCTTAAAAATAAATAAACTAAATTTAAAAATAAAATAACTACCAAATTATCAATTTATAGACTTACTTTTTTTTGGTGACATTATCTTTCCTTTTTTGTTAATTTGACCTTTTGAAGCACATGGCTTTAATTTAATTTTTCGTATTTTACGGATTTAAAACTGGTCTAAAACAAACAGAAAAACCCACTTTAACAAATAATAAGACTATATTACATAAATATTGCAATAAGTATTGTAAACCCTGTGGGTGATTTTTATGTAAAGTCTTATATAAGCCACCAACATCGGTAAGTCTGCTTTAACTCCTTTAACTTCTTAGTTAAGTATAATCTCTGCTATTTTAGGCTTTTCTTTTTGGCTTACTCTAATGTGTAGAGTGATTTCAATATTATTTTTACACATGTACATGTAGGAGTGCATAGAACTGTACCTGCAGCCTTATCTTTCTGCATAGTTCACTCTGTAGCTGTGATTCTGTCTTGCTAATACGAATACCTTTAACTGCATCTACATCTCCACCTGAAACCATAGGAAGGAATTATTTACTATTAATCAAAGAAAGACAAGTGAAAATGAAAACCATTTGAAAGACTTACCACATAAGTATCTGCAACCTTCGGAATTTCGACTCTTCAAGTAAGATCGTTTTTATTTTTATTTGGATTGCATCTTGTTCAATTACTTCCCAGAAGAGACCACCATACCAGTTAAACTACAAAAAGAAAATCTATCTGTAAAAATTTCTACATATTTCATAGTTAGATTTGTTTTTTTAAATAAGTAAATAACATGAGATTATTTTACTAATTAATAAAATATAATAATAAGATTAATACTTACTGTGTTGTAAACCTTATAGTACTACAAGGGAATCGTTATTTAACTATTATTTTTAGCTTGTCTTCCACATATAATTGTGGACATCGTAACTATAATAAAAGATAGTGCTTGATTTGTTAAAACTTTGTTTCTTTTATCTGTCTTATGAGCTAGCCAAATAAATTTCAAGCTTTGACCCCTTTTTAAATAACTTTTTTTAAAGGGGTGCTAAGGCTGAACGGCAATAATGTATTAAAACAAATCTAATTGCCAAAGCTTTAAGTAAATTCATATTTATTTTTTCTATATATAAACGTCCAAAAATCACACTGTCGACATTCGTTGTAAGTGACGTTTAACAATAATATGTACATACGTTGTGAGATCTTATAACACACAAGTGAGTTCACAGAAAAAAACTTAAATTGCTTTGCTTATAATCAAATTGCATTAAAATTTTTATCTACACACTACTTTATTCCACCTATTTACACACTTTTCGTAAATAGAAAAATATAAAACCTTTTAGTTTTAGTGAAATACCTTTTAGATTAAAAGAGTAATGCCCCTAAATGTCGGCAACACATACAACTTAAATAATTGAGATTTACTTTATTTCATAGAAAAAATAGATGGGCGTAAAAAAAGTATAGTACGTTATACGAGTTGTATTCTTATTACAGTTTAGGTACGAAGCCGCGCAGTGGCGAGTGTGTACATTTTACTTTGTGCTTAATGGGTTATTTACAAATGTTGTTACGTAATATACTATTACATGCAACATGCAAATATAAAACTACAATAATAACTTTTCAAGAAAAATATGGTTACCTGCAGTTAAGATACCTGAGGCAGTCTCATTATGTATGCCAAGTTCGGATATAAACATCCCAAATTAGCCTAGGGGACTAATTAATAATAATTTGAAATAGACATAGCAGTTAAGATTTTAAGCTTTTTGGTCAAATTTGTCAGTTTTTTTTCTCGCGAAGTCTTCAGTTGTATTTTACATAATACATTCCTATTACGCTCTATCATCACAGGTTGGCACTTGTTATACTTAAACTAATATTAAATTACATAAATTTCATAAATAAATATCTAAAATTTGGCCCACAATACTTTCCATGTTTATTGACAAGCTATTTTCTACACAATGTGCTTAAAGCAGGTAGCTTGACGGAAGTCAACCATGTTTCTTCAAAAACTATACCTTGTAACAATATTAGTCCCAAAAAGGCAGAGAGCCAATTTGTAACTACAAAACTCTCCAAAAAAAATCCCTGCTAAGAGACACTCTCCAGGGGGTGGTTCGACTCCATGTTAATGCTCACTATAGGAAAGATTGGGATGTATAAGTAATAAGGGCGCCACTATCTTTTGGTACACTTTCGATTAAGCAAAAAAAAATTACACAAAAACTAAGGTGAGAAAGATAGAAACACCTTGTAATTAGTTTAATTAAACAACAAATAAAGAAGCTACTTAAAACAAAAGACCTACCTCGCTACACCCTTAAGACTTATAGTCTAAGGTATATAAATAAAATGGTTTTTTAAAAATATTGATTATTTATTGAAACTGTACTTGATGATAATGAACAGAAAGAAATTGTAAAAAGTGGACTTAACTTTAGGTTTCTGTACTGTCTAGAGGGGCGGCTTCAGCTTCTTCGTAGAGAATTAGGGATGAAAGTTTCTGGATGTTTATTTGATGGTTCTGGCAGCTTGAGATGTAATGGTTTTCTTAACGACTCAGAAGAGGTTTGGATTTAGGCTTCTGTGGCCTCAACGTCAGCTTAAAATGGTTTGATGGTTTGAAGGACTATATCCACATAGGGACCTCCCATAGGATGCTTTCAACTTAGCGGTAACTTAGCTCTAGCTTAGCGGTAGCTTAGCTCTAACTTAGCTCTAACTCTAACTAGCAGTAACTTAGCGGGTTGTGTCTTCCTAAAAGTTTTTATGTATATGACAAGGAATCATGGAGGTATGGGCGTTAGCATTGGACAGACTTTTCAGATGGGACAGCAAATTACTAAATTTCAACAAATAAATTGTTTTATCTCCAAGTTTTCCAACACAGCGTCCATAAATATAATAAGCAAATAAACAATATTAAAAATTATTAATGCACAGGACGATGAAGCCGGTACTGTTCTTTAAATGCAAAAAAAATGTTATTAGACTAATGTGTTTGGAATAAAAAAGGTATATGACTAGTTCTAATAAATCATATATTTGTACTAAGTGCATGTTTGTGAAAAATTTATTTTTTATAAAATTAAATATATTACAGTGCAGAAGTGGTTTTTATTTAATAATTATTATTTATTGTTTGACTCTAAAGCAAGTTTTAATAGCGTGGTTGAAGACTATGCTCTAAGGTTTTTATGAACTTAAAATTTGTCAACAATTATGTTGATTAATAAAATGTAGAAATAGATACAGAACTATGAAGAGCATATAGAGTCCGTGTTAAAAACCCAATGTTTAACTAAATTTATCTCGGATTCCAGGTGGTCCATCGACTTCAAATTGTAAGGGTATTTATATTATAATAGGTTTGTTCCAACCAAGCAAAGAACCGTTCTAGAACGGTAATATTACCACTCATGAGACCAAATTAGTGCACTGCGCAACTCACTACACCACTGCGCACAAAAATTACTATTTTAGAACGGTTCTCTGCTTGGTTGGAACAGACCTATTATCTTTATAACGTACTTCTCCGCGACAATTACCCCAATTTTATTTAAGCATGCTACACTTGTCATTATTTATTTTGAAAAGTTATTCTAAAACAACCATTACTTGTTGGTATTAGCAACGTAAATCTTGTTATTGTTTCTCCATTCCGTTCTTATTCTTGTTTTATTGTTGATGATAAGCTACTCTGTTAGTTTGGTAAATAACTTGTTGACAATAATTTAATTTTATCGTTTGATTACATTTTCAAGCTTTGTTTCTATTTCTATGGCCTAATCTATAAATGCAGCGAACTAAGTAAACGTACATTTAATGTTACATACAACACAATATCGTGTTATAATAATTGCCTTAATATTTCCCCGTTTAGTCAATTTTAAACAAAGAGAATTTAATAAAAATATTTATTTTAAAAGCTTCACTTCAAAGAAATGTTTAAAAGTTATCATTTTGTTTACTGCAATAAGAGTACCCTTGAATATACACGATCCCTTTGATGGAACTTTATCCTTAAGGCATTTTACGTGCGGTAGATGTTGTCGTTTATGCGGAAAGAGAATTCTAAACATAAATCCAAGACTGATTATGTAATTCCAGTTCTTTCAGTTTTTTTTCTTTCCTTGGTAGTTTTATTTTCGTATATATAATGATATAAGTCGCGAAAATAAGTTGTTATCATTATTTTTGTTCTTTTATAATCAACTTGACAATACTTAAATCAACATATTACAATGTAAAGCGCGAAGCTATTTCATTGCTAACAATAAACAAGAAATAATTATGACTCTAACTATATTACATCGTCTAATTTATGTGGCTTTGTCTATGTACGTCGGGCAGGATTTATTTCTGCTAGATAGAATCAACAAGGAATACAAATACACCCACGTCTCGAAATTTTCGGTTGAAGAAGAGAAACAGCAGTGTTGACAGTGTTTCTCGGTAGAGTAGGAAGTTGCTGTTAAATTGCACTAAGGTTAGAGATTATTTATATTATGGATTTACAAAGTACTTTCAACCTCTTAACGATTTTCTCGAATTTTTTAAACACGGTGTTCTTGATTTTCCAATGTGTCATTAATCAGCAAATCAATTACGTCTTCTAACATATTTAAATAATTTGAAATTTCCTTCAATGACTAATGGCCCAACAATGTGATCCCTCCATAGCCCTTACATTGAATTTCAGAGGAAAATTTCACACCTCTACTTCTGAATCAATAAAATGCCTTAATTTTGATTCGTTACCATTACATTTTAAAAACTTCCGGAAATTTAAGTGGACATTTTTTGACAGCTGTGGTTTTCCCTTATTCAAAGCACCGCCCCTAATCCCATCTTCTTTATGAAGGTTAGGATGTCGATCGGCATCAATTTAGGTAAGTCTTCTATTTCGTATGTTTCAAGTTGTAGAGCTCTTGTATTTCCTAGGGCAGGAAATGCTGTGAGTATGTGTATTGAGTTTTCCTCCTCCATTTCACAATACCCGCATGCTGCCTTTTCTTCAATCCCAAGTCTATGTAGGTGTACGGACTTTTTGGGATTGTAACTGCCTTATCCCTGGTAGGTTCTCCCAATGTTCGATCTTTTCCATATTCTCAATGCCTCTGAGTTCATTGAGGATGGAACTGTACGCTATACCACAGAATGATTCAGGTATCATTAGTAACGTATTTGCTGTTCTTCTGGCAAGCGTATCTGCCATTTCATTTTCTACTATTCCCGAATGTCCAGGGAGCCGTACCTTTGGCAAGATAGACCGAGGTCTATTAGACCGCGCAAGAGTTCATCTACTGTGAGGCTCCATTAAAGGGGTAATAGTACTACCCCCCTTGGGGGTAGCCTCTTTTTGTAGAGATGGTGATTGTGTCTTTGCCCATATCCATTTCTACTCTCCTTGAAGATAGTTGACGAGATATCCAAGTTGTTACCATTTCGTCCACTCCGCTTTCTTCAAGTGCTTTCTTTACCATTTCGTGTTATCAAATGCGCCCATGTCCGGAAAGACACATATTGTTTCTCTACTGGCAAGCGTGTCTTGTGTCTTACTTGTCAGCTTTATCAGAGCAGTTTGTGTAGATTTTTCTGCTTGGCACGCATTTTGTTGAGGATGCAATGGTGTCCTCTCCAATATTTTTATCCTAATGTAGCTATCAACCATTTTTTTCATCGTTTTTTAAACAAACGATGTGGGGCTGATAGATTTTAGGGATTTAGGGCTCGTTGTGTCTCTTTTTACTGCTTTTGGTATGACGGTAACCTTCGCCCTTCTCGATATTTCTGGTGTATATCCCAGTTCTAGGCAGTTTCTGCTAATCCTCGCGATATGTGACAGTAGTTCCTCTTGTTATTTCTGTAAAAGGACAGAAAATATGTGTTTTGAAAGGTTGGAATGTGTTTAGTGCCCATTTCAATCTTTTATCGCTGCATATGTGTCTAGCCAGTACAGTAATTTCTTTGATTAATCTCCTATATAGTTATCTTGGAGAATTCCCAGGAGTACCACTTCCCGTAAAATAAGTTTCAAGTAAGAGTTTCGCTCTTTTTTTCTCATTTTCCGTTAAGCTTCCATCTGGCTTTCAGAACGCCATTACCGAACCTATCCTGCCTTTTGCCATGACTTTATGAAGTCTTGCGGCAGTAGGAGTAGTTTCTATTTCTTCACAGAATTTCCTGAAGCTTTTTCTTTTCGCTTTCCTGATCTCTTTGTTGTAAAAAGTTAGTTTCTCAGAGTCTCTGCCAATCTCCATCACGTTTTGCTTTGTTAAAAAGCCTACGTGTATCGCATCGTAGTTTTGACAGATGACTCTTCCACCACTGAGGGTTATTGTTTTTCTTGCTGCTTTACAGGGGGCAGCTTGACTAATAGGAGTTAGGGATTGTCTCATTTAGTTTTATGACGTCGTTTTCTAACTCCATATAGTACTTGGCTTGCTTTTTCTTCTTTACAATATACATCGGTTACGTTTTTATTTATGTAATTATGTTAACATAATCATCACCAATAAGTAAAGGTTTTACATACTTTTATATATTAAATTTAATAATTTATAACAAAAAGTTTTTTTATAACTTAGTACCTATTAAGGAACACGGTCATCAAATTTTACATAAAAATTCTTATCACAATAATTGGTATGCTAAGAAGGAATGTATTTAAATTCATAACCTTAAAACGATCTACAAAACAGCCTACATTTTGGTCGGCCATTAAAGCATTCTTCAGCTAGAATATTAGAACAAGTAAAGGAAATTAAATAATTACCTAAGGTCGCCGCAGCTAGGTTTTATGAATCTACTTTGAACAACAAAGCCTAAAAATCGTTTCATACTTGTTGTTTTGCTGAAAGAAGTTGGTAGAGAAAAGAACGGTCTAATCGCTACTTGCTCTTAGGAGAAAAGAGATTCGCGGATTAATTTATATTTCACAGTCCTGGCTACTACACCGTCTTATATATTAGGTATTTTATACTGAAATAAGCTTCGTTCGTAGAAAGAGCAGCAACGGTTTTCAACTTCAATTCGCATGCGGATTGATTATTTGGCGTTCGAAAATATTTAATGCGCATGCGATTTGCAGTTGCAAACCGTTGCTGATCGTTCTATGAACAAAGCTATTGTCTAACGTCTATCAATAAAATTGATTGTAGTAACCTTTACTTTGTAGAAGTCCATCTTACTAAGAACAATAAACAACTAAACGGTTGAACTAAACTTCCACTATTTATTCGCAAAATATTTTTTTAAATGCAATTACAGCTGTTTCGCTAAAACCTGATGTTGATAGGTATTTAAAGTTAGACCAAGTATGGAAGTAATAAGACATAACAATATTAAAGACTAGATGTTATTAGCCCTAAGGGATTATCCTGGATGTATTTCTTTATAAGATCAGCATAACTGTGCAATGATATATAAAAACCAGGAAAAAACTATATCATGCTGACATTACTATAACTGAATATATTTGTGTTACAATAACTTCTAATCTTTGTATAAAATGAGGACTCAATCAAAGTAAACAGTTTAATAGTGGAGAACTTTCAAGATTTATTTGTTCATTAACTACTTTAAATTGTTGATCTGCTAGATGTCTTTTAATTTCAAGTTCTTCCCGAAAATCTAAATTTTGTTTTTTATCACAAAAGTATTTGAATGTCATTGGTGTGTATGAGTGAGTTTGGATGTTCATCTAAAAGCATAGGTATATTAAAAATTTACATTTAAAAAAACATACACAGAAATTTTAATTGGGCATATGTTTAAATATTTCCCTTAGCGATGATCTAGATTTAATACAACTTGCTAATTTGTTGTAATGATCGAAGAATTTAAAAAGGAAAAGGAATTCATGGACGTTCGTTTATTGGTTCTAATTATATGTAAGTTATTTTTATTTCTGGTACAGAGGAGTTATGAATGTTATTATTAAAATATATATTTTCCTGAAAGTAAGGTGGTGCTAAATTATTTAATATTTTATATACAAACACCAATGTCAAATAGTATAATCTTTGGTATACTACACAAATTTAGATTTTCTTGAAGAACTTGAAATTAAAAGACTTCTAGTAAAGTAGTTAATGAACAAATAAATCTTGGTTCTCCACTATTAAACCGTTTACTTATATTAAGTCTTGATTTTATACATAGATGAGACGTCATTGTAACACAAATGTATTAAGTTTTTGTAAAGATCAGCATGATATAGTTTTTTTCTGGTTTTCTATATCATTGCACAGTTATACTGATCTTAGAGAAAAATACATACAGGATAATCCCTTAGGGCTAATAACATCTAGGCTTTAATATTGTTATGTCTTATTACTTCATTACTTGGTCTAATTTTAAATACTTATCAACACCTAGCTACAAACAAAATTGGACTTCAATATTATGTAAATCTGACGATGCTAGTTTTTAGCGAAACTACTGTCATTGTATTTAAAAACATATTTTGCGAATAAATAGTGGAAGTTTGTTCAAACGTTTAATTATTTACTGTTCTTTGTAATTACTTTATTTTTATAACTTCTCTATTTAAAATGCAATTTTTTTTCTTTATAACATGTTAAATATTGTTTGTATATTAGTGTTATCTACTTAAATAAAGATATTTGTATTTGTATTATAGAAATTTAATCAATTGCCTTCGATTTTAAGTAGTTTTACAAATCGTTTAACGCAATGTACAATTTTGAACAATATCGTTAGACCCAGATGGTAATTCTCAGTTCGAAAATGTGGCGACAGACTGTGTTTAACAGTTAAATTAATTATTCAATCGACAGGTCTGATGGATGTATGGAGATCTATTTATCTTGTCCCGCATTAGGGTCAGGTACATACCGCAAGTATATTCATCTATATTCAGTACATCGGGTATCGGGTCAAGACACTCTACAAGATGTAATTCATTTATAAAATTTATTGTACTAACCCTTACTATGTGAAAGTCCATCTTATTAAGAACAGTAAACAACTAAACGGTTAAATTAAACTTTCACTTTCAATTTGACGATGCTAATTCTAGCGAAACGGCCGTCATTGCATTTAAAAACATATTTTGCGAATAAATAGTGAAAGTTTAATTCAACCGTTTAGTTGATTATTGTTCTTAATTATTCATTTATAACTATTTATATATACAATACTAGAAATGGAGGAGTCACTGTGATATTTTAATATTACAGTGTAAACCGCCAATGATTATTAGCAGGGAGTGTGAAAATAATCATAAAAAACAATTATTAATGATTAGGATATTAAATTTTAATAGGAACGGCTCATGAAATTATTAATATTCATCGCAATATTTCCTTGCTTGGTAATATCTGGTACGGTAGAACAAATTTCTTGATTTTCATTAGTTATTTTGAATTTTTAGGATATACAGCTAATAATTAAAACCAGTAGTTGTTTATTCACGAATATTAGATTTATTAATAACCTCATTAATAGCCCATTCACACGCCAGTCCAGTTTTTTGCAGAATTCCGTATTCTGCAGGATCCCGTTTGATGGCGAATGTGTTTACGAGCATCCACATTCTGGATACTCAAAATACCGATTAGATCGAATTGTGCCATTCTGTTTTGTCACTAGAAACTCAATCCGTAGTCCAGTAAAAACAAGTATTCCGTTTAATTACACATGTATAGCAGTATTCACGCGGCTTCCTGCGTGCTGTTTTTTGTTGGACTCTGTTTTTTGCAACATAATGCTAAGTTTTCAGGTTTGATGCTTTTTGGCATATTAGTATCACGTTTGTTTTTAAATCTTCATTTATTCTTTTTAAATCGTCATCAAATTGAAAAATTTTAAATCATCTCTTCTAAAATGGCTCATAAGATTCAGAAAGACACCCAAGTTCGATCGTTGGGAAATTATCAACTGCGCCCAAACCCGCAATAAAACTTGGGAGAATTATAAATTCTACGATTGTAATTGAAATATTTTTGTATAATAACTAGATAATTGAGTTTTGAAAATTGAATTTTAGAGAATATCTATATTTTTCGGAGATTTGATAGGTATAAGTATGTAATGTTGTGTAATTTATGTTATTGTTTTATTTCGTACTGTATAAACTCTTCTTTAATAATTGTATTGTGTTCTAGGTACTAACTTTTTGGATATTTTATTTATTTAACGTTAGGTTAGGTTAGGTTAGGTTAGGTTAGGTTAGGTTATGTATAATTAATAAAATTGACGTTCGTTTTCAAATTATAATATTCAGGTAAGTATTTTGTGCGTAATCGATACACCTCATTCCACCTTTGTTTTAAACCGGGGCGCAATCGATAACCGGGACTAGGATTACTTAGACAGGTAATAAAATGTGCGCAATCGATATATGCCCCGTTCCAAGCGGTAGGTACTCATAACGCTTCAAAAGATTGTTTAGCATGTTATTAAAAATAGGCTGCTGCATTCTTTTAAAAAAGGTCAAAATTTTTTCACGGAGTTCATCAATAGTTGCTGATGGGTTTCTGTAAAAATGAATTGTGTCAGCATACCCCATACCTAAGCATTCCCCAGACAGTAAATGGATGGATATTCAATATGCTCTCCCAGAGAGCAATAATAATTAGCGTGGAAGATGTCACTATAAGAGGCCTGGTTGTCAGTCCACAGGGAGGGGTGCTCTCACCTCTACTGTGGAACTTGGTTTTAGACTCCTTCTATTCTATTCTATTCTATTCTTCTGGGGTGCGTTTCATGCATGTACTGGAGCTCTAGGCTCATTGTACCCCCCTGAAGTAATCATACCAGGTTCGTTTCCTTCATGTATTCTAGAATGTCCCTGATATTCGCTTTCACGATTTCCTCTGGCTCAGGAAACTGAATGCCAAAGTGTCTCTGTCTAAGCCACTTAAGGCTCGGACAGTGACATATTACGTGAAGAGGAGTTTCGTCTTCCTCACCACATTTTCTGCACAATGGGTCCTCAGCGAGTCCTATTGTGTTCATGTGTTTTCGGAGATGGCAGTGTCCTGTAAGCAGTCCCACTGCCTTTCTCAATTGGGTTCTACTTAGGCTGAGTAGTTCTGTAGTTTTCTCCCTGGATGGACCTGTTATGAATAATCTGGATTGCCTGAGTCCAGGCAGTTCCATCCAGAGATTCTTATGTTGTTCCCTTAGTCGTTCCTCTATTGTTTCCCTTACATGTTGGTATGAGACCCCACATGTGGGAAGAGGTCCGATCAGGGTTCCTTCTGAAGCTTCCCTGGCTAGGAGGTCAGCTTTTTCATTTCCAAGAATCCCTGTGTGTCCTGGTACCCATTCAAGGATAACCTTGTGGCGCTGTGCCAGTTCAGCTACAGTTCCTTGGCAGTGCTTCACTGTTCGTGACGCAGTGTGTACGCTCTCTATTGCTTTGAGAGCTGCTTGGCTATCACTTCTGATCCTGACAGTCCTGTTAGGGACTGTCTCGTTCAGGATGATTTCCGAGCATGTGTTGATGGCAACCACTTCAGCTTGCAGGATAGTCTCTACTGAACCCAGGTTGAGACTATACGTCTTCCCTGTATTTTCATTGTAGATTCCAATCCCAGTGCTGGTACTTGTTTTGGATCCGTCTGTATACCAAACGGATTCATGTTGTTTCCTAGTCTTGGTACGAGCTTCGTCCCTATCCGGAATATGAACCGTATATGGTTTGGAAAGGTCGTAGCAGATAGGTATTCTATCTGAGGGCATGCTCAGTAATTGATTATGTTCAATCTCTTTCGAGATTGTGGAATGGTACCTAGGGATCGCCCTGCCCCATTCGTTGTTTATTTTCAGCCTGTAAGCAGCTGCCAGTGCTTCCCTTTCCACAATAAGATGTAGTGGAGGTAGTCCCAGCATAGCTTCCAGGGCCGCCGTGGGCGTTGTTCGCATCGCCCCGGTTATGGCTAGACAGGCTACTCTTTGTACCCTGCCTAGCTGTCTAGATGCTACTGAGCACCTCGCTTTATGCCACCACACAACAGAACAATAGGTTATGATGGGTGCCACCACCCTCGTATAAAGCCAGTGCATCATACTGGGTTTAAGCCCCCACGTATTGCCCACAGCTCTTCTGCATGCCCAGAGAGCTCTTAGGCCTTTATCTGTTGTGTTTCTAATGTGGTTGGAAAGGGTTAGTTTGCTATCTAGGGTTACCCCTAGGTATTTGACTTCCCCTTTAAACTTTAGCGTTTGGCCCCACATACGAAGTACCCTCAAGTCAAGGTTCCTTCTGAGGGTGAACGCTATCACGGAGGTCTTTGCCGGATTAGTTGACAATCCCTCTTGTTTGCACCATTTTTCGGTAATCCTCAGTGCCAGCTGCATTCTCTCGGTTACAGTGGCCCCGAATCTACCGTTTACAACTATGCTGACGTCATCAGCAAAGGCTTGGGCATAGATACCCTCGTCATTGAGTCTACAAAGGAGCTCGTCAACCACCAGGTTCCACAGAAGAGGAGATAACACCCCTCCTTGCGAACACCCCTTAGTGGCTGAGACCATCCTCGTCTCCCCAAAGAGCGTACCTATTATTGTTCTTTCCCGTAACATATTACCAGTCCATCTTACAATGTCCTGTTCTATGCCACGGTTCTGCATGGCCCTAAGTATGGAATCGAAGGAGGCAACATTAAATGCCCCTTCAATATCCAGAAACGTACCTAGGGCTATCTCTTTATTTAAGAGTGCCTGCTCCGCTTTCAGGAGCAGCTTGTGTACCGCGACTTCGCAGGACACCCCACTCTTATACGCAAACTGGTTTCGATGCAGAGGTTTTACCCTCAAAGCACCGTCCCGTAGGTACCTGTCCACCAGTTTTTCTAAAGTTTTAAGAAAAAAGGAGGTCAGGCTGATAGGTCTGAAGGAGCCCGTCTCAGCATACGTGGCCTTACCAGGCTTCGGTATGAAGACTACTCTTCCAGACCTCCAGTTCATAGGGATATAGCTCAGTGCCAAGCTAGCCCTGAGTAGTCGGCACATTGGTCCCTCGATGATTTCCCTGCCCTGTTGCAACAGTGCTGGGAAGATACCGTCTGGTCCCGCAGCTTTGTATGGGTGAAAGGATTTTATCGCCCATGCTAGTCTGGTTCTGTTCACGATTTTGTTGGCAAGGGCCCAGCTGTTCTTGGATGCCCCCTACGGAGTGCTCCCTGAACAGATGTGCCCCTGCTCCGTGACAGGTTCACATCCCGGGAAGTGTGATTTTAGAAGAAGATCTAAAGTCTCCTCACCGGTCGTTGTGTATTCCCCTTTTTCATTCTTCAGAGATCCTACCCTACCCATGGTGTCCCTCTGGAGAGTTTTTCTCAGCTTGGAGCATTCTGGAAGACTGTCAATGTCCTCACAGAATTTTCTCCAAGAGTTTTCTTTGGCTTTGCGAATCGCATAGCCATATTCTCTCCTTTTAGCCTTATAGGCTTCCCAGCCATTTGTTCTTTTGGCCAGGTTGAAGAGTCTTCTCACTTCTGTCCTGAGACTCGAGAGGTCTTTGGTCCACCATACAGTGTCCCTATTAGCCCTCTTCCTTTTCTCTGGGCAGTTTCTGTTATAGGAATCCATAAGACCTCCAGTCAGTTGTTCTGAGAGGAGGTCTATTTCAGCCACATTCTTTGGGGCTGGGAGGCATTCGCTTAGACCCTGCTCAAGGTGCTCCCTAAAGGAGTCCCAGTCACAAGTTCTAGGGTTGCGATATGTGACCTCCTCCTTCCCCGTTTCACAGGTTAGGTTGTAGAGGACATGCCTATGGTCGGACATAGACATCTCCCTGGAGACATGCCATCCGTCCACCCACCTGCACACCTCTCTTGTACCTACTGTGATATCAATGACCTCCTCCCGCGATTCGATCACAAAAGTGGGGTCATTCCCAACGTTAGCCACTTCTAGATTATTGCAAGCAATGTATTCCAGAAGTGACTCCCCTCTTGAGTTAATGTCTGTGCTCCCCCATATGATATGGTGAGCATTGGCGTCGCACCCCAGAAGGAGTTCGATCCCTTTGTCCCTACAATGTGTAACCAGTTCTCTCACCTCTTTGGAAGGAGGGGGACTTGATTGGTCGTAAGGTAGGTATGCCGAACCAATAACAATCTGCCTCGACATGTTATTTCTTTTAATCTTGACTGTAATTGCCACTAGGTCTCCCGTGCACAGGTCCCATTGTGGAAAAACATCAAGATTTCTTTTGGCTACTATGCATGCCCGAGGGTGGCCATTCGTCGAATAGATCAAGTCATAGCCTCCCGCGCATGGTAACCCTTTAACCGCTCTCCCAACGACATAGGGTTCCTGCACAAGAGCAAGATCTATGTCTTGTTTGAGTAGACATCTCTGTAATACAGCCGTGGCTGCCTTACAGTGATGTATATTTGCAGGAAGTCTCCTCCAACTCCATACCCTCGGAGGACGGCATTTTCCACAGCCTGTCTGTAGGCATCTGTGGTCCCGGGATCCATGTTATGACATGGACCGGTTTCTCCAGGTCCTTAGGGTCGATGACCCTTAGTTCCGCAGATTCCCACGGTCGCATGGCACTGACCTGGCCTTTAACCCATTCCTGGGTAGGCCCGTCGACGCAGTACACGACCAGTCCACCGCTCTTAATTCTCGCTTCCGAGAATCTTGGAGCGGGGCCTGTGCCCTCCTGCATCGCGTAGATGTTATCAAGTAGCGCCTCACGGATGAGGTCTACTTGTTCCGCGGTAAGGGTAACGCTGGGATAGCCACTGGGAACAATGGCAACCCCTACATCCCTCACCCTGGAGGCGTATGTGGCGGCTGGCTCGGGCCCCTTAGGGCGTGGTCCTACCGGTGCGGTAGTTCCAGCAGCCCTTGGTGCACCTCCCGCCGCCTTCGCCTTTTTTTTCACCTTTTCAGGTGGTGTTCGCCCGTCCGGTCTGGGCCTCTTCTGAGTCCCTGCCGGTCTCGGTTTTATGGGCTTCTCAGCCCTCTCGCCTCTTCCGCCGGTTCCTTGCCCCTCGATTGAGGTGCCAGACCCTGACGGAGTTGGTGTCAATACCGGAGCTGGCTGTCCCTCTACGGTTCCACTATCTCCGGTAAGAAGTCTTCGGGCGCGCTTCATCTTTCGACGGTACGCTCCCGATCTTTTCGTTTTTTTGGTTTCCATATCTGGTCCCACGAGCAGCTAGGGAAGGGGTGGTCACCCCTGACAGAGCCCCGCATGCCAGGGGAAGGCTAAATACAATGGGGTTTCGCCCGGTGCCCCAAGGTGACTACCAGTCGCTGCTGATCTTCTGTTCAGCCACGCATCCCCTTGGCCTGGTGTCCCACCGTAAAATTCAGGTTTTTATTGAGGTTGTCTCCTCTTGGTCCAGGTTGTTAAGCCCAGACCCCCGTAACCCTGTCCGCGAGACATGATCCACGGTCGACAAGGTTACTGGTTTTTCGGTTCGGTCAATGGACCTCGCCGGCATCGTGTACCCCTGTGCAATCCCTTAGCCACGACACGACAGCTGGGAAGGGGTGGTTGGTCCGCGGTGCGACCTTAGGTACGACTCGTCCGACAATCTTGTGGGTTTTACACCGCTCATGCAAGACTCGCCGTCCGTATAGTACGCACAACCCCAGTGTTGTATCTAGCCTGCCATGTTGCAGTGTTAGCTGCTCAAGCTTTAGACTCCTTACTCAACCGCCTAAGCAGTGAGAACTTCTACACTATTGCTTATGCAGATGACTTAGTGATTCTGCAAACAGGAAGGTTTGAGGAAACACTCTGTGCTAGAGGTGTGTAAGAGGCTGTGCAAGAGGCCCTCAATATCATAGAAAGCTGGTGCAAGGATCACTCACTGTCATTAAACCCACAGAAGAGAGAGATGGTCCTTTTCACAAAGAAAAGGAGCCTTGTGAACCTTCGGGTTCACCTGGGGATTGTCACCTGGGGATTGTCACCAAGGGTCACGGAGTGGATCTATACTGCAATCATAAGACCTATGCTAACCTACGGCGCGATTCCCTGGGGCGTAAAAACAAATCAGCTGACAGTCGTCCGCAAACTTGACCATTTACAAAGAACAGCATGCCTTAACATAACAGGAGGCATGAGAACTACACTAACTAGAGCGATGGAGGTGATCCTCGGTCTCACCCCTCTTGATATATATATCAAGGAGGTGGTTTTGATAACCATGCTACGGCTCCGCTCTACTGGTATACAACTTGTAGCAGAATCTGGTGAGTCGAGGTGTGGTTTGTGGCGCGAAGCTATAAACGAGCTTCCAATGCTACAAGCAAATACAGAATCGATTTCACCAAGATATGCCTTTCACAGGCCCTACAAGATAATCATTAATGACAACGCTCAAAATGCATTGGTGACAGGTACTATATGTATCTTCACCGATGGATCTAAGACAAAAGAAGGTTCAGGATGTGGAATTTAATCCAGATCCCTAAACCTAAATATAAAATGGGTAATGGGTTTTAATGCAAGTATAGCTCAGACAGAGCTAACTGCCGTCTCCATTGCCGCAAAAGAGATTACCATAAGAGGAATCACTGGCAAAAACATCCGTATCCTTACGGACAGCAGACAAGTACTATTAGCCCTGAATAGGCCACGGATCACATCAGGACTAGTATTAGAATGTCACATGGCCCTTACGGTAGCCTGCTACAGCAATGTGGTTACTCTAGGCTGGATAAAAGGTCATGGAATTTCTAAAGGCAACCGCATAGCTGACTCTTTGGCTAGAAAAGCTGCCTCCCAAAGGCTCTTGCGACCATGGTAGTCTTGTCAGTTTGCCGGCATCAGCGGTGGTTGACCTAGTAAAGGAACGCTCCCTTGACAAATTCAGGGGAAGGTGGGAAGAAAAAAAAGGTTGCATACTATCCAAGGAACTTCTGAAATATCCGAATAGCAAAGCAGCCAAGAAATACGTGGCCATGACCAGAAAGGACCTGCGGTTGGTCACAGGTATACTTACTGGCCATTGTCATTTACGAAAGCATCTACACAGGTTGGGTTTATCTGACAGCCCACTATGTAGAGGATGTGAACAAGAGCATGAGACAGTTGAGCACGTCCTTTGTGACTGTCCGACGCTCTCTCTAACAAGACTTTCTGTATTCTGTGGAGCGACCCACCCTTCCAGAATTACAGATACAGAAGCATAAAGAGAAATGAATTTTTACGCTCGTCTTCCACGAAGTAAGGGTCCACTGCGCACCAAATCGTTACACGGTCACTATGAAGAGGTTTCTCTAGGATGATATCTGGTGGTTCAAAACCAAGAAAACGATTTGTCTGTCGATTGATAAATCCATTCAGATGGTTGTGACATTTGTCTGAAAACAACACATTAGAAAAAAATAGGGGTTGTTTATAAACCATTGCCAAGACTGAAGCATTGTAAAGGAAAAACCACCAATCTTCTTAACATTCTTCGGGCAGATGATTCAATCAAATTCATTTTTAAAGATGTTTTGTGGAGACTTCTTTTGGGTGATTATAACATCTATTGAAATGCCTTCCTTGATTTGCATTTGTTGTCACGGTAACTGGACGACCAGTACAGCTTTTGAATAATTGGAATTTTCCTGACCGCACATTAAATAAAACAATTTTAAAATTTTCTTCTGGGTATCGGTCAAAATATATATATTTATTTATATTAAAATTGACATCACAACGTTTCGGCCATGGGCCATCATCAGGTGTATAGAGACAGAACTAAAAAAAATCTTAATTAAAGCACATGCAATAACATTCTTTCAAAAACTTACAAAATCACTCACTAAGTCTACATCTAAAATTATATTAGTTTAAAATATTTGAAGAAATCGAAGTGGAATAAAACAGTAAAAAAGTAAAAAATTAATAAATGCAAAACTATCACATAGGGTAATAAATATTATATATAAATTCAGATCGAAATCCAGATAGGTATAAAAGACAAGACCATACAAATCACTTAATTAAAGGAAAATAAATTGGTAAAGCAGTGTTCACATGGTCCAGTTTTGCAGGATACAATAAAACGCTGGTCGTGTAAAACTGGACTGCAGTGTAAAAGGGTTATAAATATATATTTCATCTTTTTATAAGATTATATTAATGATAATAAATGTTACATGTCTTTTATCTCTGAACTATTATTTTTATGATTGTTTGTAATTAATCATTAATATTTTTATTTGCAGGTAAGTTCTACACCAGAAGTTCGACTAAATATGGGGATGGAAATTGGCGTTACGATTGGATACTCTTTAATTCAGAATGTTAAACATGAAATAAAGAATGGTATATTATTTTTACACACTTATTAGGGTAATGAAAAAGAATAGGAAAAAAGAGAAGTAAGATTTCTTCGTATTAAAAAGTGTGAATTTCTTATTACATTTGTCAAGAAAATCTCACTAGAGGTATCGTAATTATTAATTATAATAATGCCAATGACAGTAATGACTGTAACTAAAAAAAATCTCATAAGATGTTCATTACAAACTCCCTCTATGTCAACGCATTGTTGAGCACTTACGGTGGATTTGCTATTTGATGGGATTGTAAGTCGGCGATCTCGCAATATTTTTGCTTCTTATGCATTAATCTATAAGTTTCTCTCTAGCTTTAGGAGAAAATGGGTTAGGTTTATGGAGCGATAAGACTTTGAATCGGCTTCCTGTCTTTGGTATGAAAGCCACATGAGCCATCTGTGCCTTCCTCCGGGCTTTTAGTGTTAGTATTAGCCCTATCTGAGAATAATGCTAGTTTTATATACACTTACGGCTGTAAGTTATCCACCCCATTTTGGAGTAAAGTTGGAAAAATCTTGTCCTTACCCGGTAATTTAAAAAGTTTGAATGTCTTAATTACCCATATGAGTTTATTATTTGTACAAATTTTAATTTTCTTGTTAAGACTACTTGAGTATTTCGGTTGAAAGCTAGTTGGCTTATCTTGTGATTCTGAAATCCGAATAGTTTTTGTAGGCGCTGTGGTGGGACTGATTTCACTACCTCCTTCTTATAATTATATATTCTATTAGAAATTTGGAGTTTTTTGTTATACTCAGAGCTTTTTCCTAGTTCTTCGGGGTTCCTACACTTTTAGTTTTGTTGAGGAGCTGCATACCGCTTCTTCTGAGGTTGGCCAGCTTTTTTATCCACCAATGCAAATCACTTTCTGTTGCCTTTTATATTAAGGTGCAGCTTACTTCTTATTCCTTAATTCTAAATTGCTGCGAGGATCTTTCAAGTTCCTCTTTGACATCGAGTGGTAATTCTATTCCTTTAAAATTCGTTTAGAGGTGTTATTTGTAAACAATCTAATCAGTCGATTTAGAAGCCGATACTCGTGAATGACTGTCTCAAATGAGCTCAAGTCGCATCTTATATGTCGATGATTCAACATCGATGCCATCAGAGACCTGTCAGTTGTTAAGGATGTTTGTTATGAACTAAGTAGTCAGAATAATGTCATAAAAGTGGGTTTCTTTATTATTAATGTCTATATTATTTGACGACAAAGATTCTACTAACCTCGATTATTAATAGCCGTGCTTTCTCATATGCGTGGTGTACATTCATATCGCAGCCTAGAATAAAGTGCCTGTTTCCCTTCCTGCACCAATTCATGTCTTTAAACATCCTCTGGAAGTGTTTGTTTAGTTGAGATACCAGGAAAATAGACCAAGGCACTAAATACCTGCATTTTGTCTGCTCCGATTGGCACTTTTACTATAGCCCAATATCTGCCGAGATAAATTCTGAAACAAAAATCGAAGGAATTATCCAGATTTCAAATGTGGCTGATATCAAATATGAATAAAAGTCAAACCATGATGGTCTAACACCGAAATAGGAGCGCATTTTATAACTTTTTACATTAAATTATTGTGGTTTGACTTGGTGTTTGATTGATAACTCAGAAACAAGTTTAAATTTAAATTGTTTATCAAGCAGCAGAACTACTCTTGGATTGTCTAAATGTTTTTTATTATTTAGTTTTTCCAAATAATATATAACAAACAAAAAATAAGAACAATAAAGTGACCCTTTTTAAAACTGATTGACATCATGAATCGTCTTATTTTTTATTACCAGTTGCATAAAGTAAAATTTTATGCAATTGGTGACGAAAAATGTATTTCAAAATTAGTGACAAAAACAAATATTTAATTTATTAAACTGTTATAATATAAGTTAAAAACATAAATTATAAATTAATTAATTATTATAAATATTGATAATAAAATTATTGCAATTATTTAAATTAATTCCCGACGACATATTTTTTTCATTGTTTGCTGTTATTTGGGAAGCGGGACACATTGCATTAGATGTTTCACCAAATATTTCTTGCGGTATAAGTTTTTTATTATTCATGGAATTTTCAACACATCCCTCCGCAACAGAGATAGATTTCCAACCTTCATGCCTCTTTAATTTTAAAATATCAGCGCCACTGTCAGATAGAAAGGTCGCAGAGCTTATTCTGAAGCAGTAGCCAGTATATATAGAACAGGATTAAAAGTCCAAGAAATTGTGCAAAATCTTTTGGCAGACTGCTAAATGTGTTAATTCCCACAGTATTTCTGGTACATTTTCCATTCGCATATTTTACAAAAAATAAAAAAAATAAGACATTTCGTTACTGATAGCATAAATAGCTACAAATCAAATTATTTAAAAATATTTATTTAGATTATTATTGTCCCATGAAACTTAACTTACATAATTTGTAACAAACAAATATTTTCCTTTTATTTCAGTAAAGGACACTTACAGAATTTATGGTAGTAAAATATAGTAGAAATCTAAACATGGATATTTACTACTTTTATACTAAAAATGATTCCAGACCGTCCCTGATGTTCTTTACTGTTCGATCGCTTCTTTGTCAACTGGGTCAAGTTTTTCTTTGTCCAAGTATAAAAGTAGAGATACTAAGCTGTAATCTTAGCGTCAGTATTGCTTTTAAATAAATTTATAAATGTTTCAAAAACAGCTCCTGTTCAGAAAATATTGTTTCACTACCGGATTGGGGAATAGACGAAGCATTATTTAAAATAACAAATAATTCTATAGAAGATAGCGATTTATAAGATTTATCCAAGTAAAGTCTTTATGGAGATAAAATACGAGTCGATGCGGATCTATCGTCCAACAATTGATAGTCACTAGCTAAAACAACGAGATGAAATTTATTTTAAATGACATACGAGCAATTTCAGAGATTGCCTCTATTCGGTATCAGTAGTCAAGAATATTCTACTTAAGAGGAGAAAAGGGTCTAGAAACCGGATAATCTAATAAATAAAAATGTATGGGCATAAGACTATTTAATATATCTATAGATATAAGATATCTGTAGATTGTTGCTATAAAAAATTTTCTTTTGTTTTTATATGGGCTAAAAGAAATATATTATCATTTTATAATCTTTGCATTACTTACTTAATTCATAATAGCACTAACTAGAGCTGCTGATAGAGTACCTATGCTTTCACAGAGAAGGTATAAATGTGAATAAAACTAAGTACATAAAAAGAAAATATAAACATATTTATTAACGAAAGAATTGGGTTCGTGCATATTTTAAAACCTCGAAGTGACAGTTGGTAAATCAAAGGAATAGCGTAATACGCGTATAGAAGAAACGGAACCCTGATGAAAATCAAACATGATTTTAAACACTCAACATATCAAAAATTTAAAATAATCTGTCTCTGTAATTCTTGAAGGGTGGGTCACCCCACTGCACTTAGACCACATTTGGCTCATTGTACAGGGTTTCTCATTATATTTTGACCCCACTTATTTTCCTTAATTTCATAAATATAAAAAAAGTTGTTTCCAATAAAAGTTGTATTATTTTATCTGTACCGACCAAAAATGTAGCAACTGACCGAATTTTGTATAAAGGAAGTGCCCAATAAAATGCATCTTCAATAATTTACATGGGACACCCTGTATTTTTTATAGTTTTGAGTAGCCCTGCTTTTCCTGACTGACAGTTGATAATAAAGTAATAATTGTTTCATTTTGTAATGTCAGTTGCTTAGCCACCTATGGTTACCCTTTTGTAGTACAATCTTAGAACATAAAATAGTAAGGAAGTATTGCTCGTTCAAGGACAGGTGACCGGGATGGTTATCCAAGATGGCTACCGGAAGTTACTTTTTAACAGTGGCGTCCTATATTTTTATTTATAGAAAAACCTATTATTATTCAGTATGGACACTAATCATTATATATTAAAATAACCATTTTAATAAGGAAAGTAGAGGAAAAAAAAATAGTACAACATTGCCTAAAATGGGGGTACTAGATTTAAGGAAATAAAACCAGTTATATACTACACAATTTTTATTAAAATTTTTCATTCTACCACTATTATTGGCCCTTAAATTGAATTTTGTGTAAACATGTCTAATTTTTTCTACATTATTTATTTTACTTTTACATATATAATAAATTCTTGTTTTTAAATATACTACACAGATGCTTTTTATAAGTTGTTTCCTACGAGGACTTTCAGAAGTAGATGGTAGAGTTTCAGGAACAGGAACTGGTGAAATAGTTTCACTGCTAGTAGTTATTATCTCTTCAGCATAAGGGTCGTTAGTACTTGCCTGCATAGAAAAGGTATATATTAGTGAAATATATGTTTAAGTAAAATATCTGTAAATAGATTTGAGAAAAATATAGATTAGGTCAATGTTATTAAAGCAATTTGTGGATGTTATAATTACTTACATATTTCATTCTTGCGATTTTAATTGTAGGTATAGCATTTGGTACTAGTAAAACAATTACTAAAGAAATTCTATCAAATGATTGTTCTGTAAAATGTTGTGAGCCTAAAAAGCTATTCTTGCCTGGACTCCAGTTATCTTTATCCATAATATTTAACCATTTCCGTCTAATATTTTCATCCCGTGGGAAACTGTGAATGTAATAATGTGTTAATTAACACACAAATACATTTATTGTACAACGTTGCTTTAGAATACTCCGTAGACATAAAAATAATTGACATATGAGATTAACCAAAAAATTGTAAATTAATGATAATTAAAATAAAATATCCTCTTTCCATTATTGATACGCCTATGTCAATTTAAGGAGATAGGTTAGGGATCAATACAAAGTATTAATTTAATTAAAACATAAAAATATAGGTTACGTATATATAATGTATATTTATTATAATAATAGCTACTTACCAATAAATAATTAATCCAAATTTTTAACAGAAAACTAAATTTTTATAACTTGTAAACAAAGTATGAGTCATAAATGGTTATCCAATATGGCCGACTTCCGTCGCCAGATTTTAACATTGTAGATATGACACAAACTCCTTCCTTACTATTTTATGTTCTAAGAGTACAATACACCGTTATAGAACAAAACTAATGCTAAAATATTTTGTAATCAGGAAAAGCAGAGCTACTCAAAACTATAAAAAAATACAGGGTATCTCATTTAAAATGTTGAAGATGCATTTTATTGGGCACTCCTTTTATACAAAATTCGGTCTGTTGCTACATTTTTGGTCGGTACAGATAAAATAATACAAACTTTAATTTGAAACTTTTTTGTATTCCCGAAATTGAGGAAAATAAGTGGGGGTTAAAATATAATGAGAAACTCTGTACGTAGTTCTGAGATTAAGCTCCTCAAGCAACCTACTTGTTTGAAATAAGTGATGACATCGCCAGTAGGGAGCTCTCCCAAGTTGGCATGTGTTAGCCAGTTTTCGCTGAATAAAGAAATGGTGTTAGAGGACAGAAAACGTGTTCGACTGTCTTATAATCTTGTTTACATCCTCTACAGTATCTCTAGAGTATCAGATAAACCCAACTTGTTCAGATGTTTTCGTGTAAGGCTGCCCGTAGCCAGATGCAGGTCCTTTCTGGAACATGCCCATGTATTTTTTGGTTGTTCTGCTATTCGGATACTTCAAAAGTTCCTTAGACACCCGGCCTTTTCTTTTTTTTCGTCCTATCTGCTTTTGAATATGTCAAAGGAGCGTTCCTTTAAGAAATCAGCCACCGCTGATGCTGGTAAGTTGATGGGACTGCCAAGTCCCAAAATAATTTGGGAGCTAAAAAGTCAGCTATTTGGTTGGCTCTTGAAATTCCATGACCTTTGATCCAGCCTAGAGTAACCCCGTTGTTGTTGCAGGCTTCGGTAAGAGCCATGTGCAACTTTTTCATTAGTGCGTAAAATGCTTAACAGCACAAGTTAGGTACTATACTTTACCTACGACCTAATTGTACTTGTATTAGATAATAATCTTATTTTTTTTAATACTTAAACAACATCAACAACAGATAACCAACGACATTAAAAATAAAACTTTTTTACAAAACTTTCATAAACTTGAAATAGCTATTATTCTTTTAAAAAGGCAATTTTTTGTATAAAAATTGGGAGTGGTTTTATTTTTAACGTTCTTAGTAAGATGCACTTCCACAAAGTAAAGGTTAATATAATAAATTTAATTGCAACAATAGATATTTTTAATTATTTTATTGTATAACATTAGTGAAATTAAACTTACAAAACTAGTAAGAAGTGTTTTTTCATATGTTATTATTGTATCTACAAGTTTAAACAGCTTTGTAAATATTTTTTAAAAGTATCTAGGTAATAAAAATATTCCAAATAATTAACTTGGATGGATGTTCAAGAACGTGTTTTTCATAGTTTGACATCTGATTGTTGTAATCTATATGCTCTTAAGTGTTCATTGAATTTTATTACAAAATTTCTTTTTGTTTGACCTACATATACAGCATTACATTTTGGACAATTAATTTTGTCAACACCAGATTTTTTAATTTAGGTAATTTTGTTTTTATATTTAACAATTTTGTGCCAACATTATTGGGTGATTTGAATGAAATTAATGTAGATGTTGCCGAAGATATTTTTGTCTTGAAATATTTTCAGAATATATAATACTTTTTTTTTAACTTTGATCATTAAATGTAATGGATAACCATTACATGTAGCTATTTGTTTTATAATCTCAATTTCTTTATTAAAATTATTTTTGTTCATTGGAATTGAAAATGCTCTATGTATACATAGAATTATAAGCTGCTAATTTATGTGATACAGGATGATTTAAATGATATAGTATTGTTACATCTGTTTGTGTTGGTTTTCTGTGTAATGAATATTTTAATGAATTATTACCTTTTCCAATTCTCAAATAAAAAAAATTATTTGAATTATTTTCTTCAACTAAGGTGAAATTAATTTTGGGATGCAAGGTATTAATATAATTAAAAAATATATCTAATTGTCGTTCGCTACCTACAAAACCCATCATCAACATATCTATACCAAAATACAATATTGTTTTTATAACTAGAATTAAAGATTTTGTTTTCTAAATTATAATTGAAGAAATAGGACTTCTCATTGGAATACCTTCATTTTGAATATACACTTTGTAATTAAAAGTAAAATAATTTTGGCTAATGCATGCATTAAAGTGTGTTGATGCAAACGGAAAAAATATACAGGGTGTTTCTTAAGTAATCTAAAATATTATATGGGGCGCTTCGTTACTCAATTTTAAGACGAAAAGTTCATATAAACATGTGTGATAGGTGTTGTCGTTTATGAGATACAGGGTGTTGAATTTATTGTAATAAGTCAGTTCTGATTGTACGTGAAATTAATTTTTCCCGGTGACGCTACTGGTTTTTAGAAGTAATACGCAAAAACATGCTTATTCTAAGTGGCCTTTGAAATAATGTTGACAAGTGTCAAATTTGAAAACTAACGCAAAAATCGTACATTTTTATTTGATTGACTCTGTGTTTAGTTAATAACTATGCCAGTGTTTACTAATGTTGAAATGGCTAATATGCATTTTTTGTACGGATTAGCGAATGGTAATGCCTTAGAAGCTAGACGTACGTATGCCCAGCGTTATCCAAATAATCGTTTACCATGTTCAGATACGTTTACTAAGTTACATATTCGTTTACAAGAAACTGGAACTTTTGCTAAATCGAAGAATATTATTGGACGACCCAGAACTGTGAGAAATCCCCAATTGGAATACCAGATTCTTCAAATTATTGACCAACATCCAGAAACGAGTACAAGAAAAGTTGCAGATGAAGTAAATGTTAGTAACAAAACTGTTTGGAATATTCTAAAAGATAATTTATTGTATCCATATCACGTTCAACGTGTTCAACATTTGTTACCTACTGACTATCCATTACGCATACAGTATTGTCAATGGATTTTACGTGAAATCGCGAACAATCCGAATTTTAGGGCCAATATTCTATTTACGGATGAAGCCAACTTTTCTAGACATAGGATTATGAATTTTCATAATGACCACATATGGGCAGATGTAAATCCACATACCATAAGTGTAAAACGATTTCAACAAACATTTTCGGTCAATGTTTGGCTTGGCATCATCGATGATTATTTAATTGGACCATTTTTCCTTCCTGTACGGTTAACCGGTGAGACATACCAACATTTTCTAGAAAATGAACTTCCACTTCTTTTGGAAGATGTACCTATTATTATTAGAAGGCGCATGTGGTTTATGCATGACGGAGCTCCTCCACATTTTTCAGTGATTGTACGCGAGTTTTTAAATAATGTTTTTCCAGGCCATTGGATCGGACGAGGATCTCCACACCCGTGGCCCCCTAGATCACCTGGACACAATCCTCTGGATTTTTGTGTGTGGGGATATTTGAAATCGCTTGTTTACACAACACTGATATTAAAGTACAAGATCTTCAAAATCGTATCATAGACGGCTGTAATGTTATTCGTAACAATCCTGGTATCTTCGAACGTATTCGACAATCCATTAGACATCGAGCGGATTCTTGCATTTTAGCTGGAGGTGGACATTTTGAACATTTGCTCTGAAATGTTTTATTTTTCTTTATGTTTAACACATGTTGCTTGTAATAAAATAATAAAAAAATATAAATCAGTAGCGTCACCAAGAAAAATTAATTTCACGTACAACACCCTGTATCTCATAAACGACAATACCTATCACACATGTTTATATGAACTTTTCGTCTTAAAATTGAGTAACGAAGCGCCCCATATAATATTTTAGATTACTTAAGAAACACCCTGTATAATTCCAAATAACTCATAATATTTAATGCAATCTTAAGTATATCTAATAAATGTCATCTGCCATTTATATATGGTAAATTCAACTTCAAATATGTAAATTAGAAATTTTTAATAAATTAGCGAAGTCTATTAACAGCTACTAAGTAGTTGCTAGGGAACCTTGCGATTTACTTTACAGCTGTGCGTTTTTTTTACCATGCGTTATAAGATTGTTAAGTAGGTAAAAATAATAATAAATTTAAAACATTTTTTATTGAAAATAATTAAAAAGTAATTCATTATGGCTCTTAATATTTCTAAATAAAGAAATTTATATGACTTTAAATTTAACTATTTTAAAACAGAAAGTATTTTAGCATACATTTCCTTCTTTCATATCTTGTTGCATGCTTATTATTATTCATTTCATAATGTAGGGTTCGTATCACTGCAGGATATCTGGTTTTATTCGATTCCTTTTATGAATCAGTCCTTGAATTTAATAGTTTGTCTTAATAGCTCCGTGAGTCGTTTAGGGAGGGTATAATTTGGATTTTATTAAGTACGTGAGTGGCTTATTTGTTTTGCCTACTTCAATCCGAGGGCACTGAAAACGTCGTCCCTTCTGGAACATGCGTCCTGAATATTCTTAAGAAATAAAAACTACACTGCTAAAAAAATTTAAAGTTACTGGCTTAAGTTTTCAGAAAATCATACAGTGGACATAAAACTTTTGCATACTACTAGATAAAATTCCATTAGATTGTCTTAGGCAGTTTAAAACAGGTCACATCTCGGAACATTAAAGTAGCTTTAACAAAAGAATATTTCCAATTTGATATAGAGTCAGAGAAACTCTTTCTAGGAATTTAAGCCGTTTTGAGAACAATGCTATGCATTTGCCTATATTCTATATTTAGAATATTCGCAGAATCTGAAAGATTATACCTCAAAGCATAGTGTTCCGTGAGAAGACTTCTGGTCGGTTTCATGCATTCGCCCCGTCTACGAGTATGTCTACATCAAAGATTGTTGGGGCATTACTAAAGTATTTAGATTAGACTGGGCCAAAAAAATTGACTATTTTTTTTTTTGAAAAATATATCGAGAATGTCATTCAGAATGACAAAAAAAAAATTTCGTGAAAATTTAAGCCCTTAATATCAATTTTAAGAGGTCTATCATCGCTATTTTTGATTTTTAGTCATAATTTGATGTTTTACGTTAGAACTGTCAAAAAATTGAAATGCAAAAAATTCTTTATCACTTATTTTGATACAAAATTAAATTCTCTACAAAAAAGGTCTGATTGAAAATTTTTGTCAGACGAGCCGTTTCCGAGTAATTGAGCTTAATAAATCGATGTATTTTTTCGATTTGCCCTTTTTATTTTGAAATTTTGTAACTAATGAACCAATGAATATTTAAAAAAGCTCATGTCGGATTCTTAACGGGAATTTCATGTTCTACAAAAAAGGTCTCTTAACATTTTTGCCTAAATGCAATTTTTCAAAAGTTATTCACGATTGAAATCGAAGAAAAAATTGAAATTTTAAATTTTCCGTTCTTAACTCAATTTTTTCCACTTAACGGAAAAAATTCACTTTTTCGATTTATATTATAAATGTTAAACTATAAATTTCTATGGACTTTTTCTAAAATATGAGTTAAAATTGTGTTTAAAATAAATTTTTTACCATTTGTCACTGTTGTTATTAATTAAATAGCAATAATCTGTTTTTTTTCATATAATTTCGTAAAATATGATAAATAAATCAATTTCAATAATGAAACTAAATAATTGTTTACCCAAAAATTACTTAAAGATAAGAAATCTACGCTTTTGTTGAAAAATAATTGATATTTATCTTGAAATTTACATATTTTCGTAATAATTTGGCTGAAATAATGATAGACATTGAGAGATTTGTGATGAAAAATATTTAATAATGATCGAAAAAGTGAATTTTTTCCGTTAAGTGGAAAAAATTGAGTTAAGAACGGAAAATTTAAACTATCAATTTTTTCTTCGATTTCAATCGTGAATAACTTTTGAAAAATTGCATTTAGGCAAAAATGTTAGGAGACCTTTTTTGTAGAACATGAAATTCCCGTTAAGAATCCGATATGAGCTTTTTTAAATATTCATTGGTTCATTAGTGACAAAATTTCAAAATAAAAAGGGCAAATCGAAAAAATACATCGATTTATTAAGCTCAATTACTCGGAAACGGCTCGTCTGACAAAAATTTTCAATCAGACCTTTTTTGTAGAGAATTTAATTTTGTATCAAAATAAGTGATAAAGAATTTTTTGCATTTCAATTTTTTGACAGTTCTAACGTAAAACATCAAATTATGACTAAAAATCAAAAATAGCGATGATAGACCTCTTAAAATTGATATTAAGGGCTTAAATTTTCACGAAATTTTTTTTTTGTCATTCTGAATGACATTCTCGATATATTTTTCAAAAAAAAAAATAGTCAATTTTTTTGGCCCAGTCTAATTTAGATAACGGAAAATTCGTTCTTGTCAGTCTTGAATAAATGGATATAATGGGCGGGGTAGCTGATGCTTGGCAAGAGGGCCCTTCGGGACCTTTTTGCTGCACCCTATGTTCTCCCTCCCTCTGTATTAACACTTGTTTGGTGCCTCCCGAAAGTCCCCGACCTTTGAATGAATGAATGAAGGGAGGGTGTATAAGTCTTCGTCCTCGACTCTTCCCAAAGATGTCTTATCTGAGTTGTTCGTAAACCTAACAGATGCCCAGGAATTGGTAAGAAGTAAGGACTCCGAGAAGCAGGCTCAGCTGCGATCTGGAATTGTCCAACAACCACCTTGTTCTAGCTTTGTCAGGGTAAGCGATTGTTTGTTTCGTTTGCCTAAGAACAGTTCAGTTGGTCCATTGTTCTTCTAATTCTCTTTCCGCCCAGCGAGGTTTTAGGTTTGCTTGGCTCTATTATTGGTTCGGGTCCGTGGCAAGCTCCTTTTTTGGTGAGTTCATCTGCCGGCTCGTTGCCCATTACACCGCTGTGTCCCAGTACCCATAGTAGGATTATGTTTCGTCCTGTGGGCAATCTGTCTTGCGTATTCTTGGACTAGCGCCGTGCTAGTCCTGGATATACCAATTTCCTATAAAGCGGCCTGGTTATCTGAACAAATGCAGACGGAGCTTCTTGATTTGTTCCGCTCTTCTTTAGTTCTACTTCTTTGAGAATTGCAAATATTTCCGATTGGAACACCTGCCTCTGACATCTGTTCCATGCGGGAGCCATCTATGTAACTATGCTCCCTGAAGAAAATTCTACTTGTTCCTTACTCCACCGCCCCCTTGGTGGAATGACGACCTGTCAGTCCCACTTCAGCCCTTATATCTATCTCGGATCTTAGATCTTTCTGTGTACCGCTCTGATTCGATTTGCTCGAACCATTCTGCGGTTCTAACCGCATCAAACAGCGTGTTAAAATTAAACCCGACCGGCAAATACTGATTGATTTATGGATTTTTTTCTATAAACCCTAAATGACCCATCACAGAATTCTAATTTTGAATCTGTTTTAGTCATAAGGCACCATCTGCAATCTCTTTTGTTGTGCAATATCGCATCGGATATAGACTCGGCCTTGCAAATATTGTAAGAATAATAAGCTTTAATGCTTTTTTATTAAACAAAACCTATCAGAAAAATATACCCGCTAAAGGTAAGCCACTGTTTTTTTCCTAAAATGTGTTTTAATAGATTCGTGTAGAATTCTAGAAATTTTCAATATAAAATATTTTATTCATTCTGCTTTATGTTTTATATGAAATTCGTAATATGATTTCTCCACTTGGAAACTCATTCCGTCAAAGAAAAGTTTAATTTCAAGCTTAAAACACTCGAGGTACAAAAAAATATAGAAAATAAGATTTAAAAGAAAACTTGGAAAATTTTAAAGAGATGTTTAATCCGTAAAAATATATTATTTTAATTTTGGATGGTTTTTTTTGATATTTTTTCTTTATTATTACAACAGAAATATACTAAATGATTAAAATAATATTTTGTATGTATGTATTTGAGTTTTTTTGCTATTTAGTTTTTTGAATGTATAGTTTTATTGTTTAATCTTTTTTATCCTATTTATGTTTTATAGACTAAGGTAGATAAATCATCAGGATAAAAATAAGGCAAGCAAGCTTAAGAATAGAAGTGTCATAGCTGGGATCCCTTTTTGGAACTAATATTGTTACAAATTGGCGCCCTGTCTTTTTGGAGAGTACCTATTATTGTTACAGACGTCAGGGTAAAGGTCAATTTTTTCCACTGTAACTATCCAGATCCTCTTCGGTTATCCAGTAAAGGTTGACATCACTGTCGTTAAGTTACACTGGAGACTTTCAATAACCTGGAATCAATAATGTAACATAAGGATTACCAAATTGGCCCAATAATCTAATCAATTTAAGGAGTGAAATTTATTGTACTAACCCTTACTCTGTGGAAATCCATCTCACTGAGAACAATAAAGAACGAAACGGGTGTACAAAACCTCTAAGTTTATTTTAAAAATTAGCTTTATTTATTTAATGACAGCTATGATGATAGTTTTATCAAAATAGCTGTCAATGAATTCAAAAGCTGTGGAATAACTTGAGAAACTAAACGAAGGGTTCAGTGGAAAACGATGAGACTCCTTTTTTTCTTTAATTCAACATTTTAGTGGCATCTTCTATTGGCTTTTAACCTGAAGTTGAAACACACCAAACCTTACGGGAACAAGTAATGCGATTCCACTAAAAGCTGCAGTTTTAAAAATGCGGCACGGTGGAAAAACTTTCGTGCGTCCGGGAAGGTCCATTTCTCCGCCATTAAATGGTATCTGATGTTTACTGTTTTCGGTCTTTTGTACCGAAGCGCAACAATATTGTAATCAATTTCGCTCTTGTTTTATTCGTAATACGTATTAGAAGTTGTATTTTCATTTAAATTTTAAGGTCTTATTTTTGATAAAAAAATCTTATGGTAAAACCGTATACAGGATCTAGCAACAAAATGCAAAAAAAGGTTAAATATACTAAGAGCAACGTCCAGTATAAAATGGGGCACAGACGCATCAATACAAATAAATCTATTTACATCCGTAAATCTCTCAAAACTCAGCAATAGATCTTTTTTATACGGATCGGTTAGTGAATCCAACTTAAAAGTACTAGATGGAATACAAAATATAACCTTAAGACTAGCTCTGGGTACATTCCGGACTAGTCCTTATCTATCAACATGCATATTACGTCATAATGCCTTCTATTAAATAAAAACCCACCTATTTGTGATTGTGGTTTCAAACTAATTATTAATCATCTAATTATAGAATGCAAATGTTATGACGATAGCCGCAAATGAGTAAATTTAGCTGAAGGTCCTCGAATTCCTAAAACAAAATAATATTCTTCTTCTTTTTTTCTTATAGGCATTGCTCTGCCTGTTTCTTAGTGTGCCTCTACTAAGTAATCATTTCATAGTTTTCGTGGTCTTCCCACTGATCTCCTCCCTATTGGAGAGTCATTTCCCGCCGTCCTTACCACTCTATTTCTTGCCATTCCACTTATGTGGTAATTCCATTCCATTCTCCTCTTCCTTGTCCATTCATTGATGTTCTCAACTTTGCGCCTCCGTCGTATATCTATGCTTCTGGCTCTCTCCCAGAGGGTCTTGTCATCGATCCTTCTAAGGATTTTCATCTCTGCTGTTTCTAGCATTCTCTTTCTTCTCTCTGTGTCGGGTCGCGTTTCTGCCGCATATGTCATTATTGGTCTTATGACTGTTTCGTAAATTCTGCCCTTCATTTCTTTCCCTAACTTCTTGTTCCTACATATTTTGTCGTTCAGGCATCCTGCGGCTCTGTTTACTCCATTCACTTGGCATTGTATTTCTGTTTCGACCTATCCGTAGCTGGATAATGTGATGCCCAAATATTTGAACTCCATGACTTGTTCATAACATATTATTTTTAGTTGTTTTTCTCCCATCTGGCATCCTTTATTTGTTCCTACCAATCATAAAAAAACAAAAAATGCTCAAAGGAAGGACGTGAGCAAAATAATCTATATTATAAAATTTAAGCTTTGAGCTTTTCCAGACGTAAGAAACACTTTATAAACATACATTTACAATATATAGTCTGTAATAAAACAATTATACGATTTGTATCTAGATCTTTTATTAATAAATTTGTGGAGATATTTACAATTCAAACCAAAGAGCCAATAGCCTCAGTAGCTCTACAATACGCTCTATAATGTAAAAAAAGACGAATTAGACTTTTAGTAGCTTTGCACATTTGCAATGAAGGGGAGTTTAGTTGGATGTAAAGAACATTTTAAACGGAATGAACCTGAAGAAACAACCTAAAAACAAAAATGACATGGAGCAATGAAGAATATCATAAATAAACTCCTACCATTTTCTTATTAAAAAGGTTATAACTGTAGATGTAATCGTTTGAAGTACTTTGATGTGATTGTTGAATCCGAAAGAAAACGCTGATTTTTGCAATATTACTACTAAGTATGAGCCATACAGATATCTCAGCTCATGCTCAGCTCAGCTCATGTGCTTTGTGAAAAGGCGCCGAACATCAACTTTTCACATAATGCGATGAATGCCAAAGTATAAAGACCTTACGTATAATGACCGGCAGTAGTCCCCAATGCCTCATGTGTGTCGACCTACGCCTAACCTCTCGGCAAAATACGTCAATTGTCAAGAGTTGCATTCCGCAAATGCCACCAGCTACCCAGCTTACATGGAACTGTTGGGGATCTTAGAAGGAAACACAGATTACATAGATATTACGAACAGTACCAGGGGTACCGGACAATTGCCGGAAAACAATTTCCCGAAGACAATTAGTCAAATGGGTAATTGCTCGAATAGACTATTGACCGAAAGAATCATATCCCGAATGGACAATTGCCCGAAAAGACAGTTGACCGCAAATAGTAGGTATTAATATTTTAAAAACCAGGAGAGCATATATTCTTTTACTCAACCTATGAATTTTTATGGGCCTTTACGTTTATAAATAGACTGATACAAATTATTGAATTAAATTTATTTTTTTAAATAAAAATTTTTACTCATTGAATTTCAGTATTTTAAAAAATCATCAATCATCACTCAATTAAATAACTTATTCATTGAGCTAAACTTAGACAAAATGGCTAGAGTTGTGCAGGACTTAATTCAATTAAAAGGCAGCCACTACGAACGCCGAAAACTTTTTGACTTACAACAGATTCATCCAGGGAATTGATCAATATAACTTTTAAATAGCGGGTATATCAATAAGTTTACACCCAAAACGCAAGCTAAGGGCGGCTACACATTACTGGCCATGTGTACCATCGTTGGCGTTCATGTAATTTGACACATATAAGTTGCTGCCAACAAATATTGAGACCAACCCTACTATATGGCTGTTCCAAAGTTAATAACGCTCCAAAAAAGTCGTACAAAACAAATCTATGAGAATGGCGGTATGAAAGGCTTTGGCCAGATATTCCAGTACTGCCTGGTTCCTCCGAAAAACGGGTTTAAGATCAGTTAGAAAATTTGTGACGAAATTATTCACTTATTTGGACAAATACGTGATACCGGATTCACTGAAATCGACGTTAAGCAACCGCGAAGGACATTAATCCCTTAAAGGACCCCTGCAAGGAAATATAATAATCTGACTAGAACGGCTCACGCAACTGGGAATACTTTTACCAATTTTCGAAACCTACAATAACGTAATATATTTTTTTCACTACTAGATTCTGAATCTAACTTTATTGACGTTTGTTCATTTTTAAACAAGGTTAAAAAAGACAGGGACTACTTGATTAGCACTAAATGAAAAAAATGCTATATGAGCCACTGTAGAAAAGTGTATTATTGTCTCGTTCTCATCAACGAAGATATCTAGACCTTTTATTACAATTTAACCACAAACATTGGTGCTCCACAAGTCCACCACAATTTTTACCAGGAAAAACTTAATAATATACCTATTTTCAAAGAAAAATAATGTTAATTTCTTTTACCCAGTGATTGCTATTACCTTTATTAATATTTTATATTTAGAGTATACCTCTTTATTGAAAGTTAAAACCTTTAATTTAATAAATTTTCTAAATTCACCTTTACAAAACTGAGAATATCTGTTTCTTTTATATCTTCTTCTGCTCTATACTTTTCTTACGTGATAAAATTTGCCTAATGAGCATAAAAATTGCGATACAGATCTATATAAGACAGCTCTTTAGCACTCTTCAAGTTCAAATTCGATTATCGAAAGATTGCCAGTACACATATGTTATTTTTAGATTGATATACACGCCAATTTAAAAACCAAGTAAGATGTGCTGTTCAGTGGAATCGGTGTTGGTATAAGGTATATAAATCCTAGGGTACACTCGTCGCTAAAAGTCTGGCATGATTTTTAAGACCGAATAGATGTTGAAAGAAAATAAATTTTATTTTTGAATCTTTTATTATTTTCATTATTAAATGTATAACAGCTGAAAATTTTTCAAATTTAAATCGTTTTTTGTTGAAAAACCATAATAGGATATAAATATTGATGTATTTATTTTGTTTCTATCTCTCACTTTTAGAAATTTCTTGTGCCCAGTACGATTGTTTAATTTCCTATTTTAGAGGTGTATAAGAGTATTTTGGGTCAAAAATAAGTAATTAAACTTAAGGACAAGCAGCTTAAATCGTGGCCTTACTTAACACTATAATAAGCGTCCTCTGAATGCACTTTAACACACGCCATTTACAGGGGACATACAAAGTAAATTCTACCCTATTAATAATTTGATTGTAGTATTTTTTATTTTAAAATTAAATAACCAGCTTAAATTAACAATTATTATTAATGATAATAGTAGAAAAGAAGTCAAACTGTCAAAGATAGCTTAAACAAAGTAACAAGTCCTCAAAAGTCTTAAAAATTAACTCTCCATAAAATGATGGAAAATGTAAAAACTATAAAAAAAATAAATCAACAAAATAAAACCATCACAATATGTTTTAGTTCTTTTGGAATTTGCCATTTGTTCTTTAGCGTCCCACCATAGGAAAGCTATTACTATGGGCGCTAGGGCGCCAAAAATAGAAGGCACAACAAAAGTAAACTCCAATTTTTCAATAATTTCACTGTACTTTAGATGAACAACAGATGGTTCAGATAATACGTTACATGCATATCCTCAACGTAATCAATCAATTATTTTTAATCCAAAACTAAAAAGCAATTAGATTGATAATTAAGATTGAAATGATTTATTGTCGAAAGACTCGATTACTGTTTAAGGAAAATGAATATGTTACATCCCATAACAAGTATTTACTTCGTGGGATTATTTTTGATTTATTTCCCTTGTATTGTCTTGTGCCATGTTGATATTTTATACATTTTTGTCACTACCTTTACCTATAAATTTATTCATATATTTAATATTTTGTAAAGTACGTTTCACAATAATTCGTTGACTCCGGTACCTGACCTTAGGGCATTAGTAATGAAAGGTTATAAATTTCTCACTGTACAGTAAACATTAACAGATCCGTTATCCGGTTTACTGTGTTTGTTAAATATTTTTAATGGAAATAAATTATTATTATTATTAAAAATAATAAATTTACAAGTAAAATTTGTTTAATGTATGTTTTTTTATTGTTTTTTTTACTTGTTTAAAAAAAATTCTAATTAACCCGCTAATGGTAAACGTAATTGCTACACCTAGAAAAAGTGATAAATTGTTAGAAATACAGAATGTTAGTCATGTGTGGAATCGGTAAAAAGTCCCAGTCGAACTGGGTCTATCGAAAAGATAGTTCATGTATAAAATTAATATATTCTAATATAATATTTTTTAGCTTTTTTTAAAGGAAGGTTATTTATTAATTTAAGTATGTACTATATATTTTGGTTATCATATATTTTAAATCTTCAACTGGGATTATATATTGTTGGAAAAAAGTTATTATTTTAAAACAACCGTTGAGTTATAAATATAACTCTTACTCATTGTAACACAGTGGGCTATTAATTGCTCCATACCTAGTAGAACAATATTTTACCAGAGGTAAGATATTCATGTAAATCACTACCGATCTTTATTGTAACTCTACAGAAAACCATTTGGAAATCGGTCATTTTTATTACATCAGGAATGAGATAGACTGCCTAAGTCTGACGTCACTTAAGGCGTGGTCATAAAAATCTTTCCAAACAACCATGTACGCGTGCGCCTAGTCAAAAGAGATTTTCCGTTTACAAACAGTACCTTGTAGATTTTCTAATAAAAATGTCTTTAACTGATCGCTTTTTACTTATTTCTTATAACAGTCACTATATATTAATGGTAAACCATAAATTAAAAATGACATTTTACACGCGTGTTATAAGCAACGACCCTGTATATGAACACTTAATAGTGATGATTATGAACTTTTATGAAATGCTGAGTTGTAACTAAATAATTACACATGTATAAACTGCTGATAATAAAAATGTTTCTTTCATGTTTTGATAACAATAACATAGTTAGTCTGATGTAAACTTTAAACAAGTAAAGAATATAAAATATTAATGTTAGTTTTTGTAATCAATTATATTTTGTAAGAATAAAGTATAAAATTGTTTTTTAAAAAGAAGTTCTCTAGTTAGAGACTTATAAGTGGCGCAGTCAGTAGGATATTCGTAGAAAATCCATCGCGGACGTTCGTGAGTGTTAACTCTTTGACGAATATTCAAACCAGTTCCTGTGGAATCCATCGTGGAAGCCCTAGGCCAGTCTTCGTAGAAGCTGTTTCAGCTGCAGATAGGAAATGCGGTAAGATTTTAATTCATGTCAGACTCCTCTTCTCCTATAGAATCCTTAAGTGAAATCGATAGTTCGGAAGAGTTAGATAATTTTGATAATTTTCTTCTAAGTTCCAATAATATTGTAGAAGATAATATAATTAACAATTTTAGTAAACTTTCTATAAACATGCCTGTACCAAGTTTAGATATTAAAACATTGTCCATCATTCCAAATTTTGATGGTAATTCAAATAAATTACATAGATTTATAAGTGTCACTGAGTCTATATTAACTCACTATTTTGATAATGAAAATTTACATAACTTCCAAAATATACTTCTTTTAAATGGTATATTAAATAAACTAGAAGGTAGAGCTGAAGAAGTAGTCGTTATAAGTGGTAGTTCTACTAACTGGGCAGATATAAAGAATACTTTAATTTTAAATTTTGGGGATCAAAGAGATGAGAATTGTTTGAATCAGGATTTAGTAAATTTGAGACAAATAAATAATGAAAGTCCATACCAATTTCATGAGAGAGTTTTGCAGTTACTTAATACTATTTGTAATTATATTGATTTACATAGCCAAGGTACTGAAAGAGATTCGAAAAGACAGTTTTTCACTAAACAGGGTTTAAAAACATTTCTCGCGGGATTAAAAGAGCCATTAGGTCCTATAATTCGAGCTATGAGACCTAATAGTCTAGAACAAGCTGTTCAGTTTATAAGAGAGGAAGATAATATTAAATATATTCAAAAAGGTCATAATTTTTCTAATACTATGTTAACTAATAATGGTATACGAAATAAACAAAATTACAATAATAAATATAATAACACAAGGTCGCAAGACAATATGCAAAATTATTCGCAAAATCGTAATCAGCCTCCTATAAGAAATTCTTTTATTCAACAACCTTCAACGTCCCAACAATTCCCTAAAGGACCAATCCAAATACAGCAACGAACAAACTTTCCTCCTCCTAGATATCCTACAAATAATCAAGTTTTTGGAAAACCTCCTAATGTATGGAAACCAAATCCTTACCATAAACCAAATAACCCTACACCTATGAGTACCTCGACAAGAAATACAACACCTCACTTTAGAAACCAAAATTTTAATCAAAATCGCAATCAAATCCCGAATTTTACTTCTGAAGAGTTGTTTAATAATAATGTTAGCGATGCATCAGGGAATGAGTATAGAGTACCCAGCCCTCATGATCAAAATTATTATGAATTTTACAATGGTGAAACAGATGATTTTCATGTGGAAGATTCAAATTTTCAAGTAGCTCAAGAAAAACCTACGTAACGTAATTGAATTAAATATTTCTATGAAAACTCCAGAATTGCCTTACATAAAAATTTTAAATCCTCCTCTTAAATTATTAATAGATACAGGTGCTACAAAATCTTTTTTACGACCCAAACTTGCAGAAAAATATTATAAAAATAAAATTTTTAGGGAACCTTTTGTTGTTACAGCAGTGTATCAATCCTCAACTCACCAAAACTGTGCTAATATTCCCTTATTTCAAGAATTTAATCAACTCGGTAATATAAAATTTCATTTATTTGATTTTCATGAAGAATTCGATGGCCTTATAGGGTCAGACGATTTAAAATTACTTAATGCTAAACTTGATTTTGGAAAATGTAAACTCGACACTCCTTTTACTTCTATACCTATTAATTATCTTAAAAGTAACCGTAAGTGTAGTTTTAGAACGAAAATAGAACCATATAGTAGAATTATAGTTAATATCCCAGTAGCAACATTAAATGGTGACATTTTAATACCGAAACAAATAATAAAAAATTGTGAAATTCCTTCTATACTTTCAACAGCAAAAAATGGCTATGCTTTAGTTGAAATTTTTAATAAGACAAATGAGGAAATTATTTTTGATATATCAGAACCCATACGATGTTCTAATTTCGATAAAAATTACTATGAATTGTTTCATGCAGATGTTACGGACAGTGGTTACACTGAGAAGAATGACATCGAGTCTTTATTACGAACCGATCATTTAAATTCTGAGGAAAGACAACATATATTAAAACTTTGTCGTAAATATAATGAAATTTTTTATAAAGAAGGAGAACCCTTAACATTTACTAACCAAATTAAACATTGCGTAAAAACTAAAGATGAAATTCCAATCTATTCAAAATCATACAGGTATCCATTTGCACATAAACAAGAAATTCAGAAACAAATTAAATCCATGTTAGATCAGGGTATCATTCGGCCTAGTACAAGTCCATGGTCTTCTAACGTTTGGGTTGTGCCAAAAAAGGCGGATGCATCAGGGAAGAAAAAATTTAGAATTGTAGTAGATTTTCGCAAATTAAACGAAAAACTATAGACGATAGGTATCCAATTCCGTTAATAAGTGACGTAATGGATAAGTTAGGTAAATGTAATTATTTTAGTACGTTAGATTTAGCAAGTGGATTTCATCAGATAGAGATGAATCCAGAGGACATACCTAAAACAGCTTTTAGAGTTGAAAATGGTCAATATGAATATTGTCGCATGCCAATGGGAATGAAAAATGCCCCGGCAGCATTCCAAAGGGTCATGGATAATATTCTCAGAGATTTACAGAATGAGATTTGTCTGGTATATCTCGATGATATAATTATTTTTTCAACTTCCTTACAGGAGCATATATGTAACTTAGATAAAGTATTTAAGCGTCTTAAGGAAACAAATTTTAAGTTACAGTTAGACAAATGTGAATTTTTAAAAAAAGAAGTGGCCTATTTAGGACACATAGTAACACCGGAGGGCGTAAAACCCAATCCGGATAAAATTTCTGCTATTAAAAAATATCCTATTCCAAAAACTGCTAGAGATATAAAATCATTTTTAGGTTTGCTTGGGTATTATCGAAAATTTATCAAAGATTTTGCGAAAATCACAAAACCACTCACAAAGTGTTTAAAAAAGAATGCTAAAATAATACATAATTCTGAATTTATTACATGTTTTGAAAATTGTAAAAAACTTTTAGAAAATGAACCCATTTTGCAATACCCGGATTTCACTAAAGACTTTATTTTGACTACGGACGCCAGTAATATTGCTTTGGGAGCAATTTTATCACAAGGTATAATAGGCAGAGATAAACCTGTAGCTTATGCTTCTAGGACTCTTAATGAATCCGAAGCAAATTATAGTACTATAGAAAAAGAATTGTTAGCCATAGTATGGGCTACAAAATACTTTAGGCCATATTTATATGGTAGAAAATTTAAAATAGTTACCGATCATAAACCACTAAAGTGGCTTATGAACTTAAAGGAGCCAAACTCTAGGTTAGTTAGATGGCGCCTTAAATTGGAAGAATTCGATTATGAAATCGAATATAAGCGAGGAAGTGCAAACAGCAATGCTGATGCTCTTTCTAGAGTAGAAATAAATTCTAAAGAAATTTTTGAATATATGGAAAATTTTAATAAATCATTTTCAGAAACCCAACAGAACGACGACGATAATAGTTCATTAATAGTAAACATAGATGACGATCAATCAATATTAAATGAAAATCACTCAATTATTATAAATAAAGACAATGACAATACAAATACAGATGAATTAACAGATCATACTAGTAAAGAAGATCCTATTTTAGGGATGTTGATTTCAGAAAAATGTGTAAATAGTTATGATCATCAGATTATAGTAGATTTTGTTTTGCATTCAGCAGCTAAACCTAAACTAGAAAATGTTTTTCAAACAAAGAAACGGCTAAACGTACAAATTGCAATAAATAATTTACAGCAAGATATTATTAATTTGTTTAAAAATTATATTGATCCGAAATATACCTATGGGGTATATTTCTTAAAGGATGGCCCCATCTCTCAAATAATAGAAATTTTGAGAGAAACTTTTAAATATTCCGCTTATAAATTAGTTCATTGTAAGTTAAAGTTGGAAGATATAAAAGAAAAAGATGAACAACATAACATGATTAGATACATGCACGAGGGTAAAACTAATCATCGTGGTATCAGTGAGACAGAAAGTAGATTAAAAAGAACTTATTATTGGCCTAGTTTAAAAAATGATGTAACTGACTTTATTAATAAATGCGAAATTTGTCAAATTAATAAGTATGATCGTAATCCACCTCAGCAAAAACTAATGATAACTCCAACTCCTTCTAAACCATTTGAAATTATTTATATTGATTGTTTTTCAGCTCAAAATCAGAAATTTTTAACAGTAATTGATAGTTTTTCTAAATACGGACAAGCTTATCCGATTTTATCAGTATCTGGATTGGAAATTATTAAAGCATTTTTAATTTTTATGACACATCATGGTAAGCCAAATTTAGTAATTATGGACAGAGGTAAAGAACTTAAAAACTCTTTAATACAAGAATTTCTTGATGTTCACAAAATTAAAAGTCACTATGTTTCTCCTAACAGTGCACAATCAAAAGGTGCCATAGAACGTTTTCACTCTACAATAATTGAACATTTGAGAGTAATTAGAGCAAAAAATAAAAATAAAGTTGATATTTTGACAGATATGCCTTATGCAATTTTAGGATATAACAATTCAATACATTCAGTAACTAAACAAAAACCCATAGATATTATAAATGGACATTTTGACTCAAAAGACATATTTGATTTAGACATTAACAAAACTCTGATAAATAACTATATACAAGAGCATCGCGAAATGACGACGGAACTTTACAAAAATTTAAACGAACAACTTATTAAGCAAAAAGAAAAAACAATAAATTATCACAATAAAAACAGACACGAACCTCTAGAGTACACAACCGATACAGATATTTATAGAAAAAATACAACATTTATTAGAAATAAGTTAAATCCAAAATTTAGTAAAGATAAAGTCGTTGAAAATAAAGATATTCATGTTAAAACACAGAAAAAGATTTTACATAAACAAAACTTAAGACGACCACAAACTAATAAGAAAAAACTTTTACAGGGTGCTACTAGTCCTTACGATCCTGGTCCTTCAACCAGTAAAGCCCCAGGAAATTCAGCTGACGAATCTGAACACTAACCCTGGAATACTTCCTTATTATTTAGGTAGTGCTAAAATTAAATCTATAACTCATACGTTTCTTCATTATTATGATCTTTTACCTATAGAAAACGAAATTAAAATTATAAAATTAGCTTATAAAAATGTAACTGATGCTATTCAAAAAGGCCTTAGTTATCCTTATCATGTAGAATTAGAAAATTTTATTCGAGCTATTTCTTATCAGCTGAACAGTGCAGAAAATAAAATAAATTCTTTAACACATGTCGTTAGGGTTAAGCGAGGTCTCATTAACGGACTTGGTAGTGTAATCAAAGCCATTTCCGGCAACTTAGACGCCGACGATGCCATACGATATGATCAAGCAATAGAAAACCTGCAAAATTCTCAGGAAGAAATTATAAACAATGTAAATCAGCAAATTTCATTAACAAGCGATATTATTCAAAATTTTAACAAAACGATGACATTAATAAAAAATAACCAGGATATTATTTCATCCGGTATAGAAAAAATTAGAAATACACTTAATACATTTATTTTTGAATTTGATGATTATTTACAAACCAGAAATATTTTAGATCAGTTAAATTTAAGTTTGAATATAATTTTACAAGTATTGGGGGAAATAGAAAATTCATTAGCATTTGCACGACTTGGTATTTTACATGCAAGTATAATAAAAATTAATGAAATGAAATCAATTGTAAATACAGTTTTAAAATATCACACAATAGACGAAATACTTTTTCCAAATATCGAACAAGACACTTATAGATACTATGATATACTAAAAATAGAATCATATTATTCCGGCACCAAAATTGTTTTTGCTATTCATTTTCCCATAGTTTTTCCGGACGTTTTTTCTTATTATCACCTCTATTCTATACCCACCGTAAATTTCACAACCATAATCCCTCCTAGTACCTATCTGATTATGAATGACGATCTGTACCAATATATACCGCAACCCTGCACTAACTTGGAAACCACGTATTACTGTCCAAATGAAAAAATTTTCCTTGGAAAAGACAGCGAAGATTGTGTATTTGAAATGTTACAATTGCAGCAGCCCAAGCCCAGAAACTGTCAGAGAACCCCAGTCAAAATCGTTAGAAACATAATTCAACAAATTGACGATTCCCACTACATCGCCATTTTTGTCAACCAGACCAAGGTAGAAACTATTTGTGGAAAAACGGACTTCACATTTCTAAAAGGAAATTATCTTATCAGTGTACCTTATAAATGCCAATTTATATTTGATAATGAAAATTTTATTAATGAAAAGTTAATATCCAAAGGTCAACCACTAGTACTGCCAGAGATAACAATTATTTCCTCAAATAAAGAAAAAGAAATACCTCAGATTGTTTTAGAAAATATACCACTAGATGAAATTCACATACTTCAAGAAAAACAGAAACAATTAGAACCAGTAGTATTAAAGCATATTAACAAAAATTCCAATTCACTCTGGAATATAATTATTTACTTATTAATAGCAATTTTATTTGGAATTCTAATTGCTTATAAAATTAAATTCATAATAAGAAAGATTGTTAAGACATCTATAGAAGAAGACGTCTCCACAGAAGAAGCTGTTCAACCGGAACCCCCCAAGCCACACTCAAGGGCATTTTTTACTCCATAAAATATGCCAAAATCTAAGGGCGGAGGTGTTATAAGCAACGACCCTGTATATGAACACTTAATAGTGATGATTATGAACTTTTATGAAATGCTGAGTTGTAACTAAATAATTACACATGTATAAACTGCTGATAATAAAAATGTTTCTTTCATGTTTTGATAACAATAACATAGTTAGTCTGATGTAAACTTTAAACAAGTAAAGAATATAAAATATTAATGTTAGTTTTTGTAATCAATTATATTTTGTAAGAATAAAGTATAAAATTGTTTTTTAAAAAGAAGTTCTCTAGTTAGAGACTTATAAGTCGCGTTAAAGATTTGTTTGGAAAGATTTACGGGAGGAGCCTTCTGCTTTGACGTTAGAACTTAAGCAGTCTATTACGAAAACTCGATGCTAACAGTCCACTCGATATGTGTGGTAACTCGAACCGTATCCAAAATGGAATTATGAACTTCCTTCGTGTAGGATTCGGGCAAACTCGTAATTTTTTATCTTTTGGGATGATAATTTGAATAAATGGAACAACTTAGCTACAGTGCACAAACAGAGAGTACTAATAACAATGCTTTCTGTTGTTATAATACAGAACATTCGTCGGTGTAGGAGAGAAATAATATGTCAATATGTCAATCTGACGATGATAGTAATAGTAATATGAAAACAGCTGTCATTGTAATTAAAAGAAAATGTTTTTAAATATATCGTAAAAGATGGACTTTCACAAAGAGTTCATAAAATAAATTTCATTCATTTTTGCCACTTTTTCGATAAGGTACATATCGACTGACTCGCATCGAATTTAGTAGCCTTCATAATCGCTAGCATGGTTTTAAAATGGCGTACTCGCTTCGAGTCAAGCATTCGTAATCTCACTCCAGTTATTTAATCTTTATCATAATAATAATCAATAGCTTTATTCGGGTTTCGTTTTTCGGACGGTTTGAGAACGATTTGCTGACTGCGCACAACTGGATGTGCAGTAGACTAAATCCAAGAACTATTTATGTACGGTTTGAAAACTATCAACAAATGAAAAAACCCGAACGCCTTATTTTTTAATATCTGATACAAAAAGTAAATTATTTTGTCCACAAACCTAAAATGTTGGATAAACTGTTCATCACTATATAGGGGTACTGTTTCTTCGGCATAATTCTCATTTTTTTACTTTTTTCTGTAATAATTCGGGTAAAAAAAGATTTGCTACCATCTCCAATCCATCATCACTTGATGATGAAAAAGATGAGGATGAATCTGACGAGAATTCTGCCAATAAATCCATAATAATATACTCAATAAATTAAAATACCAAGATAATTTTAATTTAAAAATGCACACCTACAAATAATGAAAATGACCAAGCGCATGCGTCAATTAGTCCACGAAAAATTCTTACTTTTAACCTTGGACTGATTTGACAGTTTTCAAATCGTCCGAAAACAGTCCGAAATAAAACCCGAACACCAAACTAAAATTATAGAACGGTTCGAAAACCGTACAAGAAAAACCCGAACACAGGATTTTTTAGTGCGCAGAATCCTGACAGTTTGAAAACAGTAATCAAGTAAACCCGAACAAAGCTAATAATAATATTCAAATAAGCTTATTTATAGTTTTTATCAGTTTTTAGAACTAATTTTCGTCTAACAGACTTTGTTAGTTGTTAGTTGTTTTTAAATACCTTATATAGGTATTCAAAAATACAAAACAATAGTCAAGCGCTTTTCGTACTCTCTATTGGAATTTTATCTTAGATTGCTTTGTATATTTTATATTTGCCCCCTCCTTTAATATTAAAATTTATAGCAATGATTATCACTAATGTAAATATATTGTAATGATATAAATTAGACACAGGAGTTTATTTAGTAATACCTGAATTAAAATAATAATTTTAAAATCAAGTAAGTTAATCTCAATCAAAAACTAACTTACCAAATTATGAAGATAACAAGGATATTAGAACAATTTTTATGAAAATATCAGCCAATTTTCTTTATTTCCTTTAAAATATTTGGCACAGTAATCTTAAATATTCAAATAGAGGAAGGATTCATTTAACGACTATATCTTAGATAGAATTCAGTAATAGAATTTCATAACAATTAAACAAGTTCCAATTCAAATAGTTTTCTCTGGAAAAGTAAGCTAGAATCAAAAACCAACAATAAACTAATTAAAACTATTAATTTAATGCATATTTTAATAAACAGTTATGTAATGTAGGTAGTTAAGTGTTTAAATGTTAGATATAAGTACTTACCTTTGCATGAAGATATCTTGTATAGCCCTACATTATTACACAAAATTCACATCGTTACCCCTTTAAAGACTATTTCAATATCAGTTGATAAAACTTAATATTAAGCGATTTAGTTATAAAAAAATGTATGTAGAATAGTCATCTAAGTTTGTATTTTAGTTATAAGCTCCCTTATCTCTGATAATATTATAAAATTTCATAAAAATTAACCAATCTAAAAATACAATAGTAGTTGTCAAGTTCATAATAACAAGTCTAATTTACATTCTTCTTAATCAAATTAGTATTCAAAAATTATAATAGAACTAATTTAATAGATTTATGTACAAATTAATATCCATTTCAAGTTATTTGCTCAAAATTGTAAGAATTTAAGGAGTTGGACACAATTAGCAGACTTCAAACATCAATTTTATATGGAAAAAGTGATCAAAAAATAATTTAAATAGCTTTATCATAATTGTACCAACAATTGATTGCTAATTTAATGTCATTAGTGTCATATTTAGGGAAAAGGTATAAAAGGCCGTGAATTTTGATTATCGCTCTCTTATGTCTCTGATCTCCGATGCCGCTTATTCGCAGATAAACTTCAATCTGATTAAACTGGTAACATAACTCCACATTTAGCGAAAGATGAAATTAAGTAAATTGTTTAACTTAAATATTAGCATAAAAGCAACTAAATATAATAGAAGTACTTACCGAATAGTGTGATTCATCAATAACCAAGTGAATAGTGATAAGATTTCTTATCCTGGTACACATTTTCTCTACCGTACCCATATTGCCTAGATAATATTTGGCGGAATTGCCTAACCAGTAGGGAACACCAACGCAGAGAACATTTCCAGTGAAAAGCCATTTATTCGAGGTTCGTTTCTTTAAACCCCTTTTGTGTTTGCACATGACGTATTAAATTAAAACATGGACGAATTTAGCATTCACTAAACATTTCAAAAGTATTTCCACAATATTAAATAATAATATTTTATAAAATAATTGTATTCAATTAATTCCGTAATTAAAATCAGATATTTTTAAGAGTAGTTCAATTAATCTTCACTAGAATCCTACCCAAGATAAGTCTCTAAATAAATTAGCTAGCATATTTTAAATTTGTTAGGGCGCTTTTAAATTCAAACTAAGAAATAAAAGATGAATTAATCAAATATATCACTTAATTAATAATCAATAAATAAAAACATTTTAGAATTAAAACTAAAACACAAATAACATAAAATAACTAAAATAAATATCAACAATAAATAAAATTTCAAAACTATTAAAAATATATCATTACAATAGATATGAAAAAATCAAATACATTTTATTAAAGTAAGATATAATGGTCTGTTATAAATGCCAAAGTTTAGTAAATTCTTATTTTATACCAATAAAAAGTATAGTCTTCAAATATAAAAAATCGATTTAATTTTTATAACATAGTATAATGATATTATCAGAAATCTAATGTTGTACATTCTATTCAATATTTAAATTATCCCAAAAAATACATTGGAATGACAACAAAATCTGGAGGGTAAGTTAATGGCCGCATAAATACACAAAAAATGCTTCCAGAGCATTTCACAAACATGAAGCAGTCTCTAAACATGAATTAAATTTCAACGACCCTAAAATATTGTCACGCGATTTAAACCGTTATAAATTAAATAATTAAAATAAAAAAAGGGACATAGACTTTGAATTTAAAAAAAAAGAAAGAAAATTTAAGCAGGATTTATTGCAATTTGATAAACCAGAGTTAAATTGTTAGTTGTTTTAAACCTAACCTAAATGACTTTTGTTGAGGTTGTTATATTTTGCTACACGATACTTATTATTAAATCAAAACAAAAATTATTGGAATTGTAGAGGTTATCCATAACTCAAATGTGGATAGTACGAATGGTAGCAATAAAACTCAAAGTCAACCCACAGTATGTAATTTAATGATAATATTACAATAGCGATATGTTTCGGTCACAAGACCATCTTCAGGCTTTAAGAGAAGAACACAATATGTCAGAGAGAAGAATTACAAAGTCAAATATATAAAAGACAAAATGTACAAAAGTCAAATCATATAAGATAAAATCTAACATGTAAAAGAAAATGATAGTTAGTATAACAGTCAATAAAGTATTTTAACATTTATAAAACAAATAATTGAACATAAACAAATATTATAATATATAATACAATGTGGAGACTCACCTCTATGTGAAGACTGCAGCGTTTAAACAATTTATAACATATATTATGATTAAAATAGGGGAGTATTTTAATGTTAAAGTGGAAGAGTGGAAATTATGTTGTGTAGTGGAAGTTAACGCAATAAAAGAGGTTGAAAAAGAAAGTTTAAAATCTAGTTTAATTATTAGAACGAACTATGTAGAAGTTGATGTGTGAAAATAAGAAAATTTGGCGTAGAGCAGTAAATATTTTAAAATGAATCCAGGAATCAACATTCTATAGACAGGCTTATAGAGAGTTCTCCAAAACAAGGAGATCGATCTCCAAGACCAAATCAGGAACGGGCCTGGATTAATAGCGGGGTTAGAAGAAGAAACGCTTTGGAGAGTTCTCCTAGACAAGGAGCTCAATCTCCAAAACCAATAATCGATAGAGAACGGATCACTAGCAGGTTCAAAAGAACCAATATGGAGAGTTCTCCGGAGCAGGGAGATCAATCTCCAAAACCAGTGACCGTAAGGTACCGGATTATAAGTGGAAATAATCAGAAGAATTAATCTCATAAAAATGAGTATAAAGAGAATGTGGAAAAACGTCATAATCCATATCACTTAACAGTAAATCGACTGAGATACAAATCACTCTACTGAAGAATGGACGTTCAAAGTAACCAGCACATGTAAGGAAAGGTGCGGAAATAATACACCGGAAAACAAGTTACCAACTGAGGGAATGTTGCCAACTATAGTGAAAGTTCATTGCAAACTAAATGTTAAAATCATGAAAATAGTATTAAACTATATATTGTATAATATCAAAGTGAAATATGTAATGAAAATTGAAGGATAAAAAACAACACATATTTTGTCTTTTATATATTTGACTTTGTATTTTTTCTCTCTGACATATTGTGTTCTCTTAAAGCCTGGAGATGGTCTTGTGACCGAAACATGTCGCTGTTGTAATATTTTCATTAAATTACATACTGTAGGTTGACTTTGAGTTTTATTGCTACTAAAAATTATTGGATTATTGGTTGCCTTGTTATTATCATGTCATGTGAAACGGGGGTGACTGGTGACCCATCAAAAATTCCTATAAGAATCACTTTCGTTTCCAATATTATTCTCAAAGCTCTTTTTTACAAATAAATACACTGCTCAACAACTGAAGTGGATAATTTTTAAATTTCAGAAAATTGTGTACAAAAATAATATTTTTAATATACGTTTCATGCTATCAGCAAACTCTGTTTATAGCTAATTGTTTTTGTCATTTTTTTTCTTTTTATACGCTGTTATCTCTTTAACCAGAATTGTAGGAATTCTATTTCAAAATACTAACATTTTAGTCGCGTAGAAGTGCTTGTAGTATCTTTAACATTATTACTGTAGTCCATAAATCTGATTACTTGAAAAAAAAATGATGCTACGGCGATTAGAAACAGTGCAACTCTGTCAATTAGTACGTTGGATACACGAAGGCTTAAGTCAAAAAGAAATTGCTAAACGGCTAAATGTATCCCAAAGTGTTGTCAGTCGTGCATGGAATCGATATTTGAGGCGCGTTCGGCTATTTGATACGGAATCGGAGTGAAGTGAGATTAGATTTTTGTCACGTGGTCTTGGAGTAAAGATAGCGCCACTGTCTTTGTTGCATTGGTACGAAAATGGACTCGCCCGGTATGCAACGGCGCCATATTTTTTGTTATCATACTCTACTTAGGTAATTAAACATCCAAAATATTCTAGTTGCATTTAAAAATATTATTAACTGAACTTTTAAAATGAAAAAGAACTTTGAAACAATCTTTAAATCGCTCTTCTGTAAAATTTGTAAAATGACAATTACGTCTCTGTAGTACTAGATGAGCGATATAATAATAAATTTAATTAAGAATAATAAAAAACTCTTCGTTTTAACAAAACTTCAAATATTTATTTAAAAAATTGCTTTTTTAACTTTAATGACAGCCGTTTCGCTAAAATTAGCATCGTCAGATTGACATATTGAAGTTACATTTTGTTTGTTTGTAACTTCAAAATGTCAATCTGACGATGCTACATGTTGTTTGTTTGTAACTTCAAAATGTCAATCTGACGATGCTAAGTCTAGCGAAACGGCTGTCATTAAAGTTAAAAAAGCAATTTTTTAAATAAATATTGGAAGTTTTGTTAAAACGAAGAGTTTTTTATTATTCTTAATAAGATGGACTTCCAAAAAGTAAGGGTTAGTACAATCAATTTAATAAATTTAATACAAAGAATTTAGAAAGAGAATTGAGAGATGTTTTGAGGCTGGGAGAGGATATATTGAATAGACTTTTTTTGTTTACTTAATGTTTTCAGAACAAACAAAACTTTTTATCAAGAATGACATTTGTCACTAAAACTAATATTTAAACATTTTTCACCTAAAGGATACCCCATCCGTGGACACGCTGTATATTAAAATATTTATTTTTGATAAAATTTTCTTTTGAGTACCCTGTATAACTTTTACAGTAGATTTCAGCGTTTCTTGTTACCATTTCAAGTTAACTAACTCTAAAGAGAAAACTGAACTGTTACGGCCCTCCTCAAAGTTAATGATTCATACTTTCTTAGCTCTTCCTGTTGCTCGGTTTATACCTTTGAAAGAAAACCCCTTCGTGCTGGAACTATACACACACACAGTTAAATGAGGATGTTACTTTCCACTTTGGCCTTGCCGTAATTCTCTGGCGTATTATATTTTCTGTCTGTTTTAAAGTCGGGATTTTTATATTATGGACCTTTGGCTCTGTCTGTATGTATGTGTGTGTCGCACTACATCACTCTCGGGAATCATTTCTGTTTATATTTTCATGAACTCGCTCTTTCTGGTTGAGAAATTATTCCGCTAGTTGCCGAGCCATAAATTTATCTCTGTTGGGGTTTTTTCTTCTGTCTTTAAAACATTCACGAACAGTTATGTATAAATATTTCTTAAACTGTTTAAATATTTTCAGTAGAAATTTTTGTTTAAATTTAAGTTAAATTAATTTTTTCCTTAGATAATGTTAAAGTTTTGCTATAAGAACTGTTTTGAGTAGATAAAACCACTCGTACATTTCAGCCTTTTGCTTGCAATTTTATATTGCTAGTCTTTTTAAAGTAACAACTGCGCATGCCTTTCAGATTTGTTACTTCAACTTTCCTGCAACAAAAAAGCTGACAAAAGTTTAGAACAATTTCTATTTTTTAAGGCCAAATATGCGCAATGGACTGGGAAAGTGGTGTCAAACCAAATGATTCCAAACAACTTTTGTTAATGTGTGTTCTATATGTCGTGTTATTGACTATTTTCTTGATTTTTTGGAGTTAATTACTGTTTTTTATTGGTAAGTGTTCATTCATATATTATACATATCACTAAAGTGTAGTGTAGTAGATATAAGAACAATTTTCGTAAAAACATTATAACATAACCTTCAAAGTTGTACACTTTCATAAATTTTAAGAATACTTACTAGAAAAAGGTACTTTAAAAGTTGAATTTTAAAAGACTTTACTTGTATATATTTAATTGATACTTGTGTTATATTTTAATGTATAATAATAATAAGAAAACTGAAACAGGATTTATAATGTTGCCGTTTGGAATCATTTCGTTGACCTTTCACAGTTCGACAGCATAGAACACAAATTTTGACGTCACACTTTCCCTGTCCATTCTCATGCAATTTCGACTCTTTTGGGGAGTTTTAGTGTAGAACAACCTAAAATGTATGTTGGTAAGTATGACTGCATTTAAAGTATTTATAGAATAAATAGTGAAAGTTAATTCAACCTTTTAGTTGTTTATTGTTCTGGATAAGATAAACTTTCACACAGTAAGGGTTAGTACCATAAATTTGTATATGCCTTAAAATCATCACATTCTTTAAATTCATTGACAATATTTAAATTTCCTAATTGCGTGTTTAACCACGGTTTTTTCTATAGGGTTCTTCTTCTGCGATATTTCATTCGCCTTTTAATATAAATCGAGAGGATAGCTGTTTTTGTTATCAATAAGACATTTTTAGCATTTACCGAATTCATTTCTTTAAAAATTAAACAAACCAAAACTATATTTTTAGTAAGCAATTTACTAACCTCAAATTTTCTTCTTTTTTCTTCTTATTCTTTTTTGTTGGGTTAAGTAAGTTCTCAACGCAACTGTCAACAGTGTCAATTGTCAAAATAAGCCTAAAAAAGTCTGTAAAGTTACAGAAATGTCAGAAGCCGTGACACTTTTACAGCAAGAGTAGATAAAACATTTTTCTTTTTTTTATTAAATAGAATTTACAAATTCAAACATATTAAGGAATAAAGATAACAGAAATTTTACAATTAGAAATATCTATTTTTGGAGCATCACAACTTGTACTCGTTTGCTTGTACTCGTTTGAGGTACCTAGATACTGGATTGATTTTCAGGTCCACCAAATATACACTTGGATACAGCAATCTTATTGCTTATTTACTCTTTAATACAAGATTCTGGAATGAATGATGATTCCATCCACCTAAACGTTTTAATTTTACTAGATCAGCACCAGAATTTGCGAACATAGTAGCTGAAGAACGACGAAAGCAATGCCCCGTGTATATTTCTGAATTTGCAAGTTTCGAAAAGTTGCAATCTTCGTGGGGATATTATATATACTCGTAGTATTAATCCCCACCGGTTGAGTAGCGCATTTTTGCTGTCGGTAACTCACAAAAAACTTACTGTGAGGTACGTTTTTAGGGCGCAAGGCAATAAACTTTCTTACAATTTCCAAGAAACTCACTCCACTTTTCTTGTCAGTAATACAAAACGACCTATCGTGCTTGGTTTTAGTATCAGATAATGAAACGATTATCACCGATTTTATGACGTCCACATTAAACACTTCTAATTTGTACAATTGATCGGACCTAGTCGCTCCATGCACACCAAAAATAGCAATATCCTTCATCAACAAATACACATCAGGAGCTTCTGTCAGAAATTTAATAAAGTCATCCGACTCCAGGATTTTGAACTTCTTATCCTCCACAATTTTCATTCACCAACAATGTACGTTTCAGCATCGATTAATACGACCATAATAACGATGGCATCGCTTTCTTCGACATTTCAGAAAAAAATATTGTCAGTTTTTCTTTTGAAATCTATAAGTTTAGTTTTGATATAATTATGTGATCATCTGATTTTTTCATGTCTTTATCTACTAATAGACCAGGGTCGATAATTTTTGAAACCAAAAAAAATTACAGTAGGATGAAACCTATTGAAACAAGAGGGGAGTATGATCAAAATGAAAGGAAAAATAAATTACGGTCGATTCGAGTTTGGGAAGTGGAAGGGGATTTTTAAGTGTAAAAAATGGTTTATCTTTATTTCCGGCTAAACTACACATCCTATGCAAAAAAGTTAAACAGCAAAGTTGTAGGTAATAAAAAGATCTACAACTTTTGTATTTGCAATTTTTGTACATAACCTCAAAATTTGGGTGAAAAATCCAAAAAAACAAGTTTTTGGTTTTTTATTTATATCTTTTTCAAAAAAAAGTTTTTTTCTACGATATTTGGTGAAAACTTACCTTATTATATCCCAAATACACTGTAATTTATTTGATTTAAAATATTTATTTTTTCACCTTATTTTAACATAATATCAAAAAAGCACCCTAATTTCCAATCGAAAATTCTAACGTCAAAATATCAGCTTTTTTTAAAAAGTTTGGGGTCTTTTTGTTCGTTGAAATATCTACTTTCTGATGGTGAAAAAAATATACCTTCCTATAGGAAATGTTCTTAGAAAATGCAAAAAGTTGAAAAAACCCAAATTCGGAAATTTTTTTTTATCATTATGTACAATAATTTTATCTAAAAAATGTGATTGCTGCAATTTTTTTTAATTTGGAAAGTTTCTTTATTTAATTCGATTTACATTCATGTCATAGAAAATCTCGTACAATATAAATATACATATAAATTGTACTATTGAACTTAGATACTTAATTCTGATTACGTTATTCATTTTATTTTATTTTTCAAAAACGTTAATCTTGTTATTTATAAATACCTTTTCTGAAATTCTAATCAGTTATTCATTAGTTTTTGTCTCTCTGAAGGCATTTCTTCATCGTTAGATTCGACAAACTTTTCCAACTCTAGTTGATTGTCGAAATCTTCAAGGCCAATATCTTCGTCTCCAATGTTATTTCTACTGTGCATTGGTTCTTCATCTACAAATTCATCTGAATAATTTACTTTCTCGTAGATTTTTTCTTCCATATTGGAGCAACTTTAACCCTGACAATTAGTGCATAAATTTGTGCATTTTAAACCATGTTTTCGGCAACCACATTTTAAACTGTTACACCCAGTTTCACAGCTGCAGCAAATAGTTTTGAGCAATACTTCCGGAATTAAATCCTTTTCTGTAAATTTGGGCATAATGCCACGCTGATGTAGCTTCCAGCCCCAATCTGTTGCTGTCAACTCGTTACCCAACCAAATTTGAAGCTGATAATATGCTCTGTAACAATGTTCTGCTGCTCCTTCTGTGGGTTACATCTAAAAATATTATCTAAATAAGATTCCACAACTTTTTCAAAATTAAAGTGTTAATTTTAATAAATACCTCAAAATTACATAATGTACTCGTACATGATAAAAACAACTTTTGTCGAATTTGGGTTTTTTTCAATTTTTTGCATTTTCTGAGAATATTTCCTATTGTAATGTATATTCTTTGCACCATCAGAAAGTAGATATTTCAACGAACAAAAAGCCTCCAAACTTTTTGAAAAAAGCTGATATTTTGACGTCAGAATTTTCGATTGAAAATTAGGGTGCTTTTTTTATATTAAGTTAAAATAAAACGAAAAAATAAATATTATAAATCAAATAAATTACATTGTTGTATTTGGGACATAATAAGGTAACTTTTCACCAAATTTCGTAGAAAAAGATATAAATTAAAAACCAAAAACCTGGTTTCTTGAATTTTTCACCCAAATTTTGAGGTTATGTAAAAAAAGGACGTGTAGTTTAGCCGGAAATCAAGATAAATATTTTTTTACCCTTAAAAACTCACCCCCTTCTACTTCCCGAACTCAAATCGACCGTAATTTATTTTTCCTTTCATTTTGATCATATTCCCGTCCTTTTCCAATGGGTTTTATTCTACTGTAATTTTTTTTTCATTTTTTACCATTTTTAAAGGCTTTGGCCCTGGTCTATAATGCTACCCTATCGTGATCAAATGTGATTTTCTGGGCAAAGTTAAAACTAACAAAATTTTACAAAATTTCAGTTTATTTCACATTCCACCACAGGTTTTTATGTTAACGTGTTATATAAATAATACAAAAACATTCCTCTCCTCTCCAGTAAAATTATTTAAATATTTCAAAGTTTTCATTTGGCCAAATCAAATATTTAACTTTAATTATATATATATGGCATATCATTACCGAAAATTCCTATTCCATTTTATATCCAAACATATCCACGCAAAAATATCATCCCCAAGTATAATTTTAATTTGAATAATTTAATTGTGTATTATTCGGTATTCGATTTTAATGATAATTCAACTTTTCAATCACAACGCGTTTCCCGTACCGACATTCCCATTTGGTAGTAGAACGGGCGGTCGACTGATTTAGGCGATTTAATGAGAGAAATTATAAATTTAATTGCGCCCTATACACAAAATTGAATACCGATCGATTGTTTTGGTCCTAGGTGAGTGTAAAACCAATTTCGTAGCGCTTCATTTTAGTGTCATGTTCGTTGTTTTGTTGGAGTGTACTTTTCAAGAAAGGCATTTGATTTCATTTTAAGTGAAAACTATACTTCAGAACATTGTTTACTTCTGCATTTTAACTGATCGTTTGCAAATGAGGTGAGTGCAAAATTTGTTTCCAGACTTTGACTGGTAAACAAAAGGAAATTCGTGTGTCATTTTGCATGAAATTGAAGGATCGTCTTGATGCAGATTCAGACTTCATGGTCAAAATAAAAATTAAATGTATGGCTCTGAGATAATAATACAGTTTCTAATGAAAAACGAGTGGATATCTCCTTGCCCTACGAAGGCACGTCAATAAAAGTCGAACATCATGGTTATATATATAATGGCGGGTGATCCGAAGGGTCGTCTCCAAAGTCCGATTGTACGTACATAACGTAGCGAAATAATAACGCAAGTATTTAAATGAAGGTGTTTGCATTCCGTTTTCTGAATTTCAAACAAATAAGCAATGAGATGGGCGTGATTTCGTCCGATATGTTTTCGAGTCGCGGTTTTTCCACAGAATAATGACTTTAAAAAAAATAATGGCTGTCACCTCCTCTTTTTTCTTATTTTCTATCCCGATCCAAAGCCACCCCTTTTACTTCCTTTAAGTTACTACGACAAGCAGTGTTGCCACTTGAATAAAACTACAAGCATAGACGATCACGCCATCTCTACAATCGAGTAAGAGTTAACAAAATGAATTAACTGTCTCTGTAAACGTCAAGATCGATGGTCTGCGACATATACACTCGTCACAAAAAGTATCGCATAATTTTAAAAATTGAATTAGGGTGTAAAATAAAATATCACATGTTTCAGAATATTTTAATATGAGTGTGTGGTATTCGTTACATGTAGAAAACCACAAAATATTGTTTAATGTTTTATTTGAAAGTGTCTAGTAACATTTTAAGTAAAAATTAGTAATTTAACCGCAGAACAAGCAGCTCAAATCGTGGCTTTAGTTGAAGATGGACGATCTCAGTAATATGTTACTAAAGTCATGGGAATCAACCAATCCAGCGTTTCTAGAGTCTTAAGAAGGTTTAAAGAAACTGGAAGTTATAATAGAAGACCAGCTCCAGGATGTCCAAGGTGTACTAATCCTGCAGATGACCGTTATTTAAGAATTCAGACTTTGCGAACTTGTCATGTTACAGCCAGGCACCTGCAAAAGTTTTCTCTGGAATCCGTAATATTAGATAATCTGTCAATATGGTTAGAAACAGAATAAGGAATTTTTGAATCAGACCCAGAATGCCTGTTACTGCTTCATTGTTAACCAGAGCACAACGTGTAGCACGTTTAAGGTTCGCAAGAGAACATGTTAATTGGGATATTAACGATTGGGCTAATTATGGAATTATGGAATTATGCAGGTGGTTCGATAATGGTATGGGGAGGCATCTGATTTGAAGGCCGCACAGAGTTAATTGTGTTTCGTAGGGGATCACTGACAGCTAATCGGTATATAGGGGAGGTTCTTAAGGAGAATTTAGTGCCATTTGTTTCAATCATTGGAGAGAATTTTACTTTAATGCACGATAACGCTCGCCCGCACGTTGCCAGAATAACAATGGAATACTTTCAAGAGGTTGGTATCCAAATTTTAGATTGGCCAGCAATTAGTCCAGACCTAAAACCAATGGTATGTGTTTGGGACTGTCTAGACATGCGCATAAGAACTCGCAATATCGCTCCATACAACCTTGATGAGCTGGAAAATGTTTTAATAGAAGAATGGGAAAATTTGGATTTGGATTACTTAAGTGACCTAATAAGAAGCCTTCCACGGAGAATAAGAGATGTTATTAGAGCCAATGGTGGCAATAACAGTTACTAAAATGTTAAATTTATCGTTTAAATTTTTTATTTTGTTACTTAGTATCATTTGATTTTTCTAAAATAATTGTTATTTTCATTATTTATACCCATTATTTTTTTATTTTTAATTTTAATTAAATGAACTAGGTACTTTGAAACATAATTCCAAATTTATTTCCTATCATTGCCCAAAAAAATTAAAAGAGAATAATAAAAACTACTTTTTATGACGAGTGTATATAGTTCAGCACTCCGATCCAAGCAGGTCCATGGCTTGATAGCATGTTTTTCTCCACTCTATTCAATTTTAAGCTTTCCTTCTTCAACTTGTTATTCCTATTTCTTCCAGGTTCCTTCTTACTGCATCTAACCATTTAGTTCGTGGGCTGCCCCGAGTACTACGTCTCCCTGTTATGCCTCCTCTTAAAACTTGCTTTGCCGATCTCTCATTGCTCAATCTTTGTACATGGCCCAGCCACCTTATCCTTTGAACCCTGGCTATGTTTGTTATTGATGCTTCGTCATATAACTCTTGTAGTTCGTTATTTTTTTCCGTAATACTTTCCATTCGAATACTTCCAAAGCCTTATTTTCTTTTATGTTTAGTTTCGATACCTCAGATCCATACAATACTATTGGTCTTATGTAAATTCTTTTCTTGGTATTTCTTGAGACATTCTTTGATCTTAAAATATGCAACATACTTCGCAAAAATGTCATGCCTTTGGCTATTCTTTTCTGTACATCCTCCTTTTCATCTTTACTTCTTGTAGTGGCAACATTCAGATAATTTAAAATCTCTACTTTTTGAAAACAATATGCTGATTCTACCGTTGTTATTTTGAATTCTGACCTTTAGCTTTTGCTGATCTGATTATAGTGCCCCCTTTGTCTTTATCCAGAATTATATTAAATACGGTTGTGGAAGGAGGATCTCTCTCTCTTAGTCCTCTTGTGACCTTAAAGCTGTCTGTTTTCCTTGAATAAATACTTTATAGTCTTTATTTGTTAGGGTCATTTTTACTAGACGTATCACTTTTTTTATTCACTTCCAGTTTTTCCATTGCCGAAATTATACTTTCCCTTTTAATTGTATCAAAGGCTTGTTTAAAATCTAAAAATATCATATGAAGAGGCAAATTTTGATCTATTGTATTACCCACTACTTGTTAGTTTTTCTCTTTTTAGTATCATTCTTTAACTTTCCCCATCAAACGATGACTTTTTAATTTTTTTGTTTCTTTGCATTCCATATTTCGTTCACAATTTTTTCATTTTTAAATTTTATACCTTTATTAATTAGCTTTTGAAGAGATAAACTTTATAAACCCATTCACCACAAACCTTAGATGGACTTTCAGAGAGTAAGAGTTAGTACAATGAATTTCAAATAATTATTATTAATTTTAATACAATAAAACACTGCAAACAAAATATGGTACGTAACACGATCCCAAACTGATTTTAAGGGAATTGCAGGAATCCAGGACCATAGGCGAGTATCTTTCTACCTATCCGGTATAATGTCACAATTAAAAAACAAACAAATGGGTATTACTAAAGGTAAATAAATTATTAATTTATAATTGTATATTATTTAGTGAAAGCATACTGATGACAATTATTCAAAAGGTGGTGAAGATAACACTGACAAAATAATGCCCATCATAAGCGAGCAGAAAACACTATTTACAACGATTCGTTAGAACGAATTAATTAATTTTAATTTTTGCTCACTTTAAAATATTTTACAGTATAGGTACATTAAAGAAAAGCTCTTAATGTTAAAAACCAACTTCTGTTTTCAGAATATAAGATTGAGTTTTAAAATTTGCAAATTATTTTGATACAGAAGAAAGATTTTACTTTTGTGTATCTGCTCCAATCTGAATGTTGCTTGAGGGTAAGAAAATTCCTTTGTTAATTATTAAACAGGCTTCTTAAAGGCACGCTCTAAATTTCAGTTAAATTTTAAAAACAAGCCTTGGTTATGGTTTTAAACTAATTTCTTCAGCAAGTCTTTGGTTTTGTTTTATAAAAAGTTGTATTTTTCAAACCTTTAACACATATTTAAAATAAACAAAACAAATTTTAAAACTTTTCTAAAATTTCTAAAACAAGTATAGAACTAGGCCATACCTTATATTGAAAGCAACAAATGTACAAATTTATTTAATATACATTATTTTAATTTTATTTAAAGAAAATATTCTGTCACAGGGTAATGTTCTTTAAGCACTTCTTAAACGTAAATCCAGTTGAATGTAATAATAAATGTAATATTAAGTTAGGAATATCACAGTAATGACCTTGGAAACCAAACAGTCCAGTTAATGAACTATTATGAAGAACATAAAGAAATAATTAAATATGATCAGATAATTATTAAATTATAGATAACATTTTTTAACAAAATTTTTAACTTTTTATTGGAAAAATGGCTTTTTTAACTCAATAACAGCTGTTTCGCTAAAAACTAGCATTTTTAGATTGACGTATTAAAGTTACATTATTCTTTTTTAACCTGGTTAATTCAGTAGTTTTAAGGCTAGACCAAGTATGGAAATAATAAGCCTAAATGTCAATGCCCTAAAGGATTATCCTGGATGTATTTCCCTCTAAGATCAGTATAACGATACAATCATAGGACTACTTAAGAAAACAATTGGAATGAAATTCTTTCCAGTTCAGTACGGAAAGGAGCAAATTCTTCATAACTGTCCAAAGCTTGAGAGACTAAGAGAGAAGGAAAACTAAAAAGTATAATAATTACATAATATTCTTCTTTTTACAGGTCCTGTTTACGTAGGCTACTTATTCATGATTTATACAGGGTGATTGATTAGTGTGAGGAAGCTCAGTACATCTGTTATAGTAAAAATTACAAAAAAACATATTAACAAAAATTGTAAGCAGCTTTAAACTCCACATTTTAAAATTAGTTACAATCTTACAGGGTGTTCCATAAGATGGTGGCACACCAAACTTATATTTTTTTAAATAGCGATAGCAGTTGGAAACTGAGCTACAGAAAGTAAGCAAACTAGCTGACATTAAAAGAGAGGTGAGAGAAAAAGAAGTAAAAATGGCAGAATCGGAGTATCAATGGCAATCAAGTAAAGGTTCTTTTATCGACTAAATTCATAAACCCGAGGAAAATATCCAAACTGTTACTTCTTTAGTCTTCACTTGTGATAGAGTGGGTGAATTAGTTGCAGTAACCATCTGAGACAAAAATTGGATCAAACAATCAAAATTTATCCTGTGTTGAATCCTAATTTCAATAAACACCCACTGGAAGAGTTGAAATTAAATTTATGGTTTGGCAAGCTTTCAACCTGGGACCTGGAGAATGGATGAATTTTATAACGCAGTTCAAGAAGTCAACTAAAATTTGTGGTTTCTCAAATGCAGAAAATATTATACAGTTTCAAAAAAGTTTAAAAGGTAAAGTCAAAAACTCTCTGACTGCACTTCTCTCAGTTTTACCCACGAACTAGACAGAACAATCAATACTCTAGAAAATATCCCTTATCCAAAAGAAAAATTATTAGAAAACATCCTCGATTTTTCAAATACAGTTGAAAATTTTGCAGTTGCCATAAATGGTTTGAAAGGCCAAGGAAAACTATGCAATCTTCATCTATTAAAAGACCTCACCAAAAAATTGACCTTAGCTTTAAAAATTGAATAGGGTAAAAGGATAGTTAAAAGAAATAAATCAAGAAAAGATATTCCTGTTTTCTGATTGGTTAGAAGAAATTAGCGAGGCTGCTTTGTCCGCCAGTACACAGCACTATAAATATACAGTACATAGCAGTATAAATGAACAGGAACAAAAGAAGAACAAAGAACGAACAAATTTCTTATATATGCAAATTCTCCAAGAAAGATGGCCATAAAGTAAAAAATGCAATTGTTTGAAAAAACTGGACATTGAAAATCGCTGGAATTGGGTCAGGGAAAATAAAGTCTGTTTCAGTTGTTTAACTTCTTCACTTTACACGAGAATAAATGGTTGTTTATTTAATCACAACTCTCTCCTACATAAAGCTATTATTAATTTCGCAGAAGAAAAAACCAACCATTGTGTCAATAGTAACAGAAGAAATAAAGTTCTAAGAATTGCTCTAAAAGAAATAACGGTACCAGACGGAAAAATAAAACTTTTCGCGCTTTTTGACGAGGCATCCATGGTTACCATTATAGACGCAAGTATAACAGAGAAAGCTATACTTACATTAAAGTTTAAGGGTCGTTATGTATTTAGTGTTCATATTGAATAAAATGGAGTTCACTTAAAACTTCAAATGGTTTGGCCTTCTCAAATAGATAATTTCTTTGAAATTGTCCCTCTTCAATATTTTCTTAGGTTCTCAATATTTGCAGTATTTTATGTGTGGGGTGTTCTATGATCTAGTAATTCTATATAACTAAGGTTTTGTTATGATCTTACTACGAAACGAATGATATATAATATTAGAATATATAAAAATAAGTCAGTCAAATCTGAAGATTGCCTCATTAACATTTGTTTTAAAATAAATATAATTACAAAACATAGTTTTATATGGTGCAGTCAGTAGGATAAAATGGATCTTAACCGAAGTATTTCATATATGGCATAAGTTAAAAGTACTCAATGTGCTCAACTACTACATTATAATGGAGATAAACTTTATCTTTAAATTTGATCCGAAGAAAAAATTAAGTAGAAGTATTATTAAAGAAATTTGATACTTATTTGGAAGTTATAGAAAATATATTTTATGAGTGGTACAAGTTATTTACGTATCGTCAAGAGGTAAACCAACCGTTAGAAAATTTTATAACAGAATTAAAGAAAAGAGCAGCTAAGTTCAAGTTGAAAGATTTACAAGACAATTTGATCGTCACTATGCTGATTTCAGGTGTAAATAATAGCACCATTCAAGAAAAGTTACTGCAGCCAAAAAAATATTACTTTTGAAGAGAGCTGTGGACATATGTGTGCTTTATGATGAAAAGCTCTAAAGCTAGAAGTAATGCCATCAGCGAAAATAAAAGCGTAGAAGTGGATGCAGTAAGAACTGATAAACCAGTTGTCTCTTCAGGTTTAAGAAAACAAATAAAAAATTACAGTAAATGTGATAAGACTCATGCAATTAATAATTGTCCTGCATGGGGAAAGGAGTGTATCTTTTGCAAAACTAAGAATCATTTTTCCAATGTTTCTTATATAACAACAAATCTAGAAAATAAAAAAAATTAAGTTAATAAAATAAAAGAAGAACAGGTTAGTAATAATTATCTTTTTGTGGGATCAATAAAAAAATAATATTTTAAAAAATCAGTGGATTACAGTACTTGATATAAATCAGTAAATTGTACAATTTAAAATAGGTACGGGGCTCAGGCAAATGTTTAACCTATGAGTATTGATTATTTCATTTAATTTACAAAAAAATCTAAGGTTAATTTAACGTCATATACAGGTAACAAATTGAAATAGTTATTTATGTACCAAGGACGAAAAACTGTCTATTATAGTCGAGCATGCAAATTGCTAGCTGAGGCGCAGCCGAGGCTAGCAAGCAGGCGAGACAATAGACAGTTTTCGCCGAGGTGCATATTACATTTTTTCGTCGTCCCCTACGCTTTTATGAAAGTAAGAACTCACCTATTTGCTACCCCCGGCTACGTCCCACTCTCCCAACTGCAGACTCGATCATAATTCAAATAAAATTATAAAAAATGTATTCTGATTTGAAGTGTAACAACTCTCTATTTAAATCATATTACTACAAAATTATTCAATCGCCGCTCTCGAACAGTGCCATACCATAGCAACCGCAGCGGACGAAAAGTGTAAGTGTTTGCGGACGAAAAGTGTTTGCGGACGAAAAGTACTTGCCTCCAATAATAGTCGATTTTTCGTCCGGAAATCAGTACGTAAAATGTAACTTTTCGTAGAGGTCGACGAAAAAGGCTTTTTTTTCATATTTTACGGTACACTTGTACTTTACAGTACTCTTCAATTCACCCAATGTTGTTTAAAATAATAAGTGAATCAACAAAAACTAAGCTTTTATCCTAGTTTTTGAAGATGGACATTAATTGTACAACTGCTGTTCTTGAAAACTTATTTTTGCCTTCAATCGATTCTTTTATATACTTTTCTGCAACTGAAGAACTCTTCCATCCATCGTGCTGTTTTAGAACTTGTAAGGTCAGCTCCAGCATTGGCCAACAACGTTAAGGATGTCCTCCTGAAGCAATGACCTGTATAATTTTCTGGTTGGTCTAGTTTTAAGAACTGAGCTATTTTCTTAGGTGCTGCGCCAACAGTATGTATACCAGCTCTTTGAGACAAACATTTTCCTTGTCTATAACCCACCAAAAGAGCTTTCAGGGAGACGTGTTGCCATAAATTCATGTATTTTCTAAACACATCCAAATAGTGGACCTCATTACTGTTAACCACAGTGAAAGCTCTTTGAATATGCGTTTTTGTCTGGTTAATATTAATTACTAGCTGAGTACCCACATCCTTTACATCACTAACTTCTAAATTATAGATCTCTTCCCTTCGGCAACCTCCAGCCACTTCCAGTAATGCTATTACTTTGTGTAATAGATATTCTTTATCTGGATCGTCCCTCATGAAGCTTTCGATTTGTTCTTTGTCAGCACTTTCGACTGGTTTGTCTAATGGTCTACATTTTGGTTTTTTCAAAAAAGCTATCACTTTTTGGGAAACTTGATATGTTGACATTCTCATTAATCATAATCATTGATTTTACCATCGAGTATTTGGAACATAATGAAGAAGGGTTGAATGTTTTTGACTGAAAATGTAAACTGTTAAAAAGAATATTCTTTAAAAAAACTGTTCTTACCACATCCAAAAAGTAAGCCAACATCACATTTTCTTCAGCACTACTTTTTAAATTGTGTTGTTCACGCCAGTTGCAAAACAGCGCATATTCTCTTTCATATCTTTTCGCAGACTTAACTGGAATGATTTGCCTTATCGCTTCCCCAGTTTTCTCACCAATTTCATCTAATTTCAGATCCATTTCGTGTGTGCAGAAAAATTTAATATGTCTGCCTTTATTTACATTGTTACTTGGTAACCGCTGTTCATTTTTTATTTATAAAGCAAATTAACCATGTTAAGAATAAATCAAGTAACCTAATTTTTTCACATGCCTTCCTAATAAAATGATCAAATATGTCATTTCAGTTTTATATTTTATTGCGTTTAAAACCAAAAGCAGTATGAACAAAAATATAGTACGATACACGTCCGTGAAGTGATTATTACGGTACTCGATTAGATATTCTTGACTCGGCTCCTTCGTCGCCTCGTCCATAAAAATCTATCTCGTACCGTAATAAGTCACTTCCCGGACTTGTAACGTAAATAACTATTTCAGTGTTGTATGTCATCTACCTTAAAAAAACATTAATGTTTTATTTTCTTTAAGTTGGTACTGTTGGGTTTTTTAAGTGTTGCAAATAATTCAATTGCGAGTGATTTTGAAAAATGCGAATTGTCAAAAATAAGACGCCCGGTGAATTACTACTTGCTGAGAAGAATGAAGCTGAGAAAATTTGTTCGGAAGGTTACATTTGTGGTAATGAATTTATTATGAAATTTCATCTTTCTTAGAATAAATTGTTTTTTTTTTTCATTTTCTGGGTTTCCAAATTTCTGGAGAGACCAAATTTTCGATGAAACACTCTACACTTCTAAGGTATATGTATATATCGATGGCTAAGAGGACAAATATTGTATGTCCATTTTTGTTATAAATGAGATACGTCGGGGTCTATGCTGGTCGAGATGAAATCTTTATTGTGCTCAAATGTTGTATGTCCTTTTAGAACGGTTTACTAGTTACTAAAGATATGTCCATTAAAAACACCATAAGCTTAGTGCACAAATGTTCTACGTCCAATGCAATTTTTGTGCCGTTCACAAAATTCAAAACGAAACGACTCTTTTATTGTATGTCCAAAGATACAATATTTGTCCACAACCTATAGTACGTGTTGCAATTGCCTGCCTTCTGTGCCTATTACGCGAGAAGGTAATTCCAGAAGACTACAGAAACTTTGTGGAGAGATTACCTACATCCGTAGAGGCTAACGATTTTGTTCCAAGTGATTCTGAATACGAAACAGACTAAGGTTTACTTGTGTTTTACTTTAACCATGTTTTTTTATCAATAAAAATTTCATTTGCACTATCAGTATTATTTTAAACCTGATTTTATGATATTTTCACAATTGCAGTATGGAAATAGTAATATATTGTATGTCCATACAGAGGGTTACTTTTAGCTTTTTAAGTGTGATTAATATTTAACCCTAATAGAAATAGAACTGAGTAATGTATAAAAGAAGGGTGTAACATGAACTTAACTGTAATTTAATTACTTTTAAAATAAGTACGGTTTGTCACGGTTAACGCAAACTTTTAAATTGATTTTACTGAAAACATCAATTTTGGTAATACAATATTTGTCCTCTTAGCCATCGATATTTCTTTTCCCATTTTTTAATGAAATTTCCCAATAAGATTAAGTTTTTCGTAATTATTTAATTAAATTTAACACTTTAACCAGTTTCAACCCACTCTATATACTCAAGACCCATTCATTCGTTTATCTATTTAATACTTACGACCAAGAAACTGCTACATAGAGGGAAATATTCACCACGAAGTCTTACGCTTCGGGCTACTTCCTCTATAGTTTCTGTATCGTACACCACTCTCGTCTGTTAATTTGTGGCCATATTTCAAACAACTAGAGGCTATTTGCGAAATCTCTCTATGTATACCCTCTTTTGCCGTTTTATCCGTGAAGTTTTAATCAAAAAAGAAATTGGTATACAAAACTGAAAGAAAATTTTAATTATTTAACTGCATCTAGTTAAGATTTTAATTTATTTTTGTAACAAGTCAGTGAATTGCAAATTGTATTACTTTTGACAGTATTTACACTAAACAGAAGTTTTTAGCTAATAAATGAGAAAGTTTTGGTAATTTTTTAAGAGATTACTTAAATAAACAGAGAAACAATAAAGAAAACTTGAAGGAAAATATGTCCTGACAAAAAAATTTGGCATGATTATCAAAACGAACAGTAACAAAACATTTCCGTAATTAAAAAGGATTCCGATTCTTTTAGGCTAATGCACATACTTTTTTGAAAAAAAATTAGCAAGCAAGGACCAGGAGGAAAATTTTGTCGAGGCTGCAGCTTTAAGAAGAGATTCTTAATTTGAGTCCATTGCACATTCAGCTAGAAAATGTTAGCAAGAAAGCAATATACAGAATGATTAAATAAAAAATTATTAGCAAAAAACCTCGATCACTTCAATTCTTTCAAACTTGGGAAGTGCCCCAAGATCATATGCCAAAGAAATTCAACTTTGTGAGGAAATACATTACAACGCTTAGTAATGTGCCAAAGAAATTCAACTTTTTGAGGACATACATTACAAGGCTTAATAATAAATATGAATTTAATGAATACACCATATAGAATTTAAACCAAAATACCATAAAGTGGTATACGGACGGTTCCAAGCAAGATGAAGGAAGTGGAATAAGAATTTTTGGACTAAGAGCCAAATACTCAGAAAGCTTGGGCACATATCCAAGCATTTTTCAATTAGAAGGCCTCACCATCGAAAGATGTGTGGATTCCAAAATTGAAAGAAATTGTCACAGACAAGATCATGTCGAATAGTCAAGCAGCCATCAAAGCATTTCAAAGATAATTTGGGAATACCTAGGTAAGCTAAATAAACTAGGCCAGAAGAGCACTCTCACCCTCCTATTGATCCCAGAACACATAGGAATAGAAGGGAACGATACAGAGGATAAGCTGGCAAAAAAGGAGCCGAAACCCCACATCTAGGACCATCTTGTGAGATTAGCAGAAGCGCAATATTAGGAAAACTAAGAAAAGAAATGGAGAAGCTAAAAACCAACTACTGGAATCAGCTAACTGCACTGAGACAAGCTAAGATACTTCTGAAGAACTATGACCAGAAGTATTGCCGGTTAAAAAGTCACATGAAGAAACTAGGGTTAGAAGATGAAGTAGATAGTGCAAATTCTGTGAGAAAGAGGACGAAACCACAGTACATATACTCTCAGAATGCTCTTCCTTGCAAAATTCCAGAGTCAGATACCTGGGAGCACACGAAATAGAAGAGAAGGATTTACCTGACCTGAAGGCCGACGATGTCCTAAACTTTCTTAGGCAAATAGGACTAGAAGAGCTGCCATAAGTCTGAGTAAACATCAGACCCATGGCAAGAAAGTGGGACACTCCTAATTTTTTTCATACATACATACATACATACATCCATAGACCATTTTAAAGCAGATATTTCAAAGATTAAAATGACCACTAATAGACCTTCGAAATACAAAAAAACATCAAGTCAATTGTTCGCGGAAGATAAAGGTTTTTTTTCAAAAAATGTACATAACTCAGAAAACAGTCGTCTTCTGAACTGCAAAAAAATCCTGCTTATCCAAGATGAAAAAAGATTTACCTACCATTTTAAAGCAGACATTTCAAAGATTAAAATGACCACTAATAGACCTTCGAAATACAAAAAAACATCAAGACAATTGTTCGCTAAAGATAAAGGTTTTTTTTCGAAAAATGTACATAACTCAGAAAACAGTCGTCTTCTGAACTGCAAAAAAATCCTGCTTATCCAAGATGAAAAAAGATTTACCTACTTTTACAAATTTTCATCCATATTAAATTATTTTTTTGCGAGAAAAAATTAAATACTGATACATCAGCTTTTCGCTATTTTGACGGTTAATTTGAGGTTATGTCGAAAAGTATTTATTATGTCCAAAATTTTTTTTTAACATCTACAACTTTTGTATAGATATCACGTTTTGCCGTATATCGTAGAAACCCGTTTTCAATGTTTTCGTGTTTAAATATTTTTTTCCCTTAAGGTTGGGAAACTCAACAACATTTTTCACCTGGTCCTTGCTTGCTATTTTTTTTATTTTTTACCGTTAAAAAAATGGTTTTGGCACCAGCCTATTTTGTGAGTATTACATGCTAAATTAACCCAAAGTTTTCCCTTTGAGGCCATTTTTGCAGATGCTTCAGTTCATCACTTTAAATTTATTGAGTACTGATGCGAAACATAAGATCCAATAAATTAAGTAGCACATATTCAAATACTCGTATAACTCAGATATCTCTCTCCGTTCCTCAAATACTGTATGAATAACTGCCGAGCTAAAAGAAATACGAACTTACTCATTAAAAATCCTTACTGGCATTTGATGCTTAAATAAATAGGTAAAATGTATACAACTGAAACGGTTCTTTTAAAAACCTTATAAGTTACTCAATAAGAATCAAATAAAAATTGTTTTCAATGAAAACACAGAAGTTTTATAAGACTTTATTATACAGAGTGTCCCAAGAATGAGAAGCCAAAACTTGGGAATGAGTAGGTGGTAATAAAATATTGTCAGTACTTTATACACCTTTTTTTTATACGGGCCATAACTATAATTTTTAACTTGATGAAAATTTGTTGGATTGTCAAGTCCATCAATTCATTTATTTTGTCTATCCTAGTAAGTACACTAATGTTGCAGAAAGTCAGGATCGGACTTGGCTTGCCGAATAAAAGGTCAGTAGTTTTAAAGTGACAAACTTTCAGATATGCTTACTTTATTCTCCAAATATTTTTCTGAAAAAGGTAGGGGAGAGTGGCCTAAAATAATCCTCCTAACACAAAAATTGTTGAGAATCGCAGGGGTGACATAATTAACAAATAATATATTTTTTATTGGAAGTTCTTTTGAACCTACCAGTTTCCAGTCTTCTATCGATCAATGGTTTTGGAGATTGAACCCCTCGTCTAGGGGAACTGTCCACATCGTTTCTTCTTCTAACCCCGCTATTAAACCAGGCCAGTTCCTGATTTGGTCTTGGAGATCGATCTCCTTGTTTTGGAGAACTCTTTACAAGCCTTTCTATAGAATGTTGATACCTGGTTTCATTCTGAAATTTTTACTTCTTTACGCCAGATTTTCTTATTTTCACACATCAACTTCCATATAGTTTGTTCTAATAATTTAATCTATTTTTAAACTACCTTTTTCAACCTATTTTATTACTTTAACTTAAAATACTTTCCTTTTTTTATTCATAATATCTGTTATAATTTGTTTAAACACTGCAGTCTGCACATAGAGGTGAGTTTCCATATTGTATTATACATTATAATATATTGTTTATGTTTTCACATTGATTTTGTTTGTTCTATATATTTTATAAACTATATTGACTGTTTTAAAACTATCATTTTCTATTACTTGTTAGATTTATCTTATATGATCTGACTTTTATACATGTTATATTTGTCTTTTATATATTTGACTTTGTATTTCATCTCTCTGACATATTGTGTTCTTCTCTTAAAGCCTGAAGATGGTCTTGTGACCGAAACATGTCGCTACTGTAACATTTCATTAAATTACATACTGTGGGTTGACTTTGAGTTTTATTACTACTAATAATGTACTTACCTTACATGAACGAGTATGAAATCCACCTTTTTGTCACTTGTTTCACCCACGCCTAATGTCGATTCAGGACTACTAAAGTCAACGTGAGAGATGTTACCCATGCACTTACATGGCAGATGGCAGCACCGATACCGAAAAATACCCGAGAGGATCATTTTAGGCCACTCTCCCCTACCCTTCGTCCAAATCAATAAAATCATTGGTTTCCGAGAAAAATGGAATTTCGTAAGACACGGGATAAGGGTTATAACCAAGTAGGCTACATACAGGTGAGAAAATATTACTGTAATTTTTACTAGCATTCGGTAGATAGAAAATGTGGATCAAGGGTAGAAGTCATAGGCAAGATTTATAGAGTAATTAGGTGAAGTAGAGTGTGCAGGGTATAGAAACTTTATTTCCCAAATCATTTATGGACCAAGTTTGCTTAACATTATTACCGGACCCAACCACTATGTTCTTGCATTGGTAGTTTTATAGTCTTATGATAAACTTTTCTTCATAAAGTTTCACGTAGTCATGAAAAAGGACGGTATTGGCCGTTTTTTTAAAGAATGTACTGTTGTCATTTAAAGTAACCTGATTAATTTATACCAGAATGAACCCAAGAGATTGTGGACAGGGTCAGTTGCGTTATCGATAACCAATAGTTTAAATATTACAAAGATTCTACCAAAATTTTAATGCTGTTTTTAAATTATCGTAGTAGATACTCTTTTGCCCTATTCATTCTGTTATCATTATTACGACTGTAAGCAGTGAATAGTACTTTCATTATTTTTGGTGACTTCTGGCTATTTCGCACCGATTTTGATTTTGTTTTTCATTGTAATTCTTTACTGATTTATTTAAACTCAAATAAGACAGAGATGGTCCTTTTCACAAGAAAATGAAGGCTTGTGATACTTCGGGCTCCAAAACTCCTAAAAACTGAATTACACACCTCTGCAGATGTGAAATATCTAGGGATCACCTTTGACAGCAAGTTAACATGTTAAATTTTCAAAAAACTAGATATGCACTGGATATTATTATAGTCCCAGAGTCAATATTGCAATTTTGTAAGAAATTCTCATAATATACCGAGTTAAAGATCCAAGATTATTGGGAGGCATTTAACGTCAGACGAAATGAATCGAGCTGTAGGGCTTCTTAAAGGTGGCACGAGGCAAACTCAAGTTGCTGAGCGGATGGGTGTTTCTCAACTCTGTTAAGTAGATTATGAAACCGTTTTAGAGAAACTGGTAGTCCAGCTGAACAACATCCAAGACGGGGATGCTCTACAATAGCAACTCAAGATCGATTTTTAATTTTAACAGCTAAAAGACAACCACCAATAACTGCTCCTAAGTTAGTTACGGCTTTACAAAGAGCGTATAACATATCTATTAGTCAAAATATAGTGCCAAATTGTGCTCATGAAGCCAACTTGTTCAGTAGACGGCCCCTGAGATGTCCACCTCTGCCAGGTAATCGCGCTTCAAGACTAGAATTGTGTCAAGAATTTCTGAATTGGTCAGTCTTATTCAGTGACGAATCCAGGTGTGAATTTCACCCAGACTCTCATCGAACAAAAGTGTGACGACGATCTGGAAATGTGGAAAGACTAAGATATATTCAGGAAGTGAGCAGATACAGAGGTGGCACAATTATTGTATAGGATGGAATAATTATAGGAGGCAGGAACTATCTCGTTTTTCATGATTCGTACCTAATAGGTCAATTGTATTTAGACATCATTCTTCGTCCTATTCTGCACCCATTTGCAGACATAGTTGGTAAAAACTTCCTCTTATTCCTCTTATTGCATGGTAATGTCCGTCCACATACTGCAGGTATTGTGACCAAATGGTTGGAAAGCGAGCAATTTGAAGTATTACCATGGCCAGCATAATCTTCGGACCTTAATCCTATTGAGCATGTATTGGATATGCTTCATCGTAGAATCACTCCAAATATGAGTAACATTTATGAACCGGTTCAATTTCAAGAGCTTCTAAGAGTATACCTTAAAGTGTTATTGATAATCTTATTTTTTCTATGAACCAAAGAGCAGTAATAAACCAACGTGGAGGTCACATTTTGTATTCATTTTAATGTTTCTCTTTTTGGACAGTTTTTTTAGATCTTAAAATTGGTTATTTAAATTATTTTTTGATTTAATCGGAATTCATGTTTTTTAAAGACAATATTGACTTTTAAAAATATTCCTATACTTTTCCAATGTGTGGATTATGGATTGGAAAATGACTTCTATTATTAACTTCTATAGTAAAAGTTGAACTAGGGTGTATGTTGTTAAAAAAACATAATCTCAAGTTTTAATATTTTACACTTCACATTGAAAAATACAAGTTTGTTATTTCTATCTGTTCTATATATCTTTTTTATTTTCAAACAGTGCTTTAGAAACTATACATTATTTAGCTAAATATTTATATCAATTACATGTTTAATAATTACAATGATTTTCTATTATTCATAGTAGGAACACTTTGGATTTGGTTTTAGATTAACCAAATTTTCTTTTCGACTCGAAGAAGAAAGTAGAATTGAGTAAACCCTCTTTAACCATTGGGACCGCGCCAATGGCTTCAAGGGTGCAACGAAGTGTGATTCAGAAGATTTAAAGCTATTGTCAAAGCTCACCTTACAGTTTCCGCTCCAAGTAGTCGGCCATTGATTTCGGTTTAACTTTGGCATGAGATACGGATTTCTAGCAATTCAATGAAACAATTTCGAGGTTGACTGTGTGTTGTTGATGTGAAAGGTGAAGATAAATATGAGCAGGCTAGCCGTTGTGGTTATTGGAAAAAACATATGAAAAATGTGTCAAAAATCGACGAGGAAATACATAGCACCGAATTATAAAGCGGAACAGTTAAAGGAAAAGGAATACATGAAAAATTACATACGTCAGTTTAAATATAACGTGAAATCTTTGCTACAACAGTTTAAATAAGTTAATGTTGCAATTTATTTTAGATTAGTTTTTACTTTTTTAAATCAGTTCCAGTAATTAACTTTGTTTTTTAAAAACAGTCTTAAAATTGTAAATTTAACTAATGACTTATTTCTTAGCTATCCGCAACAAAAGAAATCCATTTTCCAGAGATATTTTTCTTGTCCAATGCCTTGGAAAGCATTAGTCTATGTCTAGACAAAAAACTAAAAACGTGAAGATAGTCCTTTTGAAAATAATAATTGATCATCATTTTCACTTATACTATCGCAAGAGCTTAAAGTTTTTTCCGAAATTTTCTTAAAACGAATAATTTAAAAATTAATTATTTTAAAAGATTCTTGCCCAAAATAAAATTTCCAGATATAATTTAAGCGTGGCATTCGGATAGAAAATTTTACCCCATAATTTGGAAAAACATGATTAACTCTAATTTAAACAATATTATGAACTTTGGTTGCACCAAATGCTAAAACTCAGAGTGGTATATGTTTAGTCTACCTGTCATAATTTTAAGTCACTAAAGGAGGAACAGATTTACGGTTGTAGATCATATGTTTACCTGCCAAAAAACGTCCACTAAAATATCGTGGCGCCACGAAAAAATTTCCGGAAATTTATTTAGTTGCCAGCAAGTAACTATAGACCCATCTCCCTAATAACCCACAAATCTAAAATATTTAAGAAAGTTTTGAAAAAAAGGTGGAATAGCTTTGTAGAAAAATACAATTTAATATCAACAAGTCAGTTTGGTTTTAAAGAAAAAGTCTCCACAGAAGATGCCATCATAGAATTAACTGAAAATATACACAAATCTCTAGAGGCAGGGAAACCATGTCTCTGTGTTTTTATTGATCTCACTAAGGCTTTTGATACTGTAGACCATCGATTATTACTACAATGTTTAGAATCTAAGGGAATTTTAAACTTTTTAATAGTTACCTTTCTCAGCGAAAACAGATGGTTAGAATAAATAATGAGATTAGCGATGAAATGATTATCAAATGCAGAATTCCACAAGGGACTGTTCTAGGCCCTATATTGTTTAATCTTTACTTGAATAACTTATTCAAATTAAATACGTCTGGGCATGTTATTGGGTTTGCGGATGACACCGCTGTCTTTTACGAGGCGGACACTTGGAAGAATCTTAAAACAAAAGTTAAAACAGATCTTTGTATTGTAAAATTGTGGTTTGACCACATGCGTCTTACAATGAACCTAGAAATAACAAATTTTGTACCTTTTAGCTGTAACATTATTGGTTCGGCTCCACTCGATCACCTAGAATTAACTATTCAAAAATGTGTTGTGTCCATTCAGGTTGTAAATGAAATAAAATATTTAGGTGTGTATATTGATACTAACTTAAAATGGGACTTTCATATCAACTACATAATAAAAAAGTTACAAATGTAAGTACTTACCTCAAAATGAATTGAAAAAACTATATTTCGCCCTTGTAGATAGTCACATCCGATATGCTATAACAGCTTGGGGCGGAGCCTTAAGTACACATCTTAATCCGCTGGAGATTCTTCAAACAAAATTTCTACGCTTTATCATGAATAAACCCTACAAGTACCCATCCGATACTCTCTACAGCGAATCAAAAATTTTTGACTTGAACTTGAGACAATTGTATTACTTCTGTGTGAATGTCAAATATTACTTCAGTAGAACAAAAACTACCCCACGAAATCACGGTTACGATACCCGAAATAAAGAATTACTTATCCGACTATACTAAAAAAGTCCATTTCACAAACTATATGGCAATGAAACTTTACAACACAATTCCCGAATCATTAAAAATATCTAATAACAAGCAGGTTTTCAAAAATAAATTACGGCTATTCCTATTAAGTAATGAAAGAAAACTAATTCTAAATATTATAAAATAAATAAGAAACAGTCCTAATATTAATAAAAGAAACCTAACTCTTAATATAAACTAAATAAAACACAGTCCTAATATTAATAAAAAACCTTGTGTACCTACGTTATACTCTCTCAGTATGTAGCAAATAATTCATGTATATGTAGCCTATAAAAATGAAAATTAAAAAAAGAAAAAAAATTTGATTTACTTCTTCACTTCTCTGGATATTTGTCATTGTAGAAGTATGTTACATGCATACCTATCTTTTAATAAAATGTAGTTCATGATTATTTTTTTTGTATGTTTGTTTCTGTCTTAGTTAAATTTTAAATTTACTTTAAATCTACTATTTAAAATTACTATTACCAAAACAAGTGTAACTACACTTATTGGTTAGTCGCTATATTCAATTAATATTTTTCTCTTGTATATGTACTTTAATGAATAAAGCGTTAGGTATATATTAACTCGTCAAAATTAAGGCATTTTATTGGTTAAAAAGTGGTGTCAAATTTTACAATAATATAATCCGTATTTCTTTGAAATCCGCTGAACTTTTAATTATATTTTAATGTTTTTCTTATTTATTTATACTGTTTTTATGGATGGAATAAATTAAGCACACTACTACCTATTTATTGACTAAAACGCAGACTTAAATTAATTAATGTATACACACACTTAATATTTACTTAATTTATATACACTCGGTATATCAATTTTAATGTATTTATACCACTTTGATTAAAACACCATTTATGCACTCTTATACTTTATTCTTTGCTTTATTAAGATCATTACATTAAAAACTGACTGACTTCTTGCCACAATTCGCTTATATATACCATTCTGATGCCTCTGGAACCACGTCGAACATTCGTGAAAGACATTATGTTCTCGAATAGACCCGGCGTATTAAACCTGGTGTATTCTCTATTATTTAGAGCTTAGATTAGTCAGTGCAGGTGCTTGAGCTTGGCGAGTTTGTAGCAATATTAAATGTGTGTCTCGCGTATCCAAAGAAGATTTTTCGCTAATAATTAACAACAGATTTGACTGTAATTTTAATGTTGAATTGCTAGAAATATAGAATTGCTAGTTCAATTTAGTTTATTAATCATTCTACGATTTGATTCGTTTGTTATTAGCTCTAACCAAAAGTCAAGGGATAGAAAACATTATTTCTATAGAGGACAGTGGAATAACAATAGTATTATGAGGTTTCTTGACAAATTCTCTGAAATATGTTCAAATTTTATAATCAGCTCATTGTGAAATCATTACTGGGATACACAGTTACTATTTGAATAAATATTTATTTTTATACCTATTTTGTTTTTACATTTAACAATTTTATACCAACATTATTGTGTGATTTGAATGAAATTAATGCAGATGTTGCCGAAGCTATTATTTTTGAAATTGTATTAGAAATATTTCCATAATATGTAATACTCTTATAACTTTTAATTTCTTTAGTTTGTTGAGGGAATATTAGTTGTAGTTTCATTTTCTGTTCTTTCTTGTTTGTATTGGTTTTAAATAGTTTAATGAATTATTAACTTTTTCAATTCTCAAATCTAGAAAATTAATTGAATTATTTTCTTTAACTTCTAAGGTGAAATTAATTTTAATTAATATAATTAAAAAATATATCTAATTGTCGTTCGCTACCTAGAAAACCTTCATCATCAACATATCTATACCAAAATACAATATTGTTTTCATAACTAGAATTAAAGATTTTGTTTTCTAAATTATCCATAAAGATATTTGCTAAAATTGGGGAAATAGAACTTCCCATTGAAAGACCTTAATTTTAATATATAACTTGTTATCAAAAGTAAAATGGTTTTGGCTAATGCATACATTAAATAGGTCAATTATATCTGATATTATACCTGGGTGGATATTTCTTTCATCTAATAGCTTTTTAACTAGGACTATACATTCTTTAGGAGGTATTTTAGAGAACATTATTAGTAACATCAAACAATACTAATTTGTTATTATTTTGTAAATTACATTTATTTGATTTATTTATCAAATTTAATGAATTTTGTACTGAATATTTAGATAGGTAATCATAATTATTTAGGATAGTATTTAATTTTTTAGTTACTTTGGTATTGGGAGTGTTAACATACGAAACTACAGGTCTAATTGGTTTTGACTCTATGTAATTTAATAGTTCCATATAATTCTGGACATTGAGGATTATTATTAATTAGGTATTTTTTATCATAGTCATTAAATAGATAATTTAAATCATTTACATGTTCTTTTATTTGGTTAGAAATTTTTTAAGTTGAATCGTTTTTTAGAATTTTGACATTACTTGACATTATGAAATCATTCACTGTAGATTTATAATCTTCTTTTTTTAAAATTACAGTTGAGTTACCCTTATCTGATTTTGTAATAGAACAACCTAATTGGCATGGTGTCTAATGATTGGTTTAAAAATGTTAGTGGGATTTTTTTTCCAGGATCCTTAGATGACCAACTAAATCACCAGGTTTTAAGTTTTTTGTCTATTGCAGTCGTAAGGCACCAGCTGCAGCCCCCCTCATAATGCAATATTGTAGAGGAGGTAGACCCAGCAGCATATCTAAGGCTTCTGCGGGGCACTTTCTGGTCCTGAGTTAGTTACGATTTAACAAAGAGCACATAACTTGTCTATTGGTCGAGATACAGTGCGAAATCATTTTCATGAGGCCAACTTATTCAGTAGACGGCCTTTGAGATGTCCACCACTGTCTAGACGTAATCGCATTTCAAGACTGGAATGGTATCAAGAATTTCAGAATTGGGTTACTTAAGATTGGGCTGCAGTTTTATTCACTGACGAATCTAGGTTTGCCCGTCCACATACTGCACGTATTGTAACCAACTGGTTGGAAAGTGAGGAAATTAAAGTTTTACCATGGTCAGCACAATCTCCGGTCCTTAATCCTATTGGGCATGTATGAGATACGCTTCAACGTAGAATCACTCCTATATGGGTAACATTTTTGGACTGATTCTGAGAGCAAAGTGGGCGAGTATACCTCAAAGTGATATTGATAATCTTATTTTGTCTATGAACCAAAGAGCAGTAGTAAAGCAACGTGGAGGTCACACATTGTATTAATTTTGATTTTTCACTTTTTGTAAAGATTTTATGAAGAGTTATGTTTTAATTTCATGTTTTTTAAAGAAAATATTTTGGTATATGTGAATGTGGTGTGGATTTATTCATTGTAAGTATTCCACAGTCTCTCTGGAGACTTGGTTTTTTAATGATTCACTACAAACTTAAAGTAAAACATAACTTCTCCTGTTCTAGAATTAAAATACAGTTAAATTCCTTCCTAATCCGAGTTAATATGTTCGTAAAAGCTAAGCCGCAATACGGTTTCCTACTCTTTGGTTATTAAGAAGATTGTGTATTAGTAGTCTGGGCTACAATATTCAACGCACCCTTGTGTAAAATAATTCTCTCAAAGTAGCTTATTGCCCTCTCCGGTACATTTTATCCTTCAATGTATAGTTACCGAGTTTGGGACTGCCCGTTCAATAACAGGAAAAAAGATTCTAGTTTTATTATCGTGAAATTTTACAAAATTATTTCTCATGAAAACTTGAATAAATATGAAGAATATTTAACAAGATTATCTTGCTCTAATAATTCTAAAACTAAAGCTTCAACAAAAGTATTCAACATGATATATTTAATAGCTGTGCTGTTTACCTAGGCGGAAGAAATATTGCATATTTTTGCATTGGTAAATAAAGTAAATTGCTAGCTGTCAGTTATGAATGAGTTCATATTTTTCTTTGAAATAGTAAGAACCTAAGAACACACAATAACCAATATATTAACAACTTTTTCCCCATTGAATTTATTTTATATCAAATAACCAAGGCCTCCGAGGTGAATGGAACACTGTGGCATTAAGACAGATTTTAATTTTTCTTTTACTATGAATAGATCAGCTCCTATATATTTTTTGGTTTTCGAGCCGTCTGTGTAGTAGACAAGCTCTGCTTGGATTGTCGGTAGTATTCTCAGTACATTTGTTCCAAAAATTCTAGTATTGCCACATTTAGGGCCGGTTGCATAAACGCTTGTCAAAGGTCTGTTACTTAACAATGTGTTAACTCTATCTTAAATTGGTAAAGGTTCCATCCCCCTGAAGCGTATTCGCCTTTGAATTTTTAAGAATAATTTGATTAGTCGACGCGAGGAGAGATGTAAAGTAGAGTCAATTATGTTTTGTCACTGAATTAACATATTTGACATAATGATATTTATAGAGATATTTTTAAAAATTGTAACGGTTTATTGGTTTTGATCTTATGAATAAATGACAGTTAGTTCACCAAAATTACAGATTACCATTAAAAAAAAGAATTTAGTTTATACTAAATTTATAATTTGAATAGCGACAACAAACCCCTTCCACTTTATTTCATTTCATACCTAGTAGTTTATGTTTTTTATTCATTTGAAACCATATTAAAAAATTAAAATCACAAATTAACATCAAAACTAGGGAATTATTTATTATTTACATATTTTGGCATTAAAAGTCCATTTATTTATAAATATTAAGGTTAGTTTTTTATATTTAAATTAAATGAATCAAAATCTAACTATTCGATCTACGGGAAAAGATATTTAAGCCGACAACACCGCACCACCAACTTCATCTATAATCAATAAATTTAAAATGCATGCGCACGCGTTGCACGTACATTTGTCAAAAGTTAATAACTTGTTAGCCAACAGAGCTTTGATAAGCGTTTATGGAACCGGCCCATTACTCCTGCTAGCTCTCGAAATAAGTTTAGTACACCTAGTAATTTAATTTTAATTTTTTTTTTATTACAAAAATGTGCTCGGCCACTAAGGCCACTCGCACCGGTACAGTTATATTACAATACTAAAACATTTACATTTTATTAAACAACAATATGTCCTTCAGAAATTTCAGAACTTGAATCACACGGCTAGGGTTGTTAAAAAGATCTCGCAGCTGAGGAATAGGTTGAAGTTGAAGTGTCTTGGCACTATGAGGACATGCTTGACCGTAACTTGGCTGTTACAAGTGGAACAAAGGGGCCGACTGTCAGAGGTCATGAGGTAGCTATGTGTGAGCTTGGTGTGCCCTATACGAATCCTACGGATAACTGACAGTTCATGCCTGGAAAGATCAGTAAGGTCACTAATTTTAGAATTGGTTACACATGGCTGAATGCTTCTCAACTTAGAGCATGATTTATTCCATTGAGATTGCCACAGAGAGAGACAGATCTTTCGAGCTTCCGCTTTGACATCTTTAGCGATTTGAATGTGTACTGATGTAGCGGTTTCCTTAGAAGATGCTTTAGCCTGTTGATCCACAAATTCATTGCCAGGAATACCGATGTGTGAAGGAATCCATATGATAGTAATATTGCTGTTTACTGTAGACAGGTGATGGCAAGAGTGATGAATGTTTTGGACAAGGGGGTGATCGGAAAATAATTCTTGTATGGAGGAAATGGAAGCAAGAGAGTCTGTACATATAGAAATTTTTGTGTTGGGCTGTTTGATTAATTTAATGGCCTGTAGGATACTAAAACGTTCACCAGTATGAACACTACAAAATTGAGGTATTTTGGCGGTGTAAACAGGGGTGTTTTTTTGAGTGACAGCGCAGCCGACACTTATTTCTCCTTTGGATGCATCAGTATAAAGCACCAAGTCAAAGACATTTGAGTTAATTGTTTCTAAAAATGCTTTGATAATGAGTTCCTTTGATTTAAATCGTATTTAATATCTTTAAGAGGCTTACCAGTGAATAAATAAATTATAATTATTTTAAATACTGAATGTGTCGAAACCATTGTTTATTTTATATATTAGTAAAACAGCTTTTTACTATATTTTGAGTAAAGTATTATTTGAATCACGGGTTTTGTGCTTTAACTAAGATTATATTTTGCAAACTATTTTAAACTTTTACCGAGATAAGTTTGCAGTGCCTAAGAAAATCAAATTGGGATTTAATTTCTTAAAGCACACCAAGTTTGGAAGACACTTAAATTGAGTTGTAGAAAAGGATTTAACCCTAACGTGAATATTAAATGGATTAGAATTGAGCTCTCGTCCGATTTATGTTCCTATTTGATGAGAGATTTCTTTAGAAAATAATGAAAACGATTCGTAAAATTAAAAACATTGAAAAAAGTTAACTCTTACAGTTACTGCTCCCGATCTTTAATCGGCCCTTTAGAATTATTATAGTTTAGTTGTTTAAAAAAAATTTGTTTACATTTTTATCTTACTAATTACAAGGTAAATATTTCAACTTAAAATGTCAGTTTGACGATGATAGTGTATCAAACCGGCTGTCAAGTACTTGACTCCTAATCATGGTATCCTAACAATATATCTATAATGATCTGCAGAAGATCATGCCCAGCACTAAGGAATCAAGCTTGATAAACTACTTGGCAACTGTGGCATATTTTGCGCTAAATTGTTTAGCATATTTACTTGTTTAGCATTCAAATATAAGAATAGTAATTTATGCAACAAGTGCATAAAGTGGTACTTTTTTTCACGAATGGAAAAGTTGTCCGCACGAGCCGCTAGGCGAGTGCGGAAATTCCATGAGTGAAAAAAAGATACTTTATGCATATATTGCATACAATATTTTTTCTACAGCCCTATACAAATAATAAAATCAAAATAGAAATTTGAAATAATTTAATTAAACTCCTTCAGTAAATTACAACTAATGAATGCAGAATGAATTGGAAAAAGTGCACAATAATTAAGAAAAATTAACAACTACATATTGTATTTTAGTATTATTTCGCAATGTGAATATTAAAAACGCAATTGTTTGGTTGATTAATGTGAATTTTTGATCCAGTCACATTTGTTTCCGTTTGATTCATTGATAAAGCTTCACTTAAATTGTGAATATTTGGAACATTTAAATTCATCTCTGCTTGATTCTCATTTAAATAGTGAATATTTGGAAATTCGTGTCGGCTTGATTCTCATTGGATGTTGAAGGTAGGTTAAAAAAACTGCTGACATTAGATCCTTGTAAAATTCGTGAAGCACAGTTCATTTTTGTATTGAGAGAATTGTTCACATACCCTTCGGCAACAGCAGTAGATTTCCATCCTCCATGTTGCTTTAATTGAAGAATGTCTCCACCCGAATCGACTAGAAGCGATGCTGAAGTTCGTCGAAACGTGTGACCTGTATATTCTTCTGGATGTGGTAAATTTAAATACCTCGCAATTAGCGATGGAATTTTCGAAAAAGTATTTATACCAACTACTTGTTTTGTACATTTGCCGTTTCTATATGATAAAAAGAAATGGTTGCTGGTTGCATTTTTCGGTCTCAGATTAGCATACTTTTGGAATAAATGTATAAAATTAATGTTTGTAATGGATTCTCCAATAACTGTAAAACGTCGACTTGTATGAGTTTTTGAATCTGGAATCGTGACGAGTAGAAATTCCCCTTATTTTCAATGTCATCGATTTTCATTTTATACAACTCTTCTCGTCGACAACCTCCGGCTATTCCTAATATTAATGTTACCTACAAATTTATAAATAATGTAAGCAAAAAACAAATTAACTTTTTAAAACGTTTACCTTAAACATTAAATACTTGTCGTCTGGAGCACTCAATAAAAATCTGTTCATTTCCTCTCTTGAGAATGTATTAGATTTTTAGGTTTGTACCCAACCGACTTTCGTTTCAAAAATGCTATTAGCTTAGAGTATTTACTTATATCTATGTTATCATTAATAATTAAGGTTGCCTTTAGTTTGGAATAGCTGGACCATAATGTAGAACACTTAAATTTTTTAGACCTTTCTTCAAAAAAAGCTAACAGTACTCGCTCTGTAAAGCTATGAATATTGTTCTCGTTTCTCCATTTCATAAAAGTGTCATACTCTTTTATATAATTTTCTTTGGATTTTTCCGGCAGCAAATTTAATGTGGCCACATTTGCCTTTTCTATAATTTCTTCGGGGGTACATATTATTTCAAAGTCGGAATCTTCACTATCCATTGTAATAATAGGAACAACTACTGAATTTTCTTAGACAAATCGAATTATTTATAAAAACTAACGTCAAATGAGTTATAGTTCATGTACTGTCAAAGTCAAAGCAAACTTGATATTTTTTCCAGTAAAGGTGTGGATGAATTGCACTATTCAATTGCATCGGCTTATGGCAAGCGTGAAATAAAGTTAACGTTATGGCACTTTTTTTAACGCTTTTTCACTTTTTTTCACTCTCACCATAAACAGCCTTTTTAAGAGCTACAAACTAGTGAAATACAAGGTACTTTAAAGATAGGGCTTAGAAAAAATATTTTTCCTAATTACTGAAGAGTTTCATGTCATCTTATGGTCTTTGGAGTTAACTCCAAGTACACTTCTCAACAATTGGATATTGCTCAAAGTGGATATTACAAAAATCTGTTATTTTCTTTTGTCATTGATTAATAATAAATAAAAATTTAATAAAATAAAATAATCTTTATTCTTTCACGTTATACCAAAAAAAAATAAACAAATATTTTATGAAAATAAAAACAGTTACAATACAACAGAAAAAATTTTAAAATGTTAAATCATTTACTGCGTAGGTCATAAAGTCCTTTCACAAAAATTAATATCGTGTGGATCCACCACTAGCTTGCCTTAGTGCTGTAACTGTATTCCGCATGGTCCTTATTAAATTAATAATATATTGCTGATGTATGTTTTCCAAAATTCTCTGCAAGGCATTGGCGAGCCCGTTTAATTGTCTATACATTTCGGCCACGAATGCTTAATGCAATTTATATTGAGTGAACATGATGGCCAATTTATTTTTATAAAACCATGATATTCAATTAAGGGACGATTGTTCAATCTTCAAATAAACAGATAGATAACTTTTATTCGATGGATAACTCTGCTAACTGAGGGATAAATCTATCTGCCGCTTCAACCATCAGATAACCGCGTTATTCGATTAATAAAAGTTATTACGCTAGAATCCCACTAATACCTATTATAAATGTGAATGTATTTGAGGATGGATGTTTATTACTGGTTCACGCAACAACTACTGGATGCATTTTTTAGAGTAATGATTTAACTTATACTTACTCAAGATAGTGTCACTGTCGTTACGCCCATCGAGTCCTTTTATGTTCGAGCAAATGCTCAGCACCTTTTCCTCTATTTCGTTGAATTCGTGACCATTTGAAGGCCCTCCCCCAGTTCTGTACATGTCTTGCCTTTGCAGAGAAGATTTCTTTTTTGTTATTTTTTTTAATTCTTCGTACTTAAGTTTTAAAGTTTTCCACGAGCGGACACTCGTGGAAATCCCACAGGAGTTAAAAGAATTTTTTATTTTCTTCCATCCTGTCTCTTTATCTTTGTTTGTCACAGCGTCCGTCTTTTTGTTTTCAATTATGGCTTTGAATTTATCTACTAAAGTGACAAGTGGTTGGATTTCTGCGGTATTAAAATTTGCTGAACGCTCTCTTTTCTTAGATTCCATTATTTCCGTACACTTTCGCAACAATTTATTTTAACACAACCGATAGACGTCTCACGTTTCGCACCAGGAGTGGAACCACGTTCACGCTAATAAGCGATAGAATCGAAGCGATAGCGATTTCGACATTGGGAGCACGACGCACTATGTTCAGGCGAATGTGCTTGTCGAAATAATTTGTCGGCTGAACTCGGCCGATTCGATAACCGATTAGGAATTTTCATGCTAAACGCGTTTTAGTTGCAAACTTGCTTCATTTTTGGTGTTCTCTCATAGAATCTTTAGTTCTGTGTTATGTGTAAATATTTTTTTCATAACCTATAATAATTTGATTTATCCTTAGTTCTGCTTAGTTCCTTAGATTTCATCCTACTCCTACATAAAAATGCGTTTGAACACCGATCATCACGAGGTTATCCTTAATTTTGCCGAAAAAAATTCACAAATAATAACAAATAAATTCAAAGTTTCTTTGGGAAACTCGTTCAGTACAAAGCTATGGGAACAACTTACCAATCAATTGAATGGATTGGGATATGGTACACTCACAGAAAATGAATATAAAAGGGTAAGTTTGTTATTAGGTACTTATATATTATATATCCAATTTCGAATAATCCAATTATATTTTTTATAGAGGCTAACTGACTGGAAATCAAAGACGAAGGCTAAAGCTGCAGACATTGAAAAATCGAAGAAACGAACTGGGGGAGGACAATCTTCTCATATTAAATTGTCACAACAGGAAGAGAGACTCCTGGCTTTAATGGGCAAATCTGCTGTCAAAGGAGATGATGGAATCCAAGAATTTGGTGTAAGACGTCATCATGTTCAGAGGCAATCACAAGTATCTGAAAAAGAACCCATCATCATGGTTGAGAACCCTCAAGAAGTTTCTGTATCTGCACATGATTTTCTTCAGCCATCTATGCATTGGGAGACCTATACTGTTTCACCAACAACGTGTGAGCTAGTTGATCATGATGATGACCACACATATAGTGTTCTGGAGGAACCAAATCAAAGTAATATAACTGTCACAGATTCAATCAAAGTGAATAAGAAACCTGAAGAAAAAAGTAAATCAGCCTCTACAAATAGAAGAAGAAAAATAGTAGACATGACAACAGAAATAAAAACAATGAATGATGAAACATTATCTGTGTTGAAAAGTATTGATAATAATTTAGAAAGTATTGCCTCCAGCTTGAGTAATATAAGTGATGCTTTATTAAAAATTATCAATGACAAAACTTCATGAGATATTTTCATGAGTCTGTATATCATGGTATGATTGGTATGAATCTTGAAAAGACTGATATAGGTACTAGATAGTTTTATGTATACTCATGTACCTGAGAATTATTTTTTATTTGTGTTTTATGTTTCTGAAATATGTGTTAAGTTATATATGTGAATAAATCTTTCAAATGTTAGCATTGGTCAATAATAAATAATGCAAGTATTTATTTACATTTCTTTATTAAAATGATCAATTAATCAAAATATCTTTCAATTATTTGCCTCCTCACTTCAAATCCTCTCTGATCATTGATTTCTGCAACTTCATAATTTCCTGCTATTGGTTCAAAATTATTATTTTCAACCAGCTGTCCTCTCACACTAATATTGTGTAGAATTACACAGGCATTTATTATTTGTCCTACAAAGTTTGGTGTATATCTTAAATTCCTATCACCTGACAGACAACGAAACCTAGCTTTTAGAACCCCATTGCATCTCTCTACACAATTTCTCGCTTTCACATGTCTGGTTGTATAGCAGAATTCTCTAGTTCCTGGTTCTGCATTCAAAATTGGAGTCAGAAGATATGGTTTAAGTGGATATCCAGAATCACCCAATAGCCAGGTATTCCGTTCTCCTGAAAGTAAAAATATTTATTTATAATGCTTTATTGCTGATAGACATAAAACATACAATAATTAAAAATAGTTATAGCATTTTTTCCAGAGTTTACAAAGATATACATCATTATCTAGAAAAGTGGAGTTCAAGAGTTCCATTATTGAAAAAAGGAAGTGTTTTCTTTCATATAAAAATGGAATTTTATAGCTCACCTTCATTAAACCTCCTTTCTAATTCATCATATATTACAGATTGACGGAAAATATACGAATCATGTGTTGCACCAGCATATTGGGCATTCACATTCAATATATTCAAATCATAGTCACATTCTGAAATCAGAGGTCATTGAAAATGCTGATAAAAATAATATACACAACCTATGACAGCCTATAATACTTACAAGTTGTACATTCTTGGAATGATAGCCTTTTCTATTTAAATAATTATGTTCTTCCTCTCTCGGAGCAAGTATTGGAACATAAGTACAATCTATAGCCCCAAGTACTCCTGGAAATCTTGTTTTCTCCATGAATCTTCCCTTGATTTGATTGATGTGCTGTCTTTCAGTTGGAAAAACTATCCATTGCTCTGCTAGACTAAGAACTATGAGATTCGTTACTTGTCTCACACATCTTGATACAAACTGTTGGCATGCTGGGAACAAATGACTTTGGCCAACAGATCTTTGGTAAGAGCCAACTGCATAAAAGTACAAAGTCATTAGTATTCTCTGTGAGGGTTCTATGGCTAGTTCACTAGTAGTTTCCATTTGATGAATCAGAGCAGGGAATAATATATGGTGTACCATATCTTTCGTTAGTCTAAATAGGTTCACAAAATAATCATCCGGTAATGAAAATGGATCACTGTCAGAACGCATTATCCTTCTTTCCATATTAAATCGCCTAATCACATTTTTTCGATCTTCCTCATTAGCGACAACTCTAAGGAATATTTGAATGGGTAACATGGCGATCTTAATATCTTTAGTCTTAGCCAAATAGGCGCCTGATGATATATAGGTAATATATTATTTTGATATTCTTTATTTATTATTTTGATTAACACTATTTTTCTGATAGGTTATGTTCTGTCTTTATTCAACACACGTAAAATATCTCCAGCGACAGGGCTTCTCCAATCGTTTCCTAGCGACATTTGCACGCGAGAGTGAGGGTCTCAGATCGCTTGAAATCCAGAGATAAATATAAACGTAGTGTTGACTAGTGTCGAATCATTTCGATGTCGCTGAAAGCCGTGGACATAGTTCCACTCCTGAAAACAAACAACAAGCATCAAAGCATGACATAACCTCAAAAGTGAAGTGACACTGACACTTGTTTGACAGAAAATTTTTGTCCTTCTCTAACCCATAAATTTGCAATATATTTGTTTCACCACTTTGAAGTTCGTGTTGCCAGAGTTCAAATATTCCGTCAGATAACTATTCAATGAATAAAAAGACATTGGGTACATTCAGGAGGTCCCAGCGGCTAGATCTAGCCACTCAGCATGCTGTGGCCGCTGTTAATAAGCGCCTTCGTTTCGCCTGAATGCGTGGCTCACTGACAGCGGAACAAAAGTCAAAACATTTGAAAACATAACCCAATTTTTATTTTGGTTTTTATATGTCTATTGTGTTCATGTACAAAACTACAATAATTATCTTCAATTATCAATTGGATAAATCTTATCCCAACAATCAACACCTTAGAATATAATTAAGATCGACACAAACCTACATAACCCAATTTCGATATGTCATTAATGTCAAAATCGCGATGCGCTTTTTAGAAAGCGACAAATTTCTACGCTGAGCAAAACAGTCAGCCGCTGTTGAATAGCTTTCAAGCAGCGCTACATTCAGAGAGACTCCTTACTAAGCGATCTCAGCCGCTGGGACCTCCTGAATGTACCCATTGAAAAATAGGCGACTAATTATACGTCGAATAAACAGACAGATAACTTTATCCGCTGGATAGTTAATAGACTTTTTATCTGAAGATTGAACAATCGGCCCTAAATCACTTACAATTCTCGCACAGTGCGGGCGCGCATTATCGTCTATAAAGACAAATTGTTCGACATAAAAAAATGGTACAATTATTGGCTCTATAACCATGCCTATATCGTACAGCCATCATTGTCATATTCACTACTAGATCATATTCACCACTAGATCAGTGCAGCTATCATAACATATGTCTCCCACACGCAAACTGACCCATGCGCGCTGATCCGCAGTCAACCGTGGATGTGAACTACGCCTTCTGGCTCTTAAATTACATAGATGCAACCTTCTTCTAATCTTCTTTGACTGTACGCTGCAGACACAGTTTTCAAGTATCGATTCCATGTACGACTGACAACACTTTGGGACACATTTAGCTGAGTAGCAAGTTGTTCTTGACTTAAGCCTTCGTGTATCCAACATACTAATTGATCTAATTGCACTGTTTCTTATCGCCGTAGCGCATTTTTTTCTGGTAAATAGATTTATGGACTACATTAACAATGTTAAAGTTTGTATAAATTGATATAGGTACTATATAACCTATTATTTTAAGATAATAATAATATTTAGATAAATTCATTGACAACATAAAAAATAAATTGAATTTTTAAAGAAAATCTTAGTTTATATGTTTATTCATTTGTAATCTTATTGTATGTTTTGTTAAAATATTGGTGATAATTTCAATTTTTAAAAACTATAAATATTGTTCTAGAAAATACAATTATGTGTATATTAATAAATATGCAAAACAAAAAAGCTGTATTGTTAAAATACTATTAAGGAGATGTTAGTAGACAAAGGAGGTCAGTTTGAGATTAATTAACAATCCGTGATTGCTGTTGCCCACAGCGTAGGCGATTGCACAGTACAGTAAAATTAGTAAAGTATTTAAAAATATAGCAGTGGCATTGACATCGTTGTCAAAGTACACCCTGTATTAAACAATCCTTCCTCTGTTTGTTCCGATCTTATTTTCATTCCTTACATATTGGCTCCATTCATTATCCACCTGTATAATTGGTCGATGTTCTTCGTTTTACCTGCTCAATTTCATTTTCAAATACTACTGGATTATGGAAAGTTGGCATTCCTCCAATGCGGATCAATTGAGTTTTAGCAGGTGAAGTCTTATTCATCTTCTCACGCTTACCGTCAAATTTTCCATGTCAATATTGACGTAACTAGCGCGTTCATATCCTTGTAATTAATAATTACTGATTTATTTAGTTAAAGGGGAAAAGGAGACCGTAGATAGTAAATAACTAGAGGCATCTTAAGTTTAAGGTGATTAATTTGTTGTTTTAATATACAAATGTTTTCAAGTTAATTATTTAGAGCGTTTCCTTAATTTTGTTCAATATCATTCTGTTTCTATTTATTAAAATGCTTAAGAATTCCATGGAAATAAACAACAAAATAGAGCTCTGACAAACAACATCGATGCTACCAGATTATATGTTGTGCAAATTACGTAGCAATAATAACAAGATTAAAAGATGGATTATAGAAATAATAGAACACCTTGACGTAGATAATGTCAAGTTTTTCCACGAGATTTAGAAAATTCCCTTCAGTTTAACAAATTTTAATTACAGCTGTTTACACTTTCGGGAATTAATTTCACCGGCCTTGGTTTATTTACTTTAAATGGAACCATTTTGCAGAAATGTCACGTAAGCCCAATCACCTTTTCTATTGCTAAAAGCTTAATTAATTCAGCTTTTGTAAATATCCCAATATTTGTTCATAATTTGGTTACATAAAATTATAAAAATCCAATAAGAGTAGTTTGAAATTTTCATTAAAAAATAATTGGATTTTTTAGATTTGAAACGTATATGGATGGATTTGTGAGTTTGTGTGTATGTATGTGTATGGCATGAGCAGAACTCTAACATCAAAAACTCTTCAAAAAGTTTATCCGGATATGATGGTTCACTTTAATTTGCATACGAAGGATATGTGCCATTCAAATATTCCCTATTCACACTTTCAACGAAATTATGCATCCACTATGAATAGCTCATTATACGATATGTATTTACTTTGGAGACCGGAATATGTAGAAATAAATTTAGAACTGTTTTATTTTAACAAAAAAAATATTATTGGCCTGTTTATATTTTTTAATTAAAACCAAGTTGAAGATATTTACACTTGTAGTTTGCAGATTTAAAAAAAAGGTTGAGTAGCATTTCACAGGAATAATTTATAGGATTTTGTATAAAATAATCCTGTTAGTTTCCTTGAAAATAAAAATTAAAAAATTAGACTGTAAAAGTTATTTTATAAATGTGGTTAATTAATAAATTGCATTTAAAACAAAAGAATATGGGAATAATATTGGTAAATGTAAAAACAAAATTACCTAAATTAAAACAAATCTGGTGTTTACATATTAAAAAATCCAAAAAGTAATGCTGTACAGTAACAGAACTAAACAACTAAAAGATATCTTATAAAATAAATAATAAATACTTACAGGAGTGATCCTATGTATTCCAAAATTCGACAATTATTTTACATGTCAAACTGCATAACAATCTAAAAACCATAAACAATTTTAAAAACTAGAACTTTCTTATCATAATAAAAATATCACATAAGATTTACGTAAACCCATACTTTTAACCAATAAAATCGGGTCGGATCTGTTTGCAACAACAACATGGTTATTAAAAAGATATTGCTTTCATAGCAAGTTTTGCAAAAAACGTTATTCTAATCGTTAATTTTAAGCAATATGATCTGTCACTTATTAATAGATCTTGGTACAAAGCTGTCTATCTCAACAAAATGTTAACAGTACCTGTTAACATTTTAAGCACCTGGTATCCTAAATATTAAATTCAATTAGTACCGCTAGCTGCTCCATCTATCCTAAAACATTTTTAATAATAAAATAATGAATACAGTCTCTATAATTATAATTGGAAGTTCAAAGTAGCTACGCTACGAGGTGTACTAATGAGTTGGCATTATCGGGTTCAATAGGTTTTAATAATTATCTACAGTCTCATTTCTTCTATTGGTTTACTGTCATATACAGGTATGTTTTTTTTCCAATTTTATAATTCCTTTTTGTTAAGATATTTATAAAATATCGAAAGTTATATTATATTTTATTATATCAGATAAGAATTTCAACATATTTTATTATTATTCAAAGAATCTTTTTATGGTAATTAAAAGTATTAATGATAATTTTTTATAAAAGCTGTTAAAAGTACATTTCTGGAATTTTGATTAGTGTGTAAGATTATTAAAAAGTAAATTTAATGTAAAAATGTATCTTTTGTAATTTATTAAAATACGTTAGCATCTAACTGTAGATTTCGGACTATGCTGATTTGTACTTTTTGTGCCAGAAAAGTAAATGTAACACGTGTTTAACACTGGTAATTTTCAGAAAGTTGGAATATAAAACAGTAAACTAGAGGCAACTCTTTAATTGAAGAACCAGAAAAACCAGAAGCATCTCTTGAATTTGGAGATTCCGTAGACTTGAACAGCTTGTAAACTGTAAATTCTTAACTGGATTATCTCTACAACTGGGGCAGATCATCCCTCCACTAGTGATCTTTCATAATCATTTGGAACCACCTAGACAGTGCCGTAGCGACCCCAAGGTGCGGCGAAGGATCGTCCTCTATCGTAACAGATAAGTTTATTGAGATCTATCAAGTTTACTGTTCCCATATTTTTTCTCTTTTATTTCCGTGTATATCTATCTATATCGTCAACTGTATTAGCATAAGTATTTTTAAAGAACTGTTTGCGGATTATTTTGTTGTAACGTATTCTCTATCTCATTAATTTCAGCACCAAGGAAATCTTATTATCTTTTATATGTTTGTACATTTTCAAATCATTTTTTTATCTTCATAGACAGTTTTTTCTGACATCTTTCTGTCATCTTATGATACTTATTTAAATAACTCAGCTTAAAACAACTTTCTTCAGTAGTATCATAAAAAATAAAAAGATTTCAGTGGCGCCCTTATAATTTCTTAAAGAAACAAATATTGTACAACAGTCAGAGCTAATGAACTTACTCACCCTAGCCGAGGTATTTAACTATCATAATTTTTGTGTGATAAACATTTATAAATTCTGTTAATTATTGAAGTATCTTTTACAACTAATTAAAGACGAAATTAAGCTTAATGTTTGTTTTATTGTAAATTACATTTTTTCTTTTGGTATATTGTTATTTTTTCAAAAAAGTTAACTAAATATTTTTATAAATTCCCTATCAACAGGTAACTCATATTACAAATTGTCGCCCAACGCACAAATAATATTACAACTTGTTATATCCATACCAAGGTGACAAAATTATAAAAATGACAATCCCCAACCTAACCTAACCTAACCTAACCTAACCTAACCTAACCTAACCTAACCTAACCTAACCTAACCTAACCTAACCTAACCTAACCTAACCTAACCCAACCTTACCTAACCTAACCTAACCTAACCATTATTCGATATTATATATAGTCGGTGCAAAACAAAATTTGATACACGTCATCATTATTTTACGTCGACACGTATAGACAGTGTTACCATACTTTTATAAGTTTACGAGATTTAAAGATCGATTCGAATAAAACAACTTATTTGAAGTGACATCAAACAAAGTACAAACATAATTTTTATATATTTTTTTTTAATTTGGGTATATGGGTTTAATAAAATAAAGAGTATAATAATAATAATATTTGCTTTTATTCGTTATAATTAGATTCATTATTACTAGTTTCAGTTTCTTCATTGGGATTTATAATTATAGGTGCAATCTCTAGTGTATCCAACAATCTCTCTCTATTAATCCATTTAAAAATTCTGAAAAAATGGAAAATTGTTTCCACCTGCACCCAGGGTAAAAAAACTAAATAGTTTCCATACCAAGCTTGACCGTTTTCTATGAAAAAACAACTACTTCCTGGGCTATATCCCTCAACGTGATGGCGACCGACTTCGTCGATACTTGCAACCATCTCTATCGATTTGCAAACCAATTTCTCAGAGTTTCTCATTTGGCATTGGTTTTTAATTTTTAATTTGTTCTCATTTCCCCCTTTTTTACGTTTTATATTTTACATTCTTTTGTTTTCAAATTTTACTTGTATAAATCTTTTTTCTAATTCTGTAATTTCTACTTATTACTTTACTTCGTTTGAGTTTATTTCCCTGTTTTTTAAATGTCAATGCAATCATTGTTTATTGACACATAACCAATATTCAGACTACTCTTCTTTTATATTGACATTCATTTGATTGGGGGTTGGTACTCGATAGTGAGTTTGATGCCTTTGTTGCATTTGACATTATGTTGTACTAACTCTTTTCCTTAATTTAAGCTGGTTATCCATTGATTGTTTTGCATCTTGTTTCCTGAATGATTGCAGTATTGTTGTTGATTTGTTCTTTTCCTTAACTATTTCTATAACAGTTCCATTGATCACAGATATTACTCTGGTTTTCTTGTCCTGTGACTTCTCTTAACTTTACCTTCCATGTTGCTTGCCTATGTTCTATGATTCCACTCTATACGTGTCTATCGCCATTATTTTAAGTTAGCGTGCTCTTTGTAAGGAGTAAAAGAAATAGTTTTTACCTAAGTGCATGTATTAAGTGCTTTTTGGTGAATTTCAATGCATTTAACCTTTATATTGTTATGGACAATGTTTTTGATGTTTTGGTTGACTATGCATTTGCAATTTGATGTTAATTTTATTTTGATACCTTTCCTAATTTGGTTTTCCATAATTTTGTGGAATCCTATCCAATTTTCTTTCCTTTTGTGCTCTAGAAACCTTTCTCTGAGACACAAGAGGTATGTCTTTTGGTTTTTGTACCTGTTTTATACGGGTTAAAAACCTTTTTTTGTAATCGTTTTAACATTATTTCCAACTATATAGATCTCTCCTTTTTGGATAAATCTATATCAGGGGTTCTTCAACCCTTCTTCAAGTTTCCGAACTTACTACATAATTATCTACATTAAGCTCTAGGCTTCTCCCTTTGCTCTTTCAATCTTTATTCTCCATTTTCTCCTTCCTTTTTTGTTTTTCAATGTCCAAAACAATTTTTTGACTCCCATTACATTTTCCAACTTCATCTACAGTTCTTTAACTTGGTTTTGATCATCAGTGGTCACCATATTTGTTATAAGTGCTTATAAGTAAAATTAAAATTAAATTTAATTTCATACCTTCAACTGCAATGCTTGCAATCGTTTTGAAATGGTTCTTTAACATTATATTGTATTTGACTTTAAAAAGGTAAGGATTGTTTTGTAAATTGCTTTTCTATCAGCTATGTAATGTATTATTTCTTTGTAGCCTGATGATAGCCGTATTGTAGGCCGAAACTAGTCGCTTTTGTTTACAACAAATTCATATAACAATAAATAAATCTTTTGTGACATTGACATTGGTTTTTTCCTTTCTTCATTATATTTAAATAATAAAAATGGATATTAGGAGATTTAATTTTTTATTGATCATACGAACTCTAATCACCAATGAAGTCAAAATATTGAAACGGTCGAAATTTTGCAGCACATACCTACTAAGTAACGTCACGATTTATTTAGAAGCAGGAGAGAACAACACGGTTGCCAATTGTCAAAAAAAAAACAGCAAATTTCATTAAGTTTCAGGAAATAATCACAATTGATTCTCAAATATTGATGTTTTGAACATTAATTATGAAGTGAACTACTAAACTGTTATATATTATCTCAAATACAATGAGGATGTGGTCATAATATTTTATTTTAAGCATTAGGTGGTAATTTATACTTGAGGACATTTAGCTTTATTAACGTGACAACATGGCAGCACACTTCTTAACCAAGAAAGAAAGAGAATAATTCTGAGATAATCATCAGGAACGTGTCCTATGTCTATTGATCAGATAAAGTATTCATTACGAAAGAGTTTTTGGCATTAATCACTATTTTATAAATACAAATTTCTGGTTAACTTGTTTTGAATAGGAGATTCGGCAACGTTGGATGTCAAGTGAAAATAGAACATCAACAGACCAATAAGGACACCACTTAACAAGTGACGTCATCATGAATTCAAATTGGCGTCCTGTCAAGGATTGTTTAAAATAGGTTATGAAATTTCATGATTTCGAACAACGAATAGGCTCATAAACCGCATTTATAATAGTTTTGATAGGGTGCAAAAATTAATGAGGGTCTGTAATAATACGATGATATAGTTTAAAGTCCAATATTCAATATCAGTCCAGTCGCCTATTGTTGAAGTTCTTTTAAGATTGCTTAAGAAAAGTGTTTTATAGGTTTTTTTTAATAAAAACCTTTTACGAAAACCTTTAAACAGAATTAGAAGTTAATTTGCTGCCTAAAAGGTTGGTCGATCCTAACTATCGGACATATTTTTTACATATTGGATTGTTATTTTTGTCAAATGATGTCATTGAATTCTAGGACGTGTAACGCTATATATTTTGCGTTTACTTTAGATCTTCTTACTTTTCAAATAGAATCAAAGGTTTGAACAGTATACTTATCAATCATTCAGTGTATCCATTCATTTTCTATGACATAAATTTATACTTCGTATACGTATTTTAAAACAAATAGAAACATTTATAGTTCCATTACTGACATCCTGACTTATTACCTTAAAAAGGATAAACAAGAGAAACATTTATCATACTTATGTGACGGCTTAGATGGATATATTTCTGTACACAAAGTAATGGATATATACGAATATATGTTTATAAACTAAGTCGACTATTACTTCTATTATTTATTATTCTCCCTATATTAGGGAAGTAAATCATTACAACTCAGAATTGAAGACATGAAAACTTCCGTCTAATTGAATGATGGTATGTTGCGGCGTAATTTAGTGTATAGAAATACAAACAAAGTCACACATGTGAGTGTCTAGTCAGAATTTTATGAAGGTTGTAATCAATACAATAATTGTTCCCTATATTAAGCGAGTATATTTTGTACGATCCTAAATTATGGGGTTTCGAACGAAAAACAGTTTGACAGGTACGTGTTTAACAACCGATTTTGAACAATCTTCCTGAAAATCGTCAGCGACCGAACTACAACCTCGATTGAACTTATTATACCAATATAATACTGTACTTTTTATTATGTAAGAGGAATAAATTAGTTTGGGGGCCATGAGCGATTTGCAAAGGTATATTTGTTTATTTTGGTAATCAATTAAAGTTTTTTTTATACTCGTATATAGGTAACTGATTTATTGAATTTGATCAGAACAAATTAAAACAAAGGTTGAAAGAAATACAAATATTATCAAACGAAACAAATGACTGTATATTTAAAAAGATCCTGAATGCCTGGATTTAATTGACACGTCAAGATGGGCGTGATGGGCTGAAACACCGAGATGACGTAGGTACCTGAAATTAGATATAAAAACAGTCTGAGTATTCAATTTGCTATATATAGTAAATCTTTTATTCAAACAAAGATTAGTATATTAAAATCCCCCAAAATAAATACAAGTGTTAATAATTTACTAGGTGTCTAAAGCGGTTGAATCGTTATATAACATTTTAATACTTTAGCTTTAATTAAACAGAATTAAATGCCTAATTATATAGGTATATTAGCAAGGGGCACAAACTCTCCCCGTGCATGTAAGTAATGTGTGGCACAAACTCTCCACAAATAACATAACTTCTGTAAGTGGCGCAATCTCTCCACAGTACAGCAAAATAATACTAGTCTGCAAGTGGTGCAAACTCTCCACAGTACAGTAAAATAATAATAGTCTGCAAGTGGCTCAAACTCTCCACAGTACAGTAAAATAATAATAGTCTGCAAGTGGCTCAAACTCTCCACAGTACAGTAAAATAATACTAATCTGCAAGTGGCTCAAACTCTCCACAGTACAGCAAAATAAGGTTACTCTGCAAGTGGCTCAAGCTCTCCACAATACAGAGGGGGTTGTAAGGAAACAAGGATGTTAATAATCACCCTGTAGCAGGAACGGACGAACCGCAAGTGGCGCAAACTCTCCACAATACAGTATAGGTTTATGAGTAAAACTGCAAGTAAAAGGCATAATTGAAATACTCTGTGAGATAGACTCACTATTAAACTATATGTTTGTAAAATAATAACTTTCAAAATCAAATAACAAGTCAAATGCATAATTGAAATATTCTGTGAGATAGACTCACTATTCAACTATATGTTTGTAAAATAATAACTTTCAAAATCAAATAACAAGTCAAATTTTTAATTGAAATACTCTGTGAGATAGACTCACTATTAAACTATATGTTTGTAAAATAATAACTTTCAAAATCAAATAACAAGTCAAATGCATAATTGAAATACTCTGTGAGATAGACTCACCTATTCAACTCCTAATGACTTATACAAGACACTACAATTCACAAAAACTTTCAATGTATATATTATATAATATATCTATTTATTATATTTGGTATAAACTGATGTCTTAGGTAGTCACTAAAGAACTGAACTCTGAATAGTTTTAGAAATATTCTTTTACCCTCTCATTACTTCAGTCTTACCTACCTCTCAAAGATATGAAATATGATACTTTATCGATTTCACGCAATTGGCTGTTCTCCTTATCAAAACATGCATTTTTGAAATGTTAGGTCATATTCATAATAGAATTTAGTACATTTGAAATAACAAGAGACCCTATTTTTTAAATAACAGGGTGAGATAAACATTAAAAAATAAATGTCTGCGTTTAAACGCAACTTCTAAGTTTATTCGAAAAATTAGGTTTTAAATTACAATGACGGCCGTTTCGCTAAGATTAGCATCGTCAGATTGACATTTAAGTTACATTTTGTTTGTTTGTAGCTAGGTACCTGATGTTGTTTAGGTAGTATTAAGGCTAGACCAAGTATGGAAGTAATTATATTAATACCTTGCAAGATATTGTTATATATAAAACCTAGATGTTAATAGCCCTAAGGGATTTTCCTGGATGTACTTCCCTCTAAGATCAGTATAACTGTGCAATGATAATAATATAGAAAAACCAGAAAAAAAAACATGCTGATCTTAACAATAACTTAATATATTTGTGTTTTACAATTACGTATTATCTATATATTTTAGATGATCTGTCACTGAATGTAAGAAGAAAAATGTGGTTTATGCAGGATGGAGCGCCACCTCATTTTCATTAGCTGTTAGAAATCATCTTAATGACGTATTTCCTCAACGATGGATTGGCAAAGGCAGTGATTTTCAATGGCCACCAAGAAGTCCTGAGTACAACCCGCTAGATTTTTATTTTTGGGGACATATGAAGTCCTTAGTTTATGCCAATGAAATTAATACACGAGACGAACTTTGGAGATACATTCAAAATGCAGCTAATCTTATAAGGGGACAGAATAACATTTTTTTTAACGTCCGAAAATCCTTTATAAAAAGAATTAGAAAAGGCATATAAATCGGAGGAGACCATGTAGAACATATAGTTTGAGTTTTTGTGAGTTCTTTTAAGTTAAAGTTTGTTTAGTTTTGATTTATCGTCAAAACGGAAACCTTACGTTATTTGCAACTTTGTTTATTAGTTTGGTATTTGATAGTGGAATTGTAAATAAAATACCATTTCTTGTCTAAGATTATGCCTCTGTGCCAATTTTGATATCAATTTATAAATATACAGGAAAACTATTAGCAAAAAACGAAAAACAAAAATTAATTTTAACACCCTGTATATTTTTTTTCAGCAACATTATATTAAGGCATATTTGGCCCAATAGCCATATTTTGGTCCAAATAACCTGTCCTTAGTCTATGTCCCAATAGTTATGACTCACCCTGTATATAGTTTTTTGATTTACTGTACACGACATGCTGCTTTCTGTATTGAATTATTTATATTCGTAATTACTATAAAGCCTACTTAAAAAAATTGGAACTTAATAGTTAGTGACGGAAATTTCATTTACGATATTTATGCGGTGGCAAGTCTATGTGCAAGGCAGCTTTTCACTTTATGTAATCACCGAGTTCGTGAGAATCGGAGCCAGCTAAAAGTTTTTCTATTAGCATAAACTGCGAGAAACGGTAAACTTGGTAAACAGATTGCATAAAATAGGGCTGGTCCCGAAAAAATATACCTAACACCAATTTTTGTAAACCTTTGCTCTCTAATGGGGAATAGTGCAGATTTTATTGAGGTTTCTGCAATCTCTGGATACAAAAGGTATTTATTTATAGGGGTGATAGATACAAATTTGTTTTATTAACGTGTACTATTTAACTAATTTAGTACAGTATTGTGTATTGTATTGTTTAACGAAATAAAATTAATTCCCCTTAAGTTTCAAGGTTACATTATGAAAACACGTTAGCACATTAAAATACAGTCTACACAGTTGAGGAACAAAACAAATCCACCAAAAGAAACACTACTAAATAAATTGACAACTGGGTGCCCCAGTTGAAACTGACACGTTTTAGTCGTAATTATTGACAAATAAGGCAAATAAGATAGAAATGCACGGTTTTCACCAACGAGTTTTAAATTTCAAATAGTATTTTCCAATAATATTTACAGAAATTTCCAGTTATAGTGGACGAGTTAAAAAAAATTCCTATTTTCAACTAAAGATTACTTAGCTTATTTAATCGGAACACTCTGTTTAATTTTACACCATTCAGAAGCTGAGTTTTTTAGTATTTTAAAAGTTTAACATGTGTAATTTAATTCTTACAAATAAAGATCCACGAGTTTTTGTGATTGCGTGTATTCTCATTATTTTCAAAATCGCCACTAGCGTTTTCTGCTTTTAAAACTTTTTTGTAATTAATACACTGAAATAACTAGTAAAATTGCAGTTTCTGCTTAATTAAACAATATGGCATTAAATTTATTGTACTAACCCTTACTATTTGGAAGTCCATCTTACTAAGAATAATAAAGAACTCTTCGTTTTAACAAAACTTCCACTATTTATTTAAAAAATGGCTTTTTTAACCTCACTGACAGCCGTTTCGCTAGAATTTGCATAGTCAGATTGACATATTGAAGTTACATTTTGTTTTTTGTGGCTAGGTACCTGATGTTAATTAGGTAGTATTAGGGCTAGACCAAATATGGAAGAAATAAGACATAGGTAACAATATTAAAGCCTAGATGTTATTAGCCCTAAGGAATTATCCTGGATGTACTTTCCTTTAAGATTAGTATAACTGTACAGTAATATAGAAAAACCAGGAAAAAACTATATCATGCCGATCTTTGCAATAACTTAATATATTTATGTTACAATAATGTCTTATCTATGTATAAAATAAAGACTTAATCAAAGTAAACAGTTTAATAGTGGAGAATTTCCAAGATTTATTTGTTCATTCACTACTTTAAATTGAGGATCTGCTAGATGTATTTTTATTTCTAGTTCTTCAAGGAAATATAAATTTTGTTTTTTATTACAAGTGTGTAGTATTTGGATGTCATTGGTATATAAGAGTGAGGTTGGATGTTTTAGTAGGTGTTTTGCATAATTTGACTTATCTGGTTGTTTTAATCTATATGCTCTTAAATGTTCATTTAATCTTACTTTAAAATTTCTTTGTGTTTGACCTATATATACAGCATTACATTTTGGACAATTAATTTTGAAATTTTATTGAAAATACTTTCACAATATGTAATTTTTTTTAAGTTCTTTAGTTTGTTTAGAAAATTATTTTTTTCAGCTTCTAAAGTAAATATGTCAATCTGACGATGCTAATTCTAGCGAATCGGCTGTCATTGAGGTTAAAAAGCAATTTTTTAAGTAAATAGTGGAAGTTGTTAACCCCTTCAGACCCGGCGTACATCCCCATGTACATGATATTTATCAAGGGTTTTGTAATTTACTTGAACTATTTCTGATAATTGAGTCCCATTTTACACACAACTGTACATCCAATTTTCGATATTTGACACATGTAGCGCAATCTCTGCATTAAATTATAATTATAGTTATAATTAAATTTTATATCTTCCTTGAAAATATAAAATTCAGGTCTGAAGGGGTTAAAATGAAGAGTTTTTTATTATTCTTAGTATTATGGCGTTAATTAAAAAAATTAATAATGACAAATAAACTTTATAGAAATGGTTGAATGTAACCTCTTTCTTCGTCTATACACCTTTCAAATCTAAGTTGTTTTATCACATTTCTTGTGGAATTCTATCAATAATATTTCTTATGTAAGTTTTTAATTCATCGATGTTTTGTGAAATAGGGTTACATCACGTATCCTTAACATAAACCCACAAAGAAAGAACAGGTACAGCCAAATCCGGAGAGTTTGGCGCCCATCCCATCAATTTCATCCCAAATACCCTACTCACATAGTCGCTTGCTAGTAAAGAAATATTACAAAGTGCTAGTAATAAGAATATACCGTCTCCATGAGTTGCACTTGTGGGTAAAAAGTTAAGTTGCCATTATTATGTATTCTTTATTAACGCCATAATGTTTAAGTTAGCTATAAATACAATTTTATTAAAGCTCCACTTCTACTTATTTTAGTGTACTAATGACAACAGAATTAAAAAGCAGAAAATGCTAGTGGCGATATTGAAAATAATGCGATTGCACTCATCTTTTTTATTGGTAAAAATTAAATTATATATGTTAATGCCCGGGCTACACGAAGTAGGATAGCAAGCTAGTGTTAGTAAGCTAGCAAGCTAGTACTTCTGGCTTTGTGTAGACAAAACTATCTTAATTTCTAAGCTAGTAAGTTAGTTTACAAGCCAGGACAGTGTTTAATAAGATGGAGTTTTCAGGCTAGTAGCATCTCCCCACCACTGATTCTACTATCCTGGCTTGTTTACTAGCTTCATGTGACCGGCGAAGCTAGTTTGCAGTTGGCTGGTAAAGCAGATGATCCACGTTTATCTCTTCTTAAAATCCACGGTCTTGTCCACACCCATTTTTGTAATTCTTGTTCTAGTTCATCTAGTGCGAATTGGCACAGTTTTCGAAGTAACTATTTTACTCAAATACTATTTTTTTCGTATACAGTTCATTTTTGACATGTGGTCACCTTATGACTCCAGGAAATAATAGCTTAAAAAATAGATGACCCATGAAAACAGTACTAGCATATGCTAGGTCAGCAAGTCAGGATAGTTTAGTAAAAAACTAGCTTGCTATCCTGGCTTGAAAAACTAGCCTGGTGTAGCCCGGGCATAACATTTTGAAAAAGCTGTAGGACTCAGCTTTCGAATGGTGTAAAAATATACAGGGTGCTCCGTTTAAATAAGTGAAATAATCTTAAACATAAAAAGAACAATTATTATTGGTGAAAACCGCTCATTTCTATCTAGCATATAGCTGTGTATTTTTGTATGGAAAGGATTTTCTTATCAACCACTAGCAATAATATTGGTGTTGATAGTGCTGATATCTTTCTAACACTTGTTTTAAACATGGACAATTATTCAGTCCATCTCCTTATGAGCAGAAATAATGTTCTACTAAATAAACTTTTCTTCTGTCGAAAGAAACATGACAAATATTTTCACTGTGATGTCAAGTTAATAACTAAGGGCAAGCATAAGTTCCAAATATGATTAATGCAACTTGCGTGAGCAATTTCGCGGAAGCATATAAAAAGGAGAAGTATGCACTGAGATTTTAAACTATTGTCCTACTTTTTGGGTCTATTTTTAAATTATTTCCAGTTAAACAGAGGGCAATTGGTAAAGTACATAAAATGATCGCAATTCTATTGCTAGCTTTTTTTGTGAAACAACTGCGCATGCGTTTCAGACTTTTGACTGCAACAAAAAGGCGCACAAAATTATAGAACCATTTCTATTTATTCAAGGTCAAATCCGCAATCTCGCAATCTCGCCTGTTTTTAGGGAATTTTGATGGAACAACCCAAAATCTATGTTGGCAGAAATGTCAGTTTACTTCAGCTGATTCTATCCTGTCATCCTATAAGCATAATAATCATTGAAGTATTTTATTATAATAATTATATGTTTATTCCGAAATTCATGTGTACTTACAGTTTGTATTTGTATCAAAATCCATGCTTTAAATTAAAGGTAACGTAACCTAAAATATTAAGAAATTGACAACCTTTTCAAATGACGAAAAAAATCTCTCAAAAGTTGCGGCAATGTACGAAGGCATGGTAAAAAGTTGCTAGCAATTCAAAATAGACTTGCAGGAAAAAGGCTGAAATGTACGAGTACCTTAATAAAATATATAGTAAATTCTACTTCAGTGGATTTGCTTACTTTGTTAAAAGGGAAGAAGTGTATGTTCCATTTGCAATCTAAAAGAACACGAAAGTGTGGGACATATACTTTTTTATTGTCCTATGTACGGTGAAGTGCGGGATTCTGCGTTATTCCGTAATAAAAACTTTGAAAGCTTGACTAATATATTAAACTTTGGTACTCCGAAAAACCTTATAAAGTTGGCGTACTGTGAAATGAACATATTTAGACTTAGGTCATTTATTTTAAACGAATAATATTTGCACAATTTTAAGTTCGGTTTTGCATGTTTTGAAAATTAATTTTAGCTTTAATATTAGTTGTGTATCAAAAATTGTTAATTGTATATATACCGAACCCTTGTAACAAGATATTTCTTTTTATATACAATAAATTTACTTACTTACTTACTTTAAGTGGAAACCAGGTACCAGAAAAAAATGTTGCTGAGCATTTTGCTCAATTCTTTTTCTCTATGTACTCTTCTGAAAAATCTACGGATAATTTTAGTAATTATTTAAATAACTGCGACAATTATGGTTTGTGTTTATTATCTGAAATAAATGAAGATGAAAACCGAAAAAAGCAGCAGGTATTGATAATATCCCTCCGTATGTGTTAAAAGGATGTAGTCATTTGTTTAAAGTACCATTAATACATATTTATAATTTAATAATTAACAGTACTGTATTCCCGGCCCAGTGGAAAATATCTTACTGTACACCTATCCATAAAGCAGGAAAATTTTCAGAAATTGAAAACTATAAGAAATTGCAATAAATTGCTCTGCCTCGAAGCTATTTGAACAAATTATTTACAATAAGTTAATAGATCATGTACAAAATATAATAGTTGATGAACAGCATGGTTTTATCCGAGGTAGATCAGTTGATAGTAATTTGCTCATATTTAGTGAAAGTGCAAGTAGAGCTTTGGAAGATAAAGTACTGTTGGACGTTATATACACCGATTTTAAGAAGGCGTTTGATCAAATCCATCATGATATATTACTACAAAAATTATTTAACTTTGGGCTCTCTGTCGGTTTTGTGTCTTTAATTTAAAATTATTTGGAAAATAGGTACTTCATTGTAAGATTTAGTGGGAACACTTCAGGAAAGTATCATGCTAATTCTGGGGTGCCACAAGGATCCAACCTGGGCCCTCTATTATTTACGCTTTTCATAAATGATGTAGGACTTTGTATTCGCAGTTCTGAATTTTTATTATTCGCTGATGATTTTAAATTTTATAGACGAGTGGAAACAGTTAGAGATTGTGTGGAACTCCAGAAAGATATCAACAACATTCTATCATGGACTAAATCTAATAAGTTATTTTTCTATATCAAAAAGTGTTCCTTACTTTCTATTACCCGAAAAAAACATCCAATAGTATTTGATTATACTATAGATCAAGAAATCTTGGACAGAAAATTTGACGTTAAAGATCTTGGAGTATGTTATAACCATCAAATGTCATTTGTATCACATATAAAAAATAGCTATTAATGCAAATCGAGCTTTGGGATTTATTATCAGACAAACAGCGGATTTTACAAATTTAAAAGTAATAAAACATATTTATTTTTCTTTAGTTAGAACAAAGCTGGAATTTGCTTCGGTATTATGGGCGCAGCAACCCCAGATACACTTGGACTTGCTGGAGAAAGTACAAAATAAATTTTTAAGATACTTATATTACAAAAAACATCATTCATGGCCTGATTTTATGGAAATAAGAACTTCAATGCTAAGAAAAGAATTCGTAATACCCTCACTAATTGATAGACGTAAGCTATCTATGGTTTTGTTCTTATATAAAATACTTAATAACAACACCAAGTCTATACAATTATTATCATTGGTACCATTTAATGTTCCGTCAAGGCGTATTAGATCATCATTACTATATAATATTTCAGGATCCACCCCACAATCTCCTCTAACTCATATTATTAGACTTGCTAATAATTTCGATGCTATGAGTAATATTGACTGGATGGTAATTAATCAAAATCGATTTAAGAAAATTTTAAATGAATATTTAACTACTTTGAGTCTTTAAATATTATAAAACATAAAATGTATTCGTTTGACATATCTCACTGTATACTGCGGTTTTGGTTTTTGGTTTATGATCCCCTAAAAACATTGCATTACATCTTTATGGTGTTATTATAGTTACTGTTATATTAAAATAAAAAACATGTATATAATAGTTAATAAGAACTACTCATGTAAAAAGGTCAATAGGCCTGTTTGAGTTTTGATAAATAAATAAATAAATAATTGAAATGTTCCATCTGGAAAAGTGATTAAATTTCTATACTGGACCAGAATGCATTAACAAGGTATCCAAGATATTCTTACATTATATATTTTTTGATATTACTTACTTATATATCTTACGTGATTGGGTTTCTTCTTTATTTTATTAACTTTTAAAGATGGTTTGTTGGCAAGTACCTTTTAAATTTTTAATGTGATTTTTCCAACTTAATGTTATATCAAATGTTAGGCCAAGGAATTTTACTTCTCTTGTATTTTTTACGAATGTCAGGTTCTTGCCATTCAAAGTTAAAACTGGATTAATCTTCCTTCGATGATGTTATTTTATCGAAACAGCTGTGTTATTTCAGCGTTTTCAAATATTATCTGTGACGAAAACTCATTAAAAAAAAGTAGATTTAATGTAAATGTATCAAGAATCTCTAATTTTAAACCATTTTCCTCTTTAATCCACATTTGTTGGGGCTTTTTAATTACTTTTTGTGCTTTCTTTGATTAAGTTCCACATTTAATATTGACATATTTATTTAATGCATATAAAGTAGGTAGATTTATTCACTTGCTGGTATAATCAATTTGGTCTTTTTAAAAATATATTTTAAAAGTTGTAAAACTTTAAAAAATCTGCTTAATATTACTTTTGTAATTGTCTATAAACAGAAACAATAATAACTTTACTTTTACTAAAATTTCATTACACAGCTACACACATAATTACATTTTAAATTGATAGCTCATTTAATTGTTATGTGTATTGATTTTATGCTCGAATGTAAATTATATACACTGCATTTTGCTATACCCATGTTCTTCATGATTTCGACAGAAACTTGCTCCTGTTTTAAAGTTGTCAATTGCCAGCTATATTAATTTATTTTCTGTTTTCCAATGTTCGGTTAAGTATACAATTTTACATTCTGAATGATTAGTCAATGGGTCATTAAGCTTGTCTAATGAATTGCATAATTTAGCTGATAAGCATAAAAAAATTCAAAAAATTTTCTTTAATTTAATTGCTTTTGCTATAGTTGGCATTTGTAAAATAATTTTCTATAATAAATGGAAATAATTCAAATTGGCTTTATTATTTCCAGTTTTCTTTTACAATATGGGCACAATACATATCTCTAGCTATTAATTTCTACTGCAATATTTACCTTCATGTTCACCAATTTTAAATATTTTCCACAAATTTCAAATTTTATTGAGTCTTTTTTAAAGAACCATTTTGCTATTTGACGTGGTATTTCTAAAACAAATTCTCCTTTAATGTATAACGATACAGTATTTTTGAATTTTATCTAAAATACTAAAAACCAGCTCATTTAAAATTTCATAGTTGTTTTTTAATTTTTGTAAAAAAATTTTAAAAACATTTTCCGATGTATATTACTGCAAACAAGTTATTTGTCTATTTTACTTTAATATGTATCTTTTCTGTATACTTTTATTTTACTTTCTACGTTTCCTGCTGTTTAGTAATTTTACTAATTATTACTTTTAATGTTTGATGGCAATTTCCAATAATGGAGTGCATCAGGAAAAGATCCTTCAAGAAACATAATGTTGTGCGAGTACGCCCCTGGCGCTATGACCAGACGCGAAGGAAACAGATGATGCGAGAGTCTTCGAGAATATACGGCGCCCGACGAGCGAAGCATCTAGACTCGATACGATCGAGAATAGACCGGAGTATGCTGGAACAATACTTACCTATATATTAAGGACCGATTTGAACATTTGAGTTAGTTAGTAGTATGTTGTTAGATAAATGCGAATAGAAATATTGTCTTACATAAATTAAAGTATTGTAAATAAATTGTGTTATATAAATTAAACAGTGTTAGTGATTTAAATAATATAAAAATAAATTAAAAAGACTAGTAAAAATAAATAAAGGTTACATTGGTGTCAGAAGTGGGATATCGTAAATAAATAAGGTAAAAAAAAAATAAAATAAATAAATATGTCGAAAAAACTTTGTGACTTGAAAGTGACAGAATTACGTCAAGAGCTGGAGGATCGTGAATTGGAAACAACAGGAAGGAAGACTGAGTTGTTGCAGCGACTTAAGCAAGCATTGGAAAATGATGGTTTAGATCCAGAAAATCATATTTTCGTAGACGACTCTTCTGCTACAATTATTTCTTCCTTAAATAAAGTTTCTTCTGACATTTCTTCTTTGGAAAATAAAGTTTCTTTCGACATGTCTTCTTTGAAAAATGATATTTCTTCTTTGGAAAACAAAGTCTCTACTGATATGTCTTCTTTAAAAAATGATATTTCGTCTTTAGAAAATAAAGTATCTACTGATATTTCTTCTTTGGAAAATAAAGTTTCTTCTGACATTTCTTCTTTGGAAAACAAAGTCTCTACTGATATGTCTTCTTTAAAAAATGATATTTCGTCTTTGGAAAATAAAGTATCTTCTGATATTTCTTCTTTGGAAAATAAAGTTTCTTCTGACATTTTTTCTTTGGAAAACAAAGTTTCTTTGGATATTTCTTCTATGGAAAATAAAATGTCTTCATTTGAAAAAAAAATTGAAGAGAAAATAAGAGAAATGGAAAAGCAAATGGAAGAGATGGAAAAAGGAGGTAAAGAAGATATGGAAGATTTAGGAGAGGAAAACAAGGACGAAATGAGAAGCTACAAAGTGGAGCGGAAACCGAAATTGGAAGGCAACGAAAGTTCTGTTCGTGTTAAGGCCCCAACCTTTGACGGAAAGATGTCTTGGGAAAATTATCTCAAACAGTTCGAAACAGCTGCAAGAGCGAACGGATGGTCCCAAAAAGAGAAGGCAATAAACCTCACCATCGCTCTGAGAGGAGACGCTTTGGATGTTCTTCAGACTATACCAGTGGAGGACACAGATGATTTTGAGCAACTGAAGAAAAGCTTGAACATGCGATATGGTCACGAACACTTGGAGAACTTGTACCGATCGCAGTTAAAGACTCGAAAACAGAAGCGAGAGGAGACACTTCAAGAGTACGAAGTAGATATTGCCAGATTGGTAAGATTTGCTTACCCTTCAGCTCCAGAACAAATGATGGAATGTTTAGCTGTTGAAGCATTTCTTGATGGACTTCGTGACCACGAAATGGCAAAGACACTCCGATTAGCCCACCACAAAACATTAGTTGACATCTTGTCTGCCGCGCTTGAGTATGAAGCGGCTTCGAAAGCTTGTGGAGGATACAGTAAAGTAAGGTCTGTAACGGAAGAGGAAGATGAAAATAAGTTAGACCAATTAGTAAATATGATGAAGAACTTTACTGATAAGAAAAAGAAGAAGACCATCAGGCGCTGGAATTGTGGTGAAATAGGACATGCTCGCAATTCATGTAAACGTCCTGGGGTCACTACGAATCAAGAAACTACTCCACAGGAAAAACTAAAACGGGCCGGCCTAGAGGGGGTAGCTTCGACCCGGAACGTTTCCAAAGACCCTCTCATATTAATAGCCTCTTTGAAATGCCGCGACGACAGTGTATATGTAGACGGTGAAGTCAACGGTAAAAAGTATACACTATTGGTGGATACTGGAGCGACCAGAACGATTATACGGCCAACAACTATAAATAGCCGTAAGAAGCTTTTACCAACAAGGCTACGACTGCGAACTGCTACAGGTGATAGAGCTAACATCCTTGGAGAAGTCCAGGTTCAAATAGGAATTGGCTCAGAAAAGTTCTCGCATACTGTTATTGTCGCTGATATTGAGGAAGATGTTATATTAGGAATGGATGTGATGAACTTACATGGTTTCCAACTGGATTTCAAGAACAGAGTTATCAAAGTCGGTTCTGAAGAAATATTCCTTCATCCATATGAGGACAAAACTGTGCCAGCCGTTGTCCAGGAGGATACTGTGGTACCTGGTAGAAGCGAAACGATCATAGTGGCCAGACTGCAAGGAACTATTGACGAAGGAATACCTGTGATGATGGAACCATGGAACCATGATGAGGAGGTCGGTCGAGGAATTTTGATAGGAAAAGGATTGGTCACTTCTGCTAAAGAAATTCCAGTACGAGTTATAAATGTCAATGATCACCCAATTACGATCAAGAAAGAGACCAAAGTTGGAACCTCCGTACCAGTAACATCTATAATTCGACAGACAACTATTCCCGATAATTCCAACGATAAGTTTGAACAAATGGTGGCGGTTGCTGGTACATCTTTAAACCGAGAAGAGAAAAGAAAAATGAAAGATTTTCTTCATCGGTATCGCAACATTTTTGTACCAAAGGGAGGTAAGACAGGACGTACCTCTGCTGTAAAACATAAAATCGACACGGGTGATGCCAAGCCAATTCGTCAATCAGCTAGAAGATTACCACAGGCAAAGAGGCAAGAAGCTGAAAGGATTGTCCGAGAAATGGAAGAAGATGGAGTGATAGAACCTTCTACCAGTCCATGGGTCTCTCCGGTAGTCTTGGTCAAGAAAAAGGATGGAACTACGAGGTTCTGTGTAGACTACCGTCAGTTGAACAATGTTACCAAGAAGGACAGTTATCATCTGCCTCGAATCGACGATACCCTGGACACTCTAGCTGGAAGCAAATTATTTTCTACCTTAGACTTGAAGTCTGGTTATTGGCAGGTAGAAATGGACCCAAGAGACAAAGAAAAGACAGCCTTTACCACCGGTTCTGGATTATTTCAGTTCAATGTCATGCCATTTGGACTATGTAATGCTCCTGCGACATTTGAAAGGCTGATGGAGAACGTTTTGAGGGGGTTGTCTTGGAAAACGTGCCTGGTCTACTTAGACGACATCATAGTCTTGGGGGAGACATTTGAAGAACATCTGAAAAACTTAGAAGATGTTTTTAAAAGACTTCAAGCTGCCCAACTGATGCTGAATCCAAAGAAATGTTAGTTATTCCAAGACAAAGTTAATTATCTGGGTCATATTGTCAGCAAAGAGGGCGTGTCTGTAGATAAGGACAAGGTCGCTTCTATCAAACAATGGCCACAACCAACTGATAAACATCAAATAAGAAGTTTTCTTGGTCTATGTACATACTATCGCAGATTTATCAGAAAGTTTTCAGACATTGCTAAGCCATTAACACGCCTTACAGAGGAAACGAGAGAGTTCTGCTGGGATGAAAACTGTCAAACCGCTTTTGAAACTCTGAAGAAGCATTTAACCGCAGCACCGATATTAGGCTACCCACAACCGGAAGGAGAATTTATTTTGGATACAGATGCCAGTAATGTCGGAATTGGAGGAGTCCTTTCACAGATTCAAGATGGACAAGAGAGAGTCCTGGGTTATTTTAGTAAAGTGCTCTCCAAACCTGAACGGAATTACTGCGTTACGAGAAGAGAACTTCTGGCAGTTGTGAAATCGGTGGAACACTTCTACCAATATCTTTATGGAAGAAAATTCTTAATCCGGACGGACCATGCAGCCCTAAAATGGCTAATGCAGTTTAAGAACCCTGAAGGTCAAATTGCCAGGTGGATCGAACGACTCCAAGAGTACGACTTTAGGATCGAACATCGAGCTGGGATAAGTCACAGAAATGCAGACTCCCTTTCCAGAAGGCCGTGCCCAGACGAGTGTTCTCACTGCAGTAAGACAGAATTAAAAGAAACTGCAATACTACGAACAACTGTAGTTAACGACGACTGGGCACCTACTAGAATTAAAGAAGAACAAGATAATGATCCTGTTTTAAAGAAAATGAGAGAATGGAAGATAGAAGATCGTCGACCTACTTGGCAAGAAGTGTCAAAGTTCTCTACAGTCCTTAAATCATATTGGGCTCAGTGGGAGTCTTTCATTTTGGAAGGCGATTTATTAAAGAGAATAATTGAAAATGATGACGGTTCCGTTAACAGAAAGCAATTAGTTATACCAAAGAGTAGAGTAGCCGAAGTACTACGACAGTTACACGACAGTCCATCAGGAGGTCATCTTGGTGTCAAGAAAACCCTGCAGAGAGTTCGTGAAAGGTTTTATTGGATGAATAAAATAAAATAAATAAAAAAATAAAAAAAGGTTTTATTGGATGATGTTAAGGACTGGTGTAAGAAGTGTACCATCTGTGCTGCTAGTAATGGACCTCAGAAAAGAGGAAAGGCTCCCATGAAACAATATAACGTTGGTAGCCCATTTGAGAGAATTGCTTTAGATATTGCTGGACCGTTCCCCACTACTGAGAATAAGAACAAATACATGTTGGTGGTAATGGATTATTTTACGAAGTGGGTTGAAGTCTACGCCATTCCAAATCAAGAGGCAGCAACTGTCGCAGACGTGCTAGTGAAGGAGTTTATTTGCCGATATGGAGTGCCCTTGGAGATTCACAGTGACCAAGGAAGGAACTTCGAAAGTCAACTCTTTCAAGGAATTTGCGACAATTTAGGAATGAAGAAAACAAGAACTACAGCATTGCACCCACAATCAGATGGAATGGTAGAACGCATGAATAAAACCATTGGCAAATATCTATCAAAAGTAGTATCCAATCACCAAAGAGACTGGGACCAGTATATTTCGCTCTTTGCAATGGCTTATCGATCCGCCGTCAATGAATCAACAGGTCAAACACCAGCAAAAGTCTTGTTTGGACGCGAGATGAGGTTACCATGCGACCTCGAGTTTGGATGCCGACCTGGAGAGGATATAGCTGGAGAAGACTATGTAATCCAGTTACGTAGAAAAATGGACGACATGCATGATTTGGTTCGCTCCCATCTCCAAGTTGCCAGTGACAGGATGAAGAAACGGTATGATACCCAAGCTATAGAAGGATGTTTCCAAGAAGGTGACAAAGTCTGGCTCCATAACCCGAAAAGACGGAAGGGGTACTTACCAAAGTTACAACAATCTTGGGAGGGTCCATACATCATCAAGAAAAGAATCAATGACGTCATATACCGTATAATAAAGACCCCGAATGGAAAACCTAAGGTAGTACACCGAAACCGACTGGCGAAATTTGAAGGAGATCATGACCAGGAAGAAGAAGTCGTAAATCAAGTCCAAGATACACCCGACCTTGCTTTCGAAGAATGTATGGGTGCATATGGAGGTACTGGGAAAGCTAGATACGGCGTGACTATTGAGAGACAGCAAGACCTGTTCACACTTCCTGATGACTACTCATTAGCCCATAGCGTTTCCGCCACTATCAGCGACGGCCGAGGATTAGCGTCTGTCTTTCGAAGGAAGTTTGGTCGATTGTCAGAACTTCGAAATCAGTTACCAGCCACTGGGAAGGCTTTGATACTTCGAGATGACTCCCGTTGCCTCTTCTATCTGATTACCAAGAATACCTACCAAGACCAGCCCACTTATCGAAATATATGGGAATCATTACTTAACTTGAGAGAGCACATATTGGAGTCCAACGTACAGAAGCTAGCCATGCCAAAAATAGAGTGCAACTCATTGGATTGGAGGGTCATCCGAAATATGGTGGAAGTAATCTTTCAAGATACCGAAGTCCAAGTGTTGGTATGCAGCCATTCGCCCCGTGTCCAGCTGACATCAAAGACCATTCCATGTTATTTCCATGCAACTGGAAATTGTAGACGAGGATTCAGTTGCAAGTATCTCCATCCAGTCTCAATTCCGTAAAAGTTCCAGGAGGAACTATCTCTTGAGGAGGGGGCAATGTTGTGCGAGTACGCCCCTGGCGCTATGACCAGACGCGAAGGAAACAGAGTCTTCGAGAATATACGGCGCCCGACGAGCGAAGCATCTAGACTCGATACGATCGAGAATAGACCGGAGTATGCTGGAACAATACTTACCTATATTGTGGGGTTTAATTTTGTTAAATCTATAAAATTATATTTTCTCAAAGTATTTGTGTGAAACGTGTTGCCTATAGCGGTACGCCTACGACAACAATATGATCTCCCACAATATTTTCTTAAAAAAAATATGACGCCAATGAAATTAAATTAAACCAAGCTGCTCAAAGCAAAGAGACTCTTAAAAATTTTTATGATTAAAAACAAATAACGAAAAAGATACTTAAGTAGTTCCTCCGGTCACTGTATGACGTCACCCGCTCAGGTTACTGGTGTAGGTTCAAATTCTGCGATTATTCCCTCTAGTCAAATTCTGTGTTTTGTGAGGTTAAAGTTCTGAGACGTTACAGCTGATTGAAGTAAATTAAGAAGTGATCGTTCTCGTTAAATAAATTTCCAGATTAATTTATGTTTGAAATAAACAGAAATTTAAAAGAGATATTTATTGTTCAATGTCGCTAAAAGAAAATGTATTAGAAAGATTCCAAAATGAATTGGTGTTACAGGTGAGTACAATTTATACTTTTATTCCTATGAAATGTACCTTAAATAAATATATAGTGTGTTCTTAGTTATAAAACCGTATTCTTTAATTGAAATGTATGAATGTGAAAATTCCTGAATATCCTGTTTTCTCTTCCAAGAACAAACTACATCAAAGTTGTAGCACGTGCTAATTTAAATAAAACCTTTATAATACGAATAAATTTTGACAATAAATATGGATCTTGTACAAATGAATTAGTGATAAAACAAATTAGTATGAAATTCTAAAGTTCATCGAAAATGTTAAACATTAAAATAGATCAATAATAATTGTTGAAATTCTAGAGTTTATCGGAAATGTCAAGTATTAAAATAGAACAATAATAATTGATATCACCTTAAAAATGTTCAGAATTTGGTCCATGTGTGGATGTTGTGGAGTCCTGGTACTTAATTCTTGCTAAATATGTGTTGGAGCAAAATTGGCCCCAAATACCTCAAATGTAGAATCCTTACAACTGCTGTCACCTTCAAATGGACAGGAATATGTTCCTTAAGGCTTAAATAACTTGCTTGCTCTCCTGGAACTACTGGTATTGGATGCCAATACACTTTGGCCCCAATTTCTTGTCAGGTATGTTAAATTTTTATGGAAATACACTTTTATATCACACTTTATCGTTTTAAGTATTTATCTTGCATTATTATGCGTTAATTGTTTAATTTTACTTATAAAAATTTTAATTTTATCAGGACAAATTTCTTACCCTCCTTTTTGCTTTCAGGAACAAAAAACAAGAGAGAGATTTTAGATTCAACAGAACCATGGTTACCGAAAATTCTTTTGTTTTCCCAGCTTTCCTTTTGAACAAAAAATAAATAAATTTATGTTGGCAATGAAAGCAAAGTTACTAAAAAAATATCAGTTTTTTATGTTGGTGACTGGTAAGCTCAAATGATGTTTATTGGAACCTTGTTGTACAGGGTGATTTTATTTTAGTGAGATTTGGAATTCTAAAATTATTCCTACTGATTTTGGGAGTGATCACAAATTTGTCCTTAACATCTAGAAATTAAAACTAATCAATTATTTTCAAGGTACAATTTAAGAAATTTATAAAATTTATGGAATAATTATCTGGAATAAATTAAACTCAACTTGTAGTTTTGCTATTATCTTTCTTTCTATTAATTTAGTTGCATAAAAAAATCGAACAAAGACTTATGATGATTTTTAATTATTGTTTCCCGAATGTTGTACACCAATTCAGTATCTTTTTCATAATATTTATAAATAAACATGCTCATTTGTATACTACTTCTAATGCAACCGTAACAATTTCCCTGAATTTTCTTGTAATTATTATAATTGGCTTTGTCAATCTAGAATAATTCAAGAAAATTCAAACCTAAATTTACTTTAAATTAAATCAAGTTAAAAAAAAAATTAATTAATGTGTGTTTTTCTCACAGACCAAACAAATTAATAGACATTATTAACATTGCTTTACCTAAAACATTTTTTTAAAATAAAACAAATTAGTTTTCCTTCTTTAACACGAGAATTTCCGTATTGCTTATGATTTTTGGTACACTTTGACTGGGTATTACTTTTTTTTTTATTGAACATTTTACATTAAAACTTATTTATCTGTCAGTATTCATAATAGAATCTTTACATACGATTCCTCTTCTCATTAATATTTCGTCATGTGTCCACACACAAACGTGACAATATTTAAATTATATTATTATTCTCATATCTTGAAAATTTTCCTGAGATCTTTTCTCTCAGAGAAACAATTTTTCTTTAGCTCACCGTATGCCTTTGACAAATATAGTGAAATCACATTTACTTCATTTTATTTGAGGTACTTCCTCAACATTTATAAATCTCAAAATATGTCCTTAATGACAAATACTTTGAAAATCTCTTTATCTCTTTAAGTTCATTAGAATATAACGTTCCCACATTTCTCCAGTCTCTGTACCTGTACCATTTTAAATTATGAAAGAAAACAGAAATTCCCTTAAAAATAATTTTAAACAGAGTAATTAACATAATTGTAATTGTAACATAACTAAATAACCATTAATAAATTTTATGTTTTAGGTAAACACACCGAATTTTCATCAGAAGGACTCACATATCTAAACAGCTGTGTAACATGGAAAATTCCTCTAGTACTTCTACCAAAGGATTTTTATGTGAATGCAAAATAATTGGAATACTGACCAGTATCTTACCATCTTGAATTTTATGTGTTGAACATTTTCTACTAGCAAATATAATTTTTTTATAATGTTGTTTACCAGGGTTTTGAGAGAACTCAGAAATTGGTTCACCACTTTTTGTTATTTTCAACCAGTACCATTTTGCACTAAAGTGTACTTGCCAATGTGGAAATATCTTATTGAGAGGTGCATTCAAATTTTGTCTAGAATATGTACACCATACTACAAGTAGACCATCATCCGATAATAAGCTGTCGATTGTTATAACTCTTTAAATCTTCATTAAACATCATGTTATAGCCATCTGATGTTTTTTTTCTTTTCCTCCAATTATATTTATTCCACCAAGGAGGATCTCGCAGAGTTAGGTCAAACTTTCTTTCAGTTAAATATTTGTTTATTTCGCACACATCTTTACTATAGAATTCAGTGTTTTCTGGAAAGATAAATTTTGTTTCATTTATTTCTTTGATCATAGCTGGTCCAATATTACTTTCATGAACACCTACAACACTAAATTTTTCACACATAGAGTTGATATGATCGGATCTTTCAAAGGCTTTTTTATTATCTAAACAACTTCTCTTTAAATTTTGTTCAATCTGTGGAAAGAAATGGCTAAAATTTTGTTTAATATCTTTTTGTTTTCTTATTAGTTCTTCAAATTCATTGTTTGGTTCTACTATTTTTAATGTCGATTTGAATTTGTTGTTTTTTTTATACACTTCATTGATATTTAATAGATTTGAATTTAATGTGTAATCTCCATATGAATTACACAAGTTTCTGTATTGTTCATGAGAAATGTATAAACCAATCTCCTTTCTTACTCCTGTCTCCAACTCCTTGATTTCTCTTATATTTTGTTGTGTGATCCTTGTTGAGGATTTAATATCCTTTTCTGTCTCCCAACCAATTTTTTCTTGAGCCTTCTTCACAAATACCTCTGCATTCTTTAATAATTCTCCCTGTATGTTCTCCTGGATGAAATGTATCTTCTCCTTCTGGTTTTCCATCTCCACTTCCAAAATGTCCTGTCTTCCACTTAAATCCTCTATGTTTTTGTCAAGTTTCTCTTCTATCTTCTGTATTTTCCTTCCAATGTCATTTGTAATTTCTGCCTTCATCTCAACAAGATCTTTTTTTAAATCTATCTTGTCCTTCTTCAGTTCTTCTTTTTGTTCATCCATCTTCTTAACAAGATCTTTTTTTAACTCTATCATGTCCTTCTTCATTTCTTCTTTTTGTTCATCCATCTTCTTAACAAGATCTTTTTTTAACTCTATCATGTCCTTCTTCATTTCTTCTTTTTGTTCATCCAACTTCTTATCCATCTTCTTCATTTCTTCTTTCATCTCTCTGAGGAAATTCATCATCATCCAATTTTGGTCTTGATTAGTTGTTCCCGGTGTGGCTTCTCCACCGGCGAGTTTGTCTACTTCTTCTGCTCTTCTTTTTTCTGGGATATGTAGTTGTTCTGGTCCTTCCTGTACTTCTTCACTACTTTCTTCTTGTAAATTTCTATTTTTCTTATTAAAATCATTATCCATTTTATCCAAATCTTCCTCATTTTCATCAAATTTCTTTTCAAACATCTTATTCATTTCTTCTTTAATTTCTTGTTTTGTATTTTTAATCTCTTCTTGTGATTTCTTATTTTTTTCCCCCATTTCTTCCTTTGATTCATCAAACTTCGTATTAAATTTATCGTTTAAATCTTCTTTATTTTCTTTAACTTCTTTCTTCAATTCTTCTTTAGTTTCATCTAATTCTTTATCCATTCTTCCTATAATTTCTTCACTTTCATCTCTTCTCTTATCTAATGTTTTATTTAAATTTTTATTTAGGTCATCATTATTTTTATTTATCCCTTCTTTTTTTTCTTTAAATTCTTTCTTCAATTTTTCTTTGGTTTCATCTAATTCCTTAATTATAACTTCATTATCTTTGTTCAGTTCCTTTCTAAATTCTATTAAGAATTCCATTGTTTCATAGTATTCTTCATCACTCATATTCATTTTACTCATTTTGAAAATTTTGATTAAGTTTTTAAGTTTTAATTTAAGTAATTAGACCTAGATATCACACCCAATAACAATGATGTTTCCCTATTTCAGGAATTGTACTGAGTTTTTGTATATAGTTAAATATAAAATTTTTCAAAGAAAATCTTAGAATTATTTTTCTCAAGCAATGTTAATATGATTCAAGAAAAATACAACTGAGCATTTGTTTACTAAAATTCTAATTGTCTCTGAGTAGTCTGGAACAATCTAGAATTATTACTCTTGTTTTTATTTTATGTAAACAATAATATTTAATACAATAAATCTTTAGAGATGAAATTTATATTAATCTTATAACGCCCCACGTTGGGATCGACATTAATATTGTGGGGTTTAATTTTGTTAAATCTATAAAATTATATTTTCTCAAAGTATTTGTGTGAAACGTGTTGCCTATAGCGGTACGCCTACGACAACAATATGATCTCCCACAATATTTTCTTAAAAAAAATATGACGCCAATGAAATTAAATTAAACCAAGCTGCTCAAAGCAATGAGACTCTTAAAAATTTTTATGATTAAAAACAAATAACGAAAAAGATACTTAAGTAGTTCCTCCGGTCACTGTATGACGTCACCCGCTCAGGTTACTGGTGTAGGTTCAAATTCTGCGATTATTCCCTCTAGTCAAATTCTGTGTTTTGTGAGGTTAAAGTTCTGAGACGTTACAGCTGATTGAAGTAAATTAAGAAGTGATCGTTCTTGTTAAATAAATTTCCAGATTAATTTATGTTTGAAATAAACAGAAATTTAAAAGAGATATTTATTGTTCAATGTCGCTAAAAGAAAATGTATTAGAAAGATTCCAAAATGAATTGGTGTTACAGGTGAGTACAATTTATGCTTTTATTCCTATGAAATGTACCTTAAATAAATATATAGTGTGTTCTTAGTTATAAAACCGTATTCTTTAATTGAAATGTATGAATGTGAAAATTCCTGAATATCCTGTTTTCTCTTCCAAGAACAAACTACATCAAAGTTGTAGCACGTGCTAATTTAAATAAAACCTTTATAATACGAATAAATTTTGACAATAAATATGGATCTTGTACAAATGAATTAGTGATAAAACAAATTAGTATGAAATTCTAAAGTTCATCGAAAATGTTAAACATTAAAATAGATCAATAATAATTGTTGAAATTCTAGAGTTTATCGGAAATGTCAAGTATTAAAATAGAACAATAATAATTGATATCACCTTAAAAATGTTCAGAATTTGGTCCATGTGTGGATGTTGTGGAGTCCTGGTACTTAATTCTTGCTAAATATGTGTTGGAGCAAAATTGGCCCCAAATACCTCAAATGTAGAATCCTTACAACTGCTGTCACCTTCAAATGGACAGGAATATGTTCCTTAAGGCTTAAATAACTTGCTTGCTCTCCTGGAACTACTGGTATTGGATGCCAATACACTTTGGCCCCAATTTCTTGTCAGGTATGTTAAATTTTTTATGGAAATACACTTTTATATCACACTTTATCGTTTTAAGTATTTATCTTGCATTATTATGCGTTAATTGTTTAATTTTACTTATAAAAATTTTAATTTTATCAGGACAAATTTCTTACCCTCCTTTTGCTTTCAGGAACAAAAAACAAGAGAGAGATTTTAGATTCAACAGAACCATGGTTACCGAAAATTCTTTTGTTTTCCCAGCTTTCCTTTTGAACAAAAATAAATAAATTTATGTTGGCAATGAAAGCAAAGTTACTAAAAAAATATCAGTTTTTTATGTTGGTGACTGGTAAGCTCAAATGATGTTTATTGGAACCTTGTTGTACAGGGTGATTTTATTTTAGTGAGATTTGGAATTCTAAAATTATTCCTACTGATTTTGGGAGTGATCACAAATTTGTCCTTAACATCTAGAAATTAAAACTAATCAATTATTTTCAAGGTACAATTTAAGAAATTTATAAAATTTATGGAATAATTATCTGGAATAAATTAAACTCAACTTGTAGTTTTGCTATTATCTTTCTTTCTATTAATTTAGTTGCATAAAAAAATCGAACAAAGACTTATGATGATTTTTAATTATTGTTTCCCCCCGAATGTTGTACACCAATTCAGTATCTTTTTCATAATATTTATAAATAAACATGCTCATTTGTATACTACTTCTAATGCAACCGTAACAATATATTAAGGACCGATTTGAACATTTGAGTTAGTTAGTAGTATGTTGTTAGATAAATGCGAATAGAAATATTGTCTTACATAAATTAAAGTATTGTAAATAAATTGTGTTATATAAATTAAACAGTGTTAGTGATTTAAATAATATAAAAATAAATTAAAAAGACTAGTAAAAATAAATAAACGTTACAATAAGTATTAATCAGCTCCTTTATAAAATACACCATAAAACATCATAAAAGATCAAAATAAAATATCGATTTCAAGACTAAATAGAAGTTTTAACTATTTATAGTACGTACAAAAAGTACGAGGAGTAATAAACCCTAATTAAGTATGCAAAACCTTTACAGGGAGCACCATAAATCTCTTACTTTAAATTACATTTCTTCCGTAAATCTAAAAACCAGGTAGATCGACCCCGTATTTGTTTCAGTTGTAGCAAAGTTTAGGGTTTCTTCATTGTTAAAGGATTAGCAGTTAAGCAATAACGCAATGCAGTGGTGTGTATTTTGGGAAAAAAATACGTTTTAAATTATAATATAATAAAAAATGAAAAGAAATAATTATTGGAATACATTTATTACTTAAATTTTATTCTATATCCGACTCGGAAGAGGAAGAATCGTTGTTGACATTAATAATAATAGGGTCGATTAAATCATCACAAATATTGTCAATTTTCCATATATTTGCCTCTACTTTGATTACAATGTCGATACAGTTTGTCCAATTTTCCTTACTAGAATCACTTACAGCACTCTCAAACAATTTCACAACATCGTTTATTTTAAAAGTAGTATTTTTTTTCCAACTTTCCCCTTTACCTGAGCCCATATTAATTCTATGGGATTAAGTTCACAATGATAAGGGGGAAGTCGAAGAACTGATATACCACAAGAAGAAGCCATTTGTTCTACAATGTAGGTTTTGTATTTATTCTTGTTCATTTTTGCAATTCTGTAAAGTTCTTTCCTTAGTGGATCTTTTACAATATTATGAAAACCATACAACTTCATACAACTTTACTCAAAGAACTAATACTAAGTACTGATTTAATGTACCTACTTTCTTTTAAAATAATATTCCCGATAATGTTTCTAAGAAAACTGGGTTGTTTGGAAAATCCCTCTCAATAATCGAATAATCTGTAAATAGGTAAAATCGTATTAAGCCGATTACAGTAGGCCACTTGCCATTTAAAATTTCTGAGAAAAATTCCCCAAACACTACATATAGGAGTAATACAAATAAAAAATACTCATTTTGCTTCTTTGAATTTAATAAAAATTGTAACGATATCTTGCTATCTTGACTTTAATTAATTTTTTAAAAATATATTTCATTGTTATTTATTTGTGACAATATTCAATAGTTCAAAGTTACAAAAAGAACAAAAATATATAAAATAATTATTGTTACAGATTGGTTTGTTTTCTATTATGAATAAACTGTGTCGCCTTTCTTTATCAAACTTACTAAAATTTATGTACCTCTATCACCTTTTTTTATTAAAATTAGTACATCCCGTTACCTCTGACCTAAATCGTATATTCTTTAGCATAGCTGCAACTCATTCGTTCAATACAAATTGTACCTTACGGTATACCCTCTTAAAATATATTTTGGTACGTCTATGAAATCTACTTAAATGAATGATTTATTACTCCTTGTCCTTTCTATAATTGGACTTTTAAGTTGAGTTTTTTAAATTTAAAATAAAATATGTCACAGACAGTAAACAGATTTTGTAACAAATATTGTTATATCAATGTACATAGACTGTCTTATGTTAAGCCCTAAGAGTTAATATTAATTTATCTATTTCTCTGCTATATAGGGTAAGAATTGGTAGAGCTCGTTTCTATCTCAAGTCACATATTAATACATATTATGCATTAAAATTTGTCTTGGTGAATTTTTCTTGATAAAGATATGATCTTTTGAAGTCACTTTGTAACAATAAGTCAAATTTAAGAAAACGTGACTTAGTCACTTTTCGCAGTATACCCACGAAATATAGTGGTAACTTAAATACAGATATGAAGAGGTATATCAGCAATTTATGGATTGATGTATAACAAATAATGTAAATTCATTTTCTGAAAACGTACTCTAGGCTTTTTTTGGAAAAACCTCTAAAAAATTTAAAGCATCCTAAGTATGCTAAGAAGTGTTATAACTTTTAAAAATTATGTTAATATTGAAAATGACCCGAAATTGCAAGCTTATCTAAAAAGGTAATTAAAAGGTTTTAAAAACAAAAAATCTAAAATTTTACATCCTCATAAAATAAAACTTTTTTAAATGGAGCTCCTGATGTATAGTACTTGTTAATAAAGGTATGTTATTTAAAAGTATAACATAAATGTACCTTCTTATAATACTTTTATTTCAAGGTTATTGCAATTATTGGAATATGTCGTGTAGGAAACAGTAGTAGACAAATTTTAAAATTTGTGACTTTATGATTTAAATATCATGTTATTTATTGGTTACGGAAACAAAAATATGTAGACCTTTGGTTATTTCCGAAAATTTCTATTAAATCTGCAAACAATATACAGAAATTCTACTATAGACTAGCGATCCGCAATTTTTTCTCAATTATCAAAGAGGTAAATGTATGAAACAGGTGGTGGGATTAAACAAAATAGGCGGTGTTCCTAAACAAATAGCCCAATCGATAAAGTTACTAGATCCCAAAATGAACACAGGTCACTGTTTAAGACGAACTTCTGCCACTATTTTGGTAGATGCCGGTGGTGATTTAATGGCTCTTAAACGACATGGCAGATGGAAATCTCCAACAACGGCCGAAGGATATGTCGAAGAGTCAATAAATAATAAGTAAGACGTCAACAGCCAAGATAATTATAAATTCAATTGAAAGTAATTTACATACACTGAAAATACCAATGAACACACCACCGTACAGTTTACGTCTTCTCACCATTCACCACGTATTATTGAACAACCGTCAAACTCGGATAAGATTATAGTTATAAATAATTGCCAAAATTTTACATTTAATTATTATAAATACATGTTTAATTTAAATTGTTCCAGAATTTTGTTAAATAAATAAAATTTACCTGTTATACTTTTTATTTTTATAAAGGAAAATAATCGTAGAAAAAATATAGTACACAGTTTTAGTTGTAAGCTTATTACATGCTTGTAAAATTACTGCGCTCGCCGCTACACGACTCACTCACAACTTTTTTACTAGCATGTAATAACCTAATTACAACTCTCGTTTTGTAATATACTATTATGCAGGGGAAAACATCCACCGAACCAACCAAGAATGTGTTTTTTCAATAATTTCATTATTTTTAGACAAAATTCGTTGTCTATGATTTTTCTAAACACTTTTTTATTTAAACTGAACTATTTAGAACCTGCATTTAGGGATTTAAAGAAACTGATATAAACTCAAGGTTTTTGAACGCAGAATAAATAAACTTTTTTAATGACAATTCTATTACATTCAATATGTCATACTAAAATCAACAACTGAACATTCAGAGGTGTCGATATCAATGAAATACTATTTCAACAAAAACTATACCAAGAATTAATTAATTCACAACTCCCACAACTCCTACAATGTTACGGACTCTTAAGTCAAACGCTTTCTTACTCAATTAAACTTCATTATAATATTAAAACATTTTATTTTTCAAACATAAACAAAAACAATAAAAAACAAATAACAATAACAAACATCAACATAAATTAGTTGATAAAAAATGGCATAAAGCTAATTATTTAATTAGTTCAAGTATAAACTAATTTATCAGTCGTCTTTTCAGAAATAGTCTACCATTTTTTGTGGCCACTCGAATGCAAAACATGTTTGTACACGGGAACATGTACAGGATAAGGTTTGTCGACGTATTCAACGTGATGCTTCTCCACTTCGATTTTCACGGGTTTGTCTACATAAACTGGAACGAGTTTTTCCACCGTAATAGGTACGCGCTTTTCAATTTCCTTCGGTACTAACTTGTAGATGGGTACGGCTATTGGATGAGGTACGGGTACGTGCACGGCGTACGGTTGTGGTACCGATACTCTGATAACTTGTGGAGTGGGTACGCCCACTGGATGAGGGACCGGAACACCGATCTTCTTAACTACTGTAACGGGAACATGTTGAGTTTTCTCGATGGTGTGTGTAGGGATGTGATCGTGTTGAACCTCTACTTTGGGTTGTAAATCTAAATGACCGTCACCTCCATCGTGTCCGCCCAGATTAAGACCTTGCAAATGGTTTTCTAAAGATGCGTGACTTTGTCCTGCTCCTGCATCATGACTGGAACCAGCATCTGAATAACCTTGCCAGCTTTGACCTGCATCAGAGGATAAACCTTGCCAACCTTGATTGCTGCCGTAATCGTTGTTTCCAGAGTATTCTTGACCAGCTTCTTGGCCGTAATTACCTACAATATCATATTAATAAAAAATCTTTAAATATAATTGTTAAAGAAAGTATAGCACAGTTGCATTAAGAAGAAGCAGTAAAATATTCTTATTTAAACTTTAAAAAAGTAGAAAATGAAGGTTAATAACAGCTACCTAGTTTCGGCCTATATGTAGGCCATCATCAGGCAATAAATTAAGGTAAGCGTTAACAATACAGATGTTACAATTAAACAATAAACATCCACCATATTTGCACATTGTATTAGATAAAGAAAAAATTTAAATGTTAAATTTAATTAAGACTCATAGCTCTGAATGATTTCAAATAGGAAATATTTTAAAAAAATCACATAAAAACAAACACAAAACAAAGGAGAACCTGAGAAATATGTCAAGATTTTTAGTTATTCTGATTGCACCAGGCGGCGTAGCGCTTATTTTGATTCATCTATAATATGGTCCAAGAATTTAATGTACTTATCATAGAACGACAAAATACATAAAACGAGAAATTATCAAGAATCAAGTCTGTGATAAGTAGGAGTCCTGTCAAAAGATAGAATGCCAGATTAAAGTAAAAGAACAAAATTAATTTAGCTAATAATTAAAAACCTAAATTAGTCTCATTATTGTTAATACTAGATTCTGTCAATTAGAATATTAAAAAAGAAGAAAAGGGTTAAGAGTTACAATGAAATGTATTAAAAAACAGGTGCAACCTAGATATATTGGAATAAGAAATAATTTTTTCTTTTTTTAAAACTTTATTTGGCAGTAAAGTTGTAAGTAACGTTCCTGATAGAGTACAGTATAATGATAAATAAAAAGTACTTTTTTTGTCCAAAGTTTGATCTCTTTAACATATAAAAGACGAAAATATGAATAATTCAGAAAATTACTAGAACTGTTTTCCTAATTTTTTTCGGTTTTTAATTGCTTGGTATCGATGTTGCTTAGTCTATTGCAGAACTTGCTGTTAGATTAGATGGTAAAAAAGTGGAAAGTAAGCTAATTAGCAAGCCATTACATTTATTTTTGGAAATGTTTTTCAATAATTGTAACATTCAATGTTAACTAGTGTAATAATTATTTAAATTAATTACAATAATACTGCTAACACCATCTATAGTAAAAAGTGCCTTGAGTTAGTTCGACATTTAAACTTAATCACGTTTGTATTGTATTAAGCCTATTCTAAGAATGTGGTCATCCTGACGCTGCTGTTAAACAGAGGTCGGCTATGAAATTTTAAAATTCTTTTTAGTAAAAATTTAAGTAATATTTATAAATATCGACAGTAATATCAGCTAAGAATTTCAACATAAATAATCAATCTAAGTATATTTTTATGTGCAATACGAAGTTTTAGCAGTTTATCGTGACAATTTTTATGGAAAAAAATACAAAATGGCGAGTTGAAAGTACATTTCTGGAATTTTTAATAATTCGTTAAATATTATATGAAATTTGTTGTAACAAAGTATATTTGTGGTTGATAAATGTAAATTTATTTTTCAAAGAACGCTATTTTGTAATTTTCGAGTATTAAAAACATATGCTAATGCTAGTAAAATTTTTTTAGATGGAATAAGACTTAGCTAAAACAATTTTAGGTAGCTGAAAAATAACGATACGATACTTTTTATGAAGAGGATAATTTATGTTTTGTTACCTCCTTGTTCTGCGGATAACTGTTGGCTAAAATGTTCTTCGTGGTTACCATAATAGTTGTTCGAGTCGTATTCGGCATGGTGATCTACGGATTCTTGCTTTTGTTGATCGACATTTTGTTGTTGGTTAGAATCCTGTATAACTCCCGCTAATCCCGATCGCACAGCTAAAGCCAGTATAAAAATAGGTAACTGCAAAAATAATAAAAATTGTTTTAATAACGAGCTGTTGTGCTTGAAATATTATTGAGAAATTATCGTGGAAATGGAACGTTAAAATGTTAAGAGAGAATTGCGGCAGATGTTTACAGGTGTGACTTTATGCTTGTGTAAAATTCGTATTTCATTTCTTCGGAAATTAGTTTCCTAGGAACAATTTGGAAGTCTTCCAAACAACTTCCGTTCGCAGAAGTTTACAAAACGATACTCTATACCGGCGATCGATGATTCATTACCTACACAGTCAATAAATATTGTTTATCGTACAACAAATTTGGTACAAGGTATAAAGGATATTGGAAAACGAGATAAAAACATTTCTGTTTCTATTGCTACTATCCAAATGGTTAGTTAAATATTGAAGAAGTTAGAGTTTGATTAAATTGGAATAGTAAAGTTGAAAATAATGTATAGGATATAAAGATTACATATTGGATATAATAAAGAAGTTGCAAAGGTAAAACTCAACTTATTATGAATGGTACAGTCATATGCACAAGTTGTACATCACATTTTGTACCTTTCTCTGTTTATGCCACATTTTGTTAATCCAAATTTTGATTGAAACTTTTTTAATTAGTTTAAATTTAAATATCAAAAAATTTAAAATACTTTAAAAATAAATATTATATTAAACCTATAAAACATGAATAACTGATTTCAGCATTTTATAAAAAGCATCCAACCTAACCCAACCTAACCTAACCAAACCTAACCAAGTAAACCATAAACGTGCAACTAAGAATTAAAATAATAAATAAATATTTTAATATCGTTAATGCAAATAGACAATGGACAAGTTTAACAGCAGATGAACTTTTACACGCCGCGCAAGATATCAATAAGAAAGTAATGGTTCAATAAATATTTTTAGATATTATTTATCACTAAAACAATTTGAACACAAAATGGTAGGTACACAAGAAGGTTACTTTAGTAATTGGAATAGAGCTTGCGTGTGACAATACAAAATTAAGTTACTAATGGTATAGATTCTAAATTACGAGCAATATTTTCTAAAACGCCTGCTGGCGCAGCGATATATGTTCTTATCTCTCACGCGGACGGCTGGGGTTCAGTACTCAACCTCAACGTTTTCAATTTTTTTTTAATAGTCATAAAGGTATGCGAAAAACAATTGTGTGTTACCCATCATCCTACCTCTTAAAAAACCTGGCATTGCAGTTGAACATTTAAAATCTAAGATAACTAAAAACCAAACGCAAATAAAAAAGAAAAATCTTATCGCAAAGTGACTATTCCGAAAATTTAATCAACATTTTTTCTTTTCGTTTAAAGAAACATAAATTATTTTTTACCAACAATCAAACAAGAATGCAAAAGGATCAATTACCCTCACATCCTTAAATCCAAACCTTTTCTATGTAACTAGTCCATTATTAAATTATGGAAAATAAACAATTTTTATAAAATTTCGCATTCTAATTGCCAACCAGTCACTATTTAGTGAACCGAATCAACCGCCATAAATATAACAAAAAGAAAAAACTGGCCTTACAATACATGAAATGTAAAGAACTTAAAAACAGAGCAAAACTTACAAACCCATACATAAATTTCGCAGAATTGTAATAATATATTAATATAAATTGTTTTTCAACAATAAAATAAAATTATATTCAATTTATATTCAACACTATGCTTTAAAACTAGTTCTTTTTAACAACTAGTAAACTTATAAAAAATTTACACTGGTTTTTAATTATCACTTAAAATGTAAACCTTTGTGTTAATTTTTAAAAACATTTCGGTGGTAAGTGTTTTAATATATTTATTTTTAAGTAATTTATAAATAAATTGATCTTAAAGTTTATACCTACTATGTTTGTTATAGTAATTGACAAAGGTCCAAAATTTACACAAACATTTGAGAAAATAATAAGAAAATAAAATAATTTAAATTCAATGGTTCCCTATGTGATCCTTCAGCAAAAGCACCATGAGCAAATGTTTGTTTATTAAAATTATTGTATTGCAGATTTTAAAATTCTACATTAATTGTTGGGCTCACACTTCCAACTTCTCTTATTTCTTTAGCATCATGAGCTTAACACTTTAGATACAATATTGTTTTTATAACCACATTTTTATTATTGCTATGAATTTATTTAAAAAATGAGGGTTAGTTTCAGGCTAATTCATCTGATTGCTTAATGTTTCCATAATAATTATTGTTTGGAAATCATATCAAACGCGGTTTTCTATCCCTGAGCAGCCAATTGCACTTATTCTAATGTCCATATTTTTCTTAAACCATATTATTGTACTTAGTAATGTTAGTTTTCTATAATTATTAAAATTAATCTGGTTTCCTAGTCTAAACAACGGTAGACTATCTGCTATTGACCTGTTAATTAATTTTATATTCTTAGGAACTACTGGTTTGAATTAAAAAAAATTTTTGCTGAATAGTCTACTTTTTAACGAAGGCCGTAGTTTATATAATATTAATTAGAGTTAACAAGAGTTAAGTTAATAATTTGTAACTATTGTTTTTATTTGAATATATTTGTTCTATAAATTAATGAAAAGTTTGATAATGAAAGATGATCTATGGATACAAACGGAATAAAATATACTAAGTGACATAAAAGTCCAAACATCCAGTTTAAATGATTTTATTTTTATAAAATTTTGTATAAGTACTTACTGAAGCATAATAAGTAAATGATAAAAAAATCACAATGATTGCATTGCTTTAAAGCCCTTTTACTTTTAATAATATGTGAATGTGGTATCTCATTCCAGGCAACCACCAACTTCCCTCGAAGTTCTAGAGTCTGAGGAGGACGTTGCCCATCATATCCCACACGTGCTCAATTGGGGATAAGACGGGAAATCTTGGTGGCCAAGGTAACAATGAGACATCATTATGTTGAAAGAAGTCTATTGTGACTCTTGCGACATGTGGTCAGGCATTATCTTGTTGGAAAGTTGGATTTGCTAGGGTGTCAAGCTATAGCACCCCAAACCATAACAGTTTGATTAACATGCCCTTCACCACGTCGTTTCTAACCCTCGCTCGACCATCGTGCATTCCTAACCAAAATTGAGACTTGTTACTAAAGACAATACTGTTCCATTCCTGATCCCAGAGTGACCGTTCTTTGAACTACTCAAGGTGATTACGTCGGTGTTCTGGAGTTAAAGGGAGGACCCAGTGTGGTCGGTATGAAAACAGGCCGAAACGTCTTATTCATCGGTAAACACTTCGCATGCCAATAGGTCTTCTGTGTTCTGCAAACCATTCATTTGCAATGGACCTGGTAGTGGAGAAACGGTCCCCTAAGGCCAATAATCATAGGCGACGATCTTCACAGTCTGTTGTTCTATGGGGGCGTCCAGAGCCCTTTGCTCTTTGCGTACGGCCTTCTCAAAACCATGCCTGGCAATACCTAACCACGGTATCTACACTTCTTTGCACTCTAACTGCAATTTCCCGAAAATTAAATCCAGCTTCCTGAAGTCCCACTATACGACCCCTATCAAACTCAACAAGTTGACGAAATCGTACAGGTCTCCGTACCCTAGGCATCGTAACCAAGTGTAAGGAATGTCAAGAACCAAAATCCGCAAAATTTGGATCTTTACTACGGCTACAATATTCATTTTTGTTAAAGGATTTCAAAAAAAAAACAGTATAAAAACCGGAATATTCAACTAATAAGGCTGAAAATTTTATCAATTGTTTATTTCAGTAAAATAAATAAATTTATTACCAAATTTTATTAAAATAAAATCATTTAAACTGGGTGTTCGGATTTTTATGTCACTGTATAGTTAGCAGGACGGCTGACTACAAGAGTTAATTAAAATTTTGTTGATGAAACTGACACAAAGTAGTGGTCAAACATTTATAAAATAAGGAAAAGGTAAACAACGATGGATTTAAGATGGCAATATAATTTTCTTTCTGTTAAATTTTAATGGATCTGTTAAGTTTAAATTACATTTAATTCGTTATTTTAATTTGTTGTTTAATATGTATATAAATTTTTTTAATGAAATTTATGGTACTAACCCTTACTGTGTGAAAGTTCATCTTATTCAGAACAATAAACAACTAAAAGGTTGAATTAACTTTCACTATTTATTCTATAAATACTTTAAATGCAATGACAGCCGTTTCGCTATCGGAATAGCATCGTCAGATTGACATATTGAAGTTACATTTTGTTTGTTTGTGACTAGGTACTTGATGTTGATAAGTAGTTAAGGCTAGACCAAGTAAGGAAGTAGTAAGACATAACAATATTAAAGCCTAGATGTTATTAGCCCTAAGGGATTATCCTGGATGTATTTCCCTCTAAGATCAGTATAACTGTGCAATGATATAGAAAAACCAGGAAAAAACTATATCCTGCTGATCTTTACAATAACTTAATATATTTGTGTTGTAATTACGTCTTATCTATGTATAAAATGAAGACTCAATCAAAGTAAACAGTTTAATGGTGGTGAACTTCCAAGATTTATTTGTTCATTAACTACTTTATATTGTTGATCTGCAAGATGTCTTTTGATTTCAAGTTCTTCGAGGAAATCTAAATTTTGTTTTTTATCACAGGTGTGTAATATTTGATAAGTCAAACTATGCAAAACATGTTCTTGAACATCCACATTCACTCATACACACCAATGACATTCAAATATTACACACCTGTGATAAAAAACAAAATTTAGATTTCCTCGAAGAACTTGAAATCAAAAGACATCTAGCAGATCAACAATATAAAGTAGTTAATGAACAAATAAATCTTGGAAGTTCACCACTATTAAACTGTTTACTTTGATTGAGTCTTCATTTTATACATAGATAAGACGTAATTACAACACAAATATATTAAGTTATTGTAAAGATCAGCAGGATATAGTTTTTTCCTGGTTTTTCTATATCATTGCACAGTTATACTGATCTTAGAGGGAAATACATCCAGGATAATCCCTTAGGGCTAATAACATCTAGGCTTTAATATTGTTATGTCTTATTACTTCCTTACTTGGTCTAGCCTTAACTACTTATTAACTTCAATATGTCAATCTGACGATGCTATTCCGATAGCGAAACGGCTGTCATTGCATTTAAAGTATTTATAGAATAAATAGTGGAAGTTAATTCAACCTTTTAGTTGTTTATTGTTCTTAATTCAACCTTTTAGTTGTTTATTGTTCTAAATTTTTTTAGTTTACACTTCCTGTCCCTTGTTCATACATTTTATATTGTCTCCTTTAACAATGCTTGCAAGTGTTTAAAATTTAATTTTTACGTTTAAGCCTCTATGTAAGGATGAAACTGGTCGCTATTTTTCTTTTGGTTTTATTTATTAATTTATTTTATTTTATACTAAATACCCTGTATATAAGAGAACTTGTATATATTAACCACATATTTATGATAAAAAGTAGAATATATTTATGAACTAAGAAGAATGTTAGAAAGTAAGAATTACTTATTAAGAAAACATTTAAAATATATGTTTATTTATAAATTTATGTACATTTATTTGATTATTCAATGATCTTTTCCAAATTTTATAAACTACAATTGTAACACCCATCCACTCCTCACCACCCCGTATAGCTCGCCACCCTGTATGTCAGCCACCTGCATCCAGAAAAACAAGTGTAGACGTACCGACAGAGGGGTTAGGGAGGGAACCGGCCAACATGCAAAACAGTTACGATTTAGTTTGTGAGAAGAGAGGTTGCTATACTAATTTATTTTATTTTACGTAACTCACGTGTAAATTTTTACCCGAAATAAAATTGGTTAAAAATCGAGTTGTTCTTAACTGTGTACCCGCAACCCGAAACCCGGTTACATTTGGCGCTCCAACTTTTGGGCCACGGTTAACGTAATAACTTTGATTTTTTGTTTTCGTTTTATTTCGCAAGTTTTTGAGACTGTAGAATTTTGTGCTATCGCCACCTACTGACTTACATATTGCACCCCGATGGTTGTGTTTCGAGAGTTTTGCGTGTGAAGCATCGCCGAAAACCATTCGAACTCCTCGTTTAGCTGTGCATAAAATAACTTTTGGTGTTTTTCCGACTCACGTCGCGTCGTATCACGTTTCGCTGTACTAGTTTCTGTGCGTAGTCGCATAGTTACTGGGTGAATTTGTTTAGAAGCTGTTTCAAACTGTAAGTTTTTATTTTATTTTATTTGACTCGTTATCTGTTGCAATCTGGAAGAGACTCGTTCATATAATCTCAGATCTATAGCAAAGATGGCTCCTCCTACTTCAGTAACGCTATCAGAAGATCAATTTAACGAACTTTTAACACGCATTTCGAATGCTAACGTCTCACGTGATATTATTCCTGTAGTAAATATTCAAAGCGGTAACTTTTCAAAGTGTAACTCGCGGTTTAACGGTAGTTCGGACTCCGACGTTAACGCGTTTATCGATGCGATTACGGTATATAAAAACTGCACGAATATTTCCGATGAAAACGCTCTTAAAGGGTTACCTATGTTGCTTGATGGGTTTGCTGCGACGTGGTATCGTGGGGTTAAAGCTACTTTAGAAGACTGGAACTCTACTATTGACCTGTTACGTACTACTTTTGGTCCAATTAAACCTCCTCATCGTGTATATCGCGAATTATTTAGTAATGAGCAAGACTCTAAAACAAAAACCGACGTTTTTATTTGCAAAGCCAGATCGATCTTAGCACAACTGCCTGCCGGTACGTTGACAGAGACGATACAACTTGATATGGTCTATGGACTTTTAAATCGCAAAATTCGAGAGAAAATTCCACGCGATAAAATACAAAATTTTTCGGAACTTCTCACTCATGCCAGATTAATTGAAGATACATCTGAAAGTATTACCGAAAACAAAATTGTTAATGAACAAAAATGTTCTTCGCAGAAAAGAGTTAGGTGCGCGTATTGTAAATATACAGGGCATGTAATTGACGAGTGTCGCAAATTAGCCAACAGTAAAAACTCAGTCAAACCTGTTGTTCCGCCCGCTAAAACAGACTTTGTCGTTAAAAATGAGCCTTCTACAAGCAATAATTTTACAGCATCCAGTATTTCATGTTACGGTTGCGGCACACCTGGTTACATTAAAAGCAATTGTCCAACATGTAAGCCTAAAACAGCTGACGTTCGTGCTGCGGACTTTCTATATAACACTTTTAATGACAATTTACCCATGGTTAGGCCTCTTGTTTCGATTGGTATTTGTGGTTATAATGGTTACGCTTTTATAGACACCGGAGCTAAAGCAAGTGTTGCCGGATCTTCTCTCGCAAAACTATTATTACAAGATAACGTACCTTATACTAAAGACATTATGCTAATGACCTTAGCTGATGGCCTGAAACGACGTGTAAACGTAAATATTTTTGAAGTGGATGTAAAGCTACAAAATAAAACTGTTCGTACGCGTTTTATATCTGTTCCAGATCACGAAAACAGTCGAACTCTACTCGGATGTGATTTTATACAACAAGCGAACGTTATTCTAAATTTACCTAACAATCAGTATTATTTCGGTGAAAATCCTCAACTCACTTTTGTTTTTGACACTGATTTAGATCCCACTTGCTCCGTGAATAATGTAAAATTCGAAAATATTAAACTACGAGAAGATGAAGCAATCACTCTCGAGGAAAATCAAAAAGGTACACTTAATGCTCTTTTACATGAGTATAGTAAAGTCTTTGAACCATGTGATGAGCCTACACCTTATGCAGAACATTCCATAACACTTCTAGATGATTCTCCGATAGCGTCGCCGCCCTATCGAATGTCTGAGTCCAAGAAAGTTCAACTTAGGGAAGAACTTGACAAACTATTAGCAAACGGCTACATTGAAGAGTGTGAGTCACCTTATGCTGCTCCAGTCGTACTTGTTCCAAAAAAGAACAACCAAATACGCCTCACAGTCGATTACAGAGCTTTAAACTCAGTGACACGTGCAGATCGATATCCCATACCACGGATTGATGACCTTTTACATGCCGCCAAGAAGACAGGATGCATGACAACTCTTGACCTTCGTAGTGGATACCATTTGGTTAGCGTCAAAAAAACGGACAGAGATAAAACCGCTTTCGTGACTCCGTTCGGAACATTCCGGTATACTCGTATGCCTTTTGGCCTCAGAAATGCGCCATCCACCTTCCAGCGTCTGATTGACCGCTTCAAATCTGGCCTGCAGGATATTTTCATACTTGCATATTTAGACGACTTAACAGTTATCTCTTCTACTTTCGACGAACACGTTGAAGACTTACGGAAAGTATTCGAAAGACTGATTCTATATAAACTTACATTGAATCGCGAAAAATGCTCATTTGTTTGCGAAACAGTTCACTATTTAGGACACATTATCACACGTAATGGCATCTCGCCGAATAAGGAAAAAGTAACCGCCATCCTTAACATGTCACCTCCCAATAATGTAAAACAACTTCTAAGTTTCTTACAAACTTGTTCATGGTACAGGCGCTTCATAGAGAACTTTGCTGAAATTTCGAGACCTCTAAGCAACCTGACGAAGAAAAATTCCAATTGGACCTGGGGACATAATCAAGAAGAAGCGTTCAATACACTGAAGACACTACTGTGTTCACCTCCCATTCTAAGACAAGCGGATAGCAGACTACCCTACATACTACGCACAGATGCAAGCGGATATGCAATTGGTGCATGTTTACTCCAGGGGGAGAACGAAGACGAAAGGCCAGTAGAGTACGCATCTAGACTATTGACTTCTGCCGAACAAAACTATAGCACAACAGAGCGAGAAGCCCTTGCTGTTGTGTGGGCTGTGAAGAAGTTTCGGGGATACCTAGAAGATGCTACCACCACTGTCATCCAAAGCGACCACCAGCCGCTTAAATGGCTGATGTCACTCAAGTCACCAACCGGACGCCTCGCCAGATGGGCTCTGGAACTAATGCCTTTTAACCTAAAGATTGAGTATATTACCGGCAAGAAGAATGTGGTTGCTGATACGCTTTCGAGACCACCACGTAAAGAAACTACGGAATCAGTAGAAGTAAGCTATGTTGTAGCCGACTTTCCTACACTGAGTGCTGCCGATACCAGACTAGAGCAGGTATCCGACCCTGATGTGGAGAAGATCATTAGATGCCTTGAAGATCCCGCGGAGACTTCCGTCGAATATAAGAAATGGGTAGAAAGAGGATATATCATGTCAAACGGAATTCTGTATCGCTATACTCCAGAAATTGACGAAGAAGAACCACAACTTGTTGTAGCCAGTACCCGAATTCCCCATATTTTGAAGCAATACCATGATGCTGAAACAGCAGGACATTGCGGCATTGAACGTACGTACCAGCGCATCTCAAAAAGATATTACTGGCCTGGTATGCGCAAAACCATAGCCGACTATTTACAAAAATGCATAGAATGCCAGAAGTTTAAACCTTCGAACTTAAAACCTTCAGGTCTACTACAGACACCAGTGCAAAACCAGCGTTTTGAAGTACTCAGCATAGATTTGTTCGGACCATTACCGGAAACCGCGGATGGTTTCTGTTGGGTATTTATAGTCGAAGATGTTGCCAGTCGATGGGTTGAACTTTTTCCACTGAAGTCAGCAACCGCTGCCGCATGTGCCAGGTGCTTAGTCGACGAGGTTATACTTAGGTATGGAGTACCACGACGGGTAATTAGTGATAATGGTGTACAATTTGTTGGATCAGTCATGCAAAATGTCTCAGAATGCTTCGGTTTCAAGCAATCTCTCATCCCTGTGTACCACCCTGCATCAAACCCCGTTGAGCGAAAGAATCGGGATATGAAAACCCAACTCGCTATTTTAACCAATCAGGATCATACTGTTTGGTCCGATAAACTTTCCGCTGTACGTTTCGCGATGAACTCTGCAAAGTGTGAATCTACCGGTTATTCTCCCGCGTATTTAACATTTGGACGCGAGCTACGCACTCCCGATGATGCCAATAGAGACTTTCGCGCTATAGTGCAGAATGAAAACTTTGTGCCGCAAATAACTCCTTACTTGCTCGGAATAAGTGATACGCTGCATGCCGCGCGTGATAAACATGAACTTACTCAGGATCGCCGGAACTTGGTTAAGAACTTAACATATCGCGATGTCGCGTTCAATGTCGGTGACCAGGTACTAGTTGACACTCATGTCCTGAGTAACGCCAGTAAGAGGTTTACTTCAAAATTTGTGCCGCGTCGCGACGGACCTTACCGTATTCTTCGCGTCGTTACTCCCACAACCTACGAGATCGCTTCTGCCAAGGGTCCAGATACACCTGTCGGAAAGTATCATGTTTCTGCTCTGACGCCATTCCGTCCAGATCCAGAGGAAGCTGCGCCTGAGCCCATTCAGCCCATCCGTAGAAGAGGACGACCTAGGAAGAAAAAGACGACCAACCAGACTTTCTTGCCCCACAATCGAGACGATCATGTGGTGCAAAGGGGGAGATTGTAACACCCATCCACTCCTCACCACCCCGTATAGCTCGCCACCCTGTATGTCAGCCACCTGCATCCAGAAAAACAAGTGTAGACGTACCGACAGAGGGGTTAGGGAGGGAACCGGCCAACATGCAAAACAGTTACGATTTAGTTTGTGAGAAGAGAGGTTGCTCTACTAATTTATTTTATTTTACGTAACTCACGTGTAAATTTTTACCCGAAATAAAATTGGTTAAAAATCGAGTTGTTCTTAACTGTGTACCCGCAACCCGAAACCCGGTTACACAATCTAATATTACACCAGCCCATTTGATGTCAGTTGTTAAAGATATGTGAAAGTTCAATATAAACTAATACATTTTTGTCGTATCATCCAAATAATTACCTAACGAATATCTCTTGATTGAATCTGTTTCCAAAACTACTTTCACTAAAACTGCAAACTAATCTACGATCCGGAAATATAATAATTAACTGCTTTTTTAAATAAAAAATACTAAATATATAACATTGGCTACAATCCAGACTTTAGAACTAAAAAACCTACGTTATTAATTTATCTTTTATATTTCATATAAAAATGTTGTCTGTTTATATTGAACATGTATATATGCAAGAAATGGATATTCTGTTATTTAAAAAAAGCGTTAATAATTTTGTAAAATATAGAAAACGAAATTCATTTGCGACAATTTATTTATTTGCTTGTTGGAAACCATTCCAAACGTATAAAGCATATTGAAAAATGTTATTTTATGGCAATAACTTCAAACAAATATAAAGAAATTTCTATTTGATGTTTTTTTTATTAATTACGTGTTTGTACAGAATTTTTAGATTAAAAGTAATTTTTGTTGCTTTTAATAGTTAGTATCAAGAAAGTGTGAAGTGATAAATTGCTTTTTTTATGTTTTTAGTCTTATTTATATACAATCATAAAACAGTGTTTCTATTGCTATTAAAATAAGACATTTTTTACATCTCTAATTGTTTGCTTACAAAGTGATTATACGTTTCTAAAGATGTCTTGTACTTTTTACTGCAATTTAATTTTTACAATTAGAATGAATCAGAATGGGAATAAATAAGATTATTTATTTAAGGATGCATTGTCTTGATTATACAAATGGATAGCGATATCAAACACAGCTGCTCGTTCATTAGTTATATTAAGCTAGGAAAGTTCAAACTAGGACTCCTTTGCTACATAACACTTTGCTACGCTCTTAAATAAAAAAACTATTTAGTTTATCATCATTTAATTTCTTTCATTTTTCCGGCACTTACCCATCTAATTCCTCTAATTAACTATTTTTCATTATATCTACTATTTCGTGAATCCCTATGTCTATAGGTATTATTTTCCTTTATTCCCAATGTAGCTGATGTAATAATAAAAAAAATGTAATAATAAAAAGTCAAACCACATTATGAAAATCGCAACTATTTTTGGTTTTGGACCATCATCAGGCTAATAGTGAAAGAAACCACACAGTTATACTACGTTTCATAGGAATTTAGATTTATTGTCTCTTTAATAGTTTTAATTTTTCCTGTAGGTATGTTTATCTTTATAATTATTATTGTATTGAAACATTGAAATTTGCATGATTGGGTACCTACGCTTGATCTTGTTTGTATTTATTATCTTCATGTCATTTGCTCTGTAAGTTTTGTTATATTTAAAAATATTTAGTTCCAGCACATATGGCGTAACGCAACTGCAGCGAGACTCTTTTAAAATTGTTAAGTTTTATTAACAACCAGCAAATTACAATTTTAATTAGTACCTACTTAGAATTAGTAATAAAAGCTTGGAATATGATTAACAATATGTTCATTCACAACTTTTAAATTAGTATTTTCACTTAAAGTTACTTACAATTAGTAAGTGTCCAAACTTTTACCACATATTATACCTAATTGTGAAATGTCAAAATTCTTAAATAACCTAACTTTGGTTTAAATATAAATATCGTGGGTGTTTTGCAAAAAACGACGAACTACTCGGATAAAATGCATTTAGAAGATTTACTCTTTAAAAAATTGAACAGTTAACATTTATTTGCAAAAAGCAAAAAATACCTATGCCTTTTTCGTTGTTTGTTTTTTTGTTTATGATTGGTAAGGAATAAATTAAAATTGTTTTATATGTGAATGTACCTAAATGAGGTGTTTGAACTAATTGGAATTGAAAAGAAAAATTGCAAACAGATCACAATATTTCTGACAGACGAATAATAAATCAAAGCGCTTTATCAAACTAAATATTATCCAAATTGGCCTGGGAGTGTCTAGAAAAACTAAAATAATTGGGTTACTCTTATTCGGCTACCGTTGAAATGGGGGAATATATAGATAAACTAGCTAGGAGAGCAGTGAAGATGCCATTGTGAACTATTCTGTAGCCTTACAATAATTTTCTCAATAAACTCAACAGTAGTAAAAATAATGAAAAAATCAAATATTTAAAGAATCTACCTGGGACAAGTAAATATTATCTAGGGATAATACAGGGATCTACTGTTCAATGACGACCTACTTAAATTAGTAAGGATGATTTTTTGTGAAAGTCCATCTTATTAAGAACAGTAGAAAACTAAACGGTTGAATAAAACTTCCACTATTTATTCAATATACATTCAATGACAGCCGTTTCGCTAGAATTAGCATTGTCATCATGTTCTTAATGGGGAGGAGAAGTTGAAATGCACATATTGGAAGCTTAAGAATAAAACTTCAAAACTATTTCTTACAAAATGCATCGCTTTAGAAAATGCAAGAACTCTACACTTTGAAGTATATCAAATAAAAAAAAAGTGATCTCCTTAGCTAAAGGTGGAGTGATGCATTTAAAAATGATAAATTAACTCCAATGTTAAAATGTCATATACCTACAAACTATTTTGTTATTTTGACATCGATAAAAAAGGTGCATCCTTTTTTATCGCTTTTTTTTATCCCATGTTCCTCAATCTAGTAGGTGTGTATCAATTTTGCATTATTGTTGACAGGTATTTAATTGTCAAATTTAACAATATAAAACAATACTACCTTTTCTTTGCAAAAAACATAAAGTATAAACCGATTTGGAGAGGTTTCACATGAACAAATTACAAAAAATATTGAACAGTCAATACCGAAGTCAACAAAAAATACGAAGTCATCAATATGGAAACAATTCATGGAGTTTTGTCAAAGCCGAAATTATAAGTTGGAAGAGAATACTACAATACAAGATCTAGCAAAAATATTAAAAGATTGGGCTTTCAATATGGAAAAAAAAAATGGAGAAGATTACAAAGAATTTGCGGTCAAAACAATATGGAACACGACTGCTAAAATGTTACAACAGAAATATTTTAACGAATATGGTTTGAAATTTGATCCTTTTACAGACATAACCTTTAAAGAAGCTCGGGATGCTAGAAATGCCAAAAGAAAACAACTTCAATTGATTCCAACAAAAAGAAAGACGTGTTCTTCAGCAATAGACAAAGAAAATATAATAAAAATGGCAACACTATGGAATATAAATGAACCTGAAGGGCTGCAAAAAAGATTCTTTCATATAGCTTCTTACGAATTGGCTTGGAGAGGAGGAGAGCCTGTTAATTGCAAAATTTATTATTTTAAAGTAGAAAAGAACCAAAATGGTCTTCCTACGGGTAGGATTGAATATAACACCATATTTTCGAAAACGGCACAAGGCGGCTCAAAAAAGTTAACAGACAGCAAATGGTTGACTAGAAATGAAAGTGACGAAAGTATTTGCCCTGTAAAACTATTCCATTTGCTAGTAGAAAAAAGAAATGAACATATTACTTCTGACCGATTATTTTTAACTCCAAATCCTTTTTGGAAAAATAAAAATTCTAAAGGTTGGTACAAAAATGTTCCTTTAGGTATTAATACCATATCTGTTTGGACAAAAAATTCTGCTGCAAAAATTGGATTGGACATAATCAATAATAAAGTTACTAACCATTCAAATCGTGCCAGCGCAGTTTCCCAATTAGCCAAAGCAGGAGTTAGCGATCAACAGCTTATTAAGATAACAGGACACTCGTCATCACAATCGATTAAACCATACCTCCAAATTGACCCCGAACACCATGAACAACTTATAAATAATTTGAGACCCTCGGAAACAGAATATTCAACATACGTAGAAACACGAGAAGAAAACATTAAAATCAGTACTCCCCAACCAATATTTAATAATTGTATTTTTAACAACTGTTCTTTTAACTAGTTTAATTGTTTTAGAATGAATAAATTTTATTGTTTCTTTATATAATTAGTCGTTAATTTATCTTAGCAAAATACACGCGATCTTTTTTTAATGGATAAATTTTTCTCTTCATCTCAAGATTTTTCCATCAGTAATATTACTCAAAAAACTGAAATTAGATAAAATCGCTCGACCTTCGGTCTCGCGATTTTATCATTTCAGTTTTTTTCGTAATATTACTGATTGGCAAAATCTTGAGATGAATCGAAAAATTTTCCGGTAAAAAAAAAGCTCTTGTGTATTTACTGTTGAAAAAAAAAATAGATTTATAACTAAAACTAATTTTTAAACATAAACTGGAAGTTTTGTTTATTTTTTTTTAATTTTCTTAACAAAAAGATCGCTTCTAAAAATACTAAAATAGGATATTAAATAACGCATTTCGTATGGCTTTCTGTTATGACACGAGTTCAAGTTTAAAAGACGAATCGCGAAGCGATGATGCGTTTTTTTAAGGACTAGTTTCACAACAGCCATTTGAAATAATGTGTTTATTATATTTTTTATATTTTGCCCTTTTACCATTTTTAAAATTAATTTGTTATTTGTATGTAAGTTACGAAAATTTTGATTTTAAAAAGGGTAGTTTATAACATTTTAAATATTTTATATATTATATAAGTATAAAATGATATTCATATTCACAAATATTTTTTTAAGGAACAATACAAAATTAATAAATTGCTATTAGCCACAAATGTCATTGTCAATACTCCTGTCATTAAATACTTCACTCATGTTGCCAACCATTTAAAACAAAAATTAGAGTGCGCAAATGCATTTTATGATGAAGATTTTTAGAAGTGCAGGATATAAAAAACAATTTGATGTTAGCTAGTCTTGCACATGTAGGGTAAGTTTATTAAATTGCTTAGTTTATGTTGCATGAACAACTGAATATTCTTAGTTTAAATTTAATCTTAATCTTGAATTAGTTTTAGGTTAGTTAATTTTGCATGTATCCACCCTAAAACCTATGGATATCTCGACCTATCCTAAGGAGATATGATTGAGATGTAGCGACAGTGATGAAGCCTTGTCTAAGCCAGTAAGAGAATGCAATACATCTAATAGGTCACAGTTGTATAATCCCTGATATATTAAATTACATTACCTTAAACTTAAATTTAAAAATTATGATCAGATTAGTTAGGTATGTGTCATTTAATTTAATTTTTAGTTACTGGTAGTTAACCCAAAAAAATAACCGTGACAATCCCATTCATGTATAATGATTCTCCTTGGTGAATACAAAAATCGTAGTTTGATATCGGCTAAATAGGAAGGAGTAGAAATGCAAGTGAATAAAAATATCGGATAAATTACGTTACCATAACAGTTACTGTTTATTTATAAAGAGTTGCGAGTCACTTTGACAATTGTAAATTTCAAATACAGAAAGAATTAAACAGGTGAGACAGATATAGTAAGGGAGATTAAAAAATAAACTCCAGAAAATACAAAAAAGGTCATTCCTCAATTTGGAGTGAATTTTGTAAACACCGAAACTTCAATTTGGAAACCGAACAGTAGTGGAAAATTTGGCAGAAATATTAATGGACTGGGGCTTTAATCTGAAGAAACAATGGAGAAGATTATAAAGAATACGTGGTAAAATAAATGTGGCATACAATAGCGAAAATGTTGCATTCAAGTGATTGTCTTATCAAATATCACGCGAGCTCAGATCTAGCAGGATATTTTTTACGCTACGCTATCACTATTTTGTCGGAACAGCTCTCATTAAATTGCCAATGAAAGTAAGTATTCGAAAACAACTATAAAAAATATCCGGCTAAATGTGAACTCTAGTGATATTACACCCAATTATATGCCCCTCTAAGATCTAAATGAATGCTGTAATATAAAAAAATAATGTCTATAAATGCACCATTTTTTTTTTTGTTTACAAAAATATAAGAAAATATTATTAACAGTCGATTTCAGAGAAAGGAATATGTTTATTAATGAATTTAAGTTAAAACTTAAGATTTTAACCAATTAAAAAAAACTATAATGTAAAAAATTAATAATTATTATTAATTTACCTGACATTAATTATTCCATTCCATATATTGAAATTTAAGAAAAAAAATGTATTAAACTTATATTTTAAATTAAAAATAATAGAAAAAAAACATGTAAAATTTTCTATTGAAATCAATGTTTTGATAAAGAACTACGTATACCTAATACAAAAATATACTATTTATTTATTTTTATTTTTAATTTTATAAAAATTAATGCCTTCTTATCATAGTTGCTATTATGATAAATAGATTTTTAAATTTAAATTTTTATGGAATGGGAACTGATAACGTCTCACCCTCTATAATCACTTTCGACATTAATACTCCTTATTTTTAAACGTGAATCGCCCGACAATCCATTACATACAGTGAAATCAGCACCACACTTTCATTACCTACCACCGATTAATTTTCAAAAAAAAAAAATTAAAAGTAAAAACTTACTGAGACTGATTTCATAATGATTTAATATACGATGATATTCTAAGACTGATGATATGATTGTTCGTAGTTCGACTCTTATACGTTTTCTCGGGCGTGACTGATACAACAGAATCAGTGAAAGGCTTTCTAACTCAAAAGTTCCGGTCACTTTTGCTGAAATGTTTTTAGTAGAACAGATTATTACATTGTTTCCTATATTAGATACACAATTGATCGCAGATTAAACGAGCCGATCGTTTTAGATAAACATCTAATGAAGCGAATCACTAGATAGATCCTCAAAAAAAAATTGTAATAATATTTGGCAGCTCTAATGGTAAACCCTTTTTTAAAATGTTTAAAACGTAAAAAAACTTGCTTAAACATTTAAATATCCATTGTAATATATAGAATGTAACAGGTCGGCTGAAAAGTCCCCGGTCTACCATAGTAAAACACAATATTTTGACAAAATTCATTTTTTTTATTGAACATAGTTGCTTTCAAGGGCGATACAGCGATTATAGCGACCTTCCAACTTTTCGATACCATTTTTGTAATACTCCTTCGGTTTGTCCTCAAAATAGCCTTCAGTTTCGGCGATTACCTCAGTATCAGAGCCAAATTTTTTTCCCGCGAGCATTCTCTTCAGGTCAGAGAAAAGGAAAACGTCGCTGGGGGCTAGATCTGGAGAATACGGTGGGTGAGAAAGCAATTCGAAGCCCAATTTATGCAATTTTGCCATCGTTTTCGATGATTTGTGACACGGTGCATTGTCTTGATGAAACAACACTTTTTTCTTCTTCATATGGGGCCGTTTTTTCGCGATTTCGGTCTTCAATCGCTCCAATAATGCATAGTAATAGCCGCTGTTGATTGTTTTTCCCTTTTCCAAATAGTCGATGAACAATATACCGTGTGTATCCCAAAAAACTGAGGCTATAACTTTGCCAGCTGACTGTTGAGTCTTTCCACGCTTTGGTGGCGGTTCACCGGCCGCAGTCCACTCAGCTGACTGTCGATTGGACTCAGGCGTGTAGTGATGGAGCCAAGATTCATCCATAGTCACATATCGACGCAAAAAATTAAGTTTATTACGACTTAACAGCTGCAATCACTGCTCAGAATCATCAATTCGTTGCTGTTTTTAGTCGATTGTGAGCACGCGCGGCACCCATTTTGCACAGAGCTTCCGCATACCCAAATATTCGTGAACGATATGTCCAACATGTTCCTTAGATATCTTTAGAGTGTCAGCTATCTCGATCATATTCACTTTACGGTCACTCAAAATCATTTTGTGGATTTTTGATATTTTCGTCGGTAACCACCTCTTTTGGGCGTCCACTGCGTTCACCGTCTTCGGTGCTCATTTCACCACGCTTGAATTTTGCGTACCAGTCAATGATTGTTGATTTTCCTGGCGCAGAGTCCGGAAACTCATTATCAAGCCAAGCTTTTGCTTCAACTGTATTTTTTCCTTTCAAATAACAATATTTAATAAGCACACGAAATTCTTTTTTTTCCATCTTTTTGAAAATAACAAATTTGCTTCACTAAAAATGCAATATCTCACAAACTAATAGTCCGACAGCTGTCAAATTTTTACACGAATCTTTTAAAGGTTAATACTATCTAAAAATGAAATGGATTTAATTCTAGTGTCGTCATCTATAGGTCAGACCGGGGACTTTTCAGCCGACCTGTTAAGTATAGAATTTTAAAACGGAAGGACAGTAACGGGGTACTGGTAACAATCAAATTGTATTATAATAACGATGGGAGACCCCTAAAGGAATGAAGAGGAAGCAATAAAAGTTCTAAGGTTGCTTCTAACGTTATTGCCTTTATTTTAAGTTCAAGCTGTCGTTTGTGTTTACAAACTTCATCAGGAAAAACTACAAAAATATGAGAAACATTCTATTACAATAAAATTTGAGTACTAAAAAACCTTCCAATATTAAAAAATTTACTCTTAGAAAATAAATACCCTTTAAGACTGATTAATAAGTTGTTATTTTGTAACAATGGTAATATACCTGGTCATAATGTAACTTCAGCTAATATAACAGAACCCTTCAGGTATGCTAAATTACAATTTATACGTAATTTATCTCCTTCTCTGACTAAATTATTTACTAATTACAATATAAAAATAGCTAATTATAATTGTAAGAAACTCAACCCTTTCTACTCTAAGTTAAAAGACACAACTCAAACTTTACAGAAATCTAATATAATTTATGGCATCCCCTGTGAATGCGGTTCAATATATATAGGACAAACTAGCCAAAAATTATCAAAAAGACTAGCATTACACAAGAGTTATTACAAAGCACGAGTCTTAGTTTGCATGTTAACAAAGAAGACCATAAGGTGAACTTTGAAAATGCAGTTGTCCTAGATTTTGAAAAAAACTTACATCAAAGAAAATTGTCTTAACAACAAAAAAGATGTAGATGGTTTGAGTTCTATATATACTTTTGTATTATTGATTTTTTATTCTAACTTTATCTGTTAGTGATTTGTGTTACTCTGATCTGCTTTTATTATTGCAAATACCTACCATCGAGAAGAGTAATTCTACCCGGATTTGTATCTTCGTTGTGATTCCACAATACAAATTGCGATGAAGCATTGTGCATATCAAAAGTGTAGAAATAATACAAGAACTTTACATAAAGGACGAAGAAGGAATTCTATTAAGTTTATTCAGTTTCCTAAACCCAGAAAATGTCCGAGCATTATGTGGCAAACCAAAATCTGAATTTGGCCACAATCAACAAAACCACCTATATTTGTAGTGAACATTTCGTTCATAATTGCGTAGATCCAAAACACAAATCACTAACAGATAAAGTTAGAATAAAAAATCAGTAATACAAAAACACGAAGCCAAACAATGCTAAATAATAACAGGACAATATCTAATGATACGTGTATGTGTTGACAGCTGACATTTAGTTTTTCGTCAACTGTAAGAAGTAAAATACTACAAACTAAAAATATGTTAAAAGACCTCCATATCTTTCGGGTACACCACGGGTGATAAAGGGGCCCAAAATACATAAGAAAAACCAAAAATATATTGGAAAAACTGCTTCCTTATGCGACTAACCTTTTTCAGTATTTTTTTGCTCGTTAATTTGGCAACATTTCCCTTTTATAGAACTTATCCATTAGGCATTTTAAAATGTGGGTTTTTAAGAACAATGTATATTTATTTGCATAGATACTACATGAAAATAAAATTATACATTAAATACAACGAAGTAGGCCTGTCCATACCAGATGCTGGAAATACATCTTTCAGTAGCGTAATATAAAAACACTGAAATTAGCAAATATTAAATGTTCCGTTTATATGAAAAAATGTAAGCATGATAGATATTGAGTTCGATTTGATATAATATATAATAGTGAATCAATTTATTAAATAAAATAAAATTGTCATCGTTACTAAAGTACATTAGACATTTAAAAAAATATTGTTTAAATCCGGACGGAAAGATTCAACTAGACAAACTACAAGTTACGGTTTGTACACTAATAGCGTTTTCTTTTGAGACCAGAGCAACGCACTGAGTGCACACTGAGAGCGAGTTGTGTGTTCTATTGAAATGTCATTAGGGAGAGCAATCTGTCCTTAGACAAGGAAAGAGAGTGGACGCGTAACCCGAGTCGTGAAACTGTTACCACTTGCCACATAATCGATGTGGTCAGTGGCGTAACATAATGTTTACAATACATTTTTCCCACATAATAGGTAATAATTGTATGTTTCTTAGATACAAATAATAGGTTGGTATCAAAGGAAGGAAGTGAATAAAATTCAGCAAAGGTACATATAGGTACATTTAATAGGTATGATAAAACAAAAAAATCATATTTATATTATAAAATACTAACTATATTATATTAATCAAGAAGTATATAAATAAGAAATAAAATTTACTAGTAATTATAAAAAATCTTTATTTGTTATGAAAATATTAACATAATTAATCTATAACTACCTTAATATTAAATAAATACTTAAATTAAAACTGTTTATTTGCTGATATTAATAGTGATGTTTGACTATAGAACATTTTTGTTCACCATTTAAACCATTAGACAAAAAATAGCCAAGTGGAAGCTTCCATGTGTCATTAATTGCAACTATCATTAAAACAACAGCTTCTTTGGCTAATACATTTGAATCATCATCCAAATCAACCACCAAATTGACTAACCATGGAAACTTTTACCATTCCATACCAAGTGCTGCCGAATTGACATCTCATCAATGATAAGAGAACAAAGTAATGGTTTATTTGAATTTTCTATAAGTTTACTCAGAGTATTGAATGATTCAGTTGTGAAACCAAGAGCTGCATAGTTTGCAGCCATTTCCCAATAGTGCTTCTATGGGGCAAACACGTTTCAAATACTGTCCTGATATACTTGTAAGCTTTATAGGAGAGAAAACATTTAAAGTCAATGCAAATTTTCGTAATTCAGGTGGGTATTTTGTATTTTTAGACATTGCATTCTTTGTAACAATTGCTTATTTACACTACTCACATTTTCTAATAAAATGGCTTTTTCATTATCAATCAAATTCTTATTTTTCAAACTGGTTATTAATTGTTTAAGGGAAACAACTTTTCTTTTTAGCCTGTTTATAAATTGTTTCAATACCCTAATTTTTCTAGTCTTCTCTTGACTTCTAATAGTTTCTTGAAGTAACTTCCATTTCAGTATTTTTAACCAGGACAGTCAGCTGTTGGGTTTAATGACTGTGTTGAGGAAGTAGAACGACCAGGTTCTGTACTCTGAATATATTCGAATGTGCTCTCTATTTGGCCTAAAAAAAACAATATTCTTATATAAATATTTTCAATTCACAAAAAATTTAAATTATGTTTTACTTAGAACTGCCAAGGTGTTTTATTGTTAATAGTTATGTAGGTACATACCTTCCTGGGTTGCAGGTATGTGGGCAACTGATGAAAAATTATTGGAACAGCTTCATGGAGCAAATGTAGTCTTGAATTTACATCAGTTTTATATAACTAACATTCCTCAGTGTTTTGACCAAAGCCTATCATTTTTAGTTGGTTCCCAAATCCTTAATTTTGGTGTTACCTATCCATAATTTGCGTTTTTCTACATGTGTAGGAAGGCTATAACAAAACATAAAAAGTTCATAAAATACTTGTTTTTCTAGTGAAAATTCTCCTATTTTACAGTGAATAATTCTTTTGTCGTTTTCAGTTAGTCCTTTTTGCATTAATCTCTTATTGAAATGAATAGCTACCTACGCCATTGGTATAATGGCTGTTTTGAAGCAAGAAAATATATTATTTATGCAGATTTAGAATGAATATTATTAAACCGCGTTATCCTAACACTATAATTAGATGAATTAAAGACTGAATAATTACATACTTAAATATAATTACTCAGAGATAACTCTTTTATCTTTTAAAATAGAAAAATCTACAAAGGTCATTGTATATACAATCAGAACAATAAACAACTAAAAGGTTGAATTAAGTTCCACTTCCAATCTGACGATGCTATTCCGATAGCGAAACGGCTGTCATTGCATTTAAAGTATTTATAGAATAAATAGTGGAAGTTATTTCAACCTTTTAGTTGTTTATTGTTCTGAATAAGATGAACTTTCACACAGTAAGGGTTAGTACCATAAATTTCATAAAAGTATATACAATCGTTTGTTTACCTGTAAAATGAAATTCCTATCTCCTTTTCTCGCTGCGACTTCGGCATCCGAAAGCACAACAATTCACCATTATTCAGTTCAAAAATAATTCACAATCTCAATAATTTTCACTTAACAATTCACAAATAAAGCACACGCTGTATTCGCTTTGTTTGCCACAGAAATAATGGCGGCTGCTAAAAATGTGTCACAGAACGCAAGCTCAAAATAAAGCGAAGTGCGGTATCCATATGCTTTCCTAATCTAAGAATCTGTCATACATGTTCTTTTGAATAGACTGCTCGCTCTCGATGTGACCTAAGGGCACCAAAAACTGCTCTGACTATTCGACTCAGGGCAATACCATGGTACAACAAATTTACAGGACAGGACAATACGAATAGGTTAGGTTCAAGCGTTTAACGGTCAAGTTCAAGTTGAAATTGGTAACGTAACCATAACGTAACTATGGAGGAGGTAAATAAGTGCAGAATATATAAAACGTTTCTTTATTTTATTTTATTTTAGCTCGCCTGTAATCACATATTCATCAAAACAGCTCTATACTTTAAGTTCTTCTTCTACGTATAATCGCCTTCACTTTCTACTAATCTCAAAAGAAAACGCTATAAGTTAATAAAAAATTAAAGTATTAATAATTTGCTTAAAATTCGTTGAGATTGATTTTTAACTGCTTAAGAGCTTAACCGTTAAAGTGATTTATTGCTGCACATTAGCGTATTACCTACTTATTGATTTTGTAAAATAATAATTATCATAAAGGAAATTTTATTAGCGTACGTATTTTTAATTAATCAAATGTCCAATAGAATATACCAACAATATTGTAAATAACATATTTATATAGTGTGGAAAAGCTAAATGAAATTAATTCATTATTTCGATTACTGTACATATTTACACAAAATTTAAATTATACATGCACATTCTTTTAGAGGTAATGCCATCCGGAGTTACTTCTAAAAACTGAAAATGTTTATCAATAAATAAACCACATCTTATAATTTTCACATTTCACAATGTTTCGAAGCTCAGATAAAGCTTTAGATTTGTTCAAAAAAGTCATTTTATCAATCACCAAAGTAAAATTTCACCTAAAAACAAAAATATTCAACCATCATTTTGGTTTTTATTCTTATCTCTAAATACAATATTTATTTTTACGGTAAATAATTGACTTAAATGATCTGTTTTTTTGGAAAAAACTTTTTCTTACACCTTTTTGTCGGTAGCCTTAATTGGGATTTACTTTCCTTTTCGGTGAACAGCTTTGGGACATTTCAGATATTACCTGAATCGCAAAATATATTAAGCACATTTTCATCTGTTACTTGTAGTAATACTCTCTGTAACATGATATGTCAACTAAAAACGTAGTATTTTTAAATTAATTATATGGCTAACACTAACACCATCTATTGTATAGAGTTCTTAACATGTTAATTATTATAAACGATTCCTGTCAGTAATTCCAACTTTATACACGATCTTTAATGTGGCTTAGTCCAATACCTTAAACCACGATTCATTCTTTTATTGTCATTGGTGTTATACACAGGTATGTTTTTTGATTTTTATTTTTGGTAAAAGATTTTAAATATAATTTCTATAAATCTTGACAGTACCTACTATATAATCAGATGAGAATTTTCATATTAATAATTATTTTAAGTATATTTTGAGGGTAATTTAAAAGTAATAATTGTAAATTTTTTTTATAAAAAAAATACAAAATGGCGAGTTGAGTACTTTTTTTGGAATTCTAATTGTTATATTAATTTATCTTTTGTTACTACTGTATTTTCTGTCATATATCCTAATGATAAATGTAAATTTCCGAATACGCTGTTTTGTACTTTTTGTACGGAAAAAAAAGTAAACGAACACGTGGCTGATGCTGACAATTTTTCACAGCATTGGAATATACAATACCAAAGACGTTACAAAAGTTAAAAGACGTTACAAATTTCAAGTTAAAAGAAGTTACAAATTTCGAGTCAAAAGACGTGACAAATTTCAATTTAAACTGATTGGTTCTACATTGGTGGACGGTTCATCAGACCAACCCTTCACTGGACCAGCCCTCTCCTGGATCAACCAATGGATCATATTTAAAAAAAAGATAAGTCGACCAACGTAAATGCATTCATAATATTATACAGCTGTCTCGTTTTTCTTTATTTATTAAACGTAATATAAAAATCATGTTAGTATCGTCAACTGTATTAGAATAAGTTTTTGTAAAGAACTGTTTGCGGATTATTTTTTTGTAACGTATTCTCAATTTCATTCATTTAAGCACCAAGGAAATCTATTTATCTTTTGGTACATTTTCATATCATTTTATTATCTTCATAGACTGTTTTTTCTGACATCTTTCTGTCATCTTATGATACTTATTTAAATAACAGCTTAAAACAACTTTCTTCAGTAGTATCATAAAAAATAAAAATATTTCAGTGGCGCCCTTATAATTTCTTAAAGAAACAAATATTGTACTATAGTCAGAGCTAATGAACTTACTCACCCCTAGCCGAGGTATTTAACTATCATAATTTTTGCTGTGATAAACATTTATAAATTTTGTTAATTATTGAAGTATCTTTTACAACTAATTAAAGACGAAATTAAGATTAATGGTTGTTTTATTGTAAATTACATTTTTTTCTTTTGGTATATTGTTATTTTTTCAAAAAAGTTAACTAAATATTTTTATAAATTCACTATCAACAGGTAAATCATATTACAAATTGTCGCCCAACGACCAACTAATATTACATCTCTTAAGAGATGGTTAGTTAGTTGAGCTCTGTGTATTCTGTGGTAAAATCAAAATTACACCGTGATATTAGGGATGGCTTCTGTTACCCCGAAGGCGAACATTCCTCCAATTTCTCCATTACTGTAATACATTTTGAAGTATATACATAGATGCCTAACAACATTTATTTAGAAATGTATTTGTATTGTTAGTGTTTTAAATAATTTAAACAATGGCCTACATTTTGTAGGCACTGTCCCGTTAAAAGAATACTTTCTTGTTAAGTATTCATTTGGGTATCTGTTTAATACGTAGATATGTTCACGAACCCGTTAAATAAAGGGATAAATGCGAAAGAGAATCGTTAAAACATAGATTTGATGAAATGATTAATGGCTACCACTGTATATACCCAAAGTGTAAAATGTATTACGGTCCAATAACATTTCCATACAAGTAGCAGGGATCCTTTTCAAAGTTCAAGGACGAATTTCATTGATTTTGTACGAGGGGAGGTTCTTGGGCCATAAACTCTAGCTCATATTTTACAAAATTTAATATTTTAGTTGCTATTATATTGACGTACAAATTTTTTAAAAATATTTTTAATTTTTTAATGAAAATTACACTTTAAATATTATTTATTATTTAATTTATTCAAATTAACGAATAACTAATTTAAATCATACAAATAATCACCAAACTTAAACAAAACTTTATTAATTGGAAAAATTGACTTTCGAAAAATTAATTTCATCGTCAATCTGACTTCTGGAAGTGTTACTAAATGGTTGTTAGTTTAGTGTTCTTAATACAATGGACATAAATCAAGGTTGGTACAATAAATTTCGTCAAATTATACAATATTTTAAGCTTTAATAAGGAAGTTGTTTGATCTTTTGGGAAAATTTGGAAATAAAAAGATTTAAAAAAAATAAAAATGATAGAAAAGTCCCATTTTAATTTTTTAATATTTATTTATTTTTGATGTTTTCTCTCTTAAAATATTATTAGGTTCGTTTAGATAGTCAAACTTGGTAAAGTGTGATTTAAGAAAAATGGCTGACTGCAGATAAACTACCGTCTTTTATCCCATTATGTAGGAAAGAGCTTGTCAATAAACATGGAAAGTATTAAGGGACGGATTTTAGATATTTATATATTAAATTCTCTCAGTAGATTTGTATTCTTTCAAACCCATGTCTAAAAGCAGCTTTGCAATATGATTACAGAATACCAGTACTTCATTTTCATCAAAAAATTGTAATAGCTCACTTTATCACGTTGTGTATGTTATAATTGTTACTGTTGGTGCGAATAATTTTTTTTCTTTTAATCTTAAGGCTAACAGTTCTGATCCTTGTTTTGACCCCTCCCATTTACTGGTTGACTGACTGGATTTTCGTGAATTTGGCAACACCATTGTTTCTGAGGGCGAATCACTTTTGAAACGTAAATAGGCCGAGGGGAATTTTCACTGTGTAAAACAGGACATTTTGTAGACTGTAAGTCTGGATATCTCCACGTTTGATTGCGATTAAAACCTTTGGCATCTACTACGCAAAAATAACAATCATGGAAATGATTTTTAGGCTCCATCCAGATCATAGGAAAACCAAAGTCTAATCCAGAACGTTCTCCTTTTTTCCACAACCGCAAAGACTAAACACAGGACGTACAAAATTTATGAGGAACCCATGATTTATCTAGTTTGTCCAGTTTAAAACGGAAATATTCAGCATAAGTCTCCTTAACAAAGTCTGTGATATGTCTTTTCTGTTTTTTTGATATATAAATACCGCAAATATAACAAAAGAAATCACTACTATATTTACACTTTCTTCGTGATGAACTCATGTTTAAAAAGAAAAAACTAATATATTAGAATGTACATTCAGCCATTGAAACAAAATATTTACATTTGACAACTTATTGAGATTCACGTGTACTTCAATATTATCAAATAGAGTTCTCAGCTGTTTTGCAGAGAACTAAATCTGAGAGTGGGTGTCACGTGAAGGTTGTATGCGTGAAAAAGTTGTGCAGAAGCCTAATCATGACTGAGAAAATAAATTTTTTTACTAACAGGCCGAAAATGGAATACAAGATACGTAAAAATACTAAAAAAAGAGCACATTCACTACTTTCATGAACATATTCGTGATTTAGGTACTCGAAAATATAAAAATTTGCACAGATATCCAGGGCAATACAATTTTTTTTTTCTAGAGCTGTATAATATGTCTATGGTCTTGGTCTTGACAACAAAAGAACAACAAGGGAATTGAGTATTTTTTTTTAATTTAAAACTTTTTGCTGGTAAGTTTTTATTCCCGTTGTTTTATTAAACACTGTTTACATATTCCATTTTGTTGAAATGCTAATATTATATTTATATAAATTAAACATGAAATAATATTTTCGTAAGCATACTTGCCTTTTACATGTTTAAATTATATATAAAAAAAACAAATTAATTTAAAGCAAATATTTCATTATTTATTTTCTTTTTACAGTTTTTTTACACACATCGGAATAGTCTAGGGACATGTTTAAAAATTAGCATCAGTTTTTCTTGAGTTAATTTAGGAAAAAAACAATACTTGTTTAATATAAATGACTTTTTATTCTTACATACAAATGATTGTTACAAGTTAGTTTTTGGTCGAGGATCATTCCTAGATATTCTACCTTCTTGGAAAATTTTAGTTCAATATTGTTCATGGTTGGAGCGGTTAGAGAGTATCTGCGTCACCTGGTGAACGATATCAAAATTATTTTGCCTGTGGGTTTGGAGCCCGTGGGTTTGGAGCCTATCGGGCGCGTCCCCAGGTGGCGGATAGGGGCCCCCCAGAAAAGTATCTGGTCTGCTTGAGCAGCTAACACTGCAACATGGCAGGCTAGGAACAACACTGGGGTTGTGCGTACTATACGGACGGCGAGTCTTGCATGAGCGGTGTAAAACCCGCAAGATTGTCGGACGAGTCGTACCTAAGGTCGCACCGCGGACCAACCACCCCTTCCCAGCTGTCGTGTCGTGGCTAAGGGATTGCACAGGGGTACACGATGCCAGCGAGGTCCATTGACCGAACCGAAAAACCAGTAACCTTGTCGACCGTGGATTATTATGTCTCGCGGATAGGGTTACGGGGGTCTGGGCTTAACAACCTGGACCAAGAGGAGACAACCTCAATAAAAACCTGAATCTCACGGTGGGACACCAGGCCAAGGGGATGCGTGGCTGAACCGAAGATCAGCAGCGACTGGTAGTCACCTTGGGGCACCGGGCGAAACCCCATTGTATTTAGCCTTCCCCTGGCATGCGGGGCTCTGTCAGGGGCGATCCACTCAGGCAATCCAGATTATTTATAACAGGTCCATCCAGGGAGAAAACTACAGAACTACTCAGCCTAAGTAGAACCCAATTGAGAAAGGCAGTGGGACTGCTTACAGGACACTGCCATCTCCGAAAACACATGAACATAATAGGACTCGCTGAGGACCCATTATGCAGAAAATGTGGTGAGGAAGACGAAACTCCTCTTCACGTAATATGTCACTGTCCGAGCCTTAAGTGGCTTAGACAGAGACACTTTGGCATTCAGTTTCCTGAGCCAGAGGAAATCGTGAAAGCGAATATCAGGGACGTTCTAGAATACATGAAGGAAACGAACCTGGTATGATTACTTCAGGGGGGTACAATGAGCCTAGAGCTCCAGTACGTGCATGAAACGCACCCCAGAAGAATAGAATAGAATAGAATAGAATCTGCGTCACCTGGTGAACGATATCAAAATTATTTTGCCTGAATTGACCTTGGGCCTTCCTTCTGGCATTTATTCTCCATAATGAAGGCAACTTGCATTGAGTTTGGGATAATTTTATCATGCTTGCCTCTAATAGTTATGACCAGGTTATCTGCATATCCTTGAATCGGGCATATCCGCATGTTTATGAACTATTTTTTAAGTTTTATAAAACTTAAATTTCTATATGTAGTACGCTAAGTAATTACTTAGAAAACCAGCTGTGTGTGATCTGCGAATCTATTTAAGGTCTGTAATAATTCAAGGTTTTTATTTATATTTTAACATGTGTCCTTTCTAGATTATCTCTCCACTATATATTAGATGTCAAGAACGTATATGAAATTCAAATTTGTATTCGTCAGTAACAAAGGGTAGAGTCATATTCACCACTACTTGAAAATTACTTATACTAAACATAGGAATTCCCAGACTGATTCAAAGTAAGGTTAAATTTAAGTGTAACTTGAGTGAAACACGTTTACAGAGTTTAGTATCTAGTATACGTTGACATTTGAAACCTATAAACTATTTACTTTTTATACCAGTTTACATTTCTGTGGTACATTTCTAGTATTGCAGTATTACAGCCAAAATTTAAATATAAATACTTTCTTGGGATATCAAAATATGAAAATAAATTATTTCAGTTAATGCAGCAAACACATAACCAAAATAATAAAGTTCATGGTAATATTCTTAGTCTTTTAGCTAATGTAAATAATAAAAACCATAATTTTTAGCGTAGTTTCTGGTTATAGTTTCAGCCTGTCTACTAAAGTTTAAATATCTTGGCCTCTTTAATGAGATGCTAGACAGAAAATAGGTTTTCCTGTTTTTATATGTGCTGTAAAATTAATAATAGTATATTTTTTAATGAGCCTATAATTATGGCTATTATTCACGAGCTGAAGGCGAGTGGCCTAATTCTCGGAGTGAACAGTATCCATTATACGCGAGTAGAATACTATACTTTATCCACGGCTACTAAATATTTTTGTTGAAGTTTTGTTTTAAAAATCTTGATTATATTAGATACATATTTTTAGAGACACTCTTATTTTATTGTAACAAATATTTTATACAATACGTTGTTTTTCATTTATACAGAGTAGTACATTTATACTTTTTGTAAAGAAATAATATGAAAGTGTGGTTAGAAAACAATGTGGCAAAAAACTAGTTTACATTAGAGCCACCAGAGTGCGCATCGCTTCGAAATACCAAAAGGAACATGGAAACATATAGTAAAATTAAAACAAAAAGCACAACAAAAATTTCTCTAATTTAAAATTTTGTTATTTTAGAGCAGCATTGTTTTACAAGAAAGTGCTGTTGACAAAAAAAAATATCAAAATAAAATATGGGATATATTGTTTACTATTAGTATCGAAAATTGTTGTTATCAAGTTATAAAGGTTATTTCTTGTGGTGTTAACAAAATTAAAAAATCTGTCCCTTCCAGAACAAAATAGTATTTCTCGAGTCAATTATCATTGTTATTTGGAAGCTTTTAAAAGCTGTATATTCCTTGCTTAAGGAAAAGACATATTTGAAGATAGTGAGTCTTTTTTGCGTACCTACCATAAACAGCTGAGGGAGCAAGGACTTTTATCAATCCATTTATGTTTAAAATAAATACTTTTGTATTTCCAGTACTTTTATTTTCAAAGTGATCCTCAAAATATTTGTTTTTAATATGTTGTTTTATTAACATTGTTTATAAAACCTGCTAGGCTAGATAGTATTTATTCAATGGACATCGTTAAATTGGTGTTAAAGTATTTTAATTTTCAATTTCAACAGGACTAAAAATAAAAAAAATAATTATGGTTTTTAGAATGACACATGACAACTGATTGAACTGACCCAAATATGTTATCATCACTGACACCGCATCAATCGAATCTCGGGACTGTATGTATTTATTTCTGTTCCATGGTATAATTATGAGTTCTCTGATTACTAAAATTTGACAAATCCCAATTTTTCTTACTAGTTTTGATACATGGCCACATCACAATAATTATGACGTGCAACGGTTTTTGTTTTAATTTTTCCATAGCTTCGCTCATTCTGCAAACCTTCACATGCGTGCCTTAAACATGTACTTTTAACACTTATATCATAAATAACTATTAAAACAAACAGATTTCGAAAACCAAAAGAGACAGCAATTCAATCTGTAAAATAATCGTAAGTATAATATGATTATTGATTTATTTAAAAAATACAGGATTTTATTACTTAAAAATACAAACTGACTGACTTATTTAAGATGGATTAAAAAGCACTTTTTACTGCAAAAAGTAAAATAAAATATCTACACGTCACTACTCCAAAATCTCTTACTGATCTGATTGTGATTCTTGATTTAAATGTACAGGCAAAGCTGAGCTATATATTTATGAATATCTATTTTAAAACCTATAACTTTGTTAGCGGTTTATCAATGTACATTTTCTAAACAAAATGTTAGTGTCAGAGAAGATAATCTAGGTAGTTTAAATATTTTCCAATTCTGTAAGCCGGATAAAAGGTGCATTATAATAGGCATGATGAGTAAGTAAGGATCACTAAAATATTGATTTGTTATAATTATATAAGATACGGAGATTCTAAAGAATTTACTCATTTTTATATTACATGTGTGATTACATTTATTTTAGTAAAAATATAAGCACTAAGTTTAACAATCCGCCATATCAGCTGAAACACCAATCAGAAGAGCGTGACGTCGTACTTTCGTATATATTGTTGACATTGACATTGGAACGTAAACAAATATCTTGTTCGGAGTTTTTATTGATATATTCTTACGTTGTGGAACCGCACACCATCGATACACATTAGGATTCATGACATGATAACTATTATAATCGCACAGAATAAGTAAAAACAAAATACACTTTTTTAACCACCCTCTTTTAACCTGCAAAATGTTTGAAGTTTGACGTTTTAACCACAGAATCCACAGATGACACGGGCCGCAGTGTAGTATAAATGGTATTTACGAATCTATGATGTCATAGATAGACGCCATTACTATTCTAGCGTTTTGGCGTAAAATTTAAAATGCATTTTTAAAAAGTAAATTTATCATTTAAAAACTCTTATTTTGCAAAAATAACATTTATTTTAGATAAAGTATATACGTGAAAACATCGTGGATCAGTTTTTAAAAATCAGTCATCATGCCTATTATACCTACTATTTACTAGTAACCCGATCAGTCATGCAATGTTCAAAAAGAAAATTAAATCATTTTCGATTATCTATAACCACGAAAATAGATGATGAATAGATGGTTGACGTCGTAGAACAAAAAGAAACAGGAAGGGGTCTGTCATATATTAATTATAAGAAAAATTTGCGACGGAAGTCGGCTATCTTGAAGCTCCTTATATGATGCATTGGGTGCGTTCAGAGAACACAACTGATAACTGACGTATGTCTGCTGAACGACTATTTTTTGGAAGGTATTGATAGTATTGATAGTTTTTGGAATATTGAGAAATTAAAATTATGGCTAGAAACAATTTAATTCTTGCATTATTACATGATGGCGATGTAAGATGTAATTGATATGAACCGATATATTATAACCCATGTAATAGAAGATTTACAGGAACCTTTATACGATTATAACGTGAGAAAACGAGGTATTCGAGAAAAAAAAAGAAATTACTATGAAGAAATAAATAATCTTTGTTTACCAATACTAATACCATAGATAACCCACAAAAACATCACAATCTGCACCGCGTTGTGCTCACCGATCGCAATTGAAAACCTTTCAGAAAAATGGCGTCCGCTCACCAAACATGTTGAGCTTCGATCACTGATCAAATTGCGTTCACAGAACATTTACTGAACAGTTGTACAACAGTTGTGTTCTCTGAACGCACCCATTGTTTATGTTTACAGTATGCTGTCAAAGTAATATTTGCATATAAATGTTAAAAATTCGCGCATAGTCGTATCATTCGGTTTTTATAAACAAAAAATGATTTACAACCTTCAAGCATATATACTAACGTAGAGACAGCAAGCAATAGTGATTGTTTTGTATCAGAGAGGAAACTGTCAGACGCTACAGCCAGTGTGTTTGAAATTAATACCTTTATAATACATTTTGAAACGTAACAAAATATTTTTTAGACTTGAATTTAAGTAGTAATAGTAATTAATTAGTTGAATTTATGGTATAAATTTCTAGATTTTCAGTATTCTTAATATTATGGCGGTATATTTGCTTTATGCATTTTCCTATTTTTAAACAAGTATAAGAGACGCTAATGCATATTTACTTGTAAAACGACCTTGATGATTTATTTTCATATTTATGTTTACAAATCATACAAACTCTCACCATATAATATATACTCAAATTAATTTTAAAAATGGATTTAAAAGTAATATCCAAACACTATTAAATTGTAAAAATAACTCCTAAATGCAAAACAAATTGACAATAATGACATATGTGACAATTCGACTTGACACGCAAATTCAAAACGGACCAATGAGACTACTGGACACTATATGACATTTATTTTCCCCCCCTGATACAAAACAAAGTTCATTTGGACGCTGTCTCTACGTTAGTATATTATGCTTGATGTTTACAACACTAAATATATTCACATACTGGATTGGTTGGAATTTAATTAAAATAAAAACCCTAATATAAATATTCTATTTTTTACGGTACCTACGTCATTGAAAACGGAAATTAAAATTGACAATTGGCCGCCATATGCAAGCTCCTTTCTGGACTAAAGGTCATTTTGCATATACTCCTTCCTGTTTCTTTTTGTTCCAAGGTTGAAATACGAATATTTTCTTTGATAAATCAATTTTACAATATTTTGGAAAAAACATTAATGTTACCAATATATTGAAATAGTGGTCAATAACTAATGAAAATGTACGGAGATTGATAACAGTTGACGACGAGGAAAATGGATTCTGGGGCGTTAGCGAAGTAATTAGAACAGCAGAACAAAAATCTAGAAATGCTCGCACTGAAGGTGAATGATAAGGTACCAGAATCAAAATCTGAAAACACTGAGTTCGTCATCGATTTACTTGCCAGAAACATCGTAGAGTTTGTACCAGATCGGGAAAACCATACCACATTCTTTTCTTGGTATAAAAGATATGTTTGTTCTCGATGGAAAAAAGTTGGATGACGCAGTCGGAGTTCGACTTTAACTACGAAATCTCAATACTTCAGCACATGAAATGTACACTTATTTCATTTTGCCAAAACATCCCAGAAATATTCAGTTTGAGGAAACAATAAAACAGTCATCTATATTCAGTAGTCCTTACAAATGTTTACAGTTGAACAAGGGCGAATCCGACGATTTTTTAACATATTCTGGTATTGTAAATAAACATTGTGAAGCTTTTCAATTAAAGAAACTAAACGAAAACCAATTCAAATGTCTCATGTTCATAATTGGATTGAAATCCAATTACAACAAGTCTCTTATCAAAGATTGACAAAGCTGAAAAAGACGACATATCCTTAGAGGATTTAGTAGGTGAATGTAATCGAATTTCGAGTCTGAAGGAAGACACAACCCTCATTGAACACATCATAAATGTGGAATCTGTTACAAAATTGGACATAAAAAAGGTTATTGCTCTTGGTTCGCAAATAAATCAGCAGAAAAATCACAAAAAAAACAAAAATGGATTTAGGAAGAATAAAGATCAGAATAAAGCTACTACAAAAAGTATATTCATACACTGAATACATTCTTTCCGAAAATAAATTACCTTGACCATTAATGGTGTACAAACATCACTATAGTTTGAAACTGCGTCAGATATCACAATCATAGATGAAAATACATGGACATCTATTGGTCGACCAGAAATCATTGGAATTAATGAAGTTGCGTTCAATGCCTCCAAACATTTTTTCTCCGATTCTTCATAATGATATAGGAGGATATTGTATTTGAAAATTATTGCAATTTCCACAATCTCTTTATGCTCACATTTAGGACATGTTTTGTTGTAAACATTTTTTTATTAAATATCCACATACATAAAGTTCAGCATTTTGTTTTAAAATATTAAAAAAGGTTCAAAGAAAAACGCAAAGTCGATCCCACAACTTTAATTCAATACTGAAAATTTACTTGCAACTAGTTTCGGTCCACAGGACCATCATCAGGCTAAAAATACAATACAATGTCAGTTTTTTAAAAGGAAGACAATAATAAGAATAATGTGATGGAAAACAAAATTCAAGATAACAATCAAAGCAAATCAAAAAATATAAAATATATTCAATGATAATCAAAATTGTTATTAAATGATGCATCAAATAACAAAGGATGAGCAAAGTACTAAAGATAATACAAGAAAATTATATATTAAGAAAAGTAAGTTACAAAATACTTATCAAAAATCATAAACAATTAACTTGACTAAATAAAGCAATGCAAATTTAAAAAAAATTTTAACTATTAAATATCAAATTCAAAAATTCAGATACTTAAAACTTACCACGAATCATCAGGAGAAAAACCATAAATATTGGAACATCAGCACTTAAGCAGATATTATTGGATAAGTAAGAAAATGAAAAGTTAGGGAAAGAAATTATTATAAGAATATTATTAAAATTTTTAAAAAATTTTTTTAAAATGTCAAGAAACATTTAGGTAAAACAAATAGTAAGGGCACGATATGGTTAGTGGCTTAAAAAATGACATGAAAATGAAGTGGAAAAAAGAGAATGTGTTATCTCAATAAATGAGAACACATGGTATCAAATAGAAACTTATATACGAAGGATGATTTATACGGTAGGGTTTTGAAAAAACCCAGGAAAAAGGTTGAATTAAACAATCCTTAGTTAAAGTGATGACCAAGGAAAAGGGAAAGGCGATTAAGCCCTTCTCGAGATAAGAAATGTTTCCCAACACGTGGAATTTTTTCCGAAAGTTAGAGAAAGTAGAGAAAAATGGCCATGGTAGAAAAAACTTGCACCATAAATACCAAACAGGATGGATGACATCCGATTTATTGAAAAGAGGAAACACATGAAAACTATTAACATAGTTAACACCATACAAATCTTTAAGCTTCCAAACATGCCCTCAGAGAAAGCACAATGAATGTACCACACGCCAAACCGAATGAAAGAATGATATCGGAAACGGAACCGCAGTATGGGTACGAAATAGAAAAATATCCTATGATAGGAAAGAACTAATATTTGATCTGTGGAATAAGAAAATGACAGAACTATAAAGTTATTTAAAACTATGCTGGCAAAATTGCTATTGTGATGGAGGCCATTAAACTAAACAAAAGACAAACATCGTAAGAAGAAAATTAGGTTATGTTCAAAAATTGTAGGTAAACAAACCGTAAATAAACAAATTAAGAAAAGAAATCAGAATGTAATCCAAGAAAAACGTAATGTTCAGAAGGTTTGAGTTGTTCATTAAGACAAATGATGTTGGGGTTAGTGACTGCTGCATGTATTTCAAGACTCTCAAGCAAATTCAATCTGACAGCCTTATCGCATTTATGTAATAAGTCAATAGTGAAACCTTCTCTCGAATGACCCTCTGAAAGGACATGGTTAGCGAAAGAAGAAGGAGAATTGAAATGTCCATACCTTTGATATTTCTTGATAAAACCAATATGTTCAGATAGGCGTACCTCAAGTCTGCGTCCACACTGACCAATATATATTGAATTGCAGTCAGCACATGAAAGTCTATATATACCCGACCTATGCAGATCAGGAACCGAATCTTTATTATGAACTAGAACTGAACCAAGTGAATTATCTGTCTTGAAGGTTACATCAACTCCAAATCGTCTAAAAACATTCTGTAATCTGTAGGAAATATTACCAAAGAAATTAATGGACCCTGAATATCTTATTTCAGTATGGGTAGTTTCATTTAAGCAATAGTTAAAAGATAATCTGAACTTAATAAAATGTTTTAGGTATAATCTATGAATGATATCAAGTGGATAATTGTTATTAATGGCCAACTGTTTTATGATACCAATCTCTTTTTCAAAGGCAGTATGGGACAAAGGCAAAGAAAAACATCTATGAAATAGACTAAAACATTAGTATTATTACGATAATTCGTTTCGTTAAGTATAATAGTCTCTTTATCAGATACAGAACACTGAGTACACATGCATTAGTATTATTTATTTTAATGTCATTTAATGTAAGTAACATTTGTTCCGCATCTCCTTTGCAGTTTTCTGTACCTGCCTACCTTAACCAAAATTAAAGGCGACGGCTTTGGATACTCCCAAAGTATCATGGCGATACCTGAAAATTGATGCTTACCCCCTCCACATAGAGTCGATACTCTGATTTGTAGAAATCGCAGTTGTTGGAATGTTTGGTTGCTATGGAAATGTCAATAAGTATTATAGTCTGACAATTCATGAAATTTCTGACAGTTGTGCGAAAAAATATCGGTAGGTATACTTAAATTATTATATAATGGACAGTAATAGCGACCTTGGCCCTTATTCTCATCCGGTAGATATGAATACTTCTATAGAAAAGTCCGATAGGAAGATTGTGTATTTTCCTATAGGAGTATTCATATCCACTGGATGAGAATAAGGGCCCTGGAAGTACTTACTCCTCCAGAAATAACGGAGTTGAATTTGTTGCCGGAGAAGTCGCCGATAAAATATGAAGGAAATTATTATAGATTTATGGATTATTGCCTAGGCAGTAAAGTAACCACTTTGCCAATCGAAGAAAAACAAAAATATTAATAAATATATTAAAAGAACATTAACAAGCTATATTTTTTACATTTTTGTGGGGAGTTTTGTGCAATTTATTACGGTTGTTAATTATTTCCTTCCAATTGTATTTTAATATGGTCAAACTTTCGATGATATTAAGGATTACTCTAAACAATAAAATATAAACATCAGGTAAACTTTTTTCTAGAATTTATAGTACCTAATATTTTTGTATCACAGTTATTAAAAATTACATGAATACCTATAGAAAAATTTTTGGAAGTCATAACATTGTTAGAGAGTAAGTATTGTAAATTTATAATGAAAAGTATCCAAAAAGAAAAATAAACAACTCTTCGTTTTAACGCAACTTCCAAGTTTAATTAAAAAATTAGGTTTTAAATTACAATTACAGCGTTTTCGCTATAACGAGCATCGTCAGATTGATATATTTAACCTCTTCATAGTGACTGTGTAACTATCTGGTGCGCAGTGTTAGGTAAAGGATTATTGGGCCCTTACTTCGTGGAAGACGAGCATAGAAGACCCGTTACATTAAATCAAGTGCGATAAAGAGAACAAATTTTGACACAGTTTATAGATCTAAGACAATTCTGCCAGAGACATACACTTAAATACAGAAGGTTCCAATAGGATGGGGCTACTTGTTGTACCACGACATCATCCTTAGATCTGATTCGAGAAAATTTTCCCGTAACACGAATTTTCCTCATGCTTCTCATTCACCTGATCTAACTACTCTTGATGTTTACGTATAGGGTATGTTGAAACAAGCCATTTTTACAAAGAACTTACCAGCAACTATTGATGAGCAGCAGCCTATTTTACAGGAGTGGTATTTGAGATTATTTTTGGAACCATTTTGTACAAAAACTACTTTAAAAAACTTCTATTTCCTAATTTACATAAATAAATATTTACAAACTATTAAACTTTTTTAAATTCTTGACAGTTCTATGATTTTATCAATACTAATCAAACTACAAGTGGTTTAATATCAACCAGAATGATCTGCTTGGACGAAATCACAAAATTGTGAAAAGTATTTTGATAGGTGAGAAAAATAATCAAAGTAAATGTAACATACCTTATTTTTGCTTAAAACTTTTAACGGAAGTGGCTGCCATTAATTTAGAATACACCTGTATTCTAAATGAGCTATTACCTACCTCCTGTCTAACACGTAATGATTAGTTTAAAATGTAGGGAGAAAAAAAAACATACATTTGTGTTAAAATTAACTATATTATTAAACATTAGTAGATATAAAATATTAGTATAAATGTAATGTAAAAATATAGATGTATAGCTATTTTTTGTGTTAGAATTAACTATATTATTAAACATTAGTGGATATAAAGTATTAGTATTAATATAAATGGAATGTAAAAATATAGAAATATAGCTATTTCTTTTTAAAATTCTAATTAAAAATTGTATTAAAAATGTTTCACACTTATTGTTAATTCAATTAAACTGTAGCACCGTGTGAAAAAAAATATTTTAAAATAAAGAACACAATTATAAAAATTAATATACAGCTGTATATACGTGACACAATATAATTTAAATTTCTTTCTCAAATTGTTTGCTATCTTTATTGTTTGTATCTAGACTTGTAGGGGTGTTCTGTCGTCTCTCCAGCACTTTTTTAATAACATCAGTTAAGTTATCCATTTTAGCTTTATAACTTTTTGATTTATGTGGATGCCTCTGCTTACGCCGGGAAACATAGCTATTGTCATTCTTTGAAGATGTTTCCACTTTCGGTACTTCATTTCTGAAACTACTGATGTTGTAAGACTTCAACGCACTATCCTTATAAGGGTTTAGATTACCAAGTAAATTAGAAATTTCTTCGACATCCTTATCTACGTCAACAGACACTTTTCTGTTTGCACTACGCCGTTTGGTGGTAACTTTAAACGGCTTACCAACAATTATTCGAAACTGGGAATTATTTTCTTTGACAATCATTTCTTTGGCTACAGTTTTTCGCTCTTTTTCGGTTAAAAATGGGTGACTATATTTAAGACGGTCACTCACGTGTTTTTTGAAACTGCTAATGTCACTTTTTTGACAAGATCTCATTCTGTTGAACTTCGACAATGGAATAAAGAACGAGGGCTAACGTCTTGCAAATTGAGGTACTCACAAGTATTTTAAGAAACGATTAGTTATGAAAAGAATTCAAGTCCAGCCAATAATTGTTTTATAATGTCTTATTTTCCGAGAATATTTGACAATGACAGATAAATTTGTTTGGTAAGAAATAAATAGGAAATAGACAATTAGCAAGGGTCATCGGATTAACGACAGAAATATTATGGTATTATTTTTGTTGTAAATAAATTATATTAAGCTGACAGTACAGTAGTTGAAATTTATTTATTGGGGGTTTTTAGATGTTAGATTTAGGATTATAAATACTAAAATATATAGAAAATAGTAAATATATGTACGGATGACATTAATAAGAAATTTTAAAAAAATTATACAAAACAATAATAATAAAAAATTGTAAACTTTCTTAAAATATATCTGAGAATTGTCTATCTTTTGGTAAAAATGCCAAATTTGAAATAAAGTGATACCATTCTACTTAATAAATGAAAGAGAGACCTAAAAAAATTTAGCAAAAAGTATTGGCAGGTCCTAATAAACACGCCCAATGTGACAAATAAATTACTTTACTAATTTAATTTCAAATATTATTTATTTTACTTCTTCTTGCAAGTAAAAATTATTCTGAAGAGCTCACAAAACAAGATATTAATAAAAAGGTTGACAAAAATTAATAAATTTAACTACAGGATGTCCCATTTATAAATAAATAAATATAGTTTATTTTTCATTGCAATAGCAGTAACAGCATTACAAGTAACTATAAATATACCTATAAAAAAACATAAGCAAATAAATAATAGAATTAAATTTATTGTACTAACCCTTACTTTTTGGAAGTCCATCTTATTAAGAATAATAATAAACCCTTCGTTTGAACGTAACTTCAGTTTATTTGAAAAAACTAGGTTTTAAATTACTTTAACGGCCGTTTCGCTAATCTTAGCGCTAATATCATAGTTCAGTAGATACTAAATACATAGTTTTCATTTGTATTGTTTTTAGCAAACACGATAATATATAGCGTGGAAAAGCCAAATGGAATAAATTAATTATTCCGATTTATGTACATATTTATTGATAATTCCGAAACTCATAAAAGACGATTTTGATAGGAGAACAAATTTTTGCCAAAAAATGATGGAAATGTTGAATAACAATACCATCCAATTAGAAAACGGTATGTTTTCCGATTATGTTTTCCCGTTAACGGTCATGCTAATCGTCAAAATTGCCGCTACTGGTCAATGGAAAATCCTCACTGGATGAGAGAGGACCAAACACAATACCCTCAAAAGGTTAATATTTGGACAGAGATTGTTAAAATCCATAATATTGGTACCTTTTTTGATAAGGCAAATATAATTATAAATATAATATAATTATTTAGCACTACTACAAAATGATGTGGTGCCAAGTTTGACAAATTTATTTCCCGATGCAGGAAAGTTCCAGCATATACCATCTTGTACCAATAATATAGAGCACCTCCACATTACCAAATTAATGGCCGTCAGTACCTTAATTTGGAGATTGTAGCTGTCAATTTATTCCATTTTTTTCCACACCGTATAATTGTATACATTCCGTATTCTTTTAGTAGTAAACCTATCCTTTGTGTGTACCGATCGCTGATTTAGTATTAGGATAACTTTTGGTTTAATATCTTTGCATTTCTTAAGTATTTGTATGTTTCCCCATTTTACCTTTATTTTCTATTTTAATCATTATTGCGAATATAATTGGTTGAGTAAAAGAGCAGCAATCTCTCTAGGGCAATAGGTGAGAACTACAAATATAAAATAAGCTTTGATCTAATCTTGAATACCCTATAAATCAATTTCTCTGTTTTATCTTCTACTATATGTGTAGCCTTAAAGGATTTTGTTATTCCTGTAGAAGCAACTTGGATGTAGTTAAACGATCAACAATAACTTGAAGATGTAGTTAGTCCAGTGGTAGCAGCAGCAGTTGAAGCGCTACAAAAAAAAAGCGAAAGGTTATTAAAAGGATCTCCATTAATAGAAAACTACCAAATAGAAAAAACAGTTGAAAAAATGACCTAAGCTCTAACTCAGATAAAAATTGACTTTAATGTAAATTTATTGTATCGACTAGGTATTTAATTTTACAATAGTAATCAAAGAAATTTCATAAAATACCATTAAAACACATTTTTAAATAAATACTTAAAGTTTTATAACAAGTTCGTTGTTTAGAGTTCTTAAAAGATATTTTTTCTTGAGCTAGTTTTGCATAAATTACGAATAATGATAAAAAGTAGTAGTAGTATTAAACACATCGGAAAAGTCTAGGAACTGTCCAATATACTGAAACTTCTCCAGAAATAGAAGAAGCAAATATTCAGCATAATTGTACATTACAAGACACCGATAACGAAACCAACAAAAATGCAATGGATAAAAATGGAGAGTCCACAGATTCCGATGGTGGCGATCCAAACTGGACAAGTTTTTTTTTATATTAAAATTTTCTAAAATCTGGTCTAAGACCAATGAGTAGCTTTTTTCTTATTCCTAATATACTAATCAGCTAAATATAACAGTCACCCTTTGATGTCTTCTTAGTTTCTACTGTTTTACATAGGGCACATTATTCTTGCGCACTATCACTTTACTTTTCTTTTGCACTGCACTGCACTACACTAACTCATGAGGTTTGGTCCTCTTCAGTCTTCTTTTCTGATTTGTGTGATCCAGGAGCTGTATTGCCTCGATGTTCTTATGTAGGTGAAGTCTTCCTTCATGATTTTTAGCAGCTTTTTGGGCTTCTTTATCTACATATTGCACCCTTAGGTCCCTATGGAGATCTTCGTTACAAATATACCAGGGTGCATTGACAATGCCCCTTAACACTTTATTTTGAAAGGTTTGTATTATTTTAATATTACTCTTTTTGGTACACCCCCATTGTTGTATTCCATACGTCCAGATCGGTTTTAGAGTTTGCTTGTAAAGGAGAAGCTTATTATGTGTTGACATTGCCGAATATTTACCCAGAAGCCAATACATTTTTTTATATCTATAGCCTAGTTCTTCACGTTTCTTTTTCACATGAGCTTTCCATCGAACCTTAGCGTCTAGTGTTAAGCCAAGATATTTGGCAGTGTTCGCATATGGAATTTGTTGTCCATTCATATATATTGGTATATATTCTATCCTCCTATTAGTAAAGTCTACATGAGTTGATTTACTTTTATTTAGTTTGATCTTCCACTTTTCTGTCCATTGTTTAAATTTATCAATTGCATTTTGTAGTATATTAGTTGTTTCTATGTTGTGTTTGCCAACTGCCAAGAGGGCTGTATCATCAGCAAATGTAGCTACAGTATTTTCATCTAACTCTGGTAGGTCACAAGTATAGATAAGGTACAGGACCTGACCCAAAACGCTATCCTGTGGAACCCCAGCTTTTATTTCTTTAAGATCAGAATAGTCACCTTCCTGCTTGATCATAAGGTATATGTTGGTTAAATAAGATCTTAACACTTTTGTGTGTGGTCTAGGAAGCATAGAGTGTAGTTTATGAAATAGCCCTTCATGCCAAACCTTGTCAAACGCTTGCGCTACGTCCAAGAATACAGCTGAGCAGACTTCTAATGCATTTTCAATGATATTAGTAACTCTATGGAGTTAATCTATAGTGGAGTGTTTTTGCCTAAAACCGAACTGATAGTTTGGAATTAGGTTTTTTCTTTCTATAATTGGTTGTATTCGTTTGAGGAGTAACTTTTCAAATAACTTAACTAAATAGTAGGTAGTAACGAAATTGGTCTATAATAAGTGACCAGATGAGGTGGCTTACCTGGTTTTGGGATCATTACTATTTCGGCAACTTTCCATAGTGACGGTACATATTTTAATCTAATTGCAGCTTTGATAAGATAAGTCAATGTTTCAAGAGCTTTCCTTGGGAGCTGTTTTAATATTTCTCCTGTAATTAAATCAAATCCAGGACATTTTTTGGATCAATATTAAATTTAATTTCTGTCATTACTTCCTTTGGTTAGGTTAGGTTATATCTTCTTCATCTTGTATAGGACTTTCTTCCAACGCTTCAACGAGTTCTGCTTCAGAGATATGTGGTTCAAAGGTTTTTTCTAGGTGTGTGGCAAACTGGACAAGTGTCCAGTATTATAATGAAACTACTTCAGAAATAAAGCAAGCACATAATATTAATGCAGCAGATCATTATACTACATCAGAAGCTGCATATAACGAAACCAACGATGACAGAAGTAAGCGAAACTGCCGTCATTGTAATTTAAAACATAATTTTTTCAAATAAACTTGGAAGTTAAGTTCAAACAAAGAGTTTTTTATTATTCTTAATTTATCGTACCTACGCTATTTCATATTTATTTCTGGAAGCTACTGGTGATAAGTCCAGAGTGAAATTTGCCGCTTTTCCAGAATTTCTGGCGATGTATTATCAAAATAACTTTCATCTATATTCATAATAACAAATTTTTATGAAATTTATAAATTTATAATCTATTTTCTGCAGCTTAATCAAAAGCAAATTACAATTTATAAAAACTTTGACTTTTATGACAGTACACAGAAATCTCAAGAATCTAAACTGCAAGCCACCTCCCATATAGCACATGTACGACCTACGGACGTACTGGGGACGTACGAAACGGACGTATCGTTCGTCCTGGGGACGTACGGATTAGGGACAGTGTACGTCCTATGGACGTACCGGGTACATCCTGATTCCGCGTAAATGGACGTCCCAGGTACGTACACTTTTGGTCCAAACTGTGCCTAATGTGGACAAATCTGGGATGTACCTGGTACGTCCAAATTTTTCGCAAATGGACGTCCTTGGTACGTACTCTTTTGGCTCAAACTGTGGACAGTTCTGGGACGTATCCAGGAAATAGGTGAAAAATAATCTCAATATTTTAATTAAATAAAACAATTTTTAATAACCATTTTTATTTCACAATGATTTATAAAATTTAAAATAAAACTAGGTAATAGGTAATATAACAAAATAAAATAAAAATCATAAAATCAAAAGTAATAAAGAATTCTGTTAAAAAATACCTAAATAATACTTCCTTGATCTTCAATTAAATAAAATAAAAGCTTTAATGCTTGTTTCATGGACCTTTCCTTCGCCCTCTTTAGCCATGATTTGAGAGCTAGTTCTGTCTCTCTGAACGAACCAGACGACTTTCCTTCATCAGCAGCATCTTTAATCAAATAGCATCTATTAACTATCTATTAAATCCATCAACGCTATCCCTGTCACTATTATGTAAACCATCAACTACTAGCAATCGCTCGAATAATGGAACTCTTTGCCGCCATACTTTAGATGTTTACTTATATTTGATCGATTCATTATAATATTAAAAGATAGCTTACCTTCTACAATTTCACTATTAACAGTTCACTATCAATCACAAATATGGTATGGTAATCTGTATTGTCTGTGTAGGTATGTATTATTTTAGTGCCAAAGCACTATTTCTCCTTTTACATATCACACACACACTCATAGAATATAGGTTAGAATAACATATTGTCAAAACCCAACCCAAACTTTGGCGCGTAATTTAAAAACATTATAGGCGCTTTTTCTCTAGCTAAACAGTTAGGTCTGCTGATTAACACGGTTAGGATTGGTTTTTCTTTTGTACTGTTTAGTATTTACACTTTTTCTGTAACAAACATGTTTACAAACATTGAAATCATTGTAATAACTACGTCTATTTAGGTGCGTACTGAATACGTCCAGAAACGTACGTACTAGGTACGTACATTTTAGTACGAACTAGGTACGTCCAGAAATGTACGTACCAGAACGTATCCGATTGGCTTTAGGAATAAATATCTGAAATGGACCCAATATGTACGTACTGAAAACGTCCATTTGCGGACGTACCAAGTAAGTCCAGATATGTACGTACTCAGAACGTCCCCTCTGGTCCGGGGACGTAAAGACCCAAATCGGACCTATTATGTACGTCCCCAGTACGTCGTGTGCTATATGGGCTATGTTATGACTAAAAAAATGTAAATGTAAAAATGTAAAAATGAAAAAAAATGTGTATAGCAGTCGTAGAAAAAATCTATTTTTCACATATTTAAGCTCATAGATATACAGGGTGTTTCTTAAGTAATCTAAAATATTATATGGGGCGCTTCGTTACTCAATTTTAAGACGAAAAGTTCATATAAACATGTGTGATAGGTGTTGTCGTTTATGAGATACAGGGTGTTGTACGTGAAATTAATTTTTCTTGGTGACGCTAATGATTTATATTTTTTTATTATTTTATTACAAGCATCATGTGTTACCACATTTTTCAGTGATTGTACGCGAGTTTTTAAATAATGTTTTTCCAGGCCATTGGATCGGACGAGGATCTCCACACCCGTGGCCCCCTAGATCACCTGGACACAATCCTCTGGATTTTTGTGTGTGGGGATATTTGAAATCGCTTGTTTACACAACACTGATATTAAACGTACAAGATCTTCAAAATCGTATCATAGACGGCTGTAATGTTATTCGTAACAATCCTGGTATCTTCGAACGTATTCGACAATCCATTAGACATCGAGCGGATTCTTGCATTTTAGCTGGAGGTGGACATTTTGAACATTTGCTCTGAAATGTATTATTTTTTCTTTATGTTTAACACATGTTGCTTGTAATAAAATAATAAAAAAATATAAATCAGTAGCGTCACCAAGAAAAATTAATTTCACGTACAACACCCTGTATCTCATAAACGACAACACCTATCACACATGTTTATATGATTTTTTCGTCTTAAAATTGAGTAACGAAGCGCCCCATATAATATTTTAGATTACTTAAGAAACACCCTGTATACAAGAATATTCACAATTATTAAGTTATTAAAACTTTAATCAATAAAAATGCAATAAAATTAAGTAAAACACTTGTTAAAACACAAGTTGAATTTAGAATAAAATGATTCACACGCGTTTGTTGAAAATATTCCGTTGTCATCCATATAATCGTGGTATTATTTGATTTTTAGGCATTTCTTCAAAAATATCTTGCGTAAAACTAAGAACATTAAAAATAGAACTTTTTAAACAAAACTTCCAGTATTTATTCAAAAAATTGCTTTTTTCAATTCAATGACAGCTGTTTCGCTAATAATAATACCCAAAGAGAAAACAAAACCCATTTTCCGAGTGATTAAATACCCTGCGGGGAACTGATATGAAATTTAAAATAAGCTGTTTACACTTTAAAACACAACGCGTAGAGATAAATCCTATATTTGAGGAGAAAACACAATTTTTCACTCAACGTTCGTTATATCTCGATTCAAAATTAGCTACAATATTCAAATATTAAAATTCGATCGTGACGTCATACTCCATATTTACTCACATCGTTTACTTCCTTGGGATACCTGAAGCTAACAATCACGAGGATTATTTTGTTATTGAAATTATTAGAGTAAATCATGTAAGCTATTCATCTCTCAAATGTGGGTTCAAACACATAAGGTTCAAAAGAAACTCAAAGTCTACCCCACAACTGTTTTATTAATTGTTGCAACTAGTTTCGGTCTTATAGGACCATCATCAGGCTGAAAGAATTATAAAAGAATAGAAAGAGGATCGTAAGAGTACAATATCAAGTTAAACATTCAATACACTTCCTCACAAATTGATTACAATAACAAATTGATAATATATACAGAAAATGATAAATTTTTAAAAAATTAAAAAAATTATCATTTTCTAACACATAAAAAATATTTTTAATATAAACTTAATCTTAACAATTTTAACTTTACTATATTATTTCAAATACTTAATTATTTACCCAATATTTTGTAAGTTTAATATTATTATTCATGTTTATTATTTTAATATGGTTTGACATTTGATTGTAACCTTTTCTACTATTATTGTACATTTAATAATATTTTCTGTATTATCAATTTGTTATTGTAATCAATTTGTGAAAAAGTGTATTGAATGTTTAACTTGATATTGTACTCTTACGATCCTCTTTCTATTCTTTTATAATTCTTTCAGCCTGATGATGGTCCTATAAGACCGAAACTAGTTGCAATTAATAATACAGTTGTGGAATAGACTTTAAGTTTCCTTGAACCTTTTTTTTTACTTATTTTCTGAAGTTTTCACTTTTGCATTTTTAGATACCGATCCTAAACAATATTTATAGCGTTTTGTAACTGTTAATTAATATTCACAGTTTATTAATAAACTGGATCTCCAAAACAAACGCTATTAACATTAAAAATACCTAATTTCCGTTAACTATAGCAGGCCGTAGACCGATAGGCCAGCGGTTCGCAGATCGTGATGTTTTAATAACTAGAGTTGTAAGTAACCCATTAATTAATGTAATGGGATTACAACTCGTAAACGTACTATACTTTTTCTACGCCCACCTATTTTCTGTTTAGACGTTTAGAGATAAAATGATAATGGTTTGGACGTGTTTGATTTGCAAGAATAATAGTTATTTAAATTCCAATATCTCATTTAACAGGTTGCAAGAGTGACGTAATTTCAGCTCAAGCTCCACTCGCACTTTTCTTCGTTCTTCATCGCACTTTATTTTTAACCCCGCTCTTGTCCATCGTGTATGTTTGTTCGGAGGCGGATTTAGGCCTGATGCCGCCCTAGGCCCCTATTGATATGGCGCCCTTTTTGCTATATGAAATTGAACTTCGTTTAGACTACACTGCGTTCTTTAGTTGAGAGATACTCTACCAATCCATGCTACTCTAGTGTGGATTGAGTGAGGGTGATCTAGATCTAGTAACTTTCAAATATTCTGGCTTTTTGACGAAGATATGGCACACTAAACAATTTGTCATATTTTTCTAGTACACTATTTTTTACAAGAAAAAAAGAACAATTTTAGATTCACTTTGTTTATTAAAGTACAAAGTTATCCAACTACAAAAAAATTAAGCGGCATTGACAGACAATGTTTTGATTTAACCTATACTAAAATTCCAAAATAGTAGGCACTAAATTCTCAGAAATGACTGTGACGTTTTTGCCTTAATCTGCCTCTTGCAGTGGCGTACGGAAATTATACTAAACAGATGTGGAAAAATTAATTATTTAAAAACTATATCCACAAATAAGAATTAAATTACATTATATTAATTATATAAAAAAAATATACACTGTGTCCACGGATGGAGTTGCTAAGAGGAGAAAAACCTTTATTATTAATTTTATGACAAAGTTATTGTTATAAAAAATTTGCATCCTTTGGAAATAAGATTGACATAAAAAAATCTGAGATCGGATGTACAGGGTGTTAGCAAAGTAATAAAACGTGAAAATGTTTCATGAGAAAAGTAGGCACCATTATTATTATTAATGCAGCCGTGTGCATGAGATTTCGATTTCAGACCTACGTTTATTGGACTAAAACCACTACCACCACAAAAAGTTTAAAATTACTTACAGTATTGTATTATTCATTATCATCTGAAGAAAACTCGTCGGATGATAAGCAACTATCGCGATCGCTACTATTCAAAGTAATAAGAGCACTTTTCCTACCTCTTTTTCATAAATTTAATGTTCATTTGCTTTAATGTGCGCAATAAAACACGTCGTGATATTTTGGGCATCGATTCATCGGAACTTATTTCGGCTGCGACTTTTTTAAAGTTGGGATTTCATTTCGGAAAAAGAACGAATGGAATTTCCTACGAATAGCATATTTGGTGCAATCATCAAGCTGAATTTGTTTTCTTCCTCTAGTTTCAATGTCTTTAGATACATTATCACATTTACCTTCATTTTCTTTAAATGTTTTAAGAATTCTGTGAACACTTCTCGTCGACACTTTAGTTAAATCACTACACAGATTAACTACGTCATTATGCAACATATTCTCATTCCGTTCACGGAGCCCACAATACACATTGTATATAATAATTTTTTCTCCTTCGGATAAATTTGGACGTCTGCGTTTACTTTGACTGCTTTCACTTTCCATATTGCTCACAGTTCACAGCACAAAATTAAACTGATTTATAATGATATTTCCCTTGTTTCAGTCCTTAAACAAATCCCTTGGTTTTTACCTGATCTGATATGAAATTACCTTTTTTTTACTGTTAATCGTTTTCCTAGAAATGTACCTGCCTAATTATTTGACGTCTACTACATTATTACTTCTTACGAATGGATTAAATGGATTAACTGTATAGAAAGTGTATTATTCCTCTTTTATGTTTATCTAGGCTAGGTATTATACAAAAATATCATTATTTATTATATTATTGAAAAGGGTATTTCCAATTTTAGAATTTTTACAACAGAAATTCCAAAACTGTCATCAGTGTTGAAACAGACCTAATTCGTTATAACTGTATTATAATAACAGATCAAAGAAAAAAAAAATAATATTTACATTACGTATTATTCAACGGATGTTACGCTCATGAATGTTAACCTAACCGTGCTCAGCTGATGAAGCAATATTTATATCTCTCTCTATCTTACGGCAAATTTAATCTACCTCTCTTTTTTCCGCCCCACAAACGTCTCTGTGTACGCAACGTTGCCATTTATAAATTTTAGTCCCAGAATATAATTCAAATTTTTTTATATTTAATAAACATTGATGTTGTTGAATATATTTCATTAGCAGGAAGTTTCTTTAATATTTAATATTTTTTAGTATTTAGTATTTAATGAATAAAACACGTTGTCCGTTATTCTATGACCATTTAGTTGCGTGTGTATGATTTAAATAGAAGATGATAAAATATATAGAAACCCAACCTGACAACAATGTTTACGTTTTAATTCAATAATATTTCTGAGAATTTAGTGCCTACTATTATGGAATTTTAGTTTAGGTACATTTAAAAGATTATCAGCAGATGTCTTGAAATTCCATCGAAAACAATGAAGTTCTAACTTTCTTTGTTTACGAACACGATAATAAAATTATTTTGCTAAGAAAAACTCGGCCAGTTTTGAATTCCCAACATCTGGCTGGACATTTGTTGTAAATAAATTTGTTTAGTAAGTTGTAAAGTTGTAAAAACATTTTATGCTCTTTCTAAAAAAGGTTCCGACAGTGTGCGAAGTTTTTGAATATGATGAATTTTATATTCTTCATTTCCCAAATTTTGGCGCCCCCGAAATTCTGGCGCCCTAGGCCCGGGCCTCACGGGCCTAGGGGGAAATCCGCCACTGTGTTTGTTATAATGGGAATGAGAATTTATGAATAAGTACCTATTGCTTAAGGGGAAAAACTAAATAAATCAAGATGGAAAAATACAGACATGAAATAAAAAAAAAGTATATGAAATTTTTTTAAATACTTAAAATGTTTTGTGTAGGTTTCCTTGCATTTACAATGACATTATTAAAAAAATACATCTATTTATAACTTGAACTCGTGTCGTAACAGAAAGCCATATGAAATACGTTGTTTAATATACTATTTTAACCAAGTCGATTTAAGCAATTCTTATAAAAATCATGTACTTACCTCTGTAAATTTATTCTTAGACATACGAACACCCGTTTATTGATTTTTTCACAATCTTCATACTCAAAATGGAGTTTGTGAGTTGGCAGCATTGGCTTTCGAACTGGATGATGCACTTTCAGAAGAGTTCTTCCGCCTTTTTTCTAGCACCCTTTTAATAACATCCCCTAAATTGTCCATTTTGGCGGTATACGTTATAATAGTAATCTTCTGCTTACATCGGGAAATGTGACCACCTTGTGTTTTAGGTACAATGTTCCTTAAATCCTTAAAATTGAAAGTATTCGTACTTCTATCTCCAGCGTTAAGGAGCCCGTATCCCATGCAATCTGAAACGAAAATGTGTCAATGATTTTTTTAGACATGAAGTGCAGACATCTCTTAGTAATAGGATAAACTAACAGAAATAATAATAGAATCCTTTCACTAAATTGCTCTATTCATCGGAAAAAATGTTACCTGCTAAAAACACATGTTTTAGGGTAAAAACCAGTTATATAATTCTCATTTCTAGACCTTGCCAGCCAACAAAATATATTTTGTATTTTATCTCGGGAAAGAACGAGGGTAGATCAACATTTAGTATTATAAATAGGTGCTCTAATAATTATTACTTTTATCTTTATTTTTTACCATTTACCATTTTTTATTTGTATTTTTAATTCTATATATACTTAATCACCGGTAGGGTAAGTTTATTATTTTTATAAGTTTATAGTTGTGTGTGATTCTTTTTAGATCAGCTCTAGGTAAGTGTCAAAAAATTATTAAAATATTATTAACTTAGAGGCGATGCATTTACAAATGACACATTAAAGTGGTCAACATATTTTAATTTTGTAATACACCCATTTACTTGCGTCGAAAATTCGGAGACTAGATACTTTTGAAGAATAATGATGTTTTCTAGAACGTTGCTGGATTTAAACTAATGTTTTAAAATTTGATGAAGTGCTGCAAACTACCCACTATTACTACCCGAATGTTAACCCTTCAGGATTATTTGTTGACTTGAAATACGGTTTATTAGGTGCATCGCCTGATGGTAAACGAATTATTGTAACTATTATATACATATCAGAGTTTAATAACTTATTATGTTTTAGGTTTAATTGATTCAGATGAACTTGTTGAAGTAAAATGTTTTTTAAAAGTAGCCACATCAAAAATGTCATTGAGAGAGGCCGTAGAAAAGCGTATGGTTTCTTGCTTAAAAATTGAAAATAGTGAAATTCACTTGAAGGAAAATCACAATTATTATTATCAGGTAAGATTTGTTACTGCCTTTCCATTTTCTAATTTTTTTAGAATATTACAAATTATTGTTTTTAGATACAATAAGGACAACTCGTCATCACAAGAAGAAAAACATGCCATTTTGTTATTTATACAGGAGACTTTTTACCGAAAACATAAATTTCAACGAAACTTTTTTTAACAATATGGTAGAAAAGTTGAGACGATTCTAGGAGAGGCAAAAGATTAAAATGTAAAGATCCACCAGAAAATATTTAAATGTAAAAATAATAAAAGTATATTTTTTAAATAAAATATTTTGATGCCAGTTTTTCTTTTTACTTAATTCAGAATACCACGTATACAAAATTTACGCTAACATTTTTTTCTCTCAGAAACCTGTGACCAGATTTCTTCCAAAATTTGACCAAGAAGTGTCTATATGGCCACCAATAATTGGTATTTTTTTCAAGAATTTTGAATTTACAGTTTTTTGTTATTAACAATTTTATAGTTTTTATATTTATTTACAACGATGTTTATTCTGTGTCTAATGTTTTTCTAATTGTGCTGGTAAAATGGAATAATAAACACTTATTCTGTAAGCGATCGCTCGGCACAAACAATAATTTTATTTACCCTCATATATAATATATAGATGGCCAGCCGTACGCTGGGCATATTATAATTAAAATTTCTTCAAGATATAACAATGATATAACTGGTCTACTGAAAATCAATATCCGCAAATCAGTATTCTTTTTTTCATTTTACTAATTTGTTTTATGGAATAATTGTTTTGTAAATATCGCAAAATATTTAAAAAACGTTACATTAATTTATAATACAAAAATTTGTTTTGAATTCGTTAATAAAAAAAAGAAAAAAATATATAGTGCCTAGTTCCATCTATGATAAAAGTTATAAACTAAAGTACAATTATTTCGTCATTAACTACGTCCATTTTTGATCCAAAGTGAAAAAATAAAAATAAAATGCAGCATGATTTTAGTTTCTAACTATTTCTTAGGTCTGATCTCTTTAGAAAATTCTGATTGGGCTATTTGATAGAAAAATGTTCAACTTAGGAAAGGTTTAGTTTCATTTTAAGAAAATTTATTTAGATTGTTGTTTATTTATACAAATGTAAAGGTCTAAAATAGTTCGCATTCAACAGCTCTTTTTCAATATTAAACAATTAATTAACAAAAAATAAATGCAATCCTTACCTAAGTTAGACCTTTATATGCAATTTAGTGAAAAAAATAAAACGATTTGAGTTGTAATAACGGAGAAAGTTAGAATAAACTTTTGGTCTGTAGGTGCCATTCTGATGTACAGCGATACCCCGTCCTTAAGATTATTTAGCATGTAAGTAAGATCATCTATATCTTTTTCCAATGTATTATGCACTCTTTTATTGGTATAACGTCGTTTGGTGATAACTTTAAAGGGCTCACTGGAAATTTGATTAAACTTGGAGTTGTGCTCTCTGACTATCATCCATTTTGCCACAGTTTTTCTTTCTGTTTTAGTCATATGAGGATGGCTGACTTTTAAACGGTTTTTCACGTATTTCTTAAAAATGTCAATTTCACTTTTTTGACACGATCTCATCTTGCTGAACTGTCAATACTAAATATCCTAACATACTAAGGAATTGCAAAAATCAGGTAGGTACTCATTAAAACGATTTTAAGAAGTCATTAATGACGAAAAGAATTTAGGTTCAGCCAACGACTATTTAATAGTAGCTACTTATTTAATAATTTATTACAATCATAAATAAATTTATTTGGTATGTAAGTAAACAATAGGAAATTTTTCGATGTACAGGGTCTGCGGATTAAAAGTAGGTAAATTTAAAGATTATAAATATTTATAATAAAAAAATACTGGCATGTACGGTCTAACCATATTTCTAAGAGATTCGTTAATATTTATAATCGTGTAATAAATTATCTAAACACAAAAGGTTTAAAGAAAAACTCCACAATGTTTAATTGAAGATTGAAAAGTTGCAACTAGTTTCGGTATTACCAGACCGTCATCAGGATGAAAAATTACATTAAATTGCCAAAAGAAAAAGAAGATAATAAAGTTATAGAATTCAAAGTAAAGTCAACAATAAAAAGGTTTGTAAATAAAGTATTAAAATTAAACAACTTTTATAAAAAAGGTTATTTTGGAGTGGAATAGACAACACTACGGTCTTACAATAATCTTAATCAAACTAATATGAAAATATAAAGAAATACTTTATCGGTTTACTTATTAATAAGCTTTCAATAAAATACTCATCTATATCTATGTTCGTTTCTAATAAAATAATTTAATGTTAGGATCATTTCATACCATTTACCTTTGTATAGGATCATCTCTTTTGCTTGTACACTCTTTTTAAGTTCGGTTTTTATCTCGTAAACTGTCAGTTAATTAAATTCACTCCTTTGTGCAAATTCTTTTATAAATACAATTAAATAGGTCTCCTCGTAAACTAACACCTCCTGGCGCGAGAAAAAATCAGACAGCCTCCTGAAACCATTTGCTTAACTAAAAAAATATTTTTGATTGTGAACCATAATAATCGTTTTACCCTTTCTCATCCTTTTATCAAATTGGATATTTTTCTTTCAATTCTTCAATGTTTTCTTTATGTTTACATCATGGATCAACACCCCTTGAACCCCCCAACTTTTTTAAGGAGTATAATTTAACAAAATATGGACCGACAAACGTCTATTCTTTAAGTTTTGTATTTCTCTGTATTTCTTTGTAAATATTTTATTATGGAAGATACAACCACCCTTTAAAATGCCTATTTCAATATTGAATATTTAAACTACATTTTCATTAATATTAAAAACACCTTTATTATTAAATTACAATTTATAAAATAATAAATAGGAGGAAAATAATAAAAATCTAATGTAATACATAATTTTAATTAATGTTATTTACAAGTTATTTTAAATCTGCTACGTATGTAGAATACACTACCTATTAATTATTACATATAGTAATTGATTAATTACTGTCAGGGTATTTGTTGTTGCTTTTTTGACATAAGTAGAAAAGTTTTTCTAGTTATTAACTCAAAATGAATAATTACAGTGTCTCAGAAATGGCTTAAATGCACTTAGTATTAGGTAAAGGTTTCATTATGAAAATAGCGGCAGTATGTATTACTTTAATTTTCTTAGTAGGTGAATGTGAAGAAAATGATGCGGCGGCTGCAAGGCGCTATGCTGATAAGTTTCCTAATAGAAATGCACCAGATAGGCGAATTTTCCTTATTATTGACCGAAATTTAAGAGAAATTGTTGACGAACACCCGGACACGAGCATGAGAAATATAGCGGCTGAATTAAGAGTCCCTCGTATAAAGGTATGGAGAAAAGTTAAGGACCAGTTATCTCACCCCTTCTATATCACAGAAGTTCAAGAATTACTTCCCGAAGACTATGCTAAACGAATGGGATTTTGTGATTGGCTTTTAGAAGAAAATAGACGCATCATAAATTTTATAAATTATATTTTACTTACTGACGAATCTACTTTCACAAGAAATGGAGTTATTAATCACCATAATACTCATATCTGGGCTGATGTAAATCCCAAAGTTAAAAAAGTGCGTTATCATGTTAATTTTATAGTAAACGTTTGGACTGGAATAATCGATAACTATTTGATAGGGCCATTGTTTCTTCCAAACAAATTATCATTTTTACAATATGATCTACCAATTTTCTTACAAAATGTCCCATTAACAATTAGACGAAAGATGTATTTTATGCTAGATGTTACGCCACCACAATTTAGTAACGCCGTTAGAGCTTTTTTATTTCGAGGATATCCAGAATATTGGATTGGAAGGGGGCCAGATGCACCAATTGAATGGCCACCGCGCAGTTCATGTTTGAATCCATTAGATTTTTGTTTCTGGGGATATATAACAGAAAATGTTTTGACAAGTTTTGACAAAAATATTTAATTTTTCAAAATATTCGTTATTCCTTGTTGAAACGATGTAGAACTTGTATACAGGAAGGAGGAGGTCATATTTAACACTTGTTGAGTTAAGGCGAATATCTTGTTTGTTGATAAATTGTAATTTAATAATAAAGATATTTTTAATATTTATGAAAATGTAGTTTAAATATTTAATATTGAAATTAACATTTTAAAGGGTGGCTGTATCTTCCATGTGGTGGTCCATATTTTGTTAAATTATAGCCCTAAAAAATGTTGGGGGGTGAAAGGGTTGTTGATCCCCTCTGAAAATCCATAATTAATCAAAATAATTGAATGCAACTGTTTCCAATTTATTGGGTATTCTCTACTAGTATTTCCTATAAATTTTCATACATTAACGTTAAGCAGTTTTAGAGTAATGTTAAAAAAAATTATTTAAATTTTTAATTTTAGCACCCTGTAACTTTTTTGTGTGCACTATTGTATATAGGTAAGTGGGGTTTAATCAACATATTTTTGACGACAGAATCTGTTGTATAATTTATGACCATTATTTTCGGGACCTCCTGTATATTATTACAACATAGTAGTGGTGAAGGTATCATTTAGAAATAAGAATATGGACATTGAAAAAACAAAAAAAATTGTTTAAAGATAAATGTTCAATTTTAAGTGATACATAATTCTATCACTTTATTATCTTCTGTTTTATTGGTAATTTATTGTATTTCCACAGGCTGATGATGGTCCGATCAGACCAAAACTAGTTGCCACTTGTATATCTTAAATTTAGCATTGTGGGATTGACTTTGTGTTTTCCTTTGAACCTTTTGAATTCTACCCTCATTAGAGAATGGTTGACTTACACGATTTATCTGAATAAAGCAGGGATCAAGCAATGTTGGACTTCCAGTTTAAAAATTTAATTTGGATTTACAGGTTTTTCTGTGAAATTTGTACATTTAATTAAACAATAAAATGAAAATAAATATTGTAATAGATAACATTTAACGCATGAATTGTAGCCAGCAAGCACTTAAAATGTAGGTACTTAACTACATTAAATCCGTAACTAGATTCTTTAAATTTCTGGGTTTATTTTTGGCTCCTGTTTATTGAATTACACACCTCTAATAATAATACCCCACTGGGTAATGCATCTTTTAAAAATATTGTTAAATATTTATACTATATTTGTTTGGAGATGGCAGCACAGTGAATTAATTATAATGGTTGGTTAATGAAAAATAACTAAAAGTAGTTTGTATTTCTATGTATGTATTTTATAGTTCCTTTTTTCCATGACGTCATTAGTTTCTACCAGTTTTGAATGATAACTGGCGTTATCTAAGACAGCCACTACAGCACTTGGCAAACAGTCCAATAGCTGGGAAAAATAATCTTTAAAAACATCAGAGGTCATTTCTTCTTGGTAATCTTTGGTTGACTTTGATACAAAGTCTAATAACTAATTTTCTACAAAACCATCTTCACTGCCAATGTGTGAGATTATTAGTCTGCTACCTTTTCCTCGAGGAGCATTTAGTCCTGTTGAATATCCCTCCAAAAATGCCTGACGGGAATTTAATATATTGATGTCCATCCATGCTATAGAAACAGTGTGTCCTTCATTCGACCGTGTTTTATCTAAATAAAAGATAGTTCTTCCCTCGCTCCGAAACTTTTTAATACTTTTTAAGTATTGTATTCTCCAGCAACTAATTTCTTCTATCTCATTAAAAAATTTTTTATGCGACTCATACTTAAAATTTTTTAAAATTTTGTTTTAGGAGTTTTCATAACGTATTTCGTCCAAATTTGGGAATCGTATCTACTTCTGCTATAACAGTCATTACTTTGTCCAAAGTTGGAATCTCTTTATTTAAGGTAACGACCACAATGGACTTTTTTCCTACGTGTTTTTCACGTGTTCACTAACATTTCCCTGATTTCTTTCACTTAAAATCGATAGCTACTTCGTTCACTAACACCGGTCATATTGGAGCACCTAGTCACCACATCACGAACAGTTGCTTATGCACTTTGATATATTAGTGCATCATGAACATTTAAAACAATAGCTGTTTTCTCTTTGAGAAAACGCACTTTGTTTTAAATGAGCCACTTGTACTGGACCAAAACTCGAACTTAACGCCATTTTCACTACCGAAAATTTTTTTGAAGTAAAAAAATAAAAATATAGATCACAATACAAACCACCAACACTAACGAGTACCTATATTCTTATGTATTAGGATATAAACAAATCCTCAATTTATAGACTAATAACGTACCTGTTTTTGCAATTAGACACATAGGGTTACCTTAATCCCTTAACACCCCTAACGACCACAATTATTCTCGTTAAAATCGAAAAACAAAATATTCTAAATATCCTATTATGACTACTTATCCCTTACCTAATAAGATTAAAATATGATGATTAAAAGAAATGTCTTATTACCGATATAAATAAGTACGTGCGCTACTGATTTAGGGTATTGTTTACAACATTTTACGATTTAATGACTTTTCTTAGCTGCCAACTCAAAACAAATAAACTATATCTATATAATTTAATCATAAAGACATTCAATAGGTAGTTAAAATTATTAATTTGTTTTTTTTAAAAACTTTTTAATTAGCATTTTTTGCGCGATTTTTACATACAATAGAAGATGGCCCAATTTAGAAATATTTTTCTTTAGAAATCTCATTTTATTCGAAAATCATTCAAAGAAGTATGCATTTCTGATAGTAGATTATAAAAGAAGATCAAATAAGCAACAAAAGACTAAAAACCGCACGTCTACTTATGAAAAAATTCTTACTTTAGAGAAAGCGCAAGACTTTGCAGGGTTGCTGTTGCCCCACTTTCTAAATAGATTACCTACCACGCTTCTTACTATTCAATTAATCCTTTTAGAATGATAAAATGATTTAATTTACATGCAGCGTTCATTTAAGGAATAATTGCATTAGCCTTTGTTTTTGATCTGCTGTTAGTACTGGTTTGTGTATCATTGTGTCATAATTTAAATGCATATGTATTTTCTAATACTGATATGTACAGTCGTTAGAAAAAGTGTTGCATAGTTCTGAAAAGTTTTGTCCAGAACATTAATAATAACAAATGGTGAAATGCTGAAATGACCCTATTAAAATGAACAATCCCAAAAATGTTTCTGTTAGTATTAAAATACTATGTTATGATTGTCGAAATCCGTTAAGGGCTGAAAAGCGAACCTTCCAGGGTCACCAGTGACTACCGTTTCACATGACATGACCGACAATGACAATGCAACGAATATCACACCCAATATATTATTTGATTTGTGTTGTAAAAATCGCCATAAAAAATCATGGATAAGGCAATTGATTTTAATTTTTAAATAAGTAGGTGGACTATTAAATAAGTTAGGAAAAATATTTTTCATTTTGTCTTTGCATCAGTTAAACTGAGTTAACCTCACTTCTGTCAAATGAATTAAGATTTAGTTTTAATCAAATAATCTGTGTATTTTTCTACCTTGGTTAATAATGAACAACTTTACTACCTCAACAAAAGTCAACAAAGATCACGATCTGTAGAATATAGTACGGTTTCAGCCAATCAGGACACGCCCTATCGTGACGTCACAAGTATGCTGACAAGTATGCTAATTCCCAGCATTTGAAGTGTAATGGAAATAAGGTTTTAAACAATAATTACTGGGAAAAGTTTAATAAAATAGAGACAATGGGCAGGTCTGATAACTAAAAAAAAGGATATTTTCCATTAAAACAGTAAAGAATGAAGTATTAAATGAGCTGCATCATAAAACTTTTGTACCTATAATAGGTATTATTTAACCTATTTATTTTGGTCTAAGGTAAAACTACGACAGAATATATTTAGATCCAAATAAATACAACAAAGGCAAAAAATAGTTTTATTAATAATAATTGCCTAAATAAAAATTTAAAATCAAAGGAATTTTTAGGGTGCCCCACTCATTCGACTTGTTCAAGGCTTTGATTGAGTCTTCATTTTATACATAGATAAGACGTAATTGTAGCACAAATATATTAAGTTATTGTAAAAATCAGCATGATATAATTTATGGTTTTAGTTAGACTGATCTTAGAGGGAAGTACATCCAGGATAATCCCTTAGGACTATTAACATCTAGGCTTTAATATTGTTATGTCTTATTACCAAGTATGGAGGTCCAGCCTTAACTACTTAATCAACATCAGGTACCTTGCTACAAATAAACAAAATGTAACATCAATGTCAATCTGACGATGCTAGTTTTTAGCGCAACAGCTGTCATTGAATTTAAAAAAGCAATTTTTTGAATAAATAGTGGAAGTTTTGTTTAAAATGTTGTATTTTTAATTTTCATAGTATCATAGTTTTAGTTTTCTGATTATTTATTTTTAATAATTTGGCTCAGCAATTTATGGGTTTTTTAGGTCTTGGTTTATAATAATAATGTAACAGTAGTTAAAATATTTACAAGAGAAATACAGAAGGGAATCGGCGGCAAACAGGAAAATTTGTCCTAAAATAGTGATTACACAACCAAATTTCCCTTTAATTAGTTTTATCATTGTTAAGAATTACCATTCTAAGGTAGTTTTTGTCGTTATAATAATTCCAATTAGTTTATATTATCACAAGAGTGTCTAAAATCATTTGAATATTGAAACCTTCTATTTAATAATCTCGTTTATATAAATTTTCTCAAAGGATGTTTGGAAAACATTTTGTTTTTATAACAAAGGTTCCTGTCTAATATGCAAAGTATATAATAATGTAATATAAAGATGGTAAGATGGTGTAAACAATACTTTGTTACCAAACACAATTTTTACGTTCGTTAGCTATTCAAATTATGTCTGAGAGAATTTAATTAATCGCTGTTATTCTTGCAGGTTCTGTAATTATTTGTTGATGGTTACTATTTAAAATTTCTATACAATTTAAATATTTGTTTCCTAGAAAAGGTAGTAAAATATCTTAACCATATCACATCTTGGATTATTAATTCAGTGAAATTGAAAGTACTAAAGTTTGAAATTAAAAAAAAATGTTTTTGGTTTATAAGGCTAGTAACAGAGTAGATCGTCAGTAATCAGAAAACCTCACCCAAAGATAAAATAAAAGATTTAAATTAAAAATTGTAGCAAAGAAAAAGGGAAACACTATTGGTGTATAAGGTCTACCAACGAAAGTTTGGGACAGCCACGTGTTAGTCGGCGCAGGTAGATGGAGTCTTTCTATCAGTGGCGGACGGAAATAAAAGTATATTATACATCTTAAATTAATTTTTAATGTATGATTTAACATCGATGTTACTAACATCGCGATGTTAAATCAAATTTAACAGCGCGGTTAAAAATCGTATTCTGAACAATATTACATTACAGCTAACTTCACTTTTATTGTTGGTTAATATAAATTGCCGACTTTTTAGGTTATCGTTATGTTTATTGAAAGTTATTGATTATTATTAGTTTTATATATTTATTTTTATTATTATTATTATGGAATGATATTGTTCATTTTAATTTAATTCTTGAAAATTTACAATTCTATCACAAACACAGTTTGACAGTTTCAACCTTAGAACATAAAATAGTAAGAAAGTATTGCTCGTTCAAGGACAGTTGACCGGGATGGTTATCCAAAATGGCTACCGGAAGTTACTTTTTAACAGTGGCGTCCTATATTTTTATTTGTAGAAAAATAATGTCCTTATTGAAACATACCTATTATTATTCAGTATGGACACTAATAATTATATATTAAAATAACCATTTTAATAAGGAAAGTAGAGGAAAAAAAATAGTATAACATTGCCTAAAATGAGGGTACTGGATTTACGGAAATAAAACCAGTTATATACTACACAATTTTTATTAAAATTTTTCATTCTACCACTATTGGCCCTTAAATTGAATTTTGTGTAAACATGTCTAATTTTTTCTACATTATTTATTTTACTTTTACATATATAATAAATTCTTGTTTTTAATTATACTACACATATGCTTTTTATAATAAGTTGTTTCCTACGAGGACTTTCAGAAGTAGATGGTAGAGTTTCAGGAACAGGAAGTGGTGAAATAGTTTCACTGCTAGTAGTTATTATCTCTTCAGCATAAGGGTCGTTCGTCCTTACCTGCATAGAAAAGGTATATATTAGTGAAATATATGTTTAAGTAAAATATCTGTAAATAGATTTGAGAAAAAATATAGATTTGGTCAATGTTATTAAAGCAATTTGTGGATGTAATAATTATTTACATATTTCATTCTTGCGATTTTAATTGTAGGTATAGCATTTGGTACTAGTAAAACAATTACTGAAGAAATTCTATCAAATGATTGTTCTGTAAAATGTTGTGAGCCTAAAAAGCTATTCTTGCATGGACTTCAGTTATCTTTATCCACAATATTTAACCATTTCCGTCTAATATTTTCATCCCGTGGGAAACTGTAATAATGTGTTAATTAATACACAAATACATTTATTGTACAACGTTGCTTTAGAATACTCCATAGACATAAAAATAATTGACATATACAGTTATGAGATTAACCAAAAAATTGTAAATTAATGATAATTAAAATAAAATATCCTCTTTCCATTATCGATACGCCTATGTCACTTTAAGTAGATAGGTTAGGGATCAATACAAAGTATTAATTTAATTTAAACATAAAAATATAGTTTACGTATATATAATGTATATTTATTATAATAATAGCTACTTACCAATAAATAATTAATCCAAATTTTTAACAGAAAACTAAATGTTTATAACTAGTAAACAAAGTATGAGTCATAAATGGTTATCCAATATGGCCGACTTCCGTCGCCAGATTTTAACATTGTAGATATAACATAAACTCCTTCCTTACTATTTTATGTTCTAAGGTTTCAACACTCCTAACGTCGAATATTTTGGTCGGCGTTATTTTAACAGCGAAATTGTTAAAATACATCGATGTAAATTACAGTAGAGCGTACAGAATAGCATTTTCATAACATCTCTCGACCTTGAAAGTTTACAGCGCTGTTACCGCTAACATTTTTGTACAGAATAAGCCCATAAAACAAATATATCTCTTCAACTAAATTATATAATCAAATTAGAGAAATTTTATCTTTTAAAATTTTGTTTAAAACGGGATAATCTAAAATTCGTTAAGGGTATTAGCACGAATTTGTCCGCTTCATTTTCCATAAACTTAGCAACATTATTTATAATTTCCTTTTCCTCTCTCAGCATATTCGCAGCTAAATACAGTTTACAAAACCATTCTATCATAGATTAGAAAGAAGTATATAGATAGCCGACTCTAACGGTTTTTTAAAAACGTGTTTACAGCGCCGCTCGTGACCTGAGCACTAACTATATAATTGTATTTTTATTTTATTGGTTATTTTAAAATATTTATATTAAAATATTTTAAAAATATTCTGATAAATATAATAAATATATTTTTCAAAATATTTTTAAAGTATTTTAATATTATTAACAATTTGGTATGACTTATAAAAATAAAAATAAAATAAGTAATACTTCTTTATTTTTGCAAAATAATTTTATTACAATTAGGAGTCAAATTTATTTATCATGTTTCCCAAATTATTTTTAAAATGGATCTATTGCATTCTGGTGTCCTGGGAGAAGCTTCTGTTGTTAGAGGATCATCAGAACAATGAGAGATGCTGGTTTCTGAAAAAGAAATATTAAATATTATAAAACTGAGTTGTCAATATAAAACTCATAATTAGAAATTGAGAATAAAATTGTACCTACATTAACCTATAATAGTAAGGTATTTCAACTTCCCTATTTGTAGGCTCTGGTTATTTAAAAAAGTTTTTGCTTTAATTCACAATCAACATTTTAAAAATCATTCTCTTACCTGGAAGTTTTAGAGTAGGCACAGCATCTAACTATAAATCGGTAACATTTCTATTCTGTTAGAAAAAGCAGTCTTTTGTAAAGTGGTCAATGCAGATTTTAAATTAATAACGGTAATTTCCAGTTACATTAAGCAAATCTGGTCTATTTAAAGCATCACACCATTTTTTTAGAATCTACAAATATAATGTAACATAGAAATAATAGAATATGCATCATATTGTTGTTTTGTAATTATATGCAATGGTTTTTATAAGATTAAATTCCTTTTATTTTAGTATGACAGTTATGTATATATTTTTTTTGACAAATAACTTAAACTATTTTATTATATTAAAAACAAACGAATTATGTCGTTGAGCAGGAATGAACTTTTCTCATTCCCACATTCCCACTCACGAACTGCTCATCTTAAGTCCAATACATTTCGTAAAACGTGAATGTTGATTTCCATTCAAGGCCTTTGTTAGTAAGTCTGCACACATATCTTCCGTCCTTTGGTAATTTAGTTTTATTTCTCCTCTTTTTACAACATCTCTTATAAAATGTTCCTTAATTGAAATGTGTTTCGATTTTGAACTGACGACTGGGTTTGAAGCTAAATTTTGTGCTGCCTGATTATCATTAAATATTGAAATTGTTTCCTGAATGAATCCCATGTCGTTTATTAGATTTTTTAAGTGAATGGCTTCTTTTGATGCTTCTGTAAGGCTCATATATTCGGCTTCTGCTGTTGATAAAGCAACCGTCCTTTGTTTCCGGGCTTCCCAACTAATACATGCATTTGCAAAAATGAAACAAAATCCAGTGTATGATCTTCTGTCGATTGTACATGACCCCCAGTCAGCATCAGCATATCCTACAATGGGTTTCAATGTTTTTGTATAGACAAGATTTATATTCTTGGTACCCTGTAAATATCGAAGCACTCTTTTAGCAGCAGTCCAATGTTGAGTATTGTAGCAATTGTTAAATTGGCTTAGATAACTCACTGCAAAAGATATATCTGGGCGAGTCGCCACAGACAAATACATCGAGGATCCTACTAAACTTTGGAACGGTAAATTTGGCATTTCATTTTCATTTCCTTTTTCTAGTTTTAAATTTGCTTCCATCGGTGTTGCAGCACTCTTGCAATTTTGCATTTCAAATTTTTGTAACAAATCATTAATATATTTCTTCTGATTTATGCTTATTACTCCATTTTGTTGATTAAATTCTATGCCTAAACAATATCTTAAAGATCCTAGGTCTCTCATATCAAAATTATTCATAATATTCTGTTTAATACGGTTTAAAATTTCGTCGCTAGATGTCGCTATGATCAGATCATCTACATAGACTGCGATTATGGCTTTTTCTCCCCCTTTGCGGTATATGTAGATACATGGATCAGATTCTGACGGCATGAAACCCATCTCAGTAAGCTTCGTATCCAACTTCTTAAACCATTGCCTTTCTGCCTGTTTTAAACCATATAAGGCCTTTTTAAGTTGGCAAACCTTTTCTTTGGAATTTCTTCTCAAATTTTCTAACATTTTCTTGGCTTTTACGTAACATTCTTTGTTTCTATTTGTATTTCCTTCAAGTATAATTGCATGTAAATATTTTTCAAAATTTTGTGGAATTTCCATATAAATTTCCTCTTCTATATCTCCATTTAAGAATGCTGTTGTTATATCTATTTGGTTTAATGTTAGGTTCTCTTCTGCAGATAGTGCCAGTAACAATCTTATAGAACTTAGTTTAGCTACAGGAGCAAAAGTTTCATGGAAATCAATACCCGGTCTTTGGGTGAATCCTCTAACCACTAATCTTGCTTTTCTTCGTTTTAAGCTTCCATCAGCATTAAATTTTTCTTTTAAAATCATTCTGCTTGTTACTACGTTTTTGTATGGCTTTTTATCTGTTATGATCCATGTTTCATTTTTTATCAGTGCTTTAATTTCGTTTTTGATAGCTTCATCAAATAATTCGATATTTTTTATTTCTTCTGTATCACTTTCTCCAGTAAAATAAGATAAATGAAAATCTTCAGTCCACTTTGGTGGACATATTCTTCTTTTTGGTCTAATTTGTAATTCAGTTTCAGATTTTTCTTGTTCACTATATTCTGACTCAATTTCAACATCATCAGTCGTTGCTTCTTCTTGTTCTATATGTTCTACAATTTGATTTTGTTTGGCAGTAAGATTATTTTTAAAATCAATATTTATTTCGCTATCTTGAATTTCTTCTTCATCATTAGTGTCAAATTTTAAAAAATCATAATTTTCATTTTCGTTAAAAAAATCACCAATTTTATTATCAATTACTTTTACGTCTCTTGATACGATAATTTTTCTTTGATCTGGCATCCATATTCTAAAAGCTTTTGATGAATCTGAATATCCCATAAAAATGCCCTCTTCAGCTCGAGGTGAAAACTTTCCTCTATTTTGTCTTTTGTTAAGTACAAATGCTTTTGAACTAAGAAACATGAAAATGTCTTGCTGATGGTGTACGATTAACAAACAATTCATAAGGAGTTTTACCATTTAATACTCTAGAAGGACATCTGTTAATTAGATAATTGGCAGTATTAATGGCTTCTGCCCAAAATATTAAAGGTAATTTGGCTCCAATTATTAAACATCGTGCTTTATCAAGAAGCGAGCGATTTTTCCTTTCAGCAATTCCATTTTGTTGTGGCGTATAGGGTGCCGACAATCTTCTTTGGATTCCATTTTTTCTTAAAAATTCTTGAAATTTTGCATTGCAATATTCTGATATCTCATTATCACTTTGAAAATATTTTATTCTTTTATCATGTTCGTTTTCTACCTCATTTTTGTAAGCTTCAAAACATTCCAAAACTTCATTTTTACATTTCATGAAGTAAATTTTGCAATATCTGGAGTATTCATCAGTAAAGGTAACAAAATATTGAGAACCACCATGAGACTTTATTTTAAATGGTCCCCAAACATCCGAATGAATCACTTCCAGTAAAGATTTTGCTTGATTTTCCCTTTGGGGAAATGGTAATCTCGTCATTTTGCCTTTAATGCATATTTCACACGTACCTAGCTTTTCATTATCATTAAAATCTAACCCATTTACAGAATTGGTTAGTTTTGCGGATTTGAGATCAGTTTCATTAATATGTCCAAACTTTTCATGCCATGTCATAATTTTTGTAGACAAATATGCATTTTCTTCCTCTCTTTTGTTGTAGCTCTGAACGTAGTACAAATTGTTTATTTTCTTTGCTGTTAATATTTGGTATCCTTTTTTATTTCTTATGATTGCTTCATTTCTTTTAAAAAGTACTGTACATCCATTTTCTGTAATTTTGCTGACAGACATTAAATTTGTTGAAAGATTGGGTACGTAAAGGGTATCTAATAAATTTACTCTAAAATTTTGTGATATCGATAGTTGGACTTGTCCTTTGCCTTCTATTTCAGCTGTTTGAACTTTTGACGCCAATTTAAGATGTCCAGGTTGAGAAATTTCATTTAAATTTGTAAACATTTCTCTTGTAGCACATAAATGTGATGTGCAACCACTGTCAATACACCACGTCTTCGAAATTTCATCACTTTCTGGTAGTGTTAAGCATATTTCTTCAGCTTTAAAAGATTCTTGATTATCTCTGTAATTTTTAGTTCTACAATCTCTTGTTGTATGTCCAAATCTGTTACAATTATTGCATTTTATTTTATTATTATAATAATTATTGTTGTTCTCATGCTGATTATTTTGACGAAATTTTCCAGACTGATTAGATTTTTTATAATAATTCTTGTTTCTTCCCATAAATGCACCTTCATTTGTACTGCTACTTGGATTATTCTTATTTCTGGCTTCATTTTCTTCTAAAATTTTAATTTTTAGATTTTCAGGGGTAGGTAACTCATCTCGAGATTCTATTGCTATTCTAAAATTTTCGAATGACATCGGTAAAGAGTATAATATCATTATACTTAGCAGGTCATCATTTATTTTAATATCCATTTCTGATAATTTATCTACGGTATCTGTAAAATTATTTAAATGATGTCTAATATTGTCTCCTTCTTTCATTTTATGTAAAATTAGGCTTTTAAGAAGTGTTGCTTTTCTAGCTGGTCCCTTACTTTGATAAATTTTCTGGAGATTGTCCCATATTTCTTTAGAACTATTACAATTCTTTATTTGTTTCAGTTCACTGGGTGAAATGATTAATATGAGTTCAGATTTTGCATTTAGGTCATCTTTTTCCCATTTATCCTTTTCTTCATCTTTAGCACTATCATCTGGTTTTTTATTTTTACCAGATAAATAATCCCATAAACCAGCCTTCGTTAAAACTGCTTGCGCTTGCAACTTCCATGTATCATAGTTATTACTTTTTAATGGATCTATTTTGTAGCTGGTTGAATATTGGGCCATTTTTTGTTTGTTTCAATGTCTATCTCTATTGTTCTTTAAATGCTGTGCCCATAACCTGTTGTTTTGTAATTATATGCAATGGTTTTTATAAGATTAAATTCCTTTTATTTTAGTATGACAGTTATGTATATTTTTTTTTGACAATAACTTAAACTATTTTATTATATTAAAAACAAACGAATTATGTCGTTGAGCAGGAGTGAACTTTTCTCATTCCAACACATATACTAATAAATAGGTATACCCTGAAGCTTTAAAAATCAAATTCTTACCTGTGGATCCTTTGGTAAACAATGCACTTTTTTAAAGTTATTATTATAAAGGCAACCCGTAACAGAACACATAAAAACCATAGTTTAATAAATAACTGCAAAAACTCTAACTGGAAAATATAAATACTAACGAGAAAATACAATAATTACTAAGAAAATACAATACTATCTATCACACAAGTACAAAAATTCTAGCTGGAAAATATATCTCTAGCTAGAAAATACAATACTAACTGTCAAACAATATTATTGCAATCCTTATGGGAGTTTTTAGCGAGGCTATGCCGATTTTAATTTGAATGCTGATGACGTATGTCATGATTTTGTCATTTTAATGCGTTTGCCCACAGATAAGAACAACTTAGTTTCAATTCTGGAAGCCCCTTGAATGTTTTAGTCATTAGTGTGATTATTGTGGTATAACCATTGAATTTAATAATGGAAAATCGTACAGTGACATTTGGCATCGCTGTTGGCCATAAGAGCCTGTACTGCAAAGTCAAGTTGAGACGGACTATAGCTACGACACTGACGAGCTTTCGGAAACAAACCTCTGCGCATTGAACGAGAGGCCACGTGGCTATCCCAAACTTTCGTTACGCGATCTCTACAACCTATATTAGACTTTAACCCTTAGAACAAAAAGAAACAGGAAGGAGTCTGTCATATATTAACTTTAAGGAAAATTTGCGACGGAAGTCGGCCATCTTGAAGCTCCTAGTATGACTCATTGTTTATGTTTACAGTATACTGTCAAAGCAATATTTGCATAGAAATGTCAAAAATTAGCACATAGGCGTATCATTCGTTTCTTATAAATACTAAATTATTTAGAACACTAATTGTATTCACACACTTGATTGGTTGAAATTTATTAAAAATAAAAACCTTGATATAATTTTTATTTTTTTTCGGTACGTCATTGGAAACGGAAATTAAAATTGACAATTGGCCGCCATATGCAAGCTCCTTTCTGGACTCAAGGTCATTTTGCATATACTCCTTCCTGTTTCTTTTTGTTCTAAGCTTTAACCAAATGAAGCAACTTATATGGTATACATTTATTATCATTGGGTAAACGAATACATTTTTACAAAATTTTTAACAATCTTCATTCCAAAAATGACTCAAAAATTTAACTTGTTTTTTGCGCTGGATTTGGAAGTGATTGACGCATTTTCTAGAGAGTTTTTCTCTTTTTTCCGACACCTTTTTCCTTTAGCAAAATAGCTGTCGATGTGTTTAAAGAACTACTTTTTAAATAAATAGAGGAAGATTTGTTAAAGAGTTTTATTTTTTAATGTTCTTGGAAAGATGGACTACTACAGTCAGGGTTAAAACAATACATTTCAGATTTTGTCTTATTATTTAACTTTTGATTTTTACTTCACAAGTTTCTAATCGATCTTAGGTGCACTAGCCTTACGACAAAGTTCGGTATATGGGTTGTTTTGGGAAATATCACAAAATGTTATTAACAGAAATAGTAGATTTCTTTAAATGGGAAACCCTGTGTAGTATACCGAATTCGGATTGATAACATTTTTTTGAAGCCTTTGATATACGGTTTTGATATGTTATATAGAGTCCTTTAGAAGGTATGGAAACGTTTGTGTGAAAATCAAAGGTAAATCAATGCTCTGTATCTTATTGTACGTTGAAGAAAAAAAATGTATTTTTTATATTTTGCACTTATAAAAATCTTCATTATAAAACGCATTTGCGTATCGTAATGTAACTTTTACGCACGCAAATTTTTGTTTTAAATGGTTGGCGACATGAATGAAGTATCTAATGACAAGACTATTGACAATGACATTTGTGGGTAATAGCAATTTATTAATTTTATATTGTTCTTTAAGAAAGTATTTGTGAGTATTAATATCATCTTTTACTTATATAATATATTATTATTGGTGTATGTATTCATTTTAAAATATTTTAAAACATTAACATTTCATAATTTAAATGTCAAAATTGTCAAATAGGTACAGTGCTACCGACATACCTTTTAAAATCAAAATTTTCGTAATTACATAAAAATAATAAATTAATTTAAAAAATTGAAAAAATGGCAAAATATAAAAAATATTATAAACATTATAAACTTCAATACTGCATATCTGCCTGGGGAGGACTATACGAATGCCACGCTACAAATTTAGAAATTATACAAAAATACTTTTTAAAGATAATGTATTCCAAAAAAAGGACTTACCCCACAGAAGCTTTATTCCAAGAAATCCCTATTTTCAATATTAAAAAATTACATTTATATAGAACGTTATGTTTTCAAAAAAGAAATATTAGCTCATTAAATTAATACTAGATATAAAAAAAAATCTGAAGTTGAGACTGTAAAAACTGCAAAATCATTAGGACAAAAGTCTTTCTACTTTATCGCTCCAAGAATTTATTCACATCTCCCTCATGCAATTAAAATAATAAATAATTATGGTCTTTATAAAACAAAATTGAAAACTTGGCTCAAAGATTTGTCTGAGAGGGATTTAAGAAAAATGTGCTCAATTCTGATGTAGTGGAATAATGATATGCGCTGGTCGTGATTGTAGCTGTAATTAAATTTTAAAATGTGTGTATGTAGAAGGTAAAATTTTATGTTTTTGTGTAATATGTATAAATTTATTAAAGAAATATGTAATTTAAATTAAATAAACCATATATATAACCTATTAGATTCAATTAAAAATAAAATTGTAGTGATTGTAGGTTCTAACTCACAACAAGTCTTACTTCGTGAGTAGTACTTATATTCTATAGTTTATTTATTTGATTAGGAAAAACTTTATATTTCTGTATTTTAAATTATGTAAATTTAAATAAATAAACATTATTATTATTACTCGTTCTTTAAAAAACTCATCGCTTCGCGATTCGTTTTTTAAACTTGAACTCGTGTCATAACAGAATTTCATATGAAATGCGTTGTTTAATATACTATTGCCTAACAGAGTTTCGTAATATGATACAATATCACCGTATTCTATTAAATATTAATTATTTTCCCTTTTGTATACTGGGTGGACGATAACTCGAACCTTTCATTTTCTCTCTTCTCTTAAATGGAACACCCTGTATTTTACATCATAAATAGAATATCCGATTATGTATCTTTAATTTTTGTTAAGCATTGCCTATACCCAAAGTTTATGAAAACAGAGTTATTTTGTAAAATTTTTGTAAACCATAATTATTAACCTATTACGTGATAGGAATAAACGTTGAATGTAACAAACAATCCCTAAAAATAATAAATAACAAATTATTCTATATAAAAAAGTACAATTCTAACCATAATATTAAACTAAATGTTTAAAGTGTTCACTGTTAATATTATGTCAATACCGAAATTCATAACAGATGGCTTGGTAGAGGGGGCTCAACTGATCGGCCAGTTCGGTCCCCAGATTTAACAAAATTGGATTTCCTTTTTTTGAGGGTTTATAAAAAATAAGGTTTATAAAACTTTCCCAACTTCTAGACACGACATGAAAGAGAGAATCTAAGCGGCATTTCAATCATATGAACTTAGACTGCAGCGATGAATTACCTACGATTTTCACATAAACGTGTCCATACCTTCAGAAGGACTCTACATAAAGTATCAAAACCTCATATTAAAAATATGTGAGCAGTCCGAATTAGGTACAATATACAGGGGTTGCCATTTAAAACATAATATGTTTGGTTTGTAACGGAGTTATACAACACTCTGTGTAGTTTAAGATAATTTCAAAATATGGACCATAAAGATATCAACAATTTTTGTTTATAACATTTTATATCTCCTAAAACAACCCATATACCGAACTTTGTCGTAAGATTCGTACCCTGTATGTTTTTTGTTTAAGTTTCTTTAATTCTATTTTAGTAGACAACCAAAATATTTAAGATGGGTACCTAAACATATGGAATTGCACCTATTTGTTACTCGCTTTATTTAATGATCAAATTATTTTTTTTTGTTTACGTATTTTAATAAATAAAGGTGGATTTAAGCAAACAAATATTAAAACTAAGATTAATTTACAAGTAAAACTAGGAACATAAAACCATGTAATGTAGAAGTTTATGCCAGAAACTAAAATTAAACTAAAACTAATAAATATGCCATTTCTCAGTTTCTTGCATAAACATTTACATTACATGGTTTTATGTTCTTAGTCTTACTTTTAAGTTTGTTTTAGTTTTTGTTCTTGTTTGCCTGAATCCGTCTTAAAGCGTTACACTCACAGAACATAAATAACGTTAGACTGTCAATAATTTGCTTTTATGATTTGTATTGGATTGGAATTTTTTATTATAATCTGCCAACACTTTTTGTAGTTTCTTTAGATTCTTTCTGCTCCATACATTCATCAGTACAGCTTTTAAAAATTGAGAGAAATTTGAGTAAAAATGTCAGGGGGAGTTAAATTTTCTATCGATTTAATAAGTGCCCAGAGGTCAAATCACAGATTTTCTTCATGTTCAATCAATTCGTCAAGTAAAACTTTTCTGACAGGTTGACTGAACGTTGGTAATTTTCGTACTCTCTCAGCTTTCAGAATAAAGAATCCCCAGTGTAAATTGATCCTCTTTCATAGAACTATTATCAGAGGAGAGGTTAGGTTCCATTCATTTTGTCGCAATGATTACAAAATAGTGTCTATAAGTATGACAAAGAAAACTAATCGATTCTTTTTGTTCTAACCTAGTGCTGGCAACGCTGTATCATTATTCAGGAGTTGTGCTTGTAATCAGTGGTGTGCTATTGGTTGAAAATAGGAATATCTTTGTCGGGTAATATTTATTTATTTTTTAGAGAATATGTTTATGAATATGTATTATCCAGTTTTTCACTTAAATGATTATTGTTAATATTAATTATACAAAAAATGCAATGTATTTTAAATTTTACTGTTTAAACTGTTTATTAATAGGTATTAAACAATCAAAAGGAATAGCGTTAAATTTTATACTCAGGGTTTCATGACTCCTTGATTTCTCTACTGTATTAAATTTGAGGGGATGTATAGGAGTTGAGGGATACACAGGGTGTTTCATAAAAAGTAATGTAGTTTTAAACATTATTTTATTAAGGTTATACTTAAAAATCATTCCATCTTTTACCAAAAAGGTAATCTTGGTAAAAATGAGCAAATCCAATGGTATTAATGTTTCTGATATTTATCAAGGAATGTTCAGCAAGGAACACAGAAAATTTCCTGTCAGATATAAACTTTAATGCTGAAGGCTTGGTAGCGGATTTGCACCTGCAATACAACTCCAAAATCTCGTTGCAACTGTTTCGGCAACAATGCTTGAAATAATTAAAGAGACTGTGTCATATCTCATAGAATAACCTTTTCTGCGGGTGATATCATTCAGACAAGTAGTGCGGCGTTGCCACTTATTGAGCAACTCATTTCTGTGATTTAATTTAATGAAAAAGGTCAATTATTAAACATTCCATAAAATTTGTTGTATAGTTTAGGTGGTATAATTCATAAAATAATAATACAGTATCCTCCAAAATAAACAGAACCGAAAATAAAAATAAAAATTAATTTTTAATTACTGTAATGTAAGTGTAAAAACTGTTTACCATTTCGACGCAAACAAGCTTCATATCGATTTTGTAAGTCAATAAACATATTTATAAAAAGTGGTTGATGGAACTGCCGAAAAATATTTTGTAGTCTTTCCCGTAGTTCGGCAGTATTCGCCAGCGGATTTTCCGAATGAAATATTTTTTCCTTCATTATGCCCCAAGTGTATGCGTCAGTTGGCGTCAGATCAGGTGAATGAGAAGGATATTCGAAGTCTGTTCCCCGAGAAATTATTCTATTATCGAAATTCTGACAAGGTAAGTCTAAGGTGCGCACAGCTGTATGGCTCGTTGCACCATATTGTTGGAACCATTGTGTGTGAAACTGCCCGGCAAAAGTTATTTAGATCTCTCATAAAAGGTAATATAATAATTTTCCCTGTATAAAGTTCTTGGTTTACAGTAAGTGGATTCTGATTATCATCTTTAACGAAATAAGGACCAATCATTCCATAACCAGATACCGCGCACCAAACGGTAACTCGAAGACTGTGGAGTGATTTCTCTACAATGACATCAGGACGTTTAAATCCAAGGAATCTGGTTGTTTGTCGATTAATATAGCCGCTAAGATGAACGTGAATCTCGTCTGAAAACCATATGTTTTTCAAAAATTCAGGATCTTCGTAAATTAAACTCAACATGCGACCACAGTAAATTTCTCTTGCACGTTTGTCCGCAGCATTTAGTCGTTGTCCAACTTGAATACATTATGGATAACCACCAATTGATTTGAGCAGGCGACGTAAAGACGTTTCATTAATGTTGAGTTTACATGCAGTTCTTACAAGACTTCTTTGAGGTGATTGCACAACTTGGTTAAAAACACGTCCTTCATTTTCGTTAGTGCATACTGTTTTTCGACGACCTGAAGAACCTCTGCGTTGACACAATACACTACCAGTGCGACTATATTTTTCAACAACAGCTAACATCAATTTTTACTAGGAGCTGCTTTATTAAATTTTTGTTCATATTTTATTGACACCTGTTCTAAGCTTGGACCATCATTACGACATTTTTCGTATGAACGAAAATAATGCTCTTCCAAAAACACTTTTTCTTTCAAATCCATATTACATAAACAACTCCACAGCACTCTCTGTTTCGGTACTGTTTATTTTGGCATACCGTATATGAGATAGCATTATGGTTACAATATTTTTGCAAATGTAACTAACAAATGATTCAATAATAATTACAAATCTCTTACCTTAAATGAAGAGCAGGCAACATTACAGTACACCAAATTCCATTCGTGCATATCAAGACGACTCAGTCCACCAGAAATAGGTAATGTTTAAGCAAGTAAAAAAATAATAAATTCCTTCTCCTTTAATATTAGATCTACCTCCTCTTTCAACAATTTATAGCACTTAGTCAAAAGTTCCCATTGATCCGTTATTCGTTTTTTTCGTTACAAGAAATATAATTAAGTTTATTTCTAACCTCAACAGAAAATATAGGTGCTAAAACCAGAAAATTGTGTTTTATGCTGAAGTAGTAGACAGTCTCGATATTTTATAGCCAGACCTCGTAGTGGATTAAAATCATTAAACTCCTTATTAAGGGAAGCTAATACTTAACTACTGGAAATGATTAATGTTTGAGTAGGGATTTAAGAATATCAGTTATTCTTTGACTAAATTTTTAATGGAGTATAATATTTAGAAATGTTACTTTAAGATGTAAGTGTTACAATTGACTAATTTGTTCCTCAGCCCTTTACAACTGCTGTAAACAAGAAGTATCTTACAGAATTTCCAGGCATATATGGACGAGACCTATTGATCCACACTGAGAATTATAGATCCCAATACTTTGAACTTGTATTAGTTAATTAGACATTAAAAAGTTTAACCGCTGTTGGAAAAGTAGGTAAGAAACGTGAAGTTCTTTTAACCTATTTTATTGCAAAAACCAAATAAACGTATAGGTAATAAAAAAAATACATTTAATTTTTGGACCAAACAAATGTAAAATTATCTCGAAGCCATTTTTCATAGAAAATAATTTTCAACTTCAAGAATGCTGTAGAAAGTAGTCATTTTGTTAACAATAAAGTTTCTGTACATTTTAGGTACTTCTAATCATGCTTTTCCAAAACTGGACTAAAATTGTTATTTTCTGATTAATCTTCCAAAGCAGAAACATAATTCACGTCAATTTTGACATGTATTTAGTAAAAATATCAAAAAAGTGGAATGAAAATGGAACAAGTTCTATTGTTTCCACTTGCACAGATACTGCTTCAAAATATTCTATGGACATGCGCAATACCATAATTCGTCTTGTCCATCTCTTGTATTGCATAAAAATTGCTGAGTGTAAAGTCACTTTTAATGTCGATTAAATTTAGGTCGTAGAAAAATATAGTACGCATCATAATTAAAAAGTGAAATCTATTACATTTAATAGTTTCTGCATAATTACAGACAAATATTAGAAAAAAATCCCTGAAGTACTAAATTAATCAATAAATTACACTTCTCTTCAATCCATTTTTTTAATTAAAATAGAGTCGTACAAACTTTTAGCACGAAAAAGACAAATTATCGCTCTTTTTGAATAACACGTTTCTTTTCTGCTCTCTACAAAGAAAAAAGTAACTAAAAAAGAACATTTGATTAATGAGGGGTTGTTCTCTGAAAGTACAAACAACTGAAAACGAGCGAAGAAACAAAAACTGTGATTTTGATTATCGAAATTCTTATAAAATCATATTTTTTCCAATAACGACTTTGCGAAATTTTTTTTATAATGTCAAATCGTTTACTTGATAAATGAACTGAAATAACGATTAAGGTTGAATAAAAATAATAAATAAACTATTTTATGTTGGTTTTACTATTACTATAATTTTTTTGTTATCTTTTTCGTTTACACGATGCCACGTGAGAAGACAAATATCAATGGCCATATATGGTAAACTAAAATGGTTAAAATGGTTCATTGTGACTAATGAATGCTGGTTTTACTATTACTATAATTTTTTTGTTATCTTTTTCGTTTACACGATGCCACGTGAGAAGACAAATATCAATGGCCATATATGGTAAACTAAAATGGTTGAAATGGTTCATTGTGACTAATTTTAACAGTTTGAAACTAACTAATATCGTAGATGCTTGAAAAAGTACTAAAATAAAAAACTATATCACAGTAGTATTATTTTTTTAGTATTAAACTCATTTATGGGTCGATTCTGTATTTTTCGTAATCATTTTTAAATCTGTATAGCTTGCGAAAGTTCTGTGAATGGGATTTTACAGAATCTGTAACTTTGCTATTCTGTGATGTTGTCTGTAACTCACTAATAGACATTTGAACTACTGTAAGTCAAATTTGTTTATTAACCATAAAAATTTGAATAAATGTTGTATTTGGCATATCAAAGGGATCTCTGAGACGTTTTCTTTGAATTCTCATGAAGGTCCTAAAAATTTCACCTATAAATAGTTATAACAGTAAACAACTAAAAGGTTGAATTAACTTTCACTATTAATTCGTAAAATGCTTTAAATGTAATGACAGCCGTTTTGCTATAGAACTAGCATCGTCAGATTGCCATATGTCAATTAGGAACTTGTTGAAATAAACTGGATATATTTCACTTATAGTCTTTTTCTTTAGAATTCCAATAAATATTGCCATTTGGTTGTTCGTTTTTATTAAATTTTTATCAAAAAAATAAATAAACTAATTCCTGTAATGATATACGAGAGCAGTTAATAGACAAATTTGTAACTATTTTAAAGAGTCCTGTAAGATACAGAATCGACCCATTAGATATGTAGGTAAACAATTATGTACATTTATTTATAAATATTGTAATATTTACAAATTTTTTATAAAAAAATAAACAATTTAATATATTTTTAATCATAGGCTTTTTTTTAATTAATGTGTATGTTTGTAGGGCTAAAAAAATTATTTATTTATTGCGGATATTTTAATTTAATTTTACCTTAATTTGTTTTTTATTTATTACCTTTTTTTAATATTTGATATTACACTATTTAGAACTTCTTCAATCAACTTATAGCTATCAACAATTTTAATTTTCTATGTTTAGTTACAATTTAAAAATTTAATGAAATTATGATTTACCTTGTATTTAAATTGTATAAGCAAGTATGTATCTATGTATGAATTAGGGGTGATAAGTACACTGCGACCTATAGGATCTATTGTATCCCCCCTTACTTGCCAAGTTCTAATGTTTTCTCAGATTTATAGCACCTCTTCTAGTCCTTTCTTCCTGAGGAAGTTTAGGACATCGTAGGGCTTCAAATCAGGTAGATCCCCCTTTCTATTTCATGTGCTCCTAGCTATCTGGCCCTAGAATAGTGAAGGCAGGGCTTTCTGAGAATATGTGTATTGAGGTTTCATCCTCTTCCTCACAGAATCTGCACTTTGCTTCACCTGGTAACCCTAGTTTCTTCATGTGGCTTTTTAACCGGCAATGCCCGGTTAGTATTCCCGTTAAAATTCGGAGCCTTTTTTCATAGTTCCCCAGTAGTATCTTAGATTGCCTCAGTCCTTCCAGCTGATTCCAATACTTGGATTTTTCCTTCTCCATTTCTTCCCTTAGTTTTCCTAAGATGACTCTACTGCTGAACCCACAGGATGGTTCTGGTCCCAAGTGTGGGGTTTCAGCTCCTTTTCTGCCAGTTTGTCTGCTGTTTCGTTCCCCTCTATTTCTATGTGTCCTGGGACCCATAGAAGGGTGACTGTGTTCTTCTGGCCTAGTTCATTTAATTTGCCTAGGCATTACCAAACCATCTTTGAACTGATTATATTTGAGCTCAGCACTTTGATGGCTGCTTGACTATCCGACATGATCACAATCTCTTGTCTGCGGTAGTTTTTTCCAATATTGAATTCTACATATCTTTCGATGGCGCGGACTACTACTTGAAAGATGCTGGGGTATGTGCCCAAGCTTTCTGAGTATTTGGCTCTCGGTCCAAGAAATCCTATCCCAGGTCCCTCGTCTAGCTTGGAACCGCCCGTATACCACTTTCTGGTATTCTGGTTTAAATTCTGTATGTCTTCATCCCATTCAGATTTATTACTCAGCTTTGTGATGAATTTTCTCACAAAGTTAAATTTCTTAGGCATATCATCTTGGGACATTTCCCAAGTTTGATCAAAATGAAGTGATTGAGGTTTTTCCCTGATAATTTCTTTTTTGATCATTCTATATATTGTTTTATTTCACCGTTTATAGAAGACGAATCCTAAATATATCAATTTTTCTTATCAGTAGGACCATAACACATCTATTTGCGCCACCGACTTATTTATTAAAAAATTTGGAGCGCCGCTCATGGACTAACTTTAAATGGAATTCAATACTAGTTTTTGAACATTACCACCTTTTTGATAAGGACTAGTTTTTGGCATTATTATAAAACCCGCTGGAATGCGAGAAGCAGCTCGATTCCATTTTAAATTTATTTCGTTTATATTCTTTGTTAAAAAACCGCAAATTTTAGTAGTATCGCGACATTGTGTCAACTCGGTTAATATTAAATTCGTAAATATAATACATATTAGTTATATGGACTTTATTTGTGTTATCGAGGGCAAAACGATGGATCGTGGAGCTAGAATTTCGAGAAACTCATATTTAGGGTAAGTCCCTTTACATTTAAGGGTATGTAACAAAATGATTTGCCAATTGCAAAATAGCTATTTATGCCATCAGTTACGAAATGCCTAATTTTGTGTAACGCATGAGATTTTTGCGGAACGAACGAAGTGAGTGACTCACAAGTTACACAAAATTTTATTTCGTAACGTATTGCATACAAATTTTAATCTAATTCTAAAGAAAGTAATAAAAAAAGAAAATTTAAATAATTGATAAAAATTTGAAAAACATAAATTTAGTTTGTTGCTCTTACTTCATGTCAGTTGTCAGTTTGACATTTTATAAAAAAGTCTAGACGGAAGGTTTTAAGCGAGATTGATATATTTTTAGTTTTATTTGTAAAAAATGAGTGATTCAAGTTCTGAAGAGCTACCAAGCGATATTGAAGAGGCAGCAGGTAATGCTCTATTATCAGTAATTCCCAAAAAGTCAAAGGCAGTTTATGATTTGGCATACGAAAATGTGTTACGTGATGTGATGAGAAGAAAATTAAACATGTTAATGAGAAAGTTTTGCTTGCATATTTTGAGGGTAAGATCTAAAAGTTTCCAGATCTAAAAGTTTTCCACACTTTACTCAATGTTAAGGTCTGAACTAAATCTGAAAAGGAATATTGATATTAAAAAATATACCAATTTGGTAGCATATATTATTAGAAGGCAAGTGGGCGGGTACAGGGCTAAAAAGTCAAAATTTTTATTAAAGAAGATTTTGCCAAATTTTTAGTGGAACCTGATGACAAAGAATACTTAATGATTAAGGTTGCAATGATAATTGGAATGGCAGAAACATGCAGAAAAGCAGAATTAACATTTCTTCTAGTTGAAAACATTATAGAAGAAGGAAGACATTTTTGTGTTGATATCCCACCTTCAAAAACAAAAGTGTTACGGCCGTTTGCAATTACCATTGGAGACATTGAAAATACGAATCTTGTTAAGACAATATATTCAGTTGCGTCCTCAGGTTCTTAATCACAATAGATTTTTTGTAAAATATGCTAATGGAAAATGTACCAGAAATCCTGTGGGAATTTAACTTATTATTGCACAATTTCTTGGTCTTTCAAATACTGTTCTATATACTGGCCACTGCTTCAGAAGAAGCTCTGCTACTTTCCTACCAAACAGTGGCGCTGATATTTTAAAATTAAAGAGGCATAGAGATTGGAAATCTACCTCTGTTGCAGAGGGATGTGTTGGAAATTCCATGAATAATAAAAAACTTATAGCGCAAGAAATATTTGGTGAAACATCATCAAATAACAGCAAGTTGGAGCAATGAAAAAAATAAGTCATCGGGAATTTATTTGAATAATTGCAATAACTGTGTTATCAATATTTATTTAATTATTTAATTTATAATTTATGTTTTTAACTTTTATTATTACAGTTTAATAAATATAAAAATTCTTTTTGTCATTAATTTTGAAATACAATTTTTATCACCAATTGCATAAAATTTTATTTTATGCGACTAGTTACAAAAAGTAAGACGTTTCATAATGTCAATCAGTTTTAAAAAGTGTCACTTTATATGTCAAAATTAGAAATTTTTTTTTTATTTTTCATTTATACATAAATTTAGAGGTGATTGTTTGCAATTTGCATTTTTAATTTTTTTGTTTAGTTCTTTTTTTTTTAGCTATTGATTACCCTTATCTTACTTTGTGTCCATTAATTTTCATTTGAAGTTGTTTAAGTCTTCTGCTGGTAATATAAAATAGACATCCCTCAAGGGAAATAACTAAAATCTGAACTCAATTTTATTCACCTTAAACTTTAATACATCGATTTGATTACCTTAAACTGTAATGTATACGTCTCCAAGCCGTAAAATGAAAAATTCCAATAAGCATAATAGACATTTTGAACTAGAGGAGAAGTTGTGCTCAATTGCAAATTGTACAAATCTTGCACTTTGAAAAAGGGATGGTTTTTAACGGTTGAAAAGTTGTAAAATGAAATTTGGTAGGTATATTTTAAACAGCATATACGAGGTCTGACTATTAAATAACGAGACTGCTTATGAAAAAGTCTTTTATTTTAAAAATTATTCTACAATCGAATGCTCCCCTTCAATATACTCCCCTTCCCCAGCCACACACCATTCCATTAGTTTTTTCCATTGGTCAAAGCAATGCTGGAAGTCTTCTTTTGTAAAAGCATTTAGGAGCTTTGCCCATTTTCACTTCACCTCTTTCATCGACTCGAACCGGGTTCCTTTTAAGTCAGATTTGATCTTCGGAAACAGGAAAAGTCACAGAGCGCTAAATCAGGTGAGTAAAGCGCGTGTTCGAGCACTGGAATCCCTTTAAATAACGCTTCACAGACAGCGCGTTATGGGCAGGTGCGTTGTGCTGGTACAAGATGATGATTTGTTTTTCTACAACTCTGGCAAAACTTTCAAATAGTAAGTTAGGTTCACAGTTTGATACTCTGGAACCCATTCAGTCATCACAATGCCGTTGATGTCGAAAAAAACGATAAGCAAGGCTATAAATTTTGATTTCGACATCTTTGCTTTTTTTATTCTCGGCGATACAAGAGTTTTCCAGTGCATGGATTGTCGCTTAGTTTCATCATAGTAATAGAATTTTTAACAAGTGATGATGTTTTCCATCAATTCAGGCTCTTCATCTAACCTCTGAAATCTGAGCAGATATGTTGACGGACGAGCTTTTGGTCAGGGGTCAAATGTTTTGGGACCAACTTCGCTCACACTTTTTTCATGTTCAATTTGTCATGTAAAATTTTTCTGACAGTTTCTTAATCGGCATTTACAGTCTCAGCAATCATCCGAAGGCTCATACGACGATCTCCGCGCACAATTTCATTTATTTTGGTCACTTTTTGCAGAGTTGAAACAGAGACAGGTCGACCTGGACGTTGGTCATCTTCGGTACTCTCTCGACCTACGGAAAACCTTTTATACCATTCGAAAACACGCGCACGAGATAGAGAATTCTCACCATAGGCCTCTTTTAACAACTTATAGCAGAGTTTTTTTAAATTTAACGAGAAATTTTACATTGATCCGTTGCAGATTTGATCTTCGGAAACAGAAAAAGTCACAGGATGCTAAATCAGGCGAGTAAGGCGCGTGTTCAAGCACTGGAATGCCTCGAGTTTTTTGTCACACATTGTTAGCGGCACGAGAAAAAAACACGTTCGTTTCTAAGCTCTACAGAAAAAATACTGCTACAGCGACAAAAACGTGTTTTCGTACTGAAATAATAGACACTTTCTGCTATCTAACGCTGCATTCGTTTCCAATCCTACCCCTCTAGGACGCCTTCTGCGCGCGCTCTCTCATTATTTAATAGACCTCGTATTTTAGTTATCATTTTTAAATCAAAAAGCTGTGACCAAACGCTGTTTACACTAGCAACATACATTTTTTTACAGTCTAACACATGTTTCGATTACCAAGTAAGTCATCTTCTTCAGAGAAACAAGTTTAACGCCTTAGTTTAAACGCTTTGATAAATCAATAATATTTTTTAAATAATATCATAAGAGAGAAAAGTTTGCCGGCAAAAGTTTTCTACTGGTATGAAAGTTTGTTGCTTGGCAATTTATGCGAATGAAATATTGTCAAAATTTCATGAGTGAAAATTGCCAAAAAGAAACAAACTTGAATAAAACCAGAAGAAAATTTGGCCGGGAAAAATTTTTCTCTCGAATGAACAACACTATTTCACGAGAAAAACAAGACAATATCAACGAAACATTATTTCTTTTCAAAATTATGAAGACGTTTGTGAAACTGACAACTATAGAAATACCGGACACCTTAGTAACGTATCTGTCATAATTTTGTCGCTGAGATATTACGTATTGTCAATGTGAAACGTTCCGTTGCTATGCAGTTTTGTCAGTTAAAAATAGTGTAGTGAAATAGTCAAAGGTAATACCACGAGTCCTTAAAATTTATCTAGTAAAATTTTACAGGACGAATGGTATTTGAGAAGATTATTTTTTGAACCATTATGTACAAAAACCACTTTATTTAATAACTTATCGTTATCTTTTTACCAATTTTTACTATTTTACTTATAATGTTTTGATCTTTTAATAACTTATAATAATTTTAATTTTAATAAGTTTAATAACTAATAAAAATTTTGACAAGCCAACTAGGATAGGTGTATTTTGTGTTGCCTATCTATGGTCTAATTTATTAACACATTAATAATCAAGAGAAAGAAAGGAAGTGGGTTTACACAGAATTATATTTAATAATAGTTCCCAACGAGAAACGTCATTTTGTATAAAATTATTACTGACGGCATACTGTTTATATTAATAGTAGTAGTTAAAAATTATATTTAAACTTATTGCCGTCAAAAAAAAATGGCACCGGAAATCAGGAAAAATTTTGAAAATTTGAAAGTTGAGTATCCATTTTAGTATCAAATCGTTATTGACGGCAATAGCATAATTTATTATACATTTTGATGTTATTTCGTGTTTTATTAATGCCATCAAAATTTACTGGCACCGGGGTTGAAAAAAAGGGGTGGTAACCCCTTACGTTGAATAGGGTTTTAGTATTATTTCATTACAAAAAATTTTTTGATATTATTAAACTACTTAAGAATACAATATTATAAATTATTGTGCCGTCAATTTTTAATGGCACCACGGCTATTAAAATAAAAAAAAGTTTATAGCACTTATGGCACTTGAAATATTTAAAAGAAAAGTTATAAAAAACAGAAATCACATGTTTAGGACAGAAATTAAACTATTTTTTAATAATTAACAAAGTGTTTTCCTAAAATTTTTGACTTTAAAACGTTTTAGTTTTTTACTTTTCACTTTTAGAAGACAAAGTTCGAGTATCTTTGACGTCAGGCTAATTGTAAACAAAATATTTATTAATGCTGGATTGATGGCATGTTCAGAAGAGAATAAATTGGAAGAATAAACTTGTAGAAGTCTGCAAATTAAAAATGAAAAAAAAAATTTAAAAAAATTTATTTTTGTTAGAATTAGTTTATTTATAAATAATAGCACCCCTCGGTAGGTGTTCAGATTCCTAGATTCTTAATCGACGCAATTTCTTTAACTAATTTACCTAGAAAAAGGCCGTCTTCCTGACTTTTTCGTTTTTTCCGAATTTTTAGTTTAATATTTTAGGCTGCAAGCATCAAAGGCGGCCGTCCACCCCCTTTTCTCAACCCCCCGGCCAACAAATTTTGACGGCGATGATAAAAAATCAAATAACATGATAAAATAAAATAAATTTTACAACTGCCGTCAATAATAATTTGATACAAAAATAGTACCTCTACTAGACGTAAATAAACAATTTTTCTGACTTCGTTTACTTTTTTTTTGACGGCACCAACTTTAAATCGTTTTTTTATTGATTTTGATGTGAAATATAATTTTTTTGTAAGTGCCAAACACTATGCAAAAATTCTGCACCCAGGGTGCCCGAGGTTGGGGTGACCACCCTTTTTTTCAACCCCGGTGCCAGTAAATTTTGACGGCATTAATAAAACACGAAATAACATCAAAAAGTATAATAAATTATGCTATTGCCGTCAATAATGATTTGATACTAAAATGGATACTCAACTTTCAAATTTTCAAAATTTTTCCTGATTCCCGGTGCTTTTTTTTTGACGGCAATAAGTTTAAATTTAATTTTTAACTACTACTGTTAATATAAACAGTATGCCGTCAGTAATAATTTTATACAAAATGACGTTTCCAGATGCAATGTTTATTTAATTATGGCGGAAAATCGGGCCACCAGAAATTGACGGCACTGGTCCAAAAGTCTTAGTTACGTCGTTCCCCATACTTTTTACACGGTCTCTAGAGTAATAAAATGGCACCTAGTTTTTGGGCCGTCTCGTTGGGAACTATAAATATATTATTATTTTAAGAGAAAATACTTATAATCTTTTGATCTTTTAATAACATAAATAAAAAATTTGACAAGCCCGACTTTAATGACGTAATCAATATGGTCCACGAAATGCCGTTACCCCTCCTATTAACTTATCCTATACACTAGATAGTATTGACAGTTGTCAGATGTCGTGAGCGTCGTGAGAACAGAGTTATAATTTGAATAAATATTCATTTTTACACCTATTTATACAATTATATTATTAAAGAGAAAATTACCAAAATAAAAATTATTAGGTATATCTATTTAAAGTTTACCTACAAGACCACATTTGCCTGTAGGCATATAAAAGTTTTAAATGCATACAGAACCAGGAAGCAGGTTAGTTTTAAAATAACTACAAATTTGGTTTTTCATTATCGTTTAGATGAATTGAATTTTGATAATAATAATAACAAAATATATTTCAGAATATTTAGATAATATAAATAAACGTTGATTTATAGTAAGGTACTTAAAAACAAGAAAATTGATTGTGCAATATTGTTATTGATTTTTGTTAGTTCTAAAATTTTATCAATACTGTTAAAACGACTAGTGGTATAATCAAAGGTAATACCACGAGTCCTTAAAATTTTATCGATAAATTTTTAGTTTCGACGAAAACTTTTTTATTTGGCAAAAATACGAAAACAAACTGAAATGTGATAAAATCACCCCAATAAACACCTACACGTAGAATAAACGTGATAAAATGGTATGATTAGTTGATTCAACGTTTTTAGTTGAATTTATCAACGTATACTAAAAACGTTCTTTCAACCCAACGTTATTTATACGAATATTATACATATTTGCAACCATATAAGTATTACAATATTGCATTTTAAACGTTATTGTTAGATATATCTACTAACGTTACAATAAGGGTAAATAGTAAACATTTTGTATAGGTACGTTGTTTTCATAACCAATTTATAACTGGAAATGTGTATACGTTATTGTTACGTATAATAAACCAATATGTAGTAACGTTGACAATAAATGTATTAGCTACGTTTTATAATAGGATAAATATAACTTTTCTTTTTAAGTGTTTAAACTTTCTTTTGCAATAAAATGATATAAATATTTAATACTATATATTAATACGTTAATACGTTAAATTAATAATAAATTGATAACAAATAATGTTTCATATAAAAAATCGTTTTACTTAAACTTTACTTTTACGTATAAAATATACTTATCAAATAACGTTGAAAATGAACGTATATATAACGTACATATACGAACGTATATGTAACGTACATATATGAACGTATATGTAACGTACATAATATACGAACGTATTACATATGTACCATTGTTCACACATATGTGTGAACAATGGTAGATATGTAGGTTGAATTTTTATCCAATTAATAACCAAAATTGTCATACCTACATTTTGTGCAGGTAGTAATTAATATCAAGTTTTAGTAGAAATTTAAGTAGAATTCAAGTTAAAAATTTGGTTAAAAATGTATTATAGAGATTTTATTTTTTTCTAATTATTGTTTAAATTGGCGAGTAATTTTAAGTTTATTTATGCAATTAAAAAAAATATCGGAAAAAGTAAACATAGGCAAAAATGTGAGTGATCGGTTAAGTTCGTCAAAACTGAAAACAAAAATAAGTTAAATAAGCATAATAGGGTGGGGACTCGGCGGCAACGATCTTAGTTTTTCTTAATCTGGAATCATTCCCGCTAACCGTTTTGTTGAATACACACGGCGAAAAAATTCGTTCTAAAAATTGGTGTTACAAGTTAATTGTGTATTGAAAGTGTTTCCTGTTTAATTCTCCAGATACTGTAAGTATTGTTATATAAATTTTGTTTCTAAATGTATACAAATTTGTTACTGTTAAATGTTTTATTCGGCTAGTAACTTTAACCTATTTTTGTGCAATGAAATTTCTATTTCAAAAATTAATTTGTCTACATTATGTTGAAAATGTATTCGTACTTAAATATTTTATTTGTTTGATTTAGTTAGTTTTTTTATTTTAATTGGTTTATCTGTTAAGAACTATTAATAACATTAATAACATTAATTCAACGTTTAATTCAACATTTAATTCAACGTTGCACAAAGTGGATGTAACCGAATATTTTAATCAACATTTAACCTGAAATGTAGAATCTAATTTGTAGAATAATTTTTTTTGAATTAATTTTAGCAAAAATGCCGAAACAGAAAAAAATTAGTAAACGCCAATTACAAAGAAAAATTAAAAAAAAAACTGCTGAAAGACTTTTGAATTATAATCCTTCTGCTGCTTAAAATTCTCAGCCTAGTACATCATTAAATATCAATAATACTTCAGCAGCAGTACTGATTAAATCCACTCACATCAAATCTCCTTTGCCTGTTCAGCCTGATCCATATAAAATTTCCAAAGTCACTGTTAACCAAAATGCAACAACTAAAAGTTTATGTATTTTACACATAGAAAATTTTCATTTTGAAGTAATTAGTGACGAAAATGATTCTGATGAATCTATACCATCAATAAATGACCAACTAAGCAGTTGGGCCACTGATTATAATATTACTCATGTTTCATTAATTGTAGCTTTACATTTTTATTTTTCAGAAGCTGTAAAAAAAGCATACCCTTCAGCAAACGAATTGCAGATTTCAAATGCCACGAAGGATTGGTTGAAATTTGCCAAAAAACGTGGAGATGATGCTCTAAAGCGAAACGTTGACTGACGTACTATATTGACACTTTTTTTATAATTTTATTTTTTAAAATGTTCTCAAATATGTAGGTTTATTTTTATTTTTATAAGGTGTTGTGTTTTTTTATTTTTACTACTATTAGTCGTTTTTGTTTTTATATTCTCGTTTTGTATTTGTTTTGTTAAAGTAATAAAATAATTAAAAATAATTATTTAAAATTAGTTTTTTTTTCACTTTTACTACTAAACAGCGTTAATACAGAATGAAAAAAATGGTTGAAGACAGATTTATTAAAAACGTATAATTTTGAATAAATATAAACGTTAATTATACTAATAAATTTGGTTAGTAGCAACGTGTTTCATACATTAATTTAACGTAAATGTAACGTGTCAGGTATTGGTTATTTAAACGTTGAACGGTGGTTTATATTACGTTTAAATTTTTTTATAGGAAACGTATTATTCATGTTGATATTCTGTTACTTGAAAACGTTTTTACGTTACTTGAAATTCACGTTGAATTAATGTTTTTTTACTACGTTAGGTTTCAACTATACAAAAACGTAGTTTACCGCGACATTTATCCCTTATTTAAACGTTGATTTAATTGTTGATATAACAAGAATACAACGTATGGTAACGTAGTTATTTTTACGTTGTTAAAACGTAAATGTGTTTATTGGGACGAGTCCGTAGGACGAGTGATTTTATCTTATTCAGTTTGTTTGAGTAGTTTTGCCTAAAATAAAAAAGTTTGAGTCTAGAAAATAAAAATTTATCTAGTAAAATTTTACAGGACGAATGGTATTTGAGAAGATTATTTTTTGAACCATTCTGTACAAAAACCACTTTATTTAATAGCTTATCGTTATCTTTTTACCAATTTTTACTATTTTAATTATAATGTTTTAATCTTTTAATAACTTTAATAACAAATTTGACAAGCCAACTGAAGCCAACTAGGATAGGTGTATTTTGTGTTGCCTATCTATGATCTAATTTATTAACACATTAATAATCAAGAGAAAGAAAAAAGTGGGTCTACACAGAATTATATTTAATAAATATATTATTATTTTAAGAGAAAATACTTATAATCTTTTGATCTTTTAATAACATTCATAAAAAATTTGACAAGCCCGACTTTAATGACGTAATCAATATGGTCCACGAAATGCCGTTACCCCTCCTATTAACTTATCCTATAGGTACACTAGATAGTATTGACAGTTGTCAGATGTCGTGAGCGTCGTTAGAACAGAGTTATAATTTGAATAAATATTCATTTTTATACCTATTTATACAATTATATTGTTAAAGAGAAAATTACCCAATTAAAAATTATTAGGTTTATCTATTTAAAGTTTACCTACAAGACCACATTTGCCAATAGGCATACAAAAAGTTTTAAATGCATACAGAACCAGGAAGCAGGTTAGTTTTAAAAAAATAACTACATATTTGGTTTTTCATTATCGTTTAGATGACTTGAATTTTGATCATAATAATAACAAAATATATTTCAGAATATTTAGATAATATAAATAAATGTTGATTTATAGTAATATACTTATAAACAAGAAAATTGATTGGGAAATATTGATTTTTGACAGTTCTATAATTTTATCGATCCTGGTAAAACGACTAGTGGTTTTATCGCTATAAAACGAAATGATTGGCTAGCATTTAGCATAGAACATTGAAGATTAAGCGTTTTCATTGGACGACATCACAAAACTGTGATATTTTGACAGGTGAAAAAAATAATCATTGTAAAAAGTCATAATAGGGGTTAATTTGTTAGCGTTGAAATATATTGAAATAATGTACTAGTGCATCAAACAATCATAATTCAACTCATCTGAATCTTAGGTAAGGGGTAGTTATTATTCTAGCGAAACAGCTGTCATTGCGTTTAAAAATCTATTTTTTATATAGAAGGTGGAAGTTTAGTTCAAACGTTTAATTGTTTATTATTCTTAGCTAGTGCTGCAATTTGTATGAATGCAAAATGGCAATTTTGTTGCGAGCTGCATACTACACTTTTTCTATGACAACATATCGTTCACGTTTAATACATGCATACATTGCAAAAACTTTGACATAAGCGATATGCTGACATTTCAACAATTTGTCGCTGGGTGTCATAAATTGACAAGCTGTAGTAGTCGTGATTTTATATTGAACCTAGACTTAACACGTAATATTACATTAATATTAAGCCCAGTTGTGTACTATAGTCTGTTAATTCGTTTCCATAATAACTCGACCAACTGACTTACAAGTCTTACGTGATATTACACATTTTTATAGAACTGAAGCGTAATCTTTTTATTACTGTATTACGTGCTAGTCATTACGTGTCAGTATTTATTTTGATGTATACAATTTACTATTAAGAGAGTAGAAAATCTTTACATAATATGCTTGTTTATGATTAAAGTTGTGATTTTTCAATTTAATTTAGTTTATTTATTGATTTAAAGTAACGTTACCAAAAATTACAACAAAATATTAATTCCAGAGTGATGCTTAACTAAAAAATTCCCATTTAAAAAACACATGATAACGCACCTTAAATAACGCCAAGATGAATTTGAAATTCGTAAATAATTTTATTAACGCGCTCGAACGGATTCAAATGAAAAACATTTCAATTTAAAAGCGCCAATTTAGTTGTTATTTTGTGTGGAACGAGTTTGTTAAAATTTCGATTTAAGCGAATAATTTTGTTTTACATTTCACACAACAAAAATAGTGAATTTTTTAGAATTTAAAAAGGATTATTTTAAAATAAAATTCACGTATTTGCACCAGAACCATTAAAAATAAAGCATGTAATAAAACTGTTTAAAGGGATTTATTGTACCAACCCTTACACTGTGGAAGGAACATTGGAAACATTAAACAAAGGACTTTATAACAAAACTTTGCCGGTTTATTTAAGAAAATAACTTTTATTGTATTTCTTTTTATAAGATAAGATAGTTATCCGATGTTGATTAATTAGTGTTAAGACTATGTGTTAGTATTGAAATAATAATAATATTAAAGCCTAGATGATATTAACCCTAAGGGATTATCCTGGATGTTTTCCCCTTAATATCTATATAAATGAGCAATGCTATTTAAAAACCTGGGAAAAACTATATGGTGTTGATCTTTACAATAACTTGGAATATTTGTTGACTGGATTCTTCAATGATCAACTTATTCACGGGGCTTCATGTTCGGTGTCTGCTGTATTTTTAAGAAACCAGCTGTTGTCTTATTTATTATAACAGTGCTGTTTTTTGATATGATAGCAATACATTTTTGTTTATTTAAATTATGGAGGTTTATTCATAATATTTGACATTTGTTCTTTTTATGTGATTCCTGCTTAATCGGCGAGTTTGATATGAGTGATAACTTTAAATTATGGATATGTTCTTAAAGAACTTGAAATAAAAAGACATCTAGCAGATCCACAATTTAAAGTTGTTAATGAACAAATAAATCTTAGAAGTTCTCCACTATTAAACTGTTTACTTTGATTGAGTTTACATTTTATACATATATAAGACGTAATTGTAAAACACAAATATATTAAATTTTTGTACAGATCAGCATGATATAGTTTTTTCCTGGTTTTTCTATATCATTGCACAGTTATACTGATCTTAGAGGGAATTACATCCAGGATAATCCCTTAGGGCTATTAACATTTAGGCTTTAATATTGTTATGTCTTATTACTTCCATACTTGGTCTAGCCTTAATACAACCAAAAAACATCAGGTATCTAGCTACAAACAAACAAAATGTCAATGTAAAATGTTTTATTATTCAAAGCTAAAAAATTACGCAATATAAAACTGATAATGAAGGATGGAACAAGAGAATAAATTAATGTTCTATTCTTAAATATCAGTTTTGTATTGCCCAATTTTAAAATTTAATTTGTAAATTCAATTACATTTCAAACGCACCTCGTACACCGTCTAGTCTTAAATAATTATTCATGTATAAATCCACACTTAACAAAAAATAAGTAGATTGCATTATAATTTTTGAAAGTAAATTTACGTGCTTGCTTCAATTAAAATTACATTTTAAATATACATCGATATAATAGCATCCAGTCATCCTTTCTTATTGTATAAGAGTGAAATTAATAGCTAGCTCGCATTTATTTTCTTTTTAATAGCCCAGAATGTATTCCATAATAGTCCAACATTTTAAAAAGAAAAGAATTTAATTTAAAATATGTATATCATGAAGAATAATAGTAGATACGTGGATTTGATAAGATTGCTGCCGGCAGACAAGAATGAATTGTCTACTTGAGAATGTAGAATTTTAATTCTGGGAACAATGCTAATGTTTATCTTAGTAAAAAAATATGAAACACGTAATTTTATTTTTATGTATGTAATACTTAGTTTAACTTTAAGAGAAAATTATTATTTTACTTTTATGCTGAGAAGTAAAATTCAGAATAGTCAAATATGGAAATCATTTCGAATTTCTCCCCATTTACAAGAACAGTTAAGTGGACTTTATCCATCAACGAGAAAATTAGAATGCTCAACGTACACTTACAAAGCTCTTTAATATCAAAAACATGAAAGCAGTGTTGGGATCAACAAACAAAACCATAGGAAAACGTAATGTTATATTCTAGATCTTAAAAAAAATTTCGAAGTAAAATTGGAAAAATATGTTAATAATATTTGAATTTTAAAGCACTACAAAATCAATCCCATCCTGATTAATTCTCATCCTCAACTTACACAATATAATGCAATCTTGGGAAATTGGGCTGAAGTTACAAACCACGTGTGTTTAGTCCATTATGGTTTTGTTTAGTAGATAATCCACTTTCTCATTTATTAAACAGTCACTGGATTTGGAATAATAAACTAACACTCATCTATATAAAATACCATAGGATCTAAATAATTAATTAATTTAAATGATTTACCTCACAAAATATACTAAGTAACATAAAAATCCGAGCACCCAGTTTAAATGGTTAATTTATTTATTTTACTGAAATAAACAATTGATAAAATTTTTAGCCTTATCAGGTGATGATTTCGGTTTTCATACTGCTTTTTTTAAATCCACTAACAATCCAAATATTGTAGCCAGCAAATTTTGCGGATTTTGGATCTCGATATTCTTTACTATTGGTAACGATGCCTAGGGTGTGCAGACCTGTACGATTTCGTCAAGTTAGTAAGTTTGATAGGGGTCGTATAGTGGGACTTCAGGAAGCTGGATTTTCTTTTCGGGAAATTGCAGTTAGAGTGCAAAGAAGTGTAGACACCGTGGTTAGGTGTTGTCAGGCATTTAAAACATAATTTTTTTAAATAAACCTGGAAGTTACGTTCAAACGAAAGGTTTTTTATTATTCTTAATAAGATGGACTTCCAAAAAGTAAGGGTTAGTAAAATAAACTTAATTTATTATCGATATCGTTTATGCTATACTATTACATCCCTTTCACAAGTCACTCCAGTTTTGCAGGATCCGCGTTTTACTGCATTCTGCAAAACTGAACTCTGTTTTCACATGGTAATTCAGTTTTGCAGAATTCAGTAACAAGCTGGTCCTGCATAAATGGACTGTCGTATGAACAGGGTTTCCTGTTATTTGACCATTCCTACGACGGTTATCAGGTGAAATATACGTAAATACTTTCCTAATACTCTATTAGTATTATCGGCATCGTTAGAAGCGAAATAGAAGATTCTGAGTTCATTCAAAGTGTCCAGCAAAGAACGACGCGTAGGAAGCCGTGTGAACACTGCTATTAAAATACATGTCTAATTAATTTTACTGTAATACGGATCCCGTTTCTGGTGAGAAAACGGAATGGCACAATATGACCGGATCGGTTTTTTGCAAGATCCAGCATGTGTGATGCTCGCGTGAACGCTAGCACATAAATACATTCGCCATCAAATGGGATCCTGCAGAAAACGAGATCCTGCAAAAATAGGACTGCTGTGTAAAAGGGCTGTTACTGTCTAGCAGATGCATTAAAAATCTTGTGTTTGGATAAGCCTTCAACAAATTGATGTGGCTGAGCGCATAGTCTCCCAAAGTGTAAGATAATTGTGGTGGTTTTTTCCTGAAACAAGTGATCCAGCTGAACAACAGCAGCTCAATACCGATTTTTACTTTTACCTGCAGGAAATAAGCCTACAATAACAGCTTTCGAATTTATTATAGACTTGCAGCACGTGCACCAAATATCCATAGTCCATTGTGCCCTTTTACTTGCTTAGACTGTTGGTTTTCCCGTATTTAAAGTACCGCCTCTAATCTTCTTTATGAAGGTTAGGATGTCTATCGGCATCAATTTAGGTAAGTCATCCTCTTTTATTTCTTGTGCTCCAAGTGTACTATTTTAGTTTACAGTGTCCCGTTAAGATACCTGTAAGAATTCTTAGGTTATTTTTGCTCAGCCCAAGACATTGAATGGACTTTTTGGGGATGTAACTACCTAGCAAGGCTTTTGCCTGCCTTATCCCTGGTAGGTCCTCCCAATGTTCGATCTTTTTTATATTCTCAATGCCACTGAGTTAGTCCGTGTAGAATGGTGTAGAATAAAAAAAAATTATTAAGAATAATGAAAAACTCTTCGTTTTACCAAAACTTCCAATATTTATTTAAAAAGTTGCTTTCTTAACTATAATGACAGCCGTTTCGCTAGACTTAGCATCGTCAGATTGACATATTGAAGTTACATTTTGTTAATTTGTAGCTAGGTACCTGATGTTTATTAGGTAGTTATAAGGCTAAACCAAGTATGGAAGTAATAAGACATAACAATATTAAAGCCTAGATGTTATGAGCCCTAAGGGATTATCCTGGATGTACTTCCCTCTAAGATCAGTATAACTGTGCAATGATATAGAAAAACCAGGAAAAAACTATATCATGCTGATCTTTACAATAACTTAATATATTTGTGTTACAATTACGTCTTATCTATGTATAAAATAAAGACTCAATCAAAGCAAACACTTTTAAAGTGGAGAACTTCCCAGATTTATTTGTTCATTAACAACTTTAAATTGTGGATCTGCTAGATGTCTTTTTATTTCGAGTTCTTCAAGGAAATATAAATTTTGTTTTTTATTATAAGTGTGTAGTATTTGGATGTCATTGATGTGTAAGAGTGAGGTTGGATGTTCAAGTAGGTGTTTTGCATAATTTGACTTGTCTGGTTGTTTTAATCTATATGCTCTTAAATGTTCGTTAAATCTTACTTCAAACTTTCTTTGTGTTTGACCTATATATACAGCTGTATAATCCAGGATAATCCCTTAGGGCTCATAACATCTAGGCTTTAATATTGTTATGTCTTATTACTTCCATACTTGGTTTAGCCATATAACTACCTAATAAACATCAGGTACCTAGCTACAAATAAACAAAATGTAACTTTAATATGTCAATCTGACGATGCTAAGTCTAGCGAAACGGCTGTCATTATAGTTAAGAAAGCAATTTTTTAAATAAATATTGGAAGTTTTGGTAAAACGAAGAGTTTTTCATTATTCTTAATAAGATGGACTTCCAAAAAGTAAGGGTTAGTACAATCAATTTAATAAAAAAAATGCTTATCCGTAAAAATATCGCCAGATTTTTAGTGTGTGTGTATTCTTTTGTTTGACGAAATTCCAGTAATTCAATCTACTTTTACTTCTGAATGTTTTTCTAGTAAACCTAGTTGTTTCGTTATTTGACTACCTCTTTCTAACTACAGTCTACGTTTCCTTGTGGTATGTGCAAAATGCCAAACCCAAATCATGTTGTGGCTACAGATTATGTTCTAGCATAACAATGAAAGCTCTCACACATTTCGTCAAACAGTAAATTTTCTGTTGCTAAAAATGTAGTCAAAACTGTAATGCCTGTTCTAATTATTGTGCATTGGTTAATGGTACATTTTGTTAATTTTACCAAATTCAAAGAAGTATAAATTTTGTCTTATTTTGGCTTAAATTCAGAAGCATTTATATGATTTTAATTTAAAAAAATGTATATAAAAAAGCATAGAATCACAAATATTCTTTCGGGTCAAGAAATTTCAATTTGCGGAAGTAGAATCTACAAAAAAAACCTATTCCTTCTGCGGTCCGTTAAAATTTTTCATGACGCGGACTTTTTTGCAGTAAAATGTATGGCCCTGCCTTGTGTTTTCGTCCCGAACCTCAATTTTGTCAGCGTGATTTGACTTTACATCTACTACAGTCGGCTAGGAAAAACCTGTCTGAATTATATTTGATTTCAGTTGGTTTTATTTGTTTTTATCCTTTCCGGTTTTATAAATTTCAATCTTTTTTCTCGATTTTGTCTTTACTAGATTAAATTTCTACGAGAATTCGATCGAAAAGCTCTTTGGAGTGTTAAGTTTTTAGACCGCCGTGCCGTGAACGCCGATCAACGTGTCAAATTGTTCATTTTCTTTATTTTTATTCTATCAATGCGGATTCTACTCTGATTTATACGATTTCATTTTAATGGGCAGCATCCCTTCAGTCAATACTGCCACAAAAACAATCTAAATCCATTTTAGTTTCAGATAAATGTTTGCAGTATGAAATATAAACTAATGGGCTTATTCTGTACAAAAATGTTAGCGGTAACAACGCTGTAAATTTTCAAGGTCGAGAAATGCTATTCTGTACGCTCTTACTGTGATTTACATCGATGTATTTTAACATTTTCGCTGTTAAAGTAACGCCGACCAAAACATTCGATGTTAGGAGTGTTGAAACTGTCAAACTGTGTTTGAAAATTGTAAATTATCAATAAGTAAACCAAAATGAACAATATCATTCCATAATAATAATAATAAATTTAAACATATAAACCTAATAATAATAAAGATCTTTCAATAAATATAACGATAACCTAAAAAGTCGGCAATTTATATTAACAATAAAAGTGAAGTTAGCAGCAATGTAATATTGTTCAGAATACGATTTTTAATCGCGCTGTTAAATTTGACTTAACATGGCGAGGTTAGTAACATCGATGTTAAATTTACAGCTGTTACGAATATTTGTACAGAATAACCCTACAAAATGATAATATAGATAATACGTCAACAAGAGACAAACTTACATGAAAAAATAATTTTTAAAAGTAAGAAGTTAAAAAAAATTCCAAGACACAAATGATGTGAAGGATCGTCCCAGAAGTAGCAGAAGTCGATGTACAACAGCAGCACAACAGCAGATAACATTGATAGCTCGAAGAAATCGACAGGAATCTACAAGTGGCATATCCAGAGAAATTGCTAGACTTGAAGGGCTAAAAATCACAATGCAAACAATTACACGAAGATTAAATGCAGTAAATTTGTATCGCAGAAGACCTCTACGTGATCCCAAACTAACCTATCAACAAAAAATTGTAAGGTTGCAATGGGCCCAAGAAATGTTACACCATGGTCCTAACTAGAATTAGGTGATGTTCTCTGATGAACCAAGAATTGGCTTGGTTTCTGATTCGCGAAGAACGCTAGGTTGGAGGGCCCCAAGACGACAAGCCCGATTAGAAAAACCCAATCACTTATTCCATTTGAAGGTGGGAGTATTATGGTTTGAAGTGGTATTATGAGGGGTACACGGACGCCTCTCTTGGTTTTGGAAAGAAGAATCACTGGTGCTGTGTACATCGAGAAAGTTTTAAATCCTGTTGTGCGTCTATTCCGGGGGGCGGTAGGTGATGCACCTAAAACATGTTTATCGACATTTTTATACCCTTTCCATGTGAAAGTCCATCTTATTAAGAACAGTAAACCAAACGGTTGAATGAAACTATTTATTAAAAAATACGTTTTAAATTCAATGACAGCCGTTTTGCTAGAATATGTCAATCTGACGATCCCCTAAGAATTAATATTTTTATGCGTTGTGTTTTATTTTGGTAAGCCATAATTTACTATTGAAAAATAAAAAATACACTTGACAAAAGAAAACAATTCACAAAATCAAAACATTTAAGACAATAAATATACCACTATCACTTGCTTGAACTAACATTTGAAAAACAGTTTCAGTCTTTATGAGAGCACCTTTTTTTGTGTCCCTTATTTTTCTTTATTTTTGCTGTTTTCGGTATTTACTTTAGAAAATCCAGGATTCATGTATTCATTATAATTTGGTTGGATTTAAATAAAAAAAACTGTTTTTGTACCCGACATTATAACGAATCGTGTAAGATGGAAGCAGATTGTTAAATCAGCTAAAATCGATCCAGGGTTGTAAGCTACAGGGAAGCAAGGAAAAAAATTGAGTTTATTGACACGTTCTTATTGAGATTATCCAAGTGGAAAATGGTGAAAAATTGTCCACTATAAATCTTTCCTTCAAATTTTCATGTTTTGGCCAAATATATTTTCGTAACACTTCAAAACGTGCTCAGTTCTCGAAATAAAAATAATATCTTTTGTACCTATTAGTTTTTATATACCTCAGCATTTTAAAACATTTTAAATGTTGTTAATATTAAAAGGAAGTGCACGAAAATTTCACTGAAAATATTTTTAATACCATTAATTTACACCAGTACATTGCTAACATTATTAATAAAAAAATGAAAAAAACATCTTGTACCAACTAAAATTTGAGGTCCCCGATCACCTTCAAAATAAATTATTCCTTTTACGCAGACCAATGTTGTTTGAAGTGAGTTATGAAGCGAGTTTGTTTTTATAAAATAGAACACTTTCAAATTTGTTTAGTGCAACAAAACAGAATAACTAACAATAATTAAGACAATGACTTGCAGTTCTACATGTATCAATAAAATATTTGTGGTCAAGAATGTATACAAATTAAAAAGTATAATAAAATTTAACTTCCGCAAAAAACAAAAATTTGTGTTACGTAAAATACTCTCAGATACAAAAAAATCGTGAATGTTTGTATTAAAACATCAAGCAGTATTCAAAAATAAAAAACTTTGTTAATTAAAATAGTTACAAGATCAAACTAAATACTTCCTTCTTGGAACTTGTAACAGCCAGAATAATTCTCGCTATTTTAGTAACTAGATTTTAAACATATAAGAATAATGAAAAACTCTTCGATTTACCAAAACTTCCAATATTTATTTGAAAAATTGCTTTATTAACTTTAATGACAGCCGTTTCGCTAGACTTAGCATCGTCAGATTGACATATGCTAAGTCTAGCGAAACGAAGTCCAAGAGGGATACTGACAAAACGTGTCTAAAGTTGATAGGCTTAAGCTGTAGGAAACCAAACGAGAGGAACCTGTTCATTTTCAAAGCAGGGCAGTAATAGAGAATGTGACCTGACGATTCGTCCTCCACATTGCAGTATCCACAGTCCGAAGTATTGTCGGTGAAACAGTTAAAAGAACAATTATCGGAACGGGACAAACATACGACGGGCAACAAATCTTCACTTCAGTTAAGATTAGCGGATGCTCTAAAAGAAGAAGGAGACCCAGACAACTTTGAATTTAGTTCACCCGAGGAGACACTTTTTAAGGCAATTTCTGGCAAAATGGAAGAAACTGCCAGACAAAGTGAGAAAAATGGGACAACTACAAGCCGATTGATGTGTACAACTTTTGGTTTCCGCTGATTCATTTTAATCCGGTAGATTACCTAATTTATTCTTGGAAGGCCCACGGAACATGTGTTGTATTGATCTTTCATGCGATCACTAGTCTTTTTAATATGACTTCTAGCCAATTCATGAACGTCGTTGATTCTCGCCTTCTGCTGATCGACGTAACTCTTACGGGCGATGTGTTCTTCGTTGGGTTTACAGCCAAACTCAAGATCACAGGGAAGACGTAGTTCTCTACAAAACATGAGGCAAGCGGGAGTTTGGTCTCATTGACGAACGATCGGTATGCCATCAGGAACAAATGAAGGTAGTGATCCTAGTCTCGCTGAAGTTCTGAGACAACCTTTGATAGATATTTACCCATGGTTCGGTTCATCCTTGCTACCATACCATCTGATTGAGGATGTAAAGGTGTTCTCCTCGTCTTACTAATTCCCAACAACTGGCAGATATCCTGGAACAGTACCGATTCAAAATTTCTTCCCTGATCTGAATTAATCTCTCCAGGAATGCCGAAACGAGAGAAAATCTCTTTTACCAAGATTTTGGCAACTATCGCAGCTTCCTGATTGGGAGTGGCATAGGTTAGGTTAGCACACCATGATTTTCACCGTGTCTTTAAAGATTACTTCAATCATGGTTCGCAGTCTAGACAATCCAATCCACATCCATCTTTCGGTTTTGCCAGTTTATTTATTTCATAACGCACTAAAATTTCTGCCAAGTTCTTTAAAGTACGCCAGAGATCTTCGTAAGTGGGTTTTTTGTCGGACGTTCTCAAAACCAAATAGAACAGATACCGTTGGCCATCTTCTAAACGTAGGACTTTACCTACTCTGGGTCGTTGTTCTAACAGTTCATCTAATCTTCCGAATTTCTTCTTAAACACCGGGGCAAATCCTCTGTTCATTTGAAGATCATCAGTTACGTAGGCAGTGATAGGGACGTCAACAGGAAGCTCAAAGATTTTTCTCGGTAGTAACACCAAATCTGGCCTTGTTTCGTTGTCCATAATTGGCCAAAAAATCCTGGAAGCTGGTGTTAGATCCATTACTTTCTTCTACTCGGACCGCTTTAGCCTCTTCTTCGTCTTCATTCGAACCGGCATATTTCGCTAGCCGAAGAAGTTTCTTCTAGTAGTTCTTCAGACATCAGTGTCCAGTCAGAATTCCAGTTAGGTGACTTCTATTCCATTCCAGGAGCCATGCTGTTTTTTTAATCGACGGTTGAGATACGAACGCTTTCGAGTGGGTGAACCCCAGTATACCCTTTCAGTACAGAAGAGTTTCCCTCGCTGTTCAACTGGAGATACTGTTTTTGGAGACTTTATGCCAAGAAATGGTTCCGGGCCAATAAACGCGGACTCTTCCCTTCTTTGTCAGATTAGCGTTACTCTGTTGTTTGCCTCAAGGTTATTTAGGGATTCGAACCAGCTTTGAGTCAACCCAAGTAGAATTCAGTGCTTTTAAAGCAATCTGGATGTCCGAAATTATAAATATGTTTTTGTTTACCAAGAACCAAGAGTTGCTTACAACTCCCTTGCGCACAAATCGATGGCAAACGTTTCCACCTGAAAGATGGTAGCGTACTTACCAAGGTTTATTGAAATCTCTTGTTTTTCTGCTACACATCCCGACTCCCACACCGAGTGGGGTTTCCGAGCCATTCGTGTATAGAACGTACCTATTCGGATCCAGGGGAGGAGATTGAACCTCCCTCTCATTGCTCCCTACTTTGGAATAGGATGTTATAAGGATGGTTGTTGTTTACTTTAATGCCGATCTTTCTTCCACAACAACAAAGTCAACAACAAATTAATTTTCCTACGACCACATATGAAAGTGCTAGTTTGCACACTTATTTGTACTTAAGAAAGTAGCTAATATCAATACACGTATTGAAAAGTAAATATCAATACACGTATTGAAAAGTAAAAAAATATAATATCTATGATCTGTGAGATTTACGTCAAATTTATCAATAGTAAACATATGAATGACAAAGCAAGGACCATTTAATTTTTTTTTAAAATCTTCCTTGTGTCAAATATTGTATGGTAATTGCCGATGCAAATTTTTCTGTATAAATTAAGAATAAAGTTTCTTATAGGTTTTTAAATTTTTAAAAAATAAACAAATTTTTATTCAGTATTATTATTTTTATAAAAACACTTTTAGAAAGAAGAACAGTTTATTCTTCTTTTTTATATTGTGTTATGTTCCGTGCATGTGTCGAATGTGGATTTTTAAAGTTATGTGTGTGTTTCTGTTTACAATTATCTTTGTGTCTATTATTATTACATTACTTTTCAATTAATTTCACCAACTTACCATTTTACTTTTAATTTTTATAGAGCCCACAAAAAATTAAAATGTCATTTATCACATAAAGAATTTTGATGTGAATTCCTGAGGAAGGTGGTTAATTGATTTTAATTAATTATATTTCCATGCAATATATAAACTCGTTTAAATCCTAATTTTTAACATGACTAACAAGTACCTAAATTAAATTTTATAAATAAATTTAAAATATTTATTATAACAAGAAATATTGGGGTCGTAGGAAAAATCGTGTACACAACGCGTTGGAAAGTGTATTTCTTGCACTCGTTACGTTTCCGCACTCGCCACTACGCGGCTCGTGCCAAACTTCACTTGTGCGTAATACTTCACTTTCCACACTCGTTATGTAATATACTATTATTGCCGCACTCTCGTAGAAATAATAGTGTAAAGTCACTTTTTACACTTGCTATAATGGTTTTATTGATGTAATATTATAAGTTTAGAAGAGAAAGTGTACGTTTTGAACAGTAGAAGGTACAAAAAATGAGCACACTATATTTTTGTAGCCAGTTTAGCCATCGGTCCCAGGTTCAACATTTTATTAGTGTCGTTTTGAGTTTGAGATTTTTTAAAGAAAAACGTTAATAAAAATTAATTATAAGTTTGATAAACTGAAAGTAAAGATAACCAAATTAGTAAAAAAGAGATAAAGAAAGGGTTTGGTGAAGTAGAACGTCGGGGGTTTGGTGGACTACAAGGAGTTTAAAGAAAGAATATGGAATAAAAGAAAAGTTATATTATTAGATAAAGTTAATTAGTTAATTTTTGTTAGGTAATTATTTATTGAAAGAAACTACCGCAGAGAAAAGATTGTGATCATGTCGCATAGTCAAGCAGTCATCAAAGCGCTGAGCTCACATACAATCAGTTCGAAGATGGTTTGAGACTGCCTAGGTAAGCTAAATCAACTAGGCCAGATGAACAATGTCACCCTCCTATGGATCCCAGGATACATAGAAATAGAAGGGAATGGAACAACAGATAAGCTGGCAAAAAAGGGAGCCAGAACCATCTTGTGGGATCAGAAGTAGCACAATCTTAGAAGAACTAAGAAAAGAAATGGAGAGGGAGAAATCCAATTACTGGAATCAACAGGAAGGACTGAGACAAGTAAAGATACTTCTGGGAAATGACGACCAGAAGAGATCTCTCAGCTGCTTCAACCTTAGTCAAAAAAGGCTCCGGATTTTAACGGGTACATTAACCGGGCATTATCGGTTAAGCAGTCACATGAAAAATAGTAGGGTTAGTAGATTCTGTGAGGAAGAGCACGAAACCTCAATAACCGTACTCTCGGAATACCTTGCATTGCAGAATTCTAGGGTCAGATACCTACCTGACTTTAAGCCCAACGATGTCTTAAACTTTCTTAGGAGATCTTAGATCACAGTGCACTTGTCACCCCTAAATTACATGCATACATTAGTAATTATTTAGATAAAAAAAAAATTTAAAAATTTCTATAGGTTTTATTAGACTATACAATCCTTTTCATTAGAAAATATTATTATAAAAAATTCAAGTCAATTAAATATTGTTAATAATATTTTTGTTAGTTTTGAAAATATCATAATGAAATCTTTTTCAAGATTAACATCTTTAATCTTTAATCTTTAATTTTAATACTTGTTCTTTCTGTGTTAAGAGGTCACGTTCAGCAATTATAATTATTTGAAACTTAACAAGCAATTTGATATTACTTTACTACAGATACTTCATTATCATTCTAGACACTACCTACACTAAATATTTTAATAATAATTTCACGGTAGGAATTTTGCCTGACGTTTGAAGCGAATCTAACTTCCCTTTCGGTAGGTCAAAGTGCAAGATGGATGTTAAGAACATCCGTTAGGACTGGTTATACAATATAAAGTCAACTACCATGACTTACTATCTTAATAGATGCGGGATCACAGTGAAAACCAAAAATAAACTAAAATTTTGTAATAAAAAGTAAAGAAATATCCATCTTGTTTTACTAAATAGAAGAAAGCTATTGATTCAGTAACACTAAAAATCGATTATACTGTTGTGTTGATTACCATAATTGCTATTAAAACTAAAATATTAGTTTTTGTTTTATTTCCTGTAGCTAATTTCTTTTTTACTATTCCTTCCTTACCGTCGCCGCTCATGATTTATATTGAGAAAGATATTTATTAGATTTTAATTATTATGATCTAGTCAGCAAAACGAGTTGTTGAAATTTATGGTACTAACCCTTACTGTGTGAAAATTCATGTTATTCAGAACAATAAACAACTAAAAGGTTGTATTAACTTTCACTATTTATTCTATAATTTGCAATTACAGCTGTTTCGCTATCACTAGCATCGTCAGATTGACATATTGAAATTACATGTTGTTTGTTTGTAACTAGGTGCTTGATGTTGATAAGGAGTTAAGGCTAGACCAAGTAAGGAAGTAATAAGACATAACAATATTAAAGCCTTGATGTTATTAGCCCTAAGGGATTATCCTGGATGTATTTCCCTCTAAGATCAGTATAACTGTGCAATGATATAGAAAAACCAGGAAAAAACTATATCATGCTGATCTTTACAATAACTTAATATATTTATGTTATAATAATGTCTTATCTATGTATAAAATGAAGACTCAATCAAAGTAAACAGTTTAATAGTGGAGAACTTCCAAGATTTATTTGTTCATTAACTACTTTAAACTGTTGATCTGCTAGATGTCTTTTAATTTCAAGTTCTTCTAGAAAATCTAAATTTTGTTTTTTATCACAAATGTGTAGTATATGAATGTCATTGGTGTGTATAAGTGAGTTTGGATGTTCCAGTAGGTGTTTTGCATAGTTCGACTTATCTGGTTGTTGTAATCTATATGCTCTTAAGTGTTCATTAAATCTTACTTCAAAATTTCTTTGTGTTTGACCTATATATACTGCATTACATTTTGGACAATTAATTTTGTAAACACCAGATTTTTTAATTTTGGTAGTTTTGTTTTTTACATTTAACAATTTTGTTCCAATACTATTTTGTGTTTTAAATGATATTAATGTTGATGTTGCCGAAGATATTATTTTTGAAATTGCATTGGAAATATTTCCACAATATGTAATACTTTTATAGCTTTTAATTTCTTTAGTTTGTTTTGGATATATTAGTTCTAGTGACATTTTTTGTTCTTTCTTATTAATTAATTTATTTATCAAATGTAATGGATAGCCATTAGATGTAGCTATTTGTTTTATGATCTCAATTTCTTTATTAAAATTACTTTTGTTCATTGGAATCGAAAATGCTCTATGTATCATGGAATTATAAGCTGCTAATTTATGTGATAGTGGATGATTTGAATTATATGGTATGGTTACATCTGTTTGTGTAGGTTTTCTGTATATTGAATAATTTAATGAATTATTAACTTTTTCAATTCTTAAATCTAGAAAATTAATTGAATTATTTTCTTCAACTTCTAAAGTAAAATTAATCTTAGGATGCAAGGTATTAATATAATTAAAAAATATATCTAACTGCCGTTCGCTACCTACAAAACCTGCTAACACATCATCAACATATCTATACCAAAATACAATATTGTTTTTATAACTAGAATTAAAGATTTTGTTTTCTAAATTATCCATAAATATATTTGCCAAAATTGGAGAAATAGGACTTCCCATGGGAAGACCCTCATTTTGAATATAAACTTTGTTATCAAAAGTAAAATAATTTTGACTAATGCATACATCAAATAGATCAATTATGTCTGATATTATACCTGGATGGATATTTCTTTCATCTAATAGCTTTTTAACTAGAACTATACATTCTTTAGGAGGTATTTTTGAGAACATATTAGTTACGTCAAACGATACTAATTTAGTATTATTTTGTAAATTACATTTATTCAATTTTTTGATCAAATCTAATGAATGAAATTTATGGTACTAACCCTTACTGTGTGAATAACATGAATTTTCAGGCAACATCAACATTAATATCATTTAAAACACAAAATAGTATTGGAACAAAATTGTTAAATGTAAAAACAAAACTACCAAAATTAAAAAAATCTGGTGTTTACAAAATTAATTGTCCAAAATGTAATGCAGTATATATAGGTCAAACACAAAGAAATTTTGAAGTAAGATTTAATGAACACTTAAGAGCATATAGATTACAACAACCAGATAAGTCGAACTATGCAAAACACCTACTGGAACATCCAAACTCACTTATACACACCAATGACATTCATATACTACACATTTGTGATAAAAAACAAAATTTAGATTTTCTAGAAGAACTTGAAATTAAAAGACATCTAGCAGATCAACAGTTTAAAGTAGTAAATGAACAAATAAATCTTGGAAGTTCTCCACTATTAAACTGTTTACTTTGATTGAGTCTTCATTTTATACATAGATAAGACAGTATTATAACATAAATATATTAAGTTATTGTAAAGATCAGCATGATATAGTTTTTTCCTGGTTTTTCTATATCATTGCACAGTTATACTGATCTTAGAGGGAAATACATCCAGGATAATCCCTTAGGGCTAATAACATCTAGGCTTTAATATTGTTATGTCTTATTACTTCCTTACTTGGTCTAGCCTTAACTCCTTATCAACATCAAGCACCTAGTTACAAACAAACAACATGTAATTTCAATATGTCAATCTGACGATGCTAGTGATAGCGAAACAGCTGTAATTGCAAATTATAGAATAAATAGTGAAAGTTAATACAACCTTTTAGTTGTTTATTGTTCTGAAAAACGAGTTGTATTTTCTTGCATTGGGTTTGCCAATGAATTGATATTCCAAAAAAATTATAGGTTAGTAATATCGTGATCATACCACGAATAATATTAAAAATAAAGAAAAACCGTGTCATCATTTTAATTTAATTTATAGAAATCAATATTAAAAACTACTAACGTGATAACAGATTCTTTATAGTCTGTACCATCCAATTTCCTCATATAACAGGCATAATATTTCAAAATATCTGCCATTTCGTACGCAGTATTTAATTGTATTACGTTCTTATTTTGATAATAACTTTCGGTCTGCTACATTTTGGTAACAGTTACGTCCGCTGAATGCGACCATTATTTTTACAGTTGGTAAAAAAATTAGGCAGATTTGTCGCCGTGAAATTACAGCAACAAGTTATGTTTTCACTGTAGCTCCGATTCTATTGCATGAATTTCACCATTTGAAATCCACTGATTAGCAGTTTGCTAATAGATAATTGATTCAAATGGATCGAAGTCGTTGGCCGAAATAATTTCAGCTTTATAATTTTATATTTTTTAAACAACAGACAAAGTTTGTAGATAACTTACCAACGATATATATTGTAAAATATGTTAACATTTAACTAGTTGATATATTCCTAATTAAGAATGAACAGAGAACTTAATCCATAGATTTTAAGAAGTAATATTGCTTGCCTATATAATGTTATTGGAAGTTGTGGCTCTTGGTAATGCCCTATTAACAGATAAAAATGACATCAAATCAGAAGATTCAGATTCTAAATTTAAAAAAGGTACTTAATATGTAACTCTAAAGGGCCCTATTTAAGAAGACTTCTCACGTTCAGGTAAGGTGGTAGAAACCCAAAATCAGTTTTGAAGTAAAAAAACTGTATCCATTAGGTTTGGTGTGATCATTTTATTAGGAATCGGGATTTGTGAACATCCAACAGATTTTGGCTTGGATGTAGATTAGATTAATACAAGTTTGTACAAGCCAGAAGATTAGAATATATTAAGGATTATATTATGGAAGGACTGTACAGTGATTTTCCTCGCTAATAGTTAAAAATCTCTTTCTTGAAAGTACTTCACATCCGGAAAATCTATGTTTAGAGCTGTTCCCTTTTCCTGACACAATCTGCATATAGGACTTTCATTGGCGGTCCATTTTTCCAAGTTTCTCTGTCAGTGATCATAGGTTTACAAGTTTTCTTAAGCTATGTTTCTGCACCATTTGATCCGATGGCATTCCGAATATTGGGTCGCTGTCCAATTCCTTTTATAGCTCGAGATATCTGGTTCCGTGTAGGCTTATTATAGGTGTTATCCTTTTAGTGTGCCGGTATGTGACCGTCCTGACCTGCGCATGAACAGAGGTAGAGACGTTACATTTAATAAGACTTCCAATGCTGCTGTTGGAGTACTTGTCTTAGCATCCGTAGCACTAAGGCAATTTGTATGCTATTGAGGACTCTGAGTACTCCAGCCTGCTCTGTCTTTGGGCACCATACCACTACACCATCTTATAACACGTGTACGTAAGTATGGTGTTGTTTTTGTAGTAAGACCCCAATTTTTCCCGCACACTCTCCTTCTTCTGTTAAAGGACAATGAACATTTATTTGTTACCTTTGCAGGTGGTTATTCTAATTATATCCTTTTGTCAAAAATAACTCCTGGGTATTTTACCTCTTGAGCATAAGGAATTTTCTTCTTACTGAGTACTTGTTCTCAGACCAAGCCGCAGTATTTTCTTTCTATAGTAAACAATTGTGATTTTTGTGTTTTACTACTAGACCCTCTTTTTAACACCATCTGTCAACAATATCTATTAATAGCGCTTTGTGCCTGTATTCTGATAATCCTATAAATTTGCCTTTTGTGACTATTACTAGGCCATCAGCATAGCCTAGACAGTATAGGACAGCCCAAAAAAGTGACGATAGCACCCCTCCTTGGGGACATCTTTGCCTACTTTAGCTACTAGGGTAGCTTCGCCAGAGAGGATATTAGTATTCTTTTCGCTAGACAGACCTCCCTAGATAGATTTTGTGGTACTTTTCTGTTTTCTAGTACTTCAGTAATTGATTACCATGAGTTATGAATCGCACCCTCTATATCTAGAAATACAGCTATTGCACTTTCCTTTTTCTCCAAGTTATTTGCTGATAGTATGTTTAGGTCATCCAGTACCACCCTCTTTGACTAAAGGAAACTATCTTGAATGCAAACCCGCTACACCTTTAATACATAGTCAGTGGGTATATAAATGAAGCTGGTGTTTATTTAAAATAGTACTTGCCAATACAAGGAAGTATCAGAGGAAACTTTTACTTTTGAAATAATAGTTTGACTTAGCTTTAGTCTTCCAGACTGTTCAGGGTGTTCAGTTTCTTACAAATGGTTGGTGTTCGGGGATGAAAATGTCTTAGCTGCTGTGCATCTTTCAGACTGCTTGCTCTAGTAGCCTGTAGCAAATAGCATGAAGGTTTCTTGAAGAGACTTAGAAGTGGGATTGTATATTGACTCCAAACGGCCTCAACATTAGCTTTAACTAGACTTTCGAACTTCGAATTTAGTCTCCCAACTTGTGGAACTGGTCCCCAACTTGCGGGTTATGTCTCCCAACTTGTGGGTTTTGTTTTCCACATAACCAAATGCACAAAATGGAGTTTGTTTGTGACGAACTATTTCACGTCTGGTCAGTCTGAGGGCATGATTAGCGATTGTCATTGGGGGTGATTTACTTAAGATTTACCGAAGAACCGAACCGAACAATTAAGGGTTGTGCGATCAGCAGCGGTGACTGAATAACGATGAGTCGGGGTTGATTTTGTGATTCGGTATTAATGTAAGTAATAGGCCAATAGACATGTTACAACTTCTATGGAGGGACTCCTGAAAACAAGCGTGTATCTCCGCCTGATATAGTTGGAACTTTATCAAGGGTCTCCTTACTTCCATTCCAGCCGTATAATTTATATATGAAACGCCGATCAATCGTCACTTGTCAAAGACAACATTTTGAAAAATATTCAGTTGTTCAAGTTTATTTATTTTCGTAGAATGGAAGAGTCTTTAGTAAGGCAATTGTTTTTTAACATTAGCTTCAGCTAGACTTTTGAACTTCGAATTTAGTCCCCTAACTTGTGGAACTGGTCCCCAACTTGTGGGTTATGTTTTCCACACAACCATATGCACAAAATGGATATACATAAATATTATACTAATGTAAATAGAAGAATATGGCTTTAAAATATTGATTGGGTATAATAATAATAATTTATATTTACATCCATTTCAACATTTATTATTTAATCCTTGATAATCAAACACACAAATTATTCAGGTTGTCACAGCCACCATTGACAGTCAATGACTCACCGAAATACCGATGATTTTCGACCGGTTGCTCTGGTGACATATGAGTAACCTTTTTTTAGGAATCGTATTCCGTAATTATCCAGTTTTCAGTCGGTAAACGAGTTGGCCCGTATATACGGTACGGCAACCCGAAACCAACTTTGGAAACGGAACACAGCCCTTGTGGGTTGTAACTGTCACTCAAGGGGGGTTGAAGGTAGGGATCAAATTTTCGCTTTAAATAATGTCTATTATTTAAATTTTATGTGTTTCTGGATTTTCTATAAATATGTACAGTAACCGAAATAATGAATTTATTTCATTTGGCTTTACCATACTGTATAATGCTTCTAAATATTTACCCAACTTTTTGCACAATAAATACAAAAGTTCAACTTTGGGTTCGATTGGAATGAACTGATCAACTAGATAGTGTGTAGGATAGAAAACTACATTCTCCTAAAGTTTATTACATCGTGCACCCTCAGCAGAGAGACCTAATATTAAGAAGACGATTTTCTTATAGTTCTTATTGCTTATAAATGGTTATTATTTAGTGACATTGTGGCAGAAAATTATAAATTTGAATAAAAAACTTAAATATTTTTAAAACATTTATTTAAAACCTAATTAATCATCCCGCTTTTCCAAAGCTATACGAATACCATTTAAAGATGATAACACTACATTAGCAAGTATCTTAATTTTATGCACTGGATTTGCCGGTAGCACATTGTAATGTCTTATAACTTTAGAAATTACACTTTTCATCTCCAACATGGCAAATTTTTGACCTAAAAACAATTAAATTTACAAATTTATAATAGAAAAGTATGTACGAGAGCTACAAATCCCAACCAAAGGGCTAACAATGATATACAGAGTGGGCTTTTTGTATAAAACACCTCTATTATCTTGGAAGCCCCTTGCACGATTTATATAAAATTTGATAATAGACGAATACGGTAGTGTTTACATTGTTGTTGGATTTTGTCGATATGCTTTAATATTAACCGAGAAACTTATCTCTCTCTCTTATTTGTTGTCATTAAAAAGAGATAAACATATCGATATTTTTGTTCTCTGATTGACACTTTATCAAATAAGGAGTAAAACACTAAACAAAATATTCTGTCATTTTCGTTAGTTTAATTTGTTGTTTGTTTTAGAAAGAAATTACTTCTATACTATTTTTGGTTCGAAAATAAAAATCCCTAACACCTTCTCTTGGTGTTATAGCGGTTCCTTCAAAAATAACCAATAGAAGTAATTGTTCTCTCAGGGAGCAACCCTTCTATCGGTACAGTGAGAGAACGAATCTCAAGAATACCGTTTTGGCATTTTCAATAGAACCACGCCCACTTTCTATTGGCTGTTCTATTCTATCACCGTCAAGAATAGGGGTCTTGTTTGTTTATTACAGATAAACACGATTTTCTCTCCTGTCATATATCTTGTCAACTGGTACAATCAGTTAGTCACAGAACACGGTGTTTTGTGCCGCCAGTTCTTTGAGAATACTTGAAACGAACCACATTAAATAAGTAACTGTTTAATAAATTTGAATTTTAATAATAAGAAAATATTTAAGTTTTTTTGTTTAACGTTTTTATTTTATTTTTATTAACAATAAAGTAAGTTTGTTGTTATGTTTTACTTATTACGTCATTTTTTAAACCTCCACTATCTTGACTAAACGGAAAAATGTGGAATTTACATAAGAAATACATATTGTACCGTATATTATTAATATATAGTATCCATATTAGTATGTCGAAAAATTTTAGTGGCACGCCAAATTTTTTTTGTTCTCATATTGGCACTCGACTTAAAAAGGTTGGCCACCCCTGGTCTAATACATCACTAGAGAGTTATTATAACTCACGCTTTTTGTTTATGGATATTATTAATCCCTCCAAAGCAGTTGAATAATAAATGTATAATTTAATAGGAGTAGATAATAGTATATTATTCAATAAGCATATAATAGCCATTACATGCGAGTAGAATACTATACTTTGTTCACGACTTTCAAATAAAATTTACTAGTAATTATAAAAAATCTTTATTTTATGAAGTAAAGTACAATGCGTAGCAGCATTATCATTTGAGTTCATACTTAAATTACTCTTTATTTAAGTCAGAACTATCAAAAAGCCAATATTTAATTTTGATGTAAATATTGCTCTTATACCTATTTTTATTGTTTGATTTTTAATTTTTTATGTAACTAACACATATTTTAGGACTAAATTATATTTATTATTATAGTGCCAAATTCATTTAATCTAATAAAAATGTATTAAAATAAATTCCAACCTTAACAACAAAAATATCATATAATCCGCCATCATCAACTGTATCCTATAAATTTGGATTTTATTTTGTTAAATACTTCTTATTTAGCACTATTTAGCAAAATTACAAATCAAAAAGACTGCAAAGACAAAGAAAATTGAAGAATAGCATGTAAATAAAAGTTCATATAAAATACTCGTATTGAATAATATTATACAGTGTATTATTCACTAGTGAATAATGGGTAACATTATACATGAGCAAGCACATGTATAATTAAGGTTTTATAGCACGGTCGTTATACAATCCTAGCCACCTTAATGTATTATTTTAACCTGAGCGGATATAATAAAAAGTTAGCTTTAATTCAGAAATGATGACATTTGGGCATAGAAAATTTTACAAAATATTTAGTATTTTTCAAGGATTTTAACAAAAACTACACAGGGTCATCCGTTTAAAATAACAAAGTTTAATGGATTTCCAGAAAAAAAGAAAATCCAACAACAATGACAAGCTCAGCCGTATTACAAAATCGTCAAATATCAAAATTTATAAAAATTGTGCTATTCGTTTTAGAGATAATTGAAGCGTCCCATAAATAAAACTCACACTGTATATTTATATTGTGCGGTCCATATGTATGGAATAAATTCATTTGTAGCGTTATTATGTACTATATGAAAAAAACCTGAAACAGGTCGATTTTTATTCTTAAATTGACAATTTCCAGTATGAAAATATTATTCCCCTCCAGCACCCCTTCGGAATTATAAGCACCCCCTCGAAAATTTTAAATTACAAAGGGGGTCGTTTGGCACCTCGTTGGAAAGGGATTTTAGTCCTCTGTTCAGCAATATAACGTTTTTTAAGTTTGGTGCTATCATAACTGAGAAAATTGATTTTTAAGATTTAAAATTTTGATAATGTCTCTAACACAAAACTTTACGTAGAATGAAGATAATAATGTCACATAATGATTAGAATGTGTTTTACAATGTATTTGACACTTAAATTAAATGTTCAAAATGACCACCATTCACTTCTTGACAATAACCGAGGCCATATTGGAATTTTCGTACAACATTTTGTATGACCTCGGGGGTTATTTTGTTAATTTCTTCCGTTATCATAACTTTTAAATCAGCAATATTGTTTGGTCTATTAAAATATACTTTAGATTTTAAATAACCCCATAAGAAGTACTCGAGAGCAGTCAAATCGGGGGATCTAGCCGGCCATTCGATCGCCCCACGTCTTCCAATCCGCCTATTGGGAAAAATCTCGTTTAAATAATTTCTAACAGTGCGTGCAAAATGCGGTGGAGCTCCGTCTTGTTGGTAGTAAATAGATCGATCTATCTCATTTGGATGATTAACATCAGGAAAAACTCTTTGTAATGTAGGCACTAAAAAGTTAATAAAAAAATCTAGATAAAACTCACCAGTAACTGTGCCCTAAAAAAATAAGGGCCAATAATTTTTTTTGTTAATGATACCAGTCCAAACGTTAACTTTTTTAGGATATTGAGTGTGAGCCTCACACATCCAGTGAGGATTTTCTCTGCTCCAATATCTACAGTTCTGTTTGTTAACCGTTCCGTTTAAATGAAACGTCGCTTTATCAGAAAAAACTATTTTGTTTATGAACTGCAAATCTGCGTGCATTCTATCCATCATCAATTCACAGAATTCTTGCCTTCTATTAGGGTTGTATTTTTCTTTATGCAGAACTCTCAAAATAGATGATTTACTTACATCATTGTCGGCGGCAAGTTTTCGAGTTGTCTTATGCGGATTTTCCTCAATCTCTAGAAGTACATCTAACTTTTTTTTATCAGTAAATTGAACATTTCTACATGGTTTTTCAATATTTTTTACATGTCCAGTTTCACGAAACTTTTTTTCAATTTTGCTAACTGTAGACTGCGAAACGTGTTGACCAGGGTATTTATTATTAAAAATTTCACAAACCTCCTTTTGAGTTCTGGTTTTATCACCACAACCAATCATAATTTAAATGTCTATTCTTTGAGTCTCGGACAAATAAGCCAAAATTAAATTTAAAACGCGCACAAATATTATACTGACGTCTTTTAGTAACTTTAAATACCTAAAGGACAGCAGCCTACTAGATTTATATCAATTGTTTATTTAGTTTTTTGACTATTATTTTAATATCTTCAAAGTTTTTTCCTAATACTTAGCAGAACAGATACGAAAATACCTGATTATTTTAAAGTTATTTTAATAGACCAAACAATATCGCCTCAAGAAGTGAATGGTGGTTATTTGAACATTTAATTTAAGTGTCAAATACATTGAAAAACACATTCTAATCATTATGTGACATTATTATCTTCATTCTACATAAAGTTTTGTGTTAGAGACATTATCAAAATTTTACATCTTAAAAATCAATTTTCTTAGTTATGATTGCACCAAACATAAAAAACTTTATATTGCTGAACAGAGGACTAAAATCCCTTTCCAACGAGGTGCCACACGACCCCCTTTGTAATTTAAAATTTTCGAGGGGGTGCATGTAATTCCGAAGGGGTGCTGGAGGGGCATAATATTTTCATACTGTAAATTGTCAATTTAAGAATAAAAATCGACCTGTTTCAGGTTTTTTTCATATAGTACATAATAACGCTACAAATGAATTTATTCCATACATATGGACCGCACTGTATAATAAGTATTACTAATTAATCTTCCCAAAAGTTTCAAGAACATTTATAAAATAAACTTACCAATACAGTTTCTAGGTCCTGCGCTGAAAGGAGTATACACATAAGAATTCGGTCTATTTTCATCGTCAAATCTATCTGGGTTAAATGTTAAAGGATCTTTAAAGTTATCCGGATCTCTATGCGATGCCCATAAAGAAATTATAATTTGTATGTTCTTAGGAAAAACATGACCATCTAAAATAAAACGAATGGAGAAAACATGTCAAAATGTGTACTTTAAATTGCTTTACCCCAAACTATTTCCTCGGAAGGAGTGGTTCTACCTAATATAGGAACTGGAGGGTATAGCCTTAAAGTTTCCTTAATAACTTTATCCAAGTATTTCATTTCTTGTAGATCCGTCATTGTTGGTCTTACATTTTTTAAATTTGTTTTGAAAATATGCTTTTGTTCTTCGTATGCTTTTTCCTACGTAACAAATAAGAAAGTAGAATTATAAATTCAACCACAAAATTAAAAAAAAATGTGCCTATGATGGACCCTTTCAGGAAATTTATAACTATATTAGTTTTTCAATTATTATTTTGCTTTATATGAAAATATATTGTAATGAATATTTATAATTTGAAAGATTATTTATTGTTTGATTGATTTGTATTTATTTATTTATAAATTTGATTGGTTAATATTTGATATTATTATTTAAATGTAATATAGCAACAAGATCTTTTTCTCAGGGGTGCTTTGTTCTGCAAGCTTCTAGTTGGACAACTAGGTGTATATGAATAAAAAATTGAATAATTATGAAAATTTATTATAAAAAGAGTTAAGTTAAAACAGTAATATTGAAAGATTAATAATGAAACTAATTAGTAGGAAAAATAAGAAAAAGAAAGGCCTTTTATTAACTATAACAAGAGACCAAACGTCTAACAACACGAATACGACATTTTACCAAAGTCGGAAATTCCACGTATCACTTCGGTTGTTTCCGTTTTTCATAGAGCCACTACGGATTTTTTACACCAATCAGACAGCAGGACTCTCCGTGTATTAAGGTCAGATAACATTGTAAACACTTTGAATTTCTGTAGTAGTTAGTTAAGTTTTATAATTTAAAAACAAAAGAATATATTTGATATTCAATGTATTTCGATAATATCCTACTTACCATTGCATAAATAACATTGATTAATTTAGCACAAATTCAACATCAAGTAAGTTCTTTTATAGTTAATAAAAGGCCTTTTTTTTCTTATTTTTCCTACTAATTAGTTTCATTATTAATCTTTCAATATTACTAATTTAACTTAACCCTCTTTATAATAAATTTGTAATTATAATTAATCAATTTTTCATTCATATATATCTAATTGTCCAACTAAAAGCTTGCAGAACAAAGCACCCATGAGAAAAAGAAGATCTTGTTGCTATATTATATTTAAATAATAATATCAAATATTAATCAATCAAATTTATAAATAAATAAATACAAATCAATAAAACAATAAATAATCTTTCAAATTATAAATATTCATTACAAAAATGGCCCCACGTTGGGCGCCATTTTGTAATGGTTATTATGATTTAGTTATTGTAGTTTACTTGATTGATTGATATTATTTATTTGATTGATATTTAATATTATTTAAATGTTCTAATAGTAGCAGGATCTTCTTTTTCTCAGGAGTGCTTTGTTCTGCAAGTTACTAGCTGGATTATTAGGTAGGTATTTGAATAAAATTTAATTAAGTTTCCTTCAACCGTTTAGTTGTTTACTGATCTTAATAAGATGGACTTTCACATAGTAAGGATTAGTACAATAAATTTCATTATTTTTTTGGGTATTTTGTAATGTGAAAGAATAAAGATTAACTTATTTTATCAAATTTTGATTTATTATTAACCAAATGACAAATCAAAATTACAGATTTTTGTAATATCAATTTCAATTGTTGAGCAGTGTAAAATCAAATGTACAATCAAATGTACAAGATAAGATATCGCGCATGTTTGGGGCGTGGTTAGTGACGTCACCTCTGACATAAAATAAATTAAGTAAATTGCGGTTTGCTGTATACGGGTGTCTAATTACTTAATTATTATACCTAGTCTTCCCTTTCTTTAATTAAATCTCGGATAAAAATATAATTTAACAATTCTCCAATTTATTTATTTTCAATTTTAAGCCATACATGTAAAATTTGAATTTTGTTTTAATAAATAATGTTGAATAACCAACAAATAAAAGTTTTAAACAATAAATTGACTAAATAAATATCAAATTCCTATAAATTAACGTTGAAACGAGCTATAAAATATCACAAGTGACGTCACATGCGCAGATCGGACGAGTTTTGAACCGCTAGATATCATACTTTGTATATTTGTATCATGGTATACAATAGTTCCTTCAAACTGCAGTAACAATAGCAGATTTCAGTTGAACGTAAAACAAAAGATATCAAACATTATGCCTAGCTACCTTTTTACATCTTACCAATTTATGTATATATTTATTTGATCATAAACAGCTTTTATTTACTTGAGCTTTTCTAAACAACTACTTATACTAAAACAAATAATGATTGAGAGTAAAGCGCGTTGTCATATCTAAATTTTACGTTACCGGTTTATAACGGAATTAAAATATAGTAAGCAGTAGAGTTTTAGGTTGTGGCAAATTATAGATAATACACAATACTAGTACGATTAAAAGGTATTATTTATGACAAAAATCAGTAATGAGCTTGTAATGAGTAATACTTATACATTTCCTGATTACTGATCAGTTAAAATTCATTATTTTCTGTATAGTGTTAGGTATTTATTACAACTAGTGGCAACGCTGTACGCAACGATATTTCTGTCTTTGTCACTTTACCGTAACTTCCATCACATCGTCGCAGGCCATAGTAATGTAAATGCAAGCACGAGCGTATCTTTGGTTTGTGAATTATTGTACGTTTTACAGGTAAGTTAGTTAGCATCGATAACACCGTTCTCAATGTTTTTGAAATAATTGTACTAAGAATTTTTCTTTCATTCTATACCCTCTCAAAAATTAATAAGCACGCCCCCGATTTGCTGTCCACTGGGCCTACTTCTACTCTCAATCATTATTTGTTTTAGTATAGAAGATTCAATCGACTCAATCATTGTGTTGGTAATGTATTATGAGCGGTATATTTAAAAATACAGCTAGTGGTCCATCATAGGCACATTTTTCCTAAACGTGTGATTAGAAAATAAAATCGTATATTTTTTTAATTAATATGAAACAAGATCTGTCTGAGCAAGGTGATGACAGTATGAAATTTATTATAATAAATCATGTTTTGGGGAATGCAGAAAACGAACAATATAAATTAACATTTTTTATAGTACGATATAGTAGGATAGTTTTAGAATCAGGGCCCAGAGCCCAGTCAGCTAAAATGAAATAGTAACACATGGATAAACAATTATTTGGATTCATTCAGCCTTACCATTAAACCTTACCGTAGACTTATGGAATTACCGTTTTGCGCTAATGCTTCTTGTGTAATCCGGTAAATTTTTTGACCTGCGCATGCTTTTTTGCCCGATCTCCCTAAATTTTACATTACCCAATGTAAGCCCCAATTAACAAATAACCAATACTATTAAACGTCAGTTTAAAATTAAATTGTTTGCAGTTGTAAATGTCTGCTGCAAATTCAAACATAAGTTTAAGAAATTTATCTCTTGTGTTAACTGTACTATACATAATCCCATTTTTAATATTACTTTAAAAAATAATTACTGACAATAACGAATTTCAAATTATACATAAAATATTTAAATTAAGTTATAGGTACCAACATTTATTGCGAAGGATAAAAATTATGTGTAAACCAGGACAATAAAGTGTTTTTTCAGGCTTCATATATTCTTTTGGCCTGGAAATTGCCACTTTACCGCCTAGATATACAATATATCTTGGCGCATAAAAACTGTTTCAAACCTGTGCATCCGGATTCGTCGACAGACAATACAAGGCAAAACTTATAGCTGTTGCTGTAGTATCGTGTCCCTAAAAACCAGTTATACCGTTAAAATTTGTTAAAATATCATATAAAGCAATATAACATAACGTCGGAGTCAATAAAACAATTTAAAAGTGCAATTTCGTCAATGAACTAGATCTTTTGGACACATATGTCCAAAAGTTTGGAATATTTAGAAATAATATATCTACGCCTATGTTTTTTTAAAAACTCTTGTTGATATTTATTTTAAAGTATTTTTAAATCATAATAATACTAAATTTGATTCGTTTTTGTATTAATTTGGTCATATTTAATTGATTTGGTTGCTTTCACATTCTTCCAATTCTAGTTCAAATTTCATTTGAGCTGTTTAAAAATTCCCACAGACATGATATCATATTTTAATAGGTCTAGAGTAATTGCTTTGTTACAACAGGGCTTTGGTCAAAGTGATATCGCGAATATTGTTGGTGTTACTCAAGGTGCTGTGTATAAATTAAAAAAAATCCAAGACACAAATGATGTGAAGGATCGTCCCAGAAGTGGCAGAAGTCTATGTACAACAGCAGCACAAGACCGGCAGATAACATTGATAGCTCGAAGAAATCGACAGTAATCTACAAGTGGCATATCCAGAGAAATTGCTAGACTTGAAGGACTGAATATCTCAAGGCAAACAATTACACAAAGATTAAATGCGGTAAATTTGTATCGCAGAAGACCTCTACGTGTTTCCAAACTAACCTATCAACAAAAAATTGTAAGGTTGCAATGGGCTCAAGAAATGTTATACCATGGTCCTAAGTGGAATTACGTGATGTTCTCTGATGAGTCAAGAATTGGCTTGGTTTCTGATTAGCGAAGAACGCTAGTTTGGAGGGCCCCAGGACGACAAGCCCGATTAGAAACAGCCCAACCACGTGTTCCATTTGGTTTGGAGTGGTATTATGAGGGGTACACGCACGCCTCTCCTGGTTTTAGAGAGAAAAATCAATGGTGCTGTGTACATCGAGGAAGTTTTAAATCACCAGTAGGTGATGGATTTGTGTTTATGCATGACAATGCACCTCCACATCGAACAGCTGCAGTACAAAATTTTTTGGAAGAAGAAAGAATATCCACATTAAGATGGCCATCAAATTCCCCTGACATGAACGTCATTGAACATGCCTGGAACATTCTTAAAACACGCATTAAGAAGTGAAACCCTCTCTCAATTACTCTCCCAATAACTGAAAGATGCTGCTCGTGAAGAATGGGAGAGAATTCCGCAAGCCCAGCTCGACCATTTAATCGATAGCATGCCACATCGCCTACAGTCATGCATACAGGCCCATGGAGGAAATATTGATTATTAATTTTATTTAAAAACCTTTTTTTGCTTGTTAATTTATTTTAAAAAATTTGTAATTCTTTGTACATTTTTCACTTCAAAAGAATAAATCATTTTTTTTGTATGTTTATCCGACTTCGATATTTACATATGGACATATGTGTATTTATAGTTAATAGTTAGTATAAATATGTGTCAATATGTCTGATGTACATTTTACAGACAAATTACTGTAATTACTACTAGATTAAAAACCTTTTTACTCCATAAGTAGCAAAGATAAGTGTCCAGCGAGACATATTTTGTGAGACCACAAACGCTTCAGACCGAGTAATCTGTCAGTTTCCTCATGTTTTATTATCCCCTTGTAACCAGGCACCCACACCAACTTAACCTTGTTTTTTGCGAGTTCTTATATCTCTGTCTAGGCATTAATACTCATTTGCCTATTGAGCCTACAGTCTCTGGTTAACAATCCTACTATCATTTTCACTGATTTTCATCAGTGTCAGAGGTGATCTGCCGTGAAATATGCTGAATGCCACTTTATGAACTGTTTGGCTTGTGTTTGTCTAGGTGTAGCTAACCACCATTCACAACACCCATTTGCTGATGACTGCATTTTTAAGGGTATTAAGCCTTTTTGTTCCTGGTGCTCCGGTACCTAACCGAGTGCACACACTACTTCATACAAGCTTTGGATTACGATAAACTCTTTCTTCACCTTTAGGGTAATTAGTTTCGTAACCTAACGCAATTTATAGCAGCAATTTCTGCGTGAAAGTCGCATACTAGACATATCTGGACTTTTGTGCCTTATACCCCAGCGCCTGTACCAAGATTCGTTTGTACAAAAGCGAGTTTGTCCACCTGCATGAAATCTGGTTTCCCAATCCACTTATTTTAGTATTACTATCTGAAAATTTTTATCAAAGATATAATGGAAACCATTAATTCTACGGGCAGCCCTAAAACTTTTATATCCTGATATAACTTCCTCCGGTTAGTATTTTGTCTACAATTTATAGAGGCCTGACCTTCCATTTTACTATGTGCTATTGAAATAGCCTCCCCTTAAATATAAATAAGTAAATGTGTGCAAATGTAGAGGAAAACCTCTATATTTCACAATGGAATTTTTTCTAAAAATCAATCATAAACCTCTTTAGTGAAACTGGTCAATTTACACAAAACCTAACCTGGTTGTAGGATCTAAGTTTTCTAAAAAGAGGTCTCAATAGACTACTGACTAGAGGTTGCGCATATTGAGTAACTGCAAAAGGCTCAAAAGACTAGAAAAAAATATGGTCTGAGGTATGTAGCTGAGAGAATGAATATAGCCAAAATACACTTTTTAACCTTACATTTTTAAAGAGCTTCACAACTAAAATTCTCAACGTATTTGTAGAATAAATACCTCAAACATAAACGTATCAACTTCTTCTCTAATATCATTTCTAGACAAATATGCTCCATCATCCTTTGCGATCTTTAATAAAAGATCCAAAAAAGCTAATTTTTCCTTTTTTTCGGGAATCTCCGTTTCCGAAGTCTCATCCTTAGTTGACATTTCAGCTATTCTTTTATCGATTATGTTTTCGGTATACGTGTGAAGTATCTTTAAAGCTTTCTGTTCCCTGTAGTAATTGGGCGTCAAGATGTATATCCACGGATGCAAAGGAGTCAATAGTCTTGCGATAAATATATCGCACATCGTTTTAACGCTATGTACGTACTCTGGACTTTCGTTGTTTAGAGCGTTCAGTTTGGTACCCATAGCAGTCTCTGAAATTAGGTTATACGAAAAGTTTATAGTTTTATTCTAGTTGATTATGTATTTCTAACTAGTTTCGACAAAGTTAAAAACTTACCACATATTATATCCAAGGTGCATAAAGTTACCAAAGGGAATACGTCAAAAGACTTGACAGCAACGCATTTTTCTAATTTTTTTACAAAAGTATCTCCTACGCTTTCGAAAATACTGACGTAACTTTGTAATATGGAAAAATGAAAAGTTGGTGTGATGATTCGCCTACGATTCTTCCATTTTTTACCTATAAATTTTTTTATTTTTTAGACTACGCCTATAAAGTTATTTATTACTTTATATTTTAATACATGCAGATACACTATGTTTGAAAAGTATGGAACAATTTCATTTTTAGCTAAACAGGCTGTTTTAAGAAGTAACATGCCAGTTTTTGAATTTAATTTACTGTATTTTAAAATGGTATTCTATTACTTCGGAGTAATGGCGTCACCGTATTTTTTTTAATTGGAACACCCCATTTTTGTCTCTGAGCCGATTCCAAGAATGAAACAGGGTGAACGAAAATACAATAGTTTTGTATATGCTCATAAGGTACCGCGTAACATTATTTATTAGTTAAATCAACAAATTAATAGGGTTGATACAATATATTTCATCAATAAAAATTCCCTATTACGCTTATGGTACATCAATACTGGAATACGGCACGGTTTATCTGTTTGGGCTCATTTGTATCAGAATCGCAGCTCTCACAACTCTAATACATTCCAATCTCATCCTAATCGTCAGTAGATACCCTACTCTTGACCTATTTATAGATGCTGTGAACACCCTTTTTGTACAACTTCATACCCCTCCCACTCCTGGATCACCGTACTGCTCTATAACTCTATTTGAAACTATATTTGCGCCATACGCAAACGGATTCACCCTCAAAAAGAGTGTACCTCTTGTTGTGGCTTGCTTTCCAAACTACAGTATCCGCTAAAGTAAACAGTACCGAAAATATATAACTCCAAAATCTCGTTGCAATTGGTTCGGCAACAATGCTTGTCATATCTCATAGAATAACCTTTTCTGCGGGTGATATCATTCAGACAAGTAGTGCGGCGTTGTCACTTAATGAGCAAATTAAGAATAATAAAAAACCCTTAGTTTTTACAAAACTTCCAATATTTATTAAAAAAAAAATTATTAAACTTTCCATAAAATTTGTTGTATAGTTTAGGTGGTAATATAATTCAGTATCCGCCAAAATAAACAGTACCGAAAATAAAAATAAAAATAATTTTTAATTTCTGTAATGTAAGTGTTCAAAATGTTTACCATTTCGACGCAAACAATCTTCATATCGATTTTGTAAGTCAATAAACATATTTATAAAAAGTGGTTGATGGAACTGCCGAAAAATATTTTGTATTCTTTCCCGTAGTTCGGCAATATTCGCCGACGGATTTTCCGAATGAAATATTTTTTCCTTCATTATGCCCCAAATGTATGCATCAGGTGGCGTCAGATCAGGTGAATGAGAAGGATATTCGAAATCTGTTCCCCGAGAAATTATTCTATTATCGAAATGTTGACGGAGTATGTCTAAGGTGCGCATAGCTGTATGGCTCGTTGCACCATCTTGTTCGAACCATTGTGTGCCAAACTGTAGATGTCGTGCACGGAAAAGTTATTTAGATCTCTCACAAAAGGTATAATCATTTTCTCTCTATAACGTTCTTGGTTGACAGTAAGTGGATTCTGATTATTATCTTCAACGAAATAAGGACCAATCATTCCATTACCAGATACCGCGCACCAAACGGTAACTCGAAGACTGTGAAGTGGTTTCTCTACAATGACATCAGGACGTTCAAATCCAAGGAATCTGGTTGTTTGTCGATTAATATAGCCGCTAAGATGAACGTGACTCTTGTCTGAAAACCATATGTTTTTCAAAAATTCAGGATCTTCGTAAATTAAACTCAACATGCGTTTGTCCGCAGCATTTAGTCGTTGTCCAACTTGAATTCGGTATGGTGTAACAGTACCTGTTAACATTTTAAGCACCTGGTATCCTAAATAATTAGTACCGCTAGCTCCATCTATCATAAAACATTTTTAATAATAAAATAATGAATACGGTCTCTATAATTATAATTGAAAGTTCAAAGTAGCTACACTACGAGGTGTACTAATGAGTTGGCATTATCGAGTTCAATAAGTTTTAATAATTATTCGAGTCTCATTTCTTCTATTGATTTACTGTCATATACAGAAAGTTGGAATATAAAACAGTAAAATAGAGGCCACTCTTTAGTAAACTAGAGGCAACTATTTAATTTAAACTAGAGGCAACTCTTTAATTGAAGAACCAGAAAAACCAGAAGCATCTCTTGAATTTGGAGATTCCGTAAACTTGAACAGCTTGTAAACTGTAAATTCTTAACTGGATTATCTCTACAACTGGGGCAGATCATCCCTCCACTAGTGATATTCTATAATCATTTGGAACCACCTAGACAGTGCCGTAGCGACCCTAAGGTGCGGCGAAGGATCGTCCACTATCTTAACAGATAAGTTTATTGAGATCTATCAAGTTTACTGTTCCCATATTTTTTCTCTTTTATTTCCGTGTATATCTATCTATATCGTCAACTGTATTAGCATAAGTATTTTTAAAGAATTGTTTGCGGATTATTTTGTTGTAACGTATTCTCTACCTCATTAATTTCAGCACCAAGGAAATCTTATTATCTTTTACATGTTTGTACCTTTTCAATTCATTTTTTTATCTTCATAGACAGTTTTTTCTGACATCTTTCTGTCATCTCATGATACTTATTTAAATAACTCAGCTTAAAACAACTTTCTTCAGTAGTATCATAAAAAATAAAAAGATTTCAGTGGCGCCCTTATAATTTTTTAAAGAAACAAATATTGTACAATAGTCAGAGCTAATGAACTTACTCACCCCTAGCCGAGGTATTTAACTGTCATAATTTTTGTGTGTAAAACATTTATAAATTCTGTTAATTATTGAAGTATCTTTTACAACTAATTAAAGACGAAATTAAGCTTAATGTTTGTTTTATTGCAAATTACATTTTTTCTTTTGGTATATTCTTATTTTTTCAAAAAAGTTAACTAAATATTTTTATAAACTCACTATCAACAGGTAACTCATATTACAAATTGTCGACCAACGCACAAATAATATTACAATGGATAACCACCAATTGATTTGAACATGCGACGTAAAGACGTTTCACTAATGTTCAGTTTACATGCAGTTCTTACAAGACTTCTTTGAAGTGATTGCACAACTTGGTTAAAAACACATCCTTCATTTTCGTTAGTGCATACTGTTTTTCGACGACCTGAAGAACCTTTACGTTGACACAATACACTACCAGTGCGAGGAAATTTTTCAACAACAGCTAACATCACACTTTTACTAGAAGCTGCTTTATTAAATTTTTGTTGATATTTTATTGACACCTGTTCTAAGCTTGGACCATCATTACGACCTTTTCCGTATGAACGAAAATAATGCTCTACCAAAAACACTTTTTCTTCCGTTGTTAGAACTATTTTTAAATCAAAATCAACTGCAGCGTACTATTAATATATCAACTAATGACCATAAAGTCAAATATGACAAATCCATATTACATAAACAACTCCACAGTACTCTCTGTTTCGGAACTGTTTATTTTGGAGGATACCGTACAACAAACCTGGAAAGGGCCTTAAATCATCATGAAAAAGATTTATTTATTTATCGTTCTCGAGAAAAAACCCATCATAGTCCATTATGATCTTCTGACCATTCTGAAAAGTTCAACAATTCAAATAACAATGGGATAGGTGGCCAGAATACAGTCAAGGTCAGCATAATACCAGGAGGAATAAATCTATGGAAGGAGTACCTAATTAATGTTACCAAGAGACCATTTTAGTGATGTCAGTTTCTCGGTTATTAGGTAAGATTATTCTTTCCCTTTAAGTAGCCTTAAAGTGAATGATCATTGTCAGTTTTATAATTATATTATTATATTAGGTCTTTTTTGTTTTTAAATTGGTCTGCCTTTGAATCTGCCTTACCTGTACTGGTTAAAAGTCCCGTGCCAAGCCAAGCGTGTAGAAAACCGTAAAATATAGATTTGTCGATGATCTTCGTAGATGATAGTATAAATTCATTAAATTTGGCATCCGATGAAAGAACTGCCATGGTAACTGGACCTGGGTAAAGTTTTATTAGTTTTCCATAAGTTCTACCTATACATTCCACAAATTCAGCAAACACTAAAATTAATTAAAAAGAAATACATTATATATTTTTGAAATAATTTCAGAACATTATTTTGTTAAATATAATTATATACTTTTTTTAGATATTGCATCGAACTAACGTGGAAGTATTATCAAATATTTTTTAATAATTTTAAGATGAATTTAATGAATTATGTTAACGAAATATGTAACAGAAACACTTGCTAACTGCCTAAGAAGATGTTTTGGAAATCAAGTTGCTTACAAATAGACTTCCCGGATAATATACTGGTGGATTGACTACTATGCATTCATAGTAAGATGTATGTAGATATTAGAGATTATGGTTCAAATGATGGTTCTTTCCTTTCGGGAGCAATACAATTCTGCATTTTTTAGCATAAACCTAGGCATGTGTTTTAATTATTAGTTTTGTTTTGCTGAGTTACTAAAGTCAATTTGGCCAAAACGTGTGAATTTCAAGAGACTGTTTTCACTTATATCGTAAATTACCTCAACAAGAATGTGTCGATGAACTCAATTTTTGTATATTCTTTATAAAATTCTTTATAAAAAACCACAGCATAGCGCTGGTAAAGTTTATGCAATAAAGGTCGTAGTTTGATTGGTGGGACACAAAACATAGATGTATAGTGCGTAAAATAATAATCGATTTAACATGAACAATTAGTTGTAGAAAAAATTGCTCCCGTTTGATACCTCTTAATTTACCAATCGCTCAAAACAAGGCTATGGATGATTTATATAAGTAAGGAAATTCTAAGAATGTTGACAGTTGACGTATTATGGATATATGCTTATGCACAGATAACAAAACAGTAATGGACCGTTTGTGTCTTCCAACTGTTCCAAGACAAGCCAAAGCCAACAATAGTTCAGGACTTTTAATTCTGAGTATACTACACGACCATTTGTTTGACTAACTTCTTTGGAGAAATTCACAAAATCAAATAATACTTAAGCATGACAATGCGAATTATTGCAAATCTATTCAAAAAGGTGGATTTTGGAAGAGTTAAAATATCTAATGAATGACTGACTTATCCTTGATACAGCTGATTTGTACCCACTGACTTCTTCTTGGTTCGAATCAACAATTAACCAGCGCCGAAGAAGCTGAGTCGATGCGATGTATGAATTACTATAGATTTTTATCTCAGGAATTTAGTTCTGCAAAATTTTTTGAGACTAACCCCCGGGAAGGGGTTGAAAATCGTAAATAAATTATTAAAAATCGGAATTTTTCAGAACTAAACTCCTCAGAAATTTATAGTAATTCATACATCGCATCGCCTCAACAAAAATCGGTTCACTTTTGTTATTTTTAATTGGGCTATAATCCTAAGATATATACTTACTTTCTATTGGTATAAATAATACCAAATCGATGTTTCCCAAAAAGAAATTCGGCTTGGGTCCTGGTAAATTTTTCAAATATTTTTCATTCTTGCTTCTATTTATGTATATGTAGACACTTAAAACTAATAAAGCAGCACAAATCACCCATATTAATAAAAACATGTTTTAATCTGCACTTTTAACTTTCGTAGAAATATATCTAGAATGACCAAAATAAATAATTAGGATTTGCTAAATATTGCCAAAAATACTTTTAATATGCATTCAATGGCGCTAACATTATCAAATGATTGTTATGGTACTGTTGGTTTTATTTAATTTTATCAATACTATACAGAATGTAAATATTTATCATACATATTGATGATGTAACTAACCTTGATGATAAATTTATTTTTAGTAAATATTTGAAACTTTTTGTTTTTTCTTCAATGTCCAGTTTTATGTTTTTCCAATTTTTGGTAGTTTCACCTGGAAGAAAACATTTTGTTATTAAATTGCACTAATTTTATTTCAACGTTCAATGATAAATAATATTGTATAATAAATAAATAGATTAAGTTTATACTAAAGTATGAAAGGTCGTAGAGGTTAATCTCTTGTTTGCCAACAGTTTTTTACCATTTCTAATCTTTTTATTGAAACAACAATTCTCATTGTGAGATTTATTATATTTTGAGGTCATACCACAAATCACTTACAAATAATAATAATAAATGTTTTTATTAGAATATAACTAAATATTTATTATTAGAGATGATATGCGCAGTTTTCCAATAACCGATTTTAAGGAGATATCATAAATTTGCTTTAGCACTTAACCAATTAATCATGTTTATATGATTTACGATAAACAAATTAAAATATGAGTAACTCATCCTTAAACTTAATACCTCATTGCAACAAATAATATACACATAAATAACAGCATAAATAGGTCCTAGTAGTGCAAGGCTTAAATGCTTTTTCTCCATTTTATCCGGTCTTTTTTTTTATTTCTTGCAGTTATATTTTCCATTGCGGCCCTCTTTTTGTTATTCTTTCAGCTTCAGAAGACTCTTTTTTTCTGTAACCTAAACCAAGCCAACTTCTATAAAGTTTTGGCTATTTATATATTTTTAATATTTCACCTTTTGTTATGTTATTTTTTACTACAAATGCCCCCCTTTTATACCACTATAGATTCTTTTAAGTATATTTCGCTTTCATCTATTTAACCTCAATTCTATAACTTGTCTACGAAATTGTGTCCGGAATCTGTGTTTACGGTGGGTACCGATATTGTTGAATGATGAGCACAAAACAAAACGATTGGGCAGTGCATTGAGCTTTCTTGAGCGTTACAGAAACGAGGGTGATAATTTTTTAAGCCATATCGTTACAGGCGATGAAACGTGGTTAGCCTACGTTACACCAGAATCAAAACAACAGTCAATGGAATGGCGGCATTCAACATCCCCTAGGAAAGTCAAATTCAAGCAAACAAGTTCTGCCCAGAAAATCATGTGCACTTTTATTTGGGACAGACAAGGGCGAGTTCTCTGCCTCGCGGTGAAAAGATCAATGCAGCTGCGATTACAATCCTTGTAAAAAACTGCCCCGCGTAATTCAAAACAAAAGGTGTGGCATGCTGAGTGCAGCCGTCGTTTTGCTCTACGATAATGCTCGTCTAAATTCAGCAAATCGAACGCAAGAGCTCTTCACTTTATTTGACTGGGAACAATTGGACCCTCCTCCATACAGTCCCGATATAGCTCCCAGTGTTTCTGCACTTGAAGACTCATTTGGCAGGGAAGCCTAATTCTAATGACGAAAAAGTAAAAATGTCTGTGCAGCAGTGGCAAGCTTCTTTGACGACGGCATACAAAAGAAAGATAAGATAAGACAAGTGCCTTAATGATAAAGGAAATTATGTAGAGAAGTAGAGGATAGAATGCTCTTTCAGGTAAATAAAGTTCTGTTTGAAAAATTTACTTGTTGATTTTTTTATATCGAAACTGTACTTAAGGCCCAAGTACACGGGGCGAGTTTACAAGCTAACAAGCCGGCTTTTTACAAGCAGCTCGTAAACTAGTCCAGTGTACTCGATGCACTCGCTCCGTTAGTTGCTTGTAAAAACGCTCTGGAAAAAGTTTAACTGCCGGCGACTTTACACGCCACTCGCCGGCTTTTGAGCGAGCTAGCTTGTAAACCAGCCACGTGTACTCACAGTAGCTTGTGCACAAGTGGCTAGTAGCATTGGTCCTGAAGATGATTAACCTAACAGCACACAACAACACGTGGTTTCCACACGCCAGCTAGTTGGCTACCGAGCAAGTGAGAAATTTTGTGTGTACTCGACTACTAGTGCACTCGCCGACTCGCCGACTCGCCGGCTTTTTACAAGCCGGCTTGTTAGCTTGTAAACTCGCCCCGTGTACTTGAGGCTTTACTTTTAAAACATGCCTCGTATACTGCGCAAACAATCTTCAAAGTGCAGAAAAGCCTTAATGGCTTGTAGGACCTAAGACCATGTAATTAACATACCCAACAACTAATTAACAAATATACAGCAAGTAGCACAGCAACATAAACATATTTTTATCTATATGTAATAAAGAGGACGATATTAACTGGAGGAACGTAAAGCCTCAAGTACACGGGGCGAGTTTACAAGCTAACAAGCCGGCTTGTAAAAAGCCGGCGAGTCGGCGAGTGCGCTAGTAGTCGAGTACACACAAAATTTCTCACTTGCTCGGTAGCCAACTAGCTGGCTAGAACCAACTCCTCCGACATCTTCAGGACCAATGCTACTAGCCACTTGTGCACAAGCTACTGTGAGTACACGTGGCTAGTTTACAAGCTAGCTCGCTCAAAAGCCGGCGAGTGGCGTGTAAAGTCGCCGGCAGTTCAACTTTTTCCAGAGCGTTTTTACAAGCAGCTAACGGAGCGAGTGCATCGAGTAGACTGGACTAGTTTACGAGCTGCTTGTAAAAAGCCGGCTTGTTAGCTTGTAAACTCACCCCGTGTACTTGGGCCTTAACTATGAAAATGATATATTTATGATTTTATTTTATTATAGAGAGATAGAATCCATAAAAGTCATCCAGTGGTGTCTTACACTGTGAAATGTTGATGGCGTTTTTATTTATATTAATAGTGATCTTTATATAAATCTTTTTTTAAAAACTATGATCTAATCTAATACATTTTAAAAGAGTTTTTTGTTAAAGCCAGTTATTTCTTATAAAACCATGTTTTAAACAAATAAAAAGTCAGATTTTCCTAAAATTTTATGTTGATTATAGACCTATTAAGAATAATTTTACCACCAAGTGCTATATTTTCGTTCTGTAATTAAGTTTACATTTTTTTATTTTATTTTTGCTAATTAAAATTTACCGGTATTATTAAAGCAAAATTGTTTAATTTTAAAAAAAAATTAAGTAATTGATTTTTTTTTACAATCCTAAACTGTATTATCAACAAATATATCATTTTAATGTTCACCGTTGCGCAATATAATTTTATTGAAAAAAAAACTTGACGTATATTTGAAACCGGAAACAAAATATTTGTTTTAAAAAGAGAGCAAACGCATAAATTTTGGTTTGAGCGTATTTTCCCATATATTATTCAAGTTGTTCCAAAACATTTGCAGTTTATAAATGAGTTAAAACGATCTAAATTTAAATGTTTTTCAGTGACACAGTTGGCTCTATTTATTTTTAAATAAAAAAAAATATTGATATATAATATTGCAACAAAAACAAGTGATCCTTCCAACATATGTAATTTATTTAATAATAATAACCAAAATTCTACATTTATCGGGAAAATATGTGTCGTTAAAGTTCTATTATATGGGGTAATTTGTTAGTGTGATAAAGCTCAAAAAAACCGCTATAATAATAGTAATAACAAAAATTAGTGCAGCTGTTAAGTTCACGTTACAAATTGAGTTAGAGGGTGTTCGTTAACATAGTGGCAGACCAATATTTGTGTTTAAATAAAAAACTTTGCATTTTATATTATATTCAAAATCTTCTTTCCCTTCTCCATCACACAATATAAAGTTTTATTATGCTATACAGTATATTTAAAAGTTATGAAAATCGTAAACTTACCCAGATAACACAAGAACATACATTGGATGTCCAATGGATATCCACATTGGACATAAGAGATATCCATGGAATATCCGTTTATGTCCAGAAGGATATCCTATGGACATTCATCGGATATCCATTTGCCACAAAATTGGACATCCCATGGATGTACGTTTCGTACAAAGAATGGATATATCTTGGACAAATGTGGACATTCACTGGACACGATAAATAAACTATGGACTATTCACGTACCTGAACTGGATGTTTAGGATATGAATTGGATACGTTTTGGACATAAACAGATTAGGTTATGGACATCCCATGTACTTGTTATGGACGTGAACTGGATACATTTAGGACATGCACTGGATATATTTTGTACAAGAGCTGAATGTATGGACATCTCATGTACTTGTTATGGACGTGAATTGGATGTTTAGGATATGAACTGGAAAGGTTATGGACGTAAACTGGATGTTTAGGATATGTTTTGGAAATGAACCGGATAGTTTATAGTTTTTCGTAAATTCTAGCACTCCCCCTAAAGCAGTTGCTTTGGATGTCCATTCTGTGTCCATGTCCATATAGACCAATCGTGGACATTATATGGATATCCATAGGATATTCTATGTTTACTGGGTAATGAGAGGTCGCCAGGGTGTCAGTCATAGCCAGTCAGTTTAAATCATTCTTGGAAGTCATTTGTAAGTCAGTAAACAATAAACAGTCTTTTGAAATGATTTCTATTAAGAATTAAACTGCAAAATAGTGATATTAAGACTTCTTCTTTGCGTGCCATATTCTGTACAGTGCGTAGGCGACCTCTCGCAATTATCTGTGCTGTGCATATCTTAAGAATTCTCGACACAGATAACTGGACCTACAGTTTAACGCCGAATCCGAACAGCAAAGTGAGAGGCTTTCCTAGGCAGAATACTTTCAAAGGTTTGCTATTGCCTTCCGAAAGGTAGCCGCCGTACTATATTTTTATATATTTTTCACCAGTACTGGGGATCGAACCCAGAACCTTTCGCATGTCAGCCAATGCACTTAATCAGCAGACCACGGCGACTACATTAAGGACGGGGTATCGCTGTACATCAGAATGGCACCTACAGACCAAAAGTTTATTCTAACTTTCTCCGTTATTACAACTCAAATCGTTTTATTTTTTTCACTAAATTGCATATAAAGGTCTAACTTAGGTAAGGATTGCATTTATTTTTTGTTAATTTATTGTTTAATATTGAAAAAGAGCTGTTGAATGCGAACTATTTTAGACCTTTACATTTGTATAAATAAACAACAATCTAAATAAATTTTCTTAAAATGAAACTAAACCTTTCCGAAGTTGAACATTTTTCTATCAAATAGCCCAATCAGAATTTTCTAAAGAGATCAGACCTAAGAAATAGTTAGAAACTAAAATCATGCTGCATTTTATTTTTATTTTTTCACTTTGGATAAAAAATGGACGTAGTTAATGACGAAATAATTGTACTTTAGTTTATAACTTTTATTATAGATGGAACTAGGCACTATATATTTTTTTCTTTTTTTAATTAACGAAGTCAAAACAAATTTTTGTATTATAAATTAATGTAACGTTTTTTAAATATTTTGCGATATTTACAAAACAATTATTCCATAAAATAAATTAGTAAAATGAAAAAAAGAATACTGATTTGCGGATATTGATTTTCAGTAGACCAGTTATATCATTGTTATATCTTGAAGAAATTTTAATTATAATATGCCCAGCGTACGGCTGGCCATCTATAGTTATACTTATATGAGGGTAAATAAAATTATTGTTAGTGCCGAGCGATCGCTTACAGAATAAGTGTTATTATTCCATTTTCCCAGCACAATTAGAAAAACATTAGACACAGAATAAACATCGTTGTAAATAAATATAAAAACTATAAAATTGTTAATAACAAAAAACTGTAAATACAAAATTCTTGAAAAAAATACCAATTATTGGTGGCCATATAGACACTTCTTGGTCAAATTTTGGAAGAAATCTGGTCACAGGTTTCTGAGAGAAAAAAATGTTAGCGTAAATTTTGTATACGTGGTATTCTGAATTAAGTAAAAAGAAAAACTGGCATCAAAATATTTTATTTAAAAAATATACTTTTATTATTTTTACATTTAAATATTTTCTGGTGGATCTTTACATTTTAATCTTTTGCCTCTCCTGTTTAAAATAACTCCGGCCCAACGCAATCCTCATAGAATCGTCTCAACTCAAAAGTTTCGTTGAAATTTATGTTTTCGGTAAAAAGTGGATTATCATCTCCTGTATAAATAATAAAATGGCATGTTTTTCTTCTTGTGATGACGAGTTGTCCTTGTATCTAAAAACAATAATTTGTAATATTCTAAAAAAATTAGAAAAATGAAAAGCCAGTAACAAATCTTACCTGATAATAATAATTGTGATTTTCCTTCAAGTGAATTTCACTATTTTCAAATTTTAAGCATAGAACCATATGCTTTTCTACGGCCTCTCTCAATGACATTTTTGATGTGGCTACTTTTAAAAAACATTTTACTTCAACAAGTTCATCTGAATCAATTAAACCTAAAACATAATAAGTTATTAAACTCTGATATGTATATAATAGTTACAATAATTCGTTTACCATCAGGCGATGCACCTAAGAAACCGTATTTCAAGTCAACAAATAATCCTGAAGGGTTAACATTCGGGTAGTAATAGTGGGTAGTTTGCAGCACTTCATCAAATTTTAAAACATTAGTTTAAATCCAGCAACGTTCTAGAAAACATCATTATTCTTCATAATATCTAGTCTCCGAATTTTCGACGCAAGTAAATAGGTATTACAAAATTAAAATATGTTGACCACTTTAATGTGTCATTTGTCAATGCATCGCCTCTAAGTTAATAATATTTTAATAATTTTTACACTTACCTAGAGCTGATCTAAAAAGAATCACACACAACTATAAACTTATAAAAATAATAAACTTACCCTACCGGTGATTAGGTATATATAGAATTAAAAATACAAATAAAAAATGGTAAATGGTAAAAAATAAAGATAAAAGTAATAATTACTAGAGCACCTATTTATATTACTAAATGTTGATCTACCCTCGTTCTTTCCCGAGATAAAATACAAAATATATTTTGTTGGCTGGCAAGGTCTAGAAATGAGAATTATATAACTGGTTTTTACCCTAAAATATGTGTTTTTAGCAGGTAAAATTTTTTCCGATGAATAGAGCAATTTAGTGAAAGGATTCTATTATTATTTCTGTTAGTTTATCCTATTACTAAGAGATGTCTGCACTTCATGGCTAAAAAAATCATTGACACATTTTCGTTTCAGATTGCATAGGATACGGGCTCCTTAAGACTATAAAAGTGGTCAAAGTGCATAATTAAAAACATTCTCGGAGTGTATTTAAAGAACTGTGAGTGTAGTACCCACCATTTATAATTGCATTAAGGAGAACAATAACAACCACCAAACACTGAACTGTATCCTTACATCGGTTGAGAAGGACAATTGTGTCCCATAATATAAATAATATAGCCAAGCATTTATTAACATCCATATTTTCAAACGTCAAAATTCAACCTTTATGCGTTTATAAATCAACTGGTAAAATTACATTGTGGTTCGGTATGACGGACATCCAGCAATCAGAGGCAAGATTCAGACTTTTGTAAAATATTAAATTTTGTATTAATTAATAAGGAATTTATTTGGTTTCTAAATAATTAATTAAATTCTAGTAATTTGTTAATTATAGTTTTCTTTATTATAATTTTTAGACCAAATAAGTTCTGTTTCGTTTAATAAAAAGCCTTTTCATTTTTGATTACTTATTTAGTATATAAGATAACCAAATTTATTCCTTTATCATGTAATTTTTAAAAACTCAATTCATTTTTATTTAATGACCTAATAATCCAACCAGAAACTTTTCGAATATAAGCCGCTTGTTATAGAAGAGGTCAAGCTATATTAGAAACATTAATTAACATAAATCAAGTATTTAAACAATTTCAAGACCTATTAAATATAGTAGGGGAGGCCACGATGCTCAATCGGGATTTACTCGAGCGTCATAGAGACCTATTGGGTTGAGAAGCTTAGGTGATAAAATGAAAAAAATTTTATATAATTTACACCTTTTCATCGATGGGGGGAGCGGCTATACTGTTGCATGGACATACTCGAGCGCGTCAGATATTGATATCATGTATGTCCTGCATATTTTTAAAAATGTACGTGTGTTAATCTAACGGTTTCCATGATGGGGGTGGTCGTACGTAAGGGTTGAAAATGGGAAAAAACATTTTTTTTCAAGCGCGTCAGATTTTTTGAGGGAAGGTTATATTAACCTAAAAAAAGCTGTGACAATAATCTGACGGTTTGGATGTGACGCAGACTCACGACCGTTATTAGAATTTGCAAAAAAAATCGCCATTTTGAAATACTCAAGCGCGTCAAATTAAGATATGTATGGTTCATCTTTATTGCCCAGACGCTGCAGTATCATAATCTGACGATTATCTAGATGGATTTGCCTAATCTGACAATTTAAAATTTTTTTTTCTAATTATTGAACTTAATTAATTAAAAAGCTTAGGAAATAGCATGCAAATAGAAAAGTTTATGGTTTTTTTTTCAGTTTAATATTTATATTTATCATAAGAAAATAATTATAAGCTATAAATTAGCAAAAACGTTGGAAACAATATCATTGTAAACAATATCATTCCACGAACGAGTCTATGTGATCAGCTGACATGGCGTCATGGCTACTGAAACCAGAGTGGGGACGGAATGAGAGAGCAATAGATAGAGAAAGAGTAAGAGAGCAATAGAAATGAGGAAAGGAGCATATATTGTAGTAGGGGAGCCCAAGAGAGTCACTTTAGCCCTGCGAGGACCTATCGGATCATAAAGATTAGATACTAAAAAGAAAAAAAATTTATATGATATATGCTATTTTACTGCCGGGAGAAGTAGGTACTAATTTTCAAAAATGTAAAAAAAAATTATTATAAAGAAATACTCAAGTGCGTTAGACATACGCCCTATGTGCTTCCGGTAACAGAGAAGTATTAATCTGCCGGTGGTGTCAGCACGAAGGGGTAGAAATTGAAAAAAATTATTTAAACTCATCAGATATTCAGGAATAAAGTTAGGTTAGGTTAGGTTAAGTGACCTCTAAAAGATATCCTATTCAAAAGACAATTTGGATGCAGTCATGTCTCACAGCCGATTTTTGAAAATGTAAAAAAATAGTGACCTTGAAATACTCAAGCTCTTCAGATTTATATTAAACTTATTAAACAAACCAAAGCATCAGAAATCTACGAACACGACCTCGTTGTATTATATTGTTACTGTAATCAGCTGAGGTGGCATAATGGCCGCGAGAGAGTGGAAAATAGAAAAGGAATGAGAAGGGGAGAGAGGCGCGGAGTGGGAAATACATAGTTCTCAGCACCTGCACGTACCTTACTTTATCAAAAGTTTTAGCTTTTTTACGTTGTAGAAACCATCAGATTATATTATATCCGTAATTTTTAAATGATTTTCTTCAAATTAAAAATAACCGCGCTCGAATACTTCAAGCTGACGTTTTTTTTGCAAACTAATTACTCGCTTATTCTCTTATATCATGGCCAAATCGTCAGAATATTGAAATTGACGCTTATTTCCATGTAATTAACTTAACGGTTTTTTAAAAACGTGTTTACAACGCCGCTCGTGACCTGAGCACTAACTATATACGATTTGTTTTACTATTCTGATTGGCTCATATAAGGTGGAAGTACTTAACAGGGTACAGGGTATTCCCCTGTATATTAATCTGTCGCGCTTCAGTAAATTCAGAAATCCCCGCTTGGGCTCCCCTACTAATACAATCAAATTTCATATAATTCAAATTACTAAAATTATAATTATTACCTTTATAATATCTATTCAAACTTACGGCAGTTTTAGTTATTATATTTAAAGGTACTCGTACATTTCAGCCTTTTGCTCGCAATTCTATTGCTAGCTTTTTTGTGAAACAACTGCGCATGTGTTTCAGACTTTTGACTGCAACAAAAAGGCGCACAAAAGTATAGAACCATTTCTATTTATTCAAGGTCAAATCCGCGCAATCTCGCCTGTTTTTAGGGAATTTTGATCGAATAACCCAAAATCTATGTTGGCAGAAATGTCATTTTACGTCAGCTGATTCTATCCTGTTGTCCTATAAGCATAATAAACATTGAAGGATTTTATCATAATATCTATATGTTTATTCCGAAGTTCATGTGTACTTACAGTTTGTATTTGTATAAAAATCCATGTTTTAAATTAAAGGTAACGTAACCTCAAATATTCAGAAACTGACAACACTTGTCAAATGACGAGAAAAAAATCTCAAAAGTTGCGGCAATGTACGAAGGCACGTTCAAAATTTGCTAGCAATTCAAAATAGACTTGCAGGAAAAAGGCTGAAATGTACGAGTACCTTAATTTAGTTTAATCAATTCCTTATTTAGTGCCTAAAGCTACGCTTATTACCCCAAGTACATATAACATGCTGAAGGGGTTCCATATTATTCCGACCCTTATCGTATCCTTATAGGATGAGGTCAAGTGAACAACATGGTATATTACAAACATATGAATATCATGGATGGATATAAAAGACGAAGAAAATTCTCAATAATTCTACTATTTTACTTTTCCAGTATGATATATTTATAAAATAACATTCAAATTGCCCGAAATCCATTAAATCCCAATGGTAATGATGTTTATTGTTAAGGGGTCATAAACATTGAGAATCTAAATCCCGGTAAATACTATTTTGGCCGTTGGTATTGAGGCATTAAAGTATACAAAACGGTTACGTTGTGTTCTCCACATGTACAACGCTAATAATGCAATTTGGCAAAGGAAAGCGAACTAACTGCATTGCTGCAATATTTCTCAATTGTACGAAAACCTATTTAATGCTGAATAAGATTTAGGTGAAATGATTTGTTTAAACGGACATTTCATTTGAAATAAAATGAAGTACAGTCGACAGAAGCGAACATGGTCCGCGGAAAATATGTGAACTAAAAGAGAGGTCATCGCAATCAGCCAATTACAAGCCAATGTTAACGATTGTACATTAGTAATTGTAAATATAATCGACATAATATGATCGAATGATTTTATCAATATAAAACAATTTTAGTGTTGTCAATGTGATGATAATTATCCGATTTTCAGACAATTTCACCAACCGGATAGTTTTTGAATCCAACAAAATTTCGAATATTTTGCAAATGTAAAACAGATATTGCTTTTGGAAATTTCCCATATTGACTAGGGTTGAAGACAACATTATTTATGGAAATTTTGACACATTCTAATAATTTGAATCGTAAATTCGGATAATTTTTATTTATGCATGGGCAACACTGAACTGCATTCTGTTTTCTATTTTATTATAGAGCTGTCATTTATAATTTGCTTTTTATATTTTTATACATTATTTTATTACTTGAATCTTAAATTGCATAACAATCAGTCTTTGTTAAGACTAATTTGATAATTAACTTAACATATAAAAGGTAAGTAGTATAATTATTATTTATAAACATAACCTAGAACAACACACAAAAACCAATTATTTAACATTCATAATGAATAATGTTTATTTTTTTTGTAGGTCATTTTTTCTGAAAAATATGTACAGAAGATCAAAGAAAACAGTACACAGGGAAGCTCGCAATATTATTAAAAATGTTGTCGAATTTTTTGACAAGCAGAAAGTTGCTGGTGTGTGGTCATTTCCTTTGGAAAAAGCCACAGAATTAGCTGCAGCAGCGACAGGAAAATCAGTTACGTGTATAAAACGTATAAGAAAGGAGAAAAAAATGTTGCCAGAAGGTGCTTTATTGGGGTCTCCTTCAAAAAAACAAAAAAGTGGTGGTGCTAACAAAATACAGTTAGATGATTTTGACTTGGGTATTTTGAAAAGAACGGTACATAAATGCTATACAGTTGATAAACAAGTTCCAACAATAAATATTTTGGTAAATAAAATGAAAAGTAAAATCGATTACTCTGGTGGTCCAGACACCTTAAAAAAACACTTAAGAAACATTGGATTTCGGTTTAAAAAATGTCACAATAAAAGAAAAATTTTGATGGAACGTAATGATATTGTAGCTTGGCGGGCTCGTTATTTAAGAAGGTTGAGGGAAAATGATGCTCTAATTCACAATAAGAAGCCAATAACTTACTTAGATGAAACTTATATCCATCCATCTTATGGTGTTAGCAAATGCTGGCAATCGGAATATGAACCTGGAGTGTATACATCCAACAGAGCTGGTCAACGGTACATAATAGTACATGCTGGTGGACGTTATGGGTTTGTAAAAAATGGACTACTTATTTTCAAGTCTAAAAGCAAATCAGGGGACTATCATGATGACATGAACCATACAAATTTTATGAACTGGTTAGAAACCCAACTAATACCAAACTTACCTTCTAATGGTATCGTGGTTATGGACAATGCCCCTTACCACTGTGTTCAAATTAATAAACCACCAATCCAATCAAGTAAGAAGCATATTATTAGAGAATGGCTTGAAGCTAATGGCATATCAACAACAAATGATATGCTAAAAGCCGAGCTTTTGGATCTCCTAAAAAGAATAAACCATTCCAAAATGTACTATGTGGACGAGTTATTAAAAGAACATGGACATACTGTGGTTAGGTTGCCACCATATCACTGTGACCTCAATCCGATTGAGCTAATATGGAGTAGCGTCAAACATAAAGTAGAAATGAAAAATGTTTCTCAAAGTAATGCTCAAATAGAACAATTAGTTCGAGCAGCCTTTGATGAAATTAGTTCTATAGAATGGAACAAACACTGTGACCATGTGGACCATATAGTTATGGAAATGTGGAGGAATGATGGACTACTAGATGAAGTGGTGGAAAGCATGTGTTTTACTGTCAACACTGGTTCATCAGAAGAAAGTTGGAGTGATGAATATGAAAGTGAGGGTAACGATTGTAATAATAATGAGTAATAAAATTGGTTAAAATGTTTGTACAGAGTCTTATTTTGTTCACCCTTAATATCTTGTGATATAAAGTGAAGCATAAATTCATTACATGAATGTAAATGACGTTCATGACTCTTTATTGGCCAAATAAACAATTTGAATGCAATATATATGATGATTTTTTCCTGTAATCTATTGTTTTTTAACTTTCAATTATTGGAAGTCAACTATATTTTTTTTAATTGAAGCACAATCTATTAAGATTCAATTATAAATTTGTAATAAATAAAAAAAAATTGTTTTATTTGTGATACCCAACTGAATAACTGATGTCATTTACAAAAAATATAACTGTTTTTTACACATCAATCTTGTTGGTGATTTAATTTTTTTAACTTAAAATGAAATTTTTGACATAATTTGCCAATAAAATATTTATTTATTTTCGGGATTGGTTCTTTTATAATGTGAATCTTAACAAAATTGTAGATTAAACTTTGTTTACATATCTTTTGACAGATGACACTTAGGATATCAATATTTGGTTATCGATTCAAAATATCGAATGTTACTAAGAAAATACAACTACAGCGACATGGACACGCCCACTCAGGGCTCATGTTTGCTTCTGAGGACAGTAGAAAAGTAAAAAAGAGAAGCTGAGAGTATACAAAAGATCAAAATACGCAAAACATTTGTTAGTTAATGTCATCGTAAAATGTTGAAACAACAAGTTTACCCGATAGAATTTTCTCTCCCTGAGATCGGTTAAACGTGACAAGGATCAAACGAAGCCAATTCCAGAAAATCTGAGTCAGATTCGATGATTTTTTCCGAAATAATACGTATAGTTTTAAACGCCATTTCATTAATTCGTTTTTAAAAATAAAAAAAAATGGAGTAAGTGTTAAGTAGTAGAATTAGGAAAGATTGAACATAGCCTGGCATAGTTTTTGCTTCAAGCCCTGTAACCATTAATAACGAGAAATGATAACTAAACCATTTTTATTTAAAAAAATTTCTTTAAAAGGACTACATATCGTCTTCAGAATAATAATTGTGGTATAAATTAATAAATAAAATGAACTTTCTTCAGTACACTTTGTTCTCCTATACCGGGTGTCCCAGACTAATTTATCCAGGCTATAAACGAATAAAGATTCTCGAATGGGACAAAAACTGGTTTGTTAAATTAGGCAAGAAAGCCTTAAAGCTTAAAGGAACAATAAAAATAAATATAATAAAAATAACAATTAACTAATTGATATTATTCACATTAGATTTTCGAATTGTAGTCCACCTGCTGCAACACACATCTCGAATCATTCCAGAAGATTTTTTGTATGTGTGGCTTGAATTATTGCAGGAGTAATGTGGCGACATGCTTGTCTTATGTTTTCTTTTAATTCTTCTACATTATGCGGTTTTAATTGATAGACAATGGGTGCGTTCACCCGACTTCAGCAGCTGACTTAAAGCTCTCAACAGTTTAGTGATAAAATGAGTTGACAGCTTAAAAATAGGTGAACGCATTGTTGAATTTCAGCGTTATTATTTGACGTTTTCAACATCTATTGAGGTTGACAAGTCAAGTCACACATAACCTCAATCTAGAAAGAGGAGTAGGTAATTTAGTTCAGGCATTCGATATAGTGGAACCTGACAGAGTAGTTCCTGTTCGAAATGAATATTATTATAAGAATGTTATACCAAATTACAGTGCTGATGATTTTCATAATCATTTTAGAATGTCCATTATTGGTCGGTCACCCTCCTCATTCAATACCAAATCAAATAAATTTATATCCATATAGTTAATAAACTTTAAACACAAAAGCGAAACGCGAAACCAATAAACAAAAATATTAAGGTTATGGACAATTTGTAAATGTCAAAACAAATTCTGCGCTTAGTTGGCAGACATAATTACCGCTTCAAAAAATTTGCAGCTGCTTACATCCAGCGCCTAGTCAACGGGTCGGCTGAACGCGATCGCTTAATCAACTTTTCAACTGTTGACGTCGGGTGAACGCACCCAATATCTTTTATCGCTTCCCCAAAGACAATTCGGTGTTTTCATTAGAAATAAATCAATGAAATTCCTTTGTAATCATATAGTAAATTATAAATATTTAATCCTAAACTCATTACAACGCAACAATTCTGGTTATTTTTATATAATATCAAATTGAAAGTAAGTTAAAATCGATAAATTCAAATAGAAGTCGAAACGCACCTTCATTGGTCGTGACGTTAAAACTCATATTGATGACAGTTTGTTTACATTTAATGTGTGGTAATAGAGAGACTTGACTGTAAAGGCCGGTTCATGCAACGTTCATTATAATTACATTATCATTAAGAAAAGTTGAGCACCCAATTTATAGTGGAGGCGTTCATGCAACACATTAAGGCATTACAATTACATTAAGCCCACTAAGAAGTTGGGAACTTTCAACTTTTCATTTACATTATATTATATTCTTAGTGGAAACAGTAAAAGCGCATGCGCAGTACGATAGGATGGAAATGTGAATTCGTATTTATGTCAGAATGCCTATATTTAGGTTATGTTGATATTGAAGCCCGGTTTTACAAGCAATAAAAAATATTTTGACAAAATCAAAAATAGAATAGTAGTATAACAACTTGAACTTTTTGAATATTGTAGCAGATGTATAGAACATAACATAAGTTTCAAGTGTCAATAGTGGACAATATACGCATGCGCTAATACAAAATTTATAATGTAATGAAGTCTTGCATGAACGACAACATTTTTTTAGTGAAAGTGTAATTATAATGTAATGTTAATGGAATTATAATGTTCGTTGCATGAACCGACCTTTATTTCTGATTTTATTGTGAATTATTGGTTTTATTTGTGTTATGCAATCATAAAATGTCGTCAGTAGGGTTTGTGAAAGCATTGTTAAACAATTTACCATCCTTAGACATTTTCATGGTTAGGTTAGGTTGGGTTAGGTTAGGTTTCAATGCAGCTGAATTTCGAAATGTAAAAGCAACAGGGTAAATACTTATTTTGTGCTTTTAGCATTAAAAAATGTCTAACTGACTTATTTTTATGAAAATCAACAAAAAATAAAGAAAAGAGATGAATAAATATAAATAAAAAACTTCGCACAATCTCGCAGATACACTGTTTACAATAAAATGATGGCGCTTTCAATGACACATATGAGTAGTGACGTCAACAGTCGTTTACGCGGCAAATTTTTGAATTTGAATTTGAGGATGGAATAATTATGCTACAAATTTTTTTTTAATTTATGTTTTTTTGGTTTTTGGGGTAATTGATTGCCGCTCTGTCTTCCTGCATGATTTTGAAAAAAATGGAAAACACCAAATTCAGGTGAGCGTGCCGCCCACATAGTTTCTGGAGACAAAAAAATCTTCTGGCAAGATTCGAGATGTGTGTTGCAGCAGGTGGACTACAATTCGAAAATCTAATGTGAATAATATCAATTAGTTAATTGTTATTTTTATTACATTTATTTTTATTGTTCCTTTAAGCTTTAAGGCTTTCTTGACTAATTTAACAAACCTAAAAAATAAACTGATATTTTCTTGATTACCTAAGAACCCATTATATTTTTGAAAAATTTGTTGAATAGACGATGGAAAACTAAATCCAAAATTATAAAAAAATGTAAAGCGTATTGGAAATGGAATAGATCAGTTTTTGTCCCATTTGGGGATCTTTATTCGATTAAGAGATATAGCCTGGATAAATTAATCTGGGACACCCCGTATACCATAAACAGAACTTCCTATGTTCCTATGGAACAGCCTTACGCTTTTTTGGATAAAAGCTACCAAAATACTAACTGAAGTATATGTCCTATATTTTAGAATTGTTAGTTGAAACAAAAAAAATATTAATAATTTTTATCCATCCTGCCCGAATGACCCTGGAATCATCTTTACACCTCCGAACTCCCAACTACATCCTGGTACATTCTCTTATTATTTTTCTTCTGTTTCAATTTCTTCCTAATCATTGACCTATGTCCTCCCACTTACTGCCCTTCCTTCATCATGCTTTTTGTTTTGTGTTTACTCTTTAGTTATAATCTTAGAAATATGTTGAAAAGGTAATCCATCATGGTTAGGTTAGGTTAGGATAGGAATATGTCTTCAGTTTAATAAAGTAGATTATATTAATACGTTTCTTGAGACATTATAAAGTTTTATTTCCGTATAGCTACTGTATAACTCGATTTTACTTTAAACTGGCCCTACTAAATATTTGTTGCTGTGCAGACAGTTTTTGTTGTGTCATTTATTTTAATCTTAAGAAATTGCCCTTTATATTTCGTAGTCTTTATTTATGTTTGATTTCATACTCATTTAAAACAGAAACAGATTTTTTGCTTTGTTACAAAAGCCGCTTAAAAATACTTCATAGTCCAAATTTTTTAGATAACCTCTCTCACTCCGATAGTAATTTTTGTCTTTTTTGAGGGTTTTGTGATATAGATAAAATAAACGTAAAATAATAGATTTTTAAAACATGTTCATCAACTTAGCGAATGTCTTGGCCTCCGTTAAGCTAGGCTTCAATAATGTGATGTGCAGTTAATGTTATTTTCTACATTTAAGAATTGAAAAAGTTAATTCATTAAATTATTCAGTATACAGAAAACCAATCCAAACAGATATACCATATAATTCAAGTCATCCTATTACACATAAATTAGCAGCTCATAGTTTTATGATACATGATATGATAGATTATTTTCATTCCAAATAACAAAAATAACTTTTATAAACAAATTGAGGTAATAAAGAAATTCAAAGTTATAAAAATATTGCATATTATGGAAATATTTCTAATATAATTTCAAAAATAATATCTTCGACAACATTAGCATTTATATCATTTAAAAACACCAAATAATCTTGGTGCAAAACTGTTAGATGCAAAAGAAAAATTACCTAAATTAAAAAAATGGTGTTTACAGTTATTAATGAAAAAATAAATCTTGGAAGTTCTTCATTGTTAAACTGTAGGATTAACTCTTAATTTTTTATGGATAGATAAGACGTAACTGGTTTTTCTTTATCTTTGCACAGTTATACTGATCTAAGAGGGAAATACATCCAGAATAATCCCTTGGGGCTAATAACATCTTGAAGAAAAAACTTCAATATGTCAATCTTACGATGCTAATTTTAGCGAAACAGCTGTAATTGCATTTAAAACGCTATTTTATAAATAAAAGTAAAAAAGTAAAAGTGGAAGTTTTCTTGCAACGTTTAGTTGGTTGTCTATTTTTCTTCTCTATGGACTTCCATAGAATAAGTATTGGTACAATAAATTTCAGAATATTACAGTGTTAAAAAGTAAATTTATCTTCTGTCTGTAGATGGAGATACCACCAGAAAATCATCTTTTGAATAACGATTAACAAAACTAATGGATCAAAAACTTGGATTGTTTCAATTTTTGCCAAAAAACAACTCATATACTGTCACTATGAAATAAATTACTGCACCTATCCATTAACTTCACACTCAACCTAAACATTTCCATATTTTTATAAGTGAAACTCTTAATTATGCACCAAAAACCACAATTGTTTATATGTCTATATTTTTAAAACATTTTCATGCAATATTCTTAAGAAAATTCTCCATTTTATAATCGCAATGTAAATTTTAAATTATTTTCGTGAGTGGAAGCACGTATGTTGATACGGTCTGAGAAGTTAAACAGTCTCTCTTCGTATAAATATCCCCTAGGGTTATACGCTTGTAATTTGCTAATCCGATATTATTATTGCAGGATGGACAGTCACTAGAAGGTGGAATAGTCAATGTAAGTCCCGACGGCAACACCACTACCAGCGCACTCGCCTTTACACCCACTGCCGCAGATAATGGTCTAATTCTCACGTGTAAGGCATCGAATCAACGAATCCCGTTCAGGTAAACTTGGCATTTTTAATCCCAGTTATACTGGATCTTTATTACCCATTTATATTGATTGATATTTGCTCTATAAAATAGCAATTTAGGGCTTTAAATATGAAACCACCTATGAAATAAAAGTAAATACATAAAATTGTGAAAATAATTATGTTTCACAGTTTAAACATTGGTTTTATTTTTAATTAGATGAATGCAGACCTCAAATTTCTTCACTAAGTATCAATATTATGGGTTTTGTTAACAATTTTTGTCACGAATAGGTAAAAATTGTATAGATAACTATGCCAATATAATTAAACTAAATCGGTAAATAATGTCTGTCAGTTGTTGATGTGTTGACATTTAAATATCGTAGTTGTAATTTCTTAATTAGAAACTAATATCTTGCAAAGTAATAATGAAATATTTAACTGAGACTCACCGGATTGAAATTTTAATGATAATTGGTTACGGCGATAATTGCAAAAGTCAAGTTGAAGTGGCAAACTTATTTAATCAGAGATATCCTCAGTTCCATAATATTTCACAAGGTACTGTGTCTAAAATTTATGCACAATTCAGAGAACTCGGACATGTCAAACCATTAAAGAGAAAACCACACTTCGTTAAAGATGATGTGAAAGTGGATATTATGTTAAGTGTCGTGGAGAATACAACGTCAAGTTCATGTCAAACTTCTCGTCAAAATAATATGTTTCCATAAAACTGTTTCCATAAAAAAAACTTCATCCATATAAGTTGACTTTTGTGCAAAAACTAATAGAAGACGATCCAGGCCGTAGAATGGATTTCTGCGAAAGGATTACACATTGAACGGGGAAGTAAACAGACAGAACTGTAGATATTGGTCAGAGGAGAATCCTCATTGGATGCGTGAGACTCATACTCAGTATCCTCAAAAGTTGAACGTTTGGGCAGATATTATAGGTGATCATATTATTGGTCCTATTTTTGTAGATGGAAATTTGGCAGCCGAAAAATATTTTGGCATGGTTAGAGACGAAGTTGTTCCTGAGTTGGCCAACTTATATCCCAACGCAATAGATCCGAAACTACTAGATGAAAATATCTGGTTCCAGCAGGATGGAGCAACACTCCATTATGCTTTAATTGTAAGAAATTACTTAAATAAAATTTTCCCCAATAAATGGATTGGACGAAGAGGTACTATTGAGTGATTTTTTTCCTGTGGGGTTATGTCAAGAACAAAGTATATTATGCAACACAGCTAACTAACATTGCAGACTTCAAATAAAGGATAACTACAGAAATACGAGCTATTTTACCTCAAACTAAACAAAGTTGGGATGAATTTTATAGGAGACTGTGTTATTGCCAACAACAAGGTGGAGAACATTTTGAGCATTAGTTTAAATTTAAAAAATCAATTACGTCAAGTATTTTATGTATTTACTATCTTAAACAAAATTATAAATAATTTTTAAATTTTACCATGCACAGTTCATAATAGACCCTACATGGTATATTTCGTTGAGATCGAATTGTAAAGGAGCTTTTAAAATCAAAAAAATATACAGGGTGTTTCATTAAAAATATAGATCATGGACGATGCCAGACGTGCGTGTATCCATTTAAATTTATTTTTAAAAAGTTTACATTTGAAATTAATAGTTGACGGATCCCAGCGTTTTTTATAATCTTTCAAACTAACCCCACAAATAATTATTCCATATGTGGTTTCCATACTATATAAAATACACTGTGAATGTTAATTTTCCTTATTCATAAATCATATTCTTCCAAACGATTTTTAAATTCACTCAGATGCTTTAAACGTCATAGGATAAGTTTACTTGCCAAGTTTAAGATTAATGAATCTATTAGAAGATATACAGTTTAACAGTTTACAAGGTGGTCCAATAAAAACACCCCGATTTTCCGACTTTAAAATAAAAATGTGCCAAATCGATTGGACCCGTCAATTGCTGGTTCCCCTTAGACAGCCCACTTCACAAACGTTAGAGTGCTCGAGAGTAATAATAAAGATATGGGGATCATAGGGATGATCAAGATAAGGAAGGTTAAGAACCTGGGTCACATAATGCGGAATAGGAAACGTTATGAACTTCCACAGCTGGTTTTCCAGGGGAAAGTCCTAAGACAAAGAGGATCTGGCAGGAGGAAAATCTCTTGGCTTAAAGAATGTGAGAACCCCGATTTTCCGACTTTAAAATGAAATTGTGCCAAATCGATTGGACCCGCCAATTGCTAGTTACCCCTTAGACAGCCCACTTCACAAACGTTAGAGTGCTCGAGAGTAATAATAAAGATATGGGGATCATAGGGATGATCAAGATAAGGAAGGTTGAGAACCTGGGTCACATAATGCGGAATAGGAAACGTTATGACCTTCCACAGCTGGTTCTCCAGGGGAAAGCCCTAAGACAAAGAGAATCTGGCAGGAGAAAAATCTCTTGGCTTAAAGAATATGAGAACTTGGTTTGGTACCGACAACCACCGGCCAATTTAAGGCAGCTGCTTCAAAGGTGCAAATTGCCATGATTATCGCTAAAATCGGTTAACGGATAAGCACTCTAAGAAGAAGAATAGCTTGTAATTTACACGAATTATTCTCCTAACTATGGTCTATATTTCTTTATTTTTAAAAAATTTTTGCTGTAAAGTTTTTATTGATTACTTGTTGGCACCAAAAATTGCTCAAAACAATTAAGTATTTTAACAAGAATATCAGTTTCAATAATTGAGACACTAAACATCAAAATTAAATTACATCTCAGTATGAAAAAAGAACTTTGGTGCGGACTTAGGAATGACGCTGTATATAACCTGATGGATGAGATAGGAAACTCATGTTCGATGGGTCCTTATTCAGAACCCAACAGTGTTGGACTCATCCTCGAGAGGATGCCTACCAACCAAACCCACCTCAAAAACTCGCCGTTACCCCCGCCTCGGAATCACTACCCTAGCATACATTAAGACGGGCGGCGGTCCCTCACACACTCTTCACTCATTCATACTACTCGCTATGAGAACACTCCCTTCTCCTAATCATTGTATCCACAGCTTTTCTAACCTACACTCATTCTTTTTCCCCTCTCAACATTATCTCCACCATGTTCTCCTAATACAATACTACCCCGAGTCTCCTCTTCAACTTCTCTAAATCCTCCTTGTTCTTCTAACATGTAAACACATGACCCTCATTATCCTCCACCTCACACCTTAAACATATTCCAGTCTCTCTCTTCCCAATCTTGTGTAGATACCCCACTCTTGACCCATGCCCTTGGGTCAAGAAGTAGTTTACTTTCCCATACTCTCGGCCTATCTATATGATTTAATATTTATAAGTCGACATAAAATATTGATGAGGAATAATATTCCTTCTATAATTCATATTCCTGATCCACATGCTACTTGCAGATAGTTTAGTGATGTTCTGTAATATGTAAATACCTATCCTGCACATTTCCATTTTTCAAATGCCTTTAGTAGATAGTTTTTCGAACTTGATTATGATATTAATTATAATTTTAAAGTTTACAAATTATTTTTAACGAAAGATGGTTTATTTTAGTGAAATAACACGAACATGGATGCTGGGAGTTCTGTACCCTCCCAAAGTAACTCTCAACTTGGGTCACGGATTAAATGGAAATGATATCAAAGAAGGAGATGATGTTTACTTTGAGTGTCACCTTACAGCCAATCCTTGGGTAAGTAATCAAAATGTCAAATACAATCATAACTGTCTAATTAATCTGTAGACTTACTCTAACTAAAAAATAACTTAATACGTCATATACCGAATAAAATTCCAATGACGTCGGTTATTGAGTTTTACGTAAGAAAATTAAAAGTAAATGAACAAATTTCGTAGTGAATCAAATAAGTCCGCTTAAATTTTTAATGTAGCATTCATGTTATACTATTTTTATTGTGTCCATAATTCTGCACATTTTGTTTTAAATCCAATTATACTTCAATAGGACGTCCTTCGAAAAGATCACATAGGTATAGTTTCGTTCGCAACGATTGATAAGTAAAAATTCCACTCGGTCACAATAAACCCACAGATCCAAGGACTGGGACAGAAGATTAGAAGAACTGGACCCAAATACACCAGGATTATGGAACCTCGCCAAGATACTACGACAAGACAAAAGGGACATTCCCCCAATCCACGGAGACAACGGAGTCGTATTCACGGATGAAGAAAAAGCCGAAGCTTTCAGGAGAACTATGGAGCGCCAATTCACCCTGAATGAGCACCCAGACAGACATGGACTTCACAAATCAAGTAGAAGACAAAATCGAAGACTTCGACGAAGAAATAGTAGACGGAAACTTGGGATTCACAGCACCAGAAGAAGTAGCCTACATAATAAAAGGAAGGAAAGCCTGAAAAGCACCTGGATACGACGGCATCAACAACAATGCACTGAAGCACTTACCAAGAAAAGGGATAGTATTTCTGACAGCAATCATAAATGGAATATTAAGAACAAAACACTTCCCGGACCAATGGAAGGAAGCCGAAATAGTGATGCTAAGGAAATCAGGAAAAGATCCCAAGTTTCCACAAAACTACAGACCCATCAGTCTACTACCAGCGATGAGCAAAATAGCCGAGAGAGTCATCCTCAAGAAGCTAAACGAAGAAACCAAAGCAATAGGAAAGTGCCACAAAAACAGTTCGGATTCAGAAAAGAACACGGCGCACCGGACCAAGTACTTAAAATTGTAGAATACACAACAGAAGGATACAACAGAAATCAATCTACTGGAGCCATCTTCCTGGACATCAGCAAAGCCTTCGACCGAGTATGGCACGAGGGACTGATATACAAGATGAGAGAAGCAGGATACACCAGAGAACTGACGAAACTACTACTCAGCTATCTGAAAAATAGAAGATTCAGGATAAGGATAGGAAACGAAAAATCCGAAATAGGAACAACAGAAGCCGGAGTACCACAAGGAGCAGTACTCTTGCCAGTGCTTTACAACATATACACGGCAGACATTCCAAAGACAGACAACAGAATGATGGCTCTCTACGCAGATGACACGGCTATCGTTACAAGAAGCACTCAACCAAGTATGGTGACAAGAAGACTCCAACAGGCTATGAACCAAATAGACGAATGGTGTACAACATGGAAAATCCAAATTAACCCGGAGAAAACCCAAGCAGTCTACTTTACCAAAAGAAGGAAAAAACCAGAAGAAAACATCAACATAGGAGGAGAAGAGATACAATGGAAAAACGAGGCCAAATACCTAGGAGTGATACTGGACAAAGAACTACTGTGATACTGGACAAAGGAAAACATTACAAAGAAGGCAAAACAAGCAAGAGGCCGGACTCATAGGAAGAAAATCCAAACTAGCACTGAAACCAAACGCAATTATTATTCCGATCATGTTGTACGCCTCCGTAGCCTGGGGACACACAGCCAAAACCTACAAAAAGAAGATACAAGCATAGCAGAACATCTGTCTTAGGCAAGCAGCAGATGCCCCATGGTACATAAGAAATATACAACTATACAGGGAACTAGACCAGGAGAAGACAGAAGAAATTATGAAAGCCAGAGCCAGAAGAAGATTTGAAGAACTCAGGACACACCCGAACACAGCACTTAGGGAATTAACAAACTACACAGCAGAGGACTACAGGAGACATCCTAGACCAAGGAAACAGCTGGACAACTAAGAAGAAACAACATCTGTCAAGAAGCAGATATAAGAGGAACCACCTATAAAAGACTCTGCCCATCCTTAGGGAGATGCGCAGATTCTTGAGTAGGGACAGCTTTAACAAGTGGATCCACTCTCTAAGGTTACCTTTAGCCGCAGTTCGTCGACTAAGGGCTAACTTTTCAGAGGCAGCGAAAAACACACACTCTGAACGCTGAAAAAGAAGACAGGAGGATAAAGGTGCCAAGCACCATCCTGGACCAAACAGAAGACACCTGGAAACCATCTTCGAACCAAGATAGTGGAAGGAAAAGCACAAGCCCGAGGACTGAGGCCCCCATCGGAAGTGATGGGGGGTGGAGGAAGTTCTTCCCGGAATGCACCGCTCCTAGAGGGATGCATTCTGGAAGGGACGGGTTTGGTTAGAGTGTGTGTGTGTCAATAAACCCGTTGTTTGTCATTCGAGTTCTTACGCTCGTACGGTAAAAGTGTTTAAAAATGCCAAAAAGAAAAGCAGATCGTTTAAGAAAAATAAAAATAAAAATGAAGAAATTAGAAGAGATGTCTTAAGTAAGTAAATTAATTTTATGCTATTTTTAGATTGAATTAGTTTTTTGGCGAAGGTTTTTACCGGTTAACACCGTAAAAACTCTCGCAAACCATGGAAAGAACACAATGATGGATAAAACCATCAAAATTGTACTATGAAATATTTCTACAGGAGAATATATAAACAACCTTCGTGTATATTTTTGTTTTTCGTGGGTAATACCACACAAAACGCTTGTTCCTACTAGACAGAGTATATAATAGATAAAACTATCAATATTACTCTATGGCTGCCGTAAAAAGCAGACATTCAAGAAAAAAGGAATGTTTTTTTGGGATAACAACCCTAGAAACATATCTAACTAGAAACAATACAATTAATGCCTCGTTTACTCTTGCATAAAATAGAGGAGCTTACCGCTACGAGAAAAAAGTAACCAAAATTACTTTCCTGTAGTTTTGAGTCAGAAAGCGATTCCTCGTGCGTCTCCTCAGCATCGTCCACAGAAGAGGAAGTTAACAACGCAACCACAGAGGTAAACAATATTCTGGGGGAAAATCCAGAAATCTCATAAAAATATGGACCGGATCTCTCCGAAGATTTGATTGTGAAGTGTAACAGCTACCTATCAAAAGGACTCCCAAAAGAAGCAAGAAAAAAGCTAATGTCAGAGTGGGACATACCAAAAAACTGCCCTTATCTAAACGCTCTAGCACTAAATAAAGAAATTGAATCGGTCTTATCAACCCAAGATCAAAAAAAGAATCAGTTTTTAAAAAATCTGCAAAACATAATGGGTAGGGGTCTAACAGCCCTAGGACAAGCGATATCGTCGGTACTAATAGACAAAGATAAGTACGATACAGCATTATCTTCAACACTGGTTAGCAGCGGCCAATTACTAACAGATATGTTTCACACTATATCAACACACAGAAGACATGAGCTGACACCACACTTAAATTCCAAAATACAAAAAGTTGTCACAGAACAGCCTATAGACGAAAATCTATTCGGAACAAATTTCTTTAACAAAAATGTATGTCTGCAAAAGCTTTGGCCGAATCTGCAAAAGAAATAATGAAACCAACTCCTTCCAGTTCGCAGTCTTTAAACTTCGCGCCCTCGAACTACAAGAAGAGACAAAAAATAGTGACAAAGAAAACGGGTGGGGGCGACCGCTGGAATACAACCATCGAAAGAAGTACCAGAATTGGAATCAACCATCGTGACTAAAGGCAAATACAGGAAGAGGAGATATTAGAGGTAGGTTACGCAGAATAAAATTTGTTTACGACAACTGGAAAGCAATCAATAATGATTTGCAAATTCTAAGTTGGGTTCAAGGCGTGAAAATACGGTTCAATAAAAAACCAAAACAAAAATACTTGAAACCCCAGACAGTATCTCCCGAGATACGGTCTTGCATATCCGAGTTAGGGAAAAAAGGTGCAGTATCTAAAGTAAAACACTGCAAAAACGGGTTTATTGATGACCGAGTGGAATTTTTACTCATCAATATAAACACTACGCCGTATGTTCGTTCTAATCGAAACTATACCTATGTGATCTTTTCTCGGACGGCCTATTTCGTATAATTGAGGATTGAACTTTCTTAAAGGTAAGTCGTTTAACCTCTAATTAAACTACATTTATTTAAAAAAAGAGAAGCAATTAAAAATCATATTTGAGCAAATAAAGATGTAGTAACAGATAGATCGAGAGACAAAAAGTGTATACTTTAGAAAGAGGGTCATCGAAAGAATCCTATCTTAACCTTACAAATATCGAATGTGCAGGATAAATTATTACAAATTTGCATTATCGCGTGGCAGGCTAAAAGCGTAACTAACTTTCTGCGACTCAACTTGTTGGTGAACAACTATTGTCTAATGGGTTTAGTTTGAAGTAACAAATAGCAGTCCTTTAGAATTTTAGCTGGATCAACAGCTTAAGAAAGTTTGTTCTTGAATTTGCAGGACTAATAAATTTTTAAATTCTTTTTTGGATTAAGATATAAATAAATGTCTTTAATTATTTCTAAATACAGTGAGCTTTAATGTTCCCTGGAAGATTTTAGAATATTTAATGTATGTTTGGAACAGTTGTCTTTTTTTTGTGAAAACTAAATCACTTTAAAGAAAAACCGTAAAAGTTTTTAAAAATTATAAGGTTAACACCCTCGAATTATTTAATAATAAATAATTAAAAAAGATCCGTAAAAAATCTATTGATTAATGAAGCAAAATACTTCTCAACAACGGAAATCATTGCAAACATTGCATTAATAGTACCTACAAATGCTCAAGAGTGTCTTGGTTGACTATTACGCTTAATAATAACAGTCGTTAAAAGGTTTTTAAATAACCTTCCCATTATCTTTGATAAGGTAAAGTCCAAATCGATCTGTAGTTGCAGTTATTTTTATTCTAAAAATTATAGCTCGTTATAGATAAGCAGTCAACTTATTTAGTATCACTTCGCAGACGTGCAAAACTATAACGGTCAATAGCTTAAGAATCTACATAGAGTACCTACTATTTAAAGTAAAAGAACGTTTAGAACCCACGATAATGTATGAAAAATGGTGAAAAATTATACTCATTAATAGATATAACTAAAAGATCAAAATGACATGGATAAAAACACAACAAGAAAAGTGTAAACAAGAAATTACGAAAAATTACTTCGCAGAAGTGTAAAATTTGTAATGGACAATAGCAGTGAATACCATAAGAAATCACATAGAGAACCTACTATTTAAATTTGGCGGAAAAGCAAATAATAACAAACATTTAAAAAAAGCGTTTTTTAAAATTAATATTAATGAAAACCTCTTCGTTTTACCAAAACGAAGAGGTTTTTATTATTCTTAATAAGATGGACTTCCAAAAAGTAAGGGTTAGTACAATCAATTTAGTTTTTTAAAATATTTCCCTTGATAAATACAATTTTTGATACTTCCTCTTGACCACGCAATTAAGGGCATTCCTACGGCTGAATATTTAAGCAAAATCAGAGGTTTTGCTCGTGGCTAATAGTACCTTTATTTTTTAAAATTATTTAAAACTGCTTGTTGAGGCTACAAGAGAAAAGGTGTTGCTAGAGATTTATAGAAACAAAATAATAAATTTTTTTTAACATTGCTCTTATTGAGGGGAAAATATGTTAAAAATTAGGTATTTTAAGATGCAGTTCACGCCGTTATCAGAAAAAAATTTGAAAAATCTAATTCTATACATCTCTAGTATCGTTCTTTAACTATTTTCCAAGTTTTTCTTTTTTCAAAAGAGTTAAGAAATAAAGTAGTAATCAGCTCTCAGCTGAACCTCTGCACGCTGTATTTTTCGATCCATAATGTGGCGCCATCCACACTGAAATTTATTAACACCGAAACTTTTATATATGGGCGTGTTTTACATTTTGGACGGACTAAAAATTTTTACAAGCCATTCATGAACTAAAGAACTTGTATTCTGGGTATCTATTTATTTGTAAGAATAAAAAATAAATGTAAGGTAGTTAATACAACAATTCTTAAAAGTAAAAAAATGTATTTTTTTAGTTTTACTTAACTATTAAGTATGTGATAAAATAAATTTTTTTCCCTTAAGGCTAATAACATCTAGGCTTTAATATTGTCATGTCTTATTACTTCTATACTTGGTCTAGCCTTAATACTACCTAATCAACATCAGGTACCTAGCTACAAACAAACAAAATACAACTTAAATATGTCAATCTAACGATGCTAATTCTATCGAAACGGCTCTCATTGAGGTTAAAAAAGCAATTAAATAGTGGAAGTTTTGTTAAAACGAAGAGTTTTTTATTATTCTTTATAATATAATGGTTGGAATTTCCAAAACGACCACATTAAACCCTTGCAAACACAACAGTAATTGAAATAATAAATGAACATTATTAAAGTTATACAAAACATTGGTTATAAAAAAAATAAGGTGAGACGGCACACCAGATAAACAACATAAGAGAAACACCTGTCAAAGTTGTACTTAAAAAAAAACTCGGATAATTTTAAAACTAGGAAATCTATTATTATTTTTATTATCTACATCTGAGGTTTTTCTTTCCGTTTCCTCTTATTTTGTTTTTTTGCCTTTAAGATATATTGCGGTTCTCTAATAGGTGTATTTCTAAATTTTCTTGAATCGATAATTTCAGGTAAAATACAATCAAAGTAGAATTCAGGATCATGAAATATAGTTTCGGTTTTTAAACCGTGAGGTGTCCAAACCACAAGTACACAATATGACCTGGAAATTTGCAATTGTCCTTGTACCCGATAATACCAGTTATGTATTTTATTAATGCCATCCTTTTTCCAAAAAAAATTTTTTTGGTTTTAATAGGTACCTTTTTCAGGGGTCATATTTGTTACCTCTTTTTTTAAAGGAAAATGTTTACGCTTTAGTCTCTTTTACGAAAAATATAATCAATATAAATAATTCCACAGAGCACTATTAACGAAAAAAATCTAAATAAATCCTGACCTGAGCTGTGTAACCCCAGAATCCGAATAGTTTTTTACTCTAACGGAAAAATAAGTGGGAAAGGGATAAATACTCAACTGACACGCCTTCGTTAGCTTTGAAATTTTTAACCGCTCGCACCCCCCTGATATTTTAAGTTCGCAACCGTTTGAAGGAAGAAAAAGAAGTTACGACCCATTCAGCCGAAGAAACAGGCGACTAGTGCTTCGTGTTAGAACTTTTCTTGCATTTATTTCGTATTGAAACACCTACACGGTCAATTGCTATTTCGTGTCTGGCTTATTTGCATACATCCATGATGTGTCGCGTTTTTAAGCACCAATTTTGAAATATTTCCTTACATCAATCGACGCGAGCCACTTTTTGAACGATTCATCAATTATGGGGTATTACCTATGATAAAATGTGTTTTCCCCTTATTTTCATATTATAATCCTATGAAAAGCGAAAGGTTTTACTGATTCTGACGATATCCAGGTCTTCGTAGAATAAGTTCAATCCCTATCACAAGATAGACAGATGGATTTGATCAATAATGGCCGAATATCGAATATCCGTTTAGATTGGATTATAATAGAAATCTGGTTAGATGTTCGATTTGAAACAATATTACAGCACATAAGTGAACAGCACTTTCAAACCAATTTAACAAAGACAGTATACTTACCACAAATTCTTTTCATTCATAACAATTAAACTTTTAATTAAGAAAGATGAAAGCGAATTCGAGGCCTCTTGGTATTCGGCTAATTCAATTCGCAAAGAAAAATCGTTCTGGGAAAAAAGAGGATTAAACTTTCATCGTCTGCTGACCCCTTTAAATTTATTTATAAGCTAAATGGAACAACTGGAGATAATGAAAAAAGAAGAAGTTCGATATTTAAAGAATTACCCGAAAAGTATACCTGATGTCTGAAAAAAGTTTATCGAAGGGCGGAAAATGTTCTACAAAGTGGTTTATTTCTTAAAAATACCGAGTATTATACTCGTATTTAGGTATTTTTATTTTGAATGCTGGTATTTATAAATGTAATAATAGTGTAATTTAGCTTGTGAAAACATATTTTAAACAATTAGATATTGAATTTAGATCAAAATTTTGAATTTAAATCTAAACACGTAAAAAATATGCTGCTTTCTATTTTTAGAGGTTATGCGATGAAGTTTTAGTGACACAGAGTGTTGCCATTGATGTCTTTTTTCGTTTTTAAAAAAGACTACTTTTATTATTATACTTTAATTATTTTAGATAACATTTACATTATTTTTTAGTCATATGGTATCGCCTTCGTTTTAGAACACCCAAAACAATGTTTGGAACAAAAACAAACGTCCGTAGATATTTCACATGTTCTGGAATTTTTTTGTTTGTATTAGACATCCAGTGGTTTTGGAACAAATAAATTTTTTTAAATTTTCTAAATTGCTTCAGGAGCAGCTAATTTTGCAGCAGCCTCTTTGAGTGATTTGTCGGTTCAATGTATACGCTTGATTTTGGTTTGTGTTTTAATACGAATATAGCGTATACCGTTACTATGTACCAGCTGATATATATTGATATATCTTATAGGGGTAAAATCGCAATGTCTACATTTCTTGTAAGTGACGTTTAACAATAACATGCACGTAATGAGATTTCATAACATACACGTGCGTTTAGATAAGAAAACTTAAATTTCTTCTTTTAATCAAATTGAAATAAAATTTTTATCTGCGTACTACTTTAACTGGTCTATTTACATACTTTTAGTGAATAAAAAACATAAAATATTTTTCAGTTTTACTGAAATATCTTTTAGATTAGAAGAGTACTGCCCCTAAATGTCGCCAACACATTATAAAATATGAGCACTCCACCAGCACGTTTTTGCTGCGTCCCTTCACCAGTAATCTTCTCTTCGGCCACCGCATTCCTCTATCTTTTCCACAATCTTTCTACACATTTTCTCCGCCTTTCGTTCTATCTCTGCCTCTCCCTTTGGAGGGAGAGGCAGAGGTACACATTATCCGCATAAACCGTAATCTTGCATCCATCTTAACATTTTATCCCACAAACCTCATCAAACGCGCATTTCCAGAGCGTCGGTTCCAATACCGACCCCGGAGGCACTCCCATCTTCTTCCTATATATCCGCTCTCTCGAGTCAAGCAAAACCCGCCCCGTCAGATAATCCTCTACTAACTCCAAGCCTAGCCAAGGCGCCCGGCACTGCCATTTTGCTGACCCCATTGAACGCATTCCCAACGTCGAAGAATACAAGTAGGGCCAGCTTTTATTTCTCCAACAGCCCTCTCTAGTATTTTCCACCAATCTCATCACTCTGCCCGGTGCAGAAATACAAGACTTCCCCTTCACAAACCCATGCTGGTTTCCCCTAAAGCCCCCATTTCTGCCCACTTTCTCCTTAATTCTTCTTTTTTATGATCCCCTTATGAACTATTTGCAATGGGAGAAGGAGTAGCGGACAATATAATTCGGGTAGAGCAGGATTTCAGTAGGAGAGATAGAGGAAATAGAGAAGGAAGGGCGTGATATAAAGGAGAGGAAGGCACCAGGAACAGAAGGCTTGACAGGGGAGTTAAATAGAAGACTGTCGGACGATAATGAGGAGAATTAAACAAGGTGCTAAGGTAAGAAGAGTTTCCAGAAGCGTGGAAAGTAGCCAGGGTGATATTGGTGATGAAGGCGCGAAGAGAGGGATACCGGACAGGGGACTACAGGCCCATCAGATTGCTGTGCGGGATAAGTAAAGTTTTGGGGAGGATCATAGTACGTTACACTCACAAAAATTACTTTTCACTTCGTGCGTAATGGGTTACTTACAACTCTTGTTACGTAATATAATATTTCAAGCGACTGTGTCAAAACTGCACTTCTGCAACCAATTTTGGGAGTTTATTCCACATTTTTGCTCTTGTGCTAATGTTAGATGCTAAGAATATTTGTAATTTGACCTCTTACTGGTATTTTGTAAGGTTTTTATTTTTTTAAGGCCTGATGATGACCTCCTTAGGGTGAAACTAGTAGCTTGTTACTAACGCCTGTATGTCTTATAAATATTTATAGTGATATTGACATTGGTCTTTTTTTTCTTCAAAATTTTATTAGTTAAATAATATTTTTTTACAAATTTAAAAAGTTTAATTTACATTTTATGAATCATCTCACATTAATATGTATTTTAGGCACTAGAAAAGTAATAAAAATAGTCAAAAATGTAGAGATAAAATCTAAATTATACTTTTGCTTTATTTCTGTATTCATATTCTTAGAAGTTTTAGCACACAACATATGCATATTTTCTTTTCCCCAACCAACCCTAGAAAATAATAATCTTTTGGCTTTTATGCTAAGCTAGAGGCTCTAAATTATTTAACAATATGTTTAGAGACATGAAACAGAAAATTATTTTATACCAAGTATTACGGTGGATGTCCGTAGAGAAAACTAGAAACTCCAGACGATATCATATCTCGTGGAATTATTAAACCGTTTAAATAAAACAGGAAAACATAGCTGAAAGCTGTTCCTGCTCGGTTAACAGATAGAGTCGGTGGTAGAAACACCAACCGAATATACATGTGGCTGTTGGCAACAAAATCATAAAACATTAATCTGTTTTTTGGGGATTTAGGTAGCTGCCTTCATTTATTAAAATAAATCATCCGAATTAGGAACGACTTGTTTAAGTCATGCATGTGTGGAGCTGAAGTGTGTTCAGGAAATAGTTTGTATAATGTGCAGTATTCATACAAGTATTTACTACAGACAAAATATAATACACTGCAGCCAACGTGATTATCTAAAAATATATCTCCATGGTCGTAAATTTATTGTGCACACCCTTACTTTGTGGAAGTCCATCGTATTGACAACACTAAACAAACAACTGTTTGACAAGACCTATAATTAAAATTTTTTAGATTAAAGGAATATCCATCCCAGTAGGTATACTACCAGACACACTGGATCTGTGTTAAGTATACTATAGTCAAAACAATTTTGATGACAAAACTAAGGTCCACCAATATCTTCAGTTTTGGCCAATTTTTTTATGGATACCAAGAACATTCAAAATAAAAATTTTTAGACAAAACATTTACTATTTATTTAAAAAATTGCTTTTTTAAATTCAATGACAGCTGTTTCGCTAAACATCTGACGATGCTAGTTTTTAGATCTGTCATTGAGTTTAAAAAAGTAATTTTTAAATAAATAGTACAAGTTTTTGTTTAAAAAATTTTATGTATAGTTTTCTTAGTAAGAACTTCCACAAAGTAAAGGTTACTATAATCAATTTCATTTTTATGGATAATCCAGAAAAAAAAATTTAATTCTTATAAACAATAATTTATTTTGATGTAGAAAGTGAATGAACAATATTTTATTTTTATGTGGATAGTGAACTATAGATATATTTTTTAATTATATTAATACCTTGCACCAATAGAAACAGATTGACCGCTTATGGAACATAGAAAATTTTCAATTTCTATGACCAAAAACAACTTTTTATGAAGATATGAATATCCTAAAATAAATAGTCTCATCTAATGGCAGTCCAATTTAATTCAATATTACAGTTAATTTTTCCTAACGAAATTAAAATTAAAATTAAAAGTTATAGAATCACTATATATAGGATTTTTACGATAAGTTGACCATGACGTCATTCCTAGTTAATTATATTGCCAACAAAGTAACTTAAAAATAACTGACAGTAGATGAGATTTACTTGTAAGAGCTAGGAAAATTAAACGTGTACAGAATGGTAACAATTCGCGCTGTTGCCACGAGCCAATTGCCACGCGTCATTATTGTATTGTACACGTTTGACATTTAGAATTAGCACAGCACTACCAGTTAACCTAGATGAAGGAAAAACAACACTGCGTGACAACACCGCAAAATTTTATGCTCTGACGTCATTGTCAACTTATCGTAAAAATCCTATATTTCATTTAACATAAAATAATATTGATACGAAATCGTTGATTACTAAAACAGAAATACCTAAAGTACATGCACAGACTAGTCTTCGAAGAGGTTTTTTCTCGTAGTACTCAGATTAGCTCTTGTGCCCCTAGCCAGTGCCCTATGAGCGATTACTTCGTTTTCGTGTTCATTCCAGAGTGACTTGCTATCTAGGATTAGCCCTAAATCCACTTAACGATGTCTTCCCCTATTTTAATAGTTTCTAAATTAGTTTCTTCATTCCTTGTGAAGGCTACCATTGTAGTTTTAATGGGGTTGATGTTGAGTCCCACCAAGTCACACCATTGTTTCGCAATGTTCATTCCTATTTAAACTATATCACAGAGGACATTGTCATACTCTCCTTTTGCAAGGAAAACCATGTCATCAGAATATCCTTGACATGATATGCCGTCCCTGGTTAGTTGACAAAGTAAACCGTCCACATTGAGGATCCACATGAGTGGGGATGCAACTCCCCCTCTGAGCAGCTTCTGGTTACATTGATGAAGATAATGTCTTGTCCTGTCTTGTAGTTAGTAGTTGCGACATCCAGGTGGAAGTCGATCTATCTACTCCTCTTTCATTCAGTGCTCTTTTGACAGCCTCACATGGTGTATTATCAAAGGTCCCTTCTCAGTCTAGAAAGACTAATTTTCCCGCTTGGTACGCATGTTAACGTAGAAGCAATGGCACCTTTTTCAAGATTTCTCTTCTAATGTAATAGTTGTCCACAGATTTTTACATCGTTTGAAAAACAAACGATGTGAGGCTGATCGGTCTAAGGGAATTCGGGTGCGTGGTGTCCCGTTTTCCTGCTTTTGATTGATTGAGGTGAAGGTGATTTTGGTCCTTCTCCATGCGTCTGGTATGTATCCCAGTTCAAAACTGCTCCCACTGACTCGGATTATGTGAAGAATAATTGCCTCATAGCCCTGTTGGAGTAGGGCAGGAAATATTCCATTCGCTCCAGGAGTTTTAACTGGCTGAAAGGTGTTCCTAGCCCATTTTAGCCGTTCTTCACTGCATATATGTTTTACCATTGCAGTGTCTTCCCTAGTAGGTCTTCTAGTTTACTTGCTTATTTTTCCTAAAGTGACTGTTCCTCCAGGAGTGAGATTCTAATAGGAGCAGAGCTTGTTCTTTTCCGCTTTCTGTGAAGCTTCCGTCTGACTTCTGTAATTCCATCACTGTGTCTACACTTCCATTTGCCAAGACTTTGTGTAATCTTGATGCAGAGGATGTAGCGTCTATTTCTTCGAAGAATTTTCTGAAGCTATTTTTTTGGGTTTTCTGATCTCCTTGTTATATATTGTGTATTTCGTTGTAGCTCTGAAAATCTCATTTACCTTTGACTCTGTTAAAGATCTGTCAGATCTCGGTTTGACAGATCTGTTCCAACATATCACGTCTTTTGATTTGCTAGTCTTGATTTTCTCTATAAAGAACAACTTGATTCATAGGCATCGAGTATTGCCTTGTTTAGTTCTAGTTCTTTTTCTAATACCAGACGGTTTCTGGCATTTCCTTTAGTCCGGAGACTTGTAAGATTTCTCTGTAGGTTAGTGTGATAGTCTTTCCATAAGTTTTCCTGGGGTTTCTCCTAAATATTGGATTAAAAGGACTACACTCTAATCTAAACATAATCATTCTATGATCAGAGAATACAATTCTTTTAATCCTTCACCCAATCTTTAAGGTTTGGTGTACTTAGAGCTATGTCTAGCACTTATTTGATTGTTCTAGTCACAAAAGTAGGGATATTTATCTATATTATGTACATCAAGACTCTTATTAAAAATAAATTCTAAAATTTGTTCACCTCTTTCGTTAGTGTCTGTGCTTTTTTTGTAGTTACCTGTTTCTATTTAATTTTCCTCTATTATCATTTATTATAAGAACATTTTTTATTTTCTTTGAACCAGTAAAGCCTTCGTGTTTAATAGCCATTAACCGTTTCTATTGCCTCTCCGAAGGTAACACAAACAATTCATTTTTATGTTTAAAATGAAATGCTGTTGATAAGCAATTATACTGAACTGTATTAAAATTAAACAGAAATGTGGTATATTTGCCTTTTTAAGGTATTTCCTTAATAAAACCATGTTATAAATCTTATACAATGTCAAATAGCTGAATTAACCAAACCACAAGTAACACTAATACAATTAAAAAAACAATACAAAAAACATTGGCAACTGACAATATAATTTCATGTTTGCCTTTCAGCCGCCATATTCATTTAATATTGCAGATTGGAATACTCTATTATTTGAAATATTCAAACTGTTAAAAATTGTACGATTTAAATTCTTGTTCTAATACAGAGATGTTATGATATGATGATAAAAATTGATAAAAATTTACAATAAGCTGAAGCAAGTTTTTAAAAACTAATTTTAAGAAGTTTCGAACAATTGTCAATAATGGCATTTTTCACCAAAATAAGAATATTGATAAATAATTTTTGCAAATTTTTAACATAAAGATTCCTTCGAAGATTTTAATTCAATAAATAAATGTCAATTCGTAAAAAATTGAATGAAAATATGGCCGAACATTTCCTTATTTATATATTCAGACGTTTTTCACGGGATCATTTTATTGAAAACGCCGACGTCGAAAATTTAATAGTGGATTTCTTTTTGGAACAAAACGACCACGAAAATAAAGAAACGAAAGCGGAACAAAAGCGAAGTTTTCTGTTTGAGATTATTTCGTGTCCCCGGGCTAAAAACGGCATTATATTCTATAGAGATTGTCTCCTTACATATAAGCATTCGCTGTTCAGATTAAAACTAAAATTTTTTCACCAAAATTCTTCCTAACATCGAATCTTTTTTTTTCGTATTCCTTCGCTATAGTTTTGGCCCAAAGATATTTTAAAGCGGCATAAGGATTCCATGAATTTATTCATAACCTTGAAGGAAAATATGGTATTATAAAACTTGCTTTCTTAAGGAACTTTTCGTTTATTAACAAACAACCGACCTGCAAGGTTGGCTGCTTCTACAAACTTGAATTTTCTAAGAAAAATAACTTTCCACCTTTTGGACCAACAACACTTGTATTTCTTATACCCATCTTATAGCCCAGGAAATAAACGTAATAAAAATAATATACTTGAACACTTGTGTCTGGTAAACTATTTATTCATTTGTTATTTGTGCTATATTATTTCACATTTATGATCAGTGTACAAGTCGTTAAAAGTATACTACGATTCGCTTTGATAATAGGGTAGATCATATTCATGAATTTTTCTTTTTCTACCCAATTGTGCTACAGCTTCGGCCTTTTACTGCATTTCCTTTTAGGATTATACACGGGGTTCTTACCAAACATTGGTTCAAAGATTGCGATATGCGCATGTCATAATCATATCAGTTTGGAAGGAAAAATTTGTTGAACAGTGTCTGCAGTTAAATTTTTGTATTAATATAACGTAGTAGGAAATAGACTAGTTGGTACCAATTGAAGATGTAAGTGGATAAAGGTCGCATTTAAAAAAAATGACATTTTGCCAATTTTGTTCTTCCCTTGCATAGATTTTCTAATGATAAAAGCGTCATGTCACACATATAGTATACAGTGCTTTTCAGATAAAAGTATCCACCTGTAAAAACTTTTGTAATACTGGTATTTGGGAAAAATCCAAAAACACGTCAATTTATGTTGGAAGGGGCATATGGCTTATTTAAACTTATTGAAAAAACCACCACCTCACCCCTAGCAGCATCCCTTTTTTTTAATTATTTCTCAAATTTTTTATGTAAAATTTGAATACTCCTCTTTGAGCTGATTTCAAAAATGTATAATACTTGTAGGTTAAAGTGGTTAGTTTATGAGATAAACAATTTTTGTTTTAAATTATCCTACCATTACACAAAAACGACAAACCTCCCTCCAGTCCTGAATCCTACCGGCCTATCTCTCTCACATGTGTAATGGGAAAACTAATGGAGAAAATAGTAAATAAGCGACTCTTGTGGTCACTGGAAGAAAAAAAACTGTTAATAAATGAACAAAATGGTTTCAGACAAAATCGATCTACAATTGACAACATCTTAGAACTAGAAAATGACATCCACGAAGCCCTAGCGACAAAACAGGCATGCATTGCAGTGTTCTTCGATCTAACACGGGCTTTTGACACCGCTTGGAGGTACAACATATTAAAACAACTTCACCTATGGAACATCGGTGGACATTGCCAAGCATATATCAAAAACTTTCTAAAAGGAAGATCGTTCCAAGTCAGAGTAAACTCTTATCTTTCTAAGACACATAAACAACAAAATGGAACCCCACAGGGTTCTATCTTAAGTCCTACGTTGTTTCTAATTGCCATTAATAACATTATTGATAAACTCAAAACTCCATTAAAAGCTAGGCTATATGCTGATGATCTGGTAGTATATATAAAGGGCAAAAATCTTCAGGCCTGCAGCAATTTTCTACAAACATTTCTTTTGGATTTGCAAGCGTAGGCAGAGAATACAGGTTTTTAATTTTCTACAGAAAAGACTGTGGGTGTTTGTTTTACCAAGAAAAATCTAGACAGACATCCAGAACTAACACTTTATGGAAAGAAACTAAAATGGAAAGAAAATGTCAAATTCCTAGGAATGATATTTGATAAAAAGCTCACTTGGGAAGAACATATACAACTGGTTATAAGATGTAACAAAAGACTAAATTTATTAAAAAATTTATCAAACAGAACATGGGGTTCAGATCAGCAAACCTTACTGCTACTCTATAGGTCTCTAATTCGCTCTAAAATCGACTATGGCTCCATAGCTTTTGCAAGTGCCTCAAAATCTCAGCTTAAACACCTAGACATTATACATAACGCTGGGATCAGGATTGCCTTGGGTGCATTTAGAACATCTCCTACTGAAAGTCTTCTTGTTGAAGCCATCGAGCCTCCATTACGTCTAAGGCGTCAATATCTTACTCTGTCTCATGCGTCCTCTATTGCCGGTAATAAACAAAAACCACTGAACAACATTATATTTTCTAATAGATACGAAGCACACTTCTGATCAAAACCTTCTATAGTAAAACCACATTACTTTAGACTTCGGAAGATCTCAACCTTCACATTCCAAAAACATTTCCAAACAATCCAAACAGTTTACCACCTTGGACAATTAAAATACCTCACTGCCATACAGAACTATCGAAATTCGTCAAATTCTCTTCAATCCCATCAGTTATCAAAGCAAATCTAAATGAAATTCTATATACCCAGTTTTCCGATTATTCAACAATTTTCACGGACGCTTCCAAACTCAATGGTCATGTAGGTTGTTCAGTTATAATTGAAGGCCAAAATCGTTTATTTAAATTACCACCATTTTCCAGCATTTTTACGGCAGAATTATATGCAATTTATAAAGCACTAACCTTCATAAACGAATTTAACCTAAACAAAAGTCTCATACTTACAGACTCCTTGAGCTCAATAAAATCTATCCAACACCTGTTCCCTAAACATCCCATAGAATATCTTATTAAAAAAGAACTGAAGTTGGCTGAGAACAATAATAGACTCGTAGAATTCATGTGGATCCCTTCACACGTTGGAATCGATGGCAACGAGATGGCTGACCAGAACGCCCGACTAGCAACAACCAGCGAACAATCTCTCTTCGAAAATCAGTGCGTGGTTAGTGATCTCAAACAGTTCTTCAAATCCAAAGTTTTTAGTGCGTGGAACAGTGAGTGGCATCAGTCGAATCAAAAACTAAAGCAAGTGAAAAGTAACATTTCTACCAAGAGATCACACCCTCGTGGTAGTAGGCATCAACAATCTGTTCTAACCCGATTGAGAATAGGTCACACGAAACTCACGCTTTCATATCTCCTCTCAAATATTGACCCCCCTCAGTGTTCCCACTGCAATACGACAATTACTGTGTCTCATATACTTTTAGACTGCCCCCAATATGATAGTTTTAGACATAAGCACAACTTGCCGCAGAATTTAAGTGAACTTCTAGGAGATAACTGCAACGTTACGGCTTTAACAGACTATTTAAAAGATATTAATATACTGTACAATATATAGAGTAAAATGTAATATATCGCTAATCACCTTGATGTGGATGCGATTGTCTAAATAAAAAAAAAAAAAAAAATTTGTTTTAATAGCACAAATTTTACTTATTTTTTACTTTCACCTTATTTGCCTGTAATAAAATGGGTTGTACAACAGTTCAAACTCTTTAATCTTTTTAACTGTGCTATTTATTCTACTTCAAAAATCCAAACAACAAAAAACTCTACTTTTTATTAAAGCATGACATTATCAACTAGAATTTGTAGTTACTATTGATAGTGTACTTTGATACATTATTTATTTTGTTTCGCTGAAATGGTTTACTCTTTGCAAGAAATAATTGAAATTTTAGTTTTGTACTACCAAAATAATTGTGCAAGAGCTGCTGCTCGAATATTTAACGAATTACATGACATGCAACTGATAAGTATGTAATTCAACTGATGGAGAAATTTACCACAACAGGGTCTGTTTGCAATGAAGTGCATAAGTGAGAGGGACTCGTAAATAACGAAGCAATCTAAGTGGTAATTTTAGGGCAAGTCAGCTTAGAGGCTCAACAACCCAAATCGTTGTCAACAATAAGTAGAGCGATCGGTGTTTCATCTTCCACAGTTTTCCGAGTTCTACATATATTAAAGTAGGTACCACCCATATAAAGTTAAGTTGGTGCACGAGTTTAGTGAAGATGATTTTGATAGTCGTCTAGAGTATTGCGAATCAATGACGCAATTTATCAATAAGTGAATGGTACTCATTTTGAACACACTTGTAACTTCATAGCACAGTTAAAAAGATTAAAGAGTTTAAACTGTTGTACAACCCATTTTATTACAGGCAAATAAGGTGAAAGTAAAAAATAAGTAAAATTTGTGCTATTAAAAAAATTGTGTATCTCATAAACTAACCACTTTATCCTACAAGTATTATACATTTTTGAAATCAGCTCAAAGAGGAGTATCCAAATTTTACATAAAAAATATGAGAAGTAATTAAAAAAAGGGATGCTGCTTGGGTTGAGGGGGTGGCTTTTCCAGTAAGTTTAAATAAGCCATAATGCTTGCCCCTTCCAACATAAATTGAAGTGTTTTTGGATTTTTCCTAAATCCCATTTCACAAAAGTTATTAAAGGTAGATACTTTTTTCTGAAAAGCACTGTATATTTTTAGTGGATAAAGGTGTGATGTTACATGTTACATTCACAAAAATCGACCGCATAAGATTAGTGATGAAGTTATCAACTGCATTATGAGCTATATTAATCATTTTTTGCACTCACTATTCAAGGAACAAAAATCATAATAAAAAATAAATGTCCTTCTTAATTTTGGTTAACCCTGTAGAAATAAATATTTAAATGATTACATTGTTGCAAAGGCGATAAGGACCCCTTCAAATGAGATGTCACGTGACCTCGGTTTGTATTTAAAAAATCGTCGATGACGTCATTACGCCATCACTAATGACGTAATGTGCAACACATCTACACTTGAAACGCTGAAAGATTACCAATGGGACATTGTATGTAAGCATACGAATAGGATAGAGAAGACAACAGTTTATAATTTAATATTATCGTTTGATATTTATAGAAAAGGACAACACATAGAAAAGGTGTCGGTGATATGATCGCTGAATCGTGACGTACGGGTAAACTTTCAGCGATTCAAGTGTATAGCAGTTGATAGCCATTCAAAAATTAAAATTGACGTGTTTTAAGATTTTTTTAAAGTCGTCTGTTTCTGAAATAATGAATGTATTCCATACATTTGCATCATACTGTATATTAGGATATTATTTTAAAATAGGCACGGTAAATTAAAATAAAAAATCGACATGTTTCAGGATTATTTTTTAAAATGGCTTGTTTAGCTAAAAATGAATGTGTTCCATTCTTGACGGACACAGTGTATACTACTACTATACAGTGCTTTACGTGCAATGTTTTACATCTTGTTTATGGGGGTATCTTTTAAATTAGTTGGGGAGATACTGCAAGGTAATTTAATTATTACACAAATACATAGTTTTAATCATAATAATTAATACAATATTCGTAAATATTTAATTACATTGCATAATTCGATTTAACTCGTAAATAAAATAAACTTAATTTCATTTTTTATTTATTAAATTATTATTATTACATCTTGGAAGGTACATTACATGCCAGTAATGCTTTTGTAAGCAATATATATCATCCTAAAAACATCTGTCGTCCAAGCATTTTCCGCAAAGACCCTTATTTGATTCTTGTCTTTTACAATTATTTCGAAGTACATTCTGGAAATAGCATCCCGCCCTAAAGTATTAATCTACTATTTAAGTTAAATAAACCAAAATAATTATAAAATAATCTTTTTTCGTCAAATTTTATATTGTTTACAAATAATGAATCAAGTAATTTGTTTGTAGAGAAAATATAGAAACATTATTTTGAAATGGAGTGTTGTTTCAATTAAACATGTAATTAGTCAAACTACAATCATGATAAACATGGCCAGTCTCATTGGTAGATGTAATAGAATTTATTTTGGTAAAGCTGCGGAAGTTTTGGACAAAATTTGATCCGCAATGTTCTGTTTCCTTTGAAGAGAGTCTTCTATATAACCATTTGCAACTGTGCTGGACTTCCATCCACCGTGGCTTTTAATTGTAGTAAAACTAACACCAGAGTCCATAAAAAAACTTGCTTGTTTTGTTTATAGAAAAAATAGTGTATGATATATCTGCTAAAAGTGATTTTAGTCAGCATTGTGCCCGAAACTTTTTAGCACTAGTGTCATTTTTAGCACTAGTGTCATTTTTAGCACTAGTGTAATTTTTAGCACTAGGGTCATTTTTAGCACTAGTGCTAAAAGTCATGATTATTTATGTTCATCATCGAGTAATTCGACCAAAGCGTTGACGATTTCCATATTTTTGATTTTTCTTCAAAGTATGCAAGAAGCACTTTTTCACTGGCCTCCTTGCCTCTGACATATTTCTGATCACACCATTTCAAGAAACGATCCTATGAAAACTCATACTGTCGCAAGAAAACAATACAAGAAAGAAATTTCTGCAGTCAATAAAAAAACTGAAAAAGTGGAAAATTGTTTTAACCTGCACCCAGGTAAGGAAACTTACCAGTTTCCATACCAAGCTTGACCGTTTTCTATCAAAAAAACAACTACTTCCTGGGCTATATGTCCCAAGGGACATTGAATTACATTCCAATAGAAAACGTGATGGCGATACTTACAACCATCATACTGTCGCTTTGACCTACTAGGCAATAATTCAAAAGCAGCTTTATTGGCAGCTTCTTCAATTTCCGGCGGTAAAAATTAATTTACTGGATCACTTTCCATCGAGGAACGAAGAAACGAGAAAGAATAATTCGTGATTTATTGACGTTAGTTGGCACCAAAGACAAATAAACAAATTCTGTTTTGATTACCTTGGCAACTTGTTTCATGAATAGATTAGATGAAATTGAATTCAAAACTGATAATCTCGGGACTATTATTTTATCAATTAATTAATGTAAAATAGGTATGCGATAATTTGGACTTTAAATGGTATCTGTAGAAAAAATAGTGTATAATATACCTGCTAAAAGTGATTTTATTTTAGTTGAAGGGATGGAACTTCCCTTCTCACAATATAAAATATTACTTTTAGCACTCATATAATAAATAACTATTTAATTAAGTTAATAAAACGTATATAGCATCGCGTCATTAAGTTCTTAACCTGTTATTTAGGAAAGTTAAATAAAATAGGCCAGAAAAACATTGTCACCCTCCTATGGGACCCAGGACACATAGGAATAGAAGAGAACAAAACAACAGATAAGCTGGAAAAAAAGAAAACTAAACCCCACATCAGCAGTAGCGCAATCTTAGAAAAACTAAGAAAATAAATGGAGAGGGAAAAATCCCAGTACTGGAATTAGCTGGAAGGACTGCGACAAGCTAAGATACTTCTGGTAAACTACGATCAGAATAGATCTCTTAGCTGCCTCAGCAGTAAAAAGGTTCCGAATTTTAACGGGTATATTAAACCGGGATTGCCTATTATGAAGAAACTAGGGTAAGGAGATGAAGCAAAGTTCAGATTCTGTGAGAAAGAGGATAAAACCTTTAAATAAATACTCTAAGAATGCCATGTTTTGCAGAATTCGAGGGCCAGATACCTAGGAGCACATGCAATAGAAGAGGAGGATCTGTATGATTTGAAGCCTGACGATGTTATAAACTTTCTTAGGAAAATAGGACTGGAAGAGTTGCTTTAAGTCTGAGAAAATATCAGACCCATGGCCAAAAAGGAGGGACACAATAGATCCTATAGATCGCAGTTTACTTATCACCCCTAATTTCATACATACATACATACATATAAACTATTATTTCTGAATTAATTTTATTTAATAACTTAAAAACTAATTTGATCAAACTCAAATGGTTATAATCTGTTTTCTCATTACTCTTGATCCTGTTTTTTGACACTTCCAATCAACGCTCACAACCATTTCATCTCCATGACTGTAATAAGAAAATTAATTGCCGACACTGATATTGTATCACTGTTTGCTCGAAATTAACAGTAAATTCATAGACAACAATACCGAGAGTCGTGCTTTTAGCAAAAACTTAAATAATCATAATTAAACGTTCCACGTAAATTAACAGACTCCCAGATAGTGTCTCGCTGGCGCGTCTTCAACCACCAAAAAAATACTGCTACAAGTAGGCCAGTTCAGAGTATATTTTATAAGAAATGTAAGAAAGGGTTTTAGAATTAAAGAATCTAATTTTTTTTTATTAGATATCTTTATTTAAAGCTAGTTTCTTTTGTAACTAATAACATATTAATTCTGAAGCTATTTTAACATTAGTGAAAGTACTACTGAAAATTTACAATTTTACGGCACATACTTTTTAAATTCAGTTCACGTAAAATTATTGTATAAATACGTTTTTTACTACTAGCACTGCACAAGAGTTAACCATAGTTATTTTCAGTAATTATAAGAATAAAACAAGAATATAATACTAATAATAATAACAACACCAATAATATAAAATTAAGATAAAACAATCCTTTCACTGTTAATATAAATTTAACAAGAAACACAATTCAGTGACTAAAAATTTATTTTCATCTAAAAATTTAATTTCATTATTTGAAAAAATGGTGTCTGATAGATTTACAAACCTAGGAGCAAAATGTATTGGTACATGAGAATTTACTATGTTATTAGTTGTGTAAATTGTTTGTTGGTATGTTGTGAATTCATTAATTTTTCTAATTTACCTATCTGTTTTTTATATTTATCAGGTCAGTATTTTGAAACACCGAAAATTTGGCATCAGTGCCTTTGTTTGTTATTGTCTAGAGGTGATTAGCGCTTTGTTCGATTTTTCTTGAATTTTTGTGTTTTTAAGTGAACTTTATAAAGCGTTTTTATTTATTTTCAATATTGAAAATGGTGAAAACCAGAAAAACGTGTATAATTTGTGGTACTTCGCAAAATGATAATCTAACCTATCACCGGTAAGTTATTCACTTCATTGGCGTAGAATTAGCAATTTCAAATAAAATTTATTACAAATAAGAAAATCAAATTAATAATGAAATACATATTATATATAAACTAGGAGCTAAAAGTGGAAAGTTTCTTTTAAATTGTTTTTTTTTGTTTTGTTTTTTCATTTAATTAAAAGAATTATTATTATTGTGTGTAAATTAATTAATTAATATTTATATATTACGGTGATACTCTAAACAATTACACGCCACTGTACGGTTGAGTTGACCCTATGAATAAATAATAAAAAGGAAGGAGTATTATATGATTTGACGATGTCCGCAATGGATCTTGCATATGGCTGACTTGAAGTTTCCGGTTACCAGTGGTGTCACACACAGGGTATTATAAACTTATGTCTCGTATTAATTATTAAAAAAAATAACTGTTTTTCGCTTGTAATTATCTGTACAGTAATATACATTGTCATAAAGTTGTAGGAATATAAATTTAGATTAAAAACTTCTAAGCAGGTAATTATAAATAGTTGACTTAGTTGGTCTATATAAAAAATAAAGGAACGTCTGTAATAACAATGTGGTTGTCATTAAAATATTTTGTTAATTTTTAATAATTCAAATAAATAGAACCCTACAGATGAAAAGTAATTCCCATTCAAGAGTTGGGTTAACTATTTAAATCAGAAAATAATATATAAAATAGCATTAAAAAACTATACATGTCAAATGTCACGATTCGAGTCATATTTGGTTCTTCAATATGGCCGACTTCCGTCGTGATTATTTGCTAGATTAAAATATGACAACGTTCCTTCCTTTCTATTCTTTATTCGTAGAGTTGACCTACACCTCTATATGTCAATTTTATTTTCCATCTCTCTCAATTATAGGTTCATTGCTATTGAGACCAGAGCAACGCACTGAATGCACACTGAGAGCGAGTTGTGCGTTCTAATGAAATGTCATTAGGGAGAGCAATCTGTCACACATGTTCTTTTGAATAGACTGCTTGCTCTCGATGTGACCTGAGGGCACCAAAAACTGCTCTGACTATTCGACTCAGGCCAATACCATGGTACAACAAATTTACAGAACAGGACAATACGAATAGGTTAGGTTCAAGCGTTTAACGCTTAGAACAAAAAGAAACAGGAAGGAGTCTGTCATATATTAACTTTAAGGAAAATTTGCGACGGAAGTCGGCCATCTTGAAGCTCCTTGTATGACTCATTGTTTATGTTTACAGTATGCTGTCAAAGCAATATTTGCATAAAAATGTCAAAAATGAGCGCATAGGCGTATCATTCGGTTTTTATAAACACAAAATGATTTACAACAATAAATGTATTCACATACTTGATTGGTTGAAATTTTATCAAAATAAAAACCTTAATATAAATTTTATTTTTTTACGGTACGTCAATGGAAACGGAAATTAAAATTGACAAATGGCCGCCATATGCAAGCTCCTTTCTGGACTCAAGGTCATTTTGCATATACTCCTTCCTGTTTCTTTTTATTCTAAGGTTTAACGGTCAAGTTCAAGTTGAAATTGGTAACTATGGAGGAGGTAAATAGGTCTTTCTGCAGAATATATAAAACGTTTCTTTATTTTATTTTAGAACGCCTGTAATCTCATATTCATCAAAACGGCCATATACTTTAAGTTCTCCTTCAACGTATAATCGCCTTCGGTAATTTCAGAAAAAAATTTCTAGTAGTAATAATAACCAAAAAAGTGCACTATATCAAATGCATTCTTTTGAAATTTAAAAAACACACAGTTCGCCCTGAAACCTTCCGTTGCCAGTGCACAGTAAAAACTGGGGCAGTACAAGAGCAATTTCAAGTCGCCCTCGGTGCGCCCACTTTCTACTAATCTCTATGTTTACTTATTACTCTGATGCGCGCGCCATGCTGTCCGAATGACATAATTGACAGTTGCCTTTACTAGCTCCATCTCTCTCAGTCATCGACAACATTACTTCCTTGTCTATGCCGCGTCCAGTGTTAATAGGTCTATACCGTAGACAAAGAAATACTTGGACGTTTCTATTATAGCTTTTTACATCCGGTTTAGGATCATACACACATGTAACAATTATTTAAAAAATCATTAAATTTCTCTTAGATGTACCAGTTTTTTAGAGTATTCAACTCTTAAACGTCGATTTCTTAAATTTGTCACTGCACAGTATGTAGATTTCGAACATGTCCTTGCCGGCGACGGATATTTATTTAGTAACTCAGTGGGGGTGTGTTTGTTGTAATTCAAATTTGACTTGTTTACTCTGGGTCCCTTTTAACGTGAATAAATTCACTTTCATCTACAAAGGGATTTATTAAGCTTAGCTTAGTTCACTTTTCGGCTTTACGCTATTTGACGTTTTTAATGCGCATTTACTACCTGTGTGTTTACAAACAAGCTTAGCGATTGTACGTATGCTAAATAAAAATGAATATTTTAATTTAATTATTAAGGTTTGCATTAAAATTATGTTGTTGGTGTTTGTTTTAGCAATTTGTCTGTCAGCTATTGCAAACAATAAACATTTTGCTAGTATAATTCAAACAACTTGCAATTATCAGTAAATAATTATGAAAGAATAAAATTACAAATAAATAGGATTAAAGAATACAATTAATATAACAAAAGTTAAATTGATTGTACTAACCCTTACTTTTTGGAAGTCCATCTTATTAAGAATAATGGAAGTTTTGGTAAAACGAAGAGTTTTTCATTATTCTTAATAACAAAAGTTAATGACATTTAGTCATTGTACCATTAGAAATCAGTATGTGCACACTACGCTGTAACGTTCTTAAAAGTTAAAGTTACCTAGCAGAAAGAAATCAAGCTGTAAGATTGGACGATGTACTGAGTAGCTACAAAGAGACAAAATATGGAATGCCTCAAGGTTCCGTACTAGGCCCTACAGTGTTTAATAACAATAATGGGTTATTCTCCATGAGTAAAAGTGGAAACATTTATCGGCTTTGCAGATAGTTCAGCTATATTTTATAAGGATAACAATTGGAATGACCTAAAAACAGAAGAAGAAACCAATTTTGCAAGAATACAATGCAGACTTGACATAGACCTATTATTAGAGAATGGGAATGAGAATGATTACAAGAGGTATTAAAAAGAAAAAGATTTAAAGATTATACTTAGGGTTTCGTGACTCCTTGATTTCTCGATTAGAATTAATTTGAGGGGATGTATAGAATAGTTGAGAGATATGTAGGGTGTTTCATAAAAGGTGAAGTAGTTTTAAACATAACTTTATCAAGGTTAGACTTTACAATCGTTCAAGTTTTTACTAAAAACTTTAAAATCAAAACTATACTTAGTGACATAAAAATCAGAACACCCAATTTAAATGATTTTATTTTTATAAAATTTTGTATAAGTACTTACTGAAGCATAATAAGTAAATGATAAAAATTTCAAAATGATTGCATTGGTTACGCATTCTCCAACGCGCCTAGGCATGCTTCTGATCAGGTGGACAATGTCCTCCTGTGGTATCTCATTCCAGGCAACCACCAACTCCTCTCGAAGTTCTTCTAGAGTCTGAGGAGGACGTTGCAAATTGAGCAATCTCCTACCCATCATATCCCACACGTGCTCAATTGGGGATAAGTGACATCATTATGTTGAAAGAAGTCTATTGTGACATGCCTTTCAACAAAAAATCGTGGATTTCTTCTTTCACCACGTCGTCTTCTAACCCTAGCTCGACCATCGTGCATGCCTAAACAAAGTCAAGACTCGTCACTAAAGTCAATACTGTTTCATTCCTGATCTCATAGTGAATGTTCTCTGCACCACTCAAGGCGATTACGTCGGTATTCTGGAGTTAAAGGGTGGTCGGTATGAAAACAGGCCAAAACGTCTTATTCGTCGGTAAACACTTCGCATACCAATAGATCTTCCGTGTTCTGCAAACCATTCGTTTGCAATGAACCTGGTAGTGGAGAAACGGTCCCTTAAGGCCAATAATCTTAGGCGGCGATCTTCACGGCCTGTTGTTCTACGAGGGCGTCCAGAGCTCCTTGCTCTTTGCGAACGGCCTTCTCGAAGCCATGCCTGACAACACCTAACTACGGTGTCTATACTTCTTTGCACTCTAACTGCAATTTCCCGAAAAGAAAATCCAGCTTCCCGAAGTCCCACTATACGACCCCTATCAAACTCACTAAGTTGACGTTGTAATTTAACTTCGTTTTAAGAGATTATCTGTACAATATTTACAATGTGTATATTATAGAAGAACTAATTAAATTTTATATCTGTTCCTTTAAATTTGCCGGTGTGTGTAGATAATATAGAATTTGTTATAAGAATAGAGGTGGACACAGTCAAATTAAGATAAAAATCAGAGTTTTTGATGAGGTTTTCAGTAAGTAGTTCCTGTTTTGAATTATGTATTGATTTATGAACCAAGCAACCAGATTCCAACATTATTGTGACGGAAGGGTCGAAATTTTGAATTTTTTAAAATGTGATTCGTAATCTAGGTCAAAGATATAATACACTGCTCTTTTCTGTAGTTTAAAAACAAAAAAAAAGTTGTACAACAAAAACCCCCAGAAAGGTCATCCATATCTTAGATAAGACTGAAATGCAATAGAACTAGTAATAAAGATATAAATAATTCCGCATAAACAATAAATTAATTAAATACTACAATAATTTTCTTCTACACAAATATATTATTACTAAATTCCACCCGTGGTGGATTATAAATGTTATCAAACTGATGCACAATGTTGCAACTAACTAATTAAACGTTTTATGAATAAATTCGAATATTCATACTAACTTTAAAGTGGAAAATTGTGTGTGTACTTACAGTAAGGGTACTCGGAACTGACAAAAACTTTGCAAGTGTAGACATATTAAGTTCAGCTAGCGATAGGGGTTTTTGCGAGACCTCACACGACGTAGTGTCTATGTACATACATCCCACTAATGTTTGCCGCCGGTCTAGATAAGGAAAATTCACGCGGACATAACATAGATTGTTTGCTTCCGGGAAAATTTTACGTTTTAAGAGAAATTCGGTCTGGATAATCACGATTTTACTTTAATCATTGTTATCCAACGTTTATTTGTCGCCCTTAAGGTAGCACACTCGTTCCTTCAGTCAATAACGAACTCCAAACGGAGCAAATATTTTAGACTTGTTTAGACGTAGTGTATTTGGATTATGGATATTTTTCTTTATGTAATTAAGTTGATTTTTTATCTTTTACAGTATAGTTTCTACAGTGAATAAGAAATTAAATTATCATTAGTAATATCACTAGGGGTCGAATTTTCGCCAATATTTTTCTCATGTATTAAATTAATTTCTTATAAGAGCAAAGCAATTATCAAAAAATTACAACGGTAATTGTACTGTGGTAATTGCACTGTAAAAGCATCAATTCGTCATAAGAACACATTTGAAACCGTGTCGCTAGACGCCAGAAAATAACACAAATAAATGTCAGATAGGCTTCAAGAAAGAAAAAAATGTCGCGTTTTGGTAAGTGTTCCAAACAATCTATAGAGGAAAGTATAAATGAAAGTTAATCAAAAATTAACAAATCTTACATGCAGTTTATATGGCGACAGTTTATGGATATTATTTATTCGTGAAATATTCCAATGCGAATCACATTCGTGCATAAAAATGACCAGATAATTTTTCATTCAAGTTTGATATTGTGATACTATTTCTATTGTTTCTATACAGTGGACGGCTAATTTATGGAATATTATCATTATTTCGAGAACCGTCGAGTTTTAAGGGTAATCCCGAAACAGGTCGATTTTTGTTATAAAATACCCATCTTATAACGTACATGGAGTAAGGATGACGTCACCGGTGTGGGTGTAGTGACGTAATCGTTAATTTTTTAAATAGAAATGGGTATAATGCGACACCTCATTTGAAGGAGAATTTAATTCTCTATTTAACGACATTACATTTGTAACTAAAGGGTACAAAAACATTTTTTTTATTTAAATTCAACCAAATTACAACTAATGATTTAATTCATAACGTCCTTTAAAGCAACCAAATTATGCATAATAATTATTTTAAATTAAATGTTCTAAATGCCATCCATCGGTTCCTGCCATGACTTTCTGAAGTAAATACTTAAAAAAGCAAAAATAAGTAAAAAAATAATAATGGACACAAAAAGTTATCTCATAAACACTGAAACTTTTTGTCAAATGTTAAATGAAGCAAGTGATATTGGCATAGTTACTGTAATATTTATTGTCGTAAATATTTTTTGATTTTGTGAATTGTCATCAGTTGTCAATTGTAATTTTTACTTTTGAATTCTAAATTATGGCTCACCTAAATAAAACACAACGCATTGAAATATTAATTCTTAGTGGATGTGGAGATAAAAAAGAACACAGAACGAGGTATGCAATTTATTCAACGCAAAATATCCAGACAGACCCATCAGCCAATCAACAGTAAGTAAAATAGTTCGAAAATTTGGAGAAACTGAGCACGTTTCCAAACGCTGGGCGTCCTAAAATTGAAGACAATGTGAAACTTGATGTTTAATTAAATGTCCATGACAATCCTCACAGTAGTTCAACACAAAAGGGTGAATATGCTGTAGTTTCCCAACGATCGGTATTACGTATTTTAAAAAAAGAAAAATACCATCCCTACAAAATTCAACTACACCAGGAATTAAACGACGACGATCCCGATCGCCGGCTTCAATTTTCTGAAATTATGCAGGATTTATGTATCGGCAATCCACGTTTCATCAATCAAATCCTCTTTTCCGATGAAGCCACATTTTTTTACATGGTACCGTGAATCGTCAAAATTGCAGGTATTGGAGTCAAGAAAACCCACATTGAATGACTGAGGCACACACGCAATATCCTCAGAAAGTGAATGTATGGGCAGGGATCATCGATGACAGAATCATTGGCCCTTTTTTCTTTGAAGAAAATCTAACAGGAGAACGTTATTTAACTTTTTTGAGAAATCAACTTATACCTGTCCTTGCTAACATGTATCCAAATGCCAATAATGCAAATTTACCTAGTGACAATATCTGGTTTCAACAAGATGGAGCCCCTCCGCATTACGCACGTGAAGTACGTCAATTTTTAAATAATTGCTTTCCCAGGAGATGGATCGAAAGACGAGGTTTTATAGAATGGCCAGCAAGGTCGCCAGATCTAACACCTCTAGACTTTTTCCTGTGGGGTTACATAAAATCAAAAGTTTATGTCAATAGACCCCAAAATTTACAGAACTTAAAAGATAGAATTAGGCATGAAATGAGTCTCATTACTCCAGAAGTCATCCGCAATGTACTTGATGAATGTGTCCGTAGATTCGCATATTGTCAAGAAACCGATGGAGGGCATTTCGAACATTTAATTTAAAATATTTATTATGCATAATTTGGTTACTTTAAGGTACGTTATGAATTAAATCTTTAGTTGCAATTTGGTTGAATTTAAATTAAAAAAAATGTTTTTGTACCCTTAAAAAAATATTTTAGTTACAAATGAGGCACATAGAATAACAGTGGTCCAACTCCATTTTTAAAATATCTGTTCTTTATTGTAAATACTTTATCTAATGTGTTTCTTTCAGTATAAAGGTGGGCTATCTCCATATTTTGACTTTCTGCAAAAAGATGATATGGAGATAGCCCACCTTTATACTGAAAGATACACATTAGATAAAGTATTTACAATAAAGAACAGATATTTTAAAAAAATGTAATGTCGTTAAATAGAGAATTAAATTCTCCTTCAAATGAGGTGTCGCATTATACCGATTTATATTTTTTAAAAAAATTAACGATTACGTCACTACATCCACACCGGTGACGTCATCCTTACTCATCCTTACGTTATAAGATGGGTATTTTATAACAAAAATCGACCTGTTTCGGGATTACCCTCAAAACTCGACGGTTCTCGAAATAATGATAATATTCCATAAATTAGCCGTCCACTGTATAATCGCTTTAGTTATTATAGATATTCTTGTTATAATTATTTACTTCATTATGACAATGACATTACTCTTGTAAAATATCATTGTAGTTTTTAGTTGATTAAACCTTAAAAAAGGAGTATTTTTCATTTCAATTTAATCAACTAAAAATAATGTCTATATCTTCGAACTATGAAGTATCAAATCCAAATCTACGGGTGTTTCAAAAAAAGGTGTTACCTTTTTTTGAAACACCCTGTAGAAAAAGTCATTTCTGGGACGACTGTTTTAGCCTGAGAAATTAGATGCCGATCCCAATTCAAACACTGCCCCTGATGAATAGATTTATTGGTTGAAGACATTCGAAAATTTATTGAGAGAAATACCTACTTTTAGCGATGAGAAAACGTTAAATTTGCTTATAAATTATACATCTCCATCCATCTTTAAATGTATTAGTGAATGTACTACATACCAGGCTCCTATAGACCGTCTAACAACCATATATTATGTGAAACCCAAAAATGAAATATTTGCTAGGCATAAACTAATAACCCGGAAACAGCACGAAGATGAAACTATAGATCAATTTTTGCAGAGTTTGAAGATGCTTAGTAAAGATTGTAATTTTAAATATGTAAAATGTGAAGAAAATCGCAACGATTACATAAGGGACGCCTTCATAAATGGTTTGAGTTCTCAACAGATTCGTCAACGTCTTTTTGAAAATGTTTCATTAACTCTAGAAACTGCAGTTACTCAAGCACGTTCCCTAGAATCGGCTCAGAAGCATGCTGACGAAATTGTAAAGGACGAGATATCTTCCAACAATATAACGAATGCTGAACAGTCTGAGTCAAATTCTGACAATACAGATTCTATTTCTAATAATTCCCAAGAATCCGACACCTTCTCAAGAAATAAAAAAATCTTTGAAACGTCATTTTCACCTAGAGAAAAGACCCTTGGCCCATTAGAATGAAAAGACGACCAAAATATTTAGAAGATTATATTTAAATTAAAAAGGTGGGGGTGAATGTGATACTATTTCTATTGTTTCTATATAATCGCTTTAGTTGTTATAGATATTCTTATAATTATTTACTTCATTTAGACAATGACATTACTCTTGTAAAATATCATTGTAGTTTTTAGTTGATTAAACCTTAAAAAAGAAGTATATTTCATTTCAGATATCCTATACAAATTGCATTTAGTTATTTTAATATTTTGTAATAATATATTACATATCGAGTGTGGAAAGTGTAATATTACTCACGAATGCGGAAACGTAGAGTGCAAGAAAAACACTTTCCAACGCGTTGTGGATACTATTTTTCCTACGACCCCAATATTTCTTGTAATAATGAATTTTTTAACTTTATTTATAAAACTTATTTTAATTGTTAGTCATGTTAAAAATTAGGGCGAGTTTAGATATTATATGGAAATATAATTAATTAAAATCAAATAACCACCTTCCTAAGAAATTCATATCAAAATTCTTTATTATCTGAATGACATTTTAATTTTTTTTGTGGGCTACATAAAAACTAAAAGTAAAATGTTGGTGAAATTAATTGGAACTTGAGAAATGTTATGTGTCAGCAATGTACCTATTTCTTTTACCCAATTCTTTACCTCTAATTCTCCATTTTTGGTTTTTCTCCGCGTTTGTTTGTTTGCTACGTTTTTAAAAAATATCACATGTGTGTGATATTGCTTCTTCTTTTCTTATTTTTCCGATCGCGTATGATATTACTAATTTTCGAAGTGTCAAAACTGTGTGTTAGGTGTTGTTTTCATAGGGGGTCATGGGAAATAGTAGTTTGTGCAACTAGTGTGGATATGGACAATCCACATGAGTCGACAACGCACTTAAGAAAAAATCTAGAAAATAATAATTTTATTAAACTAAAAACTTCAAATTATAAATTTTTAACGATTTTAATTATAATTTTACCAATTCAATTTTAAATTTTCACTGATTTTATGAAACAAAATTAAATAAACATTAAAAAAATTGTCACACGGGGAGGCCGGTATACTTACCAATGTACTACCGAGGGAGCATACTACCTACGTCAAATGTATTATTTAACTTTATAAAAACACTATTTATTTTATTCTGTTTTTATCTATTTCTTGTCAATTTGTATGAATTCTTTTATTTAAACCTTGATTTAACTATTCTTGATCAATCATTTTTACTAACATAAACTATAGAAACATGTTAACAAGTTATTTCGACGCTTCTTTGATATTAAAAAACAAATGAGTTGACGGGCACTAAACGCAAATGCTGCTTTGTGGATTTCATATACATGTCATATCCGTTCAGTTATCCGGAATGGCCTACATTTTCAATGTACAAAGATAAACATTAGGAATACTGCAAAATTAAAAAGAAGTAGAACAACTAAATTATTCAAAATAATAATTATTTTTTACATATTAAAAAATGAATTACTTTAAATCATTAATAGGTAGTATTTACGTGCCTGGCGTCAATGCAGGCCTGAATTTGAGGTCTCATGCTTCCCACTAACTAATTAACGTAATTTTGGTCTAGTCCATTCCATTTTCCTACCGCTGTTACTCTGAGGTCTTTTAAGGCTCGTGGAGATTGCTGCCCAGTCTGAATTTTTTTTAGCTTATCCCTTCCATGTTCTATAGGATTAAGGTCCATGCATGGTCCATGCATTTTCCAACGATAGGAATTAGGGGAGTTTTATTATTTGTCATTATGCCACCCAAAACATTATGCTGCCATCTCGGTATGGAATTCTTTGGACTGCTTGGTGAAGTCTATTTTCTCGATTTAGGTTTCTCCAAACTCTTATCCGACGATTATCAGACACCAGACCAATTCCGGTCTAGTCCAGAATCTTTCTCCATATTTTTTCTTCATCTGTCTTCATTTCATTTCAAATGTTCCATGACCCATTCCAGACGAATTTTCTTGTATTCCAACGAGAGTTTAGTGACATACAACAGTTTTCTTGTACACAAATTTGCTGCATGTAACCTGTTCCTTATCGGTTGATCACAAATAACCTGCTGAGTTTATCTTCTAATGGCTGGGGCTGGGGTTCCTTCGTACCGTTAATGTGAGGAAACGGTCTTGGACATCTGTAGTAATCCTGGGCCGACCACTTTCCGGACGATCAAGTTCAGAGTTTTTATCCTGATATTTTCTTACTATTCGAGATATATCGCTTTGGTTAACTCTAAGAAAAGCAGTAACGGCAGTTTGTGACCTTCCTCAACCAAAGTAATAATCCCAGCATGATTGATATATGATATTAATCAATAAAATATAAGAAATTTGGAACTAAGATTTATAAGCGGCGGATCACAAATGTTAATAAACCATTTAAAATATCAAAAATAAGCAAAATTAAAAAAATTATCAAAAACATTTTATTTCAGCACACAAAATAGGTTAAAAATAAAAGATTTCAGTTAATAAACCTCCAGTGGCGTTTCGGATAAGATGAAAAACATTTTTGAGTGTGAGAACTACCCACATTTCTTAAAAGAAAATTAAAATACTTTAGTGGTATGGAATTTACATATAAAAAATAGAATAAATAAAGCTTATATTTAACAAACATATAAAAAACCTGGATTTCTTACTTAAAATGAATACAGACACGGAGCCCGATAACAAAAAAAGGAAAATTTTCTTGGTCAGTGATGGTGTAGGACATGATGCGAGCCAAAGTGGTATAGAAACTTTATTTAATGGAAAAAATTGTGAAAACATTAAAATATTAAAACATTTTAGAAGATTTAGATTTTATTAGAATGGCATGGCAGGGCACATTTAAAAATTTGCAGCATACCACTTTGAGAATGAGTTACGAGTTATCCCTGTCAATATTGACATGCAATAAAAGTGTTGCTGAGTATTTGGCCAGTTATAAAAAAATGAACAGCTATCTTGTGGAAAAGTTTAACTGTTTTTTTTGTATGATTTATATTTTTTGATTTTCAAATATATTTTTTGGTAAATATGTAGATAAAGTATTTCAAAATAATAAAAATACATCACTGTAGGACAAACTATTATGACAATCGTTTGCTATTAACATATTTATTTCATCTTTTTGTGAATAATTACGTTTATATCCTAAGAGTTTTTCAATAAATTTGTTTATCTTCGAAAGCACTCTACTAAATAGCTATTATAATCTAGAAATTTTAAATACATAAACTATATTCAAACCGTTCTAACAACTTTCCTAAAAACCCTAAAACAAAAAGAAAACCGATATATGTATTATATACATAGTTATTTATGCCAACACTGAATAGAATTAAACGCTATTCATCTAAATTTTCCAAAATAGACGCTGTAAATTTTGAATAATAATTGTACTTTTGATTCAAGCTGAAAATTAAATGTGTAATTGTTGAATTCGTTAACTATAAACTATATTAGGCTTTCACTCCAGTCTAAATGAAATAAATGCAAACAGAGAGAACTGTCAAATGCTGTGTGCACTATTTAAACGCAATTCTTTATTAAAAACTTATTGTGTGTAATTCTAATCGTTAGTAAAGTACAAATAACATTAGATTTGAAATAGGTATGTTGATATTTTTCTATTACGTTTTATTTATTTAAAACTGGCTTTTTGTAATGTCTAAGGACTGGATGTACAGTTTTATCAGACTCTTTAAAACGACTACTACAGATTATCAAATAAGCTACAGCGAAAAACATTAATATACACTACGTGCATTTTTCTAATGCCCTCTTATTCTTTTTACTTATAAGTTCATCGCTATTATGAAACAAACCCCAAGGAAGTCAAAGCAGTGTAACAAATAACCTAAAAACTTTAAACAGTAACCTTTCCTGCAAAATAGAAAATAGGAGTTACTCAATCTTAAGCCACTCATTATTCTAAAGCTCTATTTTCCGGGATCAATCTATTTTCAAAACACAGTTCAAGAGGAAGCCGAAAGTGAGCTTTAAGCTCGGGCAAACTGAGGTTACATACCTCAGGAATAAAATGAGCTTTGAAAACCTTTCAACCATATAAAGCACCAGCTAATCCACTATCTGTTGACCCTATTCAGGAAAAGCTTAGCTAGTGGAAACATATCAACTGCATGGAGAACCTGCAGGGTGGTCTTTATTCCGAAGCCGGGCAGAATACGTAGTGCCGAAGGCTTATAGACCTATAAGCCTGACAACATGGAGAAAATAATAGACAGGTATCTAAAGGACGTAGTACTAAAAGACCGGCCTTTACATGAGAATCAACACGCTTATCAACCTGAGAAATCCTGCGAAAGAGCCAGACAGTGGTTGGCAGGATTGAAGACTCCATTGGAAATAATGATATAGTATTGGCGGCTTTTCTTGATAGAGAAGGAGTTTTTGATAACACACTCCATAGTGTAAAAGTTGGTTTTAAGGAGAGCTAAGAGGTGGGTGGAAAATATGCTCACCAATACAAGCAACGCCGTGCGGGAATGTAAAAGAGGTAAAAACACCACAGAGTGGAGTCTGTGAAACCTGGTGGTGAATAAACTTCTTGCAGCACTGAATGACCGGGGATTTTGTACTGATGTCATGGTCATTCTAATCATTGAAAAGCACAGACGCTTGGAATTCATGAAGAGATCATTGCAAATTGTAGAAAACTTGTTTAAAATACCGGGATTAACAGTGAACTCTCCTAAAACCATGATGGTGCCATTCACAAGAAAAAGAAAAGTTGATATTATCAGGATACCAACTCTCGTTGGACGAGTGAAATTCAGGTAAAGAAAGAGTTCACGTAGCGAGGTGTAAGATTTGATAAGTTAGCTGTACACCGCAGTGGTGAGATCAATGGTAGCTAACGGAGCGGTTTTGTGGTAGTCCAAAGTACAGTAGTCTCTGGCTGTGAGAACCCTACAAAAGGCACAGCGAGTGGCATGCTTGAGAGTAACAGGAGCCATGAAGGGAACATCAACTGCATCAATGGAAGTAGTACTAAACTGAGATGCAGTGGCAACTGGCAATATAATATTACCAGTGAACACAAAAGGATTGATGACATCATGCGGACCAACATACTAAAGATGATGTCGGGCACCGACTTGGAAAAACCATATCAGGTAGATCTTCCTAGCAGAAGTGAATGGGAAGCAAGTGAACCTAAATATATGAAAAGTACACTGATGGTTCTAAAAAGCCAACAGGAAGTGAGACAGGAATATTTGGGTTCAGGCCCAAAGTACAATTTAGCGTAAGCTTGGGGAAGCTGGCCACAGAGTTTCTGGCGGAGTGCATGAAAGTGTTTATAGATAGAGACCTACGTGGTCAAACTATCTATGTAAACTTATTCAGTAACGCAGCACTGGTGACGATGGCAGGGTACAACTTCACCACAAAGACAGTATCGAACTGTCTTGAACGTCTAAAAAATCTGGCGAAAACCAATAGGATGACACTGCTAAGGACTCCAGGGCCGAAAAGGGTTGCTGATAATGAGGGGGCGAAAAAGAGGACCATTAAAGGGCCTAAAAATTCCTCTTTAGGCCCACAACCAACGTGTTGGGTGGCTTAGTGCCTTCTACGAAGGAATGTTCGCCAGTAGGTGGAAAAAGAACACCGCAAGATCTAGAAAGAAAAAGGAGGAAAATTCAGTCTAAAAGATGCGGGCGCCTTGCGTAGTAACAGCATCAGATGCCCTAGAACTAAAAAGAAGGGAATTTAAAGAGAAATAGAATTAAAAGTAGTGATTGGTTTTATTACTGGTCACTGTTAATTCAGAACCCATCGGAATAAGATGGAAATACCGGTCCCGAATCTCTTATGCAGGAAATGTAGTGAGGAGAAAGAAATCGCACAAAATAAATAGTATTTAGATTCCCGGCACTTGATGACAGGCAATATAAAACCCTTGGTTTTAAGAGGGAAAATGATCAGCGGAACCAGCAGAAAAGCATCTCATGGTTTAGTAAGGACATGGGATTTGATGCCGGTCCTCTTCTAACAAAAACAAAATCATTTTAAACTTTCTGAAATGAATGGGACTGCTAAAACAATTCCGTACATACATTACAGACGCAATTGAAGAATGAGCATTAATTTCGTCTTTAACATTCTATATCATATTGTTATGATCTGTCTTTCTTGTCTAAGTCGATCTTGAAGTTGTTTTTTTAGATTTTTAACTTCTCATAAAAAGGGATTGAGTTCGGATTAGGTGATCTATTCCACTGATTTATTTTTTTATCTACTTTTGTAAATAAAAAACCGTGCACAGTTGATGCGAAATGTGGCGATGCGCCTTCTTGTTGAAACAAAACCTAATTTCAATTAATGTGTAAAGAGTGACATTTGTGTTTATGCCGCTGTCTTTAGTAGCAATTGGTAGTAAATAAACTGTCCGCCGGGATAACAAACCGACATTTTAAATAGACATTATGCTGACCTAGTTTCTGTGTGCGTGGTAAACCTTAAAGTAAAAATAAAACACAAATACAGACATCAGGAAAGCATGTTTTATGAATTTAATGCGTTTGGGGAGAAGTAATCCTTCACTACCTTTTTATTATACACTTTGTTCTTGGAATGTAAATAATAATAAACCTGGATAAACAATTACTACTTACTACGCGACCAGCATGTACAGGTAAAAAATATTGTATATAAATAGTCAATGCAATTAGGAAATGAATGCTTAGCAAACATTTAATCCCATATCGACAGTTTCTTTTCTATTTCATAAATGACCTATTCGCTGTTGAATTTATCTTTCATACAAACTTATCAGTTTTATGATTATTTCTTCTTCTTTATTATAAGCAGAATATTAAATACACACACCGGCAAATTTAAAGTAACAGGTTATGATTGTAGTTTATTCCTTTATTATACTATTTTATAGACTATATCTAGATTGCTTTAAATGCTGCACGCTACAAGTGAAGTTTTAAATGTCAAAACAACAAATTATTTGTTTATTTGTGTTGTGGTTTATATTTTAAACACATTATTTTTTGTTGATAAGCAGTACTAATTTATTTTGAATTAATCAGTTAATTTGTTCGGGTTTGTTGGAATTGGTTTTTCTTTTGACTCCGTTGTGTTCTTATTGCAATGGGCAAGTAATATTGAGTGATTTAATACCGACTGATATTGCTAGGGCAGTAGTAATGATGGAACATGGTCGAACATACAGGGAAGTTGCTTTAATGTTTGATAAGTCACCATCAACTATCCACCGTAGTGTCGTTGGAGACAAACCGGGGAGTTTTTAAGAAGACGGTGGCAAGGTAGAAAACGCTTAACCACGGCTGTGGATGATCGTTTTATAACGTTGCAAACTTAACGAAACAAACGACAGTTCAAACCAGTTCATAGAACCATCATAAGTAAGCGCACAGTGAAAAGAAGACTTAAGGAAGTTGGTTTTAAGTCATATGTGCCAATAAAAGCCCCAAGACTTAAGAGACACCATCGTGTAGCGCGACTAGAATTTGGTCGAGAACATCAAAATTGGAATGCTAACCAGTGGGGTCACATTCTCTTCACGGACGGGAGCCGTTTCTATGTAAATTCCATCGACGGTAGGGAAAGATTGTATCGACATCAAGGAGAACAATCTGCACCTTTTAATTTTACTACTGCTATACCTTTTGGTGGAGGTTCAAATTATGGTATGGGGTGGTATATGTTTGGGGGCACGAACAGAGTTAGTGGTGATTGATGGCGAGGCATTAACAGCAGATAGGCACATTAGAGATATTCTCCAAGACCATGTGGTATCTTTTGCCCCATATATTGGAGATAATTTTATTTTAATGCAGGATAATGCGCGCTCACACTTCACCCACTGTGTAAGAGACTTTTTAATACAAGTGGGTATAACAATAATGAATTGGCCAGCGTGTTCCCCAGACCTGAAGCTGATAGAACATGTGTGGGACATGCTAGGCAGAAAACTTAGGGCATGAATTCCGGTAACTCAAAACAAAGAGGAAGTAAGAATTGCATTGATTGAGGAATGGGAGAGACTGCCTCAACAACCGATTGATGACCTCATTAGAAGTATGGTGAGATGACTGACTGCAGTTGTCAGGGCTCGTGGAGGAAACGCTATTAAAGCAAATGAAAAAATGCATTTAAGTTTAAAATTGTACAATAAAGTTATTCTGTTTAAAACCAGTGTTTTGTTTCATTCTGTTATCTTCGATTTGATTTCTTTTTCAACAGATTACACATGGTACAACTTTTGTAAAACCCATTCCAACGTTATAATTTAACTTCGTTTTAAGAGATTATCTGTACAATATTTACAATGTGTATATTATAAATGAACTAATTAAATTTTTTATCTGACAGAAATAAAAATGACGAATTAACGCGACTGTTTTAAAGTCAATAATTTATATGCTCAATGCACATACATGTTTTGCATTAGTGTATTCAATACATTGGGTGTGTTCGGGGAGCACGCTTTCGAGCTATGTAGCGCCAAGAGCCATATAACGCAAACGAGGAATAGTACTAGATAGCGCCAAATGGCGCAAATAGCGTGCTCCCCGAACACACCCATTGATTCTCTGAAATTTATTGTATCAACCCCTACTATGTGGACGTTCATCTTACTAACAACATTAAAAAATTAAACTTTTTAACATAAGTTTCACTTATATTCGACATATTTCCACCAGCACAAACACAAAAATGTTAGAAAGTTAACTATCGTCCTACGGTTTATATTAATTACTATCATAGAATGAGGTTTATATGAGTTACTATTGAGTAAATATTAATACACCCTCAACTCAACAACTCTTTACTAAATCCCAGGCAACGAAAATTTTGATTGTCATAACAATGCAAAATAGTTGAACCAGAAAATGAATATTTAAAAATCCCTTAGAAACTATGAAAACTACACAGTAGACGTATTATTTAATATTCGGCCCAATGTTCTCTAAAATATGCACAATTAACTATAGACTAATACCAATGACTATACCAATAATTATTGTTATTCACTTCTAATACTAAAACTGTACCAAATTTGCCAAAATGTATCGTTGAAACGTCTGCTATCCCCTCCAAATAGATAGATCTACGTTATTACGGTCACAATTGATGTACTCGTATTTCTAATACATTTCATCGGCGTTGCCAGGCATATAATAAGTGAATGAAACTAGTTGAATTTTTATGGATTTTGGTGGTTGCCTTGTGCGTTTTATTTGTCTTTGGCTGTACATTTCTGCCTGTCTAAAATGTACATACAATAAAACGCCCACGGGAAAACGAGAGGGATATCTACATAATATTGAAAAAATCCCTACACCGATGCATACCCTTCACATTGACCACTTGGGGCTATTTGCAAAAAGCACCGGGAATAACTTATATCTTATAGTAGCAGTAGATGCTTTTACGAAGTTTCTGGATGCTAAACCAGTTCCAAGTACTAAAACAAAACCGGTTACAAACTTTTTGGGGGCGATCTTTCTAATGTTTGACACTCCCAGACGTATTGTGTGTGATAGAGAGTCATGTTTCAGCCATTTTACACTTTGTTGTTTTATTTTTGTTACTATATCTTCCCCTATCAATTGTAATATTTCATAATTTGTTCTTCTTCGATACTCATTATCTGTTAGTTTAACGGGTCCAAGTATCGATCGCAATATTTTCCTTTCTGCTATGCTTAGATCTTCTTTTTGTTTTCTGGTCATCTTCATCGTTTCAGCACCATACATAAATACTGGTCGAATAATAGTTTTGTATATCCTAAGTTTAGTGGTTTTTCCAAGGATTTTATTTTTTAATAAATATTTATTAATATGGAATGCTTTCTTTGCGGCTATAATTTTTTCTTTTGTATCATTATAAATTTCATTATCTTTGGCTATCGTAATTCCTAAATATTGTGATATTTGTGTGTTCTGATTGCTTACCTAGTCTCATTATTTTAGTTTTTTCTTCATTTATTTTGAGTCCCATTTTGTGTCCTTCTTTCAACAACTCAGTTAGCATTTCCGTCATTATATCGCACCCCGGCAAGAAAAGTGTCACAATACAAAAATACCTGTTTCGAGAAATTGCTACTTTTATAGTTTTTTGCTCAGACAAACGTCAATAATTTAAAAACTATAATAGTCAGATTAGTGAAATTTTGCGTGTAAACAGGTTATTTATATGTTTATTATAAAACATAAAATTCAACAGCAAAATTGTTTTTTTTTCAAACTAACTTTTAAGAAAATTTTGATTAGATGTATATTATGACTCTTTTTTCGATTGAAACGTCTGTAATTTTTTTAAATAATACACCATTACTTGTATTACAAAAGTATTTAATATCAATCAAAAATAAAGGAAACGGAAACAAATTATAAAATTCTTATCAAAATATTATAAACAAACCAAAAACTCGTAATGTAAATTACTAGCTTTGACTTATTATCAATTACACTGGTCCATTGTAATTTACCACACTACTTTCAATAAACTTAAATACAGAAGATCCAATTTCATCAGCTCCGCGGTTTGCTTCACGTTCATACCAATAGAAACAATCGTTTTTATCGTCACCGATATGAGACACTGTAAAATTGAAAGTATTGAGTTTTGATTTATAATAAAAAATAGAGTATTGCCTTGTGGAAGTTGCAGGACTGCTTGCAAATCATAAATTGCAATAATTTTATTTGGACCTGAGCTTTTTTTTATCAGCGTCTTTTTCAAGTCGAGAAAGATCCTTTTCTTCCATGTGTTTAAGATACTGGATTTCTATATCTTTCTTTGTATCACCCAGAGCATTCTCATAACGTACACAAAGTTCACACCTGTCTTTTTTCGGCTTGAAAAAGCTGCTATTAAATTCACCATTAAATATTCTTGAGTACAATGTTTCATTGGCAATGGGCACGTTATTAGATTCACAGAAGATTTAATAATCTCTATAGAGATCACAGTAACTTTCCCTTGATGAATTTTTTCTTATGTAGTGAGATTCCATTCGTGGTATTGGACTCAAGATTTGCTCAGGAACATTATTGTGAAGTACGTTACTTTCTTGATTATATAGTTGCAGAGAGGGTAATTCAGCATAATTAGAACCACAGTGGGTATTAGGTGAGCTATGTTTGGAAACGGCATTTTTGCTGCCGACACTGCTGCTGTTTCTGCTACTACTATTCGACGAGGAAGTCGATGAAGAAGAATCAGAAGACATGGACCTATTGCGCTGTGGAATATTCTTAGACGTAGAAGAAGTCACAACCAAATTTTCTGATGCACCAGTATTTGAGCAAGGTTGGGTTTGAAGCTCCTGTTCCGACAAAATTAGTGAACTCCGTTTAACCGTTACACCTTTCGTTAGTCAGTTGTACTATCAATGCTGCTCGACTATTTTTATTCATGTTGAACCTATTTATTTTAAAAGAAAATGTCATAATATAAATTTAATCAGAATAATATTTAAATACATAAACAAAGTACAATATAGTCATAATATTGTTTTAGTTCAATTTTATACAAAAAAAAGACCGAACACAACATATAATTCATGACTATTAAAATATTTTGGAAAAAAAAGACATTACATATATTGCGTCTTTACAATATTCCATAATACACGAATATAGATCAAAAATAGTCGAAAAAAGAGAGCCTTTACAGGTTATGTCTGTTTTTTTATATGACGTGGCTATATCTACAAAGCTTTTTCGTCAACAAAACAGTCATAACATAGATAGTGTCGCCTTTTTTGTAAAAAAACTAATTTTTTAACGTAAAACTTACCGATAAAAAGTCACATCACACAATAAAACACTTTTCTGGCGGCACAATATAAACCTACCCCGTACTAACATAAATGTGACACTGTTCATGCCGGTGATCAGAGCGAAATGGCTCTGTAAAAAAGAGTACTTAGTACCATCTAGCGGTAACCATGTGCCACATAATAATGACGTTAATTCAGCCGAACAAATGAAGTGCGCGCTATTTAATGCTGTATTTATGTCATTTTGTACACAATGTGTGTTATGACTCTTTTCTTGCCTGGGTGCGATATGTCGCTTCTTGGATATTAGAACCACGTCATCGGCATAAGCTAATATTTGACCTCCGCCAGTCCTTATCGTACCTTTTCCAATTTTTCTCAAGACATATTCTAATGCTAGATTAAATAGAGTTGCTGAAAGTGTCGCAAATACTACATATTTGTAATAAAAAATTAAATTCATATTTCCTTGAAGAACTGGAAATAAAAACACATCTAGCAGTTCTCCACATTAAACTGTTTACTTTGATTAAGTTTTTATTTTTTATTTATAGAAAAGGCGTAACTGTAATAAATAAGTTATTGTAAAGATCAACGTGGAATAGTGTTTTCTGGTTTTTCTATATCATTGCCCAGATACACTGCATACATCCTGGATAATGCCTTAGGGTTAATAACATCTAGACTTTAATATTGTAATGACTTGGTCTAGTCTTAACACTAATGTTCTTACATTGATGTTCTTCTCCAATATTATTATTTTTGCCTTCATCAGCACTACCGAAATTTTCGTTTTGGTGGATATCCATCGCTATCCTCGTACCTCGTAGGTACCTTGCATTTTCTTTTTTAGGCGTACCTGCTCCCTCTTATAGTCACCCAGTATAAAATGTTTAAATAAAACACAGAAAGTCCAAGTAGTTAAAGAAACATGCCTAAAAGACGCTTTACTGAATTTCCTTCAGTACAGGTTTCATGGATTGTGAACGGGTTCTGCATGGTTAAAGACTTTTAAAAGATTAGCACAGGTGAAGAAATTAATAAATTTTTTCTTGCTATATAGAGTAAGATAATAGTGCCCATCTTTTTGTAATTTACTTATATTTTAAATTTGGAATGTTAATCAAGCTTATTCCTCTATTTTATTCGGTTTTCTAAACAATTTCACCGGTTGAATGAGCTCATGAATAAATACCAACGCTCGTTATAATATACAACCACCGATTGCATAATTTATTTGCAATTATAACGGTCAAACGGCTTCTTTTATCGTTATTATTATTACTGATAAATATTATTATCCACGAGGCTGGGAAATATCCTTTATTTGCTACAGATTAAATAAAATATACGAAGGTCTAAACTTAACAAATCTATTCAATTCACGAACCAACACACAAATCAGTTGCCCGATAGGGTAAATCAAATCAATATTTAATACCGATCAAAAAATATTCCAGCTAAATAATATTTTTACAACAGCGTAAGAGACTGGATTTAGTGGGTCAAATCAACCAAATGGATTACGGATTTTGGCGTTTGAATAAGCTTAGCTTGATATAAAAAAGAAAAAACTAACCGCAAAACTGAATTAATATTCAGGTCAATAATTCAGAAGGGTAAATTTCTTTTTGTTAGCGAAATTTACAACAAAAGATGAGTTTTGTATTTATACAAAAATAAGAATTTTTTTACTCAAAATTACATAATGATCGTAATACATAATATTTTATTTATTTATTGTTCTGTGCGTTATAAAAGTGCACCATATGTATGGGACACATAAAAACGTTAATATCTCAACGAAGAACCGAGTTATTATGAATAAACTAAATTTAAGTTGGCGGAAATTTGACAATGTAATTTTGGTTATATTAAGGTTTTCTAGGCTCCCACCAGATAATATCGAAAAAACAGCTTGATAGAAGATATTGGAATTACAAAACAATCGTTATCTGCAGCGTACAAGTATGGATAAGGACACCTTCCAGCCGTTCAAAACCCCTGGAACGGATGGAATATTTCCTGCCCTACTCCAACAGTGCCAAGAGGCAATAATTCCACACTTGATCCGAATTAGTCGGAGCAGCCTTGAACTGGGATACATACCAGAAGCGTGGAAAAGGGCCAAAATCACCTTCATCCCAAAAGCAGGGAAACGGGACACTACGCACCCCAAATCCCTTAGACCGATCAGCCTCACATCGTTTGTTCTCAAAACGATGGAAAAAGCTGTAGACAATTACATTAGAACCAAAATCTTGGAACAGGTGCCACTGCACCCCCGTCAGCATGCGTACCAAGCGGGAAAGTCCACGGAAACCGCTTTAATACAATTGACTGACGAAATCCAAGACGCTCTGAATAAAAAAGAGACCGTGGTATGTGCCTTTCTAGACATAGAAGGGGCCTTTGACAATACGCCACATGAGGCAGTCAAAAGAGCATTGATTGAGAAAGGAGTAGATAGAACGACTTCCAGTTGAATGTCGCAACTGCTATCTACAAGAATCGCAGAAATGGAGGCAGGACTAGACACTATCTCCATTAATGTGACCAGAGGCTGTCCACAGGGGGGAGTTGCATCCCCGCTTATGTGGAGTCTCACTGTGGACAGTCTGCTCTGTCAATTGACTAGGGAAGGCATACCATGTCAAGGGTATTCCGACGACATGATTATCCTGGCAAAAGGGAAGTATGAAAATGTCCTCTGTGATATTGTTCAAAGAGGATTGAACATTGCGGAACAATGGTGTGACTCGGTGGGAGCTCAGCATCAACCCCACCAAAACCACACTAGTAGCCTTTACAAGGAAAAAGAAACCTAATCTAAAAATCATAAAAATAGGGGAGAACATCGTCGAGTGGAAAACAGAGGTAAAATATCTAGGGCTAATCCTAGATAGCAGGTTACTCTGGAACAAACACGAAGACGAAGTAATACACAAAGCAATCAAGGCCCTCATGGTGTGTAGGAACATTGCAGGGAAGAACTGGGGATGTAACCCACGTATCCTGCAATGGATGTACACAGCAATAGTGAGACCATTAATCACATATGGGGCAGTGGCTTGGGGCGTAAGGGCTAATCTAAATACGACGAGGAAAAACCTCTCGAAAATTCAGAGACTAGCCTGTTCATGTATCACTGGAGCAATGGGAACTTGCCCCACTGCTGTAATGGAGGTGATTTTAAACTTGACCCCACTGCACATTCTGCTAGAAAGTGTAAGGAAGAAAACAATATATAGAATGATCAAAGAAGGAATTATCAGGGAAAAACCTCGATCACTTCACTTTGATCAAACTTGGGAAATGCCCCAAGATGATATGCCAAAGAAATTCAACTTTGTAAGAAAATTCATCACAAAGTTGAGTAATAAATCTGAATGGGATGAAGACACCATACAGAATTTAAACCAGAATACCATAAAGTGGTATACGGACGGTTCCAAGCTAGACGAAGGAACTGGGATAGGAGTTTTTGGACCAAGAGCCAAATACTCAGAAAGCTTGGGCACATACCCGAGCATCTTTCAAGCAGAAGTCCGCGCCATCGAAAGATGTGTGGAATTTAATATTGGAAGAAACTATCGCAGACAAGAGATTGTGATCATGTCGGATAGTCAAGCAGCCATCAAAGCGCTGAGTTCAAATATAATCAATTCGAAGATGGTTTGGGAATGCCTAGGCAAACTAAATGAACTAGGCCAGAAGAACACTGTCACCCTCCTATGGGTCCCGGGACACATAGGAATAGAGGGGAATGAAACAGCAGATAAGCTGGCAAAAAAAGGAGCTGAAACCCCACATTTGGGATCAGAACCATCTTGTGGGATCAGCAGTAGAGTTATCTTAGGAAAACTAAGGGAGGAAATGGAGAAAGAAAAATCCGAGTACTGGAATCAGCTGGAAGGACTGAGGCAATTTAAGATACTACTGGGGAACTATGACCAGAAGAGATCTCTTAGCTGCCTCAATCTCAGTAAAAAAAGGCTCCGTATTTTAACGGGAATATTAACCGGGCATTGCCGGTTAAGAAGCCACATGAAGAAACTAGGGTTAGCAGATGAAGCAAAGTGCAGATTCTGTGAGGAAGAGGATGAAACCTCAATACATATACTCTCAGAATGTCCTGCCTTGCAAAATTCTAGGGCTAGATACCTAGGAGCACATGAAATAGAGGAAGGGGATCTACCTGATTTGAAGCCCGACGATGTCCTAAACTTCCTCAGGAAAATAGGACTCGAAGAGCTGCTATAAATCTGAGAAAACATCAGAACATGGCAAGTAAGGGGGGACACAATAGATCCTATGGGTCGCAGTGTAATCATCACCCCTAACTCATTCATACATTTATTTATACATGGATAAGGACGAGAACGAGCTACAACTCCTGCTCAAGACCACTTTAACTGCAAAAAGAAATATTTACTGCTTCGAGAATTAACAGCTTCTTTAGGGATGCTACCGGATCTAGTCAAACTGTTAGAAGAAGGTTGCATGCATGTAATTTAAGAGCCAGAAGGCGTAATTCACATCCACGGTTGACTGCGGATCAGCGTGCATGCAGATATCGGTAAACGAGAGAACACAGTCGTTGGTACTTTCAGAACTGGAGGTACTGCATATTGAATAGGTGTCATGGTCGAATATTGGTGTGGAGAGAAAGAAGACAGCGATACAATGAACGTTTGATGGCGCCCACGATTCTTTTTGGTGGTGGCTCAGTTTTCGTGTGGGGAGGCATATGATGTTATGATGGCCGCACTAATTTCGTGGTGTTAATGAATGTGACAATGATGGCTGTACGATATAGGGACATGGATATAGAGCCAATAATTGTACCATTAGTACCAATAGGCGAACAATTTGTCTTTATCGACGATAATGCGCGCCCGCACCGTGCGATAATTGTAAATGATCGCATTAAATATCACGGTTTTATAAGAATGAACTGACCACCGTAACCCTAAAACAGTACGCCAATGCTTTGCAGATAATATGGGAAAACATACCTCGGCAATTTATTTATATTTAATTTGAGGACCATGCCAAATAGAGTGATAGCACTAAGGCAAGCTAGGGGTGTATAAAACTAAATGAAAAAAAGTAGAATTCAATGCCAATTTCCGGGCTATTCTACTACGGTCTTTGGTAATTTCTTTCAAACGTTTTAACTGCAACTGAGGCAGTCACCTTCAGTGGCACATTCGAAGTATTCTTTCTTACGGAAAGCCAAAGTTTTGGTAAATGTGTGGTTTCATCCTTTTTGTTATAATTATCTAGGAATTGTTGTATTGACTCCAACTATAGTCTGGTTGAGTAATGTTTTGATGTGGTTAATATTTCTGTATTTTCAAATATTATGTTGTGAACTGATAACCCGTGTTCGGCCTCTGCGGACTTTTCTGTTTTTCCTAGACTACATACAACGTTGTTTACATTCTGCTATTCGTGTGCAAATAGGATTCGGTAAACTCCTGCTAATATTATTTACATTATTACCTTGGCACTGTCTCTTTTTTGGTGTGCCTATCCGAATGTTTACGGCCTTGTCTGCAGTATCTCTAAAGAGTTGCAGAGATGTTTTTTGGGCCCAAGTTCTGAAGTTCTTTAACCAGAATGTTCTTCATCTTCTTGTACCTCTTCTTCCAAATATTTTTCCTTTTAGGATGGTTTATAGGAGAACGTATCTGGATTCACTCCGTATAATGTGCCCGAAATATTGTAGCTTAGATAATAGATAATCGCTTCTCCTATACAGCCACGTCTTAAATAATTTAAGCTTCTTGCACACATCTTCATTCATACTCCAAGATTCAACACCATAAAGAGGAACAGAGAAAACATAGCATCGTATTATTCTTACTTTTATAGAGAGAAATATTTTGAAGAAAGTACTTATTGGGTAGGAGGTTGATCTGATTTTTCCAATGCGTATTCTTATTTCTTGGTAATTGGCCAATTTTTCATTTATTATGGCGCCAAGATAATTGTAGTGTTTCACTCTGTATATTGGCGATTTATTGATATAGAGTTAACCGTTAGTTATACATACACTCTCAGAATGCCCTGCCTTGCGGAATTCTAGGGCCAGATACCTAGGAGCACATGAAATAGAAGAGGGGGATCTACCTGATTTGAAGTCCGACGATGTCCTAAACTTCCTCAGGAAAATAGGACTCGAAGAGCTGCTATAAATCTGAGAAAACATCAGAACATGGCAAGTAAGGGGGGACACAATAGATCCTATGGGTCGCAGTGTAATCATCACCCCTAACTCATTCATTCATAACCGTTAGTTATCTTTTTCTAGATAATTATCATAAGTTTCGTCTTTATGTTTATATTAATATCCTATTGTTGACTGCAATTCTGTTGACGAGAGCTTGTAGATCTTCTAAGTGGTCAGTAAAAACCATAGTGTGGTCTGCATATCTAATGTTGTTTATCCAATACCCATTTATTAAAATACCCATTTCGACTTCATACAAAGCTTCGGTAAATATTCTTTCACAGTAGAGGTTAGGTTAATCCTGCTTTAATCCACGTATGATTTTTACGTATTAGGAATGTTCACCTTTTTCTTGAATCCACTATAGGTTTGCTATTATTTTTAGTTTAATATTAGCATTAGTTTGGTATGCCGTACTTTATTAAACTTCTATTCGAAGTGAATCATGCGTACACATCACAGTTGACGTCCTTGGCTGTCTATAATAAAACTTATTGTAGTTCTTCTCTCGTAAACAGCTTTTATGAACCAGAACCTGTATTCTTCGCATTTCTTGGCTCTTAGTTTATTTGGCAGTGCAATAAAATCTGACTTCATCTACTCCATTGGTATTTCTCCTGAATTGTATAATTGTTAGGTACTTTGGTAATTATTTCTATTAATTCGTTGTTAAATAGCTTTAGTAGTTCTGCTTGTATATTATCGAGACTTGCTGTCCTGCCATCTTTTAGTAGTTCTATTTGGGCCTGAACTTTTTGCTGTAATTTTTCTGGACCATCATTTACTTCTTTGAATTTCGGAATGTTGCCCTTTTGATCTATAAACATTTTCTCTAGGTATTCTTTTCACTTTCTTATTTTACATTGTTTTTGTCTTTCTTCTGTTTTCTCTTCTTCTGAAATTTATTGTACTAATCCTTACTATGTGAAAGTCCATCTTATTAAGAACAATAAACAACTAAACGGTTGAATTAAACTTTCACTATATTTATTCACAAATACGTTTTTAAATGCAATGACGGCCGTTTCGCTATAGAATTAGCATCGTCAGATTCACATATTGAAGTTACATTTTGTTTGTTTGTAGCTAATTCTATAGCGAAACGGCTGTCATTGCATTTAAAACCGTATTTACGAAATTGATTGTACTAACCCTTACTTACTTCCAAGATTTATTTGTTCATTAACAACTTAAAATAGTGGATCTGCTAAATGTCTTTTTATTTCAAGTTCTTCAAGGAAATCTAAATTTTGTTTTTTATTACAAGTGTGTAGTATTTGGATGTCATTGGTGTGTAAGAGTGAGGTTGGATGTTCTCCACTTTTAAACTGTTTGCTTTGATTGAGTCTTCATTTTATACATAGATAATACATAATTGTAACTCAAATATATTAAGTTATTGTAAAGATCAGCATGATATAGTTTTTTTCCTGGTTTTTCTATATCATTGCACAGTTATACTGATCTTAGAGGGAAGTACATCCAGGATAATCCCTTAGGGCTCATAACATCTAGGCTTTAATATTGTTATGTCTTATTACTTCCATACTTGGTCTAGCCTTATAACTACCTAATAAACATCAGGTACCTAGCTACAAACAAACAAAATGTAACTTCAATATGTGAATCTGACGATGCTAAGTCTATCGAAACGGCTGTCATTAAGGTTAAAAAAGCAATTTTTTAAATAAATATTGGAAGTTTTGTTAAAAAGAAGAGTTTTTTATTATTCTTAGTATTTGCGAATAAATAGTGAAAAATTTAATTCATCCGTTTAGTGGTTTATTGTTCTTAATAATTATCTTCTACTATAGTGTCTCGAATTTAAATTCTCAATTTTCTAGGTCCTTTGCTGATCTTAAAAGTTCTGCCATTTTTTAGAAGGTTTAAAAATAGTTTTGTCCTTTTTGTTAAAGAAAAAATATACCAAAAATTTTGCAAAATAAAATCCCCATTTATATATACAATTAACAATTTTTGATACACAAGTAATATTGAAACTAAAATTAATTTTCAAAACATGCAACACCGAACTAAAAATTGTGCAAAAATTTTCGTTTAAAATAAATGACCTAAGTTTAAATATGTTCATTACACAATACGCCAACTTTGTAAGATCTTTCGGACTATCGAAGTTTAATATATTAGTCAAGCTTTCAAAGTTTTTATTACTGAATAATGTAGAATCCTGCACTTCACCGTACATTGGACAATAAAAAAGTATGTGTCCCAAACTTTCGTGTTCTTTTAGATTGCAAATAGAACATACTTCTTCACTTTTAACAAAGTAAGCGGATCCACCGAAGTAGAATTTACTATATATTTTACTAGTTGTTCTTAATTGAGCAATAACACGTGTAACATGAATAAATTAATAATCTAACCTAACCATTGTTTGAACAATTATTTTAATTACTTCTTTTTCAACTGAATGATATTTAACATTCCAAATTAAAGTGTTTTCCTGATTCTTCATCAATAAAATTATTGCCGATGTAATTACAAGTTGAAGCATATTATTGAATGGATTCTTCACTTTGAAAACGACTCTATAAGTTTAAATTTCCTCGTTCCCAAACACAATATATTCGACATAGGACCGATTAAAGTTGTTAGTTCATACTAATTATTCAATAAACGCCTTGTAATCTAATCTCGAATGATGTAAACTACCACATGAAATTTTCCATTGCAGGGATTCACATTAGATTATATTGCCATCGATTTCGAACATTGTACGAATGTGTTTATTGTTCGCACATCACCTCTGGGGTTATGGTGCACTAAAATCAACTGAGAGTAACAAATTATTCGCAGTAATAATAATATTAATCAAAGTTTTAATGATCCCCAACAGAAATCTAATCTGGTAGAGTTAAATAGTTGATGGTGTGTGAATTTATCTTACGTACTTAATATTATTTTTGTGTAATTGATGAATTGATTAATTATCAATAAAAGCATTAAATACTCTCTACGGAAGGCAACCAAAAGGTTAAAAACACCAATTATGCAAATACCACCCATTAATAAGTGAATACGGAACTTGGGCTAGAAGTAGGTAGCGAACTTAAAGCAGAATGCTTTGCGGTATACCTAGAGAAAATGTTTCAACCGTACAATATTCAAGAAAAAGAAGGAGCCGTAGAAGGGAGTTTACTGCAAGAAGAAGAAAACATAATATCGGTAACTCCAGATGAGATTGCAAAAGAAATCAAGCATTATGTTAACCCAAGGAAAGCTCCTTGCTTTGATTTAGTAACAGGACAAATATTAAAACAAATCCGAAGAAAAGCAATTGTCAAGTTGACCTAAATACTTAATGCTGTCTCAAATGATCTGGTCGCTGTTGCTATATCACCAGGATGGGTCGTTGACGGAATGTTCAATCCCCTGAACATCACTTCCATCTTATTCCTGATGTTTCGACCAAACATAAGTTGGTAGGGTATTTGTCTGTTCTGTGTTGGGGTACGTCGAAGTTGAGCCTTAATAATGAGAAGTTTGTCGGTTAATGTTAGGTTACCAGGAATGAATTTATTATAATAATTTGCCATCCCAAGTAAAATTCTAAGTTCATTTATGTAAGTAGGTCGTTCAGCATTCAGTAAGGCTTTGATTTTGTCTTTACTATTTTTGTGTAATCCATCTTGATCTATTGTATATCTGAGATAATTAATTCTTATTTTAAAAAAATGGCACATTTTTTTATTCAAACGTAAATTATTTTGCTTCAGTTTTTTCAGTACTATTTCTAATCGAGTTAAAAACTGATCTTCAGTTGCTTCTTAAATAATTATGCCATGGAAGAAACAGTTTACTTCATCCAGTCCCTGAAGTAGTTGGTCCATACATTTTTGCCAAAGATCTGGGGCTACTTTCACCCCAAACATTAATCGATCGACCTTATATGTGCCCTTATGCGTGCCCAAGGTTTGTAGGAGGGCACTCTCCTCGTCCATCACCATGCTCATATAAGCTTGACAAATATCTAAGGTGCAAAAATATTTGCCTCCATTTATTTCAGCAAATATGTCTTCGATTATGGGTATTATATAGTTATCTTCTTTAATAATCCTGTTAAGGGTTACTTTGTAGCCTGCACATAGTCTAATGCTACCCCATTCCGAGTGATCTATCTTAGTTATGACTCCTTCTGAACATAGTCTATTTCCTTGTCTACTTTTTTCTTTTAGTGCATAAGATTTGCGTCTAGCTTTAACAAAAAGAGGTTGAGAATTTTCTATTAAGTTAACATGCACTTCGTAATTGGGTATTTTTCCTAGATCCGATCGAAATACAGTGGTTGCATATTCTACTAAAAGTGTATCAAGTTTTTTAGCTTGCTCTGAATATTGTATTAATTTCATATTTATTGAACATTTACTTCTTTCATCCAACTTCTTCTGAAAATTGTGTCTACGTTTTGTGTTATCAAGTACAATTTTCCACTGAATATTTGATTTTTATAGCTGCTTTGAACAAATACCACTCCTGCAGTTTTGATTATTTCGCCATGTTATAGAAAATGCTCTAGAAGAAAGGAAAGTTTGTTGAGATTTATTTTTAGACGTCGTTCAAGCATTCGATAGAGTCTGGCATGAGAGTTACATGATTCCAGACTTCGTGTGAATGTATAAAAACATATTAAATTGCACTCTGTTAAAGAATACTTCTTAGAATTAATGTAAACATGGCAACTTGCACTTTTGTAGCTATTGTTTTCTTTTTAACAAACAATTGTATTTTCAGTCAGTTCTTTATGTTCTTTTAGTAAATTAAAAGCGTAAAGATCAGTCTTTTAATACCTTTTTCGAAATAAGGTTTTTAAAAATTCATTTGCAAATCCGCATACAATAATTCGAGGGATTATTACATAAGTTAGATTATTTTCCAAAACAATAAACATACATCATAAAATCGTACTTAATTGAAAGATATTTTAGAAGTAAGCAAGTCTTGAAAAAAATAAAAGCCGGAGTTCCACAGGGTAGTGTCTTGAGCCATCCAGCTCCTGGATAACTACAACCCCAAGAGAAGACTGAAGATGACCAAACGTCAGCAGAGCATTGTGCGAGTGAGTAGTGATATTGGTAAAAGCAGAGTATTGTGTGTGTGCGCAAAAAAAATGAAAAAAAATCGTTATGACGACACCAAAGGGTGACTCTTACATAAAAAATTACCCATTGGCGATCGATATTTCCTTCTTCATTAGAAAATATCACATCTTTTAATAAGAAGAGATTTCCTATTGGCTACAAGTTTATCCAAGATATGTTTTTTATTCAAATAGGTCTTCCTGGCTTTTTTAATTTATCAAACCTTTCTTCGAGTAAAAGTCTAGGTATATATAGCGGATTTTCCCACCCTTATCTTGCAATCATGTTTTTGAAATTTAAGTACTTGTATACGCTGAATATTGTAATTTTCTCGGGATTCAGGTGAATCCATAAATATTAAGGAGATACTTATATCATTAGAATAATGAAATATTTAAGTTTTCTTTCAAAGGAGTCGAAATCATAAAACCCTCTGAAGGAAGCTAATAAAAATGATTTATTACTCCTTCTTCCTTTAAATTGGAGTATAATGATATAATTGGTCAGCGATGTGTCCATTACTACACCCATCGGTTACCGAATCATTATGTTGTAAAAATAAAATATATTACATTGCATAGAATGTATTAAACCAAAATAAAACAGTGGGTTATTGTATGTGAAAAACCTGTTTTTGATAATTTGATACATTTTAAGTACCTATTCAGGTTAAAAATAGATAAAATACAGTTTGACACTTCATAGGAAACTATAAATTTTCCCATAAATGAAAGTTGACTCTATATGTAATAGCTGAAATTAGTTCTTTAATACGTAACAGTTTTAATTGCGGTATGCATAAATACAAGATGTTTTATATTTTGTTTATTGTTAGTGGGTTAATTAATTATTTTATACTGTTAATGCTATAATATTTTTGTTAATTTTTTAGACTGTTTTGGTGGGTGGGATGAGTTATACACACTACTGCCTATTAATTTAATAAAATGCATACTTAAATTACTTAATTTATATACACACTTAATATCTATTTTTAATTTAATTATACAGTATCAGCCAAAATAAGCAGCACCGATAAAAAAAAATTAATTTTTAATTTCTGTAATGTAAGTGTTCAAACAAGCAAACAAGCTTCATATCGATTTTGTAAGTCAATAAACATATTTATAAAAAGTGGTTGATGGAATTCCAGAAAAAAAATTTATATTCTTTCCCGTAGTTCGGCAATATTCGCCGGCCGATTTTTCGAATGAAATATTTTTTCCTTCATTATGCCCCAAATGTATGCGTCAGCAGGTGGCATCAGATCAGGTGAATGAGAAAGATATTCGAAGTCGGTTCCCCGAGAAATTATTCTATTATCGAAATGCTGACAGAGTAAGTCTAAGGTGCGCACAGCTGTATGGCTCGTTACACCATCTTGTTGGAACCATTGTGTGCGAAACCGTAAATTTCGTGCACCGCAAAAGTTTTAGATCTCTCACAAAAGGTAACACAGTGGTAACACAGTTGAGAGTAAGTGGATTCTGATTAACATCTTCCACGAAATAAGGACCAATCATTCCATTACCAGATACCGCGCACCAAAACGGTAACTCGAGGACTGTGGAGTGACTCTCTTCTGAAAACCATGTTTTTCAAACATTCGGGATCTTCGTAAACTAAACTCAACATGCGACCACAGTAAATTTCTCTTGCACGTTTATCCGCAGCATTTAGTCGTTGTCCACCTTAAATACGGTATGGATAAATACCAATTGATTTGAACATGTGACTTAAAGATGTTTTACTAATATTGAGTTTACAAGACTTCTTTGAGGTGATTGCACAACTTAGTTAAAAACACGTCCTTCATTTTCGTTAGTGCATACTGATTTTGGACGACCTGAAGAACCTTTACGTTGACATAATATACTAATAGTGCGATGATATTTTTCAACAACAGCTAACATCACACTTTTACTAGGAGCTGCTTTATTAAATTTTTGTTGATATTTTATTGACACCTGTTCTAAGCTGGGACCATCGTTACGACCTTAGACCATATACAAATAGACGTCAATTTTCTGTCCTTGTTGTGAAGCCAAAATAACTATATGTTGTGTTTTATGACTATATGTTTACAAACAGATCCACGTTTGAATAAAACTTCTTCGGTTGTTTTCGTATATCTTCGGCTGCACTGTCTCTTATAGCATGGAACATTGCGAAACATATGTAAACATTAATCTTACCCTGTTCATAAACTAATTGTGGTATTGTTTTCGTTGTTGTATTAATTTTGGGTTAAAGTTATCATTTAAGCATTTTGATTAGAGTTAAAACCTTGTGCTATTATATTAAGACCTTGTTACCTATTAAAAGACATTTGCGCCGCTGGTATTTGTTATTTGTAAACAGTACCGCCCACATCCCTCAACCCGAGCTCCACGAACTTCATGCGACAAAGAGAGATAATATTGGCTTCAGTATGTTGTTCAGAAAAATGACGTCACAGCCAGTCTATTTGTATATGGTCTAAGGTTACGACCTTTTCTGTATGAACGAAAATAATGCTTTTTTTGCGTTGTTAGAACCATTTTTAAATCAAATTTAACTGCAGCGTACTATTAATATTTCAACTAATGACAATTAAGTCAAATATGACAAATCCATATTACACAAACAACTCCACAGCACTCTCTGTTTCGGTACTGTTTATTTTGGCGGATACCGTACTATTCTGATATAACACTATTTATATACACTTATTTCTCTGTTAGCTTGATTTTTGCGTACTATTAACTAAGACGTTCTAGCTGAAGACTGACTTTTTTCGCGAGCATATCTCCTATTATATACATCCTAATTCCACGAACACTTCGAACTTTCGAGACCGAACGTTCGAGAATTATTATTTTCGAGAAGTAGAATGGGGAGTAGAACCGGTGCATTAACTATTATTTAAAGTTTAATCAGGACAGTCTTCCGAATTTGTAACATTGCCCCCTTTTTAATCGTGAGTTTCTCCTGTGTAGCTGGGACTGGATACTTGAATATGCAACTAAGCCCATTTCTACCCTTTCCAATAGTATAGAAATAACAAGTCACAGCTGCAAACTAATATGTGGAGATCGGTACATTCGAAGATCAATTTCACCATATTCCCGATGACTCGCCAATACAACTAGTTGCTCTCTATCTTGGGTATAGCTAGTTTATTCACGTTTGATTCCAGCACATGGTCTCGAAGGCTTTGTAGCTCTTGCCACATATTTAGGTAGGTGGATCTTTAAATTTGTTATTTGTTCTGGGTAGAAGACGAACTGCGAATTGTGTTTGAGTCTCAGTGTCTGGGGTTGGGTTGAAGTATACTCTACCCCAAGTTTTTTTAACTTCCCAAACTTCTTTCGGAAGATCGTGGCCAAACCTCTTGCGTGTTTGCTTTTAGCTGGGAACAACATCTTTCATATACTTTTATAGATCTAAAGGATTTCATACACTCATATTAAAATATTCTAAAAAATGTGATATTTTATTTTACACCATAATTCAATTTTTAAAATGATGCGATACTTTTTGTGACGATTATATATTATGGCGTTCAACATATTTAAGCCAGCTTGAATAGCTAGAATCGACCATCTTCTTTCCGAATGTAGTAGTCCTTGTAATAGCCCATTGGTCCATTAATGGATTTGTAACAGTATCTGTTAAAATTTTAAGCACCTGGTATCCTAAATATGGAGGTAATTAAATTAGTACCGCGAGGTCCATCTTTCAAGGGTTTTAATTATCTTCTGTCTCATTTCTTCGATTGGTTTGCTGTCATATACAGGTATGCTTTGTTTTCCAATTTTATAATTCCTTTTTGTCAAAATATTTATAAAACATCGAAAATTATTTTATATTTTATTATATCAGATGAGAACTTCAACATATTTCTTTATTATTCGAAGAATCTTTTTATGGTAATTTAAAAGTATTAATGATAATTTTTTATAAAATGGCTAGTGAAAGTACATTTCAAAAATTTTGATTAATAAGTAATGTTGTTACACAGTAAATTTAATGTAAGAATGTAACTTTTGTAATCTATTGTAATACGTTATCATCTAACTGTAGATTTCGGACTATGCTGATTGGTACTTTTTGTGCCAGAAAAAGTAAATGTAATCATTTATGTTGTGATAAACATTTATAAATTTTGTTAATTATTGAAATATCTTTTACAACTAATTAAAGACGAAATTAAGATTTATAGTTGTTTTATTGTAAATTACATTTTTTTTGTATAGTGTTATTTATTAAAATTTAACTAATTATATTTATAAATTCACTCTCAACATTTAAATCATATCACAAATTGACTATTACAGCTTTCGAATTATGGAATGGTGTTTACCGTGAATGGATTTTTGTAATTACTCTAAGTACCATTTTCTTAGCGATTGTAAGTTTTGGGTTATATTCATTATGTGTGTCTTGGTGTATTACTATTATTATCATTATTATTATTTCCCAATCAGTTTATTTTACCTTAATAGTTTTCAAAACAGTATTCAAAATATGTACAACTAACAAATTTTCACAAAAAATTGTTATTTTTGAAAAATATTTTTATTAGAATAGATAAATATAATTCTTAAAATTGTCCATACTAAAAATAAAATAAGAAACCTACGAAACTATAAATACCGCTAGCATTAGGCATTAATACCGACATATTTATTGTTATTAGGCGGAATTGGAAAGATGAATTGACTTCCTCTTCCGTTTTTTCAAAACTTATCAACAGCCATCGAGAACTACGATAAGGACTCTTTTGATGTCGACCTAATTTTCCTTTATTTTTGCGGTATAACTTAAATCTCTCTGTTTCCCGTCGTATCTTGCTTATGTGTGTTCTTTCGTAATTGAGATTTAAGATTTTGCGAAGAAAATCCACTATAATACACTTGGTCTCAACGTATGGCTTTGTTAGAAAGTCGAAGGGGATATATATATGAGCGGCAAAAATATTGCTTTTAAGGGATTGTATCGAAATTCCGGGGAAATATTTTTAAAATAACTTAAATTGTTTTGCATTGTTATTATGCTATTAATATATTAAGAACATTAAGAAATAAAACTTTTTTATCAAAACTTTCACTTTTCTTTAACAAATTATTTTAAAAAACTCAATGACAGCTGTTTTAAAAAGCATTTTTTAATAATAGTTCAAATTATGTTAAAGAGAGTTTTCTATTGTTTTCTATTGTTCTTAGTAAAATGGACTACTTGATACAATAAATTTCATTTTATTATATCTACTGAATTTTTTCACGTCCACTGATCTTAGAGGGAAATACATCCAGGATAATCCTTTAGGGCTTTAGGGCTTTAATATTGTTATGTCTTATTACTTCCATACTTGGTCTAGCCTTAATACTACCTAATCAACATCAGGTACCTAGCTACAAACAAACAAAATGTAACTTAAATGTCAATCTGACGATGCTAGTTGTCTAGCGAAACGGCTGTCATTGAGTTTAAAAAAGCAGTTTTTTAAATAAATAGTGGAAGTTTTGTTAAAAGGAAGAGTTTTTTATAATTCTTAATTTTCTTTCTTATTTAGTCATAAGCCGATTACCACTATCCAAAGAGCTTTTAAATAAATAGTTTACATGAAATTTATATGTTTTCAAAATACGTTTTTTTTTGAAAAGTACAATGGACAACGGATTAAAACTTTATTGGTTTTAATTAACATTTGAAAGCGTGATGAGGATCTTTTTTTGTGGGCTTTTCTTTGTCGCGAAGCTTTTGTCGGGTCGGGAAATGTATGTCGGTACATAAACTTTGGGGAAATAACTTGATGTTAATTAAGTTTTAAATTTGTTTCAGGTTTACCGAGTGTGGTGGCTCCGTGATGGTGAAAGGTTGTTCAGCAACAACACAGCAGGAATCATTGTCAGTAATCAGACCTTGGTTCTACAGGTGAGTACATTTATATTAATACTTTATAAATATCTTATAATAAGTTAAAATTTGGGAGGGATTTGAATTAATATCAAGTAGTTTCGTAAATATTGTTAAAATATTACAACGGTATTAATAACCAGGCAAATATAAACTTAATTAATAATATAGTTGAAAAACTCTAAATATTAATAAAATGTAAAATTAAAATGAAAAATAAATATTTTATTTATTGTTTTTCGGCGAGTTACCCCAGATTAATAAAAATGTAGTTCCTACGATAAATAAAAGCATACACTACGGTCGATAGCCTTTTGGGTAACCAATAAAGATATCTCTCTCTCTAGAAGCATAGATATTGCTATTTTATTTTTAAGATCTGTTTTCACTTTTGGATACAAGAGAAAAATGTATCTCCACCAAGACTCCCAGATAAGTCGCCAAAGCTTACCTTCACTTTAACACGCTGAAAAAGGGCTAATTCGGCATAAAGCAATATAATCTAGGGTAAGTCCGGGATAGATGCCCCACCTTTTTCCATTGTCATTATTTATGTATAAAAGTTTTAAATTTATGAACAGAAACTACTTGAGATGATAACTCAATATATTTTCTTTCATCTAAACACAAAAGATAGCAAAATAAAAGACCTTAATGTCTTTCATAAAAAAAAAAAATTAAAAAGTAGCATTGGCCATCTTCCCGGAGTGTCAGTCAAATATGACCCACTAGATAAGGAAAAAAACTTATGACACTAAGAGATAATATAAACTTTAGTAAATTGTCTTAGGTTAACTTAGCAGAACCTTTTAACTTAATATAGTTAAGTAGTCACTATTATTTTCTCCTCAAGGCAAGTACTTTGCCACACAAATCGCAAAGGTTTTCGTATTTAGAACAACCTTCATGACTCTATTTTTTGCAATTTAAATTAATATTTATTTTTATACCTTTTGACATAATTATATTAAGAGAAAATTGCCAAAGTAAAAATAATAAGGCATATTTGAAGACTACATTTATCTAGTACTTACCTATCTAAAAGTTTTAATTGCTTGCAGAACTAAGTTGGTTTTAAAGTACCTACTTACCTGTTGTGATAATATTAACATAATATATTTTAGAATATTTAGATAATATAAATGAATGTTGATTTATAGTAACTTGTAACCAAGAAAATTAATTAACTAATTAAGAATAATAAAAAACTCTTCGTTTTAACAAAACTATTTATTTAAAAAACTGCTTTTTTAAAACTCAATGACAGCCGTTTCGCTAGACAACTAGCATCGTTAGATTGACATATTGAAGTTACTATTTGTTTCTTTGTAGCTAGGTACCTGATGTTTATTAGGTAGTTATAAGGCTAGACCAAGTATGGAAGTAATAAGACATAACAATATTAAAGCCTAGATGTTATTAGCCCTAAGGGATTATCCTGGATGTATTTTCCTCTAAGATCAGTATAACCGTGCAATTATATAGAAAAACCAGGAAAAAACTATATCATGCTGATCTTTACAATAACTTAATATATTTGTGTTACAATTACGTCTTATTTATGTGTAAAATGAAGACTCAATCAAAGCAAACACTTTAAAAGTGAAGAAATTCCCAGATTTATTTGTTCATTAACAACTTTAAATTTTGGATCTGCTAGATGTCTTTTTATTTCAAGTTCTGCAAGGAAAGATTTTTTTTTAATTTAGATAATTAAAAAAGTTAATAATTTGGTCCTCTTTTTTCCATTAATTTCAAGAATAGCCTAACCGGGGATACAATTTCGTTTGATGAATTTCTTACCAACCATTTGCTGCTTGCCAAACCTTTTGATCCAACTTGAGTTGTTTTCGAAAAAATGCTGTTGTATTCAATTTAACTCGTAAATTCTTCTATAATATCAACTTCCTTCTGGAAAAAGTTAATCTTGCAGTTGACGGCCTCATTGTCTCTCCAAGCAAGTTCAAGTGAGCAAAGGTGAAAAAACTTTTTTGTGCTCCATCGGGGGTTTCTTCTTCGTAGCTTTTTATCATTTTTAATAGTTCTTTGGTGGATAATGCTTTTGAACTGAGTTTTCTTTTTTCTGGACAACTTTGAAACTTCCTTCGCTTGGCCAATGTTACATATTTGAAAGATATATCCGTGAAAGGGTCGATTTTTATGCCGTATTTCGTAAAATATTTTTCTTTTACCATTTTAGCTGTTGTATTTCATATTAACTTTACAGATGACTTTTTATAGTCTTCGCCATTGCTTTTTTTCATATTAAAGGCGTAATCCTCGAGAATTTTTGCTAGTTCCGTTATGGTAGTACATTTTTTAAGTGTAGGAACTCCGAGAATTGGTTCTCAGAGCTTCTGGACTTCTGCGTTTTTAGTGGGTCATTTTCCGAAACCAATTTTCTGATTTTTTCGCCTGACCGGCACCCGAATCTTCATATTTCGTTTGGAGTCATTATTTCTTTTCAAAATTATGAAGACCTTCAATGACGAATGATTGGCTAGCACTTATCACAAAACATTAAAGATTAAGCGTTTTTATTGAACAAAATCACATGAAATTTTGAGGTGAAAAAAATAAATGGAATAAATGTTTCATAACCTATGTAAAGTTTGGAGCTAAATTTTAGGATCAGATAGTTTCTAGATATCGCATGAGATATCGCAACACCCCTCATCCCTATTCAAATTTAAGGGGTTGTGCTCACCACCGATGGGGGATTGAAGTTAACTGTTATTCTGTAAGTAAAAATCGATTCAAAATAATAAATCTTTGACTCGTTTTCACAAATAATATTCTGTATCTTTATTAGATCAAAACTTTATAGACTATCCATGTATGTGTATTCAACTTATTTGATCCATATTCCTGTGGCTCGGATTTTCATATTCTCGGTCGTTTTAAACTAAAGCTTGCAGCATTTGCCGGGATTTTGTGTCTATCCTATCAATCCAAAATAACTTGTTCGTTCTCCGTATTACGTTTATGTTCAAATCGGTCTTTTATCCTTTGAGCTCTTTTTTTTAAATATTTTTTATGAAAGAACATCCAAGAATAATATACATATAAATACAGACTTTCAAAAATTGTAGGTGGGAGAAAGGGAGCATTTTTAAAAAAAAATTTAAAGCTTTTATATAAGTTTTTACAGTTTTTTAAAAAATACTTCTTTTTTTCCACCTACAATCCAAGTATTAGTGTGTTGTCGTCTGGGTATTTAGGATAAAACATGAACTACGGTTTAGTATATTCTTTCTTTCTCTTTCTAAAACTAATTTCCGGGAAATAAAGATCTTCTTTCGATAAAATTCATAGTCATAGTCTCATTAATCTTTTAAAAGTTTTGTTCATACCCGGCAGTAATATAATGGGTCAATAAAATTAAAGAAGTCCATTATTTTGTTTTGTTTTTAAAATTAAATAAATAACTACTTTTTTAAATCGTCCCATTATTCTCGTTAAACTGACAAATTGTCTAAAACTTCCAGCAGATGTTGAAGTTTTAAAGAATCTGACAGGTAAAATAATTATAATATTAAAAATTTTCCTATTTAACAAATTGGAAATCAAAGCAAATTCTAGTTTGTTAAATATTGTGATGACAAGTTCTTGTAAAATAGGTTTTGGTAGTTCATTGATCGAATATAGAGAACTCCTAAATTAGATATAGAATATATTTTGTAGGTTCCTTGATTTTATTTTGTTTATTTGTTTTGGAAAAATTATACTCCAATCTTTTTTTATGTTTTTAATTTCAACGTGTGGGTAGTATTCCAGCTACCGTTATTAAGAACAATTTATTTTTTAAATGTTTTGGTCCCTATCTGACACTTCAGAAAAATTTCACAACCAGACAATCAATAATATTTAAAAGTTTAGACTACAAACATAAAGGAGGGATGACGTCACCGTTGTAGGTGTAGTGACGTAGTCGTTAATTTTAATAATAGAAAAGTAGAAAATAAGTAAAATATTAAAATTTGAAAAAACTAGGCTCGTCAAACATATTCCAAACGCTGGGCATCCTACAATTGAAAACAATGTGAAACTTGATATTTTATCAAATGTATATGACAATTATCACAGTAGTTCACAAAAGGATGAATATGCTGTAGTTTCCCGACGACCGGTATAACGTATTTTAAAAAATTAAAAATACTATTCCTACAATTTCATTTTAATAGTTCAAAAGCGATATTGTATTTATTTGATATATGTACATGTATCTGTAAACCAGACTATGCATGGGAATTGAGGATTCGCTCTTATTTTGTACGATGTTGCCACAAGGTAATAGACGATGCAGGGTATCGGAATTTATGAACAGAAATAATTAAATTCTCTAATTCGAAATACGACGAAATTATACACTATTTTAAGAAACTGTAAATATAAAAATAATTCAGCTTATTGCATTTCAACTCGCTCTCTCCATATTTGTTTTATTTATTAAAAAAAACGATAAAAAAATAGAAACTGTTACTTAAAACAAAAATCTAAGTAGAGAGCGAGTTGATGTAGTCAAAAAAGACACTTTAAAAAAAATAGATCTAAATAAAGTAATCTCTAAGGCTGTAGATCGACTTTTCATTTTTTTGGAAGACGCTGTCACTAGCTCTTAATTTTGATGTTGTAAAATGATGATAATCTCTATTTGGTAACCATATTTTTCATTTCATTCTACGATTAAATAAAATGATTAATTTAAAATGTTCAAAAAGACATTTTAATTCTTTTAGATTATTTTGAACTACCTTAAGTCGTTAATTTCTTCCATTTTTCTTACATCAGTAAGTTAGACGACACATGGAGCTCAGGTCAAAGTGCAGTTGAAGTCATCGGACTTTCTATCCAATTGTACGATATATTTATCTATTTGTTCGTACTGAGGATACGAGGAAATTTTTCTCCGCCACTCAAAGCGTCTCCGAGAAATAGTCGTTGTTTAAGATCATTTTATTTGCCGTCAGAGTTCGATTGGCTTTCAATTTTGCTAGAGAGAAAAAGAGAAAAAATATGATACGGCTATATCGAAAATATATCGTGATTATTCACGAACGGATGAAATACCACCGTATCGGATACACGATTTCAAAAAATAAAATACTCCACCGAATATAAAATGTGTAGGCGATTGATTGTTCTATTTACGTATTCGTGAAATAAACATTTTCAAACCCCACGTAAAGTAATACAGATACAAAATTGGATGGTTTTCAATATAAATTACCTCAAATTAGCTGTGCAATAGTGATTTTCTGGACGTATTTGTTATTTGGATATATAAGTGGTTTGAATTGTAGAATGATCTGATTTTTTTTAATGTTGCATCCATAAAAAGATGGCCTAGTTTGATTTTGTAATCTAAGACATATCTCAGAGCAATAAACAACTAAAAGGTTGAATTAACTTTCATCATTTATTCGTTAAATACTTTAAATGTAATGACAGCCGTTTCGCAGTAATTTTAAAAAAAGAAGATATAAAGTGAATTATTTTATAATGTCAAGTAATGTCAAAATTCTAAAAAACGATCCAACTCAAAAATTTTCCAACCAAATAAAAGAACATAATTCAAATTATATATTTAATGACTATGATAAAAAATACCTAATTAATAAAAATCCTCAATGTCCAGAATTATATGGAACTATTAAATTACATAAAGAGTCAAAACCGATTAGACCTGTAGTTTCGTATGTTAACACTCCTAATACTAAGGTAGCTAAAAATTAAATACTATTCTAAATAATTATGGTTACACATCTAAATATTCAGTACAAAATTCGTTAGATTTAATAAATAAATTAAATAAATGTAATTTACAAAATAATACTAAATTAGTATCGTTTGATGTAACTAATATGTTCTCTAAAATACCTCCTAAGGAATGTATAGTTCTAGTTAAAAAGCTATTAGATGAAAGAAATATCCATCCAGGTATAATATCAGATATAATTGACCTATTTAATGTATGCATTAGCCAAAATTATTTTACTTTTGATAAGAAAGTATATATTCAAAATGAAGGTCTTCCAATGGGAAGTCCCATTTCTCCAATTTTAGCAAATATTTTTATGGATAATTTAGAAAACAAAATCTTTAATTCTAGTTATAAAAACAATATTGTATTTTGGTATAGATATGTTGATGATGTGTTAGCAGGTTTTGTAGGTAGCGAACGACAATTATATATATTTTTTAATTATACTAATACCTTACATCCTAAAATTAATTTCACCTTAGAAGATGAAGAAAATAATTCAATTAATTTTCCAGATTTGAGAATTGAAAAAGTTAATAATTCAATTATTCAACTATTCAATATACAACACAAACAGATGTAACCATACCATATCATTCAAATCATCCTATATCACATAAATTAGCAGCTTATAATTCTATGATACATAGAGCATTTTCAATTCCAATAAACAAAAATAATTTTAATAAAGAAATTGAGATTATAAAACAAATAGCAACATCTAATGGCTATCCAATACATTTGATAAATAAATTAATTAATAAGAAAGAACAGAAACTACAACTAATGTTCCCTCAACAACCTAAAGAAATTAAAAGTTATAAAATTATTACATATTGTGGAAATATTTCTAATACAATTTTAAAAATAATAAATAATCATAATGTTGGTACAAAATTATTAAATGTAAAAACAAAATTACCTAAATTAAAAAAAATCTGGTGTTTACAAAATTAATTGTCCAAAATGTAATGCTATATATATAGGTCAAACACAAAGAAATTTTGAAATAAGATTCAATGAACAGTTAAGAGCATATAAATTACAACAACCAGATAAGTCAAACTATGCAAAACACGTTCTTGAACATCCACACTCACTCATACACACCAATGAAATTCAAATATTACACACCTGTGATAAAAAACAAAATTTAGATTTCCTTGAAGAACTTGAAATCAAAAGACATCTTGCAGATTAACAATATAAAGTAGTTAATGAACAAATAAATCTTGGAAGTTCACCACTATTAAACTGTTTACTTTGACTGAGTCTTCATTTTATACATAGATAAGACGTAATTATAACACAAATATATTAAGTTATTGTAAAGATCAGCATGACAAGTTTTTTCTCCTGGTTTTTCTATATCATTGTACAGTTATACTGATCTTAGAGGGACATACATCTAGGATAATTCCTTAGGGCTAATAACATCTAGGATTTAACCCATTCACTACGCTTTTATTTCAGAAATGTTTGCTTCGAAATTACTATTGGGATGTAGAACATTCAGCCGAACACCTTATCTGATATTGAATCGCTATCAGATCCATATGAAGACAGCGGATCAGAATACGTCGAATCTGAACAATATTCCAGTGACGATTCGGACTTCAATATTCCAAAAAAAGACCTCGAAATGTTCAAGAAAAAACTAATACTCAAGCTGGCTTAGGACTCTGTGTGCATGATGAAGCAGATCTCTTGAACAATCCTACTTTATTAGACAGTGATTCCACATCAGGTAGTGATAAGTCAAGTACTTATTCCGATGATATTCTAACCTCGATTTCACCAATCACAGAAAAATCTGGTCTAGTTGAATGGGGTGATGTATATGAGCAGTTTGTTCCGCGCATGAAAATACAAATTCTTGAAAAAACTACTCACAAACACCCACAGATGCCCATGAAATAATGATTGTCATCGGATGCTTTTTTGCTATGGCGTACAATAAAGTAACTGCAATACTGGTCCTCAGATAAATCCTTAGGCAACGAAGCTATAAAATGTGCCATTTCTAGGTACGGATTTCAACTTTTAGCCAGCAAGCTTTATTTCATTATTCCACAGAAACCATAAGACTGCAATAAACTTTATTACATTGAAGATGTTTTGTCATGTCTCAAAAAGACTTGAAGTACATTAAAGCAAGGTCAGAGAGTAATCGTCAGTTAGTAAGTTAGATCTACCCTGAAACAATATTTACCACTGAAGCCAATCAAGAAGTGTAAAAATATGGGAACGTTGCGACTGTTTTACCGGTTACGTGTATAATTTTAACATATTTTCTGGAAAAAAAACTAAAGCTGTTGATAACACCTTAAGTGAAAGAGTAGCAATACAGTTTTGGAATACGTTATAAGTACCTACTTCAGCGTGCCTATTTGCATGAACACTTCAATTGTAAGAATTAGCGAACCAGCTGGAAAAATAAACGATTATAGATGAATATACTACTCTCTCTAAACATGTCATGCATTTCTCTTAACAGTTTAAAGCGCCGAAGATAACTTCTTCGGAGAAACTTTCTTTACCTTACCTTTACCTATTCTAACGATGAAATTATCTACAGAAACTAAAAAAATTATCTTTTGCTCTAAAGCTAGTCTGTAGTTTGCATGCTTTTGTTAATTGAGTTGTTCCTCAAGCGAAACTGCGCTAACTAATTTCTCAATAAAGGTATCTAAAGACTTTTCTCTAAAAATAGAGCGGGAAGTTTTTGTTAAACTTCTAATTAAATTTAACCAGTCCATCCGTGACGTTTCCATTTAGTTCTTTTTAGTCTATCAAAATAAAAGGCAATTACAGTTTCTGTGTTAAAAAAGAAGTAATTTTAAAAGCGTCATTGTATTTCCGGCATTTTTTTTATTTTTTGCTGTTTCTCTTGATCACTATCGAAAGCCTGTCGGATAATCTCTACATTTATTTATTTCTCTGGAACTGCCAAAAGTTACTTTGCAATGTTTACAAAAAACTAGTATCTTTTCTCATTGATGTTTAAGAATAAAACAAACTCTTAAATACCTACTGTTTTTGATAATTCTTTTAAATGTTATAAATTTTCCAAAAAGGAAAATTATTATTGTAACTTTCATATAATATATGTTTATTGATGAAAATAATTGTACCAAACCTTACTTTGTGGAAGTCCTTCATATTAAGAACACTAATCAAAAACCTGTTTAACAAAACTTCTACAATTTAATTGAAAAAGTTAACTTTGCTGTCAATAACAGTTGTTTCAGAAAGTTGTGGAAGTTACATTGTGTTTTTATTAGATAACTATTTGAAGTTAAGTAAATAACCTCGTCCATAAACAGTACCTTTTTTAAAAATATTGGATCTTGATTGATCTTACCGAACATTGATTGACAAAATTGTAGTCTCCTTGGTAAGTCATTGGGTAATAAATTTTGTACAGGCGATGACATGGGTACAATTTTTCTGTATGTAAAATTCATGACACTCTTTATTTACTTACACCAGTAGCTGCCTGCAAGCGCCAAATACTCAATTCAGGATTTTCTATAATTCTTGTATTGAAGTACAATCTTTGAAAGTTTTTACGACTGGGTACAATTCGGTTTGGATATAACTGCAGATATCGTCTAACTGCAGCACATGCATTCTAATTTACTTGTGCATAAACACAAATCATATCCCTTAGTTCATTATTTGTAAATTCATTGCCTCTAGGCATTTTTAATGAAAGCCGTATTCTTAGTTCAGAAGTTAAAAACATCAATCACTTCAATTTGATCAAACTTGGGAAATGCCCCAGGATGATATGCCAAAGAAATTCATCACAAAGTTAGTAATAAATCTGAATGGGATGAAGACACCATAAATAATTTAAACCAAAATGCCATAAAGTGGTATACGGACGGTTCCAAGCTAGACGAGGGAACTGGGATAGGAGTTTTTGGACCGAGAGCCAAATACTCAGAAAGCTTGGGCACTTACCTGAGCATATTTGAAGCAGAAGTCCGTGCCATCGAAAGATGTGTGGGATTCAATATTGGAAGAAACTACCGCAGACAAGAGATTGTGATAATGTCGGATAGTCAAGCAGCCATCAAAGCGCTGAGCTCAAATATAATCAGTTCGAAGATGGTTTGTGAATGCCTAAGCACACTAAATGAACTGGGCCAGAAGAACACTATCACCCTTCTGTGGGTCCCGGGACACATAGGAATAGAGGGGAACGAAACAGCAGATAAGCTGGTAAAAAAGGAGCTGAAACCCCACATTTGGGACCAGAACCATTTTGTGGGATCAGCAATAGAGTAATCTTAGGAAAACTAAGGAAAGAAATGGAGAAGGAAAAATCCAACTACTGGAATCAGCTAGAAGGACTGAGGCAATCTAAGATACTACTGGGGAACTATGACCAGAAGAGATCTCTCAGCTGCCTCAACCTCAGTAAAAAAAGGCTCCGAATTCTAACGGAAATATTAACCGGGCATTGCCGGTTAAGAAGCCACATGAAGAAACTAGGGTTAGCAGATGAAGCAAAGTGCAGATTCTGTGAGGAAGAGGATGAAACCTCAATACACATACTCTCAGAATGCCCTGCCTTGCAAAATTCTAGGGCTAGATACCTAGGAGCACACGAAATAGAGGAAGGGGATCTACCTGATTTGAAGCCCGACGATGTCCTAAACTTCCTCAGGAAATTAGGACTCGAAGAACATGGCAAGTAAGGGGGAACACAATAGATCCTATAGGTCGCAGTGTACTTATCACCCCTAAGTTATACATACATACATACATAAGTTTATTTAAAACATTAGATCTCCCAGAGTACTTGTGTAAACAAAAACGATGTATTGACCAATGACCTTAATAGAAATATTTCTATTTCTTTAAGTTGTTAACCAAATTGTAATACCCATGATTACTACATTAAGTTTTAATGATTGTAATGCAGTGAGAGCTTTTTTAAACAAAATTCTATAAATTATAAAGCAAAAAAATCTAAAACACTATCACAAGAAGAGGGCATTCGATTTTTCAAAATTTATATTATTAAAAAAATCGTGGCGTTATGAATTTTCCACCCATGGATTGATAAACAACACTTTCCGTCCTATTTTTGGTGTCCATATGATTGGTTTTCCGGTAAGGTAGGCGGAAAAAACCTTAATATCACTTAAAAGCAATATTGACGATACTACTTGTTATTTTACATTCTAATGGTAATTCTATTTTACTCTCCCTTGACATACAATCTTAAGTCTCACAGCAACTCTTAAATCAATTTTGTTGTTTAGGGAGTCACAAGAAGCAGCTCGGGTCGTTACTGCTGCGAGGCTACTAATAAAGAAGGAACATCGCGAAGTCAAATCTTCCATCTCAGAATTAAATTCGAACCGGTGTGCGGTGAAGGAACTAGGAAAATTTTAGGAGCCGCCAAAGACGAACCTCTCAAAGTTGAATGCAAGGTAAGACAATAATTAAAACATTCTTGCTTAATAATAATAATTATTTACCAGATATTTTAATTGTAATTAAAAATATAAATAGGATTTTGTGGCAACAGTAATAATTGTTGCGAAATGTATCTCTCTTTGATATGCTTTTGGTCCTTTGTACAGCCAACGATTAAAGTTTCCATTTAATTTCTATTCAAACTGTAATTTCTGCAAGTTAAATACACTTTCTGACCTATAACTGTTTCCACTTTATGCGGAACCGGTCAGAGACAAAAGCAGAGTTAGTTAAATTGAAAAACTTTAATTGATATGTATCAATTGACATCTAATATGAAATTTCGTGTATATACGTTGTTATTGATTAAAACTAATGATGGTGACCTCCCAAAAGAACCAGTACTGTCAGTTTTGCACAATATTTTTGTGGGAATTAATAAGCTCCACTTAAATGATGTACAAGAATAATGGTTACAATAAAACAACTTAACTGAGTGAAACTGTATATCTCAGTCACTAAATAGTTTTAATTCTTATAACGAATTCATGCTAGAAAACTTTGATCAGCGGATATATTTAGAAGTTTCCAGTTCCTTTAAATGTTTTTAAAAATTAGTACCAATTAAGGTGGATATGGTATCTAGCAAATATTAATTTGACTATTCTATAGTATAACTGTATTCAAATTTAACCTACCTACGGAGTAAATAAAAAACAGCTCGTAATATATCACTTTTTACTTGACGAAACAATAGATTTCGTATAGTTTTATCAGTTGAGATAACAGACATATACAGTTGGCTTTAGAATAGCATATACATGTTAAATGTGAATTTCCTTTACCTACCGAAGTTATAAAAACGCCCTGCTTCTACAAGATAGGAGTGGCCAATTCTTGTTTAAATTTCATTTGAGCTGTTTAAAAATGCCCACAGACATGATATCATATTTTAATAGGTCTAGAGTAATTGCTTTGTTACAACAGGGCTTTGGTCAAAGTGATATCGCGAATATTGTTGGTGTTACTCAAGGTGCTGTATCAAAAATTAAAACAAAATTCCAAGACACAAATAATGTGAAGGATCGTGCCAGAAGTAGCAGAAGTCGATGTACAACAGCAGCACAAGACCGGCAGATAACATTATTAGCTCGAAGAAATCGACAGGAATCTAGAGAAATTGCTAGATTTGAAGGACTGAATATCTCAAGGCAAACAATTACACGAAGATTAAATGCGGTAAATTTGTATAGCAGAAGACCTCTACGTGTTCTCAAACTAACCTATCAACAAAAAATTGTAAGGTTGCAATGGGCTCAAGAAGTGTTACACCATGGTCCTAACTGAAATTACGTGATGTTCTCTAATAAATCAAGAATTGGCTTGGTTTCTGATTCGCGAAGAACGCTAGTTTGGAGGGCCCCAGGACGACAAGCCCGATTAGAAACAGCCCAACCACGTGTTCCATTTGAAGGTGGGAGTATAATGCTGTGTACATCGAGGAAGCCCAGCTCGACCATTTAATCGATAGCATGCCACATCGCCTACAGTCATGCATACTTTGGACATATGTGTATATTTTACCACAGTAGAAACATGGTTTTACTGCCACAGTATATCAATTTTTTAGTAATTCAAATATTAGTAAACCTTGTATTATTGTCAAAGTAAAACCTTCTAGCTGGGGCATATACATTAGAATTTTTCTTCCAGTATGAATTTTTTGGCCATGTAGCTTCAAAGAATTTAAATGGTAAATAATTAAGATTTATTACAGACATCTAATGGAATAAGTTACATTAAAATATTTAAGATTGAGTTTACGAAATTAGTAAATATAACAGTAATTTTTGTTGGAAATATAAATAAACAATAAAGGATCAAGAAGAGTGATTACCTATTGCAACAATTTATGTAAAAAACTAATTATATATGTGTGTAGTGAAACAAAGCTTTAATTAAAAAGAAAGATAATGGTTTGAACATTACAAACGTTCAAGACAAATTTCTAAACATGGACAAAACTTTAATAAGTCAGAATTTCTGAAAGAGTAATTTCCTTAATAAAGTTTACTGTTCTTAGCAAGACGGACTTCCACAAAGTAAAGGTTACTACAATCAATTTCAGTTATAATTATAATTAAATAACACTTACCTACTTGTCGTAATCAATAATATATGAAACAATAACAACTTTGATAAACTGGAAACAAACAATTTTACTTGTAAATCTGGATGCCGGTATTTCTTTCTGACTCCATTAAACACAAAATGGCTGACGAAAAATAAATTCGTGGTGGACTTTGAAATCGCAAATATAAACTTTAGTTATTAATAAATATTTTTAAAGGTATTAGCTAATATTTGTTCGATTTGTCACTTTTATTAACAGTTTTAAATGGGATTAAGGTTATTTTCACCCTGAAAAAGATATCTCTTTCATTTACAAAATTTATGCAAGCTACTTTAAAGCACTAAGTAAAATTTCGCATGATGCTACACTTTCAAAACAATAATCATAGGTTATCGTAGACTTCATATAGATAGTATAGACAATATTTTTAATTTAACCTCATTTATTCAGCTGCAACTTCGGCTTAAGAGAAGGGAGGTTTAAGTTGCTTGTATTGATTTAAAAAGAGCTTTCACAGTATCAGTCGCAGATTATTATGGCAAAAACTTTACTCCTTGGGCGTAAGTTCCAACTTCATAAGCATCCGCAGTTTGTATAATAATGTAACCATTATGATTAAATCGACCAATATACTTTCTTTCTTCGCCTTCTGGCGTTCTACAGGGCGAATCTCTCAGTCCTACATAATTCTAACTATTTCTGTCTGATATCGAAGATTATTTCTAAGCTAAGAATTCACGTGGTTTTTCCATTGATCAACAAATGAAAATCTATATTTTATTGTACGCAGATGATCTTGCAATATTGGATGAATCAGAAATCGATATTTCTCGTAAACTCTCCGTATTAGAACGATACGCTGTTGATAATGGTATTGTGGTAAGCACTCAAAAATCCAAAATAATGTGTTTCTCAGCTGGTGGTTTTAAAAGAAAATTTAACTATAGATTTTTAATCGATAACTCTGAGATAGATATAGTTAATAACTTTACCTATTTAGGGGTCGAATTAACTTCTTCGGGACTTCTATTCTATTCTATTCTATTCTATTCTTCTGGGGTGCGTTTCATGCATGTACTGGAGCTCTAGGCTCATTGTACCCCCCTGAAGTAATCATACCAGGTTCGTTTCTTCGGGACTTAATGAAATTTATTGTACTAACCCTTACTATGTGAAAGTCCATCTTATTAAGAAAAATAAGCAACTAAAAGATTGAATTAACTTTCACTATTTATTCGTTATACTTTAAATGTAATGACAGCCGTTTCGCTATAGAAATAGCATCGTCAGATTAACATATTGAAGTTACATTTAGATGTCTTTTGATTTCAAGTTCTTCGAGGAAATCTAAGTTTTGTTTTTCCACAATTTAAAGTTGTTAAATAACAAATAAATCTTGAAAGTTCTCCACTATTAAACTGCTTACTTTGATTGAGTTTAAATTTTATACATAGATAAGACATAATTGTAAAACACAAATATATTAAGTTATTGTAAAGATCAGCATGATATAGTTTTTTCCCAGTTTTTCTATATCATTGCACAGTAATACTGATCTTAGAGGGAATTACATCCAGGATAATCCCTTAGGGCTATTAAAATCTAGGCTTTAATATTGTCATGTCTTATTACTTCCATACTTGGTCTAACCTTAATACTACCTAAACATCAGGTACCTAGCTACAAACAAACAAAATGTAACTTAAATGTCAATCTGACGATGCTTCTTAGCGAAACGGCCGTCATTGTGATTTAAAACATATTTTTTCAAATAAACTTGGAAGTTACGTTGAAACGAAGAGTTTTTTATTATTCTTAATTCATTTAGACATTTAGCAGTATCATATTAATTCAAATTATTCGCATTAAATTAAAACAAATTATTAAAAATAAACAAATAAAAATAAGCTAATTAAATAAAGTAATAATTTAATTTCTAATTTGTAACTTAAGGATAATGGAAAAAGTTTATCTTTAAATTAATTTTTTAGAGGTGCAATTTAAGTTTTTTAGCCAGTCAAACAATTTTAAAGTATTTGATAGAGACAAATGGGCACCAGTTCTTATGATTTACGGCTGCAATAAATCAAGCGGTTGAGCCACAGCAGTCATCTCCATATTTCCACTTTTAGACTCTTTTTGTCAGTTACTTTGAACGCAAAAACATATGTGGATTTATTATAGAAACCTTTTGATCTATTTCCAATACATTTTGCGAAATATTGAGGAAACTAACACTCGTTTTGATATTTTTTTATTTCCTATTCAATTTTTATACAGCATCAATGTTAAAGTGAGGTTATATTTATTCCGATTCTTTAGAAAAAAAAACTTAGACATTTTATTCCAGAATAATTTTTTTTAGTTTATTTTATGGAAAAGTTTCTTGAAAAACTACGCTAAAGTCGTCGAAAAACTTTTGTCAAATCAATAGCGTATTCGTTCCACCAAGGTAGAAAGTTTTGTATACTACAAAACTTTTTAACTTTATTAACTGGAAATTTAAATATTTATAAATGAATTAAAATTCGAATTGGATTAGATGGAAGGAAATTAATGTTTATTTTATGTTAGACGAAGTAAAAAATAATCTAGATTGAATTTTAACCTACCAACATTTAATTGAAATTCGAAAAACTTTGGAATATTTTGTATCACAATGTATCATTATTATTATATTTTGTGTTGAGGACTATAAATCAAAATATATTTAAAAAATAATTTTTAAAAAGAAAGTGTGCAAGGTTTGTTAAATTTTTTTTTCCCGATTTATCATTTTTGATTGTTTACCGTGACAGATTTTACGTCAGTAGGTGACATTTACGGTAAGTATTCCAACTCGACGGTAAATAATTCACTTACCGTCGAGTTAAAAAATCTCTAAATTTTAATTTATTTTTTGAAACAATAAAGAAAACTAACGAATTATTTATTAATATTGAAACTTATGGTACAATTTGTTAAATTATTTAGCAGAATTTCTAAATATGTAATTTTTTCGTCTGGTTTAACGACCGTAAAATTACGCTGGTTGTTCGTTTTTATATTGGGTATTCTTACAATCATTAAACCATCGGTTTGTTGGATGTCATTCATAGTAATATTATATAATTCTTCTCTTCTACAGGCACCAGATATTCCCAATATCATTGCCACCTACAAATTATGAAAAAACCTTCATTAGAGTATAGTGAATTAGAAATTCTTCATCCAGTGTTTCAATAAGAAATTTTTCAAATTGCTCACGTGTAAAAATGCTTCTTTTTAGGCATATAGCCAACATTTTTTCTCTTCAAATACGCGGTCAAAGATGAAAATATAAATGCCATCATAAAGAAAAACGGTGGATTTAATCATTGAATATTCTGCCCAGACGCTTCCAGGAGCTTTTAACTGCATATGTCTTTGAATTAAATATGCCAATAGAGTCTTTTCATCGATTCTTAAATTGCCTTCGCACCATTTTTTAAAACTTTGGTAGGAGGTTTTTTGATAACGGATTTTGGATTTTTCGGGAATAATTGCGGAACACCCTTCTTCCCAAGCCCGTTCAATTTTACTTCCGCTCATATTTTAATTTATAATAATCAAAATTGTACTTAAAATTATTGACAACTAAATAAAAACTCAATTCTCCATTGTTGTTATGTACCTTATATAGTTACTACTTAACAACCAAAGTGTCTATCTATGAATAAAACTAGCCAATATGAAGAAAATGTTTAATTTTATAATTTAAAATGGTATCAATCTTGCAAAAAACGTTATAAGCATGTCGAACGTTAAGGGTAACCGATCTCAGACAATAATTGGAGTCGTTGCTCCGCTCCTCCTTGTAACAGTATCTGCTATCATTTTAAGCACCTGGTATCCTAAATATGTAGGTAATTAAATAAACACCGCGATCTCCATCTTTCCAAAAGAATTCTTAATAATAAAATAATGAATACGGTCTCTATAGTTGGAAGTTCAAAGTAGCTACGCTACGAGGTGTGCTAATGAGTGGCCATTATCGGGTTTAAGGGTTTTAATTATTATCTCCAGTCTCATTTTTTCTATTGGTTTACTGTCATATACAGTTTATAAAACATGTTTATAAAACATCGAAATTTATATTATATTTTATTATATCAGATGAGAATTTCAACATATTTCTTTATTATTCGAAGAATCTTTTTGTGGTAATTTTAATGATAATTTTTTATAAAATGGCTAGTGAAAGTACATTTCTGGAATTTTGATTAATATGTAAGGTTGTTACAAAGTAAATTTTGATGTAAGAATGTATCTTTTGTAATCCATTGTAATACGTTATCATCTAACTGTAGATTTCGGACTATGCTGATTTGTACTTTTTGTACCAGAAAATGTAAATGTAACACGTATTTGACACTGGTAATTTTCAAAAAGTTGGAATATTATACAGTAAACTTAAAGCATCTCCTAAACTTGAACAGCTCGTAAACTTTAACATCTTCTAAACTTGAACATCTTCTAAACTTCTAAACTGTTCACGTATTTTTTCTTTTTTATCTAAATTTATATTATTTATCTATATCGTTACAACTGTATTAGAATAAGTCGTTTGAAAGAACTGTTTGAGGATTATTTTTTTTGTGACTGATTATCAATTTTTTAATTTTTTAATTTTTTTTTCAAAGACAGTTCTGATATTTTTCTGTCATCATATGATACTTATTTAAATAACTCAACTTAAAACAACTTTCCTCAGTAGTATCATAAAAAATAAAAAGATTTCAGTGGCGCCCTTATTATTTCTTAAAGAAACAAATATTATACAATAGTCAGAGCTAATGAACTTACTCACCCCTAGCCGAGGTATTTAACTATCATAATTTTTGCTGTGATAAATTAACTCCAATGTTAAAATGTCATATACCTACAAACTATTTTGTCATTTTGACATCGATAAAAAAGGTGCATCCTTTTTTATCGCTTTTTTTTATCGCATGTTCCTCAATCTAGTAGGTGTGTATCAATTTTGCATTATTGTTGACAGGTATTTAATTGTCAAATTTAACAATATAAAACAATACTACCTTTTCTTTGCAAAAAACATAAAGTATGAACCGATTTGGAGAGGTCTCACATGAACAAATTACAAAAAATATTGAAGAGTCAATACCGAAGTCAACAAAAAATACGAAGTCATCAATATGGAAACAATTCATGGAGTTTTGTCAAAGCCGAAATTATAAGTTGGAAGAGAATACTACAATACAAGATCTAGCAAAAATATTAAAAGATTGGGCTTTCAATATGAAAAAAAGAATGGAGAAGATTACAAAGAATTTGCGGTCAAAACAATATGGAACACGACTGCTAAAATATTACAACAGAAATATTTTAACGAATATGGTTTGAAATTTGATCCTTTTACAGACATAACCTTTAAAGAAGCTCGGGATGCTAGAAATGCCAAAAGAAAACAACTTCAATTGATTCCAACAAAAAGAAAGACGTGTTCTTCAGCAATAGACAAAGAAAATATAATAAAAATGGCAACACTGAATATAAATGAACCTAAAGGGCTGCAAAAAAGATTCTTTCATATAGCTCCTTACGAATTGGCTTGGAGAGGAGGAGAAGCTGTTAATTGCAAAATTTATTATTTTAAAGTAGAAAAGAACCAAAATGGTCTTCCTACGGGTAGGATTGAATATAACACCATATTTTCGAAAACGGCACAAGGCGGCTCGAAAAAGTTAACAGACAGCAAATGGTTGACTAGAAATGAAAGTGACGAAAGTATTTGCCCTGTAAAACTATTCCATTTGCTAGTAGAAAAAAGAAATGAACATATTACTTCTGACCGATTATTTTTAACTCCAAATCCTTTTTGGAAAAATAAAAATTCTAAAGGTTGGTACAAAAATGTTCCTTTAGGTATTAATACCATATCTGTTTGGACAAAAAATTCTGCTGCAAAAATTGGATTGGACATAATCAATAATAAAGTTACTAACCATTCAAATCGTGCCAGCGCAGTTTCCCAATTAGCCAAAGCAGGAGTTAGCGATCAACAGCTTATTAAGATAACAGGACACTCGTCATCACAATCGATTAAACCATACCTCCAAATTGACCCCGAACACCATGAACAACTTATAAATAATTTGAGACCCTCGGAAACAGAATATTCAACATACGTAGAAACACGAAAATAAAACATTAAAATCAGTACTTCCCAACCAATATTTAATAATTGTATTTTTAACAACTGTTCTTTTAACTAGTTTAATTGTTTTAGAATGAATAAATTTTATTGTTTCTTTATATAATTAGTCGTTAATTTATCTTAGCAAATTACACGCGATCTTTTTTTTAATGGATAAATTTTTCTCTTCATCTCAAGATTTTTCCATCAGTAATATTACTCAAAAAACTGAAATTAGATAAAATCGCTCGACCTTCGGTCTCGCGATTTTATCATTTCAGTTTTTTTCGTAATATTACTGATTGGCAAAATCTTTCGATGAATCGAAAAATTTTCCGGTAAAAAAAAGCTCTTGTGTATTTACTGTTGATAAACACTTAAAAATTTTGTTAATTATTTAAATATTTTTTACAAACAATTAAAGACGAAATTTATATTAATAGTTGTTTTATTGTAAATTACATTTTTTTTGGTATATCGTTATTTATTAAAAGTTAACTAAATATTTTTATAAATTCACTCTCAACATTTAAATCATATCACAAATTGACGCTCAACGCTTAATATTATTACATCCTCCAAACAATTGTCTTCGATCGGTATAAAACCCTTACCGTTCTCCATATATTAATATACTATTTCTTATTTTTAACCATTTTCGTTTAATATTTTGGAGAAGGCGAAGAGTTCTGTATAATAATATTTTATTTAGATATTTTTCCTGTGAAACAATACCTACTTCTCTGTACCTAATAAATAAGAGAGATATTTGTGTTTTTATCATTGAAGAATGACGATATTGGACCGACTCTATGACGCACAATGCTATTTTGTATGCGTTTGTTTACTTTATATTACCATTACCAGTACATCGAAAAGAGATGGCCGTTAAAAAACCTTTGGCGGTAGAATATTACACTGTGTACGTTTCCCATTCGATCAATACACGTATTCTTCTTCTAAATAAACCGAAATGATAGCTTCCGAAATAGCAGAACGAAAAACATAGATACATTTCGATGCTTTTATTTATAAAACATTCAACGAATTTATCTTCTATATGTTTAGTTTGGCGACACTCCAGCTGTCACAGCCGGTTGACGTCACCTTCTTATGATACGACGACAATCGCCAATAAAAAACGCTTATAAATAACACTGTCTTTTAGCAGATATTTATCTGTATTGATCTGGAAGTTTTTTAAAAGAATTGGGACTGGAATCGAGCTGCAAAGACTATTTTTCAGTATTCTAAAAGTGATAACGAGTTTAAAAAATTATATACTGGACTAAACCAAAGTAGTTAAACAGTTCAAAAAAGGGAAATATGGAATTTAATTTTTCGGATTATTTAATGTTCGTCACAGCACACCCTCTAGCAGGCTAACTCTTCTACTAATTATCAGATCTAATATATTAGTACTGGGCCCACCCGCTTCATTTTGCGAGCGCTAGTGTACGTGCAGCCCAGAACATAGAAATATACATAACAATACAAATTTTATTAATATTTTTGGAAAGTTGGGTTTTAAAGAAAACTTCGACGTTGTTCATCAAGTTTATATTAAATAAATATACATAAAAAATATATAAATAAATAAGAAATATAAAAAATGAAATTTACTTTTTTCTATTGATTCTATTTATATAGGATTTGTGTGCCTGTACTTTTATTGGGTCAATGTAGGAGGCATTCTTGACCCTATTTAAATATTTTTCATATTTGGAGTCTTTGCCTGCAGCTATTTTATTCACTTGTTTGCACCAAAAAAGATAGTGCATCTAATTATCAACCTGCAGGCTTTTTCTCCACATGTAGATGGAGCTTCCAAAGACACCGTTGTGGATGATGGTAGAATAACTGAAGTATCTGAAATCAAATAATTTTATTCACTTACAATATATTTTGAAGTTGTATCTACTTACCAGATAAAAGTAGAGTTGGGTATGCACCTGGTTTTAACTCTTTTTGAAATCCTGCATTATGAAACTGCTGGTCAAAATGTTGATGGCACACTCTATAATTGTCATAAAGTTGTTTTGGAGTTTTCTCCTTTAACACAGGATTGTTTATATTCTTCATCCAAATATTAATTAAGTTGGGATCCTTGATGAAACGATGCCTCTTACTTGTTTGATCGGTACAACTAGGAACACAACACGTTCTTTTACGAGATGCCATGCTCATATTATACTAAAAAAAGTAAAAATATTATAGTATGATATTGTATGCTACACTATATAATTATGAAATATGTTAACATTTAAATATTAACACACAATACACAATACTTACACTGCTCTAATTCTCTTATAATACAGAACAATTAAAAAGTTCATAAACTAAAATATAAAATTCAATAAACTGGAAGAAACTTTCACAAATAATATATAATTAATCAATTTAACGATAATCAACGGAAAAAGCACAGGCGAAACACAATTCAAAATTCAAACGTTAACGGTTAACAATTAAAAATGAAATGACAAATCATGATTAGTTTATAAATATGTGATGACAGTTCACGTTTCCTCCGATTGGGCGATACTGTAACGTCACGCTACAGATACGCCCTCAAGTGGGTGGGCGCAATAATATAACTTGGATACAAATTGTAGATAAGAGTTAAACTGCTAGGAGGGTGTGCTGTGATGTTCGTTCCAACAAACAATCAGGGATGCGTTTCGGATTGTTTTCAAATTTGTTTCTACGCATTTGATAAAATTTGAAACTAGTCCAAAACTGTTCTGTTGGAACACTGTAGTACTAGTTTGACATTTAACACATGACAGTACAACAAGTGGAAAATATTTTCCCATTCCGAATTTTTGGGGCGAACACCAATTTCCTTAATTATTTACTCGAGAACATGACTGGATTCGTCTTCACTGTGGAATGCACCAATACTTTCGTCTAATAAATCGCTGTTGCCAATATTTTCATCCGAGCCACTGTAACTCATATTTATATTAAATAGATCTCCTCACGATATAAATATATAATACGCGAAAAAGGTTAAAAGTTGAATTAAATGGACAAACACGTGGTTTCGAATGATTAAATTTCCTTTGCGCATGCGTCTGATTTATAGTTCCAAACAAATTCACAAACTCTTATGACAGTTTTCAAACCGTTTACATGTCACGTTGGAACAGCTTACTATCAGTCAGCAAACTGTCACAAATTGTTGTTGGAACGCTAAAATGCACATGCGCATGCTCATAACAATCTCTGATAGTTTCGGACTCTTGTTGGAACAAACCTTTAATTTTAATAAAGTTGACGTTTATAACGTCACAAATTATAATAAAAATAATGTCGTAGTACCATACATACAGGGTGTTTCTTAAGTAATCTAAAATATTATATGGGGCGCTTCGTTACTCAATTTTAAGACGAAAAGTTCATATAAACATGTGTGATAGGTGTTGTCGTTTATGAGATACAGGGTGTTGAATTTATTGTAATAAGTCAGTTCTGATTGTACGTAAAATTAATTTTTCCCGGTGACGCTACTGGTTTTTAGAAGTAATACGCAAAAACATGCTTATTCTAAGTGGCCTTTGAAATAATGTTGACAAGTGTCAAATTTGAAAACCAACGCAAAAATCGTACATTTTTATTTGATTGACTCTGTATTTAGTTAATAACTATGCCAGTGTTTACTAATGTTGAAATGGCTAATATGCATTTTTTGTACGGATTAGCGAATGGTAATGCCTTAGAAGCTAGACGTACGTATGCCCAGCGTTATCCAAATAATCGTTTATCATGTTCAGATACGTTTACTAAGTTACATATTCGTTTACAAGAAACTGGAACTTTTGCTAAATCGAAGAATATTATTGGACGACCCAGAACTGTGAGAAATCCCCAATTGGAAAACCAGATTCTTCAAATTATTGACCAACATCCAGAAACGAGTACAAGAAAAGTTGCAGATGAAGTAAATGTTAGTAACAAAACTGTTTGAAATATTCTAAAAGATAATTTATTGTATCCATATCACGTTCAACGTGTTCAACATTTGTTACCTACTGACTATCCATTACGCATACAGTATTGTCAATGGATTTTACGTGAAATCGCGAACAATCCGAATTTTGTGGACAATATTCTATTTACGGATGAAGCCAACTTTTCTAGACATGGGATTATGAATTTTCATAATGACCACATATGGGCAGATGTAAATCCACATACCATAAGTGTAAAACGATTTCAACAAACATTTTCGGTCAATGTTTGGCTTGGCATCATCGATGATTATTTAATTGGACCATTTTTCCTTCCTGTACGGTTAACCGGTGAGACATACCAACATTTTCTAGAAAATGAACTTCCACTTCTTTTGGAAGATGTACCTATTATTATTATTAGAAGTCGCATATGGTTCATGCATGACGGAGCTCCTCCACATTTTTCAGTGATTGTACGCGAGTTTTTAAATAATGTTTTTCCAGGCCATTGGATCGGACGAGGATCTCCACACCCGTGGCCCCCTAGATCACCTGGACACAATCCTCTGGATTTTTGTGTGTGGGGATATTTGAAATCGCTTGTTTACACAGCACTGATATTAAACGTACAAGATCTTCAAAATCGTATCATAGACGGCTATAATGTTATTCGTAACAATCCTGGTATCTTCGAACGTATTCGACAATCCATTAGACATCTAGCGGATTCTTGCATTTTAGCTGGAGGTGGACATTTTGAACATTTGCTCTGAAATGTATTATTTTTTCTTTATGTTTAACACATGTTGCTTGTAATAAAATAATAAAAAAATATAAATCAGTAGCGTCACCAAGAAAAATTAATTTCACGTACAACACCCTGTACCTCATAAACGACAACACCTATCACACATGTTTATATGAACTTTTCGTCTTAAAATTGAGTAACGAAGCGCCCCATATAATATTTTAGATTACTTAAGAAACACCCTGTATATCCATGTAGTAACAACAAGACGACTTCACAGCCACCAAAAATATAAGAAAGATAAAAAGATTTGCTGATTTATACTTACTTTCATTGCAGTTAATAATTGAACTTTCTTTGGTGAGCTGTTTAAATCTATTTCAATCTGCAATAATAAATTATTAATATACCAAACGTTTTTAATTTACCAAATAATATCCAGAGGCTGAAACTTCTAATACAACTGTATTTTAAAATGTCTATACAGCTGTAGGCACCTTGGTCTGGTAGTAATTATGTTTCATTTATTAACAATATCTTCCTGATAGCGTAGTATTGCATTTGTATCGATGGTAGAATTTGTGTTGCTAAACAACGGTTTAAAAAAAGTTTGTTGAATTAATATAGATTTAAAAAAATTTATTGTACTAACTCTTACTTTTTGGAAGTCCATCTTATTTAAAGTTGTTAATGAACAAATAAATCTTGGAAGTTCTCCACTATTAAACTGCTTACTTTGATTGAGTTTACATTTTATACATAGATAAGACATAATTGTAAAACACAAATATATTAAGTTATTGTAAAGATCAGTATGATATAGTTTTTTCCCGGTTTTTCTATATCATTGCACAGTAATACTGATATTAGAGGGAATTACATCCAGGATAATCCCTTAGGGCTATTAACATCTAGGGAAACGGGACACTACGCACCCCAAATCCCTTAGACCGATCAGCCTCACATCGTTTGTTCTACAAACGATGGAAAAAGCTGTAGACAACTACATTAGAACAGAAATCTTGGAACAGGTGCCATTGCACCCTCGTCAACATGCGTACCAAGCGGGAAAGTCCACGGAAACCGCTTTAACACAGTTGACGGACGAAATCCAAGACGCACTGAACAAAAAAGAGACCGTGGTATGTGCCTTTCTAGACATAGAAGGGGCCTTTGACAATACGCCACATGAGGCAGTCAAAAGAGCATTGATTGAGAAAGGAGTAGATAAAACGACTTCCAGTTGGATGTCGCAACTGCTATCTACAAGAATCGCAGAAATGGAGGCAGGACAAGACACTATCTCCATTAATGTGACCAGAGGCTGTCCACAGGGGGGAGTTGCATCCCCGCTTATGTGGAGTCTCACTGTGGACAGTCTGCTCTGTCAATTGACTAGGGAAGGCATACCATGTCAAGGGTATTCCGACGACATGGTTATCCTGGCAAGAGGGAAGTATGAAAACGTCCTCTGTGATATTGTTCAAAGAGGATTGAACATTGCGGAACAATGGTGTGACTCGGTGGGACTCAGCATCAACCCCACCAAAACCACACTAGTAGCCTTTACAAGGAAAAAGAAACCTAATCTAAAAATCATAAAAATAGGGGAGAACATCGTCGAGTGGAAAACAGAGGTAAAATATCTAGGGCTAATCCTAGATAGCAGGTTACTCTGGAACAAACACGAAGACGAAGTAATACACAAAGCAATTAAGACCCTCATGGTGTGTAGGAACATTGCAGGGAAGAACTGGGGATGTAACCCACGTATCCTGCAATGGATGTACACAGCAATAGTGAGACCATTAATCACATATGGGGCAGTGGCTTGGGGCGTAAGGGCTAATCTGAATACGACGAGGAAAAACCTCTCGAAAATTCAGAGACTAGCTTGTTCATGTATCACTGGAGCAATGGGAACTTGCCCCACTGCTGCAATGGAGGTGATTTTAAACTTGACCCCACTGCACATTCTGCTAGAAAGTGTAAGGAAGAAAACAATATATAGAATGATCAAAGAAGGAATTATCAGGGAAAAACCTCGATCACTTCACTTTGATCAAACTTGGGAAATGCCCCAAGATGATATGCCAAAGAAATTCAACTTTGTGAGAAAATTCATCACAAAGTTGAGTAATAAATCTGAATGGGATGAAGACACCATACAGAATTTAAACCAGAATACCATAAAGTGGTATACGGACGGTTCCAAGCTAGACAAGGGAACTGGGATAGGAGTTTTTGGACCGAGAGCCAAATACTCAGAAAGCTTGGGCACATACCCGAGCATCTTTCAAGCAGAAGTCCGCGCCATCGAAAGATGTGTGGAATTCAATATTGGAAGAAACTATCGCAGACAAGAGATTGTGATCATGTCGGATAGTCAAGCAGCCATCAAAGCGCTGAGTTCAAATATAATCAGTTCGAAGATGGTTTGGGAATGCCTAGGCAAACTAAATGAACTAGGCCAGAAGAACACTGTCACCCTTCTATGGGTCCCAGGACACATAGAAATAGAGGGGAACGAAACAGCAGACAAACTGGCAAAAAAGGAGCTGAAACCCCACACTTGGGACCAGAACCATCTTATGGGATCAGCAGTAGAGTAATCTAAAGGTACTCGTACATTTCAGCCTTTTGCTCGCAATTGTATTGCTAGCCTTTTTTGTGAAAGAACTGCGCATGCGTCTCAGACTTTTGACTGCAACAAAAAGGCGCACAAAAGTATAGAACCATTTCTATTTATTCAAGGTCAAATCCGCGCAATATCGCCTGTTTTTAGGGAATTTTAATGGAACAACCCAAAATCTATGTTGGCAGAAATGTCAGTTTACTTCAACTGATTCTATCCTGTCATCCTATAAGCATAATAATCATTGAAGTATTTTACGATAATATCTATATGTTTATTCCGAAGTTCGTGTGAACTTACAGTTTGTATTTGTATGAAAATCCATGTTTTAAATTAAAAGTAACGTAACCTCAAATATTCAGAAACTGACAACACTTGTCAAATGACGAAAAAAATCTCTTAAAAGTTGCTACAATGTACGAAGGCATGATAAAAAGTTGCTAGCAATTCAAAATAGACTTGCAGGAAAAAGGCTGAAATGTACGAGTACCTTTAGGAAAACTAAGGGAGGAAATGGAGAAAGCTTTTTTTATTTCTGTTCAATTTATTCATAATTCTTTCGCAGAAATCCATTCTACGATCTGGATCGTCTTCTATTAGTTCTTGCACAAAAGTCTATTTATATGGATGTTTATGGAAGTTTTTCTTTATAGAAACACCTTAGGACAGTTGTGTGACATTATTTTGACGAGAAATTTGATGTAAACTTGACGTTGGATCCTCCACGACACTTAACATAATATCCACTTTCATATCATCTTCAACGAAGTGTGGTTTTCTCTTTAATGGTTTGACATGTCCAAGTTCTCTGAATTGTGCATGAATTTTAGACAAACTACCTTGTGAAATATTAGGCAATTGAGTATACCTCTGAGTCTCAGTTAAATATTTTATTATTACTTCGCAAGATATTATTTTTTTATTAAGAATTGACAACTACGATATTTATATATCAACACAGCAACAACTGACAGACATTATTTACCGATTTAGTTTAATTATATTGGCATAGTTATCTATACAGTTTTTACCTATTCGTAACAAAACCTTAGTGAAGAAATTTGAGGTCTGCATTCAGCTAATTAAAAATAAAACCATTATTTAAAGTGTGAATAGTTTTAAAATTTCATCCTGTACAATTCATAATAGATTCTACTTAGCATAGTTCATTTATTAGATCGTATTGTTAAGGAGCTTTTAAAATTATAAAAACATACAGGGTGTTTCATTAAAAATATAGATCATGCACGATGTCAGACTTGCTTGTACCACCTTGTACATTTAAATTTATGTTTAAAAAGCTCACATTCGAATTTCAAAGTTGACGAGTCCTAGCGTTTTTTATAATATTCTAAACTAACCCCTCAAGTAATTTTATTTCATAAGTGGTTTCCACACTGTATACAGGGTGTTTCTTAAGTAATCTAAAATATTATATGGGGCGCTTCGTTACTCAATTTTAAGACGAAAAGTTCATATAAACATGTGTGATAGGTGTTGTCGTTTATGAGATACAGGGTGTTGAATTTATTGTAATAAGTCAGTTCTGATTGTACGTGAAATTAATTTTTCCCGGTGACGCTACTGGTTTTTAGAAGTAATACGCAAAGACATGCTTATTCTAAGTGGCCTTTGAAATAATGTTGACAAGTGTCAAATTTGAAAACCAACGCAAAAATCGTACATTTTTATTTGATTGACTCTGTGTTTAGTTAATAACTATGCCAGTGTTTACTAATGTTGAAATGGCTAATATGCATTTTTTGTACGGATTAGCGAATGGTAATGCCTTAGAAGCTAGACGTACGTATGCCCAGCGTTATCCAAATAATCGTTTATCATGTTCAGATACGTTTACTAAGTTACATATTCGTTTACAAGAAACTGGAACTTTTGCTAAATCGAAGAATATTATTGGACGACCCAGAACTGTGAGAAATCCCCAATTGGAAAACCAGATTCTTCAAATTATTGACCAACATCCAGGAACGAGTACAAGAAAAGTTGCAGATGAAGTAAATGTTAGTAACAAAACTGTTTGGAATATTCTAAAAGATAATTTATTGTATCCATATCACGTTCAACGTGTTCAACATTTGTTACCTACTGACTATCCATTACGCATACAGTATTGTCAATGGATTTTACGTGAAATCGCGAACAATCCGAATTTTGTGGCCAATATTCTATTTACGGATGAAGCCAACTTTTCTAGACATGGGATTATGAATTTTCATAATGACCACATATGGGCAGATGTAAATCCACATACCATAAGTGTAAAACGATTTCAACAAACATTTTCGGTCAATGTTTGGCTTGGCATCATCGATGATTATTTAATTGGACCATTTTTCCTTCCTGTACGGTTAACCGGTGAGACATACCAACATTTTCTAGAAAATGAACTTCCACTTCTTTTGGAAGATGTACCTATTATTATTAGAAGGCGCATATGGTTCATGCATGACGGAGCTCCTCCACATTTTTCAGTGATTGTACGCGAGTTTTTAAATAATGTTTTTCCAGGCCATTGGATCGGACGAGGATCTCCACACCCGTGGCCCCTAGATCACCTGGACACAATCCTCTGGATTTTTGTGTGTGGGGATATTTGAAATCGCTTGTTTACACAACACTGATATTAAACGTACAAGATCTTCAAAATCGTATCATAGACGGCTGTAATGTTATTCGTAACAATCCTGGTATCTTCGAACGTATTCGACAATCCATTAGACATCGAGCGGATTCTTGCATTTTAGCTGGAGGTGGACATTTTGAACATTTGCTCTGAAATGTATTATTTTTTCTTTATGTTTAACACATGTTGCTTGTAATAAAATAATAAAAAAATATATATCAGTAGCGTCACCAAGAAAAATTAATTTCACGTACAACACCCTGTATCTCATAAACGACAACACCTATCACACATGTTTATATGAACTTTTCGTCTTAAAATTGAGTAAAGAAGCGCTCCATATAATATTTTAGATTACTTAAGAAACACCCTGTATATTGTTATCCCAATTAGCTCGTTTCTTATATAAAAAGAATATAAAAATCTTTGAGCTCTATTCATTTCCAATATAAAAGTTTCATGTTTACAACACTAAAAATAACGATACCATGCATGAAATCCTATATTCTATTTGTATACCAATAACCAGCTATTTGAAAGCTAATAATGTCCATGGTTTCTTTTATTTCCTACACTACAAGAGAAATAGTCGTTAATATTTAACATTGTTTGGTTCGAATTTTAATAAAAAAAACAAATTTTATTGGTTAATACTGCAAAGTGATACCTCTATCTTTACAAAATTGCTTTTAAAAAGATAACCAAGCATAATATCCTACACGTCTTAAGATGAATATAAATTTTTATTAAATCCGTGATAGGAACGTGAGAGAATTGCTTATAATATCATTTATGATCGATATAAATATTTCAAAGAGACTAAAAATAAAAAATACTTCACTCAGATAGAATTGAGATGTTAGTCGTTTTGTGATACCAAAAATCGAGTGCCTATACGTGAGGAATTTAAATAATTTTAGGACTGGAATAAAATAAAATAGAATTTTGCAATATTTTGTTGGACACGTAAAGTATTTAGCCTTTGTAGAATTAACAGAAACCAAAAAAGTTGTTCAGGTATACCATTGTTTAAAGAAGTAGGTGTGACATTAGTGTATTATGATTAAATTTTTTTTAAATGTTGAGAAATAAATGTAAAGTTTAACAGGAATAAATTTAGTTTTATCGTTATTATGTACTCTGTGCTACTACAGTATAAAAATATTAACCTCATCCTGCACCCCTTCGAAAAATAAAAACAAATATAAATAACAAACGGGGTCGTACGGCACCTTGTTGAAAAGGGAATTTCTTTATCTATTTAGCAATGTACAATTTTTTTAATTAGGTCCAATTATAACTGAGAAAAAATTAATTTTTACAATTAAATTAAATGTTCAATGTTTTCTGCTAAACAGAAAAAAAAGCTTTGAATACATATTAAAATATTAGTCAAGTAAACAATTGATAAGAATCTAGTAAGCTGCTGCCATTTAAATATTTAAAGTTCCCCCTTTTTTTGAAAAAATATATTTTTTTTTAATTTTCTTACTTTTATAAATTTCGTTCCCCAATTAACACACTATTAAATTTCATTCAAATCGTGACATCTGACATGCTGTTTTATATATTATTTTCTGATTTAAGTAGTTAACTCAACACTTGATTGAGAATTATTTTTCATCTGTAGGGTTCTATTTATCTGAATTATTAAAAATTAACAAAATATTTTAATGATAACCACATAGAATTGTTATCATTGACGTTATTGGTTAATTATTCATTTTAAATCAAATGTTATAAATTACACAGTGCTACCAACAAATTTTCGTATTTACTTACAAACATATAAATTAATTTAAAAAATGATAAAATGGCAGAATATAAAATAGTATATTAAACAACGCATTTCATATGGAATTCTGTTATGACACGAGTTCAAGTTTAAAAAACGAATCGCGAAGCGATGAGTTTTTTAAAGAGCGAGTGTCACAACAGCCATATGAAATAAGTTGTTTATAATATTTTTTATATTTTGCCCTTTTTACCATTTTTTAAATTAATTTTTTATTTTTATGTAATTACGAAAATTTTTATTTTAAAAAGTATGTCGGCAGCACTGTGTAATTTATAAAATTTGACAGTTGTGACATTTAGATTATCAAATGTTAATGTTTTAAAATATTTTAAAATGAATAATATACCAATAATAATATATTATATAAGTAAAATATTATATTCATATTCACAGATACTTTCTTAAAGAACAATATATAATTAATAAATTGCTATTAGCCACAAATGTCATTGTCAATAGTCTTGCCTTTAGAAACTTCATTCATGTCGCCAACCATTTAAAACAAAAATTTGCGTGCGTAAAAGTTACATTACGATACGCAAATGCGTTTTATAATGAAGATTTTTATAAGTGCAAAATATAAAAAAGAATATAAACAACTTATTTCAGATGGCTGTTGTAAGACCCATCGCTTCGCGATTCGTTTACTGATAAAAAGCAGTATTAAAAAGTTTTAAAATGTCTGTTATTAAATGCGTTAACAGATTAACAAAAAGTGTGAAAAAATTGGTTTTGCAAAATTTTATTTACTCTTTACTACAACATTTTCGAATTTAAAACTGATGTGAATAGATTTATAGAGCGAACAGATATTATAAGTAAAACAAGATTGAAACAACTTAGGTAATCCTCAATGAATTTTCTTATTTTAAATGATATCTGTCCCATAAGTAATTTTTCGAGTGGTATGGTTTTCTGTTAGAAATTATTTTATGAAATAATGTATCAGCATGTAACATTCGTCCGTTTTTATATTTCAACCGCAGGCATGAATTTTTTGAATTTTCTTTTTGTATTGTACTGTTCAATGAGGACCATCAGCATAATTAAATAACAATTTTTTTTTCATGCATAGGTAAAAGCTAATGATCAGACCATGCTCAGCTACAAAACTTATAATTTTTTTTTAGTCGTTATTAATACTTTGACATGCTTCGCCTACTTTTTGCGAGGAAAGCTATAGTTTATTTGAGTATTGTCGACGTAGGCAGTTATGGAGCTAATCGGTTAATAAAGTGCATTTTTTAAAAATCCTACGGGTCAGTTGCATAAACGCTTTCTCAACCTATGTTAGCTAACATTCTGTTAACTTTTGACAAGAGTATGTGCAACGATAGCGCCTGCGCGGCATTTCAGATTTATTGATTTTTAGATGAAGTTGATGGTGCGGTATAATTTTCCCTAAAATCGAATAGTTAGATTTTAGTTTATTTTATTTGATTATAAAAAAACGCACCTTAATATTTATAAATGAATGGATTTTTACTACCAGAATCTAAAAATAATAATTGATCCTATTGTTGTGATGGTAATCTGTGATTTTAATTTTTAAATATGGTTTTAAATTAATTAAAAATATAAACTACTAGAATAAATACACAGCGAATAAAAAAACTGTATTAAAAATACAAGTGAAAGGTGTTTGGTTTCATTATTTAAATTACAGAACTCTGATATATTCGTCTTGCTCTTGGGGCATACTGCACCACTACAGTGAATAGTTTATTATGTGATGCTGGAGAGTTACCTTTACAACTAAGAAGAGAATATTTAACACTGTCATAATACGCCTCGTCAATAAAGTCAAATCCAAAAATTCCAACTTTTCAGCATGTAATAGCCAACAGATTCCAAAAAAGAAAAAAAGCAACGGCACCTTTCTATGAACGAGTTAATAGAAATCTACTAAACCTCAACATAGAACCTCCTAATGTTTGTAATAACTCCAAAACAACATTATCACCTCCTTGGATTATCTTCTCTCCGAAATGCAATTTATTGTTTACTAAATATAATAAAAATAGTATCGAACACAAATATTTAAAAAAAACTTTCTTCTAACCATTCAAAAATACAAAAGTTTCCATCATTCCAACGATGCTTCTAAATCTGCAGACAGAGTAGAAGCCAGCTTTCATTGCTCAGAACAACAATTTCTGTACCAACTCCCACCAGAGACCAGCATTTTTTCAGCAGAACTATTTTTAAAGCCTTTCATTTTATTTTACAAAATAAATTTTCAAAATTTTTAATAATATGCGATTCCCTTAGGTGTTTGACAGCATTGTCCCAAATTTATACCTCCCATCCAACACTACAGCGGATAAATACATTATACCATATACAACAACAGAAATTTTTTTGGGTCCCATCTCACGTGGGAATAGAGGGAGGGCAACGAGAGAGCAGACACCTTAGCTAGATCTGCAATAAATAGAACAGACTCAATAAAAGAAATAATACATACTGATTTAAAATCCTTTTTTAAAAGAAAATTATTAGAGGTTTGGCAATTCCAATAGAATACAACCAACGCAAAACTCCATGAAATAAAACCTTTAGTGATCTCATGGACTTTCTGGCCTATAAACCGACGTCAGCAAGTTATCTTATCACGACTCCTACCCGCAAATACCTCTTAAAAAGAGGAGAGGAACCAAAGTGCTTTGTTTGTGTTACTACAATTTCAGTGAAACACATTTTAATCGAATGTCCTCTTTATACCCTAGAAAAACTACAACATCATCTTCCAAACACGCTGAAAGAAATATTAAATAGTAATTGTAATGTCTTTATTTTTTTTTAATCAATATCACTTACCAAAATTTATTTATTATTATATTATGTTCATTACTCTAGTGCTAATGACCCAATGCGGTCGATGCAAAGCTAATAAAAAAAATTATTTATATTATATATTTAGTACAGTAAAATCTCTTGTTTTGATGGTAATCTCTAATTTTGATTAAATAACTGTCATTTACTCAAAGATCAAAACCAATATACCGGTAAAATAATTTAAAATATCTCTTTAAATATCATTATGTAAAGGATCTAGTTAATTCAGTAACAAAACATAAGGAGTCCGTTTAAAATTCAAAACATAAGCTATAACGGCGATTCCCTCGAAACCGATGAGTAGCAGTTTTCACAGGATGTTTATCCGATGACGCCTTGTCAGCATGAGAACGTTTACTTTTTAATTCTTATTCCACTTTTTATTTAGTCAGTTATTATAATTGTAACTATTAACATCTAAATAAATTTTTGTACCTGCCAGTACTAGATATTCACAAGATTCTCTCCAAGAACCCGAACCATTGCCGTGTCTTCTCAAAAGAGAGGATGGAATCTAAAACGAATCTAAAAAGAATCTTCTACTAAGAAACGAACAATGACGGCATATCCTGTCAGTACCTACCGGCATGCATATCAGGAAGGACAAAGTAGTCCATACTATAGAGATAGAAGCCCAGATAATCTGCTGATTTTGGTAGAAAAAATAATAAGCATAATTCCTAAAGTTAACATTACTGGGTAGTGTTACATCAAACAACTCTAGGTCAACCTTAGTAGAAGCGAAAACGGGATAAAATCCAAATACCCGCCCTCTATGTATTAACTTCTAGCCAGGAAAGGTGCTGAAGAAATATTTATAGGGTTCATTTCTAGGCATAGCGAATAGCGTAGCCAAAGGAAAAATATCAAAATGAGTAGACTTATTTGTTCGAGCCAGAGGGTTTAAGACAAAGAAAAGATGTTATTATTGGTTCGAACTAGAGGGTTTATGTATGTATGTATGTATGTATAAATTAGGGGTGACAAGTACACTGCGACCTATAGGATTTATTGTGTCCCCCCTTACTTGCCAAGTTCTGATTTTTTCTCCTATTTTCCTGAGGAAGTTTAGGACACCGTCGGGCTTCAAATCAGGTAGATCCCCCTCTTCCATTTCATGTGCTCCTAGGTATCTGACCCCAGAATTCTGCAAGGCAAGGCAGTCTGAGAGTATGTGTATTGAGGTTTCATCCACTTCCTCACAGAATCTGCACTTTGCTTCATCTGCTAACCCTAGTTTCTTCATGTGGCTTCTTAACCGGCAATGCCCGGTTAATACTTCCGTTAGAATTCGGAGCCTTTTTTTACTGAGTTTGAGGCAGCTAAGAGATCTCTTCTGGTCATAGTTCCCCAGTAGTATCTTAGATTGCCTCAGTCTTTCCAACTGATTCCAGTACTTGGATTTTTCCTTCTCCATTTCTTTCCTTAGCTTTCCTAAGATTACTCTACTGCTGATCCCACAAGATGGTTTTGGTCCAAAATGTGGGGTTTCAGCTCCTTTTTTGCCAGCTTATCTGCTGTTTCGTTCCCCTCTATGCCTATGTGTCCCGGGACCCATAGGAGGGTGACAGTGTTCTTCTGGCCTAGTTCATTTAGTTTGCCTAGGTTAGGTTAGGTTAGGTTAGGTTAGGTTAGGTTAGGTTAGGTTAGGTTAGGTTAGGTTAGGTTAGGTTAGGTTAGGTTAGGTTAGGTTAGGTTAGGTTAGGTTAGGTTAGGTTAGGTTAGGTTAGGTTAGGTTAGGTTAGGTTAGGTTAGGTTAGGTTAGGTTAGGTTAGGTTAGGTTAGGTTAGGAACTGATTATATTTGAGCTCAGCGTTTTGATGGCTGTTTGACTATCCGACATAATCACAATCTCTTGTCTGCGGTAGTTTCTTCCAATATTGAATTCTTTCGATGGCGCGGACTTCTGCTTGAAAGATGCTCGGGTATGTGCCCAAACTTTCTGAGTATTTGGCTCTCGGTCCAAAAACTCCTATCCCAGTTCCCTCGTCTAGCTTGGAACCCTCCGTATACCACTTTATGGCATTCTGGTTTAAATTCTGTATGGTGTCTTCATCCCATTCAGATTTATTACTCAATTTTGTGATGAATTTTCTCACAAATTTGAATTTATTTCACATATCATCTTGAGGCATTTCCCAAGTTTGATCAAATTGAAGTGATCGAGGTTTTTCCCTGATAATTCCTTCTTTGATCATTCTATATATTGTTTTCTTCATTACACTTTCTAGCAGAATGTCCAGTGGGGTCAAGCTTAAAATCACCTCCATTGCAGCCGTGGGGCATGTTCCTATTGCTCCAGTCATACATGAACAGGCTAGTCTCTGAATCTTCGAGAGATTTTTCCTCGTCGTACTCAGATTAGCCCTCGCGCCCTACTGTTGCCAACGACCCTGATGAGCTCCATGATAGGCATAACCTAACCAAACTTAACAAAATAAGAAACTTAAAACAAAATAAAGGACAGCAACAAATATACATCAAAATTAATCAAAATTAATCAAAACTAACAGTTAAATGAGTACAATAAGGCAATATACACACATCAAAAAGTCATTGATGTTGTAACGAAATATATCATAGTGAATCTGTTACACCTAGTATAATTTACATTTAGGTTATTTAAAACCTTCTGATAAATGGTAAAATTTATATAACTGTTAAGTTTGCTATTCCTTGTTTAACAATTCACATTAATGATTTAAAAAATAAACCGACAAGCTACTAAATAAAGTCTGTAACTGTTTAAAAAATAGATTTATGATGTCGATTTGAAAGTAGCGAAGACATAACAAAAACTGACTGGGAAAAACACGTTCTTAAGTGATATTGATGTTCTCTACTCATCGTTCTGTGGATTTCTCTGACACTGTCCAGCTTTCGAGCGATTCATTTAGATTTAATCAAATTGAGCGTGCACATATCGGATTTTCCAGATTACTTAACAAATGAGATCCTAAAAACTGTTTGAATAATCGAAAAAGCACCCATTAAAAGTTTTTATTTAAAAAAATTTGTAGGGATAGGTATACTGAGATATTCAATAATTTTACTTCTAAAATTAGTTTTTTTATTAGGTAATAATTGGGATTAAGTCTGACATGTACTACGTGCAAACCATTGTAAAGAAAACATTAATATAGTTCCTAGTTCCTGGAAAAAAAAACAACTAGAATTCATTCAACTATAATCCTTTATTCATGAAATTCACAAATATGTGGCTTGTTCTCTTTTACAAAAGTAAAATTTATGATGTCTGTAAACATGGAATTCTTTGATAGTTTTTCTCAACGGGATTACAAAGTTTAATTTTATATAAAATGTTCTAAAGAACAGAAGTTTTAATGTCAGAGTTTGTAATATGTGCAGTTGAGTGTATCGCATTTAGTAGTACACTGTTGGAAACATTAAGTTTAATCGTAAAAAAAATGATATCAAAACATATTCTCAGAAACATAAAGCTACTCATAAATGAAAAAAAAATATGTTAAAAATATGGTATAGTAAGATTAAAACAAAAAGTGTTGCACGTCATAATTGTGATGTTGCCACATATCAAAACTAATAAGAAAAATTGGGACTTATCAAGTTTAATAATCAGAGAACTCATAATTATACCATAGAATAGGAATAAATACATACAGTCCCGGTATTCGATTCATGCGGTGTCAGTGATGATGACATATTTGGATCAGTTCAATCAGTTGTCTTGTATCATGTACAATCGTTAACATTGGCTCGTGATTGGCTGGTTGCCAATCGCATATTTTCCGGGTCTCATGTTTGCGTCTGTCGACTTGTTTGTAATATTTTTGTTTTAACAAATGATAGCTGCAAAGTTAAGGAATCACATACTCTTCATTTAATGTTTGCTTTATTATAGATTTTTCTGTTGAAATGTCAATCCATTGGTCAAATTGTGTTCCAGTTAATTAAATCAATAAAACAGCAAATAGTAATAACAAACTGTCTAAATAATGTGGATTATAGAGAAAAGTATATAGAAAGTGATTTCAGATAAAAGATTTCTTGTAAAATTACATCAAAACTTACCATTTAAAACTCACGTTTCAACCTCCCATTGAAAACTCACCTTTCAACTGCCTTCAGGGAAAATTAACTGCTTAGATGATAAATTTAAAGTATTAAAAACATTAAGTTACTAAAAAACCATTGCTCCGCATTAACTTCCTCTAAACATCCCAAAATTCCGGTTTGCGGTTGCACTTCTTTAAAACCAAATTTATCAGATTTAAACTATGACGACCCAGCCGTCCGTATGTATAAATGTCTCCCTTAAATATTCCCATATTAACAAAAACGGGATAAAAGTACCTACCTGATAATTCACAATGCCGCAATTCCCCACAGTATGCTAGATTGCTTCTGATTAATGTTTCACCCCGCGGGTAATTGTAGAGTTGTTTCGTTGACAAAACATGTAGAGATGGAGTCGCCCCATATTTTTGTGCGATAAACTTTTATCTGTGACACGATTTTCTCCTGCACACTGTCTCTCTAATAAAAATATTACTTATTTCCGTGAAAAATTTATTAATTTGAAATTAATTAACGCTCGGGAAAATACGTCAAAAAAGTAAACATCAACACTGTTACTAATAAAAATCTCTAATTCTTAGGTTATTCCTTATTTAAACTTAGAATATTTATTCTAAGTATAAGCTTGGTATAAATTGTTCACTAATAAACTCGGAATAAATTCAGTATAAATATTCCCTTTTTATTCCAAAATAATGATTTGGCAACGTAGCAGAAGTCCACACAAGTACATGAAACACTGTAAAATTAAATGAAATATGACAGTATGACTATTAAAAAAATGTAAAAGTTTGTTATCGTCGGGAATCGAACCCGCAGCAGCTGCGTGAGAGGCGAGTGCGTAAAACATTACACCACGAATGATTATATATTATTTTAGATTTTTTTGCTTTATAATTTATAAAATTTTGTTTGAGAAAAGCTCTTTGTGGAATTGGTCGAAATTTACCTTACCTTGCAGGTTTTATTATAAAAATGTCTTTAACTGATCACTTTTTACTTATTTCTAGCAAAACATAAATTAAAAATCTCTTTATTAGAGTATATTGTAAATGGGTATATTCTTTCTTTAAAAACTTTTCTTTTTCTTGTATTTTCCATATTTATATCTATATTTATTAAATTAATAACCTCCTCAACAGCTTTCCTTTGTGAGAAAATTCATCACATAGTAAAGTAGTAAATCTGAAAGGGATGAAGACACCGGACATAATTTAAAACAAAATGTTATAAAGTGGTATAGAGACAGTTCCAAGCTAGAAGAATGAACTGGAGTAGAAAGAACTGGAGTACTCATAAAGCTTGGACTCATAACCAAGCATCTTTTAAACAGAAATCCATGCCATCGAAAGATGTGCAGAATTTAATATTGAAAGAAACTATTTCAGATAAGAGATTGAGATCAACTCACTCTCCTATGGGTCCCTGGATACATAGGAATAGAAGGAACGAAACAGCTGATCAGCTGGTAAAAAAAAGGAGCCGAGACTCCATATCTGGGACTTGAACCAACTTGTGGGATCAGCAGTGGCGCAATCCTAGAAGAACTAAGAAAAGAAATAGAGAGGGAAAAATCCAAGCCTGGAATCAGCTGAAAGGACTGAGACAAGCTAAGGTACTTTTGGAAAACTACGATCAGCAGAGATCTCTCAGTTGCCTCAATCTCAGTAAAAAAGGCTGTGTAAAGGCAAAGTGCAGATTTTGGGAGGAAAAGAAGAATACCTCAGTACACATACTTTCGGAATACCCTGCCTTACAGAATTCTAGGACCAGATACCTAGGAGCACATGAAATAACGTTTGTCTGATGACCAGGTATGTACTGTAGTTCTTAATAGTGCTTTATCACCTTCCAAAGAGATAATTTCTTATCCTTTTTTATTCAAAAAAGAACAAAAACCTTTTAATTTCTAATGTAGTTTTAACCATGTTTAGTGCATTAAAACTTAAGGGCAATATTACTCAAAATTCACAATATAAATCTAATAACTGATTTGTTTGTCTCAAAAACTATTTATTATTTAAGCATTGGAAAGCTATTGATTTTTAATTAAAAGAATGTCCATTCTTGTTCATTAATATTGTAATTAACCTGCTTGTGGAATAGTTCATTTTCAATTTAGGAATTTTAAAGTAAACGAAACAGAAAAAGAATCCATAAATTTTTGTGAAAAGTCTTTCTCAAGAGAAGCAGTTAAAATTCTCAAAGCTAGGCGACTGCCAACGCTAAATAAATTCAAGTAGGCCATAAACATAACAGTAAACTTGATTAAAGGTGCTATGGAGGTGAAATGGAGGGCGGGTGAACCTTTATCACGTATCAAGATTAAGATAAATGTATTCTCCTGTTCGCACAAAATTTGGTGTAATCTTGTATAAAAAACTTTTGCTTTAATATAACCAAAACATTATTGATGTATTTAGAGGTGTTAAAAATCATTTGGGGAATGCCACAAATGACAAATAAAAACGGAGTGGTTTCCATGAAAATAAACAAAACGATATTTTTGGCCTACCTTGCTTTGCTTCAACCCTCACATGTCCTAATTATCTGTATTTTCATTCTATTTTGCTTACCGTAAATAGTACAGGAAATGAAGTCCAAAAAGGTAAAACCTTGCAATTCTTTAGTCCTGCATGAATTGACTAGAAATGTTAACAGAAAGTAAGGTGATAGCCAAGGAGCTTCCTCTACTCCATATCTGGATGGAAAGGGAGGCGATGGCTGGTGGCTCTGTAAATGTACCTAAGTACCTACTTTTCATCATATCCGCACACATTTCTGATTCGCACGTTTTCGTGGCGCCGTGGACAAGCCGGTTGTACCAATTTGTATTTAATATCGCGTTATATTCCACACGTGGAAGAGGAATATCTGACAGCGTTCTTGCTGTGTGGACTATGGGCTCGGCGTTTCTGCACAATATTTGCGATGCAGTTGAAACTTTTTGCAACGTTTCTTTAGAGTCCACCGAACAGCATGTAGATATGAGATCTTCTAGAATAACTCGAGATAGCGAAGACCTCCAAAAGTTAACAAACTGGTTCTCACAGCATCCGCCGTTCCCTAAAATGCAAGTTATTATGTCAATAGGATCAGGAATTACTGGAGACCAGCGGATCAATTGTCACTTATCTGAAGTTGGTATGATGGGAATTTCGAAAATGGTAAATTGCGACTTCGAGTCCTTGAAGTTCAAACGTCAAGATAGAGTGCTTCCTCTCAGCACTGTCAATGCAAGCATTCGATTAGATGATGTTATTACACCAATTGATCCACTTATGCTTTTTCAACGAATGAGTATTACAAAACAATCCGATGAGGAGTTGCAACAATATTTGCAATATGAACTTGCCCCATTCTCTCTATCGTTGTTTTCTGAAACAGGCATGCGCAAGGGGACAAAATCGTCTCTTTATAAGCTATTTACACCATTGTCAGATGACTATCAACTTATTGGTGGAACAAAAGTTTACATCATCGACGGGGGCCACCTGCTACATAAAGTTGTTTGGCTCCGCGGAGAGACATTTGATTTAATTTGTGCTGGTTACATAAAGTTTATCGAAAGACACTACAAACCACATGCTATAGTTGTGTTTGACGTGGTAATGAAAAACCACCTACAAGCTGGGGATGGAAATTAAATGACAGTGGACTACTTGTTCCAGTTACGACTTTGAAGGACCCCGCGCCAGGAAAATTGCTGAAATGCATTTCGTGTAAATGCAAAAAAGGCTGTGGACCGGCCTGCGGTTGCAGGAAAACTGGATTGAAATGCAGTAACATATGTGGATGCATCGACGGTGACTCCAGCGATGATGCGCAAGACTTGGTTCCTGAAAATGATGATGAAGAAGATGCAGCTCCGATAACTTTTATGCGGGGCAAATAATAGAAGAATTGAATAATTTGAATGAATGAGGAGAGAAGTGAAGAATCAGAACGTGAAGATTTTGAAAAATCAGGACCATCGAGAAAGACAAAACGAAGGAAACTCGATTAAATTCGATTCGTGGATTAGGCCTAATGGGGAAACCATAGAAAAAAACGCGCCGTTTACTTTACCGCAAGGTGGTGTGGAAATGAGTAAAATATCTGAAAATTGTCCTTATTCTCTAGGCCCTTCATTATTTAATAAATTACCACACCATGTGTTAAAATTGAATATTTATTTTTTTTGTTGCTATGTAAAATGTTACTATGTATGAATAATTATTGACAGTTTTATGTGACATTAATATATTGGTTTTCCTGTATTTTAATTTAAGTTGGTTTTATTCCATATTTGGATACTTGAAAATATATTTTGAACGGTTAGTTCATCTGAGGTTACTAATCATAATGTTTATAAATTACACTTAGTATACGAAAATTATTCTTGTAATTTTGATGTTTTAGATCAGCCTCTTATATGCAGAAATGTTGTGTCTGTAAGAGATGGTTTATGGTTGAAAGAACTTCAGGAGAAAAATATAATGATAAATGATACTAGTGATGGACCTATAGAAATATTAATAGGTGCTGATGTAGCTGGTAGGTTGTTTACTGGTAGAAGGATTTTATTGAGTAGTGGTTTAGTTGCCATGGAAACTCTTCTTGGTTGGGTTTTAATGGGAAAAGTTCCTCGACCGTTAGGAAATGTTTATTCGAATTCCATGGTAGTTACTTCGCTTTTGTCTATGAATGCCAGTATTCAAAATTTTTGGAGTTTAGATGTTTTAGGCATAGTTTCTCCAGAAGAGAGTAAGACCACAAAAGAAAAGGAACAAAGGATAATGGAACAATTTGTAAATAATATTAAGATTGATGCTGAAGGTAGGTATGAAGTCGGATTGTGTTGGGTTGATGATCATCCGCCTTTACCTTCCAAATATGATTTGTCTAAAAAGCGTTTAGAATATTTAATGTTAAAATTGAAAAAAGATGGGTACTACAATCATTACGATGAAGTTTTTAAAGAATGGCTGGTTGAAGAAGTGATTGAGGAAATTTCAGAAGAAACAATAAGCAGATTTGAAGTAGGACATTATTTACCACATAGGCATGTTATTAAACTGAGTAGTAAAACTTCAAAGTTACGTCCTTTTTTTGATACTTCAGCTTGGATGAAGGGTGCTCCATCACTTAATATGTGTTTAGAGAAATGTTTAAATCTTTTAGAGTTAATTCCTTCTATAATATTACGTTTTCGTCTTGAGAGATTGGGTATTATTTCGGATATTAAAAAAGTATTTTTACAAAATAGCCATGCTGGTGTTCAAATATTAAGTACTTTAAGGGAACATTTTTGGATTGTTAAGGGTAGAAAAAATATCAAGAGAATTTTATTTAAGTGTACAGTTTGTCACAGATTTGATTCGAAAAAATTTAATACTGTTTATGTAGTTTTGCCCAAGGATATGGTGAAAAATGCAAGAGCGTTTGAAATTGTCGAGATTGATTTAACTAGACCTTTGTTTTTAAAAATTCTAATAAAGTTTGGATGTGTCTTTTTACTTGTAGTGTATACAGAGCGGTTCATTCAAGATATAACCGAAAATCAAGTTTTTGATTTAGATAATTTTGAATCAATTTCCCTGAAAAAGCATTTGAAACGAAAACAACATTTAATTGAGTGTATTAGGAAAAGATTTCGGAATAAATATTTAGGACAATTAGTTTTTTCTAAAAAAAAAGATTAGGTACTAGATCAGTAATAAAAGGTGAAGTTGTTTTAATTGAAAATAAAAATTCTAAAAATATCGATTGGCCTTTGGGTATTATTCAAGAGGTTATATACGGAAAAGATAGAAAAATTCGTGTCGTAAAAGTAAAGTCATCCAAAGGAATTCTTAGTAGACCTGTACAGAGACTCTATCCATTAGATGTATTTGAAAATGAAGAATCTGAATATTTACAAAATAATTATAACATTCCAGAAAATAAAACTGATCTACAGAAACAATCAAATAAAGAGGAGTTAGATGATGTGTCAACTGTAGTAAATACACCGAAGAACTTCGTAAAAACCAGATATGGGCGTGAAGTTAAAAGTGTTGATAGATATGGCTATAAAGATTAAGTCTTCTTTATCAAGATCAAGACTTCTGGTGGGAGAATGTTAAAATTGAATATTTTTTTTTTGTTGCTATGCAAAATGTTACTATGTATGAATAATTATTGACAGTTTTATGTGACATTAATATATTGGTTTTCCTGTATTTTAATTTAAGTTGGTTTTATTCCATATTTGGATACTTGAAAATATATTTTGAACGGTTAGTTCATTTGTATTTTACACCATGTATGAAATAGTCAACTCTAATAAGTTTTAAAAAGTGTCTTAAACAATTTTTGATTGAAAGATGTTATTATAGAGTTTATCGGGCACTATATTGGGTGAATATTTTTCCTAAAATGCACCTAAATAAAAATATTTGGCAAAAATCAATTTTTTTCAACAAAACACGATTTTTTTTTAAATTTCCACAGGGATTTCGAGGTCGCAAAATGAATATGTTGTTTTTGACACTTGACCCTACACCATACATAAGAAATCAAAACTCCGTGAATTATTTTTAGGTAGAGCCCCTTTTATTGCTCTGACGACTGGGCTATAATGCGAAAAACCTACTACTTTTGTCTTTTAACTTTTTATGGCAAGTTGGTAGCTTGGTTTTGTCGACAACTGGAGCTGTAACGAGTCTATCTATATCATGGCAAGTATTTTTAAACGTTCTCCGCAGTTAGGTTTTATCTTTTTCCAAAATAGCCAAATTTTCCATAATTACGCCTCAAAATGTCCAGTCACGATAGCCAAAAAGAGTGGATAATTTGGTAAAATATAAAATATTACAAATTATATCGGCGTATACTAAAATGATAAATTTATTATACAGTGTGTAAAAGCCAAATGGAATAAATTCATTATTTCGGTTACTGTACATATTTATAAAAAATTCCGAAACACGTCAAATTTAAATTATAACTTGACATTCTTTAACGTGAAAATGCAACCCCTACCTTCAACCCCTTAGAATGACAGGTACAACCCCCAAATTTTTAAACGGGAAGTATAGGCTTGTGATATATCATTTGAAAGGTCTCTTCATTCTCTATTCAAAAATGTTATTGTTTTTAAATTTAATGCAAAAAATAACATAAAAAAAATTAATATCATGTTGTTACCGAAATTCGCTAAAATATACTCGAAACATTACAATATACTTAAAACTTATTTTCCGTTTAGGTCTTGATAATGAAAAAGTGAACAAAAACCATAGCAATGAGGTTTTTAGATGGTAACCATTAATAAACTTTAAAGAATTTCCGTGGCAACGCTATTTTAACAAGCAGTAGTAAATTGTTTTATTTAAGTTGCCATTGTTGTAATTTAAGTATAAAGTTTGTTCAATTCAATTCTGAAAAATGGTTAGATAAACGGAAATGCATAAAATAACAATTTTACAAATGATTGGTTACGGAGATAACATCCGAACACAACAGGAAGTAACTCGCCTATTTCATGAGAAATTTACTAATTTACCGCCTATATCCCAAGGAAAAATAAGTAAAATAGAAAAGCAGTTTCGCGAGTTTGGTTATGTAAAGCAGATAAAAAAAGCAGCTGCCAATGCACTGAGTGATGAACTCAAATTGGATGTGTTGCTTGAGTTTCAGGAAAACCCACATACATCAAGTAGACAGGCATCCACTACATTCAATGCTAGCCATACATCGATAGCAAACATATTAAAAGAAAATAAATTGCATCCGTATAAGATGATACTTACTCAGGAGCTCATGAAAGACGATTTTGATAGGAGAACTTTTTTTTGTGAGCAAATGATGGACATGTTGGATAACAATATTATCCAATTAGAAAACGTTATGTTTTCTGATGAGTGTACTTTTTTACTTAACGGTCATGCTAATCGGCAAAATTGCTGCTACTGGTCCACGGAAAATCCTCACTGGATGAGAGAAGAACACACTCAATACCCTCAAAAGGTTAATGTTTGGGCAGGGATTGTAGGGGACAATATTATTGGTCCCTTTTTTATTGAGGGCAACTTGAATGGCAACAATTATTTGGTACTACTTCAAAATGATGTCATTCCAACGTTGGCAAATTTATATCCTGATCCAGGTAACCCTCAAGTTCCAGCGAATACGATATGGTTTCAGCAGGATAGAGCACCACCACATTACCAACTTAATGTCCGGCAATACCTCGATACAATATTTCCCAATCGGTGGATAGGGAGGCGAGGATCGATTGCATGGCCAGCGCGATCACCTGATCTTACATTATTAGATTTCTTTTTATGGGGATATGTGAAGAGCCATGTGTACAAAACTAAACCTTCTGATTTAAATGACTTAAAAGAACGAATAACGCTTGCGATTAGGTCGATCACGCCTGATATGTTAAATAATGTTAGAAGACAGTTTTATTTGAGATTAGGATGTTGCCAAGACGTTCGCGGAGAACATTTTGAACATCTACTTAATTAAAATTCATAGTTCTTTTTCGTGTTCTACATTTTATTACGTTTTGTATTACATTTTAGTTTTTTATTGTATTGTAGCGAATTTCGGTAACAACATTATATTAATTTTTTTATGTTAATTTTTGCATCAAATTTTAAAACAATAACATTTTTGAATAGAGAATGAAGAGACCTTTCAAATGATATATCACTAGCCTATACTTGCCATTTAAAAAATTGGGGGTTGTACCTGTCATTCTAAGGGGGTTGAAGGTAGGGGTTGCATGTTCACGTTAAAGAATGTGAAGTTATAATTTAAATTTGACGTGTTTCGGGATTTCTTATAAATATGTACAGTAACCGAAATAATGAATTTATTCCATTTGGCTTTTACACACTGTATATTTATTTATCCCAACATTTATTTTTGTTTCCATAACTACATAAATATACAGGATGTAAAATGTAAAATTTGTAAAAGAGTGCTTGCATTTCTAATAAAATCTCTTCGATATAATGTTGCAAATAATGTAAGGTTTTTTAATTGTTTAATAAAGCAGTTGTATAATAATACGTAATTTAATTAATGTAATTATTATGTGATACAATTTTGGAATCAGCTCAGCAGGGAATATGGAGAAATTAAGAATAAGAATGGAGGTTTTATTTTTAAAAAATGATAAGGAAGGTGATATTCAAATAAAAAACGCAGTTATCGACCGCCGTCAAAGCTAAAAGCGTATTAGTTAAGTATCAAAGGGAGTTGGGAGAAAAGATCATTGTATTCCCAAAAGGAAATACTTTCAATATTTAAATCGAAATGCTGCACCAAAATTCACACTCCACGTTCCGTCTTTATCAATTTTTTTTGAGCCTTCTTATAATAAGCCAAAGCATTTTTAGCAGGCCATGTTTTTCTCTCTTTTATGAGTTTATTCTCATTTATAATTACAGTATCCGCCAAAATTAAAAGTACAAACCAAATATAAAAAAAATAATAAAAAAATTTTACTATTTATTCGTAAAATACGTTTTGAAAGTTTAATTTAACCTTTTAGTTGTTTACTGTTCTTAATAAGATGGACTTTCACGTAGTAAATTTCTTAGTAGTTAAATTTCTTTAAAAAAATGTATAATACATAATATGTTCAAAATGGCGTTGCTAACAAGCTTCATAACGTTTCTACAATGCATGATTTTTTATATTAAAAAATAAAAAAAAATTTTGTGTGGGTATTAGCACTCTTAACTGGTAAAAAATAAATAAAAAATTTTTTTGTGATACATTTTTATGTTTTTTTTTTAATTTTTTTTGTATCATATATGCTACATCATGAACTTAGATCTAAAATATATTAATCATTAAATTGATTGTACTAACCCTTACTTTTTGGAATTCCATCTTATTAAGGATAATAAAAAACTCTTCGTTTTAACAAAACTTCCAATATTTATTTAAAAATTGCTTTTTTAAAAGACTCAATGACAGCTGTTTCGCTATGAAGCATCGTCAGATTGACATTTAAGTTACATTTTGTTTGTTTGTAGCTAGGTACCTGATGTTTAGGTAGTATTAAGGTTAGACCAAGTATGGAAGTAATAAGACATAACAATATTAAAGCCTAGATGTTATTAGCCCTAAGGGATTATCCTGGATGTATTTCCCTCTAAGATCAGTATAACTGTGCAATGATATAGAAAAACCAGGAAAAAACTATATCATGCTGATCTTTACAATAACTTAATATATTTGTGTTACAATTACGTCTTATCTATGTATAAAATGAAGACTCAATCAAAGCAAACACTTTAAAAGTGGAGAACTTCCCAGATTTATTTGTTCATTAACAACTTTAAATTGTGGATCTGCTAGATGTCTTTTTATTTCAAGTTCTTCAAGGAAATCTAAATTTTGTTTTTTATTACAAATGTGTAGTATTTGGATGTCATTGGTGTGAAAGAGTGAGGTTGGATGTTCAAGTAGGTGTTTTGCATAATTTGACTTATCTGGTTGTTTTAATCTATATGCTCTTAAATGTTCGTTAAATCTTACTTCAAAATTTCTTTGTGTTTGACCTATATATACAGCATTACACTTTGGACAATTAATTTTGTAAACACCAGATTTTTTTAATTTAGGTAATTTTGTTTTTACATTTAACAATTTTGTAGCAACATTATTTTGCGTTTTAAATGATACTATTGCTGATGTTGCCGAAGATATTATTTTTGATATTTTATTGGAAATACTTCCACAATATGTAATATTTTTATAACTTTTAATTTCTTTAGTTTGTTTAGGAAATATTAGTTGTAGTGCCACTTTCTGTTCTTTTTTATTAATTAATGTATTTATCAAATGAATTGGGTAGCCATTAGATGTAGCTATTTGTTTTATGATATAAATTTCTTTATCAAAGTTAATTTTGTCCATTGGAATTGAAAATGCCCTATGTATCATAGAATTATAAGCTGCTAATTTATGTGTTATAGGATGATAATTCAAATCATAGGATGATAATTCAAATCATTGATCATTAATGAACAAATAAATCTGGGAAGTTCTCCACTTTTAAAGTGTTTGCTTTGATTGAGTCTTCATTTTATACATAGATAAGACGTAATTGTAACACAAATATATTAAGTTATTGTAAAGATCAGCATGATATAGTTTTTTCCTGGTTTTTCTATATCATTGCACAGTTATACTGATCTTAGAGGGAAATACATCCAGGATAATCCCTTAGGGCTAATAACATCTAGGCTTTAATATTGTTTTGTCTTATTACTTCCATACTTGGTCTAGCCTTAATACTACCTAAACATCAGGTATCTAGCTACAAACAAACAAAATGTAACTTAAATGTCAATCTGACAATGCTTCATAGCGAAACAGCTGTCATTGAGTCTTTTAAAAAAAGCAATTTTTAAATAAATATTGGAAGTTTTGTTAAAACGAAGAGTTTTTTATTATCCTTAATATATTAATCATATTTTTATTTTATTGATGGAAGTTAGCGAAACAATTTTTATTTTGATGTAAACAAAGATGAAGTTTTTACAAAAAACGAAAGAAGACCCGATGCAGCCAGGCAATTTACATCGCTGCCGTGTCTCACACCATATAGGAATGTGGCCAAAATTGTCACTTCTCACATCTTTTGGGGGAATTGAAGCCGCATTTTTTTTTCTTTTCTTCAGTTCTAAATTTTGATCAACTGATAAAGAAGGTCTACCTTACCTTTTTAAATGCTGCCCAACGTTGCATAGACAATTTGCTATTTCTCCACGGAATTTTTCCATTGTTATTGTTTTTGTGTTTGCTTTTTGTTTTTCAACCCTGCGATATAGAAGCCACGCATTGATAATAGCAACATCAACTAAATGATAAAATATTCTATGATACCATTTTCTGCTTCGCATCAAGATTTTGAAACGTCTCAAAATATTGTCCAAAAGGTCGACTCCGCCCATATGTTTATTATACTCTAAGACAAGGTTTGGACGCTGTATTGGGACTCTTTTCTTTTCTTTTTTGTCAAATCTTTTTACGTGTTGGACAGGTATAAACCCCACGTATGTAGAAAGTAAAGAAACGGCTTTATTGTTTAGCCATAACACTGATGTAAAAGGAGCATCTTGAAAAGTGCTTACATATTCTTCAAAGGAACCACGCGTCTTTTTTTTAAATGTAGCGTCACTGGAAAATTTGCAGTTGGGCAAACGATTTTTTTTCACTGTTCCTAGCGAAAGAATACCTCTCCCATATAAGTATGCCATCAGAGGAACTCCAGTATAATAATTATCAAAATAAACTATATAATTACATTTAGTGGGAATTGAGCGGCACAAACGTATGACAACGTTTGCTGAGGATTCCAAGTCTGGCTCATGTGATAAACGATTTTTTTCATCATTTTCTTGGCCAGAGTAAATTTCAAATCGGTATGCAAAACCTGAAATTCTAGAAAGAACAAATAATTTGTATCCCCATTTGTGGGGCTTTAGCGGCATATATTGTTTCATATCATGCCGGGCCTTTGTTGCACACATTTGTTCGTCTATTGAGAGACGCTTTTCAAATGGAATACTTCCAAATTTATTATTCAAGTGATCAATTATAGGCCGCAACTTATGTAAGCGATCATGATTTTCATGGTCTTTTGGAAGTAGTTTAGAATTGTCATTAAAATGTAGCATTTCACGGATTTTTTCAAATCTATTGATGCTCATTGTATTTTTTATTTTGTCAAAACCGAATTCTTCAGACCAATACCTTCTGATGTTTGACATATGTATGACTGACATGTAAATGCAAATGCCTATGTACTTTTTTAATTCATCTGTCATGATATTTGCAGGTTTGGAAATATTCTTTTGAACGCTGTAGAGGTTCGATTCATCTGCAATCTTTTGAAATAAATCGTCGGAAAAAAATACCTCAAAAACATACAACTTTAAAAATAATATAAAGAGAAATATAGGTATTCTTTTACCTAAAGAACTGGTAGGGGGTTGATAACTCCATATTTTCTGGAAGAATATCATCACCACCCAATTTTGTACATTCAGAATTTTCTTCAAAATTAGCTTCTTTCCAGGACATAAATTTGAAGGCCTTTTTATCGAATGTAAACAAACTTTCATTTTCAGAAAAATTTTGGCCGATAGAATCTGATTCATTATCACATTCTGTGTTTTGGGTGATGAGATCTGATTCATTGTCACATATAGTTTCCAAATTAATATCTTCTGCATTCAACTCATGATCAAAAATAATAGGTATATTTTCAATACCCAGAATTCTGAAATTTTTGAGCATAAAATCTTCAATATTTTCGGAAAAATTTTCTTCTTTCAAATCTTGCAAATCATCTTCGCTTTCGTAAAAATTTTCTGCAAGCTTTTGCAGCTCTTTTTGTGAAAAACATTTTCGTAAACAATGATTTCTGTTCATTGCTCTATAAAAAGAAAAAATAATGCAATAATGCATGTTGTAGCAGATATGCTACATTTTTTAAAAAACCACGACTATTTATTTTTGAGGCGTTTTACTACAAACTAATTCAACAAAATGCTTTAGTACATACCTAAATTAGTCAATCCACGTAGTTTTTGAGCAAAACTGCACTAATTTTTGTTAAAAACAATATAATTTGAGCACTCGACACACACACTAACCGCCAAATTTAACCACCATATACAAACTTCTATATTTAGTACTCACCCCGCCACCTATGATTCACTAGATGAACAATAATGTTAATTGAGTATCTGATAAGCTACAATATGCATTTAAGAGATAATTTTAAATAAATAAGGAGGCAGAATTGTTAATTATTTTAAATGTAGCAGATATGCTACACGATGCATTAAACAGTAGGGTTAAACATATTTAAAAAGTCGTTGCTGAAAATAAAATCATTATTCTTTGCCGTAATTCTCGAACAGTTTCTGAAGGATTTTCAGAGCGAAATATGGAATTCTTCATCAAAGCCCAAATGTAGGCATAAAGTTGTTAAAAAAGGGTGAATTAGATGGATACTAAAAATCTGTACGACGAGAAATTATTCTGTCACCAAAATATTCACGGAGCAAATTTATAGACCTTTCGGCTGATTGGCTTGTTGCGCCATCCTGTTAAAAGCAATGCTTACGGATTCTTAAATTATGCGCAGGATAAAAGGTCTTTAAATCTTTGACAAAAGGTGTCACAATATTATGTATATACCGGTCTTGACTAACTGGCTGCTCATTCTCGTCTCGATTGAATGATTTGGTTAAACACGCGCCCTTCATTAGCATTAGTACATGCCGTTCTTCGACGACCTGAAGAGCCTTTACGTTGACATAATACACTACCAATGCGACGATATTTCTGAACAACCATTAGCATTACAGCTTTACTAGGTTATGTCATATTAAAATGTTATCGAAATCTTTCTTACACTTGTTTTAAACATGGGCCATTATTCCGTCCCACTCCTTATGAGCAGAAATAATGTTCTACTAAAAACACTTTTTCTTTGGTAGAAAGAAACATAATGACAAAGATTTTAACTGTAATGTAATGTCAAGTTTCCAACTAATGACAAGTGTACCGAATATAATAAATTTAACTTGTGCGTGTGCAGTTTCGCAGCCCTCTTAATTTCGCTACTGTTTATTTTGTAATTACCCTAATCAAGCATTAAAAGTTGGTAAATCATTTGAAAAACAAACATAAGAAAACTCTGTGATACTTATTTCTGGCACGACAGAATTGTCTGAAATCAATTAAAAATCGTTTAAAAATTCATTATAAATTTTTCTTCTAAAAAAAGAGTGACTAATTCAAAGTTTATATATTTTTTTACAGATAAATCAAATGTGTACATACAAATATCGTTGCAAGTCATAATAGTGATGTAGCCATATTTTCAAACTAGTAAGTCGGTATTTTTAAGGTTAATAATCAGGCAATTCAAATCACACCAAGGATCTCCGTTCGGGATTCCGATTGGTTTGTTATGCCCTAAGGCTGGAAAGTTTGGAGATCCCTTGTCTAAGTTCCCAGGAAAGAAAAAGTGTAAAATAAAGATATTGAGTGGGTTAAAAAAATAAAGTATAGAATGGGAGAATGAAAAGTTTAGGAATGATTTTTTTAGTTTTAAGAATTTTTAAGTAAAATGTTTAATAAAAACAATAAACGAAGAGATTTCGAAATGATTCGTAAGAAATATCATATGTCCACTTAAAACTAACTGATAAATCGAACTATATAATGAAAAATAAATAAATTATAGTTAAAATAATTTAAAAAAAAACATGCTTTTATTGCCAACTAAACACTACATAAAGAAAATCATTTTTAATTACAAATAGTGCATATTACAGTAGTAAAATTAATTAATTAAGTATGATTAATTATAACATTAATAGCAACAAATTGGTTTGTGTTAATGCAGTAACTTAATAAAGAAGAAGAGAAGGTTTGTGAGCTAACTTCAACAATGAAACAACATTATCAACAATGTGTAAGTTCAACCCATCATTTGAAATCAACAGATCTTCAACAATTATGATTGTCCTCTTTCCAAGTTGACTGATAATCTTCACATATTTTGCAATTTTGTTTATCATCATCTTTTACTGTCGATCTCAACATAACCTCACAAACCTTCTTTTGTTCTTTATTAAGTTATTGCACTAACACTAACCAATTTGTTGCTATAAATGTAATTTGTACTCTAATGATTTTACTATAGTTACTGCCTAGTTTATGCACTTTTTTGTCATGCTTGCAAGACATTGTTACCCTTATTTTATAATATTTTTAGATTTTTTTTGTAAATTCTTCTTTTTTTTGTTATACTTGTACCACAGATACACAATTTAATTTCTCTAAATAATAAACCACATCTTTTTTTACTTATTTAATTTAATTTTAATAGTCATATTTCTCTGGTTATTGAATTTAAATGTTATTTTAAGTTTTAAACAATTTCCATCCACCATGCCGCTTTAAAGCGGTAATATCACCTCCGTTGTCAACTAAAATAGTTGCGGAAGTCCTTCGAAGGCAATGTCCTGTATATTCATGATTTGTTAATTTCAAAAACGTAGCAACGTCTTTTGGTACGTTTGATATTTTGTGAATACCCATTACCACACGGTGACATTTACAATTCTGGTATTTAATAAAAATCGCTGCAGGCCAATATCATCCGGATGAAGAGCCGTATACTGTCTTACCAAATTCAAATAAAAATCGCCAATTATAGTAACCGTTGTTTTTTGTTTTTTGTGTTTATGATTTTAACCAAAATTAAATTTCCCAAATCTTGGATTTCGCTAGACTTTAAATTAACAAGTTCATCGCATCTAAGGGCTCCTGTGACTCCAAATATTAATATAACCTAAAACAAACGTTGAAATAAATAAAAAAAGCTGGTAGCACTGGGATTAGAACCGCTGACCTTCGCGACCGAAGACAAAAGCTCTGCCACTGAGCTACCGTCATTAAATGTTATAAGTAGGAAATGAGGTAATATTTGCTGTCAAGTTAAATATTGATCTGCGAGTAGATATCACTGTCAACGGTTTAATAAACGTAATAATGATTAAAAAGAAATAAGAAAGTACCTACCTTTGTTGCTAAATAAACATTATTCGGTGCATCCTTGAGAAATTTATCAAATTGATCTTTTGTTAATACTTTTGTTTTTTTCGGTGTATAATTTTCTCCTTGGCGCTTTATAAATTCAATTAATTTGCTATATTTTTCTATTTTTAGACATTAAGTTTAATTAAGGATAATAAAAAACTCTTCGTTTTAACAAAACTTCCAATATTTATTTAAAAACTGCTTTTTTAAAAGACTCAATGACAGCCGTTTTGCTAGACAACTAGCATCGTCAGAGTCCGACACTTTTCAAAACTAACAAAACATCAAAATTAAATAAGGAAATTGACAGTTCCTACCTTATTGATTATAACACCCATAAGACGTTGCTACCGTTTCTTATTATTTTGTTACTAGTATAATAATGAGAGTTCATTATTGTACTAGTAAAAGAATAGGCTATTTCTACTGTTTGTGTTGAAGAACATAATACAGTTTTTATTATACGCTTGAAGAAAAAAATATTTTTGTACCCTAAGACTTGTTATTTAACTGTTTCGTAAAACGATTGATGATAGCAGCAAGTTAAAAAAATTGGTACCCACTCACAAAACACAAAAATCATTTTTGTTGGTGAAGGATTTATTGAATCTTCCCTGTAACGTGAACTTAATATAAATGGAAACTCATCGTACACTATCGGTTTTTTTTGTAGTTTCATTAAAGCCATTTCGTCAAAGTTAAACATTGTTTTTTGCGATTTATACTCAGATAATATTGCTTGAAATATCCACGAGTCCGCGGAAAATCTGCCAATTTCATATTTCTGTTGTAGCATCAAATTGCGATTCGTCAAAACAATATAAAAAGAAATATTTCCGGTTGAATTTTCCCTTTAAATGTTCCACTCTTTCTAAAATTTCATTCACAACCGAGTTATTACTGTTATACCAAAAAATGCAACAAAAATAATCGGTCTCGTTTTTATACCTTAATAAAAACAAAAGAAGCAGTTTGTATTCATTAAACATTGTAAGAGGTTTTGATTAAGGTTGGAGAACTAAAATAAGATACAGTGTAACTTTTAAAAATAATCATCCTTTAAAAAGTATTACAGTAATATTAAATATATTATTCCAGACTTAATATACCCCCAAAAATTTACAAATGGAATGCTAATACCAACCATTTTAATTACAAATACAGTTATTTGTAGGTTCTAAAAAATAAAAATGAAAGTTGTTGATTAAAAGCTGATTTAATTTTTTTAATATTGAAACTTCATTTAAAATCTAAATCTAATAGATTCCGCAATAGTTTGTTTATTGCCGATCTCTTTGGAGGTAAAGTGGCTTCAAATAATTAACATAGTATCGTATACGCCACATTATTGTGACGTCACTGTCGCCGTTAGCCTTAGGGTAGATAGTTTATGTTTAGGATTTTTGTATTGTTTATTTTTTTTGTAAAGTTTTTGGGACATTATAGTGGTATATAGACACATTTTTATGGTTAAGGAATAGTTTGGGTTATATTTAAGGAAGTTTTATTTTGTTTTAGGATAAGAAAAAATTGAAATAATATTACTTACCCTCAAAATCAAACTTTTTCATACAAAACAAAATAAAACTTCCTTAAATATAACTATAAGGTCTCAAGAACTTCACAAAACCAAGAAAATACACAATACAAACCTTTTCAGGGTAAAGTAACTACCATAAGGCCAAAGTTTGTTTGGATAAAATGCTATGACTTATCTCAAGCAATGGTGACAGTGACGTTTCTAATAATGTGGCGTATTATGTTATATAATATGTTATAAATTATTATTTTTATCTGTCAACTTGACATTTTAATGTATGATTAAAATTTTTACATTTAAATAAATAAAATAAATTATTTTTATTTCCCATCATACAATGACAATAGAATATAGCATTTTTCATATAAAAATTATGGTGAATAATATGTTTCAGTCCCTAAACTAGCGGTAATAGGGGTCTATTCTATATACGAGGAGTATTCATTAAGTAAAGGGCGTTTGCTTTATACTCGTCATTTGTTTTAATTTTGAAGTGCAAAGAACAATGTCCGCGAAAATCGTTGAGGTGCGTTCTGTGATTCGTTTCTTATGTGCACTTGGATCGTCGGCTGTTGAAATTCATCAGGAGTTATGCCTGGTCTATGGACCTAAAGTTTTGAGTAAAGGAAAAATGGCCAAACAAATGTATATGACACAATATTGTCACATAAAACCTCGCATACCATAAATTGTGTGCAAGGTGGATACCAAAAATGCTCACCGACCACAAAGAACAAAGAATGTCTAGTTGACAAAAGGTTTTGACCTGTTATCAACAAGATGATTTGTTTTTATTACTAGAGTCGAGAATTTGGCAATGTTGTGAGAGGCAGAAAATTCGATTGTTCTATGAAGATGTATTGTCAATTATTGCGATATGATAACGTAATCATATTCCTAAAATATATTCATTTTGTGTTTATATTGAAAAATAATAAAAAATTGCAGCACTGATTTGATGTATTATTTATTCTATGTGCTGTTGATTTACCTACTTACTCCAGAAAAGTGGGTCAGAAACTATCAGATGACAACCAGTAGCATAATACAGAATCATTCCTGAAAAAGAATATGTGTCAATAAATGAAATAATAGTCAACGAAAATGTCTAAACCAAAAATCATAATGATGAAAATGATAATAAAAAGTTATACAGTATAGGCACCTACTTGTCGTTTGCAAATCTTCATTATCATTATCCAAATTTTTGAAACAATCTTCTCTTTCTTGAATTCATCGAAAAATTATCTCATCTTTATCTCTATTGCTTTGAAGGTAAAATCATAATCTATTTGAAATGCCATAATTTGCAATATATCAAATATTAAAAAATATGTATTCCTAATTTAGGTATAATATTAAAATATTAAAATCTGAACTAATACGACTTTAGCAGATAAATCCACCAAAATGGGCTATTTGTATTAAATCCCGATCAGTCGATTTAATCCCACTTTTGAGCATGGTGACACCTTTCGATAGGTCAATTGCAATTAGAATCTCTGCTTAATTGCTAAATGAACTAATATAATTTTAGATGTATACTTAGTGAGTGATTTTTTTTCTTTATATACCTGATGATGGCCCATGGCCGAAACGTTGTGATGCCAGTTTTAATATAAATAAAGATATATTTTGACGGATACCCAGGAAAAATTTTAAATTGTTTTAATTGCTAAATAGGGATTAAAGGCGTTGGTGAAACTGGGCCTAATCGATGCAGTGGCGACACTCAAAACTTCACCAAAACCGAAAAGGTTTAAGCAAACTCCTTACACGAGACGAAAGAGAGGAGTAACTGTAATATTATTGTCCAATTTGTTTGGTTTTTATGGACACTCGCAGGCCAACTTGGATGTTATTATGTTCTTTTCATTATGAATTGCACACTTTTCCCGCTGGCCTATATTCCTGTTTCAAAAATGGTAGGACATAATCTTAGACTCTTGAGGTGTTTTAATCTATATTCATAAACCCCTATTTATATACCTCTTTCTATTTGTATCCATCAGTATATCATAAGATAGGGATCTTTCATATCTGCGATGTTAATGCGAGATTATATTGACTTTTCTTATTTAACTGTACACCAAAGTTTTTTGTAAAGTTAAACTTCTTGGACATCTTATTCTGGGAGGACTTATGCCGAAGGCACTCGGATATATGCTTTAGTTTTCCATCACTCACCATTCTATGGAACGTTCTTCTTTTTACTTTTCCTACATTAATGTATAGAGGTGTAAGATTTAGAATTACTTCTAATGCTGTCGTTGGGTTAGTTTTCATCGCTTTCCTATGCAGACACAAGCTAATCTGTGGAATTCAGATAGGTTTTTTTTCGGTGTACGCAGATTAGTTCTTTGTCCCCAGGCAGCTTATTCACATGTAATTATTGGTCGTACTGTAGATATGAAAATCTAATGCAGTATGTTTGATTTGTATCGCCAATTCTTGTCTGCAAATTGTATACATATCATCAAGGCCTTCGTTACTTTTCTTACTAATTTCTTATCTTGTTGGTTCCAGAGTAATGTATAATTTAGTGTTAAAACTAAAAAGTTTACCTCTGTTTTCCATTCTATAGTTGTTCCTTCCAGTTGATCCCTTCTTAAGCTATTCTTTTTCTTGTAAAAAGCAACTAGATTAGCCTTAGTGGGATTATGTCTCACTCTGTTGCACCCCTGTCTTTGGTGTATTAATATTTATTGTCGAATAATTCTTTAAGTTAATAAAAACGTATTTATTAGAATGTACCTCAAATGATACTTCAGAATCTTGCCAAAAGACTAGAGAGACTAGAAAAATAAGTATAAATAAAGTAATTATAAGTAAACAGACAAATTTTGTCAAGAGTGTGTACTGGTAATTTTTTTAGACGTCTTTCTTGAAAAGAAAAAGAGTTTTGAATAAATTATTAGGACTTTGAAATGGGTCACTCCAGCTCTAAAATAATATAGTAGGTACATTTAAGCCGAGAATAAACATAAGAATCTAAAGTTAATTATGTAGATGCTTTTCGTAATTTTCTATTGAATCTTGAAAAAACCTTCTACAAGAATATCATATTAAATGCCTTTTCATTAAACTTCATTTTTTCCTCCGAAATTTTAACACCCTTTTAAAAAATCAATTTTCTCAGTTATGTTTGCACCAAACTTAAAAAACTTTATATTGCTGAACAGAGGACTAAAATCCCTTTCCAACGAGGTGCCACACGACCCCCTTTGTAATTTAAAATTTTCGAGGGGGTGCTTATAATTCCGAAGGGGTGCTGGAGGGGGATAATATTTTCATACTGTAAATTGTCAATTTAAGAATAAAAATCGACCTGTTTCAGGTTTTTTTCATATAGTACATAATAACGCTACAAATGAATTTATTCCATACATATGAACCGCACTGTATATTTGAACTCATGCACAGGATTGTTCTGTTGCGAAAATAACAATAATTATTGATCGAGAATAACAAATATTTCAAATTGTGATAAATAGCATAATATTTTGCAGGCAAGTAGCAATCTATTTATCTAAATGAATTTCTTGTGGTGGTCAGCTGATATAAACCCTCACTAGAGGGTTAAAACTTTTGGGGATCACCCCCAGAAGGTAATTTTTCGATTCGTTGACGTTCACCTTTTTGAGCCCCCTCTTTTGTTTCAGGTCGACGCAGAGCCTATGGCGACGACGTTCCGTTGGAGTTTCAACAGCACCCCTGGGGTTTTCAGAGAGCTGACGGACTTTAAGATTGAAGTAGGAGGTACTAGCGTACTAACGTACGTGCCGAGAGTGGCGGCGGACTACGGGACTTTACAGGTCAGTAACAAGGTTAATTTGTCTCCACCGACATATAAACTTTAATAAAATGGCAAAAGAATGTCTATGCTCGGTAACAGTGTCCTTAAAACTTACTAATTGTGATAAATAGCACACGTAGGTTAAAACTAAACTTTTATTAATGCGATTAGCTTCTCCAATTCAAGGTTTTGGAGCAGGATTAAAAAATAGAAGTTTGTTATCAAATACAATAGGCAATATTTAATTTTTTAAAGAGGTTAATCACTTTTAAATAAATCTTTGGGGAAGATTTTTCCCCCACATTCGGTTATTTATACTAGTATTATAAGAATTTGTTTAAACGCTCAAATTAAACCAAATAATAAAAAAAGTGTATTTTTTATTCTTCTAATGCTTTATGATACACAATATTCTTAATTTTTTTCTTGCAATTATATAAATAGTGTTATTGGTATACCGACACAGGATTTATAACTGTCTCTGTGAAAAATAATTTTTTTATTTAATGTTTTTTTGTTAATAAGCATTCTTTCGCCATATACCAACTTTTTGATGTACCCTCGTATGTGTACAAATGTTTATCACGAAAGAAAGCGCCTATAAACTTTGATGATATTTATAGCACGCATTTTGTCAATTCTATGTCAAATGTCATGATGTTACATTAAAAAAAATTACATTTTCCAAAGAGCTTAGCTTAGATAGAAGTATTCTTAAATTCTTAAATAAGTATTCTTAAATTTTCTATTTTCCCGAACAATTTTTTAAAATTTTTTCATTCCCAATATACAATTATAATATTTGATTGCCATCTTGCAACGTTATTGCGGATCTGTGAATAGAATAAAAAAAGTAAAAATTAGGATGGAAAAATAAGGGTTGTATTAATATGAAATTTTTTATTCTAAGCTATCATAAAAAAATATCTTGCAAAAAAAATAAATTTGTAATTAGGTAAAAAAATAAGAGTTGGCCGTAGAGGGATGAAAATTATCGGTTGTATGTATTTTTCTATGCTGTGTCATAAAAAAATAAAAAAAATTAGGGGTGGCCCACCGTTAACATTTATCAACTACTGAGGTCTCAGAAAACAGGTAGATAGATAGATGGGTAGAAGGACCTGCCCAATACCAGGGGTACTATGTAGAGCAGTGATTCTTTAAGTGATACACGCGGATGCACGGGGAGACTTAACCAAGATCTACATTGAAGTAAAAAAAGATACGAAAATACTTCTGGTTTCAATGATATAGGGTTTAGCGTTACCGATCAATGAAGACACAATTTTTAAATCATGTAGATAACATTCTGCGTATTCTAGGAAAATTTTCGAAATGACCCAAAACAAAAAATTTTTTTTCTTCAAGCGTATAATAAAAACTGTATTATGTTCTTCAACACAAACAGTAGAAATAGCCTATTCTTTTACTAGTACAATAATGAACTCTCATTATTATACTAGTAACAAAATAATAAGAAACGGTAGCAACGTCTTATGGGTGTTATAATCAAGAAGGCAGGAACTGTAAATTTCCTAATTTAATTTTGATGTTTTGTTAGTCAGACTCTGAAAGTGTTCCTACCTAATTCAAACCGCAAAAATGTCTTAAGACTTACATTGTACGCCTCCGGAATTAGTTGAAATAGTTAATTCCAGTATTGAAACTCTAATTCCAACGAAGTCGCGTAAACTGTATGATTTTGCATACGAAAAATTTCTAAAATGGTGCAATGAATATAATGTACAGCAATACACGGAAAACGTTATGCTTGCATACTTAACGAATTTGTCCAGAAAGTTTAAAAGTTCTACTCTATGGGCACTGTATTCAATGATTAAAAGTCAATTAAACATTAAACATAATGTTAAAATAGAAAAATATGGCAAATTAATTGCATTTATAAAGCGCCAAGGGGAAAATTATACACCGAAAAAAACAAAAGTATTAACAAAAGATCAATTTGATAAATTTCTCAAGGATGCACGGAATAATGTTTATTTAGCAACAAAGGTAGGTACTTTCTTATTTCTTTTTAATCATTATTACGTTTATTAAACCGTTGACAGTGATATTTACTCGCCGATCAATATTTAACTTGACAGCAAATATTACCTCATTTCCTATTTATAACGATTAATGACGGTAGCTCAGTGGCAGAGCTTTTGTCTTCGGTCGCGAAGGTCAGCGGTTCTAATCCCAGTGCTAGCAGTTTTTTTTTTATTTCAACGTTTGTTGTAGGTTATATTAATATTTGGAGTCACAGGAGCCCTTAGATGCGATGAACTTGTTAATTTAAAGTCTAGCGAAATCCAAGATTTGGGAAATTTAATTTTGGTTAAAATCATAAACACAATATAAACAAAAATCAACGGTCGTTTACTATAATTGGCGATTTTTATTTGAATTTGGTAAGACAGTATACGGCTCTTCATCCGGATGATATTGGCCTGCAGCGATTTTTTATTAAATACCAGAATGGTAAATGTCACCGTGTGGTAATGGGTATCCACAAAATATCAAACGTACCAAAAGACATTGCTACGTTTTTGAAATTAACAAATCCTCATGAATATACAGGACATTTCCTTCGGAGGACTTCCGCAACTATTTTAGTTGACAACGGAGGTGATATTACCGCTTTAAAGCGACATGGTGGATGGAAATCCACCAGTCTTGCTGAAGGGTACTTAGATGATTCCATTTCCAGTAAAACACAAACTGCACAAAAAATACTTAATTGGCAAGAACAACCAAGTAATAGTTCTGGAATCGCTGACAATAATCGACAATCAACTTACTAATAATATGATGTATACCAATGACAAAATTGTAAATGTCGAAGCTGAAAGCGGTGATGGTGGCTTAAATTTAAACAACTGCAGTATACAAAACTGCACATTTAATATTACTGTTAATAAATAGGTAACACTTTATGTAATTTTTCGTTTGTATTAATTAAATAGTTGAGATATAAACAAAGCCTTCTATATTTTTTATAAAATGCATATTATTATTACGCTTGAAGAAAAAATAGTATATGTTACTCGGAGCAAAAGGCCCATTATATGTTTCGCCCAGATTGCACAGCCTCGGCTAGCGCCTCGGCAGTGCAAGAACCTGGGCTCAACAATAATGTTGGCCTTCTACTCCTAGTAACATAATATACTATTAAAAGTAGGTATAATATATTTTTCTTTTATTTAAAAATTTATGTAGATTAAATTTTAGTTAACTAACAAGTGATTTTTGCAACATTTGTTTTTTCTAATTCATATGTTTCCCAGTAAAACTACGGTGGTTTAAAATATTTTTAATAAATTCGGTAAAGTTATATTCTTAAGAAAGAAAGTTTATAAACTCGGAACGCCACATGAAAACACGAAATTTATTCAACAGTCGACTCCGCTTCACTCTTGAACTTTGCCGGGCAACTTTGAATAAAAGGTCACTTTTATATATTAGTCCTTGTAAAACTTTATCTCTCTCATTATTGTCAAATCTTGTTATAACAACGCCTTTCCTAATCTTTCTTTTTCTTCTTCTTTTTGTCCCACTCCATGAAAACGCCATCGTTTGATCTTTCGACCTCGAAAATCCAATTCGACTTTCTTCTCAAGACCACAGAAAAAAAATGTTTTAAGTTTTAACACACATTTATCGTGGACGTGCTTCGACTGGGGAAATTTGGGGGTTAATGTTCCACCACCACCATTTCGCAGTTAAAAATGATCCGAACTTCTAATTGACATTTCTATTTCTCGATTCTCTTAATTAAATCCACTCCGGAGGCCGGTTCTTTATTAAAGAACGTTATCGGTGCGTTGCCCAGGTGACATTAACTGTCTGCTAAATTTTTCTCGGATTAACATAGCATCCATTAAAAGTGACTTTTTTATTCCACCGCCTACAGTTACGTACTTCTATACTGCAAATAATGTTTTTGTTTCACCTGTGTTTTAATAGCTTAAAGCCAATTGCTATGAATAACTCATTTGTGTCTCACTGTGCTGTTGGTTTTCAAGGACAAGGTTCATTTAATATTTTAAGTGACATAAAAACCCGAATACCCAGTTTAAATGATTTTATTTTAATAAAATTTGGTGAATTTATTTATTTTACTGAAATAAACAATTGATAAAATTTTCAGCCTTATCAGTTGAAGATTCCAGTTTTTATACTGTTTTTTTTGAAATCCACTAACAATCCAAATATGAATATTGTAGCCGTAGTAAAGATCCAAATTTTGCGGATTTTGGTTCTTGACATTCTTTACGATTGGTTACGATATCTAGGGTACGGGGACCTGTACGATTTCGTCAACTTAGTGAGTTTGATAGGGGTCGTATATTGGGACTGCGGGAAGCTGGATTTTCTTTTCGGGAAATTGCAGTTAGAGTGTAAATAAGTGTAGACACCGTGGTTAGGTGTTGTCAGGCATGGCTTCGAGAAGGCCGTACGCAAAGAGAAAGGGGCTCTGGACGCCCCCGTAGAACAACAGATCGTGAAGATCGCCGCCTAAGATTATTGGCCTTAGGGAACCATTTCTTCACTACCAGGCCCATTGCAAATGAATGGTTTCCAGAACACGGAAAACCTATTGGCATGCGAAGTGTTTACCGACGAATAAGACGTTTTGGCCTGTTTTCATACCGACCACACTGGGTCCTCCCTTTAACTCCAAAACACCGACGTAATCGCCTTGAGTGGTGCAGAGAACGGTCACTCTGGGATCAGGAATGGAACAGTATTATCTTTAGTGACGAGTCTCGATTTTGTTTAGGCATGCACAATGGTTGAGCGAGGGTTAGTAGACGACGTGGTGAAAGGAGAAATCCACACGATTTTTTGTTAAAAGGCATGTTAATCAAACTGTGGGAGTTATGGTTCTAGGTGCTATAGCTTTTGGTTGGAGATCACTTTTAATCTTCGAGGTAACATGAACGCGCAGCGTTATGTCCAAGAAGCTTTAGAACCTCATCTTTTACCCCATCTTGACACCCTGGAAAATCCATCCAACTTTCCAACAAGATAATGCCCGACCACATGTCGCAAGAGTCACGACTTCTTTCAACATAATGATGTCATATTGTTACCTTGGCCACCAAGATCTCCCGACTTATCCTCAACTGAGAACGTGTGGGATATGATGGTTAGGAGATTGGTCAATTTGCAACGTCCTCCTCAGACTCTAGAAAAACTTCGAGAGAAGTTGGTGGTTGCCTGGACTGAGATACCACAGGAGGACATTGATCACCTGATAAGAAGCATGCCTAGGCGCGTTAGAGAATGCGTAATACATCGGGGTGCATCCACACATTATTAAAGGTAAAAGGGCTTTAAAGCAATGCAATCATTTTGAAATTTTTATCATTTACTTTATGCTTCAGTAAGTAGGGAGAGCGGGTCACAGTGGCCATAGGGGCACAGTGGACACTTCGGATTATTTTCCATGAATATTCAATACATGTGCTGCCCTCTTGATGAGAGATGTCCAAGTACATCTTGGATTGAGCCATGTGTATTTCTAGTCTTGAAAGTGACACGTGTCAATTATATGGTCGATAGTGATTTGCAGGTGCTCTGAGTAAATATAAGCTGAGTTTTGTTTTTAGTGTAAATCAAAATCTTACAATTGTTTCCGTTTCGCTGTGTGTTCATTATATTAGTCACTTAGTCCCCTAGCATGTTTAATTTCAAAACTATTGAAATCCATGAGAAGTTGTGGGACTGCTACTTTTTTGTTGTTGGTTAATTTCGTACACAGTGGCCACTTCGAATAAGGACACAGTGGCCACTGCTTTTTCACAAAGGTTAAGTAGTGGCCATGGAAAAAAAGAGAAAGGAGAGTTTGAAGCGGAAAAAATTCTTGGAGAAGGATGACCGGAGGCTAAAGAAAAAACACATCATAGAACTGCAGGAAACCACCAGTGAGAGTGAAAATGAGATGTCTGAATCATCAGACCATTCGAATGATGACTTGTTCGAAGAGTCTGAAGACAATTTTTATAGTTCAAAAATTGTGGAAAAATCATTTGTTTTAGTAAAGTTCGCAACGAAAAAAACCATAAAATATTTTGTTGGTCAAGTCAACCATATTGACACGAAATTTAATGAATACTCAGTTAATTTTCTGAAGAAAGTTGGTAACAGATTTGTATTTCCTGATGTTAAGGATGAGGGAACAGTACCGTTCAATGACATTGTTACCATTCTCCCACCTCATTCTCATTCTGGAAGTACCACCAGATTACAGAATACATACACATTTGGTATTGACCTCAGTGATTATAATAATGAATAATTTCCTTTAAATTTTCGTCGATATTTTAAATTTCAGTGGGGTGACCACTGTGCCTCAAGTATGTGGCCACTGTTCCCCGCATGTGGGGTACAGTGGCCAGTTTTTTTGATTTCGGAAAATTATTATTTTCACTTTCCTATATTATCTGTTCTTTTCAAATAAATTTGGAATAAGTAGTCAAAAGTCTATACAATAATATCCCGTAAACTGCATATCACTGAAGGCTTTTTCAGAAGAGAAAAAAAATATAAACAAAAAATGTGGCCACTGTGACCCGCTCTCCCTACTTATACAAAATTTTATAAAAAAAAATCATTTAAATTGGGTGTTCGGATTTTTGTGTCACTTAGTATATATTTTTGTCGCCATTAACTGCTACATTTTTATTTTAAAATAGTGTAATGTTTTTCTTTTTTATTTATACAGTTTTTGTGGATGGGATAAATTATATACACTATGACTAACTAGTGTATATTATTTATTGTACTAACCCTTTCTATGTGAAAGTTTATCTTATTCAGAACAATAAACAACTAAAAGGTTGAATTAACTTTCACTATTTATTCGTTAAATACTTTAAATGTAATGACAGCCGTTTCGCTATAGAAATAGCATCGTCTGACGAGTAATTTAACCCTAGAACAAGCAGCTCAAATCGTGGCTTTAGTTGAAGATGGACGATCTCAGCAATATGTTGCTGAAGTCATGGGAATCAACCAATTTCTAGAGTCTTAAGAAGGTTTAGAGAAACTGGAAGTTATAATAGAAGACCAGTTCCAGGACGTCCAAGGTGTACAAATCCTGCAGATGACCATTATTTAAGAATTCAGACTTTGCGAACTCGTCATGTTACAGCCAGCCAACTGCAAAATGTTCTCTCTGGAGTCCGTAATGTTATAATATATGTCAATACGGTTAGAAACAGATTAAGGAATTTTGGAATCGGGCCCAGAATGCCTGTTACTGCTCCATTTTTAATCAGAGCACATCGTGTAGCAGTGGCGGCTTTTCTTTATGTGCTGCTGAGCTGCAGAACTACCAAACAACCATAGCAAATCTTAATTATTAAAGAATAATTAATATAGTTTTATTTTAAATCTGCCATATTATCATATTAAACATCAACTGTTAATAATAATTTACCAACAACGATGATTAATATTATTTTTTTTACGTATTTACTCCTCTAGTGAAACCGTATAATTTTTTTACGTATTTTCTGCTCCAGTGAAGCCGCGTCGATAACAAACGAAACACTGGCAGCGGTAAAATCCATTTATTAGGCAAACGGCGATCTTAGCCGATGTGCTTCGGCAATCGGCTGGGCCACTGATTAACGGCCTCGGAAATGAGCTGCAATTCACGACAGTTATTCGTGACCGTTGCATCTGTGCCGTGTTTAGAAATTCTTAGGTTATAATTTTGTTTAATTTGTTTTGTTCGAGCGTGTTTAAAACAATGGAGTTTCAATTTAAATTAGGTGTAAATAAATTTGTCGTTATTAGTTACTATTAATTAGTATTAAAGCTAATTTTATTGTTTTTGTTTTCGTATGTTATTCTATTTCTATTATTTTATATTGGCCGTGGTTCATGCAGCACACCCTATAGCAGATGTCACGAGCCGCCACTGTCGTGTAGCACGTTTAAGGTTCGCAAGAGAACATGTTAATTGGGATATTAACGAATGGGCTAATAATCTTTTTACGGATGAATCAAGATTTTCACTTTTTGGATCCGATAGACGTATTTCAGTTTATAGACGCGCAGGTGAGCGATTTGCTCACTGTTACATAAGAGCAGCCAGAAATTATGGAGGTGGTTCGATTATGGTATGGGGAGGCATCTGTTTTGAAGGCCACACGGAGTTATTTGTGTTTTTTAGGGGATCACTGACAGCTGATTTATATAAAAGGGAGGTTCTTGAGGAAAATATAGTGCCATTTGTTCCAATTATTGAAGAACATTTTATTTTAATGCACGACAACGCTCGCCCGCACGTTGCCAGAATAACAATGGAATACCTTCAAGAGGTTGGTATCCAAGTTTTAGATTGGCCAGCAGTTAGTCCAAACCTAAACCCAATTGAACATGTTTGGGACTACCTGGACAAGCGCATAAGAACTCGTTATATTCCTCCAGACAACCTTGACGAGCTGGAAAATATTTTAATAGAAGAATGGGAAAGTTGGATTTGGATTACATAAGTGACCTGATAAGAAGCCTTCCACGGAGAATGAGAGATGTTATTAGAGCCAGAAGTGGCAATACCAGATACTAAAATGTTAAATTTATCGTTTAAATTTGTTATTTTGTTACTTTGAGTTTTCTAGAATAATTGTTATGTTCATTATATATGCCCATTATTTTTTGATTTTTAATTAAATAAACTACTTTGAAACATGATTCCACAATTTATTTAATATCATTCCAAAAAAATATAAAGAGAATAATAAAAACTTTATTCATAAGTCACTTATGAGATAGTTCTTGTGACGAGTTTATTTTATGGTAACTTAGTCACTTCCATTTTATTCATAGTTTTTACAGTCGTAATTAGTTTTTAATTCACACTCATATATTGTCTTTAAGATGTTTTAAATGTTAAAACTGTTTTACCGATTTTATATTGTTTTTATTTTTTATATTTTCAATGTGTTGTAATGTCTCTTCTGAAGGGGTTTTATCTATTTAACGTAAGTTACACTGTTTTGGCATTAATGTTGCCTATCTAGTAGAGGCCAACTAATATTTAAATTGTAATTTGTCCATGAGAATGTTTTTCGAATTAGTAGAAAATCGTGTTTCAACAATAACAGATTTTACGGTCTAATTAAATTTAAAACGGGATTTTTTCGATAACCGATTCTATTATAGAATAAGCCACTTTCGTTTAGCCCCAATCCCATCCCCAATCAGTGGTGAAACCTATATTGGAAATTGGATGAGCCAGCGAGAAAAGTAAGTTTTTTTGTTATTAATTATTGCTTTATAACTGACAAAAATAACGAACCATACACTTTTGTTTTAGTTTTTAGTTCTAAGTAACTCTGATGATGACCTTATAAGCCGAAAGTGTTTAGTTATTGTATTTAAAAAAAAACTTTAAAATTATCTTAACCATTCTGAACGCTGTCACTCCATTGGGTTAACAAAAATCTATACATGTTACTTGTTCTGTAATATTATTTGTGCGTTGGGCGACAATTTGTAATATGAGTTACCTGTTGATAGTGAATTTATAAAAATATTTAGTTAAATTTTTTGAAAAAATAACAATATACCAAAAGAAAAAATGTAATTTACAATAAAACAAACATTAAGCTTAATTTCGTCTTTAATTAGTTGTAAAAGATACTTCAATAAATAACAGAATTTATAAATGTTTATCACACAAAAATTATGATAGTTAAATACCTCGGCTAGGGGTGAGTAAGTTCATTAGCTCTGACTATTGTACAATATTTGTTTCTTTAAGAAATTATAAGGGCGCCACTGAAATCTTTTTATTTTTTATGATACTACTGAAGAAAGTTGTTTTAAGCTGAATTATTTAAATAAGTATCATAAGATGACAGAAAGATGTCAGAAAAAACTGTCTATGAAGATAAAAAAATGATTTGAAAATGTACAAACATATAAAAGATAATAAGATTTCCTTGGTGCTGAAATTAATGAGGTAGAGAATACGTTACAACAAAATAATCCGCAAACAGTTCTTTAAAAATACTTATTCTAATACAGTTGACGATATAGATAGATATACACGGAAATAAAAGAGAAAAAATATGGGAACAGTAAACTTGATAGATCACAATAAACTTATCTGTTACAATAGTGGACGATCCTTCGCCGCACCTTGGGGTCGCTACGGCACTGTCTAGGTGGTTCCAAATGATTATGGAAGATCACTAGTGGAGGGATGATCTGCCCCAGTTGTAGAGATAATCCAGTTAAGAATGTACATACGAGAGCTTAAAGTTTACAAGCTCTTCAAGTTTACGGAATCTCCAAATTCAAGAGATGCTTCTGGTTTACAGAATCTTCAATTAAAGAGTTGCCTCTAGTTTACTGTATTATATTCCAACTTTCTGTATATGACAGTAAATCAATAGAAGAAATGAGACTGGGAATAATTATTAAAACCTATTGAACTCGATAATGCCAACTCATTAGTACACCTCGTAGTGTAGCTACTTTGAACTTCCAATTATAATTATAGAGACCGTATTCATTATTTTATTATTAAAAATGTTTTAGGATAGATGGAGCTAGCGGTACTAATTGAATTTAATATTTAGGATACCAGGTGCTTAAAATGTTAACAGGTACTGTTACAGTTCCCGCATTGAACTAATGATTCTTTTTAAACTTATGGTTCAAATAAAATACCCTTTGAATTTAAGAAAACTAGTAAAAAACAAGAAATAAACTTTAACTAATAATAACAGATTCCCTCAGTTCACTTTAGTCCATCCAAAAGATTTATGATAGTCATCCTATTTCGCTCTCCATAAAAGCAACACTAGATGAACTACACACAACTGGCAAAGACGTACAATTTATGTGGATACCATCCCACATCGGAATCCTAGGAAACGAAGAGGCAGACCGGCAAGCCAAAGAGGCCACCGAAAGTGAAAGTGCAAAATTAGTGCAAGACACGACGGTTAGTGACATAAAAGCCTACGTCACGAAAAAAATGTACGGTGCGTGGCAGTGTCAGTGGCGAGAATCCAAAGGAAAGCTACGCGAAATAAAACCCGACGTAAAACCGTAAAAGATAATACCTACAAAGCGCCCACATCAAGTTCTGCTAACTCGACTAAGAATAGGTCACACTAGACTAACCCACTAGTATCTGTTCGCGAAAATGGAAACACCTAAATGTGATCTGTGCAGATGTGACTTAACAGTAAAACATTTCCTAATTGACTGTCCTAAGTATCAACAACAGAGATAAAACAACAATCTACCCCGGAAACTTGAAATTTTATTAGGAATAGACTGCAAAGTAAACTCTTTAGTTAAGTACTGAAGTGGTTTATAATTAATTTTTATCCTTTAACACCCCATCTCTCGGTACCAAATTTAAATATACCACTTTTCAGTTTCAGTTTTAAAAACCCGTTATTAAATATAGAAATCCATACAGTACACAATAAGTTTTATACTTGGTTACTAGGTAGAGTAGTGGTAAATAGGGTTGGTTCGCACAAAGAAATAGAAAAAGATGAAGGGTGATACCTATTACGATTTTGAATGTTGGTCGATTAAAAACAACTATTTTATAAGCGGTATAAAAGTAATTTAAAATATAAGAAAAACAGTGTTTAGTTGTGTATTCCAGGTAAATTGAATATTTTTATTATTATGGCCTAATATCTGATCATTTTTAATGTATGTTGTATTATTTTCTAAATGTATATGTATATTTTGTTCATTATTGTTCATTAACAATATTCATGTTCGCCATTTTCTTTTATGAACTCATGTATATTACGTTGTTTGAGACTTCTTATTTGAAAATTGATTATAAATTTAACCAGTAAATCCTAAACTTTTCTGTTATAGATTATTTTTATAATAATTTTGACTAATCAGGGGTATTATTTTATCATAAAAGTTTTTAGTAAATTTTATATATTTTATAAGAGTGCTTTGTGTGCTTTGTATGCTTTGTTTCATTTTCATGAGTTTAAAAGGGCCTTGATGCATGTCTAACATTTTCTAACCTTGAGGAGAGAAATCTGCAACCATAAAAAAAAAGAAATTAATAAAAAGAAGTAGATTCTCTCCGCCCCTACAACTATAGCTGGGTAGCCTCCTGTATAGGACCTCAGTACCTTCCGACTATGTCGGCTAACTAACTTTCTTCAGTTTTGTTTGATCTGAGTGTATCATGAAAGTGAAATATATTTACAGTCAGCACTTTGGAAACTTCTTGACATGATATTTGATAAATATCATGATACTTTATGTATAAAGTACTTGTTTATGGGATATTTTAGTAGCCTGTTGGTCATTATTATTTGGAAAGATTCTCATCCATGCATAAAGTCTCAACAGATGTTGACCGAACCATTTTAAATAAATTGATTTGTATAAAGTTTTGTTTTATGAATGTTGTTACTATGAGAATAATTACAAATAGTGTATTTTTGTGGTTGTGTTTTATTTAGGCCCGGGTGCTAGAAACCAACAGGTACCAGTCTGTTACGTACCTGACTGGTATCGGTAAACTGATAGTTATTTTATTTTGAAGTGCTAGAAACAAAACCATATGACCACCAAGTCGAGATATACACCTTTCTTGAAATGTGTATTTTGCTATGTTTGTCTTTTCGACTATAGATGACGTTGGCGCTCGGAGTAATTAAAATAAAACGATTAAATTATCATATTCGTCCATGGGATTGAGGCCCGGGTACTAGAAACCAACAGGTACCAGTCTGTTACGTACCTGACTGGTATCGGTTATTTTATTTCGGCGTGCTAGAAACAAAACCATCTGACCGCTACGTAACAACCTGATACCACCTAGCCGAGATATACACCTCTCTTGAAATGTGTATTTTGCAACGTTTGCCTTTTCGACTATAGATGAGGTTGGCGCTCGGAGTAAATATTTTGATTTCGAATTTCGAGTTTCCATTTATTTTACATTGTGATTATTAAATATATCTATTTTTGTTAAGACAAGAACGTTAAATATAACTAAGTAAAAAATATTAAGTTTTTTTTATTAACATTACTGTCCTCGTAATCAAATTCCAATAGATATTTGAATTGTGAATGGTAGTTGATGAATATTGGCAAAATTAAATACAATATTATACATTCTAAATTATATTTATAACTATAAAATTCTTTCATGCTAAACACTTTATAAAAATGTTTATATATGTTTTTAGTTGTATGAGTCAGGGTTTCTACTAATTTCATATACCTACCTATAAAATATTTTTTAGGAATCAGTAATATAAATAAAATAAAACGATTAATTCATCATATTCGTCCATGGGATTCTGTATCTGTAGAGTAGGAAGGGTGAGTATAGACCCACAGCACTTAGGCCATAATATATCCCACTGTACATCCTCCCAAGGAGTCGCCCTCCTAGGACATTGTTCATCCTGCCTTACCCAGGAAGGAAGACAGGTCACCAGGGGACATCTCCTTAATGTCGGCAGGTGTAGGCCAAGACACACACTCTCTTATCGACGATAACTCCGGACATTCACACCTCCTGCATAGAGGTATGTCCACTACCCCCTTTAATATGGAGGTGTTTCCTTAGTTGACAGTGTCCAGTCAGAAATCCCACTGTTAAACGTAGGTTCTTCCTGGTCATCGCCAAATATTTATTCGTATCCAGCTTCTCAGGGTCGCCCAGGGTAATCCTGGCAAAACTGCATCCTTTGGTTTCATCCCATCTCTTAAGGGATTGAGTACGGGTGTAACGTTTGGCTCTTTCCGCAATTGTCGAAGTCGTCAAACCATGGGTGTCGCCTGGTTCCAAAATTTTCAGTCCAGCCGCCATCCTGGCCAGAGAGTCAGCAATACGGTTACCTTTGCTCCTGTCGTGCCCTTTCACCCACCATATTACGATATTATTATTATTAAACGTTGTCTATTCAAGGTTAGTAGGGCTTGTCTACTATCAGTGCAGATTATTATGTTTTTGCCAGAAATTTCTTTTCTGGTTAGTTCTTTTGCGGCGATTGAGATACCAGCCAGTTCTGTTTGAACCACGCTGGTATTTTTTCCCATTCCCCATTTAATTCTTGGGCTAAGTGATCTGGAGTAGACTCCACATCCTGATCCTTCCTTGGTTTTTGAGCCGTCTGTGTATATGCGTATTGCATTTGCAGCATCCGCCCATTTTATTTGTATTTTGTAGGGTTTATTAAACACAAACCATGGGATTGAATCTATCTCTAAAAATTCTCGGTCGAAACACTCGTACAAATTCCAGAATTTCCTTATTTTATGATTCAGATGACGAATTAGATGCCATTGCTTTCTAATCCCAAACACCTATTTTACAATAAACTTTAAAAAACTGTTGTAACGTTGTAACCTATATTATAAATAAAATCTCATTATTTCGAGTTTATTGCGCATGTTTCCTCTGTAACAGTATGGTAACTGTATAAAAATACGCTGTTAAATTTAAAGCCTCCGTGACAGAGGATTTACTAATAACTGCGGTTGTAACACGCCAACTTTAGCGTAACAGACAGATATCTGTTAGTTGGTTGATACCATGCTGAAATCTATGTTTCTAACACCCGGGTCTTGAATCTCTCTAAAAATTCTCGGTCGAAACACTTGTACAAATTCCAGAATTTCCTCATCTGATGATTCAGGTGACGAATTAGATACCATTGCTTTCTGATCACAAACACTTATTTTACAATACATTTTAAAACACACTGTTGTAACGTTGTAACCTATATTATAAATAAAATCTCATTATTTAGAGTTTATTGCGCATGTTTCCTCCGTAACAGTATGGTAACTTTATAAAAATACGCTGTTAAATTTAAAGCCTCTGTAACAGAGGATTTACCAATAACTGCGGTTGTAACACGCCAATTTTAGCATAACAGAGAGATATCTGTTAGTCGGTTGATACCATGCTGATATCTATGTTTCTAACACCCGGGCCTTAATATATCAAACATTCCTCATTATAATGCTAGTAACCAGTGTTATCTGTCTATTTAAAATTAATAATTACAAACAGAGTAAGTTATACTACAGTACTTGACCGAAATACAATCAATTCACAAACTGTAAGCTCTAAGTCGCTAATAACCCACATGGCTGATGCGACTAATTAAAAATAAAAAAAAAACTTTAAATTGAAAAGTATACCTATTCAGAAACATAAATATTGATCTAACGAACAAAGTGACAGACTTTAGGTTTATCATTTTGTTTTTAAATATTGATTTGCTTCAGAATTCATTTGCATTTACAATTACCTAGAGATTAATGTTGGTATCTGTTGCTTTAAGACTGCACTGTATATAGTTGTCTACGTATATTTTTCTACAGATTTTCTACAGATTTTAAGATCGTGATTTTATTTAGAAAATGAATGAAAGTATTAATGCATTTCATTTACCTTCGGGAATATATCCTTACGAATATAATGGAAAAACGTGGAATTTCACATTATTCCTTTGTGTGAAAATTATTTCCAATATTCGAGAAACTTATTTATTTGAAATATATATTTTTTGCTACCCAAACTTTTGTTGTTTTCCAAACAAAGGAACTAACATTCAATCATCTCATCGCTCATGTTTTCACTGTATTCGAACATCAGTTAAAATTTAATAAAAAAAAAATAAACGAATATGTTTTCAATAACAACAAAAAAGGAAATAAGTGTATTGTAGTTTAAATCTGCTAAATTATTAGACATTTTTTTTTAATTTAGTAGTTAAAATTTAAATATATTTTACCATACATTAGATACATATATAGTCGAAAAAATTGACCCTTACTCTGACGTCACACAAACCTCACGAAATGAATCAAAAATGGCTACTGTTACCCATCAAACACAGGATATCCTATGGATATCCTCATAATGTCCACGATTGGTCCATATGGACATGGACACAGAATGGACATCCAATGGATGTCCATTTACCACTAGTTCAATGGATATCCGTTTGGGGACATTCACTGGACCTTCAGTTCTCGATTCTTCACTAGACGTGAAGATTTATTTGAATGATGAACGTCCATTGGCCATCCATTGTTCATCCTTTGACCGAATCGAAATATACCACGACACGGAATATACACTAAATGTATTACGTCCGCTATATTCTCAATTTGCTACTCGAATATTTTTTGCACTCCTAATGAATATTATATTTTTAATTTTATGTGATAAGGAAACAACTAATTGAAGACAGCAAAAGTTTAAACCAGTGCGGCTAATGAAAACGGCATTACATAAAATGTCTATTTGGAAGAGTGAATACGGCTCAACATGTGCTGCTTAGCGAAAATTTTAAGAGGCTTGTCAAATTTGCCTCATATTTCCTTTAATTTACGATCATAGGTCAAATATTGTATAAGCTCGCGACAGTTATACAGATACAAATATTCGACAATGACTTGTTTTTAATTAATTTTATTCATATTAAAAGAAATATACAATTAAAAAGATTATAATGTATAAAAATTACACCAATATATTATACAGGGTGTCCCATAACTAATGGACAATATAAGAACTGTAGAAAGGGGTGATAAAAATAAGTCGTTTGATACAAACATGCACTAGTAAAATGTTAATAGTAAGCAAGATATGGAGCGTTAAAGTTGACAAAATATTTTTGAAAATTCGTAATATTTAGAAAACAACTGAATGTATTGGTCTCAAAATTGGTGCACTATGGTTTTTAATGGTAATAAGCAAGATATTGCCTTAATTTTTAATAATACTTATAGATGGCGCTGGTTACACAGTTAAAATTTGATAGATAAGCGGTATTTTTTTACCCCCTGTATAATGTGCATTTTATTACAAAATAATAAAAACTGCATCATTTTGAAACAAAAAAGGTATACTTGTTCAATTACCATATTTTAAGTCGTTTTCAAGATATTGCTATTTTAATACTGCTTGCCACGCCGGCATTTAAAAATTATTACCTAAATAAAACAATGGTTGTTCAAAGAATACAATTTAATTGGAAAAAGGAAAGAAAAAAAAACAATAATTACATTTATTTCATTAAATGATTAAAGTGACCACCGTTTTCTTTTCGTAAACTTTTTTGTAAATGTTGTCTTACTTTAAAAAACATCGCGTTGCCATTTTTTAAAGTATTTGCGGCTTTATGAATTTTTGCTAATAGTTCGTTTTGGTTATAAATTTCACTATTGTAGATTAACGATTTTAGATATCCCCATACATAAAAGTCCAAAGGATTAAATTCTGGGGAACGAGGCGGGCAAGGAAACTCACTGCTCCGTCCAATCCAACGATGCGGAAAATTGTTTAAATGATCCCGGACTATAAGTGGATAATGTGGGGAAGTACCGTCCTGCATAAACCACATATCCTGCCTTACAATTAAAGAAACTTCATCAAGTAAAATGTCTAAATCATTTTGCAAAAATTCTAAATAATTTACCGCATTTAATCTGTTAGGGAGTTCAAATGGACCAATGAAATTAACGCCAATGAGTCCACACCAGATGTTGATTGAAAACTCATGCTGAAAATGAGTTTCTTTGTATTGATGAGGATTAGCAAAATCGTAGTAGTGGTTATTTCTCCAATTAAATACTCCTCTGCGTGTGAATGTAGCCTCGTCCGTAAACAGTACCTTTTTTAAAAATATTGGATCTTGATTGATCTTACCTAGCATTAATTACCAAATTTTAGTCTCCTTGGTAAGTCATTGGGTAACAAATGTTGTACAGGCGTGAAATGATATGGGTACAATTTTTCTGTATGTAAAATTCTTGACACACTTGATTTACTTACACCAGTAGCTGCCTGCAAGCGCCGAGTACTCAATTCAGAATTTTCTATAATTCTTGTTAAAATTTCATCTTCCATATCAAGTGTAATTATTTTAGGTCGACCACCAGAATTTTTCTTACCAAAAGAGCCGCTTTCACTTAAATTGGAGTACAATCTTTGATTTTTTTTACGACTGGGTACAATTCAGTTTGGATATAACCGCACATATCGTCTAACTGCAGCACATGCAGTGTAATTTACTTGTGCATAAACACAAATCATATCCCTTAGTTCATTATTTGTAAATTCATTGCCTCTAGGCATTTTTAATGAAAGCCGTATTGTTAGTCCAGAAGTTAAAAACACAGTAGTTAGAACTTTTGGTTTTAACTAGTAAATTAATGACAGTTCTTTTAATAAATTAAGTTGCAGTGTAATGATATGCACTGCAATATTGAAATAGCAATATCTTGAAAACTACTTAAAATATGGGAATTGAACAAGTATACCTTTTTTGTTTCAAAATGATGCAGTTTTTATTATTTCGTAATAAAATGCACATTATACAGGGGGTAAAAAAATACCGCTTATCTATCAAATTTTAACTGTATAACCAGCGCCATCTAGAAGTATTATTAAAAATTAAGGCAATATCATACTTATTACCATTAAAAATCATAGTGTACCAATTTTGAGACCAATACATTCAGTTGTTTTCTAAATATTACGAATTTTCAAAAATATTTTGTCAACTTTAACGCCCCATATCTCGCTTACTATTAACATTTTACTGGTGCATGTTTGTATCAAACGACTTATTTTTATCACCCCTTTCTACAGTTCTTATATTGTCCATTAGTTATGGGACACCCTGTATATTTCTTTCACAAACCACATGGGCTTGGCACAAAGGACTTCAAAATGACATTTGACTAATCAATTGTGATTAGGTATAAAATTATAGTGGTATAGACTATCATTCTTATAAAATGAATAAACAGCACGGTGGAGTGTATTGTTACTATAGAAACTGTACAAATAAATTTTATTCACCTAAAGATAAATACCTTTTTTTTTTATATTTTGCACTTATAAAAATCTTCATTATAAAACGCATTTGCGTATCGTAATGTAACTTTTACGCACGCAAATTTTTGTTTTAAATGGTTGGCGACATGAGTGAAGTATCTAAAGGCAAGACTAATGACAATGACATTTGTGGCTAATAGCAATTTATTAATTTTATATTGTTCTTTAAGAAAGTATCTGTGAATATGAATATAATATTTTACTTATATAATATATTATTATTGGTATATTATTCATTTTAAAATATTTTAAAACATTAACATTTCATAATTTAAATGTCAAAACTGTCAAATGTTATAAATTACACAGTGCTGCCGACATACTTTTTAAAATAAAAATTTTCGTAATTACATAAAAATAAAAAATTAATTTAAAAAATGGTAAAAAGGGCAAAATATAAAAAATATTATAAACAACTTATTTCATATGGCTGTTGTGACACTCGTTCTTTAAAAAACTCATCGCTTCGCGATTCGTTTTTTAAACTTGAACTCGTGTCATAACAGAATTCCATATGAAATGCGTTGTTTAATATACTATTTTTTTAATTCTTTATATTATTTTTATTCAAATTGTTAAATTTTTCAAAAAAACTAGATACGGCACTGGAAATTGTTATTGTCCCCGAGTAACATCGCGACCATACCGAGTTAGAGGTCAAGGTCGTTGACGGCGGATTTTAAAATAATTTTTGATGTTTTACAGACATTAGTATCTGTTCTGATCATCAATGTGTGATTTTACCTTGATTTCAAAATATCACAGTTAAAGTTTAAAATATAATTGGATTAAAGGACAATTTCCACTACGCGTTTTAGCAATTTCAGATGATTATCGAGCAAGGTACTTCACGTAAATATTTTATCCAGATAAAATGATATCAAGGCACAACATTTTTTAATTTAATTTAATTTTTCCAGTGCTGGGGTCAAAACAATATCGGAACACAGGCGTCCCCTTGCACGTTTCACATAACCCCGGCCAGTCGCCCGGATCCACCACACGAATGCGGCATTGTCAACGTTACCCATCATTCCGTCATGATTAGCTGCAAGAGGGGTTTCGACGGGGGTAAGTAATTAAATTCGTTTTAAATTTAATTTAAGTATAATTAGAAGCAACTTTTAATGTTATACGTTAATTGTGTTTACTCATAAAGTGGGGAAAATGTATTTTTTAGTATTGATTTTTCGCGGACCTACTACGTATGCAACATTTTTAACATTCTATACAGGGTGTGGCGCGACATGTTTTGATTAAAAGTAATGGCGGATACCGTTGTTAAAAATCTGTAATTACGAAGCTGTAGGTTTTGGATGACGCTAAGTTCAAATACAGGGTGTTTCTTAAGTAATCTAAAATATTATATGGGGCGCTTCGTTACTCAATTTTAAGACGAAAAGTTCATATAAACATGTGTGATAGGTGTTGTCGTTTATGAGATACAGGGTGTTGTACGTGAAATTAATTTTTCTTGGTGACGCTACTGATTTATATTTTTTTATTATTTTATTACAAGCAACTGTGTTAAACATAAAGAAAAAATAATACATTTCAGAGCAAATGTTCAAAATGTCCACCTCCAGCTAAAATGCAAGAATCCGCTCGATGTCTAATGGATTGTCGAATACGTTCGAAGATACCAGGATTGTTACGAATAACATTACAGCCGTCTATGATACAATTTTGAAGATCTTGTACGTTTAATATCAGTGTTGTGTAAACAAGCGATTTCAAATATCCCCACACACAAAAATCCAGAGGATTGTGTCCAGGTGATCTAGGGGGCCACGGGTGTGGAGATCCTCGTCCGATCCAATGGCCTGGAAAAACATTATTTAAAAACTCGCGTACAATCACTGAAAAATGTGGAGGAGCTCCGTCATGCATGAACCACATGCGCCTTCTAATAATAATAGGTACATCTTCCAAAAGAAGTGGAAGTTCATTTTCTAGAAAATGTTGGTATGTCTCACCGGTTAACCGTACAGGAAGGAAAAATGGTCCAATTAAATAATCATCGATGATGCCAAGCCAAACATTGACCGAAAATGTTTGTTGAAATCATTTTACAATGATGGTATGTGGATTTACATCTGCCCATATGTGGTCATTATGAAAATTCATAATCCCATGTCTAGAAAAGTTGACATCATCCGTAAATAGAATATTGGCCACAAAATTCGGATTGTTCGCGATTTCACGTAAAATCCATTGACAATACTGTATGCGTAATGGATAGTCAGTAGGTAACAAATGTTGAACACGTTGAACGTGATATGGATACAATAAATTATCTTTTAGAATATTCCAAACAGTTTTGTTACTAACATTTACTTCATCTGCAACTTTTCTTGTACTCGTTTCTGGATGTTGGTCAATAATTTGAAGAATCTGGTTTTCCAATTGGGGATTTCTCACAGTTCTGGGTCGTCCAATAATATTCTTCGATTTAGCAAAAGTTCCAGTTTCTTGTAAACGAATATGTAACTTAGTAAACGTATCTGAACATGGTAAACGATTATTTGGATAACGCTGGGCATACGTACGTCTAGCTTCTAAGGCATTACCATTCGCTAATCCGTCCAAAAAATGCATATTAGCCATTTCAACATTAGTAAACACTGGCATAGTTATTAACTAAACACAGAGTCAATCAAATAAAAATGTACGATTTTTTCGTTGGTTTTCAAATTTGACACTTGTCAACATTATTTCAAAGGCCACTTAGAATAAGCATGTTTTTGCGTATTACTTCTAAAAACCAGTAGCGTCACCGGGAAAAATTAATTTCACGTACAATCAGAACTGACTTATTACAATAAATTCAACACCCTGTATCTCATAAACGACAACACCTATCACACATGTTTATATGAACTTTTCGTCTTAAAATTGAGTAACGAAGCGCCCCATATAATATTTTAGATTACTTAAGAAACACCCTGTATAATGTCCTGAATGTGACACTTCCGGTTATACCGGAAATAGACGTCAACTTTGTTATTTTAAATAGAACCTAATATTTTTTTATTTCATTTTGAAATTATACATGAAATTTTAGATAAAATTTGTGTACAATGTCCTATACCAAAAAAGAATTATTTTCGAGATATTTCGTTTTTTTTTTCAAAAGTTTGAAATCATCCACATTAAATAACGATATATCCATTAATATCGAAGCTAGTGACGTGAAATTGTAACCAATAAACAACAAGGGCTTTCCCGTTAACTCGTATGTCCAACTCATTGATATTTCATACAGGGTGTTTTAAACTTAGCTGCCAACATGCACAATTTAAATCATTTATAAGTTGCTTACTTTAATTTAAATAGAACACCCTGTATTTGAGTACATTTTCCGATGTATTTTCTTAAGCCAATTCGTTTGGTATCAGTCTTCCCTATACCTAAATCCAACCACTTTGAGATATTTCATTATAACAACAACATTAGTAAATGGTAGGCCATGGCTGTCAAAGATTTGATAGTTAGAACGTTTTATTTTGACAGTTTTCTTTACAAGTATGTATTTCATAGTAAATAATGGCAAATGTAGGATTTAGTAATATTAATTATTTACGGCGGGTGTAATAGAATTGTTGAACGTGTTTTTGCAGAAAGATGTCCATATCGACCAAATGCAACTGGTGATATTGTAAGAAGATTGCTTAAAAACTGCCGTCAGTTTGGTCAATTTAAGACAAAAATTAATAAAAATAAACCGCTAGTGTGGACAGTGCCAAACGAAATTAATATTTTGGGTTATTTTACGGCATCCTCAAATGCCTCCATTAGAGATTGTGAGAGAGATCTTACTTTGTCGACAAGAACAATTCATCGCATTTTAAATAAATACAAATGGAAACCATTTTCATATCATTTGGTGCAACACAATTATGTGATCTTCCTCGAAGGGTAAAATTCTGTGAATGGTTTTTAATGAAGACCCAAGAGGATAACAACTTCATAAACAAAGTTATATGGTGTACTGGTAGTGATTGTGTCAACGTAAAGGTTCTTCAGGTCGTCAAAAACCAGTATGTACTAACGAAAATGAAGGACGTGTTTTTAACCAAGTTGTGCAATCGCCTCAAAGAAGTCTTGTAAGTACTGCATGTAAACTCAATATTAGTGAAACGTCTTTACGTCGCATGTTCAAATCAATTGGTGGTTATCCATACCGTATTTAAGTTGGTCAACGACTAAATGCTGCGGACAAACGTGCAAGAGAAATTTACTGTGGGCGCATGTTGAGCTTAATTTATGAAGATCCCGAATTTTTTAAAAACATATGGTTTTCAGACGAGAGTCACGTTTATCTTAGCGGCATCTTAGCGACAAACAACCAGATTCCTTGGATTTGAACGTCCTGATGTCATTGTAGAGAAACCACTCCACAGTCTTCGAGTTACCGTTTGGTGCGCGATATCTGGTAATGGATTGATTGATCCTTATTTCGTTGAAGATGATAATTAGAATCCACTTACTGTCAACCAAGAACGTTATAGAGAGAAAATTATTATACCTTTTGTGAGAGATCTAAATAACTTTTGCCATGCACGAAATCTACAGTTTCGCACACAATGGTTCCAACAAGGTGGTGCAACGAGCCATACAGCTGTGCGCACCTTAGACTTACTCTGTCAGCATTTCGATAATAGAATAATTTCTCGGGAAACAGACTTCGAATATCTTTCTCATTCACCTGATCTGACGCCACCTGTCGCATACATTTTGGGCATAATGAAGGAAAAAATATTTCTTTCGGAAAATCCGCCGGCGAATATTGCCGAACTACGGGAAAGAATATAAAATATTTTTCGGCAGTTCCATCAACCACTTTTTATAAATATGTTTATTGACTTCGATATGAAGCTTGTTTGCGTCGAAATGGTGAACATTTTGAACACTTAAATTACAGAAATTAAAAATTAATTTTAATTTTTATTTTCGGTAATGTTTATTTTGGCGGATACTGTATAATTGAAAGTAATACCTATTTTTTAGTAATTTTTATACATATTTTTGGTTGATCATTGGTTTGGCAGGTGCTTGTCTTCAGGAGGAGTTGTGTAAAATTAGTTTGGATGATATAGAAGACAATATGAACATGTTACTTATTAAAATTCCCAATTCCAAAACGAATATAGAAAGCACCTTTATCGTCATTGGAGAAAATAATATTTCTTTATACAGAAAATATTTGTCATTACGTCCATAAAACACGAAAAATGTACCACACAATCCATTGGTATTAACACTTTTGATAATATCGCCTGCAAAATACCTGAATTTTTTAAATTACCGCATCCCAATGAATACACCGTGGTAGTAAAACCAATTTAAAAAGACACGGGGGCTGGAAATCAATCAGTGTAGCAGAAGGATACGTAGAAAATTCTTTGAGAAATAAGATTCAAATAGCATCACAGATCGAAAAGGGTCACATAATACTAATTTCAATACTGCCACTTCTGTGAATATCCCTAATAGTAAAAATATTAATAGAAATTGCTTCAAGTAAAAATCATTTCTAAGAGCAATTGTTATATGTAATTTATAATAAAAAGTTTATAATAAGCAAATATATTCATCCAATCCTTGTTAACAAAAATTAACGGCCACAGAAAAAATATTGTACGTAACACGATCTGAAAGTGATTGTACGGGACTCATTCCGAGGCGCCTGTCTAGAATTGTTTGCCTAATTTGTTTTTTTTTGATAATGGAGAGCAGTGTGGTGAACACACCTTTAGAAGTATTTTTAAAATACCGGGTTTTAAGATTTTAACCTAACGTCACTCAAACTGACATATATGGTTGTGTTCGATGTGCTGATCTCGCGAACGTTATTTTTAATGACAAAAGGCACAGGCACATAAGTGTCAAATATCAAATAGACGGGGTGTGTTTGGACTTAGCAGATAAAATTTGGGAAGCCAGTAAAAGTAATTTTTCTCAAAACGTTTCGGAAGTCTCAGAACAAAAAAATTCTTTTTCTGACATTTTTGCTGATTTTTCAAAAAAATGTGAGATTATGTTCTCCAATTTAACTGAACAGCAATCAATTTTATGTAAGGAAATTGAAACTTTAAAAGAAAACAATTCGTCGCGAAATAAAAAAGAGTCTTTTTCGTGTAGAAAGTGTCGCAATAGGTCTCAAAGTCGCAGCCGACATGAAAACGATGATGAAGTTATATGCTTTTATCATAAAAAATTCAGAAAAGATGCTAGAAAATGTAGCGGACCTAATTGTTTGCTGTACGAAGATTTTAAAAGGAAAAATCCTTCTTGTTCAAAAAACGAGTAGAATTTTCAACCAAAAATAAGGCAGAAATGTTTTCAATAACTTCCAAAAGACTTTTTATTTTTGATAAACGTAATAAACTTAATTTCCTAATCGACAGCGGAGCGGATATAAGTGTTGTTCCCATTTCTTCTTTTAACAAAAATGAACGAGACAATTCTTATGTAACTTCTGCAAGCGGAAATCGCATTTTTACTTATGGCAAGCAATCCATAAATGTGGATCTAGGTTTAAGGAAGAATTTCCCCTTTCATTTCACTATAGCGGAAGTAAATAAACCTATTATAGGAGCTGATTTCCTAACTAAATATGATATTCTTATAGATCTTAAAAATAGAAGAATCATTGATAATCAAACAAAGCTAGTGAGATTAGGAAAGGCTGTCGAAATAGATGAAAACGTTTTTGATTTGCCTAAACTATTTGCGGTTGAAAATCAGTATACTAAATTGCTTAAAAATATTCAAATCTTTTTTCAGAACCTAATTTTAAAATCACGCCGAAACACAATACAAAGCATCATATTGTTACTAAAGGACACCTTCCGTTTTCAAAACCCAGGAAGTTAAATTCTAAAAAATTCAAAATTGCCAAAAAAGAATTCGATGAAATGTTAAAATTAGGTATAATTAGACCTTCTTCATCTTCAGTAACTTCTCCTTTACACATGGTACCTAAAAGCGACGGTACTTGGCGGGTTTGCGGTGACTATAGGCAGCTTAATAAAGTAACAGTACCTGAAGGATATCCTTTACCATTGATCTCAGATGTAAATCTGAAATTAAATGGTTGTCGCATTTTTTCTAAAGTAGATATAGTCAGAGCTTATCACCAAATACCTATCGCGGAAGAAGATGTTCATAAAACAACTATTACTACACCTTTTGGCGCTTTTGAATTTTTACGTTTATGTTTTGGAATTCGTAACGCAGGGATGTCATTCTGCAAATTTTTAGCAGACGTCCTAAAAAATTTAGATTTTCTTTATTTTTACATCGATGATATTCTTATCATGAGTAAAAATGAAGAACATATTCAACATTTCGAATTATTATTTCAAAGATTAGACGAATACGGCATCAATGTTAAACCAACGAAATGTATTTTTGGTGTTAAGAAAATTACATTTTTGGGTTTTGAAATTTCAGAAGAGGGAATGTATCCAAGTAAGGAAAAAGTTAAGGCCATCGAGGATTTCCAAATACCAACGACCGCAAAACAATTACAACGATTTATAGGTATGGTAAATTTTTACCACAAATTTGTTAAAAATTTCGCTGAAATCCTTTGCCCTTTGCATGAACTCGTGAACAGTTTGACTAAAAATAAAATTTAAAATATAGACAAATGGTCAGACGCTCAGATGAGTAGTTTTTTGCAGGCAAAGAAGGAGCTTGCTAAAGCTACTTTGTTAGCACACCCCAAGGAAGGCGCTAAGCTATGCTTAACCACTGATGCAAGTGGAACAGCTATCGGTGCCGTCCTTGAACAAATAGTCAGTGGATACAGACAACCATTGGCATTTTATTCTAAAAAACTATCTAAAACCGAAGCTAATTACTCTACTTTTGATAGAGAACTCTTCGCGGTTTATTCAGCAATAAAACATTTTCGGCACATGCTGGAAGGAACAGATTTTATAGTACAAACAAACACACCCCGTCTATTTGATATTTGACACTTATGTGCCTGTGCCTTTTGTCATTAAAAATAAAGTTCGCGAGATCAGCACATCGAACACAACCATATATGTCAGTTTGAGTGACGTTAGGATAAAATCTTAAAACCCGGTATTTTAAAAATACTTCTAAAGGTGTGTTCACCACAAGCAGGCCCATTGCTCCAACCCTCAACCTATAGAACCAGGTCATACATCGGAGCGACCACCATCTGTGGATCTAGCAACCCAGACATGTCGAATACAACTGTTGACTAAAATTGACTTACACATCGCTTACGACTTAGTAGCTGACTGTTTAAAGTAGCTAAATACACCAAAAATGCTTGTGACTGCGGCATTATATAGAAGAGTTGTATTCGTAAAAAATACATAATCATTCAGCAACGTCTGCCTGGTGAACTAGTTTCTAATTAAAATAATAGATTGATGTGTTGTTACGATATTTATATGTTACAACTTTCTGATAAATGTCAACGTTTATTGTTGTAATGTGACTTTTTACAATACTATCGACGTAAATAACTCGATAAAACGTATTATAAATCCTGTTTGGGGTGTCTCTCGTAAACACACACACACACAAGCATAATGTTCCCAAACCTTTAATCCTTTTAGATATTCTGGATGTATTGCCGGTTCAGTCGATATATCAGTGTATGCCAACACAACCATAGTAGTTCTCTGCAACATGCCGGTATTATAACAGTAAACAATAGAACGTTGCTAGTTTGAATTCGGAATCGACCACCACGTTAAGAGCTACGGTTAGAGAGTAAAGCATTTAATCAGCGTGCCAAGACTGCGGGTTGCATTTACAGTTCATTCCGCCATTTAAAGGGGAATTAATTCGGCATTCAAACGGTCTAAGAATGTATTATGAATGAACGGTCGATATATTGGAAGTGACGGAGTTGTTAAAATTTCTTCAAGGTTTTAATTGAATTTAGTGCAATTTTTAAAACTCCCTTGCATATTGAGATCAGTTTAATTATCTTCGCCGCATTCCGGGAAATTTAAAGTTTACCAAAAGTAAAAAAAAGAAGTAGAAGCATCAACTATTAATGAAACTGACCTAAGTAGAATATAAATGAAGTTCTAAATAGGAGTTTCGTCAGTATGTAGCTAAATAAGTTAAATTTGCAATTTAAATTTTCTTATTTGCATTATTTTTTAATTTTGATTTCAAAGAGTACTAGGTGCAAACTAACAGCTGTTTTATAATAATAATAATTTATTGGATTAAAGAAATACATTTTGTGTTAAAAAGCTGAATTATACTGAATTATATACGGGGTTGGGATAAAGTATGGAACCAAGTAAATATCTTTTAAACGAAAAAAGAACGATATTTATGAAAATTTGCAGGTAAGTGCAATGGAACAAAACGCATCTGATGTACATTTTTTTTGATAATAATATACTTCCGGTTTAACCGGAAATGCCATCAACTTCTTTAATTTAAATGGGACACCCTATATATTTGTACAGATTTTGAAAGAGCTTGTTATTTTGAATTCATACATATACTGAGTTTAATGTAAACAAATATGTAAAAACGAGGAATAACTCACTGTTAGTAGTACAATAGATGTACATTTCATTATTTTAGAATAATGAGAAACAAAATTATTTCAAATGTTCATAAATATCGTTCTTTTCGTTTAAAAGATATTTACTTGGTTCCATACTTTATCCCAACCCCGTAGTACCATACTGGACGGAGTAGAATGTAATGAGACATCTGGTGGACAAAATTGTAATTGTGGCAACGAGTAAAATAATTAATTTTGCATTTTTTTGTATTTTACACAAATCAGCATAATTATCGTAAATCTACACATTATTTGTTTAATTTTGTATCAGTGACAAACTTAAAACAGTTTCTTTCTATTTAATTGTCATCATTTCTGAGGTATAATAGTCTAATGTATAAAATTCTGGTGTCTCGGTGTGCGTGATTGAACTCCTCCGAAGCGGCTCGACCGATTTTCGTGAATCTTAGCGTGCATATCAACTAGCTAGGGTGAAGAATTGGACAACTTTTTCATCCCCCTAAATGTCGTATACACCTATATGTTTTTTTTTTATTTTTTTAGACAAAATTTTTTTTTATTTTTTTTATGATACAGCATAAAAAAATATATACAACCCCAAATTTTCACACCTCTACGATCAATCCTTATTTTTTATTTGTTGATTAAAAAATGTATTTTTTGGGAGAATTTTATTTTGTATTACTCTCATAAAACCTCTATTTATTATTCTATGCACAAATCTGCAATAAGGTTACCAGATGACAATCATGAATGAATGCAGTGGGTGGGGTGGCTAATGCCTGACAAGGAGGTCCTTCGGGTCTTTTTTGTCATACCCCAGGTTCTATCCCCTCTGTATTTCGCTCATTCGGCGCCCTCCAGAAACGCCTCGACCTTCGTATGAAAGCCGTGACGTCCCTTGGAGGGAGGGTGTGCAAGTCTTCTTCCTCGATTCTTCGTACCCCAAAGATGTCTTGTCTGTGTAAACCTCACAGGTGTCCAGAAAGTGGTAAGAAGTTTCCTCCTGGACTAGTGCCCTACTAGTCCTGGAGCCACAAATCGCCTTTAGAGCGGCCTGGCTATCTGAGCAAGTGCTGACGGGGCTTCCTGAGTTCTTCTATTAGTTCTGCTGCTTTGAGGATGGCAAATATTTCTGACTGGAAGACCGTGGAGTATTTGCCAATGGCATAGCTCTTTCGAACCCCTGCGTCCTTTATCAGAACACCTGCTCCTGATGTCTCATCCATGCGAGAGCCATCTGTATAACATACTATGGTTTCTTTTACTTGTTTTCAGTTCTTACTTTATCTGCTTTTGGGACAGGAGCGGAAACTCTAATTCTGTCCTCTATGCTATTCTTGTGTGGCCTTCGCTCTAAGCTTTATGAAAGCCGCCATTGCGCTCATAATGATCCATATAGGCAAAGGCGGTAATCCCAGGAGAACATCAAGCGCTGGTGTGAGTCTTGTCCTTGGCACTCCTGTGACTAGTATGCCTGCAACCCTCTGTACATGCGCCAGCTTGCAGGACACCTATTGTCTCTACCACTGGCCACCATACCATGGACCCGTATTGGATCCTCGGTCTAACGATTTCAGTGTAGAACCAATGGAGAACCTTGGGATTTACTCCCCAGTTTTTCTTTACAGCTTGGCGAAGTTGCTACAGTATGATTATTGACTTGCTTATCGCCTTGTCAATATGTGGTTTCCAGGTCATCTTTTTATCCAGCACCACCCCAAGGTGTTTGGCCTCCTCCAGAAATTCTAGAAACATGTCGAATTTCTTCGGTGGCTTGCCGTCTTTAATATTTATCCTTTTTTTGCATTAACTGAGAGGCCTACCTCGTAGCACCATCGTTCAATGATGTTGCAAATATTATAATTGTAGTAGGTACTATGAATTCTTGTTCAGAGGTTATAATTAGAAGTTCCTTTAATTGTGATTTTTGTTTAATTCAATTTGATCTCCCGCCCTCGCTGGTCGACTACTGATCAACCATCAGTCGATGAGCTTTGCCCGGTGTTCCCTTCCATGTTCGGGAGCACTACGTATCGGAAGGGTGGTCGCCTATGCTGTATTTGGATTTAGCGTTGAGTTCTGATGGTGAAATTTTACAAAATAACAAACATCTTAGAAACAGTTCAAAATTAAAGAAACCAGAAAGGTATGGGGATCTAATTAAGAGTGCAGTAACCGACGTTTTGGGAATAAAAACACCGTCTTGCTACAAAGAAGCAATTATGAGTAATGAGAGAATGCAGTGGGTTGAAGCAATGGAACAGGAAATGAATTCATTAGAAGAAAATCAAACATGGAATCTTGTAGACCTACCACCTAATAAGAAAGCAATTTCTAATAAATGGGTTTTTAAAATAAAAACAAATCCTGATGGATCTGTTGATAGATTTAAAGCAAGACTAGTAGTTAGAGGTTTTTTGCAGAAGAAAGGAGATGATTATGATGAAGTATTCAGCTCTGTAGCAAAAATTACAACTGTTAGGTCTTTGCTAAGTATAGCGGCAAGTAAAAGAATGATATTAACCCAGTTTGATATAACTACTGCATTCCTCTATGATGGGGCTCTTGATGAAGACGTTTTCATGTCTCAACCAGAAGGATATTCCGATGGAACTGAAAGAGTATGTCAGCTTAAGAAGAGTCTCTATGGTTTGAAACAAGCTCCTAGATGCTGGAATAAGCGTTTCGGTGATTTTTTGTTGAAGTTTGGATTTAAACAGAGTGATGCAGATACCTGCTTGTACATTTACAAGAAAGACGATCATTTACTTATCTTAGCCCTTTATGTAGATGATGGGTTATTGGCATCAAACCATGAAAGTTTTAGAGATATGTTTTTGCAAAAGCTTAAAACCAGTGGTTACCCCTATAATAAAGGATGGATCAGTGGTACAGAAATTAAATAAGGAAGAAAACAATGTACCTTATAGACAAGCGGTGGGTGCACTAATTTATCTCATGACAGGCACTCGGTCCAACATCGCCTTTGCAGTGGGAGTCGTTTCTAGAAAACTTGAAAATCCAACTCATGCAGACTGGATAAAAGTTAAAAGAATTTTTCGCTACCTTAAAGGAACAACAAATTATGGTATTGTATATAAACCAATTTTAGAAGATCATTTAATAGGTTACAGTGATGCAGATCATGCTGGAGATTTAACCACAGGAAGATCTACAACCGGAGTTACTTGTATGTTTGCTGAAGGTGCATTTAGTTGGTTAAGCCAAAGACAATGTTCAGTAGCTATTTCTACCACCGAAGCAGAACTCGTAGCAGCAAGTGAGGCATCTAGAGAATTAATTTGGTTGAAAAGACTATATTCTGACTTGACTTGTAATGAAGTGGAAATTCCTCAGCTTATTGTAGATAATGAAGCAGCGTTGAAATTGGCGCAGAATCCTGAATTCCATAAAAGAACGAAACATATCAGAACACGTCATTTTTTCGTTACAGAATTAGTTGCAGAAAATGAGATTGAAATTGTAAAAAGATCATCTGAATTTCAATATGCAGATATGTTGACTAAGCCTTTATTCAAACCTAGACTAAAAACTTTATGTAGAAGTATTGGACTAGGAGAAAACAAAAGCTTTCAATGAGAGGGGATGTTGATGTAGATAGTTTACTACATTGACCAGCTTTTTTTATATTGTAATTAGTCTTTTGTTAATTTATACATATAATATGTGTGTGTCATTTTTTATTAATAAAACGTCAAGTTTATTAGAAATTCTTTTTAAATTATATATTGTAAATCCACCACTGCTGTGTTAACTCTCAACACAAACGACCCAGACATCAACTACACTTCCCAATTCTACTACATTAGTCGAAATCGATTGTTGAGTCATCACCAATTTTTCTGTATTTTTAGTTGCTGGAGGCGCGCCTTGCATTTTTGAGCAACTGGGACCCGGATTTTCTGGAGCGTTGGGCTTAATATCGTCTAATGATTAATTTTCTTCATTATACTCATCCGGACAAATCGAAGAAATTATTTTGTCAGCTCGATTTGTACTTTAAAATCCGACTTTATAAGTTCAAAACTGTTACAAAACCCATTTTGTAACACCTACTTTTTATAACAGTTTTTGAAAAGTTCGATTTTCAGTTACAAAATGGGGAGGAATTATTTTCATCTGTCAAATTTGACATTTCAACAATGTTCCGACTCTTTTTATCTTGCACTAGTGCAATATGATTTGTTTGGTTCATAAAACTTTCTTATTAAATTGAACTTGTGCAATGATAATACATTTTCTAAAACATTTTTTAGAAAAAGTTCAACCAAAATAATTATTAACTGGCAAATTAATTATTATGATTCACCAATTCCTTGTCTAAACCAAAATGCTAGTACATACTATTATTCTAAGTAAACATAAAGCTGGTTAGGTAGTTTCGATTGGTGAAGGACGAATTCATAATAAATGGAGTATACTGTTGATATTGATTGACGCAGAGCTTTGTCAGGGGAAGTGAAATTATCGGGTTTATTAAACATTAAAGTTTACGGATTACGGATACATTTCGTTCATTGATAATTATTTTAACAAATAATTAATAATCAATAAATTTTTCCGATTCTTAATCTAAGGTCTATGTATACAGGGTCTGTCGTTCTATAACTCTATTTATTTATAAGGTATATATTGTAATGTTTTAAAATAATAATAAATATAACTTACCCAATATATAACTTGAATTGAAATAAATTATTAAACATGGATGTAATTTTCGAATCTTTTCATTAAATGATCAATACACTAAAAATTTCTTTATTAGAGCCATTCCAGTAAATCTTAATTCACACAAGAACACAAAAAACTATCTTGATAAAATGAGTTCATAAGAATGAGTACTAACACCAGTAGTCGATCCAAGAGTCAAGTCCAAGATCCTATGTTGTTTAAGCTAAAAATAAAAAGTAAATGAGTATTAGAATATGTTAATAATGAATTATAGGAATCTAATATTAGTAAGAAACCAACTATATTAGTTATATTAAGTTAGTTAGATCAAAATCCAAATAAATTATAATTAAAGTTAACAATAATAATGAGTTTAATAATGTTTTTTTTTCAATAGGTAGTTATAAAATAAGAATAAGTAGGTGTAGATTATTTAAAATTATTATTTAAGGTAGAGAGTATTCAACTGTATTCAGTTAATAATATAAGTAGAAGAATTTAAACTCAACAAACTAATATTAGCTATTAGAGCAAAATAAACAATATCATAGACAATGATTATAACTTAATAAATAAATTTGACTTACCCAAACAATATTTACAAATTCATTTAAGCATCAAAGTGAAGAGTCCTGTATTATAATGTATCGGATGATAGTACAAGCCTAGTACTTCCTATATTCTGGTACATCCCATATTTTGATACAATGTAATGTTTGAGAGAGAATCTGAAAATAAAGATATTGAAATTTATCACATAGAAGAATAAAACTGTAAGAAAGTGATGTGTTTGTTTACAAGCTAAGACTGTATAATTAAAGCTTAATCAAGGACATTATGATTGATAAATCCAGTGAAAAAACACTGTAAATAGTGAAGTAGTGATCAAAAACGGTTGATTATAAACTTAAAAGATGTGATTTTAGTGGAAAGACATAAACTTAATATTAGATGATTGATTGATGTTACTGTTTGTTATAATTGTATGTTGTTGTAAGGTAATTAATTTTAAGTGGTTCGTTGATGATCTTAGGTATTATTAATTCATTTATTTGATAAATTTTGTAGTTGAATCGTTATGAAACAGTAGATTTAAAATGTAAATAAAAACTAAAATAAGCGGTGTCATTAAAAAAAAAAAGTTATCTGATCATATTAGAATATGTAAATTTTCAATTTTCGTTAAAATTAATGGCCAAACAGAGATAATTGCTTATAATTGTTAAATTTAATATTGGTAATTGTCAAAATGTCCGCCATTGTGTGCTCCATAAAGTCAGCATTTTTAATAGGGAAAAATCGATTTTATAATTCTAAGAATGTTAATTTATAATGGAATAAGCTATGCAGATTTGATTTATAACAATTATAAGGTCAGAAAATGTCAAATTAAAAATTCAATTTTCTAAAATTTTGAGGTAAATGGGGTTAGGAAAAACAAAACACGTTCGAAAAGGCGGCCATTTTTGGATTTTCGGGGCTAACATATAAAAGCCCGTGGAAAATGAGAATCCAGGTTACTCTAAATTCATCAAAAGGCCAATCCATGTCAGTCTACTTCAAAAATTATCATAAATCAATGGCCGACTACCGTTAAAAAATTAAAGATGGCTGAAAATTAATTTGAACAACTGTATAATTTATTATAAAACAAAACTATTGGAAATTTGTATATGGAAAGTGTGTACCAGTGAATAAAATATCATATCCTAAGAAGAAAAAAAATAATTTTTTTTACTAACCTGTAATAATCATAAAAAAACCCTGAAGAAATCAAGGAGACATCATATCCAGTGGTTCAATCCTTTTGGTATCCGTCCAAGGAAGTACTTACACGTGTTGTAAATGATCCATTAGTAAGAAGCTGAGTGTGGGAAAACGTCACGGAGAATTTTCCATCTTTCATCCTTAACAACAAGTGAATTTACGGTATGTGTTTAACATTATTCATTAATATCACTTTCATAACTCCTATAAAATATTGTAAGTAGTAAATTTCAATATCTTTAAACACTATTTTAAAATAATCTGGATCTGAATACATTGAACTGTTGAATATCTTATTTAGACTGAAACGTACGCTATTCGACATCGCTCACCCCATGAAATAACCGTTAAGTATCACGTGTTCTTTTGAATGGGGATAGATGCGCACGAAATTACCATAGCCGCATCATTCAGTAGGTATAGGGTGTATTAAAAATTTTAAGGTAAAAAAAAATTAAAATAAATAGTTATATCGTTAGATTTAAATTTAAAAATTTAAATTTGCACATTTCTTTTAAAAAAAACGCACCTTTATGGGATTTGAAGATAAATCTTTCAAATTACCAATGTACAAAGACAAAGGACTGAAGATTTTTTTGAAATTTTTATTTTGTACTGGATGGTCTTAAATCAATTTTACATTCCAAAAACTTGAAGTATTTTCAGTTTTTTTAAATGTTACACCCTGTATAAATATTCATCATTGCATACTGGATTTTATCCCCTTCAACTTTGCTATTTACTTTTTTTCCTTCGTTTAAAAGATATTTGAAAAAAACACATTTTTCTGGTAAAACTCTAAGTAGGCTGTTTTAACTTAACAACAAAGGTAGATAATCAATAAAGTCTTAATGAACAATTTTATTGCTTCAAAGACCAATTTTACATGTTTTTAATATTATTAAAAGGTTGTATCAACAAAAATTCTAGTTTATTTAAAAATTATCCAGTTGTATTTTATAAGATTTGCTCGAAATGTCTGCCATTCTCTCTTATACAGGGTGTCCAGGAACTTAATGCCAAAAATTCGGGAGCAAATAGAAGAGGTCAAAATAATGTTAGAAGTTCAAATAAATTTTTGTCATACGAGCCTTCGTTTCCGAGTTATAGACCTCTAAAGTTTCGAAATAAAAACCTTTTTTAGCAGTTTTAGGTTTTGGTTCTTATTTTCTTACCATTGCATTGTGAAGTATTAAAATTTATAGGCAACTACAATGGCCTAACATGTACATAATTGTTTTACTGCGTTTAAATACTATCTTAAGGAATTTTTAATTATAAGTTGTGACAATTATTGATAGTTCTCTTCAGAATGTGTGTCTTTACAAAATATGTCGATCAGATCTAAAACTTGAAAGAACTTTAAGTATCTATAGTTTGGCAATGAACGATAAATGTTCAGAATTAGTCAGACGAATCTGAATGCGGTTTTTTACATTCGCTTCTAAAAATGATTTGTAAAAAATGGCCCCTTTTGTTGTAGAAATTAGAAGTTGCAGCCAAAAATATATTTTTTGGAAAGTGCTTTGGAATATTAAAGAACTGTAAAAATCAAGATTGGCCCAAAACAAAGTCCCAGGGATTTTGGAGGTCGCGCTTATGATTAAGATGTTCAAATTGATCCACAGGCGACTCAGGAAGCTCAGGAACGCTGATGAACGTCATCTTCGTGGGACTCTCCCAATATTGACCAAAAGAAGGAGATAAACTCAACGCCCAGAATTTTTTTTAGGTCGCTGAATCCAAATACAGCATAGGCAACCACCCTCCCGATACCTGGTGCTCCCGAACATGGACGCGGACGTCATCCCCGAAAGATTTTCTGGCCAAATAGCAGAATCAAAATAGGTTATGAAGTTTCATGATTTCGAACAACGAATGGGCTCATAAATCATATTTATAATGGTTTTGATGGGATGCAAAAATTAATTAGGGTCTGTAACAATACGATGATGCAGTTCAAAATCCAATATTCAATATCAGCCCAGTGCCTATTCTCACTTATCCAGGTTTGAATGTATACAACAACGAAGAATTAACCAACACAGGGTGTGTTTTTAGCAAAAATTTTCACTTCATGGTGTTCGCGAAATGTCATGATAAATTAAGATTAACCATTAAATAAATAACGGTAAAACTGTGTGTCAACTTTGGAGTGATTTTGAAAATAACTCCTCATATTTGTTTAAAATTATATTTCTGTTTTATTCCATCAATGTAGTTTTGATTTGATTCTGTCGGGGATGTTTCATACATAATATATTCACAAATGGGTTTTCCACAGTCCCAATAATTATTTTACGATCTAATCGAATTCGTGACTGTTCAAATGTGTTATTAGTTAATTAGATCATCAGCAAATAAATAAAATATCCACTATCCGTCAAAAATTGATTAGTAAAAAGTAAATGACAGTTGGATAATCAAAAGATAACATTCAATAAACTAATTAAAATAATCAAGTTCGCTTTAATTATAATTTATGAACAGAGTTCGAAATAAAAAAAAGACATAAAAAGATAATTATGATGATTATGATGAAATACGATAATAGATGATATTATGATTTGGTATCAATGTGTATTTACACAAAATTCAATGTTTCGCATAATTTAGCTTTCATTAATTGCTTTAACAAGTATTTTTTTATGGGAATATTCTTGCAAACATGTAGATAGAGTACATTAAATAAACTTTGAAATTTACTTCGTAGAAGTTAAATAACTAATAATAATACAATAATATATAAAAATATTAAAATATAAATCAAAATTCGATAAAATAAGTAAATATTTATTCTTTCTCGTTAAAATATACCTAAAAACAAAAAACAGTTACAATAAAACAAAAAAAAATGTTAAATCATATACTGCGCAGGTCCTTTTACTAATATTAATGTCGTGTGGGTCCACCCCTAGCTTGCCTTAATGCTGTCACTCTATTTGGCATGGTCCTTATTAAAATATTACTAAATTGCTGAGGTATGCTCTCCCATATTCTCTGCCAAACATGCTTAATGTAATTCATATCGGGTGGCCAGTTCATTCTTATAAAACCGTGATATTCATGGTAACAGATTTCCAGATAAATTTCCACTACTACTTATGCAACCACTATTACCCACCTGGAGGTTATATTCTTTTTATTGCACTGTTTATTCGTGACACAAAACGAATTTTATTCAACTTTATCGTTACGTAATATAATACATTTATTTTTATTTTCTTTTCCAGGTCTTCGACAGAAATACGTGCTGACACTAACTTCTGGAGACAATTTTATTGCGAATCTTTCCGCCTTAGCGTCTCCCGATTTCAACATATCAAATTTAGACGCTGCTCACGATTATACGGCAACTATTCATTCGATAAATACCAAAGGTCCTTCCAAAAATAGTGTTCCGCTTACGGTAAAAACGTTACCGGCGCCAGGTAATACCATCTTCTAATTTTTCGAATGCATTTTTTATATATTTTAAAAGCCACTATTTTAATGAGGTATATCATTACGAAATAGACAAAGTACACTAAGACAAAACACCTTATTATCAAACGTGTTAGGAGAGACAATGTTCGTTAGTAAACTATCTCATTAATAGAGATGGGATTCTACAACAGCAACTTATTTAAACGGTTCTTTTTAATTACTTGTTACACTTTAGGGTTAAAATTTTGTAGGCTTTGAAAAAACAATCTTTATTATTATTATTCCTGTAGTATCTCTCCTTAAGGGGTGGTATTCATATTATTTGCGAGTATGTTACAAATGCGGAAACGTAACGAGTGCAAAAAATACAGTTTCCAACCCGTTTTGTACACGATTTTTTCTATGACCTCAATATCTATATCTATCTATATATCAATATCTATACAGGGTGTTTCTTAAGTAATCTAAAATATTATATGGGGCGCTTCGTTACTCAATTTTAAGACGAAAAGTTCATATAAACATGTGTGATAGGTGTTGTCGTTTATGAGATACAGGGTGTTGAATTTATTGTAATAAGTCAGTTCTGATTGTACGTGAAATTAATTTTTCCCGGTGACGCTACTGGTTTTTAGAAGTAATACGCAAAAACATGCTTATTCTAAGTGGCCTTTGAAATAATGTTGACAAGTGTCAAATTTGAAAACCAACGCAAAAATCGTACATTTTTATTTGATTGACTCTGTGTTTAGTTAATAACTATGCCAGTGTTTACTAATGTTGAAATGGCTAATATGCATTTTTGTACGGATTAGCGAATGGTAATGCCTTAGAAGCTAGACGTACGTATGCCCAGCGTTATCCAAATAATCGTTTACCATGTTCAGATACGTTTACTAAGTTACATATTCGTTTACAAGAAACTGGAACTTTTGCTAAATCGAAGAATATTATTGGACGACCCAGAACTGTGAGAAATCCCCAATTGGAAAACCAGATTCTTCAAATTATTGACCAACATCCAGAAACGAGTACAAGAAAAGTTGCAGATGAAGTAAATGTTAGTAACAAAACTGTTTGGAATATTCTAAAAGATAATTTATTGTATCCATATCACGTTCAACCTGTTCAACATTCGTTACCTACTGACTATCCATTACGCATACAGTATTGTCAATGGATTTTACGTGAAATCGCGAACAATCCGAATTTTGTGGCCAATATTCTATTTACGGAAGAAGCCAACTTTTCTAGACATGGGATTATGAATTTTCATAATGACCACATATGGACAGATGTAAATCCACATACCATAAGTGTAAAACGATTTCAACAAACATTTTCGGTCAATGTTTGGCTTGGCATCATCGATGATTATTTAATTGGACCATTTTTCCTTCCTGTACGGTTAACCGGTGAGACATACCAACATTTTCTAGAAAATGAACTTCCACTTCTTTTGGAAGATGTACCTATTATTATTAGAAGGCGCATGTTGTTCATGCATGACGGAGCTCCTCCACATTTTTCAGTGATTGTACGCGAGTTTTTAAATAATGTTTTTCCAGGCCATTGGATCGGACGAGGATCTCCACACCCGTGGCCCCCTAGATCACCTGGACACAATCCTCTGGATTTTTGTGTGTGGAGATATTTGAAATCGCTTGTTTACACAACACTGATATTAAACGTACAAGATCTTCAAAATCGTATCATAAACGGCTGTAATGTTATCTTCGAACGTATTCGACAATCCATTAGACATCGAGCGGATTCTTGCATTTCAGCTGGAGGTGGACATTTTGAACATTTGCTCTGTAATGTATTATTTTTTCTTTATGTTTAACACATGTTGCTTGTAATAAAATAATAAAAAAATATAAATCAGTAGCGTCACCAAGAAAAATTAATTTCACGTACAACACCCTGTATCTCATAAACGACAACACCTATCACACATGTTTATATGAACTTTTCGTCTTAAAATTGAGTAACGAAGCGCCCCATATAATATTTTAGATTACTTAAGAAACACCCTGTATATATAAAAATGAATTGCTGTGCGTTCGTCTCGCAAAAACTCAAAAGCGGCAAGACCGATTTTCAAAATTTTTTTTGCTATAGTTTAGGGATGGTTTAGAAAAAAAAAATTTTGGAAAACCCGAAAATTCAGGTAAAAAAATTTAAAAAAAATTTACTGCTGTCCGTTCGTTTCGCTAAAACTCAAAAACGGCTGGACCAATCTTTGATTTTTTAATTTTTTTTAGCTAAACTTTCGGAACAAAAAGAAATTTGTTTGTGTTTGTATTAATTTTCATATTGTTTATATTTAATAGTAAAAATTGACATAAGACAGTTATAAATTATATTCGAATGTCAAAAATAACAGTTGACAGCTGAAAAATTACAGTTGGTAGCGGAAAAATGACAGTTGACATCTAAAATGACATTTGACATTAAAAATTACATTATATCGTTTGAAGGAAAGGGTGTGTCATTGTACTTCGTTGTCAAAGTTTTCATTTCTGTCATCCTATGATATGATTGATTAGATCGTTAAAAAATGTTTTATGCGCATGGTATTTTCATTGGCCGATCCAATAACAAATGAACAAAGACATTTATAAAAATCATTAGATCGTTTGATATTATATAAATTAAGAATAATCTTTACTATCTAATTACCCATTTCATCAAATAGAAAAGGTATTTAATAGTCACATTTTCCAGATTTATTATTAAAAACATTTTTTTTAATAGTTAAAAGTTAAAAGTATTTTAAATTCACAAATTTTTAAAAATGAATGATACACTATTATTTTTTCACTAAATTTACAGTATCTTACATAGTTTTATCAACCAAATCATTGTGATACAGACTATATTTTAAAAAAATCACTGCGTGCCGAGCGCAGCGAGGTTCGCAGAAAGAAACTAAATACAAAGTATACCATTTTTAATTTTCACTACATTTTTCAATAACAACTTTTTTATAACCAATAATTATAAATAAATATATAGAAAAAACCATAAAACATATTAAAATGACCAACAAGGTTCATTTAATAACTTAATACCATTTTAACCGTGTACATTACGAGCGTTTATTCTTGACATAAATAAATAAATGTTGAAAGCTTAATAATCACGAATCAAAAGTGTTGCAGGTGATACGAAGTGATACGAAGTTCACAGGGTCAGCTAGTTTTTTATAATTATGAATTTTCTAACTTCATTTATAAAATTTATTTTAATTGTTAGTCATGTCAAAAATTTAAACGGCCTTAAATATTGCAAAGAAATATAGTTAATTAAAATCAAATAACCACCTTTCTCAGGAATTAACATCAAAAGTCTTTATTAGTTAAATGAAATTTTAATTTTTTTGGGGAACTCCATAAAAATTTAAAGTGTAATGGTTTTTGGAACAGTTATTGAAATAAATTAGAATTTTGGAAACGTTATATTTTATTAATGTACTTTGAACATTTTCATTTACGTTTAACTCCTGTTGTGTGCGCCAATCACCCCTATGTACAACTCCTAGCGCCAAATACGCAAAAAATTTAATTGAAAGTGCAACAGATTCTAGTAGTTATATTAGTATGAATTATTATACAAAAATTAAGAATATATTTACCACATACACAACAAATAGGTAAAAAATTGGTAGGTTTTATTACCCAATTCTTCACCTGGTCTCAATTTTTCTTGTTTTTGTTATACCTACCCATAATATATACCCAAATTCCACTTGTAATTTTATAGCAATTCTTATAAAAATAATAAGGCATTCACACACTTCTATAAGCAATAAAATAAATAATAATACATAAATAAAAGGACTTTTTTACTTGGAACTTGGAGCAGAACCAAAACCATACCTATGAGTATATTTGTTACATATATTCGCGAAAATCAATGACCACTAGATGGCGCTGTCAATTGTCAATATGGCCGCTACGAGGGTGAACAACAAAATTTTAATTCATGCTTTGCATCTATCGTTGTTGCTGTGTACGTGTGACCTTCCTATTTTTTGTATTTGTCTTATCTTAATACAATATACATGAGTTTTTCAACAAAAAAATACATTACACTACAAGGTTAATGATACACTGATGTGTTGTTTACCCTCATTTGACCTTCCCAATAGATGTCGCCCACTTTGAAGTTTTCGCGAATAGATAATGCAACTCATACAATTTTTTCATAAAAGTATTAATTCGACATTTATTTGAGCAAAATACAAAATATAATATTTCTTCATCAAATTGAACAAACCAAAGTGATTTATTCACAAAAATTAGTAGTTTTTTATTCGTTAATCTGTTTAAATTATTACGTTCTGTGCGTTTTCAAAAAATATCACACGTGTGTAATATTTCTTCTTCTTTTCCTATTTTTCCGAACGCGTATGATATTACTAATTTTCGAAGTGTCAAAACTGTGTGTTAGATGTCGTTTTTATAGGGGGTCGTAGGAAAATTGCTTTTTCCTATAATATCTTATGAAAACGTAACCTAACAAGCAGTTTTAACAAATTTCGTTCGCAAAAATAAGAAAAGAAGAAGCAATATCACACACGTGCGACATTTTTTAAAACGCACAGAAGGTAATGATTTAAGCAAGAATATTGAATAAAAATTTATCAATTTTTGTCACTAAATCTCTTTAATTTGTTCAATTTGATCAAAAAATAGTATCCTTTGGTACAATAAATGTCAAATTAATACTTTTATAAACAAATGTATGAGTTGCATTATCTTTGCCACCAAATATACACATAGGTATGGTTTTATTTCAAGGTATTCCTTCAGCGGCTACAGAAAGAACAAAAAATGGAGAATTCTATCGAATTATATCGACAGTAAGGAAGATTTTTTAACAAATAATATTACTACTCTTTTAGACTTGCATGTGCCTATGCGTTCATATAGAATTACTAAACCATATGCTCCTTGGCTGACAGATGGAATCTTGGCTATGATGACTGATAGGGATAAAGCATTTAAAAGGTTTTAACTAACTAAGGGGAAAATGGACTGGCAACGCTATAAACAATTACGTAATTTAGTTACTCTTACAATTAAAAAAGAGAAAAAGGCATATGTAAATAATAAACTAAAGGATCAGTCCCCTAAGGAGATGTGGTCTAGTTTGAATTCAATCATAGGGTACAAAAATCAAAACCGTAACACAGACCTAACTCACAAATGGAATGTGAATGAAATAAATGAATATTTTTTAAACTCTATACCCAAATCAACCCCCGATCATGAAACTGCTCTTTTTTATAATCAGAATATTAAAAACTCTGTAAATTCTATGTTGCAGTTTCATGCCGTATCTGAAGTTGATGTACTAAATGTTTTAAAGACTATTAAAACTAAAGCTATTGGACATGATGGCATAAATATTCTAACCCTAAATTTATGTATACCATTTCTGTTGCCATATATAACTCATATTATTAATTATTGCTTAATGCACTCGGTTTTTCCTGACAGTTGGAAAAAGTCATTTGTTACTCCATTACCCAAAACAAATAATCCAGAAACATTACAACAGTTACGACCGATAAGTGTATTGCCAACTCTGTCAAAAATTTTGGAAAAAACTATAAATTTACAACTGTTATCTCACTTGAATAAAAATGCAATTGTACCTTCGATACAATCTGGGTTTAAAAACAGGACATAGTTGTACTTCTGCATTACTAAAGATTACAGATGACATCATTACTGCCACTGACCAAGGTAAATTAACAATATTATTTCTATTCGACTATTCCAAAGCTTTCGATACGTTAAACCATAGTTTACTTTTCTCAATATTAGCATATAGTGGTTTGGGTAACAAAGCTATAGATCTTTTTAAGTCGTACCTTTGTAACAGATCGCAAGCAGTTAAATGTAATGAAAATATATCAAGTTTTTTACCTGTAGGAACAGGTGTACCGCAAGGTTCTATTCTGGGCCCTATTCTTTTTTCCGTCTATACATCTAATTTTTCAAATGCTTTCGTATCCTGTTCGCAGCATTACTACGCTGATGACACCCAGTTATACATATCTTTCTACCCATCTGAGGCTGAACAGGTTACGACTGCAATAAACTTCGACTTAAACAATCTTCAAGTTTTTTCTTCAAATCATTGCCTACATTTGAATGCATCCAAAACCAATGCCATTATTTTTGGAAATAAAGCAAATACACAACTTTTTCAACAGAATTTCTCTTCTAGTATATCATTAAATGGACAAAATATAACATTTAATAATAAAGTTAAAAATTTGGGAGTATGGTTGGACCAAAAACTCAGATTTACTCAACATATTAGTGTATGTTTGCAAAGGGCATATGCGACTTTAAAGCTTATATTTAAATCCAGGTATGTTTTGAACAGGTCAATGAAGTCCATGTTATGTGATACACTAGTTTTATCAAAATTAAACTACTGTGACATTGTATATAACTCTTGTCTTGATTACTTTGATACCAACAGAATACAAAAATTACAAAATTCATGTCTTAGACTAATTTATGGTACTCGGAAGCATCAACCAATTAGGCATACTCTTAATACATCTAAGTGGCTTCATATGAAAAATCGGAGAGAGATGCACGCAGTTATGTTTTATGTCAAATTGTTAAAAGAAAAATCTCCTCCATATCTTTATTATAAGATTAAATACAGAACAGACGTACACACACTTAATTTAAGACATAAAAATGCATTGACATTGCCCAGACATAACACACAATTATTTAAAAGAAGTTTTTCCTATAACATTGTTTGCTGTATCAATGATTTACCCTTCGATCATCAGAAATTATCCACAAACAAACTTAAAAGGGCACTTTTCGACCATTACTTTTCTACACAATCTTAGTTTTGTCATGGTGAATACTCTTACATTTTATTTGTAATATTTGGTACTTTATTTTGTAATTTGTAAAGTGTTAACTAATTTAAATTTGCTTATGTTTTTATAGTGATACCTATTGGTAATTTGAATCGTCTAGTTTTGTTCTGTACATCATCTAGAACTTTTAGGGGTTAGGTGGAAGAGCAGACGTATGTTGACTACTATAGCTCATTACTTGTAAAAGTATATTGTTAAAAGTAACGTACGTACTGAATCTCGCCCCAAATTGAAATTTTTTTGTTAGTTTGTATGTTTTTTTTGGAACATTAATAAAGACCTTTATTATTATTATTATTATTAATTACAGAAGTTAAACGTAAATAAAAATGTTCAAAACACATCACTAACACATAGGATTTCCCAAGTTCCAAATAATTTCACCAATTGTTCCAATAACCATTTTACTTTTAATTTTCATAGAACCCACGAAAAAAATTAAAATTATATTTAGTTAGTAATGAATTCTGATATTATTTCCAGAGAAAGGTGGTTATTTGATGTTAATTAATTATATTTCAAAGACAATTAACAATTAAAATAAATTTTATAAAAAATATATGGGTCGTAGGAAAAATCGTGTACACAACTCTCTCTGGAAAGTGTTTTTCTTGCAGTTGCCTTTCTTTATTTGCCGCTACACGGCTCGTGCAAAACTATATCTGCGTAATATTTCACTTTCTACACTTGTTATGTAATACCGTTATACCGATACTATTTAATCAAATGGAGATAAAAGTAGTACCTACAAAGGCAAAAGTTTTTGGTATAATAAAAGTTGTCTTCGTTTAATATTTGGAAAATACAAAGATAACAATATTTACAATATTTATTTAGATATTTTTTGTTTGAAAACAGCGCTTTCTTATACAAAACAAGACGGCTCTAAAGTATCTAAATTTTAGATGAAAGATTCTTGAAATATTTATTTTTAATCTTTGACCAATGCCGACCTTGAGTTCTATATTATTCCGCAGCGTTATTATTTGTTTTACGTTTAATAAGTATTTTTGTTTTGATAACTTGTTATTTTTACAAAATTTATTGGCAAACTTCTGTTTTAATTGTTTCCATTTTTTTTATTACCATTACCATATTCTAAGATATTTTTAAATTAAATTGGTAATTAAAAAATAAAATTAAAACTTACCTTCATATATTATCTGAAGTAGTTAGTGATTAATTCGCGTGTAACGTAGGTTATTTTTGAGAAACTGGTAACACTACTACCTTTATTGCGTAGAAACATGGTTTATAATTTATTTCAATGTTTAAAAAAACATGTATTTCCTGATACCGAGCGTTGGTTAATAATACGAGGAATTATTAAAACATTTGTAAAGGGAAATGTTATATCGGAAAATGCATCCATATGTGCTAGAATCAAATAGAAATATTCGATAAAAAGGCTCCAAGTCAAAACCACAAAAATTTTATTTAAAGATATATAAAATATAATTCTAGTTCTGCGTACTCGCTATTCCCCGGATATTGCATAACAGAATAGAATAGAAAATCACACCGTGGATTACAAATGTTCTTTTGAAATCAATACATAAATAAAGATAAAGAGAAATCCAAATAATCAAAATAATCATACGTTATTGGTTATACAGAATACTGAAAGAAATCAATAAAAATCCGTAGCAGGTGTTTTAAAATATTGACTTACCGAACACGATTTTCTTTAATAATAAAGATGTTTTTAATATTTGTGAAAATGTAGTTTAAATATTCAATATTGAAATTGGCATTTTCGAGGGTGGCTGTATCTTCCATAATAAAATTTTTACAAAGAAATACAGAGAGATACAAAAGTTTAAGAATAGACATTTGATTCTAGTGGCGGTCCATATTTTGTTGAATTATAGCCCTTAAAAAAGTTTGGGAGTGAAAAGGGTTTATCCCCTCTGAAAATCCATAATAAATCAAAATAATTGAATGCAACTGTTTCTAATTTATTGGATATTCTCTACTAGTATTTCCTATAAATTTTCATACATTAACGTTAAACCGTTTTATAGTATGTACAAAAAGTACGAGGAGTAATAAACCCTAATTAAGTATGCAAAACCTTTACAGGGAACACCATAAAATTTTTGATAAATCTCTTATTTTAAATAACATTTCTTCCGTAAATCTAAAAACCAGCTAGATCGACCCCGTATTTGTTTCAGTTGTAGCAAAGTTTAGGGTTTCTTCATTGTTAAAGGATTAGCAAATAAGCAATAACGCAATGCAGTGGTGTGTATTTTAGATCTTTTGGAAAATTAAAGCTCTGCTTTACGCCAACGACTTGTGGGCAATGCTTCTCGTAACCGTGAATGGTAACTTGCGTTGTCCATAACAAAAACAGCCCCTTTTAGAATCAGATCCAACATTTGACCAACCATTCCTCGAAGACATCCCCATTCATATCTTCGTGATAGTCCCCCGTGCGTTTTGAAATAAAAGTTAATAATCCACCATCAACAAAACCTTCAGAACTTCCAACATGGACAATGATAAGTCTTTTTCCTTTTCAAGATGGTGGCTGCAAATCTAACGACAAACCTTCCACGAATGCCTGCCTTCCGCTTTTAATGTTTTCATCTTGCCAAGATTTGGAAACTGTATATCCAGCATTTATCCATGTTTCGTCTAAGTAGAAGATTTTCAAATTTTGTTCTCTGGCATGTCGAATGCTTCTTAAATAGTCTCTTCTCCAAAAAAATATTTCCGGTTTATGTATCAAGAGAGATTTTCTATTATGTTTTGTATATCTGAAACCCACATCTTTCAAAAGTTTGCATAATGTCATTCTGGAGAATTTTGTATAGTCCGTATCTTCTTGCACTGATGTCATAATTTTGTCAAGTGTTGGAATTTCCTTTCGTAAGTAAAATCCATGGACTTTACGCCTTAGTCTTTGTTTTAATAACTCATCGATCTCTATTCGTTTTCGGCCTGAAGGAGTTTTAGGGGGTTGAAGAGTTCCATTCTTGCTTTCTTTTAGTATCTATAAATTGTTGATTTAGCAACACACAACATAGCAGCCGTTAATTCCACAATATAATCAACACTTGCACTTGGATCCTGGTTTTTCAATGATATATAACAATTCAATATCAGAGTTTTTTCATTTCAAAAATAATATCTTCGGCAACATCAACATTAATATCATTTAAAACACAAAATAGTATTGGAACAAAATTGTTAAATGTAAAAACAAAACTACCAAAATTAAAAAAATCTGGTGTTTACAAAATTAATTGTCCAAAATGTAATGCAGTATATATAGGTCAAACACAAAGAAATTTTGAAGTAAGATTTAATGAACACTTAAGGGCATATAGATTACAACAACCAGATAAGTCGAACTATGCAAAACACCTACTGGAACATCCAAACTCACTTATACACACCAATGACATTCATATACTACACATTTGTGATAAAAAACAAAATTTAGATTTTCTAGAAGAACTTGAAATTAAAAGACATCTAGCAGATCAACAGTTTAAAGTAGTTAATGAACAAATAAATCTTGGAAGTTCTCCACTATTAAACTGTTTACTTTGATTGAGTCTTCATTTTATACATAGATAAGACATTATTATAACATAAATATATTAAGTTATTGTAAAGATCAGCATGATATAGTTTTTTCCTGGTTTTTCTATATCATTGCACAGTTATACTGATCTTAGAGGGAAATACATCCAGGATAATCCCTTAGGGCTAATAACATTTAGGCTTTAATATTGTTATGTCTTATTACTTCCTTACTTGGTCTAGCCTTAACTCCTTATCAACATCAAGCACCTAGTTACAAACAAACAACATGTAATTTCAATATGTCAATCTGACGATGCTAGTGATAGCGAAACAGCTGTAATTGATTTTAAAGCGAATATTTCAAATAAATAGTGGAAGTTTAGTTTAACTGTGCAGTTATTAATTGTTCTTAGATAATGGACCTGTTTTTGGTCGTTTAGATGGTCCTTGGCTTATCGACATTGTTTGGTACTTGCACAATTAACATTTAACAAATGTTTTAAATATATTTCAACTGTTTACAATATTATGAAAACCATAAAACTTCATACAACTTTACTCAAAGAACTAATACTAAGTACTGATTTAATGTACCTACTTTCTTTTAAAATAATATTCCCGATAATGTTTCTACAAAAACTGGGTTGTTTGGAAAATCCTTTTCAATTTTTAACTTTAGCACCCTGTAACTTTTTTTGTGTGCACTATTGCATATAGTGTAACGCTTTCACCTTCTAAGCGTTACTATGGCCACCCTTGAAACAAAATGTTCGTTTAAAATCTCGGGCGCCAGTTGTTTTAACGTGGTATGCTCCACGGCCCCTTGACACTGAGCGTCAAGAGTTCCAGATAGCCTCAGATGGAGGTTACGGCGAATTCTAGGGGTCGTGTTGAACTTAATTTAATTTACTAATTATTCGTGCTGGTCCTCGGTTTAGGGAGTTACAGTTAATTATAAAAGAAACGGTAATTCATACTATCTTTTACTACTCTGTGATCGAATTTATTTGTAAAACTAACTAACTAACAAAATTACTGAGAAGAGAAGCAGTCAAAACGGTAAGGTTTCCCAATATGGTACCAATCGGCCGGGTAGACGAACAAGTTGTAACTGAGCCACTGCCAAGTTCGAGATGCCCTTTGGATTGTAATTATAACTGGAAAATTTTAATTTAAAAGCGAGAAAAAAAATATTCGGCTGCCAGACGGGCAAAGAACGTTTTAAATCTGCCAGGTAACGAACGAGTTGTAACTGAGCCACTGCCAAGTTCGAGATACCCTTAAGATTTTAATGGTAACCAGAAAACTTCGATTTAATAGCAAAAGTATAGATTCGTTCACTAGACGGGGAAAGAACGTTTTAAATCTGCCAGGTAAACGAACGAGTTGTAACTGTGCCACTGCCAAGTTCGAGATACCCTTTAGATCTTAAATTAAAAGCGGAAACTGTGATTTCGATTTAAAAAAAATATTTTGGTTGATGAAACGGGAAAAAAAACGGTTTAAATCTGCCAGGTAAACGAACGAGTTGTAACTGAGCCACTGCCAAGTTCGAGACACCTTTTAGATTTTAATTGTAACCGGTAAACTTCTTAAAAAGAATTAAAATAATAAAAAATTGTATTTAAAGTGTACCAGAGTTTCGACACACAGAGCGTAATTTTATATAAAACGAATTGAAAAAAATAATCAAATTCTAAACATAGTTTAGGACCAGCGAAAGACTATTATCCCTAATTAGCAATGTAATAAAAACAATTTTTTAAATATAACACACTTTATTTACGACTGTTGTAAATTTCAAAAAAAAAATAACAAAAAAAGTAAACAACAAAAGAAGTCGGAAAAAAACGGAGTTAATGTAACCGGTCAGATTTATAATAACAAAATAATTCTCCGCTACGAAGGTACGAAAATTGCAGGTCTTAAAATCAAAAATTATTTACCTTTCAATTACGGTGAGGTTTCTCCAAAATTTTTAGCTTCGGCGGGTCGGTAACGGCACACACTGTATTTCGGTTTCTCAAAAAGAAAACGAGAAGAGTCGGGAAAGAGCAGACTGAACGAGAGCAGACCGAAAAAGATCAGACCGAAAAAGATCGCGGAGAATCAATTCTTTTCCTTTTATATCCTCCGTATCGATATTAAAAATTTCTTTTCGTTTAACAAAAACAAATAGGTAGTATAGGCTGTCTTTTGGAATTAATTAAAATTTATATATACCGCATGTCCTAACGGTTTGAAAATTTAAAATATTGTAATCGGATAAATCATAGTGGAATGCAAATTTGCGTACCTCCGGATTAATAATAGAATACAATTCAAAAATAAAATAAAAATCTAGGCGGTAGTAGGAAGGATCGGAAGGTAAGTAACGAGTTATGTAGAACATTTCAGTAAAATAAAACAGCTGCGGAAAAATAAATAAACATTAACTCAATTCGGTTTCAAAAAAAATAACTCGTTACACACCCCCTTTTCTTCGGTAAAAAAAATGAACGAACGAAAGTGTAACTTTCGTTCGTTACATTTTTTTTAAACATCAATGATAGAAAAAAAATAAATTTGGATTATGGCTTCTCAGTTCCTGGAACAGCGGCGTCGGGTGGAGCGATCTGGAACGGGAGGTCCTCTTCCTCGCGATGACTGGCGACGATACGCTCTGAAACAGCGTTCAGCTACCAGAGCAGGTCGGGACCTTTCCAGTTTGATGTTACACTGGACGGCGGCATCTTTCACTCGTAGAGTCGGATGGGCACTGGTGACCAGGTGCGCTTGCACGGCCACAGAGCGGGCACAGGGACGGAGTTGCCCACATGGACATTCTCGGGACATCCGTCCAATTTATCCGCATCGTGAACAAAACAATATGGCTGGTTGGTTGCATCCTTGCCGATGGTGACCCTGGGTTCCACACCGCCAACAGATATCCTCCGTCAGGGCGATGAATCTTCGGGTTTCTATCCCACGGAATGGCTTCTTGGTCTCTGGAATTCGGTGATACCACATCTCCTCCGCTATCCTGATCATCTCCGGGATACTTCCTTCGTGCCAAATCTTCCTTCGGTCGTCTTTAGACAGCGGGGTGTTCGGAACGTCGGTAGACAGCGGGGGTGGTGAATTACGGTCGGTCATTCTACGGAACAGAGAAACAAAACGAAAAAAAATAAAAAACGGAATCACTCATGGGCGGGTTTCAGGTCTTTCACATGCACTCGGTTACATCGTTTCCCCTTCTCATCTCGTAAGTCATACACAACCGGCGAAATGACACGTATGACTTCGTAAGGTCCGGAATATTTCGGAGCAAGTTTCGCTGCGACATGATCGACGGCAGAGGAGAGCGTATGTTCCTTTTTTAATACCTTATCTCCTATAGTGCATTTCCAGTCTCGGCGGCGTAGATTGTAATTACGACTTTGACTGGTAAATGCTCGGGATAGGTTCAGGCGGACTAGATCGAAGCACTCTTGCAGTTTCTCCACTCGTAGGAGATGTGGCTTCGGGTCTTCGTCAGTAGGGTCGGCCAATTCAGTTTCTTCTTTCAGATCGTTTTCAGTGTTACTTTCAGCTCGATTTCGGTAGGAGTTCGGGATCTCGGGATCTCTTCCAAAATTTAGGAAGGCGGGTGTAAATCCAGTCGAGTCGTGTTTTGAGTTGTTCATTGCAAACTTTAAGTCCGGCAACCTCATATCCCAGTCTCGGTGATCCGCTTCGCAATACTGTGCAATCATTGTTTTCAGGGTACGGTTGGCTCGTTCCACTGGATTCGCTTGCGGTGTATACGGCGGCGTAAATCGGTGTCGAATTCCTAATCCACTTAGCATTCCCTTGAAAAGCTTACTGTCATATTGAGTTCCATTGTCGGTTAGTACGGTACGGGGGCACCCAAATGTCGTCAAAACTTCTTCATAAAAGGCGGTAGTTATGCTACTGGCAGTAGCATTTCTCAACGGTTTACACTGCACCCATTTAGTAAATCGGTCCTGAAACATAATGATGTAACAGTTCCCTTTTTTACTCCGGGGTAACGGTCCAATTATATCGGAACTAACGGTTTCCCATGGTTGCCGGTTTGCTGACGGTTGCATCTTCCCTGGGAGCTTTTGTTGCGACGGCTTGTACTTTTGACATTGCAGACATCTCCTCACGTATTTGGTGATGTCCCTAAACATCCCTGGCCAATAGTACAGTCTTGCAATGCGCGCGATGGTTTTAGCAATTCCTAGATGACCAGCAGTCGGAGCATCATGGTTTTCTTGTAGAATTCGGGTTCGGTCGGGCTTTGCTATGCACAGCTTCCAAGGGTCGGACATTTCTGGCTCTCGAAAATCATTTATGTCCCAAAAATGACGGTAAAGACGGTCTTCTCTGAGGCAGTAATCCGGAAACTTCTCTGGGTCCTTCAGAACCTCTTCCTTCTTGTTTCGGTACCATGAACATTCGGCAGTAACATCGGTCAAACAGAGAGCGAACGGTAGCTCTTCCTCGGCGGTGGTTGGTAGTGGATTTCGGGACAAAGCATCGGCTACACGGTTTAGTGCACCTTTACGGTACTGTATCTCAAAATCATACTGTTGCAGAAAAATACTCCACCTAGCTAAACGTCCAGACGGACTAGATATGGAATGCAGCCATTTAAGAGATTGATGATCGGTAATAACCGTGAAATGGTAGCCCTCTAAATAAGGACGCATCTTTTCAATACCCCAAACAATGGCAAGGCATTCTTTCTCGGTGACGGAGTAATTTCTCTCCGTGGGACTCAGGGTGCGACTTGCATATGCGACTACGTGTTCTCGGCCATCTATCAGTTGGGTGAGGGCTATTCCCAAACCATGTTCGGAGGCGTCGGTCTGTAAGGCAAACGGCACAGTAAAATCAGGACAACTTAGGACGGGTGCTTCCGATAGAAAAGTTTTTATGTTGGCGAAAGCGGCTTCTTGCTCCTCAGCCCACTTCCATCGTTGAGACTTACGGAGTAACTTTGTCAACGGAGCCACCTTTTGCGAAAATGATGGTACAAATCTTCTATACCAGGAAGCAACTCCCAAGAATCTTCGCAACTCTCGGATATTTCTTGGGGCGGGAAATTTAACGATGCTTTCGACTTTTTCTGGATCGGTACGGATTCCATCTCCAGTGATTACATGTCCCAGGTATTTCATGGACGGTAAACAGAAATGACATTTCTCCGGATTGAGTTTCAGCCGTGCTCCTCGCAGTCGGCGGAACACTTCGGACAGATTTTCCAAGTGTTGTTCAAATGTCTCCCCCAGAACTATGATGTCATCGAGATAGGCAAAAGCATATGGATCTAGATCGGGGCCTATTAGTCGATCAACAAGTCTTTGGAAAGTGGCAGGTGCGGAATGTAAACCAAATGGAAGAACCGTGAACTGAAACAATCCACGTCCCGGTGCGGTAAATGCGGTAATCGGTTTGCTTTCAGGTGTTAAGGGCACCTGCCAGTATCCACTCTTCAAATCTAAACTGGAAATATACTTGGCTTTTCGCAACTTATCCAGTATGGAGTTTATAAACGGAAGAGGGTAGGCATCCTTCATCGTAATCTCATTGACTTTACGGAAGTCAATACAAAAGCGGTTTTTTCCATCCTTTTTCTTTACAATCACTATCGGAGAACTCCACGGGCTTGTAGAGGGTTCTATCACTCCTTCTTCTAACATGGCGTCTATCTCCTTGTTGCAAATCTCTTGCATTTTCGGATTTTGTGGTCGGTACCTCTGTTTGATCGGACGGGGTTGTAGCAGACGGATTTCATGCTCAACCAGGGTGGTTGGACCTTGTATGGATTCAAATTTCGGTAACTCTTGGTTCAGGAAGCTGTTCAGTCGGTCTGTCTGTTCTTTTGTTAGATTTCTTTCTTTAAGTGGAATTATTGTTTCCACGGAAGGTCCTATACAGTTGTAATTCTCGTAATCCCCTAAATCTTCCAGGGAGAACGCAGACATTACGGAAACGGTTGGCTCCTTGTCAACTTCTAACCCCAGATATGACGCAGAGACTTCAGGAACGGACTGCTCTTCGTTAACTTCTAACTCCAGGGAGGACGCAGAGACTTCGGGAACGGACTTTTCTTCATCAATCCCTAACAACTCCAGGAGACGCAGGCACAGACAGATTTCCATAATGGCGGACTTTAGTAATACGGTGGTTATTATCTTCATGACATATTATCGGTACAGCAACATCGACTTCTTTCATAGGTGGGTTCACTGTCTCCAGCATCCCAACAGGACTGGTTACTTGTGAACACCTGACTAGTTCATTACGGATGAATATCTTTCCGGTTCCTAGCTCCAAACGGAAATTATATTTTTGTAGGACGTCATGTCCTAACACAATATCGGTTATTAGTCCAGGAAAATGCTCTAACGAACCCTCCATAGTGACGCCATTGATTTTCCATTGCAATTCAAACGTATCGGTGATAGAGACTATATTTCCATTAGCTAACCGAGCCTTCGTGGCTTGACGGGCTATAGGTTGCTTTCTTTGGGAAAATGTCTTAGCTACTTGATCACCAATATATGATTTCGCAGCTCCGGTATCTAGCAAAGCTTTGAACTTGTAATTTTCAATTTCGACATCCAGATGCGGTCGGGGGTCGTTCATTTCTTCTGGTGGTTCGGTATGAGAGGCAAAGATGGGCGGAAGCTGTGTCGGCCTCTCCTCAGTACAGCTTCGGATTAGTTTTCCGGCCTCCTACAGGAACAGTCTCTCGAAAATACTCCTTCTTTTTGGCAACGAGAACAGAATATCTTCGGCGGATTTTGGCAGTTATTCCGGTAGTGTCCAGACTCGCCACAACGGAAACAGGTGATTTGACGGGAAGATGTTCCGGACGATCGAGGAATATTATCAGTTGGCGGACGGAGACGAATATCGTTTGGCGACGGTTGACTGGGTCCGGCGACAGGTTCTCTGGATGGACCAGGAGTCGTGTTTTGGGACGGTCCGTATCTGTGTGTAGTGGCAGACTGCGGTCGGACTGGTCCACGATTTGGCCCATTGTGGTTGGGCACGTTTTGGAGTTCCTTCCTGAGGAGCTCATATTCCCTCACCACTTGACAGAACGTAGAGAAATCATCAAAGTCCCCTTTTCTGACTTGCAGCCGGTATTCGGGCAAGAGGTTTCGATACAGCCAAGCTAATTGTTGCTCGGGCGTGAGTTTTCCATGCCTTCTCATCAGTGTCTGTAGATCGGTTATGTAGGTCGCGGCAGACTCATTCCTACGTTGTAGACGACGGCTTATCTCAGCTTCCAAATCTTCTTCGTAATTGACGGGATAAAAGAAAATTCGGAAATCGGTTTCAAACTCCTTCCAGGTGGTGTATCTACTTCGGTTATTTCGGTACCATAACGCAGGTTCGCCGGATAGTAATTCAGGTAGTACGGGAAGCAAGTTATCTTTCGGGACATTCTTAGCGGTACATATTTCCTCAATTCTTTCTATGAATGCGGCTGGATCCCCTCTGCTCCCAAAGCACACCTTCCAGTCGTGTACGCTCAGTGGAGGGTTGGCCATGACTGTTATGGTATCGGACTGGCCAGAAACGGGTAGTGGAGAAATATTTTCTTGCTTTAAAAATTTTCCCCGTCTCCTTCGTTTCTCCAGAACGGTACCAGCAACTGATAAGTTTCTCTTCGGCCTTTTATATTCAGCTTCTTCTCCTTTGATCTTTTTGTTAACCAAGAAAAAATCTTCCAAAGGACAAGCGGTCAACTTTGAGTAAACATTATGGAGACAAAACGAAAGAAAAGAGAAAAAAACAATTGAAAACGGAATAACTAATTCTGCTTTGATCATTACTATGGAGAAACATTCAAACTGCTCATATAAAAAAAAATTTTAAAAAAAATCAACTCTCTTCCCTAATACGGTAAGTCGAAAACGGCGGAAACGGCCTCTTCAAAAAAAAAATTATAAATTATCAGAAGCGGTCCCTACTCAAATAAATTGTCAGAAACGGTCCCTATTTAAATAAATTATCAGAAACGGTCCCTACTCAAATAAATTATCAGAAACGGTCCCTACTCGGGCGCCAAATTTGTAACGCTTTCACCTTCTAAGCGTTACTATGGCCACCCTTGAAACAAAATGTTCGTTTAAAATCTCGGGCGCCAGTTGTTTTAACGTGGTATGCTCCACGGCCCCTTGACACTGAGCGTCAAAAGTTCCAGATAGCCTCAGATGGAGGTTACGGCGAATTCTAGGGGTCGTGTTGAACTTAATTTAATTTACTAATTATTCGTGCTGGTCCTCGGTTTAGGGAGTTACAGTTAATTATAAAAGAAACGGTAATTCATACTATCTTTTACTACTCTGTGATCGAATTTATTTGTAAAACTAACTAACTAACAAAATTACTGAGAAGAGAAGCAGTCAAAACGGTAAGGTTTCCCAATATGGTACCAATCGGCCGGGTAGACGAACAAGTTGTAACTGAGCCACTGCCAAGTTCGAGATGCCCTTTGGATTGTAATTATAACTGGAAAATTTTAATTTAAAAGCGAGAAAAAAATATTCGGCTGCCAGACGGGCAAAGAACGTTTTAAATCTGCCAGGTAACGAACGAGTTGTAACTGAGCCACTGCCAAGTTCGAGATACCCTTAAGATTTTAATGGTAACCAGAAAACTTCGATTTAATAGCAAAAGTATAGATTCGTTCACTAGACGGGGAAAGAACGTTTTAAATCTGCCAGGTAAACGAACGAGTTGTAACTGTGCCACTGCCAAGTTCGAGATACCCTTTAGATCTTAAATTAAAAGCGGAAACTGTGATTTCGATTTAAAAAAAATATTTTGGTTGATGAAACGGGAAAAAAAACGGTTTAAATCTGCCAGGTAAACGAACGAGTTGTAACTGAGCCACTGCCAAGTTCGAGACACCTTTTAGATTTTAATTGTAACCGGTAAACTTCTTAAAAAGAATTAAAATAATAAAAAATTGTATTTAAAGTGTACCAGAGTTTCGACACACAGAGCGTAATTTTATATAAAACGAATTGAAAAAAATAATCAAATTCTAAACATAGTTTAGGACCAGCGAAAGACTATTATCCCCTAATTAGCAATGTAATAAAAACAATTTTTTAAATATAACACACTTTATTTACGACTGTTGTAAATTTCAAAAAAAAAATATAACAAAAAAAAGTAAACAACAAAAGAAGTCGGAAAAAAAACGGAGTTAATGTAACCGGTCAGATTTATAATAACAAAATAATTCTCCGCTACGAAGGTACGAAAATTGCAGGTCTTAAAATCAAAAATTATTTACCTTTCAATTACGGTGAGGTTTCTCCAAAATTTTTAGCTTCGGCGGGTCGGTAACGGCACACACTGTATTTCGGTTTCTCAAAAAGAAAACGAGAAGAGTCGGGAAAGAGCAGACTGAACGAGAGCAGACCGAAAAAGATCAGACCGAAAAAGATCGCGGAGAATCAATTCTTTTCCTTTTATATCCTCCGTATCGATATTAAAAATTTCTTTTCGTTTAACAAAAACAAATAGGTAGTATAGGCTGTCTTTTGGAATTAATTAAAATTTATATATACCGCATGTCCTAACGGTTTGAAAATTTAAAATATTGTAATCGGATAAATCATAGTGGAATGCAAATTTGCGTACCTCCGGATTAATAATAGAATACAATTCAAAAATAAAATAAAAATCTAGGCGGTAGTAGGAAGGATCGGAAGGTAAGTAACGAGTTATGTAGAACATTTCAGTAAAATAAAACAGCTGCGGAAAAATAAATAAACATTAACTCAATTCGGTTTCAAAAAAAATAACTCGTTACAATAGGTAACTCGGGTTCCATCAACATATTTTTGACCCCAGAATATGTGGTATAATTGATTACCATTATTTTCAGGACCCCTGTATAAAATTAATTAAAATAAACCATTTTAGATTAAGATTTATTAAATGCTAGTTTAGCAGTTATCGCTTTTGTAAATATTATTATTTCCCAAAAACTCTCTTTTCTGTTCCAACTTCTGTTCTCAAAATATTCCAAAACAAAATAAATATGATTAATGTGTTTAATAGATTTCGGAATCAGCAGGACATAAAAAATTGCGAAAAGATATTTTACCGACACATAAAAGGTGTGTTTTAATAGTCCAGGAAAATGAGGCCGAAAAATACCACGTCACAACATTTAATTCAAGGTGGGAGATATTTTGTTTTTGACCTCCAGTTTTGAAAGATTTTTGAAAGACGATAAAAAGGTACACAATGATATTTTATTTTTACATAGAATTGCCATGTTACTTGTTCATGTTTAATACGTAGCATCGAGTTGAAAAGCTGAAAACAAAATATTTATCACTAAAAAGTACAAAATATTCCTATTCCTAATTTTCATGATGTATAGGTATAGTTTGGACATATCTAGAAATCTTTATGAAGGAGTATGTGGCTTTCCAGCTTACTTCTCCAAATCATTTGATTGCGTTAATCAAAGGATTTTGTTAAGGAAATTGGAATAATATGGTTTTTGAAGCACCATCTTAAATTGGTTCCATTCTTATTTAGAGTACAGGTATCAAGCTGTCTACTTTAATGGTGAGCGCTCCAGGAAAGGTAAGTTATAATGTGGTGTTCCCCAAGGATCTGTGCTAGGTCCAATTCTATTTTTAATATATTTCAATGATATAATCAATCTTGACAGTGGTTTCTTTACAATTTTTACCGATGATGCTACCATTTTATGGACAAATAATGATTTGTAGATTTGGGAGCTAAGATTGGCACGGATATTGCCAAGATTAAGAAGTGATATGAAGCCAACCATTTGCTGCTAAATATTAATAAATCTAATATTGTAGCTTTTAAATGTGATCTATCTAATATTGTAATTGAAAATCTAATGAAGTTTTTGGGGCTTTGTATTGATCACAGACAAATTTGATTTGACATTAAACATCTGTGCAATAAATTGTCATCAAGTTGTCATGCTGTAAGAGCTATTTCCAAAAATTTAAATTTAATTGCTGCCAAGAATACATATTTTGCCCTTATCGAATCTCACTTACGTTATGGTATTTCTTTTTGGGGGAGTTGCACTTTAGAACTGTTTAATAAAATTTTGTTATCCAAAAAAGGACTTTTTGATATTTGTGTAGGGTCAGTGTTGACGTTTCATGTAAACCACTATTTTTAAAGCATAAAATGTTAACCCTTTTGTGTCTTTCTATCTTAGAAACTGTTTGCTTGGTATTTACAAAATATAGGGATATCATTCGTATCCCCTCTTTATGTAATACTTGATTAATATACAGGGTGTTTCTTAAGTAATCTAAAATATTATATGGGGCGCTTCGTTACTCAATTTTAAGACGAAAAGTTCATATAAACATGTGTGATAGGTGTTGTCGTTTATGAGATACAGGGTGTTGAATTTATTGTAATAAGTCAGTTCTGATTGTACGTGAAATTAATTTTTCCCGGTGACGCTACTGGTTTTTAGAAGTAATACGCAAAAACATGCTTATTCTAAGTGGCCTTTGAAATAATGTTGACAAGTGTCAAATTTGAAAACCAACGCAAAAATCGTACATTTTTATTTGATTGACTCTGTGTTTAGTTAATAACTATGCCAGTGTTTACTAATGTTGAAATGGCTAATATGCATTTTTGTACGGATTAGCGAATGGTAATGCCTTAGAAGCTATACCATAAGTGTAAAACGATTTCAACAAACATTTTCGGTCAATGTTTGGCTTGGCATCATCGATGATTATTTAATTGGATCATTTTTCCTTCCTGTACGGTTAACCGGTGAGACATACCAACATTTTCTAGAAAATGAACTTCCACTTCTTTTGGAAGATGTACCTATTATTATTAGAAGGCGCATGTGGTTCATGCATGACGGAGCTCCTCCACATTTTTCAGTGATTGTACGCGAGTTTTTAAATAATGTTTTTCCAGGCCATTGGATCGGACGAGGATCTCCACACCCGTGGCCCCCTAGATCACCTGGACACAATCCTCTGGATTTTTGTGTGTGGGGATATTTGAAATCGCTTGTTCACACAACACTGATATTAAACGTACAAGATCTTCAAAATCGTATCATAGACGGCTGTAATGTTATTCGTAACAATCCTGGTATCTTCGAACGTATTCGACAATCCATTAAACATCGAGCGGATTCTTGCATTTTAGCTGGAGGTGCACATTTTGAACATTTGCTCTGAAATGTATTATTTTTTCTTTATGTTTAACACATGTTGCTTGTAATAAAATAATAAAAAAATATAAATCAGTAGCGTCACCAAGAAAAATTAATTTCACGTACAACACCCTGTATCTCATAAACGACAACACCTATCACACATGTTTATATGAACTTTTCGTCTTAAAATTGAGTAACGAAGCGCCCCATATAATATTTTAGATTACTTAAGAAACACCCTGTATATAGTTCCGCTTCCCATTCTTCATTTACAAAAAATTCTATTGTATATTTAAGTAAAAAAATCTTTAATATCATCTACCAATAGAAATTAGAAAATCTAGCTTCTTAAAAAAAGTTGCGGATGGGCACTAAGGAATAATTGCTTTCGAAAGCCGATTATAGTGTAGAAGACTTTTTTTTGAATTATGTAACAGAAAGTTACAGAACGATAATTGTTTTGAGGAATATAATGAACTTTTCATCGAATGGCTTAAGGAAGGCGAAACAGATGTGGTAAAACCAAATAGTGTCACGTTGAGACCAATTATATGATGCTCCAGATAAAGAAAATTCTCAGACATCATCTCTAAATCACTGTTCACATAATGACACGAAAACCTCGTCACTGTGTTTCTTTTTTAGTGCCCTTTTAATCAGGTCGATAACTGGTGTCTTTTTTGTGATTTAATTTAAGCTTTGTAGAACAGTTATAATGGAGTTGTGCACTAACACTATCAATAAATCCTGGGCTCACAAAAAATAGTATAAACAAAGAGAGTTTTAATAAATCACTAATTAAATGGGACCCTTTAAAAGTAAATTCTTATAAAAATATTATATCTCAATGTAATACAAACTTACAAATAAACTCTGTTGAGGACTTAGATAAACAAATAAATACAGCAATACGCTCTACAATAAAATTTTTAGGAATGGAAAAAAATATAAAAATTAGAGTAAACAACACAAACAAATCTAAACCGTGGTATGATCAAACCTGCAGAGAAGCTAAACGAAACCTTTATAAATCTAAAAAAAAAATTAATGAAAACCAAGTTCAATCAAAATGCCATTTCTAAATATAATAAGCTGAAAAAAGAGTATAAACTAGTACTAAAAAATAAAAAACAAGACTATGAAAACAATGTAAGAAGTAAACTTAATAATATCAACAATCCAACTGAATTCTGGAAACACATTAAGTTAAACAAATCAATAAACGATAGGAACGATATCGACATGAACATAATAGTAAATTATTATAAAAATTTCTATATACCACAACCAATCTTGCAAACTCAATATATAGACGTTTTGCATCCTAGCTTAGATACACCTTTTTCTAACATTGAAATTTCGCAAGTATTGAACCAAATAAAAAATAACAAAGCTCCTGGGGAAGATAATATATCTAACGAGTTTTATAAACATTTACCTGCGGATTGGATTGCTGCTCTTAAGGTTCTTTTTAATCAAATTTTTTCAACTGAGCAAATACCTCCAACGTGGTCGAAAATAAAAATGATTCATTTTCACAAAAAAGGTCCAAAAGAAGATCCAAGTAATTATCGTAGCATAGCTCTAATAAATCACAAAGTAAAGATATTCACCCAATTGATTAATAATAGATTAACAGATTTTGTGGAACGCCACGAGTTACTACCAGAATGCCAGTCAGGATTCCGTAAGAATAGAAGCTGTGAAGACAACATATTTGTGCTGTATACCGTTGTAAATAACTACCTACGATTCCCCAACAGAAAATTATTCGCTTTATTTGTAGACTTTAAAAAAGCATTTGACTCAGTGGACCACAACCTACTTTGGGAAAAATTATTTATTAATGGGGTAAGTGCTAAGATCACCAGAGTTTTAAAACTTATGTATAGTTCGGCTTTTATATTTATGGAACAAGATGGCACATTATCTGATAGAATTAAAATAACAAGAGGCGTTCTACAGGGTGATACCCTAAGTCCACTAATTTTTTCAATTTTCATATCAGATATAGAAATTTATTTTAAAGAACAAGGTGCTAAAGGTGTAACTCTAGACGATGGTAATAATATACATATGCTCCTGTACGCAGATGATCTAGTTATATTATCTGAAACTCGAATAGATTTAATACGAAACCTACAACTTCTTGAATCATACTGCAACAAATACAAACTGGAAGTTAATTCGACAAAGACAAAGATAGTTATCTTTTGTAGAAGCCCAAACATCGGTCAATATCCCCAATTCATTTACAAAAACAGCCATATTGACGTTGTTAATACATATGAATACTTAGGTGTTAACTTCTCATTTAATGGTTTATTCCTAAGTAATCTCAAACAACGAGAGCAAAAAGCTAGATTGTGTCAAGGAACTCTATTAAACACTATAAAATGCTCAAAAGTCTCATTAATTGAATCCATAAAACTGTTATACAACAATATAGTAATACCTACGTTTACATACACAAGTGCCATATGGGCTCTTCGATACTTAGAACAAGTCGAAAAAACTCAAAACTATTTCTGGAAGCTTCTTTTATTTTTGCAAAAATCAACAGCTGCACACATAATAAGAATCGAAGCAGGTATATGTAAAATTGGGTACCACGTCATAAAACAATCTATAGAACTGTTACTAAGGTTAAAATGTAAAGACCATAACAGATATGTTCACCGGGCCCTTGTACGTACAATAAAACTACATGAGGCGGCCAATAACGGCAACCTAAAATACAACTGGGCAAGTCAGTTAGCCCACATTTTAAATGCTTACTGTGATTCGAATGTAAATATTAATAATATTAATCAAACCATAAAAAATACTCTACTTAGTAATTACCTTAACAAAAACTTTGAACAAGATGTAAATAGAGTATTACTCAGCACGCATCATCCATCATTTAAATATTTATTGCATGGTGACTTTAACGGTAAAAATTATTTACATACCACAATTCCTCTGCATGTAAAAAGACTAGTAGCCCAACTCCGTACATCAAATTCCGAAAAGTTATATATCTATGTAAATAATAATTCGTATAGGATAGATATAAACATTATTTGCTCTATCTGTAATCACTTAGTACCCGAAACCCTCGAACATATACTGCTAGTCTGTCCGATGTATAAAAACCTACGAGATCATTTTATTCAACCTCGAGGACTCTCAGACGATTTAGACTCTATACTGTCATCTACAGATCATACAGTACTCAGTAATATTTACAAATTTATAGGAGGAGCAATGAAGCTTCGGTCATTTATTATAGACGAATAACCTATTAATAGAATCAACACAATCATCCAACCCGTGGTTGGTATGTTTTGACTATGGTGATTATGATTTAATTTACCTGTTTTCTGTTTTTTTTTTTTATTTTTCTTTACTATGTGTACCTAACTATGAATAGCCACTCACTGTTCATGTATTTACATTTACGTGTGAACAATAAACATTATTATTATTATTATTATTATATAATGGATTTGCTTGTATATTTTCAGCTTCTTTTTATAGTGTGTGAATTTTTCCATATTTTTATTAAAAAAAAGTAGAGATAAAAACAAGCACTGGGAAACAGCATGTCTGCATGTCGTTCTGTATAAAGAGTTTCTCGTTAAAGTGACTTAAATCTTTTAGACTTCCACCGGTGGTATGAGACACATCTCGTCATATAAATTCTTGTCGTTTGTGTCATGAGAAACGTACTAATTTGAACAGTTGCGAAATTGGTCCTCTCATACGCTTTCCCTAGCTCGACTATTATAACAAAATTATTCAGAATACGGCTTTAAGGGTCGTCCCAATTTGATCCTGCAGATAAAATTCATACCTACTACACCGCATCTGTCTGTTTAAGTTGTGGCAGAGGCAATAGAAATGCCGTTGGGAATATCAACTATATAAAGATGGATGTGCCGCATACGGTAAAAAGTAAAAAATATTACGTTTACATAATTTAGTTAATCTCAAAATTAAAAACGTTGATTTATGTTATCATTTGAGAAAACAATATGAGATTATTAAATTTAAATCAATATGAAATTCATTGTACTAACCCTTACTGTGTGAAAGTCCATCTTATTAAGAACAGTAAACAACTAAACGGTTGAATGAAACTTCCACTACTCATTCGTAAATTACGTTTTAAATTCAATTACTAGCATCGTCAGATTGGCATATTGAAGTTACATACGCTAGTTTTTAGCGAAACAGCTGTAATTGGATTTAAAACGTATTTTACGATTAAATAGTGGAAGTTTCATTCAACCGTTTAGTTGTTTACTGTCCTGAATTAAATCAATATAGTTGGTAATGGCATTATAGTATATTGTGTCACGAGTGCAAAAAGTAATTTATTTCACATGATGTATGAAAGTTGTGGCAGGAGTGCCGCAATCACACGCATGTGGAATAGAATTTCTGCAAGAGTGGCACACTATACTTTTTCTACGTTCAAATTAAAAATATATCTATTCAACTTTAATTACATTCTTTACAAATTAACAGCTAATTATGACTGCAAAAATATAAGTTGACTGTACCGCAGTTAGCTATATTAATTGAAGGTATTTTCACAGTCCTTTCTATTTTTTCAGAAATAGATATTCCACTTGTAGATTCATTTCATTTTCAAGATTGCAATATTTTATTTGCTAATGACATTTTGCTTGAAAGACTGTCATCGATATATTCTTATATATTGTAAGTAATTTCAGTATCGTTTGAAATTCGCGCCGTTAGTTTGAGATGGCTGTTTGTCCTGACCGTTGCAAGGCTGTTTTAGGTGACAAGTGCTGGCTTACCGAAAGTAAGAAGAAGATTATTAGGTTAGATTACTTTTAGTTCTTATGTGCCTTATGATCGCTCACGTTTATGTTTTATGTATTTTTTCGAAGTAAATTTGTTGAGTTTCAAGAAGTGTTTATTTAAAAATATTGGGTTCAAAACCTTACCTATATTATTCTACAATATATACACCATAGTCTGCCACTATCGTGGCCGCTGATCATCTGCATAGTTTTTAATACTTCAAAAACTGAGCAATCTGCTGTGCCATATTACTAAATTTGTTTATTCCAATACATTACAGTGTACGTTTCCCCTTTTGGTAATTTGTAAAAAATATTTAAAAGATACATGTAGGGGACGAAGTTAATCATATTTTTTAAATATATCGTAAAAATTTTCTGTAAGTGTAAATTTTCTGGGAACTTTTATTTTTGTAATTTGTTGTACTAACACTAACTACGTGAAAGTCCATCTTATTAAGAACGGTAAACAACTAAAAGGTTGAATTAAACTTTCACTTTTCATTTGCAAAATATGAAATGCAATGACGGCCGTCATGTTCCAAATTTCTTTTACCTTTGTTAGCAGATATAGATCATCAGGACGGAGCTTCGGATTTTCTCTTAAGAAATTCACGTAATTTTTGATAGTTGGAAATATCAACATTCTCTTTCACTGACAAGGTAGTCCTCAACATTGAGTGTATTGACCACATTATCGAAGATATAAACTTTTTAGATAGCTCTCCAAAGTAAGCTATCATAACATGTTCTGAAATGGATTGTACCTTGTTAGTTTTTCGCCACCCCATGAATCTTGAATATGAAATTGATTGTAGCAACCTTTACTTTGTGGAAATCCATCTTACAGTAAAAAACCGTTTAGTTCTTTACTGTTCTTAATCTTTAATATGTTAAATTATAACTTCTTATATAGTTGTTAAATGTAAAAACAAAATTACCTGAATTAAAAAAATCTGGTGTTTACAAAATTAATTGTCCAAAGTGTTATGCTGTATATGTAGGTCAAACACAAAAAAATTTTGAAATAAGATTTAACGAACATTTAAGAGCATACAGATTAAAACAACCAGATAAGTCAAATTATGCAAAACACCTACTTGTTAAATTATACTTTTTTAAGGACGTTTGGGGTTACAACTATTCTCTAAAATTTTTTGGTCGCTTCTACAATGTGTCATCACTAGCCACTGTAATAAATTTTAACTGTCACAGATAAATAAAAGTATTCAATGTTTTTGACAGATATCCCATGTAACGTGATATGAAAAAAAACAAACATTTTTATGTTTATATAAAAAGCCTCATTTTTGTCATATTCTTTCAAATGAATTGAGATTAAGTGCTAATCAAGTAGTTCCTGTCTTTTTCTACCTTGGTTAAAAATGAACAATTTTTCTAGCTCAACAAAAGTCAATAAAGGTAGGTATATAGGCTAGTAGTGAAAAAAATATATTTCTACAATAGATTCATAACTTACCCTCCAGCAATTAATTTAATAAATCTAGTAATTTATCAATATCTCAAATATTAGTTGAATAACAAAAGATTCAAAGAAAATGTATACTAGTTTCGGTCCTATTAGACCATCATCGGGCTGGAAAAAATAACAATAGATATAAATAAAACCATGAGAATAGGAATAAAAAGTAATCAGTTTAAATTGCAGTCCCCACAAATTGTTTTAAGTCAACTATAATTAATGATACAAAAACTGCTAAGTGTACAATCATTTGTAAATAAGAGTTACAATCAAATGTGAGAAAGTATCAAAAAAGAATTAAACAAGAAGTAGCATTGTGTAAATTATTTAATAATGTTGAAATGTAATACTGTTAAAAGGTTTAAAGGGCGCCTAGTACCACCCGAAAATCATAAGAGGGCAATTGTGTGGGGCGGTTTCTGAATTTCACGTTCGGTAAGAACCGAGAGTTACACATTAATAAATGTGTCAAATTATGAGACGATTTTTGGTGACATTCAAGCCCAGGTTTCGGTGCACCAGATGTCGGTGGGGTATTCGCCGATGCCAGATTTAGATTCAGCCGGCCAAAAACACCCCAAAATGATTTTTGGTTGACCTTCTTTCATTGTGTCAGAAAACCGCATCCCGATCCGTCCACTTGCACCACTTTCCCGACAGTTCGCAGGCGTTGACGCGATTAGCCATACACTGCAATGTTGCCCGACAATTTTAACAGTGGCGAGTGTGCGTGCAAAATTGTAGGGACAAAGCTTTCAGATATTGTCAGGTCACAAAGCCAGTTCCCAAGTAGTTTGGACAGCAACACAACGAAACAAGTACATAAACTGGCAGTGGCAAGTATACAGTTATTATAAATATTGACAGGATAAGTTAAAGTTAAAATAAATTAAAAAATGTAATTAACAAGCTAAATGACTATTCAGAACATTGCTCTTAATGAGCAATTTAGACCTTCTGAAAATTATGTTTTTCTCAGTTTACAAAAAGATTGTTTATTATGTATTTGTTCTTCTTTTCATTATCAAATTTAAACCTTAACCTCTTTCTTCTTTTATTTTTTTGAACTTTATTAACTTAACCTTATTTTAGTTGATACTTAGTGTGGTGCATTCTACCTAGCTTAAATTTCATAATTTCTCTTTGTATATTATTTGCCATTTTTTGGAGATTCTCCTGAAATCTTTCACCCTTTTGGAAATGATGAACCCCAACTTTTTCTTGTTCACACTTTCCTGAAAAATTTTAATACTTTTTGGTTATCATAGATCTCTGCCATATAAGGATTATTTCCTTTTTGGGATCCACTATTTTTACAACTGCAAGTTTTTCATTACGTCCCCTTTCAAGGGTTTTTTCTTTTTGGGACACGCTAAGACCCAAATACTCGTTCCTCTTTCAGAGTATTGAATTTTTTAAATGTTTTCTTTTACATCCCTTTTTTACCCAGCAGGAAAAAAATTTCATTGAACTTCAGTTTTATATCCTTTTCAATAGTGGTCTTTTCTTTCATGAGAGAGAGATGATATAACTTTTTGTACCCCCACTTAAAGATTTTTTGATTATTGTTTAATTTTTGTCATCCCTACGGTTTACAAGTTTTGTTTGTGTTTTATCATGTTTAACAATGATTTACTCTTAATTTGTTACAATAATTTACTAAATGAACATTCATTCACCCTGTTAATGAAATTTCTGTATTTTTGTTGACTTTAGCTTATCAGGTCAATTGTACACTTTATTTATATTATAAAACCTAAACCTTTTAAAAATGTTACATTTCATTGAACGGTTCAACACTACTTAATTATTTACACAATGGCTACTTCATGTTTAATTATTTTTTGATTCTAACTCTTATTTACAATTTATTGTACACTTTCTTTATTATTAATTTTAGTTGACTCAAAACAATTTGCAGGGATTGAAATTTGAACTGACTTTACTTTTATTCTTATTCTCATGGTCTTTTTTCTATATATTGTTATAATATTATGATGGTACTATAGGACCGAAACTAGTGACAACATGAATAATAAACAAGTTGTGAGATAGACTTTGCGTTTTCTTTGAACCTTTTTTTAAATAATTTAAAGCTTCAATCCTCCAGGAATAAGCACTTGCCCCACTCTTTTTCTATTAGACGCCCAATATTCATTTTACCACCACATTTGTCTATACTTAGTTTATTTAGAATATTATCAAAGTTTTTTTAGGAAAATTCTCTTAAAAATGTTTTTTGTATTGTTTTAGGGCTAAAAGAACAACGAAGATCAACTGAGCCTAACGATAGCCCTTTAAAATCCACAACTGGTCCTTGGTTGTACATATTACTAGCAGCTGGATCGACTTTTATAATCGCCGCTACAATAGGAATAATCCTTTTTGCAGTTAGAAGATTCAAAGTAAGTTGTATATTTTTTAGACATACCTATTATGCTGAATCTGGAACCGTGGCCACGTAGGTGGATATTGAGTAATTAGGCGGCCAAAAGTCAAAATCTTAAAATGTATGTAGGCACAAAATATTGACGTCTACGTATAGTTAACTCTTCCGCGAATTACCCCCCACCCATATTTTTCACGAACGTACTTCCCCGCTTCCGTGGAGGAAGTCGGAACTTGATTGTTTTTCATAGTGCACGCACCTGTTCTCGGCACTCTCAAAGTGATACAATTTTCAAAGCCAATATTTTTGTTTTGAAGCATAAAACAGCAGTGACAGTGATGGATTCAGGAAATACAGGTATGTATCCTTCAAACACCATATATTTTTTTGTATTTCGAGATAGTTTTCCTTTCTTTTTGACAAGTCAAACCTTTGACGTTTTCAATACAAAATCATCACGATTCTAAGAATAAATTGGTATTTTTATGATCCATCCCTATTCGTCCCCGTCTTGTTTAATTTTTTATTGAATATGTTATGTAGTTGACATTACATATTTAAGAAAATCCGCCGCAGAATCCCGCAAGTTTCCGAAAAAATATTTTTCGAATATATTTGTAAAAAATAACCTAAAATTTCATTGTATTTCAACTTTATTAAAAAAGGGTTTTCTTTGTTTAAGGGACATCAAGTGCTTCTGGCGTTAAAGTCGTAACGCGAAAATATTTGTTTAACCATATGAAAACTCAAAACTTAGCTACCTTTGTCGAACAATTGGAGTATTTGGAAAATTATTTTATCATGAGTTACGGAGACTCTGATGACAAAAAAATGGTCTTAAAACATACATTTTCTCATTTCAAATCGCAGATGAAGCAAAGATGGTTGCGTGCGCACAAAATGGAGGAAGTATTTCTTAAAAATAATGAGTCTTGGTTGGAAGGTACTTTTGAAATTCCAATCAAAACAAGTCAACAACAAGGTCGTCCGTCTAAATCGTTCTCCGATTCAAGTGAACGGAGCAAACGGAGAAAAACCGAAGAAATACGTTCCTCTGTAGAACCTGAAGTCATAGTTCATGCTGCCCAAACGATTTTACAGACATATGGAAAAAGAAACGCGTCCAAAGTCCTCAAAGAGATTACGAATTCTCCAACGCAAGCGACTAGGTATAGAAAAACTAGTGCCAAATGTGATGAAACTATTCCTCCGTTGACTCCGTTTAAAGCACTTCAGATGTTTGTTGAGGCTGATCTTACAAAGCGACAGTATGAAATAATAAGGGCCACAAACAAGAAACACTTTCCGTGCTATGATCTTTTGTTGAAAGAAAAACAGAAATGTTTTTCACCAGAATCGGCTATTCGGGTAACAGCTACCTGTGCAGAAATGAATTTACAAACCCTATTGGATCTGACAGCCACGCGCTTATCTAAATTCCTGGAAGAAGTGTTAGTAACACTTAATGAAAATGAGCGGCATTTACTAAAGATCATAAACAAATGGGGTTGTGACGGCTCTCAACAAACAAGATATAAACAGAAATTTACAGAAGGTGGCGATTCGGATGCCAATATTTTCTTAAGCTCATTTGTGCCTCTACAAATCGTTTGCGGGAAAAACAATAACAAAGTTGTATGGCAAAATCCAACGCGTTCCTCGCCACGCTTTTGCCGTCCTATAAGATTCCACTTTATTAAGGAATCTACTGATGTAACCAAAGAAGAAATTAGCTATGTGGAAAATGCTACAAGGTTCTTAACCCCGACCCAAGTAAATCTGAATGGCTGTGAATACACTTTTACTCATATCATGAAAATGACTATGATTGATGGCAGGGTGTGTAATGCAGCCACAAACACTAGTTCAACAAGTCGCTGCTATATATGTGGAGCCACTTCAAAAGATTTCAATAATTTAAATAAAAAAAATAAAGAATTTCCAGAAGCCCAGGAATTTGGAATCTCTGTTTTGCACGCCAGGATTCGAATTTTTGAGAGTATTCTGCACCTGGCTTATAAATTGTCTACGAAAAAATATAGGCAAAGGAAAACTCAAGAAGAAAAGAAAATCGAAGAAGAAAGAAAAAAAGAAATTCAAGAGCGATTCCGAACTGAAACTGGCTTATTAGTCGACATGCCCAAAGCCAACTTCGGCAACACAAATGACGGAAACACCAGTAGAAGGTTTTTTGAAAATACTGAGCTAGCAGCCGAGATCACAGGAATTAATCATGAATTAATACATAGGTTAAAAGTCATCCTAGAGACAATTTCCAGTGGGCATAAAATTGACACCGATAAATTTGATACTTATGCACTAGAGACTGCAAAGTTGTATGTTGAGCTCTACGGATGTCACCCCATGACACCAACTATGCATAAAATCCTTATACATGGAGCCAGCATCACAAAAACCTCTCTGCTTCCAATCGGACAGTTGTCGGAAGAAGCTTCAGAGGCACGTAACAAACATTTTAGGTCTTACAGACTAAATTTTGCCAGAAAGTTTTCACGAGAAACATGTAACTTTGATATATATCATAGGTTGCTATTAACTTCTGATCCACTACTGAGCAGTATGAGGCCAATTAAAAAAAGCCCACATAATCCATTTCTATCGGAAACAATTTCGTTGCTATTACCAGCAGAACCAAATGTAGAAACAGATCCTGAACACTCTGACCAAGAAAACATATGATTTAATGAAAATTGTTACTTTAGTTTCGGTTTAGTTCGTAAATATTGTAGGCTAAGCTGTAAATACCTATATTAAAATTTGTTTATTGTAAATGGAAAAAAAATTATATGACCTATTATTTTTATTATACTTATCATTAAAAAAAAATAAAATATGGCTTTATTTCGTAAGATTATCTTTTATTTTAATCAAATATCCTATTCTGAATGTGAAAAAACAAAAAAATATTTTTGGCCGCCTAATAACTTAAAATCCACCTATGTGGCGTGGGCTATTCCAATAATAATAATTCTATAACCAAATTATCTCCCCAACGTAAACTTTTATCTATATGTACATATATATTAACTGTTTTTCTGTTGATTCTTGTTTGTATAAATGACGAAAAAAAACGTATTCAGACAATCTCTAAAATATTTTTCATTACTTGGATGATTCTAGCTAAGAAATACTGGTTTAGTTATTATATTTTTCCTTTCTTGTGAAAAAGAGTTTTATTTTAAAAAATATTCTGCAATCCAAATTTACTTCGCCTCTTTTTTTTAAAGCAGACTTGTTCTTTGGAAAGAGGAGAGGTCACAAGGGATTATAATGCGTGTTCGATCATTGGTCTGCTAAATAACGCTTCATAGACATCGCGTTAGGAGTAGATGCATTGTCTTAGTACAAGATCCATGACTTATTCTTCCAAAATCTTACCGTTTCTTCCCAACTTGCTCTGGTAGTTTGGCCAAAGCTTTTTAATTTGTGGTTGATAATTTGTCCCATTCCTGGCGATGCCGGGAGTTTTTCAGAACATGGATTTCTACTTAGTTTCAACATCGTTCTGAAATATTCAGATTTCATGCAAATGATGATGTTTTCCTTCAATTCCTTTTCATTTAATCTATCAAGAAAATCTGCGCAGATCTGTTGGCAGACCAGGTATTGGTAAGTGGTCAAATTTTTGGTACAAACTTTGGACAGACTATCGTTATGTTTAATTCGTCATATAACATATTTCTGACAGTTTCATTATTGTCGTTTAAAATCCCAGTAATCCTCCGAACTCTCATAATTCACACATTGTCATCGACACGAGAAAAAAAATACGTTTGTTTTTTAATCTCAATAGAAAAAATGTTACTACATCGACAAATAAACAACTCCATTCCTGAAAAGTTAAAATACTTAAAATCTATACAAATCCAAATTTAAAAAATATCTTCTAGGCCAACAAAAATATTAATGTTGGTTATTTCTTCTCGTTCAAAATTTAAATTTCAAATTTCTATATCACATTTTTTTTATTTTTAATAGATTTATAATCAAACAGAAATATTTCTATTTTTATTTAGTTATTTTTTTATTTTTGTTCGCAGAAGTTGAATTTCGTTCTTTATTTTCATATTGGAAGAATTAAAGGAAACTCCACTGAATATTTTGTTTTGGTTAAAAAGTATTGCAAGTTTTGGTATTGGTTTTAGTAAATTTAAAGAAGTATTTGCTGGATAAAGCTGGATGATGAAGAGAAGAAATTGGATTCAGTATTAATTACAATATATAGTAAAGAAAGAAGTGGGAGAAGATAATAGATGAAGATATAAACACATAAGGGAATTAGGGAAGTACAAATAAGTAAGAACTAGAATATGTAAAAATAACTAGTTTTATGAAAAGTATTAGAGGACAAATTCAAAGTGGGGAAATAGAAATTTAAGATGATTTTAAAACAATACAAAAGAAGAAGCACAGTAGATCACTGAAGAGATGGAAAGTCTCGTAAATAAAGAATGTAAAGAAAATTTAATTGGACAGAAGTAAATAAAAGGAAGTGGTTAAAGAATGGAAAAAACTGTAAGAAACTTGGAATTAAGAGGGGCGTCCAAAATGTGACAGCTGAAAACGGGTGGCAAGCCTGAAAAGCCAGTTTCAATGTTTTTGAAGAAAGAGTTCTAAAAAATAAAAGATCAGAATTAAAATAAAATTATTCATAACTTTACTAACTTACAAATTTTGTCAGTCTTCTCACATATGTAAATATTTACAGCTGAGTGTTGAACCGTTTTTCTAAATAGGCATGCTAATACTGCCCATATTGTTCCTACAATATGTTTCATTTGTTGAATATGTATAATTAGAAAATAATTAGTATTAAAATTTACATTAAAAAAATTAATAGGTATTTTTATTTAAAATAGTGTTACAAATTTGAGTCAAAGTCTATTATCTTTATTCATCCATGGCAATATCATCTTATTTTCTTTACTTTCACTATTAAAAGTTTGCCAGTAAATAATAGACAAACGGGTTCCATATTCATGTCAGAATGAATTTCATATCTATCTATACTATTGTGTAGTGTTAAAAAGCGGTGTAGCCGCAATGTTTCTCGAGCTGTTAGTCATTGCTTAGAGAAGCACTAAGTACAGTGCTCGAGTACAGCTCTGATTTAAAATGAGAAAACCCTGTAAACTGTATAAGTTCTCCTTGTGTTGACCGACAAGCTTGCTGCTTGTACTACAAATATTACACGCACTGTAGAGTTCATATCTATAGCAATTTGGCTTCTAAATTAATTATTTTAACCATATTTAAGTGCCGCCACTGTCGTTCATACTATTAAACCGTTTACTTCAATATTTGAAGTAATTACATAGCAATGTTTTTTTTTCTACAAGGAAAATCCATTAGATCTGTAAAAAGTTGAGAAACAAGTTCCAGATTGGGAAAATGAAAAATTCTGCCTTTGATTTTAAACAAGCGGCAACCTAAAGGAGTTAACATTTTATTTAGTTCAACTAACATTTTCAAGTCGGTTTAAACTTTGACGATGATCTCCGGCAGATCAAATAAATTACTTTAGACTTCATTTCGATGTAATTGAAAAAGTAAGACAAAACATGAAAAATAAAGACAGCAAACTTTTAGTTTTTAATAAAATACAAATTGGATTTTAGAATAAAATGAAAGAAAAAGGAAAGACTTATTTTACAGTTGAGATGATTAAACTGTTCTATCACAATTTAATCTGATTTTCTTTTTTCCTTGAAATACACTAATCAGTACGTCAATGGGATAAACGACTTTGTCCTTCTTGGATTGTTTTCTTAACGATTCAATTATACCCCTGTGAAATCGAATCTGGATTTCACTGCCAATTTTCTTAATAACATCTATAAAAAATCTATTTAGATTGTCATTTCGGATTACACTTTGTCCAAATGAATTTCTCAGCTCACCGTCAGACAAAAATGATATTTTTTAATTAGGAAAAATGTTACGTAGGAAATATGTTAGTAAATAAAAAAATAGTTTGTAGAAAATATATTGTTTTACTTCTGCAAATAAAACAGTACTACGACATATTCATGTCAGAATGAATTTCATATCTATCTATACTATTGTGTAGTGTTAAAAAGCGGTGTAGCCGCAATGTTTCTCGAGCTGTTAGTCATTGCTTAGAGAAGCACTAAGTACAGTGCTCGAGTACAGCTCTGATTTAAAATGAGAAAACCCTGTAAACTGTATAAGTTCTCCTTGTGTTGACCGACAAGCTTGCTGCTTGTACTACAAATATTACACGCACTGTAGAGTTCATATCTATAGCAATTTGGCTTCTAAATTAATTATTTTAACCATATTTAAGTGCCGCCACTGTCGTTCATACTATTAAACCGTTTACTTCAATATTTGAAGTAATTACATAGCAATGATTTTTTTTCTACAAGGAAAATCCATTAGATCTGTAAAAAGTTGAGAAACAAGTTCCAGATTGGGAAAATGAAAAATTCTGCCTTTGATTTTAAACAAGCGGCAACCTAAAGGAGTTAACATTTTATTTAGTTCAACTAACATTTTCAAGTCGGTTTAAACTTTGACGATGATCTCCGGCAGATCAAATAAATTACTTTAGACTTCATTTCGATGTAATTGAAAAAGTAAGACAAAACATGAAAAATAAAGACAGCAAACTTTTAGTTTTTAATAAAATACAAATTGGATTTTAGAATAAAATGAAAGAAAAAGGAAAGACTTATTTTACAGTTGAGATGATTAAACTGTTCTATCACAATTTAATCTGATTTTCTTTTTTCCTTGAAATACACTAATCAGTACGTCAATGGGATAAACGACTTTGTCCTTCTTGGATTGTTTTCTTAACGATTCAATTATACCCCTGTGAAATCGAATCTGGATTTCACTGCCAATTTTCTTAATAACATCTATAAAAATCTATTTAGATTGTCATTTCGGATTACACTTTGTCCAAATGAATTTCTCAGCTCACCGTCAGACAAAAATGATATTTTTTAATTAGGAAAAATGTTACGTAGGAAATATGTTAGTAAATAAAAAAATAGTTTGTAGAAAATATATTGTTTTACTTCTGCAAATAAAACAGTACTACGACATATTCATGTCAGAATGAATTTCATATCTATCTATACTATTGTGTAGTGTTAAAAAGCGGTGTAGCCGCAATGTTTCTCGAGCTGTTAGTCATTGCTTAGAGAAGCACTAAGTACAGTGCTCGAGTACAGCTCTGATTTAAAATGAGAAAACCCTGTAAACTGTATAAGTTCTCCTTGTGTTGACCGACAAGCTTGCTGCTTGTACTACAAATATTACACGCACTGTAGAGTTCATATCTATAGCAATTTGGCTTCTAAATTAATTATTTTAACCATATTTAAGTGCCGCCACTGTCGTTCATACTATTAAACCGTTTACTTCAATATTTGAAGTAATTACATAGCAATGTTTTTTTTTCTACAAGGAAAATCCATTAGATCTGTAAAAAGTTGAGAAACAAGTTCCAGATTGGGAAAATGAAAAATTCTGCCTTTGATTTTAAACAAGCGGCAACCTAAAGGAGTTAACATTTTATTTAGTTCAACTAACATTTTCAAGTCGGTTTAAACTTTGACGATGATCTCCGGCAGATCAAATAAATTACTTTAGACTTCATTTCGATGTAATTGAAAAAGTAAGACAAAACATGAAAAATAAAGACAGCAAACTTTTAGTTTTTAATAAAATACAAATTGGATTTTAGAATAAAATGAAAGAAAAAGGAAAGACTTATTTTACAGTTGAGATGATTAAACTGTTCTATCACAATTTAATCTGATTTTCTTTTTTCCTTGAAATACTAATCAGTACGTCAATGGGATAAACGACTTTGTCCTTCTTGGATTGTTTTCTTAACGATTCAATTATACCCCTGTGAAATCGAATCTGGATTTCACTGCCATTTTTCTTAATAACATCTATAAAAAATCTATTTAGATTGTCATTTCGGATTACACTTTGCCCAAATGAATTTCTCAGCTCACCGTCAGATATATATGATATTTTTTAATTAGGAAAAATGTTACGTAGGAAATACGTTAGGAAATAAAAAAATAGTTTAGAAAATATATTGTTTTACTCCAGCAGATAGAACAGTCATAGTATGCTACACATTATTACCACAGAAGATATAGATATTTCTGAGTGAGCAGTATTGAAATCTACCTCGACAAGGACTACTAAGATGCAATAAACTGAATAACGGTATAAGTTGGACCACATCCAAAGCACTACTAGAATACCACCAAGCCGTGGTTCATGCTAATAGAAGTTACAAAAAGTGGACACTACCTCACAAGATAACTAAGTCGTGATCAAGTTCACTGTGGCAAACATAAATGTAAACTAATAAATGACTAGGTACGCGGCTTCAGAAGACAACCACATCCCTGACTCTGTACTAAATCGTCAGTAAGCTATGGTCAATAGCTAATGCAAGCAACAGTAAGTACAGCAAGCTTGATGAAAAGGCACTTGAAAATATCTGACTAGCAGTACTGCAATCCTAGTCACGCACTCTACAAACAAAGCTATAGTCAGCTGGATATAAGTACAATCTGTTTCAGGCCACAATGACATTTTTTACTTGAAAACAATAATGGTTAGGTTAGGTTAGGTTAGGTTAGGAATATGCAACGATATAACTCCATTAAAGGTGCCAATTTTTAGTGACAGCTCACACTGAGCAGATCCCGGCTAGAGACTATTCTCCAGTAGTGGTTCGCCTCCACGTTAATCTTTCACTAATAATTCCAGTTGTTTGGCTAACGTTCATCAGCATTCTTCCTGGTATTTGTTTCAATTATATCAATAACTTTGCAAGTGATAAGGATGTAATTATTGTTGTTCGCGCAAACTACGTTATACTAAATCCTGACTTGTATGAAGTTCATCAGCAATCTTTCTGGTACTTGTTTCATGATGTTCTGTAATGAATACGAAGAATTACCTTTTAATACAAGGCTTTATTCTACAAAAACTGACATAAATGATTGTCAACTTAATATAACAACTGATAATGTTATAAACGTAACTAAGGGAGAGTAATATCATGGCATTCTTCCCGCCTTCTTATTTTTCGAGGTAGTCTTCTAAATATTGAGGACGCCTTCGTGTCCTAACTGGCCTATCGATATTCAGTACTGCGTCTTGATTGTTTTGGTTTAAGTTGTCTTGAATTATATGGTCTCGATTTTCTTGAACGATTTGGCCTTGGCTTTCTTGACAGCTTTGGTCAAGATTTTCTTGAATGCCTTGGTCTCGATCTGATTTGTCTTGATTTTGAAGCTCTTGATTTAGATGATCTTGAATTTGATTATTAGAATTTTCATATGAATTAATTAATGATATGTCTCCTCGAGGAGCTAAATGCCGAGTGGAAACTGTCTTTTCTTCTCCATTTTTCATTCGGATATGGGCGTAATCCGAGTTGGCTTCTAGAAGTTGGACTTCATCAACTAAAGGTTCGTATTTATTCATACGGACGAATCTCTTTAATAGCACTGGTCCTGGAGAAGCTAGCCATGTAGGAACTTACGATCCATAAGTTGAGCGTCTCACATAGTTAAACAGACGTTCATGTGGGGTCGAGTTAATAGCAGTGCATAAAAGAGATCTAATAGAGTGCAGAGAATCCACTATGATCTTTTCTTTTAGAAGATGTTTGATTTCTTGCTCAATAAAGTTGAGGTCTGAAGTTGTAAATCGGCGGGATTTTATTGCGATTGGTTTGCAATTAAACGTCAAATTTGAAAATAAACTGAATGGTTCAACATTTGCTACTGCTAGATTGCATATTGATAGGGCAGATTTATCCCCTCCAAAGAGAATTTCGAGTCGGGTATGTTGTTTAAGAATATCATGACCAATGATTGCTTCCGTGCAGAGTTCATCAAGGACTAAAAGCTTTACATCTGAATAAGTGTTATCCAAAATTTGTAGGCGTACAATACAATATCCAAGAACTTGCGATGTGAGAGATAATGACGCCATTTTAACATTGATTTTTGACGGGAAAACACGAATATTTCTACTGGCAACAATTTTACTTGAAATATAGCTATCAGAACTTCCTGTATCGACTAGTGCATCTGTGATTATGTTGTTTATTTTAATTTGAATAATGGATTTTGATAGACAACTAGGAGAGGCAGCAGAAATCATAGACAAAATAGCAGCAGACGACTTCTGAGCTCTTCTGGTGTTACTTGATCTACACACAGTTGAAAAATGACCCCTTTTATTGCAGGAATTGCAAATTGCATTTTTAGCAGGACAATGTTGGCGCAGGTGTCTATCTCTGCCACAAAAGAAACATTTCTGGAAAGATGCAGCAGCCGTTAACTGCCTGGTTGATGAGTTTTCAGAATCTTGTGACGGTTCTGCGTTTTGTAAAACGGCAACACTTGAATCAAAATTTGATGAATATGATTCAGCATGTTGCTTGGCTGTTTCTAACGCTCTCGTAGTATCAAATGCTTGAATTAAGCTTAAAGAAGAGTGCTCTAGAAGCCGCTGTCTAATTTGAGGTGAACTCAAGCCACTGATAAACGAGTCTCGAATGAAATCATCTCTATTTTGCTCTGCAGTAACAGCTTTAAAATTGCAGTCTTTGCTCATCTGCTTCAAAATTTGTATATATTGGTCAATTGACTCACCTGCTAGTTGTTTTCTTGATGAGAGAGAATGTCGAGAGAATATTTCATTTTTGGGCTTTATGTAGAGGCTTTCAAGGGTTTTTATGGCATCTTCATACGTTGTACTCTCACTAATGGACTCAAAAACGACTGGACTCACGTAGTTTATTAGTAGATTCAGCTTCTTTTTGTTGTCATGTACATCTGCCGCTTCCAGAAAATTCACGAATGATCGGTACCAATGATTCCAAAACTGACCTGCATTTCCTAGTATAATATCAATATCTAATCGATCGGGGCGAAGCAGCTTATCCATTTTAGAGATTTTTTTTGTAGAATAAATTGTAATGAATACGAAGAATTACCTTTTAATACAAGGCTTTATTCTACAAAAACTGACATAAATGATTATCAACTTAATATAACAACTGATAATGTTATAAACGTAACTAAGGGAGAGTAATATCATGGCATGTTCTTTAATTACACTTCTCAACAATTAAAGTGAATATTTTTTAAATTTCAGAGAATTGCGTACAAAAATAATATTTAAAATATACGTTTCGTGCTATCAGTAAACTCTGTTTAAAGCAAATTGGTTTTTTCGTTTTTTTTTCTTTTTATATGCTGTTATCTCTTTAACCATAATTGAAAGAATTCGATTTCAAAATACTAACATTTTAATCGCGTAGAAGTGCTTGCAGTGACTTTAACATAGTTACTGTAGTCCATAAATCTGTTTACCTGAAAAAAAATGGCGCTACGGCGATTAGAAACAGTGCAACTTGATCAATTAGTACGTTGGATACACGAAGGCAAGAAGTCAAGAAGAAACCGAACATTTACTGCTTCGAGAATTAACAGCTTCTTTAGGCATGCTACTGGAAGAGTGAAATCTAGTCAAACTGTTAGAAGGTTGCACTTGTAATTTAAGAGCCAGAAGGCGTAGTTCACTTCCACGGTTGACTGTGGATCAACGTGCATGCAGATATCGGTGGACGAGAGATACAGTCGTTGGAATTTTCAGAACTGGGGGTACTGTATGTTTATGGATCAGTCCAGATTTCAGCTGAATATGTGTGATGGTCGAATATTGGTTTGGAGAGAAAGAGGGCAGCCATACAATGAACGTTTGATGGCGCCAAACACTCTTTTGGTGGTGGATCAGTTTGCGTGTAAGGAGGCATATGTTATGATGACCGCACTGATTTAGTGGTGCTAATGAATATGGCGAGAATTGTAAATGATATTATTGAATATCACGGTTTATAAGAATGAACTGGCCACCATGTTCACCCGATATGAATTGCATTGAGCATGTCTTGGCCGAAATGTTTAGACAATTAAACCGACTCTAACAGCCCCCCATAACCATAGAAGAGCTCGCCAGTGCCTTGCAGAGAATATATGGGAAAACATACCTCAGCAATTTATTATTAATTTAATGAGGACCATGCCAAATAGAGTGACAGTACTAAGGCAAGCTAGGGGTGGACCCACACCATATTAATTTTCGTGAAAGAAATTTATGACCTGCGCAGTAAATGATTTAAAATTATTTTAATTTTTCTGTTTTATTGTAACTGTTTTTTTTATGAAAAATTTTGTTTATTTTATATAAATATTATTCAAATACTGACGAACATCTAAACTAAAGTGAACAGGAGCACCATCATGCATGAACCACATTTGTTGTCTAATGTGTAAGGGAACTTCTTCAAGCAGAAGAGGTAAGTCCTCTTGAAGAGAATGATTGTATGATAAACCAGTTAAACTCGCAGGTAAAAAATTTAGTCCAATTAAACAATTTCCAACAATAGCAATCCAGAAATTCACACAGCATTGGTATTAATGATGGCATTCACTAATGGCATGGGAATTTTCATCACTCCATACATGAATGTTATGCAAATTTGTAATTTCTCCTCGGGAAAAGTTTGATTCATCAGTAAACAACATATTTGATAAAAAATTATTATTTTCTGCAATTCTTTGTATTAGCCATTGGGAAAAATGTAACCGAGGTTGAAAATCATATGACTGAACCCTGACTTGTAGGAAGTTCACTAGCATTCTTCCTGGTACTTGTTTCAGAAAGACGTTGGTGGATCCTTGATCCTTGCAAACATACTGTGATACGGCTTTGTATGTCCAGAAAACATCTCTGCGTAAAGACGCGTAGCCTCCAAAAAATTATCCATGCCATAAACAAGGTGCATGTCGGTCATTTATGCATTTCTTTTATTATTCATCTTAACAATTTGATATACAATATGATACAGTAAAACCTATGTCAACGGCCACCTGTGCTAACGGTCAGTTTCAAAATTCCCCAAACCGATTACATAATAATGTTCAACTTTTACTGTTACATAAAAGTCAAACCGCCTATTAGTCATTGTTGGGGTCTTAATAATGTAAAGGTTGGCAATGACAAGCGACAGGTGTCGAAAGGGGAGTTGAATAAAGATGGTCGAACTGAACGGTTGTTTTATTACATACTGAACCATAATTTCATAAACGAATTAGTTATAAATACACTTTACATAAAATAAAGTAAATAAATATTATATGGCGCAGTCAGTTATCGATTTTACAACAAGTTAAGTAAATAATCTACGTTGTGAAAGAAATAAAGAAACATGGGTGATAGTAAGGGAATTGGATCCTTACAAATGACAGGCAACATGGCGGAAAACTGGCGTCTTTGGCGAGCACGTTTTGAAAATTATTTAATTGCGTCTGAATATACAAAGAAGGACGAGAAAGTGCAATGTGCACAATTGCTGCATTACATTGGAGACGATGGTTTCAAAATTTATACTACGTTCAGAATAGAACAAGACGAGTTAAATAAATTAAAAGAAACTTTGGAAAGTTTAGTAAATCAAAAAATTATTGAAAAAGTAACTGGTAGTTCACGTTGGGTGAATGCTCTGGTTATTGTAAGAAAACCAGACAATAAATTGCGTATATGTTTAGATTCACAAGACTTAAATAAAGTTATTAATAGAGAATATTGTTCAATACCTACCTTAGAGCAAATTACTTATAAATTAAAAAATGCAAAATACTTCAGCACCTTAGATGCAACCCAGGGTTTTTATCAAATACCACTGGACGTAGTGTTAAAGCACCTCAGAAGCTGAATCTGTAAGTTAGGTGTTAATTAAAATAGTAAGATTCACAACCTTTTATAAGGAGGGGGATGTTGGGGTCTTAATAATGTAAAGGTTGGCAATGACAAGCGACAGGTGTCGAAAGGGGAGTTGAATAAAGATGGTCGAACTGAACGGTTGTTTTATTACATACTGAACCATAATTTCATAAACGAATTAGTTATAAATACACTTTACATAAAATAAAGTAAATAAATATTATAGTCATTACTTCATTTTTATTATGAAACTTATGGAACAACCCTAAAATGCATAACTACAAATTTTATTTATTTACTTAAAAACCATGAAGGTTTTAAAAAAAATCAGGACAAATAAGTTTTTAAATAAATTGATGATAATAATAGATATTTTTTTTATTTTCAAATTGTGTCCTGTTAAAAATTTCTGTAAAAAGAATTGTTAGAGATAGCCAATTAATATATCGATAGGAATAATTTCTAAAGTTTATTTTATTTATTGTAACATCACCCATATTCGAGAAAAAAATAAACAATAATTTATCTTGGAGAAGCATGCAAACGCATATGTTTATTAATATAATACTTATTAGCTTTTAACAAGGAATCACGTGCACCCTGTATGTATTTGAAATTACTAATCACAGTAATTCACTAATATTAAAACATGTTTTAATAGTTTAAATTGTTTGTTTGTGCGAAATGTTGAAATTTTGTTTAAATGATTTAATCTATTCTCAAGGAAAATATCAACATTACATAAATTTAAATAAATAGTGGAAGTTTTCTTGCGAAGTCATTTATTAAGTGTTCTTTATATACAATTTTTGTATTTAAATTATTTTTTATTTTAGGTTGATACTCCAGTGCGAAACCCCAGAGTTAGGAGTCCGAAAATAGTGGAAAGTCCTTTGACTGCTCACGTACAACCCCTGTACACCGACACAGTGTCGGATGATAACAATCCGGATTTAATACCAGACGCTCCTAATAACGGTACGTATTTAATTTTAGTGCCTTTAAATAAAATACCTAATTCAAATTTATATTTTCTAGAAGCCCTGTTGGACACGTCTCTAACCCCGTACACGATAACGGCACGACCATCCAGCAAAAGAAACTGTGCCACTCAAATGCCGGTCAAACCGTACCACGTGACCTGGGCTCCGATTTTGCAATCTCGCAACTGCTCAACACAAACTCCTCCGCCGCATAAAGAGAGTTCAGTCTAGTCCACGGATACTCCCCCGGGACCGATTCGATGTCCCAGGGGGGGAAGGGCTCCGGGAGGGGTTTTGACGCAAGGTTTTTGGGGTCCGGGATGTGTTTTTATTGTTGATGGTCCTTCAAGTCGAACTTGCGACGATGACATACCACCAATCCCCAATCAGAAGAAGTCTCGGCATCGGGACCAATACCACCTGTGATATTTGTGAATATCTCATATTTTTAAGTAAAACTAATTATTGTGACATTTATCAAGAAACTCAACGTTTAAAATGCTGTTATTTATTTCATTGTGAATAAAATATCATTACACGTGTAAAATAATCATTTTTTAATATGTACCATCATCGAATTAAAATTCCTTAGATATGGGGAAATTTTTGTTGACACGGCAACGTAGCTTCAGTATGTATGTATGTATGTATGTGTCAGGGGTGATAATCACACTGCGACCCATAGGATCTATTGTGTCCCCCTTACTTGCCATGTTCTGATATTCTCTCAGACCTATAGCAGCTCTTCGAGTCCTATTTTCCTGAGGAAGTTTAGGATATCGTCGGGCTTCAAATCAGGTAGATCCCCTTCCTTTATTTCATGTGCTCCTAGGTATCTAGCCCTAGAATTTTGCAAGGCAGGACATTCTGAGAGTATATGTATTGAGGTTTCATCCTCTTCCTCACAGAATCTGCACTTTGCTTCATCTGCTAACCCTAGTTTCTTCATGTGGCTTCTTAACCGGCAATGCCCGGTTAATATTCCCGTTAGAATACGGAGCCTTTTTTTACTGAGGTTGAGGCAGCTAAGAGATCTCTTCTGGTCATAGTTCCCCAGTAGTATCTTAGATTGCCTCAATCCTTCCAGCTGATTCCAGTACTCGGATTTTTCTTTCTCCATTTCCTCCCTTAGTTTTCCTAAGATTACTCTACTGCTGATCCCACAAGATGGTTCTGGTCCCAAATGTGGGGTTTCAGCTCCATTTTTGTCAGCTTGTCTGCTGTTTTTTCTATTCCTATGTGTCCCGGGACCCATAGGAGGGTGACAGTGTTCTTCTGGCCTAGTTCATTTAGTTTGCCTAGGCATTCCCACACCATCTTGGAACTGATTATATTTGAGCTCAGTGCTTTGATGGCTGCTTGACTATCCGACATGATCACAATCTCTTGTCTGCGGTAGTTCCTTCCAATATTGAATTCCACACATCTTTCGATGGCGCGGACTTCTGCTTGAAAAATGCTCGGGTATGTGCCCAAGCTTTCTGAGTATTTGGCTCTCGGTCCAAAAACTCCTATCCCGGTTCCCTCGTCTAGCTTGGAACCATCCGTATACCACTTTATGGTATTCTGATTTAAATTCTGTATGGTGTCTTCATCCCATTCAGATTTATTACTCAACGTAGCTTCAGATTAAGCAGTTCTTTATTCTTCAAAAATTGAACGCTTGCTCATTTTAAATCAACTGTATTTTTATTATGAATTATTAATCCTGTTTTGTAAAACTGATATAGGGGTATATTCTGTAACTGTTAAATTTTAAAGTCCGTTAAAAATATAAATTTTAAAGGTCCGTTAAATAATAATATCAGAATAGGTAATCTGTAGGCATAGATTTTAGAAGACCGTTAAAAGTAATATAATTTTATAGGATGCCGTTACAAATAGTGTACAACATTATTTGGCAACATTGATATAAGGTAGAAAGAAAGCAAAAAAGAAGAAATTCCAACCTATAATAGTGAAGTAAGAAGTATAGTTAAATTTATGGTTTATTTTAATATTTGTGTGTTCAAACAATTAATTGAATGTGTTTAGAGCTAAAAGTATAACGAAAAAAAAACAAGATTATTTTCTTAAAGGAAAAGAAAATTTTGATGGGCGGCAAGATAAAACCTATGGATTTATTTAAAATAAATTAACTGTGGAGGTGAATTATAACGAGATTAAATAGTCTGTGTTCACCTTAAACAATAACACAGAGAAAAGATGTAAGTATTTAAAAAAACACTTTACTTCTGATTAAATTCATTGTACCTACTAACCCTTACTTTTTGGAAGTCCATCGTATTAAGAATAATAAAAAACTCTTCGTTTTAACAAACTTCCACTATTTATTTAAAAAACTTTTTTAAAACTCAATGACAGCTGTTTCCACAGCACACCCTCTAGCAGGCTAACTCTTCTACTAATTATCAGATCTAATATATTAGTACTGGGCCCACCCGCCTCATGTTGCGAGCGCTAGTGTACGTGCAGCCCAGAACACAGAACTATACATAACAATACAAATTTTATCAATATTTTTGGAAAGTTGGGTTTTAAAGAAAACTTCGACGTTGTTCATCAAGTTTATATTAATTAAATACACATAAAAAATATACAAATAAATAAGAAATATTAAAAAAATAAATTTACTTTTTTCTCTTGATTCTATTTATATAGGATTTGTGTGCCTGTACTTTTATTGGGTCAATGTAGGAGGCAATCTTGACCCTATTTAAATATTTCTCACATTTGGAGTCTTTGCCTGCAGCTATTTTATTCACTTGTTTGCACCAAAAAAAGATAGTGCATCTAATTATCAACCTGCAGGCTTTTTCTCCACATGTAGATGGAGCTTCTAAAGACACCGTTGTGGATGATGGTAGAATAACTGAAGTATCTGAAATCAAATAATTTTATTCACTTACAATATAACTTGAAGTTGTATCTACTTACCAGATAAAAGGTTTCAACTCTTTCTAAAATCCTGCGTTATGAAACTGCTGGTCAAAATGTTGATGGCACACTCTATAATTGTTATAAAGTTGTTTTGGAGTTTTCTCCTTTAACACAGGATTGTTTATATTCTCCATCCATATATTAATTAAGTTGGGATCCTTGGTAAAACGATGCCTCTTACTTGTTTGATCGGTACAACTAGGAACACAAGTTCTTTTACGAGATGCCATGCTTATACTAAAAAAAGTAAAAAATATTACTGTATGATATTGTATGCTACATTATACAATTATGAAATAATTGTTAACATTTAAATATTAACACACAATACTTACACTGCTCTAATTCTCTTATAATACAGAAAACAATTAAAAAGTTCATAAAATAAAATATAAAATTCAATAAATTGGAAGAAACTTTCACAAATAATAACTAATTAATCAATTTAACGATAATCAACGGAAAAAGCACAGGCGAAACACAATCCAAAATTCAAACGTTAACGGTTAACAATTAAAAATGAAATGACAAATCATGATTAGTTTATAAAAATGTGATGACAGTTCACGTTTCCTCCGATTGGGCGACACTGTAACGTCACGCTACAGATACGCCATCAAGTGGGTGGGGGCAATAATATAACTTTGATACAAATTATGAATAAGAGTTAAACTGTTAGGAGGGTGTGCTGTGGCCGTTTCGCCAGACAACTAGCATCGTCAGATTGACATATTGAAGTTACTATTTGTTTGTTTGTAGCTAGGTACCTGATGTTTATTAGGTAGTTATAAGGCTAGACCAAGTATGGAAGTAATAAGACATAACAATATTAAAGCCTAGATGTTTGTTAAAACGAAGAGTTTTTTATTATTCTTACTTTACTTCTGTTTTATAATACACTCAATCAAGGCATAAACTCTGTATCATAATGATATACATAACATTAGGTACAATACAGATTTTTAAACCTTTAAATTTAATTTAGGTAAAAAAAAATTAAAAAAAAAAAAAAATCTGGTGTTTACAAAATTAATTGTCCAAAGTGTAATGCTGTATATATAGGTCAAACACAAAGAAATTTTGAAGTAAGATTTAACGAACATTTAAGAGCATATAGATTAAAACAACCAGATAAGTCAAATTATGCAAAACACCTACTTGAACATCCAACCTCACTCTTTCACACCAATGACATCCAAATACTACACATTTGTAATAAAAAACAAAATTTAGATTTCCTTGAAGAACTTGAAATAAAAAGACATCTAGCAGATCCACAATTTAAAGTTGTTAATGAACAAATTAATCTTGGAAGTTCTCCACTATTAAACTGTTTACTTTGATTGAGTTTACATTTTATACATAGATAAGACATAATTGTAAAACACAAATATATTAAGTTATTGTAAAGATCAGCATGATATAGTTTTTTCCTGGTTTTTCTATATCATTGCACAGTTATACTAATCTTAGAGGGAATTACATCCAGGATAATCCCTTAGAGCTATTAACATCTAGGCTTTAATATTGTTATGTCTTATTACTTCCATACTTGGTCTAGCCTTAATACTACCTAAACATCAGGTACCTAGCTACAAACAAACAAAATGTAACTTAAATGTCAATCTGACGATGCTTAATAGCGAAACGGCTGTCATTGAGTTTTTTAAAAAAGCAATTTTTAAATAAATATTGGAAGTTTTGTTAAAACGAAGAGTTTATTATTATCCTTAATAAGATGGACTTCCAAAAAGTAAGGGTTAGTACAATCAATTTTATTAAATCATGTTTTTCCTATCAAATAGTTGGAAGAAACTGTATAAAAGAATGATGATGCTATCAAAGTAAATATTAGTGTATCCCGTTTAAAAGATTACACGCCAAATTTACGATTCAATATTATTGATTTGATGTTATGTTAACTTAAAGCCTTTCCATCCATTAGGTAATTGGAGAAATCACGCGGATGCTGTTTGATTAGATCACTGAAGTATGAAGAATTAGGCCAGTTATTATGTTTGCTAAGGGATATTGATTTATTGAAAGCTGAAACTTTAAACTTTGACAATGGATATGGTTTACTACATAGTTAATAATGTACAAATGATTTTGTTTCACATTACAACTTTAAGAGGGTTAAATGATTGTTATATCATTTGAAAATCTTCTGATGCCAGTAGCGATTCATTCTGAAAGGGAGCACGATGCATTGGCGTTGCAAAATTTGGTGATACAATATAAATCTCGACCCACGTGACCAATGTTTAAAAAATGATAATTGATATTGATAATTTATTAAAATACATCGTAATTCTGCTAATTAAATTAATATAAGTGACTCATAATTATAGTTCATTTGTTTGGAGTTGGCAGAACAGTGAAATCATTATAAATTCAAATTCTTCAAAGCTTAAGCAAGGGTGGTTCATGAAAAATAACTAAAAGTAGTAAACATTTCTATTGAAACATAGTCATAGTTGTTATTTTTTCAAAGAGTCCACCCTGTAGGATTAACTAACACAAACACAATAGAAACCATAGATAATATTGTCACAACAGGTAGCTGAATAGATTCCATGACCGTAGAACAGAAGTTTTTTTAAAGCATAATTCTAATTAAAATAAAAATGAAAAGTAAAATAAAAATATGCTACATATTAAAAAGTAAGAATTAAATATAAATTAATGCAAAAAGCACTGTGTAAAATAAAAAATGGTAAGTAGTTCTCTCTTGAGTTATTTTCATGTTTTCTTAATTTGGCAATAATTCAAGTGGCAAGTGACAAGTGGCAACAGTGTTATTATCTTCCCCTCCTAATTAAATCGTGATGTCACTTGCTATGTGCGGCAAAATTTCGACCGTTTGATTATTATTTTGACTTTATTGGTGATTTAGATCAATAAAAAAATATATTAAATAGCCTAATATTCATGTACATTATTTAAATATAATTAATACAAAAAAGGCCACTCGGCTATTTGGAGCTTCAACTAAATCATAATTAAATAAAGCCCCATCGACAGTTTTTACCGTTAATTTATTTTTATACTTGCCAGCAATTGTTGATTAAAACATTATGAATTTCTTGATTTACCGCCGTTTTAATATGGCTGCTACGCTTGCGCTCGTCCTATGATGAAAAGACCTTTGGTTCAGCATACGGTTTTAACTGATTTCAACCAATCGAGAGATCTATTATTCGTGTGATCGAATATCTCTTGGAAACTCCTTAAGAAAATCCAATGCCTTTTGTTCCAATTATTGAAGTTCATTTTTATGTTCAAATAAACTATTGTTAAACATAATTCAAAATGAATTATTATTTCTTCTCGTTAGTGTCAACGAAATTTATTGTACTTGTTATTGAGCAATAACAAAATTGATAAACTTTTCAAGAGTAGTTTATGTAACAAAACAAAAATAACCACAGTATTAATTTCTTGTTCGGTGCATTCGTGGTTCATTTACTCGTTAATGTTTGACGGACTTTAGCATATTTATAGCATCTTTTCCCAGAGTTAATTTAAATTTGGACCGAAAACAACTTTGAAAACTAATTTTACGCTATGTTCACTTATACGTTTACATACACACTTGCAGCCATCAATTTTTTTCCATCTACGGTCGTTTCCGATAAAGTAAACTAAAAACTGGCACAAACCAATGTGTAGTTGGCGTTTTCGAGTGTAAAATTAAAAATTAACTTGAATAAAATACCGTTTTTTATGTTCGTATCTAATGAATATTATATTGGAATGTTTAAAACGTTCGTATTGATTCGAGTTAAAAGTGCAAATATGTCGAAAAACGAGCTCGAATATGTACTGTAATTATTCGACGATGCTAATGCATTCATTACGTCATTCGGCTCCATCCATCTTTGAATTTTTTGGTGTTTTGTTTTTGCTTCAAAACTCAGGCACAATCACACCTTAAAACAAAAAGAAGCAGGAAGGAGTCTGTCAAATATTAACTTTAGGGAAAATTTGCGACGGAAGTCGGGCATCTTGAAGCTCCTTGTATAACGCATTGTTTATGTTTACAGTATGTTGTCAAAGCAATATTTGCATATTAATGTCAAAAATGAGCGCATAGGCGTATCATTCAGTTCTTATAAACACAAAATGATTTACAATACTAATTGTATCCACTCACTTGATTGTGTAAAATTATACTAGTTTATATGTACTAGAAAAGAGAGCATTCTTTATTCTTTAAATAAAACAGTATTTGGAAAAGTAGAAATAGAACCAAAACAAAACTTAGGGTATTTAATGATGTATCAATGCCATATTTAATATATAGAATATAATTTGAAAATTATGAGTTTTTCCTATGAGCTACAGAATCTGTAAGGTATAGGGTTTGCCATGTTAATTTTTACAAATTTCTGCTTATAGACCTTACAGATGTGCTCAGAATCCCACTATTAAAGAAACGATACAGTTAAGAAAAATAAAGGGAAGAACGGAAAAGAACCGAATTAAAAGTGAAGACGGTTAAAAGGAACCAGGTATCCATGATTAAATAAATTCAGAAAAGAAAGTTAAACAGGGTACATAGTTGACAATTTTTGGAAATGTTTTATAATTCATAATTTGCCTTGTGGTCTAATTCATTAAAAATATGTCTATCTCTCTTTTACATTTTTATAATAAACTAACCTAAGTTTTTATTATTTTATTGTGTCTTGTTTAGTCGTTCAGAGATTCGTTACTTTTATTAAATTGACATATTTTACCGATATGAAAAATGTTTTTGGTATTATTATTAATTTTTTTTTGGGCTGAGATGGGAAACTCATGTTCGACGGGTCCTTATCCAGAACCCAGCAGTGTTGGACTCTTTGAGATAATGCCTACCAACCAAACCTACCTCAAAACTCGCCGGTACCCCCGCCTCGGAATCACTACCTTCACACACTCTTCACCCACTCATACTATACGCCATCAGAACATTCCCTTCTCCTAACCTTCCCCATTTTTTCTTCCCTCTCAACATTATCTTCTCCATGTTCTCCCAATACACTGCTACCCCGAGTCTCCTCTACAATCCTCTTTGTTCTTCCAACATCTAAACACTTGACCCTCATCATCCTCCACTTCACACCTCAAGCATATTGCAGCATCGCTTGTGTAGATACCCCATTCTTGACCCATGCCCAGTGAGCACTTGGGTCAAGAAGTAGTTTACCTCCCCAAACTCTCGGTCCATCTACTCACTCCTACTCCCAATCGCCATTTTAATGCACTTTCATATTCCTCCCACATTCTCACCATTTCTTTCTTCAACCAATCCTAAGCTTCCTCTTTTGGAGCACCTTTCCACCGTTGCCTTGGCCATCAGGTCCAAAGGGTATGACCTTGGCAGCACAGCTGCTGCTATTGCACCCACTGTCCAGTGAGCACTTGGGTCAAGAAGTAGTTTACCTCCCCAAACTCTCGGTCCATCTACTCACTCCTACTCCCAATCGCCATTTTAATGCACTTTCATATTCCTCCCACGTTCTCACCATTTCTTTCTTCATCCAATCCTGAGCTTCCTCTTTTGTAGCACCTTTCCACCGTTGCCTTGGCCATCAGGTCCAAAGGGTATGACCTTGGCAGCACAGCTGCTGCTATTGCACCCACTGTCCTGTACTCCTGTACCACTCTCAACAAAATCCCCCTCTGCACCTGCAGTGGTGGCTTTATCCTCACATGGATCCCCGCTCTTTTACCCCACACTTCGCTCTGTACAGCATACTTTGCTCAATGGACTTACCAATAACTCTCCTCTTCGATTCTTCCGGCCCGTTTACATTACACATCAATCTCCCCAACCATGCTGCTCGTACTCTCGTCTTCTCTGCTGCCTTCAACATATGGTGCTTGAAGGATAGTTGGCTATCCAACCAAACACCTAGATACTTCACCGATTCCTCCATGCTAATTTTCTCCCCTTTCACCATCACCCTAACTTCCTTCGTCTTGTTTAATCCTTTTACGAGCAATCCCACCGTCTTATCTTCCGCCACTTCCAATCCGCATCTTTCTATCTTCCCCACAATCTTCCTACAAATCTTCTCCGCCTTTCTTTCTACCTCCATATCTCCTTTTGCCGTACACACCAGGCACACATCATCCGCATACACCGTAATCTCACATCCCTCTTCGCATACAATCCCACAAACCTCGTCAAACACTCACTTCCAGAGCGTCGGTCCCAGTACCGATCCCTGGGGCACTCCTTTACTAAATTGGAATTATTATTTGCGCACTTTTTGTGCACTAAGATTACAAGCATAGATAAATACACAGAATAAAAATGTAATGATGAATAGAACAATTTTAATTGACGACAAGGGAACTAATTTATGCTCCAATGTACTACCATGAACAGCGAACGGTAAGAAAATTGAAAAAAAATTGAATTTTGTTGAACGGCATGACGGTAAACAAAACATCGGACGCAATCTTCAACGGTGAATATAAATGGTCTTACGTACTTATGTATATATAACTTTAAACGGCCAACGCAAACGGAATCTGAAGTTTATAAATCGACCTTTACATTTCTGCCTGTAATAAAATATTGATTTTAATATTTTTTTGCACATATTTATTTTTTAAATACAGGTATCCACTTTTTATTCAACCGTTTTTTTTACGTTTTAAAAAATATTTCAAAACTAGTTAAACTTGACCACAATTAAAATTAGTTGTTCTATTATATACCTAACCATGTATAACCGGTTTTTGGTAATGATTATTATTGAAATTGTTAACATTTTAATTTTTAAATTTATATTAGACCAGAAGCTAGGACAGGTTATCATTCTCACATTTTAGAATGTATTGCTTTTTCAATACTTGATAATTAAACCTAAAGGGAGAAGGTTCCTGTTAACTCCCATTGGAATTTCATTACCAAACATGACTAACCTACTATTCCGAATATGCGGAATTCGAAAATCGTGTTCAGAAGTTGCGCATGCGCATTTAGTTTTTTCTACAAAAATGCGAGTTTTTTTATGCGGAATTGTCTCATATACCCGGATATGATCTTTTGACCTAACCTAACCTAACCTAAGGCATAAGTTAAAATTATTCTTTGCCTCACATGGCAACGGAGATTTTCAAACCACGTATTTTTCGCCACAGCACTTTGATGGTCGAACGGCCGTCCTTTTTTATTGCCTCTACAGCGAAAAAGACCGAATAAAGGGCCAGGAATTATCTTAGCCTGCGCATTGTGCTTCTGGCACCAGCGGTCAGTTTTAACTAAACCCTGCTCAATCACCCACTGTTTTGCTGATTTCTGATTAGGCATCAATGATGCGATTCTATAAAGGGTCCATCAAACCATATTAGTAGAGTCTGATAAAGATGGTTCATCCAAACCGAAAAACACAATTTTTTAAAACAAAAATATCGGGTCCGCTGAACTTTGAGACCCACGGAATTTCATGATGATTTTTTTTTATTGGAAAGCCCTATTGCTATAGAGCATTATAAGAGAAAAAAATTCTTGGATGATGCACATTTGAAATAGAAAATCGCAATTAAAAGTACTAAAAATCCGCCATTTTTTAAAAAATTTTGACAATTTCTGTCAACTATGTCTAGATATCAGATGGTCATAAATCTTAAAAAGAACGGTGGATGAACAATGTTGCCAGTACTTATTTCTGTAAATCGAATCAAATGGATTATTTAAAACATTGTTTTATTCAATTTTAGATATATTTTATATTTATATTGATATTATTTTATAATTGATAAATGTTTACTTGAATAAATGAAAACATTTAGTATTTATAAAAGGATCGAAAAATATAGCTAAATTGTTCCATAGACCAGGCCTCGTAGTTTTAAGAAAGTAGTGAGAATCAAATATGTGACCTTACCATTAGATTGGTGTGTGTATTATGAGTTGTAAAAACGATAGAAATTAGATACAAAAAATATGTCTATATTTTATGTAATCTTACAACTAATCGCATCTCACTAGTCCCTTGAGAATAGGGCCACAGCAAAGCCAAGGCAAGGAAAGAAGAAGCGAATTAATATAACTTATAACCTAATATTTAAAATTTTTAATAACAAAGGAAGTAATGTGATCAGTAATTTAATTTTGTATTTTTTTTTTTGTTTCCTCGTCGGTAAAATTGAGTGTACATGTGAACATGATGAATTTCCAATAAAATTGTGCAATTTATCCGATATAATAGTATCTCTATTATATCAGAGATTATATATTCTATTTTATCCTGTAATTTTTGTCACCTCTTGGAAACTTGCAGATTTTTTAATGTCGGCTGGTTATAATAAAAGGTAAGGTATCTTTTTTACTCTCTTAATTCAAAAAAAGTAATATTCATTGAAAATATGAATGAAGCAATTAAAAAAAAAACTTATAAAATGGCTAGGGGAGATATGCATTCTGATTATTGTCTTTCTGGTTCTGCAAATAAGCGCGCGAATTGCGAAAAGTCGACCCGGCGCGGCGCGCAATTTTCAATTTATTGATAGCACTAAATTTTTCTATTTGCAAATTGTGCTCAAATAGGAATATGAAGTTGTTAATTTGACAACCGCGCATATCTTCAACATATGTTTTATTGAAAGTAAGGTATAAAACATAACAGAAACATAATATTCTAATAATGTTTATTATTGCAATTTTCATAATTATAAATACAAATAATTTTTTATATTCATACAGCTAATCTTTTATAATACAAATAATAACCCTTTCAAATAATTAGTAAGAATTGCATCATTTGTTAGTATTGATAAATTAACCTAGATATATCAATCTAAAATAAAATTCCTAACAAAAGAAAAATTGTCGTATAAAACTAAATTTAATATTTGTTTTATTTAACATAAGACATAAAAAAAAATCTATGTCAAAATACAACGCCCTGGTTATGTTTATTGTTTTAAATTTTTATTATTATACGTGCAAATAATACCATATATAAAATCTTATACAATATAAAATTAATGTAACTAAAAGAAAATAAGCAGCACTGACAACGCCGATAAAAAAATTTAGATGTCAAAACTATATTAATTTGTGACCTTCTCTCTCTAGACACTCTAGACATTTAGACCATTGTAAAGTGTGATTATAACCTCTAAGGTGTCAACTGAAAGTAGTTTTGCTCAAAAATATTTTTAAAAAATAGTAAAATTTAAGTATTCTTTCCCGGTTTTTTAAGTGATACAGATTTTCAATTAGTTTAAGATAATAACCTTTATAGTTTACAGTAAAAACATTTATCGCAATATAGAATTACAAAGTGTTAAATCAGTGCTATTTATTAAATTAATTTCGTGATTTTTTAAGTATTTAGTGAATGATCCAAGGAAATTTTTGTTTTAATCTACATTATTTAAGGTAAGCTATCAATCAAATTTAAAATCATCATGAAATTCCGTGGGTCTCAAAGTTCAACAGAACCAAAATATCAATTAAAAGAGAGCACAAAATAAAGCAAGTAAAGTTCAAAGTGAAATGGAAAAAAGAAGCGTTCTCTTAACTTAAAATTAAAACTAATTTATTTCAATATGTATGCGCATGCACACATCTAGACAACTTTTTTTCGATCGAGCTTCACGAGAACTATGGACTGTGCGAAATTCTGATGGGAGTTAATCGGAACTACAGCCACCTAAAGCATGAATAATAGACTGGTTTCTGGCAGCCGCACGTGTCCGCTTTGTAAGGAAATGCGGTTTTCTTTTTTTGAGGATATTTCGTGTTTTTTCCGCGATATTACACTGCTTGCCATTGTAATATAATTAAGTTCAAACAAATTGACGCGCTAATAACTAATGTATTTTAAAGCGGCCAACAGGCCTCAAAGGGTAACAAAAACTAAAAAACTGCACTTTCAAATTTCACTCTGGAAAAATTGGTATATCTTTCAAGTCTGACCCAAAACTTCGATAAAGCTGTAAAAATTGAAGACAGATTTTCCGTGATTCCTTTTATGACAAACCCATCTTTCAGTGCTTAAATAAATTTGACGTCATGTACGATTTTAAAAATGTCACGAATCATTTCATGACATTGTAGCGATATTCTTCCAAAAAGGCAGCAATAATCTTCCAAAGAGGCAAGGCGCCAATTTGTAGCCATAACTGTCCCAAAAAGGCAGGAAGCCAATTTGCAACACTATAACTCCTCAAAAGAGATCCCGGCTAAGAGACTCTCTCCAGGGGGTGGTTCGACTCCAAGTTAATGCTCACTATAGGAAGGATTGTGATGTATAAGTAAAAAGGGCGCCACTATCTTTTGAACGATTAAGCAAAAAACTATACAAAAACTAAGGTGAGAAAGATAGAAACACCTTGTAATTACTTTAATTAAACAAATGAAGAAGCTACTTGAAATGAAATACCGGCCACGCTACGCCCTTAAGACTTATAGTCTAAGGTATACAAATGAAACTGTTTGTTAAAGCTATTGTTTATTTATTGAGAATATAAGTACTTGCTGATAGTGAACTGGAGTTGTAAAAAGAGGACTTAACTTGGAATGTCTGTGCTGTCTAGAAGGGCGGCTTCAGCTTCTTTATGGATGGATGAAAGTTTCCGTGATGGTACTGGCTGCTCGAAATGTAATAGTATCTATTCTTATCTCAGAAGTGGTTCGAAGGGCTGTCTACACATAGGCGGCAACTGGGCTCTAACTTGGATTAATTGTAGCTTGGCTTCAACTTGGAGATGTCAGGCTCCTACTTAAGGGTAGTTTTCACTCCAACTTAGGGGGTTGAATCTTTCTGAAAGTTTCATGTGTGTGAGAAGGAATCATGAAGGTATGGGCGTTGGTATTGGACAGACTTTTCAGATAGGACAGCAAACTACTGGATTTCAACAAATAAATTGTCTTATCTTTAAGTCTTCCAACACAGCGTCCATAAATTTAATAAACACATAGACAAAATTGAAAATTATTAATGTACAAGACGGTGAAGCCGGTCCTGTTCTTTATAATGCAAAAAAAATTATCAATAGACTAACAATTGAATAAAAAAAAAGGTATGTATTTAATTAGTTCTAATAAGACTTTGAAACAATCATATATTTGTACTAAATGCATATTTGTGAAAAATTGATTTTTTTAAAACATTAAAAATATTACAGTGAAGTGGTTTTTGTTTAATAACTACTATTAGTTTGGCTCTAGAGCAAGTTTTAATAGCGTGGTTGAGGACTGCGCTCTAAGATTTTTATGAATTTAAAATTTGACAATAATTATGTTTTTAGCTTACGAAAAATGTAATGTATAGCGGTTTACTGATCAATTATGTTTTGTCTAAAAGTAATAGCTTACCTTGAACGATTATTGAAGCCACGTGTTCGGAAGCACGCTTCTGATACAATTTTAGTAGTTTTCAAATAATGTGTAGGGATTGTGTGTGTAATTGTGTAGAAAAGATTTTTTATTATGATTAGAGCATAATTAAATGACTAACAATGAAAAGACAAGAAAAAATCTACATACCGTCAACCAATGTCGAAAAAATATGGCCACAAAGCACATGGGCGCTTATGAGGCGTCAAAACGTTGTCTTTCAACTGGGCGAGTGCAGCAAAAAAGGCGAAACAAGAATATTCAGCGTATTTATTAACTTTTTGGACAGGGCGGGGATTGTGCTGTCACAAGGGTACCAATCCATAATTTGACTCGCTAGTCAAGTTTTGGTGTATTGTGCTCAAATATGAGTCGGTAAAAAGGTTTCTATAATATGTAGTTAACTGTAATATATAAGGGTGTATTGGGAGTGGTTATTGGTACGGTGATTGGTATTATATAGTAATGAGTACGTAACAGGCGACAAGCATGTTACAACATTATAGATAAATATGAGAGGAGCCAAAATCCGGATTAGAAATATATGAAAATTTTACTGCTTTATAACATGTTTGTTGCAATTTAGAGTATTTTACAACTCATAACATATTAAATGCCTATTTTTATTGATGCTTAGCTATCGATAATCATCACTAATAATAGATAAATAAAAAGTTTCGAAATGTCGCGTTTTGGAACGTTTTCTTCGAAAAATATTGAAGAAGCTATTAAAAATAACAAACCCCTTAATATCAATAATAAATAATTTATTGTTCAGTTCAGTAATATTTTATTTATTGTATAATCTTACAAATACAACCCTTGAAATTGTGATTATCTAAAATGACTCAAAAACGAGTCCGACAGCACGAGTGAAATTAAGCTTTGATAATATTTTTCGTATAAATGCACGTGATTATCGATAATCACAATTTCACTCGTTATATTATATATGATAATAATTTTAGTATTAGTCTTTTTTCCTTTTAGGTATATTTTGGCTTATTGTAATGAAAATTTTAATACATTTTCACTATGCAATGGAAAATACTAACCTGGATGACATTGTCATTGTCAATTAACCAGATGACATTGTGATAGTTACTGTCAGGAGAATCGGTGACCGTGGCCGCAGCAAATAGGTGTCCTCAAGAAGTGCTATTGTCCCCTACTGGGGTCCTTGAAAACCAAATTGGAGAGTTCACCAAATTCTACATTTTTTCGGCAAGCAATTTCCTCTTCTAAAATTCGTCGGTTCAACGGCGTTGCCAACGTTGGCACGTCCCCACTTCATTTTTTTACTTGGATTTCTTTGATCCTGACCGACATTTTTCAAAAACAGCTTGACACGCCAGGCAAAACTTTGCCAAATGACTCGTGCCTCTCGGTTAGGATACTCCTCATCCATAAATCTGGCAACAAGAGCTGGTCACTTTCATTAACTTTTACCTAGACTTTTTATTGGAAATTAACGTGTATTTATGGTAAAAGAGCTAAAAAAATTAATAAGATGTAAAAATATTAGGAAAAAAGTTACAATAAATACCCATAGAGATATCTATCAAACTTTTTCCACCCTGTTTTTTTTAATCAATTATGGAAAAATTATTCAAACTTTCTCAGTCTTCGCTAAAGCGTTTACTTCAGCCCCTTTTTCTTCTTTTTTTGTAGTTATACGATCGAAAACAACCCAACGAAAAGATTAATTATTTTTTTTTTTCAGACAACAGACAACCAATTTATTTATTATCGGCTTTTCTTTATTAGAACAGACTGTTTTTAATTTGAATTTTCCGTTCCTAAAAAAGTAGATAACACTTCGACGATCGACCCTCTCCTAAATTCCATTAGTCTCGGTAAATAATTATCTTTTTATTTACATGAGTTAAGCACAAGTCTCATTTGCCATTTTCGATTTTTCAAGCAAGCTTCAGAATTTTGTTTTTTCATATAATGAATGAAAGAATTTACCAATAGGCCAGGAACGTTAATTATTTGAATTGAAATAAGTTCGAAGTCTTTTTGAATATTAAAAATATAAGATTAGTCCCAGAACAACGGTAACTGTATTGGGTAATTTTAAGGAAAATTAAGATAATTGGTAAAAAATCAGTTTTGCCTAAACTCAAAATATTTCCTGGAAAGAAGGGTATCAGTTTTTGGGCTAGGAGTCGATCCGATTTTATTCCAGTGACTTAAGCGCCACCTAGCTATCGGAAATATTTTTATTATATTTAGCACTTATAACAACCTTCATGGACTAAAAAAACCATATTTTCTATATTTTCAAGCATTTAAAAAAAATTTTTTTCACTTAAAAAAATGGCAAGCCCTATACCTTTAAATTTGGTGTCTTTAAAATTTGGTCAAAATCTAAATTATATTATTTTTGGTAAAAATGGTCTGGAACCACTTATTCGATCACGTAAAATACGAAAATGGCCTTAAAATTGCAGAAATACCAATAGTTTCCAGTAAAAATGGCATCCATAGGGTATTACATCACCACTCCCACACGAATGCAGATTTAACATGGTTCTAAATTAGCTACTAAAAAACTGACTGCACCAGTCTATTTTGCGACTAAAATAGCCCTATTTTCTATTTAAATTTAAAGAATTGTCTAGCATTTCCAACAAAAATGGCATCCATAAGGTTTTACCCCACCACTTTTCCCCGAATACAGATCTAACATGGTTCTACATTTGCTATCGAAAAACTGACTGCAGCAGTCGATTTAGCGACTACAAAAAACCATAATTTCCATATTTTCAAGCATTTCAAAGAAAAAAAAAATTCACTTAAGAAAATGGCAATACCTTTGAATTTGGCGTCTTCAAATTTTGGTCAAATTCTAAATTATGTTATTATCGGTAAAAATGGTCTAAAACCACTAATAATACGATAATGGTCTTAAAATTGCAAAAATGTCAATAGTTTCCAGCAAAAATGATATCCATAAGTTTTTACATCACCACTACCACACGAATGCAGATTTAACATGGTTCTAAACTAGCTATCGAAAAACTGACTGCACCAGTCTATTTTGCGACTAAAATAGCCCTATTTTCTATATTTTCAAGCATTTCTAAGAAAAAAAAAATTTACCTAAGAATATGTCAAGGCTAATACCTTTGAATTTGGAGTCTTCAAAATTTGGTCAAAATCTAAATTTTGTTAATTTGTACGAAATCAGATTTAGCATGGTTCTAAACTAGCTATCAAAAAACTGACTGCACCAGTCTATTTTGCGACTAAAATAGCCCTATTTTCTATATTTTCAAGCATTTCAAACAAAAAAAAATTTTTACCTAAGAAAATGTCAAGGCTAATACCTTTGAATTTGGTGTCTTCAAAATTTGGTCAAATTCTAAATTATGTTATTATCGGTAAAAATGGTCTAAAACCACTAATAATACGAAAATGGCCTTAAAATTGCAGAAATGCCAATAGTTTCCAGCAAAAATGGCATCCATAGGTTTTTACATCACCACTCCCACACGAATGCAGATTTAACATGGTTCTAAACTAGCTATCGAAAAACTGACTGCACCAGTCTATTTTGCGACTAAAATAGCCCTATTTTCTATATTTTCAAGCATTTCAAAGAAAAAAAAAATTTACCTAAGAAAATGTCAAGGCTAATACCTTTGAATTTGGTGTCTTCAAAATTTGGTCAAAATCTAAATTTTGTTAATTTGTACGAATGCAGATTTAATATGGTTCTTAACTAGCTATCAAAAAACTGACTGCACCAGTCTATTTTGCGACTAAAATAGCCCTATTTTCTATATTTTCAAGCATTTCAAACAAAAAAAAATTTTTACCTAAGAAAATGTCAAGGCTAATACCTTTGAATTTGGTGTCTTCAAAATTTGGTCAAAATCTAAATTTTGTTATTTCTGGAAAAAAAGGGTCTAGAACCACTAATTTAACCACGTAGAATACGAAAATGGCCTTAAAATTGCAGAAATGTCAATAGTTTCCAGCAAAAATGGCATCCATTGGTTTTTATTTATATTACACCAACTATATTGTTCTTTGCGAAAGTATTTGTGAATATGAATATCATCTTTTACTTATATAATATATTATTATTGGTGTATTATTCATTTTAAAATATTTTAAAACATTAACATTTGATAATTTAAATTTCAAAACTGTCAAATGTTATAAATTACAGAGTGCTACCAACATACTTTTTAAACAACTTATTTCATATGGCTGTTGTGACACTCGTTCTTTAAAAAACTTAACTCGTGTCATAACAGAAAGCCATATGAAATGCGTTGTTTAATATACTATTTTACAACGATGTACTAGAAATTATTTCATTTATCGCCGCAATAAAGACTTACTGTAAATTCAATTTGATATTTGACTATACTATTAAAATTGCCATTTTTTACTCTATGTGTACATTTTTAATAACTTTACTTTGTCAAGAATTATTCACTAATCCGGTACTGCTTTGAAAATGGGTGGTTTTTGCAGAGTCACTTTCGTGTTCTTTAATCCGTACCCGTAGTTGATCCGTATGAAAAAAGTTCGGATTTTAATTTCCAGCTAGTCCCCAAAGGCTCAAATACCCAACGACCGGTCACATCTCTTCTCTCCCAAGAGACACGAGAAAACTTTTCACATATTGAGTGATCGGTGTAAACTTTGGAAATTCGTTTGTGGTCAACGTTTTTATCGCTTTTTCTAATTTATTGCCAAACAAAGTTGATTAGTTGTCTTCTCGAATTAATTGTTTACCTTCAATGTTTTTTATTGAAAAAACTTTTAGGAAACCACAAATTATAGTAATCAATTAAATACAAATAGGTATTCTAAAAAATAAAAGCTTGCATGTAGTTTAAGCATCTGTTTATTTAGTATTGCATATCGCTGTCAAATTCGTTTGTAGAACTTTTAGGAAGCAGGCATGACCTTTGTAATAAATACCAAATTGCTCAAATTATTTACTGGTATTTTATCTATTTCCCTGGTGATAATGCCTAATACAAAACTATTTAAAGTCGGTGAACTGTTGTTACGTCTAACTTGCGATTTCAATTGATGCTAAATATGTTCTATAGGGTTAAAAATGCAGTGATATGGTGGAAGCCTTAAAACTGAATGTCCCATGCTATTTGCAAACTCATCACAAACATATTTTTTCTCTATATTAAAACATTTTAATACTTCAAGTAATTGTACATATTTTTATACAATTTATATCTATCTATCAATATTTCAATTGCTTCTCAATGTAAAAGTAAAAAGTCCACTCCGGCACTGCCTGCAGCTCGACGAAGTCTGCCGGCCGGTAGGAAGATTTATTGGAGGCAATATAATTGAAGTCCTTAAGTCAGAACGGTATAAGTATGAATGTACTTTATAATAAAAATTGTTAATTATGTATACATGTGGAAATATTCCATACATAACAAAAATAGCTGAATGGCAGAACAATGGACTACATTGTTAAGACAGAAAAAATAAGTAAAAAGAAATAATTTTGCTAATTAGGCGCATAGCAACAACTGCACCAATAAAAAACTTCAATTTATAAAATTTAAAATAACGCTGATATGACAAATAATGTTGGCAAATTAGGTCTTGAAAGCTAGGATACAGGCAGTTGGTTTTGGGAACCTAGTCCACAAATTGGCGAATCTATGTGCCCAAATGAATATTTATACAGAATGTCCCAAAACTGGAAAAACTTCAATTAAATTTTTGAAATGTAAAATTTATTTAAGACCATCCAGCACAAAATAAAAATTTCAAATGTCCTGACTTGGCACCGAACCACTTCTTTTTATCCCCGTACGTAAAAAATAAACTGAGAGGTCAACGTTTTTCGACACCTGAAGAAGCGGTTGCTGCAATCAGAATTCATACTTTGGATATTCCTCAGAGTGGCAAAAGTGCTTTGACAATTGGTTTAAACGCATGTAAAAGTGTATAGATCTTAATGGTGAATATTTTGAAAAACAATAAAGTGATTTTCGATTATAAATATATGTTTTTGTTCTCTAATCCCGAGATATAAAAGGCAACCCTCGTACAATAAGAGTTATAGAACTACGACAGAGGTTTGCCGGGCCCTGTATATGTTTTGCGTCACAATCAAACTAATTAATAAAAAAGTTAATTTTCATGATTTTTTGTTTCAATATACCCGACCGACCATCTTCTCGAAATAGGTATGAGCTGCCCCCCCTAGCTGAAATCCTGGATAATTTGAAACCCAGAAAATTTGGAATACCTGTTACCATTTTTTTTTAATTCATCGGTCATTTTTAGGAGATGAAATTTCGTTGAAATCAGGCCCGGTCTGTCCAGGGCGGCTGGTTGGCGATCGGCGAGGGCCTCCAGCTCAAAGAGGCCTCCAAAAGCCAAAAAAATACAAGTAGATTAGATTTAATTGTCTTAGGTCGTAAAAGCCAAATAGACCTCTCTGCACTTCGACCTACGACTATCTTTTGTGCCTATCTCAATCTACTTGAATCCTAGAACGACAACACTTTTAGAAAAGTTGAGCACCTTTCTAGAGGACAAATTCCCAATTTGAAATGGAGTCGGAGCAACTTCTTCTAGGAATTTAAGCAGTTTGCAGAATATTGCTACGTATTCGCATAGTTTGTGTTTCGCCGTTTCTTTAGCGTTTTCGCAGAAAACGCTTTACCTGGTCTTAAGCAGACAGCTCAGCGCTTAGAGTTAGTCGAAGGGTTGATGAGAAGATGAGAAAATCTTTGGAAATAAAAACGATAACAGAGATTCTACATCTACTACTGGACATGGTGTTAAACCCAAACACATTTATATATCGGTAGAAACTCATGAGAACTGCCATTGTCATGAACTTTCGGTCGTCAGCTTTTCAATGCCTAAAATGTCTTCTAGCGGGAACCAATCTAAACAACGAGAAAGAGATCATAATCTTAGTTATTCAACGTTTGATTGACATAGTTTTATTTCTTGGTAGACAAGGTGACAAAGCAGAAGGTGACAAAGCAGACATGATGGTTGCAAAACTATGACATCATTTTAGCCATATATATTATGTAACAAATGAGACGTATGGTTTGTCCAGTATAAATATAAGTGCACGTCATCAAAGTGGACAAATCGCTCTGTTCGTTTGATTTCCTTCGTTCGTTTGCTACTGTCAATCAGTATCTTTTTTCATTAAATTGATTGTGCTAACCTTTACTTTTTGGAAGTCCATTATTTTATTAAGGATAATAAAAAACTCTTCGTTTTCACAAAACTTCCAATATTTATTTAAAAACTGCTTTTTTAAAAGACTCAATGATGCTGTGGAGAGTTATACCGCCCCTAGCAGAAAAACTAGCGTGTTGGAACCAGATTTGGCGTACATAGAGGTGGAATCTCAACGTCTTTCAATTCAATCAGTAGAGTTGGAGCCACAAGTGTCGATGATGGCCTGCTTATAGGCCGAAACTAGTCGCTGCTCCTGTAAACGTGTACTTTTTGTAATAAAATCCTGTGACACTGATTTTGGTATTTTCCTTTATTTATATTTATATTTAGTTAATAATGTAAAAAAAGTGAATAACCAGTTTAAGTAATTATAAACTTAGTAAGTGAATTTGATTGCAATAAAAACATTGTCATTAACTTTAAATAACAAATATCAATTATAGTTATTTAAATCAAACTAGTATTCATATCAACAGACATGAATTGTCGTGGATGTGAAAAAGTAGTACCTACCTATTAAGGATAGTAGCAAAATTATTTGTTCAGTATGTGAATCTCACTGGCATGCGGTATGCGTTAAGCCCCAACCAGCGAATAATAATATCGATACGCTAGGTAAATGGATATGCGAATGATAAAAAGTAGTCAAATAAAGGCGGATGTAGAAACTGCTAGATTTAATGCAATTATGTCGCAATTAACCAACATGAACTCATCTCTAGCGGCATGCACTCAACGTATTGACAAATTAAATGACAGTAATGTCACAATCACAATTGATTCAAATTTGCATGAATGATATAGTCGATCTTCGTAAGGATAATCAAGTCCTACATGAAAAAATAGCTGTACTGGAGAATAAGTCTTCATCGGAAGCAAATCTGACGGATATCCAAAACGAAGTTGCTGACCGTTTAAAACGGGAAAAATACATTTTGATCATGGGTCTCCCAGAAACTGACCAGCACAAAGATACGATAACTGCTGCAGCTGTTATCGATACTATAATAAACAGTTACTCAACAAATATAACATCGTGCGTTAGGATAGGGGTCGTTACACCCCCTAACAGAAACCTCGCCCACTTAAAGTATGTTTCAATAATCCCGAAAATGCTTTAGCCATACTTAAACAAAAAAGTATACTTTCAAAAACTTCATACTCTTCCTTATCAATAACTTCTGACTCCACCCCTTGAACAGCTCAGAAAAACGCTAGAGCAGAGGGAAGATAAGGGTGAAACCCATTTAACTATAAAATATATAAACGGAACTCCCCGGATAGTTCAACAAGAAAAGAGATGAATCACCTAACAAACAATACAGAAAAACCCAAAAAACTAATAAACTCAACAACCAATATAATATTTTGGAACGTTCACGGTTTTAACAACATAGAAGACATACTATCCGAACGGATAAAGAATTTTGAAATTTTGTGTTTGTGCGAAACTTGGTTATATTACTCTTTTACCATACCTCATCAACTAAGAGAACAATTTAATTTCATTTGGATTCCGGCAAACAAGGAAAAATCTCGTGGGCGTCCAAGTGGCGGTCTGGTAATTTTTTACAAAAAATACTTGTTAACAGAAACTCTTCAAACTTCACAGTGGTGGATAATTTGTAAATTTAATCATGATTGTATTAGCTTAATACTGTGTTTCACATATTTTAAACCCGACTTACCTATTGAAGAAGTATTGGATTTATTTCAAATATCTGTTAATAATGTTGTGGAAAATTATAGTAATCATCTTTTAATCGTACTTGGAGATTTTAATAGTAGGGTTGGGGAATTAGCCTCTATACCAGATGCACACACACCAAACACTAATATGTTTCAGGATATGGGTAATTCCGATAAAGTTCTCAACTATAGAGGTCGCTGCTTAATAGAATTTATTACGAGTCATAATTTTTCTTTGCTTAATGGTTCCATTCAATCAGATAGACCAGCAAATTTTACATTCTGTGGGCCTCGGGGTAATAGCGTTATAGATCTAGCATTTTGGAATAATCTCCAGCTTTTAAATATCAACAGTTTGACTGTATTAGATATACCAACTAGGTCTGATCATTTCCCTGTAATGCTTGAATTAAATTTACATACCCAAAAAAATTACGTCTCTAGTCTACCAGTGACATCAGAACAGTTAAAATGGAACGATTTGGCCTTCTTTGAATACAAACGTTATAGGGAAACCTCCCCTAATGTTGACAGATTTCTTGATATAAACACCGACTATAGAAATATAATTAACACAGTTTGCACTGCGTCAAATGATTTAGGTTTAATTTGCCGAACTCGATACTGCAGAAACCATAAAACAAAACCATGGTATGATTCGGAATGTCGCAATGCTAAGCGTCATCTAAAATCGTTGTTAAAAATTTGCAGAACCTTGCAGTACCTTTGCGAAAAAAAAATCTTATAAATCACTGATTAAACAACAAAAAGCACAGCATGAGAGAAACATAATTTCAGCTGTTTCAAATGCATCGGATCAGGCGGGTTTCTGGAAGGCCATTAGAGCGTTTAAATTTTTACCCAGAATTTCTAATATATCCGCTGAACAGTGGGAGGAATACTATAATCAATACAATACTCCTAGTTTGGAAGTGGAGTATATTTTTTATGACGCCCGTCACCCCTACCCAGATATTTCCATTTCTATGACTGAATTACAGTCTTGTCTCAATAAATGTAGAAATAACAAAGCTCCCGGTTCTGATGGCGTTCCGTATGAATTTTTAAAGTACCCCGCAAAACTGGGTAATGTACATCTGTTCCCTTTTTAACAAAATTCTGGACAAGGGGAAAATTCCAACAGAATGGAGTAATATTATATTAACCATGCTTCATAAAAAATGTCCTATTGATGATCCCGATAATTACAGAGGAATTGCGTTAGTTAATTGTATGGCAAAACTCTTTACTTCTATAATCCTACAAAGATTAACAGAGGTTGCTTAGACAATGTATTTATCCTTAACTCTATAATTCAAATACAAATCAAAAATGACATCATGGGATGCAAAGATGAAACTATATAATTCAATAATCATATCTATGCTCTCTTACTGCATATCCATATGGGGCTTAAGATATGAAGATTTATTAGAACGCGCTCAAGTTAGTTTCTTTAAACAGCTGCTCAGCCTTCTTAGAACTACACCTGATTATGTTGTGCGGCTGGAAGTATCTGCAATTAAAATTATTTATGTTGTTTTTAAAACTGCTCTGTTCTGGCTGAATAACTTGATTTTAATTAGAGAAACCCGTTTGCCCAAAATTTGTTATCTACGCCTATCGGCTCTCTCTGATAACTCTGACCAAAAGTACAATTGGGTTGCACAAGTAAAATCAGTTTTTACGAATTTAAATCGTACTGATCTTTGGAGTTTGTTTATTCAGGGCAGTAAAGGGTTGGGATGTATCCGGAAAGAAATTTTATAAACCTATAAAAATAAGTTACATGCCGATGACGAACATAGTTTAAGCTTATCCCAGTCACTTTGCTTATATAAATATATTAATAATAACTATTTAAAATCTCATTTTCCAACTTTTATCACCAAAATTTTAGCTCAAATAAGAACTAGCAACAAAATTTTTTTTAAATTTACGTACAAGGGAATAAATTATTTTATAGCATGTGAAGAAGTATGCTCTATTTCTAATCTGCACCTAGCAGAGTCATTAGAGCATATAATTTTCCAATGCCCGATTTACAATCCATTAAGATCAACGTTTTTAGTTAATAATTAAATAAATAACCTGTCTGATGTGCTTAATACTGGTACCCCAAAACTGCATATTTCATAATAAATGCAATGAAATTAAGATCGTTCATAATGAATGAATAAGTAACTACTTTTCTTTACACTATAATTTTCTACAACATACCTAAACTAGTTATATAATATACTCAAACTTCTTGTAATGAGAAATGTATTTCTTTTGTACAATAAACTATTGATTGATTGATTGATTATTACTTTGCTTTTAATAAGTTTTCTTAGTTTACTATGTTGATTTACTTAGTTGTAATAATTTCTTCTGTATTTTTAAGGATATGGGCAAGGCTTTTAAAGAAAAATTTAGTTTGGAAACATTCATTGGCTTCGTATTGACATTAATTCAAACGTCTAGTAAAAAATTATGTGAATTGGTTATGTAGATAATTATTTAAAAAATAGACCATTGTACGGTGAGCAAAAATAATAAATAAGGAGTTAGTATTGGTAATTGTGTTTTATTGCAGGTAAGGTAACTAAGGAAATTTTTATAATGATAAAATATTAGAGAAAAAAACTTTTATTTTTAAATACATAATATTTATTATTATAAAAATTTTTTATTAAAAAAATTTAAACAAGATAACTTAAGTAGGAGATATAAACATATTTAATTAATTACAAATTGCTACTATCATAATTTGAAGTTCTATAAAGAATGTAATGTTGAACAATAAAAAAAATATCAAAAACAACACTAAACAATCCTAGACCGAATTTGGTTGGATCTCCAAATATCGATACCCAATCGTCTGCAAAAAAATATAAAGCTATTTATAATATATTTTCCAAAAAGTATAACGGTTTTAGGCATTTTTTGCATTATATTTATTCGTAAGTATATCTTGGTGTCTAAGAATAACATTTACAAGAAAATAAAAGAGCACATTTATTTTTGATCATAATAATGAAGCAGCCAATATGACATTACTGAGTCATCATAATTAAAAAAAATGTATTTGGGTTCGGTTGACAATCCGGATCGTAAAATTTTAAAAAACTAAATAAATTTACTAAATAGTGACAGTTTTCGTAACAAAAACAAAATCCAACAGATTGAAAAAATCATTATTTTCGGGCCAAGGTGCAATAAATTACAGAGACTACGCGTTGTAAGATCAAATAAACTTAAAATGTGTAGGTACTAGGTTTATATTTTAGGTTTTTTAATGTAATTTTCTCAAAACCTATGGATTTTTTATTTATTATTGCCATATATTTTTACATTACAATACATATTTTTACATTGCAGTTGTCAGTCATTGTAATGATGCCAAAAATGCAAGAGGATAAGCCATAAGGCGATCGACCCGACAATTCTCCGAGTTTTAACATGCTTTTCAACAGCAATTATTTTATCATCTTTCACAAGCTAATAGAATACTTTGAATGAGAAAAGTAGGTATATTAAGTATTTAGTAATAAGCAAATAAGTACGCAAGATATACAATACTATTACCCCTTGGGAATAAATATTTTCAATTGCATGTATTATATTGTAACAGGTGTCCTCCAGATATGTCATCATGAAGTTGTTTTAAAATTTCCGGCACCGTACTTCTTGGGACCACAATTTGTCTCTTGATTTCTGAGCCGTCAGGGTTTTCAACTATCCTTTTAAGGAGCCCTCCGTCTAAAGTCAAAGAATTCCATTGGGCCCAATAGGATTTTAAGAACGGAGAGGACGATGATACCTCTCCCCATAGGGGACGCTGACCCGTTCTTTTCCATTCCAGGATCTTCCTAATAACGTGATCGTTGTTTTGTTCCTCCTCCATTCTGGAGCACAAGTCGTCTGGCACCACTTTTATTAGAGCGAGCTTCTCGTTTTGTTCGAGTCGACTGCAATTTGTGCAATTAGGTGGGCATGGCCTTAGAGAAAGTGCATCGGCGTTACGGTGCTTAGTTCCAGGTTTTGTTCCATTTCAAAATCGTATTCCTGGAGTTTTTCCAACCATCTTGCTATCTGCCCTTCTGGATTTCTAAAGCTCAGTAGCCACTTTAAACTGGCATGGTCTGTTCTAATTAGGAATCTTTTGCCATATAAGTATTTGTAGAAATGTTCCACAGACTTCACAACTTCGAGGAGTTCACGTCTCGTTACACAATAGTTTCTTTCGGATTTTGATAATGTCTTGCTAAAATATCCTAAAACTCTTTCTTTTCCGTCTTGAAGTTGTGAAAGTATAGCTCCGATTCCCACATTGCTAGCGTCAGTATCCAGAATAAGTCTGCCGTCAGGACGAGGATAAGCGAGCGCAGGGGCCGAAGTCAATTCTTTCTTTAAAAATTCAAAGGCCTTTTGGCATTCTTCACTCCAACAAAAAGTCTTATCTTGCTCAGTTAGTATCGTTAAGGGCTTGGCAATGTCTCCAAAATTTATAACAAATCGTCGGTAATATGAGCAAAGACCCAGGAAGCTGCGAAGTTGATGCTTATCAGAAGGGACCGGTCGCACTCTTGAACGGCTTGAATATTGGCGGGGTCTACAGTAACGCCATTCTTGCTTACAACATGTCCCAAATAACTGACCTGTCTCTGGAGCAAGCTACATTTCTTAACATTCAATGTTAGATTGGCCTTTTTCAGTCGTCGAAAAACTTCTTCTAGGTTAGCCAAATGTTCCTTAAAATCCTTACCCATTATAATGATGTCATCTAAGTAGACCAAACAAGATTCCCATGATAAACCTCGAAGAATAGTTTCCATCAACCTTTCAAAGGTAGCAGGAGCATTGCATAAGCCAAATGAAAGGACGGTAAATTGCCACAAACCTGATCCACTAGTAAAGGCGGTCTTCTCTTTGTCAGAAGGATCCATTTCAACCTGCCAGTATCCGCTCGTAGAGAAAAGGGTAGATCCACCTAAGGCGACGAGGGCATCGTCAATCCTCGGAAGGGGATAACTATCCTTCTTCGTAACCTCATTCAACTTCCTATAGTCAACGCAGAACCGTCTCTTTTCCTTACCAATACAACGGGAGAAGCCCACGGACTATTGGAGGGTTCAACTATTCCATCCCGAATCATTTCTTGGAGGGCCTTGTCCGCCTCTTCCTTTTTAATTTGAGGCAATCGTCGGGGTACCTGACGAATTGGACGTGCATCGCCAGTCTCAATCTTGTGCTTGACTATGTCGGTCCTTCCCAGTTTACTTCCAGAACCGAAGACAGGTTTATAGCGGTAGATTAAGTCTCTTACCTGCTTCTTTTCTATTTTTGACAAAGATGGGTCTAGCCTAGACATTAATTGTTCTATGTCGTTGGTTCTGTCTGATTCAAAGGCTCCTACCTGGTGAATCACGGCCGTTACCGGTTCCAAGGTTCCGATTTCGGTATTCTTTCGTAGAAGAACTGGATGATCATTCATATTAATGATTCGGATTGGTACCTCTTTGGCTGATCTAACAAGAGCTTTTCCGATCAGAAGTCCTCTTCCCAATATCTGATCATGGTTCTTGGGTTCTACCATAGCTGGGGTTCCATCCGGCTCTACTTCCTCTAGTCGTGCCGTTACAATATATATTGAAATGCTAAGTATTAGGAAATGCATAAAAGGACAAAATTTAAATATTTTATTTACAACATGCACATATGTATGTTTCATTGTTAAAAATATTATTGCATTAATTTAGATCGACATAGAATCGACTCTGTCAAAATGACGTATATGGTGGGTCAGCTTGTCACCTCAAAAGTCTTATAGCGTCAGTTCTGTAAATGCACTGCGCACAGTCTTTGCCTGCTTTGATAAGAATTGAAAATGATTAAAATTACTTTCGTTACATTTATTACCGGATCGTTTATTAATTATTAAGAAATTAGTGATCACTAACGTTTTTATATAGTTTTGAATAGTGTTTTTTATATTTTTTAAAATTAATTATTGCTGTCTTTTTGCATACAAAGGCTTACTTTACGATGTTACAAGAAGGGGGTCGCCAAAATTCTCAACCTAAAAAGGGGGTCGCAGCGTTGAAAAGGTTGTGAACCCCTGATCTAGAGGAAGAATTTCTCTGAACATACCAACAGTTAAAATTTGTGACAAAATTTTAGATGAAAAATTTATAACATTATAAGGATCTTAGTCATGGTAGATAGCTTTAATCTTATTCTTTATTACTTTAATTTATTTTTAATGTTTAGATTTTTCTTAGACATTTTTTATATTAAATTCGCTATACTGACTTCAGAATTCCACTAACAACAGTGCTGTAAAACAGATGATTTTTAGGTGCGTATTTTACACTTACCATAATTATAAGCATCGACAATCATCTGTAACATGCTCAGCATACCTCCAGTAAAATCCAAAAAAATATTGCCTATACTCCATCCAATGGTGCTTTTTCGTTTGTAATTCATATAAGCCTAAAAAACAGTTAAATTGAAAAGTAAGTCCAGTTAATTAACTCCATGACTAATAATCCCAATTTTTTAATTTTATTATTTATTATAGTCTATATAGAAAGGACAAGGAGTAATAAATCATTCATTTAAGTAGATTTCATAGACGTATCAAAATATGTTTTAAGAGGGTATACCGTGTTGATGCAAGTGTTGATGATATTGTGGAATTAACGGCTGCTAAGTTGTGTGTTGCTAAATCAACAATTTATAGATTACTAAAAAAAAGCAAGAATGGAACTATTCAACCACCTAAAACTCCTTCAGGCCAAAAACCAATTGAGATCGATGAGTCATTAAAACAAAGACTAAGGCGTAAAGTCCATGGATTTTACTTAAGAAAGGAAATTCCAACACTTGACAAAATTATGACATCAGTGCAAGAAGATACGGACTAAACAAAATTCTCCAGAATGACATTATGCAAGCTTTTGAAAGATGTGCGTTTCAGATATACAAAACATAATAGAAAATCTCTCTTGATAGATAAACCGAAAATAGTTTTTTGGAGAAGAGACTATTTAAGAAGCATTCGACATGCCAGAGAACAAAATTTGAAAATCTTCTACTTAGACGAAACATGGATAAATGCTGGATATACAGTTTCCAAATCTTGGCAAGATGAAAACATTAAAAGCGGAAGGCAGACATTCGTGGAAGGTTTGTCGTTAGGTTTGCAGCCACCATCTGGAAAAGGAAAAAGACTTATCATTGTCCATGTTGGAAGTTCTGGAGGTGAGTTAATTTGGGTTACACGATCAACATCTAGTATCCTGGAATGTTATAAAATTGGCAACGATATATTGAGGTGTTTTTTACACCATTATGACGTAAAGTCAGCAGGCTTTAGGATAAGTTAGATGCTCCTCCTCTAGTGAGATGTAATTAATGGTATAATTATTATTATTAAAACATTTGACAAAACCAACAAATTAAATAATCATAATTGAAGAAAATAACAATCAAAGAAAAAGGAAGTGACATTTACGACCCGAACGACCATCCCAATAAAACGTGAATTCAAAATATTAGAAATTAACTTACTTGAGGTACATATTTAATGAGAGTGATTGTTAACTTGACATACGAACAGTAGTATAGGAAATCCAACCAATGAATAACTTTTGCAGTAGATAGAATAATACTTATTAATATGAACACTCCGAATACACCCACAATACTTCTGGCAGTGGTAGAAACTCTCTGGTCATTTTTTTCATAAAAATAACACTGTGTAATAGTTACGAGTGTGGCTGCTGTCGCATGTACGGCAAAAAATATGTCATTTACTTTAACTGGATTCATACCCCTTGGATGCCTAGCAGAGTATTCATCCTAAAATACATAAAAATTCATTAATTACTTTATACTTATTTCAGAAAATATATGGGGTGATGGTATAATCCGAACATTTTAGGACCAAAGATCTTGCATTGAGCAATTAACGAAGTTTAGAATATTTAGTAGCGTACTTTACCATATGACAAAATTTTTCTTTCAATTTTCATAACCGGAAGTAAAACTTGCTCTTTACAGTTAGATATTTTTAGTTGTTAACCGCTTCTGTTTGATATTCTTTTGGGAGCTTCCAATTATGTTAAAAAGTTCCTCAAAACAAAATCCATAGACAATGCGACAGAAACGTAAAGGAGGTCGGCGTTATCTTTGGATGACTTTGGAAAAGAAGACGGAGACAGAACTTACTTGCTTGTGCTAGCTTATATTACGGCAAAATTATTCGAATTATTCGAATTTTTGAGCATTAAATTAAAATATATATATTGGAGATCAAACAGAAGCGGTTAACAACTGAAAATATTTAACTGTAAATAGCAAGTTTTAAACCCGGTTATGAAAATTGAAAGAAAAATTTTGTCATATGCTATAGTCTATATAGAAAGGACAAGGAGTAATAAATAATTCATTTAAGTAGATTTCATAGACGTACCAAAATATATTTTAAGAGGGTATACCGTAAGGTACATTTTGTATTGAACGAATGAGTTGCAACTATGCTAAAGAATATACGATTTAGGTCATAGGTAACGGGATGTACTAATTTTAATAAAAAAAAGTGATAGAGGTACATAAATTTTAGTAAGTTTGATAAAGAAAGGCAACACAGTTTATTCATAATAGAAAACAAACCAATCTGTAACAATAATTATTTTATATATTTTTGTTCTTTTTGTAAGAAGATTAATTCAAACTTTGACTATTGTCACAAATAAATTACAATGAAATATATTTTTAAAAAATTAATTAAAGTCAAGATATCGTCACAATTTTAATTAAATTCAAAGAAGCAAAATGAATATTTTTTATTTGTATTACTCCAATATGTAGTGTTTGGGGAATTTTTCTCAGAAATTTTAAATGGCAAGTGGCTTACTATAATCGGATTAATACAATTACACCTATTTACAGGTTATTCGATTATTGAGAGGGATTTTCCAAACAACCCAGTTTTCTTAGAAACATTATCCGGAATATTATTTTAAAAGAAAGTAGGTACATTAAATCAGTACTTAGTATTAGTTCTTTGAGTAAGGTTGTATGAAGTTGTATGGTTTTTAATATTGTAAACAGTTGGAATATATTTAAAACATGTGTTGAATGTTAATTGTGCAAGTACCAAACAATGTCGATAAGCCAAAAACCATCTAAACGACCAAAAACAGGTCCATTATCTTTAAATGAAAAAGCTCTGATATTGAATTGTTATATATAATTGAAAAACAAGGATCCCAGTGCAAGTGTTGATGATATTGTGGAATTAACGGCTGCTATGTTGTGTGTTGCTAAATCAACAATTTATAGATTACTAAAAGAAAGCAAGAACGGAACTCTTCAACCCCCTAAAACTCCTTCGGGCCGAAAACCAGTTGAGATCGAGTCATTAAAACAAAGATTAAGGCGTAAAGTCCATGGATTTTACTTACGAAAGGAAATTCCAACACTTGACAAAATTATGACATCAGTGCAAGAAGATACGGACTATACAACATTCTCCAGAATGACATTATGCAAACTTTTGAAAGATGTGGGTTTCAGATATACAAAACATAATAGAAAATCTCTCTTGATAGATAAACCGGAAATAGTTTTTTGGAGAAGAGACTATTTAAGAAGCATTCGACATGCCAGAGAACAAAATTTGAAAATCTTCTACTTAGACGAAACATGGATAAATGCTGGATACACAGTTTCCAAATCTTGGCAAGATGAAAACATTAAAAGCGGAAGGCAGGAATTCGTGGAAGGTTTAACGTTAGGTTTGCAGCCACCATCTGGAAAAGGAAAAAGACTTATCATTGTCCATGTTGGAAGTTCTGAAGGTTTTGTTGATGGTGGATTATTAACTTTTATTTCAAAACGCACGGGGGCTTTCACGAAGATATGAATGGGGATGTCTTCGAGGAATGGTTTGTTCAAATGTTGGATCTGATTCCAAAAGGGGCCGTTATTGTTATGGACAACGCAAGTTACCATTCACGGTTACGAGAAGCATTGCCCACAAGTCGTTGGCTTATTTAGAAAAATATTAAGTTTCCAAAAGATCCAATAAGAAAAGAACTTTACAGAAATGCAAAAATGAACAAGAATAAATAAATATTCTCGTGGTATATCAGTTCTTCGACTTTCCCCTTATTATTTTGAACTTAATCCCATAGAATTAATATGGGCTCAGGTAAAGGGGGAAGTTGGAAAAAATACTACTTTAAAAAAAAACGATGTTGTGAAATTGTTTGAGAGTGCTTTAAGTCATGTTAGTAAGAAAAAATGGACAAACTGTATCGAGCATGTTATCAAAGTAGAGGCAAATATGCGGAAAATTGACAACATTTGGGATGATTTAATCGACCCTATTATTATTAATGTCAACAACGATTTTTCCGAGTCGGATATAGAATAAAATGTAAGTAATAATAAATAAATGTATTCCAATAATTATTTCTTTTCATTTTTTATTATATTATAATTTAAAACGTATTTTTTTCCCAAAATACACACCACTGCATTGCGTTATTGCTTATCTGCTTATCCTTTAATAATGAAGAAAACCCTAAACTTTGCTACAACTGAAACAAATACGGGGTCGATCTACCTGGTTTTTAGATTTACGGAAGAAATGTAATTTAAAGTAAGAGATTTATCAAAAATTTCATGGTGCTCCCTGTAAAGGTTTTGCATACTTAATTAGGATTTATTACTCCTCGTACTTTTTGTACATACTATAAAGTACTCTACTAAAATTTTCTAAACTTCCTGGAATGTACCTCTGGCGTAACAAACACCTGCAAATCCAACGGGTGATAAGAAGGGGCGGCAGTCAGCGTTCGACCAAGAGGTTAGGGAAGAAGGCAATAAACGTCGTTGTTCACTTAAACAAAAGTAAAATTCTTATTTAATAAAGTAAGGTAAATTTACAAAAAGGCATCGATAACTTTGAAAATATTAAAGCACACGATTGTGGATTTGCAACATTACACGAAACATTCCTTAATGTGTAGGTACTTGTAAAATAAAAAGTGTAATGAAATCAATACACTTGTCAAATAACAATAATATTTCTTTAACTTACCGAAATCTCTGGAATGTAAAATAATCCCAAATTGAATAGTGAATACAGGGTAAATCCTATCAGATTTAGGACTATAAAATCAAAATTTAAACCGACGACACTGAAAATATATAAAAAAACTATTATAAAAATTAAAAATTACAAAGTTTATATTTATGCTATTACTCTTAAGTTAACTTACAAAACTTAATATCAGTTTTTAAATAATTATTTTTATTAAATATATTTTTCTATTACCAAAATGTATCTTCAGTTTTAAAACCTAATTTTCACAGATGCAAAAAACGGCAAGGTCTGTAGTATCAATATTGATCTTATTGATAAATTTTAATGCATTTTAAATGAAAAAACTAACTTGCTTTGTTCGTTACTTTTCAAAGTTAAAAGTACTAAGTTAATTAATAAAAAAAGTAAATTAAGGTCTAGGTAAGTGGTAATATCTTAAATTAATATATTTTTTTTATATATGTACAGATTAACAAAAATAACAAACTTCATTATTCTATTAATAAACTACTGAAGTTTGAAAGTTATTTTACAGAGTTGCTTAGTTTACTAGTTTACACTGCGTAAAATATCTCCAATTAGTTATTTACAATTTACCTAGTATACTGTCACACACTCTAACCAAACCCGTCCCTCCCAGAATGCCTCCCTCTAGGAGCGATGCATTCCGGGATGAACTTCCTCCACCCCCCATCACGTCCGATGGGGGCCTCACTCCTCGGGCTTATGCTTTTTCTTCCACTATCTTGGTTCGGAGATAGTTTCCGGTGTCTTCTGTTTGTTCCGGGATGGTGCTTTACACCTCTAGAGTGTGTGCTTTTCGCTGCCTCTAAAAAGTTACTCCTTTGTCGACGAACTGCGGCTGAAGGTAACCTTAGATAATATAATTCGGGTAGAGCAGGTTTTCAGGGGAAGAGATAAAATTAGGGGGATAAGGCCGGTAGAGAGAGAGGAAATAGAGAAGGAATGGCGTGGTATCAAGGAAAGGAAGGCTCCAGGAACAGATGGTTTGACAGGGGAGTTAGTAAAAAGACTGTTGGATGATAATGGGGAGTATTTCTTAGAACTTTTCAACAAGGTACTGAGGGAGGAAGAGTTTCCGGAAGCGTGGAAAGTAGCCAAAGTGGTGCTGGTGAGGAAGGCGGGTAGAGAGGGGAAACGGACAGGGGACTACAGGCCCATCAGTCTGCTGTGCGGGATAAGTAAAGTTTTGGAGGGGATCATAAAAACAGAAATCGAAGAGGGTATAATAAACTTAGTAGAGGATTATCTGACGGGGCGGGTTTTGGTTGACTCGAGAGGGCGGAGGTATAGGACGGAGATGGGAATGCCTCAGGGGTCGGTATTGGGACCGACGCTCTGAAAATGCGTGTTTGATGAGGTTTGTGGGATAAAATGTTAAGATGGATGCGAGATAACGGTTTACGCGGATGACGTGTGCCTGGTATGTACGCAAAGGGAGAGTGTGGGGTGAAAGAGCGGGAGTACATGCTAGGATTAAACCATTACTGAGGGTTCAGAGAGGAATGTTGCTGAGGGTGGTGCAAGGGTACAGGACAGTGGGAGGGTTAGCAGCAGCGGTGCTGGATGTGATGGCTAGAGCCAGGAGACTACAGTGGAAGGGCGCGATGAAAGAGGAAGTTATGGATTGGATGGAGGAGGAAATGGAAGTAAGGTAGAAGGATTATGAAATCATTCTCATTCAGGGCAAGAAAAAAGGGTTTTAAACAGATAACCGAAATTATCAGGACCACCAACTACAAAAATTAGGTTTCAAAATACAGAAAATAAAATTAATTATAGAGTTCATAGAAGATTCGGAAGCGACTGAACATTTTGTAAATATACTAAGTGACATAAAAATCCGAATAACCAGATTAAATGATTTTATTTTAATAAAATTTCAATTTATATATTTTACTAAAATAAACAATTGTTAAATTTACAGCCTTATCAGTTGAAGATTCCGGTTTTTATACTGCTTTTTTTAAATCCACTAACAATCCAAAAATGAATATTGTAGCCGTAGTGAGGATCCATATTTTGCGGATTTTTGTTCTTGACATTCTTTACGATTGGTTACGATGCCTAGGGTAGGGAGACCTGTACGATTTCGTCAACTTAGTAACTTTAATAGGAGTCGTATAGTGGGACTTCGGGAAGCTGGGGACTCTGGACGCCCCCGTAGAACAACAGACCGTGAAGATCGCCGCCTCAGATTATTGGCCTTAGGGGACCGTTTCTCCACTACCAGGCCCATTGCAAATGAATTGCAGAATACGGAAGACCTATTGGCGACGAATAAGAGTTTTGGAGTTTTCATACTGACCACACCACACTAGGTCCTCCCTTTAACTCCAGAACACCGACGTAGTCTCCTTGAGTGGTGCAGAGAATGGTCACTCTGGGATCAGGAATGGAACAATATTGTCCTTAGTGACGAGTGTCGATTTTGTTTAGGCATGCACGATGGTCGAGCGAGGGTTAGAAGACGACGTGGTGAAAGGAGACACAGTTTTTTTGTTGAAAGGCTTGTTTATCAAACTGTTGGAGTTATGGTTTGGGGTGCTATAGCTTATGGTTCGATATCACCTTTAATCTTCATCAGAGGTAACATGAACGCGCAGCGTTATATCCAAGAAGTTTTAGAACCCCATCTTTTACCCTATCTTTACACCCTGGCATATCCAACTTTTCAACAAGATAATGCCGGACCACATGTCGCAAGAGTCACAATAGACGTCTTTCAACATAATGATGTCAATTTTGAAATTTTTAACATTTACCTATTATGCTTCAGTAAGTATTTACACATTAATATTTATAAAAATAAAATTATTTAAACTGGGTGTTCGGATTTTTATGTCACTTAGTATAAAAGCTTTTTCTTATCAGATTTTAAAGTATGCAAAACTGGTGTAATTAAATATGCTAACAAAAACAAGTTTGCAGATATATTAATTAATGGAAGAGGCAATCTCTTACTAAATAACACATTAAAAGAAAATCATAAAAAACTAATAAATGTTATTGCTGATTACGATATTTTAGAGAATCTGCTGTTATTTTGTAAATTAATAGATGCAGGCTTTGGTATTGGTTTAGATGACAAATTATTTAGAGTTTTGTAACGATCCGCGCAGATCGATCAAGCGACGTCGCCCTACCACTCAATCCCACCTAACCGAAGACCGGTAGAGATGGTACGACTGGTGGGAGCGGTGGGGCTCTCCGGCTTAAAAGCGACGAACCGACACAAATCAAGGAGAGTTGTCTGGGGAGCTGACCTGGAACCAACTCTCCTAGAAGCTCTGGTGTTGACCGACCTTCTGCCTTCCTGCGACCGAGAGTGCTGATCTCGGTTGTGCCCTTTACCCCGTCGAAGGTGTTGACTTCGACGACGTCCCCGTTTCCCGCAACCAAGAGTGTTGATCTTGGTGGCAACCTCTCGCCGTCGAAGGTGTTGACTTCGACGCCGTTCCCGTTTCCCGCGACCAAGAGCGTTGATCTTGGTGGCAACCTCTCGTCGTCGAAGGTGTTGACTTCGGCGACTTCCCCGTGGCCGGATCCTGAAAACACTCGCCGAGCGAAGTGCTGATTCGCAAGGCGTTGTTAAGGACCGACCGCTAGCCCGTCGATCGGGGGAGTTGACCTCGATCGAGTTCCATTCAATTTCATTTTTATTTTGCCGAAGTGTTTATTTTTGGGATTTACGTTTCTTATTTTTGTTTGTTTGTTTATACAGTGTCAGGCGACCAAAGCGAGCGCTCCTGGGGAGGATCGCAACCGGGCGACGGACGCCGATCGGACGTAGAAGTTTATATTTTTTTTTTCTTTGTATATATATTTTATAGGAATAAACAATTTTATTTTTTTAATTATGTGGTTATTATTTCCTTGAATCTGGTAGCACGCAAAACACAAGGTTACAAATTGGCGCCCGAGTAGGGACCTTGTAACCTTGTGTTTTGCGTGCTACCAGATTCAAGGAAATAATAACCACGTAATTAAAAAAATAAAATTGTTTATTCCTATAAAATATATATACAAAGAAAAAAAATAAAATATAAACTTCTACGTCCGTCGCCCGGTTGCGATCCTCCCCAGGAGCGCTCGCTTTGGTCGCCTGACACTGTATAAACAAACAAACAAAAATAAGAAACGTAAATCCCAAAAATAAACACTTCGGCAAAATAAAAATGAAATTGAATGGAACTCGATCGAGGTCAACTCCCCCGATCGACGGGCTAGCGGTCGGTCCTTAACAACGCCTTGCGAATCAGCACTTCGCTCGGCGAGTGTTTTCAGGATCCGGCCACGGGGAAGTCGCCGAAGTCAACACCTTCGACGACGAGAGGTTGCCACCAAGATCAACACTCTTGGTTGCGGGAAACGGGGACGTCGTCGAAGTCAACACCTTCGACGGGGTAAAGGGCACAACCGAGATCAGCACTCTCGGTCACAGGAAGGCAGAAGGTCGGTCAACACCCGAGCTTCTAGGAGAGTTGGTTCCAGGTCAGCTCCCCAGACAACTCTCCTTGATTTTTGTCGGTTCGTCGCTTTTAAGCCGGAAAGCCCCACCGCTCCCACCAGTCGTACCATCTCTACCGGTCTTCGGTTAGGTGGGATTGAGTGGTAGGGCGACGTCGCTTGATCGATCTGCGCGGATCGTTACAGTTTATTATAAAGAGAATAATTAGATTATTTTTGAAAGAAAATATAAAAAACCAAATTGGGTGGTGAGGTTTGAGATTGAGAAACAGGTCAGTACTGATAAATCAGAATTAAATAAAGATGATAATTATATGCAAATGAGAATATAGAGCAATGCTGAGATAAATATTGCCCAGGACAAAAAAATCATTCAATTCGGAGAAAACCAGTTCAGGGTCTATACCAAAATTATTAATAAATAAATCTGCTATTGGGAGGGAGAATACGGTAGAGCTCATTAATAGTGTATTCACATATTTATAGCATAACGACAATTCTTAGAAAAACATTAATGTAAACGAAGAAATTTAGACTTTAAAAAACATATTTGTAGAAAACCCGCCTGTAAAACGATGTTATAGCTAAACACAGTGAATGTTTGCTAGGGCATATCAGATTGGGGCATGTATCACTAAACTGTCTAAAAATTTTACAAAACAAAGATCATATTTTGCAAGGTGTTAGGTTTAATAGGTCAATCAGAGATTGTGAAATATGGAAAGACCACGATTTAAACAAACTAGAAGTAAAGCGGAAATATATCATCAAATTTGTAGACGATTATTCCCGCTACGCCGAAAATACTGTTTAAAATGTAAATACCAAACTGGAGATGTCTTAAAAAGATAAATTGTGTCTGTCAGAAATCTTATGGGTTCTGATAATAAAATGTATTATATTCGAACACACAGAGGCACCGAGTATGGTTGGGGGCAAGTTCGCAGAGATTATGAATAATGAAAATATTGAATTAGACAGTGGTCCTCCATATAGGTACTCCAGAGCTTAATGAAGTAGCTGAAAGATTTAACAAAACAATTCAGAGAACGGCTACAGCCATGCAAGCATGTGGAAATTAGCAATAACAACTGCTGTCCACGCATACAATATTACACCTCATAAAACAATAGTATATGAAGTTCCATTGTTGAAAATTTCACCCAACTCGAGGTGCCACTTAAAGCAAATTAGAGGGTTTGGTTGCATAGCTTCCAAATTTGGTAATGTAGCAATAAAACCAGTTTTGATAGGGCACACCCATACTGGTTATATGCTGTGGCATCCAAAGTCCAGCAAATTTTTGGAGTCGAAAAATGTAAGATTCATACAAAAAACTGGTATACAAAGATTATAAAAAGGAACAAAACGAAAAGTTTGATAACTTGGAGACAGTCTATTATATATGCTAGATAACTTTTTTATTTTGTTTTTGATGTTTACTGTCATTAGAGTCAATACTGTCAGAAATTAATAAAAAACGTCTTATTAATTATTATTATTATTATTAAACTAGTTAAACTGAATAGAACACAACACAGTCGCTATTGGAAAAGATATAGAAACTCCATAGAAAACAGAAATTTCAGAACAAAAAAATGAAAAACCTAAAATATCATATGGAAAGTCTGAAATATAAAATAAAGAGGAAATTAATGAGAAACCTGTTGATATACACCCAAGTGCAGGTACATGTAGAAAAAGTAAATCTAAGAAAAGTGAAGACATAAGTTTTGCTCGTTGAAGAAGAGTATAAAATGTCAGAGATGGGCTGGGACATACTCTATTAGCTTCAATACAAAAACATCCATCTACATTTGAAGAAGCCTTAAATTCAGAGGAAGAAAATTGACTGTGAGAACTAATAACCAGACAAAAAAAAACGTTAAATGGTTGTAAATCCAATATAAATTATTCAAAATGGGTTTTTAAAAAGAAAGTATAAAATGACGGTTAAATTAAAAATAAAGCACGATGTTATTAGTTGCATTTATGATTTAAAATAGACATATGCACCAGTTTCAAGTTTGTGTTTAATTAGGTCAATTATATTAATAGCTAATAAAGAAAATTTAGAAATGTGTCAAATTGATGTTAAGACGGGATTCTTAAATGAAGAACTTTATGAGAAGGTATTCATGAAAATTCCACCTGGTTTGGAAATTCCTGAAAATGTTAAACATTTGAAAATATGTAAAGTGAAAATAGCTCCTTACGGTTTTAAAACTATATCCAAAGAAACGGAACAAAAAGTTTTCAGAGGCAGTCAGTAAGCTAGGACTTGAACATGATTTACATGGAAAAGTAGTCTTGGTATTGTTGTATCTTGATAACATGCTAATAGCAATAGCAATGATATAAAGAAATTACAACAAATAAAATCTCATTTAAGTAATGTCTTTAACATGAAAGATATGGAAGAACCGAAAAGTGTTTTAGAATGACCATTGGAAGAAATGCAGAAGAGAGAAACATTACATTACACCAAGCAGGATATACCTACCGAAAGAATCTTAGCGATTTAATATGAAACATTGCAAACCCCAAAGTACTCCTATGGTAACTCGACAATCATATCACAGACATAAAAAGCTTAAATAAGATATACAGAATCCTGAAAAAGAAACTGACGTCAAAAGAATCCCATATAGAGAAGCTATAGGGAGCCTTATGTTTTTAGGTAATGTCACTATGCCAGAAATAGCTTTCGCAGTTAACTGTCTGGCAAGAAGGTAATTAGATCCTATAGGACTGGAATGATGTGAAGACAATATTAAGATACTTAAGAGGTACTAAGAGTATGAAGATTAAATTTATTTCCAATTTAGAGAGTTTAGAAACATTAACAGATGCAAGTTTCACAGATTGTTAAAATTCAGAATATAATAAGATTGTTTGAAGATGAAATAGCCAGGAGAAGTAACAAACAAGCATATGTGACATTGTCCACTTGTGGGGCAAAATATTTAGCTATGAGCGATGCGTGTCAAGAATTGATATTTTTAGATAATTCAATTAGATATATGTAGTTTGACAAAGTCTCTTTTTCATAACAATGTGTTGCAATAATCGGTCGGCGAGAGACTGCACAGAAATGGATAAAAGTTATAAACTCAAAAAGTTTGATCAGAGTCTATAATATAGAAAAATAGTTGAGAGAGGCCACCGGAAAGAGGCGACACATGGCTGAAACACATGCAGAGTTTATAAAGCAATGTGTAAATGAGAAAACGGTCAAAGTAATTTGGATATCTAGTAATGAATATCTATTTGATATCATGACAAAACTTTTTCTCCAGAAAACATTTACTTACTAAAGAAACTATTAAATCTTAGTCCATAAAAATCTTGGTTAAAGATTCTATACCTTTGTTTTTGTTTTTTTCATCTTTTATGTTTTTTTGGGACAATCTTAATGAGACCAGAAAAATGGCCAACAATAACAAAATTTAAGAAAAAAATTTGGAATTGTGACATTCGTTAATTTTTTAGGATTGTTAGTTATCTGAAGTGTAGCTTAGAAATAATTTTTATACACAGGGTGATTGATTATTGGGAGGAAGCTCAGTAGATCTGTTATAGTAAAAAATACAAAAAAAAAGTTATTAACAAAAAGTGTAGGTAACTTTAAACTCCACATTTTAAAATTAGTTACAATCTTACAAGGTGTTCCATTAGATGGTGGCACACTAAACTTATGTTTTTTTAAATGGAACACCCTGTACTTTATTTTAAATTCGAAATCTGCATCATTTCCATATCACAACAATGTAAAGTTTTATTATGTTATACCGGGTATTTAAAAAGTTATAACCAATATTACCTGAAAATCGTATCAAGTTTATCTTCCTGCATAATTCAAAAGTATAGGAGCATTGATCTATTGTAACCATAGGTTTTTAATAATTGTTAAAAATTTTAAAACATATACGTTTTTATAATATTCGTTAAATTAAATACAGGGTAAGTCAAAATGCAAGTACATTATTTTCTTGGTAATTTTAAATAGAACACCTTGTATTTTATATCACTATTGAAAAGTACTAATGTCATACTTCAAATTTTATAAAGTACTCCCTATACCTAAAGTTATCAGTTTTCTAGATATTTTTATTTTTTCATCAAAGTATTCATTTGGTAGATAGGTATTTTAACCAATAATTATTTGTGAGTAGGGCCTGGGTGTTCCATTTAAAATAATCATAAGTTTGGTGTGCCACCATCTAATGGAACACCCTGTAAGAGTGTAACTAATTTTAAAATGTGGAGTTTAAACCTACCTACAATTTTTGTTAATAACTTTTTTTTGTAAATTTTACTATAACAGATCTACTGAGCTTCCTCACACTTATCAATCACCCTGTATGGGTAAGCACATAATGCATCCAGATGAACTTAAAACACTGATGACCAAGAAAACACTTTAAATTCTTGCAATCTTGACTGTAAACTATTACGTGAAGATCACAATAGATCAGAGATACTGTACTGCATAACCCAGAAAATTCAAAACTTAATTTAACCAAATTAAACAATGAGAAAGTTTGATGTTAGAACACTGTGGACACTTATAGGCATATAAGTCATAATGTGTTTACTTAATACACAAATGTGAAAAAAAAACATATAAAACACAAAACAATCTGCTGCACATTTGTAACGAAACAAAAATTTGATTTTCTTAAAGAGTTAGAACCGAATCTCACAAAAAATAACAAAAATTTGTTGACGTTTTTTGTTTACCACACCTGATATATTTTTTAAAACCGTTTTGTAAGTTGTCATACAATATTACCTCTTGTTACTTAATTTATTATACGGGGTTGGGATAAAGTATGGAACCAAGTAAATATCTTTTAAACGAAAAGAACGATATTTATTAAAATTTGCAGGTAAGTGCAATGGAACAAAACGTATCTGATTTTCATTTTTTTGATAATAATATACTTCCGGTTTAACCGGAAATGCCATCAACTTCTTTAATTTAAATGGGCACCATATATATTTTTACAGATTTTGAAAGAGCTTGTTATTTTAAATTCATACATACTAAGTTTAATGTAAACACATTTGTAAAAACGAGGAATAACTCACTGTTAGTAGTACAATAGATGTACATTTCATTATTTTAGAATAATGAGAAACAAAATTACTTCAAATGTTCAAAATGCTCGCCGTTTACTTGCTGACAATATGCCATCCTATTAACAAATTCTTGAGTCACTCTTTCTAAGACTTTTCCACGTATTAGTTCACATTCATCAATAATTCTTTGTCTCATGTCTTGTAAGTTTGTTGGTCGTCTAACGTAAACACGTGATTTTAGATAACCCCAAAGAAAAAAATCTAACGGGCTAAGATCCGGAGAACGAGCAGGCCACTCTATGAATTCTCTACGTCCAATCCATCGATTTGGAAAATTCGCATCCAGAAAATCCCTAACCCGTCTATCATAGTGGGGAGGTGCTCCATTTGTTGAAACCAAATATTTTGTGGTAATTGCTCATTCTGTTGAAGTGCAGGAATAATTTCTTTATTTGGTAGATCCAAATACTTGTTACCATTCAAGTTTCCGTCGATAAAAAATGGGCCTATAAGCTTATTTTCGACAATTCCCATCCAAACATTTAACTTCTGTGGATGCTGGGTATGTGCTTCATGAATCCAATGAAGATTCTCATTTGACCAATACCTTGAGTTATGGCGATTAACTGTTCCATTTAAACAAAAAGTTGCCTCATCGGAAAAAACTATGATAGAAGCAAAATTTTCGTCGACATTACAGATGTCCATTAGCCGTTCACAAAATACCAGCCATCGGTCAAAATCATCGTATAATTCTTGAACCAACTGTACCTTATACGGATGATACTTTTCACTTTTTAATATCTTTTCTACAGAACGTCGACTGATACCATGGTTTAGTGCCAAATTTGTGGTGGAAGTTTGAGGTGATTCTTCTAAATCGATTGCAATATTTTGTTTAACAGTTTCGTTCATTGCAGTCCGCGGTCTTCCAGGATTTAGCAAATTTTTTACCATTCCAGTAGTATTAAAACGTTGTAATGTTTTAGTTACTGTTGAGCGTGATAAAGGATTTCTCTCCGGATGCAAATTATTAAAAATATGATACACTTCTTCATAAGTTCTAACCCGATCACCATAACCGATCATCATTAGAATTTGACACTTGAAACAAAAGGCGTACTAAACAGTATTTGTTTATTTATTATTATGCATACAAACAACATCAATTAGTTTATCTAAATAGTTTTTTGCTCTAATGCAAAAAACTCAAAGGAGGTGGGTTAAAGTGCTATATTCCTCGTTTTTACAAATTTTTTTACACTAAACTCAGTATGTATGAATTAAAAATAACAAGCTCTTTCAAAATCTGTAAAAATATATAGGGTGTCCCATTTAAATTAAAGAAGTTGATGGCATTTCCGGTTAAACCAGAAGTATATTATTATCAAAAAAATGTACATCAGATGCGTTTTGTTCTTTTCTTGTTCTTTTCGTGTAAAAGATATTTACTTGGTTCCATACTTAATCCCAACCCCGTATACATAACATAATATAAGAAAGACACCTACCTTTTTCGTTTCCAATTAATATATATCTGTGGGTAAAACGACACGGACCATGCAACAAAATATATCCATCCAATAACAGACGAAAATGTATCCAAATAATCAATTTTATACACAGTAGCTCGTACGTAGACATCACTTACATCAATACTAAAAAAAACATTAACATTAGTGCCATAAAGATGACATAAATTTGGAATTATTTCAGTTTGTACTAACAGACAAGTTTTATAGTGGGTTTTAAAATAAGTCAATCAGTCATAAAAATCAAATAGAATTTTTTTTGTCGTTATCGAAAAGGTACTCGACATATTTTGGTGACAGAGTATCCGCCAAACAGTACCGAATACTTATTAAAAAATATATTTACGGATTAATTTTTATAACACATATGTTCAATGTGAGCACCTTGACGTTGCGAACAAGCTTTATAATGTTTCTAAAAATAAGAATTATAAAAAACTCTTCTTTTCAACGTAACTTCCAAGTTTATTTGAAAAAATATGTTTTAAATTACAATGACGGCCGTTTCGCTGATTAGCATCATCAGATTGACCTTAAGTTACATTTTGTTTGTTTGTAGCTAGGTACCTGATGTTGTTTAGGTAGTATTAAGGCTAGACCCAGTATGGAAGTAATAAGACATAACAATATTAAATTAGATAAAGATAAACAATATTAAATTAGAGTGGTAAATAATTTGAGAAAATATAATATAAGATATAAATATAGCCAATTTATAGGAAAATGAAAGAATCTTAGTTAATTTCCAAATTTTCTAATAAAATACAGACAATTACCAACTGTTACACAAAAAATAACTAGACAAGTGTGGAAAGAGATTTCATTTCCACACTCCGTTGAGTGTTACAATGAAATCTATTTCCGAAGCCGTTATGTCTAAATACTAGATCTAATACGATGTGTGTACTTACTCATCCGATTCCGCATACATTTCTGAATGTCCAGCACCAACTGCTTTTAATAAAACTGGTAAAGGATTCTGATTCGATTCATTTATTTGTGTTTCGTTTATTTCTAAAATATCACTATGCTGGTTTTCTAACTTAACAGTGAATGGATCAGTCCTAAAAATATAAAATATTTTTATTGTTACCTTGTTACTAACCAATATTATAATTTATAATGTTCATATTGTTTGTTTTAAATAAAAAAAGCTATTATGCAATATAAAAAATATCAAATAAAACAGAAATTAAAAATAAAACCTATTGATATTCCTTAGAAGGGTTGAAAATAGTAATTATGCGCCAGGCTAGAAAAGTGGATTATTATTGTCGAAATCTATTAAAGACCAAGAAGCAAAGCTTCGAGGTTTTTAATGGATCCAAGACAATAATAAACTTAAATTTATTGTACTAACCCTTACTCTGTGAAAGTCCATCTTACTAGGAATTATAAACAACATTTTGTTTGTCTGTAACTATGTACCTGATGTTGATTAGGTAGTATAAACGCTAGACCAAGTATGGAAGTAATAAGACAACAATATTAATATAAAGTTAAAAATCTAAAAAAGCTATAATCTTATCTAGACACTATAATGAATATAACCTTAATAAGGAAAATAAGTTGACTTTTGTTTGAAACTCACTTCTCGACTAGCATATATGGTACGTACATTAACAGCTTCCTATTAAATTAAATAATATTTATAAGAGGATGGTTAATGCATATGACAAATAATTAACGGCAGCCTATTTGGTCACGACTCATTTCCTGAATATTAATATAATCCTGCGGTGTCTGCGGTGTATTATTAGTGTATGATACGTAGGTACATTATATGCTTGTATGTATGTATGTATGTATATGTCATGGGTGATAATAACACTGCGATCCATAGGATCTATTGTGTTCCCCCTTACTTGCCATGTTCTGATATTTTCTCAGACTTATAGCAGCTCTTCGAGTCCTATTTTCCTGAGGAAGTTTAGGACATCGTCGGGCTTCAAGTCAGGTAGATCCCCTTCCTCTATTCCATGTGCTCCTAGGTATCTAGCCCTAGAATTTTGCAAGGCAGGGCATTCTGCGAGTATATGTATTGAGGTTTGATCCTCTTCCTCACAGAATCTGCACTTTACTTCATCTGCTAACCCTACTTTCTTCATGTGGCTTCTTAACCGGCAATGCCCGGTTAGTATTCCCGTTAAAATTCGGAGCCTTTTTTTACTGAGGTTGAGGCAGCTAAGAGATCTCTTCTGGTCATAGTTCCCCAGTAGTATCTTAGATTGCCTCAGTCCTTCCAGCTGATTCCAGTACTTTTCTTTTCTTTCTTTTCTTTTCCTTCTCCATTTCTTCCCTTAGTTTTCCTAAGATTACTCTACTGCTGATCCCACAAGATGGTTCTGGTCCCAAATGTGGGGTTTCACCTCCTTTTTTTGCCAGCTTATCTGCCGTTTCATTCCCCTCTATTCCTATGTGTCCCGGGACCCATAGGAGGGTGACAGTGTTCTTATGGCCTAGTTCATTTAGTTTGCCTAGGCATTCCCAAACCATCTTGGAACTGATTATATTTGAGCTCAGCGCTTTGATGGCTGCTTGACTATCCGACATGATCACAATCTCTTGTCTGCGGTAGTTCCTTCCAATATTGAATTCCACACATCTTTCGATGGCGCGGACTTCTGCTTGAAAAATGCTCGGGTATGTGCCCAAGCTTTCTGAGTATTTGGCTCTCGGTCCAAAAACTCCTATCCCGGTTCCCTCGTCTAGCTTGGACATTATATGCTTACAATTTATTTATGTGATTTTTTAAATGAGAGTGATTTTACAAAGAATAATAAAAAACTCTTGTTTTAACTCAACTTCCAAGTTTAATTGAACAAATTAGGTTTAAAAGTGATTTTGTTTAAAAAAAATTAAGTCATGGGTGATATATTAATTTGTGTTATTTGTAAGAAAAGTAGTGGTATGGAATGGAATGGAGTAACAGTGACGAAGAAAATGATAAAATTGATTATAATGATGATAATGAATAAAATAATATTTTCTTTACAGAAACCCTAAACTTTGCTACAACTGAAACAAATACGGGGTCGATCTACCTGATTTTTAGATTTACGGAAGAAATATAATTTAAAGTAAGAGATTTATCAAAAATTTCATGGTGCTCTCTGTAAAGGTTTTGCATACTTAATTATGGTTTACTACTCCTCGTACTTTTTGTACATACTATAGCCATTCTGATATTCTGCTCTTTTACTTTTTGTTAATCCGATCTTTTAATCCTATTGCAGTATATAAAGGATCTGGACTCATTACATCAAATATGGATGTGCGTGAGGCCCTTAAGTTCATAGCTGAAACTGTTGAGGTAACTTATGAATTGTTTGGTAGCAATTAGTCGAAGTTGAAACAACACTTATGCATGAATATAATTATGAAAAAACAATGGTTAATCTTACTAAAAATGATCTTACAAATAAGTATCTATAACATTTCTAAGAATTTTAGTTGACCCACTCAAAAAATTTTAAATAAAATACTTAAATAAAATACATAGAACTTACAGATTCCAATAGATTTTTACTACATAGTCCTCATCCACTTTGAGACGAACATCATGTATGGATATATTTATATTGCATAGAGAGTGATGACTTACTAAAACAAAACAAAATTAAAAATATATGTAAAGATTGCAGATTACACACTTTTAAGATATTGTAGTTGAAAGATGCGGTGTATGTAAAAAAAACGTTTTTAAAAGTGTGTATCCATTTATTATTAACAAGCTAAGCGCTTTCGGCTTACAAGGCTATCATCAGAGTTTTATTATAAAATATTTGAAACTCTGGATTTAATCCACCTAGCTTTCAAACAAAACAAACATAAGTTTACATATGAAAACAAATTTTTAAAATAAAACTTACAAAATAGGATTAAAAATATTGTAATGAGTAGTGCTCTCTTCATTTTAAAAATCAACGCTTAGGTATCACCTGAAAACAAAAAGGAATTTTAATATGACAATGGATAGATAAAATATTTAAAATGAAATTATCTGTCTACAACTTATCTGATTAATGACTTATTATCTTAATATTAGCATATCATATCATTTATAATCTATGAAATCTATAAATTTCAATATTTTATTAAATGTTAAGATATGAAAAAAATCAAGTATAGAAATGAATATGAAATATATTCTACGCTTATAAAAGTACAAATTATAACTTACTAAAATTTAATTTATTTATGAAAATACTGAATTTATATTTAAAAACAACTCAATACGAAATATGTCTAAAGCCAAAACAACGCCATTGTGTCTAAAGTAAAAAATATTGCATACATTTTTTATACTTAAATTGATTGTACTAACCCTTACTTTTTGGAAGTCCATCTTACGAAGAATAATAAAAAATTCTTGTTTCCAAGTTTAATTGAAAAAATTAGGTTTAAAATTACAATTACAGCTGTTTTGCTACATAACTAGCATCGTCAGATTAACATTTAAGTTACATCTTGTTTGTTTGTTTGTAGCTAGGTACCTGATGTTAATGAAGTAGGTGGGGCTAGACCAAGTATTAAGTAAAAAGACATAACAATATTAAAGCCTAGATGCTATCAGCCCTAAGGGATTATCCTGGATATAATTCCCTTTCAGTATAACTGTGCAATGATATAGAAAAACCAGGAAAAAACTATATCATGCTGATCTTTACAATAACTTTAAACAAACAAATTTTGAAATAAGATTCAATGAACACTTAAGAGCATATAGATTACAACAACCAGATAAGTCAAACTATTCAAAACACGCTCTTGAACATCCACACTCACTCATACACACCAATGACATTCAAATACTACAGATTTGCGATAAAAACCAAAATTTAGATTTCCTCGAAGAACTTGAAATCAAAAGACATCTAGCAGATTAACAATATAAAGTAGTTAATGAACAAATAAATCTTGGAAGTTCAACACTATTAAACTGTTTACTTTGATTGAGTCTTCATTTTATACATAGATAAGACGTAATTATAACACAAATATATTAAATTAAGGCTGATTTAGACGATGCCAGTAGCTGGCGCCTATAACTGTCGCCAGTAACTGGCACCAGTGCCACTGGACTGGACCGGTTGATTAGACGATGCCACTAGCTGGCGCCTGTGGCTGTCGACAGTTAGAATCTCTAGATTGCCCAGTGCTAAGATCCAGTTCTCGAAACCCACGTGTTTGTGACTTTTAAAAAATGAATTCAAAACGAATCTGGTTAAAGTTTCAGCTTCACTCAGTTTTCATGTCATTTTGAAAAAGAAACAGTCAAACTAATCAAATGACGAATGTATTAATACAACAACGAACCTGGGCGACTGGCACATTAATTGAGTCAGCGACTGGCGCGACGTGTTTAGACGTGTCTAAAACCGCTGGCGATTAAGTTACTGGCAAGAAAAACAGGCGGCCGGTCTATTCAAGCCAGTGCTGTCTGACAGTGCTGGACTGGTAAGGAAAAATGTTTACACGGGGCCAGTGCTGGCGTTTCAGTGAAACTAGCGCCAGCTACTGGCATCGTCTAAATCAGCCTTTATTGTAAAGATAGGCATGATATAGTTTTTTCCTGGTTTTTCTATATCATTGCACAGTTATACTGAACTTAAAGGGGATTATATCCAGGATAATCCCTTAGGGCTGATAACATCTAGGCTTTAATATTGTTATGTCTTTTTACTTACATACTTGGTCTAGCCCCACCTACTTCATTAACATCAGGTACCTAGCTACAAACAAATAAACAAAATGTAACTTAAATGTCAATCTGACGATGCTAGTTATTTAGCGGAACAGCTGTAATTGTAATTTTAAACCTATTTTTTCAATTAAACTTGGAAGTTGAGTTCAAACAAGAATTTTTTATTATTCTTCATTTTTTATACATTTATAAAAAAAATAAATAATCCATAGTTCAAAATATGAACCATTTTAAAAATTCTAATTAGAAAAATCATTTATAAAATGAACAAAATTGGAAATATTATAAATACCGACACACGAGACTAATTAGAAGTTAAATGAAAATTGTATTTTTGCACTTAAGCAAATTTTATTTGGGATTTAATTTAAATTTAATTTTATTGGATACATGAACATTGTATCTGTGTACGTATATAATCTACTTAAGCACACTTTCTTTGGGATTTAATGTAAACCCTAACTTAGCATAAGTAAGTGGATTATATAAGTACAAAATAAAATTTTTATTTAACTTTTTTTGAGTCAGGTGGGTCGGTATTTATATTCTTTCTCCTATAAATAAAAAAGTTTCACCTTTTAAATACAAATATAATAAACGTAGATTAAAACAATATAAGAGAATAGGTACATGTTTCAAAACTAATTAATAGGACCAATGTATAAATATTAATACAGCTTCAATTACATAATAAACTCTAATATAATTAGCGCGTTTAAAATATGTACTAACCACTAAATACAATTTATTAACTTAACTTTATTGATAGCTCAGATTGAACATTAACCGACCTTTAAATACATACTCGTATTTCCCATTTATTCTAAATATTTTATAATGTAATTCCTTATTTTAGAGTTGTTCATAATATAATGGGGGATATGTGGGTTTGCATAAAAAGGTTTCCACCCTCACTAATCTTTTATTTAAAAAGATAAAAAATACAGAAATTTAGGCCAAGCGCTAGATCAAAAAAGTAGGTTCACTATAGTATGTACAAAAAGTACGAGGAGTAATAAACCCTAATTATGTAAGTATGCAAAGCACCATGAAATTTTTGATAAATCTCTTACTTTAAATTACATTTCTTCCGTAAATCTAAAAACCAGGTAGATCAACCCCGTATTTGTTTCAGTTGTAACAAAGTTTAGGGTTTCTTCATTTATAAAGGATTAACAGAGAGCAATAACGCAATGCAGTGGTGTGTATTTTGGGAAAAAAATACGTTTTAAATTATAATATAACAAAAAATGAAAAGAAATAATTATTGGAATACATTTATTACTTACATTTTATTCTATATCCGACTCGGAAGAGGAAGAATCGTTGTTGACATTAATAATAATAGGGTCGATTAAATCATCACAAATTTTCACATATTTGCCTGTACTTTGATAACATGCTCGATACAGTTTGTCCAATTTTCCTTAGTAACATGACTTACAGCACTCTCAAACAATTTCACAACATCGTTTATTTTAAAAGTAGTATTTTTTTCCAACTTCCCCCTTTAACTGAGCCCATATTAACTCTATGGGATTAAGTTCACAATGATAAGGGGGAAGTCGAAGAACTGATATACCACGAGAAGAAGCCATTTCTTCTTCAATGTAGGTTTTGTATTTATTCTTGTTTATTTTTGCAATTCTGTAAAGTTCATTCCTTAGTGGAAACTTAATATTTTTCGAAATAAGCCACTCAAAAAGCTCTGCTTTACGCCAACGACTTGTGGGCAATGCTTCTCGTAACCGTGAATGGTAATTTGCGTTGTCCATAACAATAACAGCCCCTTTTGGAATAAGATCCGACATTGGGACAAACCATTCCTCGAAGACATCCCCATTCATATCTTCGTGATAGTCCCCCGTGCGTTTTGAAATAAAAGTTAATAATCCACCATCAACAAAACCTTCAGAACTTCCAACATGGACAATGATAAGTTTTTTTCCTTTTCCAGATGGTGGCTGCAAACCTAACGACAAACCTTCCACGAATGTCTGCCTTCCGCTTTTAATGTTTTCATCTTGCCAAGATTTGGAAACTGTATATCCAGCATTTATCCATGTTTCGTTTTAGTAGGTCGGTATTATTATATTATACAGTGCGGTCCATATGTATGGACTAAATTCATTTGTAGCGTTATTATGTACTATATGAAAAAAACCTGAAACAGGTCGATTTTTATTCTTAAATTGACAATTTACAGTATGAAAATATTATCCCCCTCCAGCACCCCTTCGGAATTATATATTTAAATTACAAAGGGGGTCGTGTGGCACCTCGTTGGAAAGGGATTTTAGTCCTCTGTTCAGCAATATTAAGTTTTTTAAGTTTGGTGCAATCATAACTGAGAAAATTGATTTTTAATATCTAAAATTTTGATCATGTCTAACACAAAACTTTACGTAGAATGAAGATAATAATGTCACATAATGATTAGAATGTGTTTTTCAATGTATTTGACACTTAAATTAAATGTTCAAAATGACCACCATTCACTTCTTCACAATAACTGAGGCGATATTGGAATTCTCGTACAACATTTTGTATGACATCGGGGGTTATTTTGTTAATTTCTTCCGTTATCCTAACTTTTAAATCAGCAATATTGTTTGGTCTATTAAAATATACTTTAGATTTTAAATAACTCCATAAAAAGTAATCGAGAGGAGTCAAATCGGGGGATCTAGCCGGCCATTCGATCACCCCACGTCTTCCAATCCACCTATTGGGAAAAACCTCGTTTAAATAATTTCTAACAGTACGTGCAAAATGCGGTGAAGTTCCGTCTTGGTAGTAAATAGATCGATCTATCTCATTTGGTTGATTAATATCAGGAAAAACTCTTTGTAATGTAGGCACTAAAAAGTTAATCAAAAAATCTAGATAAACCTCACCAGTAACTGTGCCCTCAAAAAAATAAGGGCCAATAATTTTATTGTTAATGATAGCAGCCCAAACGTTAACTTTTTTAGGATATTGAGTGTGAGCCTCACACAACCAGTAAGGATTTTCTCTGCTCCAATATCTACAGTTCTGTTTGTTAACCGTTCCGTTTAAATGAAACGTCGCTTCATCAGAAAAAACTATTTTGTTTATGAACTGCAAATCTGCGTTCATTCTATCCATCATCAATTCACAGAATACTTGCCTTCTATCAAGATCATCTTCATTTAACTCCTGAACCAACTGAACTTTGTAAGGGAGTTATTTCTTTATGCAGAACTCTCAAAATAGATGATTTACTCACATCATTGTCGGCGGCAAGTTCTCGAGTTGTCTTATGCGGATTTTCCTCAATCTCTAGAAGTACATCTAACTTTTTTTCATCAGTAAATTGAACATTTCTACCTGGTTTTTCAATATTTTTTACATGTCCAGTTTCACGAAATTTTTTTTTAATTTTGCTAACTGTAGACTGCGAAACGTGTTGACCAGGGTATTTATTATTAAATATTTCACAAACCTCCTTTTGAATTCTGGTTTTATTACCACAACCAATCATAATTAAAATGTCTATTCTTTGAGTCTCGGACAAATTAGCCATAATTATATTTAATACGCGCACAAATATTATACTGACGTCTTTTAGTAACTTTAAATACCTAAATGACAGCAGCCTACTAGATTTATATCAATTGTTTATTTAGTTTTTTGACTATTATTTTAATATCTTCAAAATTTTTTCCCAATATTTAGCAGAACAGTTACGAAAATACCTGATTATTTCTAAAGTTATTTTAATAGACCAAACAATATCGCCTCGGTTATTGTCAAGAAGTGAATGGTGGTCATTTTGAACATTTAATTTAAGTGTCAAATACATTGAAAAACACATTCTAATCATTATGTGACATTATTATCTTCATTCTACGTAAAGTTTTGTGTTAGAGACATTATCAAAATTTTACATCTTAAAAATCAATTTTCTCAGTTATGATTGCACCAAACTTAAAAAACTTTATATAGTGCGGTCCATATGTATGGAATAAATTCATTTGTAGCGTTATTATGTACTATATGAAAAAAACCTGAAACAGGTAGATTTTTATTCTTAAATTGACAATTTACAGTATGAAAATATTATCCCCCTCCAGCACCCCTTCGAAATTATAAGCACCCCCTCGAAAATTTTAAATTACAAAGGGGGTCGTGTGGCACCTCGTTGGAAAGGGATTTTAGTCCTCTGTTCAGCAATATAAAGTTTTTTAAGTTTGGTGCAATCATAACTGAGAAAATTGATTTTTAAGATGTAAAATTTTGATAATGTCTTTCTGAACAGAAGGCTAAAATTCCTTTCCAACGAGGTGCCACACGACCCCCTTTGTAATTTAAAATTTTCAAGGGGGTGCTTATAATTCCGAAGGGGTGCTGGAGGGGGATAATATTTTCATACTGTGAATTGTCAATTTAAGAATAAAAATCGACCTGTTTCAGGTTTTTTTCATATGAATGAATTTATTCCATACATATGGACCGCACTGTATTTGTTGTTAAATAGTATCCGTTCGTCGTCTACCAACTTTTTAATATACCCTCTTATTACATTTTTTAAATAATGTCCTTTTGCCATTTACCAACTTTTTGGTGTAACCTCGTATTACATTTTTGTGAAATAGTATGGAAAAATAGGGGTTTTATGAGAGTAGTATAAATTTTTTTAGTCTGTTATGACAAAATAAAAAAATTCTTGCAAAGAATGTATTTTTGTATGCTGCTGTGTATTATGTCAAGGTAAAGGCTTTTGAGGTCAGTTTGTAACATTGCTAATGAAAGGCGCATATTTAACCAATTCATCCAATCTCCGCAAAGTATTATACTACGTAAACTGCTATTGGCGACTTAGGAATAGCTTAGGAATAGACATGGTAGACAATGCACCTTCAGTTCTCGTTCACCACTGGACGTGAAGATTTATTTAAAAGATGGACGTCCATTGGACATCCATTGTTCATCCTTTGGCCGAATCGAAATATACCACGACACGGAATATACAATGATCCGTGACCACCACTCATAAATGTACTACGTCCGCTATATTCTCAATTTGCTACTTGAATAATTTTTTGAACTCATAATGAATATTATATTTTTAATTTTATGTGATGAGGAAACAAATAATTGAAGGCAGCAAACTTTTAGACCATATATTTTTGTACTTTCCAGGGATTTGTAAATCAATAATCTATATACAATACATACATAATTCACAAGTGTCTGTCAGTTCATCGTCGCATATGGAAACTTCTGTCCCCTTTCTGTGAAAACGTATTGTTTTAGGTGTATCTCAACAATCCAAACTATCCGATAATCAAAAAGCTACCGAGGAAGCTGTTAAAAAGTGGCTAAGGAGAGCTAAAGATAGAAGTAAAAATGGGAATATGCCAATTGACAATAATAATTTTTAAGTAGTCTGACTTGTGGTAGTTGTTATTTTATTATGTTTTATAAGAATATCTTTTATTTTCAGTTATCAAGAATTATTGTTTCATTATTTTTATTCTGAAGAGTGTTACGGTTCGTTTTTAAAAATAAATTTGACCTTAAATTCATTTAGTTGTTTAGGTTTTCTCTATAGGTACTAAAGTTATTTATAACCTTAATTGTAATCTATCTAAATCTTTTGATTGTTCATCTAATTAATAATTTTAGATATAAGTTAATAAAATATACCTTACCATTCTCTTTAATAAAATAGAAACACAACCTTAAACACAAATATAAAATAACCACACACAACCAAAATAATTTATTAAATATCAGTAAAAATAGGTAAACATTGTTTATTTAGATTAAAACATTTAATGTCAAAGTTCAATAGGTTAAGAGAGGGCCTCTTCTTCTAGTCTTCAGTCAAATCAGAAGTGCCAATTCAACCATTTAATTTTAATAAAAATCACACTTTACCAGGCTTAACTTTGTACTTGGAACCGGTTTCCTTTTTTTTGGTTCTTGGCATTGTTCTGAATGAAGCACATGGTTTCTTGAACTTCGAATTTTATTTCGGATTTTTATGCCAAGAAAAACAAAAATAATAGAAGACATAAGGATCACTACATTGTAATAGTTACATAATACACTTAATTGTGGATCTGGATCCAGTCTTTCTCACTTATTGGCCACATTTCACCTCCGGTAAGTCCATAAGGGATTAAGCTTCAATTTCAAATAAAAATATTGAATTTGTAAATTTCTTTTTAGGCCAAAAACCTCTTCCTGCTTAATAAGACCTACTTCTGCTTATTTTTTTCCCTAAATCTGCTTTTCCTCACTTCATTCTTCCACTTCTGGCTTTGGCACCTGCACTAACTAACTGGGGGCTGCATACTCCTACTGTACAACACTACACGCCTACACATCTCTCTTGTTTGCATGTGATTGCTTTGTTTAAGCGCTCATTAGAAGTAGGAGCTCCTTCTCTAGACATGCTCATAACTGCTACCTCTTCAGCAACTGGATGAACCACAAGTAAGAGATTTCCATGTTTTTTTTGTATCCATCATAGTGACAGCATTAAACTGATATAATCCAGCACTTGGCACATTCAAGTTACCATCGAAGTGTTAACTAGTCTTTATATTAGCTAATTTATCTATATATTTATTATGAGTTGATAATAGAATATAATAGGTTAAATTTTAGTGTGATATACCCTTTGTGAGCTGGATGGTACCACCCAGAGAACTTAAATGATGTTGGGTTTGTTCAGATTAAATTCATTAGGGTGACTATATCTGTATATTTTCTTTCCTAAAAAAATAATTGAACCCCCCCTACTCTACGGGAGATACTATTATCTCTAATTATTAACTCTGAACTAGCTTAATCGGGAATAACAGTACCTGCGCCCCATAAGGAATTTATGGGGGCTAACAAGAGGTCTAATTTTATCATTAAACTATTACTTTTGAACAATTCATTATTATTATTTTTAAATTTATGAACCGTGGGTACTTTTCCAAACAACTGCTTTAGGCAAAGTGCTAGAATTTACGAAAAACTAAAGTCTATAAACTCTCCGGTTCATTTCCGAAACATATCCCAAACATCCAGTTTACGTCCATAACCTTTCCAGTTCATGTCCAAAACGTATCCAGTTCATGTCCTACACATCCAGTTCAGGTACGTGAATAGTCCATGAGATGTTCATGGTTTATTTATCGTGTCCAGTGAATGTCCACATTTGTCCAAGATATATCCATTCTTTGTACGAAACGGACATCCATGGGATGTCCAATTTTGTGGCAAATGGATATCCGATGGATGTCCATAGGATATCCTTCTGGACATGAACGGATATCCCAAGGATATCCCTTATGTCTAATGTATGTTCTTGTGTTATCTGGGTAGTGGCCATACCTCCTCTTTCATACCCTTATAAAAAAATTGTCAATTCTATCTGTTCTGATTCTGCTATACTTAACTAATAATACGGAGGTCTTGCTAAGATTTACTTTTAGCATACATATAACTAAATCATGTAAGTCATCCATTCTCTAATGTGGGTAGAATACAAAAGGTTCAAAGGAAAACAAAGTCGATCCCACAATTTTAATTTAATAATGAAAGTTACTTGCAACTAATTTCGGTCCACAGGACCATCATCAGGCAAGAATCATCAGGAGAAAAACCATAAATCTTGGAATATCAGCACTTAAGCAGACATTATTGGATAAGTAAGAAAGTGAAATGAAATGAAAATGAAAAATTGGGGAAAGAAAATATTAAAAAGAATGGTATTAAAATTTTTAAATTATTTCAAAAAATTTTAAGGGCACGATATGGTTAGTGGCTTAAAATTTATATGAAAATGAAAAGGAATAAGAATGTGTTATCTCAGAAAGAGAGAACACATGGTTTCAAGCAGAAACTAATAGAAGAAGGGTACTTCATGAGATAGGGTATTGAATAACCCAGGAAAAAGGATGAGGAAATCGATCCTTGGTTAATGTAAAGACCAAGGAAAAGAAAAAGGCGATTAAGCCCTTCGTGAAAAGAGAAGTGTTCTCCAACATCTCCATGTGTTCTCCATGTTCCAAAATAATTCCACGTGTTGGAGAACACTTCTCTTTTCACGAAGGGCTTGATCGCCTTTTTCTTTTCCTTTGGTCTTTACATTAACCAAGGATCGATTTTCTCATCCTTTTTCCTGGGTTTTTCAATACCCTACCTCATGAAATACCCTTCTTCTATTAGTTTCTGCTTGAAACCATGTGTTCTCTCTTTCTGAGATAACACATTCTTATTCCTTTTCATTTTCATATAAATTTTAAGCCACTAACCATATCGTGCCCTTAATATTATGTTTTACATAAAAATTTTTTGAAATAATTTAAAAACTTTAATACCATTCTTTTTAATATTTTCTTTCCCCAATTTTTCATGTTTCTTACTTATCCAATAATGTCTGCTTAAGTGCTGATATTCCAAGATTTATGGTTTTTCTCCTGATGATTCTTGCCTGATGATGGTCCTGTGGACCGAAATTAGTTGCAAGTAACTTTCATTATTAAATTAAAATTGTGGGATCGACTTTGTGTTTTTCAATGAACCTTTTATACATATAACTATTTATTCAATCTATACTAATATTAATCCTACTTTATTTATTTTTTAACGATATATGAAACTAACTCTTTCTACTTTTATTTTATTTTAGGTGCTACCTGTAAAATTACGGTGGAAAAAACTCATACGATTCTAAACAAGAAGCAAAATACAAAAAATAAATAATTTTTAAAAATAGTATATTTTTAAATTACGTTAAACCCCAAGGAATGACAGATTTGGAAATTATAAAACACTAATAACTTATGGGTTGCCAGGAGAGAAAAATTTTGGTAAGGGTAAAAAATTAATTAAATGAACAAAAAGATAATTTAATATAATGGAGGAATAAGGAATTTGGTGGAAGTATAAAAAATTAGAAGAATATAGAGATGTAAAAGATGTAAAATAACTGTCAGTTAGATTATGTGAATATTAATTAAGATTAGAGAACTAAGCATATTAAAAAATAAAACTTTTTAACGAAACTTCCACTTATTATTTATGTATTTTTATTTATTATAAATACATTAATTAAGAAAATGTTACTAGAACTAAATTTAAAGTTATAAAAATATTATATGTTGTGGACATATTTTTCCAATACAGTTTCAAAAATATCTTGGGGAACAACAGCATTAATATCATTTAAAACACAAAATGATGGTACAAAATTGTTAAATGTAAAAACAAAATATAGACTTGAACTTGAACATCCAGACTCAATCAGACATACCAATGACATTCGAATACAAGGTACACATTTGTGATTAAAACAAAAATTAGATTTCCTTGAAGAATTTGAAATAAAAAGAGATCTAGTAGATCAGCAATTTAAAGTTATTAATGAAAAAATAAATTTTGGAAGTTCTCCACTATTAAACTGTTTACTTTGATAAGGTCTTCATATTTGATACATTAGATAAGATGCAAAACATCGGTCATTGAGTTTAAAAAAGCTATTTTTTAAATAAAAAGTAAGTTTTTTTAAATAGTTTTATTTTTTAATGTTCTTGATAAAATGGATTTCTGCAGGGTAAGGGTTAGTAAAATAAAATAATTAGAGAAGTTTGAATTTAAAAGTAAAATAAACTATTTTTATAAACTTAGATTTAAAGTTCTAGATTTTAAAATGTAATGTAAGATTCAGATAGTTTCAGTTAAAAATAAATATTCAATTTCATGATTAAAAAGATTTATTAACACATTCCATTTCAAACTATATCAAATCAATATTTAGTAGATTGTGCAGAAGAAAATACTGTATTTAGGTTAATATTTATATAAACATGTTTTAGTTTCTTTAATACTTAATCAAGTTATAAAAACTTATTAGCATGATGTGAGTAAAACACAAAAATATAAGTAGATACCTACTTACCTAATTATTACATTCACAAGACAAAAAATATTCCAATAAGATAACAAAATCCTACTTCATATACCCAACATTGAGGTTATATGATATTTTAGTCCGTATTTGTTAGTCATAATTCTCTACTACTTAACAATTAACATTCGCCGTTAAACGGTTTAACACGCCAACCTCCTCTACAAACCCCCTCTACAACGCATCCACACTGATAGACAAACTAAAATTATTTTAACTTTATTTAGATGTGTGGAAATACCAAAAGTGTGCAGTGATTTAAAACGTAACATGTGCAGAAAATTTATTTTGTTTCTAAATCAATTGGTTCTTGGGTTTTCCTACCTTATTTAATAACCTGTTATGAAACCTTGGAATTCGCTTAGAAGAAATTGTATACACAGTGAAATACTCATAAAACGGTTTTAAAAATTTTTCGATAATACAGTGAAATTTTTTATCCAAAAATAACTCATTTCACGTAAGGTTATTCTTAAAACAAATTTAATAACATTGCTTAATTTATTCACTTAGCAGTTTACACATTTATTTTCAAAACAAAAATATATAACCAACACATGACTTTAGACAAGATTACTCTGGAGTTCATAACAGTTTTATCATTTCTTCTGTCATTATTTTGCTATTTCAGTTTTTATACAAAATATAGTAGGTATAATATAACCACTGTCCGTATATATACACTGTTTAAGATAGGTACACTGTTCTAATTGATAAATAAATTGCTGAGGAAGGTTTCATAAAGATAAACTAAAGACACTAGAACGTACGAAAACGATATTAAACATTCAGTCATCATGGTGATTCTTGTGTTAATGAATTTTATTAGAGCTAAGCTTATCTAACGATGAACACGTCTATTAATAGTAATTTTATTGTTCATAATAGCAGAGGCCTGTAAAAAAATAATATAAATTTTTGAGTAGATACACTAACATTTATGTTAGAATATAACAAATTCTCTTGGTAACAATGTTCAAATAACAAGTAAATTAACAGGAGTGTAAGTACCTATTACGATTTTAATTAAAAAGTGTGTATTTAACAATAAAGTAGTATTTATATTTAGGTACTACACCTATAGAAAATACTAAGCTCACCATTGTATGTGTCAATGACCTTCGTAGTCAGTCGAGACACGTTTATTCTAAAAAAATACCTTTTATCTTTATGTTACTGTTTATGCATATTATTTTGTTTAACTATAACATAATTTTTTTAAATTATATTTGAACATTTCAAGACATTTGTTTAAAGATGCATTTTTAAGAGTTTTTTATGGCTCTTACGTCCTATACGACCTATATGAAGTGAGCGTCGACACTTATCAAAAATTATCTTTTTAAAAGGAGGACCAATATGTAATCTGGAGCATACTTTTTCTTCTTCCATCTTCTGTCATCAATAAAATGATCTGGCTCAGCTTTTTATCGAAAAAACAACCATATGAGATCGGTGTAGATTACTTAAAAGTAAATTATATAGGTACCTAATTCTGAATTAATTCTGAAAACTCCTTTAACTTTTCCTTAATTTACCTACTTCTATTTATTCGTTAATAAAATAATACACTTATCGTTACCTACAATAATACTATTACAATATTTTAACTGTGAAACAGAGTCTTAAAAACTGACTGATTGCGCTGTCATCGTCGAAATCAATAGTTTCGCATTTTTGCCACTTATACGGGGTTAAGCGTAGATGTAGAAATGTAAAGTTATAAACAATATTAAGAATAATAGAAAACTCTTCGTTTTAAAAAAAACTTATACTATTTATTTAAAAAATTGCTTTTTTAACCTGAATGACGGCCGTTTCGCTGATTAGCATCGTTAGATTGACATTTAAGTTACAAACTGTTTGTAACTTAAATGGTTAAAAAAGCAATTTTTTAAATAAATAGTGGAAATTTTATTCAGAACAATAAACAACTAAAAGGTTGAATTAACTTTCACTATTTATTATTTAAATACCTTAAACGTAATGACAGCCGTTTCGCTATCGATAGTGAAACGGCTGTCATTACGTTTAAAGTATTTAAATAATAAATAGTGAAAGTTAATTCAACCTTTTAGTTGTTTATTGTTCTGAATTAGTAATATATGTGTCTGTTTTTTTATATATATTTTTTTATTTATTATTATTGTTTTGTTTTATATTTCTTTTATTAATTTTTTTAATTATTTCTTCTTTTAATTATAATTTTTTATTATTATTATTTTTAATCTTTTTATTAACTTACAATTTAATTTTCATTCATTCATTAATTATTATTGTATAAACACATGTAAACCTGGATGTTACTACTAAATATTAAACAATTAAGACTATAGCAAGTCAATGCTTTTCTTGTACAAACTACATTCTAATATCATATGTAGCAAATCTCCGGATAGTTCCGCATGTACAATATTTATCATTTATTCCCATTTTGAATTGATATCGTATTCTGTTAATAATCAAAATTAAATGTATTTTATTCTCTGTTTTAAACCATCTCTTAGTAGGAATGAAATCTTGATTGCTGATATAAATTAGTCTAGTAATAGAATTTCGATATCTTTATTGTCTTTTCTTTTTTTGTTCTTTAAATGGTTTGATTAAGTCTCCATGGATAATTTTATTATTCAAATGTATTCCGGAAGTTAGTGCTGATTTAGCTAAATGGCCTACTATTTCATTTCTTTTTATGCATGAATGTTTCTTTATCCATGCAATTGATACATTTCTGTTTTGGAATTTTTATATTAAAGTTATATTGCACAATTTTTATTTCTATATAAATTATTAATTCTGTCTACTACACTTTTGCTATCAGCAAACATTATAAAGAAAAAGTTCGGCTCTGGTTAGCAAATTGTGAACACTGTTTAACACCAGTCTCGAAAGTTAATTAAATTAGTGTGGTATAATCAACAAAAAATATACCTAAGAGTGCATTACATCGAAGAGAAGTCTACCAAGATACAAATTACAGAATTTGTGAGTTCCTTTTCAAGTTATTCATAAATATAAACCCCATTAAATCCAAATATTAGTACATTTCAACCAGTGAAATATCAACAGTCTTATCAGTAAAAACTGGTTCGACGGAATTTGTTTGAATTGTACAGGTCCGCAGTCACATTGGGCAAATGAATTCTTTGTTTAATAATGGATAAAATTAATTTAGGTCCGGGTACTTCCAGTAATGGAAGTAACCCCCCACCGAATAAATCATATGCATCAGTAATAAGCTCACCTAAATTCCCAAGCAAGAAGCAGGCTATAGTTTTGACTGCATTGGAAAACATTAAAATAGAAGAATATTTAATCGCTTTAGGAAAGTTAATTGAACCACATAATATTATATTTATATCTAGAATATCCAATAACCGTATATGTATTTATCTAGCAAATGAAAACCTAGTTGATTCATTTATAAACAACCATAACGGCGAAATAACTATAGGACAAACTACCATTAAGTCAAGGCGACTTATAACCCCAAGTGAACGGTTACTATTATCAAATGTCTGTCCGTCAATACCCAATAATCTAATAGAAAATGAACTCAGAAATATAGGAATTAATCTAGTGTCACAAATTACTTGCCTCCGCATTGGTACTGCCCTCCCAGAATTCAAACACATCCTAAGTTTCCGAAGACAAACCTATATTTCCCCGTTAATAAACGCAACACTTCCTGACTCCATTACCATTAATCACGAAGATACATCCTATCGTATTTTTCTATCCCTAGACAATAATGTTTGCTTTAATTGCAAAGAAAAAGGCCATATTGCAACTGAATGTTCTCGATCAACCCCTCCATTACTTCAATCTCAAGAATCAAATTCTACAAATATCCCAATATCGCCATATCCAACACAAAGTATAGAAAAATCACCCATACCTTCCACAAATGTGTGTTCTATTGTAGAATCTACCAACACTTCCTCTCATGTTAGTAGGCTCGTTGATTCGCCAACTTTAACAAACACCGATGTAGCATCTGGTATAAAGCCTGGCAGTAATCCTACAACTACGACTCCACTTAAAGTCAGCACCGTACTAACTTGCAATACAAACAACTCTCCCAAACGCGCTTTATCGGAAACCCCTCTCCAACTGAAAAAGTAAGGAGCAAAGCTCGTTTCAAAAGCCTCCTCCTCCTAAAAGTTCCAAAAAAGCTAAAACAAAAAATGAGTCCTCTACGGTGAACTTAAAGGAACAACTGATCCTAGCAAAGACGTGTTCGAGGGGGACATGGATAATAGAGTATTAACCCTGCAAGAAACCTGTCACTTCTTTGAAAACGTACGTGGCTCGACGGATCTGCTAAGTGTAGCTAAAACATATACTGATAACGTAACAGGGTTAATTGAGTTACTAAAGAAAATTCACCCGTATTTAACGGATAAAAATATCAAAAGGAAATTTACAAGAGTGTCAAATAAAATTCAGGCGCAACTAAATTTGGAATACATCAACGAAGAAGACAGTGATTCATCTACTTCGTTAATATCTAGCAATTAAATTCACATATATATTACAGTGGAACCCAAATGGGTTATATTCTCATTTGGAAATGTTTAAACTTCTAATAGCCGAGCATGCTCCTACAGTAATTTGTCTCCAAGAAACCCGCTTCTTAGACAGGAAGATCTATAATCTGACTAACTATTCCAGCTTCTTTATTAACAGAAATAACCCAAACATTGCAAGCGGAGGGGTAGCAATATACATTAAAAATACTCTGGACGTAGAACAAATCCCATTACAAACTAACCTGGAAGCCGTTGCGGTTGCGATCCATGGCCCCATAAAAATAACTGTTTGCAATATCTACTGTCCTCCAAATGCTTTGCCTAATAGAAATGAAATTGAAAACCTATTATCTCAACTACCTTCACCTAGAATCATATTAGGAGACTTCAACGCTCATAATATTGTCTGGGGATCGAAAAATAATTCTTCTTTTGGAAATACCTTAGAACATATTTGCAACCAATTTGGCATCAACATCATGAACGATGGGCGGCCTACTAGATTTAATACAGCAACAGGAGAATGTTCGGCAATAGATCTCACACTATGTGATCCAAATCTATCATTAGAATTCAACTGGGACGTCCTGCCTGACACCTACGGAAGTGATCATTTTCCGATAATTCTAACTAGTAACCAGGAAAATCCAGCAATACACTCAGAAAAATGGAAACTAAATCAAGCAAATTGGGCACTGTATAATTCCATTATAGATAAAACAGTCGATAATAACTTCATCAGAGACACCCTAAACTTAGAGGTAAATGATATGGTGAACAAATTCTCATCCTTAATAATTAAAGCGGCTGATGAAGCTATTGGAAAATGCACAGTAAGTAAGAACCATAAAGCTGTCCCTTGGTGGAACTCTCAATGTGCAGAAGCAATCAAAATCTATAAAAAAGCTTTCAATAAATATAAAAGGTGTAACACGGAAGAAAATATGCTTCAATTCAAACGGTTGAGAGCAGAGGCCCGATTAATAATAAAACAAAGCAAAAGAAAATCTTGGATTGAATTTGTGTCAAGTATTAACAATTCTACCCCAGCAAAATCTGTGTGGAAAAATATTAGAAGAATTGCAGGTAAAAATAGTTTCACTGAGATTACGTTTATCAAACATCAAAATAATACCCTAACTTCTCCCGATATGATATCGGAGGCTCTAGCAGAGTCTTTTGCGAATTACTCCAGTAATAATAACTACAGAAAATCGTTTTTAAAGCGGAAAGAAGAAGAAGAACGACAGCCAATCAATCGAAATGAAGTTAACACTGAGGCAATAAATGACCACTTAACGGCAATAGAGTTGGATTACGTCTTAAACTCAATGAAAGATTCTGCGCCAGGAATAGACAACATTCCTATAGTCTTTATTAAAAATCTGCCAACCTCTGGAAAAGATCTCTTACTAAAAATTTACAATAAAATCTGGACGAATAATGTATTTCCCCACACATGGTTAAAATCTATTGTAATCCCTGTTTTAAAAACAGGCAAACCTAAAGCCAATACAGATTCGTATAGGCCAATCTCACTTACATGCGCAATGGCTAAAATATTAGAAAAAATTATCAATGCAAGGCTAATGTGGACTTTAGAAAAAAGAAATTTACTGATACCAGAACAAAGTGGATTTCGGAAGAGAAGATCGGCCGTAGATAACCTAGTGGATCTAGAATCGGAAATTCATGAATCTTTTGCAAATAAAGAGAATTGTTTAGCAATATTTTTTGATATCTCTAAAGCATATGATACGGTGTGGAGGTACAAAATCCTTAAGGTACTAGAGAAATGGGCTATACAAGGAAATATTCTAAATTTTATCTACAACTTTTTGGAGAAACGTTATTTTGTAGTTCGAGCTAATGGAGCATACTCATCCCTAAAAATTCAAGAAAACGGGATCCCACAAGGGTGCTCGCTAAGCGTAACTTTGTTCTTAATAGCGTTAAATGACATCATTACAAAAAGCTGTCCTACAATTAGGGCAAGACTCTACGCTGACGATCTAGTCATATACAGCCGAAATCGCAATCTAAATATGCTAGGGCAATCACTACAGTCTTTCTTGTTATATTTAGAAGAGTGGTCGGAAAAATCAGGTCTCCAATTCTCGTTAGAAAAAACCAAATGCGTCCTGTTTTCGAAAAATAAGGTTGAACTTCCATATAACCTTCAGTTGTTTGGAAAAACTATAGCATACGTTGAGGAAATCAATTTTTTGGGGATGATCTTTGACAAACAATTATCATGGAAAAAGCATATACAAAACCTCAAACAAAGATGTCAAAACGATTTGAATCTAATGAGAACTATATCCTCGAAACGATGGGGAGCCGACTGCTCTATGCTAAGTAAAATATACAAATGCATAATCAGGCCAAAACTTGACTATGGGGCCATTGCGTACAACTCGGCAAAATGCCATCTCCTAAAGAAACTGGACGTAATCACTAATACTGCCATGAGAATAACCGCAGGTGTCTTTTGCACGACCCCAACAAGTAGTATCCTCTGCGAGACCGGAGAACCTAATCTACAGTTAAGACGAAATCAGTTAACTCTAACTTATGCTGCTTCCGTAGCATCCTATCCCAGTAAACCTGTGCACCGAAACGTATTTTCAAATCGATTTAGAAGATCTTTCCTTCAGCATCCCAATTTAGACCCTCCATTCCACGAACGACTTAATACTATTATGCAAATTCTGAACATTCCCACCCCTAAAACCTATAATGAGTCATGTTTACAATCCTTTCCTCCTTGGAAATATACTCCTATATATTGTGACACTAGTTTAACAAGATTTGGTAAAGGCAACATAAACCCAGCAAGTATTAGAATAGCATTCCAGAGTTCACTGGATACATATCAGAACTACAAATATATTTATACCGATGCTTCTAAAACATCAAATGGTGTCGGAGCGGCATTTGTGGTAGATAATATTCAAAAAGTCATTTCAACTATCGACCTCGACATCCGTTTTTTCAGGTGAGCTATACGCAATTTGGAAAGCAGTAAAATATATTAATCACCAAAACATTCGTCAGGCTTTAGTCATTACAGATTCTCTAAGCTCTATCTCTGCTATCAATCAATTTCAACCATCTCACCCATTTATCACGAATATACAAAACGAACTTTTCACTGCCACAAATACTCAAGCTAGAAACATTAAATTCCTTTGGATACCATCACATGTAGGCATCACAAATAATGAAATTGCTGACGCATTAGCAAAAGCAGCAATAACAACACCTGCCACGGAGACGGAGGTCAAAACACCGCTAACAGATATAAAACTGCTATACAAAAATAGAGTATTATCCCACTGGCAATCTGAATGGAGCAGGTCAAACTCCCATCTGGCGGAAGTTAAAAAATTGGTCCGACCTTGGAACTACAACCCCAAAAACAGACGCCAACAAGTCGTGTTATCAAGATTAAGAGTAGGACACACTTTCATCACACACAGTTACCTGATCTCAAGAACGCCTCAACCAACATGTGAAATATGCAATACAAAATTATCAGTTAAGCACATCATTCTAGAATGTCCAGTTCATCAAAACTATAGAACAATCCATAAAATAGATAATAATATAAGTGCAGTTTTAGGAGACCAGTGCAATATAGACAAGTTATGTGCTTACCTTAAAGATATAAATGTGTACGATAAAATTTAAGTTGTATCTTGTATTAGTTATTCTACTCGCTAATAACCCTTTGGGTTGATGCGATTTAATAAAAAAAAAAAAAAAAAAAAACATTATAAAGTTTTCTTTGTTACTGTACCTGTTATATATTTTAATGCTTTGTGGTATTTAATATGTGGGGTAGTATGCAATAAACACTTTTTACACTAAAGACATTATATAGTCTATATAGAAAGGACAAGAAGTAATAAATCATTCATTTAAGTAGATTTTATAGACGTACCAAAATATATTTTAAGAGGGTATACCGTACGTATACTTATATTTTTTATAAAACCAACCTGTTCTAACAACAAATTCAGTTTAATACACATATCTACTTTTGTAACCTAAGAAAAACACCTTTCCGATGATAAAAGATAAATATTTATGTCATTTGGTTATTTGGTTATTTAACTTACCATCCATTTTCATTTCAGCCGCTATCTCATTCCACAAACGTTGTGTCACATTTCTATTGCTGTGAGACTTTAGCCGTTTGTTCCATAGCGCGGCCCTTGTAATCAGCAGATATCAGAGTTTCCACATCCATTTTTCTAATCAAAAATCTACGTCCTCCTCCGACAACAAGCGACCAAGAATTCCGGTAAAATTGCCGGCGCCTATTGATGCTTGTAACAAGTTCCGACACGCTTTGTCTACGTCCACTCGAAGTTCAAACTAAAATGAATTATTGTCGCTTATAGGCGCGTGCTACCAGTAAGCAGGAAACCTGCTTTCTTTGTTTGTTTATACTTATTCTGGATATACTGTCTGCGTAATTCATATTTTCTTTTAGGTATTGTATTACACAATCATATTCCTCTAAATCTAGTCTTATCCTAGTCATTTTAGAACTTGGATCTTTCATCCAAAATAAGTGTGTTAACGGTTTGTTATCCGCTTTGACTACAAATTGTTGTGAACCGTACAAATAACATTTAAAATGATTTATACTCCAGTGAATTGCTAATAGTTCCTTTAATATGATGGGTTTGTTTAGTTCAGATTTATTAAAACCTCTGGACGCGTAAGCTGCCGGATTAAAGCCTTTTGTAATGTTTCGAATGAATTCCGTTTATCTTGGGTAATTTATTTAATGCTATGCATATTTCAGCTAATTTGGGTATGAATTTCCTATAATAGTTACAAAATGCAACGAATCTACGAACTTCGTCTGCGTTTTTCAGTACTGGATAACGTTCGATTACTGAGAATTTTGCCTTATTGGGGGATACGCCCTTATCCGATAAAATGTGACCTAAATACGTGACTTCTCGCCTGAAGAATTGGCATTTATGAGGATTAAGTTTCAAGTTGAACTTACGACAAGTTTCAAATGTTTATTTGAGATTGGCTAAGTGATGATTTTCTGATATACCTACCACGACTATATCGTCCATGTAAAGAAATGCTTTCTCCGGGGTAAGACCCGAAAATGCTATAGAACTCATTCTTGAAAAACTGTTAGGACTAATGTTAAGCCCAACAGGTAACCTGGTGTATTGAAATGAACCTGATTCAGTACTAAAGGAAGTGTACTTTCTAGAAGACTGTTCTAACGAGATTTGGTGGAAACCTGCCATTAGATCTATGACTGAGAACCACTTAGATCTTCCTAATTGATCTAAAATCAAATCTATTCTGGGTAATGGAAATTTATCTGTGATAATTTTTTGGTTTAACTGTCTGAAATCGATACATAATCTCCAAGATTTTTCATTATTTGACAATTTTTTGGGAACTAATAAGACTGGACTGTTATATTCTGAAATAGAAGGTTCTATTATTCCTTCATCCCACAATTTCTGTACTTGACTATAGTATGTACAAAAAGTACGAGGAGTAATAAACCCTAATTAAGAATTCAAAACCTTTACAGAAAGCACCATGAAATCTCTTACTTTAAATTACATTTCTTCCGTAAATCTAAAAACCAGGTATATCGACCCCGTATTTGTTTCAGTTGTAGCAAAGTTTAGGGTTTCTTCATTGTTAAAGGATAAGCAGATAAGCAATAACGCAATGCAGTGGTGTGTATTTTGGGAAAAAAATACGTTTTCAATTATAATATAATAAAAAATAAAAAGAAATAATTATTGGAATACATTTATTACTTACATTTTATTCTATATCCGACTCGGAAGAGGAAGAATCGTTGTTGACATTAATAATAATAGGGTCGATTAAATCATCACAAATATTGTCAATTTTCCACATATTTGCCTCTACTTTGATAACATGCTCGATACAGTTTGTCCATTTTTCCTTACTAACATGACTTACAGCACTTTCAAACAATTTCACAACATCGTTTATTTTAAAAGTAGTATTTTTTCCAACTTCCCCTTTTACCTGAGCCCATATTAATTCTATGGGATTTAGGTTACAATGATAAGGGGGAAGTCGAAGAACTGATATACCACGAGAAGAAGCCATTTCTTCTACAATGTAGGTTTTGTATTTATTCTTGTTCATTTTTGCAATTCTGTAAAGTTCTTTCCTTAGTGGATCTTTTGGAAACCTAATATTTTTCGAAATAAGTCACTCCAAAAGCTCTTCTTTACGCCAACGACTTGTGGGCAATGCTTCTCGTAACCGTGAATGGTAACTTGCGTTGTCCATAACAATAACATTCCCTTTTGGAATCAGATCCAACATTTGAACAAACCATTCCTCAAAGACATCCCCATTTACATCTTCGTGATAGTCCCCCATGGGTTTTGAAATAAAAGGTAATAATCCACCATCAACAAAACCTTCAGAACTTCCAACATAGACGATGATAAGTCTTTTTCCTTTTCCAGATGGTGGCTACAAACCTAACGACAAACCTTCCACGAATGCCTGCCTTCCGCTTTTAATGTTTTCATCTTGCCAAGATTTGGAAACTGTATATCCAGCATTTATTCATGGTTCGTCTAAGAAGAAGATTTTCAAATTTTGTTCTCTGGCATGTCGAATGCTTCTTAAATAGTCTCTTCTCCAAAAAACTATTTCCGGTTTATCTATCAAGAGAGATTTTCTATTATGTTTTGTATATCTGAAACCCACATCTTTCAAAAGTTTGCATAATGTCATCCTGGAGAATTTTGTATAGTCCGTATTTCTTGCACTGATGTCATAATTTTGTCAAGTGTTGGAATTTCCTTTCGTAAGTAAAATCCATGGACTTTACGCCTTATTTTTTTTTTAATGACTCATCGATCTCAATTGGTTTTCGGCCTGAAGGAGTTTTAGCGGGTTGAAGAGTTCCATTCTTGCTGTCTTTTAGTAATCTATAAATTGTTAATTTAGCAACACACAACATAGCAGCCGTTAATTCCACAATATCATCAACACTTGCACTTGGATCCTTGTTTTTCATTTAAAGATAATGGACCTGTTTTTGGTCGTTTAGATGGTCCTTGGCTTATCGACATTGTTTGGTACTTGCACAATTAACATTCAACAAATGTTTTAACATTGTTTACAACATTATGAAAACCATACAACTTTATACAACTTTACTCAAAGAACTAACACTAAGTACTGATTTAATGTACCTACTTTCTTTTAAAATAATATTCCCGATAATGTTTCTAAGGAAGCTGGGTTGTTTGGAAAATCCCTCTCAATAATCGAATAATCTGTAAATAGGTGTAATCGTATTAAGCCGATTACAGTAGGCCACTTGCCATTTAAAATTTCTGAGAAAAATTCCCCAAACACTACATATAGGAGTAATACAAACAAAAAATATTCAAATTGTAGAGGTTATCCATAACTTTTACATTTGCATTTGTATTTGCAACTAAGATTTGCATCTTAGTTGATTCACTGTTAATGTGATATGGAGTATGATGTTATACCTTACTCTCTTTATATTAATTTTTATGAGACTATGTCTCCTGATTTTTTCTACCATTGATCCGATAATTTACGGTCACGGGTTTTGGAGATTGATCTCCCTTTTCCGGAGAACTCTCCATATTGGTTCTTTTGAACCTACCGGTTTCCAGTCTTCTATCAACCAATGGTTTTGGAGATTGAACCCCTCGTCTAGGGGATCTCTCCACATTGTTTCTTCTTCTTACCCCGCTATTAAACCAGGCCAGTTCCTGATTTGGTCTTGGAGATCAATCTCCTTATTTTGGAGAACTCTTTACAGGCCTTTCTATAGAATGTTGATACCTGGTTTCATTCTGAAATTTTTACTTCTTTACGCCAGTTTTTCTTATTTTCACACATCAAACTTCCATACAGTTTGTTCTAATAATTTAAACTATTTTTAAACTACCTTTTTCAATCTATTTTATTACTCTAACTTAAAATACTCCATTTTTCTTATTCAAAATATCTGTTATAATTTGTTTAAACACTGCAGTCTGCACATAGAGGTGAGTTTCCATATTGTATTATATATTACAAGATATTTTTATGTTTTCACATTGATTTTGTTTGTTCTATATATTTTATAAACTCTATTGACTGTTATAAAACTATCATTTTCTATTTCTTGTTAGTTTTATCTTATATGATCTGACTTTTATACATGTTATATTTGTCTTTTATATATTTGACTTTGTATTTCATTTCTCTGACATATTGTGTTCTTTTCTTAAAGCCTGAAGATGGTCTTGTGACCGAAACATGTCGCTACTATAACATTTCATTAAATTACATACTGTGGGTTGACTTTGAGTTTTATTACTACTAAAAAATATTCATTTTGCTTCTTTGAATTTAATAAAAATTGTAACGATATCTTGCTATCTTGACTTTAATTAATTTTTTTAAAATATATTTCATTGTAATTTATTTGTGACAATATTCAAAGTTTGAATTAATCTTCTTACAAAAGGAACAAAAATATATAAAATATATATTGTTACAGATTGGTTTGTTTTTTATTATGAATAAACTGTGTTGCCTTTCTTTATCAAACTGACTAAAATTTATGTACCTCTATCACTTTTTTTTATTAAAATTAGTACATCCCGTTACCTCTGACCTAAATCGTATACTCTTTAGCATAGCTGCAACTCATTCGTTCAATACAAAATGTACCTTACGGTATACCCTCTTAAAATATATTTTGGTACGTCTATGAAATCTACTTAAATGAATGATTTATTACTCCTTGTCCTTTCTATATAACTGTTAATGTAAAAAAAACCAAACAATAAAATTTTAATTCAGATAATGATCCACAAGTAGATCTGATTGTTTCGCATCAAATATTTATTTGTTTACTTCCCAAAAGTCACGACTTCATACACTTTAGATTTTAACGGATCTAGAAAACGTGATATTGAGAACATGTCTTCTAATTCATCACCAATATATTTAAATAAAAATGATACAATACCTTGGCTTTACGCAGTTGATTTTGAAGATGCCAATTGGGTTATTACTAGTTCATTTATGATATTTACTATGCAAACTGGTTAGTATGTTTATTGTCTTAAAGTATCTTTAATAGAGTTGGTTTTATAATAATTAAAATAAAAAAAATAATTTCACATCCCTTGAATTATGGCAAACTAAAGCATTTGCCTCGTTTTCCAAAGACACCATTATTTGTTTACGAAATTTTAGGCAATGACATAGACTAAATAAATATAAAAGTCAAAAATTAAAAAAATTGTTGAATATAAAGAATGATGCAAATTATTTATTTCGTAAACCGGCGAAATATGCCTGAATAATTGATATTTGTAGATATTTGTTTAAAACATTAATACCTAAATTTTCATTATTGCAATTAATTTAAAATGTATTTATTTATTACATACAACAAAACCTAAAAATTAAGGGGATTACAGCACCGGTCATATGTTTCGATCCGGTATATCTCAGAAACTATTAAATAAAAATAATTGAAATTTCGGGAAATTAAATTAGACAAGATTATCTAGGGCATCAAGGAGAGACATTAAAAAAAGATTAACAATTCCAAGAAAAAATATCGAGAGGCAGTAAATATTAAAATTTTTAAATTTCCATCCTTGATGCCCTAGATAATGACATTTTAAATATGGTCCCCGATTTTTATTCCTCTAAGATTACTCATCGAATTTTTCTCACTGTTTGAAATTTTCTTTCCGTTTGATGGCACCCTCAGACGTATTTGGTATAAATTAAACATTGTAACCCTTGTACCTGTCATTAGAGGTGGAAACAGTGAACCTTGAACCTTGTTATAATACTATGTTTCTCTTAAGACAAGACAACGTCTGTCGGGTCAGCTAGTATTACTTATTCAAACTTTATTTATTCAAATAATTTGAAATAAATCTAAAATATTCTTTGTAGTTACAAAAAAAAATGTTTATTTATTGATAATTATTGTTTTGATTGCAGTTGAATTAAACATTAAATGTTTTGTAAAAATAAAAACTTATGTTTTAACTATAGGTTTTGGAATGCTTGAGTCGGGGTGTGTCTCTATAAAAAATGAAGTAAACATTATGATGAAGAATGTTGTAGACATTGTTCTTGGAGGTAAGCAAATAGGTAATAGTGTTCTTAGCATAAAATATGACAATCTTATACATTAATAATAATAATAATAATTTTATTGGCACATTAAATTAATATAGTTACAATGCAATGACATAAGTAGAAAAAAAAGGCAGAGTTCAGTTTCTAATATGCGAGGCAACATTAGAATCCTTCTCTTCCACTCAACCTGTACAAAAAAATTTAATTTAATTAATTTACCCTTTCACATTAAAAATAAAAATAATTAATAGCAATGTATATAAAATATAAATAAAAAAATGTACAAAACAAATATTTAAGAAATAACATTTACTGGAAACAACCGACAGTTTAAATAAATTTTACATATTAGGAAGTGTTAGTTTTCCATCCATTAAGTCCTGCTTTATGACTTTCTTTAATTTTGAAATATTAAAACTAAAATATAGATCGGGTAACCGGTTCAATAGCCAAGGCATATAATAAGAAAACGAGCCTCTATATAAATTGGTTTTATGGTGTGGAGTTGTGAGCTTATTCTTAAACCGAATATTTATATTATGTACATCGGTACGATAAGATATTTTGTTGTACAAATAGGCTGGAGTTTTTGTAGCCATTATCTTTAGAAACAATGTACAAGCATGCACAGCACGCCTTTCAGCCATATTTAACCAACCTATTTGCCGAAGGCTGGCTGTCACATGGTCTCTTCTGCGTAAACCGCATATAAATCTGACACAAGAATTTTGAATACGTTGTATCCTATTACTATCGCCCCTCGACAAACACGGCCCATAAACAACGTCACAATAATTTGCGTGAGATAAAACCAAAGAGTCACACAATATTTTCCTGGTATTCCGGTCTAGTAAGCTTCTATTGGAGTATAATAACTTTAGGTTACAATAAGTCTTTTTAGCCACAGAAGAGACATGCGATGAGAATCTTAATGTGTCATCAAAATTAAGACCTAAATTTTTAACACTGGATTCAAGCTGCAGCGTATCACCATTAATGGAAACGTTAATTTTGTCTAAACGCTTTTTAGCAGCTGAACGCCCAAAAAGTTGAAGGGATGATTTTAAGGTATTAATAGTTAGGCAATATTTATCAGACAAACCAGCAATAGATGATAAATCGTGATTTACTTTTAGACATGCTTTACTAATATCTTTCTCTGCAAAAGAGTAGTACAGCTGGGTATCATCGGCATAACAATGTAGATGACTAAAGTTTAGAACTGACGGAAATTGTGAGGTGTAAATAACAAACAAAAGTGGTCCCAAGATTGAACCTTGAGGTACACCCGAGTGAATATTACGAAATTGCGAACACTTATTACCTAGAGTAACGGCCTGACATCGATTAGTTAGATAACTTTTAAAAAATTCTCTTACATTGTCTGAGAATCCAAGATAATTCATAAGAGAAAACAGCAGCGAATGATTGATCATATCAAAGGCTTTAGAATAGTCCAGAAGAACTAGTAGGGTTAATAAATTATTATCACAAGCACTATGGATATCGTCGGTCACCTTAAGTAAAGCTGTAGTGCAGCTAAATCCTTTTCTAAATCCCGACTGCAATGGGGGTAACAATTCAAATTTACTCAAATAAGTTTTAGTTTGTCTATTAATGATTTTTTCAAAAATTTTAGAAAGGCAGCCTAAGATACTTATTGGTCGTAGGTCAGAAAGATTTTCCGGGGATGTTTTTTAAGGAACAGGAACAACAAAAGATTTCTTCCAGATAAGTGGAAAAGAAGCGGTATTTATGATACAATTAAATATGTTAGTTATATATGGTAGTAAAAAAGGACAGCATAATAAGAGCATTCTAATACTAATCCCGTCTGCCCCAGTCGCTTGAGATTTGATCGACAACAATTGTTCATATACTTCGTTCTCCTCAATGGGTAAAAGAGAAAATTTTTCAATACTTTGTTTAACGTTATTTTGAAAAAATGAAATTATATCGTCATCAGGAATTTTGGAAGAGTGAGTAATGGTAGTAAAAAACTTATTTATTCCTTCTACTTCCGATAAAGCTTCAGGAACTATGGTACGAGATTTACTATAGATATTCAATTGATTTAATTCCTTCCATATATTTTTTTTGCTTGCGTTTTTCAGTTGGAACTGAAGATAAGCCCTCTTTTCTAACATTATAGTTTTATTTGTTAAATTTCTTAAGTCTTTGTAATACTCAAAGTGTTGAGGAAACCTAGTTTTCTTATATTTGTTCAAAGCTTTATCGCGTAAATTCATCATAAATTTTAAATTTGAAGTAAGCCAAGGGGCTTTCTTTTTGGAAACTTTTATAGTTCTAATGGGGGTTTATTTATTAAGCAAATTCAAGACAACATCAGTAAGGTAATTAATCTTATCATCAGCAGTGCAAAGTTGATAGATGTAATTAAAATCAGTATTAGTCAAATCAGAAGTAAATTGCGATTCGTTAAATTTAGAAAAGTCTCTAAATGTGTGAAGTTTAGGAGATGTTTTTATTTTATTTATAACGAAGTTACATGCAACTAAATGATGATCAGAAAAAGTAGAACAGTCTCTCACACTAACACTAACACATTTTAATTCATTAGAACAAATAATCAAATCCAATAGAGTAGAAGAAGTGGGGGAAAAGTGTGTAGGCTGATCCACAACTTGTTTTAAATTAAATATATCTATAAGGTTTTCTAAAATTAAGAAGGAGCTACTGTGAATATCTAGAAAGTCAATGTTTAAATCTCCACCCAAAATTAAATTATTATACACAGTAGTTAATTCATTAAATACATCTTCCATTGTTGATAAAAATGCAGCTGGAGAGTAGTCAGGAGGTCTATACAAAGAGCCGATTGCATAAGGTCTTATTAATATTAAAAGATATCCAGATTTGTTCAGTATCATTAATCGGTAAGTCTTGTATTATTTTAGCTTTAAATACGTCTTTTGCAAAAATAGCAACTCCACCACCCCTACGGCCAGCAGCTCGATCTTTACGAAATAACCTATAACCATAAAAATTAATACTTTTACTGGATATATTGCGATTAAGCCATGTTTCTGAGACGGTTATAATATCATAGTTGTCATGAACAGCACGTTTAAATTCCACTAAGTTACCTAAAATTGACCTAGCATTTATGTGACATACTTTACAAATACGCATGATAAGAAGTAATGCGCAGAAATACTAACAACAAATAAAATACCATTAAGCTAAGCAAAGAGCATACGCCAAAAACATCACACAATATTTTGAACTGTGGGAGTACAGTTATTAAATAATTATTTGCTTTTGTTATTTGAACCTAACCTGGTTCTTGGTTTAGAGTTTTCTGCAGGCTTTTTAGGCGTGGTCCTACTTGAACTTTCTAATGTTTGTTTCGGTAGTACAGTTTTAAGTTTCGCCTCAGATAACAGTCTTTCTTGTTTCCTTACCTGTCCTTCTAGCAATGTCTCTTCCTTCTTTTCTTGACTGCTTTCCTCAGAAATTTGCTGTGTAGGAGTAGCGGGGCACTATTGGCCGAATACAGTCTCGATTCTCACTCTCTAGTAAGTCGTGAGTTGTAAACGCTTTATTGTTTATATACAGGTAATCACCCTTTATATAACAATTATTGTTCCTTTATCTGGCTTTATTCAAATGATGTCTTAGGACTTTATTTGTCTCCCTCTGAATTGTTGTTAGGTCCTGAGCAATAGATATATTTGTACCCTTTAGTCTAAAGCAGTTCTTGAGTACAGCTATTTTATGCAGATTTGATATAAATTCTATTTTAATAGGGGCATTTACAGATTTGCCCAGGGTATAAATATTATTCACTTGCTGTGGTGTTACTTCGACAGACAAAAGATCGCTAATTTTTTCACACACGCTTACAGCGGATGTATCCTTCAGTTGTTCCTTTATTCCAAACACCACCACATTATTTTTTTTGGTCAAACGTTCTAGCTGCTCAACTTTATCTAGCACCTCTAAATTTGTTTTTTCCAACTTTCTTATTTTTTCATTTAAAGTCTCAACCTTAAGCTAATTTTAGCCTCTGAAGCTTCTATTGCATTTTTCAATTCCTTTCTAGAATTTATAATTTCATGCAATAGTGATTCCAGGATTAATTCTTCAGGCATATTTTACAGCAATATTAATAATAATAATTGTATGTAGGTATGATAGATTTATTAAATTTTTAAAGTTCCACTGTGGTGGAATATTTATGATGAAATTTATGGTACTAACCCTTACTGTGTGAAAGTTCATCTTATTCAGAACAATAAACAACTAAAAGGTTGAATTAACTTCCACTATTTATTCTATAAATACTTTAAATGCAATGACAGCCGTTTCGCTATCGGAATAGCATCGTCAGATTGACATTGTCAATCTGACGATGCTATTACAAAAAGGTGGATACTTTTATCTAAAAAACATAATTACAATAAAACCGTCAAGTTTATGTTTATCAGCTAACAGACAGAAAACAATTATTTTAAACAGGCATGGTAAAAACTCTAATAAAGCTCAATCGCACCAAAAACAGAGATTCTAGTAAAATATAAAAATTATTTACAAATTTTTTTCTAATATAATCACACATAATATAATCGTTTTTAGGTTTAACATACTGGATGTTTGGTTACGCATTGTCTTTTGGGAGAAGTAACCTTAATAACGGTTTTATAGCACTTGGAGATTTTTTTATTGATCCTTCATTAAAGGATCCATTAAAAGGACCAATATACACAGCGTTTTTATTTCAGTTATCATTTGCAACTACCGCTACAACAATAGTAAGTGGAGCAATGGCTGAAAGGTAAACCGTATTTTTAGTTATTTTTCTATTTGGATTTTCATTAAAGATTGACATTGCTATCTAACAAATGCCTCTTATTTTGGAAACAATGTTATTTACATGTAGTTTTCATTTTCGTAAATCCAAATTTAAAGATAGAGATTAAAATATGTTGTTCTATGTAAAAACATCGATGACTTCATATCCATGGTTACGTCATTAATTCATCCAATTGTAGAGTATTGGAAATAAAAATTGTAACAAAACAAATAGCATTGTATGCCATAATTGTGGTTTTCACAAAATAAAAAGATTCTTCAAAAAAGTTTGTTGCCCTAAAAATCGAAAGAAATATTTATCAAATAAATGGTAGTTTTACTTATTACAGTTCAAAAACATTTTTACTTTTAGTTTAGGCGTGAAAGTAAACTTTTAGTACCTTGCAACCGACCATGCAGTATAGAACTAAAAAGCCCAGATTTTAGTTCTATGACACGCAGTGAAGTTGCATAACTTCGGCATTATTCGTGTCCTCTTCGGAAAATTGAAAGTGTGGCGGGAAAATTAAAATATTACGCCAGGTATTCTAGGATCCAGATATTTTAACTTATATCCATTCGATGTTATTCTATTTGCAATATTAGAATAGAGTCCCAACTCAATTTCAGATAATTGTAGAATTGTTGTGTTTGGCAGGCAAGCTACTGATTTATGTTTCTCCTTCTGTAGAAATATCTAGTCATGTTTAGAATTATCCTAAGAAATTGGGTGTGTAAATGTTGTCTACTTGCTGCTATTTGCTACATTTATCTTCATAATATTTGTTTTGCGTTTATGAGAGCATTTTGTTAAAATAATATTAGACTAACCAATTTCGAACTGTTGTTAACAATGTTCAAGACAGAAAAATGCATTCTTGGTGGAGTAATAATTATAATTACTGATGTAATTATTCTGTTTTTTTTTTTATTTTAAATAATTGCAGAACCTGTAAGTTAATATTTTACATTCGAACGGTTTTAGATGTAACTTTAAAGCATACTGTCTCTTTAGTTTCCTGAATACCGTTATATACTGCATTCCAGCTGGATGGATTTGGGGAGAACACGGATTTTTAAAACAATTAGGAGCAGTAGATATTGCAGGATCTGGTGTAGTACATTTAATAGGTAAATGTATTTTTATGATTAAGATACAATGTTAACTTTTATTTAATTAGAACTATGTTTAATCTATTTTATATCTAATAAAAATATGTTAGGTTCACTTGGTTATAAATATATATATATATATATTAAACCAGAATTTTTGGGGTAAACGGCAATGTTTTTTAAGAAAACTCTTTTACTTGTTTTCCAAGCTTTCGAAATACATTTATTTCATTTTCAAGGAATAAGTGCGAGTTAAAACAAAATTGGTGTTAACAACTTGGTAAATATAACATAAAAAAACTATTTTAACTTTAATTTGGAATTTAAAAAAATTTTTTAAGTCAAATTATTTATAAAACAAAATAATAATCCTCGTCATAACAATTTACATCTGGTTAAGTTCCTTGCTATAACTAGTAAATAATTTAAGGATCTTAAAAGTAAAAGGTCTGAAGAGGAGTTGGTCATTTCCAGGGCAGATAAGGGTAATTGTGTTGTAATTCTTAATAGGGTGGATTATATAAATAAGATAGACTCCTTTATTACTGCTGATCCCTCCTTCTCTCTTCTTTCTTATGACCCTACTTCTAAGTTCCATAAAAATTTAAGAAATAAACTTAAATTATATTCCGATACCTTAAAAATGTTTGATACTCATGTCCACCAACTTATTCAAATGGTCCCAATTACTCCTCTTCTTTATGGACTTTCTAAGATACACAAAGATAACGTACCTATTAGACCAGTTGTTGCCTTCCTTAACTCTCCAGCTTCAAAACTTTCTTCTTTTCTCAATACTTTGCTTAGAAAGAACACCAATTTCGACAACAAATTTTCCATTAAGAATTCATTTGACTTGTGTAATAAAATTTGTAATATTAGAGTACCAGATAATTCCTTTTTATTTTCTTTAGATGTTTTAACCTTTTCTCAAGTATTCCCCCTTCAGAATGTACTTCACTTGTTGAGGATCTGTTGATTTCAGAGGGATTGAACTTACATATGGTTGTTTCTCTGTTGAATTTGGCTCTTGATCAATTTTTTTCCAATTCAATAATAAGTATTACAGGCAAACAACTGGTTTGCCTGATTGGAGTACATAAAATCTGAGCCCCTTTACTTGCTGAGATATTTATGAACAATGTGGAATCACAGTTTTTGAATAGTTCTGCATACATAAATTATCTTATATTTTATTACCGTTATGTGGATGATTGTATTGTTCTGTTTAATGGTAGTCAACAGGATGCTCTTAATTTTCTCAACTATATTAACACTATTCATCCAAGAATAAAATTTACCACTGAAGTGAAGGTTAATAATAAAATCCCATTTCTTGATCTTTTGATCATTAGGAATATGGTGTCACATAGACTTGAATTTGAAATTTATAGAAAACCTACCACTACCGATATGGAATATTGAATAGTTTTTATCACTTTTCAGGATTTCTTTCTGCAAACCCGGAGTCTAACTAATTTAAATTTTCAGGTGGAAGCGCGGCGTTTGCAAGTGCTGCCATGCTAGGTCCTCGTCTGGGTCGATATGATAATGGAATAAGGCCACTTCCCTTAGGAAATCCTGTAAACGCCGTTATGGGTTTGTTTGTCCTTTGGTGGGGGTGGTTGGCATTTAATTCTGGGAGTACATATGGGGTAACGTTAAAACTTTGTTTACATTTTTTATATTTACAAGTGTCATCCCATTTTCTTAATAGTAATTATTACAATTTCTATGTTTTGTAGAAGATATACTTGGTATGCCAGATCATATACACTTCTTAAACGCTATCGGAAAGTCAAACATTGAATTAATTTTTATTGTAACATCTCTTTTAAGTCGTTTCGAATCACAGTGGCGGAAATAAGATGGAATTTGTAAAGGATATTAAAAAAAAATTAATCAGTTTTGTTACTAAAGCATTTTAAAGTAACGAGCTTCTTAATAAAAGATATTTCAGGTCCGAAGGAGAGAGAGAGACCCTGCCAAACATCAGATACCTGATTCGAGGGGCAGGCAAATATTATGCTCTGCTGTTTCAGACAAAGACGTCAAATCGGTTCCACCGACAGTCCAAGTTTGTGTATATGATGATTCAAATGACATTCGCCTGTTAAAAGACCTATTAGATAACGTAGGTCATGCCTGCAAAAAAAAATTTTTAAATGTATGTGAGTATCTGGATAACGATGATCCATACGTAAAAAAATGTATGAAACCTTAATTGTAGATCACAAAAAGAGCAAAAAAAAGTATTGCATAAAAATTTTAGTATCTCAAATGTATATAATAACTGGAATAAACATGTAGGTGTAGAACCTAGGAATAAAGTTTAAAAAGGAAGGAGTATGATATGATTTTAGCCTAACCGGTTTTTGCATATGGCGGATTTCAAATTTCCGGTTACCACTGGCGTAACACATAGTATTGCATAGTTTTGCCTCTTAATTATTTAAACAAATAACGGCTTTTTTGTTTTTATTTGCATAGTAATAAGATTGTCTTTTAAAATTTTGTCATGCAAAACACTAAATATTTTCAATTCAGTTCTATACATTAAAAAAAAAATAAAAAGCCTGGTCCTCTACGCGATTCCAAACCGAGGACCCGAGGTTGAAAGCTACGAGCATCTACATTAAATCGTCACCTCCTTTATCATCATTTGAAAAATCGAAGTAGCTTTTGAAGCTCTAACCTTTCAACATGAGTATTGATGTGAATTCTATGCCACAGATTAACTTCACCAATTGTTGTAATATTCTATTTATCAATAATTACAAATAAATGGTATCACCTCGTGATATTTTTTGGTCTAAATAAATATATTTTTCTAAGAACATAAAAAATAGAACTTTTTAAACAAAACTTCCACTATTTATTTAAAAAATTGTTTTTTTAAACTAAATGTCAATCTGAAGATGCTAGTTTTTAGCGAAACAGCTGTCACTGAGTTTAATAAAATCTAGGTTTTAATAGTGTTATGTTTTATTACTTGCATACTTGGCTTAGTCTTAATACTGCTTAATTAACATAAAGTACCTAGCTACAAACAAACAAAATGTAGCTTTAATGTATCAATCTGACGATGCTAGTTTTAGCGAAACCTGTCATTGAGTTTAAAAAAGTTATTTTTAAATAAAAAGTGTAAGTTTTGTTAAAATGTTTTATTTTTTCATGTTCTTAGTAAGATGGACTTTCACAGAGTAAGGGGTAGTACAACAAATCTTTCAAATAAATAGTTACTAATACAGTACTGTAGGATAAGATTATTTTTAGCAATTAAATATTACCTCTTTTAGTTGTTAGTTCGATTTAAATAGTTTTAATACAAAACGGTTATTTTTAAGTGGACTAGCCCGTCTAAAAAAATACCTTTGCTCTGTGTGCCGCCTAGATGCAAAACTGGATGTATGGGGTGTAAGGTGTAAGGGGTGTCATAGACACGCGAACCTTTTTGGGTTAGTCATAATTGGGGAGACGTAAGAGTAAGACGTAAGTGAGCAGTCGTATCGAGAGATTTAAAGACGTATTAAAGACGATCAAGACGTATTGAAGACGCAACGAACACGATAAGCAAGACGTATTTTAATATTATTCATCAAGACGGGGTGAATTATTATTTTGTATGATCACGATACGATTACTAACCGAATCATAGTAATTAAAACGATATCTAAAGTTGTACAAATCAAATCTGTAAACCATACTGACGCCACTTGAGGACTGTGTTCTGTTACAATCCCACGCAAATTTCCCTTCATCTATTTTAATTAAACATTGTTGATCATATTGGCATTTTTGTTCAACCGAACCCAGCATAACACCCTTAGACATTAAGAAAAAACCTACAGTACTAAGGATAAAACTAAACCGAAAAATGCAACAAGTAGAATGTAAAGACAAACTAGAAATTTATTTGAGAATGTTCCTGTATGTAATCTTATTCTAAGACCGGCGGCCGAATTAGGGAAGTTTTCTGTATTTAATATATATTTTTTTATTTCAGTTAAGTGGGCAAAAATGGGAGTATGCTGCTAGAGCAGCAGTTATGACAATGATATCAACTTTCGGTGGTGGCACTACTAGCATATTTTATACAATGATAAAACTAAGAGGAAAGATCGATACTATAGATATTATAAATGGAATTCTTGGTTCATTGGTATCAATTACTGCTGGATGTTTTTTGTATCAAGGTACTACAGTATAATTATTATACCCGGATGAATCTTTAGGTCCATTCATTCATTCCATTCGTTAGTTCTGCTTCTTTGAGGAGGAGAGAAGTTTATTTTTTCATATTTTTGTGACTTTGTCTCGTCGTGAACAATTCTAAGTATCTACCCGTTTAGATATTTAATTCAACGCATTAATCCTACTTTAATTCTTCATTTTATTGCCTGTGTATACTCTGTCCGGCGTGTTTTTGGACAAAACTCGGCGTGTTTTTGGACAAAACTACTTACGAATTAGTTTTTATATTCTATCTCTTTCTTATTCACAGAAATCGAAACCCTGATTCTAGATCGTTTTTGTGTAACCATGGAACAGAGAGAAAGCAGAAATCTTTCAATCACGAATACATATAACAAGGATGAGAAACTCCTATGCCGAGCTATAAGCGCCCGTGGCTGAATTTACGGCTCCTATCTGGGCGGAGTCTAGTCCACGGTCGTTGCGTACTTTGTAGTGCGCATCAGTTCGAAATCATACGATCATAACTATTCGAAAACACATGCGGTTGGTTATCTCGCTCGCACAAAGAAAAAGACAGCCTGTTGCGCAGTACGGAGTACGCAACGCACGAATACATATAACAAGGATGTAAAACTCGAGTGGAGAGGGTAGCAGGAGAAAAGGCGCCTATCTGGGCAGGGTTAAATTCTCGGTCGTTGCGTACTCCGTACTGCGCAACAGGCTGTCTTTTTCTTTGTGCGAGCGAGATAACCAACCGCATGTGTTTTCGAATAGTTATGATGTTCGAACTGATGCGCAGTACAAAGTACGCAACGACCGTGGACTAGACTCCGCCCAGATAGGAGCCGTAAATTCAGCCACGGGCGCTTATAGCTCGGCATAGGAGTTTCACATCCTTGTTATATGTATTCGTGACGCAACGACCGAGAATTTAACCCTGCCCAGATAGGCGCCTTTTCACCTGCTACCCTCTCCACTCGAGTTTCACATCCTTGTTATATGTATTCGTGCTTTCAATGTTTTGTGCTCTTCGTGAATATTGTGTTTACAAACTACATTCGTATTTAAGTTTTTGATTATGATTTATGCCTTAAATTAATATATTTCATAAAAACAGATATATGGTAATTTCGATGTGGATTTAGATATTGTTTTGGGTAGTTTCTAGTTTTTAGAATGGGTTAACTGTGCTCAATGATGGGTTGCTGCCCACCTTTGTTAGGGGTAGGGGGGTTCGCCGTATATAGATGTGACTGCATGTGACAAATGGCTGGAAAAAAGAGTGAGTAACTGGAAGGTGATGGAAGATGAGGAAAGCTTGAGTTTGCATAGTACGTGGAGACAGACATAGGAAGATGGAAAAAAAGGTTACAAAAGGTAGAAGGCAATGTTGGACGAAAACCGAAGCGGGGAGACTGAAGAAGAGAGTAGGTGAGGAGATAAAAAGAGGCATGATGTGAATGATTTGTATAAATCCTTGATTCATTGGAATCAATTACTGCTGTATACTAATTCTTATTCAGCCTTATTCTTATTTAGAAAGTAAGATAAATCTTGGTTTACTAAGAAATATTTATTTTGCTTTAGGTTGGGAAGCACTGTTAGTAGGAACAATTGGCTCCATTTTGGTCTGCTGTTCCATGCCACTGTTTGATAGGGTAATTTGTAATAATTGTTATTAAAAAATTGCAATAAAAATAAATAGTAAATGTCACACAATATGTGAAATATTCGAAACATATTATCTTCTTCGCGTGCCATGCTCTGTACAGAGCGTATGGCGACCTCTCGTAACTATCTGTGCTACGCGTATCTTAGAATTCTCTACACTAGTAGATGTCTTTAGGGCCCATATTTTGAAATTACCTTAAACTATACAGAGTGTTGTATAACTCCGTTACAAACCAAACATATGATTTTTTAAATGGGAACCCCTGTATATTATACCGAATTCGGACTGCTCACATTTTTTTGAAGCTTTTGATATAAGATTTTGATACGTTATACAGAGTCCTTCAGAAGATATGTACACGTTTATGTGAAAATCGTAGGTAAATCAACGTTCTGTATCTTATTATACGTTGAAAAAAAAAGTATTTTGCCTAAGAGTTTCAAATAGTGGCTACGACTACGTATTCGTTACCAGTAGCGCCAAAAACTATGTGCGACGAAAATTCCCTAGTACGTTTTTTATTTAGAAGATAACGTTACTGTTATAAATAACATAGATTCATTACATGGTTTTAAGCTTTAAAAGCAGTACGTGAAATAATCACGGCTGGGTGACATCTATTATTGATTTATACTTTACTTATAACTAAATAACCTGTAGCAAAACGTTTTTGCAGATGGGTGTAGATGATCCAGTTGGTGCCAGTTCAGTTCATGGTGTAGGTGGAATCTGGGGTAATATAAAAAATATTTTTGCTTATATAATATATAATATATAATAATAAGAATAACTTACCAAAATATAATTTAAGATTGTGATAAATTATGAGAAAAAGGATATAAGTTTGAAGTTTTTCCTTTAAATGATGAATTTACCATAAAACTTCTTTATTGGAACTACTTAATAAATCTTAATAGACACACACACACAAAATCAACTTGATAAAAGATGAGTCTTTATGAAGAAACACTAACATCAGGAGTCGATTATATAATTAAGTCCATTATTCTATGATGTTCAGGCTAAAAATAAAAAGAAAAATAAACATTAGTATATGACAATGCTGAATTATATAAATTTAATATTAACTATATGAGACCAATTCTGATAGTTGTATAAAGTAAAGTTAGTCCAATTAAAATATCAATAAGATAATAATAAAGTTAATATAATATAGTATGATAATATTTTGGTAATTAGTTATAAGAATAAAACAAATAAGTATAATTGATTATAAACCATTATTTAGAGTAGAAAATATCCAACCATATTCAATTAATTTTATGATTAGTATAATTTAATAATTTAATAAACAAACATTAGCAATTAAAAACAAAATGAGTATTATCATAGATTAGAATTATAACCAAATAAATAATGTGAACCAAACCAATATTTGGCTTCATTTTAAGCATCAAAGTGATGATTCCATATTTCAATGTATCGGATGATAGTATAAAATTGGTACAATAATCCATGATTTGATGCAGGATATTGACTTAAGAGAATCTAAAAAAGATATTGAAATTTATCATATGTAACATTGTTAAGAAAGTGACTAAAATTGTTTGTAAACAAAGACTAAATAATTAAAAGTTTACCAATGACCTTGTGACGGATAAAACTAGTGAAAAGACACTGTAAATAGTGATACAGTGATTACAAACTGAAAATATAGACTAAAGAAAGAATGATTACAATGCAAATATATGAATCTAATATTAAGTGTTTAATTTAGGGTTATTGTTTATTAAAACTATGTATTATTATAAGATATTTAATTTTAAGTTGTTCATCGATAATTTTAAATGTTGTTATATTGTTTATTTGATAAATTTTACATAAAAATTGTTATGACGCAGTAAATTTTAAACGCAATTATAAACCAAAATAGGTATAGTTGTCAAAAGAAAAAGTTTACTGGCTATATTTGGATATATAAATTTTCATTTTATGTTAAAATTAAATGTCAAAAGAAAATATTTGCTCACAATTGTTTAAATTATTATTATAAATTGTAAAGATGTCCGCCATTATATAGCTTCAGAAAATCATTAATTTTAATAGGGAAAAATGGGTTTAAAAATTTGAAGAGTTTATTTTTGTAATATTATAAGTTGTCAAGTTTCATTATATTATACAACAATTAGAAATTCAGAAAATCCCAAATTAAAATTTTAATTTTTTAAAAATTCATTGGAAAAAGGTTATAATAAACAAAAGACTTTCGAAAAATCCGCCATCTTTGCAACTTCCGGCGTGAGCATATAAAAACCCGAAAAAAAATGAAAATTAGGTCATTCTGATTTCACCTGAAAGCCAATCCATAAAATTGTTACTATTTAATGGCTGACTTCCTGTCTATGAAAAAAAATGGTTGCAAAATAATTACGATGTAAAAATAATATGGATTTATGGTCAAAAACAACTGGAAATTGTATATTTATTAATAAAACCCATATCAGCAAGAATTAAAAATAAAAATTTTATTATACTAACCTGCAATATTAAACTTTGGATACCTGGAGGAGTAATTAAAAAAAGTATTCCATTTTAATAAGACGAAAACGAGACAGCTGTTCCTGGGACGACTCCATTTCCAAACATCAACTCGTCGTCTGTCTCATGAAGGAAGATATACCCAACAAGTGAATTTTACGGTATGTGTTTACTATTACTCATTATAATCATAATCACTTTCAAAATACGTATAAACTTTTGTGAATGATGAATTTCAATATCCATTAAACATTTTCTAACACAATTTTGATTTGAATACAAAAATTTTCTATGCATTTTTACTGATACATACACTATAACGCCTGTTCTAAGAGCGAATGTAACCGAAATGGTCACATGTTCTAAATATACCTGCGCATAGGCATTTATCCAGAGTCGTAACGTAGTGTAGGTAAAGGGTACGTTGTTTTTTAGATATAATAAGTGAAATAAATAATTTTATCGTTGATTTTTATTTGAACCGACTACTGAGGTTAATAGTTACTCATGTTTAATAATTCATTTGAATAACCTAAAAATAATAACAATAATAGATAAAAAAATTCAATAATTGACTTTGGTAATATACAATTTGTATACACCTTAGTCAGTTTCAAGGAATACAGAATAAGTTTTATAATATTTAATTATTTATGAATGAGCTAAAAATACTTATTTCAGGTATCATTGCTGTGGGTATTTTTGCTGAAAATCCCATTCCACTTGACACAACTTATGGTAGAAATGGTCTTTTTAAAGGTACATATTTGATATTTATTTTAGTTTGGTTAATTTTTTAAAGGAAGAAAAGTTCTTTTGTATACGTATTACATTAAACACTAATAATAATTATCACACAGGTGGAGGATGGTATCTTTTTGGAATTCAGTGCTTGGCAGCACTTTGTTTGCTTGTTTGGGGAGTTCTTACTACATCGATTTTATTATGGATCATCAACCAATTTATAACTATCAGAATGGACGTACATACTGAGCTCATGGGTGCTGATATCACCGAGCATTTGGTCAAACATGGGAATGTAAATATAGTTAGTGTAGTATTTTCACCAAGATTTTGTATATTAATTTACTCTCACCTTATAGTTTTTTATAGCATTAGTAATTAAATAATTATCAAGTGCTTTTAAGCTTAAGTAAAATTTTCTAATACCGGAAGTATTATACTACATTTTAAAAATTCTTTTTTCGCCTACCTTACCGGAAAACCATGAACACCAAAAATAGGGCGGAAAGTATTGTCTATCAACCCAAGGGCGGAAAATTTATAACGCCACGATTTTTTTTATCATAGCATTGAAAAAGTGTGCCATTGGATTTGAGATTTCATTTCCACACTCAAATTTTTAAAGTACCCGCCAATATTAAAAATAAAAGATTTGGCAACGTCAGTTTTTTTCGAGACATACATCCGCCTCTGTCTGTGTCTCACACGTGCGGAAATGCATTAGCACCCCTTAGCTGCTCTAGGCCTGCGGCCGCAACATTCTATTCTTGTGACGTAATATACTATATTCGTTATTTATAAAGTTAGTTTTATTTTTGGTTAGTTTTTTAAATACTTATAAGGTTAATAAAAATTAAATGAAATGTTTTTCAGGTTGGAGTTTCTCGAGCAGTTTCAGCTTTTCGTTCGGTTTTAGACACGACTTCTATTGAACAATTAAATATAGTCGGTTTAAATCCAGAACATCATAAACACGTGGATTCTGTTAAAACACTAGCACGAAAAAAGAGATACCGACTATCTAGGATATTGACAGATATCACAAAAAATAGAAATATGGGAATCAATGTTGCAAAAAAGCTATTTCCAAAGAAACAAGGAAAGGGACGCCAATTCGTAAGACCAAGATTGGTGAGAAGTAGTTTACAAATGGAACAAGATCCACCAATATCCCAAATTGTATGGTGTGAATAATTTGTTTATTTAATATACTTTTAATTATTTAGTTATTTAAAGTAGAAAACATTTTATTTATTTGTATTATATACATAGTTATATACAAAAAATAATAATTCTGCGATAATGTTTTTAATCCAGATATTTAAATTAGTTGATATGCAAATATATAAATATAGAAAATTTAATAATTTGATCTTTTAAAATAACCTACAGGCAGCGCCACCCATTTATTGAGAGCGAAACTAACTGAACCGATCTTCAGTTTTGAGTTACGAAAAAATAGATTGCTGTAAATTTTATATATTTATCTCTAGACGATGCAAATGTAATATTTTTACATACATAGTTATATCTTAAAATGTTAGACTAGGAAAGAGAGAGGACAGCGCATGGCAATGAAAACCTTATGCGTGTGAGTGAAGCCAATTTTCAAACGTTTGGTGGTAAACAAATTTGGAACATCGAATTGTATTTTTTTAGTTTTTTTATTAATTTTCACCTTTTTTAATTACCTGAATAGACATTTTAAAATGGTTAATTGTGCAGTTTATAAGTGCAACAGTCAGAGTGCTAAAAAAGAGGAAGGATTTTCATTTCATAGGTAAGAAGTATTTTACAACTATTTCCTTGAAATTTATTTTTATTAATATTACAGCTTTCAGGTAATAGATGTTTAACTAAATCACATATGTTATGTATGATAACTTAAATTAATAGTACATACATTTTGAAAATTGTTTTCATTCAGTTTTAAAGATTATTTTTCAATTAATTGTTATTATTTTCTCATAGATGTAATAGTTTTGCAGTGGCGTGGAACAAAAACATATATTTAAAATAGATAAAATGGATTAAAATTGTAATATTTATTAAATAAATATGTTTTAAAATGATTGTTGTTTTTTTTGGAGCAGTACATATTTAAAGACTTTTTTAAATTAGATTTGTAATACGAAATAATGAAAATGATTATTTAATAATCGCATAAGAAAAATCGTATGATACGCCTATGTCAATATTGTCCGCCATTAGTTTGGTGGTAAATGGGTTACATAAATTGATTCCAATGCGCAGTCCTCTCTCTGTCCTTGTCTAAGCTTAAAATACTTCTTACCTATGAAATAAAATTCCTTCCTCTTTTTTAGCACTCTGACTGTTGCACTTATAAACTGCACAATTAACCATTTTAAAATGTCTATTCAGGTAATTAAAAAAGGTGAAAATTAATAAAAAAACTAAAAAAATACAATTGGACGTTCCAAATTTGTTTACCACCAAACATATGTCAAACGTTTGAAAATTGGCTTCAATCACACGCATAAGGTTTTCATTGCCATGCGCTGTCCTCTCTCTTTCCTAGGGTGTGTTCGAGGAGCACGCTTTCGAGCTATATAGCGCCAAGAGCCATATAACGCAAACGAGGAATAGTACTAGATAGCGCCAAATGGCGCAAATAGCGTGCTCCCCGAACACACCCCTAGTCTAAGCTCTAGATGCAAAACAAAATGACAATAATGGCATATGTGACAATTCGACTTGACACGCAAATTCAAAATGGACCAATGAGATTGCTGGACACTATATGACATTTATTTCCCCCCTGATATAAAACCTTAGAACAAAAAGAAACAGGAAGGAGTACATGCAAAATGACCTTGAGTCCAGAAAGGAGCTTGCATATGGCGGCCAATTGTCAATTTTAATTTCCGTTTCCAATGACGTACCGTAAAAAAATAAAATTTATATTAGGGTTTTTATTTTGATTAAATTCCAACCAATCAAGTATGTGAATCAATTTAGTGTTTTAAATCATTTTGAGTAGATATACTAGGAGAGTTCTAACCCACTAGAGGAGTGGGGGTACCTCCGTATATACAGCATAGGAGTTCTGGAACGGTTCTGAACTGTGGTTCTGAATTGTGGACCAGTTGTTTATTTGGAATAGTTGTGTTATATTATGATGATTAAATAATCGGAACGAATTTTATTGGAATTATTATGCCTGTATGCACCATTGTACAATTTCTCTGATTAAGACTTTAACCATGATTACTTAATGTTTTTCTTATGCACCAAGCCTTTTTTCTCCTAATCAGCAATTAACTTTTAACCGCCCAATGGCCTGGGATTAAGACTAGATAACCGCGGTTAGTTAATAAGTGAGGTTAGGATGTTTTGTTTGGTTCTGATTTCTGATTTCATTTGATGATGAACTAGACATTAATGACATAGTGTTAGATGGGTTTCCTAGTCGTTGGAATGAGAGAGAAAATTATTTCGAAGCCCTGGATGACCTTAGTTTCTTTCGTCGCTTCCGCCTCACGAAACCAACAAAGGTAGATCTTCTTGAAGAGGTTGAAGCCCTAACTTATGATAATACAGTGTAAGTATACCCTATGCAATTTTATGTTTCCAATAACTATGTGGAATTGCACTTTAAACTGTATTCTTAAAACAAAAGGAAATAAATTGAAGCTGACATTTATAATTTTGTTGTGTTCTGTAATCGAGCCTTTATTTTATTTTTATTTATATATTTATTGTTGAGATCTAGTAGTTAAGAATGACATGTATCATGAAGATTCGATTTTAAGTTCTGTCATTAATTTATGTACAATCGAAATATATTCTTTTAAATAATATGTAATGTTATTAGTTACAACAAATTTCAAACACCCGAATCCCAAAACAGCCTCTTTGTCTGTAACCTTCACATCAATCAACATCAAATTGTGACCGACATGACGGATTCCTAGGAAAATCGCGATGTTGCCAGCTGGCCATAATTACCAAATCACAATTAGCTAATTTAAGTGCAAAATTGTTTGGTGCATCGAATCGAGTTTTTAACCGTGATTACATACTTATACGTGGTTAGCTAATTACGAGAAAACGTGAAAATGGTGCATACAGGCATTAAAGAATTAAACGAGTTTGTGTTGTATTGCGGGTTGCCTGCTGGTTTGAAAAAAATGGGCTGCGTGGCGGCCGCTGCCACACAGGCGACTTTTGAGAAATTCTTGGCCAAAATTCCAAAATATTAAATTAGGGTTTCCCAGGCAATTCTGTCACAACATAACGCATAAAAGGTGGGGGATGTCCGAATACCAACTCTTTTCCAGGTAGTGGTAACAATGAACGTTGACGTTAGTTGAAAGCAGTGATATTTAATTCAAGTGTGCAGTAAAATTTCCTTATATTTGAGCCAAATTTGAAGATAGTTGCAGTGTTAAGTTCGTTTCGTGAATTATGGAGGCAACTACTAGTGGTAAGTAGATAATTTTAGTACCATATACAGGGTCGAAAATTAATAGCGAAATCAGATACACGTAAATATATAGACATAGGGCAAAAAATTACAAAATAAATGTTTATGTTTATTTCACTAAAGAGAAAAGTAGGGTGGAATGTCTTCGCACCTAAGAATCTTTTCGGGAAATTTTGGCTAAGGATGTGTATATTCTTATCCAGTTTAAATAGTTTGCCCCCTTTTGCCCCTTTTTCAAATATTAATTTTTTATTATCTACCAATACTCAAAAATTACTAAAGTCAATATTTAAGCAAGAGGGGCAATTTTCATATTTTGTCTTTATTATAAATGTTTTGAGTTTTTTATTCATGGTATAAAATGCCAACAACAGTGCACAAGATTTTACTCCATAGTACGGACCCAAAACATGGAAGATATTTTCCACAACCTATTGATTTCATCTGATCCTTACATAACAAGTTTTAGAAAAAATGGAATAAAGAAATTTAGATCTTATCCTCCGGAGGTAATACAATTTTTTAAAGAGCCCGAATTGCCAGTAAAAGTAGGATAGGCACAAGAAAAATCAGAATCCGAAATTGACAGTGAATGAATTTGTTATTTGTATTTAAGGATTTGGATTATGTTATGTTGTAAAAAACATGTATTTAAATGGTAAATGTATAAGTTATATAATATTATTTATATTATTTCAAATTAAATTACATTTTTTTTGTAATTTATTTTATATAAGAGATATTTTTGGATACCCCTGTTCATTTTCATAAAATATAATAATTTACATAGATGTCTATCTATAACTAATTAAAGATAGCGTTTGGTGATGTTGAATTTAATTTCTGGCAATTATTTTTTTTTTTTTTTTGTATTTTAACCTTTTTTGTTTAAACCCTGTATAATTTTCAAGTTTCAAGTTTTTTTTATTATTAACAGAAGTTTTAAATGTTTTAAATTTAATTTTGCCCCATCTTACCCCATAATATATTTTGGCCACGAATTTCTCGAAATTCGCCTGTGTGCGCTGGTGGGATTTGAACCACGGACCGTCGTTAGAATTTTTACAATTTAAGCGCCCTTACCCACTGGGCTGCTAACGAAGGATTATATAATGTTATGAATGGGTATTTAAACTCGCGTCGCGTATTTTGATCGTTTTCATGGAATTTGGTCTGTGATAGATATCTTGTAATCATATACAGGGTATGTCGGGATACTAAACAACTTTTTTGTATTTAAAATATCAATTTGATGATATGGTACGGGTTAGATACGGGATATATACAGGGTTTGTCGCGAATTAGATCGTCGAAATATCGAATTATGATCATTCTTAATACGCAAAAATGGCAAAAATGTCGGTACGATCATTCGTATATTATGATGTGGGTAAAAGATAATTTCGAGTGTACAGGGTATATCGCGAATATCATTCGTAAGGGAGATGTCAATTTTTCATACGGGATATACAGGGTTTGTCGAAATATCGGATTATGATCATTCTTAATACGGAAACGGTTACGTGGCAAATAAAAATGTTTATATACGTGGGGGGTATGACGGTTCTCCATTTTCTGATCGAACAGTAATTCTCTCTTTATACGGGAATGAATTAGGATGTAAAGTTGTGACACAACGATTGTCAAAAGGGTACCAATTATTCGATGCTATGACGACATCACACATATTTTACAAGGGTTATGCGATCAACAACGACCAGTTACATTATGTCTTCAGAAGAGCACAGTCATGGAATTGAAGACATTGCTTTTTATGAAGATAAGAGTAAGGTTATGAAACAAACTAGGGAAGCAAGAACAACGTGGAGCAGTCTAAACTGGGATTGTCGTAAATTACCGAAAACTACTTATCCGTTAAGACGTATTCAACCATGTTTAATAGAACTGAAGAAGAAGAGAGCATAAAAAATGAAATTAATAATGTTTTTGCCATGTCATGTATAATTTTAGCATCTGTCTTTGTTTTAATTTTAAAAATTATTTTAAAAATTGTTAAACGTAAATTTGAATCTTCGTGTAATATAAAAGTTGATGAATAAACAACTTGTTTTATTTCTAAGTAGTGGTGTATAAAATAAAAACTCATTTGTGGTTAAGGTTTATTTATTTTATGGTAATACAGTATTCAAAAACCAGTGGCGGAGACGTTGTACGTTTCGTTCGGTGCACGAATATAGTCCAGAGGTGTGACAGGGGTTTGGATCCTTGGCAAAGTTTACTGTTGCACACGGTGTACCATCGAACTTGCCGACTTCGCAAATGTGAGGAAAAACGTTGAAAATGTTACATTTATTTTGCAGAAACTTGGCTTTTTGTTGACCACGAACGTAAATGTAGTCTGCAGCATACAATAGCTTGCTTTCCAATATTTCATTAACTTTAGAATATTCTACATCTCCTGAAGAGTATCGAATTCCGTGCACATTTTTTTCCAAGTAGGTTGCAGTCTTTTTGTCCTCATTACTTAATGTAGAAAACGGTTGAGGTGGTAAAAACATGTAATGTGAACTTTTGAAACCAATTTCTATCGTTAGTTCTTTGACAACGAAAAATCCATCTACGACAAAGCCTTGAATGTCTACAAAAGCTATTCTCATGTTGACGTCTGCTCGAACACTAACTCTAATCAACGTCTAGTTTAAACTTTTAACAATTTCGGTGAGGGGGAAGTATTCCATTACACAATCATGAATTATGATGCAATAGACTTTGGTATTTTCGGGAAAGCCTATGTTTGCTTCAATATCAAGTTTCACATCGACTGTGGACGCCTTCATGCTTTCTTCCTGTTTGGAACAATCGATAACAAACAATGCCCGTTTCTTGAAAGAGGAATAATCCAGCAGGGGGCGCTTCTGTGTGGAGTTCTCGTGGTTGGGATAGAATTCAATATAGTTAAAATATGCTTCATTGTAGTCAGTTTTACTAAAATCCAATTGCATTCTTTCATTGGGCCAAAATTCACCATTAAGTGACAGTCTTATACTTTGTACATCTGCATTGTCAAATAAAGTAGGATCGGCTGTGCTCACGTTACGTTTGTCAGTTTGAAAGAAAACAATAACAAAACGGGGTCTTTCAACTGAAGTGGATGTTTTAACAGCCCAAACCTCACGTCTTGCACCTTTAGTAATTGAGGGCAATTCGTGTAACTCCCACTTTCTAAATGGAATAACTATAGGCTGATCTTTTTGAATGGATTTCATGAGATTTATCTTTATATCATCATTGGGAAAGATATGTTTAACTTTTAATTCAACACTTGTAATGTTAATTTTAGCAGTTGTACTGGAGACCGTACCGGACTTGTCGGTAATATAGATGCAATCATTATCATTTCGTGCTCGAACTAATCGTATTGTTTGTCGTCCACATGTAATCATAGAATAATCGTTAAAAATGTTGAAAATATGTTTGAGAGGTATTTGAAGGTTGAAGGACTTGTCGCTGACATTTAGAATAGGATCTTTCGGGTAATTCCAGCCAGCTATAGCCATATGATTGGAATCTTCTTGGTTATAACAAGTCATAGCACGTACGGCACTTACAATTCCAGGATCTCGAACTGTTTCCATTTCCCTAGCACTTTCACTGTACGTACATGAATCGAAAAGAAAGGCTCCAAAATTATTTGCTAATTTTACGTCTCCTGCTCCGTGTGTTTCGAGGGAACCTTTAATGCACAACAAAGTTTCGCTCATTGCAAAGAACGAATCAACCTGATTAATGCTAAACTCCACAATGTCACTGCAATTGAATGATTTGATAAATGGAGCATAGGTTCTGTATTCAGCCTTTCGAATGGAATCATCAAAGACCGGCTTACGGTAGATATCAAACATCGAAGGCATATTGTCATTTTGACGAAGTCGTTTTCCATACATGGTTGTCATTTCAATCTAAAACCCAGCGATTGCAGCACCAATTTGTTTGCCAACGTGAGTTGTTTCACCGGCGGCTGCGTAGCTAATGAAGTTGGAAAATGTGTAAACTGTCTTTTATGATGATGATTGATTATTAGTCCCATCTGTTTCGCGCTCTAAGCTCCAATATCAATGTACTCGATTCACCTCTAAAGTTTACAGGTTGACCGTCTTGATCTAAGGCAATGACAGTGATGTTAGTTATTTCACGTTGTGGTATAACGGGTAAGTAGATCAAATTATGAGGAATTTCGTCAATGGAATATCCTGGATCTACTTGTATGACGAATTCGTAGATTGTATGGGCAGGTCTGTTCGCATCAAAGGCTCCAGTGGTAATGTTACAATCGAAGCGAATACTGGATACTTTAATGATTTTGACGGGGAGATCTGAAGAGTGCATTTCGTTGACGTCGAGTATTTTCGGTGAAAACCCCAATATTCTTCCAAGACTATCAGCTTGCATAAAGGAAATTTTATATTTACTGAAAATTTCACATTTCAACGTATTGTGATTAGGTTTTAGTGAAAATATATCCTTCGGTGGTGTTATTGAATTGCTTGCGTCCATTTTATCACTGATAAACGCTTCAAGATCAGCAATTTCATAACATCCTGTAGGAATATTAAAACATTGAAAATTGTACGTTTTTATAACCCAACATGTCGTCTATACACTTAAATAAAAAAAATCATCAGTTGGTAAATTGTATAAGAATTCTTCATATTAAAAATGCGTATCCAGCAGCGAAGAATATGAAGACCGTACCGAATTCGCTCCCGAATTTCCAAACAAAAACAAAACCGAAGATGAAATATAAAAACGATATGATTCGCCACACTCCGCTGCCAGTTTTCATGGTTACAACTTTTATTTATTGAGGACTTTCGCACACCTAATTTTAATAATGCATCTACCTGTGTCGGTTCGATGTTAAACAAGCTTCTTTATCACGTGCATTATTTTCGATGGTTTTTTTATACGGGGTGAAGCATAAGAGAGGATAAAATATATAATATACTATTGTTCAACAATTGTAGAAATCAGAAAACATTGATGTTGGGTCAAAGTTTGAAGTAAATAATAGTCAAATATGTTAAGCCATGTTAGGCAGTTAAAATAATATTTTAGAATGATCATCTTCAGAGGAAAGAGATATGCCATCAACTTCCAGAACTACAGAGCCAGGTGCAATAGGACACCAACAGTTATTGTCAGGGCCTTCTACTTTAAAAATAACAGGTAGAATAAATTGGAATTTTGAGTAATTTTACTTTCCTTCAATACAAACATCTTTTAAATATCAGTTTTTAAATTTTTAGATAATTTGTTTATTGAAAATGCAGCAACAGAAAATAGTCACCCATCATCAACATTGATACATCATTTGCATGGCTCAAAGAGAGATATAAATTTGGATTAAAAACAATCAGGGTCGAGCTACTTGTAAAATACAATTTTACATTTGGCTGTGCAGTACTACTTTTAAAATATGCTGATATGTTTGAAAATTTAATGAAAAAGTGTATTTTCATTTTTCTTTTAAATATTTATTTTATATCGTTAACTGTTGTGAATTCTAACAATTTGTGTTTGTAGAACCTTATTTAATTTTGTTTTTCAGAAATAAGGTTATGCTACATAACAGTTTTTCTGAATTTATCTTATTCTTTTAAGACTGTAACTCCCTTCGGAATAATTTTGTCGTTTAGAAAGTATTTTATTCTTAATCAAATTAGTTAACGATATATGATTAATCAACTAGTTTTATAGGTAGGTACAGTCATAGTCTTATCATTTTTACTTATAGATGTATCAGTCAGTACCTTTTGTGCAGGCGGTCGAATCGGTAGTACACAAAAGTTATTCGGAAATTAGCCGGTATACATTTAATAAAAACGTATTTTTACGGATTTAAGTGCGCGTATATATACAGATTTTTCTTCTAAATAGTGTTTGTGCGGGAAAAAAGTGCCGGTTATTGAAAAACTACAGTATTAGTGTTTTTTAAAACTGAAATATGTGAATGTTGAAAAGCAGATGATGACTGGCCAATCGGTGAGTTTATTTAATTTATTATTTTTTATTTATTTAAGAGAAAAAAGATCGTTTTATAAGCCGGTTTTTGTTTGAAATAATGTGGAGTACATTTTCCGTTAGAAATTGAAGAAATTAATTCAAATTAATTTTCTAGATTTAAGAGTTGGAAAAATTAATGATTGCATAAACTATTCTTAATTATAAGTTACTGATTTACCGGTATAAAACAATTATTTTCAAATTAATATATTTGTATGGTTAAAAACCTTATTACTTAGAATATAACCATTCTTTTTTTATTAGAGGTAAAAATTCCATAAAATGTATTAAAAAACCTTCAATATCGACTATTGTCTTTTTATAGTTGCACATTTCATTTATTAAACTCGTTTTAAAATAAATATATTATAAATTTCTTATTTGATAAGTAACGTATATGATACGTATTGAGCAAACTATGCATCTATCGCACATAGAGGGTTATTTCCTCAGCAGGTGGACTGGTCATATTTTGTTTGTTTAAAATATAGTAACTAATCTTATATATTTTTTTCTGCAATAATTATACATAAAATTACAGTAAAATAATATAAGAGTGAGTTATCTTCGTATACAGTATGATGCAAATGTATGGAATACATTTCAGAAACAGACGACTTTTAAAAAAATCTTAAAACATGTCAATTTTAATTTTTGAATGGCCATCAGCTGCTATAGATGTGTTGGACATTACGTCATTGGTGACGGTGTAATGACGCCATGGACAGCTCATTTGAAAGGTCTCCTTATCGTCTTTGCAACAATGTAATTATTTGAATATTTATTTCTACAGGGTTAACCAAAACTGTTGGTTTATTAATACAATTAACTTAGAATAAATGTTTACTTAAATACAATTAAATTACAACAAATGTTCAAATTGCCGACTTTCAGCAATGATACAATGAGAAAGACGAGCAGTAAATTCTTTCCTAACGTTTTCGAGGACTTCAGGTGTTATTTGTGCAATTTCCGTTCGGATTCGCTCCTTCAACTCCTCTACATTATTCGGTCGATTTTGATTACTCTGCTCTTTAAATATCCCCTCAAAAAAAGTCTAACGGAGTCAATTCTGGATATCTTGGTGGCCATTTGATAGGCCCCCTTCTACCTATCCACCTTCCTGGGAAAACGTTATTAAGGTAATTTCGTACCTCAACGCCATAGTGTGGAGGAGCTCCATCCTGTTGGTACCATAAATCATTTCTATTTGGAAATAGATGATTCAGCTGTGGCAACAGATAATTTTAAAGAAATTCTAGATAACTAGCAGCAGTTAGGTTTTCCTCAAAAAATATGACCCTACCATTTGATTGTTTATAATGCCGGCACAAACATTCACCTTCTCCCAATATCGACATGTCTGTATGAGGATTTTCATGAAACGCCAGTACAACGTCCAGTTTTTTTGGCTTCGGATAATGATGTTCTACCACTTCTGGGAAAATCTTTAACATGGCCCGTTTCTCTAATTTTTTTTTCAATTTTACTTACTGTTGATTGAGTAATTGGATCGCGATTGGGGTATTTAGCATTAAATAAATTACGAACTTCTGCTTGAGTCCTCACTCTATCTCCATAACCAATCATGGTTAAAATCTCGATTCGTTCTGTTTCTGTTTCATTTTTGTAAATGCTGTTATTAACGTCGGCAAAAAACTTGACAGATTCACAGATCATTGACGAATAAAGACGAGTCAATGACAATACTGATTTAAATATTTTTGTAAAAATAATTCCGAGTAGCATTGTTTTTATCAATGTAGTTTTTTTTTGAAACCAACAATAAACACTATTTTGTTTTATTCCCAGTGGCGGTCCTTAGTGTATTTTAGTTCAGTGAATGAATATTTATTGTAATTCCATGTTACTTAACAAAGTTCATAATTTTGTTTAACCCTGTAGAAATAAATATTTAAATGATTACATTGTGGCAAAGGCGATAAGGAGAACTTTCAAATAAGCTGTCACGTGACCTCCGTTTGTATTTAAAAAATCGTCAATGACGTCATTACGCCATCACTAATGATGTAATGTCCAACTCATCTATAGCAGTTGATGGCCATTCAAAAATTAAAATTGTCGTGTTTTAGATTTTTTTTAAAGTCGTCCGTTTCTGAAATAATGAATTTATTCCATACATTTGCATCATACTGTATAAGTAGTTAAGATTTCAAGTTTTCCCTTTTTCTTTTAAGTTACATTTTCCCAGTCAAATAAATTTCTCGCCTTAGCGACATACAGAGTGATTATTGAAAAATGTTATATTATAAAATAATTTCTTTTTGTTACAAAACAAGGTTATCTCATCAAATAAATGTAATACCAACTTGTTTATTTTAAAAATGGTACCTACACTTTTTGTATTTTAAAATTTTGCTAATTTTACTTTAAATATATCTCTGTTAAAAACCTTGCAAAACATACATTCCTGATATAATTTAGGACACCTTGTATATATTGAAACAAAATTATCTATGCAAGTTTAATTCTTAGTTCTTATTTCTTACAGGTGAGTATTGAAGAAAATTTTGTCAGATCTTCAAACGGCGTTCTTCACGATCATCAGTTGGGCTACTTTTTAATAATAAAAGGGGTAAGTGATATAAATATATATTTTATAAATTAGATACACTGTTAAAATTATAACCATCAAGTTTTTCATAGTAAAATAAATACGCTGAGGTCAAAAATAAACGAAATAATTTTCTATTTAAACAAATTACTATCGGTTTTATAATATTTTAAAAATTATTTAGTTAGAACAGATGATTTTTACATTAATTTAGATTGATTTTATTCAAATTTAAACTGATGCATTTTTATTAAGTAGCCCATTCAGAACATTTCAACCCACAGTTATTAAATTAGGAAAAAATAGTAAAATTATTTCTCTTAAAGTACCTCAAAACTAATTTACAACAATTTATAATAACAGTACTTAAATCTTAACTCATATAAACTAATTATTTCTTTTTTTTTGTTACAGGGTAAGTCTTTAAAAACATTTACTATCTGTATCGATTTACGATGTACTTCAAGATCGCCACTAGAATTTGTTTTTCAAAAAGGTAGGAGCAATTAAATATGGGAACTCAAATGATTTAATTGACTTTCTGTAGTTATTTTTACTGCAATAATTTTGTACATTTCCATATATTAATAGTTGACAGCCTGTAAAAGACAGTTTAAAAATGCGGTGAAAGTTTTTTTTGTATACAGGACAGAATTTAATTAGAAATTTTGGATCAATTAAAAAATAAGACCTTTCGAAAAGGTTGATTGTTTACAAAGTAAATTTGTTTAAAAATAATTATTTTAAGGTAATTTATAGAGAAAATATATTGTGCGTTTTCTAAAATTATTAGTTTACTTTTTAAAAGAGTAAAACGTATATTTTAGAAAAAAAATATAAAATTTAATCTTTATTTGACGGATTAATAAACTTCTGTTTTATTAATGAAATATTTTATCTTTTTGGTCAATTTTTGAAGCATTTTAATAACCAATATTAAAAAAATTACGTTTTATTTAATGTTCTATTTAATTTTGTGAATATAGCTAGATCAATATTAATTTATACAATTCTGATATAGTAATAGCGCTATCAAATTATTCATGAAACTTTAGTATTTAAAAACATTTTCTATCTGTATTGATTTACTTCAAGATCGTCACCAGAATTTGATTTTCCAAAGGTAAGTGAAATAAAATGGGAATTTAAATGATATAATTGACTTTCTGTGATTATTTTTATTCAAAATGTTTTTTTTATTGCGTAAAAATGTTTAATCTGAGTTAATTTATGAGAAAAAATTATTTTAGGTTTTCTAAAACTATTTTACTTAAGATATTTTTTTGATAGAGTTAAACGTATATTTTAGAAAAAATATTATGAAATTCAATTTTTACTTGGAGATTTTTCTTGGAAGTTTTTTTATATAAATGATATATTTCATATTTAAGTTCAAATTTTGAAACATTTTAATAATCTGTATAAAAAAAGGATATTTTATTTAATGTTTTATATAATTTTGTGTATATAGGTACATACATTAATATACATTTTTATATTATATATATATATATATACTTTACACCTGCGTATATTTATAGTTAGAAGAATGTAAAAGACAGTTTACAAAAGCAGTAAAAATTTTTGTATACAAGGTGGAAACAATTAAAAAATAATACCTTTCAAAAGGTTGTAAATTTCATTAAAAATAAATAATTTGAGGCATTTTATAAAGAAAATCTATTATGGCTTTTTTAAAATTATTATTTCTATAACGTATATTTTATAACAAAATATTATACAAACACAACATTAAAAAAACAGTTTCCTTTATTGTTTTATATAATTTTCGTGTAAATAGGTAGATTATTATAAATTTTTACATTTTTGATACAACAATAACGCTGTCAAATTATTAACAAAAATTTTTAAAATTTGGAATTTTTTTTACGAATATATTAATAATAATTTTTCATATTTTTTTAATGTCAAACAAATTAGTAATAATGATAATACGGAAATAAAAAAAAAATTAAAATAATCTATAACAAAATTTTTTGCAAACTATCAATGTTTTGGCATTGGCAGCATAAATTCTTTTTCGTAACAGTTTCAATTTGATCATTAAAAATTTAAGAATGTATACAGTGTCCTTAAAATCTAAGTAGCACTTCACCATTATCTCTTACGACAATATCACTTGGTCGAACATCATCAGTATTAATTTTGTCCTAAGAAAAACTCACCCTTTCAAACTATTTTATGCTTAAAAAACTGAAAATCTATTCTAACCTGAACTGCAGCACTATTCCCCATAATACTTATTTCTTCTGCCTCTCAAGATGAACTCAATCTGCAAGTTATCCATACTTCGCTTTTCATAAGATTCATGTCCTAATTATCAAAATCAAGTTACTCCAAGCAGTATATTTAGTCTACAAAAACCTTATGTCACCATACATCAAAATCTCTTCTCTAAAAATATCAAAACTTAACTTCATTTTATCCCACTACATCTTCCAAACAATATTCTTTTGGAAGAATCTGAACATCATTTGGAGACTTGTTTTGCAAAAGGTAATAAACAAAGACTTTTCTGGGTGATAATCTAAAGTGAAAAAATGTTTGCAGATTATGAAAGCAAGAAAGAAAATTGGAGATTCTGTTATATCCTGCGAAAAGAAAATTGGATTGGGACTAAGACATCGAAAACAACATGAGGCAGAATCATTGAGTAATATTCCTGCTAGGTATCATAGGAGTGCTGTTGGGACAATGCTTCAGGTAATATCAAGTTAAAAATTACATTTTTTATTGATCTTATATATTAATTTGTAAAACAGCTTTCTAGAATTTTACAGGAACGTCTTTGATTGGATATATCCAGACATGTGACTCTGGTCTACTTCATCGTCTGGTGATTTCTTTAATTTTTAAAACATTGTAAGTTATTAGGTATCAAGAAATTTAGGTTTTAAAAGAAGAATGATTGTTCTATAAAAGGTAACTTTTTTTATTGTAGGTTTTTACATTTTTATATGATGATAAGACATTGCAAATAATTGTTTTGATTTATTAATTACAGGTCTATTATAAAGAACATGAAAGATATTTTTAGGTATCAAGAACATAAGTCTATATGAAAAAAATCTTTATATTTCTATACAAGGTAACAAATCTAAAGGTTTCACCAAATAAAATGGAAAGATATTAAATTATTTTTGTTGTTTTTATCAGTTGCAGATATAAATATGGAAGATATTCAGATGAAACTAAGTACAAGATAAATGCAGACCATTTTTTACAAATGTACCACAGAAACCAACATTTTTGAAATTGAATACACATCGCCATTCTATAAGTACTTGTTAACAAATTTATATTTATTTCAGATATAAAGGAAGTATATCTTTATAAAAAACACTTTTATCGTTTTATACAAGGTAATTTTTTTAAACGCATGTTTTTCTGCTTTGATAAGTTTAAAAATGGTATTGTGGAGCTTGGAGTGATGCGGGAATGTTATGGTGGGTACTAATCTGGATTGGGAAAATATATAATTGAGGAAGCATGTACTTATGTAGCATTGGGATAGTATTTCTAATACTTTGTATATATATTATTTGTTGCAAAATTCATGTAATCGCAATATTTTTCATTATTATAAACTTTTGAGTTATTACAGGCACTGTTAAGAAACTAATTCTTAAGACTGTTTTTCAGGAGGTAACTGCTTTACATTTTAGTATACACATATATATTGTTTGCAGAAGTTTTAAATCCAAAGTATACAACTCTTTGAAGGTTACATACAGAAATTGTTTGGTTTGTTATGAAAAAATTAAACGAGAATAATTTGAAATATTATTTCAGGTTAAACAGTTGGCAGATACTTACTAAATGATTGATAGATTTGACAAACAATTGAAAATTCGAAGAAAATAGTGAAGAAAAGACAGCCCGATATTTCTGATGTTTGTTTTTGAGGCAGATGATTTCAGTGTAGCTAAAGGGCGGTTCAAAACGGCCACTTGGTCAGTGCTTGCACTGACTAACGTCGTTTATTATCAGGGTGAGTGCAAAATTAATTTTTGTCCAATTAAAATTCCGGTTAAATGTATATTCATGAAAAATGGATATTTTTTTCAAAATCTTTATGTTCTCACCAGTATATTGACAATAAAAGAATATAAAGAAATAGGGGACCTTGTCCTTTCCCCCTCAACACTGTTTTCAACCCCCATATGCCGTATCTCGAGGGTTACAAGAGCTGTGATATAGGGGGCCCCAAAATAGTATTTCGGAATTTTTCACGAAAGTTGAGTTTTCTAGGTTATTATTAAACTTTTCTTAAAAATAATAATAATATTTTGGCATTTTTTAGACCCGATAAATATATTATGCATAATTTTTTGAGTTACTTTATTATGGTCCCAGTATTTGTAAATCTGGCTCAATTTCGTCTAAGTCTAAGGTTCCTTATGGTATAAAAGGGGCGGTCGACTTTTTCTACACAGAAATACGACAGGTACCACAATGTGGGAGAAGTACTATAACTTAAGGTGTCTGTTAGTCTGGCTTACAAACCCAGCTGTCACCCATTGAGTTGAGTACGTATAGTATTTTCTGTTTCTGGGAAATTGTCGCCTGATGGCTATTAAAGAACCGCCTGTGGCCTCTTCTTATAATCTTTATTTTATCCTCAATTTTACATATATTTTAATCACAAGTTATGGTAATAGCTACAATAATGATTTAAGATATTGTGGCCTGCACCGTTCTTCTGGTGGAACCATTCCTTGCGATTTTTTCCTGTGGCCTCTTAACGTGTTGAAATTCGATTTCTGCAAGTGATGTCAATTATATGAAAGATAATCAGTAGCCTTCCGGTATGAAGTAAATTATATCTTCTTCCTATTTGATACAGAGACCTTTCAGAACTTCACGTACTATATATAATTTTATGTAAATCGAAGCACAAATAATTGTAATTAGGAGGTCTTTTGATGTAACGCTGAAAAAGCAGTCCTAGGTACAACTGGTGGAAGAGGAGGTGTTTTTAGCAGGTAGGTCACTGGAATTGAGGCCGGCGGTGCTCGATGTCTTCCCTAAAGGGGGATAACGAGTGCCGCCGGTCTTACTCTGGTGGAATCCTGCACACCTGGGATACGCTCCCAGATGTCTTACGAAGATTTTCACCTCAGTAAAAAAAAAAAGGAGGCCTTTTGATATCTCTTCACTTTATGCAACTAGTTATATAAATAGCAATTTTGGTTGGAAACATGGTAACCTAAAAAGGGTTTTTTAAAGCTTTATTTTGTAATTTATATATACAATTTATATTATTTTTTGTTGTAGAGAACCAAGCTGATAATAAATATATTAAATTACTTTGAATGTGTGCATAGTATATTAAATACGCAGTTTTTTAGATAAATCTCCCATTCTTTTAATGGCCCTAATTAGAGAGGATATTTTTAAAGAAACGTTACCTATTGAATATGGGTATACCAATTTAAATGGTTATCAATGAAAAGCGCTATTGACAATGCAGATGTACAAAGTATAAGACTGTCACTTAATGGTGAATTTTGGCCCAATGAAAGAATGCAATTGGATTTTAGTAAAACTGACTACAATGAAGCATATTTTAACTATATTGAATTCTATCCCAACTACGCGAACTCCACACAGAAGCGCCCCCTGCTGGATTATTCCTCTTTCAAGAAACGGACATTGTTTGTTATCGATTGTTCCAAACAGGAAGAAAGCATGAAGGCGTCCACAGTCGATGTGAAACTTGATATTGAAGCAAACATAGGCTTTCCCGAAAATACCAAAGTCTATTGCATCATAATTCATGATTGTGTAATGGAATACTTCCCCCTCACCGAAATTGTTAAAAGTTTAAACTAGACGTTGATTAGAGTTAGTGTTCGAGCAGACGTCATCATGAGAATAGCTTTTGTAGACATTCAAGGCTTTGTCGTAGATGGATTTTTCGTTGTCAAAGAACTAACGATAGAAATTGGTTTCAAAAGTTCACATTACATGTTTTTACCACCTCAACCGTTTTCTACATTAAGTAATGAGGACATAAAAGACTGCAACCTACTTGGAAAAAAATGTGCACGGAATTCGATACTCTTCAGGAGATGTAGAATATTCTAAAGTTAATGAAATATTGGAAAGCAAGCTATTGTATGCTGCAGACTACATTTACGTTCGTGGTCAACAAAAAGCCAAGTTTCTGCAAAATAAATGTAACATTTTCAACGTTTTTCCTCACATTTGCGAAGTCGGCAAGTTCGATGGTACACCGTGTGCAACAGTAAACTTTGCCAAGGATCCAAACCCCTGTCACACCTCTGGACTATATTCGTGCACCGAACGAAACGTACAACGTCTCCGCCACTGGTTTTTGAATACTGTATTACCATAAAATAAATAAACCTTAACCACAAATGAGTTTTTATTTTATACACCACTACTTAGAAATAAAACAAGTTGTTTATTCATCAACTTTTATATTACACGAAGATTCAAATTTACGTTTAACAATTTTTAAAATAATTTTTAAAATTAAAACAAAGACAGATGCTAAAATTATACATGACATGGCAAAAACATTATTAATTTCATTTTTTATGCTCTCTTCTTCTTCAGTTCTATTAAACATGGTTGAATACGTCTTAACGGATAAGTAGTTTTCGGTAATTTACGACAATCCCAGTTTAGACTGCTCCACGTTGTTCTTGCTTCCCTAGTTTGTTTCATAACCTTACTCTTATCTTCATAAAAAGCAATGTCTTTAATTCCATGACTGTGCTCTTCTGAAGACATAATGTAACTGGTCGTTGTCGATCGCATGACCCTTGTAAAATATGTGTGATGACGTCATAGCATCGAATAATTGGTACCCTTTTGACAATCGTTGTGTCACAACTTTACATCCTAATTCATTCCCGTATAAAGAGAGAATTACTGTTCGATCAGAAAATGGAGAACCGTCATACCCCCCACGTATATAAACATTTTTATTTGCTACGTAACCGTTTCCGTATTAAGAATGATCATAATCCGATATTTCGACAAACCCTGTATATCCCGTATGAAAAATTGACATCTCCCTTACGAATGATCTTCGCGATATACCCTGTACACTCGAAATTATCTTTTACCCACATCATAATATACGAATGATCGAATTGACATTTTTAATTAACGACCATACCCCGTACCGACATTTTTGCCATTTTTGCGTATTAAGAATGATCATAATTCGATATTTCGACGATCTAATTCGCGACAAACCCTGTATATATCCCGTATCTAACCCGTACCATATCATCAAATTGATATTTTAAATACAAAAAAGTTGTTTAGTATCCCGACATACCCTGTATATGATTACAAGATATCTATCACAGACCAAATTCCATGAAAACGATCAAAATACGCGACGCGAGTTTAAATACCCATTCATAACATTATATAATCCTTCGTTAGCAGCCCAGTGGGTAAAGGCGCTTAAATTATAAATGACGAACTCGAAATGATCACGTCTTACGATCAACATTTTTACCGACCCTGTATGTAACGAGATTTTTTGCGACACGACGAAAATTAGCCCACGCCCCGTACGATATTCGCAAACGACGCGACCATCGATCAAATTTTTACAATGCACACCCACGCGATGCGAGTTTAAATACCTATTCTTAACAAATATAATCCTTCGGTTCTAGCAGCCCAGTGGGTAAGGGCGCTTAAATCATAAAAATTCTACCGACGGTCCGTAGGTTCAAATCCCAACAGCGGCCGCCACGCACCTTTTTGTCATACCAGCAGGCAACCCGCAATACAACACAAACTCGTATGCTGTATATACGGAGGTACCCCCACTCCTCTAGTGGGTTAGAACTCTCCTAGTATATCTACTATTTTGTATTTATAAAAACCGAATGATACGCCTATGCGCTCATTTTTGACATTTATATGCAAAAATTGCTTTGACAACATACTGTAAACATAAACAATGAGTCATACAAGGAGCTTCAAGATGGCCGACTTTCGTCGCAAATTTTCCTTAAAGGTAATATATTTCAGACTCCTTCCTGTTTCTTTTTGTTCTAAGTACAAAACAAAGCTCATTATTTGGACGCTGTCTCTACGTTAGTATATATGCTCGAAACTTTTCTGCCATTAGTTTGGTGGTAAGTGGGTTACATAAACTGATTCCAGTGGGCAGTCCTCTCTCTCTTTCCTAGTCTAAGCTTTGGGAGTATCCATACCCATAGCCGTCGTCGTTAGTTTAGGCACAGAGTAATAATACAAATCAGAGTATCGACTCTATAGATGGGGTAAGCATCAATTTTCAGGTATCGCCATGACACTTTGGGAGTATCCATAGCCGTCGCCGTTAGTTTTTGTTAAGGTAGCCAGTTGGTTGTATGTGAATAAATCAGTGGTAGCGTTTGTATTGTGTGGAATAGTGCATTAAACTATTTAATTTAGGTACAGAAAACCAACTTTACTTTTTTTAAAGAGAAATAAATCAACTTTTAGGTAATATTATTAATCTTATTCAGAACAGTAAACAACTAAAAGGTTTAATTAACTTTCACTATTTATTCTTTGAATATTTTAAATGCAATGACAGCCGTTGAAGAAAATAATTCAATTAATTTTCTAGATTTGAGAATTGAAAAAGTTAATAATTCATTAAACTATTCAATATACAGAAAACCAACACGAACAGATGTAACCATACCATATCATTCAAATCATCCTATATCACATAAATTAGCAGCTTATAATTTCTATGATACATAGAGCATTTTCAATTCCAATGAACAAAAATAATTTTAATAAAGAAATTGAGATTATAAAACAAATAGCAATATCTAATGGCTATCCAATACATTTGATTAATAAATTAATTAATAAGAAAGAACAGAAAGTGTCACTACAACTAATATTCCCTCAACAACCTAAAGAAATTAAAAGTTATAAAAGTATTAGGTACATATTGTGGAAATATTTCTAATACAATTTCAAAAATAATATCTTCGGCAACATCTGCAATAATTTCATTCAAATCACACAATAATGTTGGTACAAAATTGTTAAATGTAAAAACAAAATTACCTAAATTAAAAAAATCTGGTGTTTACAAAATTAATTGTCCAAAATGTAATGCTGTATATATAGGTCAAACACAAAGAAATTTTGAAATAAGATTCAATGAACATTTAAGAGCATATAGATTACAACAACCAGATAAGTCAAACTATGCAAAACACGTTCTTGAACATCCACACTCACTCATACACACCAATGACATTCAAATATTACACACACCTGTGATAAAAAACAAAATTTAGATTTCCTCGAAGAACTTGAAATCAAAAGACATCTAGCAGATATCAACAATATAAAGTAGTTAATGAACAAATAAATCTTGGAAGTTCACCACTATTAAACTGTTTACTTTGATTGAGTCTTCATTTTATACATAGATAAGACGTAATTATAACACAAATATATTAAGTTATTGTTAAGATCAGCAGGATATAGTTTTTTTTCCTGGTTTTTCTACATCATTGCACAGTTATACTGATCTTAGATGGAAATACATCCAGGATAATCCCTTAGGGCTAATAACATCTAGGCTTTAATATTGTTATGTCTTATTACTTCCTTACTTGGTCTAGCCTTAACTACTTATCAACATCAAGTACCTAGTTACAAACAAACAAAATGTAACTTCAATATGTCAATCTGACGATGCTAGTTTATAGCTAAACAGCTATATTTCGATAGCGAAACGGCTGTCATTGCATTTAAAGTATTTAAAGAATAAATAGTGAAAGTTAATTCAACCTTTTAGTTGTTTACTGTTCTGAATAAGATGAACTTTCACATAGTAAGGGTTAGTACCATAAATTTCATTATTAATCTTGTTGAAAACAAATTCTATTTTTCTAAACTATCTGAAAATAACAATTATTATCTCAACAATAAAGAAAAATTTCAAGTATGGGTTTTATTTATAATAACAATTTTTTTAGCTTATACCACAAAACAGAATATTGGTTAGTACCAAGAATGATAAACATTTACCGTTTATCATTCTTGGGTTAGTAAAAAACACACTAACCAATATTCTGTTTTGTGGTTTATACTCCCAAAAAATGGCTGCTCTTGCTTATGAACATCAAAGGAGCCGACAGCGAGTAGATACTCTGATTTGTATTATATACTCTGTGGTTTAGGTTTACGATGTTTGAAATGGATTGAGTTAACTGGGAACAAGAAACTTTTACCGCAAAAAAACAATTGTAAACAAAGAATAAATCAAGATGCACACAGATAAATGAATCTGAATAATAACTGACAACGACAACTGAAACTTAATGTTTGTCGCTATTATTGGTGCAAACAGAAATTCATTAGTAAAGCGACCAATGAGAACTAACTTTAACTGTCAATGTTTACTAATGTAAATGGTTGCTAGAAACACTCAACTAGATATATACCTAAAATCACTACTAATGAAATTTTTTCCCCTAAAATTAATTAAAAATATTTTGCAAAAGTATGTACTCGAGAAAGTACTTAAATTACTTCAAATGTAAAAATATAGTAATTCTATATCATACAAGTGAACCAAACGTTCTACAAAGCAGACCTTCATTTTTTACCTAAAAAATTTGTAGTGGTAGTGCTAGCGGACTCTCTCATTATTTTACTCTGTGTGGTAGTGGTAGTATAATGGAGGTGTGATGTGAAGTCAGTGAAGTCGTGAAGTCAATGACCATAGGACAAATATGTTGTTTTTTTTACAGTTTTGTGTACTCTGTAACAGTTATTACCAGGAATGTCGTATTTTACCATAATTTTTATTTTCAGCTCTAGATGGGTAATTTTGTACAGATTTGTACAATTATTTTAATTTTTCATTTTGATTAAGTACTATATGATGAGTGTTAACATAGCTGCCGAGGAAAAGATAAATAGAAAAATGCACGAGTTATTTATGCAAGTTTTGAAAAACCGGGATCTTTCTAGAGCCGGAGACCTTTTTTCTATACCTGATCATGTTATTGTTAATGATTTATCAATTGTGGTAGGCATTTTTATATTATTTGGGTGATGGATTTTAAGTTACCTCTAAAATAATATGAAATATTACTTTTACCTTTTTATAAACCCTAAGTAGCTTTAAGTTTTAAAATACCTACCTATACTGCAATTTAAGATATCTCTTCAAGATATTATTATAATACTTTGCATCAATTCAATTTTCATTTTTTTTTCAATTGGAGAATTGAATTAATGACTTCTTTCTAATGATATTATTAATCAATTACAACCTACTTACTGTTACTGTTTTCATATTTTAATAACTTTTAATTTATTATTTATTGTTTTTGAAACCTGGGCTTGAATGACATACAGCATTTAGTTTACCTATGTGTTATAAAATCATGTTAAATATATTATGAAAACTAATTTATAGAACTAAAGTTTTATACTTGGTTGATAATAAGTTATGATAACTATTTTATTTAATTTTATTCTGTGTATTTATATAATTCATATTTTTTAGTTAAAAGAAATAATATTAATTGCATCTCTCCCTGATTATGTCAATAATAATAATGATCAAAGTGTGGTAGAAATATGTGTAACTAGAGTTACTTCTTGTATACGAGAAACAGGAAGTATTGAAATACATTGTGAATCTCTTGTAAACCTGCTGGAATCTTGTTTACATCACAATTTACAAGCTATAACTCAAGATGAAGATACTCCACATGCTAAGATATCATCTGATATTATATCTTGTATATTTTTGGTAAGTTTTGAGTTTATAATCAAATTCAATCATACATCTTCATTTTTATATTGTATGTTTCATTACTTTGTCTTAATAAATTTTATGTTTTAATGTGGAAATCAGATCCTTTTAAAGAAAGCTAATGGAAATTCACTAGTTCTCAATATGTTATAACCAAAATCTTGACCAAAATATAATTTGAGGTAAAAGGTAATATTTTAATATTTATTTTTCTCTTTATAGAATTATACAAAAAAGTCTGTAATGCAGCGGGCCTTGCCAGTTGCAGTAAAATTTTTACATAAAGGTAACAAAGAACTCTCCAGAAACATGGCTTCCTATTTATCATTGGCAGCCATGGAACATGCATCTTTACTTACATCTCATGTACAACCCATAATGGACTCGATTATCTCAGGTACATTTTTTTATTTCCATTTGTTAAAATAATTATTGATGATGATATTTTGGTAACAACAATGTATATTTTTTTGCATACCTAATATATATTAAAAGATCTATTGTGACTTTCCTCTAGGTTATAGTCATTATTGGGGACATTTCCATGAAGTCTGTGTGCTTGAGTTGATGCACACCAAATTTATTGAGCTGTACATTTTAGTTGAAGGTTCTTTTTTTATATATATAATTTAATGGCACTGGTGTATTACCAAATGGCCAGAGCTTTGTCTTTTCTATTCAATTTTTCCTTCTACATATTCTATTAAGCTTACTTGTTATACTTTACTTACTTTTCCCGTTACAATGATTAAATTTCCCTTTGAGGCCATTGGGTTCTATATATATTTTTTGTAATTTTATTTTTTTTAATTTAATTTTATATATTTAATTTTTTAAAATTTTTTTTTATCTAGGTATATTTTATTATTATTTAATTATGATTTTTTTTTAATTTTCTTTATTTTTTTTTAATTTTTTTTTTTATTTTCTGAATTTTGTTTAGAACGGGGATACAAGACGGGAAGTAGGATACTAATTTGTCTGGAGGACCTCCCAGACAGGTGTAGACTTACACAGGTGTTAATCCTTGGTTGGTTGAACATCAGAGCGTTTGTTATTGTTGTGGATTTTATTTATTCCAGGAAACTCTTACTGTTAGTAAAAATAAAAAATTTGTCTTTATCTAGACTTAGACAAAACTTAATAGCTTCTCTTATTGCTGTAAGTTCTGCTGTATAAATTGAAGAATGTTCTTTTAATTTAAACAGTTTACTAATATTTTTATTTTTGTAGTAGAATGCGCTACCAACTTTTCCTTGTATTAGAGATCCATCCGTAAATATTTGTTCGTAGTTTAGCCATTTTTTATTTATATCATAATCACCTAAGTTTGCTATATTATCAGTTATTCCAGACTTTATTATTACCATTGGTGCGTCGTAAAATATTTCATAATTGTTGATATATTTTGGGAAGTTATTAGTTCGATGTATATTGGTTATAAAGTTTTTAACTTTATTGTAACAGTCAACCAGGTTAGGTTTTTTTGTGGATCCAAAACCTATGCTGTCTACATAATTCTACCAATGTTTCCAATGTGTGAAGGATAAGATGAACTTTTTACCTAATAAGGTTCTTCTGAGTTCCATTGGGGGTTCACGATATTCTGCTTCCATTATATTTATTGGCGTGCTTTTTAGGTAACCTCCACATGTTCTGATGCATCTGTTTTTAATTTTTTCTATTTTGTTCAGTTGTGAATTTGCAGCGTTGTGATAAAATATAGATCCATAATCTAGTATGGACCTTATGAAACTTCTATAGAATAAAATGGCCATGTTGGGATCTGCGCCCCATCGTTGTCCGCATACTGCTCTTAATATATTGGATGCATTTTCTGCTCTACCACAGATATGTGCTTTCGCCAATTAAGTTTCATATCTAAAAATATTCCTAAGAATTTTACATATGTCTCGTATTTGATGTTAAATGATGACATCTTCAAAGTTTGTGGGGGTTCGTATCGTTTTCTCGTGAATGTGCATACACTAGATTTGTTTTCTGAAATCGTGAATCCTGCATTGTCCATCCACTCCTTAAGTGTCGTCATTGCTTCTGAAAGTACTTCATTACAATAGTTTATCTTCTTGGACTCTGAGTATATACATACATCATCAGCAAATTGTAGTATTTTAACATCATTGTTTAAAATGTTTTCTAAATCATAAGTGTGGATTATGTATAGCAGGGGGCTTAAAATACTCCCTTGAGGAAGTCCAACTTGTGTTTGTCTCATTTCAGTTAGTCCATCGCTAGTTCTGATACATATTTGACGAACTGCATAAATTTTAAAAATATTTAGTACAATTTGTTTGGGGATTCCTATAGGTAACATTTTTCTTTTGAAAATGTGCATGTTTACATTGTCATATGCCCCCTCAATATCTAAAAACAAAGCTGATATTGATCTATTTTTTGTAAGGGCTATCTGTATGTCTGTAATAAAAGTTGTTAAGCTCTCTTGAGTAGAACGTCCTTTTCTAAATCCGAACTGTGACTTTGGTAAAATGCAGTTTTTCTCTAAATTCTAGTCGATTTTTAATGTCTTTCATACGTTTTTAAAACACCTGAGGCTAGAGATATGGGCCTGTATGATTTGTAATCATCTGGTGGTTTACCACTTTTTAAGATCGGTATTATAATGTATTGTAGCTGCTAATGCTAAATTAGCTATCATTGAGTAGTGTATTTGGTCTTTTCCTGGTGCAGAATTATTGTTTGTTTTTAATGTCACCTGTAGCTCGTTAGTGGTAAAAGGTCTAGTTAAGAATGTGTCATCCGCTGTTGGTGCTTCATTTGTGTGTATTTCCAGTTGATTATGGTGTTCGTTAGGTATGGGTTCTTGGGCTACCCAATTCGGAGCCAGTTTGCTGTGGAAATCAGTTATCCATGGTGTTTCTGGGTCAATAATATGATAGTTTTCCTGCCTTCTACCTCTATATTTATTAACTTGGTACCACACCTCTTTTATTGGAGTGTTGCTATTTAACGAATTGCAGTATTTTTTTCCAGTTGTCCCTTTTTGCTTTTTTGGTTACTTTTGATTTTGGGTTTCTTGCTGTTTGTTGAGGGATGGCTATTGAGGCAGTGGCATTGATGTTCTCTATGATGTTTTCATATGTTGCTTTGTTATTTGAAAATATTCTTTCACTATTTTCAGTATATACTTTCCAGTTTGCTTTAGTTATGTTCCATTTCCTGGGGTTGTGAAAACTATAAGCTTTTGGTTTAATGAAATATTTTATAATTATAGGAAGATGGTTTGATCCAGAAGGATCTTCATAGACTTCCCAATCAAACAAATGATAAACGTTTGGGGTACATAAGGTTAAATCAATGACACTATTTCGTGAATTCAGATTATACTTTATAAGAGTTGGTGACCCATCATTTAAATATACCAGGTTGTTACTTTCTATCGAATCCAGTAGACAATTCCCATATGTATCGTTCCATTCACATCCCCATGCTTCATTGTGGGCGTTAAAATCTCCTATTAAAAATGGTGATGGAATAGATGCAAAGAATGAATTCCATACATTTATATCAATATTTGTGGCTGGTTTGATATACAAAACTTTTTCTCGTATAAAGAAATGTTTTAAACTTATATGTTTTGTTCTTTTGTGGAACTCGGGATTTTGGGCCAGTCTTACTGCTGCTCTGTTGTCAACATTTAATACAGGCAATTGGCAAGGTGGAGAAATTTCAGAAAATAATCTGCTAATCCAAATGATTTCCCTTGTTGCCTCATTTGCTGCAATGATCTCAGCCTCGGTTGTGGAAGTAGCAACAACAGTTTGTCTCTGACTTAACCAAGAAATCGCTCCTCCAGCAAATAATAGTACAACTCCTGACGTTGATCTTCCTGTTTTTGTACAACCCCCAAAATCAGCATCGCTAAAACATTCCAATTCTTTACTTTTATAGGAGTTATAGGTTATACCTAAGTCAGTGGTTCCAACTAAATACCTAAATACTCTTTTTAGTTTCTGAACATTTTCTTCAGTTGGATTTTCTAACGATCTTGATAAATATCCAATACTATATGCAAGGTCAGGTCTTGTTCCCACCATTAGGTACATTAAGGCACCTACGCCTTGACGGTATGGAAAATTACTTTTTTCTTGACCTTTCCCTAATTTTGAAATACATACATCTTTTTCCAAAGGTGTTGCAACTGGTCTTGCATGGGAGAAACTGAACCTGTCAAGCACCTTTCTAGCATATGCTTTTTGGCTTATCTTTAAACCTTTAATTTTTCAATTTCTAAGCCGAGATAATAAGTTGCTTCTTTGGTCTTAATTTTGAATTCTTTCTGAATTTCTTTAATAAATCTTTCTAAGTCGCTTTGACAAGTAGATGCCATCAATCCATCATCTACATGCAAGGTGATAATAAGTTTTCTGCACTCTTCTTCTTTTATGTAAAGACAGGGATCAGCAGCACTACTTTTAAAATTTTGTTTCAATAAAAAATTGTTAAACCGTTTATACCAACATCGTGGTGCCTGTTTTAAGCCATAAAGGCTTCGCTTTAACTTACAGACTTCATCAGTTCCATTGTCATATCCATCTGGTTGTTTCATGTATATTTCTTCTTCTAATTCGCCGTGGAGAAAAGCAGTAGATACATCAAATTGCTTTAAATGCATTTGTTCACTTGCTGCCAAGCTCAAAACTGAACGAACAGTCGCAAGCTTTGCAACAGGACTAAACGTCTCATTGTAATCTACCCCTTTTCTCTGATTAAAACCTTTTATAACCAATCGTGCTTTATATCTGTCGATACTTCCATCTGGATTTGTCTTCACTTTATACACCCATTTACAAGATAGTGGTTTCTTTCCTTCTGGTAAATTAACTATTTCCCAGGTTTTATTTTCTTCCAAAGATACCATTTCGTCTTGCATTGCATTAAACCACATATCTTTTTCTTCAGAGTTTATTGCTTCTATGTATGATTCTGGTGTTTTTATTTCTTGACTATTCTTCAGCAATCATTTCATAATCTTGGAAATATGAAGGTTTCTGTATAAGAGAGCGATCTCGTAAGTTATAATTTGCATAATCATCTTTTTCTTCTTCTTCTTCATCATTTTCTACGCTTTTCATACTCTCTGCATCTACATCTTCATCTGAATAACTTTCTTCATTTTCCTTATCTTGTTGTTGTTTTTTGTGAATTTTCTTCCGTAATTTTAAGAGGTAATCTGACGTGTTCTTCACAATCACGTACTTTTTCTTCAAAATTGACATCTCTTGATAAATATACCCTTTTTTCTTCTTTCATCCAAATCCTGAATCGTTCATCTCCGTCATATCCAACAAGAAATCCCTTTTTAGCCTTTTTGTCTAGCTTTTTTCTGGAACATTTTGGAATATGCATAAAACACGTAGAACCAATAATTCTGAAATGGTTTATTCTCGGTTTTTTGCCTGTCCATAGTTCATGTGGAGTAACACCTTCTACAGAGGACTTTCCTGTGCGATTAAGAATATAAATTGAGGTGTTCATCAATTCAGCCCAAATTGCCAGAGGATATTCAACTTCAGGGTTTGAATATTTAAAGGTTCTCGCCATTTCTATTATGGTTCGGTTTTCCCTTTCACTTGCACCATTCTGTTCAGGAGTATGTGGAGCAGTTAACCTTTGAATAATTCCTTTATTTTTAAAAATTTGTTTCACTTCTTTGTTGTCAAATTCACCCCCATTGTCACTTAGAAATTCTTTAATCTTATGACCCATGTTTTCTGCATGCGAAAGCATTTCCTTTAACGCGGTTGAGGTTTCAGACTTTTCTTTTAAAAAGAATCCATAGCGAAATTTTGTAAAAGCATCTTTAAATACTAACAGATATTTCTTCTTCTGAAATGAAGGGTAAAAAGGTCCACAAATGTCAGCAGAAATGAGTTCACCAGGAAATTTTGCTTTATCTCTAACACCAAAGGGAAGACGATGTGATTTACCATACATACAGGGTTCACATATTTCTTTATTAATTTTAAGTCTGAGATTTAACTCCTTCTGTAATTTGGCCTGAACGTAACGCTTATCTTGATGTCCCCAACGCTCGTGATAAAGTTGAAGTAGGTTCTCGTTTGAAAAGTGGTAGCTATATTAACATCTATTCTTTCTTCTGGTGTGAGAGGTTCAATAGAAGTCTTAAACAAAGTACCTCCAACATCTCTCTTGCCACTTAGTACAAGATGTCCATTTACTTTAAAACTGCAGCTAGTAGCAGTCGATATAAAAATGCTGTTATCATGAGCTGCTAGCACGGAAAATAAGTTCTTGGAAATTTCTGGCACATACCATACATCTTTAAGTGTAATTTTCTGATTTATTAACGAAGATTTTATTTGTATTGTACCTTTTCCTAATGCTTCAAGATACTCTTTACCAGCAGCTTTAATTTTACAAGGATTTTCAAATTTTTCATATTGTGTATAGTAAATGGGACAGTGTGTTACATGTTTAGTTGCGCCGTTATCAACCCACCAAGATGTGTTGTCATCGTCAATTACATTGGTTTCATCATGGGTAACTAAAAGAGTGATATTTGCATCTGCTGAATTATTTGACTGTTTGGGTGGTCTTCCATCAACAATCCATTTTCGACATATTTTTAGCCAGTGACCTTTCTTTTTACAATAAGCACAAAATTTTCTGCCTTTTAGATTTTCGGAATTTTTCTCGTTCTGTTTACTTTTATCGAATTTAACAATCAAAGCTTCTTGACTAGATTCTCCTTGATTTTCATTTCCGGTGAAGTTCCTTTCGAACATACAGAGTTGAGTTACTAATTCATCCAAGGTTTTTCCTTTATCTTTCGTGAGCAGCATCCAGCTCGATTTAAAGTTTTCAAAATTGCTTGGTAAGAGATTTAAAATTTTACATACTAACATTAAGTCTGGTAAAGTATTTTCGCCTTTTAACTTCAGACCATTGTTAATTTCGCAAAATAGACTTCTTAATTTTGCAATATGGGTGGAAACATCTTCCCCAAGGGTCCATTTAAATGCAAAGAAGTCGGTGCACAGTTTGAATAGTTGATCTTTAGCTGAAGCTTCAAAAAGTTGTTTTAAAGATTGCCAGGTTTCATATGCTGTTGCCTTATCCATTATCTTTTGATAGACTGTATCAGTAACTGCGTTGGCTATCATAGATTTTGCATAGCTATTAGCTTTACGGTATAATTCATATTTACTTTTAAAATCTTTCTTCTCAGCTTCAGTGGCGGTGTCTGGTAAAGGATTAGGAGCAACTAAATTTCCGTCTATTACATCCAAAGCTCCCTCATGGTAATCAAGCATATCCCTCATTTTTCTTTTCCAAACGGGCCAATCACTTTCACCGGATAAGTGTTTTATATTGCGAATAAATTCCATAATAATCGCTACTAACACAATTTACGTTTTACTGAAAACTTTTACTTTTGTCTTCTACAGAAAAAGCGGTCTGGTACCCATAACCTAATGTAACTTGAACTTTCTGTAGGATATTTTAATAAAAGCAGAGTTTCTTGTATGACAGTATATTTTTCAATTTTTGACAGACATTAATTATTCAATAATCTTAACTTAAAACTATGTTTATAAATAAGCTACATCTTAGATAACATAATACTTCAACAAGTACTAGGTCTGCTAACCGCCTGTAGTTGCTCGTTGAACAATTTAAAGGATATCAGCTCCGCAAGTTGCTCGTTTGAAATCTCAATGACTGTTGGACTCTAAATCCACTTTTGCATATATTTTACTAGAAAGTGCTATAAACACCTGACACCATGTTATAAAAGTCTATAAATCTTTATAAAACTTTATTTTTTATCAAAACGTGGTTTCTACATTGACAAAATATATTTATGGCAAGACCGACATCTGACGTTCAGTGTTACCATTATACAATACAAACAATATTAAATACACTATAACAGTGACTAACTTAGAACAAAAAGAAACAGGAAGGAGTATATGCAAAATGACCTTGAGTCCAGAAAGGAGCTTGCATATGGCGGCCAATTGTCAATTTTAATTTCCGTTTCCAATGCCGTACTGTAAAAAAATAAAATTTATATTAGGGTTTTTATTTTGATTAAATTCCAACCAATCAAGTATATGAGTACATTTAGAGTCGTAAATCATTTTGTGTTCATAAAAACCGAATGCTCTCATTTTTGACATTGATATGCAAATATTGCTTTGACAGCATACTGTAAACATAAACAATGAGTCATACAAGGAGCTTCAAGATGGCCGACTTCCGTCGCAAATTTTTCTTAAAGTTATATATTAACAGACTCCTTCCTGTTTCTTTTTGTTCTAAGGTGACTAAAGTAGAAGCCCGCTCATGTCCGTTTTGTTTCTCAACAGCACTGGAGAACTATGGAAATATGGTTTATCTGTATATTAAATAACGTTCCCACATTCCTTTCTATATTTGTTAGTATCAATCAAATAATTTAATCTTTTTAAATGAAAATCGTGATTCCATAATAATTGTACGTCTATCTGGAGTGTTCCTCTATCGCAAAAAAGGTTGTCTAAGAAAAAACATAGCCTATATAATTACTTAGGGTGAGTTCGGGGAGCACGCTATCGTGCTATAAAGCGACCACACCCTTAGAAAGATGAAAAAATCCGCCATCTAAGGAATTCACTACATAACCATCCAAATAGACTATTACTCGATATAACAAAAATATCATAAAAGGAACTTTTAATGAAACAACAAGAAAGTTGTGCATTTGATTGCAATATTCTCCTGATGGACAATTATATCAATAAAGGTAACAAAGTATAAAAAGGCAAACTTCCAGAGTTGTAAATTTTATGTATTTTTATATTTATGTTAAAATCACATTAAAAATATATTTTTATACCACCAAAATGACACAATATTAAAATTGACAAAGTGAATTCACAAAAAAATGTATTATACAATAGTGGCCTAGCACCACAAACTCTGCCACTATTGCTATATCTATAGATCTACTTAGAGTATGTTAAATTTTTTGTTGCAGGCAACTATCCATTGTGCAGAGTTCTCCCAAATATTTATGAAGTATCTTCTGAACCTTTTCAAGATCATGCCATGGCATTGGTATCGCTCCTACCTCACTGTGATAATCAAGAAAAATTAGCTTTGTTAAATTTATTTATGTTAATGGCAAAAGACAATCCCACAGTAAGTTTTTATATTTCTTTCTCTCCGTTATTCCTATATACAAAAACCCCAATTGTATCTATTAATTTATTTATCTAGGATTGCATCATAATTAATTTTCAAGTTATTGACAAACTTATTAAAATTAACAAAAAAAGATAAGCAAATTTTTTATCATAAAAGCAAACTCCTCAATCCTTAACAACCCTGCATGAATCTATCGTGGGTATACTGCGAAAAGTGATGTTTTCTTAAATTCGACTTATTGTTACCAAATGACTTCAAAAGACCATATCTTTATCAAGAAATATTGACCTAGTGCAATTTTAATAAATAATATGTAAAATTTGATTTTGGTAAAGTCATTTGGTAACAATAAGTCGAATTTAAGAAAACGTGACTTGGTCACTTTTCGCAGTATACCCACGCTATGTAATTAAGTTAAATAAGCTTGTTTGGATTAATAAATAAATAAAAACAGACTGGGCTTCTGTAGCATCCAAAAGTTGGGCTTGAGGTTAGATTGAAAAAAAATGCATCTTCCCTTTGTACGTGCTATGGAAAGGGAGAATCGCTAAAAATGTAATATGATAATAAGAAGAATAGTCCATGTTATAAGTGACCAAATAAATTATCTAAAATGTCTTAAATCTTGATTCAAATATAATCTAAACATATGAAGATAATCCTTGGTTGCGTTCATAAAGTTTACTCTTTAACTCAGAGTTAACTCTATATCGTTCAGAAATCTGAGTATGATCGGAAGTAATTCGGAGTACGGCGTTCATAAATTTAACATAGTTAACTCTAGAGTTAACTCTGTTAACTCATATCAAAGAGGTGAGTAGAAATTAACTCGACATGCGCAGTGATGAGTATCTATTTATTTTAACGAAAACACGAGATAATTTGTGTTCTGTGAGGTATGAGATAACCTATAGATAGAAAGTTTCATTATGATATTAAGCACAAATATTAAAGCATTTTATAATATTTTCCTCAATATTCAGCAATAAGCTTTTGGTAAAAGAAAAAACAGAAAAATAAATTGCTTTCTTCACGTTTTCTGTCATTTCTCTAAAATTACGTATTTTTAGTTTCAACTTTTTAGGTTATAATTTTAAATAATAGTGGTCAATTCAAATGTTTACTCCGATCGTTCATAAAGACACCCAAAGTAGTAAACTCATAGAGTTAACTCTTACTTAACCCGACTCTCCTTAACTCTACTCGGAGTAAAACTTTATGAACGCAGCCCTTAAGTATCATAACGACGGTTCAGAAGTGAAACCATGTATCTACCGTTTTCTGAAATTCGTGAAGCCAAAAACTATACTTACAGGAGAGCAAAAAAACTTTATAAAACTTAAAATTTTATTAAAATTACTCTTTTATTTTTTCTTTTGGACAAAAACAAGGTTTTCTTATAGTGTTTTGATAGAAAATATTTTGAAATCTCATATATTTAAGATTTAGAGCACTTGCGAGGTTTCACTTTAAAAACACGTCTAAAATGTGGAAGATACGTGTATTTTTAATTTAAACTAAAAAAACTAAATTTCATTTTATTTTTTAAAATTTTTATTAATTAAGTGGGTAAAAAAACAAACTTCAAAACAACAAAATAAGAGCTTCAAAAAACTATTCGAAATAATTTTTTAAATAGATACAAACAGATTTAAAGTAACAAAAAACGTAACTATAGATAACTTTTAAAACTTAATCCTCTAATGAGATCAATTCTTTGTACTTAACCACTGGACTGAAGCGTTGCAAAATAAAACAAAAACTCTTAAAATAGCATAAAAACAAACTAAGCATTAAATTAAAACCTTAAATTAGAATAAGGGCTTTGTCCGGGGGCTTTTCTCTTTTGCTCAATCACAGCTGATAATTGATATAAGGTCCAATAATTTTTTCAGTGTATTATTGGTCCTATTTTTGTAGATGGAAATTTGACTGCCTAAAAATATTTAAGCATGATTAGAGGCTAAGTTGTTCCTGGGTTGGCCAACTTATATCCCACACTATAGATCCGAACCTACAGGATGAAAATATCTGGTTCCAGCAAGACGAAGCAATACCCCATTATGCTTTAATTATAAGAAATTACTTGAATGAATTTTTCCCCAATAAATGGATTGGACGAACAGGTACTATAGATTGGCCAGCTAGGTTGCCGGACCTTACGCCCTTGGATTTTTTTCTGTGGAAGTATCTCAAAAACAAAGTATGTGCAACACAGCCAACTAGCATTGTAGACCTCAAAGAAAGGATAACTACAGAAATACGGGCTATTTTACCTCAAACTTTAAACAATGTTCGGGGACGAGTTTTATAGGAGACTTTTCAGCATTTGTTTTAATGTAAAAAATCAATCACGCCAGGGATTTTATGTATTTATACTATCTTGAACAAAATTATAATAATTTCAAAATTTCACTCTGTACAATTCATAATAGAACCTACATGGTATAGTTCCTTGAGGTCGTATTGTTAAGGAGCTTTTGAAATCATAAAAACATACAAGGTGTTTCATTAAAAATATAGATCATAGACGATGCCAGACTTGCGTGTATCACCCTGTACTATCGGCTTCAGAATAGCATATACAATTTCAAACTCAAATGGCTTGCATTCAATTCATTTTAAGGATCGCCTATTTATTGTGTATAACCAATCACGGTTTAAATAATAATAAATTTGAAATCAGTCAAACAGTTGTCCATCTTTAATGTTAAACAGAGAGGGTATTCTATTGACAAATTGCCTGTGTATTATACCTAATTGTAGGCGTTTTAAAAATCGTCACTCCTAAGCAGGGTGTTTCTATAACTTCGGTAGGTAAAGGAAATTCACATTTAACATGTATATGCTATTCTAAAGCCGACTGTACATTTAAATTTATGTTTAAAAAGCTTTATAATCTAAACTAAACCCACAAATAATAAAAAAAATATGGGTTGCTATTTGAAATAAGGAAGGTACCTTCGTTTTTTTAATTTAAAATTTAACTCAATAGTGTGATCACCGTGTATAATATTTTTTTAAACACATTTTATTTACTTACAATTGAAGATTTTAAATGCAAAACAATACATTTACTTTTTAATTTAAATAATTTTGGTATTGAAATAATCATCATTTTATTAAGCGTGATTTCTGTCAAAATTTTCGAAAAACATTAAATTTCTCCTAAACGGTTAATTTTAGATACAAAGTACCTTCCATAAACTAACACTTAAATTTAACGAACTAACCAAAAATAAGAAAATAAACAGGGTGTTGCATCTAAAATAGTGAAGTTGGTGTCGGTTTCCGGTATAACCGGAAGTGCGATCAAATTGAAAATATTTTAGTTAAACTCAGAAGTATCAAAAACCCCTGTGTACCAAATTTCATTACTCTCGCGTTTTTCCTTCCCCATAAACTTCTAGGTGGCACTCGTCGTAGGACACCCTGTATATATAACATTTTGTATGACTGTTCTGTTTTTTTAGGTGCTAGAAGCCAGTGTTCCCCAGTTGTGCGAGTATTTAAGTAGTCCAGTAACGGTAGGGCCAACACTTGAAGTGTTTGTTTATATTGCGGAGAGAATACCAACATTATTGGTTGATCATATAAGTGCTGTTAAGCAATCGGCTCAAAAACATCCGCAAACGGTATGTTCAGCTGCTCAAATCATCAGTGCTGTTGGCAAACTAAGCAAGGTATTAAAATAAATACATAAGGAAGAAACACAATGGATAATTTTGTATTATTGTTTAAGGATAGGGCCCAAGATGCTTTGAATTTTGTTCTTGAATATTTGTCAAAAGTCGACAGAAGTGCTCAAACCGCATTACTTAGAGAAGCGACATTGTTATGTAGTTCATATCCAGTGCTTTTCACTGAAAAAGTTTTGTTGGGAATCCGATATAGACATAACACCAGGTAAATATATGCTACAAAAATCATTGAAAAATTCAGTATCGGAAGTTTATGTACTTGAAAGAATTGTCAAAAAATTACATCACTATTTAAATATAGATTCTAGAAAGTCAGAGAATAAAATATGTAAAAATGTTTGGTCAGTTAAGAAGTCAATAAATAATACTTTTAACTAATTCAATATCCGGTGTGGCATATAACTCAGGAAGTAGTTATTTTTTCTTCGAAAACGGTCAGATCTGTTTTGGAAATTATTGTAGATTTCCAAAAGAGGGCGTAATTTTTTTTAAATATTTTAACTAAATTAATTGTTTTCTTGTATTATTATTTTCGATACTTTAAAAATACACTTCTCCAAGAAATTATCGCACCACTTTGAAAAATTAAAATATTTTATTAGCGTTCATAAAAATTCCCATTATAATGTTATATTTTGGAAGCCCCTTGTATATGCTATTTGTAAACTTGATATTTATTGACTGTGTATTGTAGCTATAGTTTTTTTTAAACAAAACATAAAGAAACAAAAAATGTACTAATTCAATTTCCAAGTACCCACGAATTTCAGAGGTCTTTGTATTCGGCTACTGTTCAATTGTTGCTTATTTTTAATTGTGTTTATTATGGAGCCTCAATTACGAAATTTAACCCGCGATGAATGTGCCCAAGCAATGATGCTGTCGGAAGAAGGTTGGAGTTACCGAAGAATTGGTCGTCGATTTAATGTGTCCTATACATCCATTTCACTGGTGAAGATTCCTCGGAACAGGGGATCATATTCGCAGATCAGTTTGCATAAAATGTTTAGCTTTAGGTAAAAAACTGTATATTTAATATAGACGTAACAGTGACAAAAGTAATCTCACACAAATCAATAAACATAAATGCATAACAACCAAATAGCCTATTAATAAACATAATATACTCTAACAACCCTTCTTTATGTTTATTCTAGGCTTCTTCTTTTTCTTCTAAAAATAAACTAACTCCTCTTAGACAATTTTCAAAATTTTGTTTAAATAAAGTCTTTGTTAGAAAATCAGCTACATTTTTCTTAGAACAAACATATTTCAATTCAAAATCTTTATTTTCGATCTTCTCTCGAATAAAATGATGTTTAACGTCAATATGTTTGGCTCTTTGTGACACAATGGGATTTTCTGCAAATTTCATCATCCCCTGATTATCACAGAAAAGTGTTATACATTTTCTTGTAGAAGTTCCAATTCCATTTTTGTCTCTTCTCTTTAGGTACATGAATCATAACATCGCAACCAAAAATTTTTAAATGCGATAAATCTGGCTTTTCTCCAGTCCACATTTCTACTGGAGTTTTCTTGCAAAGTGCTTTAGTAGAAGATCTATTTTTTAAATAATTTGCAGTATTTATTGCTTCTGCCCAATATTCATTGCCTAAAGAAGAATCATGCAACATGGATCTTGCTTTTTCAACAAGTGTTCGGTTAAGTCTTTCTGCAACACCATTTTGTTCTGGAGTGTAACAAATCGTTGTTTGATGCTCAATCCCATTTTGACTTAAGAAACTTTTGACTTCTTTATTTACATATTCTTTTCCATTGTCGGTTCGAATAACTTTATTTTTCTTTTCAATTTGGTTTTCTACTAAGGCTTTGTATTCTTTAAAACATTCTAAAACTTCACTTTTTGATTTTATAAAATAAACAAACGAGAATCTTGTAAAATCATCTGTAAAAGTTAAGAAATATCTAGCTTCTCCGATTGACAAATTTTGCATGGGTCCACATAGGTAAGAGTGAACTAATTGTAAAACATCCTTTGCTCTTTTTTACCACCTGTCTTTTTAAAAGGTATTCTGTGCTGTTTTCCTTGTAAACATTCGATACAATTAGCCATTCCAGATTCTAGGGTAAAATTAATTCCAGTTGCCAAGCCATTTTTTAAAAGATTCATTGAAATTCGATTTAGATCGCCTAATCGACGATGCCACACACTCTGCGAATCTCCAACTGCCATTGCTTGCACCTCAGGAGCTGTATCCAAACGAAACATGCCATTTATATTACTTGCAGTTCCAATAATACTTTTTGAATTAATTTTAAAATTTTTATCTAAAATCTTGCAGCCAGTGTTATCAAAAAGTAAAACATTTCCCTTTTTGACCATTTGATCGACAGATAGTAAATTAATTTTCAATTCGGGAACAAAACGTACATCTTTTGCAGTTACTATTTCATTTGAACTTAAACGTATGTCTATATTTCCTTTTCCTTGACATAACAGTTTGGTACCATTTGCAATCGACACACATTGATTTCTGTTATTCTCGAAATTTGAAAACAAATTCCTGTTACTGGTCAGGTGCGACGTAGCTCCAGAATCTATGAACCAATCCATGTTTGGAACTTTACTTCCTTCTTCATCCAAATTAGTGTAAAAAGCCTTTTTATTTGAATTTGAATTAAAATTGAATTATTTCTTCTTTTTCTGGTTTGAACAATTATTTTTCTTGTGACCAAATTGATTACATTGGTAACAACGTGGACTTTTATTTGGCTTCTGATTTTCTTTTATTGTAAATGCTTTTTCAGAAGTTTTACTATAAGTATTTCACACATTTTCTTGGCTCAGCAGATTTTTAACGAATTCTACTGAAATTTTCTGGTTTGAACCTTGAATTCCCAAAATTAAAGGTTGAAATTTCTCAGGTAAACCACCAAGAATAATACCGCCTACTACATCATCTTCTAATGGTTTTCCAATGCTTTCAAGCTGCTCAGCAAAGTCTCTGAATATCTGTGGATTACTCTTCCGTTAAACAAATGATCGAGATACTGCCTTACTTCCAATGTACTATGACATGTAGCGCCGTCCTGCTGGTTCCATATTTGTTGCCGTTCATGTAGTGATAGGTCATCAATAAAATCAAACACGTGAGTTTGTAAGAAATTTAGATAATTCTAAGAGGTCATGGATTGTCGAAAAAAAAATGGCCCAATTATTTTATCTTTGTAAATGCCACACCAAACATTTGCTTTAAATGAATATTGATCACGAGTCCTAATTGTGAAGTTAGAATTGTTGTCACTCCACCATCGACAATTTTGAGAACTAACCGTTCCATTTGAATTAAATGTAGCTTTGTCTGAAAACATTATTTTTCTAACAAAAAAAGGATCGTCTTCAATTTTTTCTTGAATAAGAAAACAAAATTCTATTCTCTTATCGTAGTCTCTGGGTTTCAATGTATGAATAAATTTAGGCTTATATGGTTTAAACTGATTTTCTTTCAAAATTTTTGCAATTGTACTTTTACCTGCATTTTGCAACAACAATGCCCTCTTTCGTAGAGAACATTTAGGATCTTGCACTGTAGATAACATTACATCTAATTTCGTCGCCTCATTTGCAACGCGTTTTTCACGTTTTCACGTATACTTTGAATTTTACCATAAGTCTTATAACTGTTGTATGTTGTATATTTCTTCCTTGATGTCTGTTATTAAATATTTCAGCTGCTTCCCGATACGTTTTATAATTATCACCCACAATTGGCACAATTTTTATTTTTTCTTCTAAATTCAATACCACCGGCATCTTTAATTAGAATTTATTGTAACTGTCAAATATGTATTTTACGTTTAATGTCATGTATGTAAATATCATGGCAACTTGATTAAAAATGTACTTATGAATTTATTACTGTTGTAGGGTAAACATGCAATAGCAAAATGTAGAAAATCTCCATTTTAAACATTTTGTATACATGGCTGTATATTTGAACATGTTGTAGACTTCTAAATAAATTTTCTTGATAACAATTTTCGATATTATAAAAAATTGAGGTACTTTGCTCTTGGTAAAATTCATATTTTTGAACATACCTCGTAAACGACTGTAAAATTTTAATATCTGATGGTTGTATTTTAGTTTTTACACCATGCAGAACTTTTTATGAAGAATAACTTTTTTTCGTAAAACTAATAATAAGAAAGTTTCCCATATGGTGCGAACTTAAGTGGACACACTGTATATGTCCACCAACTAAACAACGTCGTTATTTTTTACCTTTCTGCAAAACTAATTAATATTTTTGGAGAGTGTTTATGGTTGACAAACAATTTTTCAGTTTACTCATAAAGTCTAAATGGGTGAAACAATTTTCCTCAATTATAATTGTAGTAGACATCGTGCAACATCTAGAAATGACTGTTTCTCTGATTGAAACTTGCGCTGTGTACATTGCTTCTGGTGTTCTTCCTTTTTTTGATTTCAAAAAGAATAGAAAATAAAAGTACATAATATGTTATTTTCTCGATTTCTAAGTATATCTTATCTTTCTTTGACATTCTCATCTTTGGTAGAGTCTAATTTTGTTTCTTTCGTAGTAATTCAGACCCGCCATATATTCACCGGCACTCGTTTTAAAATATTTTGCCGACCAATATCTAGCTATTACGAACAAATAGCTTTAATATACAAAAGCAGCAGGAAAAATATTTAATTGATATTGTAAATATCGATGTATTTTTAGTACGAATCAAATTAATCAAAGCCAAGTGCCAATTAATCAAGGCCAAGTGACATCAGGTGGCGTAACTATAGTAAAAGTTGGAGGAGCTCATACAACTACACCAACGTTATCGGGTGGATATACACGTAGAGCGAAATTGGGGGATTCTAGGAGTACTGGAAGATTGCATACTGCGCCTAGTATTAATACACATAGAAGTATGACAAGGTTGAATGTAGCTGGAGGTAAATATTTAAATTGGATATTTATGAATTAAACTGTTTGTTTCTTGCATAACTGAAATATTTTAGGATCTGTAGGTGGTCTTCACAAAAGTATGACAGGTTTGAGCTCTTCTCAACAAATACACGCAACTCCAGTACCTCCTTTGGCAAATAATGTTACTGTAACTGGAGTAAGTAAATGGACAGGATCAAATATATCCAGTGGAGGTGTAACTGTCACTACTATTTCACCTCCTAGAATGCAGAGACCTTTAAGTCAAGGTCCTTTGACGTTTATTGGAAATCAGGTAACTTTCTTTTAACTATCTGACGTGGGTTTCAATAACCACTATACCTTTGGTTTAGGATCCATATCACCAACGGTTTCTGAATTAGCACATAACATATTTTATAGAATCATTAAGATATCTTTGATGTGAATGTGCCAATTTTTCATTCTCGATTTTATATAAACTCTAGCTGACCTGACAGACGTCCTATCTTAACGATGAATATTGAATTCGAATTGATATGATTAATAAAAAAAGTGTGTATTATTCATATAACTGTCCATATGAAAAACATGGATTTTTAAGATTGTATCCTCATATTATATTTTTTTAAACAGTATCCTTTTGACATCTACCAACTTTTTGATATACCCTCATATTACTTTTTTATTAAAGTCTTTTTGCCATCTACTAACATTTTGATGTAAACTCGTATTATATTTTCTTAAATTTTTTTAAATAGTGTCCTATCGTCATCTGCCAACCTTTTGCTATAAATGTAAAATAAAATGTTCACTATACAATGTCAGAAAATACTGACCTGGATGACCATTGAGAACCGGGCCTACTGTTAGTACTGTTTAGTCTATAGAAATTCAGAATCCGCGCACTGTTAGCTGATCTGCTTAAAACAATAATTGATAAAGACATTCTGGAAAATATTTTTGAAAATTGGAAAAAGTCAAGTAGAACAGCCAAGTACTTATCTGATTTGTTTTTAAGTTTTGTGAAACCAAAAAATATTTAATTTAATATTTTGCTGGGTTTATTGACATTAGGCTAAATTTTATTCAGCATATAAACTGTAGTCGCCGTGGTGTGGTGGTCAAGTGCGTTGGCTGTCATGTCAAGGTTTTGGGTTCAATTCGCAGTGCCGGTGAAAAATATGGACAAATATTACGGCGGCTAACTTTCGGTAGGAAATGGCAAATCACCGAAAATATTCTGCCCAGGAAAGCCTCTTACTTTGCGTTTTAATCCGGCGTAAAACTGTAGGTCCTAATTATCTGTCTCGAGAATTCTTATACGCACACCACAGATAATTGCGAGAGGTCTGTACTGAGTATGGCACATGAAGAAGAAGTTAAACTGTCTAATAACTATTTGTTAGTTTCAACTGGCGGATAAGTTGAACAACTCCAGGATAGACTATAATACCACTGAACTTAAAGGTTTTGTGTCACATAACCTATTTTCTGTACTTGGAGTAGTTTAAAGTAGTCTGTATTACAACAACAAAGAGACAAAGATGTGGATAAGAATATGAATAAGATGAAAAGGGGGGAGCACTCCTTAAGAAAGAAATGCATCCTGAGTCTTGCGTTAAAATCATGGTAATCGCATTTGTCAAAATTGCCCACTCTTTTACTTCATGTTGAAGAACTTCCACGATACATACAACCCAATCTTCCTTTACTCCTAGCACATCCACAACAACAACTCAAAATCGATTTGCTGCACTACAAACGCCGAAAACATACAGCAAAATAACAGTGCAAACCAAATAAAAAACAGCCAAAATGAAAATAAAAACCCGAAACCACCCCGAATATTTATTTATGGAGTAACAGACTACAAAGCCATGATATATTATATATTAAAAATGATCTTCCTATACCTCCAATTCGGTAAATATTTTAATGGATAATTAAGAATGTTTATTTAGTTCTACAAATATATTTTGTTAATTTTGGTATAGGTTTGTATTTAATTGAAGTATTGGCTGGTTTTGTAAGTAGTGAACGTCAGTTAAATTTATTTTTAAATAATATCAATACTCCTAAGGATAGTTTACGTTAAAAGTTGAAGAAAATATTTCAATTAATTTTGCACTACCTAATTAACATCATATAGCTATCTTATAAATTAAAATTTAACTTCAATATGTCAATCTGACTATACAATTATTTTTCGAAATAGTTATCATTGACTGAGAAGAATTTTTTTAAATAAAATTGTGGAAGTTTTGTTACACATTTATTTGGTGTTTTTAGTCCTAATTAATTTCTTCATTTGTTTAAACACTTATATATGTATATATAAACGGTCGTATATAGAATACCATAAAATACGCCCTTACATCGTGAACTCTTAAACAACTCTGAACACTCGCCAACGTGTAAATAAAGCCAAGCCTTGGCAACCATGACTACTTATCATAAAAACAAATATCCAATTAAATTATGCTCTGGCCGTTTTTTCTAAAAACTTAACAAACCAACAATCCTTTTAAAAAACTTTTCAAATTGTTCCAGTTTTCTGGCAATCCCTTAATTTTAACATCACCATCGATCCATTCGAATAATGCTGTTGTCGTTAGTTCAGGATACACAGGACCAATTTCTAGCGGACAAGTATCTGTGGTAACCAGCTTTGGCAACTCGGTAACTCAAACTATTCCTATTGGTAACAGCATCCTGCACACCCCGCCACCGATGCCATCTGTCGAACACACAAACTCTAACAGTGTTGCTATATCCGGTAAGAACGAAAATTATTCTTTGAATACGTTCCTATTAATATTATATTGTATTTGTTTCGTACATTAACAATTATGCTAATATTTATGATTTATTTGAATTTTAATTCTCATCAATCAGAATTTTATTGTAGTAATAAAGAACTAGGTACTTAAACTGTGGCACTGCAAACGATTAGGGGTAATTCTTGATATTTGTTTTTACCATTTGTTAATAAAGCGCATCTTGTAAGGGGAACCAGTATTAAAATTTCTATGTAAAACTTTTTATTTCATACTGTCCTAAAACGTCCTTCACGTACTTGATTTCAAACCGGAAAATGGAATTTTACCGGATAGTAGCAAGTAATGTATTTCATTATGTGTTACTATCCTGTAATGAAATTTGACAGGCTTCTACCTACTAAAAATTAACAAAAACTCAGTTAGATTTCAAACGTATGAATATGCATTTATTATAATTCAACAGCAAAACAATAAACAAAACTTACCGACCTTTATTAATATCAAGGGCGCCGGCAGAGAGGGGCCTTGCCCCCCCTCCCTGGATCGGGAAAATTTTTTTTTTAATATTGGTAAATAATAACACTAAATTTATTGTACTAACCCTTACTTTTTGCACCCCCCTGTCAAAATTTTTGCCGGCGCTCTTGATTAATATTAAAGGCTATATTTTTGAAAGAATTGATCTGAGCCATTTAATGAAAATCCGATAATAACAATTACTGACAGTATCATATTATTACATATTTAAAAACAACAATATTATGTTTCTATGGTTGCCAACTACAGGCCAGCTATCTTACCATGGAATACAAATTGGAGGGTATCAGTTTTTGGGCTAATGAACGATGTCACCATTTCACTACTTAAAGATTATAAATATAGTCTATACAGAAAGGACGAGGATTAATAAATCATTCATTTAAGTAGATTTCATAGAGGTACCAAAATATATTTTAAGAGGGTATACCGTAAGGTACATTTTGTATTGAACGAATGAGTTGCAGCTATGCTAAAGAATATACGATTTAGGTCAGAGGTAACGGGATGTACTAATTTTAATAAAAAAAAGTTATAGAGGTACAAACATTTTTGTAAGTTTGATAAAGAAAGGCAACACAGTTTATTCATAATAGAAAACAACCCAATCTGTAACAATAATTATTTTATATATTTTTGTTCTTTTTGTAAGAAGATTAATGCAAACTTTGAATATTGTCACAAATAAATTACAATGAAATATATTTAAAAAAAATTAATTAAAGTCAAGATAGCAAGATATCGTTACAATTTTTATTAAATTCAAAGAAGCAAAATGTATATTTTTTATTAGTATTACTTCTATAATATGTAGTGTTTGAGGAATTTTTCTCAGAAATTTCTCCAAGGAAAGAACTTTACAGAATTGCAAAAATGACAAGAATAAATACAAAACCTACATTGTAGAAGAAATGGCTTCTTCTCGTGGTATATCAGTTCTTCGACTTCCCCCTTATCATTGTGAACTCAATCCCATAGAATTAATATGGGCTCAGGTAAAGGGGGAAGTTGGAAAAAAAATACTACTTTTAAAATAAACGATGTTGTGAAATTGTTTGAGAGTGCTGTAAGTCATGTTAGTAAGGAAAATTGGACAAACTGTATCGAGCATGTTATCCAAGTAGAGGCAAATATGTGGAAAATTGACAATATTTGTGATGATTTAATCGACCCTATTATTATTAATGTCAACAACGATTCTTCCTCTTCCGAGTCGGATATAGAATAAAATGTAAGTAATAAATGTATTCTTTTCATTTTTTATGATATTATAATTTAAAACGTATATTTTTCCCAAAATACACACCACTGCAATGCGTTATTGCTTATTTGCTAATCCTTTAACAATGAAGAAACCCTAAACTTTGCTACAAATAAAACAAATACGGGGTCGATCTACCTGGTTTTTAGATTTACGGAAGAAATGTAATTTAAAGTAAGAGATTTATCAAAAATTTCATGGTGCTCTCTGTAAAGGTTTTGCATACTTAATTAGGGTTTATTACTCCTCGTACTTTTTGTACATACTATAAAATATATACATCTCAAAATTTAAGACTTTAAAACGGCTCAGAATATCATCACCATCAGCGCCTAACAATTCTAAGTAATTATGGCGAAAACGCTTCGAGAAGCATTTTTGGAATCCAATTTCTAGTCGAGGTGGATTATTCCTCGTTTTACCCTATAAGTTTATATGTGTTTTTGCTGTGGCTGTTATCCTTCTCCATACGTTCCGATCTCTACATTTTGTTTTCCAATTTTTGATATTCATATTCTTGAGATCTTCTATTTCGTCCCACCACCTTTTCCTCGGTTTTCCTCTGCTTCTCGGTTCCAGCGGTATCCAAACGGTAATTATTTTCACGATTTCTGTTGGTTCTCTTCTCATTATATGACCGAGCCATTCTAGTCGAAGTGCCTTTATGTATTTAACTATGTTTTCCCCATTCAACCTTTCTTCTATTTCCGCATTCGTCTTTAATCTTCTCTGTCCATCTTCTGTTATGTTTGGGCCTAGCATCGTTCTAACTATTTTTCTTTCAAATCTTTTTAGATCTTCTTCTTCTTTTTGATTTATTATGGTTGTCTTATGGTCTTATGAGAGTTTTATAGATATTTATTTTGGTTTTTATCTTTAGCTGTTTACTTCTCAGCAGAGACTTGTTTTTCCCGTATGCTTGGTTACCTCTTAAGGTTTATATGGACCATTGGAAAAAGTATCTACAAGTTCAAAAAATTTAAAAAAGTACCTGTCCCTTCTACCACCTTTTTAAATCTGCCATCGACACTAGTAGCCTCTGTTAGAAACGATATAAATTATTATTATTATCCAAAATTATTCTTGTTGATAAGTTGAACTCTAAAATTTTAACAAAATTTAATTAGGTGGACAGAGCCATGTCTAGGACCAGAAACGAGTGATGTGATAAGTCCATATAAACCTTAAAATTCTTTCTGCAACTCTTTCTTTCCCTGTTTTACCGATGGTCACCCCTAGGTAATTTAATGTTGTCACTCGTTCGTATTTGTGGTAGGTTGTAGTTAAGTGTTTATCTGGGTTAGTTTCATATACTTAGTCTTGTCTTCATTTATTTGCCAGCCAAATTTTCTTGTTTCTTTGTCCAATCTATCTATAGCTGTGATAAGTGACGCTTATGTGCTTGATATTATGGTTATGTCATCGGCATACGCAACTATTTGTATGTGGTTGGTCATGGTCAAGTTTTTGTTGTTAAGACTGGCTTTTCTAAGTATTCCTTCTAAATTGATTTCGAATTCTCCTGTTGTGATTCCCTGGAATGTGACTGTAGCTTTTGTGTTGTCTAGGCTCATTTCTATTAACTTCCTAATTTTAGATGGTATTTTCAGTTCTATCAGTTCTTCTAGCATTTTCTATCTATTTAGTGAATCGACAGAGTATGCAGATCTCTGTTATATTCCTGACATGTTTGGTATAATTGTTCAACTGTGTATATGGCGTTGATGGTGGATCTTCCCGGTCTAAATCCATTTTGGTAGTCACCTAAGATGTTTTCAGCATGTTTTTTGAGTCTGTTGTTTAGTAGGTTGGAAAATAGTTTGTAAGCTGTATTCAGTAGGGTTATTGCTCTGTAGTTTTTACTTTGCTCTTTGTCACCCTTTTCATATATAGGTACAATTACGCCGGTGGTCCACTATTCTGGGATTTTGTCTTCTGTCCATATTTGTCGTATCAGTAAAAAAAAACTTGTTTGTGCAGTTCTTCTCCTCTTCCGTCTTGTCCTGCTGCCTTACCGTTTCTCAGTTTTCTAATTTCTTGTATTACTTCTTCTGAAGGGCATTCTGTTATGTCATGTATATCTAGTTCAGTTCTCAGATCCATATATGCGTTGCGGAAACCACTACTTTGTTGAAAGTCTTTCTGTAATGTTCTTCCCAGATTTTACTTATTTTTTCTGGGTCGTATTCAGTGATACCATCTTTGTTTTTGAAACCTCTCGTTGTGGGACTTGCTTTGTTATTTTTTTGTAAAATTGTTTTATTTTTCGGTGTTGCCTGTCCTTTTCAGGGTGTGTTCCGGGAGCACGCTATTTGCGCCATTTGGCGCTATCTAGTACTATTCCTCGTTTGCGTTATATGGCTCTTGGCGCTACATAGCTCGAAAGCGTGCTCCCCGAACACACCCTATACCTATAGTACCAGTAACTTTCTTTGTTTTTTTGTCTGATCAATTATGGTACAATAACCTAAATATTCAATTAAAATGTTTAAATGATAAAAAGAACCTAACTTGACTCTATTGTTAATAGCGTCCACTCTATTTCTTAGAGGGAGAAAATGATGTAGAATCTCTTCTAGGTTTTCTACATCTTGCTTTTGAAGTCTATAGAGCTTTATAAAATTTTGGTCTGAAAACTGAAATGGATCCTCTGGAAAAAATCGCTGCCTTTCAATCTCATCTTCCTCATCTAGAATATTCCCTCCTATCTATGGAAGAGCCATATATACTTATAAAAATTGTAATAAAATAACAAAAACCACTCAATTCTCCTAGAATGAAGTAAAATACAAACACTAAAATACCTAAAAGGACCACAAATTGACTTAAATAATGAAAGTCAAAGAGCAAGCTAGCTACCAAATGGTAGGTGTTTTGAAAACATTCACCGTATGCCGTACGTATTTGGACTACGCTAACGTCGCTAACCGTTTAACAAACCTGAATACCATTTTTGTCAGTTTGAACACGTGGTATGCGAATTTTACGTCACCATGCGCTCAGCGAGTACAAAACGCTGACCGTTTTCAGTTACGAGAATACCCGCCCTGCACTTTATCTGTTTATTTACAGCAGAGCACACACTTGTCATCAAGATCTAAGATGCCGATCGGTCGGTTCTCGTGACGTAGGCGGGGACAGAGATAACGCTATGATGGCCTGTCTTTTTGTGTGGCCTAAGCTGTGGGTGTTCGCTATCCTTTAGCAAGTGCTGTTGCGCGCTAACTCTCTTTCAATATTAATCATCTTTAACAGCAGGCAACCCTTATTTGCGGTCAGATTTAATTAGACATCACTATATCATAATTTTTTTTTTATTTAAATTAACGTGCTTGCGGTAACTTAGACCATTAGCACGAGTTACAGTTAGATATATGAATAAGCCAATACAAGTATTATATTTTATTAATGAGATCTTCTTCTTGGAGAAACTTGATCACTTTCCGTATTTGAGAGGTACAGCTAAGGATGTCTTTGAGATTGGATTTCAAATCATTTTGCTGACGTGATTTTGTGAAAAATGGGCAATCTATAAGGATGTGTTGGATGCTGTTGTTTACAGAGTTGCAATGTTGACAGTTGGGTGGTGTAGATTTTGACATTAAGTGGCCATGTGTGAGACGGGTATGGCCAATTCGTAGTCTTCGTAGGATGGACATATTTTTCCTGGATAAATCAGGACAAGTAAAGTATTTAATACTGGGTTGTATTGCGTGAAGTGCTGTGGTGGTGGCTTGATTCCAGTGATTTTGCCAGATTCTTGAATTGATTGATTTATGGACCGGTTTCAAGTCTTAAGCAATTTGGACGTTCACCATCGGGGAAGAAGTAATAGCTTCTTTGGCAAGGCAATCAGCTTTTTCGTTTCCAAAGATCCCAACGTGGGAGGGGACCCATATGAGCGTAACTGTTGTGTGTTGCGTTACGAGTAGCTGATGAAGATAGTGTATGTCATGAACGATAGGATGGTTCAGTCAGTGCAGATGGCAATATGTGAATTTTTATGCTGTTAAATATGTTTGTATGCTTGGAGAATGGAAAATAACTCGCCAGTGTGGATACTACAGGAAGAGGGTAGTTTATAGGTACTTATCGGTGTTCGCCCAGTGGTTACAGAACATCCAACTCCGGTTTCACATTTAGAAGAATCAGTATATAGGATTTCATTATACTGTTGCTTTGTTATCAGTTCTCGAAATGCAGAGAGTATGATATCCTTATTAGTGGTCTCCTTGTTAAATTTACTGAGTGAAAAGGATTTCATTATGCTGTTGCTTTGTTATCAGTTCTCGAAATGCAGAGAGTATGATATCCTTATTAGTGGTCTCCTTGTTAAATTTACTGAGTGAAAGATTAATTGTAGGTAGGATTTTTTTCCAAGGTGCGGTGTTGGGGAAAGGATAAGCTATGGTTAGAGTAAGATTAATTTCTTTAATAAGAGGATATAGTAGCTGTGGTAAAGTTTGGATAATTGGCTTGGAAGTGAGGTTGACGTTTAACTGATATGATGACATTATAATGGAGTACACAGGATTTGAGGGATTTGAGGATACTGAAGCAGCATATCAGGAAAGGAGAAATTGCCTTCTTAGCCAGAGGGGAGGTTCATTGGTCTCACAGCAAAGACTTGCGGAAGGGCTAGATCTAAATGCACCAAGGCAAAGGCGGATGGCAGTATTGTGGACAGCGTTGAGGGAGTTTAAATTTGTCTTGGAAGCAGTCATATATATGAAGCTATCGTAATCTAATTTAGAACGAATTATTGACCTATAGATTTTGAGTAGAGTCGCTTCTTCCGCTCCCCAATGAAGATGGGAAAGGGTTTTTATAATGTTTAGTCTTTTTAGACATGCACCTTTTGTTTCTTGTATATGTCGTTTCCAAGAAAGTCTGGAATCGAATATCAATCCAAACGTCCATCATATCATAATTAATTTAAAAATTAGCTTTAATTTGATATATAATTCATAACTTAACGTTATGAACGATATTTTTTTTTCAAAACTTGATAAACATTTTTTAATAACAGGTATTTGTGAGCACTTTTTGTCCGGCACCCCGTTATAACTGTATTCCTCTATTCATAAATATTTATAAAAAATAGTTTTATTAACAACATGATTTACGTAGTAATCTTGCAGTCGGATCTTGGCTATAAAGCAAGTAAGTAGATAGTTAGGCAACACATTTTGTGTTTCGCAATTTTTCCAGGTACTCATTGTGATTTTGTAATATCGAGCAATTAGCAATTAAAAAAGTATGTTCCGGGTCGATTTAAAGTCTTAAATCTTGAGATGTATATTTTTAATTTGTACCTAATCTGTAAGTGGTGAAAATTTTATTGACATCGTTCATTAGCCCAAAAACTGATACCCTCCAATTTGCATTTAATGGCAAGATAGCTGTCACGTAGTTGGCAACCATAGGAACATAATATATGATACTTTCGGTGTTCCGAGTTGCTTTAGACTGTTAGACCCGTATGCACCGATGATTTTAGCCAACGATAATAAACTTCGTATGCACCAACAGTATAGCCACTATACTATTGGTGTTCTGTGAGTATTGCCACTAATTATGGTTAGTGAACATGTAATGCTGCATATTTCAGTCCAAGTTGCCAACCCAAAAATTTCATTTTTTTTCTAGGGAAAGGGAAATTTCAGAACGATTGTGTAATGTCAAACTTGGACCGAAGTCCCCTATTAAACGGCATCGAATTTTTTGAAAACTGGATTTCAACTATAAAAACACTATTCCGATTTTATTAACAATTTAAAATATCGTTACAATTTGTAAAACTTTTAAATTTATTAATTATAGGTTTTCCATGTAAAATATAACTAAATAAAATAAATTTAAATTAAGAAAAGCATAAAGAAAACAATGTATCACATATTAAAAAAGCGTTGGGTGTTTCTTATGATATTTTTTAACACCCCACGCATTTTTTAAATTATTTACATTATTATTGATTCAATTTTTTTAGCTTGTTTATTCAAATATTATATAATTATTAGAATGTGTGTAGTGTAATATTTTTATTACTTTATCATAATAATATTGAAATAAAATTACCATTGTTTTAGGTAATATAAATGTAATTGGTCCTTCTACAGTTACATCACGTCGTAATAACACGAGTGTAACGTTAATTAATCAAAATTCAGTGGCAAATCAACGAATGAGCGTATTCGAGCCTTATCCGATGAGAGATACGATACAGCATTTTTGTGAAAAACATCTGGACAAAATAAAAAATTATATGGAGAAGGTTTCAATACGAATACCATCACCAGCTAAATGTACGATTGAAGAAAAAAGACAGAAGAAATCTGCGAAATTACATTTTGCTTGTCAAGCTCGAGGGCAGCACTGTCTCTATTCAAAAACCTATTTTACTATGAGAACGCGGAATCCACGTGTTTGGATACATTTGATGTTTATATCGTTACAGGTAGGAATTTTCGTTAAAATAAAATTATTGGAATACTGGTAAATTTTCTTTGCTCGGAAAATATTAGTAAGGAATAGGTAACGGAGCACGTAATGCTGTAGGAACACACAATTAAAACAATAATAGGATAAAAGTATCGAATAACCATTTCTTGGTCGAACAAACAATAACTGACTAAGGGCCGGTTTATTCATCTGTCCAGTAAAGTATCCGTTTGTTATCTGTTCACTAAACTTAAAGGTCACCTGTAAGCAATTTGTGTTTATTCAACGCATTTTATTCGTTCAGTAGTTACTGAATACTTATCAATACGGGAGATAAGGCAACAGTGTATTTTCTGTGGTTTGTGAGACTGACTCTACCTTAGAACAAAAAGATCTTTTTGTTCTAAGGACTCTATTAATGAGTTCTATAGTTTTTTTGACAGATGACATTTTACTTTGCATCAGCTGTGTTTCTTGTTTGGTTTTTTCGAGATTTTTAAAGATTATTAGTTAAATCTGAGGGTTAACAAAAGCTGTTGCAGTGACGGAATCGGGTTGTTTCTAAAAAATTTCATTATTTCCTAAATGGTTTTCTAACATAGTTTACAATAAAATACCTTTCAGATTGGTGTAAAAGTATTTCTTCTATGAAGGCTAAAGTTTTTGCAACCGATTTTTTTGTTAAACGAAATTATCCCAACAATTTAAATTGTCCCATTGGTGAAATCTGTTTTGGCTATTATAAGGTCGGCGATCGTTTATATAGTCAAAAATAGTATATTAAACAACGCATTTCATATGGAATTCTGTTATGACACGAGTTCAAGTTTAAAAAACGAATCGCGAAGCGATGAGTTTTTTAAAGAACGAGTGTCACAACAGCCATATGAAATAAGTTGTTTATAATATTTTTTATATTTTGCCCTTTTTACCATTTTTTAAATTAATTTTTTATTTTTATGTAATTACGAAAATTTTTATTTTAAAAAGTATGTCGGCAGCACTGTGTAATTTATAAAATTTGACAGTTGTGACATTTAAATTATCAAATGTTAATGTTTTAAAATATTTTAATATGAATAATATACCAATAATAATATATTTTATAAGTAAAATATTATATTCATATTCACAGATACTTTCTTAAAGAACAATATTAAATTAATAAATTGCTATTAGCCACAAATGTCATTGTCAATAGTCTTGCCTTTAGATACTTCACTCATGTCGCCAACCATTTAAAACAAAAATTTGCGTGCGTAAAAGTTACATTACGATACGCAAATGCGTTTTATAATGAAGATTTTTATAAGTGCAAAATATAAAAAAAGATTTATTTCGCCAATAACATCCATTTAAAAAAAATTAAGTAAAAACATAAATCACGCGAAAAACAATTTTAGGTTAGAATCTCCTCTGTAATTCCTTAATGAGAGGTCCAATCGATCTGTAAATTAAAGTCTTCAGTAGCTTATAATTACTGAAAACTTAGCGTTACTAGGAGATGAATAAACACTTACAGACGACAATCTTCTCAGTAACGCTACCGAACACTTTACTGAAAGGTGAATAAACCGGCCCTAAGATTAATAAACAAAAATCAATTATTGATTAGCTTTTGAGCTGGGTTAAGGACAACATTTTGATAATTATTTATAATCCAACAACATTTATTAAAATAACCAAACAATAAATTTGCCCCTTCCAAATTAGGGGAGCTATGATTTACTAAAAAAATATATTTTGCGCTGTTGCCAAATGAAATGTATGATGGAGATTAAGGTCCCAGAACCATGAGTCATATTGATCTAATAACTCTCGTATACCTATAAAAAAAAGGTTCATTTTTGACACGTTTTCACAAATTCATGTATATCTATCAAGGACAAAATTGTAGAAGAGAGATGGTTTTAAGTATCGACGAAGTCGGTCGCCATCACGTTTTCTATTGGAATGTAATTCAATGTCCGTTGGGGCATATAGCCCAGGAAGTAGTTGTTGTTTCATAGAAAACGGTCAAGCTTGGTAGAGAAACTATTAAATTTCTTTACCTAGGGTGCAGGTAGAAATAATTTTCTACTTTTATTTTTACCTGTAGATAGTATTGTCTTAAAAGTTTGGCCTTCTAGTACATGTACCTATAGATAAATAAGTGAACAAAGTTATTTTTTTATAGGCTCGCAATTCACACGCTTTAAGTTCTAGAGACGCCCAAGTAGCTTCATTAAAACACTGTTGGGACATATTGAAATCTGAAAATAAAACATTTCTTACGGTAGTGACCAGTGCTTTTCCTTGTGCAAAAGATCAGGATTCTATACTAAACGAATTACGCCATTCTGGTTATTTCGACGTATTTCAAGTGTGCCCTTCTAATATACTGCCATCTGAAACACCGGATTCTTTGGGAATTGGAGGTATAATTTGGGGATGCTTTTTATGCGTGCATCCTGAGAAAGCTGTTGGATTTCTTAGAGGAGATACGAGACCAGTGATTGAAGGACAGCTGAAGGAAAAGAAAGGAAAATGGAGGCTATTTAGACGATGGAGGACTAGATATTTTACGTTGTCTGGAGCGCATCTGAGTTGTAGAGGATCAGTAAGTGCCCTTAGAAAGAAAGATATAATTTATTTGTTTCTATATATTCATGAACCACATAATTATTTTTATACAAAATATTTTTATTCATAACTGGTTACACAATTTAAAATCATTTAATTTTTAAGAATTCAAGAAAAGAATAAACAATGAAACATACATCACTTGTGTCAGTCAAAATAATGTTCTTTTTGGTACTTGACTTTAGCAATGATCAAATAGTCAGCTTTAGTTCTTGCTTTATTTAAGATAGTTTAAAAGTTTAGTTTTTAATGAACCATCATATTAAGATAATGCTCTTATGTAAAAATTGGTCGGAAAGTATTTCTTCTGAGAAATAACGTTTTAAGAAATATTTGACCTGCAGTAATATTTATTAAAACCTTTTTGAAATACCTACCTACAAATACATCAATTTGACATTCACGCAATACTGTATAGCTTTTAAGTAACTAATAAAATTCAAATTCACTAATGATTTCCACAAAACAATTGATTAGATTAAGACATCTACATAAGTAATATATATGGCTTGTCCAGTATAAATATAAGTGCACGTCATCAAAGTAAACAAATCGCTCTGTTCGTTTGACTTCCTTCGTTCGTTTGCTACTGTCAATCAGTATCTTTTTTAACTGTAAATTTGCTAAATATTAAAATTCGTAGGCTGCAAGTTATTACAAATAATAAATAAATGCTTTAAGAAAGGTTATGTGATTAATTTTACCTACGACCACCCCTCTAAACCGTCAATAACACACAATCTACAACCTATGTAAAATAAACGCACGGCTTCCCTAGCAACCACTTAGCAACAATAGACGTCGCTGTTTTATTCAAAATTTCCTATTTACATATTTGAAGGTGATTTTTATACTACATATAAATGGCAGATAACATTTATTAGATATAAGATTGCATTTAATATTTTATATTATATTTACAATTATTTGAAAATATATATTCCATTAACCCTACTGAAAATATATATTCCATTAACCCTACTTTCTACTAAATGGATCATAATATAAATGTACTTAACTAGGTTTCCCAGATTAATTTACCTTATTTTTATATAATTAAGCTAATTATTTTAACATTTATAAAATTATTAATACCGAGATACTTTTTAGAAATACTTTCAAAGCTGTTTCAATTTGTGGATACAATCGTAACATATAAAAGACACTTTTTACTCGTTTTGTACTATAATTTCACTTCAGTTACTATACGAAACCTTTTTAAAGATTAAGAATGCAGTCAATGTTAATATTACGCGAGAAACCGATCAATAACACTAAATTAATCACTCAAAAATGACGAAAATGAGTTTTACTACAATAACGAGTATATTGAACGGACATATTTAAAATCTTATACACATTGAGCGTCTGCTCATGCTTCTGACGTCTGATCGCATGCACACACGTTATTATTTATCAAAAGACGATTATCAAAAAACATCCCATTTTTTATTGTTCTTATAACTTGTTTGTATGCGTGAAGTTTTATACAATTATTAAAAAATGTCAAGTGATAGTGAAATGAATTTAACTCCACCCAATATAACTAATGTTAAGGCCCATATGCACCAACAGTTGGTTCCAATTCAACCCACGGTTCAACCCTCAAAAACTGCAAATTTGATATGCACCAACCCAATTAGTGGTTAAATCCAACCGTTGGTTCGGATCGCCCATATTCGGCTGGTTACAAATTTAATCGACGTTTCATAACCTCAATTTAATTGATATTGTCTTATTTTTTTAGTAGTTATATGATCTGTGGATATTGTAAATATATGTTCTATGTATTTCTTAAATTAATGTTTTTATATGGTATTTATATCTCCTAGATAAATAGTATTTAATAGTATTATTGGCACAAACCACTAACCTAGGGTTAATTATTTTTGATTATTTGTCATAGTAAATACAGCAATATTTTGCAGCTCTTCTGGTAGTGTATAAAATTACGTTTTACATTGCAGGTATATTAAAAGTAATTTAAATTTCAGAAAAAATGAATTTATCTTCTACTTCTTCTTCTGATGATATCGAAATTATAAATGCGTTACCAGCAATTCGGCATATAAGACAGAGAGTAGATTTGTATAATAATTATTTAGAACTTGAATTTAAGCAACGTTATCGTTTAACAAAAGCAAAAGCAATGGGATTATCAAGGCGGTTTGCACATAATTTAACTTTTCTTCAATAATTTCTACCCTTTCTTTTTCTGAAAAATGCACCACCACACGTTCACTCGCCATTTTTAAGAAATAAAACAAAATTTTATAATTGTAGTGGCTATACAGAACATCAATAGTGTAGTGTGTAGTGGCTACACTGTTGGTTCACGAACCGGATTGCTATAAAATGTCAATAAATTGCTATAATGTTGGTGCATACGAAGTTTGTTATCGTTGGTTGAAATCATCGGTTAGAGGCCAACCGTTGATTATTCAACCAATAGTTGGTACGATTGTTGGTGCATACGGGCCTAAGTATTTAATTATTGTACAATAAAATGATTAAAAACATCTATTGTTGCTTTTGTTCAATTATTCAAAAAGATTATTAATGAAGGTACAAATAGGTCGTAGGTAAAGTATAGTACGTAACTATTGCTGTAAAGTATTTTACCACACACGTTACGTAATATACTATTATATCAAATACAACTCCTGGACTAATAAAATAATATATAATATTAACATAAAAATAAAACTCTTTTATTAAACAAAATTACATTAGAAAAGTTTTGCTTGGGATATCATCACAAATAACCTTTTTATCAATATTTTTTTTATTTACTCAAATAAAAAGAAGAATGTTATAGAAACTTCGTTTGACATTTGCTAGATTTTAATACTATTTAAAATGCTTGGCAACATAGTCCCGTTCTAACAGCTGTGACGTACAATTATATTTATACTGGACAAGCCATATGTTAATCACGTTTTGAACTTCAGTATAAATAAATCATCTTGCATTAAAGAATATTAAAATGTTTCAGAGCGGTGGTGAATCAATCGACGTAAATCAAATTAGATCGGTTAAGGTTTCCCGAGGCGCTAGAAATATTCCTAAAGCTTTTGAGATATTCACCGAAAATCAGACGTTGATTCTAAAACCTAAGGATGGAAAAAATGCTGAAGAATGGGTTCAATGTTTGAGTATAGTTGTTGCACATTCACATTCAAAAGAATTACCCAATAAAAGCAACTCATTGCCTGCGAGAGGTATTAGCTCTAGTCGAACTGTTGTATGATTTTTTTTAATGTAATCGGTAACTTAACGCAAATAATGAATATAGGGGAACCTGGCCTAAAATGACATACCCTAAGAAAAATTGGTCATATCTCAACTATTAAGGCCTAAAACTATTTTTTTAAAAACTATTGATTTTTTTGGCCGCAATCACAACAAAAAGACTATAAAATAATAATTTTCGTTAAAAAAAAATTTATTTCGAAACGGTTTTTTGAAAAAATGCTGGTAAACCTTATTACCAGTGGGCGTTTACGACATACATATTATTGGCAATGCCCACTGGTATGACAGTTATACCAGTACTAACAGTATCAGGAAAATTTAGTAAATCTGTAAACAAAAATAAAAAAGTATGAATATAATTGCAAAAATAAAACATTATGCATGGTATGGAATAAAACACTCGATGCACAAAGCCACCATACACTTTTTACATTGAGTGCTACTCCTCTTTTGCTTTCTGGTTTTTGTACATTCTCTACAACGTCTAGAAGATGTTTTTTCCGGTAGGTGTCCAACACCGTGCAAAGGATTTTCCCCTATTGTGGGTCTTCTTTTTTTCCGGGAAGTGAACTCCGCAATCAATTGATCTGCTAATTTTGTTCTAAACTGCAAATGGGTCATCGGTTTCTTTCGTGCGTTGCTATTTTTAAGTGTCTGCTGATATAATATATAAGCGTTTATGATCGACGCATCTGTAAAATAGAAAAATAGCTTCATCCACCAGCGGCGACTTTTCCACGAAATATTGTAAGAGGAAAGTCGCTGATCAAAACGATCTACGCCGCCCATAAATTTATTATAATCCACAATAGACTTTGGGCATGAAACTGTATCGCGAGTGCCAGTTTTATTAGTCCTAAGAACGTCCCCGATGCCTGCGCCATTATGCATGTTGCTGCAAACTGACACACATTTTTTGCCTCGGTCTTTCCATTTACATATCGAAATATCACCACTCATGGCAAAATCTGATTTACCCATGGATAGGGTAAAGTGGGGGAATACCGACCGCTTAAGACAAATTTTGAATATTTCCGAGATATTAATGATTTTAAAATAAAAAAGAAGGTTTAAAGAAACGTTGGGTCATTTGAAAAGAAAATACATATTTATTAGAAATTAGCAAACATTTATTAAAAAAATACAGAGCTTCAAAAAAAATATAAGTGGCCGGATTTACCCTGCAGTTTGGGGGTAATATCAGCCGGGGGGGCCGCAAAAACCCCACATTGCACTTATTGACAAAAATAACAATAACACATAATGTTTTTTTTTTCTCCATTTGTACACTTACTATGTGCCCATCCAGAACAACTTACACATCTTAGCCAGAGTTCCCGATTTTTTCCGAACTCCCCGCAAATAATACAAATGTCTTCGTTAACCTCATCGTCTAATTTTTCCTCTTCTTCATCACAATTATGGTAGGCTATCTTTTTGTTTTTTTCTAAGATTTGGCCGGTTTTTTTCTACAAGAACGTTGGCGTCATTGAAGCTCCCAAAGACTTGTTTTTTTATGCTTTTTACTTTTTTCTCGTCTATTTTTTGTAGCCTTTTCTGTTTCAAATTTTCTTTTTCTTCTAAAATGTCCTTCATGGGAGTGGAGGTAAAGATTTGGGAGTGTTGTTTTTTTCCACCTTTGCTGACTTTTTGGTTGGCTACTCCAGAACATCCAGGAACGGGCAATATTTCTTCAAATGATTGGTTCTGTCTTATTACTTCTTGATTTTGTTGTGTTATGCTGTCAACCATTTCATCCTTCCTTATATTTTGCATTTGACTTTGGCTGTTTGTAGAAGGTGGTTCTGTTGGGTTTGTGGCCTGCAAATTTTCAGCTGGAGCAAAATCTTCTGGGCTAAAAACGTCCGGATTTACAGGAAATATTCCCGTTACCTCAAAACCCTTAGTGGCTTTTTCTATTGTTGCCACTCTCCCAAAAGCTTTGTTAAATAAATCAGCAACAATATTGGGTGTTATTTTTTCTCCTGGGTGACTCCTCATAAATTTATCGCATTCGGAATTGTAAAAATTCATATTTGTCCATTAGAGCACTGAGGTTTGCAAAAAAAATACCAATTTCTTCTTTGTTGAAAGCTGTTACACGATTTACACTTGTTGATTCCGGTTTTCTTAGTGTTATTTCTGGATTGCGTCGTAAAAATCCCTCCAACCAATCACGACCTGCTAAGCATTTTTCTTCCTTAAACCGAGTTTCCAAGTTATTAGATTTTGCAAAAATGTAGGCGCTTTGCTGAACTTGCGCTGGCGTAACTCCAAAAAAGAGCTTGGCAAGATTAATGATTTGTTTTGCTAATTCACGTTCTTGTTCTTGAGTAAATACTGGACGGCGTCCCAATGATGGCTTTGTCACTCGCCCGTCTGTACGGCGGTCTTGGAGAGTCGCTCTAGGAATACCAAAACTTCTTGACACTTCTCGTACTGCGCGCCCATTTTCTATGGCTGCAAGGGCTGCCTGAAGCGTTTCGGCAGTCCACGATGCTCTCACAGCAAAGACAATGAAAATTAGTTTATAGAAAAATAATAAAATAAAATTTTCAACTTACCGTTACTAAAATATATGAACATAAACACAAACTTTTCTTATAACAACACGTGCTTTCTCGAAAAATTCTCTATAAAAATCGTACACCTTCACCTAGCACTGCCCAAACAATACTAACCTTGAGTTTTACTGTTTATGCGTGCTAGGGATGTGTAAGCGTTTTCAAATTCTTTAGTAGGGATGGGAGAATTTGGTGGCCGATATTTCCCCACTTTACCCTATCTTTCTGTCCATTTCTAGACTTCCTTTCGGAATATGCTTACAGTCTTGCCGTATGGTGCCACAACCAAATAATACCACTTCTGATAATTTTTTCATCAGAGGAATTGTGGTAAAAAAATTGTCGAAATACAAACAATGACCTTTACCTCTAAAGTCTTCAGCCAGATTGAGAACAACACGTTCACCAAGAGTGTGTTCATCGACGACGTCGTTTTTACCCTGATAAATTTCAAATGAGTGCAGATAACCCGTTTGAGAACATGCCAATGCCCATATTTTAAATCCTCTTTTTATGGGCTTCATGGGCATGTATTGTTTCAATGCCGATCGCCCAGTAAATGCTACCATACTTTCATCTATTGATACGTGACGACCTGTTGCGAATGCATCTTTAAAAATTTGCTTGAAATGAACTAACATCGGTCTTATCTTGTGTAGCTTATCATAGCTGGGACTATCTCGATTTGGCATTTTACTGTTGTCATTCAAATGAATAAATCTGAGTATATGCAAAAATCTCTGCCTTGAAAAAATATTTGCAATTCGGGCGTTGTGAAAATTTCGGTCTGTTGACCAGTACTTTATTAGACTTGGCAGCACATTGAAACCCATTATGATAAGAACACCGAGAAAGGCCGATAATTCTTCTGGATGGGTGTCTAGAGACTTCCTTTTGCTGAAATGCGTTTCATTCCTCAACAATTTTTTCAATGAAATTTTCTGTATAAAATATTTTGAAAAAATCTATTGGTTCTTCTGTGTGAACATTAAAATTAGGGTGACTGCCCCCAACAAAATTGAAATTATTGAATCTGTTCGGCAAACTGCCTATTTTTGTCCACTGGAATTCTGTAGGTCTCTCTTCATCTTTTAGGTCCTCCTCTTCTGAATCTGAACAATTCAATACTGAAGGTCGTAATGGACGTGGTTCTTCGGGTAGACAAGAAGGATCCTCTATAGAGTCGTCTGAATCCCAGTCGTAACCAGCCTGTTCTTTGGTACTGGTTTTAGGAACTTGTCTAGTCTGGGAGGCTATTAGAGTCTTAGAAGCAGAGGAACTGGCTGATCTGCTACTTTGGGGAGTCGTTTCAGGTGGTTCATCTAGATCTATAGAAGATGATAATTGGGGAGTAGAAGCTGCAGAATATCTAGTGATAGCAGAAGAAGTTTCTTCAAGAATATCATCTGCATCAGAATCTCCTCCAATATCAGAATTTTCTGCTTGATCTTGCGTTATTTCGTGAAGAGCAGCTAATAATTCTTCCTCCGATAATGCTCTATTTTGGTTTCTTTCCATATTTACTGAAATAAAGAAAAAACAACTCAAAACTAATTTTTTATTTCTTGCATTCTTTGAGACCCTCTATAACGACGTGTTATTTCATCATCTCCCATTGAAGTAGAAGGTTTTGAAATTAAAACTTCCTGGAGATTTATCACGTCATCAACTGGATCTTGCTCCTGTTCTTGGGCAATATCTGTCGCTGCTTAAGGTGCAAAAATATGATCCGGAAAAATATTTGAATCAAAGGGTTGTATGCCAGAATTTTTGAAACCATTAACAGCATTTTGAGTAGATGCTGCTTTTCCATAAGCTTCTCCAAATAATGTTGCAACTTGATATTGTGTTACTACCCGCCCTGGGTGGTTTCTTAACCATTTTGATACTTCTTGGTTGTAATAACTTTTTAGTGGCCCAAAAAAGCAAATATCGAGAGGTTGCATCCGATGGGTGCAGTGTGGTGGAAATGAAATCATAATTATACCGTTCTCCTTTGCTAAAGTTACAACTTCCAAATCTTTGTGACTTTCGTGACCATCTAAAAGAAGTAAAACTTTATTTTCTAATGATGGTTTTGCATACTTAATGAAATGTTTTAGCCACTGATAAAAAGTGTGTGATGTCATCCAACCAGAATCGCTGATAAGCCCCAGAGTTCCCGGAGGAGCTCCATCTATTAGCTCATTTTTCCATATTTTTCTGGCAAAGATCAGGGCTGGTGGAATATAATTTCCAGAATAGTTCATAGAGCAAATAGCTGTAATGTGCTGACCTCTCTCTACGCTTGTTGGGGTCTTTGAACAGTAGACATTCCTGTTTCATCCACGTTCCAGAATCTTAAAGGATCAATCTTATGTTTCTTAACCATTTCGTCTAAAATTTTGAAAAATTGACTTAAATCCTTGTGTTCTACCTGCTGATGTAGGTTCGGGATTTCTAAGAGAAATCTTTGGATTCCGTTGGAGAAACCCTCGCAACCAATCCCATCCAGCCCTCCTGTTTTCCACGTTAAATCGATGGCAAATATTGTTTTTAACAGCTAATTGGTAAGCCAGTTTTCTTACATCATCGCAGGTTAAACCGAATAGCATACTTTCCAGATGTAGCAAATATTCCACGAGTTCTCTCTCATGTTCTAGGGAGAATGTTGTTAGGTATCTCCCTAAGCCCTTGTCAGTTCCTTTAATTTGTTTATTTTTGTTTTGAGTCCTCCGGCGAAGTGTGGCTTGGGGTACACCGTAAATTTTAGAAGCTTTTAACCATCCCATTTCGGCAGAATTTATTGCTTAAATAGCACTGTTCATACTTTCTACTGACCAATTCTGTCTGTCAGTTTGCCTTTTGTATATTCCCACCATTTTTTCAACTGAAATTAAAAATGTGAGGTTTTAAAAAAATAAAATTTTATTAAACAAGAAGTTAGTAGGAGATGCTATAGACATTGTGGTAATTGGTGTGTAGGGTCGCTACGAGAAATACATGCTCTACTTATTTATGTCAAAAATGTCACAAAAACTCAATTTTTGTAAAATATACGCACCTCTAAAGATTTCACCTTACAAGTTGGCGCGTAGTACTAAAGTGATGCGTTGCGATAACACCACTGCGACTACTGAACGATAACTATAATTTGGTATTTGGTCCGGCGATAGACAGTTAGGTAGGGAATGTCATAATGAGTGGGGACTCACCAAATAACGCGGCAATTTTAAAAAATGTCAGCTATGTCGTTTTAGGCTAGGTTCCCCTAATCATTATCACTATTTATCGTTTAACAATTATAATTTATGGGGTTAAACTAATTGCTTCACATTTCAATTTGTGGAAACAATTCAAAAATCAATGAAGACCGCTGTAAGTTTATACTTGTTTTCTTTTACGTCCATGTTAGGTTTTTCTCACGAAGTGAGTAGGTATCTATTCCATTAATTTTAAAAATAAATGATAATTGAGACATTAGCTCAAACGATTACGGTGTTGTCACATAACATGAAATATTTTTGAATGCAGAATAAAACAATTTATTCTGTTTAGGGTAAATACAATATAATTTTTCAAAATTTTGTTTCAAATTTCTTTCTTTGTTTACACTACAAATAAGTATTTGATTAAAACTATTGTATAAAGTTCAAAGATAAATATATTTCATCAAATGAGAAAATATGTATTAAAGCTCTGAGAAACCCATAAAATCTGTAATACATAAATTATACTACCACTACACCAACACAATTTTTATTATATCTTATAATAATCTCACATCAAAGAATAAAAATAGTGTGGTGCTTCAAATAGAATAGGTGTTCATCTAGGTGTTTTATTTGTAAAGCTACATTGTTTTCTAAATCCCACAGAAGAGAGAATAAATAATATTGTCTAGTGTGCTTTCGTTTATACAGTGAACCACGAGCGATTGTCGAAAGTGAAATAAAACCCGCATCAAATAAGCCAACAAATGGTTTAGGATATAATATGTGTAAACAGCATTATAAAGTTATTAAATTCCATTAAATAAAAAGGTAAACTAACACTGAAATTTGAGATAAATGTTTGTGTTAAGATACATTAAACATTTTTTAATAAGATTTTGATAATTGGTAATGTTTTGAAATAACCTGCGGGCGATCAATTTCACTTATGTCATATCCTACTTTGCAATAGAACGAGGGTCTACTTTACATAAAAACTTAAGTTTTTTAAAGTACTTAATTTCTAATGCTAGAACTGCTAATTATTTTTCAGTATTTTATTTAATTAAAACATAATCAACAAAACAATCATTTATAGTATTCCTCAACCATTTATATACATTTTAACAAAATGTGTTGTATATTAATGATCTGAATTAAAATATTAGGTACACTATATTGTAAAGTTCAACTATTTTTAGATATTTGTATGTATATATTTTTATACTATTTTTTACAATACTGTTTTTGTTTTTAAGTACATTCCAATTTTTTATAAATATTTTATATAATTGTTACACAATAAAAATTTTATTAGAAATATTTGTTTTTTTTCATATATTGCAAAATGATAAAATTACATTGCATAATGTTTCTAAGGTAAATATTGATGGGTCTAATTTTTATAAAACAAGATATAACAAGGGATTTGTATCTACATTTAAATTTCAAAATTTTCAAATCACTAAGATTTTGAGATATAAATATTTTGTAGTAAAAGTTACTTGTTTAGTGTTCTTAATGCAAATATTTTTTATTAACATGAAATACCTCCGAGGGGGTAACCACTAGGGTAAAATTTGTGACAAGATTGCGAAAAGTACGGAATTTCGAGTGATTGCGAGTGACTCCGAAGGATTGCGAGAGACTCCGAAGGACTGCGAGAGATTCCCAAGTATTGCAAAAGACTCCCAAGTACTGCGAGGCTTATCTCAAATCTTTTGGGAATTATTTAAAGTGCCTTCAAAATTGCAAAATTTATACGGTAAAATTAGAAATATTTTTCAATATGAAAATATAGTTATTAGCTGTTTTTTTGTTAAAAAAATTGAACAATAGACATCAAATAATAATTTATACATAATATCTACTGTGCATTCAACAACAAAAAATTCTATATAAAAAATCTAAAAAAAACTAAGAAGAACGTAGGTTAACTACAAATAATCTTGGAGTTGTTTTTTTGCAGTCCTAAATTTCTGCTCGATTTCCAATTTTTGATGCCGTTTTAGATAAAAAGGCTCATTTCCCAACAGTGAAATTGGTCCATAAAACCTATTTTCCACGACTTGAATATCTTCATTTTTCTCTTTTGGCCAAATGTATGCGTCGAGGGAAGACTTAAGAAATTTAATTTTACTAAAACTCTTATCAATTTCTTCTACAACTCTAACAATGTACCATGTCCGTAAATAACATACTGCATAATAATTTTCCAAACGTATATCAATAGAACTTTTTATGTGTAACACTATCTTCTCTTCCTTCATCAAAACTTTCATATTCTAGCTCACTTGTCTCGGAGTAGTCTACACTTTCAGATGTTTCAGACTCACTTACATTTTCAGATGCCTTTAAATTGCTCTTTGGATCCTTTGCAGTTATTTTATTTTTCTTTTGATTTTTATTCTTGTTTTTTAAGGAGCCTGATCCTGATGTGCCGCCCATACTCTTACACCGAAGAAGACGGTCATTTGAAAATTTTCCTGGCCTCTTAGAAAAGAGCCAACAAAGAGTGGATTTCTTTACTAGCATTTCTATATTATTGGCTTAAACACCAAGGAAAGAATTATCTTTATGTTTACTTGTGCTACTACAGTCCTTAGTATTTAACTCAGTAAAACCTTCTAAATTCTCAAATATATGTCTATCATTGTCAATATCTTGTTTGTCTTCCTCATTTACCGTTTATCTATGCATGTTTGTTTCAAACCTAACGTCATTTGCTGTTACACCTTTTTCAATAATATCTTGACTTTGTAAATTATCATCTTCTGAGTCATCTTCATTCATCTGATTGACATGATGTGTTTCTGGTATAGAGACCTGTTCGAATGCTGCCTGAGTTAATCTATCTGAAAGGTTCATACCTAAGTTTTGACTATCGATAATAACATCTTTGCATTTTCAATGCAATTCTTCAATAGTTGGAAAATTTGCTTCAGTATTTGGAGTCAAGCCATTAGCCCCCAATCTGACAGAATTCTCACGTGGGAAAATAAATGTAGGTATGTCCTAAAAAATATAACGCAAATAAATAATTTAGAAATTGAATCTCAAACTTTCAAAATTTTGTTTCACAACGTTAATGGTTGTCTTTTGAAATTTGAGTGAGTAGCAATTAATTAAACGTTTTTAATTTCCTATTAGTCATTTTATTCATCATCGACTTTACATTGGTTTTTCAGCGTTTTTTCAGTTCATTACTAGTAAATTTTGCCGATGTTTATCCAAAGTTCATAAGACATGATAAAAAATTTACTAAAATCAGGTCTATTTGACTTACCCAAATCGCTAACTATAGAATTTATGTATGTATTCTATGTCGTCTTTGCAGCAAATCGAGCATGTCATAGTTTACAATTGTAGAACAAGTCGTTGGTTAGTAACTACTTTGGTAATCGTTTCAGTTGGTGAATCTACTACCACAGAGGCGCTTTCTTCTGAGTCTTCCTCTACTTCACACATATTTTGGCTAGCATCCACTTCGGATTCCACTAATTGCTCCGTTGGGGGTCGTGCCTGGGATATCAATAGTGGTGTACATTTCTTAAAAAATAATGTAATCGTGGATTTTTTAATCGATGTCTGACACAAGGATTGATGTCTTTTGAATATGCTTTCCTTGCCGCTAGTCCCACCTTTAAAGTGGGTTTTAAAATGCCGATTAAAGTTTGATAAAACCCACTTTTTTTTGCTTCCTGTGCTATCATTTTCGCAATATGCTTTGTTTTTGAATTTACATATACAGCACTGAATAAGGGCCATCTGATCGGTCGCCTCTACCTCTGTCTGGTCTATTTGTGATAAAAGATCACCTGATAAGATTTTACCACATTTTTAATATGAAGTATTATATTAGCTTCTTCTGAAGGGCCAAACTGTCTTTCTTCTGAGCTTGAGTCGCTTAACGAGTGTCGCCTTTTTCTGTTAGCTTTTTGTTCAGGTAACTGAACTTTTTCCGCGATATTGCCTCCTTTCTTTAGATATATTTTGCAGTTATTAATAAACATGACTAAAGTTTTCCTATCTCCATCAACTATATAAAATAGGGAGGGTTTTTTGAAAAATATACCGAAAAACAAAGACTATTCCTCATCTGGTAAAACAGTCAAAATATTTCGGGAAAAGTCTTCAAGTTTTTTTATGTCCTCGTCATTGATTAAGCTGATAGTTTCAAAATTCGCTTATCCATTATATGCCAGCATATCGACAATGTAACTGGGTAAGTTACTTTTTATCCCAACTCTGTTTACGATCTCTAAAATCTTCGTCTTGTTTTCCTTTACTCGATCCATTATTTCTACCAATGAAAATAACAATTCTTATGCAAGTAATGGATACACTGTGTCCCATACTCAGTCCCATATAAGGATGCACTTGCACACTACAGAGATCTCGTGAACCAGAAGAGATCTCCAAAGAGATACAGAGATTATTAAATAGGAAGAAAGTTGCGCCTTGGTAAATCCTACAGTGTCATATTTTGCCGCACACTTGTTATTCGATAAGAACGAGTGGTTTGACACTGTCGGGCATTTAACGTGTACGTAACCCATTAGATTCACGGCGCTTTTTGACGCCTGATATGAAATATCGAATCGAAAATATATTTTTTCGTTTCTTTATAGCAAGTATTTCGTAATGGATATAACTGGGGATATAATACATAAAACAAATTGTAAATTAGATATTTCGTATTAGGAGCCCAAAAACAGTATACATTCCCCGGAGGGCGGCAGAAATAAAGCTAGAAATTAATAAATGCAAAATAAGTTTTTTAGGGATATTTGGAATGATTGCGGGGATTGCGAAGCGACTGCGCTGATTGCAAAGCGACTGCCAATGAATTTGTGACTGTATTGCAAGAAGTGGTTACCCCCTCGAATACCTCAAAAATGTTAACATTGATATCTGGTTTATTGGTGTATTAAAGAATGGTTTAAAATGACACATAAATTAAACAAACATTACAATTTTAATGAATCACTTAATAATTTTAATTGCTTTTCAAAACCAGCATTGGGTCTCACACAGCTCCTAGCTTTTTTACACAATTCTAGAGCCTCTTTGTAATTAAATGCCTTTTTTAAAATTAAATAACCAATTACAATAGAAGCAGATCTACTTACTCCAGCATTACAATGTACCAAAATATTACTATGCTCAATATATTGATCTAAAAATTGAATTGAGACATCTAAAATATTCTTTAAATCTGTTTCTGGTAAATCTAAACATTCTACATAATTATAAGTAATATTTTTGTATTTTTCTGGTGGTTCAATACCAATACTTAGCACTACTTTAAGATTGAAAATATTCAGTATCTCTTTATCACAGCAGTCTTGAGCTCCCAGATATAAATTCTTAATAATTTGCACTGGAATCATATCAGGTTTGGTATCTGCAACAAACCCGAGTCGTTGACCAATGAATTCGATCTTGTCCTTTGTCTCTTTGATTACTTTTCCGTCGATTCTAGTCACTATAGTCTCTGTATTTCTTAAGGACTCCTTCTTTAACTTTATAGCATTTAATAAACTCATTATTTGGACAATTTACAGCATTATCAAAGACCAAATTTATATTCACTTTTCATTAATTTTTTTTTCTATACGAGTATTTGATCTTGATTGTTTCGCATACATATCAGTACGTGTACTCTGTAACAGAATAGAAAGGAAATTTCTTTCTATGTTAGGAACACAAAACAGTCTAACCCACAAAACAATCTAAAGTCTGGGATGTTAGACTGTTTTGTGTTCCTAACATAGAAAGAAATTTCCTTTCTATTCTGTTATAGAGTTCACGTTCAGGAGTTCAGTCAAGAGACGATTTTCATTTATTTACAAATAAATTTGAGATGATTTGTGAAATAAATAAACACTGTTTTCGTTCGTGATCATAACTAGTTAACCTTTTTTTCTACTTCTGCTTCTTCTTTGATTTTTTGGCCTCCACCTTTACAGTACTTGGCCAAATCGGGTTTTCGTTTTACCAAAGAATATACCAAGTTGGTGTATTCTTTGGTTTTTCTCTTAAAGATATGCAACAATCAAACTTTATTTAGTTGTTATTTATTTTGTCATTCTTATTTTGTTATTTTTCAGGTATTTAATTTTCTAAAGAAAAATCAGTCAAAAGTCAGTAGTGTCAATGTCAAGATTTTTCGAATTTTTAGTTAAAGCATTTTAGCATTAATCTCTTACCTTAAAAACTAGTTTAATGGGTCAAAGTATAAAATTTAATTATAGAATAAAAACTATTATTTTATTAAACTTAACAAATACACACTTTTGATAATGTTAATTATAACCACTAAAGTATAACTGGAAATAAAGTAAAAATGCCTCTATCACATAATTTAAATGCTTTCCTAGGGGCTGCATTTCTGGGAGTTATTAGTGCTGCAGGTATGTTCCTTGTTGAACATTATAGACATGATAAAGTTCGCCATGCCATGGCTAAAGATTTAGCACGTTTAGATCAGGAGCTTTCCCAAGTCCGTAGAGAATTAAATCAATTACTGACTAAAACTAGTGAAAAGTAAGTATAGTTTTTAACTGTCTGATTTTTCCATTATTAAATATATGGTTTAATAGGGAAAAGCTATAAATCATCTTCTAAGTTATTTAATAACATTCATATGCAGTATTGGATTAAAATGTTACTCTTTATAAAAATTTTGTAGTGATAAATTGAGTGTTACCCTTAAATAATTTAGTCTATACCACCTTCAAATTAACGTCATAATGCAACTTGCAAAAATTATTAAGTAATCTATTGGATCTTAATTGTAAAAATACTTAAAATACAGTTTACATTTGTTTTACATTAATAGGTCAATAAAATCAAGAAGTAAAATAATAAGGAAGGCCAAATCAGCTGCGACAAACTCAACTGGAGATGAATATTTGAGTTCAGCAAATATAGACAGCTCTGATTTAGAGTTTTATGATCTAAGTGACAATGAAAATGAATCTACCACTTTGGAAGATGTATGTTAATTGTCATTTTAATAATATACTTTTTTTTCTGGGTTACAGGAAAATAAAACATTTTTTATTGACAATAATTGAATCTGTTTGGTCAAAATAAGTATAAATAAATAATTATTCCTTAAAACTTACTTGTAAAACTTACTTGTAAAAACCTACATTTAAAATATAATTTTTAGAGTCTTGATACCCTAGATGCAAAGTTAGATAGTGACACATTGGAAGAAATAGAAAAATCCTTAATCAAACTTAAAGATCTTTGTATGGAACATCCTGAAAGTCCTGAATTATTGTGGCGAATTGGAAAAGCTCATAAAAAACTTGCAGATCTTATTGAAGATAAAGATACAATTAAGGAACATGTTACAAAAGGTTAAATATTAAATGATATTCTTTGGAGTTAACTTTTATCTAGATTTTTTTATAATAAGAAGTTTTTGTGAGATAACAAAAATGATAAGACTATAATTGTTATTTCAGGAATAGAAGCTTGTGAATCTGCTTTAAAACTTCAAGAGGACAATGCCAATATACACAAATGGTATGCTATTTTACTTGGCAATAGAACTGAATTTGGTTCCATTTCTGAAAAGATAAGTGATGGATTTTTATTCAAAAAACATGTTGAAAGAGCTTTAATGTTAAATCCTACTGATGGAACTTTACACCATATGATGGGACAGTTCAATTATGAAGCAGCTGGTTTATCATGGTAAAGAAACAATTTATTGTTATTATTTACTACACTCCTTTATTTAAATTCTAAATTGCATAGTGCTTAAAATTATGTTTTCTATTTAAGGTTTGAACGAAAAGCAGCTGCAGCTCTTTTTGGTGTACCACCAAATTCAACTTATCCAGAAGCTTTAGAAAGTTTCATGGAAGCTGAAAAGAATTTAGATTATAACTGGAAATCAAACAAATTGATGATTGCTAAATGTAAAATTAACATGGGAGACTATAAAGAAGCTGTATATTGGCTAGAAAAAGCAAGTAAATGTGCTACAAGTGAATTTGTAAGTATTGCATAGACTGGGCCAAAAAAAATCTACAATTTTTTAAAATTACCATTAAAATATTGGTCATGATAATAAAAAATTATGGTGAGAGTTACAGCTCTTAAGATTAACCCATGAGGTTAATCTTTATTTTTGATTTTATTTCCATATAGTCAAACCCAAGATATGATTATACTCTGCTTAATTAATATATTTAAGAACAAACAAATGGATAGGAAATATTAAAGGTACATATTTTATGGGAATTTAATGATCAAAAAGGAAAAAAAATTTGCATATTTTATTTACTTTCACCAGAAAAAACAAATGAAAACTCAAAAAGAAAAGAAGGAGATGCACCAACAAAAATTAACTGAAAATGATATCATCATCTTTTGAGTGAATAATACCCATTTTATGCCAGTAGAATACTACAATTTTTCCAGGACATTCAAATAAATTTACTTGAAATAATAAATAATCTGCATTAAATAGTCTAGTCGAGTAGTCATTTAAATCAGATTTGGGTTATACCTATCTAGGGATGCACCGGATCGGATATTTTGCCGATCCGGGCGGAACCGGAGTTCCGGCCGCTGGCCGGATCGGATCGCCGGCATTCCGGCCGGATCGGGACCTAAATTTAAAATGTATATGCATGCCTAATTTTATATTATGTAAAGCATTAAAAATATTAAGGCTGATTTATCTATTTTTCAAATTAGCTACAATATCTTGTTTATTCACCATAATCTCAAAAAAATAAATTATGAATACTAAGTTTCTCAGTATAATTTTTCATATATACTTACTTACTGTATACCTAGTTATAAGACTTAACCGTGACAGGGAATTTAGCTGTTATTTTGCTGTTAGAATTTGGCTGTTAATAATGTTTTTATCTCCTATTTATGTTTTTTAATTTTTGGAAATAAAATATTTTGTCCCGACAATAGGTAAGTAGGTACCAATTAAAAAACTTAAAATATTTTCTTTATTTTTGCATATATTTGAATTTAAATTATATTAAAAATTTAAAACTTAAGTTTTTAAAAAGTTCCGAAAATTCCGGCCAACCGGCCGGATCCGCCGAATTTAGCGGTACCGCCGGAGTTCCGGTGCATCCTTACACCTATCCGAAAAATATGATTTTGGTGTCAATCGATTCGAAATGACAAATATAAAAATGTTCCTGAATATCAAAATCCGTTTTGAAAACTTTCCTATTGTTATTGACAATTTAAAATTTTAAAAAAAGGGGGTTACATTTTTGCTAATAACTCATTATAATAGAACAAAAAACTGAACGGATTCTTAAAGGGCAGGAAATCTCCAACAAAAAAGTCCCAACTCCCCGAATTGTAGCTCAATTATTTATAGGTCTAAATTCTAAATCAGTGATTCCCAACCTTTTCCGGCCTACCGCCTATTTTTCCAAAAATAAAATACTTAACGCCCCCCTTAAAGAACTCTTCCATTCTTAAAATTAGTAACGCACTTTCATTCACAATTGTTTTACCTTTTTTGGGTCAAAGGCTACCTTAAATATAATTCGACGACCCCTTAACTAATCCAAGCAACAATAAATTAAAAAAAAAAGTTTTATTCAAAAATACAGTATTCATCTATTGATCAAACTTTAACTTAAATACATATCATAAAAACAATATAATAATAATATAACATTTTTAATGAGAAGGCTGAGCTTGATCTAATGATAGTAATGATTTGGTTCTATACTTGTCATCAGCAATCTTAAATCACCGCGCTCCACTATGGACAGTCTATTTCTCTTCTTGTTAATAAATTGCTGACTATGCTAAATCCTCTTTCGGCTAAATATGATGAAGGAAAGGCAGTGAAAAACTTCTTTGATGCAGCCCATAAAGCTGGATATAATACTGAAAGCGAATTTCGGTAACAACATGATATTAATTTTTATTATGTTAATTTTTGCATTAAATTTAAAAACAATAACATTTTTGAATAGAGAATGAAGAGACCTTTCAAATGATATATCACAAGCCTATACTTCCCATTTAAAAAATTGGGGGTTGTACCCATCATTCTAAGGGGGTTGAAGGTAGGGGTTGCATTTTCACGTTAAATAATGTCAAGTTATAATTTAAATTTGACGTGTTTCGGGATTTTTTATAAATATGTACAGTAGGTAACCGAAATAATAAATTTATTCCATTTGGCTTTTACACACTATACATATATGTATGGAATGTGAATTTCTACTATTTATGATAATATGTTAAATCTTTAAAACTATTAAAGGAGATAAAAATATGATAAGCATTGTTACAAAAGTAAATAGATCTATATGTATATGAACATATTGATTTTTTTTAGGATGATAAAGAAGATACTGAAATCAAAACATTATTACAAAAATACAACAGTTATAGGTAGTTTAATAAACAAAATATTTATCAACTAGGTTTTAAATGTGGTGTTGTAAAAACAATATTTTAATAATGGTAATTTGTTTAATATTTTTTTAGCATTCCTAATTAGTTTTATACTTTAATGACAAATATACGTTTTATTGTATTTGATGTCCGAATTAAATGATGTCCAAAAAACCGTACATTCTAAGTGTGAGATGGTTATTCATTTAAATTGACGATTTTTAAATTTCTTCGAAATTTTATTGGAAGTGGGCAAAGAGTATTTCTTTTGCATTCATGTCTTAAGGTGTTGGTACTTCTTTAGAACTCAACTTGTTGTGGATGTTGATTGTATAATGTATTATTATGTATAAATCAAATGAGATTTCTCTACATATTAACTTACCATTATTTTATGAACCCTAACATGAGTTTGTAATTTAAAATTTTTAAGTTACATTTTGATATCACCTAAAGAAATATTTAAATTGAAAAATGGAACAGCTTAGACAATTATCTTTAACAAGAAAAAGCTAATCTTTAATTTTCTAATTTTTTAAAGTGCTGCAGAAATTAATCTTTAATATTACATTAATCTTAAGGAAACTGTTCTAAATCAAATTTTCTCATTTTAAATATTGCTTGTACAGTTTTTTGGGACATTCCGTAAATTTTTAAATGTATTGTTATTTGTTTACTTGACTAGGTTTTAATAGATACTGCTGCAGTAACGATACCAGATTAGGATATAGTCTATTCAGTACATATGTTACTATTTCTAATAAAGTACTGGTTTTGTGATAGCTGAAATAAAATAAAATTATACACTTGTTTCGTATTTTTTGTAAAATTGTTTTTCCTCCATTTTCGTGTTGGTTCTCATTCCTCTGTGATTTAGTAAAAGCATCTAGAACTATTAAAAAGTTTTGTCCTTCAGCAGGTCCTGCGAAGTCTACATGAATTCTTTCCCAAGGCATTTCCGGAGTAGCCTATGATGAAAGCACCATTTTGGTTAGGAATTGTATATATTTAATATATAAAAATAAAGAAAAATTGATTAAATGAAATTTTCGTATAATTTTGTGTAAAAAATTTTAATAAAGAAAGGTTTATGAACTAAAATATCATAAAAAGCCATCTGTGCTAATATGTACAACGAAGTGAGAAAAGCGGAAAAAGTTAAATGACCAAAGTTCAAAAATGTATATTAGGGACCTTAGGAATAATTTAGCCAAATTAATATTTCCACCATAACTTCATCTTTTTCTTAAAAACCACCTCCATGAATTTTATGAAATCGCAAGCCGTCTAAGGGGTAGAGTGGGGTCATTAATATAGAAAAATTTTGAAAAACATAGATTAGAGTACCTAGAAAATATTTAGCCAACTTAATATTTTCATCACAGCTTCAACTTGTTCTTAAAAACCTCCTCCATGAATTTTATGAAATCGCAAGCCGTCTAAGGGGTAGAGTGGGGTCATTAATATAGAGAAATTTTGAAAAACATAGATTAGAGTCCCTAGAAAATATTTAGCCAACTTAATATTTTCATCACAGCTTCATCTTGTTCTTAAGAACCTCCTCCATGAATTTTATGAAATCGCAAGCCGTCTAAGGGGTAGAGTGGGGTCATTAATATAGAGAAATTTTGAAAAACATAGATTAGAGTCCCTAGAAAATATTTAGCCAACTTAATATTTTCATCACAGCTTCATCTTGTTCTTAAAAACCTCCTCCATGAATTTTATGAAATCGCAAGCCGTCTAAGGGGTAGAGTGGGGTCATTAATATAGAAAAATTTTGAAAAACATAGATTAGAGTCCCTAGAAAATATTTAGCCAACTTAATATTTTCATCACAGCTTCATCTTGTTCTTAAGAACCTCCTCCATGAATTTTATGAAATCGCAAGCCGTCTAAGGGGTAGAGTGGGCTCATTAATATAGAAAAATTTTGAAAAACATAGATTAGAGTCCCTAGAAAATATTTAGCCAACTTAATATTTTCATCACAGCTTCAACTTGTTCTTAAAAACCTCCTCCATGAATTTTATGAAATCGCAAGCCGTCTAAGGGGTAGAGTGGGCTCATTAATATAGAAAAATTTTGAAAAACATAGATTAGAGTCCCTAAAAAATATTTAGCCAACTTAAAAATAGCCGTTTACCGGACTGGAAAATATTTTCAGGAATCTCAAAAAGACTGATCGCTGCTAAGCAAGTCCAGAGTGGCTATAAAAAACCTTAACAAAAAGAAAATAATTCACTTTTAATATATAACGATATTTGATCGAAGACAATTTGGAGGAGTCTCGTAGGTGTACGCTGCCTTAGCAGGTGCAAAACTTCCAGAGTTTTCCAAGGCGTTGAGCGAAATAATCTCCTGCATGTTCGCTGCATAAGCAGGATCACAAAGGAGAGTTATCTAGCTTGTATACGTCTATTGGCTTAGCACCAACTGCAGATTTAAATTTCCATTTTTTTTCACGAGGGTTTAATAACAGAGAGTATTGACAACCGAGGGTAGTTCATAAATTACCATTGTTTTGTTTAGACCGGTACACAAATACTAAGAAACATTTCACTAAAGCCTGCTAGCGCTTAAATAACGCTTTCTTTATGTAATTATCATCTGACCCATAAATCAGTTTCATTATTTCCACCTGCATCTAGAAGAATTAGAATATTTATTGCCTAGTTTTTATTTGTTTTTTTTGGTGGCATAATAACGTAATTAGCAAGGGTAGGATACCATTTGGTATTTAGTTATTTAAATATATAGTTTTTTGTACTTCCCTTCAGAGTAAATTGATTTGTCGTTGAAATAAAATTTGTAATGTTTTAACCAACGAGTAGTTTTATTTTCCGATAGTGGTAAACAATTAAAACCCGTTACCCACTACGTGCTACTTAGAGGTCAAGATCAACAGAATCCTAGAATTACTTAACCTCCATCTGTTGCTACCCTGGGAACTCTTGATACGGCCTTATTTCGAGAGTTCGGTGGAGTAAACCATCCCAAAAATCTGGCGCCCGAGGAAATCTAGCAGCAACTGAAACCGGTGGTGCCATAGTGACGTCTGTCTTATACCTCTGATAAAGAAAGAGCGTCACGAGACTTGCTCGTATATAAGTAACTTCAACAATGCGAATCAAGGAAGGCTATTTTAACAGGTGTGAGAATCACCAACATTTTCGTAGGTGTTTCTCCTGTGGACTCATTAATAGCGGATAGATAAGCCATCGCAAATAGGGAAAGATTGGTTCCAATCTCTCTGGTGGCTGGAAACTACTTTAGACAGGTATTTTCCAATGGTCCTTGTTAACATTTATTTTCTTTTTTTTTTAGTAACAAATAATTAAGATGTAAACGCAAAACGTGGCAACGCCACATAACAAACAATTGTTAGTTTTTTGCATGTTTTCTACATACTACTAGATTTCCGACGGCCCACCGAGGCAGCCGAGGCTACAATTTATTCTCTTCCTTCTATTCACGTTGTAACGATAACATGTTGTACAATAGTCAAATACTACAAGTTACAATAGTTTATTTGAACCAGTAAATATTACATTACAATATTTTGGTCTTCGATCCAGATAAATAAGAAAATACTTTATCAATGGAAAAACTTTTCTATTATCAAAAATACCGAATTTAAGTGTGGTTCCAATGGCCCAGTGAGTTGGGAAAGAACAATAGCGAGTGCACTGAGTGCAGCCACCCAACATTAACAAAGACTAGAAGTCCAACTATATGGCACCCCCATAAACGTTCCTTCCTTACCCCGTCTCCTTAGTTGGAGTTTGGAGTTAACCAGTTGTCCACAGATTCCGCTGAGTAAGTGTTATACGGATTGTAGTTTCCTGTTGCGTTGTAATTTTGTGTAATTATTGTTAATAAACATTTATAAAAATGGGATTATTGTGTCCTGCTGATGGTTGTAAGAGTAAAAGAGGATTAGATGTCTCTTTTTTTCGATTTCCGAAGGATGAAGCTAGGTAAGAAATTAATAACATACATATTATAGTAACAAGCCTGCCTGTTAAGTGTTTAGGCAATTATTTTAATAATTAACAATGTGCTTTTCTTAGATGCAACGCTTGGAAGAATGCTTTATCGGTCCACATAAATATGCAAATTTAACAGCAGGCCATGTGGTTTACATTTTCCGGAAGACAGCTTTATTAAAGATCGAATGTGGATAACTTTAGAATGCAATGCCATTCCTTCGTTGAATGTATCAAAAAACAAAATTGTACTCACGTAAGCCTTAAAAGTAGTAGTCAAGTTATACGATTATTTCAGTAGTCAGTGTAGTCCATTGAAATTTAGTCAGTCTCAGTCATGTCTTTTATCGGTCAAGAGAAGGCGATATAACTACTTATTTGGAAAGAATGGAACAGTCATTTTTATGCAATAAAGTAGAAGAGGAGCAAAAGGTAGCAAAGAAGCATATAAAATGATTAAAGATCTAACTGCCCCAGAAGTCCCAAGTACTAGAAGTTGAAGTCCACACTTTTAAACCACTTCAGTTCAAAAAAGTTAGTCATAGCAGAAAGGTTTGTTTTTTATAATTGTCGTTAAGAATCTCACAGAGTTTGCTGAAAAATTAAAAAGTTTATCCAAAGATTGTAATTTTGGCGAATTTCTGGACGAGGCTCTTCGTGATAAGTTTGTCTGTGGTCTAAAAGCAGAAAATATTGGTAGAACATTGTTAGCAGAAGACAATTTTAACCTATGGTAAAGCACTGCAATTGGCTTTAGCAATAGAAGTTGCAGAAGGCCAAGCTAAACTAGTAGGAGGAAATGTAGTAAACAAAGTCAGTAAAGTGAATTTGTCCAGTAAGTTTGATAAGTACAAAAGTCAAAGAAAACTCAAGTCTGATGATATAGAGGAAAGTTGGAAGTCTTGTCCTAGATGTACCAGGAGACATAACCTGAAAATTGTCCTGCAAAATATTGGGAGTGTTATCATTGTCACAAGAAAGGTCACACCAGTCGTTTGTAAAAGAGTCAATTATTTAGAAGATATAGAAAATCAAGGAGATTTAGCATCAGTTCCCAATCCTAGTGATGACTCATTGGAATTAAGTTATATTGGTAAAATTCATAGTGAGAATGAAAAACCTCATAGAGTAAGTCTTACTGTAGAAAATATAAGTGTATCATTTGAAATCGGTTCGGTAGCTTATACATCAGTGATGCATTTGTTTGATTACAAAAAATATTTTGGTTATTTAGAACTTCTTCCAGTAACGTATAGTCTTAAAGTAGTAACAGGGAAAAATTTCAGGATAATAGGGGAAACTGATGTTGTAGTAGCCTATAAAAACAGTACATATTGTTTACCTATTGTTATTTTAGATTGTTTTCACAAGTTTAATCCACTGTTAGGAAGAAACTGGCTGGGTATTCTGAACCCAGACTGGAAAAAGATACTTCAATAAGTCAGGGGTCTGAAAGTTTTGGTAAGTCTGGAGTGTCAACCTTGAGGTCTAAAAGTAAGCATGTAGATACAAAAACAAGTAAACAGTTAAAAGGTAAGTCGATTAGTCATAATGAGTCTTGCAAGTCAATGGTCAATAGTCAACACTCAACTTAAAGAAAAGTTCATTGCACAGATGAAGAGTCAATTTAATGAAGTTTTTAAAGATCAACCAAATTCATTTATTAATTTTAAAATAGAGTTGCCTATTAAAGAAAAAGTTCCACACATTTTTCATAGAGCTTATAGTATGCTCTATACATTAAAGCCTAAAGTCGAGTCGGAGATTTCTAGTATGGTAAAAGCAGGTATTCTAGAAAAGGTTTCTTATAGTCAATGGGCCAGTCCTATTGTAATTGTCCCTAAAAAGAGTAGTGACAATATTAGAATATGTGCAGACCACTGTATCTTGCCTCTCCCTGAGGATATTTTTGGATATCTGGGTGGTAGTAAATTTTTTTAATATAATTGATTTGAAAGGCGCCTATAAACAAATAAAAGTGGGTGAAAAATCCAGTCTTTTTAAGAATACTTCTACTAAAGGGAAAACTAGTTAAAATATTGAGTCATTGCACCTATTTGGTACAAATTTGACTTAAAATTATTTATGTTCATGCAGATTCGTTGTGTGAAGCTCCTAATAGTTTTTCAGCAGAAATGGTAAATCGAGCTTCTCCCACAGTGCAGATCCTTCCAGTTTCTGATTTAGTCAATGACAAAATTACATCTGATTACGTGCTGGATAAAACAAAACCCTCAGAGGCCGTGGAAGTACCAGTAGAACCAGCGGTAAGTTATGATTCCCAGGATTCATTGGACCCAGGACATTCGCCATTTACTTAGTGTTTAGTCAGGAACGGCTTCCGACGAATTTGTGACATTATTATACAAAATCAAGTTTTGGGACCATATTAATATATTAAATAATTATTGGAATAATGAGTTACATAGTTTGGAGAAAATTTAAGACAACACGACTGAAAATAAATCAAGAAAAGGAGAAATCCTGGAGGATAAAGTTCCTGGAATATAGAAGATATTATCATAATTACGCAGTAGACCTTGATATTTACTAAATTTAATACTTTTATTTTTATACGCCTTTAATTACGTATTTTTAATTGTAACTTAATATTTTTGTTTTTTAACTTTTATTAAAATGATGGTAAATATCAGGTACTAATTATTATAAAGAAAATAATATAGTTTGTGCTTCTAAGTTTAGTCTGAAACTAGTCTAGTTTCAAGTTTGATTTAGTTCAAAAGTTAAGTTTTGAAGTTATTTCAGGTTAGTTCTGAAACTTTGTAATTTCTGTGTTAAATTTGTTGTTCAGTAGAAATTTTTGTTTCTAAAAAACCAGTTTCCAAGTTTTCTGAACTTAACTTAGGTATCCACTAATAATTTAATATTATTTCAACGTTTAATTTAACGTTTAATTCAATTATTATCAATATTTCTATTTCAATGAAGATGACCTATAAAGTCAACGACTTAAATAAACCTGTGACATTGCATTGTACGTAAATCAAAAGTTTACTTGAAATCCACTTTAGTTGTTGAACAAGAGAATTATAGGGAGAGGCCATGCCTTCCCCTCAATGGACTATCTATTATTTGCTGTTTCAATACGAAAAACCGAACGTGAAGAACTCTGTTTAAAGTTTCAGTAGATACATAACATACGTATTTTAGTATTCCTCCTAGAATTAAAAAGTTTTAACATGAAAAAGGAAATAATAGACATTTTTATTAAACTATAGGTATTCGTAGTCAGAAGTATTATAAAATGCGAGGAGGCGAAACGCAGTGACAGCAGTCACTTGACGTAACAGCGGAGTGGTCAATAACTTAAAGAATCATTACGTTTTGCGTATGTATTTCATAATTATTTATTTATCATTAAAAGTCACACGATTTTAATTTATACATAACTTCCTGGATTCGGCGTAATCAGTATGAATTCTATAATGTCAACTCCTTTTTTATGTTAACACTACTCTAGAGAAATATTAATTGGTTAAAGCAAAGGAACTGTAGCATATTTTAAATAAAATTATATTACAAGAAATCATGTAGAAAAGTTATACGTGGCTGTAGCAGAAAAATAATCTATAGGGTATGTTAGAGGAACACTTTAAAATACTGATTAATATGGATAGTAAATAATAACGGATACTAAAGTGTCTGAACAAATTGCTTTTAAAAATATCTTTAAAATAAAAACAAAAAGAGCCGCTCCTATACAGGTACAATAATAAAACATAACTAAACTAGAATAGATATAGATAAATTTTAATATAACTGTTCAAATTAAAAAAATACATGAAGCCAACATTTCTATGTTTGTGTCAAAAAAAAGTAAGTGGTCCAAATAAATTTGCCAAAAAATTGGACATTATTTACGGTTTAATATTTTCATTGTAGTGTCACAATCTAAAACATTAACCATAATTATACACTTTCACAAGTTTCACAAGTTTCAATCAAAAGAAGAAAATTTTAGTTAGAAAAAATTCTGAAAACAAAAGAACTCTGAAAATCATATATACAGAAATAGAGCTAAAATTACTAGAAAACAATGCACTTGACTATAAGTACTGAACAACACCAAACAGGAAGTTTGGAGTACAATATATAAAGCGTATAAAAATTACATCTGAAGAAAAATTACCTAATATATTCTGTGAGTAAAAAAAGTAATTTTAAGTTATAAATAAAATCTTTTCTGTAACTACTATATTAAAAAAGCTATCACAAATATATATTCTTAAATAATGAACGCTCGCTTTTGTACAATATTTAAAAGATTTTTGAGCGATACATAAAACATTTTCAAAGACTGTACAGATTTTAATAACAACAATAAATTATAAAATTATAGCTCAAATTAGACTCTTATAGCAGCTACATCGTATAATGAATACGAATTCATATGAAAATACTTTCTAGATTTAAGCTGTTGGATTTTTTCACTTATCGAATTTCTTTTTGAAAAAAAGTTAACTAAAGGTTGTGAATTTAATATTGAAGCTAAAAACTGTTCAACGGTTATATGCCAATAAACTTCTGGTTTTGGCGTTGAAGGATTTCCATTTTTATCAGGTGACTGAAAACAAGAATAAAAATAAGTTATCTTTAAATATTTAAATTAATGCATTTCGTACCTCACTTTCCAAGTAGCTTTCAGCTAATGTTGCATTAGAAAATGAAACTAGACTGTCATCGGATTCATCTCTACTCACAAAAAATTGTTTGCCTACGTCCCCAAGCTCGAACAACAACGTTACTGTATTGGTCATTGCTTGATAAATTTCCTATAAATAAAAATAACCAATTTTCTATAAAAAGGAAACCGAAAAGTAATATTATAAATACTTATAAAAAAGTAAGTAAATCACCAAATCCAAGGAGTCGACTGATACTACAGCTTTTGCTAATTTTTCAGTACCTACTTTGGAATTATTTATACTCGGTTATTGGCAAATATGCGAATATGAAAAATAATATGCTAAATGAAGTGAAAAAAGTAAACGAAAAGATAATACACTGGGATATACTAGAGTGTATACTACGTTAATATACAAAGGAAGAAAATCTTGCATCCTGTTGAGGACCTCCACCATGAATAAAATAAAATTGATCTTAATAAATGAAGGACATCAGACTAAAAATTAGGTAGGCTAATCATATTGAGAAGACTACATTTCAATAATCTGAATAATAATCTGAAATATGTGTCGTCATGAACTAGCTAAAAAATACGTGACCTTGGCATTCTCGAACGCGGTATTCTTGTATTTTGATGGGAAATGGGAATAATTCGTTATTACAGGTTAATGGATACTTAAATGTCCGGGAGTCCGGGAATGTGACTTTTCCTGCGAGGTCAACATACTATTTTTCCGAAAATCGGAAATCATTAAAATTACGATAAATTATTACTAATCATGTTAAAAATTTCAAATCAACATTATTATTTTTCCCTTAAATGAAAGAAGCCATGAAACATTGTTTCGTAACTACGGAAACTAAGTACATAATTTTAAATTGTCAAACTTGACAAGTGAAAAGTTGTGGCGTCGTTCCAAAGTGTTGATTTTTTAACGTTTTAAAAAGCCAAAGTAAAGTGTAAAATGATGAGTGATGATGACTGTTCCATTTCTGGAATCCCCGCAGAACTCACGGAGGCAGTGAATGCTGCATCATTGGAATTTTTACCAGCAAAATCTAGAAATAAGTATAACTATGCATACAACCGGTCTTCTGCCACAATGCTTGTTGATTCTGGTGGAGATATTACTATTTTAAAGAGACTGGGTGGATGGAAATCAACAAACGTCGCTGAAGGGTATATAGAAGAGTATCTTACTAATAATTAAGAAGTGGCAAATAAAATTTTCACAGCAGAAAAAAATCAAGAAAGTAAATCTAATATTTCTAATACTGCAGTAACGCCCAATATTAGTTATTGTCATACCCATTTCTGCGAGCAGCACAGTTTTGTTCAAAACTGGAACCAGATACTTGTTAATAAACGATTCTGCACCGTTTTCATTGAGGCGAACAAACTCTTCACTCTCAGTTGCCACATCCAACGCTTCACCAGTGAATCTTCTTTTTAGTTCTTCAATCATGATGTCTAAAACCGGGTAGTAAAGATCGCATCGGAATCTCTTCATAAGCTTTGTTTCATGGTTTTTAGCATGGGATTCCTTTTCAACTTTTCTCGTTTGTCCAACAGTAGACAGTACAAAGTAACTATCGAGATTTTTTGAAACCATTCGTGGACGTTTTGGTGGATGTTGTGAAATGTTTTTTTCAATGGTCAGACTAGACGACGAAGTGGTAGGCTGGTCTAAATTCAAAATATTCCCGGAGGAGAACAAATCTAGGTCATGAACTCTTGCAAAATCTTTGATTTCTTGCCACTTCTCATTCCATGTGGCTTTTCTTCTTCTTGACTCGAGTTTCATGATGATTCCTCTAGCAGCCTTTGCACACATTGCGATGCAAGTATCTTCTCTTTGAAGTGCTTTGCTTAAAATATTGATGTCAGTGAGTATATCCAGAAAAAATATCAAGCATACAAGAAAGTCGATTGAATTTATTGATACTAAAATGCCTTTGGCCTGGGAAGACCTTTGGTTCCTTAAATCTTTAGCTGTCTCATTTAAAACGCTACAAATTGCCTTGAAATTTCTGTGAACAGATAGTACAGCTGTGGCCCGACAAGATCACCTTGTGTCACTCAGTTTGTGGAGTTCATGAGGGCCTGGAGCCAATCTTAAACTCTGCATGAGTGTCAGGGTGCGAAAAAAACTCGTACAAAGCCTGCATCATATTGAAAAAGTAGCAGCTGAAATCGTTACTATGACTACTTTTCTGACAATCTCTTTAATAACAATATCAAGGAGTTCGTTTTGAATGTCATGATTGGTTAGATTAAAATATTTTTCAAATTTGTTTTTAAATTTATCATCGTATTTAGAAAACATCTCACACAATTCTAAATAATTTCCCTTGTTCCCAGAGCTCTTTGTGAGCAGAAGAGAATTCTGTGGCCACCGTTTGAGTTGGTTCTCGGTGGTTAACCCATTTCGCCACCGAAAATAAATTACTTTCACTGGACCCATGTTTTTCTAATTTATCACCAATTTTTTTCGTTTCGTAACCCTTTTTCAGTTAACAACTTCTCTGAACTATTTGACGGAAATACCCTACAAGGATAACAAAAAAACAGCATCTTCTTTTAAGCTATATTCCAACCAATCAAATTTCTTAAAATACGTACATGAAAATGCTCGTTTTGAGTGTTTAAAATCAGACAGTGGATAAGAATGTAAAATTGGACGAGATGGTGGCCCTGTCTCTATGTTTCCTAGGTCCAATGTGTGGCAGTCAACTTCTGATGAAAAATATTGTGAAATAGGTTGAGTTTCTTTACTCTCTGCACTGCAGCCAGGTTGAGAGGAATGTGATTCATTTTCACATTTTGATTCCTCAGTTACTGGAATTTTGAAAAAATGTCTAATGTCCAAGGACTTTTTACTCATTGTTGTTGTCTTCTTTTAATCACAACACGAAAACAAACAAAAACTAACTACTTCAACTCACACTCACAGATGCGTACATATGCTTGTACACAATAGCACATAAACAGATAGGAGCTTCTTATTCTGTAGCGACTGACTTGACTGCTACAACTATCACACCACTACTAGTCGTGTCAGTGTGACTGGTCAGATCGGTTCCGGTTACGGGCGGGGGTGGGGTAGATTTCGAAGTAATGCAAAGCTAACCATTTTCCAATAATCTAAGAGTATGTTTTAACAAATACAATTTTGCACTAATATTAATTAAGGTGTAATGTTTATTACATCCTAACCTGTTACTCCTGTTACAAAAATCGAAACAAAAATACGGTAACTGGTGGAATGTGATAATTTTTTTTTCCTAAATGGTTGGGGGGCAGTGCTCTCCTATGCCCCCCGTAACTCCGCCTATGCATATGGGTGTTCAAGGATTAATGAAATCATTAAGAGAAAGATATTGGATTATTGGGGGAAGGCAAATTATTAAGTCTATTGTTAACAAATGCATAATATGCAGAAGATTCAATGTAAAGAAACTAAATGCTCCAACGGTACCTTTACCAGAAAATCGTGTTTGAGATGCAATAGTCTTTTAAGTGATTGGAGTAGATATGGCTGGTCTCTATTTTTAAAAAATCAGGTAAAAGTTTGGATTTGTATTTTCACGTGTGCTATATATCGGGCAGTGCTTTTAGAATTGGTTGGATCACTATCCACAGAAAGTTTCCTTCAAGCGTTCAGACGGTTTATAGCCAGACGAGGAAGACCTGTAACAGAGGCACTGATAATGCGTTTTTTGTCAATAGACTGGGAACAAATTTCAAGATACATCACTATTGAAAGAATACAATGGAAATTCTCACCACCATCAGATGATTTAAGAGTCAGGTTTCGAAAGGAATATTTGGGAAGTTTAAAAATGGAAAACCGAAAAATTAATAATTTTCAAAACATAAAACGACCTTTATCAAACAAAACCAAGGCCAGAATTAATAAACATCATCTTTTATAAATAGACCGTATGCCCTTTGAAGATTCGACTAGAATATTTGTGCCAATTATGTATGTTAAATTTGAAATGAAACTTGCATCCTGGTTGTATAGTTGCAAAATTCCGGAAAATGTTGAAACAAAATTTTAACAAAAGTTGACCGTATGTCGAGGTAATGAGAAGAAAGTTAACGAAAATATAATCCAGCGGAACAAAGTCGGCATACGTGTAGGGTAGTCCCTAAGGGATGTAATAAACACTTGAAATTGCAGACAATTGTTATACCTTCTTTATGATAGCTGACCGTATGACTCTAAGCGATTTTTATTATTTATGACGTAACATATACTTATGCCTAACGGCATACCGAGCAGCTGGTTCCAAGTGGTTCCTAATCTCTAAAACATGTGTGGAAAAATTTTTATTCTTTATTATGATCGTTAACTATATGTAGCTTTGGCATACAGATAGAGTGGTCCTAAAGTAGTAGCACAAAAGATGTAAAAATTTTAAATGACTTTCGATGATCACTGACCGTATGCCAATAAGTTCAACATTAGACAATACTAAAATGTAATGCCTAATGAAAGGGCATACGCTCATCGCGGTCCCTAACATCAAAAATTAAAATTATAGTTAAATATTAATTTTTGAAAATGGCTAACCGTATGCCATTATGTATGTTATTAAATAATAGAAAAATTAAATACCCTGCAAAAGGGCATACGGTTTTAGTGGTTACATACCAAAATTATCAGCTGAAATATCTATTACTCCGAACGAGCATCTCTAGTGTGTATGTGAAATTTTCAACAATTTTATTTATAATTTTACCAATTTAATTTTAAATTTTTTGTATTTAATAAAATTAAAATTTACACAAAATTCCCACAAAAGCCTACCGCACAAGAGGCCGGAACACTTACCACTGGACTACAGAGGAATATTCTACATTTATCTATAACGTCAAATGCATTACATAATTTTATAAAAATTGAATATTCATTTTATTCTTTTTTTAGTATTTGTTGTCAATTTGTATGGATTATTTTATGTGTGGGTGTAGAAAAATACTTCTTTCTACGACTGCTATACAATGTAGCTCTATTCTCACATTTTTCGATGCTACAATGTTAGACTTTTCCAAAGCCGTGAGATAAATGAATCTATCCCACGATTTAAATGGAGAATTTACATTTTTTAGTCATAACATAGATGGCTTGCAGTCTACGTTCTTGAGATTTCTGTTTACTGTCATAAACGTCAAATTGTAATTTGCTTTTGATTAAGCTGCAGAAAATAGATTATAAATTTATATAAAATTATTATGGATATAGATGAAAGTGATTTTGATAATACACCGCCAGAAATTCTGGAAAAAGCGGCAAATGTCACTCTGGACTTACTTACCAGTAACTTCCAGAAAGAAATATGAAATAGAATACGATAAGTTTATGGATTGGAGAAAAACTTAACGTAAAGTGAAATTCTTTTCTGAAAACGTTCTTTTAGTTTATTTTGAACATTTATCTAAAACTTTAAAGGCTTCTACAATGTGGTCCCAGTACTCGATGTTAGGAAGTACAATAAATGTATAAAAATAACATAGATATTACCATATCAATTTAATTTTTAGTTGCAGTCGTAGAAAAAGTATAGTGTGTAACACTTGGAAAAACACGTTTCTAACTCGTGTGTTGCGCCAGCTTTCACACTCGTAAGAAAAGTGCGATTTTTCCCACTTGTTTCACAATATACCATTGCAATGAAATCTTAAACTTTTTCGAATTGTAAGTAATACTTTCTAAGAGAAAGAAAAGCCCCTGGAGTGGATGGCTTGAAAGGGGATGTAATAAAGAGGTTACTGGAGGAGAATGGGGAGTATTTCTGGGAGCTCTTTAACAAGGTACTGAGGGAGGAAGTATTCCCGGAGGTATGGAAGGTGGCCAAAGTTATACTTGTGAGGATGGCGGGTAGGGAAGGAAAGCGGATAGGAGACTACAGGCCCATCAGTCTGCTGTGTGGTATGGGTAAGGTGATGGAAGGAATAATAAAGGTGAGGATTGAGGAAGGCGTAAGGAGAAATGGGGGTTTTAGAGAAAACCGGTTCACTAAAGAAAAATTCGCATGGAGGAGTCGGTAAAGTATCTAGGTGTTTGGTTGGATAGCCAACTATCCTTCAAGCACCATTTGTTGAAGGCAGCAGAGAAGGCGAGAATACGAGCAGCATGGTTGGAGAGATTGATGTGTAATGTGAAAGGGCCGGGAGAATGGAAGAGGAGAGTTATTGGTAGGACGATTGAGCAGAGTATGCTGTACGGAGCGGAAGTGTGGGGTGAAAGAGCGGGGATCCATGCAGGTGCAGAGGGGGATTTTGTTGAGAGTGGAAAAGGACAGTGGGTGTATTAGCAGGAGCTGTGCTGTTAAGGTCCACTTTGGACCTGATGGCTAAGGCAAAGAGGCAGCGGTGGAAGGGTGCCACAAAAGAGGAAGCTCAGGATTGGATGGAGAAGGTGGGAAGGATGAAGGTGGGAAGGATATGAAGGTGCAAACCCATTAACGCTCAGCGGGTCGTACACGACCCAGTGTGGGAGTAGGAGTGAGTGGATGGACCGAGAGTTTGGAGCTGTAAACTACTTTTTGACCCAAGTGCTCACTGGGCATGGGTCAAGAGTGGGGTATCTACACAAGATTGGGAAGAGAGAGGCTGGAATATGCGTGAGGTGTGAGGTGGAGGATGATGAGGGTCATGTGTTTAGATGTTGGAAGAACAAGGAATATCTAGAGAAGTTGGAGAGGAGACTCGGGGTAGCAGTGTATTGGGAGAACATGGTGGAGATAATGTTGAGAGGAGAGAAAGAATGGGTAGAGGTTAGCGAGGTTGTGGAGAAAATAATTAGGAGAAGGGAATGTTCTGATGGCGAATAGTATGAATGGGTGAAGAGTGTGTGAGGGACCGCCGCCCGTCTTAAAGTATGCTAGGGTAGTGATTCCGAGGCGGGGGTGACGGCGAGTTTTGAGGTGGGTTTGGTTGGTAGGCATCCTCTCGAGGGTGAGTCCAACACTGTTGGGTTCTGGTAATACTTTCTTAAATTTTAAATTGTACATGATAAAATACCTTTACTTACACTTACCAAATCATCTGGTTCGGTTTGCAATATATCATACACAGATTTCCACATAGTGATAAACCTGGGTTGAGACATTTTAGGTACTGACTTAATATTTATTTTGCCTTCTTTGGATTGAACTAAATTTCTCAGATTAGTCAAACTCTTCGTTTCCCAATTTAAGTCGCCTCCTCCCAATGAAGATTCTGTTGAGGTTTGAGTATCATACGATTTTCTGCAAAATGAAAATCTTTTTTAATAAAAATAAATTTGTAAAGTTTAACAAAAAATAAAAGGAGGTAAATTATTTTAGAATTCAACCAACCAAGCGGAGTTCGGAATATATGATTTCGACATTTAAAACTTATTTTTGTTATTTCTGAAATTCAAAAATGGAAAATTTTCCTACGTATGCTGCTACTAAAATTTATGTCGTTAATTTGAAGGTGATTTCGATTACGATTCACTCCATTCCTCGATTCCTCCATGGTTACTCCATCTGCTCAATGAGCCGCTCTTAACGTCGACTCTGACGACAGGTGCGACGCAATCCAAATGTTGATACAGGTGGGTCGGCACTTAATTCTGTTTCATTTGGTTGACAATTCCCAGTTGATGATGTTACTTCAGAATACCCTGTTGACTGATGGCCAGGATCAATTAAATGTACCAGCATTCTGTATCAATAATCCGTCAGCATTTCGTTGTTGTTGATTATATATAGTTGGCAGAGATGTGGATAATGGACTTTGTACTGTCTTAGATTTGCCAGGATTTGTTAACGGAGAATCATTTGATTCCCTTGTTGATTTTTCGATTATCTCTGCCTCTGCTTTTCTCATATCTTCACTGAACTGATTTAAGTGAGAATGCTGATTACTATAAGAGCTATTAGTGTCCCCTCCACGTCGAAGACGTATGTGGTCTGCATGTCTACGTCTCTTTATTCCGTCTGGAGTGGTAATAATGTAAGAATAAGGATTGGTTCGCTCACTTATGACTGCAGGTTTCCATTTCTGTTCATCACCTGGTTGATAAGTAGGAGTATTGTGATCACTACTTATGTTAGCTTGTAGCTGTTTGAAACCTAATGCTTGTCTAGTATGTGGACGTGCATTATCTAATATGCAATTAAGCTGACGACCAAACATCACTTTAGCAGGTGACTTTCCAGTAGTGCTTTTAGGTGTATTTCTATACGTGAATAGAAAATCATTAAGACTTTGTACCAAAATATGTGTGTTACTTGATGCCATTCTTGTTTTGAAAGTACGCACAAGTCTTTCTGCCAATCCGTAGGTTCTTGGATGATATGGAGATGATGTAATATGTAGTACTCCTCTATTCTTACAGAATTGTGAAAACTCATGTGACGTAAACTGTGGGCCGTTATCAGAAACTATAATTTTTGGCAATCCAAAAGTTGTAAAAATTTCCTCGAGTTTTTCACAAAAATTTTGTGTAGTAATTTTTTGCATAGATTTTATCTCTATCCATTTAGAGAGGACGTCACATAAAACAAGCCAATATCGTCCTTGAATTAGTCCTGCAAAATCGATGTGGAGCCTTTCCCAAACTTCATCAGGAATGGACCACGAATAGACCTGTAATTCTGGGTTGTTTGGTCTATGTTCTTGACAACTTTTACAATGTTTCACAAATATATCAATATCTTCCTCGGTTGATGGCCACCAGACATAAAATCTAGCTAGTGCTCTCATCGCAGATATACCTGGATGTCCTTTGTGAAGATATTTGAGTATAGATGTTTCTGGCACCACAATTCTTCCTTGCCACATGATTATTTTTTGCTCTACCGACAGTTCGTTACGTTTCCTAAAGAAAGGCTTAAGTTCCTCCATTTGGCACTGATTACTGCTCCATCCTGTGTTTAGACATTGTATTACTTTCTTCAAGGTATCATCCTTATTTGTATATTCTCTTATGTTACTTTTAGTTATAGTCAAATCATTAAATTTGTCGGCTTGTAGTCTATTAGTGATTCGTTTGATAGCAAGTTCCTCTGTAGAAGGTTGAACTTCTGGATTTGGCATTCTGGATAAACAATCCGCCAATTTATTGTCTTCTCCTTTGTTGAAACGAATATCGTAATTATAACAACCAATTAATAATGCCCATCTAATTAGTCGATTATTCACTAATTTTGGTAGGTTGCGTCTAGTTCCCAATAAATAAATGAGAGGTTTATGATCTGTTACTAAAGTGAAATGTAGGCATCGCAAGTACTGATCAAATTTCTTGATGCCAAAAAATATAGCTTCACGGTCGATAACTAAGTAATTAGTCTCCGCTTGCTTCAATTTCCTCGATGCAAATGCAATAGGTTCTTTCTGATTTCCTTGCATATGGTATAAAACGGCTCCTACTCCTTTCTCCGACGCATCACAAGCTACGTATAATGATCGTTTTTCGTCAAAAGCTACTAGAGGCTTGGTATTTACAATCAATTATTTTGTTCTTTTGAATATTTTGTCTTCCTTTTTCGACCATTTCCATTTTTGACGGTGGCCAGAAAGGGTATGGAGATCTGAACAAATACCATGCAGGTGAGGAATAAAACGCTCGTAGAAATTTACCAAACCCGGGAAAGACCTAAGTTCTTTTGTGTTTGTAGGGGGTGTAGCCTTGTAAATTGCATCAATTTTTGATTTTGTTGGTCGAATTCCGTTTTTGTCAATAATGTGGCCCAAGTATTCAATATCTGGTTGTAGGAACAAACACTTCTTAAGATTCAATTTCAACCCTGCTTTTTGTAGTTTTTGGAAAACAATTGCCAACGTTTGTAAATGTGCTTCATCATCTTTTCCTGTTAATGCTATATCATCAAAGTAAACCGCTACATTTGGAATTCCTTCCAATAAATTTTCTAAAAACTGTTGAAATACGGATGGTGCTATTGATATACCAAATGGTATGCGGTTATAGACGAAATATCCCTTGTTTGTGGTTATTGCAGTATATCTTTTAGAATTTGGTAATATTTCAAATTGTAAGTAAGCGTCCTTTAAATCAATCTTTGTATATTTTTCACCATAAGCTAACTGTTGTCTCAGCTGGTCAAAAAGTGGTATTGGGTGCGTGTGACAGCTCAAAACTGGGTTTATCGTAATGCGGTAATCACCACAAATTCGTATTTGTCCATTTGGCTTAACAACATTGAATGTGGGTGTTGTCCACTCTATTGGTGTGATATTTGGATCAATCTTCGAGGTTATTCCTTCTTTGACTAAGCGCTCCAGTTCAGCTTCTACATTTTTCTTAATACTGAACTTAATAGGTCTTGCGGCTAAATGTTTAGGTTCACCTACTGGATTTATGTGAATGTTAAGTTAGTAATCTCTGACAAGTCCTAATTTTGAGTCAAATAGCTCAGCGTATGATTCTAATACTTGTCTAAGTGTCGATGAAGCGTGAGTTTGTATTGAGTAAACAGGTGAAGGAAATTTCATACCAAATTCTTCACTCCACTGTAGACCAAAGAGCATTGGGTTGGTTGTTTTCATTACAACAACTTTTAATTTCTTCTTGTAACCTTCGACTTCTACCTTGACATCCGCTAATCCTTCTGGCTTCAATTTAAAATCACCATAGGCTCGTAATTTGGGTCCTTTAGATAGTTGTGGCGAACCAATTCGTTTCCAAAATTCAGTGTTAATAATAGAATAAACTGAACCGGGATCCCAATCCATAGTGCATTTAAAGCCATTGATATACACATCTATTTTTTTGCATCTTACAGATGTGTTCTGTATCTTGTAAACGTTATTGTGATTATCGTTGTCACTGTCGTTGTCTGTGAAATCTGAGGACGAAAGTAATGTTCGTGATGCACTACTATTCTGTCCCATTTTGTTTTTTGCAGCAATTCATTGTAATCGATTTTTAGACGTTGTCTTGGGTGCAAGTTGTGCTCTGCCTGATTTAATACAATAATTTCCTTAGTGTCCCTTGATGCCGCATTCTTCACATGTATGCGTTTTTGCTTCACAATTGTTCCTAGGGTGTCTCGCTCGCTTTCCACATCGTCGACACTGATTTTCAATTAGAGTCAACGTTTTTTTTCCTTCAACTACACTTTTTCTCATACTCGATCTTTTTTGACGTGTTTAACGTTAGCAGGTTCAAAGTCTCCTTCAGCAAGTCCACGAGATTGTGCTACAGCAAATATTTGATAGATACTTCTTTAGTTGTTCCATCTGCCAGTTCTTCTTTTAAATCGGGCCATTTTTGTTTTAAATCAATTTGCAGTAGTTCATGATTCAACCCAGTAGCAAATCTGTCTCTTAATTGTCGTTCCAGCATATATCCTTCGTAACCAAGGTCTTTGCTCAATTCTTTTAGTTGGTTCGCATAATGCTCCATTGTGTGGCCTAACTCACGTGTACAGTTCCAGAACTCTGTTAATGCTTTAAATCTAGTTTTTTTGTTCTGTATAAGTTGAGTAATTTCACCTTGATTTCCGTATACGATCTATTTTCAAAAGACGGTGTGAACGCTACTTTCAGTTGATGAAAAGTAGCTAATTAATAACTCTTTTTGTATGTCCTTGCATTCATTACCCAAAATGTTACATTTAGCTTCGAAATAATCAATGAAATTATCGATAGTGGTTGTTGACGAATTAAATGTTTCACATCTGAAATTTTTCACGATATTTTGCGTTGCTGAATTGCCTTGTAAGGGTTCGTTGTTACTGTTTGATGCCACAGAAGGTAATTTCTGTACTAGCAGTTGCAACATATAGATTTTTCAACTTCGCCAACTAGGCGCTAACATTAATTGATTGATCTAACTTTACTATATATACTATAAATTTGCCAACGTTGGAATGACATCATTTTGAAGTAGTGCCAAATAATTGTTGCCATTCAAGTTGCCCTCAATAAAAAAGGGACCAATGATATTGTTCCCTACAATCCCTGCCCAAACATTAACCTTTTGAGGGTATTGAGTGTGTTCTTCTCTCATCCAGTGAGGAATTTCGGTAACAACATGATATTAGTTTTTTTTATGTTAATTTTTGCATTAAATTTAAAAACAATAACATTTTTGAATAGAGAATGAAGAGACCTTTCAAATGATATATCACAAGCCTATACTTCCCATTTAAAAAATTGGGGGTTGTACCTGTCATTCTAAGGGGGTTGAAGGTAGGGGTTGAATTTTCACGTTAAAGAATGTCAAGTTTAATTTAAATTTGACGTGTTTCGGGATTTTTTATAAATATGTACAGTAACCGAAATAATGAATTTATTCCATTTGGCTTTTACACACTGTATATATGTATATAGCACTTCCTTCGCCAAGAAATTTTGTACTTGTCAAATATATAGTTTTGCCAAGTTCGTGCGTTCGTTCTTTCTTGAAATTACTCCATAACAGACTGGACATTCTAGTGGCAAGCTCTTCTTGTTGACTGGAAATTCTAGTGGTAAGCTCTTCTTGTTGACTGGAAATTCTAGTGGCAAGTTCGGCTAATTGTTGTGCTTGGTCTTCTTGCTGGTTTGTCATCCGGTTGGTAAGTTCTTCTTGCTGGCTTTTTATTTGATCTTTCAGCTCTTCTTGTTGACCCTTTATCTGACTGGACAGCTCGGACATTGCTTTGTGCATAGCATCTTCGAATTCCACCGAGTCAGGGTCAATATTTATACTTAAATAGTACTCACGTTTTTCCTCCGGTGGTATCCAAATCGAATTCTTCCAACTCTCTTCTGAGCTCAGCCACCAACAGTTCACGTAACTTCTTTCCAGGCATTCTACATACATTCTACATAATATGTATTAATACGTATTAAAATTTGACTTGGTGAATTTTTCTTGATAAAGATATGATCTTTTGAAGTAACTTTGTAACAATAAGTCGAATTTAAGAAAATGTGACTTAGTCACTTTTCGCAGTATACCCACGATATTTACAAATTGTTTGAATACAAGAATTCAGCTGGTTACAAATTAATAACTGTCACTTTTTACTTTTAAACCTCACAAAAGCTGAACGAATACTACTCCTCCCAACGCGAATGACCCGCTTTATATACCAAAATACTTGACATCTTGATTTTTATCAAAACAACTATTTACTACAATCCAAATCATACTAGAATACTCCCGAATAACTACCAACCTAAAATAATTATATGTCATGTCAAGTTACTGTTAAAATCTTCTTCCTCATTTACGGACTCTACCCTTTATGACAAGCAGCTACATCAAAATACATGCATTCCTCTCGCATCTGTCACAATCATCCGTCACACATCTGTCACCCGTTGCAATATGAATGGTGAAATTTTATATTCCAAACTTTTATTCTGTCTTGTTACTTTTAATTCTTATTATTTAAGTCTTAAATCTTATATTCTATTCTGTAAATTTTTTAATTGTGTCACCACCTCGGAGAGTTCACCAAATTCTACATATTTACCCTTTTTGTTCTATACTAAATTTCTTATTTTCATTAAAAATCATCTTAGTAACCATACATTTAATTAACAAACGATACTATTGACAGGTTTATTAATCATTTTAGACGCTGGCAATGCCTTCCATCCAAAAAATTGTCCTTCATCGCAACAACATTTTTTGCATTACAAAAAATATTTTTCAGTTTCCACTAAAACACACAGGCGTCAAATCTACCGAAAATGATCTCAGGTCATACTTTCAAACATGGGGTATTTTATGGAAAAAGATTGGTAGAAAATGTTAAATTTCCTAGTATAAGTCCTCCAAGTAAGTAGGTTTTATAATTTTTATCACATTGGATGGTGCTAGGTATATTTAGTAAAAATGATAATTAAACAAGTAACATTTAAAATGGTCAAATTACAAAAAATCGGAAATGATAAATGTTTTACTAAGCAAATTTGGGTTCCGTTGACTTTAGCGACCCTCGGACATACAGTAATTTTGCATTTTAAAAGCTTATGTACATGCATATATAAGATTATTTGCATTTAAAATAATGAAAATTGAATTAATAATTATCTTTAGAATGTTATGTTTTTCTTAGATTTGTTTTATACCTTCCATTAAATAAAACAAATAACATACTAATGTACGAGTCTTTCTTTTATCACAAATTTTAGTTCAAAATGATACAAATAGGTTAAATTGATTGTACTAACCCTTACTTTTTGGAAGTCCATCTTATTAAGAATAATGAAAAACTCTTCGTTTTACCAAAACTTCCAATATTTATTTAAAAAATTGCTTTATTAACTTTAATGACAGCCGTTTCGCTAGACTTAGCATCGTCAGATTGACATATTGAAGTTGCATTTTGTTTGTTTGTAGCTAGGTATCTGATGTTAGGGGTGATAATTACACTGCGACCTATAGGATCTATTGTGTTCCCCCTTACTTGCCATGTTCTGATATTTCCTCAGACCTATAGCAGCTCTTCGAGTCTTATTTTCCTGAGGAAGTTTAGGACATCGTCGGGCTTCAAATCAGGTAGATCCCCCTCTTCTATTTCATGTGCTCCTAGGTATCTAGCCCTAGAATTTTGCAAGGCAGGACATTCTGAGAGTATGTGTATTGAGGTTTCATCCTCTTCCTCACAGAACCTGCACTTTGCTTCATCTGCTAACCCTAGTTTCTTCATATGGCTTCTTAACCGACAATGCCCGGTTAATATTCCCGTTAAAATTCGGAGCCTTTTTTTACTGGGGTTGAGGCAGCTAAGAGATCTCTTCTGGTCATAGTTCCCCAGTAGTGTGTTAGATTGCCTCAGTCCTTCCAGCTGATTCCAGTACTTGAATTTTTCCTTCTCCATTTCTTCCCTTAGTTTTCCTAAGATTACTTTACTGCTGATCCCATAGGATGGTTCTGGTCCCAAATGTGGGGTTTCAGCTCCTTTTTTTGCCAGCTTATCTGCTGTTTCGTTCCCCTTTATTCCTATGTGTCCCGGGACCCATCGGAGGGTGACAGTGTTCTTCTGGCCCAGTTCATTTAGTTTGCCTAGGCATTCCCAAACCATCTTCGAACTGATTATATTTGAGCTCAGCACTTTGATGGCTGCTTGACTATCCGACATGATCACAATCTCTTGTCTACGGTAGTTCCTTCCAATATTGAATTCCACACATCTTTCGATGGCTCGGACTTCTGCTTGAAAGATGCTCGGGTATGTGCCCAAGCTTTCTGAGTATTTGGCTCTCGGTCCAAAAACATGGACCGTCCGTATACCACTTTATGGTATTCTGATTTAAATTCTGTATGGTGTCTTCATCCCATTCAGATTTATTACTCACCTTTGTGATGAATTTTCTCACAAAGTTGAATTTCTTTGGCATATCATCTTGGGGCATTTCCCAAGTTTGATCAAAATGAAGTGATCTAGGTTTTTCCCTGATGATTCCTTCTTTGATCATTCTATATGTCGTTTTCTTCCTTACACTTTCTAACAGAATGTGCAGTGGGGTCAAGTTTAAAATTACCTTCATTGCAGCAGTGGGGCAAGTTCCCATTGCTCCAGTGATACATGAACAGGCTAGTCTCTGCATCTTCGAGAGGTTTTTCCTCGTCGTATTCAGATTAGCCCTTACGCCCCAAGCCACTGCCCCATATGTGATTAATGGTCTCACTATTGCTGTGTACATCCATTCCAGGATACGTAGGTTACATCCCCAGTTCCTCCCTGCAATGTTCCTACACACCATGAGGGCCTTGGTTGCTTTGTGTGTTACTTCGTCTTCGTGTTTGTTCCAGAGTAACTTGCTATCTAGGATTAGCCCTAGATATTTTACCTCTGTTTTCCACTCGAAATTGTTCTCTCCTATTTTTATGATTTTTAGATTAAGTTTCTTTTTCCTTGTAAAGGCTACTAGTGTGGTTTTGGTGAGGTTGATGTTGAGTCCCACCTAGTCACACCATTGTTTCGCAATGTTCAATCCTCTTTGAACAATATCACAGAGGACATTTTCATACTTCCCTTTTGCCAGGATAACCATGTCGTCGGAATACCCTTGACATGGTATGCCTTCCCTAGTCAATTGACAGAGCAGACTGTCCACAGTGAGACTCCACATAAGCGGGGATGCAACTCCCCCCTATGGACAGCCTCTGGTCACATTAATGGAGATAGTGTCCTGTCCTGCCTCCATTTCTGCGATTCTTGTAGATAGCAGTTGCGACATCCAACTGGAGGTCGTTCTATCTACTCCTTTCTCAATCAGTGCTCTTTTGACTGCCTCATGTGGCGTATTGTCAAAGGCCCCTTCTATGTCTAGAAAGGCACATACCACGGTCTCTTTTTTGTTCAGTGCGTCTTGGATTTCGTCAGTCAACTGTGTTAAAGCGGTTTCCGTGGACTTTCCCGCTTGGTACGCATGTTGACGAGGGTGCAATGGCACCTGTTCCAAGATTTCTGTTCGAATGTAGTTGTCTACAGCTTTTTCCATCGTTTTTAGAACAAACGATGTGAGGCTGATCGGTCTAAGGGATTTGGGGTGTGTAGTGTCCCGTTTCCCTACTTTTGGGATGAAGGTGATTTTGGCCCTTCTCCACGCTTCTGGTATGTATCCCAGTTCCAGGCTGCTCCGACTAATTCGGATCAAGTGTGGAATCATTGCCTCTTGGCCCTGTTGGAGTAGGGCAGGAAATATTCCGTCCGTTCCAGGGGTTTTGAACGGCTGGAAGGTGTTCATAGCCCATCTCAGCCGTTCTTCACTGCATATGTGTTTTGCCATTGCAGTGTCTTCCCTGGTAGGTCTTTTAGCTTTCTCACTTGTTGTTTCCGAAGGGACAATTCCTCCGGGAAAGTGAGTTTCTAATAGGAGCAGAGCTCGTTCTTTTTCGCTTTCTGTGAAGCTTCCGTCTGGCTTCCGTGCCATTACAGTATCTACTTTTCCTTTTGCCAAGACTTTGTGTAGCCTTGCTGCAGAGAGTGTAGCGTCTATTTCTTCTTTCACAAGGGTAAGCAAACGGGAATCTAGAATACTCATCAATAATAGTAAGCAGGTATCTATTGCGAGATATAGATGGAAGAGGACCCTTGAAATCCATGCTGATTCGCTCGAAAAAATGGGTGGCCTTGAAGAGAGAGCAATTATCGTTTTTATAAAATTTAGGTTTCACAGCGTTGCATGAAGGACAAGATGCAGTCATTTTACGTACTTCCTCCACAGAAAATGGCAAATTATGAGTTCGCACCCAGTGAATCATGCGAGTCACATAGTTATAACATGAAAGTTCCAGTCGCCATCGTTGAGTTTTTTCATTTTTTATTTTGTTTTTATGGCTAATGTCAAACATGAAAGATACAGATCGCTGATCAGCGATAATTTGAAAATGCCGGCCTATCAAAAAGTGTCTCCACTTCTTCAAGGCACCCACTATGGCATAGGCTTCTTTCTCAACAGCAGAATGTTTTCTTTCGCTACCGTTGAGTTTTTGGGAAAAGAAAGCCACCGGGTGGCCTGATTAGGAAAGAACTGCGGAGATCGAAAAATCGGAAGCATCCGTTTTGACTACCAAGGGTTCCTTGTCGTCAATTGTGTTTACTACTGCTTTTGGTATTTTAATTTTTAGATCTTCAAAATTAGGTTTTACTTCTGGAGATAAAAGAAATGTTTTTGTATTTTATCTGAATAATTGGGTATCCATTTGGAATAATGTGCCAACATTCCAATTGTACGTTGAAGTTCCTTGGGCTGTTTGGTGGGGGAAGACTCAACAAAGGTTTCAAACGATCGGGATCAGAAGAAATAGTATTGTTTTCTATTTTGTATCCAAGTAGATTTATAGTGGTCTTAGCATAACTACTTTTTTCTTGATTAATTGTAAAATCATATTTATTCACTGCTTCTATAACTCGCTTCAGGTTTCGGTCATGTTCTTCCCTATCTTTTCCGCAGATTGTAACATCATCAAGGTAGGCGACCACATGCCTCGAAAGCAGTGAAAGGACGATCTTTTCTCTCAATGGAATTTGATGATAAGTACTCTTAAAATCTATGGTACTGAAATACGAGTTTTTAGATACCTTTTCTACTATCTGTTCAAGATCAGGAAGGGGATAAGCATCCAAAGAAGTGTATCGATTTATTGTTTGTGAGTAGTAAATGACAATCCTCTTCTTATGATTCTCGTTTTTAACAACAAATGCTTGGGCTCTCCACGGAGATCAACTTTCTTCGATTATTCCATCTTCGAGGAGTTTGCTGATTTCTTCCTTCATGAATTTGAAGTCGTCATTGAAATGTTTTTGAGATTTCGTGATGATTGGTTTGACGTTTCCACTTAAGTACTGGAAAATTTGCGGGGGTTTAATTCTCGCTGGGGCTAGATAGCAAACCGTTAAAGGTGGTTTTGATCCTCCGAAGGCGAATTTCAACTCTGAATGATGTTTCAATAAATCATGACCAACGATTATATTAGCTTTGTTCGGGTTTACTTGATTACTGTTTTCAAACTGTCAGGATTCTGCGCACTAAAAAATCCTGTGTTCGGGTTTTTCTTGTACGGTTTTCAAACCGTTCTATAATTTTAGTTTGGTGTTCGGGTTTTATTTCTGACTGTTTTCGGACGATTTGAAAACTGTCAAATCAGTCCAAGGTTAAAAGTAAGAATTTTTCTTGGACTAATTGAAGCATGCGCTTGGTCATTTGTCAGTCATTGTTTGTAGTATGCATTTTAAATTCAAATTATTCTTGGTATTTTAATTTATTGAGCATATTATTATGGATTTATTGGCAGAATTCTCGTCAGATTCATCCTCATCTTTTTCATCATCAAGTGATGATGGATTGGAGATGGTAGCAAATCTTTTTTTACCCGAATTATTACAGAAAAAAAGTAAAAAACTGAAAAAACAGTACCCCTATATAGTGATGAACAGTTTATCCAACATTTTAGGTTTGTGGACAAAATAATTTACTTTTTGTATCAGGGGCTCGATTCTTGAATCTCGAATTCGAAATATCAGTGTCGACTTTCGACATATGTCGATAGTTTTGTAAAAGGCGATTCTTGAAAGTCGAATTCGAGATAAATTCGACAATTGTTGTTCGAGACTGCATCGAATGGGTAAAACCGTTCGACATAATAATTGTCGAATTTTATTTTCATTCTGTCATGTCTCTGTCATAAACATAGATATAATAATATATAAAAGTTTTAAAGTTTTCTTGATATTTTATTTAGTTACAATTTATTTTTATTACGTTTTATTAGTATTTAGTTGTTTGTTATTGGTATTATTATTTATTTGGTTAGTATTACTGTTTACTGTTAGTTTCAAAATGAATCCAAACATAGTATTAGGATAGGAGTGGCAATAGAGAACTTGGAAGATAATGCTCCCAGACAAATTATAAACTATGTAGAGGCGTTTCACATGAGTGATTGTAATTTTAAAAAGAATTTCATATTAACAAAAGCTGTTACCCACGAGTTAATCGAAATGGTTACACCTTATATGAAAGAGAGAACACGGGCATCTGCACCATCCATTAAAAGAAGAGTAAAGATTTTTTTAATTGAATTGATAAGGTTTTCAATCTACACTGTCTTTTGTCTTTTAATTTCATTATATTATTTCTATTCTTCGTAAACCAACCAATAATTTTTTCTTCTAATAATATAAATGTGACACTTGACGTAAACAGAATCTTGTTTATGGTATTCCGTGTCAGAATAATACGGTGTTGCCACTTAATCTTTCGACATCAAATGTCGATTGAATTTCGAATGTCGATTCGTACTCAAGAATAAGTCCCGTACAAATCAATCGACATTAAAAGTGAGAAATTACGAATTCGACAAATTTCGTTCGAGATTCAAGAATCGAGCCCCTGGTATTAAAAAATAAGGCGTTCGGGTTTTTTGATAGTTTTCAAACCGTACATAAATAGTCCTTCGATTTAGTCTACTGCACATCCAGTTGTGCGCAGTCAGCAAATCGTTCTCAAACCATCCGAAAAACGAAACCCGAATAAAGTTATTGGCACATAAATCTGGGAGTACATTTAATTTGACATCATTGTAAAAGTGCCCTAGTAAGTCAGCACAACCATCTCATAATGGATTAGTTTAATAGGATCATATTAATCAAAATGATAGCAATATATATTTAGGATAAGATACCTACTTACTTATATTGGTATTCATTTTGCAATTAATTTTTCGCATTTCGTAAAATTTAGCAATAAATAATTAGTAAGTTTTAAACGTAGCGCCAACTAATAACCAATAATGAAGTGTGTTTAAAAGTCAACGTTGTCACATTTTAGCTACGTTCGATTCAAGTATTCTCAAAGAACTGGCGGCACAAAACACCGTGTTCTGTGACTAACTGATTGCACCAGTTGACAAGATATGACAGGAGAGAAAATCGTGTTTATCTGTAATAAACAAACAAGACCCCTATTCTTGACGGTGATAGAATAGAACAGCCAATAGAAAATGAGCGTGGTTCTATTGAAAATGCCAAAACGGTATTCTTGAGATTCGTACTCTCACTGTACCGATAGAAGGGTTGCTCCCCGAGAGAACAATTACTTTTATTGGTTATTTTTGAAGGAACCGCTATAACACCAAGAGAAGGTGTTAGGGATTTTTATTTTCGAACCAAAAATAGTATAGAAGTAATTTCTTTCATAAACCAAACACAACCAAACAACAAATTAAACTAACGAAAATGACAGAATATTTTGTTTAGGCCCGGTTGCTGAAAGCGCAGTTTTCAGTCTGTTACCCTTGACAGTGGAGTTATCAGTATGTTAGAGCTGAATTGGTGTGCTAGAAGCAATGTTAGCCAAAACAGCGTGTTACCTGGGCGGCTAAATTTAACAGCATGGTAGAGCACCGGTAACAGTATGTTTCCGATAACATGACACAACAACATGACGTTTGTCTATTAATGCTTGTCACTTTTTTTATTTTCTAAAATTCCTTTATGAGTGTTTATCAAATCTAGAAGTAAATTCTTTTCAAAACTGGTGAAGTTCCTCGATTTTCTGTTGGATTCCATCACGAAATTCAATTTTTGAACAGTAAGCCAAATTTGTTTTCAGCACACCGATTTCAACTAACATGACGTTTGCAGATAACATGATGTTAGGAAACATAATGTTACCAGAATTTTCTAGCAACCGGGCCTTAGTGTTTTACTCCTTATTTGATAAATTGTCAATCAGAGAACAAAAATATCGATATGTTTATCTCTTTTTAATGACAACAAATAAGAGAGAGAGATAAGTTTCTCGGTTAACATTAAAGCATATCGACAACATCACAAATTTTCTACCAATCTTATTGAAACACGTCACTTACCACTTATGACGTATGTAACCATTAAATTTAAATTTTAATAGCCGATTATGGCTAGAGGTTCAATTTTATAAAAATTTTATTTGTACAGTTGAACCACTAAAAACCTATTTTATAAGATGCAAATATAAAAAAAAAATCACTAAACTAGTCCATTGCCATAATTGCCAACATTTTAAAAAAATGGCGGATTTTTAGTACTTTTAATTGAGATTTTCTCTTTTAAATGTGTATAATCTAAAATTGTTTTTCTCTTAAAATATTCTATAGCAATAAGGCTTTCTAATAAAAAAAACCGTTGCAAAATTCCAAGGGTCGCAAAAGTCAACGGACCCTAAATTTCTCCATTCTTCTGTTTAAGTTCGAGCGGAATCCTGCAATCAAGCCCGTGGCCAACTACCGTGGGAGAATGATCAAAAACAAAAGCTTCTAAATTGGCAAAAAGAAGGAATAGAATGTGAGGAATGCAAACCTCAAAGCCTAATAGATATGTTTAAGTCAGTTTTAGAACGCAGGAGACAAGAAAAATGTGAACATCATGAAAAGCACAACTGTCAGGAGCTGTTCAACGAATTAACTATAATCAGAAAGGTAACCATTTGAATAAAACCATATTAAATTACTTAAAATAAATTAAACATTATCATATATATTTTTTTAGTCATACCCTCTTCTAGAAGCAGCGTCGAAGGGGTACCTTCCTGGATGTCCTGTGGCAGGGTGGCAGTTACTCAATAAGTCTTGTGCTTAATTTATATACTTTTGACCATAATAAAATATAAAAAAAAACAATAAGTTTTAACTATTAAAAAAAATAATGGGGGATAAAAATATTTGGCCTCATAGGATCTTCAGACAGCCACCTCCATCAAAAATGATGGAGGTGGTTGATATGTTAAGTCCTTTCAATACGGACCGACTGTTTATACGCAACTGTTTATGCACTGTTAGCCACGCCGTTTTTTGCCAATTAACCGTTAAACAGCCAAAGATGTACGAGCCGTAGAACTACTTGTAAAATGCACACCACTCTATAAGGGAAGTTTTGGCGCATCTGATGGCGTTGAGACTGTCCACTGTCTGTTGAAGCGACCAAACCAAAAAAAGGATTAATTCCTTACCGTGTCCCTAGTCACTTCAGGACGTTCAAACTGCAGTAGATAAATTAACAAGTGGTGCTTTTATGATACAGATTAGAATCAAGAGGTAATTTAGAGTATTAATTAAATATTGGAAATTTTGGTTGCACAGTACACCATTTTAAAACGATGCTACCGATGAAGGCTAATCGATGCGACTAAATTCGATGCGAGTTAGTCGATATGTATGTAGCTATCAAAAAATCAAAAAGTAAGGTTATATTAGTTATTTGTTGATATCTTAGAACATAAAATAGTAAGGAAGGAATTTATGTTATATCTACAATGTTAAAATCTGGTGACGGAAGTCGGCCATATTGGATAACCATTTATGACTCATAGTTTGTTTACAAGCTATAAAAATTTAGTTTTCTGTTAAAAATTTGGATTAATTATTTAAGTTTAGAACATTTTTCGTTTATAATAGGTTTTTTTTTAATATAAGTAAGTTTTTTATTTCAAAATTTTAGTAGTTTATATATGGTAAATAATTTTAAAGACAATGGTTAGTTGTAGCGCTTGTGAGTGCTCAAAGACTAATAAAAACGTCCATAAGAAAATTACTTTTCATTGGTAAGTAGCTATTATTATAATAAATATACATTATATATACGTAAACTATATTTTTATGTTTAAATTAAATTAATACTTTGTATTGATCCCTAACCTATCTATTTAAAGTGACATAGGCGTATCAATAATGGAAAGAGGATATTTTATTTTAATTATCATTAATACACAATTTTTTGGTTAATCTCATAACTGTTGCCTTTATAAAAATAACTATAAAAAAAGTACAATTTATACCAAAGTATCCACAGGTAAGAATTTGTTTTTTTAAAGCTTTAGCGTATATCTATTATTAGTATATGATGCATAATATATTATTTCTGTTAGATTATATGTATAGATCCGAAGAAAATGGTGTGATGCTTTAAATAGACCAGATTTGGTTAATGTAAGTGAAAAGGACCGTTACAAATTAAAATCTGCATTGACCACTTTACAAAAGACTGCTTTTTTTCACGAAATAGAAATGTTACAATTTATAATTAGATGCTGTGCCTACTCTAAAACTTCCAGATAAGGGAATGATTTTAAAATTTTGATTGTAAATTAAAGCAAAAACTTTTAAATAACAAGAGCTTACATAATTTTTTTCTGCCATCCACCTTCCAGATTCGCATTATTACAATTAGATGCTGTGCCTACTCTAAAACTTTCAGATAAGGGAATGATTTTAAAATTTTGATTGTGAATTAAAGCAAAAACTTTTAAATAACAAGAGCTTACATAATTTTTTTCAGCCATCCACCTTCCAGATTCACATTATTCAGACCTGATCCCTTCAACAAATAGGCAAGTTGAAATACCTACTAATATAGGTTAGTGTACAATTCTATCGTCGAGTATAGTGTTTCTGGAGTCTATCGTGGAAGCTCTTTTGGAGTAGTTCGTGCTGCTATTGCCGTTGACGAATTGCCTGGGTCAAACTACTCGATCGAGGTGGAAAAAATTAAAGAACGATGGCCTCACCTTAAAAACGTCCCAGTCAAATCCATAACAAATGTTACTTTTGATCTGATCATCGGTAGAACTAACCCGCAACTTATTTTATCGAGAAAGTTTGTTTCTGGAGGAGAAACTGAACCATGGGGATGGAGAACTCCATTAGGCTGGACAAGATGGCAGATGAGGAGGTACTTACCCCAAATAATTTTTTAATTGGATCTACAAGTGCAGCGCAGGTACCAGGATATTTCGAACATCAAAATTTAAATTTTAAAAAACAATGAAAAATTGCTCAACAACTAACTAATCGTTTTTGGAAGAGGTGGATACGCGAATATCTGCCGGTACTTACTTAAAGGACCAATTGGTTCACCTCGAAAAAGTCAGTAAAAGTGGGTGATGTAGTCATTATAATAGACGATAATTTAACAAGAAATTTGTAGCCAAAAGGAATTATAACCAAAACATACCCTGGTAAAAATGGAAATGTCCGCGTAGTCGATGTCAAGACACAATTTGCCTTTTGAAGAGACCAGTTATAAAAGAGTTCAATTGGAGTTTGTCTCTTTGGAAAAGAAAAAGTGTCAAAAAAAACTAAAACGGCTATCATCATTTTAAAAACCTAAAAATTACCCAAAAATAGAAATAGAAGCTAAAACAAACACCCCGGCATCCTAAGGCGTACTTGTTGATCAATCAACAAAACCGTTATATAACATGGTGGATGGAAATTCACCTGTGTTGCTGAAGGGTACTTAGAAGATTCTGTTTGCAGCTATAAACAAACTGCACAAAAAATACTTCATTGGGAAAAGCAATCAAGTAACAGTTCAGGACAAACGCCTTACTAATCATAACATGTACTATCGGCTTCAGAATAGCATATACATTTTCAAACTCAAATCGCTTACAATGAATTAATTTTAAGGACGGCCTATTTATTGTTTATAACCAATAACGGTTTAAATAATAATAAATTTGAAATCAGTTAAACAGTTGTCCACGCCCACATCTTTAATGTTTGCAGCATAAGGTATTTTATTGACAAATTGCCTGTCCCTTGTAATAAACTTAATCCCCAAAAACCATTTAATGTAGGCGTTTTAAAAATTGCCATTCCTATGTTGTTTAAGAAGGGCGATTTTATAACTTCGGTAGGTAAACAAAATTCAATTACAAGATTGAGATAACCGAAGCCGAAAGCGGTGGCAATGGCCTAAATTTAAATAACTGATGCAGTAGGTATACAAAACTGCACATTTAATATTACAATTAATAAATAGGTAATGTTTAAGCAAGTCATGCAACTGTTTTTATTTTTCATAGTTGAGATATAAGTAGTATATTCAATTTTTTCCTACTTATAATAGTATATTATGCAACGATCATGTAATAACCATTACATAAGAGTTGCATACGCTATTTTTTCTACGACCGATATAAATAATCAAGAGCTAAAAATATTATATTTATATTTGTAATGAACACAATAACAGTACACGTATTTCTATAAAAAATTTTCTACAAAATTGTAATTGATGGTATTACCTGGGGTGTATTACCATAGATGTAGGAAAATTATAAACATTCTATTCAACATAATAATAATTGTAATTAATCTGATTTCTTGAAAATATTAAGATTATTTATTGTGCAGTTTGAATAGTTTATTCCAGGTCCCACTGATCTGGAAGTGGAAGGAATATTTACATTTATTTCATTGTTTTTACGCTCAATTCTTGAAACTAAGCAATCAAACCATTTTCGGAGAATGTCGAAACATAATTTGTACTCCTCCAGTCCATAAACCGTTGATATAATTGTTCGTATACTTTCTTAGATTTTTGAGCCTAAATATTTTGTACTGCATTTTCTGCTTTCTCCGATATATGTGGGTAATTCTTCTATATCGCTCATATCAGACCTTTTGATAATATAATTATTAATTTTTGAAGTTTAGCTCAAGGAGACTAGAGCTCTTGGTTTAGCTGTTTAGGAAAATTTAGTGAATTTGGAATATAGGTTAGAACTGTCAAACACTTTTTGAGAGACGTCTACTTGATACTTACTTAAGTATCTTGATGAAAACCATTATAACACTAGTGTTACAATGAATATCATTATAAAACGGATTATGGACATATAAGTGTATTATTATAGTACGGGCGTAGAAACATTGCATTATGTTTACGAATGAAGAAAAAATAATATATGTCACTCGGAAACCCATTATGTTTCGCCCAGTTTGCACCGCCTCGGCAGTGCAAGAATCTGTGCTCGACAATAAACATAACCTTCTACTTCTAGTAACATAATATACTATTATTAGGGAAAACCCAACATCCGTATAAATAAACAAACTTATGATTGATTAAAGAATATTAGCTGCTTTCGTTTTACAAATCTTTAAGGGTAATTAGAACTGAACGACTCAGTTCAGTTCAGATTAAATTCAATACCGAAAACGAACAATTCAATTTTTTCTCCCTCCATAACCTCACAATCAAATTGAATAGAAGTCGTTGTTATTATATTATTTTTATGTTGATTAGAAATTTCGTGTACTGATAGCTTAGGCCATTTGAAATCAACAAGTTCAGTGAAGGTTCGTTTATTTGCACCATTATGGACATAAAGAACTTACGCTCAGATACAACCAACGTAACATAACCTCAAATTAAATGACATTTGCAGGGTTGGGTCAAAATGATCCAGTGAAATCACTGGTGCTTCGCGCGGAAGGGGGTAGGGTTTTTGGTAAGCTCATGTTCATTTTACCCCAGTTAAAAAGAACACCCATTAAGTGAATCTGCGCTCTTTCAATATCTATTTTCACTTGCTTTTAATGTGCCCAGCATGCCCTGGGTACTCTTTTCAAATGACAGGTCCACGCTTAGTAGTTAATACTCAGATCACGGAAGTCGCCACTATCGGAAATAAAATCACAACCATCAGGAAATTCGTTAATGACATAACAATTAAATGTTGTCAACAATATTGTTTGACAGTTAGTATTGTATTTTCTCAATAATTATTACATTTTCTCGTTAGTAGTTATATTTTCCAGTTAGAGTTTTTGCAGTTATTTATTAAAATATGGTTTTTATGTGTTATGTTACCAAAGTATCCACAGGTAAGAATTTGTTTTTTTAAAGCTTCAGCGTATATCTATTATTAGTATATGATGCATAATATATTATTTCTGTTAGATTATATGTATAGATCCGAAGAAAATGGTGTGATGCTTTAAATAGACCAGATTTGGTTAATGTAAGTGAAAAGGACCGTTACAAATTTAGAATCTGAATTGACCACTTTACAAAAGACTGCTTTTTCTCACGGAATAGAAATGTTACAATTTATAATTAGATGCTGTGCCTACTCTAAAACTTCCAGATAAGGGAATGATTTTAAAATTTTGATTGTAAATTAAAGCAAAAACTTTTAAATAACAAGAGCTTACATATTTTTTTTCAGCCATCCACCTTCCAGATTCGCATTATTATAATTAGATGCTGTGCCTACTCTAAAACTTCCAGATAAGGGAATGATTTTAAAATTTTGATTGTGAATTAAAGCAAAAACTTTTAAATAACAAGAGCTTACATAATTTTTTTCAGCCATCCACCTTCCAGATTCACATTATTCAGACCTGATCCCTTCAACAAATAGGCAAGTTGAAATACCTACTAATATAGGTTAGTGTACAATTCTATTTTCAATTTCTAATTATAGGTTTTACATTAACAACTCAGTTTTATAACATTTAATATTTCTTTTTCAGAAACCAGCATCTCTCATTGTTCTGATGATCCTCTAACAACAGAAGCTACTCCCAGGACACCAGAATGCAATAGATCCATTTTGAAAATGATTGGGGAAACAATAAAAATAATTTTGACTCCTAATTGTAATAATTATTATTTTGCAAAAATAAATAATTATTATTTATTTTATTTTTATATCTATATAAGTCAATACCAAATTGTTAACAATATTAAAATACTTTAAAAATATTTTGAAAAATATAATTATTATATTTATAAGAATATTTTTAAAATATTTTAATATAAATATTTTAAATTTACCAATAAAATTAAAATACAATTATATAGTTAGTACTCAGGTCACGAGCGGCGCTGTAAAAACGTTATTAAAAAACCGTTAGAGTCGGCTATCTATAAACTTCTTTCTAATCTATGATGCCCAGTTCCACTAGAGGCAGCAGCATCGCTAAATTTTTGGCACTTACTGTGACAATTTGTGTATTTATGTTTATTTATTTGTGAGCATATGTGCAAATTAAATAACAGTTATTGAGTTTTATTAAAATAAAAATCCGTTTAAAATATTCACTTAAATTTTGACCACAATATTATACATAATATTTGTGTTTTGTTTTTCATACGGTATATCCTTAGACCATATACAAATAGACTGGCTGTGACGTCATTTTTCTGAACAACATACTGAAGCCAATATTGGTCGCGTTCATCGGTACAAGTCAAAGATCGTTCCGAAAGTAGCGCTCCATGATCAGTAGCGGATCGTAAAATAAATGTGATCTTTTAAATGGCCGCCGATCAGTGAGCGATCAGCAAAATGAACCGTTTATGCACGCAACTCGGGATCGCTACCTGATCGATCAGGTAGCGAGTGTGCCGATGAACGCGACCATTATCTTTCTTTGTCGCATGAAGTTCGTGGAGCTACGGGATGAGGTGTGTGGGCGGTACTGTTTACAAACAACAAAAACCAGCGGCGCAAATGTATTTGAATAGGTACCTAACAAGGTTTTAACTCTAATCAAAATTCTTAAATCATAACTTTAACCCAAAATTAATACAACGAAAACAATACCACAATTAGTTTATGAACAGGGTAAGATTAATGTTCCATGCTATAAGAGACAGTGCAGTCGAAGATATACGAAAACAACCGAAGAAGTTTTATTCAAACGTGGATTTGTTTGTAAACATTAGTTATAGAACACAACATAAAGTTATTTTGGCTTCACAACAAGGACAGAAAATTGACGTCTATTTTTATATGGTCTAAGGGTATATCCTAGACTAGGAAAGAGAGGACTGCGCACTGGAATCAGTTTATGTAACCCACTTACCACGTTACCACCAAACAAAAAAAAGAACAATCATTTTAAAACATATTTATTCAATAAATATTACAATTTTATTTATTTTAAATATATGTTTTTATTCCACGCCACTGCAAAACTATTACATCTATGAGCAAATATAATAACAATTAAATGAAAATTAATTATTAAAACTGAATGAAAACAATTTTCAAAATGTATGTAGAATTAATTTAAGTTATCATACATAACATATGTGATTTAGTTAAACATCTATTATCTGAAAGCTGTAATATTAATAGAAATAAATTTCAAGGAAATAGTTTTAAAATACTTCTTACCTATGAAATGAAATTCCTTCCTCTTTTTTAGCACTCTGTCTGTTGCACTTATAAACTGCACAATTAACCATTTTTAAATTTCTATTCAGGTAATAAAAAAGTTGAAAATTAATAAAAAAACTAAAAAAATACAATTCGACGTTCCAAATTTGTTTACCACCAAATATATGTCAAAAGTTTGAAACTTGGCTTCAATCAAACGCATAAGGTTTTCATTGACATGCGCTGTCCTCTCTCATTCCTAGTCTAAGGGTATATCGTATTATAGTTTTGTAAAATTTGACCAATTTGACAAATCGAATAAAAACATTTTAGATCGGTAGATGTGTATATAATAAAATAAATTCCAATCTCAGAGTAATAATGTAAAGTTTGATTAAATACACAAAAATTCAGGAAAAATCGAACAAAGCGCTAATCACCTCTAGACAATTACAAACAAAGGCACTGATGCCAAATTTTTGTTGTGGGTATTTGATACAATTGATCTAGAGCTTTTTTACCAGTACCTATTAAAGAAAGGTAAGAAAGTGAATATTAAAATGTATGAAAGAATATTTTCTCTGAATAAAAATCTTCTTATAAAAGTAAAATAAAATTGTTGTAAATTATATTATTACGTTTTTGTTTCTTACTTTGTACTCACAAAACACAACGTCTGGCAATGCTCTGCTGGTAAACAAATCTGTCTCGACGACAAGTAGTAGGGAATATGCCTACTCTATGTTTACTTATTACTCTGAGATTCCAATGTTAAGGTTATAGAAATAATTATAAAATACAGGCGTCACGCAATAAAACTGTTAGTGGTTTGACTCAAGCTAATAGATGGCTCTCAAGATCGACATATATTTTCTTTTAGTGAATGTCTATTCTAAACCGATTATAAGTACTAGTCTAAGGTAAACCTTTTGGCACATGTCAAAAATATTCAAGACTTAAACAAAATTTATGTTTCATATTTTGCAATTACTTAAAAAACCTTTTAATGCGATACAAACTACTAATAGGTTTTAGACCATTTCTTGCATGGTTAGATTCTAGTTCAATACGAAGAGAAAATTCACGTTATAACCAATCCTGTAATTTTGATTGTTGCGGAAATCCGATAATAAAACCTAAAGATGTTATAGTTGAAAAAGATTTGGAGCCATGTTGCTTTAAAACATGGAAACCTAGAATTCCTGATCTGTGCCCCGAACCCTTTCTTTCAAAACAGTATCCAGTGAAGTTCACTCCGAAAAAGTGTTACGCCGGAATGCAGCCACCACCTCGTTCTAATTCTTGTACGAATGCCAATGAATATTTAACAAAATATGCGCCAGATAATTTGCCTAAACCATCACCACCCATTCAGGTATTATTTTTGTCTCAAAGTATACTAGTGATAACTTACCATCTGAGATATACAACTGAGATAAGCAATTATCAAAAATACTTTTTGGGAACTTATTTCCAAATTCAGATGCCATTAGTTTCGACAAATGGACTTGGTATTTTTTTCAATTATTTTATAATATAAAATTTCAAATATTTATCTGATTTAGATTTTATAAATTGAATAACGAATAATTTGAATAATTTCTTGATATTCTTACTTACCCTGAATCGTTTAAAAGCATCATACGAAATTCTTGCTTGATTATATAGTGAAATAATTACATTTTTCTCAATTCACAATATTTTACATTAACTTGTAACGAAATCCCTATCCAAGAATGGAAAATACCTATAACCTTTTAATAAAGGTTTTAAAAGATTTAGATATTTTTCAAACCGATTATAGTATATTAAACAACGCATTTCATATGGAATTCTGTTATGACACGAGTTCAAGTTTAAAAAACGAATCGCGAAGCGATGAGTTTTTTAAAGAACGAGTGTCACAGCAGCCATATGAAATAAGTTGTTTATAATTTTTTTTATATATTGCCATTTTATCATTTTTTAAATTAATTTATTACTTTTATGTAATTAAGAAAATTTTGATTTTAAAAAGTATGTCGGTAGCACTGTGTAATTTATAACATTTGACAGTTTTGACATTTAAATCATGAAATGTTAATGTTTTCAAATATTTTAAAATGACTAATACACCAATAATAATATACTATATAAGTAAAAGATGATATTCATATTCACAAATACTTTCTTAAAGAACAATTTAATATTAATAAATTGCTATTAGCCTCAAATGTCATTGTCAATAGTCTTGTCATTAGATACTTCACTCCTGTCGCCAACCATTTAAAACAAAAATTGCGTGCGTAACAGTTATATTACGATACGCAAATGCGTTTTATATTATAAGATTTTTATAAGTGTAAAATATAAAAAATTTATTAAATTATCGAGGTCAAAATGTTTACGATAGTAAATAATAGTAAAAGATAGTTTGTAATCGCTTACAGCATTGTATATCTCAATAGTTACTAAACTATAGTCTGTTAAATGCCAAGCATGATGTTATCGTGATCATATAACATGTAGACAGTTCAACATTAATTTAATTATCGTTTGAAAAAACGAAAATAACTTTGCAGCTCACCTTAGATTAGTTTGTCTTAGGTTGTAAAAGCCAGTTAGATTTCTCTGCACTTCGACCAAATAAGATTTGTGCATACCTCCATCATCATCATCAAACAGTCTTTTATAACGTCAAATAATGATGCAATTAAGCTTTTATGTAGAAAATATAATGCTATCACAATTCTTGACAAAACAATGACATTTATACAATTTGACAAGCATAGATTCTATAACAAAGCCCACATTTGTCCACTGCTGGACATAGGCCTCCCTTGCTTTTACATTTTCCTATTTTGTGCTTTTTGTATCCAATTTGTGGGGATATGTATAATATCATCGGACCATCTAGCTGGTGGTCGTCCCCTGCTTCTGTATGCGTTCTGTCTAGAAGCAGTGCATGATAATATTTATATCCACTCTATTGTAAATTTGGGTATATAATAGATATCAATATTTTATTTACTTACATATCTTTAAATTATTTCAAAACACAGGATATAACTTAAAACTATCATAACAGTAGTAATTGTTACTGCTCAGCAGAAAAGATATTGTAATAATTCCATCAATCAATATAACTGGACACTGGCATTTTCTTTCCCTGATCGCAATAATAATAAAATAGAATAATAAAAATATAATTTTAATTTTTTTTTATTATTTTAGAGCCCTCAGAAGGTTCCATGCTGTTCAAAACTAAAATGTCCCCCTAAACTCAAGTTACCATTTCCAGATTGGGACCATGAATGTACAATGGATAGTTATTAACATTGAGAATCTTTTTAATTCAAATAATTCCTTAATTTTAAAATAACAAAAATTACAGTATTTATTGGATGACAGTGAAACAGTGAAAGTATAAGTATTAAAAAATGTGTACCATTTATTATAATTATTCTAATTATAATTATATAATATAGCATATTATATAATATATAATTATTCTAATCTTGAAACCCTTTTTTTATAAACCAAAGAAAATATTTTTAAGAGACCTAAATAAAATAATATACTAGGCAAATATAGTTTCAAGAAAAAGATTTTAGAAACATCTTCAACATCGCTTGCCTTTAAACATTTTTTTAATGGTCTCTAAACCTTGACAGAATAAGATATGTTGTGTACAGCTCGCCCCAAATTAAGCTAAAAAATCACATATTGCTTCTAGCAAGTGTAAGTAGCAGCCACTGAACTATAATATTTAAATGAAACGCTAATATCTAAGCTGCGCGTGGTAGAAATCCGACCCACATGGAGAGATATTAGTGGGTTAACGCGCCGGCGCTCTTAGATAAATTGCAGCACAGAACGTAACTTTCTGATTTTCTGTCGTGTTTTGTATTACAAACATTTACAGATCAGGCTTTCAACTTTTAAGTTAATCTTTATTTACTTTTTGTATTGGATGTTTTAGAATTTATTGTTGTGCTATTGTTATTTTTGTGTACTTGTATTGACTTTGTGATTATTGTAATAGACCTAGTGCCAAAATGGGGAAAAAGTGTATGTTTTTGTTTTGTAAAACATCCTGACTTCTTAATGCTGAAGGAACTATTAATTTCCTAAGGATATTTGATAAGGCATTTGATTTATCTAACTCTAGAAATCCTTGGGGAAAAGGATCAAAAGCTCCCCTTAGGGAAAATAATACTGCATGCTGGATGTATTTATTTGAAAAAACAATTAGATACCCAAAGACCTTAAATCATTTGGAGCTGTTTTTTGGATTTATAAGGTAAACATATTTTTTGATTTATCAATTATATATTTTATTCAGTATTATCCGTTTTTATTTATTAATTTTTATCAATTTTTCAGAAGTAAAAACGATTGGAATAATAATCCGACTGCTTATCAATTTTATTACACATACAAGAGGCTAGCAACTAAACTAGTTGTTAAGGGAATCAAAGGAAATTGCTTAGAAGATGATGGAACAAACATTCTAACAATCTCACAACTTTCACATAAAAATTGCAACTGATGATATTTTTTTGTTCAAGAAATACAATATTGATATTTCTGATATAATAGAAGAACGTAATAAAGAATATTATATTGAAAAGTTGCCATCTTTAGGCATATTGTCCCAAAATGTAGTGACCTTTATAGCAGGTTTTGTTTTAAAAAAATTACAAAAATCTTGAAATGTCCAGAGTGCATTATGTCTCTTCAGACAATCAATTCATTTCATGTTGCACAGTAGAAAAAGTAGAGGGGGTTTGTTGAAACCCTCCATGGATTTAATAAAAGTTTGCACTTTATCTGAAAGAAAAATAAGGCATATTTTTCAAATCACAAAATATTGTTTACCACAAGAAAGAAATTTCTTTGTCACTTTTGTAAATCAAATTTGTAGAGAATTATCTGAACAAAAACCATTTCCAGAACTAGATAACCATTCTTATGATTATACAATCCTCAATGACCATAAATTAAAACTAATATCTAAGTAAAAAACAAACTGATAGTATCAGAGGTGTGACAAAAATTAAACTGTATGATTATTTTTAAAAAACAATAAATTAATTCAAACTCATTTGGTATTTTATTTCAAGTTGTAGTAGTAGTTGTAGAGGCCATGGATTCTGAGTAGACCCGTGACGTCGTAAATAGATCCTTGAAATGAAAACCGAAAAAGTCGGGCTCGTTTGCTGGTTCCGTTAAAGCTATTGATATAGTATAGGCAAAGTACGTTCAAAATAACAACATGATTATTTTATTGCCGAATATAATTAAAATGTTATACACTTACCGAAATGACTTAAAAAATATATTAAATAATTATTCTATGTTCTATGTTAAATAATTGGGGAATATTTTTATAAATTTACCTATACCTGAGTAAATAATGACTTTGGGTAATTTGGAATTGTGGTTACCTGCTCCAGGTAGTTTGGATAGAATGTATTTTTGCAGTTTAAGGGCGCCCATCAAATCGTCTTTACGAACATGATATACATTTTTAAACGATATTTTAATGACATACTATTATACATACTATTAGCCCTAGACAGCTTATAAATAATACAAAAAAAGAGTTAAATACCCTTTGGAAGCCCCGAAGCTTAAATAAATAATACCATATTTTACCTCCTGCTTTTAAGAAAAGTATGAAAAACACATTTTAATAAATAAAAACATTAATTTATTAAAATTAAAAATATATACAAATTTATTGTAGTGGCTTGCAACCTAAGTCGCCATCGTCTTCATCTATTGAAAATTCACTTTCACTGTCGCTGTCTTCTCCTAAGTTTATTACCAAATCCGCTACTTTATCCATAATGTGTTCCTTTTCTGGGTATTCATTTTCCACTTTTAACACATTAGCGCAAATATTTTTCCAGTTGTCAACAGTAACCTCGCTAAATGTTTTTTCTGTTAATATTTTGACGTCATCTAATTTAAAAGTAACGTTGCAAGCAGCTACTTTTTTCTTTACCAATGCCCATATTTTTTCAATGGGGTTTATTTCCGGGTGATAGGGTGGTAGACGCAACGTTACAATATCATGTTCAGTCAGAACTTTATCTATTATGTAAGTTTTACATAGTGGCTTGTGCGTTTTTATTAACGTGAATAGTTCGGTTTTAGTCGATTTTCCAGATAAAAAATGTTTCTTTCAGCGAGCCACTTCATCATTGCTTCTTTTTTCCAAGAAAAATTTGGGATCGGTTCTAAAAGTGCATTGTAATAAGAAGCATTGTCTAATACCAATACGCTTTTTTTCGGAGCATTGGGAATGAATTTTTCTCGTAACCATTTAACAAAATTTTTATTATTCATATCATCATGATAGCCCCTGGTTTTAGTTCCAGACTTAAAAATATTTAATGCCTCAGGTACGAATCCTGCTGCTTCACCTCCAGCGTGTACAATAATAAGGCGTTGTCCTTTAGCTACTGGCGATTTTAAACACATATTTTTACCATCATCCCATGCTTTTGGTACGGTATGTGAACTATGGATATAGGTTTCATCACAATATATAATTGGTCGTCCCTCTTCTCGATACTGTTTTAATTTTCTTAAATATTCCATTCTTTTTGCCTTTATATCGTACTTCTCCATTAACAGTTTTCTGTTGTCTTGAGTTTTTTTCCACCTGAATCCCATTTTCTTGACCAACTTTCTAAATGTGTCAATTTTGCCAGTGCCAATTTTTTACCTCTTCAAAAATTCTTTTCATAGTAGGCCTTCTATTGTGAATTGCAGCATAAGAATAAATAATTCTTCGAATTATTTCTTCCTCAAACTCATCGACGTATCCTTTGGAAGTTGAGGGTTTGCTAACATTTTTTCGAGGTGATTTAAAACGTTCCCCAGGAGATTTCATCTTGCCTTCAGCTTTCGCTACTCTTTCTTGTAGATTACTTAGAGGGATATTTAGGGACTTCTCTTCTTTTTCCTTCTTCATAAATTGATATACATTGTATATAATTTGTCGGGCTTGACTGTGGATAATTTTATTACCTTTTTTGGAACTACTCATGTTTCCCGGTGCTAAGCTAAACAATAATAATAATAACAAACCTTAATTTAAAATGTTCTAAAATACGTACCCTATTGTCAATTAAAATAATTCACTAAACAAAATATTGTCACAAATTTGTTTATTAAAGTCTTTACTTAAACTAAATAACTGCTATAATTAAAATACACTAAACTAAATAATATAATTTAAAAATAGCAAAATTTACAGCGCTATTCAAAGAGACAATACGACTTAAACGGCGGACTGACCAGAATGAATCAGTAATGGCTGCAATTATTAGTATAGTTAATAGGACAATTTTCAAACACAAATTTGTGTACTGCGCCGGTTGACGTCACAGGTCTACTCAGAATCCATGGCCTCTACCTAACATTATATGCTTGGTATTTTGTTTAGTTACTTTATTATCTTTTAATTAATATTGATATATTTATAGTGTTTTAATTAAGTATTTTGTGCATATTAGTTATCTTAATGCTTCAAAATATTAAAGAAAATTTTTTGTTAATTCATATAAATTGAATTCTTAATATTTGATATTATATGCCAGTAATAGAATTAAAATAACACAAATTTAGTATATTTTTATTTAATTTGCATAATTTTTTAAATAAGTCAGTAAGTTATTTTTTGGGCTATGCCTTTACAGTAACCTACCTTTACAGTAACTTACGGCGCATGATTATAGGCGCGACTTCAATTTTACGTGCATTTAAACATAGGTATTAGCGTTCCCTTTAAATATTATAGTTCAGTGGTAGCAGCTACGTAATCGTATGATAAATTAATGCAAAGTTGGCCAAAAACGACCGGTATCACGAACAAAAATGACCGGGCTATGTTAAGCGATGGAGAAGTAGAGGTGAGTATGAAATTTAATCAACCTTTACTTGGAAATCGTGGAAATCGATCATAACGAAAATACATAGTACACAAAAAATTAATAAAACCTTCTATCACATTGAAAAATTATTTCGTTTTATTAAACATAAATTAATTATTTTATAAATTAAGAGATAAGTCGCTTCTGATTTAATTAGTGCTAATTAATTTTCCATAATATTCTGAAAGCAACTACATAAAAATAAATTATTTTTGTCCACTACAGTCCTATAAAACCTTAACCAAACATTTGCTCCTTAAAGTACAAAGTTACCTATTATTCATTAGTGAATAATGAACCAGTTGAAATGTTTAGTGATTCCGGATGATTTCGACTTTTAGTACTATCTATATTATACAGGGTGTCCTACGACGAGGCCACCTAGAAGTTTATGGGGAAGGAAAAACGCGAGATTAATGAAATTTGGTATACAGGGGTTTTTGATACTTCTGAGTTTAACTAAAATATTTTCAGTTTGATTCGATTCAGTTAACAACCATAATGATGCTCTGGATTATACTGTAAGTTTTTACATTAACTTATTGATTACAAATTTAATATTCAAACACTTGCCTTCAAGAAGCACATCATAAAGTTGTGCTTCCAAGGCTCAAGAGCTCTGTTGAATGTCACACTCCAAAGCGGCAGAGATAGTTTTGTGTATTATTTATTTGCATTGACAACAGTTTTATAAAGAAGTTTTTATATTTTGCACTTATAAAAATCTTCATTATAAAACGCATTTGCGTATCGTAATGTAACTTTTACGCACGCAAATTTTTGTTTTAAATGGTTGGCGACATGAGTGAAGTTTCTAAAGGCAAGACTATTGACAATGACATTTGTGGCTAATAGCAATTTATTAATTTTATATTGTTCTTTAAGAAAGTATCTGTGAATATGAATATAATATTTTACTTATATAATATATTATTATTGGTATATTATTCATTTTAAAATATTTTAAAACATTAACATTTGATAATCTAAATGTCACAACTGTCAAATTTTATAAATTACACAGTGCTGCCGACATACTTTTTAAAATAAAAATTTTCGTAATTACATAAAAATAAAAAATTAATTTAAAAAATGGTAAAAAGGGCAAAATATAAAAAATATTATAAACAACTTATTTCATATGGCTGTTGTGACACTCGTTCTTTAAAAAACTCATCGCTTCGCGATTCGTTTTTTAAACTTGAACTCGTGTCATAACAGAATTCCATATGAAATGCGTTGTTTAATATACTATTAAATATTATAAGTGATCTTTTCAAACAACATTTCTTTTAATATTTGTATATTTACAAACTTAAGTTTTAATCATTTTATTTATATTTTTTAGTTGGGTCACAAAACCCTGAACATGGAAACCTGAATGAATGAATATGTGTATGAAATTTGATAGAGATTTGATTTTTCTTCAGAGGGTTTAAGAGAATAAAAATAGATGAGCCCAGATTTAGGATTTAAGATCCTCTACAGGGCTGGGGTGTCGTTATTTTTCGTGTGGATGTCGTATTGTCCTGGGTGAATTTGAGTTGAGACTGGGGGATAATGGCTCGATGTTACAGAAGAGTGTCTGGTGGGGCTTAACGAGGTTTGTTGAGCTGTGGCATTGTTCCCTTCCTGTCAGCCAGTCAGCCATTCGGTAAGTGTTATAGGAAAACCACAGACCCATAACCTGACAGAGCGCCGGGGAGAGGTTAGGGGGGTTAGGAGTTACCCAGGTTTTGTAGAAGAGATTTTTCTCCTAATGCCTTGATGAGATTGGCTCGTCTCCGGACTGAGTCCAGGGTGGAGTTTATGTCGATCGTCCAACAGAGGGTGCAAGTGTATCTCATCCCCCAAGTACACGGCTTCTTCCCTAAGTTCGAGCCTCTCCCCCCAAAGCATTTTATTAAAAAAATCGGGATCTCTATCCAAATTTTGAATCATCTGGCGGCAAAAGTCGAGCCTTTTCCTTTTATTAGCCTCTGTTAAAACTTGTACGGGTAAAATTTTATATGGTCTGTAGTTGTTATTTTTTAACGTACGTTGGATTTTGGAATAACTTTTACCTAATTGATCGGCTGCATTATTTATACTGCCTTCAGAATTTTCTAAAAAATAATACAACGTTTGAAAAAAGTCTATTCGCGAATACATATGGATGGGCTTACCATCGAAATGAAGCAGTATACCTAGCATTTCTTCCTGGTTTGCTTGAACTACACGCTTTTTTCTACTAAAACTGGAGGTATTATTCACACTTGCTGCGTTCATAAAGTTTTACTCCGAGTAGAGTTAAGGAGAGTCGGGTAAGTAAGAGTTAACTCTATGAGTTTACTACTTTGGGTGTCTTTATGAACGATCGGAGTAAACAGTGGTAAACATTTGAATTGACCACTATTATTTAAAATTATAACCTAAAAAGTTGAAACTAAAAATAAGTAATTTTAGAGAAATGACAGAAAACGTGAAGAAAGCAATTTATTTTTCTGTTTTTTCGTTTACCAAAAGCTTATTGCTGAATGTTGAGGTAAGTATTATATAATGCTTTAATATCTGTGCTTAATATCATAATAAAACTTTCTATCTATAGGTTATCTCATACCTCACAGAACACAAATTATCTCGTGTTTTCGTTAAAATAAGTAGATACTCATCACTGCGCATGTCGAGTTAATTTCTACTCACCTCTTTGATATGAGTTAACAGAGTTAACTCTAGAGTTAACTATGTTAAATTTATGAACGCCGTACTCCGAATTACTTCCGATCATACTCAGATTTCTGAACGATATAGAGTTAACTCTGAGTTAAAGAGTAAACTTAATGAACGCAACCCTGTCGGTAAATATTTTTGAACGTATTTTCTCATGGTGTTGGACAATTTGGATACAACACCCTATATGCTGTTTTTGCGGCTCGTTTATTTTTGTTATTTTGTATATAACAAGTAAATTATTTGGACTTTTTCTTCCTCACTATAAACCATTTTACTTAATTCATTAAAGAAACGTCACTTATCAAAAATATTAGTTGTCATTATAGCTCACTTTGATAATGTTAACTTTTCCATATTTTTTACAATAAGTAATTTAACTAAGATATTCGACGTTCAATAACTCAAAAACGGTATATGGTAGGGGCATCATATGGTATATTTTTGAAATAGGAAGAAACGATCATTCCAAAAATATAATAATATACAGGGTATCCTATTTAAAAATATATATAATTTGTTTGTATCCCCTGAAAAACGCACGCTACTGTCTGTAGAATTGTAAAGAAGTGAGTTTAGTTGGGTAGTTTTATTGTTTATAAGTTGATGAATCTATGTGGAACGAGAGCTCTTCCGATGAAGATGATTAGATAAATATTCAAAGAAGGCCGAGAACATTTAAGTCAAGAATTAATTGTGACTTGGCTACAGATTTTTATATAAACGAACGATTCCGAATGCCAAATAACAAACTAGAGGAACATTTATTGAGAATTGGACCATGATTAACTAGACAGAAAGGAAGAAACCACTCTCTAACATCAAAACAAGTTTTGTGCACAGCACTATATTGGATGGAAAACGGAGGTCAGTACCATGGTGTTGGAGACATGTATGGGATAAGTAAATCTTCTGTATGTCGGGCGTTGCATCAAGTAGTTCCTGCTCTCAATGACGTCCTTTTTTCTGATGTAGTATTTTGGCCTCATAATATTTTCAATGTCTTTCAGGATTTTTACCAAATTGCACAATTTCCCTTGACCAATGGTTTATGTAATTAAAATTGACGCCACAACACAGTTTGTTGGTAGTGTGTGGTCCTGACTACACTTTTTACTATGTTAGTGCTAGGTGGCCAGGAAGTGCCCATGATGCCAGAGTGACTAACTGTTGTGAATGAAACATAGTGAGATAACAGCAAAAGTATTTGAGTCATAATCATATAAAACAAACTTTAATATTCTTGTCATTATTGCTGAATTGATCATTTTTATTTTGTTATTTATTTATTAATGTATTTAACTACAATGATAATATTTTAGATTATATATAGATATCAAGAAATAAAATACCTACTATTTATTAACTATTGGATAAAATATTAATTTTATATTTTTTCTTTATCTTTTACTCTAAAGTGTTATTAGACAATTACACTTATTCTGTATATAATAAATGTTAAGTCTAAAATTTGGTTATTACATACCGTCCTCCACTTACTCGTAAAGTGTGTTCAACAATATAGTGCCTACAATAAAAGGGGACTGATGGTAATAAACTACTTTTATTGCGATCGTCTGTCACGGTTTATTGCTTATGGTCAAAATTTGCGAACAGGATCGGTTCTTGTATTTGTATAATTTGGGTTGAGTATAATCATTTATATTGGTGTTCCCGTAGTGAGAGTTAGTTTGTGCTGTTTAATAATTTTTGTGAAAAATGTTTCGTCCTTGGAAAACTGCATCTGTTTGACGACGAGTTTTATCTCTTGATGCCAAAGAAATCGTCAGCCATGTTCATCAGAAGCTGGTCCAAAGGGGTTGGGCTTTTACTCCTGCTGTAAGAGAAACCAGCGATTTGACAGGGATAGCGGAATCATCAGTGACAGTTCTCATTTCGAGGCCAATTCATCCGAGACGAAAACAAAACAATAGTGGTGTTTCCAGAACCACTGATGACGGAGATAAAGATATGATAAGAAGAACTATCTACTCTATGTACGAAGAAAACTTGGTGCCAACTATCGGATCATTGCAAACAAGACTAAGGAGCTCCACTGAGATAAGGATATCAATTGGAAACCTATGGACGCTTTTATCCAAACTAGGTTTCAAATACTGCAAAATTGACAAGAGGCAAGTTATTATGGAATCCCAACGGATTAGACAATGGCGTTTTGAATATTTGACTGCCATAAGTGATTACAGGTCTTTACAAAGACCAATAATCTATTTGGATGAGACCTGGTACGATACCCACGATACGCCGGCAAAAAGATGGACCGATGGAACAGTGCGCTGCCAATCAAAACCTTCATCGAACAAAGGAAAACGGATCACGATTATTTATGCTGGATAAGAAGATGGTTGGATTCCAAACAGTTTGGGACTTTCGGCGAAGAACATTCAAGATTCGTCGTTGGATTACCACCAAGATACTATAGCCGAATTGCTCGAAGATTGGTTCGAAAACAATTTACTGCCAAATATTCCCCCGCATAGTGTCATAGTTATGGACAATGCCAGTTACCATAGTCGCCAATTGAAGAAAGCTCCAAGCTCTTCAAATACAAAAGCGGAAATCCAAGAATTTATGCTCTAAAACAACATGTACTTTGAAGAAGGATATAAAAAAACGCAGCTTTTAGAGGTTCTAAGGACATTTAACATACAGAAGACATATGCATGTGACATCCAAAGGACATACAGTTCTTCGTCTTCCTCCTTACTACTGCGTATTCAACCCGATTGAGCATATGTGGAGAAAACTAAAGAACAAAGTGCTGACCCAAAATACTATACCTACATTATGTCCTTCTGTAATTGCACTAATCCGGCAAAATATAAATTGTTATATATTGTTGTTTGGCTGTTGAATTTCAATAAATGTATATTCATACGTTTGAAGCCTAACTGAGTAAAAGTATAGTTTCCGGATTGAAATCAAATACGTATATAAAGGTATATTTTAGGGTACAGTATGAAATAAATAGTAATTCTGTAAACCCACCGGATCATTTCAGAAACAGATTTCTGTAAGTTTATATCGTTGCATTAGTTATTTTTAAAATGGTTTTTGGGATAACTTCAATATATAACCTTAATTCTAATAACTGTGTAAAAGACAATCACTAAAAACTCTAAGTAATACATAAATAGCATTGCAGTATCAAATTAATAGTAAAATTCGTTTAAAAAAGTGACCAGCAGGAGATGCTGCATTACTTATATAGTTCTCATATAAGTCGCATAAAAATTTAAAATAGAAAACCCCAAATGTTGAAACAATAATATGAAAAATCAATAAAATTGACCCAAATATTATTATAATCATACAGATGACTTGGTCTAGTGAGGGCTCAATTAATTCAAAGTTTAATAAATAGTTTCTTACATACTTATTGTCAAAATTTAATATTTGGTTCTTTTCATTGACTCGTTCCAAAGCGAAGAATCAAAAGTTATGTATTATTTTTCCTATCAGCTCTATATAAGTCAATTATATTAAAATAAAATAATTTTAGTTGTTAATATTTTAGGGAAATACACCTTTCATTAGTCTAGTCCCGTGTTTGCTAATCAAATTTTAATCAAAAAGATTTATTCAAATACATAAACTTTTGCTGGTGGTCTTCAATTTATTTTAATCTATTTCTAACAAAAAACCTACATTAAATTAATTGGCTGTTTTTAAAATATATATTGTTACATTGAAAAGTCCCAAGTAGGTACTTTTTCGGTACATAAATAAAAGAAAGTACTTACTGCCATTGGTAATTCGACGTACTCGGTGTTGTGGGTTCAGACGAACACACATCCAAACTAATACTCTGTTGAACATTAACAAAAAAATCTGTAGCTTCTGAAGCAACTTCAGTACCATTTTCGTTTTTAGCAGGAGATTCTATATCAGACATGTTTAAAATTGGAGGTAGATGAATGACGTACAGTAATTTAAGTCTTTGTGTGGGATCTGCTGTACATGTAAGACCTAAAGCTGCAACTAGTTCTCGGAAACTGAGGTAGCTGTCTCGGTTTTGGTCCATTAACTGTTACCAAAGATTAGATTATGTTACATATATTTTGTTTGTTTTTGGTAATACTTACAGTAAAAATTCTAGCTGCTAAAGATTCTGCTGTTTCGCCTTTTCCCCATGGCGATAAAGCTGCAAACAGAATCTTAAAAAAGTCAAAATCTACTTTGTAGGCTTCGTACGGTTGCATCGAAGGATCGTGTTTATCTGGAATACATTTTTTTTGGCTGATGATTTCTTCTCTAACCACCGATAAAAGATCCTAAAAAAATAAGCAGTATATAAAAAATACGTATACTTTGTTTTAATCATCGCAATGTTACTTTAAAAACTTACTTGCAGTTCTTCTTGTGTAAAATAACCGTCCGCAGAAACACATCTCAGAACATTTCTTTCACAATTATCTTCTATTTCTTGAACTACTCTTAATCTATGTTTTAAACGTAACCGTTCTATCAAACCTGTTGTTAGAAATCCATATTTTCGGTACGCCTCATAAATTAGGGCCTGAATAGATATGGTCTGAAAATATATAAAAAGAAAAACATTATCCAGAACAATACCAAACATATCTGCGAAAAACTTCACTCTTCTGTTCTCACAAATATACTTAACAAAGCACACAAAATAGATTTCTTTAAATCGAATTAAGCAGATAAGCTGGCAAAACAAGGAGCTGAAACCCCACATTTGGGACCAGAACCATCTTGTGGGATCAGCAGTAGAGTAATCTTAGGAAAACTAAGGGAAGAAATGGAGAAGGAAAAATTCAAGTACTGGAATCAGCTGGAAGGACTGAGGCAATCTAAGACAATACTGGGGAACTATGACCAGAAGAGATCCCTTAGCTGCCTCAACCTCAGTAAAAAAAGGATCCGGGAATATTAACCGGGCATTGCCGGTTAAGAAGCCACATGAAGAAACTAGGGTTAGCAGATGAAGCAAAGTGTAGATTCTGTGAGGAAGAGGATGAAACCTCAATACACATACTCTCAAAATACCCTGCCTTGCAAAATTCTAGGGCTAGATACCTAGGAGCACATGAAATAGAGGAAGGGGATCTACCTGATTTGAATAATTTGAATAATTTCCATTACTTCTCTGCTCCTTGCGATATGTATTAGTGACTGCATATCGTGTAGTCCTGTCCTCTGTATGATATTTCACAGCCAAGACATTTTCTTTCTTCTGATCTCTTTGGCCTTCAATTAACATACAAGAATTGGTATTTCGTGTTTCGCATTATATGCCCCACATATGCTGTTTCTCTCTTAATCAATTCAAACTATCCACGTTGTTCATTAAGACGTCTTAGAACTTTAGATCAGGGTCGATAATTTTTAAAACCAAAAAAAATTACAGTAGAATGAAACCCATTAGAAAAGGAGGGGAATATGATCAAAATGAAAGGAAAAATAAATTACGGTCGATCCGAGTTCGGTAAGTGGGAGGAGGTGAGTTATTAACGGTAAAAATGATTTATCTTGATTTCCGGCTAAACTACACGTCCTATGCGAAAAAGTTAAATGGCAAAGTTGTAGGTAATAAAAAGATCTACAACTTTTGTATTCACACTTTTTTCACATAACCTCAAAATTTGGGTGAAAAATGAAAAAATCCAAGTTTTTGATTTTTTATTTATACCTTTTTCAAATTTTTTTTTCTTTTACGAAATTTGGTGAAAACTTACTTTGTTATGTCCCAAATACACTGTAATTTATTTGATTAAAAATATTTATTTTTTCTAATTATTTTCACTTAATATCAAAAAAGCACCCTAATTTTCAATAGGAAATTCTGTACAATTTCATCAAAAAAATATGATTGCTGCAGTTTTTTTAAGTTGGAAAGTTTATTTATTTAATTCGAATTACATTCATGTCATAGAAAATCTCATACAATATAAATATACAAGTAAATCGTACTATTGAATTTAGATATTTAATTCTGATTACATTATTCATAATAGTTTTTTTTTTCAAAAAGCGTATCTTGTTATTTATAAATACCTTATCTGAAATTCTAATCAGTTATTCATTAGTTTTTGTCTCTTTGAAGGCATTTCTTTATCGTTAGATTCGACAAACCTTTCCAACTCTACTTGATCGTCGAAATCTTCAAGACCATCATCTTCGTCTCCAATGTTATTTCCAGTCTGCATTAGTTCTTTATCTACATCTGAATCATTTACTTCCTCGTAGACTTTTTCTTTCATATTGGAGCAACTTTCAGAACCCTGACAATTAGTGTATAAATTTGTGCATTTTAAACCATGTTTTCGACAACCACATTTTAAACTGTTACATCCAGTTTCACAGCTGCAGCAAATAGTTTTGAGTAATACTTCCGGAATTAAATCCTTTTCTGTAAATTTGGGCATAATTCCACGCTGATGTTGATTCCAGCCCCAATCTGTTGCTGTCAATTCGGTACCCAACCAAGTTTGAAGCTGATAATATGCTCTGTAACAATGTTGTTCTGCTGCTCCTTCTGTTGGTGAGAGGTTTGCCAAAATGAAGGATGATTTAATTTTTGCCAATTGATATTTTTGAAACCTTAATTGATTTAGTGTTATTTTTTCTTTTTTACATTCATAAATAGATTTGATTAATTGTAATCCATTTTTTTATATTTTCTTTACTTTCATCTTTTTTATAAAAAACATTGGCCAAATTTGATAAATTTTTCGCGTCTAATAATGAGTTAACGATACTTTTCTTTCCTTTTCCGGCAAATCCAGATGTTGTATCGCAACCAGAAAAACAATGCAGAAATGCAACAGTATTTTTTAATGATTCATGTTTGAAACTATTAGACGTGAAAAATGGATCCTGGTTTGAGAAAATAAGTATATTTTAATTTGCAATTTTTTCATTTATCAATAAAACATGGAATCTTACGTTTTTTTAAATAATTAAAGTGTAAATATTAATAAATACCTCAACATTGTACATTATGAAAAAAAAATTTCGACTTGGGTTTTTTTTCAATTTTTTGCATATTCTGAGAACATTTCCTATAGTAATGTATATTTTTTTACACCATCAGAAAGTAGATATTTCAACGAACAAGAAGCCCCCAAACTTTTTGTAAAAAGCTGCTATTTTGGCGTCAGAATTTTCGATTGAAAATTAGGGTGCTTTTTTGATATCAAGTGAAAATAAGGTGAAAAAATAAATATTTTTAATCAAATAAATTACAGTGTATTGCGAATTACGTTAGAAATTTTGTTTTGGGGTTTTCTGCTTGTATTTTCTTGTTTTGTTTTTTTGAATCTAGTTTATAGTTAGTTAGCAAAGTATAATTAGTATTGTTTATATTAGATATTATTATGATATTTTTATTAGTTAGTGGACGAGAGTGAAGCGAGAACGTTTATTTTTGACAAAATGGCCATTTTGGACCTTTTAGAGGATGATATGTTTACGCCAAGAACGTTGCTGCATTAGTTTAGTTAAGTTTTGGTGGATATTTTAAAATTGGATGGTTTTGTATGTATTCCACCAACGTTTTTGTTTTTCATTAACAAAACTTTTTTTTATTTTTAAAATCAGCCATCACTAAAACAGTATTATTTTATGTACAACTTCATAATATTGTAACTAAATCAGAGATTCTGCTAAATTTATAATTTACTGAAACCTATGTGAATCGTTCCTATATACTATTTGCATTTCCTATCAAATTTTTCAATTTTAAAAACGTATTACCAACTAACAAAAGTAGAATTATCTTAAATTTTGACGACTTGGCGAAGATTCGAAGAACAAAATAAGAAATAATGGTATTTTTAACCTCAATTAATCTTATGTTTTTCTCGCACGTTAATAATTTGAACTAACTCGACTGATTTCCATTGTTGTCAAATTGTGTCAATCGAATTAATTTCATTTAAGTGAATTTATAAAAATTTTATTTCACTACAATTGAAAACTAGGTATAGCATTTCGATGGTGAATTAAAAATCGAAATATTTCACTTGTGAATTCAATTTCACTAATATTCAAAACTAGACCCCCTGGTCTACTTCATCATCGTTTGTTATTCATAGCTTTATTTTAAATGTCTCTAATTTCTTAATCACAGTCACCTTCAATGTCCAACCCTCCATACCGCACCGACCAACCGTATAGCACTTTATGAATCTGGAGTCTTTCAATGCGATATTTTATTTCTTTGTCCGATGTCACTCTTCGAAAAGCCAAATGTCCAAGTTTTTTAATTTGTCTAGTATTTCTATGTACTTTAAATTAAATATTATGGTGGAATTTTTAAATATATTGGTCTCTATAGATAATCGTAAACTTTGTGTTTTTTTTGGCGTTGATATTTAAACCTATTGAATTGCTTTGCTCTCCTACTTTGTTGGCAAGTTGTTGTAAGTACGGAGTTGGACATATTGGCCCAATTCGATTTGCGCTGTAGGTTCTTAGTGCATCTAATATTTTTTGGATATCAAGCCTATTAACGAGCTACATTAATTTTTGGTCTTCTTAGCAAGGGGATAAAAGAAGAGCACAATCACTGTTCAGGGTAGTGGCCTGTCTCATGTATAGTGTTCAACACTTTATGTAGTGATATGATGCCCCGTTCATCTAAAAGTTTAAGTATTTATGAAGACATTTCATCTGAATCAGCTGCTTTCTTATTTTTTGAATTGCGTATGGCACTCTCAATTTCGTCCTTACTGATTGATGAGCCGCTTACAGGCTCATCAAAGTTTTAAAGTATACTCTACATTTGTATTAGCATCTAATAATGTTATTGTTTCCATTTTATTTTCAACAAAAAAAGTTAGGTTATTGTTTCCATTTTATTTTCAACAAAAAAAGTTAGGTTATTATGTTGTTTTTAAAATCTAAACAAATCAAATATTTCTTGCTCCCCACCACTTTATTTCCGACTCAAGTCTAACTGATACCCCCGCATAGCAAATTCAGTATCGGTAAAGGGGGAGGAAAAATCTCAGCTGACTTCGAAGTGAGTGATCGAAAAGAACGCGCACATTATCGATGTGAGCTGAGATTAACTGAGATCTCAGTCAAAAAGAACACACCTAAGATCTCATTTGTCATCCATTATTGCTTTTTTTTCTTTGTGCTATATTCTAATCTATTTTACTTTGCCTTTGTTATTTTCCGAAGTTATTGTTTAAATTTGTGTATTTATCTTATCTCAAATTTATTGTTAGATCTCTCAATTTTTCTAACGCGGTTGGCTGTCATAATTTTTCACGATTGCCACCTCTAGTACATGGTCAGAAGGCACATCTATTCCAAGATATGTACTGGTCCTCTTCATGGTTGAGCCGAATCTTGATGAAATCTATTTAGTTTCGCACTATATTGTGTGGTCGGTCCGTTGGGCTTCAAGATATAAAGTCGGCGAGGGATATTGACAATGTACTTGTAACTTTCATGCTTTCCTCCTGGCAGAATTGTAAAAGTCGATCACTCCTCTCGTTCCTTTCTCCAAGAACAAAAGATCCTACCAACTCCGCTTTTTCCCATTTTGGCATTAAAGTAACCAATATTTATGTTGCATTTTTTAGTAAATTTAAGCAATTCTTTGACTTCATCATAAAAGATGTCCGCATCCTCGTACGGCGAATGCGCAGTCGGTCTATATTATAGATCACTTGGCTTAGCCTCGTATGCATGTTTATGAAATATAAACCATAAATATGTACAATAAAAAACCTGCTGGAAGAATATGTTACAAAAATCAAGAAAGTAGTGAAAGAACATTGCATTTGAGAAACACTTGATCGAATCTTCATCGAAAAAAAGAGGATGAGTTTACATTTTTCACACAAAAGATTTCATTGGACTTCTATATTGGGAGACCAACTATTAACTGGTTAATATTCCAATTATTTGATGTAGTTGGTAGGTTAGGTAGGAGAGTTCCGAACAGTAACATAATTTTAAATGCATCTGTAAGTAACAGTATATTTTTAAAAAATAATGATTAAACTTAATATCCTTAAATGTCCATCCCTCTGGCCTGTACCAAACAATAGATAAATAGATTCAGAGCTTACGTGTTAACGTATTAAGGAATGTATGCCAATAAATTCGAAAATAAAAGTAAACATACCCTCTTTTGTTCGTCATAACTTTTGTTTCTAATAGCTCCTCGTCCTTCGTCATTGAAAACACCCATTAAGTATTCAGACAACAACTGCATTGCTTCTCCTAAAAATGTGTGGAACAAGTTTTTAAATCAAAAATAGCAGAAAAATAAACATAGATTAGTATATTACATAGCAAGTGTGGAAAGTGAAATATTACGCAAGAGTAAACAGAACGAATGCATAAAATACACTTTCCAATTATTAATTAAAATCAAACAACCACCTTTCTCAGGAATTAACATCAAAATTCTTTAATGGCCAAGTAAGTGACTTTTTGCGTGGGCTTCATAAAAACTAAAATTAAAATGGTTATTGGAACAATTGGTGAAATTAATTGGAACTTGAGAAACGTTATGTGTTTTGAACATTTACATTTTCTTCTGTAATATTTCATTTATTGTTGTTTGCGACCTGCACCCTCACAGCGGACTTGGCCAATCTTTTTCCTACTAAAATGCCCTTTCCCAGCTTCTGATCATGGTTTATAGGGTCCACCATAGCTGGGGTCTCACTCTGAATGGTCCCGTTGAGACGAGCTAGGGTTATGAACTCGCATCTTGCTGGAAGTTCTACGTCCTCGTCTAATACAACCTCAGCATTGGCTATTTCTCGTAGGTGCAGTACCAGTTCTTCGGACTCGACGTGGATAACTCGATTCTTCAGGTCCAACTAGAATCCGTAGTCGGAAAGGGGCTCTTCTCTTGTAGACGGACGGGAGACTCGTTCTTCTATCGCCTGGAGCTTAATCTCAAAGGTTGACAGGCTCGTCTCAAGCCTTTCCACCGCTGGGCTAGGTTCCTCCAGTCGTGCTATTCTCTCCTCCTGCTGTGCAAGCTTCTCGTTCATTTCGGCGGAGAGGGCGTCACGCAGATGGGACATCTGATTGGCAATGTCTATTCTATGATCAGTAATAGAGGATTTTAAAACTATTGGTATAATATTTTCAAGATTATCAACTCCAGTTTTCAGACAAATATGATCTAAACATGTCTTACTATTTCCCTGGATCCTTGTAGGCACATTAATAGTTGAGATATATCCATACTCGCTCAGAATATTTAAGTATTCGGCAGTAGAATCCTCATCAGGATGTAATAAATCAATATTTATTTCTCCTACAAACACACTGTATTCAGTTCTGAATCATTCCTCAATAGAAACTCATATAAACTGGAATTGAATTCTAAAATTTTGGTACTGGGGATCTGTAAAAGGATGTTACCTTAACTAATTTTCCACCTTTTATTTTTATTTGCACCGCATTTATCTTGTTGAAAAAATTAATAATTTCATATTTGTAGCTTGAGGATGATTTTATATATTCTACTACTCCGTCGTTTTGGTTATAATGACTATCGTTATAAATTAAATCATATCCAGAAATACCAAATATGATTGAGTCAAGTATTTCCCAATTTTCACTTAAAACTATGACATCAATACTAGAATTAATACTATGTAAAGTTGCTAAAAACTCATCTAAATTTTTAATTCTACTCCGAATATTCAAATGCAGAATTTGAAAGTTTTAATTATTTTTATTAACTTTCAGTGTTTGTGAACATTCATCAATTGTATCAAGATTGAAAGATGGTACTGAGGGAGTTTCAAAATCTCGAATATATTGATCCATTTTTATTACACAATAAACAACCAATACGAAATATATATATAAAAAAAATCACTTTTACGCCACAATATACATAAAAAACATAGAAATCACATATTAAAAATATGAAAGTGTTACCACTCTTTTATTCATTAAAGTCCATATACGAGTGCCTAGGAGTCGCTGTAGAATAAGGTTTATATTGGTGTTTCTTTTTTTGCTTTTCCTGTAATTTCCCTTTCTTCTTTTAAAACTGTGTTGTTTCTTGTAGAACAGCCAACTTTGACTGTATTATGGGATGTTGTTGTATTTTTCTTTACTTCTACTGATGTTTGTTTAGCGCTCTTGATAGTTTCCTTTTGTAGAGATCCTTCTATGTTTAATGAACTTTCTAGGTCTGTATTTCGTTCGTGTACTTTATTGTTTTGTTTTTGATGGTTAGCAATTCTTTGTTGCTGTTCTCTAGTTCTTCCGGAGTATACAGAACACCGTTTACATATAATTTATGATTCTTTATGTACGCCTGATAATTACTTAATCTGGCACTCTTTAGATGTTTTACCAAAATTTTATTTTTAGTCTGATCTTCAAGGCTTAAATCATGAGATATTGAAATACCGGTTCCTTTCAATTTCTTCAGATTTTGAAAAATTTTTTGTTTTTGTAAGTATGAATTGAACTCGATGATGATTGTACCTTTTTTCCGATAATGTAAATATTGTTTAAGTCTTTTTCGGAAATATTACAATTGAACACTTCGTTAAGTTTTTCTATAGTGACTGTAAGTACATTATCTTTATTAGCTTCTATACCAAAAATGACAATATTGTTTCTTTTATTAAATCGTTCTACTTCGATAATTTTGTGTTTCAAACTATTATATGTTTGTTCCAAATTTGTTATTTTTTCATACAATCCATCTTTGCTTGTATTTCCGATTTTAATTCGATACATCTATTATTTATGAGTGCTTCTAACTTGGCAAGTAAATCATTATTTGAAATTTCATTCATATTTTACAGTATTCCCCCGTGCTATTTATTTATTGTCAGAGTAATTTGTAAGTAATTAGTATAGCCTTTTTTTGTATTTAAAGTATAGAGTTTGTTTAGTTTTTATATTTTATTACTATTATTGTGTTACCTGGTTTTTGGTCCATATATTGTTTAGCTGAAGATTTTCATCTCTAATATTTCACTCACTTTGTTCGGTTTATTTTTTGGAACAAATCCATATAAATTTCACTATAAAATTCGGTTTTAAACCAACTATTTCTCGATTTAAACAACCAGATCTTTACTGTGACATGCTAACGTGACTATTCGATTCAATATGATAAAAAACCAAATTTAGAATTCCTCGAAGAACTTGAAATAAAAAGACATCTAGCAGATCAACAATTTACAGTAGTGAATGAATAAATAAATCTTGGAAGTTCTTCACTATTAAACTGTTTACTTTGATTGAGTCATCATTTTATACATAGATAAGACGTAATTGTAACATAAATATATTAGGTTATTGTAAAGATCAGCATGATATAGGTTTTTCCTGGTATTTCTATATCATTGCACAATTATACTGATCTTAGAGGGAATTACATCCAGGATAATTCCTTAGGGCTAATAACATCTATGCTTTAATATAGTTATATATTCCATACTTGGTCTAGCCTACTACCTAATCAACATCAGGTACCTAGATAGAAACAAACAAAATGTAACTTCAATATGTCAATCTGACGATGCTAGTTTTTAGCGAAACAGCTGTAATTGGATTTAAAACGTATTTTACGAATAAATAGTGGAAGTTTCATTCAACCGTTCAGTTGTTTACTGTTCTTAAGAAAAGTGTATTTTTTTTATTTATTACAATGTACTTAAAATTAATTGCATCTAAACTGGTATATAATACGAAAAAATTACTGCAAAATTATTGCACAAATATTTTTTAAATTGAGAAAGAACTGATGTTTAGTTTGCAAGTTGGCATTTTTATGTAGGAACTTATTTTATTAATGAAATAAATTAACTAATAAAATGTGTATAATTGAAATAAATACCTTCATCCCTACAAGATAGGAGTCTTTCTTGATTCCAATCTAATAACATAAGAGCTACTTGAAAAATAACTTTAGTGCCGTCGTAGAAAAAACAATCCATGACGTTAACGGCACTTTCGTAAGGCATCACACATAAAAATATTGTCAGGAACCACGATAAAGATATCATGTTAATCATACCTTGAACATAAAAAATAAGTAACTAAAATTTCATTACAAAGAAGTTTTAGATTAAAGGCAGCTGCACAATTGTCCGGGAACGTGAAGATGCCAGGCAACGAGAACTAGAAACTTAGCCAAGTTTTAACATTCTCGTTACCGTTGCATTCCCGGGCCAATCACAGCAAAGACATATAATGCAATTAGCTAAGCCAATTGAAAAGCAGCAGCCTTTAAGGTTTAATGCAAATATTAATATTCATTATTATAATAAAAAATTTGTCAAATTTAGTCAAGTTGAGTTTTGTAGAACATAAATATCCACAGAAAACGGAAAACATCCCTACTATTTTCGTTCTAGTTCTCGTTGTTTGTGTATCTGAATAATATTTCCGTCCTCGTTCCCGGGAATTGTGCAGCTGCCTTAAAATACGAAAGCTTACCCAATTTATTAAGTTTATCGTGAAGATTTGGTAAATGTTCTAGAATAAGCTCATCTAGTATTCCTTGATCTACCACTGCACCTACTACTCTTGTATTATAATAATCTGGCAGAAGATTTTCACATAAAGTTGCTAACAACCAAAATGCTTCCTCTTCGCTACAATATATTAATAAGACGGAAGCTGAAAAATATATTTTTTGAATGAACTACATAGATAATTTACAAGTTTTAACTCACCAACAATATTCATTGCTTGGCAATAACCTATACTTGGATTATGGAAAGCGTAAGCGCAGAGAACTCTTCGTAAGGCGTCTATACCGATTGGATTTTGAAAAGCCGGGTGTTCTGGTAGAGACCGGTGAAGATCTCTTTCTATTTCGTCATTAGCTGTCGATTGTTGCAACAGAGCTGTACTAGCTAATTTTTGGTAATAACCTGGATGTGCAGCTTTTTCATGAGCGGCTCCTAGGAAATGTCATTAAAAAACCAGTTAGGTCATAAGGTCAGTAAGCCGGTCATCATCAACTATTTTTTAAGCCGACTATTCAGGATTTCCGTGTACTTACCTGAAAAGGACATCCAGATATCCATTCTTAGGTGATCGGGTACTCCTTGTAAAACTAACGTAGCTACCTCTGTAGTTCTGTACATAGATACACCACGTCCATAAATATTAAAATGTTCTTCCCAATCTCTAGCTCTTTGTTCCTGTTTTTTGTAGATATCGGGAATGGGACTTAAAGGAAAAGTTCGCATCAGAGCATGCTGACATTTCCAATGGTACGCTTTGGAGTCACTTGAGACATTCAGATCCTCGTTTGAACTGATTCTGAAAATAAAAAATAAGTAATAAAAATATATTTGGGTTTCACAATGATCTTTATTAAGTGATTTAAAATTCTATTTTCAATACCAAATAAAAATATATTTACCCTTTTGGTTCTTTCGTTTTAGCTAAAAGTTCTGCAATCTTTTCAACAAGAAAATCTCTGTCGAGTATTTGAGCAAAAATGAAATTTGTCTTATTCAAGGCATCACCGGTAGTAACAATGATTGCTTTATCTAGGGGTTGGTTCGATACATTCGTTTCAATTTTTTCTGTTACTTTGACATATTTTAATGGTATTACTAAACTTACTTGCGCCTTTACCTAAAAAATATATTTTATCTCTTAAAACTCTTTTATTGGAACACCTATGTATATAAATATGATTTAGGTAATAGTTGCATCGGTCGATGTATAATAATATCAATGATCTTACCCTACTTTCAAAGCAAATAAAATTTTGAGACAAAAATAATCGACCATTAACATGTTTTTTATTGTAAGGCGTAAATAGAGTACAATCAATGGACCCATCTAGTTTCTCGGAGGATGGAAGCCTAAACATCAATCTATACGCTTCTGATTGTGCTCTAGCATCCAAATCCCTCTTTAAAAATGAAGCTTTTTTAGGTACATTTTTACTAAAACAATAAATTTAATTAAGTTATATTGTTTGAAGAAAATCGCATTAATAAATTTAGCAATAACATTTAATAAAACCAAAATATTATCTAATAAAAAATAAACAGTGTTAAAAACTATTAGAAAATATAATAAACTTTTGGAAAAACTATTAATTTTTATTTCAACAGCCTTTTTAACTGTTAATTACACTCGCCATTTATCACAGAAAACACAAAAAAATCAAATGGAATTGCTCCTAATCTAAACTAGGTTTTCTAAAGCAATATAGACATTGCAACGTTTATTGAGTGTATTTATAATAGTCCAGGATTCCACTGCTTAATTCTGCAACTCCAAGAGTTCGAAAGAATAAGAATCGTATATTTGGTCTGCAGTCTACTGACTTCATGGAAATGTTGCCAACGACCCTGATCAGCTTCATCGGAGACATTTAGATGATAGAACGACTATAACTTAGAGGTGAGCCACAATAAAACTTTCAGGTCGCAGTGGAAGGGACGTTGAACGACAACTCACATAGAACTTAAGCTAACACTCCCGGGAATCCTCCAAGGGAGGCAAATAAGAAATCAACTAAAGAAATAACTGCAATGCCCAGGTGATAAAAGGCTGAAATCAGCTCCCAACACATTAGTGAGAACTGCCTAGATTTTGAAAATATATATTTTATAGATAACGTAGAAGAGAAAGTAAGTTATTTCAACCAAATCATCATTAACATTTTCGATGTGTTGGCTCCGTTAATATAAAAAAAAACCTGGTTTTTAGCTTTTAGGTAACTAATTAGATTTTTGATGTTCACTTCTTCGCCGATAACAGAGTTCAAATCGTTTTTAATATTATTGTTCAGTCTTTGGATTGCAAACTTCGGACATTCTACTAATAAGTGGTCGACAGTAATACATTTTGTTTTAGCTGAAGAAAATTGTAGTCCTACTGATTTTGACCAAGCTTCTAGCTTATCAATAGATTCTTGTAAGTGTTTTTGCACTGAGCATAGGTTTTTCCCTTTTGCGAATAATACTAGGTCATCAGCGTACAGTCTTCCTTTCGTCAGGGGTGAGCATTGATTTAATATGTCGTTAATAGCTACTAAAAAAAGAAAATTGATTATAAATTTTAACATGTTACCTCTAACGCCCCATTTATGAAGTTTGGATATTATATTGAAACGCCAGACGGTATCATAAACTTTTGTAATATCGAAAAAAACCGCGATGGTTTCCTGGTTGTTTTTGAAACCTTCGAGTATTTCTGTTTCTAAATCTATTAAGTTGTCAATTGTGGATCTATTTTGTCGAAAACCACTTTGTTGGGGAAGTAGAAGGTTGTTTTGTTCTAGGTACCACATAAGTCTCTTGTTGATCATTTTTTCTAGGATTTTACATATGATACCTATTGGTTAATGATATTGGGCGGTATGCTTCTGGATTTGTTCGGTTTTAAAAGTGGTATTATAGTAGCTTCGGACCAAGTTGACGGGAATGTATGATTGTTCCAGACGACATTATATAGTTTTAGTAATTGTGATTTTCCATTTTCTGGTAGATGTAAAAGGAAGGGTAGTGGGATGCCGTCTGTTCCTGGGGCTGACTCTTTTGTTGTATTTAAGGCCTCTGTGAGTTCTTCTAATGTGAAAGGGGTGTTAAAGTTTTTATTCTCGTAATCGGTGAAGTCTAGTACCTACTTCTTTTTCTATGTTTTGTTTAAAAGTTTTGAAATCTTGTGTTGTAACCATATTATTACGTTGGGCGTCAATTTGTAACCATATTATGACGTTGGGCGTCAATTTGTGATATGATTTACATGTTGAGAGTAAATGTATAAAATATTTAGTTAACTTTAAAAAAAATAACAATATACCAAAAGAAAAAAATGTAATTTACAATAAAACAACCACTAATCTTAATTTCGTCTTTAATTAGTTGTAAAAGATATTTCAATAATTAACAAAATTTATAAATGTTTATCACAGCAAAAATAATGATAGTTAAATACCTCGGCTAGGGGTGAGTAAGTTCATTAGCTCTGACTATAGTACAATATTTGTTTCTTTAAGAAATTATAAGGGCGCCACTGAAATCTTTTTATTTTTTATGATACTAATGAAGAAAGTTGTTTTAAGCTGAGTTATTTAAATAAGTATCAAAAGATGACAGAAAGATGTCAGAAAAAACTGTCTATGAAGATAAAAAAAATGATATGAAAATGTACCAACAGATAAAAGATAAATAGATTTCCTTGGTGCTAAAATGAATGAAATTGAAAATACAATACAAAAAAATAATCCGCAAACAGTTCTTTACAAAAACTTATTCTAATACAGTTGACGATACGAACCAATACTCGTTCGCTCTTAGATTTCACCAACTCTGTGAGCTACAATCTGGTTGTAGTCTCCAGCATTAGCTGGAATCTGACCAAAAATATGTCTTCTCGATTTGTATCTCCAATTCGGTCTAGATTGAATGGACTAATCGGCTCGGCATGACAATGCTTCTAACTCCAGTTTTGGAAGATACACAACTGAAGCAAAGACCTCTTCCCTTCTATTGCAGAAGGCATGAATCTCAGATATTCGGGCTTTACAGTTAGGTTTTCTTATTCTGGTAATTGCGTAAAACTCTTCTATCCATTTTCTCCAAATAATTAGTAAATTTTCGGGTAGAGGATCGTCCAAATTTATTTATATTATTTACCTTTGATTGTAAAACAATCAATGAGTCCTGGCGGGTCAAATAATGAAATTATCAACTTCAAGATCTTTCTTTTCGGGGGTATCCCATCCAACATTAAATTTTGTGAATTCAATTTGAAAGAAAACTCATCGCTGTCTGAAATCCACCACAAACCTAACACTCTGTGCATTGAAACTCATCGTTGTTCTTTGAACTCGCCAATAGCATGCTCTCCCACAATTTTTCCTTGATGAGTGGTGAATTTGTTATCCAATTTAAAACATCGAATCCAGCAATCTGTATCCTGCATGCTGCCATCTTTCAGGATATTCGGCGAATCGCTAAGGGTTCAGATTCTTCACGAATTGTGAAGAACATGTAGCGCCAAAAGTCATCATGAGCATTTCATAAGGGTCTGAGTTTCGGTAAATTTCTAAATTTCTCCAAAGGAAACGTTGAGCACACCTGTCTTCTTTCCGGATACCAACTTCATGGAACATATCCCGGACGTTACCGCAAAATCCGAAGCGCCGGTGTCGGAATTTCCATATTATCGCTACTAAAGATTGAAGTAGATTGGCTTCAGCCATTAGGTTATCTTTCAGGCTGACACCATGGGACTTTGCAACTGCGTCGAAAACTACCCTAATCTTGTTTGGTTTGTTTGAATTATGAACTGCAAAGTGTGGCAGGAGGTACCAAATATGAGGATCAACAGAATCTGCTTCCTCTAGAGTCAACTTCCTGAAGTATCATTTTCTTGTCACATCTGGTTACAGTAGTCTCTTCCTAGTTTATCCTTTTGTAGACATTTTTTTCTACGCAAATCTCATTCTCTGTAGTGCTCTGCATCTGCTCTCAGGTAGCTGAATATCACCATATCTCCAAAGGAGGCCAATTTCGTATTAACCATCTACTTCTTTAATCTGTGTGTCGTGCTGACAATTTTGAAGATTTATTTTGTACGCTTGGCGGTGAAACAGATTTCAGAACATTATAAATAGTTTCACGAAGCATTCTTATATCATTGTTGGGATGTTCATCTTTCTCAAATTTGCATACCTTCTCTTCTGGTATACTTTCTGTCCAGTCTTTCACCTATATTTTTCCAAGAACCTTCCATTTATTTCAAAAATATCTCCAGATATCTCCGATTTTTCAATGCAGCTTCATTTCTTCCTGTTCATTCTAGAGAGGATGTTCCATTCCTAGAAGGCGGGTACTATTTCCAGTTTCATTCTTTTTCTGTTCTATTTTAAACTGTACCTCCCTCTGTTTTTATTCCAACTCTGGTCTTGCCTTCTCATTCAATATCCTTAGCCTTATCCTTTCTAAGGTAATGAGAGAATAATTGGAATTTCGGGATTTCTTCGTAGAAGTAGATGGTACCGCAGCATCAGAACGTCCGCTTATCAATAATAATACCACTAGGGATCGAATTGTCACGATAACCCTGTCGATTTATTTCTAAACGAAACTGAGTTGCTTGATAACTCAGCAACACAACACAGTTGAGTTTACAGTTAACAGAAGCAAACATGAGCCCTGGTTGGACGTGTCGCTGTCGCTGTAGTTGTATTTTCGTAGTAGAAAAGTTAAGCTCCCGTTTTATAGTGGAGGCGTTCATGCATTAAAATTACATTAAGCACACTAAGAAGTTGGGAAATTAAAATTGACAATTGGCCGCCATATGCAAACTCCTTTCCAGACTCAAGGCCATTTTGCATATACTCCTTCCTGTTTCTTTTTGTTCTAAGGTATTTACCATTGGATCGTGATTGGCTGGTTGTGGTAACCTTTCTTTTAGTTCGCACATTTTCGGGGTCTCATATTTGCTTCTGTCTCGTCGACAGTAGAAATAAAAGACAGACTTATAAGATAAATTCCATCATGCGTGATACTTTGTGGACCACATCACGAACAAAGTGATTGGTCAATACGGCTTCAATAATTTTTTCGACAGACGTGAAACTTTGCTTTGCTCTCAGTAATGGTTACGTCGTGTTGAAAACACCGAACTTTACAGACCCATCAGGATTAAAAGACAGCTGGTATTATCACGTGTCTTGTTTTGCAGTAACTTCCTTCGATAAGACTTTGTGGATTATGGAACATTAGGGAGTGTCAGTTATTTCCTTGCAAAATTTCCTCCATCCTCCACCACAGCCAATACTTCTTGAAACTTTTTGGAGTTTTTACTTGTTTTGTAAGGAACTTTATAAAAGCGCGATATTCAATTTTGTTTATTTTGATAACATAACAAAACAACAAATAAAACTAAGAGAACAGCTGGTGACACATGCTACTAAGGCATATATGGTAAATAAAAATAAATTAGTAAACATCAAACTTGAAAATTGTACTAGGTTAGGTCCATAACGTCCAAGCAACTGGAAACTCTTCAGTATGCCATTATGGCCACTGTAGAGAATATTCCAGAAGGTGGTCCACAAGTGCGGTTCCAGAGCTGTACATTCCGGCCAGGAGACTGTCTCATGGCGGAAAAATGAACCATGGTCTGTTAACCTTAGAGTGACTACACTACACAAGGAAGTTACAGGCCAAGGTCAAACATGGACCTTCACCATTGACGAAATGGCCGTGTTGGAGAGGATGGGTGTTGGCCAGGTGGTCTTTCTCCCAACAGACAGCCAAATCGGGTCCGTGGCCGTGATGGCACTTTCACGAACTCTAAAAAAGAAAAGTTCTAACTCTGGATAACAATCGATCTCCCCACTTTCAGAGTGCAAGGAGGCCCAAAAAGAACGATTGGGAGGTCACCAAGAAAATTATCACAGCACCGGGAATTGAATTGGCAATTAATTCCTTTCAGTCCTTTAGGGAGGATGCAGGATGGAATAATTCCAGCTCTACTGCAAAACGGACTGGAACTACTCCTACCCATATTCACTAAATTGTACAGAGCTATTGCTTGGTGGCTAAAAGCTTTACAGCGAACGGCCCAAGCAATGCTCTCTGGTTTACAGACACAGTCTTGACTGCCCATTACTGGTGCCATTAGTACCAAACCGTCAGCAGTCATGGAAATCCTGCTGGACCTACCTCCTCTCCATATATTTTTGAAAAGGGAGACCAGATGGACGACATAAAGAATTGCGCATTTCTCTAAATGCACAAATCAGGCTTATACAGAGCGAAGCAGAATGCTAGTGAACACTGAAAGCCTCAGTATTCTGGGAATGACCTCTGACATAATGCCTCCAACAGTAAACTACGATCTTAATTATACCGTCCTATTTCCAAATATAACTGATTCGTATATATGAACTATTAAGAGCGGACAACTGTTGGTGCTGGTGTACGGACGCAGACCTAGTACAGAAATTTCAACCTCTCTAGGATCCTATGCAACCGTATTTCAAGCGGAAATTTACGCCATTGTCTCATGTGTGGAGAGATTGGAGTAGACCAATCTCATACATAAGTCAATACAATTTTTCTGGGACAGCCAAGCGCCTTCGAAAGCACTTAGCTCTCACCGTGTAATGTCAAAATTGGTTTTAAACTGGTCATTCTGGCTTGGAGGAAACGAGAAGGCAGACTTTCTTGCAAGGGAGGGTGCTGCACGTATTTCTATCGGGCCAGAACCTACAATTGGCATCGCTTTAAGCTTTGCCAAACAAACACTAAATACCTGGACAGCAAGAAGAGCATTAGACTTCTGGCATAATTTACCAGGATTGGTTTATTCAAAGGCTTTTATACATCCATCGACGTTTTCAAACAAATGTTAGACCATAGCAGGCACGACCTACGTTGTCTAACAGGTCTTTTAACAGGTCACTATCATTTGAATCATCATATGAACAAACTTGGATTGTCGGTGGATCCCATCTGTCGTCTTTGTCTGGAAGATAATGAAACAGCAGAGCATATATGTGCCTGCCCCGCGGCGGCTCGAATAAGGTATCTGAGATCTGCTTAGGTGAAATCTGGATAGCCACAATAGACTCTTGCGAGTCGCAGTGGAGGGCATTTATATACCCACTCATTACACACCTAACCTAATATTGTAATAACTCTACATGCTTATTCTTTATCATTAACTCATTATTCAATGTCACAGACAGTATATAAGGCTTATAATAAGCCCCATTCCAAATAATTTTTAAATGGCCTTAAAGTCTATGCAATAAAAATATAATCCTTACCTTAATTTGTTCAGTAGTTCCCTATCTTCACTATAACTTCTTTTGTCATCAATTAACCTGCACAATAAATCAATACAAACACATAATTAAAAAAAATGAAATATGTGATAGTAGTATTAGATTTTTATGTATCTTTGTTAAAAGACATACCTACCTCTTGATTGCTAAATCAACTAGTTGTTGCATTAGAGTAAATGTTTCGTTTCGACTTAAAAACATACTAAAATTGTATTCTTTATCTCTGGTAGATAGTTTTATTGAATCTGGCAGTATGACTCCATTTTTCTTATCCAGGCTTGTAACTTCGGACCACCTGATACATACCTTTGTGTCCATACCCAGGATAAATGCGTAAAAACAACAATAGTTTATGGAGAGATACATCCAACCTTGCCGAGGAATCTTGCCTTTCCAATAACTTAAAAAAAAAATTAATATTACAATCAAGTTGAGGAAGGTATATAGTAATAATATTCCCTGGTAGTTTCACCTCAGATCATGGGCGCCCATGTGAAATTTTACAGGAGGGCAGTCAGAGGCGTTTCGTTATTATATTCAGTGGGGAGATGGGGTAAAAATATTGCAAACAACAATCATAAAAGGATTTTTTTATATTTTGCAATAATAAAAATCTTCAATATAAAACGCATTTGCGACTCGTAATGTAATGTTTACGCAAGCCAATTTTTTTTTTAAATGGTTGGCAACATGAATGAAGTATCTAATGACAAGACTATTGACAATGATATTTATGGCTAATAGCAATTTATTAATTTTATATTTTTCTTTAAGAAAGTAATTGTGAATATGAATATAACCTTTTACTTATATAACATATTATTATTGGTGCATTATTCATTTTAAAATATTTTTTATATTTTGCACTTATAAAAATCTTCATTATAAAACGCATTTGCGTATCGTAATGTAACTTTTACGCAAGCAAATTTTTGTTTTAAATGGTTGGCGACATGAGTGAAGTATCTAAAGGCAAGACTATTGACAATGACATTTGTGGCTAATAGCAATTTATTCATTTTATATTGTTCTTTAAGAAAGTATCTGTGAATATGAATATAATATTTTACTTATATCATATATTATTATTGGTATATTATTCATTTTAAAATATTTTAAAACATTAACATTTGATAATTTAAATGTCACAACTGTCAAATTTTATAAATTACACAGTGCTGCCGACATACTTTTTAAAATAAAAATTTTCATAATTACATAAAAATAAAAAATTAATTTAAAAAATGGTGAAAAGGGCAAAATATAAAAAATATTATAAACAACTTATTTCATATGGCTGTTGTGACACTCGTTCTATAAAAAACTCATCGCTTCGCGATTCGTTTTTTAAACTTTAACTCGTGTCATAACAGAATTCCATATGAAATGCGTTGTTTAATATACTATTAAAACATTAACATTTTATAATTTAAATTTCAAAACTGTAAAATGTTATAAATTACACAGTGCTACCAACAAATTAATTTAAAAAATGATAAAATGGCAAAATATAACAAAATTATGCAAACAACTAATTCCATATGGCTGTTGTGATGCTTCGCGATTCGTTTTTTAAACTTGAACTCGTGTCATAACAGAAAGCCATATGAAATGCGTTGTTTAATATTTATATTATTAGGCCACGTTATAATTCATTAACACAATTCACTGATTTTAAAAATACGTTTTTCCAAAAACTGCACAAGTCTATTTTTTTGAATATGTGACGCCTGGATATATATTTTAAGCTGTGAGTAAATTAACAAATATTTATAGTATATTACATAACAAGTGTGGAAAGTGAAATATTACGCACCAAACTTAACGAGTGCAAGAAATACACTTTCCAACGCGTTGTATAGCCACTGTTTCCTACGACCTCAACAGGATTAAACGAGTTTAAATATTGCATGGAAATTTAATTAATTAAAATCAAACAACCAACTTTCTTAGGAATTACCATAAAAATTATAGGTAAATGACGTTTTAACATTTTCGTGGACTTCATAAAAACTAAAATGGTTATTGGAACAATCGGTGAAATTAATTGGAACTTAAGAATCGTTATGTATTAGTAATGTATTTTGAACACATTTTCATTTATATTTAACTCCTGTAATTTTTCACTTTTTGTTGTTTCTGTTATACCCACAGTATATCCAGAAAACATTTATTGAAATTACAAAGCAATTTTTATGAGAATAATAAACTGGAACTGCTAAATGCATACCTATGTGTATATTTGGTGGCATAGATAATGCAACTCATACAATATTTTTATAAAATATTACTAAAAAAAATATTACTAATTTTCGAAGTGTCAAAACTGTGTGTTAGGTGTCGTTTTCATGGGGGATCGCGGTCGTAGGGAAAAGGTATTTTACGGAATCCTGGCAACTTACTCTATCTTATGAAACAGAAATGTATTGTAACGAACATTATGATTTGGACTATTTATTGATTAGTAATTGTAAATTTTAATTGATTAATATTTGATATTATTTAAATGTTCTAAAGTAGCAAGATTTTATTTTTCTCATGGTGGTTATGTTCTGCAAGCTTCTAGTTGGACAATTAGGTAGGAATATGAATTGAAAAATTGATTAATTACAATTACAAATTTATTATAAGAGTTAAATTAAAAAAGTAATATATTTAATGATTAGTAAAATAATAAGTAGGAAAATAAGAAAAAAAAGGCCTTTTATTAACTAGAAAAGAACTTACGTGATGCTGAAATTGTGCTAAATTAATTATTGTTATTTATGTAATGGTAAATAAGTTATTATCGAAATTCATTAATTATTGAGTATAGATAAATTCTTTTGTTTTAAATTATATAACTTAACTAACTAGGTAGTACAAAAATTGAAAATGTTACCTATGTTATCTGACTTTAATACGTAGAGTCCTGCTGTCTGATTGGTGGAAAAAAACCGAAGTCGCTCTATGAAAAACGGAAACCAACGAAGGTATACATGGAATCTCAGACTTTGGCAAAATATCGTGGTTGTTAGAAGTTTGGTTTCTTGTGTAACGTAGTGTTCCTCAAAATCGATTTATGGATATAGTTCAGTGTTTGTTGGATTATAGTTCTTTTAATTGTATTATAAATAGTAAGTACTTAATTACTTCCTTTTTTATACACTGAAAATGTTTTTAATGACACTTTTGATTACTTTGGTATTAATTTTAAACTTATGTTCTTAATGTCACTATTTAACATTTTATTTTTACTACTTTTAAAAACTGTTTGTTCAGTTTGTTCAAACTGACTGTTCACTCTTACCGATCTTCTATGGCTGACTTCCAATAATATACTTCCCCAACGACCTCTGGAAGGTTTCTAACCTTCCAGAATTTTCTTGAATGTTTTATAAATTAACCATTTTCTAGTACACTATGTACATCTATATTTTTCCTATATATAACTAGACATACTCACTTCGTCTACTTGTGGAGTTTTCTAGGGCATATTAGTACAAATATATCTATCTTCTTTTTTCACATTATATAATTAATTTCTCGAAATTTCTCTTAAATAACATGTTTATGTACAAAATATAATATTGATATCTACATTACATAATAAAAATTATTTCTAGGTTAAAATTTTCTTTCAAATACACAGAATAATAAAATAATATAATATAATATAATAAAAGTTAGGTATTTGATTAAGGTAATATTAAACAACTTCTGTTGATATTATACTTAATATACCATTATTTAATATTTAAATGTTATAACAAAATCGATTTTGAGGAACAATTATAGTACACAAGAAACCAAACTTCTAACAAACACGATATTCTGCCAAAGTCGGAGATTCCACGTATACCTTCGTTGGTTTCCGGTTTTCATAGAGCGACTACGGTTTTTTTCCACTAATCAGACAACAGGACTCTACGTATTAAGGTCAGATAATTTTGTAAACATTTTGAATTTTGCAGTATAGTTACTTAAGTTATATAATTTAAAACAAAAGAATTTATTTGATACTTAATAATTAATAAATTTCGATAGATAGATTGTTTGCACAAGTTTAATCTACTGTTAGGAAGAAACTGGCTGGGTATTCTGAACCCAGACTGGAAAAAGATACTTCAAATAAGGCAGGACCCCTATTTTCGAACGTGTGATGTGAAGTGAATGTGATGTGAGTAGGGAAGTGATCGATCCCTGACAAAACCTTTCATGGGTCGTATTTTTGATATCACAACGTTGCCTCGTTATATTTATGAAAAATGAAAGAATTTTGACGTATAACATACATACTAGAAAGTTGGCAACGTTATTCTTTTATATTCTTTTATTTATGATAACTACAACTATATTCTTTTATTTATGAAAGACGCAAGTTTCAAAACTACGGTAACAACTCTAATAAACATATGATTTTGACAATACGCTGACGCCTGAATACAACGATAATGCACATGTTTCACTGCTTCGACTGGGTCTGACCAAGCGAAGTGTGATGTGAGCTATCATATAGTCTAAAAATACGGTTCACCGGTTTCTCACCAGTGATCTATCACATCACATATTCGAAAATAGGGGTCCAGGGAGGAAAGTTTTGGTAAGTCTGAAGAGTCAACCTTGGGGTCTAAAAGTACCTAAACATGTAAATACAAAAACAAGTAAACAGTCAAAAGGTAAGTTGATTAGTCTTAATGAGTCTTGCAAGTCAATGGTCAATAGTCAACTTAAAGAAAAGTTTATTGCAGAGATTAAAGAGTAAATTTAATGAAGTTTTTAAAGATCAGCCAAATTCATTTATTCAGAATTTTACAAAAGAGTTACCTATTAAAGAAAATGCTCAACCCAACATACAACAATATAAAAACACATATATTTTTAAGGAATTCTCAATTGTCTACTTTGACTCTATATTCTATGACAATATACTAATAACGAAATTTTACGTTAAATATATAGTTTACAGTAAGTACTTCCTATGATTCTCTATTTTCCAAGCTATTTAATAAATGTAACTGTTTAATTATCTCTTCATTTTATAATCTAATTCAATATTTCTAATCTAAACTACTTTTCTAATTGTTGTTTTTTAGGAAATGGATGTTTATTTCAAAAATTATAAAGAACTCTACCATAGATTCGATTTTTTAAGTTAATTCTACTATGATAAAAAGTTTTTAATTGTTAAACAATATTTTATAGAATTATGTTTGAATATCTTTTCAATCTATATCACTCAACACTGATATCTTTTTATAATCAACACAAATCATTTCAATATATATTTTTTGTAATGTACCTAGGGACATGATAATTAGAAACAGCCTAGCACATCATAAAAAATTCAATTATTTTAATAAGAGAAATGCTCTTCTTAAAATGGCTATTTAATTATAATGGTAAATACAAAAAAAATATATAATTTTAAACAAATGCAAGGAGAGGAGTACAACAAAATTACACAAACAAAACAAAGTATTGCATTATTGTTTTTAACCAATTGAAATCGCTAAAATATCTCCATTAGGATTAGCGAATATGCCATTAGACAAACGCAAGAATCCTCAAAATATACCTTTTTTTACTTCATATTTTGCTACTCCTATTCTCTATGCGTTCTTCTGGGGATAAGCTTCTGGCGTTAAAATTCATGACCACAAATTGTCAACCTTTTTAAACACATACCATCATTTAAATGCCAGTACCTATCTTTTTTAATTACAATATAAAACTCAATGAAAAGAAGCTTAGCTTTGAGAGAAAGGTCTAAAATATATTTTGTTAAAATTTGATTATGTAATTTAATGGTGCTGATTTGTTATTTACAAAATGATTAAATTTAGGATACAATTCAGGCCTGCCATCCATTTTCCGCTATCAAACTGGATGCCCACTTAATTATATTGGCTACATATGTAACTTCAATAAATTAATGAAAAATAATTATTATAACCTATTATATTCAAATAAAAGTATCTAATATATATGGAAGAAAATAAGGGTTACCTGCAAGAATAGTAGTTGACCAATTTTTCATCTCTTGGTAATTTAAATAATCTATGAAATTTTTCAGTTGTAATTTTAAAGGACTTTGTATCTTCATCTAAAATATGTACATTTGTATTGTTAATAATTGTTAATTATTTATTAGCAAAATAACAATATGATTCAATTTAGGATGACAATTTTAGACTATGTGAATAAAATATGTACAAAAATTGATAGCTAAAATTTATTAAATTACATACCTTCAATATCACAATTTTGCCTTGTTGCTATTACTGATTCAATTTTGCAGTTTACAAAATCGGTGATATCATCTTCATTATCAAATGAATGTAAAGTTTCAGAAACATTAGCAAAAAGCCATTCCCAATCATTTAAAATTTCTTGTTTAGTCATTGCACAGGCTATTACTAAAAATAAATAAACTATTGAGTATTTTCTATGTAACAATAATCTATTTTAAACAATGTAGAAGTAAGTTTTGAATTTTTATTATTTTAGTATATTATTTCACATTGGAAGTGCATACATTGATATACTTCGGAGGATGGTGTTTGGTGTAAAATTCTATATGGAGCAGGTTTTGTATCAAAAATACTGTCCATTGTCCCCACAAGAAGTGATGATAATCCTTTAAAGTTTCCATGGCCTTTTCTGTGTTGCAAAACGAAGTATAATGAATTTTTTTCTGTTTCCCTACAAGAACATTTAAAGTGGGAATTGTATTATGAACTTGCTTGGCTTTTGAATTACTTACCAGAACGCATTAGCAATAAGCACTTCTTGTGGTTTCACAAACATGGTTTACTTGACTTCATAAGTACAAACAAAAGCAATAGTGTTTTTACCAATTAGTATCTAAAAATATGTTGTCTGGGATCACAATGTTTAACTTCATTTACATGAAAATTCGTTAAAAACCACACATTACGTATACATATTTAATTAAATAAAAAGTAAATAATTACCAATTTTTTAGATAACAACGTAACCAGCTATAAAGTTTGACATATTCATATTGACGACAATCAGCTGATAAAATTTATAGTGACTACTATACCAATCGTATAGTGCATACAAAAAGACAATACGACAATACGGTTGTCCTTTAGATTAGAGGTGGGTAAAATAGGTTTAAAAACCTATTTAAAATAAAAAATACAAAATAGGTAAGCAAAAGGTATTTAAAATGTTAAATAGAAAATAGATTTGAGAATTCTATTTAATATAGAAGATAGAAAATAGGTATTTTAAATAGATATTAAAATAGTAAATAGGTCTTGTGTAAAGGTATACAAAATTAAAAATGCGTTTATAAAATTTTGTTTTAGAAAGGTTTTAACTTTGTGGAATTGGTCGAGATTTTCCTTACCTTGCAGATTTTATTATAAAAATATCTTTAACTGATCACTTTTTACTTATTTCTAGCAAAACACAAATTAAAAATCTCTTTTAATACCTGGATTTGTTTGAAAAAGTTGTGACATCAGAGCTTAGGTAGTCCATATTTTGTAAAGAATGTAGACAAATCAATCCTTACTTACTTGGTTCCGACCCCAACATCTTAAAGCTGTCAGTATCTGTAAAGTGGAGGATAAACCGCCTCCTCGTCTGTCCATATTTAGAAAATTCCCTATTAGTTCATTTAAAAACCTGACTCCTTGTTTTGAAAATTTATATTTTACTCTAAACTCTTTGTCAGAGTATATTGTAAATGAGTCTATTCTTTCTTTAAAAGCTTTTCTTTTTCTTGTATTTTCCATATCTATGTCGTTATTTATTAATACCTCTTATCGCAAACATATTTTTTAGGTTATACTGCACTTAAACAAGGTTTAGGGTAGGTATAACTTTATACCGAGTTTTTATTCCTTATTCCATATTTATTGGTAGACAATTTGCCTATTCCGAATTTATTCTCGGTATAAATATTTATACTCCGTTTATTGGTAAGGGTGTTACAAAATGGAGTTATTTCTGCACTGCAAAATGTGTTGTCTAACTATCTACTTTTTTGGTGAGGACCGTATGAACCAACGATTGGCATCCAACCGATGGTTTCAGCAAACGATATTAAACTTTGTATGCACCAAAATTATAGCAATTTTTTGACATTTTACATACATTATTGGTATTATGTGGCTATAGCCACTACACCACAATTATAAAATTCTGATTTATTTCCTAAAAATTGTGGGTGAATGTATGGTGGTACATTTGTCGTAATAAGAAAGAATGAAAATGATTGAAGTATAATGCTTAAAATACTTTAAGTAAAATTATAGTTTCTATATCATCATCATGAGATGTAAAATATAGATCCATTTTTGCTGCAATTTAAATTGCTTAATATACCAACAATGTAAAATGTAAGGTTTATAGTCTATCAGAAGAGCTGCAAAATATTATTGTATTTTCTATGACCAATAATACCTATTTATATATGAGTAATACATTCATTTAAAAACAGAAAAAATATATATATATTTTATATTTACAATATCAAGTAAATTGAGGTTGTAAAATTTCGATTGAATTTGGTAACCAGCTCCCACTCATTTGGTTGGTGCATATCAATTTTGCAGTTTCTGATGGTTGAACCATGGGTTGATTTAGAACCGACTTCAGAAATACGATTTAAAGATCGAACATAGAACTAAATACTGAACGCTGATGCGCTTTCAAGAAGGCCATGCCGATCTGATTACATATATTGCAGTTGCCAACAAAACGAGTAGCTCGCCCTGATAAAAGTGGTACCAGACTACTGGTGCGCCATAATCGAAGAGAAACAGAAACACGATCTCATCATAACAATTCTGGTTATAACAATGGAACTACTTACCTGTCGATGGTGAGCTCCTTAAAAGAATAATTGAAAATCTTCAAGACTCGAAAACCAAGAAATAAGTTGTGATCTCAAGAAGGACAAGGATTTTACAACAACTTCATGATGACATTTCTAAAGGACACTTTAGTATTAAAGAGGCTACAAAAGTTCCAAGACAAAATTTATTGAGTAAATTGTTCAAACGATGTTAAACGTACCGCAAATCACGATCTGATCTGCCAATAATGGATATAACCGTAAACCTCAACCAGAGATGCAGCAATACCTGGTGGGAAGTACATTCGTAAGAATCGCCGTAGGTGTGTTGGGTCCATTACCAAGAACTGAGGCTGGACTACTTTTCTAAATGGGTGGAAGGCTACCCTGTTCCCAATGTATGTATGCATGTATGTATAAATTAGGAGTTATAAGTACACTGCGACCTATAGGATCTATTGTGTCCCCCCTTACCTGCCAGTGTTCTTCTGGTCCAGTTCATTTAGTTTGCCTAGGCATTCCCAAACCATCTTCGAACTGATTATATTTGAGCTCAGCGCTTTGATGGCTGCTTGACTATCCGACATGATCACAATCTCTTGTCTGCGGTAGTTTCTTCCAATATTGAATTCCACACATCTTTCGATGGCGCGGACTTCTGCTTGAAAGATGCTCGGGTATGTGCCCAAGCTTTCTGAGTATTTGGCTCTCGGTTTAAAAACTCCTATCCCAGTTCCCTCGTCTAGCTTGGAACCGTCCGTATACCACTTTATGGCATTCTGGTTTAAATTCTGTATGGTGTCTTCCTCAAAGGAGCGTTCGATAAAACGACTTTCCCAACAATCACCCAGCAACTTAACTCCAGGAAAATACCCCTGGTGGTAGGAGAATGGATACTCAAGATGCTCTCTAGTAGAGCAATAAGTATAAATGTAGAAGACATTAATGTGAGAGGACTGGTCATGAGGGGATGTCCGCAGGGAGGGGTCTTATCACCCCTTGTTTGGAACATAGTCCTGGATACCCTGATTAATCACCTCAACAATAATGGTTTCTACACAATTGCATATGCAGATGACATAGTTATCTTGCAGACCGGCAAATTTGTGAACACACTGTGCGATAGAGCGCAGAATGACCTCAAATTAATAGAAACATGGTGTAAGGAACACTCACTGTCACAAGAATACAGAGATGGTCCTTTTCACTAGAAAAAGAAGCTTATCGAGATGAAATACCTCGGTATTACCCTCGACAGGAAGTTAACATGGAAGTTTCACCGTATTGCTGACTCTCTGGCCAGGATGACGGCTGGACTGAAAGTTTTGGTACCAGGCGACACCCATGGTTTGACGACTTCGACAATTGCGGAACTAGCCAACGTTACACCCGTACTCAATCCCTTAAGAGATGGGATGAAACCAAAGGATGCAGTTTTGCCAGGATCACCCTGGGCGACCTTGAGAAGCTGGATACGAATAAATATTTGGCGATGATCAGGAAGAACCTACGTTTAACAGTGGGATTTTTGACTGGACACTGTCAACTAAGGAAACACCTCTATATTATGGTGCTAGTGGATATACCTCTATGCAGAATGTGTGAAAAGGAGCTATCGTCGATAAGAGAGTGTGTGTTCGGTGAGTCTTGGCCTAGACCTGCCGATATTAAGGAGATGACCTGTCTTCCTTCCTGGCTAAGGCAGGATGGACAATGTACGAGGAGGGCTACTCCTTGGGAGGATGTACAATGGGCCATATTGTGGCCTAAGTGCTGTTGGTCTATACTCACCCTTCCTACTCTACAGAGAGAGAGAGATAGAGGCGTTTGTGTATATATACCTTGTTTTCTCACTTCTTGTCTAAGTTCTTCCCATCCCATACTATTTTTTAGACTCTTTAGACAGTGTCCATTTGTATTTCCATATCCTGTTTGTTTGGACTATTATCGCCTTCACCTGAATGATTGCCTTTCTCTCCAAACTTGATTTCCTAAGCCGAAATTCTGGCCTTAACATTTTATTTTTAAAAGCTGGTCTGAAAGGTCACCTTCAGAGGATCTTCCTCTTTTTTGGCTACTCCGTTATTGAAACGCTTTGCCTTACGCCTCATTATCAAAATTTATTGAACACCTCCAGAGTCATCACCTCTTTTAACTTCGCTGAAATTGATCCCAGTATCCATTGTCTTTTTTAATTTCCTTCTTTATTATTCAAAGACGTTTGCATAGATCCTTTATTCCTATCCTTGCCTTAATTTCCTTTGTAGATTTTCCCATGAAAAATCCCCACGAGTAAGGTCGAAACACGGTTCAGCAGGGCAGTGCCCTTACCCTGCTAAGGCTTATACCTCGAGATTGGAGGGATTTATTATCGAGGTTTACTCCTCTGGGCTTCCTTCACGGTTGCCTCCGGACGCAGTAACTACCGCTGCTTCCCTCACACTACATGGCTGCCTCCGCCATTCGATTCTGTTTGATCCACTAGCAACTATTGTAGTTCCCATACAGGGAACTTAATTGCTTATCCCGAGGGTTGGTCTAACAGCTAAAAGAGTTAAGTCCCTTAACAGACCACGCCCTCTGGAGACACCATATGAGCCATTGGAACGCGCTGCATCGCGTGAAAAAATAGTTATTTATTATACAAAACGATAAAATTATACTTTATCTTCGAGAGCATTTTTACCGTCGAGACGTCAGTCGAGACTCTAATTAGGCTCGAGAAGATAATGCGATTTTATCGTCGTATGTAATACAAGACTTCAAGTTCAGGTGAAAAATAGAATTTCCTAGAAAATTTTAATTTTGGGCACAAAAATCGCAATTGTGTTGCTCCGTTGCTAGGGATATCAATTACTCTGTCAAAAAATGTCAAACAAATGCTACGATTTTTGCGGAGAATAGAGACATAAAGCAATTCTAAAAATTTATCACGTATCCTTATCCGTATACGTAACGTAAAGAAGATCGTAACTAATCAAAAAGAAGTATAAAGCAAATGCATTTGTAATGTAACGTAACCATTCATCTGTTTTAATTTTTAACTTAAAAAATAGCTCCTTATTATTCTCATAAAAATTGCTTTGTAATTTCAATAAATGTTTTTTGGGTATACTGTGTTAAATATAAATGAAAATGTGTTCAAAATACATTACTAATACATAACGATTCTAAAGTTCCAATTAATTTCACCAATTCGGTGTTTTCCATTTTTTTCAAAATCATGCAGGACGACAGAGCAGCAATCAATTACCCCAAAAACAAAAAAAAACTTAGATTAAAAAAATTTGGTAGCATAGTTATTCCATCCTCAAATTCAGAAATTTGCCGCGTAAAGCACTGTTAGCGGGTGGCCTACGTCACTACTCATATGTGTCATTGAAAGCGCCATAATTTTATTGTAAACAGTGTATCTGCGAGATTGTGCGAAGTTTTTTTATTTATATTTATTCATCCTTTTTTTTTATTTTTTGTTGATTTTCATAAAAATAAGTCAGTTAGATATTTTTTATTGCAAAAAGCACAAAATAAATATTTACGCTGTTGCTTTTACATTTCGAAATTCAGCTTCATTGAAACCTAACCTAACCGCATGAAAAAGTCTAAGGATGGTAAATTGTTTGACAATGTTTTCACAAACCCTACTGACAACATTTTATGATTGCATAACACAAATAAAACCTATAATTTACAATAAAATCAAAAATAAAAGTCCAACTCTCTCAATTACCACACATTAAATGTAAACAGTCATCGATATGAGTTTTGACGTCACGACCAATGAAGGTGCATTTCTACTTTTATTTGAATTTATCGATTTTAACTTACTTTCAATTTGATATTATATAAAAAATAACTAGAATTGTTGCGTTGTAATGAGTTTAGGATTAAATATTTATAATTTACTATATGATTACAAAGGAATTTCATTGATTTGTTTCTAATGAAAACACCGAATTATAAAAATATTTTAGTACATGTCTTTAAATGTCAATATAACTTTAAAATATCAAATTAATATTTATATGAAAAATATTTATTTAAAAATTGTTATAGTTCATTTCAAAATAAAATATAGTAATTTTTAGGTTATATGGTTTAAACTTGAATTTAAGAATAAAAAGGACGAGTAGAATTACTTCTCACCAAATAAATTAGGGAGTAGTTACCTACACTTGGTAATTTACCATATTAATAGCGTATGCAAATAAACTATTTTTCGTGCCCACTTTGATGTAAAATTCACATAGCTATTTTATGAATGCGATTGGTGCTGATGGTTCATATTTTCATTTTGGACTTGTATAGTAAAATATCTCGGGAACGGTTTGAGGATATCATGCATTCTATCAATAAAAAATACCTTTATAACAGCAATGTATTTTAAAAGGCCCTTCTCTAATCTAAACATTCTGATTTTTTGTAATATTGTGCCACTTGCCACCGATTGCTTCTAAATTAATAACTATACTCAATAAATATAGAAGAGCTATTAAATAGCACCGCAAAGGATAAAGGAAGGGGCAGAGAGGAAACACATCAGGGTTTGATTAGTGATTAGGATTTATCAGTTGGCGTGCCACATAGTAGTATATCACAGATCGTCGTGTCGGATATTTGAAGGTTCCGACAAGATGGCGGTCCTTCGTCTTCGTAAATCATACAGGCAACCTATAATCACCACTCATAAATACAATTTGGATGTTACAATACTTCACTTATATAGCTTCTTATTATCAACCACCCCATTTCGATTTCGAAAGGGCTGATTGATTTTATTTTCTTGATTATCTGCAGCTTTGTATGATTAAAAGCAAAGGATGTAAACAGTGGCGTGGGAAACTTGTAATTAGCGAGAAACTCATCTTTCTAGGTAGTGAACGTAACAAATGGGCTACCAACGTAACAATATTTTTTTGTTTCCAAGTTTCCGTATTTCATCTTTATTTTTAATTTCCAATTCCTTTTTTATGAAATGTTCAAGAAAATATGGTCTAAGTTAAATGTTATTGTATTAAATTAAAAAAAAGTATTTAAAGAATAAATAGTGAAAGTTAATTCAACCTTTTAGTTGTTTATTGTTCTGAATAAAATGAGCTCTAATTCTTGTGTAATTATCTGTAGAGAAAATAAGTTTCTATTCAGTTTAATCATTACTTACTTTGGCTTAAACAACGAATTCACGCAACACAAAAGTAATTGCAAAATAAAGAATTCTGCGTTAGTAGACCTCATAAATAAAACTGGTTTCACTTCTTCTTCTTTGATCGTTCAATGGCTTGCATACTTGTGCATCTGTCAGCACATAGTACTGCATTTGTCTTGTTCTGGGCAATCTACAATTCTGGGATTACTATTTTTTAGCTAATTGTTATTTATGGTCTTCTTATCCTTTGAACAATTTTAAACCAAGTGGTAAAGGTGTTAAAAATAGACTAGCACAACAAAGGAGGAGCTAAACACACACACCCAGAGTTGCCTCGGATAAATTGCACCCAGGGAAAGGTTTCGGGTTTTTTTTTCTGGAAAGGAGCAGTAATATGTTTTAAATATTTCCATTTAATTTTCTAATTAAAGTTTGACCCTGCACATGAGAGTGCTGTTTATTTTATTTATGGCTGGATTTTTGTATATCGTATATTCTTTTTCTTTGAAAAACAATCATGCTACATATGTAAACAGCAAGGACACCTAGCATCACAGTGTATAAAAAATAACCATTCTCATTTAAACAATATCCCAAACAACCCTCTACCAACTCTTTCCAAGGATGCCCAACCGCAAACAAACACTCAACCGAACTTATCAACCACTCAGCATCTACCAACCCAGACTGAACCTATGGAAATAGTTACGACATCACAAACAGACAAAGACCTTTTAAACCGTCTTCCTCCCAATGATATTCATATGAACACTTTAAATCAAGACACATCATCATCTCAAAACTCCAAACGTAATGCTGAGGAAATAATAACACCTCCAACAAAAGATATAGAAAACCCATTTACCGAACCAAAAGAAAGGCGTAAGAGACCAAAAACTCAACAAGATAAATCTACAAACTTTTTAAATGCACTTCTGAATTCTATAAAGACGGCACAAACAATGGATATCTAACGCAACAAGAACTCATGGACTTCTTTGAGACTGTCCAAGGAAATCCTGACCCGCTTAGCGTTGCCAAAATCTACACGGAAGATTTAGAAGGATTACTAGACCTTTTAAAGAAAATACATCCAATATTAACTCCGAAATATCTTAAATCTCATTGCACTAAAATAAAAAACAAAATCTACCAACAGTTTAAAAATCAAACTCCTTCTGACCACTACAGCGACTCCTCTCTGGGTTCTAATAACTAACATAATAATTTTCAATTTCATCATGCAATGGAATCTAAATGGGTACTACACTCATTTAGAGGAACTTAAAATACTTATCAGTAAATAAATATAGCCCATCTATAATATGTCTGCAAGAAACTCATTTAAAGGGAGCTCATGCCACAACATTAGAAATTACACGAGCTTTTTCAAGAATAGGACTGCAGTGAACCACGCCAGCGAAGGGGTAGCTATATATGTATATAATTCATACGAAGTTAATCAAATACCCTTAAAAACTGAACTTGAAGCTACTGCGATATCTCTTAAAGGACCTTTCCTAGTCAATATATGCAATTTATACATCCGTCCTGACCAAAATCCAAATTTAGACGAACTGGTAGCCCTTTTTAGTTCAATTCCTCAACCTCGAATAATATTAGGAGACTTCAATGCTCATAATTTTTTGAGGGAAAGCAATAAGACAGATTCTTTAGGTCGTAAATTAGAACAAATCATATCTGACTTCAATTTAATTATCCTCAATGACGGACGCACAACTAGATTTAATGTTTCTACCTATCTCCTAAAGATCTATCGTTTTGTGATCCCACTGTAGGACCACGTCTATCGTGGGGCATTATGTCTCACCTACATAGGAGCAACCATTTCCCTATTCTAATAGCTAACAACAATCATTGCCCTTCCTCAACTCCCACAAATAACGCCAATTGGAACCTATTTTCTTCATTAATTAGTGAGACGATTCCGCAGTTAATATCTCCACTCAATCCAGAAACAGATGTTAACTTAAAAGTTTCCAGTTTTGTGGATTGTCTGACGGCAGCTGCGCAAAAATCAATCGGCTTTATAAAACTCCCAAATCGGCGGAACCCCGTATCATGGTAGAACTTTGAGTGTGCAGACGCTACCAAATAATCTAAAAGAGCCCTCTATAAATTGAAACGCTACCCAACTCTTAACAATAAACTAGAGTTTAAAAGAATACGAGCCTACTGCAGGTATATATTAAAGAAAAGCCGGAAAGAGGCTTGGGAGAAGTACGTATCTTCATTAAATTCTACAACATCCACATCCGAGGTATGGAAAATGGTTAACAGGATGTATGGAAACAAATCCTTTAATCCCATTAATTACCTACAAGTTGCAGATAAATCTTATTGCTCGAAAGAAGAGATAGCTAAAATTTTGGCAAATACCTATCAACGACACTCAAGTGATGAGAATATCTCCGAAAGCTTTAATAACCTCAAAAGTAATTATGATAGTTCCAGTATTGAGTATGATGACTATATATGCTTATCCTTCAATGATAAATATACGATGGACGAACTCCAAGAATCGCTAAACCTATCAAAAAATACCAGCCCGGGACCAGATAATATCCCAACAGTATTTTTGAAAGCGTTACCGACCGATGGCAAGCAATATCTGCTTGCCATCTCTTTAACTTTATCTGGACAAAAAACGTTTTCCCCGTGCAATGCCGTGACTCTATTATAATACCAGTTCTTAAACAGGGCAAAAGTAAAGCAAATCCTGAATCTTATAGACCTATCTCATTAACATTTTGCATGAGTAAGCTTCTCGAAAAAATGATAAGCAATAGATTAATGTGGTACTTAGAAGAAAACAAACTAGTCAACTCAACTCAAAGTGGTTTCAGAAAGTATAGATCTACTACCGATAGCTTAGTAGAGTTAGAATCAGCGATACACGAATCATTCGGCTGGGACCAGGATTGCCTGGCTGTTTTCTTCGACATTACACATGCCTACGACACAATATGGAGGCTGGACATTATAAACACTCTATCAGGATGGGAAATTAGAGGAAACATATTGAAATTTATAAAAAATTTTCTCTGGGTTAGATATTTACAAGTACGCATTGATAACCATCTTTCTGTGCCGAAAATTCTATTAAACGGAATTCCACAGGGATCTACTCTTAGCGTCGTCTTGTTCCTGATTGCAATAAATAACATAGCCAATTCATTTTCTCCTTTAGTCAAGGCGTGCTTGTTTGTAGATGATCTTGTAATATATTCAAGAGGGAAAAGCGAAGTTACGTTATCACGCAATAATAAAGGGGCCATTGGCAATCTAGAAAATTGGTCAAATTATACCGGTCTAATCTTTTCTACAAACAAAACAAAGGCAATGCTCTTTAGCAAAAATCAATGACATTTCTGATAGTATGCATCTATAATTAAACAATAGCCCCATAGAATTTGTTAAGTCAATTTTTTTCTTAGGAATGAAACTTGATAAGCGTTTAAATTGGAAAGACCACATCCTCTATCTCCGACAATCCACGCAAAATGCGCTAATCTTAATGAAGAGTATAGCTCACAAAAAATAGGGATCTGATTTAAAAACACTCCTAACTATATACAGAACCATAATACGCCCTAAACTAGACTATGGTACAGTGGCATACAACTCCGCCAAGGACTCTACGAAGAAAATTCTTGATATCATCCAGAACTCCGCTATAAGATTAGCTTTAGGTGCACACTACACAAGCCCTACAGAAAGTATGTATTGCGAATCTGGTGAACTCCCACTTCAAATAAGAAGAGATTATCTTAGCCTCTCTTACGCTGCGAGAGTAGCTGATAACCCGTCAATACCAGTATTTAAATTCACTTTCACCGACAGATTCTCTTCAACATTCCAGACAAGAAGAAGATTGGACCCTCCTTTTTATCATCGTATTAATTTACTACTTAAAAACTTTGAGATCCCCCAGTTACTTTATCATTCGGATACTACTGCCCCACCATGGACAGTGCATCTCCCTAAATGTGACACAAACCTCTCGTTTTTTAGGAAATCAGAAACACCATCTACCATTTTCAAACTAAAAGTTCTCGAGAAACTAAATAGTTTTAGTGAGTCCACCCACATCTACACCGATGCTTCTAAATCCGAAATTGGAGTAGGCTGCTTTTACCACAAACGGCGCAGATCTTTTTTTCCAACTCCCTAAGCTTTATACTATTATCTCGGCAGAACTGTTTGCGATTCTTCAAGCAATTAAGTTCACAAACAAAAACAACTTATACGACACCATTATAATCAGCGACTCCTTAAGCTCTCTAAATGCTTTACATAAACTGTACTCCAACCACCCTATTGTATCACTTATTAAGTCTGAACTCAGGATATGTAAACACAATGACCGATCAATCCAGTTTCTTTGGGTTCCAGCACATTGTGGAATACCAGGAAATGAAAAAGCTGATTGTTTGGCAAAACAAGCCATTGAAAATCCAACAGCATCGACCACTTGCAATTACGTCCATCTCGACCTTAAAAAGTATTTCAAAAAGATAACAACAGATAAATGGCAAAAAAATGGGAAAATTCAAACTCGAAACTAAAATCCATTAAGCAAACCGTATTGCCTTGGAACCTTCCTGCAAACAGAAGAGAACAAGTGATCATCTCCAGACTACGAATAGGACACACCAAACTAACTCATGACTATCTGTTAAAGAGGGATCCCAAACCAATGTGTTTTGCTTGTGATAGTGAGTTAACTGTGAACCACGTCCTTATAGACTGTCCTTTATACGAACTGGAACGAACACAACACCAACTACCCAGAACTATAAGGAAGTGCCTTGATGAACATTCCGACCTTGTTCCAATTTTTAAATTTTTGGTAGCCATTGGAATGATCAACAAAATTTAATCAATTGTACACTAGTAACTTTATATTACCTTATTCCTTGTTTAATCTATATTAATTTGCACTGTACCTTGCTAATAACCCTTCGTGGTTGAAGCAATTTAAAATAAAAAAAAAAATTGTAATAGTCCAAGATCCCAGAGCGATAAGATATAACTTATTTTCTAAAAGATGAAACTTTAAGTTCTCAGTAGTGTCTCATGTACTTTGTATACCTGCGTGTTTGTGAAGTTTGCCCAGTGACACCTGGGCAGGTACCAGGTGAAAAAAGTGACTAAAAATAAGAGTTACTTTACTTAAATTTAGATGGCTGATTTTTAGATATATTTTATAGAATATCATTCTCAAATAGTATCGCAAGTATCAGACACTTTTCATGGACCAAAACTTTTGTCAGACGCTTTAAAGCTCCACCAAAAATAAATGAACTTTACCTATTTTTTAATGTCTGATTTTCTAATATGTTATCAAGATAACTATTACAAAATTATATTTAGTCAGTCAGACAAATTGGAATGACCAAAAATCCACTAAACACAAAAATTATTCGGCCGTGAGTACGAACGCGAGAGCACTATGCATGCGTTTCTGATGTTAACGAAGAATTTAATCCAAAAATTTTAAAAAATTTTGATGCTAGCAATTTACCACCATGCAAAACTGAATTATTTTAACAATATCTCCGAGCTAATTACATTGCTAGCATATGGAATAATGCAAATGAAAAACAACCAACCATCTTTACCCCTGAAATTAATGGCTGGACGTTAGAAGAAAACCAGTATCACTTTCATTGGTTTGATGGTGACCAATTACCAGGAGACGTCAGTGAAGCACTTCAAGATCCAGGTACTGTACTTTAACTTTAGGTTTACAATTTATTTTTTGTTTTATATTTGTAGTTTTATTTGTTTTCTTTACAGAAGAAGCTGACAGCAACGACAACAATATAAATGATGACGATGAGAATGATGACTCGAATGGACAATATGACTGGATCAATGATGAAAATTCTAATGACTATTTCAATCACCTACGAAATGAAACAATCAAAAGCTCTAGTCAAGTTCGGCTTACCGATAATACCAAACTTGACTCTTGACTCTGATTGGCCTATCAAGTTCGGTGTTTTCAGATTTGTTTACAGTGCATGTGACAGTTAAACGTCAAATATAAGTGTATATAATAACTGTACCATTTATAATACCTAATTATAATTGAAAAATATTTCAGTATGTTATGGTTATTGTTGGTAGTGTAGTATTTCTTTCGATGTCAATGTTTTCTGTTCATTAAAATTTATTGATTTCTCAGGTCAACTTTTTTGCCAATTTCCTCTAATCCTGCCGAATTTCAGATTTTTTATCTTTCACTCTGTTTGTGAAATAGTCTAATAAAATTCCACTCGTGATTGAATTTATCTCATAAGTATGTCTTTCATTTATGATCTCAACTGAATTCATTCGAGAAAACACCACGAGTCCGCAGGACTCAAAAATGAATCGACAGACTTATCGCGAAAATCCAATCACTTGTATAAATGTATATAAATATAAATATAAATATATAAATCGTAAAGTATCTAATATCTCAAAAACTATTAGGAATTGATATAGGGAAGTAAATATGAACTTACCTTATTTTTTTATAAGGAATTAAATTAAAGAAAATATGGGTTGCTGTTTGAAATAAGGAAGATACCTTCGTTTTTTTAATTTAAAATTTAACTCAAAAGTGTGATCACCCTGTATAATATTTTTTAAATACACTTTATTTACTTACAATTGAAGATCTTAAATGCAAAATAATACATTTACTTTTTAATTTAAATAATTTAGATGGGATAGATTGAGCGATGCGATTTGGAAGTAGAGTAGACGGTGGGATTGCTCGTAAAGGAACGAAGCAGCAAAAAAAGTTGGAGTAATGGTGAAGGGTAAGAAACTTCATTTGGATGAGTCGGTAAAATATCTAGGTGTACGGTTGGACAGCCAACTATTCTTCAAGCACTATATGTTGAAGGGATCACAAGAGGCAAAAGCATGCGCATCAGGGAGATGTGTAATGTGAAAGGGCCGGGAGATTGGCGGAGGAGAGTTATTGGGGGACGATTGAGCAGAGTATGCTGGACGAAGAGAAAGTGTGAGGTGAAAGAGCGGGGATACATGCGAAGATAAATCCACTACTTCAGGTGAACAGAAATATTTTGCTGAGGGTGGTGCTAGGGTACAGGGCAGTGGGTAAAATAGCAGCAGTTGTGCTATCAAGGTCATGTACTGTGGGCGTGACAACAATGGAAGGATGCGACACGAAAGTAAGTTTAGGTTTGGATGGAGGAAATTTGAGAAGGTTGGAGGGGTATGTGCATTAAAAGGGAAGATTATTAGTAGGAGTGAGTGGATGGACCGATAGTTTGGGGAGGTAAACTACTTCTTGACTCAAGTGCTCATTGGGCATGGGTCATGAGTGGGGTATCTAAAAAAGATTGACAAGATATAGACTGGTATGTGAGAGAGGTGTGAGATGGAAAATGATAAGAGACACGTGTTTGGATGTTGGAATAACGAGGGAGGGTTGAAGTAGTTGGAGATAGATAGACTACCTGAGATTAAAGTGTTGTTGCTAACACAAGTGTCCATTCCAAAGCCTACTTGATGCATATGCAGAAATTAACGATTACAGTAAAATACATGTATACCTTCGAGTTTAAATAAATCGAAAACAGTGAGATCTATCGAATTATTACAAGAGTACCTTTTTTGCGTAGAAATATGTAAGCAAAGAATTTTTAAAATATTTTTATAAAAAAATAACAAATTAAAAAAATGTGACGCAATAACCCTCACTTACCCTCCAAAACTACCCTATATTCATATGGGATGTGGTAGATGGTGACATGAAATCAATTATCCTAATGTCTTATAATCCCTTTTGAAATATGAACTCCGTAGTCAAAGCCGTTTGGAAGATATTAAAAAAATAAGAATTTCAATTCGCCCCTTCAAAGGGTTGTATCTCCCTTATTATTCGGTTTTATAAAAAAGTGTACATAAAGAAGTACCCTTATTTTTTGACGTACTATGACCTCTAAAAATTAATGTACATAATTCTGGACCACCTTGTATATGTTAATCTGGAGATTCCGATATTATTTCATTTATATACATTATGAATAGGTTGCTATTCCTAGTTTTGTCTAGTCGACAGTTAGTATTGTTTTAAAGGTACCGCAAGTGTTTCAGTACGTTCCCGATAAAAGTGTAAAAATAATTATTTTCTTTTGAGTTTAAATAATAACCTTTTATTATATGACGCTAATTTCAATATTAAGGGAATCTTATTTAAATACCAATGATAAACTTGATTTTTGGAACGTTCAATGAATAAAAAAATATTTAAAGCATTAAATATTTCTTTCATGCCGTGGTTTAATTATTATTTCAATAGAACTTAATTTATGCATTTTCTCAGTTTTTATGATTTTTATATTTTACAATTTTATAGAAATAAAAAATCTTATTGTTAACTTAAACAGCAAAATGTATAAGTTTTTAGGTGCAAGAATTTGTTTTAAACAGTAAATCTTAAGATTAGTCTTTTCATGTACATAGTCACAGGAACAAAAGTACAAAGGGGATAGAAAGACATAATTTAGTCCCTTAAATTAACGTGAGATGAGAATTTCCGTCTACCTTGTTTTGTTATGATGTGTCTAGTGTATGAAAGATTTATTTGTGTGTTATATTTATTTTATTTACGTTAGAAGTTAGAAGGTATAATATACTATGCGGTGCTGGTACGTGGGGTCACTTCTTTGTGTCGCTTTGTCCTAATATTTTTATATAAATATTTTTTTACCCTTTAATTTTGCATGTATTTAACAAATATATGCTATTATTTATCAAATGATTTGTGCAGTACAAATGCCAATACACTTGTCATAGCTGAATTATGTCCTTATTACTGGGCTATATTATCAAATCATTGATATAATATAATAATTTTGTATATGTCAGCAGAAATAAAAAAAAATTGTAATAACCCTTATTCTGTGGAAGTCCATTTTACTAATAATAATAAACAACTATTCGTTTGAACTCAATTTCCACGTTTAATTAAAAAAATCGCTTTTAGAATATATTGACAGCTGTTTCGCTACAACAAGCATCGTCAGATTGACATATACCTGATGTTGATTAAGTAATGTTAAGACTTGACCAAGTTTGAAAGTTAAGAATAATAAAAAACTCTTCGTTTCAACGTAACTTCCAAGTTTATTTGAAAAATTTTAAATCACAATGACGGCCGTTTCGCTAAGAAGCATCGTCAATCTGACGATGTTGAGCAATAACTGCACAATTAAGTAATAGATGAAGAAGATGAATATAAGAAGATATTAAAAAGATTATTATTTGTATTAAAAAACACCTACAAGCAATTATATAAGAAAGATAATATGAAATACGAATTATTTTGGAATAAACATGTGTTTCTAAAAATTTGTATTACCGTTATTTGATAGTGGAATTAACATAAAAAATAAAAATCCGAGCTAAAATGTATTATTTGAGTTTATTTTTATTTAATGGCATTCTATTCTTTACACGAATCAGAAATATGGTGTCGGCCATTTTGTTAAAAATAAGACAGCACATTAGTTGAATATCGTAGTAGGCTGGTAAAATGACTGGCAACTTGATTGACAGAACAAGACAATCATGAATAACAATCGACGAATAAGAAGAAATAACTCAAGCATACTCAAACTGAGTGGTTTGGTTATTTATACCTCTGAGCCCTTTGGCACGGACCCCTGGGGCTTTATTCATCAATTGGATGTGAGATATTTATGCAGAGTTGGAGTGTTGGTAAAATATTTTTAGAACAGGATCGAAATCGTCGTAAGAATTTATGTAAATGGTAAATATAAACATATATATCGTGATGGTTTGTTTTATATGGTTTATTATTTTATTTTTTTTTTGTATTGTTTTTATTATATTGAGATGTTTGAATTTATTAATTATATCATAATTAAAATTATTTTTATTGTTGAACGCCCTATAAGAATTTTGCTAGCTCAGTGAAATTATTAATTTATTTATTTTAAAACCCGACTCTTTGCCTTGGGTAGAATTCAAGAAAACTCAATTTGAATACTCTATAAAACACTAAATTATAATTGAAAAACTGTTTGATATAAACTATACATAAAACTATTAATATCATTCAAGTGTTTATCACATGCAAAAAATGTATTACAAAATAGAAATGATTCCTTGACAAATTATATATTATCCAACCTGGATTTACATTTACAAAATCATGCGTACACAAATAAATAAGTTTTTTATGCACATACCTCGTATAAATATCTTCTATGTTCAAATTATGTCAAAATGCGGTTAGTCCCTGCTAGGTAGGTGATTTGCAAAACAGTTGTCACCGGTTGTCAAAATTTCCGCTCAGGCTGTACCTCCAGAAACAATGAAATGAATCTTATAAATTCTGCTATAATCTGGATCGTTTTTGATGAATTGAATTTATTGGTAAGTACTTTTATACTGTTAAAATACTTTGTAGATAATATTTTTGTTGAATACTTTGATTTACTCAATTTTTTTAAGTAATAATGATTTTATGGTGCTAATTAATTACCAATCGACGTAGTCAGCACGAATCAGCGAGAAACAATAGAGAGAAAATTCAATTTCCTGGTCCTTTTATACCTTTTTCCCAATTATGACAATAATTACATATAATTATATTTGCAAAATTTAACCTTAATCTTTTTACATGTTTGACTATTTCTTTGATAATATTAAGAAAACCTGTATTCTTACATTCATTAAAAAACTATTTAAATTATTTTTTGATAAGTTTTTCCCTATAAAACTGAAGTTTGAAATGTGCTCCTTTTAGATATGTCAAACACTTTGAATTTAAGCTAATAACATATAATGAATCTAGATCTATACATAAATCTCTTAAAATAGTCCTATTATAACTTTTAAGTACTAATTTGAATTAAAAATATTGAAAATTAAGCTTTTATTTTAATCTATTATATGAACTAGATATTATCTATTATAAGCACTTATTCAACTGAAATCTCTTGATATTATCAAAGATTAACATCTAATAACTAATGTAAAAACTTAATTTACAAATTTACATACATTTTTCCTAACTAAATTGTCTCATATCAACCTTTATCAATTGTGGTGGAAATAGTCTTTTAAGCATTCACCATATGAGTTTTTTTATCATTAAATCAGGTTACTCTGTCTATCACTGTAACTTTTATAGTTTATACACTGATTTCACCTTTGTCTGATAACATTTAGGTATATCTCAGATTGTGATGTTTTGTCTGAATACATATCTGTTATCGAAGACTACAAAGTGTCTACCTGTCACACCATGTAAGTACCTCCACCTTATAAATAATATTTAATCATTTAACTACTTAAATTACACAGTTGTTTGTTAAACATATGAATTAAATTAATAGTTTTAATTATATTCTTTTTGTTTCAGATTCTAACTTTAATTTCAAGAGAAAACTATATGAATTGTAATTTGTTACATGAATTGGGATTTGCTATATGAATTGGGACTTGTTTGATTGTTATTGAATAATACTACAGGATCCTATCCAAGATAAAGTTGTCAAATACATTCTCTATCTATTTGAATGATTCACATTAAGATTATTATACTGAATATTTTAAATGAAATAAAGAAACGTAGCTGATATTTTAATGAAAATTATTCTGATATCCATTTTATATTTACATATTGAGCTACGTTTTACATTTTAATTTTACTGAGGCTTAGCTATTTATCTTAATATATATATTGTTTATATATTGTAACCAATATTTTTCTTTTGCATTTAATTAAAAAAGGGTATAAAACCAGTTATGATTGAAATACAAAACTTGCGCCACCATTAATAATCTTAAATACATTTTCTATGTCGGCTAAAATTTTTTTAAAAATAATTTTAAATTACTACAATATATAATAAGCTTTATTGTCGAAAAAATTTTTTAAATTTGTGGACAAAGCTGTTTAAAAAAAAAGCAAATCACATAGAACAAAACAGTAATACAAGAGTATTTACAAGTAAATAAAACATAAAACATACAAACATATAAAACTTCACAATATAAAACATTGCGAAAGGTCAATTAAAAAAAAATAATAAAAAATAAAATAAAATAAATGTATACTTTATGTATACATTTCTGATGAAATACCTATCAAATTGGTAACCAATGAAAACATTTTACAACAACGCTGTTCAAGATGAAAAACGAAAATCAGCAATTTTGTTTAATCAAGGAAGCTTATAAATTGATATCAAACCTGTGCTTGACGGGGGAACCCAAAAAGAAAACTTCTCAAGAGTTAAGCAAATTATTAACTAAACATTTTAAACCTTTTAAGCCGCCTCTTTATAAATTTAAAAATTTCTCATGATTTTCTATAGTCTTGTAAGGTTACCTTACCTATTATCTGTAACAAATTTATACTTCTAATTTATAATAATATTATAATAATTGATGTCTGTTTCAATAAAGGTTTTCTAATTGGTTTGCAAACCAATCATATTAACATAAATGGAATTATCGTTCAACATTTTAATTAAAAACAATTTTAAAATAATGTTCCTTACCAAAAAGAAGTGTAACGAAACAAATAATAAAAATAACATTTTAAAATTAGATTTTTTTTATTCTCATTTAAAAAAATCCAATGCAATTAAAAATGCTCTTGAAATAAGGTTTCGCTATCACTTTCGAATGGAACCAAGGTACCAGAATTTTCTTCGACGTCATACTTTCCTACCAAGCTCCAAGAGTCTGAAATATTTTCAACAGTACCGCAATCATATTTCGGAATAATGAGTCTTTGCATTATGTGGTCTTTTCCTGAGGTTACGTTATTATCTGATTGACAGACAATTGGATCATCATCGGAGTTTAGTTTGGATAAATCGTTATTTCCATTTTCTTTCGAATCCAACTCATCAATGTTCCTACAACAACAACAACAAATTGATAATATGATAGTATGATAACAGTACTTAACACTTTAACCCCTGAACCCTATTTCAAAAAAACTTCACCCTGAGATGAGCATTCAATTTTAAACGTTTCACTTGAAAATTATTTTTTAAGCATATTATGTTGCGATGTATGGAGTTTTGTAGTGCATAGAATTGTGCATAGTGAATATCAACCCTTGTTGCCAAATTAACACTATAATTTTTACCAAACTAGGGACCAATACTGATAACCACAGCCTAAAGGTAGTAACCCTTCCATATGAACATCAAATATCTATGTATAAAAAAAACACACATGGGCTGATTTGAAAGTTTTTTTTTGTATCACTTTTAATACACATAGGGGTTAAAATGTTAAAGTGTATTATAATACTTTCGTTAAATTTAAGCGTTAATTTTGTTATGTGTTTCTTTTGTATCCTTCAAAAATTATATCTGAAGCCTTTAAAATTTCCACTGAAATAGGATATTTTAGAGGACTCTCATGGCATGTTAAATTTTTTTGATAAATTTTGTTTTGTTATGTTTGGATATACAGGGTGTTTCTTAAGTAATCTAAAATATTATATGGGGTGCTTCGTTACTCAATTTTAAGACGAAAAGTTCATATAAACATGTGTGATAGGTGTTGTCGTTTATGAGATACAGGGTGTTGAATTTATTGTAATAAGTCAGTTCTGATTGTACGTGAAATTAATTTTTCCCGGTGACGCTACTGGTTTTTAGAAGTAATACGCAAAAACATGCGTATTCTAAGTGGCCTTTGAAATAATGTTGACAAGTGTCAAATTTGAAAACCAACGCAAAAATCGTACATTTTTATTTGATTGACTCTGTGTTTAGTTAATAACTATGCCAGTGTTTACTAATGTTGAAATGGCTAATATGCATTTTTTGTACGGATTAGCGAATGGTAATGCCTTAGAAGCTAGACGTACGTATGCCCAGCGTTATCCAAATAATCGTTTACCATGTTCAGATACGTTTACTAAGTTACATATTCGTTTACAAGAAACTGGAACTTTTGCTAAATCGAAGAATATTATTGGACGACCCAGAACTGTGAGAAATCCCCAATTGGAAAACCAGATTCTTCAAATTATTGACCAACATCCAGAAACGAGTACAAGAAAAGTTGCAGATGAAGTAAATGTTAGTAACAAAACTGTTTGGAATATTCTAAAAGATAATTTATTGTATCCATATCACGTTCAACGTGTTCAACATTTGTTACCTACTGACTATCCATTACGCATACAGTATTGTCAATGGATTTTACGTGAAATCGCGAACAATCCGAATTTTGTGGCCAATATTCTATTTATGGATGAAGCCAACTTTTTCTAGACATGGGATTATGAATTTTCATAATGACCACATATGGGCAGATGTAAATCCACATACCATAAGTGTAAAACGATTTCAACAAACATTTTCGGTCAATGTTTGGCTTGGCATCATCGATGATTATTTAATTGGACCATTTTTCCTTCCTGTACGGTTAACCGGTGAGACATACCAACATTTTCTAGAAAATGAACTTCCACTTCTTTTGGAAGATGTACCTATTATTATTAGAAGGCGCATGTGGTTCATGCATGACGGAGCTCCTCCACATTTTTCAGTGATTGTACGCGAGTTTTTAAATAATGTTTTTCCAGGCCATTGGATCGGACGAGGATCTCCACACCCGTGGCCCCCTAGATCACCTGGACACAATCCTCTGGATTTTTGTGTGTGGGGATATTTGAAATCGCTTGTTTACACAACACTGATATTAAACGTACAAGATCTTCAAAATCGTATCATAGACGGCTGTAATGTTATTCGTAACAATCCTGGTATCTTCGAACGTATTCGAAAATCCATTAGACATCGAGCGGATTCTTGCATTTTAGCTGGAGGTGGACATTTTGAACATTTGCTCTGAAATGTATTATTTTTTCTTTATGTTTAACACATGTTGCTTGTAATAAAATAATATAAATCAGTAGCGCCACCAAGAAAAATTAATTTCACGTACAACACCCTGTATCTCATAAACGACAACACCTATCACACATGTTTATATGAACTTTTCGTCTTAAAATTGAGTAACGAAGCGCCCCATATAATATTTTAGATTACTTAAGAAACACCCTGTATATTGTAAAGTTTAATTATATTGGTAAAGTTTTAATATTTAGTCTAAATATTTTATTAGTTTATTTATGCCCGTTGTAATTTTTCTTTAGTTAGCTCAGATAATTATTGTAGGGTGAGCTACTCTCAGAGTAGAGTTCACACAAAATTTTTAATTTGTTTCAAAATATTTCCTTAATTTAGTTAAAATCAGTTTAGTCGACACATAAAAATTAAATTTAAAAATATTTATTAGCCAAAACTGTTTAATAAGAACGCCTTACAAACCTTACAAATTGGTAATGAGTGATAGTTGAACAACTCGTGGAATAAAAATGGTGAAAGGGTTATAGAATTTAATTCAGATGATTTATAAAAAATTCCTATTCTAATTATAATAAAGGAATAAAATAATTTTAAATGGAACTTTTTTCTTTAAGGTTAAAATACAATGTCCAATAAATCAATACCTTTTAAAATAAAATTCAATTAAATTAATTTACAAAGTGACGAGGCTAAATTTATACCTTTAGACAAAAACAATGATTTCTAAGAAAAGTTGAAAAATAATTTACCATTTTTTAACATTCCATGTTAATTATCAGAAAAAATATTTAAATTAATTACATTACTAGCGCTAGCACCACCTATTATAGAATGTTAAGAATATTATCATGATAAATAATGATTTCTACAGTGCTAGACATATGGTAATTAATTAGTTTAACATGTAAGTCAGAGAGCGGCCATGTCGCATGTGGGGAACATTGCTGGTAACTGGAGATTGAATCATTCATGACTGCGAGAAACAGAGATGGAATAGAACACAGTAAAAAGTGAGACTTGTAGTGAACGCTTATATGTTTACAAAAATCTTCCAAACGATAAGTAAAAATATATATATATATATCTATGCAGTTGCCAATTCCTATATTCCTGAAGAAAGCCCAACTTCTTTCATTCTGTAGACTGTAGAACCTTGGTAGAGACGACAAATCAATATAAACCGTTCTATTTCTCTTTGCAACGTCTCAATTCAAACTTGTATTTTCCTGTACTGTACCTCATTATATATTTTATAGTAGATACTGTTTATTTATTGCGCAACTATTCTTACAGGCAGCTGTCATACGTTTATTGATACTAATATTAGGTAAATTTTAATTATATTGATATTTTTTTAATAAGCTTTATATTTATTCCATTTTAAAACTTTTATAACCTAACCTAACAGCCTCAGCACCAAGGAAATCTCGTTGGAAATCGGCTGTTCATGTTTTTTTTTTATTATTCAGACAGTTTTTCTGACATGTTATGTCTGAAATTGATACTTATCTTATCATAATATTTATAGCTAAAAAATAATAGAATTAAATTCGCAGTACTTTTTAATATAAAAAAAATTCAGTGGCGCTCATTTACTAATTTCCTGAGGAAACTAATGTTGTACGTCAGAGATCATGAATTTACTAACCCCTAGCTGAGGCATTTTTCTATTATATTTGTGGTGAATAAGCATACTTTTTTTTTTAATTTGGCACATATAATATATTAAATTTTATTATTTAAACATCTCTTCTCTTAAACTAATTGCAAAATTAAAGATTCGTAGTTGTTTTATTATTAATTAACATCAAATTTAATAGCTTGTATTACAAATTAACTTTTATATTATAAAGTACCGAAAAACGCCCGTTAATATTACAAATTACCACCCAACGATACATTTAATATCTTTTAATGCAATTTAGTAACTTTTCTCATTACATTATTGGATTCCAATTATAATTCTAAAATGAAGTCCTAAAATCCTGAAATGCCTTTCTTGAATTTGGTATATAAAATTAATAACAAATCTTTACATTTGAAATTAATAATATAAGTAATAATAGTATAAGTTAAAATGTTAAGATATAGTTAACAGTTGTTAAGAAACAGAGCTTTGACAAGCGTTTATGCAACTGGCCCAAAATGAGGTAAACGGTAATCTCGTTACCGATTTCATAAAAAATACTAAGTCGTTATATCAATGAGAAGAACCGAAATTAAGTTCATCTACAGCTACAAAAAAAAATGTTTCAAATTTACAAGAACTTCAGAAGAAAAGTAGACTACAGTCAAAAAACAGCTACATATGATATATATTTCATGTGATATATATTGTGAAGGTATGTTTCAGGGTGAAATCAAAATTTATTTTGGTTTAATTATTACTTTCGGAGAAATGTCAAAATTTGAAGGAAATGTCAAACTTAATTTTTATTAGTTTAGATTAAAAAATTTTTATGTAATGTAAACAAAACGTGTATTAGGTTAAGGATAGTTAAGTAGTGTAAGTGAAAGTGAGTAAAAAGTTGGGTTGCCAGGAGAGAGAAGTTTGACAGTTAGTTTTTGAAAAAAGTCACAAAAAAGGATAATTTAAACAGAATTAAGTTGAATAGAAAAATTTTTGATAGATATTATAAAAAAAGCGAGGCAGTTATAGAAGATTATTAAAATAGATGAGCAGCAGCCAGTAGTAGTGTGGTGGTTTTTGTAGACAGAGTTTTTGACGTTTGGAGAAGAGATTAAAAGTTGGACATTTTTGAGAAAAATTTGGAGATAGTGTATTAAATAGTCAGAGCGTTAAAAAGATCATTTAAACAAGTAATTCAAACCAGTATTAAAAATAAATAGAATAAAAAAAAAGAAACAAGCTAAAAACCAATAACTGAAGAATAGAATTTATAAGTAACTGTTTAGTGGTGAACAGAGAAACTAGTTAATCTTGTATAGAAAGAAAACAACTGGAGGACAAGGAAGTTAAATTGATTGAAGTGAAGGAAGATCGTTAAAGAAGAAAAAATACAGTAAATGGACACTGCGGTAATTAAGGTTAGTTAAGGTAGATAAGATTAGATAAGTTTGTTAGGGCAATAGATAAGTTAGATAGGTTAGATAGGAATTAATTAGAAAGAATAAATTTATTTGGTTATTTATAAAGAAAATATATAAAAAACATTAAAGACAAATTTTGATAGAACCCTACCTTAATTTGAAAAATTTTAAAATTAAAGGTTAATTTTCATAAATTAAATTAAGTAGGTGAGCATAATCATCACAATATATATATATCATATTCTCTTGGACAGCATTTGCATTTGCAGAAGCAAAAAGAAGCATGTCTTCGCACTGTCCGTTCCATCGCATCTCGCACTATGAATAGGGGGCTATATTTTAATTCGTCTAATGAAACTATAACGACCTTTCGATATGTCTCTTAATCACGCCTTATTTATGTAATGATTAATAAACAACAGATGTATTTTTATTAAAAATTATTTTTTTTTAATTATAAAAAATATTCCTTCGAATATGATCCAAAGATATCTACTTACTTTTGTTCAGGTTCAGCATTGATGAAACTTCCAATGATATCATCATGCACATCGTATATACCAGCTACAAATGAGGTAGCTTCGGTCCTGTTGTTAAACATTAGTGGATGTTCTGTAACCAAATGTACTTTAAAATCTTTGGCGAAGTTACTTTGAAAATATTTATCTCCCGAACAAAATCGGCATTCGTATAGAAATTTTCCCACGTGTTTGTTGGTCGAAATTACATGTTTTCTTAAATTCTCCTAAAATAAACATTTTCTTTTATTTGATATTAAAGTAACTACCTAGAAGGTACTTACTAAATTACTGCATTTATAATTGCAATGGGGACAACTGAAAGGTTTGGCGCCCGTGTGTATCCTGACATGTCTTCGTAGATGCTGAGGATTTCTTGTAGTAAAAGAGCAGTGTTTGCATCGGTACTTTTTGAGGTCCTTGTGAACTGTCTTGTGTCTAAAATTAAATCTAAATTAAATTTTCTGATGCAAAGCAGTATATTTCTATTTTGTTGTTTTTTGTGTGTAGTGATGAGCGAGACTGGTCTTGGTCTTGCGGTCTTGGTCTTGGGTTTGCAGAAAATGCAAGACCAAGACTTAGCATTGCAAGATATACGCAAGACCAAAACCAAGCCTGCAAGAGTCTTGCGGTCTTGCGTCTTTTAAACATGTAAACCGAAAAATAAAGCAGCCATGGATTATATTAAACTCTAAAGCTTTGGTTTCCTAGGATAGCGGTGCCGCAATAAAGCGGCCGTAATTTGACGACCGTTCAAGAAGGCCGCTATCGGTGAGCACAGATGTAAAGTAAGAGTTTAATGTTATTGACCGCCTAAATTCATTTTTGTATTTGCTTTCGGTTTGTGTGTTTATAGTTTGTTTTTTATCTTGTGTTTAGTTTCATTATTTGACAATGGATGATTTGGATTTGGCAATGATATTTTTGGAAGACAAGTCTTCATCGGAAGAAGAAACGAAAAGGTCGGAAGAAAGTAAGATTTTTAAGAAACGAAAAACTGAAGGCGTCTACGAAATCTTAATATGTCATCACCTTCAAACAAGTGATGAAAAATTTAGACAATATTTTCGTTTGACACCATTATTGTTTTATTATGTTTTAAATCACAAAAAAGATGACATTGTTTCAAAACCATGCAATAGAAACGAAAATCCAATAACTCCTGAACAAAAACTATGTTTATTTCTAAGAGGAGTTCTTGACGAAGTTTTTTTCTCGCAAGTATTTTTTTTTATTAATTAGAGATGTTTTCCGATAAACCTTTTGACAAATTATTGTATTATTATTTTGTTGGACTTGTTGAAAAAAAATCATAATTTATTAAAACACTCATGTAAACCTTACTCAAAGCAACAACAAATTCACCTGTTTAAGTAGGGTTGCTACAGCTAAAGTTGTGTATTTATTGATACTATGAAAAATTTAATTGTCACAAACGCATCTTTTCAAGTATCTAAATAATTTTAGAGGTGATTTTGCTTGTAAAAAAAATATTGATCCTAACTCTTGCGGAAATTAACTTTTCCGCACTTGTTGGGATAATAACTATTTCATACTTGATTTATAGCTACAATGTAATATAAGAAAAAATTATAATGAAAAATACTATCCCTTTCATTTAATTCTGCTTTACTTGTAATGATTTTAAAAACTATTTTTCATTTTTTTTTTGTAAAAATGGACAACATTAAATCTAAAAAAAAGTGCAAGACTTGCAAGGGTCTTGGTGCAATACCAAGACCAAGACCAAGACTGGACCCTGCAAGAACAAGACCAAGACAAAGATTGCTTATTTGACTGCAAGACCAAGACCAAGACTAACCCGGTCTTGGTCTTGGTTTTGCATTTGCTCATCACTATCTTTGTGTTTGAATATTGTCTTATTTCTTATTTTGTTACTACTATAGATGTTTGCTATTAAATAAAAAAGATAACCCATTATTTTTAAATAAATTTGGCTTCTTGTCAAGATTCTCATTTTACTAGACTAAACGGTTGTGAAAAAAGAATATTGATTCTACTGTAGTCTCTCTCGAACAATAAAAAAAGAGTTTTGAAGAGACTAAAAATGGTATTAACACGGCACAAACATCTTACTTAACTTCTAAAGAATTAAAATATCACTTAATAGCTCATTTAATATTTTTGTTAACTTTTTTTTTAAAGATTAGTCATTTTTTACAAAATACATAGTTATAGTTTTTATCTTTTTTTATTGATCTTTCAAAATGTTTCTGTTATTTTTATGTCACCTATTTGTAAATATTTTGTATTTTGAATATAATCTTTATATATTTTGTTATTTTTAATAGCTTTGTCGTCATATTTTTAAAATTCTTCAAAAATAAAATACTTTCTACATCTTTTTCTATAATTATTGGAAAAAGAAAGAAATAATACACTGTTTCTTAAAAGTAAAACCAGACCACCAAAATTGTTAATTTTAATTTAAGAAATAAGCAGAAGATAAAATAGCAAATAATGCATAGTTATATAAGGGGTTGCAATCACCTACAATGCTATATTTTATATAAAAAAAATTTCTTAAAATTTTCGATAAGAGTTTGTAACAATCTAGTTGCTTCTGATGTCATGTTTTTGAAAAATCATAAAACAGTTTTTTACTTACTTTGCTAATAAAGATTTAGTTTTTCCTTTATAGTCACAAATATTGCATGCGAAATTTTTGGCGTTGGAATGTATTTTACAATGTTCATTTATTTCACTCATTTTTCTAGCGGTGAATATACAGTCAGTATGAGGGCATTTACAAAGTTTTCCAGTATGAGTTTGCATGTGCTGTTGAAGAATAGATCTAAAAAAGAGAAAAAAAATTGTTGAGTAAAATAATTGTTATTTTAGTTCTGTATCTTTGTAATTTCCGTGTTTTTTTTTTTCTAAATCAGGATTGACCGTTTTCTATAGAAAAAACAACTGCTTTCTCGGCTATATGCCCCATTGGACATTAGATTACATTTCAATAGAAAATGCTTAGATTAGGAAAGCATATGGATACCGCACTTCGCTTTATTTTGAGCTTGCGTTCTGTGACACATTTTTAGCAGACGCCATTATTTATGTGGCAAACAAAGCAAATACAGCGTGTGCTTCATTTGTGAATTTTTAAGTGAAAATTATTAAGATTGTGAATTATTTTTGAACTGAATAATGGTGAATTGTTGTGCTTACGGATGCCGAAGTCGCAGTGAGAAAAGTAGATAGGAATTTCATTTTACAGGTAAACAAACGATTGTGTACAATGACCTTTGCAGATTTTTCTTATTTTAATTGATGAATAAATGAAATAGTTATCTCTGAGTAATTATATTTAAGTATGTAATTATTCAGTCTTCAATTCATCTAATTATAGTGTTTGGATAACGCGGTTTAATAATATTCATTCTAAATCTGTATAAATAATATATTTTCTTGCTTCAAAACAGCCATTATACCAATGGCGTAGGTAAGCAATTTTTAAGTTTCTCCAAACTAAATCTAGCTATTCATTTCAATATGAGATTAATGCAAAAAGGACTAACACAAAACGACAAAAGAATTATTCACTGTAAAATAGGAGAATTTTCACTAGAAAAACATGTAGGTATTTTATGGACTTTTTATTTTTTGTTACAGCCTTCCTACAGATGTAGAAAAACGCAAATTATGGATAGGTAACACCAAAATTAAGGATTTGGGAACGAACTAAAAATGATTGGCATTGGTCAAAATACTTTGAGGAATGTTGGTTATATAAAACTGATGTAAATTCAAGAGTACATTTGCTCCATGAAACTGTTCCAATAATTTTCCATCAGTTGCCCACACCTGCAACCCAGGAAGGTATGTACCTACATAACTAATAACAATAAAACACCTTGGCAGTTCTAAGTAAAACATAATTTAAATTTTTTGTGAATTGGAAATATTTATATAAAAATATTGCTTTTTCTAGGCACCATTCGAATATATTCAGAGTACAGAACCCGGTCCTTCTACTTCCTCAACACAGTCATTAAACCCAACAGCTGACTGTCCTGGTTAAAAATACTGAAATGGAAGTTACTTCAAGAAACTATTAGAAGTCAAGAGAAGACTAGAAAAATTAGGGTATTGAAACAATCTATAAACTGGCTAAAAAGAAAAGTTGTTTCCCTTAAACAATTATTAACCAGTTTGAAAAATAAGAACTTGATTGATAATGAAAAAGCCATTTTATTAGAAAATATGAGTAGTGCAAATAAGCAATTGTTACAAAGAATGCAATGTCTAAAAATAAAAAATACCCACCTGACTTTAAATTTTTTCTCTCCTATAAAGTTTACAAGTAAATCAGGACAGTATTTGAAACGTGTTTGCCCCATAGAAGCACTATTGGGAAATGGCTGCAAACTATGCAGCTCCTGGTTTCACAATTGAATAATTCAATATTCTGGGTAAACTTAAAGAAAATTCAAATAAACCATTACTTTGTTCTCTTATCATTGATGAGATGTCAATTCGACAGCACTTGGTATGGAATGGTAAAAGTTTCCATGGTTAGTCAATTTTGGGGTTGATTTAGATGATGATTCAAATGAATCAGCCAAAGAAGCTGTTGTTTTAATAATAGTTGCAATTAATGACACATGGAAGCTTCCACTTGGCTATTTTTTGTCTAATGGTTTAAATGGTGAAGTAAGTATTTATTTAATATTATGGTAGTTATAGATTAATTATGTTAATATTTTCATAACAAATAAAGATTTTTTATAATTACTAGTAAATTTTATTTGTTATTTATATACTCCTTGATTAATATAATATAGTTAGTATTTTATAATATAAATATGATTTTTTTTTGTTTTATCATACCTATTAAATGTACCTATATGTAACTTTGCTGAATTTTATTCACTTCCTTCCTTTGATACCAACCTATTATTTGTATCTAAGAAACATACAATTATTACCTATTATGTGGGAAAAATGTATTGTAAACATTATGTTACGCTACTGACCCCATCGATTATGTGGCAAGTGGTAACAGTTTCACGACTCGGGTTACGCATCCACTCTCTTTCCTTGTCGAAGAGAAAATGTAATGCACTTTATCTTGGAATTTTGTATTCATTGTATAGTAGGATGGCACAAAAAAACGTCTGTTTTTTTGAAGTCTCGAGTAAAAAAAAAGATTTTGATGTTTTAATAGTCACCTCCAAAGGATAGTTAAAAAAAGTTTTTAAAAGGTTACCTAGATTTTTTTTAAACTTCAAAAATCGTCAAAAATTGAATTTTTTTTCTTTATTTTTGTCGTCGCGGTATAATTTAGTAGAATAAAAAAAATTTCTGATAGTTTCAATTTTTTATTTATATACACATTGGTATTTACTTAAGAGACGCCCAAGTACATGTTAAATTTTTGTTCTACAGTAATGAATTGGTCAACCAGAACCGGAAAGTGAGTTGAGATGGCGCTCGCGCTTCTCAGGATATTTAAAAAAGCGCGGGCAAACTCTTTTACGTTTGTTTTCTTATTTATTTCATTAAAAATTAAATACAAAACTAAAAAAAAAACTATTGAAAAATACAAAAAGTGGTTTTATATAAAACATAAATGATGTAAGCAATATATTAAAGTTATCATATACATAAACATTATTGTGGTCCTCGACATAATATATGGCCTATTGGACAAATTACAGGAGCAATGAAAACATACCGAACGTGGAATATGGAAGTGGTTCTTAACTTTTCAAAGAAATGACAAGATATAGATTAAAAGGATGCATAAAAAAACACATCGTTTTTTAACTATCGTTACACACAAACTAATCACCAAACAAAAGTCTAAAATAATTGTTCTACAACCCACTGTTACACAGTTTATAAATAAGAACTCTAATTATTGAACTTATTCTAAAAACGCCACAAAAAACACAGTTAATACAACTCGTCAAAACAATAATGGCCACTGAATACTTTGGCAGATGGCACGTCACATTTCACATTTATCACAGAATATCAAACAAACTTTATGTTCTAAGGTTTGCCGTTGTGTCAAAAATTCCATGCTCCTAGTGCCATCTGCGCTTACTTTCCAAAAATAAAACAGAGATGTGACATTTCATAAACTTGTGAACTAAACAAGGATAAAGCTAGCAGGACTATTTTATTGGACAATCGAACAAAAATGCTCATGTACTTGACCGTCTCTTTGGTTGTCTCTGGTATTTACTAGGAAATATTTCGAAATGGTATTAAAGACATAAAATGTCTTGCCGTTGAAGCTCGTATAGCGTTGAAAAATCACTTTAAACATTTTCATTTCTCGATTTAAAAACCACCAAAAAGTGAATTGTCTGTTTTTGATGCTTCCGTAAAATTATAAGCTTCTTTGAAACCATAAATAAAAGTAGTTTTCTGGCAAGAAAAAGAAAGCTTATTTTGTTCAGCAGCTAACGCTCACAAACGAGCTATTTTTAACTAAAAAGAAAGTCAAGTATTTTTATTTATTTAAAGATGATTTTAAACAGCAGAAATGAAATTGTTTCTATGGCACTGATTGTATACGACAAAGAAGACTACGCGAGGTGTAAGGTAAAATCAACTTTTCGAAAATAAAACAAATTACTAGGAGTGTAATACTAAAAATGTGTAAAAAATGGTTCTCTGTGAAAGCAAATTTTTTCTTAATATTTCAAATTGTGAGTTGCGTTTCCTCTTGCCTCTATTTTTATATACACTGTATCTGTAATTTTCTTGTGTCATTGTTTAATACTAAATCAAAATTCGATAAAATAAGTTATTTTGTATTCTTCCACGTTACAATATACCCAAAAAAATAACATAATAGTATACTGTATACCTAGTAGGAAAAGCTTAATATTCCCGGGCGATCGTAAAAATACGGAGTCCGGGAATGTGGCTTTTCCTACGAGGTCTACATACTATTTTTCCGAAAATCGGAAATCATTAAAATTACGGTAAATTATTAATAATCATGTTAAACATTTCAAATCAACATTATTATTTTTCCCTTAAATAAAAGAAGCCATGAAACATTGTTTCGTCACTACGGAAACGAAGTACATAATTTTAAATTGTCAAACTTGACGAGTGAAAATTTTATTTGTGGCGTCTTTCCAAAGTGTTGATTTTTTAACGTTTTATAAAGCCAAAGTAACGTGTAAAATGATGAGTGATGATGGCTGTTCCATTTCTGGAACCGCCCCAGAACCCACGGAGGCAGTGAATGCTGCATCATTGGAATTTTGACCAGTCAAATCTAGAAATAAGTATAACTATGCATACAACCGCTTCATGGACTACCGTACGAATAAAAATGCAACTTCTTTCTCGGAAAATGTTGTAATGGTATACTTCTTGGAGCTTGGTTCCTAGATGAAATCTTCAACTTTATGAGCCAATTATTCAATGCTGAAGGCAACCCTTGCAATTAGGGCATTCCTGAAACGACAAGCACATGCCTATAAGCCAAAAAAATCCAAGATTTTAACTAAAGAAGAAATAAACAAATTTATTCAGGAAGCTCCAGATAAGGAATATTTAATGATTAAGGTAACTTACAAAACTTCAAATTATGTTTGGATTCTTTACATGCTTATTTATTGTTGTAGGTAGCTGTAATATTTGGAATTTCCGGAGCTTACAGAATGGACGAACTGGTTAAAATAACTGTAAGATATACAAGACCTATTATCTAAACTTTTAGTTACCATACCGGATTCAAAAACCAATACATCAAGATCATTTATAGTAAACGAAATGTACTTAAATCTATACCGCAAGTATGTCATTTTAAGACCAAGAGACATGAATACCACTCGGTTTTTTTTTAAGTACCAAAATGAAAAAGGTTGTAAACAAGTAGTAGGAATTCACCAATTTAGAAACATGCCTAAAATAGTGGCCAGTTATTTGAATTTGTCAAACTCGAAAGAATATACCGGCCACTGTTTTCGTCGGTCTTCTGCCACAATGCTTGTTGATTCTGGTGGAGATATTACTAGTTTAAAGAGACTGGGTGGATGGAAATCAACAAACGTCGCTGGAAGAGTCTCTTACTAATAAGGAAGAAGCGGCAAATAAAATTTTCACAGCAGAAAAAAAACAAGAAAGTAATTCTAATATTTCTAATACTGCAGTATCGCCCAATATTAATTATTGTCATACAAATAAAATTATTAGTTTGGGAAACATTCAACAAAATAATGCAATTAGTTCTCAAGTTCTTCCAGTTTTCGATACTTGTACCAATTGTCAAATAACAGTAAATATAACAAATAATAAGTAATAATTTTAAAATATAATGTTAACCTTGTTTGTGCTGAAAGTTTTACTTTATGAAAATACCATTTCCTTACAGTACAGAAATGAATATTTCCTTACTGTTATTTTCGGTTGTCAGGCAACAATCAACTTGGAGGAAATATTTACTTTTTCTTTCAAATATGTTGTCAAAAATGCTATTATTTCTTATCGATTTTCGGAAAAAAATTTTTCATAAACAGAACAGTTAAAAAAAAACAGAAAAAAATTGAAAAAGTTAAATCATTTACTACGCAGGTCAAAAAGTCCTTTCTCGAAAATTAATATCGTGTGGGTCCACCCCTAGCTTGCCTTAGTGCTGTCACTCTATTTGGCATGGTCCTTATTAAATTATTAATAAATTGCTGAGGTATGTTTTCCCATATTCTCTGCAAGGCTTTGGCGAGCTGTTCTAGGGTTATGGGGGTTTAATAGTTTAGACATTTTGTCCCAGGCATGCTCAATGCAATTCATATCGGGTGAACATGGTGGCCGTTCATTCTTATAAAACCTCGATATTCAATGCGATCATTTACAATTTTCGCACGGTGAGGGCGCCTTATCGTCGATAAAGACAAATTGTTTGCCTATTACACCGAATACCAATACCAAATATCTCGCTTTCCATGGCTCGGAGACCAATTGAGGAAGAGATCGAAATTCAAGATTATGAAATTTCACACAAAAAAGATTCTGTCTATTTTTTGCGTACAACGAACCGTTTAGCTGAAAAAAGAGTGCGCGCAACTCACATGCGTCTGAAATGGTGCAAGGGGATCGGGTAGGTTTCTTAGTTTTCGTCGTTTTACTCTTGAACCAACAAGAAAATCGAATTTTACCAAGAATAAGTTTCGTCTTATTTTATTTTTTACTACAAAAATTCATCATTTAAAAATTTTTTTTTTACAAAATTAAAAAAACAAATTTAGCGTTTTCATCCCATTTTCGAATTAGGATTCGTCTTCATTGTCGTCAACTTGCATTGTATCGTCCTGCTCGTTACCAGTCATCGTTTCCGTGATTTCTTCATCTTCATTAATATTGGTGAGCAGCATATCAATTGGATTGACGTCATCGTCAATGTCATCGTTGGAATCATGTAGGTGTACTAACATCACAAATGTGCGATCTATTTTCTTTTTTTTTCTCTCAATCGCTTCGCTGGCTGGTTCTGAACAAAACAAACACAAATTTTGAAAATCGAACGTGCATCTTTTTTTTAGTGGAGGACTGCATTGCGATGTACTCGGACTCTCTTCGACGCGACGCTTTTTAAATGCTTCGATACTGTTTTTGCTTGTATAATCTCTTCGACATTCCACATGCACTGTTACAGAGTTCACACTGGTTAAATGTTCTATATGTTCAAAAAAAATTTTAAATGATGAATTTTTGTAGTAAAAAATAAAATAAGACGAAACTTATTCTTGGTAAAATTCGATTTTCTTGTTGGTTCAAGAGTAAAACGACGAAAACTAAGAAACCTACCCGATCCCCTTGCACCATTTCAGACGCATGTGAGTTGCGCGCACTCTTTTTTCAGCTAAACGGTTCGTTGTACGCAAAAAATGGACAGAATCTTTTTTGTGTGAAATTTCATAATCTTGAATTTCGATCTCTTCCTCAATTGGTCTCCGAGCCATGGAAAGCGAGATATTTGCAAAAATTCGCCGAAAGTGGTGCGAAAACGGATACTACGGAATTTATAGCCGAGCAGGCTTTTTGCTAAACGATTGGTTGTACGTAAAAAATGTATTGGACCTTTTTTGTGGGAAATTTCCTAATCTTTCTTTTTGATAATCACCTTCATTCGTCTCCGAGCCACAGGAAGCGAGATATTCGTAAAAATACGTCAAAAGTAGTGCGGTAACGAAGAGTACGCAGTACATAGATTTTCTACTCCCTATATTTCGTAAATCGTTCATTGTACGTAAAAAATGAATAAGAGCTTTTTTGTGGGAAATTTTGTCAGCTTTAATTTTGATAACCACCTCAATTGCTCTCCGAGCCATAGGAAGCGAGATATTCGCAAAAAACCGAATTTCTTGACCTTTGACCCCGAATATTTATCAACGCGAACGCGATCTTGTTCTCGATTTTTAATATGTTTTTCAGAACATCAAAATGAAGCGATTAAAAAAGAAAAATCGTGGCTTCCATTTTTTTGGTACTGAAGCCGTATTTTTGACTAAAATGACTGGACTAAAATATAGAATATCAATGTAGTTAACCTGAAACTGTCTTTTGTTTTGTTTACATAGAAATCTGTCAATCGTTTTATAAAACTGTCAAGGATTAAAATATATGCTGTGTACTGTGTGTTTTTACTCTGCAACAGGTTATGGGCCCAGAATATAAACGAAAATTTTGAGGCACGCGGTGAAAATCCGAGTCAACGAAAAAGTTTTGCGAGTGAGTAGTGTGTCGATTTCTTGATTTGGATTTCATAACGTTTGGAGGTTGACGTGTTGAGATGAGTTCCGAGACCTGGAGAATTTCCATGAGAGCGGTTTTGATAAAAAATGACGCTTGGAAGTATGTGAAAGGTACGATTGCAAAACCAGCACCAGCGGCAGAAAATGCAGACGCTGCGACGAATGCAGCAGCAGAGGCCAGAATTGAGGCGTGGGTCGACAACGATCTCAAGGCACAGTCAGACATGATCCTGGCGATCAGCTCATCTGTCATAACACAGGTAACTGTATGTGAGACAGCGCGCGAGGTCTGGACTACGTTGGAGGAAATATATCAATCCAAGGGTCCAATACGCAAAGCAGCCCTGCTGAACTATTTGTTGTCACACAAAATGAAGGGAGGCGAAGACGCTCGAGGAAGCACGCAGAAATTCATGGATATTGTCAACAAACTCCGTCATTTACAAATTGAGGTAAATAAAGATTTATTGACAGTGATCATACTTCGCGGTCTACCGGACAGCTACGAGAATTTCAGATGCGCAATTTTGTTCCGCGATGAGCTTCCTTCACCAGACGTACTTCGTGTGAAGATTATTGAAGAATTCGGATCCAGAAAAGACAATCAGAAGAAAGAAGACCAGAATGCAATGATCGTGCAGAAGAAACCGGTCAAGAAGTGCAGCAAGAAGAAACCAAACGAAAATTCGGAGCAAAGTTGGCAAGGCAGCCATAGAGGATTTGAAGAAAAGAAGTGCTTCAAGTGCCAGGGATTCGGTCACCTAGCCAAACAGTGTCCAACAAAGAAGAAGGGTAACCAATCATCGCATTATCTGAACGACGTAAGTTTATTTGCAGAAACGAAGATGATTCAGGACGCTACTTATCGTGCGGAGGAGACAAGTGGTTCGCGAAGAGGGCAACTTCGAAGGATTTGTTGATACTGACTGGGCTAGATCCTTAGATGATCGGAGATTGTTTACCGGCTATGCGTTCAAGCTGGGTAGCGGCTGCATATCCTGGGACTCCCGGAAGCAGAGAACTGTTGCGCTTTCATCAACCGAGGCAGAATAAATGGCCCTGGGCGAGGCAGCAAAGGAAGCTTTGAATCTGCGACGGCTACTACGCAAACTTGGCATTGCAGTGGGTACTGTAAAGATATTTAACGACAACGTTGAAGCTGAGAAACTGGCCTCCAATCCAGTGTTCCACGCACGAACGAAACATATTGCTGTTCGCCATCATTTCATCCGCGAAGTCGTCGAATGTCAAGCAATCGAAGTAGAACATCTAGCTTTAGAAGAAATGCCCGCTGATGTTCTAACTAAAGGACTAACGAAATTAAAGCATGAAAAGTGTGTGTCTCTATTGGGTCTACAGAGCACCAATTGATCAAAATTAACTTATTGAGGGGAAGTGTTCAAAATATAGAATATCAATGTAGTTAACCTGAAACTGTCTTTTGTTTTGTTTACATAGAAATCTGTCAATCGTTTTATAAAACTGTCAAGGATTAAAATATATGTTGTTGTTGTGTTCGATAAACTGTGTCCTGTGTGTTTTTACTCTGCAACATCATTAACACTACTAAATCAGTGCGGCCATCATAAATTATGCCTCCCCACACGCAAACTGAGCCACCTCCAAAAAGAGTGGTTGGATCACTGTCCTCTTTCCCTTCACACCAATACTCGACCATCACACATATTCAGCCAAAATCTTGACTCATCCGTAAATATATAGTACCTCCAGTTCTGAAAATTCCAACGACTGTGTTCTCTAGACCACCTATATCTGCATGCACGCTGATCCGCAGTCAACTCTGGATGTGAACTACGCCTTCTGGCTCTTAAAATACATGCATGCAACCTTCTTCTAACAGTTTGACTAAATATCACTCTTCCGGTACCATGCCTAAAGAAGCTGTTAATTCTCGAAGCAGTAAATGGTCGGCTTATTCTTGTAGTTACAGCTATAAAGCGGTATTGAGCAGGAGCTGCAGCTCGTTATCGTCCTCCTCCATGCCTGTACGCTGCAGACCCAGTTTCTAAATATCGATTCCATGCACGACTGCCATAATATTGGGACAAATTTAGCCGTGTAGCAACTTCTTCATACAAATAGTGCTTGATCTCTATAAAGACGAAGTCGCTTCATTATAGTATATTGAATAATTTAGTGAAGTAATAACTTCATGGTTTTTTAATTTTCCGAATAGAATTATTGTTAGGGAAATGGTTATATAATTAAAAAAAATATCTAGCTAACTGTTGTTTCCCAACAACACAAACAGATACTATCTGAGACTACTCTGGAAAAAATTTTCGTAAGTTTTTACCTAGTTAACCACTCATGACTTTGAGTTAAGGAAAATTAATCGAAATATAATGTTAATAACCGAAAAGTTGTGTAGTATAACTGATTTCGAAATTCTGCTATATTCGGTTATATCTGAAATATTCTTTTAAGCTTAACTGAAGCAGTAAGTTTAGCATCCTACGTCATAAATGTTACAATTGTTAACTCAAAGTCACGGTTAGTAAAATGAACTACTTTTTAGATTGCGGTAATCGAAATTATAATTCGCCTAATTGAAATATATTTAAGATTATTTTAGGAGTAGTTAACTTTAATTTCATTTTAATAATACCAATAAAGCAATGGAAACAAGTAAGTAGGTATATGGGAAAAACAACTTAGAAAGTGAGATAAAGGAAAAATCTTTATTCATTTATTTATTAAATAAATGGTTAGTTGATTATGAGATAAAAGAACGAAATTAATCCATTACATAACCACACAATAAGATATAGGTATGTTAAATGTATTAATGCAACTAAAAAAATATAAAATTAATTAGTATTAAATAAAAACGCAAATATTCTTTTTCAATTAAAAAAACCATACCTATTTTTCTATTAAGGTACCTATTGAATAGTCCAATTACAATAATTGTATTTTCGGACTAAATAATAGTGATTTTTCGAATAATTAATTCTACTCTACAATTAGGTAAATCTGCTTTATGGTTTAATAACGCTGCTATTCGATTACGCAACGGTACTTTTCGGTTACCTAACTTTGATTTTCGGTTAATAATCATCCCCTTCAGTTGTACAACTAATTTTTACGGTTACGCAGACCGTACTGTCGATCAAAACAATTTCTTTCAAATTTGTCGGTTGTATTGAAAATTCATCAGCTTCCATTATAAATGTTATAGTTTATTCCGATAAATTTACATTAATTTAAACAAAAGTGGTAAAATATTAATGCCTACTTTTATCGGGTATTCATATGTAATGTTTACACTAGTTTACTTCTATTAGCTCGTTTAATGTGAATGCGGTTTTCGGCTATGTAATTAGCGGTGTATTTTTTTATCCTTATCTGGCAACTCTGTATCAGGCCAGCAAAAGAGTGAAGTTATTCATTATTTATCTAGGGTGTGTTTAAGTTTTGGTCTTTATAATTGTGTAACCTAGTCTTCTAAAAATTGGTGAAAAATTTAGTGTGTTCTTTACAATTAATTAATAACTATTTATTAAAAGACAATTATTGAAATTACCGCAGAATGGAAGAACTTTTGAAACAGTGGAAATTTGAGGAGCTCATTCAAATATTTAACAGCAAATTTAAATTTCTTTAATTTGTTAGGTACTATCTATGTAAGTATTTCATCTATTTCTTTTTAACGTTACTATATATAAATATTTGCAAATACTTCATTAAACGGTTTAAAAACTTTGCTTTTTTGCTATTAGGAGAAACAATTGATCAAGAAACCATGAAAGGGCTTAGTGAAAATGAGCTTTCCCAATTAATTACTAATATTGGCATCCGGTCGAGATTTAGACGAGCTTTAGAAGCATGGGTGAAAAGTGGATCATTATATTTTATTTATTATTGGTTTTTATTGGAAGCGTTTTTTTATTTTGATTATATTATGTCTATTTATGTAAATACATTATATGCATTGTTAACAATTTGTGTATTTTTATTATCCTTTTATGATACTCATACAAAGAAAAATTTTTACCAAATCGATATTTAATTTAATTCGTATGTTATATCTTTGCTATTTTTAAAATAAGTATATAAATTTCCAATATACGCATTTGCTGAAAATTTTATATTTTTCATATACTTGGGTAAAAATTAAAACAAAGTAATAACATATGATTTAGATTAGGTAAATAATAAAATCGGTTAAAAAATATTCTCTATTATGATTACTTTAATTATGAAAATACAGTTAACATTAAGAGGGATTCTGGATTAAACTAAACCTTAAAGAAGTGTTAAAAAATATTGAAACTTCAATTAACATAAGTGAAAAGCTACTTTATGAGTACTCAAATGTACAGTTATACTTTCTACAGCAGTGATTCCCAAACTTTCTGGCTGGCGACCCACTAATGGTTGTAAAGATTTTTCGCGACCCACCACTAGTATTTATGTATCATTTCGTCACCAAAACCTAATACTGCAAGTTTGAACTTACTGTATCATTATGCTGGCGAATGGCAGGGCCCAACAAACACAAAGTTACATGAAAGATATTAAAACTTCAAAAAACGTTGTCAAGACTTATACATAAGTAACTTATTAAGACTAATATCTAGAGTGTCTTTTAAAACTTTATTTAGTTTTACAAACCATTTTATATAATGCATAAATGTAATACATTTATAATTAGTCATAATAACGTCTTAAAAAGGTTATATGCTTGAAATTTAAAACTGTTATAATTGTACGATTTAGTAATGACTATAAGACTTCTTTTAGACTTTAATTATGTTGGTTGTTAAACTATATAATTTTTATAAATTATGACAATAATTGTACTAATTATGACTGTCGTGAAAGAGTCAACTGTTTGTTTTATTCAATAGAGTTTTATATTGTAAAAATTGTGTTGTGTTGTTGCTTTTGTGGTTAAGTTTACATTTTTATTAAAGTTTTGTTTTATACTTAATTTAACTATATAATTTAATATTATGTCCAAAAATTGGAAATAAATAAGAACAAAAATCCTTACAAATATAGATAGGTCTCAGTTTTGTAGGCAGTTAAAAAATTATGTTAACCAACCAGTTAAAACACAAAAAATTGTTTTAAAAACCCACCCAGCTGCATCATTGGTGTATTAGTATCAGCAGCAGTTAGTAAATGATATCAATCAATCTGATTTAAATTCCTTCTTAACAGTGCATCAATCCTCATGCAGTCGGCCACCCGATCTTAATGATGCAATAAGTCAATTTCTTTTAGCTTCAGAAAGAGCACCATCATCGATGATGTCGAGAGCGATGATGAGATTTTACAAGATTTTGAAACAAAAAAGTGTGAGCAAAAATTGAGCGAAAGCTCTTTCCATGATAACTTAAGATTATGGGATTTCCATCCTCGACCGTTTTTACAACAAAATACTTATCTATACAGTTATTTGTTACACCAAGTACCTATTACTACCTATCAATTTGTTTATTTTATTTTAAGGTTATGAGTGACTGACATTTCAATAGCTGCGTTCCTGAGTGACAATTAAAAAGTTTTAATGTTGTCATTACAACTGAAATGAGACCATTAAATACATCATACTTAAATGGGTTATATTGTAGTATTTTGTAACCTTTTAATAACTGTATAATTCTTACAATTGTATAATTACAGAAAATATTACGCAATCTCCTATAATTTGTAATTTCAATTTTCGTATATGTCTACTGTAGTAGTTGCTATAGTATATTTTGTAGGGTATTGCAACTTAACAATTTAAGACAATATGGACACCTTCTACAGATTTAGCCATTAAAATGATGTCCGCCATTGTTACACAAAATTATATTTTGGGTTACAGTATCCTTATTTATAGTAAAGACATGCTCAAATTATATTGAAATTGTTGCAAAATGTGTTTTTTTTTCATTTGAAGATTAATTAAAGTGAAATCATAATATGAATATTTTAATTATTAATTATTTTTTTTCTTAATATGCTTTAATCATGTGGGGTATCAATTTTTCATTAGGTAGAAACAACACATTTACAGTAAAAAAGTTAATTGCTTTCTAAATTTGTGTATGCAAAAGGTTATAATTCCTATTTTTAGTATGCGGTATCTATGCATTATTAAAAGTATAAGTTCTTTAAACATATTATTCCAATGTTGTTCTTTTTTGTTTTTATATAATATAATTTATAATAAAAAATATATAACAAAAAGTTGTTATGTTAAAAGGTCTGGACATAAGGTTTTATTGCCGTAATAATCATTATCGTAGTAAAAATAACCCGACAGTTATATTAGACTATAGTATATGGTTGTATATACACTTATACATCGTTTTTAACAATTACAAATTTTTCCCCAAATTGGTGGTTTTAAACGTAGTGCTGTAGTGATTTACCACGTTTATACATAAGTTAGTCAGTTTTAAACAAAGTTATATATACATTACTCCGACTAATATGAAACTGGTCTGTGTTTCTTGGGGGAGCATTTAATTAGAACTTAGCTCACTCAGACTACTTTACCCACTGCAATCTTCATTTGCCGCTATCTATCAGAAATATTTAGTACTACGTCTAAAAGTAGTTACTACCATGAATATTTCCATGCAGTTTGACTATAGTTTTTGTTGTTGTTAGACCGTACAACGAGAACCTAAGGTTACACCAACGATAAAAAGGATTTCTCACATAGATATGTGGTACTAAACAAACACGATCAAAATCTTCATAGTTTCTTTGGAAAGTTCTGGATATTCTTTCCTCGATTCAATGCAGGATACTTAAGTTCTATTTCTCCTTTAATACAATTTTCATCGCAAAATCGCAGGACAGTTCTATAAGTGCGTCTTCCTGAGAAGTAGATAAAAAAATGGACTTACAAATCTGAGAGAACAAAACTATTCTACCAACTAAGAGGGAAAAACATTATTCTAATTAAGAAGAAAACTGTTTTATATCTGTCTTCCACTTTTGCATATTAGCATCGACAACATTGCTGATCGTCGCCGATATAATTTAAATTTTTTTATTCAATATTGTTTTGTTTTTCCGCTTTTAAACTTTACTACTAAAACTTCGTCGCGACCCACCTGGAACCCTTCCGTGACCCACCAGTGGGTCGCGACCCACACTTTGGGAACCACTGTTCTACAGTATTAACAATTGTTAACTAAAAATTCGGCTTAAATAATCCAAAGAATCGCATATACATCTAAAATGTACGTTTAACTTTAAGCGAACATCTCAGTTAAGTAATTCTATGCCGAGGATGTTCAACAAAAATTTTTACAGTTGCTTAACACAAAATGTACGTTGGGCAATAGTAAATTAATGACGTCATAGTCTAATCGAAACTTTCAGTTAAGATATTTAAAGTTAAAGGCACTTTAAAATTTCAGTTAATAACCGTATGCCCCAAAAGTAGTTGCTTAACTGAATTATTTTTTCCCAGAGTATATCACTTAAATCATCATATTTCACACAAATTAGCTAAATTGCTTGGGGACAGAAGTGTTGCAGAATTTTTTTTGAATCTCAATGGAGGAATTCCAGCATTCTGTAATCAAATTTGATTTCAGAATTGGCAACTTCTGTGTTGATCGTGGAGAAAGAATTATTAAGTGTACTAAACTAATAAGTTGATTAAAAAATATCGAATTGGAGGAGCTTCTCTGTAGTCAAAAGAACTATAAATAAATCTGAGGCCAGGCCAGAATGTCTTCTAGATGTCGAAGATAAGTGAACAATTTTATTGTAAAGAGTGATTTTACAATAATTTGATTACATTATAATTACAAATTTATTATAAAAAGAGTTAAGTTAAAACATTAATATTGAAAGTTTAATAATGAAACTAATTAGGAAAAATAATAAAAATAAATGCCTTTTATTAACTATAAAAGAACTTACTTGATGTTGAATTTGTGCTCAATTAATTAATGTTATTTATGTAATGGTAAGTAAGTTATTATCAAAGTACAGTAATTATATTGGATATCAAATAAATTCTTTTGTTTTTAAATTATAAAACTTAACTAACTACTACCAAAATTTTAAAATGTTTACAATTTTTATCTGACCCTGATATAGAGTCCTGCTTCTTGATTGGTGGAAAAAATCTGTAGTCGCTCTATGAAAAACGGAAACGAACGAAGTGATACGTGGAATTTCCGACTTTGGTAAAATGTGTTGTTAGACATTTGGTTTCTTGTCTAATATTATTGTTCTTTGTTTGTTCCTCCAAATTGATATAGTTTAGTCTTAGAACAAAAAGAAACAGGAAGGAGTCTGTCATATATTAACTTTAAGGAAAATTTGCGACGGAAGTCGGCCATCTTGAAGCTCCTAGTATGATTCATTGTTTATGTTTACAGTATACTGTCAAAGCAATATTTGAATATAAATGTAAAAAATGAGCGCATAGGTGTATCATTAGGTTCTTATAAATACTAAATTATTTAGAACACTAATTGTATTCACACACTTGATTGGTTGAAATTTATTAAAAATAAAAACCTTGATATAATTTTTATTTTTTTTCGGTACGTCAATGGAAACGGAAATTAAAATTGACAATTGGCCGCCATATGCAAGCTCCTTTCTGGACTCAAGGTCATTTTGCATATACTCCTTCCTGTATCTTTTTGTTCTAAGAGTTTAGTGTTTGTTGGATTACAGTTCCTTTAATTGTATTTTAAATAGTAAGTACACTTATAAGTAATTTCTTCTTTTTTATACGTCGAAAATTTTTTTAATTACAGTTTTTATTAGTTTTTACTGTCACTTTTTAGCACCTTGTTTTACTCCTTGATTACTTTACTTCATATTCTTAATGTCACTATTTAACACTTTATTATAACTACTTTAAAAACTGTTTGTTCACTTGGTTCTAATTGACTGTTCACACTTACTGATTTTCTATCTCTGACTTCCAATAATATACTCCTCCCTCAACGACCTCTGCTCAAGTCTTTTATAGGTTTCTAACCTTCTAGAAACTTCGTTATTGTTCTATGGATTAGTCATTTCTAGAAAAATATGTGTATCTCTTTCTTTCCTATGTATAACTAGGCATATTCACTTCGTCTGCTGTCGACATTCCAGAACAAAAAAAAAATCTGTCTCTTTTTTACACATTCGCCAAGTTTCTAGTAGGTTTAAATAACATGTTTATGTACAAAGTATGACTGATTGAATACAGTAAATTCTAAGTTATTGGGTATGCAGCAAAATAAAATAAAGAACCAGTGTACTCTTATAAATTCTTTAATCCGAGCTTTCGGCTGTGGCTACAGCCATCATCAGGCTTAAAAAAGCAATTTTTTAAACAAATAGTGGAAGTTTTGTTAAAATGAAAAGTTTTTTATTATCCTTAATAAGATGGACTTTCAAAAAGTAAGGGTTAGTACAATCAATTTAATTAAATTATAAATTGCGCGCTTCCATCAAATTCACCGAGTAAATAAATCTTAATTTATTGATTGGTCTTAATTTTGGTTTAAAAATAAAAGCATATAATAAATGCATTTATTTCAATATCCCATTTCATAAGCTGCCACTGCTTTCCTTATCAGTAGACACAATTTAGATAAATTTGTTTTCTGTTAGAATTTTTCCCTTTTATCAAATTTTCTTTAAATTAACTAACAAGGGCATTAAACAGTATAGTTTATGATAATATTTCAGTGGCTGCTCGGTTTTAGTATCGGTGGTGTGTACATAAAAAATATATTGTACAACGACACAAAAAAAACTAGTCTGGTATGTATATTCGGTCCGCATACATGCAGTTATCGTCTATTGGAAGTCTTCGAATAACTTACATCCCGTTAATCGTTAATTTTGATGGGAGACAATAAAAATTAACGATGCCTATTTCCAAGCTACTGTTACTATAAATGGTAAATAACAATGTCACTTGCATACCCCGTCTTCTTTAATTTCAACAAAAAAAGGATGATTACTACCCATTACTTTGAAAGATCTGTTTTTATTTCTTGTGTATCTATTCAAAAAGAGTTTTTTATCATTAAATATTACTATTAAATAAAGAAACAAAAACTAAAAATTAAAACTTATTTATCAGGAACAAAAGTAAATTAAATTAAACTTTTATCACCACTAAGCACAATTTTGTAAAATGCTTTTGACACACCCTCAACCCGGCTTTCATATTTATTATATACTTTTGTCGAGATTTGCCCACCAAATACTCCTTGTACACTTTTTTCAGATCCTATTTTATTGTATTTTAAATCATTTACACATTTTCTGGTTATATATGATTTTTGTGATCCACTACCTAATAATGCACGAGCAACTTTAACTGCTTGATTATCTTTATTAAAAACTTTTATTAAAATTGTTTGCAGTAACGTATAATTTTGGTACTTGGAATTGGAAGTTATTAAATTTTCTACATTACTATCATTTCAAACTCTTAAATTTGGTGAATTTTCTTTTTGAGCAGATAACTCCGAACACATAATTGGAAAATGTTTTCTTGAACTCATTATGCATTTAACCAATGACTTACAATTATGGCTACTGTGATTATTTTTAAGACAAGCAAAGCAAGCTTTCTTATTTATTATTTTTGTTTTTCTTTGCTCTAACGTCATTTTATGTGACTTAATACAATCTTAGCTTGCATGGTTACTATTATTGCAAAATAAACAAACCTGTTCTGCCTTACCCTTATTTGATCTCTTATTATTTGCTAGTAAAGTAGCTGCCTTTTTCCTACTTTACCTTCAGTCCGATGTTAGAGTTAATGAAATACATTTGGTTAGCTCCAATAGAAAAGCCTGTCTGGGCTCTCCTAATGTGCTCCTCAGAATCCACCTCACTTCGTAAGAAATCTAATAACATATTTGAAGGATTATTACAGTGATTGGAATTAAAATCCCCGGCACCCTTATCTTCATTAAAATTTTGCCTACTGTTGCGATGGCGTTCCCATACTTTTAAAATTTCGTCTGGCAAATCCGACTCTACCAATGGAAAGAGCATAGCGGCATATTTATCGCTCGTAACGCCAAGAGACTCTAAAGATTTCAATTGTGTCTCTAACCTATCATATAGAGTGGTTAATGACATACCTGAGTTTCCTTAAGTTGACTTTTGTAAAATTAGATTAAGCAACTCACGGACATATACATCTATTAAAACTTTATCCCTACCGAAACGTGCCTTCAGTTTGTCAATTGCTTTGAAGTAATTTTCTTTTGTTGTTGGATAGCCTTCTATAAGTTGCTTTGCGTTCGAACCATTCTCCATACATCCTAATAAATATTGAAATTTATGTTCAGCATCAACATCTGGGTCTTCATGAATTTTCTTAAACTGTTCCCAAAAAGCAATCCAATTCCTTACGACGCCATTAAACTTTCTCAACTCTATTTGGGGTAATTTGAATCTTCTCTTAGTTTCATGTGGGTTCTTTTGAATTTCTTGTTGTTTCTGTTCCATTATGTATTTCACTTTTAATTTGAAATTTAAAAAATCTGTTCTATATTTTTCTTCTTCTTGTAGTTCCTCTCTTATATCTTCTGAATTTTCTTCGGTAACATACATAGCTTCTTTGATCGTATTATTCAAATTAAATATTCTTTCTCCTTGATCTTGTAACTGGCTACTAAGAAATGTAATGTAGAAATCATCCAATACATCTGCTAATATCACTTCTTCGATGTCACATGCAGTTTTTTTAAAGATTTTCCTTAGCTCATTTCTCTCTATCTTTAGATTCTCCATTTTTTGTCAGTCCTGTCACGGTCGCCACAAATTGTTAAATCATTAATGGATACTTAAATTCTGTATGTGATTTTTATAAGTTTATTTTTTTGCAGACATTTTATTAATCAGTTTGACAATACAATATATTTTCGATCATAAATAAATATTTCCCTAGCAACCTGGTAAAATCATAAAACCATTTTTTTGGGCCACGTCGTTGATCGTAATGGTCTCAATTGATTTTAATAGGGTTCGTACAATAGTAGTGTTACCAGCTCTCACGAATGTAAATGAAGTTCGTGGTCTAGATGGAAAATTTTCGTACTATCCCAGGTTTATCCCAGATTTTTCTTCAGTTATTACACAGATTACTGGTCTGTTACGTAAGGAGATTAAAATATTAATGAAGTGATGAATGTTGTAATGTGTTTTGGGGTTATTGAGGAGAAATTGGCTCATGCACTTAGTTGTTCAGATTATTAGCTGAAATCCATAGTTTAAAAAGATTCTTTCGCGTACCTATAACATTGGTGCAGTTTTGTCTCGACCTCACCCTAAGGGAAAACATGTAATATCGTATCTTGGTCAGGAATGCAACTATTTTACTACCGAGAGAGAATGTTTAGCAGTGCTACGGGCAGTCAGGCTGTTTAAAGTTGTAACTGATCGTCATTCGTGACCAGGGGATGCATGAAAGAGGTTAAAATTAATTCACCCCCAATATGTCATGCAAGTTCCCTAGGAGGGGGTTTTGTTTTCACTGACGCGGTGCGTCCCAATGGCTCATAAGGAACACACTACCGAACAATCATGGGATAGGTGATGAGAGAGAGGTAAAAAAGGGAAATGAAAAGATAAATCTGGTATTGGCCAAAATTAAACGGTAATCCTTAAGGATATTAGGAAAATCGATCAGGAGTAGATCGAAAGGATCAAAAAGGGACTGGGAGAGATGAAAGAAGATTGCTTCGATAGACCGGCACTCAAGGAACATGGAGGTGGTTATAGTGAAAAAGAAGGGAGTTTTGTTAAGGAAGTGAGGAAGGCAAATTAGAGAAAAGGGGACACAAGCCAGGAAAGATGCAATGTAGTAGGAGAGAGAAGAGTCTGGATCAGGATGATGGAAAAGAGAAGGAAAAAATGGAAAGACCCATGCAAATGTCTGTAAGAAAGGGGAGAAATGTTGCGATTTATTCTCACGTAGTTAACATTGTTTTATCAGCTGAACAGTACAGATTGGTGTACAATTATTTGTAAACAATATAGTTCAGTATAAATACTATTGTAGTTAGTAAAATCTAAAAAAAAGTACTCTGTCAGAATAGAAGAAAAAGTGAATTCTTTTTTTTTACATTATTTGACATTTGATTGTAACTCTTATTTAGAGTTGTTGTACACTTGGAGTTTTGTATAATTGATTGTGGTGGTTTAGAAATTTGAAAGGACTTTTAAATTCATTATTTTGTAACATTTTTTACAGCCTAATGATGGTTCTATAGGACCGAAACTAATTGCTATATTTTAATAAACAGTTTGTGGGTTTGAACCTTTTTTTATTTTATTTATATAATAATAGCCTTTTAGGGTCTTTCTTGTTACACCTTTTAACTCTACTTTGTATTTTTGATAGCAGTCCGCATCGCTGGAGAAGGCGAGAAAAAAATTAAAATCATATTAATTAACTTTAAGGAATAATAAAAAACTCTTCGTTCCAATATTTATTTAAAAAATTGCTTTTTTAACCTTAATGACAGCCGTTTCGCTAGACTTAGCATCGTCAGATTGACATATTGAAGTTACATTTTGTTTGTTTGTAGCTAGGTACCTGCTGTTTATTAGGTAAACATAAATTAGCAGCTTATAATTCTATGATACATAGGGCATTTTCAATTCCAATGAACAAAATTAACTTTGATAAAGAAATTGATATCATAAAACAAATAGCTACATCTAATGGCTACCCAATTCATTTGATAAATACATTAATTAATAAGAAAGAACAGAAAGTGTCACTAAAACTAATATTTCCTAAACAAACTAAAGAAATTAAAAGTTGTAAAAATATTACATATTGTGTAAGTATTTCCAATAAAATTTCAAAAATAATATCTTCGGCAACATCAGCATTAATATCATTTAAAACACAAAATAATATTGGTACAAAATTGTTAAATGTAAAAACAAAATTACCTAAATTAAAAAAAATCTGGTGTTTACAAAAATAATTGTCCAAAGTGTAATGCTGTATATATAGGTCAAACACAAAGAAAATTTGAAGTAAGATTTAACGAACATAAGAGCATATAGATTAAAACAACCAGATAAGTCAAATTATGCAAAACACCTACTTGAACATCTAACCTCACTCTTACACACCAATGACATCCAAATACTACACACTTGTAATAAAATACAAAATTTAGATTTCCTTGAAGAACTTGAAATAAAAAGACATCTAGCAGATCCACAATTTAAAGTTGTTAATGAACAGATAAATCTGGGAAGTTCTCCACTTTTAAAGTGTTTGCTTTGATTGAGTCTTCATTTTATACATAAGACGTAATTGTAACACAAATATGTATATTAAGTTATTCTAAAGATCAGCTTGATATAGTTTTTTCCTGGTATTTCTATATCATTGCACAGTTATACTGATCTTAGGGAGAAGTAAATCCAGGATAATCCCTTAGGGCTCATAACATCTAGGCTTTAATATTGTTATGTCTTATTACTTCCATACTTGGTCTAGCCTTATAACTACCTAATAAACATCAGATACCTAGCTACAAAAAAACAAAATGTAACTTCAATATGTCAATCTGACGATCCTAAGTCTAGCGAAACGGCTGTCATTAAGGTTAAAAAAGCAATTTTTTAAATTAATATTGGAAGTTTTGTTAAAACGAAGAGTTTTTTTATTATTCCTAATAAGATGGACTTCCAAAAAGTAATGGTTAGTAAAATCAATTTAATTAACTTTAAATTCAAACTTGTTGCTTTTTGCAAATCAATAAAAGTGTTGTTATGAACACTGAGTTTTTTAAGACTATCCACAAGACTTTTAAGTTGTCCAGTTGATGATACGATGATCGGTACCACCTCCACTTTTTCTGCATACCACATCTGTCCTACTTCTATAGCAAGATTAGGGTAATTTACCATCTTTTATGCAATTCTACCAATGTTTGGTTGATTTATGTCATTTTGATGTCGACCATGTAGAGCTTTTTAGACCCATTTTATTTGTTTTTCGGCATCTGTTATAATTTCTAACTTCATATTATAGTCTGTACAAAAAGTACGAGAAGTAATAAACCCTAATTAAGTATGCAAAACCTTTACAGGGAGCACCATGAAATTTTTGATAAATCTTTTACTTTAAATTACATTTCTTCCGTAAATCTAAAAACAAGGTAGATCGACCCCGTATTTGTTTCAGTTGTAGCAAATTTTAGGGTTTTCTTCATTGTTAAAGGATTAGCAGATAAGCAATAACGCAATGTAGTGGTGTGTATTTTGGGAAAAAATACGTTTTAAATTATAATATAATAAAAAATGAAAAGAAATAATTATTGGAATACATTTATTACTTACATTTTATTCTATATCCGACTCGGAAGAGAAAGAATCGTTGTTGACATTAATAATAATAGGGTCGATTAAATCATCACAAATATTGTCAATTTTTCACATATTTGCCTCTACTTTGATAACATGCTTGATACAGTTTGTCCAATTTTCCTTACTAACATGACTTACAGCACTCTCAAACAATTTCACAACATTTTTTTCCAACTTCCCCCTTTACCTGAGCCCATATTAATTCTATGGGATTAAGTTCACAATGATAAGGAGGAAGTCGAAGAACTTATATACCACGAGAAGAAGCCATTTCTTCTACAATGTAGGTTTTGTATTTATTATTGTTCATTTTTGCAATTCTGTAAAGCCACTCCAAAAGCTCTGCTTTACGCCACGACTTGTGGGCAATGCTTCTCGTAACCGTGAAGGGTAACTAGCGTTGTCCATAACAATAACAGCCCCTCTTGGAATCAGATCCAACATTGGAACAAACCATTCCTCGAAGACATCCCCATTCATATCTTCGTGATAGTCCCCCGTGCGTTTTTAAATAAAAGTTAATAATCCACCATCAACAAAACCTTCAGAACTTCCAACATGGACAATGATAAGTATTTTTCCTTTTCCAGATGGTGGCTGCAAAACTAACGACAAACCATCCACGAATGCCTGCCTTCCGCTTTTAATGTTTTTAACTTGCTAGATTTGAAAACTATATATCCAGCATTTATCCATGTTTCGTCTAAGTAGAAGATTTTCAAATTTTGTACTCTGGCATGTCGAATGCTTCTTAAATAGTCTCTTCTCCAAAAACTTATTTTCGGTTTATCTATCAATAGAGATTTTCTATTATGTTTTGTATATCTGAAACCCACATCTTTCAAAAGTTTGCATAATGTCATTCTGGAGAATTTTGTATAGTCCGTATCTTCTTGCACTGATGTCATAATTTTGTCAAGTGTTGGAATTTCCTTTCGTAAGTAAAATCCATGGACTTTACGCCTTAGTCTTTGTTTTAATGACTCATCGATCTCAATTGGTTTGCGGGTATACCCTCTTAAAATATATTTTGGTACGTATATGAAATCTACTTAAATGAATGATTTATTACTCCTTGTCCTTTCTATATAGACTATAGGTCTTGCTAAATTTAAAGGGGAATAATAATTCTTCTGCCCTTATGACAAATTTATATAAATTTGATAACAGTGATGTTGTGGTAAAGAAAGAAATATGCTTAAAAATCACATACTGTCAGTCTTCCTTAATACACCAAAGTGGCAGATTTAAATTGGCATTCTCCACAACTGCATTAATGAAAGGTGAACCTGTAAGCTATTTAAAACGAGTTGAAGAATTAGAATTTTGTAATCAAATGATTGCTACCTCAGAATCCGTAAAGGGAACTGCCGATGTACCAGATTCACTGGTCAAAGGGAATTGTAAGCGAGGTACTAACAATCTTTATTGCTTCTTTTGGAAGCTGTGCTTACCTATTTACCAATGTTCTGTAAAGTATTTATATTTATTTTATTTATTAAAATAGTTCTTAGAATTTTTTGATTATACTTGAATTGGTATAGTAGTACTAACTGTTCGTTAATAATGTTTTTGCCAAGTTTAGCGATTTTGAATATGTTTTATATTATTACGTATTCGTTAGCTAAAATTTAAAGTAAAACAACTTTTCTCTAATATAATACTGTTTACTACTATTTGAAATATTTGAAATATTAGTTTTTTCTTAAAATTGTTTGGAGTGTGATTGATATTGTAATTCAGTCGAAATAAATGCTTGCCTTCATAAAATGAAAACCAATGAATGGATGTCTATTCGATGGGTATTAATAAATGTGAATGGATCGTGGGGCAAGAGGTATCTGTCTGTTATTTCCTCCGGCTGGGATCCATTGGTAATTTACAGCAACCGATGGGCGTTCTACTCAAAAATCTGGACGTGGGGCGGCATTTCTGCCGCTTATAAATCTGTCAAACCGATATTGTATTGCCGTTATTTATGTAGAAATCAACTGTTCACTTCATTCTCATCAATCTAGCTCTCCATGACCAACCAACTACATTACTTTATTTTATATAATGTTCTGCACAGTGACGGATTTACTGTTTTAAAGACAAAATAGAAGTTGATTTATAAATACATTTTAGGTCATGGCAGGTTATGTGTACATTACGTTTAAATAATTGAGAAGCCGACAATTTTACATGTGAGCAGTATAGGCGTGAAAACAGGTTACGTTGTGTAAAAAAAATGCAACTAAATACAATTTCGTTTGACAAATATAAAGTTGATTGAAAATTTATCGACACACTTGTTTTTCGTATTTGTTTTTGGTATTCTAATTTCAAATAAAATTTTGAGTAAGGTATTTTTGTTATAAATTATGGTACTACCCGTAACACTTTGTCATTATTATTGATAATTAATTATTATTAAAATAATTATGCCTCGAATTGCAGAAATTAAACAGCGTAATTATAAAATTATTATTTTATAATCTATAATCTCCCTTCTACGACTGGACCATCCATCCTGAGATTCCACCTGACTTTACTAAAACTTGGACTACTACTAGTCTTTTCTACTTCCACTGTGGTTTTTCTGTCTTCTACTATACTCCCCTACACCCTTAATATTCCCATCCTAGTTCTAAACATTCAACCTTAAATCCCTTCCCACTCTTGGTTTTTTATTCCATTTAGTGGTAACCCTCCACCCTCTCCTTCGTCCTACTGTTGGTTTTTTATACCATCTAGTGGGATATAATCCCCCCGTCCCTTCGACTCCTTAACTCCTACCCTACTTATGGTTTTTTACTCCATCAAGTAGGGAAATATCAAATTCCTCTCTACTTTTGGTTTCTTACTCCATCTAGTAGACTTTCCCCTAAAAAATCCACCCATATCTCATTAAGTTTTTATATTTTATAGATAATATAATATAAATATAATTTTTTTAAAACAACACACAATATTCAAATCCACTCCTCAATGAAAATCTTCACCTATCTACGTTGTGTTAATACCCTCAATTTCTACTCTTGTGATATTTTGTGTATTTATAAGAAAATTTTATTATGTAATGTATCAATATTATATTTTGTACATAAATATGGTATTTAAAATCTACTAGAAACTTCTCGAAATCGATTATATAATGTGTAAAAAAGAGACAAATATATTTTTGTGTCTAGAACGATCGCCAGTAGACGAAGTGAGTATGTCGAGTTATACATACGTAAGAGAGAGATACACATATGATTCTAGAAATGACTAATCCATAGAACAATAACGAAGTTTCTGGAAGGTTAGCAATCTATAAAAGGACTTGATCAGAGGTCGTTAGGGGAGTAGTATATTATTGGAAGTCAAATATAGAAGATTAGTCAGTGTGAACAGACAATTAGAACAAAGTGAACAAACAATTTTTAAAGTAGTTAAAATAAAGTGTTAAATAGTGACTTTAAGAATATAAAGTAATCAAGGAGTAAAACAAAGTGCTAAAAAGTGACAGTAAAAACTAATCAAAACTGTAATTAAAAAAACATTTTCGACGCATAAAAAAGGAAAAAATTACTTATAAGTGTAATTACTATTTATAATACAATTAAAGGAACTATAATCCAACAAACACTAAACTATCTTGGAGGAACAAACAAAGAACAATAACATTACACCAGAAACCAAACGTCTAACAACACATTTTACCAAAGTCGGAAATTCCACGTATCACTTGGTGCGTTTCCGTTTTTCATAGAGAGCGACTACAGATTTTTTCCACCAATCAGGAAGCAGGACTCTACATCAAGGTCAGATAAAATTGTAAACATTTTGAAGTTTTTTGTAGTAGTTAGTTAAGTTTTATAATTTAAAAACAAAAGAATTTATTTGATATTCAATAATTACTGTATTTAGATAATAACTTACTTACCATTACATAAATAACATTAATTAATTTAGCACAAATTCAACATCAAGTAAGTTCTTTTATAGTTAATAAAAGGCCTTTTCTTTTGTCTTATTTCTCCTAATTAGTTTCATTATTAAACTTTCAATATTACTGTTTTAACTTAACTCTTTTTATAATAAATTTGTAATTATAATTAATCAATTTTTCATTCATATACTCCTAATAATCGAACTTGAAACTTGCAGAACAAAGCACCCCTGAAAAGAAGAAGATCTTGTTGCTATATTACATTTAAATAATAATATCAAATATTAATCAATCAAATAAATAATATCAATCAATCAATAAACTATAATTGAATCATAATATTCATTACAATATATACATAAGATTTGCTTATTGTATTCCAAAGAAAGAGAAAAAGTATTGATATTCTTATGATTTGAAATAACTTCTGTTTTGTTGACACATTCTCATTGTACTAAATTGTTACGTTTGATATTACTGTTTAACCTGTTTAATATTATTTTCTACTACCGATAACTATTTGCACTTCTTGCTTACCATTTATTGTGTTCTTTACAGCCCGATGATGGCTGATCTAGACCGAAACTAGTTGCAATAATTGTACATTAATTGTATAAAAGTCTGTGGTTTTGACTTTGAGCTTTATTGGATCTTTTCTATTGGATTCAACCACATTTGAGATGGATGACCTATCTAATTTATTATTTTATTATTATTATCATTTAAAAAATAATTTTACATTTTTGATATTTTTTTTACAGTTTTTGTTTTAAGAAATTTACTATCTAGTAGTTAATTATAAACTGTATTAGATTAATACTCCTAGATCTATTCAACACTATGTTTTTAAAACATCAGTTTCCAGAAATTTGGACAAATGCAACAGTTATCCCCATATGTAAATTTAACAAACCAAAAGACGACCCAGCCTCATATAGACCGATATCCCTAACCTGCAGTATGTGTAAAATTCTAGAGAAAATCTTAAACACCAGACTAGCATGGCATCTTGAAAACAAAAAATTTTTAACACCCTATCAAAGTGGCTTCCGAAAGTGCAGATCGACAATTGATAATCTAATATCTTTTGAAAGTGAAGTACATAATGCATTTTTGAATGACCAAAAACTAATCGCTATATTCTTCGATCTAAATAAGGCTTTTGATACAACCTGGAAATACAATATTTTAAAAACACTGCAGACATGGGAAGTACAAGGAAACATGCTAGCGTTCATAAATAATTTTCTCAACAACAGAACCATGCAAGTCAGATCAAATGGCCACATCTCAACTACAAGACCTCTAAAAAATGGCATTCCTCAAGGATCTACTTTGAGTCCCACACTTTTTCTCACTGCAATTAACAGCATAGCCGAAATGATAAAACCTTCCATCAAAATTTGCCTTTATGCAGATGACCTCATCATTTATACAAGAAGTAGAAGCACAAAGTTCGCCTCCACTTTACTTCAAGATTGCCTGCATCAAATCGAAAACTGGTCTCAAAAAACAGGATTCCAATTTTCAAGCGAAAAGACACACTACATGATTTTTGACAGACGAAAAGACTACTATAATTTTAATCTGTTTTTATATAGAACTCCACTAACGCGGGTAGAAGAAGTGAACTTTCTTGGTCTTACTTTAGATTGTTCTCTCAAATGGAAAACACACATAGAAGTCCTTCAACAGTCATGCCAATCCCGAATAAATCTATTAAAAATTCTATCAAACCGAACATGGGGAGCTAGTACAATCACCCTATTGAACCTATACAAATCACTGATAAGGAGTAAATTAGATTACGGTTCCATTTGCTACGATACTGCTAAAAAAACATTATTAAAAAAATTAGACGTCATTCAAACTACCTCACTGAGATGTGTATTGGGCGCTTTCAGAACCAGCCCAACGAGCAGTCTCCTAGTCATTGCAAACGAATTTCCAATGTACTTACGTCGACAATTCCTTTCCTTAAACTATACCGCAAAAATTTCTGCTTATCCCAACAATAATACATTCCAAATCATTTTCCCAACAAACCCTCCTCCTGACGAAATATACGACTCCAAGCCAACTAAAAATCTCCCTTTTAGAGGGAGAGTGAGACGAACTAACTTCGAATTTGAACAATTTAAATTATCGCTCCAACAAAACTCTAACTTTCCTCCCTGGATGTCTCAGAAGCCAGATGTTAATACATCTCTCACTCAAAATCCAAAAAATTCAACTAACCCCTGTCTCCTACAAAACCTCTTCAAGGAAATTATATCAAAATACCCCCAAACCCTGAAAATCTATACAGATGCTTCAAAAAATCTCAATGGAACTGCAGCAGCTTACATCTGCGAAAATAACAAATCTGCCATCCGACTACCGAATCAATGTAGTATATTCACAGCAGAAACCACTGCAATTCTGGAAGCCATAAAAATGTGCAAAGTCTCTACAGCAACCAAGTTTCTCATCATAACAGATTCAATGAGTGCGTTACTTGGCTTAAAACAACTTTACCCTTCACATCCTAATCTCATACGAATCAAAAGTGAAATGGAAATCATACGTCTTAGCCAAAAGAACGTCTCATTTTTGTGGGTTCCATCTCACTCTGGTATAAAAGGAAACGAAGAAGTCGATCAATTAGCAGTAGCTACAACATCTAAACAAGAAGCGCCTAACATTCAAAAAATTCCCTACACTGACCATACAATCCCAATCAAACAACATATACTTAATTCTTGGCAAGTAACATGGAATCATACAACATCCAAGCTGAAAGAAGTTAAGCCACAAGTCGATTCAGTTCTATCAACACCAGAAAAACGAAGAGACCAAGTTGTCTTAACCCGACTGTGAATAGGTCATACACTCCTTACACATCAATATCTCCTCAACAAAGAACCAGCACCAGAATGTATACATTGCCATGTTTCCCTCACTGTAAGACATATCATCTTGGAGTGTCCTGAATATTCTAGATATAGAAGTCAGAATAAATTAAGTGCGGTATTCAAGGATGTGCTCACCAAAAACACAAGTGCTTTAATTAAATATATCAAAGACATTAATTTGTATAACAAAATTTAAAAATTATTATATAACACAAATACATCATATTATACTACTTGTGTAAGTCCTCCTGCTAATAACTCTTAGTAGTTGATGCGGGCATGTTTGTATCAAATAAAAAAAAAAACTGTATTAGAGAACTAAACACACATGTAAACAGACAAACTACTACCAAAATTCTAAATACGAAAACTAGAATTTTGCTTACAAAACTAATCCATCAAATTTTAATGCTCTTTAAAAAATACAATACTCTAACTATCAACAAAATTACCCATCTAATACGATCTATTAAATAATGCAATAAATAAGCAATGAAATAAATAAATTTTCTTTCTCCTGATAAGTAAATTAATATGAAGCATGTAGATGATTTTAAAAAATTACAACTTTTTTAAATAAATAAAATAAAACAAAATTTTTAAAAAACTGTAAGATTCTCATTTATTTTCGAAATAAGTATACAATTATTAAACTGAAATTTAAAAAACAAATTTGGATGTTTGTACGACTCAGAACTCCGACCCTGATGCCGTACAACCATCTCTCTTCCATTTCATATAAATAAATCAGCCTTTGATTCGAAATGTTAATATGCCGGATTTATTAATTTATTATAGCCGTTCTTACTGACGGGCATTGTGGTCATTTTTTAGTAATATTTAAAAATTATTGTAATCTGATTATCAGTATGTACATAGACTAATTGCAATTTGTTAATTTATCCGCAGAATCGGAAAGTTATTTTTTCATTTATCAGTATAAGAATTTGTAATACGAAAGCTTAAAGATCATTGTCACAACAATTTTAAGTATGTGGTTTTCTTTATGGAAAATATATTAATGGTATAATGTTTTCAATTGTATCATTGCAAAAATATAAGTTGTTGACAGAGTTAAGAGTTGAGAAATTCCTTAGATTGGATCAGATTAGATTAGATTTTGTACCTCTAGCAAAATTAAGCAGCTTTCTAGGAGACATATTTCTTCAAACGAGCCAGAGCAAATCTTTCTAGGACCGTACATCATTTACAGAACAAAATGTAGTTCGCTAAATGTTTTTAAGCACACATTTACACTCTTTTCCTTTTTGTTCAATAATACGTATTATTTAAATGACGTTGGATGTCGTCACTACTACTCTTAGTTCAGATCATAAGTAAAGGCAGACAAAGGGTAAAACTATAACTTCACTTTGTAGTGTCACTAGAACTAATTTTTCCAAAACAAACTAAAGAAATTAAAAGCTATAAAAGTATTACATATTGTGGAAATATTTCCAATGCAATTTCAAAAATAACATCTTCGGCCACATCAGCATTAATATCATTTAAAACACAAAATAGTATTGGAACAAAATGGTTAAATGTGAAAACAAAATTACCAAAATTAAAAAAAAATCTGGTGTTTACAAAATTAATTGTCCAAAATGTAATGCAGTATATATAGGTCAAACACAAAGAAATTTTGAAGTAAGATTTAACGAACACTTAAGAGCATATAGATTACAACAACCAGATAAGTCGAACTATGCAAAACACCTACTGGAACATCCAAACTCACTTATACACACCAATGACATTCATATACTACACATTTGTGATAAAAAACAAAATTTAGATTTTCTAGAAGTAGTTAATGAACAAATAAATCTTGGAAGTTCTCCACTATTAAACTGTTTACTTTGATTGAGTCTTCATTTTATACATAGATAAGACATTATTGTAACATAAATATATTAAGTTATTGTAAAGATCAGCATGATATAGTTTTTTCCTGGTTTTTCTATATCATTGCACAGTTATACTGATCCTAGAGGGAAATACATCCAGGATAATCCCTTAGGGCTAATAACATCTAGGCTTTAATATTGTTATGTCTCATTACTTCCTTATTTGGTCTAGCCTTAACTCCTTATCAATATCAAGTACCTAGTTACAAACAAAATGTAATTTAAATTAGGAAACAGCTGTAATTGAAGTTTAGTTTAACTGTTCAGTTATTTATTGTTCTTAATAAATTGCTTATTTTGTAATGCTGTAACTTTTAATAAACATTATTTTAAATTTGAATCTTTTAACATAAAACAACAAAGTTTTTACAACAGTCAATCCAGTTAAACAAAGGATTTTTTGCTTGTCGAGTGAGCGGCGACCATTTCAACGTTTCCGAGCATTTCAGCATACTGTAGGTACCCCATTTCTATCCCAATGTTGGATGTAATATATGGTGAAATGTAAACAATTAAGGCTTAAAAAGTGTGTGTGTTGTGGCACTGAGGCGCACTGCAACCGTAGCACAATATAAATCGGACAGTGAGCATTTGTGTTGTTATTTATGTCCCATATTTCGTACTAAACGTGTAGTAATTAGAGAATAGTGGTCCATATAAAATATAGGTGAGAGAAGAGGGCTCTTGTAGTATATATATATAGTGGATATATTTAAGTAAGTGAGGATGTCTAGTTCCTGTCTACAAGGGTTTGTAAGTATCTTTAATGGGCAATACAATCAGTTTTTTTGTAAAAATTAAAATAAAAAAAATCAAATCACTGTCTGACTGAATCATATTATTAAGATGTTATATAATAAAAAATTATACTGCAATCGGTCATTTTGAATAGAAAACCAATCGCAGCGCATGACTTCATACTTAAGAGAACTCCGCTGTCAATTCTTATTCACCGGTTTATAAATGCTTAGAATAGATAATATTGTTTTAGGTCATATAAGCCAGTTAGACTTCTCTGCACTTTGCACTTTGACCTACGAAGATGTTTTGTGACTACTTGTAACGAATTAAGAATAATAAAAAACTCTTTTTAAATAAATATTGGAAGTTTTGTTAAAACGAAAAGTTATTATTCTTAATAAGATGAACTTCCAAAAAGTAAGGGTTAGTACAATCAATTTACTTTTAACGAAGTTACTAAAATTTCGTGCCTTTCCGTATATTCCATCAAATCCGCACGGTATTATTTATTAAAATTCGACCGTTCATTTGTTTATATTTTTAAAAGTGTTTGTAACATCGATAAGACTTCACTAATTAGTTACTTGCTGGAATGATGATACCGTATGATTTTAGAATTTAAAATATTTTTAATGTATCTCGGTTATTAATGGAGCAATTTTTATAATTCTTTTTGGTATCGACTCACAAAATTACGAGGAAAATCATGCTGGTAATCATTTTCGAGTGAAAACCTGATTTTCAGTAAAATTATTTTTCCGACAAGTTCCAACCAAAACAGCAGCTGTAATTGTCTGAGTCGTATGATCACAAAGCACCTGTCCCCACTTTAAGTAGGTGTAAGGGCATACCGGTAGGATTTTTGTGTCCCCCCGCAAACCGTCCCTTACCTATCAAAAATTGTATAAATTAGACGATTTTGGCATTTTAAGGGAGTACCAGTTATAGTTACAGTTTTGCCTGAACTACCAACCAGTGAAGACCCCGAGACCGACCGGAATCAAGGTAAGCACATCAAACTATCTATTTAATGTTTGCCAGAGTAACTTGCTAAGATTTTTCTTTATATGCACCGCTTACCTGATATCCTTTCCTCGCTCAACACCATCATGGGTAGTAAACTGGTGGTGCACCTTCCCTAAGTTCCCCTCATCATGGGTAGTATACTGGTGATGTTATCCTTTTTCTTGCTCAACACCATCATGGGTAGTAAACTGGTGGTGCACCTTCCATAAGTGTCCCCCCCGTCTTGGGTAGCAAACTGACGGGTTTTGCCCTTCCACGCGGTAGCGGTCGCGTTTTGTTTTGCTATTTCGTTACATTTTTCATATTTGAATTGGATAATTTAAAAATAATTTGGTTGCTGTGGGGATCTCCGCTTTCATTTCTATGCTTGCGTGTTGGTGTGCTTGAGTTTTCACCGCTTTTCACCGCTTTTTACCGCTTTTCACCGCTTTTATAACCGTAGCTAGTTCACAGTTTTCCGTTTTCCTTAGTAGACGGCTGGGTACCGTCGATTTAGATCAAATTTCATGTAAAGTATGGTAAAAGTAATAATTTTGAGTTTCTTCTAGCATTTGCCGAAACCGTTTATCTGCATGCCTAAATAGCCTACATTTATTTGAAGATTTTTGATTTACCGTAAAATATATAGATTTGGTTGTTTCAATTTATTTTCATCTATATAACTTCTAGCAAAGTTGAGCAGCAGTTGAGCAAAGTAGGCCGAAGCAATAGCGATCTGCCTTTGCGTGTTCCTGTTAGCACTTTTGCCAAATCGCTAGAGGTATAAATTGAATGTTTTTATCGAGCACCGGAGCTGCTCTTGGATTGTCAGGATTATTACAATAAAGTAACTTATCTGATTTAAAAGTAAGGCGTTGTAGTCGTCCTTTATTGATACAAGGCTCCTGTAGTCCTACAGCATTAATAAACCTTCTTAGCACGCTAGTTGCTGCTGTTAAATGCTGAAGGTTCATTTGAAGATACTTTAGTCGTTGGGTCATTGCGAACCAGATTGTGGAGGCTTCTTTCCCTTCCCCTTCTTACTCTCTTCTCTCAGGATTTATGTCTACCTCTTTAGAAGTCAAGGTATCAGGATTCGCCAAACCTGCCTGTATTTTCTCCTTTTGGGTTTTACGTTGTCCCTTTGAGGTAGAGGGAGTATCAACTTTTCAAGAGCTGTTGGTTGTGGCCATTCGTAATTCTCCACTTTTAAGTCTATGGACCGTACGACCAAACTTACAGCTGATCGCATGATCTATTTACTTGGGTCTTTTAGCAGATTTTCAATTTACTGAAAGAATTATAAACTCAACGGGTCCATCCGTTGGTCTGATAAAAACTAATTAGAGGCCTTGAGGTTTCCGACCAAGGATTTTTCCTGTCTTTCCTAGAAGGATGCAGAAAAGATTTCAAAATGGAATTTCAGCTTCCTTCACAACCTTTAATGCCGCCCAATCCCAACTGACTCCTTAACTAGTCCATGGTGGCCTTATCGGAGCACATTAAGGCTAACTAAGCAAGTCTGTTTTGATTCTGAAGGAAAATAGGCTTTACAGTTTTTTTTTTCTTTTCCTCAACTATATTTTTCAAGATTTTCTTCTTTACGGCTTCTAATTGTTCCGTAGTAAGAAGCTTACTTGGTAAGTCGGTGGAAAGTAAACCGACTGTGGGTTGAAGTGGCTTTTTTACGAATTACTTTGCCTTTAATTACCTCCCCCTTCGGTTTCTTTGACTGTCGAGCTTCGGGAGTGTTTTCTTCGGGTCGGACCCTTTTAGATACTTAACCGGGATGGCTCGGCATGCCCTTTCTTGGAAGGTACTTATACCTTTGCAGAGTTAGAGACTTGGGATTTGGCGGTCCCTAGATTTTTTTGCTCTTTCATTAATGATCCTATGAGAAGCTAGGAAAAGGTAGGTCACCTACGACAGAGTTCCGCATGCCGTAGGAAGGCTATTTTAAATCGAAATTCGCCAGATGCTTCGGAGTTCGCCTAATGTTAGTAAAGGACTGTAGTACTTAGTACACACTTTGGATAGAGTGGAGAAAAAGAGGTAAACTTGTATTTTTAATAAGTATGTATATTAATTTAGAACAATTAATAACTGCACAGTTAAACTAAACTTCCACTATTTATTTGAAAAATTCGCTTTAAAATCAATTACAGCTGTTTCGCTATCACTAGCATCGTCAGATTGACATATTGAAATTACATGTTGTTTGTTTGTAACTAGGTGCTTGATGTTGATAAGGAGTTAAGGCTAGACCAAGTAAGGAAGTAATAAGACATAACAATATTAAAGCCTAGATGTTATTAGCCCTAAGGGATTATCCTGGATGTATTTCCCTCTAAGATCAGTATAACTGTGCAATGATATAGAAAAACCAGGAAAAAACTATATCATGCTGATCTTTACAATAACTTAATATATTTATGTTATAATAATGTCTTATCTATGTATAAAATGAAGACTCAATCAAAGTAAACAGTTTAATAGTGGAGAACTTCCAAGATTTATTTGTTCATTAACTACTTTAAACTGTTGATCTGCTAGATGTCTTTTAATTTCAAGTTCTTCTAGAAAATCTAAATTTTGTTTTTTATCACAAATGTGTAGTATATGAATGTCATTGGTGTGTATAAGTGAGTTTGGATGTTCCAGTAGGTGTTTTGCATAGTTCGACTTATCTGGTTGTTGTAATCTATATGCTCTTAAGTGTTCATTAAATCTTACTTCAAAATTTCTTTGTGTTTGACCTATATATACTGCATTACATTTTGGACAATTAATTTTGTAAACACCAGATTTTTTAATTTTGGTAGTTTTGTTTTACATTTAACAATTTTGTTCCAATACTATTTTGTGTTTTAAATGATATTAATGTTGATGTTGCCGAAGATATTATTTTTGAAATTGCATTGGAAATATTTCCACAATATGTAATACTTTTATAGCTTTTAATTTCTTTAGTTTGTTTTGGATATATTAGTTCTAGTGAGATTTTGTGTTCTTTCTTATTAATTAATTTATTTATCAAATGTATTGGATAGCCATTAGATGTAGCTATTTGTTTTATGATCTCAATTTCTTTATTAAAATTACTTTTGTTCATTGGAATCGAAAATGCTCTATGTATCATGGAATTATAAGCTGCTAATTTATGTGATAGTGGATGATTTGAATTATATGGTATGGTTACATCTGTTTGTGTAGGTTTCCTGTATATTGAATAATTTAATGAATTATTAACTTTTTCAATTCTTAAATCTAGAAAATTAATTGAATTATCTTCTTCAACTTCTAAAGTAAAATTAATTTTAGGATGCAAGGTATTAATATAATTAAAAATATATCTAACTGCCGTTCGCTACCTACAAAACCTGCTAACACATCATCAACATATCTATACCAAAATACAATATTGTTTTTATAACTAGAATTAAAGATTTTGTTTTCTAAATTATCCATAAATATATTTGCCAAAATTGGAGAAATAGGACTTCCCATGGGAAGACCCTCATTTTGAATATAAACTTTGTTATCAAAAGTAAAATAATTTTGACTAATGCATACATCAAATAGATCAATTATGTCTGATATTATACCTGGATGGATATTTCTTTCATCTAATAGCTTTTTAACTAGAACTATACATTCTTTAGGAGGTATTTTTGAGAACATATTAGTTACGTCAAACGATACTAATTTAGTATTATTTTGTAAATTACATTTATTCAATTTTTTGATCAAATCTAATGAATTTTGTACTGAATATTTAGATGTGTAACCATAATTGTTTAGGATACTATTTAATTTTTTAGCTACTTTAGTATTAGGAGTGTTAAAAAATTAAATAGTATCCTAAACAATTATGGTTACACATCTAAATATTCAGTACAAAATTCATTAGATTTGATCAAAAAATTGAATAAATGTAATTTACAAAATAATACTAAATTAGTAATCGTTTGACGTAACTAATATGTTCTCAAAAATACCTCCTAAAGAATGTATAGATTCTAGTTAAAAGCTATTAGATGAAAGAAATATCCATCCAGGTATAATATCAGACATAATTGATCTATTTGATGTATGCATTAGTCAAAATTATTTTACTTTTGATAACAAAGTTTATATTCAAAATGAGGGTCTTCCCATGGGAAGTCCTATTTCTCCAATTTTGGCAAATATATTTATGGATAATTTAGAAAACAAAATCTTTAATTCTAGTTATAAAAACAATATTGTATTTTGGTATAGATATGTTGATGATGTGTTAGCAGGTTTTGTAGGTAGCGAACGGCAGTTAGATATATTTTTTAATTATATTAATACCTTGCATCCTAAAAATTAATTTTACTTTAGAAGTTGAAGAAAATAATTCAATTAATTTTCTAGATTTAAGAATTGAAAAGTTAATAATTCATTAAATTATTCAATATACAGGAAACCTACACAAACAGATGTAACCATACCATATAATTCAAATCATCCACTATCACATAAATTAGCAGCTTATAATTCCATGATACATAGAGCATTTTCGATTCCAATGAACAAAAGTAATTTTAATAAAGAAATTGAGATCATAAAACAAATAGCTACATCTAATGGCTATCCAATACATTTGATAAATAAATTAATTAATAAGAAAGAACAAAAAATGTCACTAGAACTAATATATCCAAAACAAACTAAAGAAATTAAAAGCTATAAAAGTATTACATATTGTGGAAATATTTCCAATGCAATTTCAAAAATAATATCTTCGGCAACATCAACATTAATATCATTTAAAACACAAAATAGTATTGGAACAAAATTGTTAAATGTAAAAACAAAACTACCAAAATTAAAAAATCTGGTGTTTACAAAATTAATTGTCCAAAATGTAATGCAGTATATATAGGTCAAACACAAAGAAATTTTGAAGTAAGATTTAATGAACACTTAAGAGCATATAGATTACAACAACCAGATAAGTCGAACTATGCAAAACACCTACTGGAACATCCAAACTCACTTATACACACCAATGACATTCATATACTACACATTTGTGATAAAAACAAAATTTAGATTTTCTAGAAGAACTTGAAATTAAAAGACATCTAGCAGATCAACAGTTTAAAGTAGTTAATGAACAAATAAATCTTGGAAGTTCTCCACTATTAAACTGTTTACTTTGATTGAGTCTTCATTTTATACATAGATAAGACATTATTATAACATAAATATATTAAGTTATTGTAAAGATCAGCATGATATAGTTTTTTCCTGGTTTTTCTATATCATTGCACAGTTATACTGATCTTAGAGGGAAATACATCCAGGATAATCCCTTAGGGCTAATAACATCTAGGCTTTAATATTGTTATGTCTTATTACTTCCTTACTTGGTCTAGCCTTAACTCCTTATCAACATCAAGCACCTAGTTACAAACAAACAACATGTAATTTCAATATGTCAATCTGACGATGCTAGTGATAGCGAAACAGCTGTAATTGATTTTAAAGCGAATTTTTCAAATAAATAGTGGAAGTTTAGTTTAACTGTGCAGTTATTAATTGTTCTAAGTAAGATGAACTTCCAAAAAGTAGAGGTTAACACAATCAATTTCATGTATATTAATAATTTAAAATTTCATAGCTAAGCACTTTAAACCATAAAATAGGCCATCTTCAGAGCTAAATCTAAATTGGAAAATATGTGTTTAAATCATATGAATTTAGTTTAAATATAAATAAAGTAACTTACGTCAAGTTAAATATTTCCCAAGAGAGATTATCAAAACACACTAGGACACATCAAATACGGACATCCACAACAATTTAAAAGTTGATTTAAAAATATAAATAAAATCAAAGTTAAAAACTATGTCTAAGTAATAAAATTAAAACGATATACAAACTTCGAATCGATTGTCATTAAAAATTCAATGAAAGGTTTTTTAAAGTAATGTTAATGATTATATTTAAATTAAAAAATATATGTTGGTTGGTCCAAAATAATGACCGTCAATATTAAAACTGTTTTGGAAGAATTTACAACAAGCAATCAAATCCTTAAACCAAACATATTTATAAGTATTTTTCGGACAATTACACTTAAATTATATAAATAAGATAAAAATTAAAAACAAATATAATAAAATGAAAATAAACATGAAATCTTTATATCACATTAAGCAATCAAACCTGCCTGACAAATTAATCAACACTATTTATCATGAGGGCTCCAAAGAAACTTAAAAGTGGGCGTAAATTTACTATTAAGGTGTACTTGAGTGTTAACACAATTAGTGGAATTCTTATTCATTTCTCTGCAAATCTCCAAATCCTCCAAAAGATCAATTATATTATAATTGTTGTTGGGTAATCTATGAAGAAGAATGCTATTTTTATTAGGAGAGAAATTGTGGTCACTGAAAGAAATGTGATGGCCAAAACTAGATGTATTAGGTCTATCCAAATGTTCCTTAATCCTAGTCTTTAAAGCCCTGGTTGTTCTGCCAAACTTTGTCTAAAGCAAGATTTTTTTGTTTTTAATAACACAACATAATATTTTTTAATTTAAATATAATCATTAACATTACTTTATAAAAACGTTTCATTGAATTTTTAATGACATTAAATCATTGATTCATTGATTTTTTAATGGTCATCTGCAAACATTATATTGGCGATGGCAGACAACATTTTGTAAAGGACATATAAAGATCGAAAGTAACGCAATATAAAATCATAGATGAAGAAATTGAAGAAAAATAAAGCATAGGGATAAGGATATTCTCTGGATTGCGAAATTTGAGTCAACGATTATACATACGCGATGGTGCGATTAATCTCGGATGTAGAAGGCATTGCCACCACACTCATACGGTTAGCACAGAATAGAGAAGAATTCTAGATGAGGTCGCCAACCTCCAATGAGGAGAAGGTAAATAAAGAAGAGTTAAACATTTAAATTTTCTTATAAAAGTTATTGGTTATTAACTATTTTTTTGTTTATACCATTTAACCATTTATATTTATTAAATATTTTTGTCACATTTATTTACAGGCTTTAAAGGCCCTTGGGCTTTAAGAAAGTTTTACTATTTCTCAGAATCCCTTTTAATATTATATGTCTGCGTCCAGGCATTTTTTTATTTAGTTAGCTATCTTGCTGCTTGGTCGCTTTTTTATTTATTGTTCCTAATTTCCATACATATCTTTTATTTTTTTATTCGTTCATCTACTTTCGTTTCATTACTGCTTTACTGTTTGTATCGATTAAAAAGTATATAAATGGACAGAAGAATCTTACATCGTAATGGTATTTACGGTTTACAAAAATATTGTTTATGTTTCTTGTTTCTATTAAATAATTATGCTTCAAATAGCTTTTCACCCACTTACCCTATTCATTTTATTGTCATGTGTTATGTTATAAAATGTACAGATCGTTGGATAAATTATGTAAAAGTTTTATTGATGATTTAACAATTGTGAATTGTAAAGTTAATAAACAAATCTCCATAAATAAAATACCTTAGATATATAACAGGCTGTTCGAGTAGAGGGACAGGCTTATTTCATTTCTCTAAATCAAAATTCCAATTGATTGCAAATACATTGAGAACTATACAAAAACACCAATAAATCTCAAAATATCGAATAAACGATCAAAGAAAAATCTCAATTAAACTCGGCCGATTAATTACGGGGCAAGTTGTGAGATCGCATCAACGATGATTTACTCTTAGAAATGAAAAATAAGAGGATGAAGCAGTGGCGCAGTTGAAACACTATAAAACTTAAATTTGTAATTTGCCAAAAACCTAATAAAACTTCATCAATAATTAAATTGATTGTACTAACCCTTACTTTTTAGAAGTCCATCTTATTAAGAATAATAAAAATCTCTTCGTTTTAACAAAACTTCCAATAATATACACAAAATGAGCTTTTCCTGAAATAGCCCCTAAATAACATTTTTGGGATCTGGCTAAAAAAGGGAAGCTACTTCTTACCAACCATTGAATTATTTTGTAAGGGCAATAATTTAAATAAGAAATATTTTCCAGGTGTTTAAACATTTTATTTCATGGATAATTTGTAATACTAAGCTATTCTAGGTTAGATAACTCATCTTCTTAGTTTTGTGTTATATTCCATTTTACAACATTGTGTAAACTTTATTGTTATTATTGTGAATCTGGTCTTTCAAGACAGAGATTTCTAGCTATAGGCGAAGAAAAGCCTATGGTAAGAAGCTATACGAGGACAATAACTGTACAGTATAATGAGTCGCTGAGAAAATACCAGACTGGACCAGATTCCATAGGGTGAAAAGCACTACCACAATAAATCTTAAAAGGTCGACGAGGGAAAAGGCGTGTAGCTACACAGTCCCTGTAAAATCTTTCATTATTTTTATTGTCCTGAAACCTAGTAAAAAGACTTATAATGTACCCTGAAACATACCTTTACGTACTTGATTTCAATCCGGTTCTGGATAGTAGCACGAAATATATTTCATTACGTGCTACTTGAAACTTGAACAGGCTTCTACATATTATAAAATATTAAACACTTAATCAGGTTCCAAACATATAAATATAAATTTATTAAAAATATTTAACAACCTACACAACTTACTTACTATCTATATTAATATTAACCTTTATATTTTCGTTCCCAGGAATGAATTGATCTTGAGCCATTTCGTGAAAATAGGATAATGACAACTACTTTTTCTCTGGATATTAACTACATGCTAGCTATCTTGCAGTTGAATAAAAACTTCAAAAATAGCGAACGCCGTTAAATATATCAATATATCAATATTTTATATTTTTACTTTTCTTTTGTGTTTTAGGATACAGTATGAAATAAAATAATGCCCGTCACACGTCCGGTAAACTTTTACAGTACTCGTTTCGAACATCTCACCCGCACTGCATAAGTGTACTTTTATTTATTTATTTGAAGGGTCCAAATTTGATTTTTTTTGAGAAAATGAATTACCAAGCTCAAAGTCAACTCTTCAACTGTTTTATAATCGGAAAAATCATTTAAATACTGTATTTAATCAATAATTTTATTGTACATAATATATGAATATGAAATAAAAAATATTCATAATTTTTCTTGGAAAGTACTGGACATTGACCATTTTTGCCGATCGTCTATGGCAGAGTAATCTATAAATTCAATGTCACTGCCATTATTGTTCTGATGTGTATGGTCACAATGAACCTCATTGTAGAATTTCTGAGAATCTGGATTGACCAAAAACTGTGTAAGATGTCAATTTAGTAGATTTAATCGGCAGTGGTCCATTGTAAAGCTTCTTCAGTTCAGTGTAAGTCCGGTGTGTTTTTGTTTATTCTTTGGAGTAAAAACTATACCTTGCTCATGCAAGCTAATAGGTAGAAAATGAATGAGGTTAATTTAAGGTTATAGTTTCTTTAGCAATCAGCTGTGAGCATGTCTGTGTCTGTGGACTATGATCGTTTTTCGCCGTTACCGTTTTCTTAACTTTTCATGTGATTATGATTATTTTAAGCCAAAGAAAATTTTGTATTGTAATTATATTCCTACCCAGCTACCTGTTAACTCATTTAAAAAAAATGGACTTCGATCGTTTTCAGCCGCGACCCTTCATTTATTATACAAACAGACCAGGTACAACTGATACATGACTACAAGAGGTGCTTTTGAAGAAGACAGTGAGAATGTTGAACCAAAGGCAGTTGTGAGTTCTTCTAGGTGAGACGTTAAATTTTAATAACGTGAAAATTTCAGGGCAATTAATTTTATTATTTACAATTTTATATAGAAATATTAATATAGCAAGCTTTCTTCTATCCTCAAAGGAAAATATCTTGAAATCAGATCTAAGTGATTACTTCTAACAGTATTATAATCCAGATACATAACATACTTTTTGTAATAGATATGTATTAAAAATCTATTTTGTATTTTTTCCAAGATGTATAATGTTTCATACTTCTTAAAACCAAACACTACACGCAAATTATAATTTGGATCTAACTAAACTAAATTCAAGAATTCTAATAGCCTCTATATTATTAAAATTATATGTTTGCCTAATAACATAACATAGTTGAAGAATTTGCTAAATTCCTTATGGGATTAGACAACGACAATGTAAGTATTTAAGTAACACCTGTTAAGGAATAAAATTTATTAGTATTAAAAAATAACTTATTGATTAAACTCCATTCATAAACTATATTTAAATCCTTTTTTAGTTTTGCTTTATGATTCATTAAGGCTATGCTACGATAGTTATTAGGGTCATCTTTAGGACCTTTCTTGTGAAGATGTAACATTTTAATATTGGTCCAGGAGGAGGGTATTACTTCTTCTGAAAATATTTTATTAAAATGTTCTTTTAGATACATTACCCAGTTCCAAGGTAAGTTTTTATAGAATTCGTTGCTTATTCCATCTTCTCCTAGTGTTTTGTTATTTTTGGCTTGTGTTAAGGTTAGTAGTATTTCTGAATTTTCAAAGGTCAAGTCAAGACAAGGATGCAGAGCGTTTTTGTAGTAATTTATCATAGTTTTCATGTCTATTTTCCCTTGGTTAAGTTTCTTTTTATTTACACCAATGAGTTTCCAGAATTCATTAGGATTTCTAACGTCTTGTAATTTTAACTGTATATTTTTTTCATGTTGTTGTTTTTTATCTTTTATTAGCTCTTTATATTCTTTCTTAATACTTCTGTATATTGAAACAGTTTCTCTTTCAAAATTTGTTCTGGTTAGATTTTTCTTGGCTTTTCTTAAGGTTTTTTTGGCTTCCTTACATGATTGGTCATACCACGGTTTAGCTTTGTGGGCGTAGTGTGCATTAAATGTTTGCTTCTTTTCCATTTCCAGGAACGTTATTGTTAATTTGATGGCATCATTCAGTTGGTTATCTAAATCCAACGATGTATTTAATTGCGAAATTGGGCTATAGTTAGATATAATATTTTTATATTGATTTAACTTCTTTGTTTCTTTAGGTACTTATCATAAATATCTTAAGAAGTTATTTTTTAATTGAATAAAATAAAAGAATTATTTGCTCTACGTACGACACTGATAAATACTTTACGGAACAGGTCAGAACAGAACGGAGTGGCATAGAGGAACGCTTAGAGCACCTCGGAGTTACTAGCATAAACAGAATGATTAACTGGTTGTCAAACTAAAGAAATAAACGTAATTTATTGAAACTGGAAAAAACTTTACAAACTTATCAATATCTTGGCGTTAATAACGGCCCAGTAATGACGGGAATGTAAGTCTTACGACTTGTTCTTTTTCCTGTAGAAACTTATGCGAAACATAGTCGTGAATAGACTATAGGGCAATCCAACTATGTGGCGTTTTAGAACAAACATTGCATTGTAAAAATAGTTGTTTTAGGTTTTTAAGTATGTAATATTGAATTTTGTTTTTATTTTGTTTGCTACGGAAGTCTTTCTAACCGAGATAAAGTACCTACTGTTACAATTCATAGATTTGTAACGGAAAAAAATTAATTAATCGAAAAGCGTAGAACTGTTTTGCTTGCTCTTATTATAGACCAGGGTCGATAATTTTTGAAACAAAAAAAAAAATTACAGTAGAATGAAACCCATTAGAAAAGGAGGGGAATATTATCAAAATGAAATGAAAAATAAATTACGGTCGATCCGAGTTCGAGAAGTGGGAGGGGGTGAGTTTTTAAGGGTAAAAAATGTTTTATCTTGATTTCCGGCTAAACTACACGTCCTATGCAAAAAAGTTAAATGGCAAAGTTGTAGGTAATAAAAAGGTCTACAACTATTGTATTCGCAACTTTTTCACATAACCTCAAAATTTGGGTGAAAAATTCAAAAAACCAAATTTTTGGTTTTTTATTTATATCTTTTCCAAAAAATATTTTTTTTTACGAAATTTAGTGAAAATTTACCTCATTATGTCCCAAATACACTGTAATTTATTTGATTAAAAATATTTATTTTTTCCCCTTATTTTCACTTAATATCAAAAAAGCACCCGAATTTTCAATCGAAAATTCTGACGTCAAAATATCAGCTTTTTTCAAAAAGTTTGGGGACTTTTTGTTCGTTGAAATATCTACTTTCTAATGGTGTAAAAAAATATGCATTACTATCGCACACGTTCTCAGAAAATGCAAAAAAATTGAAAAAACCCAAATTCGAAAAATTTTTTTTTATCATTATGTACAATTTCATCAAAAAAATATGATTGCCGCATTTTAAGTTGGAAAGTTTATTTATTTAATTCGAATTACATTCATGTCATAGAAAAACAATATAAATATACACGTAAATCGTACTATTGAATTTAGATACTTAATTCTGATTACCTACGTTATTCATAATATTTTTTTTCAAAAACGTTAATCTTATTATTTATATATACCTTATCTGAAATTTTAATCAGTTATTCATTAGTTTTTGTCTCTTTGAAGGCATTGCTTCATCGTTAGATTCAACAAACCTTTCCAACTCTAGTTGATCGTCGAAATCTTCAAGTTATAAGCTTCTTTTTATTAAAATTGTGGATTGACTTTGAGTTTTATTGCTACTGTATATCTGTATCATCCACATTTAAGAGATGGATTACATTTCCAAATAAATAATTGTTGAATTATTTTAAAAATTATCAATAATATCATACCATAAGTGTTACTTGTAGTTGAAATGCTACAGGTTCTGCTGTATGTTAGACTATGCGTTTTTTTATTGATAGCGTCATAATTTCCTACCGATTACAGGAGTGGACAAGGTTGATCCTCTCTCTAGCGGCGATTGTTTTAATTAATTTTCTTTTAATAATTTAATAAATCTTGTTAAATTTTTTTTTCAGCTTAATAACGATGTACGTCCCAATTAAATATTGAAACGGTAGTACGTGAATTTCGTGTACTTTGCATCGTTTTTTCTTCTTCTGAAACTATCCTACTAACTGCACCAGTTATAATCTTTATTAAGGAAAAACTTCATTTACAAAAATCATATACAAATTTATTTTTTTGTAGAATAGTTTCTGTTAGAGTTTTTTTCTTTCACAATATCTTAGGTTCACAATACTTTTAACTATATATTTTTAACTTTAAAATCAACTCAAAATAATTATAACTTACTTTATAAAAATATAAAATAAAACTTAAACTAACATTATAAAAGGTTAAAGCCAATCTTGATACCACGTTATTTCCCTAGCCATTTATACATTTAAAATTACATACAATTAAAATTGTATTTAGTGGAACCACACCACTAAAATAGTCTTTGTTGCGAAGGTTGTAACTAACACTTGCAAGCATCTTGCATAGCTGTGATGAAATAAAGAAGCCATTAGAGCAGATGTTTAATCTTTGATTTAAAATACAAAAAACACTGTGCCAGCTATCACTAGTAAGGAGATTAAAAATCAGCTTTTCAGGACAGCCTACAGATTGATGATGATGTTTTATTGTTGTAATTAGCTCCAGATCGAGAATTTTCCCAGTTTAACAATAAGTATTACAAACAAACAACTGCTTTTGCAATAATTAACAATAAACTTAGTGGTTGGTTTATTTAAGGCAAGGTTATAATAGTAATTCAGCGCCAAGGTAGAAAAGTGAGTTATTATTGCCGAGGCCATTAAATACCGAGAAACGAAGCTTCGAGGTCTTTAATGGGTCCTAGAAAATAATATACTTTTCTACCGTGGGTCATATAGCACTTTTTTTCACTACTGACATTATATTTTTTAAATATTAGTTTCTAAAACTAATACATTTTTAATTAATTATTTAAAATTAAGAATGAAAAAGTTTCCTATATCATGCCTCGTTTATTCGGTTTCCAAGCTTACGAAATATACGCCGGTTTATTTTTGTCAAAAAATTATAATTGTTATTCTACTTAAAATTTTACGCTCTTTTGAATGCGCTTATTCCCATGGCTCTACGATGACTTTTTTGGCGTTTATGCCCTAGCAAAAAAATTTCCAGTATTATTTTTTGTAAGCGAAAAAAATTCAGCTCATTTTAGCTATAAAGTTGCTTGTACCCCTACAAAAACGATTTATTTTGGAGTTGTTGGCGGTAAAACTTTTTTACTTTATAAAGGTATCAAGCTCTCCGCTGTTTATTTATATATATTTATATTTTTTCTTGTATCTTATGTCATATTTTTGTATTGAATTATAAAAAGCAATTTTTATAACCAACAAAAACTACTTTTAATAGCACCTAATCATTAAACCTAAAGATACCGGTCACTGCTTGATTTTTCTCTGATTTTTTATCTGTTTTATTTTCTACAATTTCTTAAGTAATGACAAAAATATGTCAGTTTTCCTAAATTTCTAAAATTTCAACAGCTCTCCTGAACATTTCATTTTTTGTCGCTTATACCCTATTACTTTTTTACCGTTAATATTTATTTCATTAAAAAAATTGAGTATAATTAAACTCATGTTAAAAAATTGATAAACATAACATTGGAAAAAAAATTTTAATTGTCTTTTTAAAGTTTAAAAATTTTAATAATTATCGTTCGTCTGGATAATAAAATAGTTTTTACATTCAACACTGTAAACTATACCTAATTCAATGATATCATAAAACTATTAAGAATACCAAACGAGTATTTTTTATTGCATAGCGCGTTTTGAATAAGAAAGGAACCGATAACTTTAATTGCTTACTTTATTGCCCCGATGGATGATAAGATAATTGGTAATTCTAAAAAACCATAAATCACTGACCGACTTCATTCTAAATTATTTTTCAAGACAAGTAAGTTAAATCTTCATTTGCACTATAACTATATTACTACTTTTTTTCTCCAGTTCTTGAACATGTCGAATATCATATCGATATATGAAAAATGTTACCATTTCATTAAGGAATATCATTAGCATAATAACTGACGGAAATAATATCAAGACAAAGGTTTAGTGTTAAAATGCATGAACAAATTAATATCAACTATTTTTAAGAAATACAATATAAATTTGATTGAAAACTCCAAGAAATAGAAGTTTTGCAAAGCATCTGCGATGAATTTAACATACATAGGAAGTTACAGATAAATTTAAAAAAGTGTTGATAAATATACAGGAAACCTAATGGTGATCAGCAAAACTAGATGTACAATACCAGAAATATTTCTATGTTACAGTAAAGGGTCTTTTCAAAACAATCTTATGAGTCAGCTACAGCACAAAACACCTCATCGAATAAACAAATCTGTGAGGAAAGAGTATCACATAAATGTATGTAGGACTACCAAATTAAGAACTATAAATTATACATAAGGGTTAAATTTGGTTATTTTTTTATTTTTTCCCATTTTACATTCAGTGAAAAAAGTAAGGAAATGGATGATTGGTCCATGCTTTCAATTTTAACTTTTTTTTTTGTTAGATTGGCATAACTGGTTATAATTTTGGCAGTTTCAGTTAGATCTATTATTTAGAATGGACACATAGCTGTTTTTATTTACCCATGTCAATTTCATAATGGACAAAACAACCAAACAACGAGATTGTCTTAATTTTTGTACCGCCAATGGACTTTAGTGTTTGGAGTCACTGAAAATATTACAGAAGGATTACAATGAATCGACTTTAGCCCTGTTCCAACCAAGCAGAGAACCGTTCTAAAATAGTAATTTTTGTGCGCAGTGGTATAGTGAGTTGCGCAGTGCTCTAATTTGGCCTCGTGAGTGGTAATATTACCGTTCTAGAACGGTTCTTTGCTTGGTTGGAACAAACCCACGGTCAAAAACACTTTCTTATGAGCAATATAAAACTTTCAAAGGGAATCCAAATATTATGGAAGATATGCCTTACACTGGTAGACCATCAAAGTGTTCACCTAAAGTTAGGAGTGTGGTCGGTATGAAAACAGGCCAAAACGTCTTATTCGTCGGTAAACACTTCGCATGCCAATAGGTCTTCTGTGTTCTGCAAATCATTCATTTGCAATGGACCTGGTAGTGGAGAAACGGTCCCCTAAGGCCAATAATCTTAGGCGGCGATCTTCACGGTCTGTTGTTCTACGGAGTCCCTTGCTCTTTTTAACATAACCACGGTGTCTACACTTATTTGCACTCTAACTGCAATTTCCCGAAAAGAAAATCCAGCTTCCCGAAGTCCCACTATACGACTCCTATCAAACTCACTAAGTTGACGAAATCGTACAGGTCTCCGTACCCTAGGCATCGTAACCAATCGTAAAGAATGTCAAGAACCAATATCCGCAAAAATTCATTCATTTTTGGATTGTTAGTGAATTTCAAAAAAAGCAGTATAAAAACCGGAATCTTCAACTAATAAGGCTGAAAATTTTATCAATTGTTTATTTCAGTAAAATAATTAAATTCGCCAAATTTTATTAAAATAAAATCATTTAAACTAGGAGTTCGGATTTTTATGTCACTTAGTATATAAAGGCATATTTGTTAACAATGCAATTTGTAAACTTTATTAATAACGTTTAATAATAGAATTCTTTTCATGTGCTCTAAACAAATATTTTGTAGTTACTATCTAAAATTTTTAAATAATATCGTTAGGATAAGTAAATGTTATTACGATGTTAACTCTTTCTTTCTCAATGATAGCAACCACTCGATGATTCACGTACCTAATTTGTGCAAATTATCATTTACTTGCATTACCTGCAATTGTAACATGTCTATCGTCATGTCACCTTGCACTATTACCGACCGTAAACGATACAGCTATTATTACCATTAAAACCGACCCTGATTCACTGTTAATGCTACTGTACACAAGACACCCCTTATAGACGCTAACTATTTATCTGTTTGAACGAGGCCAATCAAAGAACGCGTCTCTCGCTTGCAATTGAATAACGAACGCATTTCTTCTGACAAATGACACAAAACACAATTTCCGTCTTGAGCTAGACTATTTAATGAATCGCCAAGCAATTTTATATCCTTTTCAACTGATACTCTCGTCTGCAGAGTTTGAACAAACCCTCAAGTACTCAAGTAAGTTGGAGTCGAGTTACCGTCAAGTTACCTCTAAGTTGGAGCCAAGTTATTGCCAAGTTATCGTTAAGTTGGAGTAAAGTTATTGCTAAGTTAGAACCCAGTTCCCGCCTATGTGAAGACAGTCCCTCAAATCACTTCTGAGCTGTTAAGAATACTATTACATCCCGAGCAGCCAAAACCATTAAAGAAACTTTCATCTGTCCACGAAGAAGCTGAAGCCGCCCTTCTAGACAGCACAGAAACCTAAAGTTAAGTCCACTTTTTACAACTCCAGTTCATTACCAGCAAGTACTTACAGCTTCAATAAATAAACAATAGTTTTAGAAACCGTTTCATTTATATACCTTAGACTATAAGTCTTAAGGGTGTAGCGTGGTCGGTCTTTATTTCAAGTAGCTTCTTTATTTGTTTAATTACTGTAATTACAAGGTGTTTCTATCTTTCTCACCTTAGTTTTTGTCTAGTTTGTTTGCTTAATCGATAGCGTTCCAAAGATAGTGGCGCCCTCATTACTTATACATCCCAATCCTTCCTATAGTGAGCATTAACTTGGAGTCGAACCACCCCCTGGAGATGGTTTCTTAGCCGGGATCTCTTTTGGAGAGTTTTTTAGTTACAAATTGGCTCCCTGCCTTTTTGGGACTAATTTAGTTACACAATCATTTTCTAATTTTCCAGGAATTCCTTAATAATTTTCTGTAAATTCAATTTTATTGTCAATTACTCAAAGAAAACGAAGAGAGCTTCTTTTCCATTTTTGTCTACCTGTTCATTTTCCTCCAGTATTTTCCAGTTTTTTTTACTACAAGAGATTAACTACAGTAGTGGTGCTTAATTATTTTATTTTATTCAACTATTTAAATTATTTCTGGTAAAACTCCTTTCTTACTAGATATTACTACTTTCTAGATATTATCCAACATTTTATGGAACACTCAACTTTAAACCTTTATATTTTCTTTACCACATAGTTATTAATTTGAGGCATAATATTCTATAATTTATTATTTTCTACACTAGTAACTTACTCTGTATATTAACTATTTATCTGGTAGCATAAAGTGAGATCTTTTCAAACTCAAAAAAATAACATTAAACTTTAATGGACAAATAACATAAGCGGTTGTGTTCTAATAACAGTGAAAACTTTGTGTATCCCATAAATCTCGAAAAGATATCCCATTTCGTTCTCATAGTAAAATGCACTAACCGACGACGACCGAACACAACCATAGACGACGACCCATTTGCTACCGGTAAATAACTTAAGTACACATTAGAAGTGCGAGCCGTTGGCTCCATGGCTCCATATATCAAACGAAGACCGGCATATAGTCCGGCAACTTCAACTTAAACATTACGAGAATAGCGTACCCGGGAATTATGAGATAATACATTAGGCAAATGTCTGCTTAGTTGGTGAACCCTTCTAGATACACATTAAATGCTACTGTTGCATGTTAACGATATCTATCTTACTAATACTGACATTAACCATACTCCATGTCAAATATAAATACAGAGTAACAAGCAAATTGTGAAACATTCGTAATATTTTAAAAAATTTATCATAAGAGAGCGAATTGAAAATTATTAAAATAACGTCATGCATTCATATGAATGAATGAATATGTGCAAGAAATTTGATGGAGATTTGATTTTTCTACTAAGGGTTTGAGAGAATAAAAATAGATGAGCTCGGATTTAGGATTTAATATCCTCTACATGGCTGGGGTGGCGTTGTTTTTATGTAGATGTCGTATTGTCCTGGGTGAATATGAGTTGATGTTGGAAGATAATGGCTCGATGTGGCAGAGGATTGCCTGTTGGGGGTAGCGAGGTCTGTTGGGCGTGGTGTCGAAGAATTCGCAGACAACGGGCCCAAATTTGGGCGGCGTGTTGGACATCGTGGGGATTCGGGTCAGCCATTCGGTAAGTGTTATAGGAAAACCACAGAAAACTTATAACCTGGCAGCGCCGGGGAGGGGTTAGCTAGGCTAAAGGGGTAGTTCGAGGAATAGCGAAGATTCCTTTGTAGGTGAAGAGATTGATGTTTTGTTGCATCCCCCGGGAGCGAGGGATGGGATTGCGGGGTGGTCCCCGGTGTGGGTTTTAGCGGATCGCTTGAGGTGATGTATCGAGGAATACGTCGTATTCCTCAAGAAGGGTGTCTCGTGGGGTAGCTTGGAGTAAGCTTAGTGACAGATATGGGGTTCTTCCCTTGGGTTTTCGGGAGCGGCGGTTGATTAGTCAAGGGAGTTTTAGAGAGTTTTTGGCTAAGGTGTTATCGGAGAGAGAGAGAGTTCGCTGCGATTGTAAATTTTTGAATCGTTCTAGGACTGGGGTGATATTTGTGTTTTCGTAGACTACATTGCTGGGGGTGAGTCGATTTTGATATTTGCAATATCTGAGGATGGCTCGTTCACAAGATTGGATAGTGCTTGTGATGCTGGTGGAGGCGGTGCTGTATAGAATAGCTTTGTAGTCTGGGAGTTGGCGAATAAATGTCTTGTAGGTGTGCAGAAAAGTGGAGGGGTGGGTTCTGCCTCTGGAGATAATGGTTTGAAAGTGAACCAATGGGGTGAGGGTGGAGAGCTCTGGCCTGAAGCCTGATTGGAACTGTGGGATGATGTTGTGGGTGTCGCAGAAGTTCCAGAGTCCATCTTTGATTAGTCTCTCAGGGGCCTTCCCCAGAACGCTAATAAGGGAAATAGGCCTGTATGATTTAGACAGGGTAGGGTCTTTTCCGGGTTTGGGTATCATGACAGTGTTGGCAGTCTTTCAACATTTAGGGAAGAAGAAAGTTTGAGGAGGCATTGAATACATTTTGAAGGACCGGGAAGAAAGATTCTGGGAGATTTTTTAGAGATTGTCGTGAAATTGCATCGTGGCTAGGCGCTGTGTTTTTTCCAGTCCGGCGGGAGTATTTGATATCTTCAATGGAGAAACGTGAGTGAAGAAAATCTCTTCATTGAAGGGGGTGATGACGTGTGGGCTGTGGGTTATGTTTTGGATTAGGAGGTCTGTCTGAGCAGCAAAGTTATTTTAAAAAAGTGGGTTATTAGGAGATATGAGAGCATTTTGGAGGTTCTCCATGAAGATTTCGGCTTTTTGCTCAGATGTGTGGATGAGTTGACCTCGGATAGCTGGGTGCGAATTTATTTTTTTTTACTAGGGTGTGGAATTTTTATTAAAACAAGTTTCCCTTTCTGTAGTCCAGGACGGCAGGGGTATTTCTCCACTGCGTTAGCTTGAAGTTGCTAATTTCAAGTCTGGCCGTGGCGTTCAGTCGGTTCCACTGTGTTTTGACACAGAAAAGTGTTTGCCCGAAGAAAAAGACGATACAGTTGTCGTTTCTGACGGATTTTTTGGACGATATGATTTGGGAGGGCGTGGTGGTCATATCTGATGGTGGTGAGTGGGACGGCGGTACTTTGTGCATCGATAATTGGGCTTTGTAAGTTTTGGGCTTGCATGTCGATGTCATCGGTAGATTGACATGTCTGATTTTCGGGAAGAGATGTAGAAATGTGTTGGAACAATTGCCAATCTACTTTTTTGAAATTTTGAAAGGTGTAGGTTGTTGGCGGTGGTTTAAGTGGGTGGAACTGTAAAATTTTTGACCAATAGAGGGAGAAGGTCGGAGGTGATTGTTGTTCCATTCTTGGTCGAAGTGAACAATCAGGTTAGCAGAGCATATAATATGCCATAGGATCCTGGCAATAACCGGTTGAGGGTTTGTGCGACGATGTCGCAAGAGTGTGGGATGGCGTTGAGGAGGGCAGTGCCTGAGACTTCGATGAGTCTTTGGGTTTGGGGGTGGAATTCGAGGAGTTTTTTAGGACGTGGTAGGGTAAAGGGAGCTGTTTCTTGGGAAAGGATTGGGGGTTCAGTTCTTTTTGGGGGCTTTGGATCTGCACTCGGCAGACATGTGGCCTAGTTTGGTGCACTTAGTGCAGTACTTGCGTATTGCAGGAAGGGCGTTGGAATTTGATGCCTCACAGGGTTGGTTGAGGCCAAGGATTTTGATGCCTTATGTTAAGTCGCGATGGAAATGGTCTTCGTTGGGCGTGATGATGCTCATCATCGATGTTGAGAGGTCATTTGCTCTGGAGATGATTCTCCAGCAGCGGGTGTGGTCGAACTTGAGTTCGGCCAGGATTGCGGAGAATTCCGCATCGGTGATGGCTTTGTCTACATTTCTGCAGAAAAGGAGAGATTGGGGTTTTTGGAGTTGGGCGTGGAAGAGGCCTTGGGGTTTGAGTTAAGTGGGATGCAGCTGGTGGCAGCATCTCCTAAGAAATGGCCGATTTTAGATTCGAGTTCCGCAGGCTCGATTGGGAGGTTGTTTTAAAGAGGGCCGTTTTGTTGAAGTTGTACTTCAGCATGTGGATTTGGCCATTTATGATTTCATATTTATTTAAGAAAGAGTAAAGTAGTTTTTGGATGGCCAGGGAGTTTGTGGGTTGTGTTGGTTTGGGCTGTGGTGGTTTGGGTTTTTGAGTGTTTGGTTGAGTAGTTGGTGGTTTTTTTTTCTTCGGTGGGGTTGAAGGTGTGGGTGCGGATGGTTTGGTGAGTGTAGTGCGTGCGATCGAAGAAACCTGATGGGCTGCGATCGCGGATGGGGGAGTAGCGGTTTCTTACGGAAGCGGCGTAGGAGTAGGTAGGGGTGTTTGGTCGGTATTTGAGGAGGAGCGCGTGTTTAAACTCTTGGTTTTCTGTTTGGATTGTTTTTAGTTGGTGGGAGAGTTCGTGCAATTGGCGGGTAAGATCTTGGATTAGGGAGTAGGTTAGGTTTTGGACTGGTGGATTTTTGGATTCCTGGGGGGATTAGGGCAGCTCAAGGGGTTGGAGATGGAGGAGCTGGAGTTTCAAGCGTTTAATACAATAATAGTATACTTTGTAACAACGTTAGCCTAAAAATTTAATGAGAGTGAAAGGTCCCGAACGCGAGCCGAGATGAGTTTTAATCAATTTTTGTATCGTGTCGATAAAATATTCAGTAGTTGAAAGTTCTTAGCGATTTTACTTATAACTTGCCTTATGGTCTAATTTTTTCGAATTATAGCTATCTCACTAAAAAAACAATATTTATCATATTTTATTTTACAATTTTATAATAATTTTGACATTAAGTCATTAAAACGCGTCAAACTGTAATGACGTGTCGAATGACATCAAAGTCAGCAAAAAAGCCGCGTGTGTTATGGTTGGTTAAGACACTGCGTTTATGGGAATTTTCCTTGGACATAATTGAACATAATGTATAATATTTGAAGGTCATGGGGTTAGGACGCCTGAATGAAGTGTCAAAGTTTGTTTTGTTTCGCAGACAATGACGTCACCGTAGACTCTTATAGGTGTATAATCTCACATGACTGATTTACTGATTACACATGAGTAATTTTACATTTTTGTTTTTAAAAAATATTAATTTACTGAAATTAATTCACATTTTTAATATTAATATTCAAGATTTTCAATGCAAAAACTATCATAGAACACAAAAATCTCTTAATATTTGTCAACTACTCTATTTTCTTTAAGTGCAAAATGCTTCAATACATAATAAAAATAGTCTAACAAAATATTTATCTTAACCACTTTCGAAGGGAAACAATAGCTGTTCTTTATAAACCTTCTTGATTTATATTGGCGGCTAGAAAATAATTTGAGAATTTATGTCTTTCATTGTTATGACGTATTGTGTGTTTCCTAGAATTAACGGTAAACCATAAATGTCCAATATGATCTACTATAATTTTCACCATAGAAATTGATAATCTATAAAACTATTTCTCAAAACTAAAAGCATTTTGCACCACTCTCTTTCAATGACATTTACCTGAACTTTTATACAATGAACAGCAAACAAAAAATCCAAATTTTAATTTAGGTAGGTACATAAAAATTAATAATCAAAACTAAAAGCACTTTGCACCACTCTCTTTCATTGAAATTTACTTGTTATCTAGCTTAAACAGAAAAAAATCAAATTTATAACATAAATATCTGCACATAATTTAGATGTTTGACATTTCTGTAGATGCGACAATTTAATTTCTATAAAACTATTCTTAAATTATATTTTACTGTTATAGATCAGTTAACTAATACCAAAAATTATGACGTCTGGATGTAAAGCCAGAAGGCTTGAGAAAGATAAAATTAAATTGATTGTACTAACCCTTACTTTTTGGAAGTCCATCTTATTAAGAATAATAAAAACTATTCGTTTTAACAAAACTTCCACTATTTATTTAAAAAATTGCTTTTTCAAACTCAATGACGGCCGTTTCGCTGATTAGACAAAATTACCCAAATTTAAAAAAATCTGGTGTTTACAAAATGACTTGTTCAAAATGTAATGATGTATATATAGATCAAACACAAAGAAAAATGACATTTTAGCTTTAAAATCAATAAAAAATAAAGTGGATCAAAACAACCTAATCATTACAAAATCAGATAAAGGTAACTCAACAGTAATTTAAAAAAAAGAAGATTATAAATCTAAAGTGAATGATTTCATAATGTCAAGTAATGTCAAAATTCTAAAAAAAGCTCCCACTCAAAAATTTTCTAATGAAATAAGGGAACATGTAAATGATTCAAATTATCTATTAAACGACTATGATAAAAAATACCTAGTAAGTAAAAATCCTTGATGTTCAGAATTATATGGAACTATTAAATTACATAAAGAATCAAAAACGATTAGACCACTAGTTTCGTATGTTAACACTCCTAATACAAATGTAGCTAAGAAATTAAATACTATTCTAAATCATTATGGTTACACATCTAAATATTCAGTACAAAATTCATTAGATTTGATAAAGAAATTAAATAACTGTAAATTACAAAATAATACTAAATTCTCGACTAAATTAGTATCGTTTGATGTAACTAATATGTTCTCTAAAATACCTCCTAAAGAATGTATAGTTCTAGTTAAAAAGCTATTAGATGAAAAAAATATCCATCCAGGTATAATATCAGATATATTGACCTAGTTAATATCTGCATTAGTCAAAATAACTTTACTTTTGATAACAAAGTATATATTCAAAATGAGGATCTTTCAATGGGAAGTCCTATTCTCCAATTTTAGCAAATATTTTTATGGATAACTTAGAAAACATAATCTTCAATTCTAGTTATAAAAACAATATTCTATTTTGGTATAGATATGTTGATGATGTGTTAGCAGGATTTGTAGGTAGCGAACGACAGTTAGATATATTTTTTAATTATATAAATACCTTGCATCCTAAAATTAATTTTACTTTAGAAGTTGAAGAAAATAATTCAATTATTTTTCTAGATTTAAAAATTGAAAAAGTTAATAATTTACTAAATTATTCAATATACAGAAAACCCAAACAAACAGATGTAACCATACCTTATAATTCAAATCATCCTATAACGCAAAAATTAGCAGCTTATAATTCTATGATACATAGGGCATTTTCAATTCCAATGGACAAAATTAACTTTGATAAAGAAATTAGTATCATAAAACAAATAGCTACGTCTAATGGCTATCCAATTCATTTAATAAATAAATTAATTAATAAGAAAGAACAGAAAGTGTCATTACAACTAATACTTCCTAAACAAACTAAAGAAATTAAAAGTTATAAAAATATTAATTATGGAAATATTTCCAATACAATTTCAAAAATAATATCTTCGACAACATCAGCATTAATATCATTTAAAACAAAAAATAATGTTGGTATATACAAAATTGTTAAATGTAAAGACCAAATTACCCAAATTAAAAAAATCTAGCGTTTACAAAATTAATTGTTCAAAATGTAATGCTGTATATACAGGTCAAACACAAAGAAATTTTGAAGTAAGATTCAATGAGCATATAGATTAAAAGAACCAGATAAGTCAAATTATGCAAAACACCTACATGAACATCCAACCCCACTCTTACACTCCAATGACACTTGGGATAAAAAACAAAATTTAGATTTCCTTGAAGAACTTGAAATCTAGCAGATCCACAATTTAAAGTTGTTAATGAACAAATACATATTGGAAGTTCTCCACTATTAAACTGTTTACTTTGATTACGTTTACATTTTATACATAGATAAGACGTAATTGTAAAACACAAATATATTAAGTTATTGTAAAGATCAGCATGATATAGTTTTTTTCTGGTTTTTCTTTATCATTGCACAGTTATACTGATCTTAGAGGAAAGTACATCCAGGATAATCCCTTAGGGCTAATAACATCTAGGTTTTAATATTGTTATGTCTTATTACTTCCTTACTTGGTCTAGCCTTAACTACTTATCAACATTAAGTACCTAGCTACAAACAAACAAAATGTAACTTTAATATGTCAATCTGACGATGCTAGTTATTAGCGAAACAGCTGTAATTGCATTTTAAAACGTATTTTTTAAATAAATAGTGGAAATTTAGTTCAACCGGTTACTTATTTATTGTTCTTAGTAAGATGGACTTCCACAAAGTAAAGGTTACCACAATCAATTTCATGAATGTAAAATTTATAAAAAACACCTGAAAAGATTATTCGAGAACATATTAGGAGGATTCACCCTATTTTTATTATTATTATTTATAAAAATAAGGGCAGAGGCAAATCGCCTATTATGCCCAATAAAAAGAACAGCATAAAATAAAAGCAGACAAAAAAAATAACATTACATTACATTTAAAACTAAAATTACAAGTGTATCAACAAGAAAACATAACAAACCAACACTAAGTACGGATTTAAAATGACCATTCACGCACTCGAATCAAAACACTACACGCACTATCAAATGATTCCCCAGCTGATATATTCGTCGTATAAATTTTTGAGCGAATTGACTGATACGGCTGAGACGATATGGTTGGATAGAGAGTTCCATCTATTTACAACACGGTTGGAGAAGAAATTCTGACGCACAGTGGTTTTAAAATTTTCTTTATTTAATTTAAGAATGTGACCCCGCAAACGACCATTGGTGGCTGTAGAAAACAGGTGAGATAAGTCAACTGAATATGGGTTTGTTAAGATTTTAAAACGCTGATTTTATCTCATCGATCTCGTCTGTCTTTGAGAATTGGAAGATTAAGAGCATTAAGTCTTTCGTGATATTCCAGACGCGATAAACGTGTGACAGTCTTTGTTAGCCCACGTTGTACATTTTCAAGTAAAGTAATGTCTCTGATAAGATAAGATGACCAAATAGTAACGTTGTATTCCAATAATGGCCTTAGGTAAGTTTTATAAAGAATAGTAAATAGATGTGCGCTAGGATTTTGGAATGCAACACTATTTACCTTTCTCACCATTGCAGCAATATGTTCAGACCAGCTTAAATTCTTTGTCACCAGCATACCAATGTCATTCTGTGAATCGACTGATTTGAGTACCACATTACCTAACATATACTGGACATTGGGATTTGATTTACCCATATGCATAACAGACCACTTTGAAATATTCAATGGAATAAGCCAAATATCACACCAGGTTATCAGATTATTCAAATGGAGCCGATCAGCATGGGTAAGAGGATTATAAAACAATTTCTTATCATCTGCATAAAAAGACTGTTGTGTATTGAGAATTAGGGGCAAATCAGCGGTGTACGCCAAATATAACAACGGCCCCAAAACGGATCCTTGTGGTACCCCTGACGTTACTGATTTCACGTCCAACTCTAACTACAAAATGGCTGTTTAAAAGAAATGCCTCTATCCATTTTAAAAGTTTTCCCCTCATTCCAAGATATTCTAGTATTAGAAGTCTTCTTTTAGGCACTTTATCAAAGGCTCGTAAAAAATCGAGATAGATAACATCCACAGGATTTCCAGAATCTATACTTAAGTGTGGATCGTGCTGGTAAGAAACCATGCTGCGAGTTGGAAAGTTTATTATTGGTAATTGGGAAGTTCCTTAACTTTTCAGTGACTATTTTTTCCATAATATTTGAACAAATTGATGTTAAACTAACAGGTCGATAGTTATGATGATCAAGTTTATCCCCTTTTTTGTAAACAGGAGTAACTGAAGCAGAAAGCCATTGAGAAGGAAGTGAAGAGACATTGAAAGAGCAATTCACAATATTACCAAGTGGTTTAACAAGAACAGAAGAGCAGTCTTTAAGAACAAACCAAGGAATATTGTCCAATCCAGAAGATGTTTTGTATAAATTATTCAAATGCGTTAATAATGTCTCTTCATTGAATTCACATTCTTCCACAAATATATCCGATCTAGGAAATTCAGGTATAGGAATATCGTCTTCGTTCTCATTTAGAAATGCCGACTGAAAAGTGTTTGCGAGAATATTTAATAAGAGGTGTGGTTACTTTAGATGATAACTGTTGTCTAGTGTACTTAAAGACCGCCTTCTTTCATTAATTTCACTAGATAATCTCTCTGTGGACATGGAAATCTTCTTCACTTCCGGTTCTTTTGTAAGTTCTCCATAAGTTCCGTTTTATTTTCGCCATTTCAATAACAGCTGAAGTAATGTAGGGTTTGATTTTATTACAAACAGTATAGGAAGTAGTCGTGCATATGTTAATAGAAACAGTAATTGCAGAGTGAAATATATTCCATTTTTCATCAACATCTTCGGAGTTATACAAAGTGGACCAGTTATAATTACTCGAAACTTCCTGAAGATTGTTATAATTAATTTTTTTTAACTTCACGACGGACATTTCGGGGTTATTGATCTAATATAACTTGTATAGTACACGTTATAATATACGTTATTATTTTTCATAGTAATATTATCATAATGGATTAATAATTAAAAACAAACTAAATATAAAAGTTCGAGTAATTAGATGATTCCAAAAGTTTTATGATGATGTATAGATTATTATAAACGGTAGCTACTGTATGTAAATAAGCAGTAAACTAACATAACAATAACTTAGAGAATATATATATATAAACCAAACATTCATAACCTCCGCATTACATTTAATTCAGATTTAGACGCCCTTAGTACCAATAATAACGAAACTTTGTTTTTGTTGTTGGCGTCTATCTCAGTGGCTCTTTTTAACATTTTGGTAGCTTAATTTTGTATATAGAGGTAGCGCAATGGGAGAATTATCTTTTTACAGCCTATTATTCTATTTTGGATAATTGAAATGTAATAAAAATGTCCAAAAAAAGAGACATACTAATAAATATACCTTGTAAAATATATTCTATTTGGAAATTTCAACAAAAAACATTTATTTAATAGGGGAATATTTATCCAGTACCCAAGATAATACATAAATGTAGGATAAAAACGGTTTTGTTTGTGTTTGGTGTGTTTTCAGGTTCCATAGATGTGATTGCATTCATCCATTACATTAGTTTAATTGCATTAGGCATAGTTTAAAAATTTCTTTGATTTTAAAAGTACCTTAGGCGCTTTCCGTAGCAGCTCAGTTGAAAATCTCTACTGCGAAGCTGATGAACCCCCGCTATGGATTAGACGACAATATCTGCTTCAATCCTACGCAGCCTCAGTCTCGTCAAACCCTCTCAATCCTGTCTATCCCCTGTTCACATCAACTGTCACCCCTTTTAACTATCCTTTACCAATAATTAAACCTGTCCCTCTTATACTAGCTTCATCAACAAATAACATTAATCTCTCACTCACAAACCCCATTCCTATTCCTCAAAACCCCCCTCATATCAATTCTTATTTATCCAAATACAATAAACAGGAAACACCTAAAGAACTCATGATTAAAGCATTTTTTGAAATCATTCATAACAACCATTACGACTTTGTGTTATACTCCGACGCTTCCAAAAGTGATACTGGCATTGGCTGCTCAGTTACCGCAGCAAATACGCTCATCAGCACTTCCCTAGAATTGTACAGGATTTCTACAAGCTTTTAAGCACATCAACAATTCTTATAGAAAAGTTGCCATTTGTAGAGACTCTCTAGCTTCTATCCTATCTATCCAAGAATGACTAACTGACCATCCCATTGTCCAAGAAATCCATCACTCTTTTCACCATCTCTATTCCCTAAACACCACAGTCACCATTATATGGATTCCCTCACACATTGGTATACCTGGAAACGAACTGGCTGATCAGCATGTCAAAACAGCCTCAACTTCTGCCACAATTACTTCTCATATCCAGATTTGCAAGGACATTAAGGCAGAAACAAAAAGAATTGTTAGACATATGTGGCAAGCTCACTGGAGCTCTACCAATACCTTCCTACTATCTATCCAGCCAATTCTCAACACACCACTGTTTACTGACTCCACTATACTCTCTAGACAAGAAGTATCAATGATGCATAGACTTCGAATAGGTCACACCAAATTTACACACAGCTACTTAATGACCTCAAGCAACAGACCTTACTGTCAAAGCTGCCAGTGCACACTTTCTGTGAAACATATCCTGGTTGATTGTCGCCAATTCAACACAAGAAGACGACAGCTTAATATCAAATCCCAGCTGAAAGACATCTTAGGGGACCCAAACCAAATCGAGACAACACTGAAATTCTTAAAAGAAATAACACTGTTTCATAAAATTTAGTCATTATTTTCCTTCGTTACTACTATGTTAATGTTTTTTCTTTTTTTTTATACCATATGACATGTAATAACTGCTTTCTGTAATCGCCCCTGCGCAAGTTGCCGAGCACGTTAATATAATAAAAAAAAGACTTCATTATACACAAATGAGTTGTAGCATTTTTCAAGTGTGTAACAGTACCTGTTAACATTTTAAGCACCTGGTATCCTAAATATTAAATTCAATTAGTACCGCTAGCTCCATCTATCCTAAAACATTTTTAATAATAAAATAATGAATACGGTCTCTATAATTATAATTGGAAGTTCAAAGTAGCTACGCTACGAGGTGTACTAATGAGTTGGCATTATCGAGTTCAAGAGGTTTTAATAATTATTCCCAGTCTTATTTCTTCTATTGATTTACTGTCATATACAGAAAGTTGGAATATAATACATTAACCTAGAGGCAACTCTTTAATTTGAAGATTCTGTAGACCAGAAGCATCTCTTGCATTTGGAGATTCCGTAAACTTGAACAGCTTGCAAACTTTAAGCTCTCGTATGTACATTCTTAACTGGATTATCTCTACAACTGGGGCAGATCATCCCTCCACTAGTAATCTTCCATAATCATTTGGAACCACCTAGACAGTGCCGTAGCGACCCCAAGGTGCGGCGAAGGATCGTCCACTATTGTAACAGATAAGTTTATTGTGATCTATCAAGTTTACTGTTCCCATATTTTTTCTCTTTTATTTCCGTGTATATCTATCTATATCGTCAACTGTATTAGAATAAGTATTTTTGAAGAACTGTTTGCGGATTATTTTGTTGTAACGTATTCTCTACCTCATTAATTTCAGCACCAAGGAAATCTTATTATCTTTTATATGTTTGTACATTTTCAAATCATTTTTTTATCTTCATAGACAGTTTTTTCTGACATCTTTCTGTCATCTTACGATACTTATTTAAATAACTCAGCTTAAAACAACTTTCTTCAGTAGTATCATAAAAAATAAAAAGATTTCAGTGGCGCCCTTATAATTTCTTAAAGAAACAAATATTGTACAATAGTCAGAGCTAATGAACTTACTCACCCCTAGCCGAGGTATTTAACTATCATAATTTTTGTGTGATAAACATTTATAAATTCTGTTAATTATTGAAGTATCTTTTACAACTAATTAAAGACGAAATTAAGCTTAATGTTTGTTTTATTGTAAATTACATTTTTTCTTTTGGTATATTGTTATTTTTTCAAAAAAGTTAACTAAATATTTTTATAACTTCACTATCAACAGGTAACTCATATTACAAATTGTCGCCCAACGCACAAATAATATTACAAGTGTGAAGTTTCGATCTTGCCTACATTTTTTTCCAAAAGATTCTACTGTCGTAAAATAATATCTCGCCCTTATATGAGGTCCTAGATAATTTTTGTATCACATATTTTAAAATAAGTAATGTTTAATATTGTTTATCATTGTTACAATATTTATAATTGTTTAATTTGACGGAGATACCTGCCGAATGCTTGAATCAGATTGAGAATCCCATATCGCGTTGTACATAGCAACTCTTCTGTTTCTCTTGTGTAAAACGTTAACTGAGATATATCCTTAATGAGAAAGAAATGTAATAACAGATATAAATAGCCTTTAGATACTGTTTCATTTACAATAAATTTGTGGCGCGGTTATTACTGCAGGTGTTTATCGTGGGATACACTCTCGAATGAGTTTTGATCGTTGAAGGAACATTTTTCTTTGCTTCATTTTAAATACTTGTATTTGGTTTGGGTATTGCTCTTGAAAATATTAGAAATTCATTGAATAATAACCTTATACAGTATATGAATATTAACAATATTCTTATCCAGTGGCGGCTTCTCCTATGAGGCAGGTGAGGCAGTGCCTCACCAATAATTTGCGAATTAAATAAATCACAAATTTATATTATTTTACTCTTTGCATCATTATTATATCATTTAAAATTTATTATTAAATTAGTAAAATACGGTCCTGCCCTGACCCGCGTTTCGCTATAAAGATCATCCATCTCCTTTCTGCTTTAGGTGTTATAGGGATAGAGGCTGGCCTCTCCGGGTTTCTTTGTCTAGCGTATTACAATTGTTCTGTACGACACAGTCGAATCTAGCTTTACATAGCGCGTAAAAACTGTGTTTAGAGAGGCAGGCCTCTCCGTAATAGGCGACAGGCCACACGAAAATTAACGAAAACTGACCGATAGTCTTTCGGGGATGGGGCGTCTAATTTATTTTTAGATTCGTTCGTTATTCCGGCTTTTGACACATGCTATTTTTAGATTAACAGATTAATGCCTGTATGCACCATTTTCACGTTTTCTCGTAATTAGCTAACCACGTCTAAGTATGTAATCGCGGTTAAAAAGTAGATTCGATGCACCAAATAATTTTGCACTTAAATTAGCTAATTGTGATTAAGTAATTATGGCCAGCTGGCAACCTCGCAATTTTCCTAGGAATCCGTCATGTCTGTCACAATTTGATGTTGATTGATGTGAAGGTTACGGACAAAGAGGCTGTTTCGGGATTCGGGTGTTTGAAATTTGTTGTAACTAATAACATTACATATTTAAAATAATATATTTCGATTGTACATAAATTAATGACAGAACTTCAAATCGAATCTTCATGAAACATGTTATTCTTAACTACTAGATCTCATCAATAAATATATATAAATAAAAATAAAATAAAGGCTCGATTACAGAACACAACAAAATTATAAATGTCAGCATCAATTTATTTCCTTTTGTTTTAAGAATACAGTTTAAAGTGCAATTCCACATAGTTATTGGAGACATAAAATTGCATAGGGTGTACTTATCATAAGTTAGGGCTTCAACTTCTTCAAGAAGATCTACCTTTGTTGGTTTCGTGAGGCGAAAGAAACTAAGGTCATCCAGGGCTTCAAAATAATTATCTCTCTCATTCCAACGCCTACGAAACCCATTTAACACTATGTCATCAATGTCTAGTTCATCATCAAATAATAGGTCTTCCACTTCCATAATTATTTTTCACTACCACAGTTTATCACTACTCACTATTGACAAAAATACATGTAAATGAAATCAGAAATCAGAACCAAACAAAACATCCTAACCTCACTTATTAACTAACCGCGGTTATCTAGTCTTAATCCCAGGCCATCGAGCGGTTAAAAGTTAATTGCGGATTAGGAGAAAAAAGGCTTGGTGCATAAGAAAAACATTAAGTAATCACGGTTAAAGTCTTAATCAGAGAAATTGTACAATGGTGCATACAGGCATGAGGGTTAAAAGTGCACAGTGCATTTGACTTTTACACTTTTTTATTATAGTTTTCGGTTCGGTGAGCAGTGAATCTCGGTGGTTTTTCTAAAATATTACATTACATTTGCTTGTTTCATTATAGTTTTTAAAGAGCTAGTTAGGTATTCTTCTTAGCAAATATGACACAAATTTAAAAACATTTTTAAAACATGATAATGATAATAGCATAGATCGGTTTTTTCTGGGACATCCAAAACTATTCAAAATGAATTAATTGATTCAATTGCTTTTGTTATAAATAAGAAAATTGAAGACCAAATTTTAAATTCCTTGTTTTTTCTTGGCAAGTTGATTAAACAACCGACATTAGCTGTAATTCACAATTATCCGTAATTTTTCGTTACGTTGTAAATGATCAACCTGTTGAACGGTTCATGGGATGTTATGATGTAAGTTCTGCCCAAGATTTATTTGAATTTTTATCAACCAAATTCGAGAAATTTGACTTGCGTTCGAAATTAGTGGCTCAAACATACTGACGGTGCTTCTGTAATGTCGGGAGAAGTAAATGGTTTACAGGCAAAAATGAAATCTATAGCACCTCAGGCATTGCTATGTCCTATGCACATGTATTTAATTTAATTTTAAGTAATGCTTGCAGTTCAATTCATCAGGTTAAAGTATTTTTCTCAACACTGTCAGGTTTTTCATCATATTTTTCTAAATCGACAAAGCGTACTCGTGTTGGAACAAATTGGGGGAAATCGTATACCTACTAATGTAGCAACTCGTTGGAATATTACTTCACGAGCAGTTTAGACAGTTAACAACAATAAAGATAAATTAATTGAAACTTTTAATTTTATTATTATTAGTCGTGATTTTAATCAAATATCAATTAGAGAAGCCGTAGGTTTAAAAGCTTTTTTAGAGGATCCGCAAAACATATTTTTTTAGGAACATTTACAACAATTTTCCACCAAACTGATATCGTGTTTTCTATTTTACAAAACAGATGTTGTTAAAGCAAGAAATTTACTGCAAACTACTCTAAACTAAAATTCGTGAATTTAGAACTAACAGTACTTATTTTGATTCAATTTATGAAAAACTGGACATCGGCGCTTTACAATCAAAACGTCGTAAGGGAGTTGAAATGGCAGATAAAAAACAACAATTAAGGCAAATTTTTTTGAAATTCTTGACATTATAGCCAATCAAATAGAGGTTAGATTTTGCGACATTGAAAAATAATTTTTTTTTATTTACTGGATGTTTTAAAATCTTCCATTTTTGCGAAAAAATTTCCCAATGGGCTTTTAAAAAGCTTGACGGCGCAATATAATATTTTTGAACACAAAAATCGCAGAATTCCTTTAATTTACAAAAAAACTTTAATTTTTTGGAAGCACGTTTTTCTGTTAGGGTTAATATTTTTTCACATTTTTTCACAACTCGTTATTTTACGCATGCTTGATTTTTTAGTGTATTCATAATTTGTTTCAAGTTTATTTAAGAATCTATATGTATTATTTAATATCTCTTTATCTTTTTACCAATCCCCTTTCCTCTATTTCTCTCAATCCCATCCTTTCCGCCCTTCCCTTCCATGGCAAGAATGCTCTACACCTCCACGTTGGTTCTTGCTGGACAGTTGCATAATAAATATTTCTATAAGAACAAATTGTTCGATAACATAGCCCTAGCTTTATAAACAATTTTAATTTTTTTAAATTTAATGTTATAATTTTTTTATAAATGGTATTACACAACGTAGAGTGACCACTAGACTAACTTTAAATTCTAACTTTGTTAAAAAAAATAAACTGTGCCTCACCACTTTCAAATACCACAAGCCACCACTGTTCTTATCATATTTTTGTGCAACTTTCTACCTATGGCAAATTTTGCATACACTTGTATAACTCGAAAGTATCTCAAGATGCGAGAAATGTAAAGATAGGGGTTCACTAGACTGGTCTCGAGGTCTCGGTATCGAGACCGATGGATCGAGATTATCGGTCTCGAAAGAAATTTTTATTTTGTGAACTTTAAAAACATTTCTTTTATGAAAAAATAACTATGTCATCAAGGAGATTTTGAAAAAAGCTTGGTAGTAGAGTAATGAAAAAACATATACAAAATTTGAAATGCAATTCAATCTATATTTTTTTCAATTTTGTCTTCATCTGCCACAAACATAATTTCGAAAATTAATAATTTTTTGAAAAATGTGCATGAGAAACCGAGAAATTTTTTATCAGATATGGGTGAGTGATAACATAAAAATACATAATCGTTTTTTTAATAAATAAAAGAGAGAGCGAGCGAAATGCAACAAAGTTAATCATTTTTATATTTACAGTTTTTTAAAATGATGTATAATTTGGGCGTTTTTCGAATTATAGAATTTAATTATTTCCGATATTCTGCATCTTCCATTACCTTGTGGCAACATCGTAGAAAATAGGAGCGAATCCTCAAATCTCATGGATAGTCTTTTATTATTATTATTATGGAATGATATTGTTCATTTTGATTTACTTCTTGAAAATTTACAACTCTATCACAAACACAGTTTGACAGTTTCAACGCTGAAACTGTTGAACTGAAACAGTTCAACAGGTCAGAAGGTAGGTTACTGACAGTTACCAATAGTTGTGTTTAAAAACAAACAATATAAAATGGAAGAATCAGATTTGGTAGAAATCTCAATCAACTACTTGGGTGTAGATTACACATGTGTAGTTGATATTATTCAAGCAAATGAACTTTTAAATGGTATTTATGGTTTCTACATTTAGTTGGGTATTTTATTATTAAATACTGTTATTTTATAGATCCAGTCCTTGCCTCCAAGTTTGTAGAGAATAATTTTCTATCGACCCAGACATCAAGCCAGATTAATTTAGAAACATCTGAAAGTACCTCCAGTCTTAAATTACCCCAAAGCTGAAGCAGTGATGGAATTAATTTGGATAGCATTTTAGAGGCTGGAAGTAGCAAAGATGAGTCTCACTTGAATATTTGGACGTCAAAAAAACCAAATGAAAAGGATCATCAGGCCACTTTAATTTTTTTAAAATTAAGGGAAAAATATTCAGAAAAATTTGATGGACAAAAATATTCAAAGTCAACTTTGTGGAAAGAAATCGGTGTAGAAATGCATAGGCTAGGTAATAATTTAGGAGGTTCTGGTAAAGAACAAGTTGAGAAGTTGAGGCAAAAATTTGCAAACCTACAAAGAGCCTATTTAGATTATATAAAACATACTAAAACAACAGGAGAGGAAAAGAAAAAACCTCCACCATATTTTGAACAGATGCATAATATTTTGAGTAATAAAGATAAAATTAACCCCAAACATTTACAAGATAGTTTTGAAATGGGTGAAAGCTCACAAAATGATGATTCAAAAGAGAACTTTTCTACAGGAAATGACACGGAAGAAAGCGAGCATGCAAAAATTAAAAATAGGTTTAAAACAGTAAAAAGTGTAAGGCCTCGTGGTACATCTTCACAACTATTAGAGGTCATTAAACTGCAACATCAAGAAAACAGAGAAGATAGATCTAAACAGCTAGAAACAATAGAAAATCTAATAAAAACCCAAAATGAACAGCGGGAGAGATTTTTAAATCTACTTGAAAAATATTTTTCCAATTCAAAAAAACGGCAGCGTCATAGTTCATCAGATAGTGACTAGGCAGTATTAGTACTAATCTGCCTTCTATTGATTTTTGTTTAAATAGTTTTAATTGCAATTGCACATGTGATATTTTTTTAAGTTTTTAAGGATGACTGAAAACATTTATGTTTATGATTTTTTTGGAACCCAAGTATTAATATTTGTTTTTGTTACCTGAGAATAGAGTACTTTATTTTTTAACGTTTTTATATTCAATAAATTTTTTTATTCTGAAAAGTATTTTATTGCAAAAAATACAAAATAAACACCTATTAAGAACTATAACAAAAAAAAAATTAAAACTTTATTTATTTAAGTCTCCATAACTCTCCACTAATATCATTTCTTTTTCTTTTAGCTGCAGCATCATCATCAATTAAATTTAAAGCATTGTTATTTTCTTCTATATTGTCATTCATTTCTTCCCAAAAATCTACATTTCGGTAACAAAAATTATGTAAAACACATGCAGCAGTAACGACTTCAATGCTTTTACTTATAGAGTAGGTATTAATATATTTTAATCTGTGGTATCTTCCTTTTAATAAACCAAATGTGTTTTCTATACATACTCTATCTGCACTTAAACAGTAATTGTGATGAGCTTGTTTCCTGTCTAATGCAGCTGTTGGATAGGGTTTCATCAGCCATTGCCTTAAAGGAAAGGCACTATCTCCTATAATATGATAGTCTTCATAGGGAAATAGCTTTCCACTGCCATCCTGCTCAATTGTCTTTACAAAATTAGAATTTGAAAATACCCTGGAATCATGAGCAGACCCTGGAAACCCTATGAAAATGTATGTAAATAGTCGTTCAGCTGAACAAATAGCCATTAAATTTATAGACCGTCTTAATTTTCTATTAATGTAGCTATCTTGTTGGTTTATGGGACGTATTGTTATTTCTATATGTATTCCGACTACTGCTCCTATGGTCCCTAGAATTTTAATAATGTATAACTACTTATAAAAAATTTGTTAAATGATAACTCACTTGGATATCTAGAAAACCCTGTGCTGATATACAAATATTCTTCTCTAGTTTTGGGCCAATAGATATATTTATTTTTTATTTGAAGCATTAAATACAAAATATTGTTAATGTAATTCATGACTGTTGACGAACAACATCGAATCTATCTGCTATTTCATTTAGGGTGTCTTGGTAGTTCATGTACCACAAAAACATAAGTACTGACTTTTCAGGAGTTACAGGTTTTCTACCTCCTCTAAAAGGTTTTTGAAGAATTCCTTGATTATCAGTCATTAATAAAACTTCAAAAAGTTTTTGAAATGTAGTTTTTTTTTAATTTAAATAATTCATAAAACGCAGTGTTATTATAACTGTTAATCCAAACAAACTCATTCATGGGCATTCTTCTGTGTTTCTCTCTTAATGCAGACATTAAGTAAACATTGACATAATTTTCAATTTGAAAAGTATTTATTAAAAACAAGTTTTCGTCCATAAATGTATGTATCCCAAATTACTGGAAGTAACTGCGGATTTAGATTTATTTCCATTTCCAAAACAAAAACAAATTCTCTATTATGACAAATGTCAGCTAGTAACCGTAACCGTTTGTTGTTTTAGCGATCTCTTCCAGTTACCGCTAGTGGGGATAACCGGAACGATACCGTCAACGGTTACTGAGGCTTCAACGGTATCCTCGCTAAAACTGCCTTTTTAACAACGAAAATGTTAAAATGCATTGATGTACACATATACAATGATTACAGTAAGAGCGTACAGAATAGCATTTTCATAACATCTCTCGACCTTGAAAGTTTACAGCGCTGTTACCGCTAACATTTTTGTACAGAATAAGCCCACTAATGTTAATTATATTAGTTAATTGTTATTTTTACTACATTTATTTTTATTGTTCCTTTAAGCCTTTAAGGCTTTCTTGATTAATTTAACAAAAATAAAAAATAAACTGATATCTTTTTGGTGTAGAGTAAAATTATGCTTAATCCTTATCTTTTTTCATTTAATTTAAAAAAATTTCATATTCTATTGTTCGCAACACTTTAAGCAAATAAATGTATACAATTTACCAATTAAAGAATACTTTTAGGGTGACATGAATTAAGCATAAAATTTGTTTCATTTAGAGTTTTAATTTAATTAGTTCCCAACAGGACCGTCTGTTACCTAAATTTAGACCTATTTAGGTGGAGCCGTAATTATGGTAAACAATATTAGTGAGTGATAAATTAATATTGGTTTATTTCAACGTTCTAGGAATTGGGACTCCAGTAAATGTTTTTAATTATTATTGATTTAAAAAGTGATTTTTATTAATATATTCCATCTCAAGAAATTCTGGCTTTTGTAAATTTTCCACGAATTAAAATTGACGCTTTGCAAAAAATTAAAAGAATGATTACAGTTAAGAACATATTTAGCAAATGCAAAGGAATTTATACGTATTACTACTATGAGATGGCAGTTACAATAACAATACATATTGTTAGGATTTGTTTTGCACAGTTATCTATGATTCCACACGTCTTGATTATCATTGAAACGAATTGTCTCTTGGAAGATAAGGAAGCGAGTCTTCAGCAGATCACACTGTGGTTAGTGAAGAATTCAAGCGAATTCAAGAACACCCACAGAACGATCCAGATCTGAATAGAATTAGGGTCTGGAGTATAGCCAATCAACGTCCAACCTGGCAGGAAATTTCTTCATCGTCGCTAACTCTGAAGTCGTACTGGTCGTACTCTTGTGATTGACGATGGCTTGCTGAATAGGAACGTGGAGAATGGTAATGAAAGTGAAGTTAAGCAAAAGCTGCTGATTCCGAACAATTACTACGACATCTTTACGATGGAGCGTCTGGAGGACTCCTTGGCGTGAAGAAGACCCTACAAAAAGTACGCGAGAGATTCTATTGGGTAAACTGTTCCAATTATGTCAAAGATTGGTGCCGAGGATGCAACCTGCGCTGCAAGTAATGGACCACATCGTAAGTGGCGGAAGCCCATTTGAAAGAATCGCAGTCCATGTAAAGGGGCCCCATACCAAAGAGTGATGCCGGCAGGAAGTACATCTTTGTCATGATGGACTACGTGTTGGTAAAGCAATTCATTAGCCACTTCGGAGTGCCCCTGGAACTGCATTCAGATCATTGCAGAAACTTCGAAAGTAAACTTTTCCGGAAGTTTGCCATAAACTGTGGATTCGTAAGACGAGGAAGACCGCGCTTCTCCTACAGTCTGATGGTATGGTGGACAGAATGAATCGCATGCTGATCAAGCATATATACAAGGCTGTCTCCGAAAATGAACGAGCCTGGGACCGGCATATTCCGCTCTTCTCAATGGCGTACCGATCAGCTGTGAATGAGTCCACAGGGCAAACCTCGGCAAAAGTCCTCTTCGGCCGAGATATGAGGTTACTGTGTGACCTGGTGTTTGGTTCCAAACCCGGAGAAGACATCGCTGGAGAAGACTACACGTATCCAACCTCAGAGGGAAACTGGATGAGACACGTGCGAGTATGATCGAATCTACAAATGACCAGTGACAGTGACAAATGACAGTGGAAGTGAAGATTCCGTGTACAAGGAAGGTGACCTCGTTTGGTTGCACAATCCCCGAAGAAGGCAAGGTTTTTGTCCAAAGCTACAAAGAAATTGGGAAGACCGTACAGTATCAAGACTAAGATCAACGATGTAATCTTCCGGATCTTCAAGGTTTCATTAGGAAATCCGATTGTGGTGCATTCCGACCGCTTAGCACCATATGCCGGAGATCATGACGAGGAAATCCATGTACAACAGCTCCAAGTAGAGAAAGGCTCTGAGTTTGACGACTTCCTAAAAACTTATGGAGGGACCCGTAAGGCAAGAAATGGTGTAGTTAGAGAAATCGAACAAAGAGGACCTGTTCCTGTTACCAAAAGAATATTCCCTGGTCCACAGCACTTCGGCTGATCTACATAGTCGCGGGTTGGCTAGTTCGTTCCTGAAGAAGTATGGTCAGGAAGAAGAACTAATGAGGCAAAAGCCGACAATTGGGAGCGTTCTGTAGCTTCAAGATGATCTTCGATTTCTCTTCTACCTGGTGACCAGGAGCACGTTCCATCAACCATCGACGTATGAAACCTTGTGGAGGACACTGTGTCGGTTAAAGGAAGAAGTCCAGAAAATAAATATTTTCAAACCATGGCCATGCCGAAGTTGTACTGTAGTCGCACTGGTTTGAGCTGAAGAATTGTTCGGAATATGGTCGAAGTGATTTTCCAAGGCACGACAGTACAAGTTTTTGTCTGCACTCTCCCTGTCTAAGAACCTAGACAGAAAACCGTCTCCTACTTCTTCTTTGAGACCTCGGGATGCAACAAAGGAGCATTGTTTCCATAAACGAGGTCACTTGACCTAAACTAATTGCGGGTGTCACTTTGATAAGTGGCTGTTGCCCACAATGGGAGAGGCTACCTGACCTAACCTAATTGAGGGTGTCACTTTGAAAAGTGGCTGTTGCCCACAATGGGAAAGGTCAGGCTGTGAAAAAGTCGAGATATTTCTAGAAAGAAACAATGAACAATCGTCAAAAATTCTAGAAACATAGAAAAATATATAAAGGAAGGCGACGAGCGAGAGGAGTCAGTTTTGCGCGAGATTCAAATCGAAGTTATCAACGTCATCATTTAAATAAGCCGTAATTGTATTTTATCGTTGAGTTGTGTTGTGTTTACCCTGTTATTGTTCCTGTTTTTCCAGTTATTGTTCAAATAAATAGTTTTAGCATTTTAGCAAAACCCCCACGTTTTTACATCACTTTCTCTATAATAATTGTAGATGCTTTTATATTGAATTACTCCACATGTATTTCATTCTTTTTCAACCAATTTATTTTTTACCTACAAAAATAGAGAAGTACGCGGTTATTAAAAAGTATTTTTACCCTTTGGTAATTAAAGCCGGATCTGTTTCAATATTCTTACCTAATTTTGTAATTTCTCGAAAAATTCTTTTCATAGATTAATTAATGTTGTTTTAATTGAAATTTTCATTTTCTTTTAAGGTTAAAAAATAACGAGAACCATTTCCGCAATAACGATTTCCATACGCAAATTTTACTTTGCGCACTCAAATCAGTTTATGTCACTGGTTGACATTAGAAACGTCACATTTCTTAAAGTTTTTTAATCACCGCATTTGTAATATAAAATGGTATGTGCAACTCTTGCGTCGTTGTCGATTACCCACTCAAGCCAAGCTCGCGCTTTTAGTACTATATATTAATTTTCTATGAATACTGGACCTAACAAAACTTGTATTTCTCCCAACTCTTTTATGTCCTATATTTTTTATTCTATTAATGGCTTAGCATACGACAGGCAACCTTTATACTATTGAAAAAAATAAATAAATAATATCATCAAGACAACTTTTACTTACCTCAATTATTTTAGATAATTAAGTATTATTTTTTTAATTTTATTCATAAAATTTTAAATAGACTTGGAAACACAATTAATTGAAATCAAATAACTAAATAATCACCTAAGTCAGGAATCATCATATAACATTTTTATTTTCGTAAAAATAGATATGGGTAGACATGTCCATGTGTATATCTGGTAGCATAGATAATGCAATCCATTTAAATTTTTTACAAAAGTAGTAATTTGAAATTTATTAATGGCAATTTTTAATCCAGCCAAAATAATTTATTCACAAAAAATAATCGGTTTTTATTCATTTTTCTTACTTAAGTTATAACGTTATGTCCGCTTTTATAAAATATCAAACTAGTGTGGTATTGCTTCTTCTATTCCTCTTTTTACAAACTTGTCTGATAATAGTAATTTTCGTCAACACGGTATGTAAGTGTTGTTTTCAGAATGGGCCGTGCGACAAATCAGTTAAAAATTTGAAAGATCTACTACAATTACTTTTCATTAATCTTTCTATTACATTTGATATATTTAGAAGTGATAGACAATAGATTAATTAAAATACACACATTTTAATTTTATTATGGAAATATGTCATTTTAAAAAGAATAAATAATCAAATACCACCTCAAAAATGTATAAGAATATTTTAGAAAACAAGCCGTCATTATGATACGAATAATTTAATTTGTTTATGGTCTGAAAAAATTCTCCCAAAATTAATGGGTAGGTATTTTTTAAACAAAAAGAAAATAAGGGCTTTAATAATTTAAAAATATTGCTTACGGTTAGGAAACAATTTTGGATTCACCTGAATTAGGATAGACTAAGCATATAATGTAATAATTTGTATTTAAAAAATCTCATAGTTGACCCGTTACACCCATTCGAATTTAAGTAAAAAAATATCTCTAAAAACATATAAATAGAGGGTCTAAGCAAAAAAATTCACATTTCTGCAATATTATTTATCATCTGACGAGGACAACAACAACAAAACAATATAAACTAGGTACAGGATCCGCCAAAATAAACAGTACCATAAAAATAAAAATTAATTTTAAATTTCTGTAATGCAAGTGTTCAAAATTTTCACCATTTCGACAAAAACAAGCTTCATATTGATTTTGTAAGTCACTAAACATAAAATTTATTGTACCAACCCTTACTTTTTGGAAGTCCATCTTATTAAGAATAATAAAAAACTCTTCGTTTGAACTTAACTTTCAAAGTTTATTTGAAAAAATTATATTTTAAATTACAATGACGGCCGCTTCGCTAAGAAGCATCGTCAGATTGACATTTAAGTTACATTTTGTTGGTTTGTAGCTAGGTACCTGATGTTGTTTAGGTAGTATTAAGGCTATACCAAGAATAGAAGTAATAAGTTATAACAATATTAAAGCCTAGATGTTAATAGCCCTAAGGGATTATCCTGGATGTACTTCCCTGTAAGATCAGTATAACTGTGCAATGATATATAAAAACCAGGAAAAAACTATATCATGATCTTTTCAATAACTTAATATATTTGTGTTTTACAATTACGTCTTATCTATGTATTAAATGTAAACTTAATCAAAGTAAACAGTTTAATAGTGGAGAACTTCCAAGATTTATTTCTTCATTAACAACTTTACATTGTGGATCAGTAGATCTCTTTTTATTTCAAGTTCTTCAAGGAAATCTAAATTTTGTTTTTTATCACAAGTGTGTAGTATTTGGATGTCATTGGTCTCTAAGAGTGAGGTTGGATGTTCAAGTAGGTGTTTTGCATAATTTGACTTATCTGGTTGTTTTAATCTATATGCTCTTAAGTGGTCATTGAATTTTACTTCAAAATTTCATTTTGGACAATTAATTTTGTAAACACCAGATTTTTTTAATTTGGGTAATTTTGTTTTTAGATTTAACAATTTTGTACCAACATTATTTTGTGTTTTAAATGATATTAATGCTGATGTTGCCGAAGATATTATTATTGAAATTGTATTGGAAATATTTCCACAATATGTAATATTTTTATAACTTTTAATTTCTTTAGTTTGTTTAGGAAATATTAGTTGTAGCACAGAGTATATAATACAAACCAGAGTATCGACTCGCTGTCGGCACCTTTGATGTTTATAAGACAAGAGCGGCCATTTTTTGGGAGTATAAACCACAAAACAGAAAATTGGTTGGTCTGTTTTGTGGTAACCAATATTCTGTTTTGTGGTATAAGCTCAGGGTAGTACTAAAAAAATTGTTATTATAAATAAGATCCGTACTTGAAATTTTTCTTTATTGTTGAGATAATTGTTATTTTCAGAAAGTTTAGAAAAATAGAATTTGTTTTTAACAAGATTAATAATATTAACTAAACGTTAAAAAGCATTCGACGTTAGGAGTGTTGAAACTGTCAAACTGTGTTTGTGATAAACTTGTAAATTTTCAAGAAGTAAATCAAAATAAACAATATCATCCCATAATAATAATAAAAATAAATTATAGATAAAACTAACATATATAAACATCATTCAATAAATATAACGACAAACTAAAAATTCGGTAATTTATATTAACCAACAATATAAGTGAAGTTAGCTGCAATGTAATATTGCGTTTTCAATAGCTTTTTTACATCGGATTGTTCAGAATACGAATTTTAACCGCGCTGTTAAATTTGATTTAACATCGCAATTTTAGTAACATCGATGTTAAATTTACAGCTGTTACGAATATTTATACAGAATAACCCTATTAATCAAAAGCAAATTACAATTTATAAAAACTTTGACGTTTATGACAGTAAACAGAAATCTCAAGAAACTAGACTGCAAGCCACCTATGTTATGACTAAAAAAATGTAAATTCTACATTTAAATGTACATATCGTGGGATAAATGATTAAAGTCGTCGGATAGATTCATTTATCGGCTTTGGAAAAGTCTAACATTGTAGCATCGAAAAATGTGAGAATAGAACTACATTTTAAAGCAGTCGTAGAAAAATTTATTTTTCCAATTAAATTGTGCAAGTTTTTTAAAGCAACTGTTTGTTTAGTGTTCTCAATACAAAGAACTCCCATAAAGTTAAGGTTGTTACTATTCATTCGATAAAAAAGTACGTTACTTACTTTTTTTTGAAATTAGCTCCACAGGTGCAGCACAAGAATGATTTTTCTTCTGCAATTTGCTTTAATTGAACCTTGCCGTCTCTCTTTTGGTGATTTTTCACGTGGAACTGAAGATTATTTTTTCTTGCAAAACTTTTACCACAAATTTTACAAATAAAAGGTCTGTCTTGCGTATGTTGTCTGATATGACCTTGCAGCGATGCTTTTGGATAAAAATTTTCACAAACGGGGCATTTGTATTTAAGTACAGCTTTAACTAACGATGATCCTGTATGGTTTTGATAGCTGACTAAAGGTTCTTCGTGAAGTGCTATGTGAAAAAATAATTCAGATATCGAATTGGAAGAATATGGACATTTTTCACATTGAAGGGTATTCTCTATCGTTTCCGAAGGTTCTTGAAATTTGCATTGTTTTAAACGTAGGTGAGTAGTTAGTTCTTGAGTGATGGTAAATGTTGCGCCACAATGAGGACACCTGAAAAAATACGGAATGATGAACCTCTGTATCTAAGGTTTTTAAATATTTATTACAGCTACCCAGCTAATACATATTTTATCATTAATATAAGTTATAAAAAATGAAAATCCACATACTTGGAGACAGAATCGACAGAAAAAAACTTTAAATAATACAAAAATTCTTACCTGACGTTATGTTCGGGATGTTCGCTATTGAGATGCCGTTTCAACAGCAGAAAATTTCCAAAATATTCTTCACAATATTGGCATTTCTTTTTAAGATTCGCTCTGTTCTGTTTTTCCAAACTGGTGTATTTGTGTTGCTGCGATTTCCTATGCAACTTGGCTTCGTTGATGTCAGTAAATTTCAAATTACAGGGTGTACAGATAAAATATTTTTCTTTATGTATTACGTGTTTGTGACGTCTAAGAGACTTGCTAGACAATAATCCAACTCCACATATATCACACACGTACTCATTTTTAAATTTTTTTACTTTTGAATCATCGTGTTGGAACTGTTTGCAATGGTTAATAAGTTGTATGTTCAGCAAAAATTCCTTATTACACGTTGGGCATATGGAAAGGATAAAATGTTTAATAACGATAGGTATAGGTCTGTTTACCGTAGTGGCTTCAGCATGTTCCGGTGATAATAGATGTTTGTACATGGTATCAGTTCTGTCAGCTCTATGTTTACAAATATTACAATAAAAGTAGCCCTGCATTGATTTGTTTATATGCTCTAGAGTAAGCCAATGACCCAAGATTTGATCCAGAGTGTTGCAGTAGAATTTGCAAAGGCTGCATTGATAGGGGCTTTCCAAAGCCATATCTATAAGAGAATAAATGACATCATTAACAGAAACATACATATTGTTCTAAAGTTGTTTTGCCGCAGTCAACAGTAGGTACAAGACCAAAAAGTAATATTTTTCAGGCCGAGAAAAGTGACTACTTGAATATAAACTGTTACACCGGGTGTCCCAGATTAATTTTCTCAAGGCTATATCTCTTAAACGAATAAAGATTCTCGAATGAGATAAAAACTGATCTATTCCTTTTCCAATAAAGTTTAATATGTAGTACAAAAATTCATACCATAAATATTGATATCCCTTAATTACAACCCCTAACTTTAAATTTCTTAATAGCACGAGGTTAATTTTTTATTTTTGTTAAATTAATCAAGAAAGCCTTAAAGTTTAGAGCTTAGTTTGAATGGTAGTCCACTTGCTACAATATACATTTTGAATTGTGCCAGAAGATTTCTTGAATCAGTACCGGAATAATTTGGTGACATGCTTGTCTTATGTTTTCTTGTAACTCCTCTATATTTTGTAATTTTGATTGATAGATTATCACTCGCTAAAAGAAATAGTCAAAAGGTGGACAAGTCAGATGAACGTGCCGTTGACATAATTTCTGGAGAGTGTTTACTATCCAATGGTTATCGAAACGTTTTTGTAGGTGGTCGCAATGTGTGGAGGTGCTCCGTCTTGTTCCACCACGTTTCTTGACGTTCATTAAGAAGAATATCTTCTAGCAATAATTTGAATTGAGACGGTTAACTGCACCATTATGGGAAAATCTAGCGTCATCGCCCCAAAATATTTGTAATAAAAAATGTGGATCATCATTAATTATTAACATAATTCTTGCCATAAAATCAAGAAGTCTTTGGTCACTACTACGTTATAATCCTTAAACTAAGTGTACTTTAAATGGATAGTATGCTATTACCTTAATAAGATTTTGGTCACGTCTTACTGTGCCTTCGATTGTAGCTCGTTTATTATTTGGAAAATGACCCTGTCTAAATTCTAAATTCTTAAATTAATGTATCATATGCAGGGACAACCAACGAGACGGGTAACTTAATAGAAAAAAAGGTTCGGTCGTTCAGATAAATATTATGTATCTTCTGTTTCACTTATAACTATACACATATTAATCGCACTATCTCTCTTAAGCTATAGGGAGGGTGGCCAGATGGCGCTAGCAAAACAACTTGGCAACGCTGCAATTGTCATGTCATTTTAAGGAGCTGTCAAGCTTGAAATGTGTTTGTTTTGTGAGCTATTGAAATAAATTAACAACCATTAATTATTTTATTATGCCTTCTACTCGTCGTTGTTTAATTTGTGGGTGCGACGAAAGTGAGGTGCCCAGAATGCATTATTTTCCGCAAAATGCTTTAAAGTAAGTGGCTAACTAAAATGTGCTATTGGCTTTTTAACAAATATATTAATTTCTAGAAGTAAATCATGGCTAGAGAGTTTGGGAGTCCAACATTTTCCACATATTAAAAGTAACTCTAGAATTTGCAGTAAACATACACTTCAGAGAGGATTATTGTTTGCCTTTGAAATTTTTTAACAAATCCATTTCTAGCAAGGAAGAAATGCAGTTAGAGGTAGGTTAATGTTTTTATTTGTATGATTTGTTTTAAGCTGCAAGGTTAGGTGTTTTAAATACTACCAAAACAATTTTAACATTATATGATCATGTATTTTGTTTTAGGTTCCCATTAGGTACTACTGAAGAACTTTGCAGTTCAATGCCAGGAACATCAAATAATGATGTATGTATATGTCATTTGTGTGTGAATATTTTCTAACTAAACCTTTTTTCTGTTTTAGGTGTACACAATTGCTGAAAAATTCCCTCCAGTGCCTCGAACATCAGCAACTGGCAACACTAATGTATGTCTATAATATTATGGATATTATTTATCTCTTTGTGTGTATATATTTGCAAAAATATATACAGTCAATTGCTAGAAACAACCTTTGCAAAAGTGAAGGTTTTCTTGACATTTATCAATAGAGTTTGCCTGTGATTATCAAATTATTAAAATGTACTATTTTTATGGATTTTTAATTTTAATTAAAGAATCTTGTCAAAGAAAGACCAAACAACATTAAACAATTGATGATTTCTATAAAAGGGAAATGTTGCCAAATTAACGAGCAAAAAAATACTGAAAAAGGTTAGTCGCATAAGGAAGCAGTTTTTCTAATATATTTTTGGTTTTTCTTATGTATTTTGGGCCCCTTTATCACCTGTGTTGTACCCGAAAGATATGGAGGTCTTTTAACATATTTTTAGTTTGTAGTATTTTACTTCTTACAGTTGACGAAAAACTAAATGTCAGCTGTCAACACATACACGTATCATTAGATATTGTGCTGTTATTATTTAGCATTGTTTGGCTTCGTATTTTTGTATTACTGATTTTTTATTCTAACTTTATCTGTTAGTGATTTGTGTTACTCTGATCTGCTTTTATTATTGCAAATACCATCGAGAAGAGTAATTCTACCCGGATTTGTATCTTCGTTGTGATTCCACAATACAAATTGCGATGAAGCATTGTGCATATCAAAATTGTAGAAATAATACAAGAACATTATTTAAAGGACAAAGAAGAGTAGATATACTAGGAGAGTTCTAACCCACTAGAGGAGTGGGGGTACCTCCGTATATACAGCATACGAGTTTGTGTTGTATTGCGGGTTGCCTGCTGGTATGACAAAAAGGTGCGTGGCGGCCGCTGTTGGGATTTGAACCTACGGACCGTCGGTAGAATTTTTATGATTTAAGCGCCCTTACCCACTGGGCTGCTAGGACCGAAGGATTATATTTGTTAAGAATAGGTATTTAAACTCGCATCGCGTGGGTGTGCATTGTAAAAATTTGATCAATGGTCGCGTCTTTTGCGAATATCGTACGGGGCGTGGGCTATCAATTTTTCATACGGGATATACAGGGTTTGTCGAAATATCGGATTATGATCATTCTTAATACGGAAACGGTTACGTGGCAAATAAAAATGTTTATATACGTGGGGGGTATGACGGTTCTCCATTTTCTGATTGAACACTAATTCTCTCTTTATATGGGAATGAATTAGGATGTAAAGTTACGACACAACGATTGTCAAAAGGGTACCAGTAATACGATGCTATGACGTCATTACACATATTTTACAAGGGTCATGCGATTGTCAACGGCCAGTTACATTAAGTCTTCAGAAGAGCACAGTCATGGAATTGAAGACATTGCTTTTTATGAAGATAAGAGTAAGGTTATGAAACAAACTAGGGAAGCAAGAACAACGTGGAGCAGTCTAAACTGGGATTGCCGTAAATTACCGAAAACTACTTATCCGTTAAGACGTATTCAACCATGTTTAATAGAACAGAAGAAGAGAGCATAAAAAATGAAATTAATAATGTTTTTGCTATGTCATGTATAATTTTAGCATCTGTCTTTGTTTTAATTTCAAAAATTATTTTAAAAATTGTTAAACGTAAATTTGAATCTACGTGTAATATAAGAGTTGAGGAATAAACAACTTGTTTTATTTCTAAGTAGTGGTGTATAAAATAAAAACTCATTTGTGGTTAAGGTTTATTTATTTTATGGTAATACAGTATTCAAAAACCAGTGGCGGAGACGTTGTACTTTTCGTTCGGTGCACGAATATAGTCCAGAGGTGTGACAGGGGTTTGGATCCTTGGCAAAGTTTACTGTTGCACACGGTGTACCATCGAACTTGCCGACTTCGCAAATGTGAGGAAAAACGTTGAAAATGTTACATTTATTTTGCAGAAACTTGGCTTTTTGTTGACCACGAACGTAAATGTAGTCTGCAGCATACAATAGCTTACTTTCCAATATTTCATTAACTTTAGAATATTCTACATCTCCTGAAGAGTATCGAATTCCGTGCACATTTTTTTCCAAGTAGGTTGCAGTCTTTTTGTCCTCATTACTTAATGTAGAAAACGGTTGAGGTGGTAAAAACATGTAATGTGAACTTTTGAAACCAATTTCTATCGTTAGTTCTTTGACAACGAAAAATCCATCTACGACAAAGCCTTGAATGTCTACAAAAGCTATTCTCATGTTGACGTCTGCTCGAACACTAACTCTAATCAACGTCTAGTTTAAACTTTTAACAATTTCGGTGAGGGGAAGTATTCCATTACACAATCATGAATTATGATGCAATAGACTTTGGTATTTTCGGGAAAGCCTATGTTTGCTTCAATATCAAGTTTCACATCGACTGTGGACGCCTTCATGCTTTCTTCCTGTTTGGAACAATCGATAACAAACAATGCCCGTTTCTTGAAAGAGGAATAATCCAGCAGGGGGCGCTTCTGTGTGGAGTTCGCGTAGTTGGGATAGAATTCAGTATAGTTAAAATATGCTTCATTGTAGTCAGTTTTACTAAAATCTAATTGCATTCTTTCATTGGGCCAAAATTCACCATTAAGTGACAGTCTTATACTTTGTACATCTGCATTGTCAAATAAAGTAGGATCGGCTGTGCTCACGTTACGTTTGTCAGTTTGAAAGAAAACAATAACAAAACGGGGTCTTTCAACTGAAGTGGATGTTTTAACAGCCCAAACCTCACGTCTTGAACCTTTAGTAATTGAGGGCAATTCGTGTAACTCCCACTTTCTAAATGGAATAACTATAGGCTGATCTTTTTGAATGGATTTCATGAGATTTATCTTTATATCATTATTGGGCAAGATATGTTTAACTTTTAATTCAACACTTGTAATGTTAATTTTAGCAGTTGTACTGGAGACCGTACCGGACTTGTCGGTAATATAGATGCAATCATTATCATTTCGTGCTCGAACTAATCGTATTGTTTGTCGTCCACATGTAATCATAGAATAATCGTTAAAAATGTTGAAAATATGTTTGAGAGGTATTTGAAGGTTGAAGAACTTGTCCCTGACATTTAGAATAGGATCTTTCGGGTAATTCCAGCCAGCTATAGCCATATGATTGGAATCTTCTTGGTTATAACAAGTCATGGCACGTACGGCACTTACAATTCCAGGATCTCGAACTGTTTCCATTTCCCTAGCACTTTCACTGTACGTACATGAATCGAAAAGAAAGGCTCCAAAATTATTTGCTAATTTTACGTCTCCTGCTCTGTGTGTTTCGAGGGAACCTTTAATGTACAACAAAGTTTCGCTCATTGCAAAGAACGAATCAACCTGATTAATGCTAAACTCCACAATGTCACTGCAATTGAATGATTTGATAAATGGAGCATAGGTTCTGTATTCAGCCTTTCGAATGGAATCATCAAAGACCGGCTTACGGTAGATATCAAACATCGAAGGCATATTGTCATTTTGACGAAATCGTTTTCCATACATGGTTGTCATTTCAATCTAAAACCCAGCGATTGCAGCACCAATTTGTTTGCCAACGTGAGTTGTTTCACCGGCGGCTGCTTAGCTAATGAAGTTGGAAAATGTGTAAACTGTCTTTTATGATGATGATGATTGATTATTAGTCCCATCTGTTTCGCGCTCTAAGCTCCAATATCAACGTACTCGATTCACCTCTAAAGTTTACAGGTTGACCGTCTTGATCTAAGGCAATGACAGTGATGTTAGTTATTTCACGTTGTGGTATAACGGGTAAGTAGACCAAATTATGAGGAATTTCGTCAATGGAATATCCTGGATCTACTTGTATGACGAATTCGTAGATTGTATGGGCAGGTCTGTTCGCATCAAAGGCTCCAGTGGTAATGTTACAATCGAAGCGAATACTGGATACTTTAATGATTTTGACGGGGAGATCTGAAGAGTGCATTTCGTTGACGTCGAGTATTTTCGGTGAAAACCCCAATATTCTCCCAAGACTATCAGATTGCATAAAGGAAATTTTATATTTACTGAAAATTTCACATTTCAACGTATTGTGATTAGGTTTTAGTGAAAATATATCCTTTGGTGGTGTTATTGAATTGCTTGCGTTCATTTTATCACTGATAAACGCTTCAAGATCAGCAATTTCATAACATCCTGTAGGAATATTAAAACATTGAAAATTGTACGTTTTTATAACCCAACATGTCGTCTATACACTTAAATAAAAAAAATCATCAGTTGGTAAATTGTATAAGAATTCTTCATATTAAAAATGCGTATCCAGCAGCGAAGAATATGAAGATCGTACCGAATTCGCTCCCGAATTTCCAAACAAAAACAAAACCGAAGATGAAACATAAAAACGATATGATTCGCCACACTCCGCTGCCAGTTTTCATGGTAACAACTTTTATTTATTGAGGACTTTCGCACACCTAATTTTAATAATGCATCTACCTGTGTCGGTTCGATGTTAAACAAGCTTCTTTATCACGTGCATTATTTTCGATGGTTTTTTTATACGGGGTGAAGCATAAGAGAGGATAAAATATATAATATACTATTGTTCAACAATTGTAGCAATCAGAAAACATTGATGTTGGGTCAAAGTTTGAAGTAAATAATAGTCAAATATGTTAAGCCATGTTAGGCAGTTAAAATAATATTTTAGAATGATCATCTTCAGAGGAAAGAGATATGCCATCAACTTCCAGAACTACAGAGCCAGGTGCAATAGGAGAACAACAGTTATTGTCAGGGCCTTCTACTTTAAAAAATAACAGGTAGAATAAATTGGAATTTTGAGTAATTTTACTTTCCTTCAATACAAACATCTTTTAAATATCAGTTTTTAAATTTTTAGATGATTTGTTTATTGAAAATGCAGCAACAGAAAATAGTCACCCATCATCAACATTGATACATCATTTGCATGGCTCAAAGAGAGATATAAATTTGGATTAAAAACAATCAGGGTCGAGCTACTTGTAAAATACAATTTTACATTTGGCTGTGCAGTACTACTTTTAAAATATGCTGATATGTTTGAAAATTTAATGAAAAAGTGTATTTTCATTTTTCTTTTAAATATTTATTTTATATCGTTAACTGTTGTGAATTCTAACAATTTGTGTTTGTAGAACCTTATTTAATTTTTGTTTTTCAGAAATAAGGTTATGCTACATGCAGTCAAATTATTAATATTAACATGTATTAGATTTAAGAATGTATAAAAGGAATCGCATAGTATATTTATTGTTGGGCCCCACTGGATGATTAACTTGCTTAGTTTTTGTTATAGATAAAACGTAATTTAGTAAACTGGAATTATTTAGTATGATTCACTTTCTCGAATACACTGTTAGGTGTCGAATGTTCATTTATTGGATATAAAAATACATTTTTATAGTGATACTAGTAGTTTTATTATTTAATTAAATATCAAGACTACATACATAACAGTTTTTCTGAATTTATCTTATTCTTTTAAGACTGTAACTCCCTTCGGAATAATTTTGTCGTTTAGAAAGTATTTTATTCTTAATCAAATTAGTTAACGATATATGATTAATCAACTAGTTTTATAGGTACAGTCATAGTCTTATCATTTTTACTTATAGATGTATCAGTCAGTACCTTTTGTGCAGGCGGTGGGATCGGTAGTACACAAAAGTTATTCGGAAATTAGCCGGTATACATTTAATAAAAACGTATTTTTACGGATTTAAGTGCGCGTATATATACAGATTTTTCTTCTAAATAGTGTTTGTGCGGGAAAAAAGTGGTTATTGAAAAACTACAGTGTTAGTGTTTTTTAAAACTGAAATATGTGAATGTTGACAATGGCAGTTCAAAAAGTGATGGTTGAAAAGCAGATGATGACTGGCCAATCGGTGAGTTTATTTAATTTATTATTTTTTATTTATTTAAGAGAAAAAAGATCGTTTTATAAGCCGGTTTTTGTTTGAAATAATGTGGAGTACATTTTCCGTTAGAAATTGAAGAAATTAATTCAAATTAATTTTCTAGATTTAAGAGTTGGAAAAATTAATGATTGCATAAACTATTCTTAATTAAGTATAAGTTACTGATTTACCGGTATAAAACAATTATTTTTAAATTAATATATTTGTATTGTTAAAAACCTTATTACTTAGAATATAACCATTCTTTTTTTTTATTAGAGGTAAAAATTCCATAAAATGTATTAAAAAACCTTCAATATCGACTATTGTCTTTTTATAGTTGCACATTTCATTTATTAAACTCGTTTTAAAATAAATATACCTATTATAAATTTCTTATTTGATAAGTAACGTATATGATACGTATTGAGCAAACTATGCATCTATCGCACATAGAGGGTTATTTCCTCAGCAGGTGGACTGGTCATATTTTGTTTGTTTATAATATAGTAACTAATCTTATATATTTTTTTCTGCAATAATTATACATAAAATTACAGTAAAATAATATAAGAGTGAGTTATCTTCGTATACAGTATGATGCAAATGTATGGAATACATTTCAGAAACAGACGACTTTTAAAAAAAATCTTAAAACATGTCAATTTTAATTTTTGAATGGCCATCAGCTGCTATAGATGTGTTGGACATTACGTCATTGGTGACGGTGTAATGACGCCATGGACAGTTCATTTGAAAGGTCTCCTTATCGTCTTTGCAACAATGTAATTATTTGAATATTTATTTCTACAGGGTTAACCAAAACTGTTGGTTTATTAATACAATTAACTTAGAATAAATGTTTACTTAAATACAATTAAATTACAACAAATGTTCAAATTGCCGACTTTCAGCAATGATACAATGAGAAAGACGAGCAGTAAATTCTTTCCTAACGTTTTCGAGGACTTCAGGTGTTATTTGTGCAATTTCCGTTCGGATTCGCTCCTTCAACTCCTCTACATTATTCGGTCGATTTTGATTACTCTGCTCTTTAAATATCCCCTCAAAAAAAGTCTAACGGAGTCAATTCTGGATATCTTGGTGGCCATTCGATAGGCCCCCTTCTACCTATCCACCTTCCTGGGAAAACGTTATTAAGGTAATTTCGTACCTCAACGCCATAGTGTGGAGGAGCTCCATCCTGTTGGTACCATAAATCATTTCTATTTGGAAATAGATGATTCAGCTGTGGCAACAGATAATTTTAAAGAAATTCTAGATAACTAGCAGCAGTTAGGTTTTCCTCAAAAAAATATGACCCTACCATTTGATTGTTTATAATGCCGGCACAAACATTCACCTTCTCCCAATATCGACATGTCTGTATGAGGATGTTCTTGAAACACCAGTACAACGTCTAGTTTTTTGGCTTAGGATATTGATATTCTACCACTTCTGGGAAGATCTTTAACATGGCCCGTTTCTCTAATTTTTTTTTTCAATTTTACTTATTGTTGATTGAGTAATTGGATCGCGATTGGGGTATTTAGCATTAAATAAATTACGAACTTCTGTTTGAGTCCTCACTCTATCTCCATAACCAATCATGGTTAAAATCTCGATTCGTTCTGTTTCTGTTTCATTTTTGTAAATGCTGTTATTAACGTCGGCAAAAAACTTGACAGATTCACAGATCATTGACGAATAAAGACGAGTCAATGACAATACTGATTTAAATATTTTTGTAAAAATAATTCCGAGTAGCATTGTTTTTATCAATGTAGTTTTTTTTTGAAACCAACAATAAACACTATTTTGTTTTATTCCCAGTGGCGGTCCTTAGTGTATTTTAGTTCAGTGAATGAATATTTATTGTAATTCCATGTTACTTAACAAAGTTCATAATTTTGTTTAACCCTGTAGAAATAAATATTTAAATAATTACATTGTGGCAAAGGCGATAAGGAGAACTTTCAAATAAGCTGTCACGTGACCTCCGTTTGTATTTAAAAAAATCGTCAATGACGTCATTACGCCATCACTAATGATGTAATGTCCAACTCATCTATAGCAGTTGATGGCCATTCAAAAATTAAAATTGTCGTGTTTTAGATTTTTTTTAAAAGTCGTCCGTTTCTGAAATAATGAATTTATTCCATACATTTGCATCATACTGTATAAGTAGTTAGGATTTCAAGTTTTCCCTTTTTCTTTTAAGTTACATTTTCCCAGTCAAATAAATTTCTCGCCTTAGCGACATACAGAGTGATTATTGAAAAATGTTATATTATAAAATAATTTCTTTTTGTTACAAAACAAGGTTATCTCATCAAATAAATGTAATACCAACTTGTTTATTTTAAAAATGGTACCTACACTTTTTATATTTTAAAATTTTGCTAATTTTACTTTAAATATATCTCTGTTAAAAACCTTGCAAAACATACATTCCTGATATAATTTAGGACACCTTGTATATATTGAAACAAAATTATCTATGCAAGTTTTAATTCTTAGTTCTTATTTCTTACAGGTGAGTATTGAAGAAAATTTCGTCAGATCTTCAAACGGCGTTCTTCACGATCATCAGTTGGGCTACTTTTTAATAATAAAAGGGGTAAGTGATATAAATATATATTTTATAAATTAGATACACTGTTAAAATTATAACCATCAAGTTTTTCATAGTAAAATAAATACGCTGAGGTCAAAAATAAACGAAATAATTTTCTATTTAAACAAATTACTATCGGTTTTATAATATTTTAAAAATTATTTAGTTAGAACAGATGATTTTTACATTACTTTAGATTGATTTTATTCAAATTTAAACTGATACATTTTTATTAAGTAGCCCATTCAGAACATTTCAACCCACAGTTATTAAATTAGGAAAAAATAGTAAAATTATTTCTCTTAAAGTACCTCAAAACTAATTTACAACAATTTATAATAACAGTACTTAAATCTTAACTCATATAAACTAATTATTTCTTTTTTTTGTTACAGGGTAAGTCTTTAAAAACATTTACTATCTGTATCGATTTACGATGTACTTCAAGATCGCCACTAGAATTTGTTTTTCAAAAAGGTAGGAGCAATTAAATATGGGAACTCAAATGATTTAATTGACTTTCTGTAGTTATTTTTACTGCAATAATTTTGTACATTTCCATATATTATTAGTTGACAGCCGGTAAAAGACAGTTTAAAAATGCGGTGAAAGTTTTTTTTGTATACAGGACAGAATTTAATTAGAAATTTTGGATCAATTAAAAAATAAGACCTTTCGAAAAGGTTGATTGTTTACAAAGTAAATTTGTTTAAAAATAATTATTTTAAGGTAATTTATAGAGAAAATATATTGTGCGTTTTCTAAAATTATTAGTTCACTTAATATATTTTTTAAATAGAGTAAAACGTATATTTTAGAAAAAAAATATAAAATTTAATCTTTATTTGACGGATTAATAAAGTTCTGTTTTATTAATGAAATATTTTATCTTTTTGGTCAATTTTTGAAGCATTTTAATAACCAATATTAAAAAAATTACGTTTTATTTAATGTTCTATTTAATTTTGTGAATATAGCTAGATCAATATTAATTTATACAATTCTGATATAGTAATAGCGCTATCAAATTATTCATGAAACTTTAGTATTTAAAAACATTTTCTATCTGTATTGATTTACTTCAAGATCGTCACCAGAATTTGATTTTCCAAAGGTAAGTGAAATAAAATGGGAATTTAAATGATATAATTGACTTTCTGTTATTATTTTTATTCAAAATGTTTTTTTATTGCGTAAAAATGTTTAATCTGAGTTAATTTATGAGAAAAAAATTATTTTAGGTTTTCTAAAACTATTATTTTACTTAAGATATTTTTTTGATAGAGTTAAATGTAGATTTTAGAAAAAATATTATGAAATTCAATTTTTACTTGGAGATTTTTCTTGGAAGTTTTTTTATATAAATGATATATTTCATATTTAAGTTCAAATTTTGAAACATTTTAATAATCTGTATAAAAAAAGGATATTTTATTTAATGTTTTATATAATTTTGTGTATATAGGTAAATACATTAATATACATTTTTATATTATATATATATATATACTTTACACCTGCGTATATTTATAGTTAGAAGAATGTAAAAGACAGTTTACAAAAGCAGTAAAAATTTTTGTATACAAGGTGGAAACAATTAAAAAATAATACCTTTCAAAAGGTTGTAAAATTAAAAATAAATAATTTGAGGCATTTTATAAAGAAAATCTATTATGGCTTTTTTAAAATTATTATTTATATAACGTATATTTTATAACAAAATATTATACAAACACAACATTAAAAAAACAGTTTCCTTTATTGTTTTATATAATTTTCGTGTAAATAGGTAGATTATTATAAATTTTTACATTTTTGATACAACAATAACGCTGTCAAATTATTAACAAAAATTTTTAAAATTTGGAATTTTTTTTACGAATATATTAATAATAATTTTTCATATTTTTTTAATGTCAAACAAATTAGTAATAATGATAATACGGAAATAAAAAAATTAAAATAATCTATAACAAAATTTTTTGCAAACTATCAATGTTTTGGCATTGGCAGCATAAATTCTTTTTCGTAACAGTTTCAATTTGATCATTAAATATTTTAGAATGTATACAGTGTCCTTAAAATCTAAGTAGCACTTCACCATTATCTCTTACGACAATATCACTTGGTCGAACATCATCAGTATTAATTTTGTCCTAAGAAAAACTCACCCTTTCAAACTATTTTATGCTTAAAAAACTGAAAATCTATTCTAACCTGAACTGCAGCACTATTCCCCATAATACTTATTTCTTCTGCCTCTCAAGATGAACTCAATCTGCAAGTTATCCATACTTCGCTTTTCATAAGATTCATGTCCTAATTATCAAAATCAAGTTACTCCAAGCAGTATATTTAGTCTACAAAAACCTTATGTCACCATACATCAAAATCTCTTCTCTAAAAATATCAAAACTTAACTTCATTTTATCCCACTACATCTTCCAAACAATATTCTTTTGGAAGAATCTGAACATCATTTGGAGACTTGTTTTTGCAAAAGGTAATAAACAAAGACTTTTCTGGGTGATAATCTAAAGTGAAAAAATGTTTGCAGATTATGAAAGCAAGAAAGAAAATTGGAGATTCTGTTATATCCTGCAAAAAGAAAATTGGATTGGGACTAAGACATCGAAAACAACATGAGGCAGAATCATTGAGTAATATTCCTGCTAGGTATCATAGGAGTGCTGTTGGGACAATGCTTCAGGTAATATCAAGTTAAAAATTACATTTTTTATTGATCTTATATATTAATTTGTAAAACAGCTTTCTAGAATTTTACAGGAACGTCTTTGATTGGATATATCCAGACATGTGACTCTGGTCTACTTCATCGTCTGGTGATTTCTTTAATTTTTAAAACATTGTAAGTTATTAGGTATCAAGAAATTTAGGTTTTAAAAGAAGAATGATTGTTCTATAAAAGGTAACTTTTTTATTGTAGGTTTTTACATTTTTATATGATGATAAGACATTGCAAATAATTGTTTTGATTTATTAATTACAGGTCTATTATAAAGAACATGAAAGATATTTTTAGGTATCAAGAACATAAGTCTATATGAAAAAATCTTTATATTTCTATACAAGGTAACAAATCTAAAGGTTTCACCAAATAAAATGGAAAGATATTAAATTATTTTTGTTGTTTTTATCAGTTGCAGATATAAATATGGAAGATATTCAGATGAAACTAAGTACAAGATAAATGCAGACCATTTTTTACAAATGTACCACAGAAACCAACATTTTTGAAATTGAATACACATCGCCATTCTATAAGTACTTGTTAACAAATTTATATTTATTTCAGATATAAAGGAAGTATATCTTTATAAAAAACACTTTTATCGTTTTATACAAGGTAATTTTTTTTAAACGCATGTTTTTCTGCTTTGATAAGTTTAAAAATGGTATTGTGGAGCTTGGAGTGATGCGGGAATGTTATGGTGGGTACTAATCTGGATTGGGAAAATATATAATTGAGGAAGCATGTACTTATGTAGCATTGGGATAGTATTTCTAATAAAATTTATGGTACTAACCCTTACTTTGTATATATATATTATTTGTTGCAATATTTATGTAATCGCAATATTTTTCATTATTATAAACTTTTGAGTTATTACAGGCACTGTTAAGAAACTAATTCTTAAGACTGTTTTTCAGGAGGTAACTGCTTTACATTTTAGTATACACATATATATTGTTTGCAGAAGTTTTAAATCCAAAGTATACAACTCTTTGAAGGTTACATACAGAAATTGTTTGGTTTGTTATGAAAAAATTAAACGAGAATAGTTTGAAAGATTATTTCAGGTTAAACAGTTGGCAGATACTTACTAAATGATTGATAGATTTGACAAACAATTGAAAATTCGAAGAAAATAGTGAAGAAAAGACAGCCCGATATTTCTGATGTTTGTTTTTGAGGCAGATGATTTCAGTGTAGCTAAAGGGCGGTTCAAAACGGCCACTTGGTCAGTGCTTGCACTGACTAACGTCGTTTATTATCAGGGTGAGTGCAAAATTAATTTTTGTCCAATTAAAATTCCGGTTAAATGTATATTCATGAAAAATGGATATTTTTTTCAAAATCTTCATGTTCTCACCAGTATATTGACAATAAAAGAATATAAAGAAATAGGACCTTGTCCTTTCCCCCTCAACACTGTTTTCAACCCCCATATGCCGTATCTCGAGGGTTACAAGAGCTGTGATATAGGGGGCCCCAAAATAGTATTTTGGAATTTTTCAGGAAAGTTGAGTTTTCTAGGTTATTATTAAACTTTTCTTAAAAATAATAATAATATTTTGGCATTTTTTAGACCCGATAAATATATTATGCATAATTTTTTGAGTTACTTTATTATGGTCCCAGTATTTGTAAATCTGGCTCAATTTCGTCTAAGTCTAAGGTTCCTTATGGTATAAAAGGGGCGGTCGACTTTTTCTACACAGAAATACGACAGGTACCACAATGTGGGAGAAGTACTATAACTTAAGGTGTCTGTTAGTCTGGCTTACAAACCCAGCTGTCACCCATTGAGTTGAGTACGTATAGTATTTTCTGTTTCTGGGAAATTGTCGCCTGATGGCTATTAAAGAACCGCCTGTGGCCTCTTCTGATAATCTTTATTTTATCCTCAATTTTACATATATTTTAATCACAAGTTATGGTAATAGCTACAATAATGATTTAAGATATTGTGGCCTGCACCGTTCTTCTGGTGGAACCATTCCTTGCGATTTTTTCCTGTGGCCTCTTAACGTGTTGAAATGCGATTTCTGCAAGTGATGTCAATTATATGAAAGATAATCAGTAGCCTTCCGGTATGAAGTAAATTATATCTTCTTCCTATTTGATACAGAAACCTTTCAGAACTTCACGTACTATATATAATTTTATGTAAATCGAAGCACAAATAATTGTAATTAGGAGGTCTTTTGATGTAACGCTGAAAAAGCAGTCCTAGGTACAACTGGTGGAAGAGGAGGTGTTTTTAGCAGGTAGGTCACTGGAATTGAGGCCGGCGGTGCTCGATGTCTTCCCTAAAGGGGGATAACGAGTGCCGCCGGTCTTACTCTGGTGGAATCCTGCACACCTGGGATACGCTCCCAGATGTCTTACGAAGATTTTCACCTCAGGAAAAAAAAAAAAAAGGAGGCCTTTTGATATCTCTTCACTATATGCAACTAGTTATATAAATAGCAATTTTGGTTGGAAACATGGTAACCTAAAAAGGGTTTTTTAAAGCTTTATTTTGTAATTTATATATACAATTTATATTATTTTTTGTTGTAGAGAACCAAGCTTATAATAAATATATTAAATTACTTTGAATGTGTGCATAGTATATTAAATACGCAGTTTTTTAGATAAATCTCCCATTCTTTTAATGGCCCTAATTAGAGAGGATATTTTTGAAGAAACGTTACCTATTGAATATGGGTATACCAATTTAAATTGTTATCAATGAAAAGCGCTATTGACAATGCAGATGTACAAAGTATAAGACTGTCACGTAATGGTGAATTTTGGCCCAATGAAAGAATGCAATTAGATTTTAGTAAAACTGACTACAATGAAGAATATTTTAACTATACTGAATTCTATCCCAACTACGCGAACTCCACACAGAAGCGCCCCCTGCTGGATTATTCCTCTTTCAAGAAACGGGCATTGTTTGTTATCGATTGTTCCAAACAGGAAGAAAGCATGAAGGCGTCCACAGTCGATGTGAAACTTGATATTGAAGCGAACATAGGCTTTCCCGAAAATACCAAAGTCTATTGCATCATAATTCATGATTGTGTAATGGAATACTTCCCCCTCACCGAAATTGTTAAAAGTTTAAACTAGACGTTGATTAGAGTTAGTGTTCGAGCAGACGTCAACATGAGAATAGCTTTTGTAGACATTCAAGGCTTTGTCGTAGATGGATTTTTCGTTGTCAAAGAACTAACGATAGAAATTGGTTTCAAAAGTTCACATTACATGTTTTTACCACCTCAACCGTTTTCTACATTAAGTAATGAGGACAAAAAGACTGCAACCTACTTGGAAAAAAATGTGCACGGAATTCGATACTCTTCAGGAGATGTAGAATATTCTAAAGTTAATGAAATATTGGAAAGCAAGCTATTGTATGCTGCAGACTACATTTACGTTCGTGGTCAACAAAAAGCCAAGTTTCTGCAAAATAAATGTAACATTTTCAACGTTTTTCCTCACATTTGCGAAGTCGGCAAGTTCGATGGTACACCGTGTGCAACAGTAAACTTTGCCAAGGATCCAAACCCCTGTCACACCTCTGGACTATATTCGTGCACCGAACGAAACGTACAACGTCTCCGCCACTGGTTTTTGAATACTGTATTACCATAAAATAAATAAACCTTAACCACAAATGAGTTTTTATTTTATACACCACTACTTAGAAATAAAACAAGTTGTTTATTCCTCAACTCTTATATTACACGTAGATTCAAATTTACGTTTAACAATTTTTAAAATAATTTTTAAAATTAAAACAAAGACAGATGCTAAAATTATACATGACATGGCAAAAACATTATTAATTTCATTTTTTATGCTCTCTTCTTCTTCAGTTCTATTAAACATGGTTGAATACGTCTTAACGGATAAGTAGTTTTCGGTAATTTACGACAATCCCAGTTTAGACTGCTCCACGTTGTTCTTGCTTCACTAGTTTGTTTCATAACCTTACTCTTATCTTCATAAAAAGCAATGTCTTCAATTCCATGACTGTGCTCTTCTGAAGACATAATGTAACTGGTCGTTGTCGATCGCATGACCCTTGTAAAATATGTGTGATGACGTCATAGCATCGAATAATTGGTACCCTTTTGACAATCGTTGTGTCACAACTTTACATCCTAATTCATTCCCGTATAAAGAGAGAATTACTGTTCGATCAGAAAATGGAGAACCGTCATACCCCCCACGTATATAAACATTTTTATTTGCCACGTAACCGTTTCCGTATTAAGAATGATCATAATCCGATATTTCGACAAACCCTGTATATCCCGTATGAAAAATTGACATCTCCCTTACGAATGATCTTCGCGATATACCCTGTACACTCGAAATTATCTTTTACCCACATCATAATATACGAATGATCGAATTGACATTTTTAATTAACGACCATACCCCCGTACCGACATTTTTGCGTATTAAGAATGATCATAATTCGATATTTCGACGATCTAATTCGCGACAAACCCTGTATATATCCGTATCTAACCCGTACCATATCATCAAATTGATATTTTAAATACAAAAAAGTTGTTTAGTATCCCGACATACCCTGTATATGATTACAATATATCTATCACAGACCAAATTCCATGAAAATGATCAAAATACGCGACGCGAGTTTAAATACCCATTCTTAACATTTATAATCCTTCGTTAGCAGCCCAGTGGGTAAGGGCGCTTAAATTATAAATGACGAACTCGAAATGATCACGTCTTACGATCAACATTTTTACCGACCCTGTATGTAACGAGATTTTTTGCGACACGACGAAAATTAGCCCACGCCCCGTACGATATTCGCAAACGACGCGACCATCGATCAAATTTTTACAATGCACACCCACGCGATGCGAGTTTAAATACCTATTCTTAACAAATATAATCCTTCGGTCCTAGCAGCCCAGTGGGTAAGGGCGCTTAAATCATAAAAATTCTACCGACGGTCCGTAGGTTCAAATCCCAACAGCGACCGCCACGCACCTTTTTGTCATACCAGCAGGCAACCCGCAATACAACACAAACTCGTATGCTGTATATACGGAGGTACCCCCGCTCCTCTAGTGGGTTAGAACTCTCCTAGTATATCTACTACCTTGGCATACCGGCATTGAGGAAAAAACCCCCTATAAATTTTCATTCAACACTTTTTCTGGCTAGAAGCTTCACTTTTTCGTTTCCCTAACTAAGCATGGCGAATAGCGGGTAGCCAGATGAACAATATAGAACTGGGTAGATCGGGGGATACGTTCTTAACTAGTTCAAGACAATCAAAGGCATTTGTAAGAGACCTCTTAAAAAACAGGTAACAAGAGTTGCTGACTATGAACAGACAGGACCTTCAAATTATGATGGGATTAGTGACTGGGTACAGTCGCCTTAATGGTCATATAAAAACAATTGAACTGGCAGAGAGTGCGAACTGCAGATTGTCAGGATTAGGGTCGTTAGCAACACTTCCATGTACTCCTTGGCTCCAGTTGCTACAGACCAAATTTATTGATCCTTAGATCCTCGAGCTCTCGGTAGTTACACAAGATATGCTCCACCGATCTGTTGGGGTGCTACAACACCAAATCATATAAACAAATTGGAAATACTACAAAAAAGAATTTTAACATAATAAAAAGGTTAGATATCCAACAGACGAGTTATTCGATGAAATAAAAATTATGGACTTAAGACAACTCTATGTCTATTCAGTTATTGTATTTATCTATAAAAACAAAAATATTCTAAAGGTAAAGACATACAACTATCAGACAAGGGGTAAAGATAGAGGAGTCGTATACACTCATCTTGTAAAAAAATCGATATCACAAAGGTTTTATCTCTATCTAAGTGGAAAAATTTTTAACTTTCTTCCAGAAATGTATAAGTTATACTTATATGAAATAAATTCAATTAATCTATTTAAACAAATAATGAAGAGATTTATTATAAATAACAACAGAAAGACTATCCGAGCATTAATAGAGTAAAATTATTAAAAATTATTTTATAAAAATAAAAAAAATAAAAATAAATAAAAAAACTGCTTCACATCTAACCTCGTTACATTGTTTTGTACCAGCTATCTGTATATTTCATTACATTGTACCTTTTGTATTAAATACGTTGTACCTTTTGTGTTTTTCATTGTAGAATAGAGTTATGTGTATTTTGAAATTAAGATATTTATATTTATATGTTTAAATTGTGTTTGTTAACAATAAATAGATTTGGTAATCATAATACTGTATACCTACTCAAAAAAAAAATTGTGTAAAATGTTTGGTGATGGTAGATGACAGCTCATGCGCAACCCTACGGTCATAAACGAGCTGTCTGCTGCCTGTCACCAGAAATTATTATTATATTACGTTGTTGTTGTAGTCTTCTTTTTTACATAAATTCATATAGTTACATACATTGCATAAGAAATTCAATTCAGTAGCTTGTAAGAAATTTATTGTTAACTTATATTGGTCGAAATAAATATTATTGTTAAACAGAGAAACATATTATGACTGTTATCACAACTTTAACGTGAATCGTCAATGTGAATAATAATTTTTGTTTATTTTGAAAAGCTACACAATATTAAATTTGTTGTTAACGCAGACAGGTATTTTTAATTCGATATATCTATTAGAGAATAAAATTAAGGATTAATCTATAAAGAATAGTTATCAAAGTTCTGTACTAAAGAAGATTCCATTTATATATAAATTAAATTAAATTGATATGAGGTATTTATAATTGACATATTATTTTGTTAACTAACCTTTTATGCTTCCGAGTTCCATATCCTTAGCAATTTTAGATGTTATGTCTTCTTTCTTATAAGTAAAATGGTTTTGGTTCTTTTTTATTTGTTGCAAAGACTTTTTGGATTGTTCTTGGCTGCTAAAGATAGGTTCAGGAGGTTTAAGTTTAGTTCTACGAATTTCTTTCATGAATGATAATTCATCAGTTTCATTTAACTGTCTATCTCTTGACGTTCGTTTAAAATGAAGTTCTGATTTAAGATGCCTTTCGTAAACCAGTTTAGAAGCTAATCTTCTGTTACATGGATTGCACCAATACTGAACAGACCCGCTGGATTTTGTTAACAGTGAAATATCGGTTACTTTTTTTGGAAATTTATTCTGAACTTCCGCTGGTGATATCCATTTTTCTTTAGTGTAATTTTCTTCGGTTTTTGTTTTGGTTTCTTTAACTGCCGTAGATTTAGATTCTTGATCCTCAATATCAATGAGAAGATGATCTGCTTCTCCTTTTTGTTTCCATTTTCCTTTGGTGTAAGTTGGTGGGGCGATTTCATGGACTTGTTTTTTTGAAACCATCCATTTGCTGCCTGAAAAAGTCGGTGGAGGTACGTCAAGTTCTTCAGCTTTTTTAGAAACCCACTTACTTCCCGTACATGTTGACGGGGCCACATTGTAATAATCTTTTTGCATTATAGGTGGTTTCCATTTTCCTTTAGTATAATTTACTGGTGGAGAAGATGATCGCTTTGGTTTCCATTTGCCGCCAGTAAATGTAGGGGGTGGAGAGTTTGAGTCTCTAACTTCGATGTTACGTGACCATTGAATTGGAGATGAAGGTTTCCACTTACCGCCTAAAATAAAATAATAAATATAATTAAATTACTATAGAATTTAATGATAATTATACCAGTATGGTTTCTAGGAGGTCTATCTTGATCATCACTACTGCTATCATCCACATCGTAATCAAATTCTTCGGAATCTTCTTCACTATCTTCAAACAGTTCCAATTTTTGTGGTTCTTCTTTTCTTCGTTCCAAATTATCCACAGCTTTTATTAATTTTGATTGGTTGTCACCATGCCCAAGTTCCTTTAGCTGGTGCCCTCCTATCCAAACGTTTTTTCCAGATTTGGATTGTTGAGGTTCCTGTTGTTCTTTGACAACATTCGAGCTAGCTTGAATAACCTAAAAAATGGGTTTAAATTTATAAAAAACTTAAATATAATTAAATCTGTAGATATATAAAAAAATTAAAGACAACTGTCCTATAACCATTTTAAGTTTTATAATTAAACTATTTAAACTATTAAAACATTTAGAGAAAATATAATATTTAGAGAACAATCACTGTTTTATAAACACTTTCACAATTTTCTTGCAGCTCTTATAAATATGGAATAAGAAATTAGAGTATCAATAATAGTTATTTATATCTGAAACATGTAGTGTTCTATATATCGACAAAAGTTTCGATAAATGGGCTATTCAAGATCATTTTTGGCTTGCTAGCAGAAACTGTCATTTAATATATTTTCAAACAATTGATTCCTTCACACAGAGAAATTTGTGTGAGAATGTTGTCAAGAATGTGCATTTAAAATGAAGCACGACCATAATTCTTAGTTTAAGAAAAAATATTCTTCATTTGAATCCTGACATTCTTAAATTAACATTGCCATGCTCAATTTTTAGATTAAAAGCTACAAATAAGCACAAAAATTCTTAATTTGAAAAATAAGAATTTTTGTAGCATGCATTCTTAAATTAAATATGAATGGTGCTTAAATTAAAAATCTTAACATGTTAATTTAAGTATGGCATTTTTAATTGAAATTGAAGAAGTAACATGCTTAAATTGAGAACGAAAATTATTTTATTAAGCATGGATAACGATCTTTTTCCTAAGAATTTGTCAAGAACGGTCATTCTCAAATTAAGCATTTTACTTCTCAACCTAAGAAGTAACTTAAATTGAGAATGAAACTTCTTGATTTTAAGCACGTCAGTTTCCAGTTGGTACTATCCCACCTTTTAACTCCCTCTTACAACATATTATAACTCCACGACTAAGACGATATTTTGTATTTTGTGTATTACAGTGCATCATTTGTGGTCGTTTTGTTTTAAAAGTTTTAAAAGTTAGTATAAGTATTATAAATAATGATACACTTTTAACATGAATCTAATTAATTTAAATGAGAGTTTTAATACGGAATTATACCAATTACCGAATTACCAGAACCAAAATCATTATGAAGCCAATGAAATCTATAGTTTATTGGGATCAATACCCAGTCATAGAGAAAATTATAGGTAAGTCATGTAATGTTATAAGTAATTTTTTGACTGCTTGTATTGGATTTTGGTAAATTATTTGAATATAGCGGCAGTACACCCACTTTTCTTAGTTTCCTCAGATTTAAACTAGAAATGCACGCACACCTCAATTTTTATTTGGAGAGGGACCCATTTTTTTTAAATTGCAGCTTCTTTTCTCGAACTAAGTGTTTCAGATTGTTTAAGATGTGTTTCAGGTTTTTTGAAAAAATGTTTAGTTTATTGGAAATAATGAATTTATTACACTCTTTAGGGACACACTGTAACGTAAAAATTTGTTTTTAGAAGAGAATTGTTTTGTTTATTGTTTTATTTATTTTAATCTTTAATAAAAGATTTATTTATCGATTACACTTTTTTTATTAGTCTTATAACGTGCATGCTTAAATGCAGCATACATATATACTTTAATTATGAATGAATTAGTTCTTAGAACAAGAAATAGTATACTATCATTTAGCACACAGATTACTTAAATACAGAATAGACATGCTTGGTTCAAGTATGATCATACTTATAAAACATACTTAATTTAATATTTTTTGTGCTTACTTTAATTACTAATTTCGAGACGATTTTTTAGCATGCGCGCTTAAACATTTCTTAAATAAAGATTGTGACGCGCTTGGCTCAAAAACAAGCACGAAAATGCTTATTTTTTGCTTAATTTTCAGCATGTATTTCTCTGTGTGTTAGTATCTTCAATAGTTTTTATGTACCAATTATAGACATATTGATTTCAAATTATTAAATATTGCTGTTGATATTATGTACCACTTTATGTCGATTTTATGGGAAAGTAATCATTACTTCAGTTCTTGTATAACAATCAGCTCAAAGAATGTTGCAAATTTCCTCCGCCATCAATCGATATTCCATTATCATTCAGTTGATGATATTAATAACGGTAATTGGTTACATTTGGTATTCAATCATCAACACATTTCAAAAATGACCAGAAAGCTTCAGTATAAGAACTCTTGGAACTCTTCATGGATGAATATAATTCCCAACTAAAGATTACAATAGGCGAGTTTTGTTCGAACAATGAGATTGTTTTGATTACTCTCTTCACACATCCACCTAAACTGGATGTAGCAATATTTCCACCATTGAAACATGAATGGAAAAAAGCTGTTATCAACTGGTAAATGCAAAATCAAGATGCCAGATTTAAGAAAAAAATATCTCGCCCCTCTCTTCTGAATATATCTAAAAATCCACCTGATATTTTATTTGGGTTTGAAAATGATTTATCATTCTCATGAACACGCTATACTATCGATAGTTGGGATATTAACCTTATTCTCATTTACACAAAATTGTTTGTAAAGAATTTAAATTCTTGTAGAACATTACTAAAATCTGTTGACATGGTTGCAAATAAATAAGCAAATAATTAGACCATGAGCTAATTTAATAGTTTTGATTCATAAATTAAGTAAATATTAAATGCGCTGTTGCCACTTATATGGTTGCGGGTTGCACCCGCGATATATACTCACAAACATATTGACCATTTAAAATTTTTAAGATAAATAATATTTTAGAAATAGTTTTTCTGTTTTCATCTTTACAATATTAAATTCATTTCTAATATGTTAATAAGATGCATGTGTACGAGAAAAATATTCCCGGCCTAGGCCTAGTAAAATCTGTCTCCCTTGCTACATATTTTCTATAAAAGGGTATATATCTCTCAAACCTTGGTTTATTAGTTTTATTATCAGGTATTTTAATTAAAAGTTTAGATTCCCAATCTTCTACGTCGTTCAATGATTAATAAAGGTTTCAATATGCTCAAGGTTCAAAACTTTTTTTTTTGGGTTTGTAGTTGTCACTTTGACGTTTTAGGAAAGCACAAAATTTTAAATAGAAAATCGCAATATTGAATGTGATTTCAGAAAAAATACTATGTGCACCTCGGAGTAAAAGCACATTCCCAGACTCCAATGTTTGTTGTTTACATTGTCGTCCGGAAATGTATCGCTTTTACTCCTAGATACACAATATACTATTGATTTGACCCTTAAATATACCTTTTTGCACGATTGATCATTTTTGACTGTTTACCGTGAGTAGGAAATATTTCCAATGCAATTTCGAAAATAATATCTTCGGCAACATCAGCATTAATATCATTTAAAACACAAAATAATATTGGTACAAAATTATTTAATGTAAAAACAAAATTACCTAAATTAAAAAAATCTGGTGTTTACAAAATTAATTGTCCAAAATGTAATGCAGTATATATAGGTCAAACACAAAGAAATTTTGAAGTAAGATTTAATGAACACTTAAGAGCATAGTAATTACATTAGTAGTATTACTAGTATTGCACAATATTTTTTTGGAAAAATCTATTTTATTTTGAATAGAATCTTCTACATAGCTTTCTGCCACTGTCGATGAACGTCAACTTCCATGACGCTTTAATCTGAGGACAACAACACTTTTATTAGCCAAAAGCGTTGCTGATGTCCTCCTGAACGAATGGCAAGTATAGTTCTCGGGATTAGGCAATTAGAATTTGGCAATTTGAGAAGGCCAGCCCCCGATTGTCTCTTTCTCTATTACTTGAGCACAATATTTTTCTTTGGTGTATCTTAAGGACAAATGATTTGATTTTACTTGTAATGAACGAAGTTTTATATACTTTTGCAGAATATATGGAATTTTATCGTCTGGTTTATTAACGACTGTAAAATTACGCTGGATGTTCGTTTTTGTATTGGGTACTTTTACAATCATTAAACCATCGGTTTTTTGGATGTCATTCATAGTAATATTATATAATTCTTCTTTTCTACAGGCACCAGATATTCCCGATATCATTGCGACCTACAAATTATGAAAACTTGGAAATATCAATGCCATCAGAAAGAAAAACAGTGGATTTAATCAGTGAATATTCTGCCCAGAGACTTCCAGTAGCTTTTACCTGCATATGTCTTTAAACGAAATATGACAATAGAGTATTTTCATCGATTCTTAAATTCTTGCCTTCGCACCATTTTTGGTGGATATTTTGATAACGGATTTTGGATTTTTCGGAAATAATTCTTCCCAAGTCCGATCAATTTTTTCAAATTCATTTTCGCTCATATTTTAATTTATAATAATCAATCAATCAATAATCTTACATGCACTTTATGCAAATTATTTGAAAGAATGATTAACAGACGCCTTTTATGGTTTCTTGAAAAACACAATGTTTCCACTGCAATTAACAATGGTCAAGATGTAATAGCCGCCGTATTTGATGTTGAGGGTGCGTTTGATACAATTTCTAGTCACGCTATTCTTAATAAACTTATCCAATATAACCTCACAGGAAATATATACACATTCATTACTAACTTTTTAAAATCCAGAAATTTCAAGGTTTCTGTAAATAACTCCCTTTCTGCTCCACGTCTCCAATCCGATGGAGTCCCCCAAGGCTCAGTTTTAAGCTCTACCCTCTTTATACTAGCAATCAACCAACTCTGCACAAACCTTCCTCCCCCAATCAAATGTGCTCTGTACGCTGATGACATTATCATATACTGCCATGGCAAATCAAATTCTTCTGCCTGTAAAATGCTTCAGCTTGCTATAAATGATCTTCACAGAAAAATTCTACCTCTAGGGCTCACTCTATCACATACGAAATCAAAAATTATTAAATTCAGTAGAAGAAAAAATCCCTTCACTCCTCAAATTACAATCAACAACTTTCAACTACCTGTTGTTAATGAGTGCAAAATTCTAGGATTGATATTCGATTCCAGACTTTCTTGGAAACGACATATACAAGAAACAAAAGGTGCATGTCTAAAAAGACTAAACATTATAAAAACCCTTTCCCATCTTCATTGGGGAGCGGAAGAAGCGACTCTACTCAAAATCTATAGGTCAATAATTCGTTCTAAATTAGATTACGGTAGCTTCATATATATGACTGCTTCCAAGACAAATTTAAACTCCCTCAACGCTGTCCACAATAGTGCCATCCGCCTTTGCCTTGGTGCATTTAGATCTAGCCCTTCCGCAAGTCTTTGCTGTGAGACCAATGAACCTCCCCTCTGGCTAAGAAGGCAATTTCTCCTTTCCTCATATGCTGCTTCAGTATCCTCAAATCCCTCAAATCCTGTGTACTCCATTATAATGTCATCATATCAGTTAAACGTCAACCTCACTTCCAAGCGAATTATCCAAACTTTACCACAGCTACTATATCCTCTTATTAAAGAAATTAATCTTACTCTAACCATAGCTTATCCTTTCCCCAACACCCCACCTTGGAAAAAAACCCTACCTTTCACTCAGTAAATTTAACAAGGAGACCACTAATAAGGATATTATACTCTCTGCATTTCGAGAACTGATAACAAAGCAACAGTATAATGAAATCCTATATACTGATTCTTCTAAATGTGAAACCGGAGTTGGATGTTCTGTAACCACTGAACGAACACCGATAAGTACCTATAAACTACCCTCTTCCTGTAGTATCCACACTGGCGAGTTATTTTCCATTCTCCAAGCATACAAACATATTCAACAGCATAAAAATTCACATATTGCCATCTGCACTGACTCATTAACTTCTTTACAATCCATAAATTCTTTGTTTACCACCCATCCTATCGTTCATGACATACACTATCTTCATCAGCTACTCGTAACACAACACACAACAGTTACGCTCATATGGGTCCCCTCCCACGTTGGGATCTTTGGAAACGAAAAAGCTGATTGCCTTGCCAAAGAAACTATTTCTTCTTCCCCGATGGTGAACGTCCAAATTGCTCAAGACTTGAAACCGGTCCTTAAAACAATCAATTCAAGAATCTGGCAAAATCACTGGAATCAAGGCACCACCACAGCACTTCACGCAATACAACCCAGTATTAAATACTTTACTTGTCCTGACTTATCCAGGAAAAATATGTCCATCCTACGAAGACTACGAATTGGCCATACCCGTCTCACACATGGCCACTTAATGTCAAAATCTACACCACCCAACTGTCAACATTGCAACTCTGTAAACAACAGCATCCAACATATCCTTATAGATTGCCCATTTTTCACAAAATCACGTCAGCAAAATGATTTGAAATCCAATCTCAAAGACATCCTCAGCTGTACCTCTCAAATATGGAAAGTGATCAAGTTTCTCCAAGAAGAAGATCTCATTAATAAAATATAGTAATTGTATTGTCTTATTCATATATCTAACTGTAACTCGTGCTAATGGTCTAAGTTACCGCAAGCACGTAAATTTAAATAAAAAAAAAATAATCAAAATTGTACTTAAAATTATTGACAACTAAATAAAAACTCAATTTTCCATTGTTGTTATCTCAGAGTAATAAGTAAACATAGAGATGCCACAACAACAAAATAACATACAGTTTGTAGTTAACAGCAATGAACCTATAATTGAGAGAGATGGAAAATTTAGTGGTGTAGGTAAACACAGCCGTACAGTGGCGTGTAATTGGTTAGAGTTCACCGTAATACCTATATAAATGTTAGTTAAATAATTTAATACGCATATTTTGGTAAGGAATTTACATTTACACTTATGGCATGGCACTATACTTCTAACATATTTTTATCGGAAAGAAATCTAAAAGGATATTATATGTATTTCATTATTAATTTGATTTTCTTAATTTTAATTGAAATTGCTAATTGTACGCCAATGTAGTGAATAACTAAAATAACTTACCGGTGATAGGTTAGATTATCATTTTGCGAAGTACCACATATTATACACGCTTTTCGGAGTTTCACCATTTTCAATATTGAAAATAAATAAAAACACTTCATAAAGTTCACTTAAATACACAGAAATTCAAGAAAAATCGAACAAATTGCTAATCACCTCTAAACAATTACAAACAAAGGCACTGATGCCAAATTTTCGGTGTTGGTATTTGATACAATTGGTCTAAAGCTTTTTTATCAGTATTATAGAAAGGTAAGAAAGTGAATATTAAAATGTATTAAAGAATATTTTCTCTGAATAAAAATCTTCTCTTAAAAGTAAAATAAAATTGTTGTAAATTATATTCTTACGTTTTTGTTTCCTACTTTGTACTTACAAAACACAACGTCTGGCAATGCTCTGCTTGTAAACAAATCTGTCTCGACGACAAGTAGTAGGGAATATGCCTACTCTATGTTTACTTATTACTCTGAGGTTGTTATGCACGTTGGTTACTACCTAACAACCAAAATATCTATCTTGACAAAAGCGTAACCGATAGAAGACAATTGTTTGGAGGAGCGGAGCGACGACTCCAATTATTGTCTTGAATCGGTATAAAACCCTTACCGTTCTCCATACTTAGGGGTCTATTCTGTAACTATGCTGTTAAATTTTAAAGGCCGTTAAAAATATATATTTTAAAGGTCCGTTAAATAATAATATCGGAATAGGTATTCTGTAGGCACAGTTTTTAGAGGTCCGTTGAAAATATATAATTTTAAAGGATGCTGTTAAAAATAGTGTACAACATTTGGCAACATTGATTGAGTTAGCTTTGTGAATCAAAGAAAGCAAAAAAGAAGAAATTCCAACCTATAATAGTGATATATAATTAAATTTGTGGTTTATTTTAATATTTTTGTGTTCAAACAATCAATTGAATTTGTCTAGAGCTAAAAGAATAACAAGAAAACAAAAGGAATATTTTATAAGTTTCCTATTATAAAAAAAATTTTGATGGGCAGCAAGATAAAACCTATGGACTTATTTAAATTAAATGAACTATTGAGATGAATTACAACGAAATTAAATAGTCTGTGTTCACCTAAAATAATAAACCAGTAGAAAGATGTAAGTATTAAAAAAAAAACACTGTACTTCTGTTTTATAATACACTTAATCAAGGCTATCATTATATAAAATACTATTATAATATTTAGTTTAACTGGACCACCTCCTCCTATGCCTTGGGGACCATATTTGATGTCCCTTGTCCGTCTTTTAATATTTACCTCCCTTCACTTAAAGTCTAAAATAACATTTAACTTAATAACATATATCTTAGAAGAAAAACTACTGGCCCTTATTTTAACTATTAGTGCAGAAGGAGCAGATTTAGTGGAGGCTGGAGTCTCTCAAAATTTAAATAATTCAGTTGAAGAAATACCAGACACATTATATTTCTAAATATTGAGTCTGATACTATACCTACTTATAATGAGACCTAAAATACACCTTCATATAATGAAGCTGGCAATGCACCTATAATATATGATGGGACTGTAAACATAGTAAATACCTATTAAGAAATATTCATAGTATTTTTTAAACTCTTTCAAAATTAATTAATATTTATTAATTTAATATTATTTTAAGGAATTCTCAACCAAGGAAGCACCTTAATTGGAAAAAGTAAACTTGCCTTTTTCTGTTGGAAATGTATCAAGAGAAGAAAAAAAAAATACAAAGGAAGAGGGTTAAAACTAGAAAAGTTTGTGCTGAACATGCAATAAACTCACACAATAAGCAATTGCAAAATTTAGCAAATTTGCAATTGCCTGCTCTATTAGATGTTTAGCCACAGTTTTAAACCAATTGGCTAAAGACAAGTAGAAAACAGACAAAAATAGTGTTACTCATGTTGTTACTTTCAGATCAGTATTTTTGTTTTTCTTCCAGGAATTTTATGATTGTTTATATTTTAAAATCTAGTAATGTTTTTATGTTTTTTAATAAATATTTTGTTATAATAGGTTTTGTTATAATTATACAATTATTATAATAAATAATCAAACATTTTATTTCAAAAATTCTTATAAATTGGAGGAGTACTTTTTAATAATTATAATGGCATTTTTAATTTATAAAATATTGATGCATAATCATATAGCCATTATTTATTGACATCTTGCTTGCCAATTGTTGTTTCTATGAATATTATTATCCTCATTGTGATCATCTAAATCTACTTTTTCTTCTTCAATACTCTTATCTTTTAAAATTTCTCTAACAAATATCACAATACGCCATTTTAACACTCCTTTATTTTTTAAAGCTTTGCTTTAACATGCCTCTAAATAATACAATTTTAACGGATTGTTTTAACGGAATCCTTTAAAATTTTAACGGAAATTTAGTTAGTGAATACCGAAATAATATTAACGTCCGTTAAAATCTTAACGCCCTCTAAAATTTAACAAAAAGGTTACAGAATAGACCCCTTAATATACAATTTCAATATATATTATTGCATCGCTATTACGTATCTGTTGTGTAACTATGGTCTTAACCAGGCGTAGTTTGTCACATAAGCAAGGCAATACTGACATGGGAGAAGATAAAGTAATTTATTTTATTGTTCCATACATAAGTAAAGTTGGTGTAATAAGATTGTTACTAAAAATACTAAATTTGATTAGCTTATTACTCACCGCTGTCGTTTTGCTTCTGGTTAAAATTCCACTAAAATTCTTTCCTGAAGTTAATTGTCTTTCTGATATTTTTGAGCTGCTACGAAGTTCTAGAGAGGAGAAAAAGTCGTCTGCCTTTAGGTTAAATGTTTCATCTGTAGGTAATAGTTGGTTGGGAAGAGGCGATTTTGGATATTCTGTTAAATTTTTAGAACACCCCATTTTTCGATGATTAATGTAGTTTTCCAAACCGAGCATAGTGACGTGGCATTTGATACAGAAGTGGGCATCTTCGTCATAGTCCATTATCATTATTTTGTATTAATATTCTAATGAAAGATCTGAAAAAAAAATTTAACGATTTACTAGCAGGCCTTAAATTGTGAATTTTGGTTTTTCGCTATGTCTTTCCTGACATGCAAAAGGTCTGTTCCAACACAACAGACTGTATCGGTTATTTCCATTCGAATAGTTTAATTCGAACAGACATTACAAATATTCAACAATTGAACGAATGGAATTGATCGATACATGTACAGTCGGCTTTAGAATAGCATATACATGTTAAATGTGAATTTCGTTTACCTACCGAAGTTATAAAAACGCCCTTTAAACGCCTACATAAAATGGTTTTTGGGGATTAAGTTTATTTACAAGGGACAGGGGACAGGCAATTTGTCAATAAAATACCTTATGCTACAAACATTAAAGATGTGGGCGTGGACAACTCTTTAATTGATTTCAAATTTATTATTATTTAAACCGTGATTGGTTATACACAATAAATAGGCCGTCCTTAAAATTAATTCATTGTAAGCGATTTGAGTTTGAAAATGTATATGCTATTCTGAAGCCAATAGTACGGTTTTCTGTTGTGTTGAAACAGACCTAATTTCATTCCGAAAATAAAATTACTCACTCCACTATCACACTTTTTGCTTTTTAAATCATGTTAAAATAGTTAAGTTATATTACTCAGAACCGAAGATAATTTTATTTGAAATGCATGAAGGTCTACAATTATTTATCGAAGAAAAAGTGTTACAGATATTTTTAAATGTTCTGGTGTCGTTTTACTTTATCTATATGTCATTTTCATTTGTAATTACCTCAACTATTTACAAAATCAAGAAATATTAAATATCATATTAATATTCATTACCGTTCTGGTATTTTTATCTAAAAATTCGGCACAAAAGAGTTGTTAAACATTTAATTAGAATCTACGTTAATTTAATTATACCTTTTGTAGAAAAATATAAAGCATTTGGATTTATTTACTCTGTATAGATTGATTTCTGAGTTTTTGGTAAGAATAAAATAAGCTTTGAATTAAAGTATGTAAAAAAATCGTCAACAGCCCTTTAATAAAAAGAAATATGTGTCTGCTTTTGTCAACAAATCTATGGAAATAAATGCATAGACAAGTGAGTGAGCCAGACCAGGGTGATAGTGACATGGGGCTGTCGTCCGAATAACTGCTTTCACATCGATCCGCAAAAACCTTTTCTTTTAAACAAAACGATCGACACAGACCAGGTTATTCTTTAAATAAATTATTCGTATAATCTTCAACAAACATTCAAATAAAACAGATTCAAAATAGATGTAATTAGATAAAGATATAAAAATAAACTTAATTAGTATTCGGTTTTATTAAGAATGCCCTGTTAGTTTATTTGTTCTAATTAAATCTAGTAATAGATATTTGACCCAGTTGACAGATTGATCTGAAATTTGGTACATACATATGGTTCTAGTGACAAACAAAGAAGTTACATTTTGTATTATGAGATAACTATTTGATGTTGATTGAGTAGCGTTAAGACTGAAACAAGTATTGGGTAAATAAGGCATAACTATATTATAGGCCAAATGTTATTAGCCCTAAAGGATTATCCTAGGTACATTTCCATCCATGTGTAAAACAACACATGCATTTTAATTCAAAATTCATTTTTTTATATTTTGCACTTACAAAAATCATCATTATAAAATGCATTTGCGTATCGTAATGTAACTTTTTGTATTAAATGGTTGGCAACATGAGTGTAAGTATCTAATGACAAGACTATTGATAATGATATTTGTGGCTAATAGCAATTTATTAATTTTATATTATTCTTTAAGAAAGTATTTGTGAATATGAATATCTACTTCTACTTATAGAATATATTATCATTGGTGTATTATTCATTTAAAAATATTTTTAAACATTAACATTTGATAATTTAAATTTCAAAACTGCCAAATGATATAAATTACACAGTGCTCTCAACATTCTTTTTAAAATCAAAATTTTCGTAATTTACATGCAAATAATAAATTAATTTAATAAATTAACAACATTAAATTGTTAATGAGCAAAAAATATATAGATTACAACAACCAGATAAGTCAAACTATGCAAAACACGTTCTTGAACATCCACACTCAAATACTAGGTACATATTTGTGATAAAAAACAAAAGAAGAACTTGAAATAAAAAGACATCTAGCAGATCCACAATTTAAAGTTGTTAATGAACAAATAAATCTGGGAAGTTCTCCACTTTTAAAGTGTTTGCTTTGATTGAGTCTTCATTTTATACATAGATAAGACGTAATTGTAACACAAATATATTAAGTTATTGTAAAGATCAGCAGGATATAGTTTTTTCCTGGTTTTTCTATATCATTGCACAGTTATACTGATCTTAGAGGGAAATACATCCAGGATAATCCCTTAGGGCTAATAACATCTAGGCTTTAATATTGTTATGTCTTATTACTTCCATACTTGGTCTAGCCTTAATACTACCTAAACATCAGGTACCTAGCTACAAACAAACAAAATGTAACTTAAATGTCAATCTGACGATGCTTCTTAGCAAAAAATGTATTCCCAATTTCCAAATAAATATAAAACATACAGATACAGTCATTAAACCAGTAAAACATGTTAATATGCACTCCAAATTAAAACGAGATTACATTTTGTATTTTTGCTGGGTTAACTATTAATTTAGTATACAGAATTTTTAATATTGTACATCGGCTTGTATAATTGATGACGTCACCATTTTCATGTATATGAAGTCATGGATGTTTTTTCAAATTACATGCTAATATTATTTTTTCGGTTTTAAAAAACCATACTAAAAATAAAGACAATAGGCTAAAATCATCAATTAATCGTTCAATCAGAAATTTTTATTAGGTTCTTTTTTTAATTTTAGTATCTTATAAAATACTTCTTGGCAATAACCAAGGCAATAATCAAACCTTTCTCTTAATTTTTATAGAAATTTTTGGACACACTACGTAAAATTTTTAAATTTTCAGAAGTTAAAAAAGTTAATAGAAATTAAATACAATTTTAAATGATAATTTAAATAAAAAGTATGATTTTATTTGATTAAACAGACAACTAAAATATTTAGTAAATTCGATACTTTTTCCCTACTATAAAGTTTGAGCGTCTACACTAATGTCCACATTCATTGTATTTATTGCTGTTTCTTCTTAGATGGACAGCTCTTGAAAAGTTTATTTTGTGAGAGTGGTGCTATAAATCTGCGCATTAGCATGGGCGTCGATGGAAAGCGTCAGACTTGGTGAATTTATAGCTGGGGAAAAAGTGACAAGAACTAGAACATTATCGACATAGCTCGCTGTTTCTTGCTATTTTTAAATTTATTAAAATTGCTCACTATATCTGATTTAATGATAAACGTTACAAATATGTCTAAATCTTAAACGAAATAAAAACAAAAGACATCTCAAAGAATCCTTATGACTTACATTTGAAATGTAGTTAATAAATAATAAAGTAATAGAAATTTTTAATAAGTAAAATAAGAATGTTTGTCCATTAAACATTGATTTTAGAAATATTTAGTATAAAAAATCCTTTCCTAAAGACGAATAAGTACAAGTAAGATTTGCATATAAGTTGTTCAATAATAATAATCTTAATGGTTTTTTTTTTCATTTATTGTACTAACCCTTACTTTTTGGAAGTCCATCTTATTAAGAATAATAAAAAACTCTTCGTTTGCACATAACTTCCAAGTTTATTTGAAAAATTAGGTTTTAAATTACAATGACGGCATCGTCAGATTGACATTTAAGTTTCTTTTTAGCTAGGTACCTAATGTTGTATAGGTAGTATTAATGCTAGACCAAGTATGGAAGTAATAAGACATAACAAAAAGCTATTAGATGATAGAAATATCCATCCAGGTATAATATCAGATATAATTGACCTATTTAATGTATGCATTAGTCTAAATTATTTTACTTTTGATAACAAAGTATATATTCACAATGAGGGTCTTCCAATGGGAACTCCTATTTCTCCAATTTTAGCAAATATTTTTATGGATAACTTAGAAAACATAATAGTCTAAGATCCGTCCCTAAATCGACCTTCACCGAGGTGATAATTGAATGAAACATGTTTTATATTAAATTTAATACACTAAATATTAAGTAAAAAATAGGTTGACAGAAAAAATCCTGGACAGGCTATATTTAATAATTGTTTAAAAAATGATTTTTTTTGTTAAAATGTACCGACGAGATAAATAAAAAAATCTCATACCAACAGAAAGTATGAAGCCTGTAGATTGTGCAAATGATAGGTTGCCGATTTTTTACCTGGACAGACTACTAGGTTGACAGGTATAAACAGGTGTGCTGAATTTAGGTTCTTTCACTTAACATGATAAATAAATAAATTTTATATCATCATGAGCGCTGTTTCATGCCGAACACGTTGATATAAGGTTGTCGGCAAAAATATTGGTCCTAATAGGGGTTGCCGATTTTTAAAGATTAAAATTTTCGCCGAACTGGGAATAGAGCGACAGAGAGGTCTAATGTAACTATCCAATGAAACAGAAAAGGACGCAACACGGCAGCTGTGAATATTTAAAACCAACAAGGTTTATTGGGGATCAAAGCCCTTTAAAAATACACGACATTGTACAAATGACGGAAGATGAAGAGTCAGCTGAACTTAATGATGAATTCGACGATCAAAATTTAACTTCTGATGAGTCAGACATGGATTGATAAGCGTTAATTGAAATTTCTTTTTTCATTTATGCCATTTTTGTATTTATCTTTTTATAATAAAGTTTTTTTACTTCATGCAAAATTCTCAAAGTTTTTTTATGATTTAGATTTTTAATTGTCCATTGGATTTTTATTTCTCATACTGGAGCAGCAAAAGAATTTCAAGATAAGTATACATTTTTTTATTCAAAATAATAATATAAAAAAATATTTAATTCATTATATGTTTATTTATTTTATGTAATATTGTTTAATATTTATCTATGACATATCATAATTTATAAATAATATCAAATTGTTATGTTATTATTCAATTATGTTTTCCGCAACTTCCAGTTGCTCCAAAACAACACTAAGTATTTACTAATCCATCACTCTCATTCTCTTGCGCATGCGCACTCACTTTCGTTCGAGGGTCGCGTCGCGCACAGCTGCCGTGTTGCGTCCTTTTCTGTTTCATTGAATAGTTACATTAGACCTCTCTGTCGCTCTATCCCCAGTTCGGCGAAAATTTTAATCTTTAAAAATCGGCAACCCCTATTAGGACCAATATTTTTGCCGACAACCTTATATCAACGTGTTCGCCATGAAACAGCGCTCATGATGATATAAAATTTATTTATTTATCATGTTAAGTGAAAGAACCTAAATTCAGCACACCTGTTTATACCTGTCAACCTAGTAGTCTTTCCAGGTAAAAAATCGGCAACCTATCAATTGCACAATCTACAGGCTTCATACTTTCTGTTGGTATGAGATTTTTTTATTTATCTCGTCGGTACATTTTAACAAAAAAAATCATTTTTTAAACAATTATTAAATATAGCCTGTCCAGGATTTTTTCTGTCAACCTATTTTTTACTTAATATTTAGTGTATTAAATTTAATATAAAACATGTTTCATTCATTTATCACCTCGGTGAAGGTCGATTTAGGGCCGGATCTTATACTATAATCTTCAATTCTAGTTATAAAAACAATATTGTATTTTGGTATAGATATGTTGATGATGTGTTAGCAGGATTTGTAGGTAGCGAACAAAAGTTAGATATATTTTTTAATTATATAAATACCTTGCATCCTAAATTTTTTTACCAAATACCACGCAAGCTTAAATTATTCTTGTAAATTTTCTTTCGGTCACAAATATTTTGAAAATTATCCCGAGTCGCGAGCCGACGAAGCCATAGTAGCCTTTTTATAATTTATTTTCCTGGCAGTATTTTAATGCATGTTGGAAATATTTAAAGGATTAAAAACTGTTTATTTTTATTTTTGATCCTTGAGTAGTAACAATTTTTAGCTGTTTTATATTATCTTTGTCATATTTTTATTTATCTATAGTCTGTTCTCAATGGTTTCAGCTGTCAAAAAATGTCAATTTAAATATCTGTTCTGTATCTCGAATGCTCTATTCTTGTGATAATGTTCTGTAACGGTTACTAAAATTTCGTGCCTTTCCGTATATTCCATCAAATCCGCACGGTATTATTTATTAAGTTTCGACCGTTCATTTGTTTATATTTTTAAAAGTTTTTGTAACACCGATAAGACTTCGCTAATTAGTTACTTGCTGGAATAATGATACCGTATGATTTTAGAATTTAAAATATTTTTAATGTATCTCCGTTATTCATGGACCGATTCGTTTTGGTATCGACTCAGAAAATTACGAGGAAAATCATGCTGTTAAGCATTTTCGAGCGAAACCCAGATTTTCAGTAAAATTATTTTTTCCGACAAGTTCCAACCGAAACAGCAGCTGTAATTGTCTGAGTTGTATGATCACGCAGCACCTGTCCCCACTTTAAGTAGGTTGAAGGGCATACCGGTAGGATTTTTGTGCCCCCCCCCGCAATCCGTCCTTTACCTATCAAAAATTGTATAAATTAGACGATTTTGGCAATTTTAAGGGAGTACCAGTTACAGTGACAGTTGTGCCTAAACTAGTGAACTAGTGAGGACCCCGAGACCGACCGGAATCAAGGTAAGCACACCAAACTATCTAACTAATGTTTGCCAGAGTAACTTGTTAAGATTTTTTTCTCTATATGCGCCGCTTACCTGTCATCCTTTCCTCACTTAACACCATCGTGGGTAGTAAACTGGTGGTGCACCCTTCCTAAGTTTCCCCCCGTCATGGGTAGCAAACTGACGGGTTTTTGCCCTCTACGCGATAGCGGTCGCGTTTTGTTTTTCATAAACTTTTTTGCTTTATAATTTACAGAATGTTGTTTATATTATTATTATACCTCAGGTGCAAAAAATTCGATCCATTTCTTTTTTCTCATTTATTTTAAGTCTTGCGACTCTCAAGTTATTGTATGGCATATGTATTTTTAGGTATGCGCTCGTATATCCGAAATAAACTCAAATGTTTATATTAGTTCTGCATTTTTTATCACAAAGGCATTTATGTTTTTATTTGAAAAAATTATTCCGATAAGCGAAAAATTGTTTATTGCATTTATTTCAACCCGGGTGACCTTGGTGATCCTGTAGTGTCAAACCGCGTTGCATTCTCAATTCTAATTGCAATAAAATGTTCTTAACTCCGACGAATGCAGCTAGAGCGGTGGCTTTAGTTCAAGATGGCCGTAGCCAGTATTATGCAGCTGATGTGTTAGGTGTTAGTCGTTCGGCGGTTCAAAGAGCAGTTCAGCGATTCAATGAAACCGGCAACTTCACAAGGAAGCCAGGTTCCGGTCGTAGAAGGGCAACATCCGAACGAGATGACCGATTTTTGGTAACTTCATGTTTGAGAAATCGGCATAACACATCAGTTCAACTGGCCAATCGTCTGAATGAAGTGATAAATGTGGATGTAAGCAGGTGGACAGTTCGACGTCGACTTTCTGAAGCTCATTTAGTATCCAGAAGACCAGCCCTATGTCCACTATTATCCGTAGAGCATCGCAGAGCTAGACTTGCCTTTGCAAGAGAACACGAAAACTGGAATGACGCAGACTGGCGAAGTGTAATGTTCTCAGACGAGTCCAGGTTTAGCTTGAGGTCACCAGACGACCGCGAAAGAGTTTGGCGGAGGTAAGGAGAGCGATTTGCTCAGTGCAATATTGCAGAAAGAATAAGCTATCGAGGAGGCTCAGTGATGATTTGGGGTGGTATAAGTTACGAAGCTCGTACTGACCTAGCTATCGTGGATGGCGGTTCTATGACGGGTGCAAGATACATAACGACCATTCTTAATGAGCATGTGATACCTTTGGCCCCGTTCATCGGACCCAATTTTCTTTTAATGGACGATAATGCGCGTCCGCACCGTGCTAGGATCGTCAATGACTATTTAGAAGAGGTGGGAATTGTCCGTATGAATTGACCAGCTTCCAGTCCTGATCTCAATCCAATTGAGCATCTGTGGGACATAATGGGAAGGCAATACCGAGCACGAATACCTCGTCCAAACAACCTGGCTAAGCTCGGTGCGGCTCTTCAGGAAATATGGAGAGAATTGTACCAAACTGACATCCATAGGTTGATTAGCTCGATGCCACGCCGTATTCAAGCTGTTATAAGGGCCCGAGAAGGAAACACTAGGTATTAATTATCACTGCATACACCACATTTTTGTATTGCCATTTTTTATTCAAGAAGTTTTCATTCATTTTTCAATTTTCTGCATAATGGTGAATGGCTTTATAAAATAAAGATTTATTTTCTGTAAACTATGGGTTTTATTGATATTCAATAAGTATTTTTCAATCTATAACTTATTTTAAAGTTTAATATCCAAAGATCTTAATTTTTTATTAAAAAAATCGAATTTTTTGCATTTTTTTAAAAATTCAGGGCTATAAGCGCCGCTGTCGTGAAAAAGCCTTAATCAGCTATCTGTAACCTTTATAATCTATGGTTATGATCATTTTGTCCCAATATATTGTTACTCCATCTTTCTTCATGGAGTTTTTCGGCTCATACCGGCATTTGTAGTTTGTCTTATAGTTTGTAATTTGATTTCTTGGTGGAATCTCTTTGCCACTATATGACAAATGTTGTATGGCATCTGGTTTGTCATGGCAATGTCTACATCTTTACCAAGAATAAACTTGAATAGACTTGAATTACCAACAGAAATCCTGTCCTTACTAAGATAAAGCGTTTACAATTATGTAGTCACTTCTTCTGTTACAAGAGATGTTGCATAGCATCCAGTTACTTTTAATTACAAATTACTTCTAATTCTTTAAAAAAATTTATAGTAATTTATATTTTCTCTTACAGATGGTTTATCGTTTGCCAGTTGCAGTGTACACTGTTGGACGATAATGGGGAGTATTTCTTGGAACTTTTCAACAAGTTGCTAAGGGGGGAAGAGTTTCCGGAAGCGTGGAAAGTAGCCAGAGTGGTACTGGTGATGAAGACTGGTAGAGAGGGGAAGCGGTCAGGGGACTACTGGCCCATCAATGTTGAGCTGGAGGCGATAATAAAAACAAGAATTGAGGAAGAAGTGGAAAGAAATGGTCATGGGTTTATGAAGGAAAGTCTTGTATTTCTGCCTTGGGCAGAGTGATGAGTTTGGTGGAAAATGCTAGGGAGGGCAGTTGGAGAAATAAAAAAATGGCCCTGCTTGTATTCTTCGACGTAGGGAATGCATTCAATGGGGTCAGCAAAATGGCAGTGCTGGGCAACTTGGCTAGGCTTGGAGTGAGGTAGTAGATAATTAACTCAGTAGAGGTTTTTGTTGACTGGAGAGGGTGGAGGTATAGGATGGAGGTTTAGCATGAAGATGGATGCGAGATTTCGGTTTATGTGGATGACGTGTGCCTGTTATGTACGGCAAAGGGAGAGACGAAAGAATGGCGGAGAAAATGGCTAGAAATATTGTGGAAAAGTGGGAATGCAGATTGGAACTGATCGAAGAGAAGACAGTGAGATTAATGGTGAAGGAACGCAGCAAGGCGAGGGAGTTGGGGGTGATGGTGACAAGAAAGAAAATTCACATGAAGAAATCGGTGAAATACCACATGTCGAAGGCATCGCAGAAAGCGAAAATTCGGGTGGCATGGCTGGAAGATTGGTTATTGGTAAAACGATTGAACAGAGTATGCTGTTAGCATCAGAGGAGCTGGCAAGTTCCTACCCATTGGATGTGAAGAAATGGAAAGAAGGTGGAAGGAGTATGAAGGTGCGCTAAAAACAGTAATTGGAAGTAGGAGAGAATGGATGACTAGGAAATTCGACGAAATAAACTACTTTTTGACACAGGTGTTGACTCGGCATGGGTCAAGAGCAGAATATCTTCACAAGATTAAGAAAAGAGAGACTTCAGTGTGTGAAAGAGGTGCGAAGTGGAGAAGGATGTAGGACACGAGTTTAGATGCTGGAGAAATGAAGAAGTGCCGAAGAACTTGGAGGAAAGACTCAGGTAGGCGGTGTATTGGGAAAATAATGTGGAGATAATGTTGAGAGGGGAAGGGTATTGGATGGAGGTGAGTAAGGCAGTGGAGAGTATGGTTAGGAGAAGAGAATGTTTATGAGCGGCACAGTAAATGAAGAGTGTGAGGGACCGCCACCCGTCTTAAAGTATGCTAGAGTAGTAATTCCGAGACGGGGACAACGGTGAGGTTTGAGGTGGTTTTGATACATTTAACTAACAGCAGTACTACACAGAGGATCATTAAATTTCCAACAAACATCACAGACACATCTTTATATTTTTAAAAATGTTCTTACGATATTGGCCGTTTTCAGAACGATTGATTTTTGTATTATTGAATTGTTACGATTTGTAAATTATATTATTTGAGATAGCTTGCGAATTTTTTTGATGTGATTTCTTTTACGGATATTCCTTAAACATTTATCTAGCAAAATATTAGTTTTTGAACCACTCTGTACAAAAATTACTTTATCTAAAAAACTTCATAAAACAACTTATATTTCATAAGTTACACAAACAAATACTAACTCCTTCTATTGACTTATCCTGTAGATAATATTAAAAGTTGTTAGTGTGGTATAATTTTAATAAATATTTATTTTTATACCTATTTACACAATTATATTATTAAAGAGAAAATTGGCAAAATGAAAATTATTAGGTATATCTATTTAAAGTTTACCTACAAAACCATATTTGCCTGTAGGTATCCAAAAGTTTTAAATGCATGCAGAACCAGGAAGCGGGTACTACCTATTTGATTTTTCATTGTTGTATCATTGTGATAGTATTAACAAAATATATTTCAGAATATTTAGATAATATAAATGAATGTTGATTTATAGTTATTTATAAACAAGAAAATTGATTGTTCAATATTGTTATAGAATTTTGAACAGTTCTATAAATTTATTAATACTAATAAAACTATAAAACCACTAGTCGTTTTTTATCAGTTTTAACCGGAATTATTGGTTAGAATTTAGCAAAAAACATTGAAGATTAATGTCCAATTTCACCAAATTTAAAATATTTCTTAAATAAGAAATTCTTAAGTTAGGAAGTACTTAAATTGAATACTTACCTAACCGAAATGATTGGCTAGCATTTAGCAAAATACATTCACGATTAATGTTGACAATTTAACCAGATTTTGAGTATTCCTTAAGTAATAATATTCCTAAGCTAGAAAGGACTTAATTAGATACTTATCTAAATTGAATTTCACCAACCTAGAAAATTCCTTAGTACCTAAATAAAAATTGGATTTTGAAATTTGCATGCAGGACAGTCAAATTTTAACCTGAAAACCGAATGATTAACGTTGTTTCCTGAATTAACAAAAGATTGTAACCTATTAGGCTTTCCAAATCACGTGACATAAAGATGGCGTCTGTGGGCAAACCTTAGAACATAACAGTGTCAAAGTCACAGACTACATATAATCCCTGATTGATCTACTTTCACAACCAACCACAAGGCATGTAATAGGCATTTTTTCAACTTATAACGTTAACAAGTCCAAATAATAAAGAGTTTGCGGTAAGGTGGTGTTTTACGTTATAAAAATTTCCGTTATAATGTGTAATTGTTGTATCATGACTGTTTATCATTAGTTTTAATCCTGTTAGGTATCAGCACAAATTTATAGTTCAATATTGTCTTGTTTTTCAAAACGAAACAAGAAGCTATAATTATTGCTCTGATTATAAATTAAATGTAATTTGTAGAATCAAGTATTTTTCTTTGTTTGAATGCTTTCTGTTAAGCAGTAAATAGAAGGAAATCTTGAACAACTATGTTACTAGATATATATACAATCTGGTTTACCAAGTCATGATTTTTATGGTTATTATTTTTCTTAGTTTTGTTAATTATGTTTAGCGATTTTTTTTAACCCTTAAATTCCCATGCCATCGAAATCAACGTAAACACCCATGCGGGGTCCTTCAGAGACCCCAGCTAAATATATGATTTCTAAATAGTTTTTTTAAATTTTTGAATTAAATAAGCGTAGGTAGGAAAGAACAAAATCATACTTTAGACATTACATAAAACTTTATTGAATATTTTTAAAAATAAAATAAAAAATTGAATTCAACTCAAGCATACTAATACTAAGAGCCACAATTTAAAGTTAACAAAAACCAGGAATATTAAAAATTTGAAGAAGGATTCAAGCCGATGCGCATTTAGTACATGAAATATTTGGTTTGGTTATCCTGTGATTTTGACATACGAATTGTTTGCAATGATCGCATCTAGTGTTAACTAGGACCCCACTCACCTAAATCACGTGTAATTTCGATGAACTCACTGTGAAATGTGGTCACATACTAAATAATACTCACAAACGCCAAAACAAACACATACCTAGCGGCAGTGTTGCCAAAGTTTTCAAATAAACTATTGATAGTAGGATATTTGGACTTGGGGTCCTCGAAAGACCCCGCTTGGGGGTTTAAGGGTTAAACTTGCACTAGTGACATATCATATGTCATCTGTAACCTTAATTTTTAAGGTACGATAACCGCAAGCTATGTTTACAAATTTTACGATACACTACAGTATAACGTAAAATAACTGAACGCAAACTCTCTAATATATAAAATCTATTTTATAAAGTCACAAAAACTATATTCTCACAAAAATAAAAACTTCTACACCAACTTAAATAAAGAAAGCACTATGACAACAATACAAAACAATACTATTGTTTGCCTACAGCCACCATATTGAATAATTTTTGACAGGTTGTTGGAAAGCCTAATACCCGATTTCATCAACCCTTTCCTAAAGTTAGCAATTACCTAAATCAAATTTATGAATTTCCTTAGAACATAAAATAGTAAAGAAGTATTGCTGGTTCAAGGACGATTGACCGGGATGGTTATCCAAGATGGCTACCGGAAGTTACTTTTTAACAGTGGCGTCCTATATTTTTATTAATAGAAAAATAATTTCCTTATTGAAACATACCTATTATTCAGTATGGACACTAATCATTATATGTTAAACTGACTATTTTAAAAATAGAGGCAAAAAAATAGTATAACGTTGCCTAAAATGGGGGTACCAGATTTAAGGAAATAAAACCAGTAATATACTACACAATTTTTATTAAAATTTTTCATTCTACCACTATTGGCCTTTCACATACAGAAATTCTAGAAGCCGTACTTTCATTAATTATTTCAAGAGCAGATTTGTTATAAGTTGTGTTTAAAATGTTTATTTGTTCCAATGCAACACAATTCCCAACACCATGTTCCTTATTTCGGCATGTTTCAATTTTTTTTGTAGGCAGACGTAAATTGCCTGCATGTGGGATTTATTGTTATAGCCTCCTTTTGATCTAATTGTACCAAAAAATAATTCCAAATGGTCCTGACAACATTTGTACATGGGAATATACTGTAACATTTTATTATGTTCAATGTATTGGTGAAACATATTGATAAGACAATCAAATCCCAATAACAAACCTAAAAATCCAGTTTTCCTACTTGGATCTAGAACATTTATACCACTGAATAAAATATCCTCTTTCCATTATTGATACGCCTATGTCACTTTAAAAAGATAGATTAGGAATCAATATAAAGTATTAATTTAATGTACACATCAAAATATAGTTTACGTATATATAATGTATATTTATTTTATAATAATAGCTACTTACCGATGAAAAGTAATTTTCTTATGGTCGTTTTTATTAGCCTTTGAGCACCCACAAGCACTACAACTAACCATTGTCTTTAAAAGTATTTACAATATATATACCACTAACACTTTGAAGTAAAAAACATTAAACAAACCTATTACAAACGAAAAATGTTTTAAACTTAAATAACTAATCCAAATTTTCAACAGAAAACTAAATTTTTATAACTTGTAAACAAACTATGAGTCATAAATGGTTATCCAATATGGCCGACTTCCGTCACCAGATTTTAACATTGAAGATATAACATAAACTCCTTCCTTACTATTTTATGTTCTAAGGGAATTCCTAACTACAATTTGCGTTTTACGACGTGCTAGGTAATACCTAAGAGAGATAGGAAATACATAATATTAGGACAGCTAGCTACCACTGCCTAAAGCGTTTAGGAAATACTTAACCTCAAAATAGTTAGTCATTTTTGTTGACAGCATTGAAAGTATAGATCATAGCTTAGAAAGAAGTTTATAGATAGCCGACTCTAACGATTTTTTAAAAACGTGTTTACAGCGCCGCTCGTGACCTGAGCACTAACTATATAATTGTATTTTTATTTTATTGGTTAATTTAAAATATTTATATTAAAATATTTTAAAAATATTCTGATAAATATAATAAATTTATTTTTCAAAATATTTTTAAAGTATTTTAATATTGTTAACAATTTGGTATGACTTATATAGAAATAAAAATAAAATAAGTAATAATTCTTTATTTGTGCAAAATAATTTTATTACTATATAATTACTAATACTATATAATATAATTTTATTAATATTATAGAAGTCAAATTTATTTTTCTTGTTTCGCCAATTATTTTTAAAATGGATTCTGGTATCCTGGGAGCAGCTTCTGTTGTTAGAGGATCATCAGAACAATGAGAGATGCTGGTTTCTGAAAAAAAATATATTATAAAACTGAGTTGTCAATATAAGACTCATAATTAGAAATTGAGAATAAAATTGTACACTAATCTATAATAGTAAGGTATTTCAATTTCCCTATTTGTAGGCTCTTGTTATTTAAAAAAGTTTTTGCTTTAATTCACAATCAAAATTTTAAAATCATTCTCTTACCTGGAAGTTTTAGAGTAGGCACAGCATCTAATTATAAATCGGTAACATTTCTATTCTGTGAGAAAAAGCAGTCTTTTGTAAAGTGGTCAATGTAGATTTTAAATTTATAACGGTCATTTCCAGTTACATTAACCAAATCTGGTCTATTTAAAGCATCACACCATTTTCTTCGGATCTACAAATATAATGTAACATAGAAATAATATAATATGCATCATATATCTACTAATAAATAGGTATACGCTGAAGCTTTAAAAAACTAAATTCTTACCTGTGGATCCTTTGGTAAACAATGCACTTTTTTATAGTTATTTTTATAAAGGCAATCCGTAACAGAACACATAAAAACCATATTTTAATAGATAACTGCAAAAACTCTAACTGGAAAATATAAATACTAACGAGAAAATATAACTATTAACGAGAAAATACAATACTATCTATCACACAAGTACAAAAACTCTAGCTGGAAAATATATCTACTAACGAGAAAATACAATACTGTCAAACAATATTGTTGACAACATTTAAATTCAGAATTGTTGTCATTAACGGATTTCCTGTTGATTGTGATTTTATTTTCGATAGTGGCGACTTCCGTGACCTGAGCATTAACTACTAAACGTGGACCTGTCATTTTAGGAGAGTGCGCAGGGCATGGTATAGATTTTGTTTTTTTTTTTATTTAAAAAAATATGTGAGCTGTGCGTTTTATAGAACGTCTTGAAAGGTTCGATAAATAAATTTGTAAAGATGACATTTGTCGAAACAGCTGTTATTTTTCAATAAAAAGTGATTCTTTTTCTTCTTTTCTCCTCTTCTCTCACTATTTGTTAGTTTATAATCTCTGCCTGTTTGGTTTACAGTTTAAAATTAAACAGTAATACCAACTATATGCAAAATTTATCCAAGTCCAATTTTTAACTATGTATTTCTTACCTAAGAATTTCTTAGGTTGGTGAAATCCGTTTTAGGTAAAGTATCAAATTTAGGCATTTCCTAGCTTAGGAATTACGTAGGTAGGAAGTACCTAAAATCAGGTTGGTGAAATTGGGCACTAGTGTAACTGTAGTTTTGTTTAAAATAAAGGAAAAACGGGCTTGAAGTGCAAATTTTACGGACTGTCAACGCAATGTCAAAAAAACAAGGAGAAAACATAAGTATGCAGAAAGACATCCTAACATTAGCAAGTTCCTAAAGCCCTCAAGTATTACCTATTGCATGGTGAAATCCGGTTTAAGTATTTCCTAACTGTAGTAATTGGTTGGTGAAATCGAGCATAACTATTTTTATTGGACGAAAACACGAAATTGTGATTTTTTTACAGTTGAAAATAATAATCTGTGTACAATTTATGTTTGTTTTTCAAGATATTTTCTGGTGTATATTTGTAATGTGGTAAAGTACAGATCCGTCAAAATAAACAGTACCGAAAATAAAAATAATTTTTAATTTGTCTAATGTAAGTGTTTAAAATGCAAACGCAAACAAGCTTCATATCGATTTTGTAATTTTCGATTTTCAAATCAAAAATCAATCAAAATTTTTAAATCGTATTGTTTTTTGAGTTAAAGATTTTGCTGAAAACGTTGACGGACATTTTGCAATGTTTGAGGAGTAATTTGATGGTACTCATTCACAATTCTTTGTCGCAAATCTTCTAAGTATGTTGGCTGAGTAGCATAGATTTTAAATTGATTGTACTAACCCTTACTTTTTGGAAGTCCATCTTATTAAGAATAATAAAAAACTATTCGTTTTAACAAAACTTCCAAAAAAAAAGCAATTTTTTAAATAAATTCTTAATAGCATAGATTTTGCTTTTTAAGTAACCCCACAAAAAGAAATTCAAAGGTGATAAATCTGGCGATCTTGGGGCCCCTTCAACGGCACTTCTTCTACCAATCTATTGACCTGGAAAGGTCTGATCTAAATAATGCCGCACTCTTAATGCGTAATGTGGTGGGGCACCATCCTGTTGGAACATCAACATATTCTCAACGTATCGACCATCATTCTGATTTTCAATTATATCTGTTAGCGCGGGATCTATGGCATTTTGCAGTAATTCCAAATACATTTCACCAGTCAAATTTTCAGGTAAGAAAAAAGAACCAACCAAATGATCGCCAAAAATGCCAGCCCAAACATTTAATTTTTGTAGCTGCTGTGTGTGTACCTCATGGTAAATTCTGGGATTAGAATCCGACCAATATCGACAATTATGACGATTTACTTCGCCATTTAAAAAAAAGCAACATTCGTCGGAAAAGCAAATGTTAAATAAAAATTGTTCATCGTTTGTAATTCGTTCACTCATAACTTCACAAAATTCTAATCGCTTATCAAAATCGTCTTTATTAAGTTCTTGTACAAGGTGAATTTTATACGAATGAAAATTATGAGCCTTTAGAATCCGTTGGATAGTACGTCGACTAAAACCACACGAAGTTTGCAATTTGCGGGTACTTAATGTACTTAATGTACAAAAACTTGCCCTAAAACCCCCACTTCTGTTGCTTCGTTCCTTATAGGATTTTCAATATTAAGTTTTTTATTGGCGACTGATCCAGTTTCCGGAAATTTAGCTACAAGTTCTAGAACATATTTTCGGTGCACATTATTGTTCTCATGTCGCTCATTAAAAATTTGTGCTTTCAACCCTTTCTGCCGTGGAATATACCATGGTTAATTTATGTATAAAGCAATAAATGATATTTTAACAACAAAGATTGGTCAAATCAATCGCAAACTAATAAATAAGTACGTGGCATTCTCTACTTACCTATCTTTCTTCAAGAAACAACTTTTTTTGTCACAAAGGACACTTCAATTGCTATTTTTGTTATTAATAAACCATGGGCGTAGTAAATAAAAGCATTTACTTATAATTTAAGATTTTAGGGATGATGCCACCCCCGCTTAAGGGGCTGCAAATGTTAAAGTGATTTTATGCCAATTTTGTGTCCCCCTCGAAAACAAAATCGACGGGTCCGAGCGTTTTTTCAAAAAAGGAATCATCTGCCAGTAAATACCTCTGTTTCTTTTTCGGTGCGCCACACTGTATAAATGTTTATATGAAATAAAGAATATTATTATTATTATTATTTAAGGTTACTTTTATTTCGATCTAAGTATAGAAAATTTCAAGTTCACTAAGAGTCAAGGCACTTTTCTTCTGTTTAATATTAATTAGGTAAAATAGGTTAGTAACCAGTATAATATTGGAGCTTCTTTCGAACAAACGGAGACTAATAGGACTAGACCTTCCCCGATTACCCAAAAAATAAAAGTATTACATCCCAAATCGTGCGACATGGTCGTATTCTTTAATAGGGCTCTGGTAAGGCCATATAAACATTTAAAACAATTTTATTTTTCTCTGAATAATATCTTATATTGTTTAATAAATGTGGAAGGTACTTGGACTACATTAAGGTACGTATACCTTAACTCCAGACTGTACACATTAATATTATCTATTTTAATTACAAGTGACAAAACCTCTAAAGTAAATTGCGTGACTGGATGCAATATCTCATTAAAAATGGTTGGTACGAAGTATGTTTCACATACATAAACATAAACAAGGGTATATATGTATGTATGTATGTCTAACATCATTCGAATACCTTGTTAGGTTGACAAGTGAAATGTGTGTTTCCTTTTGATTTCTTGTTAAATTAGTATAAAAACATTTTGAGGCAATCGTTAAAAATTTTAATTTTTGTACACACAAATTCATCCTTAATAAAGAGTATGTAAACTATAATAATTTAAAAGTAATGGTATATTTTATAGAGAACCTTTTTATCAGCAAATTTGAGATACAGATTTTCCAACAGCTTAAGTATTTTCCAAAAATATGGTAAAGATATCTGGATATTACATTTTTTCAATTCAATATAAAGAAGAATACGAAGAATAGTAAAAAACTCTTGTTTTAACTTAACTTCCAAGTTTAATTAAACAAATTAGTTATAAAATTACAATTACAGCTGTTTCGCTATTTAACTAGCATCGTCAGATTGACATATTGAAGTTACATTTTGTTTGTTTGTAGCTAAGTACCTGATGTTGATTAAGTAGGTAAGGCTAGACCAAGTATGGAAGTAATAAGACATAACAATATTAAAGCCCAGATGTTATTAGCCCTAAGGAATTATCCTGGATGTATTTCTCTCTAAGATCAGTATAACTGTGCAATGATATAGAAAAACCAGGGAAAAACTATATCATGCTGATCTTTACAATAACTTAATATATTTCTGTTACAATTACGTCTTATCTGTGTATAAAATGAAGACTCAATCAAAGTAAACAGTTTAATAGTGGAGAACTTCCAAGATTTATTTGTTCATTCACTACTTTAAATTGTTGATCTGCTAGATGTCTTTTTATTTCAAGTTCTTCGAGGAAACCTAAATTTTGTTTTTTATCACAAGTGTGTAGTATTTGGATGTCATTGGTGTGTAAGACTGAGGTTGGATGTTCAAGTAGGTGTTTTGCATAATTTGACTTATCTGGTTGTTTTAATCTATATGCTCTTAAGTGTTCATTGAATCTTATTTCAAAATTTCTTTGTGTTTGACCTACATATACAGCATTGCATTTTGGACAATTAATTTTGTAAACACCAGATTTTTTTTAATTTAGGTAATTTTGTTTTTACACTTAACAGTTTTGTACCAACATTTTTTTTTATTAAGAAATAGTGTCTCGACTTCATGATGGTCATTGACACAGGTACATTTGATACACAGTAATGTAAATACAAATTACAACAGTAGAGATAATATAGTATAGATATTACAGAGTAATTGAAACTGTTTTTAAATCAACTTGTACATATTAGTCTGTTTTAGAAATTTTATTTATTTGTCAAACTGACTCACTGATCCTAAAATTTCTTGCATACTTCCCTTCAGATCGAGTTGTTGTCGGGCAGTTGCATAGTGGTTACAATCTTGGAGGATATGTTTAACATACAGTATAATTCCCACACAGTATTGGCAAGTAGTTGGTTCTTCACGAGCCATGAGATATCCATGAGTGAACCGCGTGTGTCCTATTCTTAACCTTCTAATAGTAATTTTGTCTTTTCTGCTTATGGGTGGCATTGTCAAGAAGTTGGTGTATGGTTGGACATCATGTGATTTGCAACTTAGTTAATTCCAGTGTTGGAGCCATTGACTGAATATTTTCTGTTTGATGTTTGCTCTGAGATCTTTGTGTAATTGTAGATTGATTATGGGTAAATCAGATGAAGAAGCCTCTTTTGCAGCTTGATCGGCTTTCTCGTTTCCTGGGATACCTACGTGAGCTGGAGTCCAGATGATTGTTATAGAGACCCCTTTTTGAGCAAGCAGATGACACTTTTCATGGATCTTCTGAACAAGTGGGTGCTGCGAGTAGATCTTCTTTATGGATTTTATGGAAGCGACAGAGTCTGTGCATATGGCTACATTTTCATTCTTCTGTATTGGAGTCTTCAAAGCTGCTAAGATACCGTAGAATTCACCTGTATGTACGCTGCAGATCGTAGAGAGTCTTCCTTGTAACAATGTTGTTTGTGTTGTGGCAACAGAGAAACCAACTTTGATGTCATCTTTGGAGGCGTCAGTGAAGAGGATTTCGTCATATTGGGTGGCATTAATTAGTTCATTGAAGGCTTGTCTTAGGATTGAAGTGAGGGTATCGTGTTTGCTGAATTTGCAAAGAGAGGTGTTAGAATTTGGTATCACTTTTGTCCATGGAGGGAGATTAGATACTGAGAGCGAAGTGGTGTTTGATAAATTAATGTTGCATGGTAACGACTGTATATATTGCGGTTCTAAGTGTAATCCTTGAGGAGAGTTTTGGCAAGTGTGATGCCTGGGTGAAAGTATTTCTAAGACTGGATTACTATAGGACAAGCTGATACTTTGGTAAAGTATGAGAGAAATAGTTGTTGATGTCGTAAGTGAATAGGAAGTTCACGGGATTCGCAGTAGAGGCTCTCTACTGGACTAGATTTAAAAGCACCTAAGCATATTCTAATGGCAGTGTTATGGATAACTGTTAGGGATTTGAGATACGTTTTCGAGGCTGAGAGAAAAACTTGACTTCCATAGTCTAGTTTGGAGCGAATTAATACTCTGTAGACTCTTAGTAGAATTTCTACTGTAATACTTTTATAACTTTTAATTTCTTTAGTTTGTTGAGGGAATATTAGTTGTAGTGACATTTTCTGTTCTTTCTTATTAATTAATTTATTTATCAAATGTATTGGATAGCCATTAGATGTAGCTATTTGTTTTATAATCTCAATTTCTTTATTAAAATTATTTTGGTTCATTATAATGGAAAATGCTCTATGTATCATAGAATAATTATATTGTGGAAATATCTCTAATACAATTTCAAAAATAATATCTTCGGCAACATCTGCATTAATTTCATTCAAATCACACAATAATGTTGGTAAAAAATTGTTAAATGCCAAAACAAAATTACCTAAATTAAAAAAATCTGGTGAATTTTTTGGAAATTTTGAAATAAGAGTCAATTAACACTTAAGAGCATATAGATTACAACAACCAGATAAGTCAAACTGTGCAAAATACGTAGTAGAGGTGTGAAATGTTCGCCATAACTCTTGGCTGTGTAAAACGGTTCTTAGTGCGATATATGATATTATTATAAAAAGTTTATACACGTTAGTATTATGTAATATTTAAATGAAATTTAATATTGCTTATTGTACACTTTTCCAGATTTTAATTTTTAAATTTTAGAAATCAATATAAAAAGAAGCATTTTTTAGTAATTTCTTCATTTCCAAATAGATACAATATTGATATAGTAGCTCGGGATATTTTATTATATCATATTTATTGAAATATATATTTCAAAAAAAAATGTTTATTTTCTATCCTTCACCTAGTAATCCTTGTCTCTATCAACTCGCTCATAACTCATCACCTTCAAAATTTATGCCTCCGTATCAGTGCCATCCCAGCACTCTCTTCATTCATTCCAACGTTCTCGTCGGCGCTGTCCATTTTTACCAACACCAGGGTCGCCTTTTCGACCTTATCAACAGAACGAAGTAAACAAAGACGTAGAGATTTTTGTTGTGGAAGCAAATAAATAAACTTAATAAAAAATAAAAGAAGTTAAAATCAAATTCATTAAAAATCAAATTGTAGGAAAAATTGAAAATAATTATATTTGCACAGTGAACTAGTGGGTTGTAATTTTTTTAATAGAAAGTAAAAGTTGTTATATTTTAAAACTTTTCAAATAAGTAATATACATTGATTAAAATAAAATAGCCTCACAGACTGATAATGGTCTGGAGACCGAAACATGTCGCTGATGTAACAATTTACCATTAAATTTTATATTGTAGGTTTTATTGCTAGAATTAAACTAACAATAAATCAAATTAATGTACTATCCGTTACCCTGTGGAAATCCATCTTACTAAGAACAATAAACAACTAAAGTTACATTTTATCTTTTTGAAGGTTAATTAAATAGTGATAATACTAGACCATGTAATAAGACATACCAATATTAAAGCCTTAATGTTATTAGCCCTAAGTGATTATCCTGGATGTATAACTTTGTAATGATACAGAAAAACCAGGAAAAAAACTGTATCATGCTTATAATATACAGGGTGATTGATTAGTGTGAGGAAGCTCAGGAGATCTGTTATAGTAAAAAATACAAAAAAAAGTTATTGACAAAAATTGTAAGCAACTTTAAAGTCCACATTTTAAAATTAGTTACAATCTTGCAGGGTGTTCCATAAGATGGTGGCACACCAAACTTATGTTTTTTTTAAATGGAACACCCTGTATTTTAATTTAAATTTGAAATCTGCATCACGCCACAACAATGTAAAGTTTTATTATGTTATACCAGGTATTTAAAAAGTTATAACCAATATTACCTGAAAATCGTATCAAGTTTAACTCCCTGTATAATTAAAATGAACATTGATCTATTGCAACCATAGTTTTTTAATAATTATTAAAAATTATAAAACATATTCGTTTTCATAATATTTGTTAAATTGACAAATCAATCATGGCCAACTCACAATAATTATTGGTAAACGTTAAAATATCTACAAAATTAATACTTTGATGAAAAAATAAAAATATCCAGAAAACTAATAACTTTAGGTAAAGGGAGTACTTCAAAAAATGTGAACTATAACATTAGTACTTTTCGATAGTGATATAAAATACAGGGTGTTCTATTTAAAATTACCAAGAAAATAATGTACTTGCATTTTGACTTACCCTGTATTTAATTTAACGAATATTATGAAAACGAATATGTTTTATAATTTTTAATAATCATTAAAAAAACTATGGTTGCAATAGATCAATGCTCCTATACTCCTTTTCAATTATACAGGGAGTTTAAGTTGATACGATTTTCAGGTAATATTGGTTATAACTTTTTAAATACCCAGTATAACATAATAAAACTTTACATTGTTGTGATGTGGAAGTGATGCAGATTTCGAATTTAAAATAAAATACAGGGTGCTCGATTAAAAAAAAACATAAGTTTGGCGTGCCACCATTTTATGGAACACCCTGTAAGATTGTAACTAAATTTAAAATGTGTAGTTTAAAATTGCCTACAATTATCTGGTTATTGTAATCTATATGCTCTTAAGTGTTCATTAAATCTTCAAAATTTCTTTGTGTTTGACCTATATATACTGCATTACATTTTGAACAATTATTTTTTTTAATTTTGGTAATTTTGTTTTCACTTTAAACAATTATGTTCCAATATTATTTTTTGTTTTAAATGATATTAATGCTGATGTTGCCGAAGATATTATTTTTGAAATTGCATTGGAAACATTTCCACAATATGTAATACTTTTATAGTTTTTAATTTCTTTAGTTTGTTTTGAAAATATCAGTTCTAGTGACATTTTTTGTTCTTTCTTATTAATTAATTTATTTATCAAATGTATTGGATAGCCATTAGATGTAGCTATTTGTTTTATGATCTCAATTTCTTTATTAAAATTATTTTTGTTCATTGAAATTGAAAATGCTCTATGTATCATGGAATTATAAGCTGCTAATTTATGTGATAGTGGATGATTTGAATTATATGGTATGGTCACATCTGTTTGAGTAGGTTTTCTGTATATTGAATAAGTTAATGAATTATTAACTTTTTCAATTCTTAAATCTAAAAAATTAATTGAATTATTTTCTTCAACTTCTAAACTTCTAAAGTATAATTAATTTTAGGATGCAAGGTATTAATATAATTAAAAAATATATCTAATTGTCGTTCACTACCTACAAAACCTGCTAAGACATCATCAACATATCTATAACAAAATACAATATTGTTTTTATAACTAGAATTGAAGATTTTGTTTTCTAAATTATCCATAAATATATTTGCTGAAATTGGAGAAATAGGACTTACCATGGAAATACCCTCATTTTGAATATAAACTTTGTTATCAAAAGTAAAATAATTTTGACACATGCATACATCAAATAGATCAATTATGTCTGATATTATACCTGGATGGATATTTCTTAATCTAATAACTTTTTAACTAGAACTATACATTCTTTAGGAGGTATTTTTGAGAACATATTAGTTACGACAAACGATACTAATTTAGTATTATTTTGTAAATTACATTTATTCAATTTTTTGATCAAATCTAATGAATTTTGTACTGAATATTTAGATGTGTAACCATATTTATTTAGAATACTATTTAATTATTTAGCTATTAGTATTAAGAGTGTTAACATACGAAACTAGGTCTAATTGGTTTTGACTCTTTATGTAATTTAATAGTTCCATATAATTCCGGACATTGAGGATTTTTATTTACTAGGTATTTTTTATCGAAGTCATTAAAAAGGTAATTTTTATGATTTACATGTTCTCTTATTTGGTTAGAAAATTTTTGAGTAGGATCGTTTTTTAGAATTTTGACATTACTTGACGTTATGAGATCATTCACTTTATATTTATAATCTTCTTTTTTTAAAATTACTGTTGAGTTACCCTTATCCGACTTACTTTATTTTTGATTGAATTTAAAGCTTAAAGGTCATTTTTAATACTTTGACTTTTAAATTTGTTTGGTTTTATATCTCAAATGAGATTTGCTATTTTTATTTTTTCATAAATAAAATTATTTGATTTAGTTTTCAAAGCTATTTCAGAATCTGTGGCTAAAATTTCTTTTATATTATTAGTAAATTTAGGAGGTATGCAATATTTTAAACCCTTACCTAAAAATGTATTTTCATTATTTGAAAACATAGTGTCCGATAGATTTGCGAGGAGCAAAGTGTACTGGTACCTATGTGAGTATTTACTGTGTTATTGTATTGTGTATAATGTGTTTTGTTGTATATTCATTAATTTTTCTAATTTACTTAACTGTTTTTGATATTTATTATGTTTCAAAATGCTAACCTGTTCTCTAGTTTTATCATCTAAGCAGTCAAATTCTATTTATTAATTATAATTAATACTTGAGATGTCGTGGCCTTTTGTAAAAATTCCGGAGGAAGATTGTTAAAAGTGTCCCTTATTCTTTCTTGACAATCAAGTTTTATTGTTATGGGATGAAAATAAACCTTATTTTTGACATAATCCCAAAGGAAAAAATCCATTGGAGTCATGTCAGGGGACTGAAGAGGCCATTTAAAAGGACCATTATTAGTAACCCAGTGGTCTTGAAAGGTATCATCCAAAAATGGATTCACCAAATTCGTACAATGAGGAGGAGCTCCATCATGTATAAAATAAATTTTTGACAATTGCTGTGCTGTTAAAGGGTTTAGATAAATTATTTTTATTTTCTTCAAAATTTGCAGATACTTCTCACCTAGAGAGAGATAAGTTAAAAATTTTTTTTCTAAATTATAGTCTTACCATTTAAATTTTCGTCATAAAATTGGAGTGCATTGATTTTATTAAATTTTATTGCACAAAAAACGTTATATTGCCATCTATCTTGAAAACGAACATTTCTTGTTATGTACGGGTTCTGGTTACTCCAATAATGTGTTTTCTTTCTGAAAAAAAGACCGCATTTGGTAAATTTCGCTCCATCGCAACATTTTCCAAAAAAAAATCATCTTTCTGTGTTTTTGTTAGCATGAATTCTGCAAATTCTACTCTTTTGAAAAAATTTGTTGATATTATGTTGTAAAACAAGAAAGTAGAGATGAAATTTATGATTTTGCAAAATTCTGTGGAATGGTGTTTTTGATATGCCCAGTTCTCTTTCTGCGTCTCGTACGGATGCATAAAGATAAGCATTAAAATATCCCAGTACATTTACTTCATTGTCATCATTATCTGTAACTGTACTTCTTTTCTTTCCTTTAACATTTGTAAAGAAACCAACATTTTTAAAATTATTTATTATTTTATTTACCGTATGTACAGATGGTCGTGGTTTTTCAGGATATCTCCTGGCGAATGCGTCGCACGTTCTTTTTGAAAATTTTCCACACGCCGCGTATTATTAAAATATTCAGATGGTCTTCATTGTTAAGATCTAGTCTTACCACTTTTAATTAATTAATCTTATTTGACAATTCAATAAACACTTTGAATAATAATGATAGTGACTGTCAAATCATAACAAGAAAGGTCCAAAGCACTATAGAAAAATAATAAAAGTTGTGTTTAGTATTTTTTGTATCAAATTTATTAAAAATTACAAAGAAAGTATTTCATTTTATGTTCTATAATAAACTAAAATCAACAATAATAAAGGAAAGAAATTGTAACCATATTAAGACGTTGGGTGTCAATTTGTGACATTATTTACATGTTGAAAGAGAAAAAAAAATATGGGAACAGTAAACTTGATATACCACAATAAACTTATCTGTTAACAATAGTGGACGATCCTTCGCCGCACCTTGAGGCACTGTCTAGGTGATTCCAAATGACTATGGAAGACCACGAGTGGAGGGATGATCTGCCCAAGTTGTAGAGATGATCCAGTTAAAAATGTTCGTGCATACGAGAGCTTAAAGTTTACAAGCTGTTCAAGTTTACTGAATCTTCAAATTAAAGAGATGCTTCTAGTTTACTGTATTATATTCCAACTTTCTGTATATGACAGTAAACCAATACAAGAAATGAGACTGGGAATAATTATTAAAACCTTTTGAACCCGATAATGGCAAGTCATTAGTACACCTCGTAGCGTAGCTACTTTGAACTTTCAATTATAATTATAGAGACCGTATTTATTATTTTATTATTAAGAATTCTTTCGGAAAGATGGAGCTCGCAGTACTAATTTAATTTAATATTTAGGATACCAGGTGCTTAAAATGTTAACAGGTACTGTTACAAAATCCAAATTATAATTTGGGTACCCAAAAAAACCTAATTTCCGCCATATCTTGCAAACGCATGAAAATTGATATAGGAAACTAAATAAAAACTTACCTTATTTTTCTATGAGGAATCAAATAAAAATAGAAAAAATGGGGGTTGCAATTTAAAAAAATGTAGAAATCGTCGTTCTCTAGTTAAAATTTAATCCAACGTTGTGACCACCCTGTATAATTAATTTCTTATTTAAACACTATAACTTATAATTTAGGCCCTTAGGTGCAAAACGATGTAATAATTTTTAAATTTTATCATTAACATTTTATTAATCGCCTTTTTGTTTAAAATAACTTTTTCTATAAAACTGTAAATTTTAGGTACCTGGTACTTACATAACGTGGCCCTTAAATTTAATCGTCTAACCAAAAAAAGGAAAAAAAAATAGTATTTCATTTAAAATAGTGAAGTTGGTGTCAATTTCTGGTATAACCGGAAGTGCTAATAATATTTTAGTTGAATACAGAAGTTTTGAAAACCCCTGTATACCAAATTTCATCCATCTAGTATTATCCGTTTCCCATAAACTTCTAGGTGAAGGTCGATATGGGACAGCCTGTATATATGTGAACATTTTTGGTAGATTTATTTTATTACACAGAAAAGTCTTAATATACTATGTAGAAATTATTTAAACAATCAATTATTACAAATGTTCTTAAATTAGGTTTTTTAAACCCCATCTTTGAGTGCCGTCCTTGCTGAATGTCGAATACAACGGCCGACATCATTGGAGACGACTGATATAGCGAGAGCACCGAAAGGGGAAACGGCAACACGAAGAGTAAAGGGTGGTTTGGGGTAATATGAGACCACCCAACCTCCCCCAACGATTATACTTGGAGTCTGTAGTTTGTGTCTCGCGAGCGACTACGTTATGTCTAATCGATGCATTTCTGCGCGTCCCGTCTTAACCGGTCGCCGACCATTACGCACCTTAATGGGTCCGTTTAGGCCCCATTCGGCCACAGCGGGCCAATTCATGGACTGTAGAAGATACTTGGCAGGTCTTAAACTCGTGCATGACTATAGATACACAGTATCGTATACACAATTGCCTTTAAGAAAAAATATTTTAATTTTGCAATGTTGCTACCGCAATAAAATTAATATATTACTTAGCAAGAGTTGTAGGTAACCCATGAAAATTTTAAGCATGAAATAAAGGACATCGCAAATTTTTAAATTGTATATTGTGTTGCCGAGAATTAGGGACATTATATACTTAAAAAGTAGTTCACTAAAAATAATTAGAATTTATGTTTTTCAAACGACTAAAAATGTGTAAATAGACCAAATAAAGTAATGTGTAGATAAAAATTTTATTGCAATTTTATTAAACAAAGAAATTTAAGTTTCCTTATCTAACCGCACTCGTATTTTAGGAGATCTCAATAATGTGTTGCTGTTTTATGTTGTTTTATTGACTAAAAGTCAATAGTCAAAGTCAAAGTATGTAGGTAGACCAAATAAATTCGTACGTATATCAACATTTCATTGCAATTTGATTAAACAAAGAAATTTAAGTTTTCTTATCTAAACGCAAGTGTATTTTTGAGATCTCATTACATGCATGTTATTGTTAAATGTCCCTGACGTTTACAGACAAGGGCGTAGAAAAAATAAATTACAATAAGGTAAATAGGTAGCCAAATTCTCTAAACCAGCTATACTCTAAGTGTGTTCCGCGGAACCCTAGGGTTCCATGATACCTCTGTCGGGGTTCCGCAAGAATTTAGAAAAAAAAATCAAAACACCTCTCTCAGGTGGAGCGCACACTATCGCTGAAAATTTAATAGAGCCATGTGTATTAGACGTCACAAAATGTATGCTCGATGAAAAATCTGCAAAGCATCTTTCTACTGTTCCGCTATCAAACGATACTGTTTCACGACGAATCCGTGATCTGGCAAGCTACATCAAACAAGAACTAGTTACACGATTAGTCTTGCAAATGGACGAGTCGACTGATGTCACGCGTTGCTTTCCCATTTCCGATTTAAATAAAAAGTCATTACTCCACCTGATCCGACAGACGTTGTCCTGTCTTAACGATGAATATTAACTTCCAATTGTTATAATTAATTAAAAATGTATTTATTATTCTAATACTTTATTATATGTATACGATATTCTTATTTTTTTTCTTGCGCGTATATAAATAGTTTTGTTGGTATTGCGATACGGGAATAGACAACATATAATTGTCCATGTGAAAAATATGATTGATCGTATTATATTTTTGTTAAATAATATTCGTTCGCCATCAGCCAACTTTTTTATGTAGGGGAGAGTGGGGATGATTCGTCACTTTTGCTAACCTGACCCTGAAATTTTTAACCTACTTTGTTATCGTCAAAGTTTTGGTCGATATATGAATGTATGTAGTGTAAGGATTATAATTCACAGTTCAAAAAATTACCAGTGCTATTTTTTTGGAGTTAAGATTTTTTTAAAAAAATGCCTGTAATATGACGAATCTACCCCACAGTTGGGGTTAGGTTCAATGTGAGTGTGGCGCTCATCTACCCCTCCACTGCGACCACCGTTGGGTCTATTGTGGCATAGTTGGGGTACTTTTGCCATAGCAACGGGGTACTTTCGTCAAAAAAAATAATGACATAATAATCGAAACTGGGAAATTCTTTATTTGCTACTATGTGGTCATTTTACAGTGAGAGTACTAAAATTATAATTGAATGTGTTTCCTTTTTTTATCAAAAGGGAGGAGGGGTGTATTTTTTGTATACATCCTATGCAGTGAATAACAGCTGTTTTTCCTGTAAATTAAGCTAATACAAACTTTCCGACTTCAAACTCATCGCTAGATATTGGTTCAAATTCTTCCAAGTCATCGCTACTTTTCGAGTTTACATCGTCCAGGGAAACTTCGGATTCGCTACTTGAACGGCTTACTGGTTTTTTTAGCCGGTTGTTTTTTCTTAAAAACAACTTTCTTTGTTCCTTTATAATGGTAACTGCTTGACGTCTCGACTTCTTTAGTTCAAGGTCTCTTGCTTTCAATTCAGAGGTGTCGGTGTAAATAGAACACTTGGATTTTTTTATATATTCCCGTAATTCGCTCTCCTGCGCAACTGTGAAAACTTGTTCAACTGTGTATTTACTGCCAAAGGTTTCTCCTTCTAATGATTCATTGCCAGAATCCTCATTAACTAATTCCTCTAACGACTTTTTTTTAACAGTTTTTATTCGTGATTGTAATGTCCTTTTGAGGCCAAATGGCCTAGTCACCTCACTTATTGTCATTTTGTTCTTGAGACATCCATTCAAAGCACTTTTCATAGCTCTTTCATCAATATTGTAAACTGCAACTTAAATGTCAATCTGACGATGCTAATCAGCGAAACGGCCGTCATTGTAATTTAAAATATAATTTTTCAAATAAACTTGGAAATTGCGTTCATACAAAGAGTTTTTTATTATTCTTAAATCAAATTAAATTTTAAAAAACATAATTTAATGAACTTAAAATTACAAACTTTGAATGAGAATTTATCGTACTACAATAATTATAATATTTGATTGCCATCTTGCAACCTTATTGCGGATCTGTGGATAGAATAACAAAAAATCGGCATGGAAAAAAAATTCTTGCAAGAATTAATTAATATTAAATTAATAAAATAATTTAAAAAAAGAGGTGGTAGACCACCCCAACATTTAAGGGAATAAAAAATTGATGTACAATTCTCCACCCTAGCCGATATTCAAGTTAAGATTCACAAAAATAGGTAAAGCCGTTTCGGAGGAATTCAATCACGCGCACCATGACACGAGAATTTTATATATTAGACAAATGATTTTGTTCCATAATTTAGGGACACAGTCCCTAAATTTATTTATTTTTTTGGTTTTGGCCCGTAACTTATTTTCGAAGGATATCAAATGGTGTTGGTACATTTTCACCCTATGCTGGTTTTCTCTATCAATACATTTTATTTGAAGGTCTTTTAAATAAAAAATGTGATTTTCTTATGGTTTATCCAAATTTTAAAGAATTAAATCATTATTTATAATACTACAGTATCTGCCAAAATAAACAGTACTGAAAATAAAAATAAAAATTAATTTTTAATTTCTGTAATGTAAGTGTTCAAAATGTTCACCATTTCGATGCAAACAAGCTTCATATCGATTTTGTAAGTCAATAAACATATTTATAAAAAGTAGTTGATTGAACTGCCGAAAAATATTTTGTATTCTTTCCCGTAGTTCGGCAATATTCGCCGGCGGATTTTCAGAATGAAATATTTTTTCCTTCATTATGCCCCAAATGTATGCCTCAGGTGGCGTCAGATCAGGTAAATGAGAAGGATGTTCGAAGTCAGTTTCCCGAGAACTTATTCTATTATCGAAATGCTGACGGAGTAAGTCTAAGGTGCGCACAGCTGTATGGCTCGTTGCACCAACTTATTGGGACCATTGCGTGCGAAACTGTAGATTTCGTGCACGGCAAAAGTTAATTAAATCTCTCACAAGAGGTATAATAATTTTCTCTCTATAACGTTCTTGGTTGACAGTAACTGGATTCTGATTATCTTCAACGAAATAAGGACCACTCATTCCATTACCAGATACCGCGCATCGTTTCTCTACAATGACATCAGGACGTTCAAATCCAAGGAATCTGCTTGTTTGTCGATTAATATAGCCGCTAAGATAAACGTGACTTTAAAAACCATATGTTTTTCAAAAATTCGGGATCTTCCTAAATTAAGAGGGGCGTCAAAAATGTGACAGCTGAAAACGGGTGGCAAGCCTGAATTGTACCCAAAATTTCAATCATTTTGTAAACAACAAATCTAAAGAACGCCTTTAAATTACGTATTCAAATTTTAACAGGATATAGCTTAGACCTTTCTCTAGGAGATAAGGTTTTGTAGTTAAGTTTTATATTGTAATAAAAGAGATATTGGTGTCTAAGTGATGGTATGTTTTTAAAAAGTTTGACAATTTGTGATCACGAATTTTAACGCCAGAAGCTTAACTCCTAAAGAAAGCATAGAGAATGCGACTAGCAAAATATGAAGTTAAAAAAAGATATATTTTTTGAGATTTGTTGCAAGCAAAATTTGAACATTGCACTAATCTGTCAATTTAGTTCAACAGTTTTGGTGGCGCTATTTTCAAAGACGTATGTCGATTCTAATTCTCCAAATCCAAACTTCACTTAACATAACCAACCTAACCTTATTTCTCGTTTATAACGTCAAAATAATATATTAATTTTAGTGTTTTGCTTTTAAATATATATTTGTCTATATTAATATTCGTTTATAATTTACCAGAAGTTAAAAAAAATTAATTTTAAAGTATATTTTCACAATTTGCGTTGGTGTTTACATTGTTTATAGCATTATCCAACTGTGATATGTGCAGTGTTGTTGGAATTTAGTGTTATGAACCGTTGTTATTTCCTAAATTACTTTTTACTTAAACACAGTTGTCTTATTTTAGTCGAATTGGTAAAAATGCGAGTTTTGAGAGACCCGATTTTTGTTTATACTTTTTTTTAATCTTTTAAGTTACCTAATCATTATCTTATATATTTATTTGTTAAATAACTAAACCCAACCTAAGGAATTTACATATATAAATTAAAACCACATAGGTATTATGTAAATATTAACAGCTAAGTGTTAAACTGTTTTTCTAAATAGGCATGATAATAATGTCCACAAAGTAAGGGTTTCTACAATATTTATTTACATGTTTAATATGCATATAAATATAATATGCATAAATATAATAGCTTTCTCTTTAGATAATGTGAAGAATTAAAATTTACAGTCAAATATGTAATATTTTTATTAAAACAGTTTTACAAATTTGGGTTGGATAACTTGTTATTTACTAATAATATGCAGATGTTATTAGGTAATGTTTGAAATGTAATTGAACCTTAAAATAAACATTTGTATTTTAAAACACATAGTAGTAGCCCACAATAGGTTTCATATTGATGTAGCCATGGGTTCTATAATGGTCCAGATTCAATGTTTTTGAAGAAAGAGTTCTAAAAAATAAAAGATTAGAATTAACAGTAAAAATTATTAATTATTTACTATAAATAGAATAAAACCTGTGTAGGCAGTTACTTCAGGTCCAAAATTTTTGAGGAAACAGTTCTAAAAAATTAAAGATTAGAAATAAAATATAAAATAATTCATAACATTACTAACTCGGTTACAAATTTTGTCAGTCTTCTTACTATCAACAGAATACAACCAGTGTAGGCAGTTACTTACCAAAGTTTTTGAGGAAACAGTAGCATACATTTTAAAAACCATCGATTTATTTCTCCAACAATTTAGGTAATTATCTAAACATATATGGTTGCCAGAAAAAGTATATTGCTAAAATAGTATTTTCAGGACATTTTTGAAATAAGGTAGGTACTCAAAAAGAAGAAAATTCATATATCTAATATGCAAAATACCTATATCAATACATCTTTTAAAACTAAATTTGATATTTAGATCTCAATCATAGATAATAAAATAAATAATACCTACCTATTAATTGTAAAAAAATTAAAACAGTAAATAAACAAATTAAAACTTACCTCTTATCACTTCTGATTACTAGATGGAGAGTGCTTTCAAATGTAAATAAAATATGGATCTTTATAAAATAAATAAGATTTTTTCATTTGTGTGAAAGATACCAGTTAAAAAATTATTATGTATGTATTGAAATTAAAATGTATTCTATTGGATACATTTTAATATTGATTGCACAAAGTATGGGGTTGACATTTTTGGAATATAATTAATAGCCATAGATTAATGATACAATTAGTTTTATTAAGATATACCCATAACATTAACAATTATGTTTAGTACTTGCAAGAGTATTGTTGGCCAATTGCTGATAGTCAGCTTATCCCAATTCTTTAGGTATCTCAAAATAAAAATAAACTATAGGTAAGCTTTATTGTAGGGTGTACTTTACTTTGTACTCCATTTTTCATTAAATCATGGATCTGGGTGGTAATTTAGGAATGTCCAATACTCTCTAAAAAATAAATGATATTTATTTATTTAGGCAGTAAATAATTAGCAAGGTACTTACTTGAAGTCATATTGAAGACAGACTAACCTGTTAATGTTTACAAACATTATAGTAACACTTTTGCAATAATCATCAAACGTTTTGGAAAAGTATTTATAAATTTTTCCCCATAAAATATATTCTAAAAATTTACATCTACTTCAACACCTTCAAATAATACATCCATCAGAAAGTAAATAAAATAATCTCAAACAAACTAACCTCGTTTAATTTTGCATTGTTGCCAATACATCTCAATTTTAAAAAAGGTATAATTATAAATATACTTTCCACTTTATTTCAATTTTTCTTTAGACCATGTTGATGTGTGTATATAGAAACCGTAATATGTTTTTATTATAATTTATATATTTATTCTAATAAATACCTTAATTAGTAAGGGTTAGTACCAGAGCTGGGTAGTATCCGGATACTTCTGTATACGGATACAATATCCGGATATTTTTTATGTATCCGAAAGCTGTATCCAGAATACTTTTTAAATTTTGTACCCGGTATCCGGATACTGTTTTTGATATTCAGATACTTTTAAATATTATTTATCGCCCTCCGATAATGCACCTAACGTAGGCACAACACTGCCCTTCCTTTAATTCAGATGTGTCTAATATGTTAAATCCCATTTTTCGTACTGGTTACCGTTATAATATATTATTATTCTTTTGACTGTTAACGTCCTTCTGAAAAGTGTAGTTCTTTTTCACGGGTATGAGGACAGGCATATAAAGAAACCAATTAAATTTTGGCCGACGTTTCATCGATTTATTTCGACATCTTCATAAGTTTTTGCCCTGAAGATGTCGAAATAAATCGACGAAACGTCGGCCAAAATTTAATTGGTTTCTTTATATGCCTGTCCTCATACCCGTGAAAAAGAACTACACATATATTATTATATTTTAATGGAGCTTTGTTTTTACCTATAAATCAGTTATAAAGTTTCATAAGTACGTTATTTATTTTTTATATTTTCTATATCTCTCTTTTCAAGAACCCCCTTGTACCCTGTATTTATCATTATTAGAAGAAATTATTTTTCGGATTATAATAAAGGACATCCTAATATTTATATCTTTATTTTAGTGTACCTACAAGTACAAATAAGTACACCCCCTAAAAAGTTTGAAAACTCGGCTGCTCCGACGCTGGCCAAATTCAATATCAAAAGCTCAGGCAGTGACACGAAAAAGTTTTTCGCTAGCTCATCATTAAATGTATTTTTATTATTATTATATATTACATTAAAAATACATGCACATCACATAGTTTTAATACTAATAATTTATGCCCTTTTTAAAAAAAGTATCCTAGGAAGTATCCGGATACATTTTGAGTATCCGGTATCCGGATACTTTTTTTCAATATCCGACCCAACTCTGGTTAGTACAATAAATTTCATTAATTAATTATTTGTTAGGAATGCCGAAATCTTATTTTATTTTTTTTATATATCCATATTTTAAATCCTAAAAACAATTAATTTGTTACGCCTATGACAACAATAACACAACAAAATTCCTAAATGTATTCGAATAGGATATTTAATAAAAAATATACATGTATCTTTCATCTGTTTATGGTCTCAAGGTCAAATGTTTGTGTATGTCGTGGAAACATTCAAAGATTTACGAAGCAAAATTCATATTTTCATCTCTGTCTAAGATAAAGAAAGTCAATAAGCTCTAAAAATATTCAAATTTATAATAAAAATACTAATTTGAAACCACTATCGCCATCTACTCTACATTCTTGTAATTTAAAAATAACCAGATTTTTCACTAAATTCAGGCAGTCTTACCAAATTAGAAACGCCCCTCTTAAACTCAACATGCGATCACAGTAAATTTCTCTTGCACGTTTGTCCGCAGCATTTAGTCGTTGTCCAACTTGAATACGGTATGGATAACCACCAATTGATTTGAACATGCGACGTAAAGACGTTTCACTAATGTTGAGTTTACATGCAGTTCTTACAAGACTTCTTTGAGGTGATTGCATAACTTGGTTAAAAACACGTCCTTCATTTTCGTTAGTGCATACTGTTTTTCGACGACCTGAAGAACCTTTACGTTGACACAATACACTACCAGTGCGACGAAACAGCTAACATTACACTTTTACTAGAAGCTGCTTTATTAAATTTTTGTTGATATTTTATTGCCACCTGTTCTAAGCTTGGACCATCATTACGACCTTTTCCGTATGAACGAAAATAATGCTCTACCAAAAACACTTTTCCTTCCGTTGTTAGAACCATTTTTTAAGCAAATTTAACTGCAGCGTACTATTAATATATCAACTAATGACAATTAAGTCAAATATGACAAATCCATATTACATAAACAACTCCACAGCACTCTCTGTTTCGGTACTGTTTATTTTGGCGTATACCGTATATTATAATCTTAATATAATAATAACTTAGGTCGTAGCATAAATACAGTGTGTTAAAGCAAAATGGAATAAATTAATTATTTCGGTTACTGTGCATATTTATAAAAAACCCCGAAACACGTCAAATTTAAATTATAACTTGACATTCTTTAACGTGAAAATGCAACCCCTACCTTCAACCCCCTTAGAATGACAGGTGCAACCCCCGATTTTTTAAATGGGAAGTATAGGCTTGTGATATATCACTCTCTATTCAAAAATGTTATTGTTTTTAAATTTAATGCAAAAATTAACAAAAAAAAATTAATATCATGTTGTTACCGAAATTCACTACAATACAATCAAAAACTAAAATGTAATGCAAAACGTAATAAAATGTAGAACACGAAAAAGAACTATGAATGTTAATGAAGGAGATGTACAAAATGTTCTCCGCGAACGTCTTGGCAACATCCTAATCTCAAATAAAACTGTCTTCTAACATTATTTAATATATCAGGCGTGATCGACCTAATCGCAAACGTTATTCGTTCTTTTAAGTCATTTAAATCAGAAGGTTTAGTTTTGTACACATGGCTCTTCACATATCCCCATAAAAAGAAATCTAATAATGTAAGATCAGGTGATCGCGCTGGCCATTCAATCGATCCTCGCCTCCCTATCCACCGATTGGGAAATATTGTATCGAGGTACTGCCAGACATTAAGTTGGTAATGTGGTGGTGCTCCATCCTGCTGAAACCATATCGTATTCGCTGGAACTTGAGGGTTACCTGGATCTGGATATAAATTTGCCAACGTTGGAATGACATCATTTTGAAGTAGTGCCAAATAATTGTTGCCATTCAAGTTGCCCTCAATAAAAAATGGACCAATGATATTGTTCCCTGCAATCCCTGCCCAAACATTAACCTTTTGAGGGTATTAAGTGTGTTCTTCTCTCATTCAGTGAGGATTTTCCGTGTACCAGTAGCGGCAATTTTGCCGATTAGCATGACCGTTAAGTGTTTTGCATAATTTGACTTATCTGGTTGTTTTAATCTATATGCTCTTAAGTGTTAATTGAATCTTATTTCAAAGTTTCTTTGTGTTTGACCTACATATACAGCATTACATTTTGGACAATTAATTTTGTAAACAACAGATTTTGTTAATTTAGGTAATTTTATTTTTACATTTAACAATTTTGTACCAACATTATTGTGTGATTTGAATGAAATTAATGCAGATATTGCCGAAGTTTTGTTTTTGAAATTGCATTCAATCAAAAACAGTATCTAATTATTACAAGAGCACCCTTTTTCATAGAAAAGTGTAGAGAAAGAATTTTTAAAATATTTTTTTAAATAATTTATTTGATAATATCTTGCTAAAATATCCTAGAACTCTTTCTTTTCCGTCTTGACGTTGTGAAAGTATAGCTCCGATTCCCAGATTGCTAGCGTCGGTAATCAGAATAAGTCTGCCCTCAGGACGAGGATAAGCGAGAACAGTAGTTAATTCCTTCTTTAAAAATTCAAAGGCCTTTTGGCATTCTTCACCTCAACAAAAAGTCTTATCTTGCTCAGTTAGTCTCGTTCAGGGCTTGGCGATGTCTCCAAAATTTCTAACAAATCGTAGGTAATATGAACAAAGACCCAGAAAGCTGCGAAGTTGATGCTTATCAGAAGGGACCGGCCACTCTTGAACGGCTTGAATCTTGGCGGGGTCTACAGTAACGCCATTCTTGCTTACAACATGTCCCAATTAACTGACCTGTCTCTGGAGCAAGTTACATTTCTTAACATTCAATGTTAGATTGGCCTTTTTCAGTCGTCGAAAAACTTCTTCTAGGTTAGCCAAATGTTCTTTCAAATTCTTACCAATTATAATGATGTCATCTAAGTAGACCAAACAAGATTCCCAGGATAAACCTCGAAGAATAGTTTTCATCAACCGCTCAAAGGTAGCAGGAGCATTGCATAAGCCAAATGGAAGGACGGTAAATTGCTACAAACCTGATCCACTAGTGAAGGCGGTCTTCTCTTTGTCAGAGGGATCCATTTCAACCTGCCAGTATTCGCTCTTTAAGTCTAACGTAGAGAAAAGGGTAGATCCACCTAAGGCGTCGAGGGCATCGTCAATCCTCGGAAGGGGATAACTATCCTTCTTCGTAACCTCATTCATTTTCCTATAGTCAACGCAGAACCGCATTGGTCCGTCTCTTTTCTGTACCAATACAACGGGAGAAGCCCACGGACTATTGGAGGGTTCAACTATTCCATCCCGAATCATTTCTTGGAGGGCCTTGTCCGCTTCTTCCTTTTTAACTTGAGGCAATCGTCGGGGTACCTGACGAATCGGACGTGCATCACCAGTCTCAATCTTGTGCTTGACTATGTCGGTCCTTCCCAGTTTACTTTCAGAACCGAAGACAGGTTTATAGCGGTAGAGTAAATCTCTTACCTGCTTCTTTTCTATTTTTGACAAAGATGGGTCTAATCTAGTCGTTAATTGTTCTATTTCGTTGGTTCTGTCTGATTCAAAGGCTCCTACCTGGTGAATCACGGCCGTTACCGGTTCCAAGTTTCCGATTTCAGTGTTCTTTCGCAGAAGAACTGGATGATCATTTATGTTAATGATTCGGATTGGTACCTCTTTGGCTGATCTAACAAGAGCTTTTCCGACCAGAAGTCCTCTTCCCAATATCTGATCATGGTTGTTGGGTTCTACCATAGCTGGGGTTTCATCCAGCTCTACTTCCTCTAGTCGTGCCGTTACAACACATTCGCACGTCGGTGGAAGATCGATGTGGTCAGATAGTTTTAACGGGGCGATAGCTTCATGTTTTCGATGTAGAAGCAATTCTTCCTTTTCCGTATAAAGTATCCTTCGTCCCAAATCCAAGCGAAAACAACAGTTGTGCATTACGTCCATACCCAGGATAGCATCTTCATCGATATCAGCCACCAATATCGAATGAGAAAGACAAGTTGAACCAAACTGCAGAGACACGTTAACCTCTCCGTAGACAGGTTTCCCAGTAGCGGTGCGCAGTTTCCAACTGGTGGGCGACATCTTCCTAGCCACGACAACTGTCGGCCGTACCACAGTTTTTGTAGCTCCAGTATCCACCAGCGTGTTGTATCTCTTTCTGTCGATCAGGGCTTCGACGTATAAGCTGCCAGCTTGGTGTTTTAATATTACTACCTTGACCGTAGGAGGGGCTTTGGGGTCGATGTCTCCCTCCAGGAGTCGACCCTTTTTAGTTTTCCTGCTGTTGGGAGAGAGTAGCAGAAGACGCTACTCACATGAGTTTTTCACGTGCCCTAGTTCTCCACAATTCCAACATCGTATAGGTCGCCATCTCGATGTGGGTAATAATTTCATTAGCCTTTCCACTAATCCATCGACGTCGCTGGTAGGTGCTATCACGTTGTTGTCATCAGCAGTCATCTCCCTTATTTGTGCAACTCCCCGTGATGCTTCCGTTGCCGCTTCGAATTCAAGTGCTTAAGGGAATGCAAGACATTCAAAGCATCGCCTCGCAACGCTATGGTGAGAGATATTGCGCTTCTCCCTGGATGACCGTCCGTTCGCCCTGGCCGCCGCGTCGAATTGCTTGACGTAGTTGGACCACGAAGTTGTTCCATCGAAGATAGGTGGTTTCATTGTTGATCGCATCTATGTAGTGTCTCCGCTTCCCCATCGTTCGATATCCACGCTGAAGGTTTCCATTCTTTCCGCATCTCCTTCGCCGCGGTGGACGTAGCGATCTTGTCGAAGGACCTCTATTTCATTCTGAAGTTGTTAAATCATCGCATTCATTTTGGTATCTTCATTGCGTAGTTCGGCTACTTGCTGGGATTGCTCACAACATAGAGTCGATATTTGCTGGGATTGTTCATTTCTTAAGGTGGATATTTGTTGTGAAACAAAGCTTGACAACTCTTCACGCATTTGATGGACCAGTTCTTCTTGTTTCTTCATCTTCTTCTCTTGCTGGCTCTTCGTTTGATCTTTCAGCTCTTCTTGTTGACTGTAAATTCTAGTGGCAAGCTCTTCTTGTTGACTGGAAATTCTAACAAAATTTATAGTTGGCAATATCTGCAGCGACGTCATGTCGGTCCTGTCTTTAGTTTTTAACAGTAACCTGATTGTATGTTAAGCGGCTTTTTCTTTTTTCATGTTTAAGTATTTTTATTTTCTTCTTATAAGTTATTTTAGTTTTCCAGTACTGTTCAATTATTCCACTTTATCCTTACAAAAATGAAAGTTCCTTGACAAGTTCCCTATAAATGTTGAATGTTTTGTCTATTGTCAGTTTTCAAATTAAATTGACTTTCAAATCTCTGTGAGTTTCAATGTGTAAATATAAGATCGATTCCAATTCACTAAATCGTTGTAACCGAAGGGAGTTATTGCGATAAATAAATGTTTATCCTCTCATTAATCCACATTTGCTAAAATTCTTTTGATAGCTATTTGAGAGTGTTATATTTAAATATAAAGTGACGACGAATGTATGCCCACGAGAACGGGACAGGACAACCCGTCTCCTTTTGTTATTACCAAGCTAAAGTGATAGGATTTATCGTCGGCATTTGAAATATTTATTATGGATTTGGAATTGTAATTTACAATAATGAAAGGCCCATCCAAGATATAAAGATTCATATTTATTACGGTATTAACGTGATGAATATAATTAAAAATTTGAATTTATATTCATAATATTTCAACGAATTTATTGTTATTATCGTTGAAATTACCAGGATTAACGAAACCCAATTAAATGAAATGATATTTTGTGCAGCTCGGGCCGTGATGCGCGACGACCGGTCGGTCGATTAGTTGTTTTTTGTCTCAACGCTGCTGTTGATTATAATATTACATAGAAACCTAAGAACTAAATATGTAATTATTGGTATGACTTATGCCTGTTTTATTATTATAATCAGTTTGTAGTGTTGTTGACATAGTCTGTGTAGTCTTTTTATATGTTTCCAGAAATAAACGAAAAAATATTGAAAAAATATTTAAGAAGTATTTTTTGCTTTTATGAGCTTTTGAGCTATCTCCAACAATAAAGTTGGTGGTTGCATATTTATATCAGCTAAACTAGAGAAATTATTTGTTTTAATTTTGATCTCTTACCGTATAGTTCACAAATCTTATATTCTTGATAATTCATCGATGTGATATACCGAAAAAGTAATTTATTCCACATAAATTGTTAGATTCTAGGAGGAATTTAAATTTACCAGGGTATTGTTTTAAACTTTTTAATGGTTTATTAGGTATTGTTGCTTATATTATATATTATATTGTTTATATTAACCAGACTGCCCACAGTTTGGGCAGTCTGGGTCTCTGACGAGGTGCAGATGTCTGTAGATAAGAAGTTCACAGTGGCCAGTAAGGAAAACGACATGAAGGCGTAGCTGCGATCTATCCGCTTTGTCACGGTAGGCGATTGTTTGTTGCACCTGCCTAAGACGACTGCAGTTGGTCCATTGTTCTTCTACTCCTCTCCCCGCACATTCAGCAGAGTTAGGGTTTATGCCCTACTTAGCCCTAGGGTATGTAACAAGATTTGTTGGCGTATTTACGTATTTACGTCGCATGTTCAAATCAATTGGTGGTTATCCATACCGTATTCAAGTTGGACAACGACTTAATTCTGCGGACAAACGTGCAAGAGACTGTGGTCGCATGTTGAGTTTAATTTACATGATATGTTAGCTAAAAACGTAGTATTTTTAAATTAATTATATGGCTAACACTAACACCATCTATTGTATAGAGTTCTTAACATGTTAATTATTATAAACGATTCCTGTCAGTAATTCCAACTTTATACACGATCTTTAATGTGGCATAGTCCAATACCTTAAACCACGATTCATTCTCTTATTGTCATTGGTGTTATACACAGGTATGTTTCTTGATTTATATTTTTGGTAAAAGATTTTAAATATAATTTCTATAAATCTTGACAGTACCTACTATATAATCAGATGAGAATTTTCACATTAATAATTATTTCAAGTATATTTTGAGGGCAATTTAAAAGTAATAATTGTAAATTTTTTTTATAAAAACTACAAAATGGCGAGTTGAGTACTTTTTTGGAATTCTAATAGTTATATTAATTTATCTTTTGTTACTACTGTATTTTCTGTAATATATCCTAATGATAAATGTAGATTTCAGAATACTCTGTTTTGTACTTTTTGTACGGAAAAAAATAAACGAACACGTGGCTGATGCTGACAATTTTTCACAGCATTGGAATATAAAATACCAAATACATTACAAATTTTAATTTCAAAGACAATCCCAATTTCAAACACATTACTGGGTTACTACCAAATTACCGCTGATTGGTTCTACATTGGTGGACTGTTCATCAGACCAACCCTTCCTGGATCAACCAATGGATCGCAGATATAAAAAAAAGATAAGTCGACCAACGTAAATAAATGCATTTATAATATTATACAGCTGTCTCGTTTTTCTTTATTTCTTAAACGTAATATCAAAATCATTTTCGTATCGTCAACTGTCTTAGAATAAGTAGTTGTAAAGAACTGTTTGCGGATTATTTTTTTGTAACGTATTCCCAACTTCATTCATTTTAGCACCAAGGAAATCTATTTATCTTTTATCTGTTTGTACATTTTCATATCATTTTTTTTATCTTCATAGACAGTTTTTTCTGACATCTCTCTGTTATCTAATGATACTTATTTAAATAACTCAGCTTAAAACAAATTTCTTCATTAGTATCATAAAAAATAAAAAGATTTCAGTGGCGCCCTTATAATTTCCTAAAGAAACAAATATTGTACTATAGTCAGAGCTAATGAACTTACTCACCCCTAGCCGAGGTATTTAACTAACATAATATTTGCTGTGATAAACATTTATAAATTTTGTTAATTATTGAAATAGCTTTTACAACTAATTAAAGACGAAATTAAGATTAATAGTTGTTTTATTGTAAATTGCATTTTTTGTTTCTTTTGGTATATTGTTATTTTTTAAAAGTTAACTAAATATTTTTATAAATTCACTCTCAAGATGGTTACAAGATCCCGAATTTTTGAAAAACATATGGTTTTCAGACGAGAGTCACGTTCATCTTAGCGGCTATATTAATCGACAAACAACTATATTCCTTGTATTTGAACGTCCTGATATCATTGTAGAGAAACCACTCCACAGTCTTCGAGTTACCATTTGGTGCGCGGTATCTGGTAATGGAATGATTGGTCCTTATTTCGTTGAAGAGGATAATCAGAATCCACTTACTGTCAACCAAGAACGTTATAGAGAGAAAATTATTATACCTTTTGTGAGAAATCTAAATAACTTTTGCCGTGCATGAAATCTATAGTTTCGCACACAATGGTTCCAACAAGATGGTGCAACGAGCCATACAGCTGTGCGCACCTTAGACTTACTCCGTCAGCATTTCGATAATAGAATAATTTCTCGAGGAACAGACTTCGAATATCCTTCTCATTCACCTGATCTGACACCACCTGACGCATACATTTGAGGCATAATGAAGAAAAAAATATTTCATTCGGAAAATCCGCCGGCGAATATTGCCGAACTATGGGAAAGAACACAAAATATTTTTCGGCAGTTCCATCAACCACTTTTTATAAATATGTTTATTGACTTACAAAATCGATATGAAGCTTGTTTGCGTCGAAATGGTGAACATTTTGAACACTTACATTACAGAAATTAAAAATTAATTTTTATTTTTATTTTCGGTACTGTTTATTTTGTCGGATACTGTATTTGCGCATTCCTGGACTAGTGCCGAACTAGTTATGGAGCTACATATCGCCTTTAGAGCGGTCTGGCTATCTGAACAAATCCTGATGGGGATTCATGAGTTGCCCCGCTATTCTATTAGTTTTACTGCTTTGAGGACGGCAAATATGTGTGATTGAAAAACCCTATTTACCGAGAGTACCTATAGCTGTTTCGAACCTCTACGTCCTCTATGAGAACATCTGCCCCTGACGTCTCTTTCATGCGTTTGTTTTACACACTAGGTTCCCGCAAGATATTTTACTTGTTCATCACTCCACTGCCCCTTGGCGGGATGACGACCTTGTACTTGTTTACTTAATATTAATTTTTTACAAGTTTCTTTCTTTTATCATAGCAATTGCCCATCATGTTGTCAATTGACTATTTATAATATAACAAAAAAGATCGCAATTCGTTCAAAGAATTGAAATATGTGAACTCATTGGCCAATAAATAGGGTCTTCCTTACCTATCCATCTACAGATTTCTTATACTTAATAATAATTCTAGCGAAATCGGGATGCGAACCATCTGATTAAAGCCAGATATGTCGTTTTGGAAAATTCACTTTTTTTGGTCATTGAGTCTTCCTTCACTTACTCTGAATTTTCACCTGCCAATATCGAATCCACCTGCCCGAAGTGGATTCATCAGAAAACAAAAAGTATTCTACTAGAATGTTGTTTTTGTTTAGTTAATCCATAATTACCTCTACACTAATACAATGAATGAGATTTATTTTTTATTGCTAATTTCATATTTTTTAGGTTAACTTCTTTGGTTAGAATCAATTTCTGATAATGTTTGTCTATAATTCGCAATGCCAATATATCAGCGTCTAATTAATCCGCCTCGCAGCCATCAGTAGAACAAACTGTTGTCCGTTCAATCATCCCCAATTAGACCGGGACTCGTAACTTCTTAATAATTACTAACATCCACCGGTCAGTGTCTAATGTTGACGTTCTAAAGTAATGGATCCATCATCCCAACGGACAGCCCTAGCAAAAACACATCACTCCTTACCTCTTCTCGTATATATGGGGATTATTCGACATTGGCCCTTTTGTCATCGTTCATAACCTTACAATTGATTTATTGCTGACGGTCAAGTTATCGAGTTTTACCAAAAAACATATATAATCAAGTAATAAAAAAGTCCCTAAGTTTTGACCTAGTCTTTTGTTAAATGGAAAAATTAATTTTGACCAAAATTATATTATTAATTAATTGACTAATTTATAATTTTATTAAAACAGGTAAAGTAAAAGTTGCACTAAATTTATTGTACCAACCCTTACTTTTTGGAAGTCCATCTTATTAAGAATAATAAAAAAACTCTTCAATTGAACGTAACTTCCAAGTTTATTTAAAAAATTATGTTTTAAATTACAATGACAGCCGTTTTGCTCATAAGCATCGTCAGATTGACATTTAAATGTCAGCTAATCAGCGAAACGGCCTTCATTGTAATTTAAAACATAATTTTTTAAATAAACTTGGAAGTTACCAAAGTGAAGAATAATGAGAGTGTCTAGTTTACTGAATGTAATATTATGAAAGCATTCAAGCAATGTTTGATGTTTGTTTGATATTTTTTGTCTTATAACTACAAATCTTGGTCCACTCTAAATTAGGGCTCGGAATTTCTCTAATTTTTGTATTCGATTAGTTATTGTTGGAATTATTCGACTATTCGAATTATTCGACTATTAGACTAACCAATAATCAGTTATTGAAGGGAAACACAAAATCAATGTCACAGATTTTTATTTAGTACAAAAGCCACTAGTTTCGGCCTTTTTAGAAGGCCATCATCAGGCTAGAAAAAACAGGATGAGGTCATTACATATTCAACAAAATTACAAATTTAAAAAACATACCTTAGTATAAAAAAATCCCATAAGTTTTATTAATAAAGTTTACAATAAATTTTTTGTTAAATACAGGCTTAGTTTTAACTATGTCAGTCAGTCTTCATTGTTAAACAGTGATATGTATATGGGTTCTCTTAGCTTTTTTGGTCCTATTTCTTACAAATTTGGCAATGTTCTTCGCAAATATAACATTAAGTTCGGTTTTAAAACCAATAATACCTTTGGGTCTTCCTTGGTCAACACTAAAGATAAGGTCTCCTTCTTGAATACACCTGGAATATACAAATTGTGTTGTAATGATTGCAATGCAGTTTACATAGGTCAGTCAGGCCGTCTCTTGTGCACTATAGTAAATGAACATCGTATTCAAGTTAATAAATATAAAAATTTTGACCCACCTATGTCTACTTCATCCTTTGCTAACCATATTATTTCTGAACACCACAGCTTCTCTGATTCTAACATTACTAGATTGCATAAATGTTTTAAGGGACCTAGAATGAACCTCTTGGAGATGCTGGAGATTAATGAAGCTACCAAGCAAAATGACCTTTTGTGTTTAAATGAACAACTAAGGCCTAGTGATCCATATATTTTTCTTAGTCTTCCTTTTTAATTTGAATTTGCCATCATATAATGGATTGCAACGTTCCTCCACATATTTCTTTTCTTTTCTAGTGTTACAATTTTATTTTTCAACATATTAGTTTTACAGTTTTTATAATTTAAATATTAGTCGTGAACTTGTAAACATTTGATTGTCGACTTTAACTTCTTCTTCTTCTTCTTTTATTGGTCTTGATATGTACTTAAACGTCATAATTGTTAGTCAATACCCCTTAATTTGTAATTTTATTATTCTACATTTAAATATTATTATATTAATTATATCACAATTTTACGGTTCATATTGTTCAACTTTAGTTGTTCGAAATAATTTGCTTGCTTTCGATAATATCAGCATTGACTTTACATAATTTTCTTATATCCACAGATATAACGACTTTTAACCTTGTTCTATGCTACTACTTCTTATATTTCATGTCGTATTTTTTCCGTTTCTCAAGCGTCTCTGTTTGATCGTCGCCATTGCAGTTAAACTGTGTTGTTAGAGTTTTCAGTGGTTTATTCATTTTGTTTAGTGTTATGGACATTTTAAACATTAATTCAATATGTACCTCATTATCTTAATTACCTTATGTCTTTTATTGACATCGCTCGAGTGTGGCCTAATAGAGCGCCCCTCAAAGTTTTCTACAAGATTTGATGTTCTACAACCCTACATCTTATCTTTGATTTTTCATGAACTTCAACATAAATATTTTTTCATTACTTATATTTTACCCCATTTGCCAATATTATTTCTTACTGGACCTCTAACATTGGGGAAAATACATATAAATTGTTTTAATTTTATTTTCTCCCTACCTGATGTTTTTTAACTTCGTTAACCCACACATAGAAAGGTTTACCTTCTATAAAAATTTCTTAGATGTATAAGTCTCATTTTCTAATCATCATATAAAAATTTTTAATTTTATATTTATTCTTGTTATTAAATATTTCGATGTCACTATTTTTCCTCTTTCAAAACTTCCTTTAACAATTTTACCTGTTCACTATTATAGTTGCGTTCTTTTTGACTGAGATCTCAGCTCACTTCAATTGAAGTGATCTGATATAAAGTGATGTGAGTAAGCATCAAAAAGAACGACAAACGCGCGACCTACGATTTCTTGCTCCCCACCACTTTATTTCCGACTCAATTCTAACTGATACCCCCGCATAGCACATTCAGCATCGGTAAAGGGGGAGGAAAAATCTCAGCTCACTTCGAAGTGATTGAATCGATGTGAGCTGAGATTAACTGAGATCTCAGTCAAAAAGAACGCACCTAATGTTTACGCAAGCATTTGGTTCGAACAATTATGGTTCTTTAGCAATTTTATACTAAGGTAGGTATGTTTTTGTAAATTTGTAATTTTGTTGAATATGTAATGACCTCATCCTGTTTTTTCTAGCCTGATGATGGCCTTCTAAAAAGGCCGAAACTAGTCGCTTTTGTACTAAATAAAAATCTGTGACATTGATTTTGTGTTTCCCTTCAATCATTGTTTAGTCACATTTGAGAAATGGATGATTTACTTCTTTTTAATAATCAGTTAGTTTGGTAGCAAAATATTTGAACGGTCTTTTATTTAAATTAGTCCAGGCAACGAAGGAAAAATAGCCGAAATAATTCATGTAGAACCAATTTTTGCACACTTGTAGAGGAAGGTGTTCTTAACAGCATACTAAAAGTCCTGGGGGGTGAGGGTGGAGCTAAGGGTGCAGGGGGTGTCTAAAGGTTCTATTTTTCAGTTTTTTGTCAATAACTAAAAAATAATAATAAATATAATAATAAAAAATAATGCCTTTAGCAAAAAAATGTTGGTATACTAAATTAATCTACATAAAATTTTCTATAAAAAAGGTTCTATACACTTTTTTGCTAGGATCAATGCTCAAGGAGACATGGAGGTGGGAGGGAGTGTACAATTTAAAAAAACGTTTTTTTTTAAATGAAATGTTTTAAGTTAAAAATAATTTGTTTATTGCTGAAAATGAAGTAATTTGTGAATGAATTATTATTTTATATATATTCACAATTAAATTTCGTCTAAATCTTCATCGATGTTTTCTTCGACGGGGGCTCCGTTTGTACATGATCCGAGGCATCCATAAGCACCGGAGCAGGTAATCCCTGCCTTTCGGCAACCGCAGCGCACCCCACACCCAGTCATGCATCGACAAAAGATCATTTTCAGAATGGATTCGGGTGCCACAGGGTAATGAGACCAACGTAAGAATTCATCACAAATTAATATTTGTAATTTAAAGAAACCATTAGGTATTTGAAGATACAAGTAAATGGATTTAGCTGTAGGTATGCTCTGAGCGAGTGTTGCTTTGAAGCTCCTTTGGTAGGCGGAAGAGTGGCCATATCTGACTTGCGCTTCATTGCAGCTTTTAAAAATGCTGAGTATCTAAGTTCGTTTAGATTATTTTGATGAGCTGGCGCTTTTTATATAACCAGGAAAAGTTTCTCACCAGCCTCTTCAATATCCTCAGGTAATGTTGAGGGATCTTTAAATATTGTGGACATGTCTTGAGTAAGGCCAGAATTTTCCTTGAAAAGCTTAGCTATTCCCACTTTACTCTTCCCATGTATCGCCGAGGTAGTGTCGCATCCGGAGAAGCTATGGAGAAGGAGAATCGTTTTGGCGATCGGATGTTGTTGAAGTTGCCGCACTGAAAACAATTTGGTCTCCACATTACCACGGCCTGGTTTCATGAAGTATATATTGATTGATTGTGATGCCAATCCAATGAGGAGAACTATCAAGTCCACATCCTCCCCAACTATTACTGCAGTTGGATGTACAGCAGCTTTATCCAACCCGCACCTCACAATAGTGCAGACAGCATCCCATGTAGCTATAGTAGTTTTATTGCCTGCTTCTGTCATTTTCTCACTGAGCAAGTGAATCAGCCTTGTTTTTTTCCTTTCATTAGCAAGAAAATGCTCTTGTTAAACTGTGATGATCGTGTTTTCTTGAAAATAGGCAATGTAGGTACTGTTGGGAAATTGATGAAATGTTGGAGGACTGTTGCCACTTCACGCGGTGGAGGAGGAAACCGCCATCTACTACAACGGTGCTCTGGGAGAGATTGAGGGCTGCGTTGTCCTCTGCCGGCAAAACATCATAGAGGGCTAAAAGCTCTGCTACATCGCTGTCGTTCTTTTTTACTATGACAGTTCGTTGAAAAATTGTCATAATTTTTATAAAATAATTAACTATTTCATTTTGTATTTATTTTAAAATGTAGCAACGTTACATTAGAAACTAAAAAAACAAAATAAAAATAAAATAATATTGCATTTAACTGAATGTTTAAATGTATTTGTTCTTTTAATAAGAAAACACATTTATTTGGGAATGTATGTGGGTAAATTTTATACAAATTAAATATACTGAAGCGCAAAAGTTTGTTTTATTTTAAATGCTTACTTGTGATAAACATTATTTGTTTTAATTAACCTTGTATAGTCTACTTATAAAATGTTTTGAAAATTATATACTAAAATTTCAACGAAACTAATCAAATTTTGTGTTAGTTCGATGCCATCATAATACTGTCAGAGCATAAAATAAACAGAGGGCCCTGACTACAGTAAATTACGCCGCGCATTTGGATTATGTTTGGTTCCTGTCCATAAGTCATATTAAGACTACACAAAAGTCGCAATAAATCTGTCAAAACGTTGAGGGGGTTCTGGCAGCCATCACTGCTCTCTGTGATAAAGGCCCGCGTCTCCCCTTCGTTCTATAACGCGTCTTTTGCTCTTCTCACGCTTTTGTTTTGGCGTTTTGTTCAATAAACTTCGATCTTTTCTATTATTTACATACAACACTTTAAATTTAAATTAATTTTTTGAATATTCACCAATAAAATACAATATAATATTATTGTGCAATAGAAAACCTATTTACACAACACTATTAGATAAAAAAAATAGTACCTATAGCAGATGAATTTATAAGTGACATACGCTAAACGCAAAACAAATAACGTTGCACGTCATTATCAATGATAATGCAATATCTAAAAAATAAAAATATCACTCATGTAAAATTTGGTTTTGGTTTAAAGCAGTATCCCCAAAATGTTAAACAAAATTAATTATTATTATCGAAAATTGGCGTTATTAAGTTGTAAACAACTAAGAAAAATAAATAACTGAACGGTTGAACTAAACTTCCACTATTTATTCGAAATAGTATATTAAACAACGCATTTCATATGGAATTCTGTTATGACACGAGTTCAAGTTTAAAAAACAAATCGCGAAGCGATGAGTTTTTTAAAGAACGAGTGTCACAACAGCCATATGAAATAAGTGGTTTATAATATTTTTTATATTTTGCCCTTTTTACCATTTTTTAAATTAATTTTTTATTTTTATGTAATTACGAAAATTTTTATTTTAGAAAGTATGTCGGCAGCACTGTGTAATTTATAAAATTTGACAGTTGTGACATTTAAATTGTCAAATGTTAATGTTTTAAAATATTTTAAAATGAATAATATACCAATAATAATATATTATATAAGTAAAATATTATATTCATATTTACAGATACTTTCTTAAAGAACAATATAAAATTAATAAATTGCTATTAGCCACAAATGTCATTGTCAATAGTCTTGCCTTTAGATACTTCACTCATGTCGCCAACCATTTAAAACAAAAATTTGCGCAATTTACGATACGCAAATGCGTTTTATAATGAAGATTTTTATAAGTGCAAAATATAAAAAATACGTTTTAAAATGCAATTACAGCTGTTTGGCTAATAACTAGCATCGTCAGATTGACATATTGAAGTTACATTTTGCTAGGTACTTGATGTTGATAAGTAATTAAGGCTAGACCAAGTAAGAAAGTACCTAGCTACAAACAAACAAAATGTAACTTCAATATGTCAATTTGACGATGCTAGTTATTAGCGAAACAGCTGTAATTGCATTTTAAAACGTATTATTCGAATAAATAGTGGAAGTTTAGTTCAACCGTTCAGTTATTTATTGTTCTTAGTAAGATGGACTTCCACAAAGTAAATGTACTTAAAGTATCTAAAGGAAGAGTTTCCTAAATAGGTTCAATATGTTTGCTGAAAATAATTATAGAAGGTAGAACACGTATTATACTTGTTACATTTATTAAAAACATTATTGAAGAATACAACCCGATTATATAACAAGTTTAAGACAAAGGGTGTAAGGTGTAGGGCATCACAAAACATCTGGTTTAAGTAAGAGTATCTTAAAAGGAATTAAATACCCCAATATGTAAATTTCCAACAAAAAAGTCCCAACTTCCCGAATTGTAGCTCAATTATTTATAGGGTTAGTACAATCAATTTAGTCTAAATTAATGTTGAAAATGGCATAAAAAACGGGCGGCGCGTCACCGTCGCAACTACCAAATGACATAAATTATTTTTTTTCAATAAGTAAATATTAATAAAAGAAATTTAAAAAATTCTAGCACTAACAGAACATATCAGAGAACAAATTTCTGCAGTCAAAAAATTTTTTCCGTTATTTTTCACATTTCTATCCATGTGTTAACTAAAAAATTACATCTCCATTATTACTAACTTTGAATTCGTTACTGTGAGTAAAATAAAAACACCCTTGAACAAAGTTACATAATAAAATTTTTAAATTTTTAAAAATTGAAATTGTTATTAACGAGCAAAGTAAACAAATACGATTTTAGATGTGAAAAATTTAATTTTTTTTAAACAATTGTTTACAGTCGTTTTTAATACGCTATAAACAATATAAATCCAATTGTTTTAAAATGTTTGTGACCAATTGTTTAAAAAATGTTTAGAAAAAGGATCTATATATTTTGTGAATTATTTTAAATTATTGTTGTTCCGCTATAACATTTTAAATGAGATCACTACATTATTATTTATAATCCTGACAATTTTTCTTCTCATATACAGGGTGATTGATTAGTGTGAGGAAGCTCAGTAGATCTGTTACAGTAAAAATTACAAAAAAAAGTTATTGACAAAAATTGTACGCAGCTAAATGGAATTGTATTGTATTGTATTTTGAATTTGAAATCTTCTTCACTTCCACATCACAACAATGTAAAGTTTTATTATGTTATACCGGGTATTTAAAAAGTTGTAGGTAACCAATATTACCTACCTGAAAATCGTATCAAGTTTAACTCCCTATATAATTAAAAAGGAATATAGGAACATTGATCTTTTGCAACCATAGTTTTTGAATAATTCAACAACAACATATTCGTTTTCATAATATTCGTTAAATCAAATACAGGGTAAGTCAAAATGCAAGTACATTATTTTCTTGGTAATTTTAAATACAACACCCTATATTTTATATCATTATCGAAAATTACTAATATCATACTTCAAATTTTATGAAGTACTCCCTATACCTAAAGTTATCAGTTTTCTACATATTTTTATTTTTACATTAAACTATTAATTTGGTAGATATTTTAACGTTTGCCAATAATTGCGAGAGAAAGATTCTCGAATGGGACCAAAACTGTTCTTTTCCATTTCCAATACACTTTAATATGGCGTAGAAAAAAATGATCACCTAAACATTCATCCTTTAGTTACAACCTCCAACTTTAAATTTCTTAATAGCACCCTGTAGATTTTTTTATAATTTTAGATTTGGTCTTCCAACAAATTTTTCAAAAATAAAATAGGTTCGTAGGTAATCAAGAAAATATTAGTTTATTTTTTATTTATGTTAATTAATCAAGAAAGCAAAGCTTAAAGGAACAATAAAAATACATGTATTTATAATAACAACATTAACTAATTAATATTATTTACATTAGATGTTGGAATTGTAGTCCACCTGCTGCAACACACATTTCGAATCTTGCCAGAAGATTCTGTGAGGAAGAGGATGAAACCTCAATACACATACTCTCAGAATGCCCTGCCTTGCAGAATTCTAGGGCCAGATAACTAGGAGCACATGAAATAGAAGAGGGGGATCTACCTGATTTGAAGCCTGACGATGTCCTAAACTTCCTCAGGAAAATAGGACTCCAAGAGCTGAAGAGCTGCTATAAATCTGAGAAAACATCAGAACTTGGCAAGTAAGGGGGACACAATAGATTCTGTAGGTCGCAGTGTACTTATCACCCCTAATTCATACATACATTTACAAAAAATAAATAAATAAAGAACATAAAAAAGCACACAACTAGCATTTTGTAAAATAGAGTGTAACGGTCCTACAATTTTCATTAACTGTCAGAATCTTTAGAATTGTTAAAAATATATGGCAAACTTTTAAAAAATTCATGGTATTGGGTTTTTATCACACCTTTTTCACAAAGAAATTTTAATTACCATCCTTTTAAAGTGCACTTAGTTCAAGGATTACAACATGGTGATGACCAAAGACGTCTTGATGTTATTGCGAGAATGATGTTAAAAGTTAATGATGATCCACTTTTTTTATCAAAAATATTGTGGAGCGATGAGGCTAGATTTCTCAATAATGGTGTAGTCAACCGTCACAATTCAAATTATTGGTCTGCCGGGAACCCACATTGGACGATGGAAACAAAATATTTGGGGTATAAATGTGCGGTGCGGTTTATTTAATGGCCGTGTTATAGGCCCTTACTTTTTTAACGGCACTCTAACAGGTGTTTAGATTTTTTAGAAAACATACTTCCCAATTTGCTAGAAGATATTCCTCTTAATGAACGTAAAGACATGTGGTGGCAACAAGACGGAGCACCTCAACACAATGCGAGAATCGTTAGCGACCACCTACAAAACCGTTTCGATAACCACTGGATAGCAAACAACTCTCCAGAAATTATGTGGGCGGCACGCTCACCTGACTTATCACCTCTCGACAATTTCTTTTGGGGGGCAATAAAAGATACTATATTAATCAAAACCCCAAAATGTAGAAGAGTTAAAAGAAAACATAAGACAAGCATGTCGCAAAATTACTCCTGCAATGATTTAAGCCACCTGTACAAGAAATCTGACCAGATTCGAAATGTGTGTTGCAGCAGGTGGACTACAATAGGCATGATGACTGATTTTTAAAAACTGATCCACGATGTTTTCACGTATATACTTTATCTAAAATAAATGCATTTTAAATTTTACCCTAAAACGCAATAATAGTAATGGCGTCTATCTATGAGATCATCGATTCGTAAATACCATTTATACTACACTGCGACTTATAAAAATCTTCATTATAAAACGCATTTGCGTATCGTAATGTAACTTTTACGCACGCAAATTTTGCAGGTTAAAAGAGGGTGGTTAAAAAAGTTTATTTTGTTTTTACTTATTTTGTGCGATTATAATAGTCATCATAGTCATGAATCCTAATGTGTATCGATGGTGTGCGGTTCCACAATGTAAGAATACATCAATAAAAACTCCGAACAAGATATTTGTTTACGTTCCAATGTCAATGTCAACAATATTTACGAAAGTACGACGTCACGCTCTTCTGATTGGTGTTTCAGCTGATATGGCGGATTGTTAAACTTAGTGCTTATATTTTTACTAAAATAAATGTAATCGCACATGTAATATAAAAATTAGTAAATTCTTTAGAATCTCCGTATCTTATATAATTATAACAAATCAATATTTTAGTGATTCTTACTTACTGTCATCAAGCCTATTCGAACATCTAATATAAATAATATTAATTAGTTAATATTGTTATTATTTTTACATTTAATTTTATAGTTCTTTTAAGCTTTGCTTTCTTAATTAATTTAACAAAAATAAAAAATAAACTCATATTTTCTTAATTACCAACAAACCTATTTTATTTCTGAAAAATTTGAAGACGAAGGAAGACTAAACCCAAAATTATAAAAAAATGTACAGGGTGCTATTAAGAAATTTAAAGTTAGGGGTTGTAACTAAGGGATGAATATTTAGGGGATCATTTTTTTCTACGCCATATTAAAGTGTATTGGAAATGGAATAGATCAGTTTTTGTCCCATTCGAGAATCTTTATTCGTTTAAGAGATATAGCCAGGAGAAATTAGTCTGGGACACCCTGTATTATGCATATTCTTGTTTTTTGTTTTTGACATTATAGTGTTATAAAAAAACATTATTATCGGTAAGCAATAGTTTGAGTTATATTTAAAGAAGTTTTATTTTCTTCTAATATGAGAAAAAATTAACCTCAAAAGCAAACTTTTTCATATAAAGCAAAATAAAACTTCTTTAAAACCAACTCAAAATATTCCTTAACGATAGGGTGTACTTTATAAAATTTGAAGTATGATTATTAGTTGGTAACAATAAATGAACTTTCCTATACTCCTTTTTAATTATACAGGGAGTTAAACTTGGTACGATTTTCAGGTAACATAGGTTATAACTTTTTAAATACCCGGTTTAACATAATAAAACTTGATTTTAAATTTAAAATAAAATTCAGGATATTTCATTTAAAAAAACAAAAGTTTGGTGTGCCACCATCTTATGAAACAACTGTGAGATTGTAACTAATTTTAAAATATGAAGTTTAAAGCTGTCTACAATTTTTTTCAATAACTTTTTTTGTAATTTTTAGTATAACAGATCTACTAAACTTCCTCAAACTAACCAATCACCCTGTATAAGAGAAACAAAATTGTCAGGATTATAAATAATAATGTGGTGATATCATTTAAGCCGTTATAGCGGAACAACAATAATTTAAAATAATTCACAAAATATATAGATCCTTTTTCTTGGTCACTTTGTCTAAGTTGTTTTGTTTGCTTATACAAATAAAACAAATATGTTGATTATAATCTTAAATGAAGAAAAGAGACATGTTAGAGGAAAAAGGATCACTTTCAATTGAGCTAGTGAATCATCTCATATTACCTTAATAATAATGCAAGAAAAACCTTTCAAGAAAAAGAAATTTCTTTCCGTTAACTGGCACTAGAAAATTATTATTAAATAACTATTTGTATACTTTTAATACTAAAGCACGTTTGTTAAAGAGGTAAATTAAATAAGGATATTTATACGATACGAATAAGATAAATCATGTTGTTTTAACACACCGACCGGATTATAATTTTACATAATTTTAAAATAAAGCTTAGAAAAACCTTTTATAAGATATTTTAAAATCCAAATAGAGTATCACTGCATCGTTGAAGTTTCATTTTATATCTTTCACCGTAAGATGTATTCAGTTAATTTACGTACCAAGATTGATTTACGTCAGCGCCCAACATTCCTCACTACCATAAAATCAAGATATATGGACGAGCGGTAAGGATTATGGAAAATTTACAGTCACTTACATTTACATAAATTTAATTTCAATCTTCGTATTTTCGCCTGTTTTTCTTTGTTTTTTAATGATATTTTTCTATAAAATGATTTGGTTGTTTATGAAAATATACCCTGTCTTGAAAAATTTTAAGATAACAACATCGGCTTTGAATAAATACAGATATGTCCAAAAGTTTGAAATAATGGAATATTTCATCTTTTTATTAAATTTTATAAATAATTTTTTTGATATAAGTAAACATCATTTTTCTACAACTCTAACCAATACTAAATAAATCTCGAAGTCAGATAAACATACAAAAAAAATGATTTATTCTTTTGAGGTAAAAAATGTACAATGTATTACAAATTTTTTTATATAAATTAATAAGCAAAAACAGGTTTTTAAATAAAATTAATAATCAGTATTTCCTCCATGGGCCTGTATGCATGACTGTAGGCGATGTATGTATGAATGAATGTATGAATGAGTTAGGGGTGATGATTACACTGCGACCCATAGGATCTATTGTGTCCCCCCTTACTTGCCATGTTCTGATGTTTTCTCAGATTTATAGCAGCTCTTCGAGTCCTATTTTCCTGAGGAAGTTTAGGACATCGTCGGGCTTCAAATCAGGTAGATCCCCTTCCTCTATTTCATGTGCTCCTAGGTATCTAGCCTTAGAATTTTGCAAGGCTGGACATTCTGGGAGTATATGTATTGAGGTTTCATCCTCTTCCTTACAGAATCTGCACTTTGCTTCATCTGCTAACCCTAGTTTCTTCATGTGGCTTCTTAACCGGCAATGCCCGGTTAATATTCCCGTTAGAATACGGAGTCTTTTTTTACTGAGGTTGAGGCAGCTAAGAGATCTCTTCTGGTCATAGTTCCCCAGTAGTATCTTAGATTGCCTCAGTCCTTCCAGCTGATTCCAGTACTCGGATTTTTCTTTCTCCATTTCCTCCCTTAGTTTTCCTAAGATTACTCTACTGCTGATCCCACAAGATGGTTCTGGTCCCAAATGTTGGGTTTCAGCTCCTTTTTTTGCCAGCTTATCTGCTGTTTCATTCCCCTCTATTCCTATGTGTCCCGGGACCCATAGGAGGGTGACAGTGTTCTTCTGGCCTAGTTCATTTAGTTTGCCTAGGCATTCCCAAACCATCTTCGAACTGATTATATTTGAACTCAGCGCTTTGATGGCTGTTTGACTATCCGACATGATCACAATCTCTTGTCTGCGATATTTTCTTCCAATATTGAATTCCACACATCTTTCGATGGCGCGGACTTCTGCTTGAAAGATGCTCGGGTATGTGCCCAAGCTTTCTGAGTATTTGGCTCTCGGTCCAAAAACTCCTATCCCAGTTCCCTCGTCTAGCTTGGAACCGTCCGTATACCACTTTATGGTATTCTGGTTTAAATTCTGTATGGTGTCTTCATCCCATTCAGATTTATTACTCAACTTTGTGATGAATTTTCTCACAAAGTTGAATTTCTTTGGCATATCATCTTGGGGCATTTCCCAAGTTTGATCAAAGTGAAGTGATCGAGGTTTTTCCCTGATAATTCCTTCTTTAATCATTCTATATATTGTTTTCTTCCTTACACTTTCTAGCAGAATGTGCAGTGGGGTCAAGTTTAAAATCACCTCCATTGCAGCAGTGGGGCAAGTTCCCATTGCTCCAGTGATACATGAACAGGCTAGTCTCTGAATTTTCGAGAGGTTTTTCGTCGTCGTATTCAGATTAGCCCTTACGCCCCAAGCCACTGCCCCATATGTGATTAATGGTCTCACTATTGCTGTGTACATCCATTGCAGGATACGTGGGTTACATCCCCAGTTCTTCCCTGCAATGTTCCTACACACCATGAGGGCCTTGGTTGCTTTGTGTATTACTTCGTCTTTGTGTTTGTTCCAGAGTAACCTGCTATCTAGGATTAGGCGATGTGGCATGCTATCGATTAAATGGTCGAGCTGGGCTTACGGAATTCTCTCCCATTCTTCACGAGCAGCATCTTTCACTTCTCGTAGAGTAATTGGGGGAGGGTTTCGCTTCTTAATGCGTGTGTTAAGAATGTCCCAGGCATGTTCAATGACGTTCATATCAGGGGAATTTGATGGCCAAAAAATTGTGTACTGCAGCTGTTCGATGTGGAGGTGCATTGTCATGCATAAACACAAATCCATCACCTACCGCCCCCCGGAATAGACGCACAACAGAATTTAAAACTTCCTCGATGTACACAGCACCAGTGATTCTTCTCTCCAAAACCAGGAGAGGCGTCCGTGTACCCCTCATAATACCACTCCAAACCATAATACTCCCTCCTTCAAATGGAACACGTGGTAAGGCTGTTTCTAATCGGTCTTGTCGTCCTGGGGCCCTCCAAACTAGCGTTCTTCGCGAATCAGAAACCAAGCCAATTCTTTGTTCATCAGAGAACATCACGTAATTCCAGTTATGGCCATGGTGTAACATTTCTTGAGCCCATTGCAACCTTACAGTTTTTTGTTCATAGGTTAGTTTTGGAACACGTAGAGGTCTTCTGTGCAGTTAATCTTCGTGTAATTGTTTGCCTTGAGATATTCAGTCCTTCAAGTCTAGCAATTTCTTTGGATATGCCACTTGTAGATTCCTGTCGATTTCTTCGAGCTATCAATGTTATCTGCCGGTCTTGTGCTGCTGTTGTACATCGACTTCTGCCACTTCTGGGACGATTCTTCACATTATTTGCGTCTTGGATTTTTTTTTAAATGTTTGATACAACACCCTGAGTTACACCAACAATATTCGCGATATCACTTTGACTAAAGCCCTGTTGTAACAAAGCCATTACTCTAGACCTATTAAAATATGATATCATGTCTCTGGGCATTTTTAAACAGCTCAAATAAAATTTAAACAAGAATTGGAATAATATGAAAACACCCAAATCAATTACATATGGCCCAAATTAATACAAAAACGAATCAAATTTAGTATTATTTTGATTTAAAAACGCTTTAAAATAAATATCAACAAGAGTTTTTAAAAAACCATAGGCGTAGATATATTATTTCTAAATATTCCAAATTTTTGGACATATGTATATGTGTTTTACCATTTTGGATATAGGTATGTACGTATAAGGTATTCGGGAAATGGGATAGGTGAGTTTTTAAGGCTAAAAATTGGTTTATCTCGATTTCCGGCAAAATTATGGAATATAGATAACGAAGTCGTAGGTACTAACAATTTTTCACTTAACCCAAAATTTATGTGAGAAATTCAATTAATTTTTCCTATAGAATTGTGTGAAAACTTACCTTATTATGTCCCAAATATGCTGTAATATATTTGATTTAAAATATTTATTTTTTCACCTTATTTTGACTTAATATCAAAAAAGCACCCCAAGTCGAACGGCATTTTATTCGTTGAAATCTCTACTTTCTGATGGTGAAAAATAGTATATTGTGTAACAGGGTGGAAAAATTACACTTTTCTCACGAGTGTGAAAGTTTGTGACACGAGTCTGAAAGGATAATTGGATAATTTAATGATTTATATCTTGTTTAACACTACTAAAGTTCAATAATTACTCATAAAATTACTGAAAGCCCAATGTAAACGTAACTACCAATTGTTTGCCAACCAATCGCCATCTTGCATCTGTATAAAGTCACATGGTTTGGATTGTACTACTGAACTAAAGGTTGTTAACACTTAAACAAGCTAATGGAATTTATTATTGTGTTATTAACAAATAATGCTAAAAAATTGCACTTTTTTCAATTATTTTGCTGTAACTTTGACAATTATCAAGTAATCAAAACTACTTCAATGAACGAATTGTAGGCAATAAAATAATGAATAAAATGAGCCGTCGCTTAACCTGATTGAATAATTACAGGCGAAGTAAACTCGGAAAAGACAGAAAATGTTCCCTTTATGCCTGCAGTTTGGTGAAAAAGGAGCATTTTCCATATTTTTTAGTGTAAAATAATGAACACTATAAATTAATTAATTTCCACGTAATTGCCATTTCAATAAATTAATTTGATGTTTTGCAAAAAGTCTGAATGCCACATAGATGATCCGATTTTTAATTTTATAATATCAAATTATCTATTTAATGACTATGATAAAAAATACCTAATTAATAAAAAATCCTTAATGTCCAGAATGATATGGAACTATTAAATTACATAAAGAGTCAAAACCAATTAGACCTGTGGTTTCTTATGTTAACACTCCTAATACTAAGGTAGCTAAAAAATTAAATACTATTCTAAATAATTATGGTTACACATCTAAATATTCAGTACAAAATTCATTAGATTTGATAAATAAATTAAATAAATGTAATTTACAAAATAATACCAAATTAGTATCTTTTGATGTAACTAATATGTTCTCTAAAATACCTCCTAAAGAATGTATAGTTCTAGTTAAAAAGCTATTAGATGAAAGAAATATCCATCCAGGTATAATATCAGATATAATTGTCCTATTTAATGTATGCATTAGCCAAAATTATTTTACTTTTGATAACAAAGTATATATTCAAAATGAAGGTCTTCCAATGGGAAGTCCTATTTCTCCAATTTTGGCAAATACCTTTATGGACAATTTAGAAAACAAAATCATTAATTCTAGTTATAAAAACAATATTGTATTTTGGTATAGATATGTTGATGATGTGTTAACAGGTTTTGTAGGTAGCTAACGACATTTAGATATATTTTTTAATTATATTAATACTATGTAGAAAAATAAAAATTAATTTGAAGAAAAAATGTCTAGTATCTTTGTTAGGTCGGAAACTTTTCAGACAACCCTCGTATGCTAAGCATATTTTTGAAATTCGTTTTAAAAATGAAAACCGGATCACAAACAGCTAATTCTCATCTTCACCGACTAGAGACAATACAAAACAAAACGCTACGACTAATTACCGGGGCCCCCTGGTATTTACGAAACTCAAACATACGACGTGACTTAATGGTGGACACTATACGCCACCAAATCCGACTACGTAACAAAGACTTGATCACCTCATTTCATAATCACGCCAACCCTCTTCTGAAGAGGGCACTCGACTACGACCCGGACGACAATCCCAGGGCCAAACGGCCAAAACAGGTCCTCTTGGACCAAAACTTAGACTGACTGACGAGACTTACGAGACTTGTCTTACAAATTCTAAATTCATCGTTTGACCACCTAGGTCCACTCACAATAAAGGGTTAAAGTTCGTCCCTATGAACTAGCCCAACTAAATTATCATCAAGATCCCAGTGTATGTGTGGCATTCAGGCTTTTTACAAGAAATCGCAAAAATTTATTGAAAGGGGAATTACGTGTAAACTAATTAATTTACAGGGTACATTATTTTTCACACTAAAAGAGCATGGAAAATGCTACTTTTCTACCGAACCGCAGGCATAAATATTAAAAATTGAGGGAGTAATTAATTTACGAAATATTAGTGAAATTTTCTGCTTTTTCCGAGTTTTCTTCGGCTGTAATTATTCAATCAGGTTGAGCGACGGCTCATTTTATTAGTAATTTCATTGCCTACAATTCGTTTATTGACGTCGTATTGATTACTAGATTGGCTTTAGTTGACTGTAATCAACAAACTTAAATTTGTAAACCAAAATTAAAGTTATTTTGCAGTTCACATAAATTTGTAAACAAATATAAAATCTCATTCTATTTATTTTCTTTCTTTTTTGGATGTTTGGATATAACTGATTATCATAAATATCAAATAAAATTCGAAATCCAGACCTGCTGCTGTCGTGTTGTATCGTTTAAATCTGAGAGGAACTTGACTGGCACAAAAGATCTGTCCACCGTAAATCACCCGATTTGAACTTGGGTACATATATATATATACAGTATGGTAAAAGGAGAGGTCTTCTCTGAATGCAAAAAAATTCAACCATATCTCGACTACCAGAACATCAACAAATTATTCATTCAACTCTAACACGTTTATTTATAGATAAATTTATGTGTCAGTGTGTCATCTGGGACGGAATTCTTTGAAAAGTAACTTTAAGGAGACTCTCTGATTTTAATCGTTTATTTCCTTTAATCAAAACGTATTTGTTTAATGTAAAATAATTGATGAAATTAAACAGACATTATTTAGAAAAATACCTACTGTTCAGAAAAATATTACTATAATTGGTATTGGTTCAAGGATGTAAGATGGAATACACATTAAGCTTTCAATTTTATTTAACAAACATGTTTATTTACATATACCTATTTATGTAGGAATACCTATGTCATCTAGGACAAAATTCTTTAAAAAGTAACTTTAAGTGTCTCTATTTTTAAATATTTTTTCGTTGCATAAAAACGTATTTGTTTTATGTTAGATACCTAATTAAATTGATTGAACAAAATGGACATCATTTATATAATGATTTATGTTTAAATAAAACTTAATTTTTTAATTGTTTTTTGAATAAAAATAATGTTTCACAATGTAAGCATTCAAAGACCCTACAACCCTACAACAATAACTAAGTTTGTGATTATATAATAATTATAAAAAAGAAATAAATCAAGCTCCTCCCTCTTCAATATGCTAGGGAACGCATTAACATGGTAGGCGCTGCCATCTACCAGCTGCTTTGACAACATCAACTCTAGTCTCATTCAGGGCTTCAGGGTCACATTGCTTTTAATAACAGATATATTTCGTTGACCTCTTAATCATTATTTTAGTATAAAATATTACATTTCCCTACTTTAAGATAACCCTACGTTTATTAAACAATTACCATAAACTTTGATTTCTTGAATAACTATTATTTATTTGTTAAAAATAATCAAGTAGTAATGGAGGTGGATGAGTAATCAATAATGTTATTTTTATGAAGAAATCAATAATTTTCATAAAGATAATTATTGAAATGGTCTATGAATTTTAGCAACAAATCACTTTCTTTAGTTTCCATTTAATTTCTGTAGGCGAATCGTGCGAATTACTACAGGTGTTTGATGCAAAAATGTGAGGTTAGGTAAACACATATTACATTACACAAATTTCTTATTGGAAATTCTACTTACAATTAAAAAATAATAATTATTGGCGTATAATAGGGTTTGGGTAACTTACGTATTAGCTTATGTCGACCTTTATAACCACTAGATAGCATATTATTTGATGTAAAACCATAACAAAGTTCACGTTAGACTTAAAATCATACAACACTACTGCGCCAACAACGGGACAACACATCGGCACCGGATGAAATACGAAAACAACCGATCTTTTAAATGTAGGGATCTGCGTTGGTACGTTGCCCGTTCATCATTTACTCTATAAATATTTTCATATTTTATATAATTATGTGTTAATTATATACTAGTTTTACATTTAATGTCTCCAGTTATTTGTCGATTCAATAGTTTTTACTTGATTTAATAACAATATAAATGTTTTATTAAAAATCCAAAGCAACTAGCAGACCCCTCTTTCCCACTGGGCACTCTGGGCAAGTGCCCAGGGCCCCGTGATCGATAGGGGCCCCCTCGTCCCTGCCAGATCACTAAACGATAACCGATTTTTATTGCCGAAAAACTTTTTTGATTCGAATACAACGAACCTAAATTACTGACTACAATACCAATTTGCTTACAGCTTTTGCATGTGCGAAGCTAATCTACTCCTACCCAAAAATTGGGCTTTTTGATTTCAGCATGCTTAGATAAATTCAAATATATAAAAATAGAATTCAATGGTATACTAAAAGTTATATGTATCATGTCTCGATTTCTGATGCGTTGTGACTGTCAATAAAAATAAATCTAGAAGCTTGCTTATCTACTTTCTTTGTTTATTCTAACAAAATTATATTAGATTATCTATTCATTTAATGTGACTGTCAATAAAAATGAATCTAGAAACTTGCTCATCTACTTTCTTTGTTTATTCTAACAAAATAGTGTTCTGTCAAAGTCATAGGGGCCCCATTATCCTAATATGCCCAGAGCCTCCAATAAGTTAAAGACGGCTTTGGCAACTAGATACCTAAATTTAAAAAGACTAAAACTAGGTAGGTACCTACTCAATTAGATACCTACCTAAAACCTACTATTTATTATTATTAATTTTAAAAGAGACAGATAATTCTTAGATATTGATGAATAAAGCAAGTCAAAGAATTTCAATAAAAATGATTTGCTTATAATAATTCTTGGTTAAATTTAAATTTGGGTGAGGTAAAGATGAAGATGTTTTATATACACAAGCATACTGTTAGATGTTGGAATAAAGGTGTCAAAAATGTAAAACGCCACCTAGGTAGGATCTAAATTGAATTGCAAATTGGGTTAATTAAAAGAAATGTTTAGTTTTATAAACCAAGAACTATATGACTATAGGTTTTTAGTTCGGTAGAAAAGTAGCATTTTCCATGCTCTTTTAGTGTGAAAAAGAATGAACACTGTAAATTAATTAGTTTACACGTAATTCCCCTTTCAATAAATTTTTGCGATTTCTTGTAAAAAGCCTGAATGCCACACATATGATCCGGTTTTCATTTTTAAAACGAATTTCAAAAATATACTTAGCATACGAGGGTTGTCTGAAAAGTTTCCGACCTAACATCCGCCATCAACTTCCAGAACTACAGAGCCAGGTGCAATAGGAGAACAACAGTTATTGTCAGGGCCTTCTACTTTAAAAATAACAGGTAGAATAAATTGGAATTTTGAGTAATTTTACTTTCCTTCAATACAAACATCTTTTAAATATCAGTTTTTAAATTTTTAGATGATTTGTTTATTGAAAATGCAGCAACAGAAAATAGTCACCCATCATCAACATTGATACATCATTTGCATGGCTCAAAGAGAGATATAAATTTGGATTAAAAACAATCAGGGTCGAGCTACTTGTAAAATACAATTTTACATTTGGCTGTGCAGTACTACTTTTAAAATATGCTGATATGTTTGAAAATTTAATGAAAAAGTGTATTTTCATTTTTCTTTTAAATATTTATTTTATATCGTTAACTGTTGTGAATTCTAACAATTTGTGTTTGTAGAACCTTATTTAATTTTGTTTTTCAGAAATAAGGTTATGCTACATAACAGTTTTTCTGAATTTATCTTATTCTTTTAAGACTGTAACTCCCTTCGGAATAATTTTGTCGTTTAGAAAGTATTTTATTCTTAATCAAATTAGTTAACGATATATGATTAATCAACTAGTTTTATAGGTAGGTACAGTCATAGTCTTATCATTTTTACTTATAGATGTATCAGTCAGTACCTTTTGTGCAGGCGGTGGGATCGGTAGCACACAAAAGTTATTCGGAAATTAGCCGGTATACATTTAATAAAAACGTATTTTTACGGATTTAAGTGCGCGTATATATACAGATTTTTCTTCTAAATAGTGTTTGTGCGGAAAAAAAGTGCCGGTTATTGAAAAACTACAGTGTTAGTGTTTTTTAAAACTGAAATATGTGAATGTTGACAATGGCAGTTCAAAAAGTGATGGTTGAAAAGCAGATGATGACTGGCCAATCGGTGAGTTTATTTAATTTATTATTTTTTATTTATTTAAGAGAAAAAAGATCGTTTTATAAGCCGGTTTTTGTTTGAAATAATGTGGAGTACATTTTCCGTTAGAAATTGAAGAAATTAATTCAAATTAATTTTCTAGATTTAAGAGTTGGAAAAATTAATGATTGCATAAACTATTCTTAATTATAAGTTACTGATTTACCGGTATAAAACAATTATTTTCAAATTAATGTATTTGTATGGTTAAAAACCTTATTACTTAGAATATAACCATTCTTTTTTTTTATTAGAGGTAAAAATTCCATAAAATGTATTAAAAAACCTTCAATATCGACTATTGTCTTTTTATAGTTGCACATTTCATTTATTAAACTCGTTTTAAAATAAATATATTATAAATTTCTTATTTGATAAGTAACGTATATAATACGTATTGAGCAAACTATGCATCTATCGCACATAGAGGGTTATTTCCTCAGCAGGTGGACTGGTCATATTTTGTTTGTTTAAAATATAGTAACTAATCTTATATATTTTTTTCTGCAATAATTATACATAAAATTACAGTAAAATAATATAAGAGTGAGTTATCTTCGTATACAGTATGATGCAAATGTATGGAATACATTTCAGAAACAGACGACTTTTAAAAAAATCTTAAAACATGTCAATTTTAATTTTTGAATGGCCATCAGCTGCTATAGATGTGTTGGACATTACGTCATTGGTGACGGTGTAATGACGCCATGGACAGCTCATTTGAAAGGTCTCCTTATCGTCTTTGCAACAATGTAATTATTTGAATATTTATTTCTACAGAGTTAACCAAAACTGTTGGTTTATTAATACAATTAACTTAGAATAAATGTTTACTTAAATACAATTAAATTACAACAAATGTTCAAATTGCCGACTTTCAGCAATGATACAATGAGAAAGACGAGCAGTAAATTCTTTCCTAACGTTTTCGAGGACTTCAGGTGTTATTTATGCAATTTCCGTTCGGATTCGCTCCTTCAACTCCTCTACATTATTCGGTCGATTTTGATTACTCTGCTCTTTAAATATCCCCTCAAAAAAAGTCTAACGGAGTCAATTCTGGATATCTTGGTGGCCATTCGATAGGCCCCCTTCTACCTATCCACCTTCCTGGGAAAACGTTATTAAGGTAATTTCGTACCTCAACGCCATAGTGTGGAGGAGCTCCATCCTGTTGGTACCATAAATCATTTCTATTTGGAAATAGATGATTCAGCTGTGGCAACAGATAATTTTAAAGAAATTCTAGATAACTAGCAGCAGTTAGGTTTTCCTCAAAAAAATATGACCCTACCATTTGATTGTTTATAATGCCGGCACAAACATTCACCTTCTCCCAATATCGACATGTCTGTACGAGGATTTTCTTGAAACACCAGTACAACGTCCAGTTTTTTGGCTTAGGATATTGATATTCTACCACTTCTGGGAAGATCTTTAACATGGCCCGTTGCTCCAATTTTTTTCAATTTTACTTACTGTTGATTAAGTAATTGGATCGCGATTGGGGTATTTAGCATTAAATAAATTACGAACTTCTGCTTGAGTCCTCACTCTATCTCCATAACCAATCATGGTTAAAATCTCGATTCGTTCTGTTTCTGTTTCATTTTTGTAAATGCTGTTATTAACGTCGGCAAAAAACTTGACAGATTCACAGATCATTGACGAATAAAGACGAGTCAATGACAATACTGATTTAAATATTTTTGTAAAAATAATTCCGAGTAGCATTGTTTTTATCAATGTAGTTTTTTTGAAACCAACAATAAACACTATTTTGTTTTATTCCCAGTGGCGGTCCTTAGTGTATTTTAGTTCAGTGAATGAATATTTATTGTAATTCCATGTTACTTAACAAAGTTCATAATTTTGTTTAACCCTGTAGAAATAAATATTTAAATGATTACATTGTGGCAAAGGCGATAAGGAGAACTTTCAAATAAGCTGTCACGTGACCTCCGTTTGTATTTAAAAAAATCGTCAATGACGTCATTACGCCATCACTAATGATGTAATGTCCAACTCATCTATAGCAGTTGATGGCCATTCAAAAATTAAAATTGTCGTGTTTTAGATTTTTTTTAAAAGTCGTCCGTTTCTGAAATAATGAATTTATTCCATACATTTGCATCATACTGTATAAGTAGATAAGATTTCAAGTTTTCCCTTTTTCTTTTAAGTTACATTTTCCCAGTCAAATAAATTTCTCGCCTTAGCGACATACAGAGTGATTATTGAAAAATGTTATATTATAAAATAATTTCTTTTTGTTACAAAACAAGGTTATCTCATCAAATAAATGTAATACCAACTTGTTTATTTTAAAAATGGTACCTACACTTTTTATATTTTAAAATTTTGCTAATTTTACTTTAAATATATCTCTGTTAAAAACCTTGCAAAACATACATTCCTGATATAATTTAGGACACCTTGTATATATTGAAACAAAATTATCTATGCAAGTTTTAATTCTTAGTTCTTATTTCTTACAGGTGAGTATTGAAGAAAATTTCGTCAGATCTTCAAACGGCGTTCTTCACGATCATCAGTTGGGCTACTTTTTAATAATAAAAGGGGTAAGTGATATAAATATATATTTTATAAATTAGATACACTGTTAAAATTATAACCATCAAGTTTTTCATAGTAAAATAAATACGCTGAGGTCAAAAATAAACGAAATAATTTTCTATTTAAACAAATTACTATCGGTTTTATAATATTTTAAAAATTATTTAGTTAGAACAGATGATTTTAACATTAATTTAGATTGATTTTATTCAAATTTAAACTGATACATTTTTATTAAGTAGCCCATTCAGAACATTTCAACCCACAGTTATTAAATTAGGAAAAAATAGTAAAATTATTTCTCTTAAAGTACCTCAAAACTAATTTACAACAATTTATAATAACAGTACTTAAATCTTAACTCATATAAACTAATTATTTCTTTTTTTTTGTTACAGGGTAAGTCTTTAAAAACATTTACTATCTGTATCGATTTACGATGTACTTCAAGATCGCCACTAGAATTTGTTTTTCAAAAAGGTAGGAGCAATTAAATATGGGAACTCAAATGATTTAATTGACTTTCTGTAGTTATTTTTACTGCAATAATTTTGTACATTTCCATATATTAATAGTTGACAGCCTGTAAAAGACAGTTTAAAAATGCGGTGAAAGTTTTTTTTGTATACAGGACAGAATTTAATTAGAAATTTTGGATCAATTAAAAAATAAGACCTTTCGAAAAGGTTGATTGTTTACAAAGTAAATTTGTTTAAAAATAATTATTTTAAGGTAATTTATAGAGAAAATATATTGTGCGTTTTCTAAAATTATTAGTTCACTTAATATATTTTTTAAATAGAGTAAAACATATATTTTAGAAAAAAAAATATAAAATTTAATCTTTATTTGACGGATTAATAAAGTTCTGTTTTATTAATGAAATATTTTATCTTTTTGGTCAATTTTTGAAGCATTTTAATAACCAATATTAAAAAAATTACGTTTTATTTAATGTTCTATTTAATTTTGTGAATATAGCTAGATCAATATTAATTTATACAATTCTGATATAGTAATAGCGCTATCAAATTATTCATGAAACTTTAGTATTTAAAAACATTTTCTATCTGTATTGATTTACTTCAAGATCGTCACCAGAATTTGATTTTCCAAAGGTAAGTGAAATAAAATGGGAATTTAAATGATATAATTGACTTTCTGTGATTATTTTTATTCAAAATGTTTTTTATTGCGTAAAAATGTTTAATCTGAGTTAATTTATGAGAAAAAATTATTTTAGGTTTTCTAAAACTATTATTTTACTTAAGATATTTTTTGATAGAGTTAAACGTATATTTTAGAAAAAATATTATGAAATTCAATTTTTACTTGGAGATTTTTCTTGGAAGTTTTTTTTATATAAATGATATATTTCATATTTAAGTTCAAATTTTGAAACATTTTAATAATCTGTATAAAAAAGGATATTTTATTTACTGTTTTATATAATTTTGTGTATATAGGTACATACATTAATATACATTTTTATATTATATATATATATATACTTTACACCTGCGTATATTTATAGTTAGAAGAATGTAAAAGACAGTTTACAAAAGCAGTAAAAATTTTTGTATACAAGGTGGAAACAATTAAAAAATAATACCTTTCAAAAGGTTGTAAATTTCATTAAAAATAAATAATTTGAGGCATTTTATAAAGAAAATCTATTATGGCTTTTTAAAATTATTATTTATATAACGTATATTTTATAACAAAATATTATACAAACACAACATTAAAAACAGTTTCCTTTATTGTTTTATATAATTTTCGTGTAAATAGGTAGATTATTATAAATTTTTACATTTTTGATACAACAATAACGCTGTCAAATTATTAACAAAAATTTTTAAAATTTGGAATTTTTTTTACGAATATATTAATAATAATTTTTCATATTTTTTTAATGTCAAACAAATTAGTAATAATGATAATACGGAAATAAAAAAAAAATTAAAATAATCTATAACAAAATTTTTTGCAAACTATCAATGTTTTGGCATTGGCAGCATAAATTCTTTTTCGTAACAGTTTCAATTTGATCATTAAAAATTTTAGAATGTATACAGTGTCCTTAAAATCTAAGTAGCACTTCACCATTATCTCTTACGACAATATCACTTGGTCGAACATCATCAGTATTAATTTTGTCCTAAGAAAAACTCACCCTTTCAAACTATTTTATGCTTAAAAAACTGAAAATCTATTCTAACCTGAACTGCAGCACTATTCCCCATAATACTTATTTCTTCTGCCTCTCAAGATGAACTCAATCTGCAAGTTATCCATACTTCGCTTTTCATAAGATTCATGTCCTAATTATCAAAATCAAGTTACTCCAAGCAGTATATTTAGTCTACAAAAACCTTATGTCACCATACATCAAAATCTCTTCTCTAAAAATATCAAAACTTAACTTCATTTTATCCCACTACATCTTCCAAACAATATTCTTTTGGAAGAATCTGAACATCATTTGGAGACTTGTTTTGCAAAAGGTAATAAACAAAGACTTTTCTGGGTGATAATCTAAAGTGAAAAAATGTTTGCAGATTATGAAAGCAAGAAAGAAAATTGGAGATTCTGTTATATCCTGCGAAAAGAAAATTGGATTGGGACTAAGACATCGAAAACAACATGAGGCAGAATCATTGAGTAATATTCCTGCTAGGTATCATAGGAGTGCTGTTGGGACAATGCTTCAGGTAATATCAAGTTAAAAATTACATTTTTTATTGATCTTATATATTAATTTGTAAAACAGCTTTCTAGAATTTTACAGGAACGTCTTTGATTGGATATATCCAGACATGTGACTCTGGTCTACTTCATCGTCTGGTGATTTCTTTAATTTTTAAAACATTGTAAGTTATTAGGTATCAAGAAATTTAGGTTTTAAAAGAAGAATGATTGTTCTATAAAAGGTAACTTTTTTATTGTAGGTTTTTACATTTTTATATGATGATAAGACATTGCAAATAATTGTTTTGATTTATTAATTACAGGTCTATTATAAAGAACATGAAAGATATTTTTAGGTATCAAGAACATAAGTCTATATGAAAAAATCTTTATATTTCTATACAAGGTAACAAATCTAAAGGTTTCACCAAATAAAATGGAAAGATATTCAATTATTTTTGTTGTTTTTATCAGTTGCAGATATAAATATGGAAGATATTCAGATGAAACTAAGTACAAGATAAATGCAGACCATTTTTTACAAATGTACCACAGAAACCAACATTTTTGAAATTGAATACACATCGCCATTCTATAAGTACTTGTTAACAAATTTATATTTATTTCAGATATAAAGGAAGTATATCTTTATAAAAAACACTTTTATCGTTTTATACAAGGTAATTTTTTTAAACGCATGTTTTTCTGCTTTGATAAGTTTAAAAATGGTATTGTGGAGCTTGGAGTGATGCGGGAATGTTATAGTGGGTACTAATCTGGATTGGGAAAATATATAATTGAGGAAGCATGTACTTATGTAGCATTGGGATAGTATTTCTAATACTTTGTATATATATTATTTGTTGCAATATTTATGTAATCGCAATATTTTTCATTATTATAAACTTTTGAGTTATTACAGGCACTGTTAAGAAACTAATTCTTAAGACTGTTTTTCAGGAGGTAACTGCTTTACATTTTAGTATACACATATATATTGTTTGCAGAAGTTTTAAATCCAAAGTATACAACTCTTTGAAGGTTACATACAGAAATTGTTTGGTTTGTTATGAAAAAATTAAACGAGAATAATTTGAAAGATTATTTCAGGTTAAACAGTTGGCAGATACTTACTAAATGATTGATAGATTTGACAAACAATTGAAAATTCGAAGAAAATAGTGAAGAAAAGACAGCCCGATATTTCTGATGTTTGTTTTTGAGGCAGATGATTTCAGTGTAGCTAAAGGGCGGTTCAAAACGGCCACTTGGTCAGTGCTTGCACTGACTAACGTCGTTTATTATCAGGGCGAGTGCAAAATTAATTTTTGTCCAATTAAAATTCCGGTTAAATGTATATTCATGAAAAATGGATATTTTTTTCAAAATCTTCATGTTCTCACCAGTATATTGACAATAAAAGAATATAAAGAAATAGGGGACCCTGTCCTTTCCCCTCAACACTGTTTTCAACCCCCATATGCCGTATCTCGAGGGTTACAAGAGCTGTGATATAGGGGGCCCCAAAATAGTATTTCGGAATTTTTCAGGAAAGTTGAGTTTTCTAGGTTATTATTAAACTTTTCTTAAAAATAATAATAATATTTTGGCATTTTTTAGACCCGATAAATATATTATGCATAATTTTTTGAGTTACTTTATTATGGTCCCAGTATTTGTAAATCTGGCTCAATTTCGTCTAAGTCTAAGGTTCCTTATGGTATAAAAGGGGCGGTCGACTTTTTCTACACAGAAATACGACAGGTACCACAATGTGGGAGAAGTACTATAACTTAAGGTGTCTGTTAGTCTGGCTTACAAACCCAGCTGTCACCCATTGAGTTGAGTACGTATAGTATTTTTTGTTTCTGGGAAATTGTCGCCTGATGGCTATTAAAGAACCGCCTGTGGCCTCTTCTTATAATCTTTATTTTATCCTCAATTTTACATAAATTTTAATCACAAGTTATGGTAATAGCTACAATAATGATTTAAGATATTGTGGCCTGCACCGTTCTTCTGGTGGAACCATTCCTTGCGATTTTTTCCTGTGGCCTCTTAAAGTGTTGAAATTCGATTTCTGCAAGTGATGTCAATTATATGAAAGATAATCAGTAGCCTTCCGGTATGAAGTAAATTATATCTTCTTCCTATTTGATACAGAGACCTTTCAGAACTTCACGTACTATATATAATTTTATGTAAATCGAAGCACAAATAATTGTAATTAGGAGGTCTTTTGATGTAACGCTGAAGCTGAAAAAGCAGTCCTAGGTACAACTGGTGGAAGAGGAGGTGTTTTTAGCAGGTAGGTCACTGGAATTGAGGCCGGCGGTGCTCGATGTCTTCCCTAAAGGGGGATAACGAGTGCCGCCGGTCTTACTCTGGTGGAATCCTGCACACCTGGGATACGCTCCCAGATGTCTTACGAAGATTTTCACCTCAGGAAAAAAAAAAAAAAAAAAAAAGGAGGCCTTTTGATATCTCTTCACTATATGCAACTAGTTATATAAATAGCAATTTTGGTTGGAAACATGGTAACCTAAAAAGGGTTTTTTAAAGCTTTATTTTGTAATTTATATATACAATTTATATTATTTTTTGTTGTAGAGAACCAAGCTGATAATAAATATATTAAATTACTTTGAATGTGTGCATAGTATATTAAATACGCAGTTTTTTAGATAAATCTCCCATTCTTTTAATGGCCCTAATTAGAGAGGATATTTTTGAAGAAACGTTACCTATTGAATATGGGTATACCAATTTAAATTGTTATCAATGAAAAGCGCTATTGACAATGCAGATGTACAAAGTATAAGACTGTCACTTAATGGTGAATTTTGGCCCAATGAAAGAATGCAATTGGATTTTAGTAAAACTGACTACAATGAAGCATATTTTAACTATACTGAATTCTATCCCAACTACGCGAACTCCACACAGAAGCGCCCCCTGCTGGATTATTCCTCTTTCATAACAAATGGAAACACCAAAGAAAAACAGGATATCTAATTTTTCACTATCTGATAAATCCTTGTTATTAAAATTAACAAATCATTTTAAAACAACTATTGAATGCAAAAAGACGGATGCCGTTACTTGGAGAGAAAAATATTTTTAGTTTTAAAAGAGAATTGAAATAAAAGCTTACCTGTCTGTGGGTGTTTCAATTTGATTTTCGATTTGTTCTAATAATAACATAACAGTTTCTTTTGAAAGTCGAAATCTTACGCGAAAATCTAAATCATCAAACTCTTCAAAAGTGTTCGACCTTTCTTTAACAATATATGGTTTCCTTTCATATTCAAGGTATTCCAATATTTCTTCATCATCATCACTCATACAAAAATTAAATATCTCCATTTTTCCGTTAAACAACTTGCTAACTACTAGTTACAAATTCAAACAGAGACTTTAAAGTGTTTGCTAATATAACAGAAACGTTAGCTTCTAGTCAACCTTAACAGTTAGTTAAAGAAACACTTTGACTCCTTGTTAAGGGTTATTAACTGATAGCTAAATTTGCTTAGCTGGAGATTAAAAAACCGGCCCTAAGTGTTCTGTTGCATTCACTGTATCTTGGTGTAGGATCGTTGCTAAACAAATAACTATGTGTTAATCTGGTGTGACCTAAACGCAGTCGTATTAGTAGCACTTGGTCGCGACGGTTTTGAGGTAATGTAGCCCATGGTTTTATTGATTTTTTTACTTCGTTTAGTTCGGTAAATGCACTTTGCCACTGGGTTTCCCACGCACTATTTATTTATTCGATTTAATTTCCGATTTTATGTCCGCACTTACTGATATTCGGGTGGATTCCGTCAAGTCACTATCTGCAGCTTGTTTTGCGTATTTGTCAGCTTTTTCGTTACCGTGAGTTCCTATGTGGGATGGTATCCAAATGAAACAAACGTTCTTGTGGTTTTGTTGGACAATGTAAAGTTCTTCTTTAATTTTATTTATAAGGGGATGGTCTGAGTAAATGGTTTGTATGGCTGTTATGGAACTGAGAGAATAAGGTGATTTCAATTATTCGATAAATTTATGAGGACCAGAGCTTGAAATATAGCATAGAGTTCTGCTGAGAGAAGATAGAGTAAGTTGATGGAAGTTTTAAAGAAACAGGTCGTAGTCGTTGTTACCACAGCTGCGCCGATCTTATTTGAAGTTTTTGAAGCATCAGTATAAAAATGAAGGTAATCGGGAAACTTTCCTAATATACACTTTAATTTGGTTTTTATGACGTTGCTATTTACAGAATGTTTGTCAAAGGATGAAAGGCTCGTTATACAATTCGGTATTTTTATTTGCCAGGGTGGAGTGGAAGTAGAAGTGATGGAGTAGCATGGTGGTATTGAGTAGTTAAGCTTTATTAAATGGTTTTGTATTCTTGCGTAAAATGGTTTAGGGGTTCTGGGGTTTGGGAACATATTAGGAAAGTTTTCAGTGATACAATTATTGCGGGTTGGGTTGGATACTTCTTGGCTTATTTTAGCCGCATACGCTAAGCTAAGATACATTCTTCTGTATTCTAGTGATGGTTCTTGACTTCGCAGTATAGACTTTCGACTGGCGTGGTCCGAAATGCTCCCGTTATAATTCGTAAAGCTGTATTGTGAATACTGTTAAGGCGGTTCAGAAGCGATTTATTAGCTGTCGTGTAGGCAATAGACCCGTAGTCTAGTTTCGATCTTATTAATGTACGATAAAGCGTAAGTAGGCTCCCCAATTTTTATTGGCTAACATCTTCAGGAGGTTAAGTCTCTTTTGACATGTATAGAGAAGGTTTTTTATATGAAATTTCTGAGAGATTTATCAAAAGTCATCCAGCTTGTAGGTTTTTTCCATGTAGTTGCAGTTTTAGGACATCTGGAACCTCTTTCTTTCATGAAAAAATATTTACATTTTTCAGTTGAAAAAGTAAAGCCTGTTTTCTCTGTCCACTATTCTAAATGCGATAGGAACCCTTGTGTAATGTTTTGAATGTTGTTTATGTTTTTGCTTTTACAATAAACGACCAGATCATCAGCATAAAGACGGGCTTTTAACGGCAATTTTAATCCTTGTAGAACCTCATTCATTGCTATTATAAATAAGGTTGGGCTGAGTACAGAACCTTGTGAAATACCATTTTGTTGAATTTTCAAGTCAGAGATTGTGCTATTGGCTTTGACTCTAAACTTTCTATCCTGTAGGAAATTTTTGATGAAGAACAAACAATGTCCCAATGTATGTTCCAACTGCTTAACTGTTTTATAATAGTGTTATGCTTGACGGTATCAAATGCTCTAGTGATGTCGAAAAATAATGCTAGACACTTACTCTTTAATGCAAAAGATTCGTTGATTTCGCTTTCAAGATCAATAATGTTGTCTAATGTTGATCTCTTTGATCTATAAACACTCTGCTCTGGAATTATTAGGTTATGTTTTTCTAATGTTCATAATAATCTTTTATTTATTACTTTCTCCATAAGTTTACTCATAGTACATGTTAGCGAGATGGGACGGTAAGATTGAGGATTTGATTTGGAAGTTCGGAATTTTTGAATGGGGATTACAAGGGACTCTCGCCAGGTTTTTGGGAAGGTATGCTGTAACCAGATTATGTTAAATAATTTAAGAAGATGATGATGGGCTGTTTTAGGAAAATGCTTAATAAAAATTACAGGGATGCGGTCGGGTCCAGGGGAAGAGTCTTTAAAACTTGATAATGCTTCGTGATATTCTTCAATGGTTAGTGGAGAATTTAATGATCCATTGATTTCTGTCCCAATTCCAGTGTTCTTTAATTTAGGATATTTGTTGTGGTTTGCTAGTGTTGTGTTTTGATGAATTCCTTTGGAGCGCTTTTCGTAAACATTTGCAAGGGCGTTTGCTATGTCGTTATTGTTGCTTAAGAAGCGACCATCGACCTTGAGTCTGTTTATTTTGCTACTGCTCTTTATGCCCGATATTCTTCTTACTAAGTCGCCCATGATTTACGCTTTGCGTTTTTTATGATGTACCTGGATTTTGCGCCAATTCTCATAAATTGGACCTTGGACTCTGGAGTTTTGAAACTTGTTGAAACCATTTTTACTGGCTGTAATTGCAGCTTTGCACTCGTTGTTCCACCATGGGGCGGGTCTGTATTGTTTGTAATAATATTTGACCTTTCGGATTGACTCATTTGCCGAGTGAATAATAATTTTTGTAAAACTATCTATTGATATATCTATGTCAGCCGAAACTGTTTTTGTTCAAGTGTGGAGGAGAAAATATCCCAATTTGCATTATTTAGGTCCCAATTAGAAGCGGTGAAGTCATCACTGTTACCCACAGTGTTGTTATATATAATGATAGGATAGTGGTCACTATTGTCAGTATAATCTAGTCTATCCCATGTTAAAGATGGTAGCAATATTGGGTCACATATAGAAAGATCAATACAAGAAGAGTCCCCGGTTTGGACGTTGAATCTGGTTGGCCTTCCATCATTTAATATTGCGAGGTTAAAATGGTCAACTGTTTTTTCTACTATTTTGCCTTTGCTATTTTGAGTGACCCCCAAATTGAGTTGTGTGCATTTAAGTCACCAACGATTATTCTTGGCTGTGGAATCTGTTCTATTAAGTTATTGAGGTCTTTGTTCAATTGAAGTGCAGATGGGAGATATATGTTGCATATGTGAAGATCATTTGTATCACGAATTTTTCGCTTATTCTAGCGAATGTTAACAGATAAAATTATTTTAGTAAAACATTGAGTTGTAAAAATATTAAAATGTAAAATCATCAAATAAATAAAACAAAACAAAAAACAACAAACAATAAGGAGGTTCATTTAACAATTCCAGAAGAATTTAAATAAGGGTGTAAACTTGACATTCAAATTGATTTGCGTATTAACGCAATAGGTAGGATTAACCTTGAGTTCCCTCAAAATTTCTAAATCTTTGTAGGTTCATTTTTAAATAGCCATTCCCTGGAACATCATGGAGAATAGTGCTATTTTTATTGGGAGAAAAACTGTGATTGTTAAAGTTTAGGCAATGGACAAAGCTGGACTTATCTGGTCTTGTCAGGATGATACGGATCTCCAAAGGTCTTGTAGTCCTACCTACGTAAGTGGGTAGGACTACGTCACTGGAGCAATGGGAACTTGCCCCACTGCTGCAATGGAGGTGATTTTAAACTTAACCCCACTGCACATTCTGTTAGAAAGTGTAAGGAAGAAAACGATATACAGAATGATCAAGGAAGGAATTATCAGGGAAAAACCCCGATCACTTCATTTTGATCAAACTTGGGAAATGCCCCAAGATGATATGCCAAAGAAATTCAACTTTGTGAGAAAATTCATCACAAGGTTGAGTAATAAATCTGAATGGGACGAAGACACCATACAGAATTTAAATCAGAATACCATAAAGTGGTATACGGACGATTCCAAGCTAGACGAGGGAACTGGGATAGGAGTTTTTGGACCGAGAGCCAAATACTCAGAAAGCTTGGGCACATACCCGAGCATCTTTCAAGCAGAAGTCCGCGCCATCGAAAGATGTGTGTAATTCAATATTGGAAGAAACTACCGCAGACAAGAGATTGTGATCATGTCGGATAGTCAAGCAGCCATCAAAGCGCTGAGTTCAAATATAATCAGTTCGAAGATGGTTTGGGAATGCCTAGGCAAACTAAATGAACTGGGCCAGAAGAACACTGTCACCCTCCTATGGGTCCCGGGACACATAGGAATAGAGGGAACAGCAGATAAGCTGGCAAAAAAAGGAGCTGAAACCCCACATTTGGGACCAGAACCATCTTGTGGGATCAGCAGTAGAGTAATCTTAGGAAAACTAAGGGAAGAAATGGAGAAAGAAAAATCCAAGTACTGGAATCAGCTGGAAGGCAATCTAAGATACTACTGGGGAACTATGACCAGAAGAGATCTCTTAGCTGCCTCAATCTCAGTAAAAAAAGGCTCCGAATTTTAACGGGATTATTAACCGGGCATTGCCGGTTAAGAAGCCACATGAAGAAACTAGGGTTAGCAGATGAAGCAAAATGCAGATTCTGTGAGGAAGAGGATGAAACCTCAATACACATACTCGCAGAATGCTCTGCTTTGCAAAATTCTAGGGCTAGATACCTAGGAGCACATGGAATAGAGGAAGGGGATCTACCTGACCGCATGCACACACGCTATTATTTATCAAAAAACTATTATCAAAAAACATCCCATTTTTTATTGTTCTTATAACTTGTTTATACGCGTGAAGTTTTATAGAATTATTAAAAAATGTAAAGAGATAGTGAAATGAATTTAACTTCACCCAATATAACTAATGTTAAGTATTTAATTATTATACAATAAAATGATTAAAAACATCTATTGTTGCTCTTGTTTAATTATTTTTAACAAAAAGATTATTAATGCAGGTTCAAGTAGGACGTAGGTAAAGTATAGTACGTAACTATTGCTGTAAAGAATTTTACTAAAATGCTATTTACCACACACGTTACGTAATATACTATTATACTATCCTTTATTATTAGCATAAAAAATTGTGAAAATATTGAAATATTTAGTAATATAAATTTAAAATATTGTAAAAATAAACAGTTAAAAGAATGAAATTTTTCATCTGAATGCATGTGTAAAATGTTTATAATTTTTTTTGTAATGAAGAATAAATCACAGTTTAACAAAAGATTCCCGTACTATACAATAACTTTTTTAGTCAATGACATTTGTTTTAAATTAACATTCCATTGCGGTGCACCGTTGAGCATCAAGCTAAATAAAAATAAATATTAAATTTTAAGAATTTATCTAAATAAATTAATTTAAGTTAGTTAATTTCTACCGTAATATACAACTGCTATAATTTATATAGACTAAAAAACTAAACTGACGACCTTGCTCCAATGATAACAACATTGCCGCGCCTAACAAGGCACCAACAGGTGAAACGAACGAGAGAAGTGGTAATAAACCACGCGGAGGCATTCCACAGATTGACACATCGTAGAGGATCCTGAGAGCGAGGCTAGAGGCTGTAATCGTAAAGAAGGCGCGGTCTAGCGGTGCTCCACCCACCTGTCAAACTGACCATGAAGTTGCGCATTCGAATCGCTTGCAAATCCACAAAGATGTGTTTCCGCTGGTGACGAGAGATGACATTACAAAGTTGGAGAGAGATAGAACTATCTAGAAGCGTCGCCAAGTGACGCCGGCGCTTGTACACAACCTGACGACGATTGTCGTCCGGCTCTCGCTCACACGAGAGTGGTGGGGGAAACACCGCGATTCTCGCTGTCACTCATTCAGTCCGCGGAGACCCTACGTAGAAGGAGGAAGTTTTGCACCTGTTTCGTTCCGTAACGTAACGCATTCCTAAAGTATTCTATTTGTTTTTTTTTGTGACAGGTGACAGTGATTTACTAGGCAGACACGTGATTCATCATTATTTAAAGTAATTATGTATACGATGAGCAACTTGTGCTGTGTTGTGTGACGGAATAACACATATATTTTTGTATTTTGAAAATTTTTTGGCTGTTGTGGATAAATGATGAACTAGTGGTAGGTTCAGAAAAACTGAGTCAAGATTTTGCGCTATTTTAGAAGATTGGAGGAGAAGACTCCAAACAAATTCAACACCATGCCTAGGAGGAAACAGGACTGCCCTAAAAGGATGAAATGTATGTCGATAACAATTTAACTCAAAGTTTATTGCATTTTTATAAATTAAATTATTAATCAACTGGGAAATATTATGAAACGATAATAATCACATCTAACAAAAGGTTAGATAAAAACTTATGTTTATAAACAAGTACTGTAACATTAAATATTAGGATTTCCTAAAAATTTTATCAACAAATATTGGTAGCTCATAGGGCGTTATAGTGATTTATGGCTAATATACTTATATTTGGATAATTTGGATAATCTGACAACTAAGTTTGTTAGGATTGATTTGTTTTTACCAAAAATTTAGCTAAAGAGCAATAAATGTATTTTTAAATACAATAAATAAAAGAATTAATTTTTTATTTATTACATTATTTGGTTTTTACAAAAGCAAATTTTGTTGTTCAAATACAGTTGGAAGATTGTCAAATAAATCTGCGCATATGAATTTATTGCTATTTAAAGTTCGACTTCCATTGCGCACAATGATGAATGACTCTCCGCGTGGTCTTTGGAACATGTGCAGAGGTTTATTTTGATAAACACATTAACATACAACTTTTATAGATAATGACGAATCTACTCTTTGAGTTAGATACTTTTCTTATTTACCTATTGTGTTAATAATATTTGTTTCGAGATATATAGTTCATAAGGGGTCTATTCTGTAAGCATTCCGTTAAATTTTAGAGGGCCTTAAGATTTTAACGGACGTTAATATTATTTCGGTATTCACTAACTAAATTTCCGTTAAAATTTTAAAGGATTCCGTTAAAATTGTATTATTTAGAGGTATGTTAAAGCAAAGCTTTAAAAAATAAAGGAGTGTTAAAATGGCATATTGTGATATTTGTTAGAGAAATTTTAAAAGATAATAGTGTTGCAGAATAAAAAGTAGATTTAGATGATCACAATGAGGATAATAATATTCATAGAAACAAAAATTGGCAAGCAAGATGTCAATAAATAATGGCTATGATTATGCATCAATATTTTATGAATTAATAATGCCATTATAATTATTAAAAAGTACTCCTCCAATTTATAAGAATTTTTGAAATAAAATGTTTGATTATTTATTATAATAATTGTATAATTATAACAAAACCTATTATAACAAAATATTTATTAAAAAACATAAAAACATTACTAGATTTTAAAATATAAACAATCATAAAATTCCTGGCAGAAAAACAAAAATACTGATCTGAAAGTAACAACATGAGTAACACTATTTTTGTCTCTTTTCTACTTGTTTTTAGCCAATTGGTTTAAAACTGTGGCTAAACATCTAATAGAGCAGGCAATTGCAAATTTGCTAAATTTTGCAATTGCTTATTGTGTGAGTTTATTGCATGTTCAGCAAAAACTTTTCTAGTTTTAACCCTCTTCCTTTATTTTATTTCTTTTTTCTTCTCTTAATACATTTCCAACAGGGCGAGGCAAGTTTACTTTTTCCAATTAAGGTGCTTGAGAATTCCTTAAAATAATATTAAATTTGAAAGAGTTTAAAAAATACTATGAATATTTCTTAATAGGTATTTACTATGTTTACAGTCTCATTATATATTATAGGTGCATTTTGTATTCTTTCCCGTAGTTCGGCAATATTCGCCGGCGGATTTTCCGAATGAAATATTTTTTCCTTCATTATGCCCCAAATGTATGTGTCAGGTGGCGTCAGATCAGGTGAATTGGGATATTCGAAAAAGTGTTCCCCTAGAAATTATTCTATTATCGAAATGCTGATGAAGTAAGTCTAAGGTGTGCATAGCTGTATGGCTCGTTGCACCATCTTGTTGGAACCATTGTGTGCAAAACTGTAGATTTCGTGCACGGCAAAAGTTATTTGGATATCTCACAAAAGGTATAATAATTTTTTCTCTATAACGTTCTTGGTTGACTAGGTGGATTGTGATTCCTCTTTAACGAAATAAGGACCAATCATTCCATTACCGCGCACCAAACGGTAACTCGAAGACTGTAGAGTGGTTTCTCTATAATGACATCAGGACGTTCAAATCAAAGGAATCTGGTTGTTTGTCGATTAATATAGCCGCTAAGATGAACGCGACTCTCGTCTGAAGACCATATGTTTTTCAAAAATTCGTGATCTTCATAAATTAAACTCAACATGCGACCACAGTAAATTTCTCTTGCACGTTTGTCCGCAGCATTTAGTCGTTGTCCAACTTGAATACGGTATGGATAACCACCAATTGATTTGAACATGCGACGTAAACACGTTTCACTAATGTTGAGTTTACATGCAGTTCTTACAAGATTTCTTTGAGGTGATTGCACAACTTGGTTAAAAACACGTCCATCATTTTCGTTAGCGCATACTGTTTTTCAACGACCTGAAGAACCTACACAATACACTACCAGTGCGTAGAAATTTTTCAACAACAGCTAACATCACACTTTTACTAGGAGCTGCTTTATTAAATTTTTGTTGATATTTTATTGACACCTGTTCTAAGCTTGGACCATCATTACGACCTTTTTCGTATGAACGAAAATAATGGTCTACTAAAAACACTCTTTCTTCCGTTGTTAGAACCATTTTTTAAGCAAATTTAACTGCAGCGTACTATTAATTTATCAACTAATGGCATTTAAGTCAAATATGACAAATCCATATTACATAAACAACTCCACAGCACTCTCTGTTTCGGTACTGTTTATTTTGGCGTATTCTTTTTTTATTTGAATACAATACTATACCATTTTTGAACACGGCAACAGAGTGCAATTTTGCCAACATCTAAAACATTTTAGCACGAGGTATGTTCGTTTGAAGTTTAAATTTTATTAGTTCAGGAGTTGTATTTGATATAAAGTTAATTACGTAACCTTTCTTAAAGCATTTATTTATTTATTCTTTGTAATAACTTACGGCCTACGAATTTAAATATTTATCAAATTTACAGTGAAAAAAGATGCTGATTGACAGTAGAAAACGAACGAAGGAAGTCAAACGAACTTTGACGACTTTGATGACGTGCACTTATATTTAAACTGGACAAGCCATAGTTACCTCTACAAATACAACTTGTAGATGGATAACACCAATTAACACACCTTTTAAATAAAATATCAACACAATTAAACACACTGTCATGTTGTAACCTATTTTTATTAAAAAATCACAAATATTAGAACCAAAGCAGGGAAGAGGTACTATTTTACTACATACAGTGTGTAAAAGCCAAATGGAATAAATTCATTATTTTGGTTACTGTACATATTTATAAAAAATCCCGAAACATATCAAATTTAAATTATAACTTGACATTCTTTAACGTGAAAATGCAACCTCTACCTTCAACCCCCTTAGAATGACAGGTACAACCCCCCAATTTTTTAAATGGGAAGTATAAGCTTGTGATATATTATTTGAAAGGTCTCTTCATTCTCTATTCAAAAATGTTATTGTTTTTAAATTTGATGCAAAAATTAACATAAAAAAATTAAAATCATGTTGTTACCGAAATTCGGTAAAATATACTCGAAACTTATTACAATATACTTAAAATTTATTTCCCGTTTAGGTCTTGATAATAAGAAAGTGAACAAAAACCATAGAAATGTGGTTTTTAGATGGTAACCATTAAAAAACTTTAAAGAATTTCCGTGGCAACGCTATTTTAACAAGTAGTAGTAAATTGTTTTATTTAAGTTGTCATTGTTGTAATTTAAGTATAAAGTTTATTCAATTCAATTCTGAAAAATGGTTAGATTAACGGAAATGCATAAAATAACAGTTTTAAAAATGATTGGTTACGGAGGTAACATCCGAACACAACAGGAAGTAACTCGCCTATTTCATGAGAAATTTCTTAATTTACCGCCTATATCCCAAGGAACAATAAGTAAAATAGAAAAGCAGTTTTGCGAGTTTGGTCATGTAAGGCAGATAAAAAAGCAGCTGCCAATGCACTGAGTGATGAACTCAAATTAGATGTGTTGCTTGAGTTTCAGGAAAACCCACATACATCGAGTAGACAGGCATCCACTACATTCAATGCTAGCCATACATCGATAGCAAACATATTAAAAGAAAATAAATTGCATCCGTATAAGATGATACCTACTCAGGAGCTCATGGAAGACGATTTTGATAGGAGAACTTTTTTTTGTGAGCAAATGATGGACATGTTGAATAACAATATTATCCAATTAGAAGACGTTATGTTTTCTAATGAGTGTACTTTTTTACTTAACGGTTATGCTAATCGGCAAAATTGCCGCTACTGGTCCACGGAAAATCCTCACTGGATGAGAGAAGAACACACTCAATACCCTCAAAAGGTTAATGTTTGGGCAGGGATTGTAGGGAACAATATGGCAACAATTATTTGGCAGTACTTCAAAATTATGTCATTCCAACTTTGGCAAATTTATATCCTGATCCAGGTAACCTTCAAGTTCCATCGAATACGATATGGTTTCAGCAGGATGGAGCACCACCACATTACCAACTTAATGTCCGGCAGTACCTCGATACAATATTTCCCAATCGGTGGATAGGGAGGCGACGATCGATTGAATGGCCAGCGCGATCACCTGATCTTACATTATTAGATTTCTTTTTATGGGGATATGTGAAGAGCCATGTGTACAAAACTAAACCTTCTGATTTAAATGACTTAAAAGAACGAATAACGCTTGCGATTAGGTCGATCACGCCTGATATGTTAAATAATGTTAGAAGACAATTTTATTTGATATTAGGATGTTGCCAAGACGTTCGCGGAGAACATTTTGAACATCTACTTCATTAACATTCATAGTTCTTTTTCGTGTTCTACATTTTATTATGTTTTACATTACATTTTAGTTTTTGATTGAATTGTAGCGAATTTCGGTAACAAATTTTAATTTTTTTATGTTAATTTTTGCATTAAATTTAAAAAAATAACATTTTTGAATAGAGAATGAAGAGACCTTTCAAATGATATATCACAAGCCTATACTTCCCATTTAAAAAATTGGGGGTTGTACCTGTCATTCTAAGGAGGTTGAAGGTAGGGGTTGCATTTTCACGTAAAAGAATGTCAAGTTATAATTTAAATTTGACGTGTTTCGGGATTTTTTATAAATATGTACAGTAACCGAAATAATGAATTTATTCCATTTGGCTTTTACACACTGTATAAATAGCATTTAATGTTTTGGTGGTAAGGAACAGGCACTAAAGTATATACTGAATATAAAAACATATACAGAAAATAAACTATAAATTAGTTACATAATGTCAATATTAATAATTTGTCTAATGTTGTTTTATTTATAGCACTTACGAGAAAATAAAAATAACTACATATGGCAACAATTAAAAATTGAATACCATTTAGTTAAAATTAATCCGTTCCCAGATTTGATATAAAACTTGGAGACAATAAGCCAACCAGTGATTGTCAAAAAGTTATTATTTTTAAAGTAAATATTTAAGGTTAACTTAAATTTAACAGTTTCACCGGGATGGAATGTGATAATTAGTAAGTCATTGAAAAATTCGATAAATCAAGGGCTGTATCGCAACTAAAACTGGCAGTAGTAAGCACCGCACGAGAGAGTACTCGATTTGCGCCGATTGGGCGCGGGTCATTTGAAAGGGTACTTTGTAATAATTTAAAAAAGAAATTCTTACAAATAGCCTCTAGATGACAATGATACTACTAATTAGAAACAACCAAAAGCGAAAACCGAAAACAAACATGAAAATAATTAATATGCTTATTCTCGAGCTTATTCTTAAACCGTTGGATTTGGAATCAGCACGAATATTTAACCATCTAAAGAGCATTAGTGGTAATGTGTTGGATATGAAAATAATTACATATTATCTTATAACTTTATATTTCATATTTATAAAGTTTGGTCGAAACTATAATTCCTATATGGGGCGATATTTTAATAAAAACTTAAACAACATTGTCTAGTAGCCGGTAGTAGGAACTAAAGTCTTCTTACTTTATTCTTTGAGACTCTCGAATAATATAAAAAAAAGTTTATTTAAATGTATCCTCTTTCTTTAATAGTCCAGTCATTTAAGCTTAAATTAGGTAAGAATCTCGGAATTCGAGATACCCAGCTGTAAGTCTGTAAATACTTGTATATTGACACCCTAAAAGTTGTCTCAAAACCTACATATGGTAGGGTGTAAGCAACTATTAAATTTCAAGGCCAAAAGTCACCAAAATCGGTTTTTTGCGCTTTTTTTGAAAATATCTCATTTCCTATGGGTTTTTTGCTATTTGTATTTATTATCAATATTGTAGAATACAAAATTCTCTACAAATTTTGTTTAAAAAAATTCTTTATACGGTAAACCGTTTTCGAGATAGAGGGCGGAGAGCCCGCGGTCACAGCATCACTTCAGGACATGATTTGGAACCCCAGGTATGGAGTTGGGCAATGCGAAACGATTTTCTGGAGCCTATTATGACAATTTTACCACCTTCTCCAGAAGATTTGCTAAATACAATTTTCTGAAACTACAAGAGTGGTTGAGGTTCGCGATGCGGATGCAGGAAAGCGGGCTTGCAGTGCTCTTTAGCTTGTGGCCAATGTAATGGACAAGCTTGTCTCAATGCTGTACCATATCAGAGCGACATTTACGAAGATGGAACCTTTGACCTCGAAATCATGGAAAAACGAGACAAATATCGTTGAAGATGATAATAAAGCCCAGTTTGAAATTTACCAGCAGCCAGAAGACGAGGATAAAAAGGAAGATGATTAAAATTGTAGTTTTTGTACCCTTTATTCCATTTCTTTACTTTCAATAAAAATAAATATATTCAATAATATTTTTTAATGAAAAGATAAATTCACAATTTATTTGTTTTTTTTTCATCATGTAAGAAGTTATAAATATTAATTAGGTTAAAATTCAAATATAATTCCTATATTTTCATTAACAATTCTGCAATTACATGGGCAGGTAAGTGTTGTTAAATAAATTAATACTGAATAAAAAGTGGATAAGTTAGGAAAAAAATGATAAAATATAATATAATAGTTAATAAAAATTGACAAATATTTATAATCATTGATTTATCGATAGTTCATCAACTACCAGAGGCACCGGTTGACCTGAAGTGATGCTGTGACCGCGCGCTCTCCGCCCTCTATCTCGAAAACGGTTCACCGTATGAAAAATTTTTTTTTAGCAAAATTTGTAGAGAATTTTGTATTCTACAATATTGATAATAAATACAAATAGCAAAAAACCCATAGGATCTGAGATATATCCAAAAAAAGCGCAAAAAACCGATTTTAGTGACCTTTGACCTTGAAATTTAATAGTTGCTTACACCCTACCATATGTAGGTTTTGAGACAACTTTTAGGGTGTCAATATACAAGTATTTACAGACTTACAGCTGGGTATCTCGAATTCCGAGGGGAACTTACTGTAATGGCTGGATTATAAATGTAAATAGCTATCTATAGTTTATATTTGGGCGTTTCGCCTTCATACTGCATTTTACGTAACCAAATGTAATTAAAACAATTACTCCTTCTTATATAAGGTTGTTTATAAATATATATTTTTATATAACCAATTCGCGACAAATGAGGCCAAATGCTAAAAGTGTGAGATCTTGGATAGGTGTTTTACAAAATTAAAGGAAATTTTAAAACAGGACATATAATATTATCAATGTATAGTATAACTAAAATAAGTTGCTACAAAGGGTACCGCCAAGCGGCAAATTATCCTTTGTCGGGACATTGTCTCCATAGGCGTACAGGAAAACTTTTAAAACAAAAGGATTGCAGTTTTTAAAAATTGTTAAATACCTTTATAAGATAAAATTTTACAGGAAATTAGCTAAAATCCAGTAGAACTCACTTAGTCAGATACATTCTCTATAGATGTACAAAATCTGTATAATTACTTATAGAAAATGCGTATGTCCGGCAAAAACCAACGTGAAGGTGTGAGTCACTTTTGAGGTAATCGTAAGAGTGTATCTGCCTTCTTTGAACTAGAATTTGGAATTTTATTTATTATCCGCCAATGATAGGAAAAGCATTGTCCATAACGACTACTGAATTTGGAGGAAAATTAGGAAGAAGCTAATCTTGAAACCATTTTTCGAATAAATCTGCAGTCATATCCTCATGATAATCGGTTGAACATTGCTTAATATTTTTCGAAGACAGTAGTAACGCATTTGGTATACAACCGTTTTCACTTCTGGCTTGAAGAATTATTATACGCTTTCCTCTCGAACATGGCGCATTTAAACTACACTTTTGAGACTGATCTACCCAGCCATACTGAACTGTATCATGTGTGTCAAATCAAGTCTCATCTAGGTAAACTATATGCCTTTTTAATTCACGATACTTTCTTATTTTATCTAAATACAACAATACGCCGCGATTCAATTATAACCATTCGTTTATCTAATTTCTTATAATTAAAACCGCATTCTAATAGTATACTGCATAAAGTTTCTAAGTATTTATAATTATTAAGAATAATAAAAATTGACATCATAAAACATATAGCTACATCTAATGGCTATCCAATTCATTTTATAAATACATTAATTAATAAAAAAGAACAGAAAGTGTCACTACAACTAATATTTCCTAAACAAACTAAAGAAATTAAAAGTTATAAAAATATTACCTATTGTGGAAGTATTTCCAATAAAATTTCAAAAATAATATCTTCGGCAACATCAGCATTAATATCATTTAAAACACAAAATAATGTTGGTACAAAATTGTTAAATGTAAAAACAAAATTACCTAAATAAAAAAAAATCTGGTGTTTACAAAATTAATTGTCCAAAGTGTATATATAGGTCAAACACAAAGAAAGTTTGAGGTAAGATTTAACGAACATTTAAGAGCATATAGATTAAAACAACCAGATAAGTCAAATTGTGCAAAACACCTACTTGAACATCCAACCTCACTCTTAAACACCTATGACATCCAAATACTTGTAATAACAAACAAAACTAGATTTCCTTGAAGAACTTGAATTAAAAAGACATATGGCAGATCCACAATTTAAAGTTTTTGATGAACAAATAAATCTGGGAAGTTCTCCACTTTTAAAGTGTTTGCTTTGATTAAGTCTTCATTTTACACATAGATAAGACGTAATTGTAACACAAATATATTAAGTTATTGTAAAGCCTAGTAAACTAACTCACTCTGTATGACACTTTTAAATGGATTTTAGCAATTAATATTGGAATAATTAATTATTAATGTCTATAGTTATGAATGAGTTCAAGCGACAACGAAAATTTTTTGCAAATATATTTAAGTAAACAATGAATACTTCTTTTTTGTTGCTATTTTCATCATAATATTAGGTAAATCTAAAAATGTTATCTTTTAAAAATTTACTAAAAGTAAATTACGATAGAATAACCCTATTAAAAGCAACAACAAAAGAGAATGCATAAAATTTATAGCTAAACAAGCTCTAGCTCTTGTTTTTCGTTATTTCATAATATACTCCAAATAAACAAAATTTATATGGAGGTAACAATAAAAAGACCAACAATTGCACACATGAAAAACATTATTTGATATAAAGTTGTGACCGTTACAGCCATAAAACTGACTATAAATCAAAGGTATTTCCTAAATAATATGTTTTCGCTTGATATGGTTTTATTACAAAACACATATTTTTGATTAGAACTTGTTTTTTGATCATGTCTACCCTATAATTACCCTGTAAGTTACATTATTTCCCGTCAGGTACCTGTTTGATAGTAAGAAGGAAACATTAATAAAAAGTATAGCTACCTATTTCCAAAAGGAAATTTTGCAACAAAATTATAGGTAATTTCATTTTATATGCTAACAGAAAACAAACTAGGAAATTTATTTTAAAAGTACTTTACTAATTTACCATGCACTGTAATAAATTAGACATTGAAAATTGTACATTAGAAAATCCACAAATGTATCAAATACCTAAAATACAACCGGAAACTTGGTACCTATTCTATGGTGTCTAGTTTGAGAAAGTTATGAATGGATAAATTTAAAGAGAGTGAGAGAGATGAGAGAGAAAATAAAATGAATAGAGTATGCAATTCACGCATACTCTTGCTTTAGTCGTTTCTCTCTTCGTTTTCTTGTATTACTATCGGCATGTTACCGCCTTGGACAGAATTTCCACGTCACCAATAATAAAAAAATTAAATTATATGTTCAAAATGTTCATTTACTTCGTCGTAATAAAAAAAACTTTACCGACTTTTTATTTAAATCGAATTCTTTGCTTTAAATGTAGGTACAATGCTATTAACTGGCGTACTAAAAATTTAAAATGTTTGGCACTATACTATTCTTGTTTAAATTCAAAGTTTTTATTTTTATTTCTTTGTGGTTCATATCTTAATTATAATTTGTAAAAATAGTAAAATTTTACCTCTTTACCATTATTGTGATTTAGTAAATTATCCGATAATAATAAATAAGAGTTTTTTAAAATGTCGCAAACTATGCAGGAAAAAGTTGACGCAATATTAATTATTGGTGAGGCTAGAACTAATCTGCATGAAGCCGAACGGATTTTTAATGAAAGGCATCCAGATCGACCAATATCCAGACAGTACCTGAGACAACTCTTAGATAAATTTCATGGAACGGGAAACGTTGCAGACGCTAAGCGAAGTGGTCGACCTGGAATTAGTGAAGACAAACAAGTCGAAATAGTTGCCGAAATGGTAGTCAACCCCATACAATCCACCTCAAATGTTGCACATACTTGTGAAGTGTCTTCATCAACTGTAAAAAGGGTTTTAAAGAAACGAAAATTTCATCCTTATAAAATGAAAATGCTCCAAATGCTCACAGAAGATGATTCAGATCGCAGAATTGAATTTTGTGAGCAAATAAGAAATAAAATAGAACAGGATCCTTATTATCTTAAAACAATTTGCTTTAGTGATGAGTGCTCTTTTTTTCTAAATGGTAAAGTTAATACCCAGAACGTAAGATACTGGATTGAAACAAATCCTCACCTTTTTTATGAAGGTCACACCCAGTTTCCTCAAAAAGTGAATGTGTGGGCAGGAATTTTGGGAAACTACATTGTTGGGCCTATATTTTTAAACGTAAATTTAACTGGGGAAATTTACCTGGAATTACTTCAGAATGGTATTGAACCCCGAATCTTAGAGATTCTTGAGGATCATGCTGACGAGTTCCATGATATGGAAATAACTTTTAAGCAGGATGGTGCTCCTCCCCTTTATTATGAATCTGTTAGAAATTATTTAAATGAACAATATCCAGATAGGTGGATTGGACGACGGGGTCCAATAGATCCTGATATGAACCAACTAGATTTCTTTTTATGGAAGTACCTAAAATCAAAAGTTTATGGTACACCAATTGAGAGCATTGACGAATTAAAGCGAAGAATTAGTGAATAATAATAATAATAAAGTTTATTCAAGTTTCAGTTTTTAACAATGAATGTATGTATAAATATAAGATATAAAAATAACATATACAAACATACATATACAACATAATACATGAAAAAATTATAATATAAATAAGATAAATAGTTAAAATGAATAAACTAAGGTAAGCACAGAAGTAGAAAAACTACTTGTTTATGTGCTGGTGCATTTTATAGATCAAATCAGGAGAAAAGTATATGTTTAGGAAAATTTTGACATAATCGAGGTTAAAAGGTCGTAATATTGTAATGTGTGCCAACATTTAAGAGAACAGAAAATATTTCTCACGTTATATCAAGATGCTTTGATTAACTATTCTTGAGAATAATGATCTTTTTGTGTTTTTAATCCGAATTAAAAGTTTTTTTTTTTGAAAATTTTATCATTTATCGCATTTTTTACTTCATCCGGCAGTATTAAATACAAACTGGGAGCTAGATAATTAGTATTTCTTTGCCCTATTGTTTTATCTGATCTGGGAAAATAAATATCATTTTGAGCTCTAGTACTATATGGATGAACAAATGAAGTTAATTCTATTTTACCGTGATAGACAAAAGAATTTTTTTGCAGTATATCTGTCTTATATCACATATGTTAGTATCATTATAAATTTTTTGTGTAGAGAAGGTTTTTGGTTTAAAATAAATGGTTTTTAAGATCCATTTTTGTACTATTTCTACGTGTTTTAAATATTGATCAGGAACTCCACCCCATCCCATAATACCGTAAGATAACTGAGATTCTATAAGAGCGTAATACAGTATTTTCAAATGATTTGTTGGCATAAAGTCTCTAAGATATTTAAATGTTGGTATAAATCCCCTTATCTTCGTTACGATTCAAACCAATGTTTAGTGAGCCAAGATTTGGTAATTTATTTTTATAAGAAGTTAAGGGTAAATATTTACTTTTATTATAATTTAAGGTTAATTTGTTATAATTTAACCAGTTTGCAATGTTTTGAAAATCATTCTCTACTTTTGTTTTTAAATTTTGCCAATTAGAATCTGTATATAAAATAGCCGTGCCATCTGCAAAACTAATTATCTTGCCTGACATGGTTGAGAAGATACTATTTATATAAATTGAAAAAAGTAATGGTCCCAAAACTGTACCTTGTGGAACTCCAAAAGTTACAGATCTTTTTTCACTTAAAACACCGTTAATTTCCACTCTTTGTTCCCTGCGAGATAAATAGCTCTTTAATAGTTGATAAATATTTCCTCTTATGCCGTAATGTTGTAGTTTTTTTAATAATATATTATGAGACACGGTATCAAATGCCTTTGTTTAGTCCAGAAACACACACATAACCGGAGTATTTTTATCCAAACATTCATAAATAACAGAAGTCAGTTTGTATATTGCATCTTCTGTACATCTACCTTCTCTAAAACCAAATTGACAGTTAGATAAAATTTCAAATTTTTTTAGAAAGCTGTTTAGCCGTTTTTTTATGATCTTTTCAAAAACTTTTGCGACGTTAGAAATTAATGAAATGGGTCTATAGTTCGTCATTTGTGATTTACTTTTGTTTTTATGTAAAGGTTTTATTATGGAGCTTTTTAAAATGTTTGGAAATTTGCCAAGTGCAAATGATTTATTTACTATATAGGTTAAAGGGCACGCAATTTCTTGAGATATTTGTTTAAGAGTTTCAGCTCTAATGTTGTCTAATACAGGTTAATTTCTAGAGAGACACTTGAACGCGTTCGGGAAGAGTTTTCTGCTAGACTTTTTTATTGCCAGGAAGTAAATGGTGAACATTTTGAACATATTATTTAATTTTTTTTATTATTAGAACGTATTTTTTTTACCAAATAAAATATTTTAAAACCTTAATAATTTTATAATTTTGGGTTGAAAGTTGTAAATAAGGAAGAAGAATTAATTTTTTTTGGTATCATTGGAAAGGGTTTGAAACAAGCTTTTAAGTATTACTTGCCATATGGTGCCATTTAAAATTATCTTCCAAAAGGGCCCACGTCCGCCATTTTTAATGATTACGTGACATACTATCTATAAAAAAGTAATATTTATTCCCTACTTCACTTTCCCAAAATTTCAAATTTCTAATTCTAACGGTTCAAAAAATAAATGGGGAGGAAGGGACTTTAGAACCGCACTATAGCTTAGCTTGAATAAACTAAACTGAAATATTACTTATTTTAAATAAAGTTTATAACAGAAAGTAGTAAGAAAATCAAACGCATTAAATTTCACAAAAGAAATCTAATTTTCAAAAAAAAAAATATGAAATCTGCATTTGAAACAACAGACTACTAGAAGCAGGCAGGAGCCTCTGACAAATAAACGAACGACGTAGAAATAAATGATAAAAAAAAGAAACAAAAGTTCTCGTCAGAAACAAACAAGCATTACACAGGGAGAGAAGCAGGAATCAAGAAAACTAATTAAAACATCAAAGATGTCCAGGCGACCGACATCGACAACTGAGGGACGTGATGGAAAGCGTCGTTGGGGATTGGGGATATTGTAGGGGTGGAATAAAGTTAACGTCGTCGGCAAAAATAGAACCACTGGCGGACTAATCGGCAGACAGGTATAAACACATTAATATAATGTGTTTTATTAAACTTTTTTAAAAACTTTATCCATATTAAAATTATTTTAGTAATAGTTTTGCCTGTCTACTTCCATGTTATTTAATGTCCACAATTATTATTTCCTCTTATACTTCATCTGTGACTACATATACAGGGTGTGCCATGGAAAATATAAGAACTGTAGAAAGGGGTTATAAAAATAAGTCGTTTGATACAAACATGCACCAGTAAAATGTTAATAGTAAGCGAGATATGGGGCGTTAAAGTTGAAAAAATATTTTTGAAAATTCGTAATATTTAGAAAACAACTAAATGTATTGGTCTCAAAATTGGTACACTATGGATCTTAATGGTAATAAGCATGATATTGCCTTAATTTTTAATAATACTTCTAGATGGCGCTGGTTACACAGTTAAAATTTGATAGATCAGCGGTATTTTTTTACCCCCTGTATAATGTGCATTTTATTACAAAATAATAAAAACTGCATCATTTTGAAACAAAAAAGATATACTTGTTCAGTTCCCATATTTTAAGTCGTTTTCAATGCTAGATGGCGCTGTGTAAGCAGCGCCATCTAGAAGTATTATTAAAAATTAAGGCAATATCATGCTTATTACCATTAAAAACCATAGGGTACCAATTTTGAGACCAATACATTCAGTTGTTTTCTAAATATTACGAATGTTCAAAAATATTTTGTCAACTTTAACGCCCCATATCTCGCTTACTATTAACATTTTACTGGTGCATGTTTGTATCAAACGACTTATTTTTATAACCCCTTTCTACAGTTCTTATATTGTCCATTAGTTATGGGACACCCTGTATTATATCCCCAGTTTTAAAGTCTCACCTTTTTACCACATAATATGTACGTCTTTGCTTTTTGGATTAAAATGTCCTATGATAAGCTGTTTGTTGTGTCCATCACGTCTATGCCAGCGTGAACGCTGGAAACAGGCAGACAGCGGCCGCAGTGTCTGTTAAAAACTCTAAGAATCGTGAATTTATGACTGTCTATTAATTATATGATAATAAAAAAATATATTAATTAATTATAATAATTATTAATTAAAAATATTATATAACTTAATATAATATATTAATTATATAAATATTTTAATTATATTAATGGCTATTTTTTGCCATGAATAGCTTATTTCTCACTAACTACTTATGTTAACTAAAATTTATGGGTGTAAGTAAGCGTCCGGAATTGTCGAGGGGTAAACATTGTCCTCCCCATTTTTCTACATATTTAATTTGCAGAGGCGGCCTTACCCATTGCGAGGCTCAGGGCGGCAGGTTTTTGCGAGGCCCTTTGTCCTACGTGAAAAGTATGTAATGCGAAAGTAGGTCTGGTTGTTTGTTTTAGGTATTTGTCATGTTTGAGGAGAAATACTAAAGTTATACAAATAAATAAAATTTCAGTTTTAAAATATTTTACATTGAAAGATTTACAAAAATTAACAAATACAGAGATGATAAATTTTAAAACTGATGTTTGTGGCTTTTCTGAAGACCAAAGTCTTTAATTAAAGCACAATAATCTAACGAATGAGCTACGTCATTTTCGATCGAAAAAATAGCAAGGGCTGAAAGCCGATCTTGTGTCATCGAATTCCTCAAATATGTTTTAACAATTTTAAGCCTCGAAAAACTCCTTTCAGCAGACGCAACTGTAAGTGGTGTGGTAGCAATAATTCTCAGGACTATTTCGATAGTATTTCGAGGTAAACTTCACTTAATTTTTTTTTCTAATATGTATTTCAGCACCGAGATAATGCCGTCGTTTCCTTCATACACACGGATGAACATATTCAATTCTTCGTACAATTCATGTCCATCAATATCACATGATTCTCCTACTGTCATATAGATATTTGCAAGACGCTGCATTGCTTCAAAAGTTCACTATCACTAATTTCCTTTAATCTTTTTATATTATACATGAAACCAAATATGCTCTTATAATGTTCAAGAGCCTCAAACCTAGGATGGCAGCTTGCGCGCACATTATCGACAATGACATAAAAATAGTTTATTTGGAAAATTTTTTCCGCATTCAATTCATGAGCTTCATCTTCCCCTTCATAATCAAAATGCCTTTTTTTACGTCGTTTTCTGACTTCTTGAAACTGTCTGTCAATATCATTTTCCTCGGCTATTTCTCTCGCTGTTACAAGGAATTACTGAAAACCATTTTCTTGATAATTATCGAGCCAATTTGTGAATGCGTCTAGGTGTTGTATAGCCACATCTAAGTGTGTGTTTTCGCTTTGCCACATTTTACTTATAACATTTATCATTGTAAGAATGTCATACCATATGACAAGTGAAACTACAAATTCGTAGATAGTTATTTCCTTTTCTATAGAATGGCATTTACTGACTAACTGACAATCTGTTGTATTTTCTGTTAAATCCTTTAAAGCATCACATATATCGTTTAGTTGGTATTTAACGGCCTTCACCGATACTACCCTGCACTCCCATCTAGTTTCAGAGAGTGGTTTTAGCGATAACGATTTTACATGAGCGTTTAAAATAGCCCACCTCTGACTTGAGCCGGCAAATAGAGTGTACAACCTTTGTAGCAAACCAAAAAAAGATTTTGCTTGGACACAAGACGATGCTGCATCTCCCAAGATAAGATTCCAGCTATGACTCCCACAAGGTAAAAAATAAGCAAGTGGATTAATTTCAAGAATACGTTTTTGAACACCACCTTTTTCACCACGCATATTGGCACCATTATCATATCCTTGGCCTCTGCAATTTTGCAATGATATACCTAACTGTTCTAATTCTGTGATTATATAATTAGTCAAACTCTCAGCTGTGGTTTTTTTCGACGGCTAAGAAACCAATAAAATGTTCTTCAATTTCAGCAGTATTTGTATTAAAAAATCTTATAATAATTGACAGTTGCTCAACACGAGAAACGTCGCGAGTACAATCAAGAGTACTGCAAGCAAAATAACTCCAAGGTGACAAGAGTTGACGAACGAAATAAAACACAGGGATTCCCCAAGCGATAGAGGAGCAGAGCATTATGTCCCGACTGCCGAGCTGACCCAAGTGCTATGCGATTAAAAAACCGATCTTCAAGTGTTTCCAGGCGCGATATTCAAGTACTACATAATGAATTTTTCAATTATGTTTTGAATGAATGAATTAGTTAACTAACTTAATTTTAATTTACCGTTATGTTATAACCTTAATAACTAATTAGGCATCAAAATCGAAAGTTTTAAATCAAAAAAATATAGTTAAAAAAATCTATATTTTTTAAAATTTGCTTGGTTTGTTGCGCGAGGCCCCTGCAAGAGCGAGGCCCCGGGCGATTGCCCTGTTCGCCACCCCCTAAGGCCGCCGCTGTTAATTTGTATACTACTATTGGCAAATTTTAAAAATAGAACGTCAAGTACAGTCATTACTAAAAATAATAAACAACAAAACGCGTCAACTAAACATCCACTTTTTATTTAAAAAATACCTTTTTATAAAAGTGACCGCATAACCGGAGGAGTTTCAAACTCGGTAATGTTATTCAAGCATTTTCCCCGGTTTTTAGCAACACACTTTTTAATTTCAAATTTTTCCCACCAGTCCATTTCAACGCCCTAATTACAAAAATGTAAAATTCTCGTATCTTTTTTGGGCTCGAAGTTATGGTTTGATCTTATTAAATGGTCCTTAAATTCTGAGGCTTTACTGGATTTCGGGAGATGTTCCTCCACACTGGTAATGATTTCTCTACCACTTTGACCTACGTAAGTGCAACCACACTCGCATTTTAACTGGTAGATACCACTCTTAGAGAACTGATCCAATCTATCCTTTGTTCTTGACAGAAAACTCTTTAGAGAATTAGAATTTTTGAAAGCAACAGATATTCCCTCTTGTTTTAAAATGCTAGCAAATTTACAAGAAACCTCCCCCACATATGGTAAGCAACAAAAATTAGTAATCGAGGGAGTAATAATAAGAGAGGATGTTGCTCTCTTTATGGTAAGTTCCTTTTTCTGTTCTTAACCAACCGATCTAACAGATCGGTGTTATATGCATTCTTTAGGGCTAAGATTTTAATAGTTTCAAATTCTTTTTTGTAGTCCAGAATGCTTAACGGGAGGTGGAGCATACGGTCAATAAGCCATATGAAAACAGCTGTCTTTTGAGACCAAGGATGAAAGGAATCAGCTGGGATCATCGCATCTGTAGTTGTTGGTTTTCTATATATATTAAAAATGAAAAAAAGTTTATGGATGTGTTCCCCCTTTCTATGGTAATTTTAATTTTAGGGTGTCGAGCATTAAAAAAACTAAAAAACAAGTCCAATTTCTTAGAAGACCCTGTACAGACGCAAAAAATATCATCAACGTATCTCCTCCAAAATAGGACTTTGTCAAAGAAAACTTCTTTAGATTCAAATACTTTGCTTTCCAAATTGTTCATAAATACACAGAGGAGAAAGTGAGGAGTCCATCGGCAAACCAACCATTTTATAAATATTTTCATTAAACTTACAGTGGTTGGACCATAGACCATCAGATCATGTATCCTCTCTGCAACTAACAAATCCTCAATCAATGTAATACATTCGGATGGAGGTACATTAGTGAAAAGATTAGTCACGTCAAATGAAACCAAGGTACAATTATCAGACAAGGTTATGTCTCTCAGATGTTTATTTTTTGATTGTGTCTATATACGATATTGCAATAATTTAATGTGGAGAAATTGGTAAGATTAAAAAATACTTTGAATTAAATAACAATAAATAGATAATAGAAAGGGACATCATATAGTTGATTTAAAATAATAGTATATTATGTTACTAGGAGTAGAAGGCCAACATTATTGTTGAGCCCTGGTTCTTGCACTGCCGAGGCGCTAGCCGAGGCTGTGCAAACTGGGCGAAACATATAATGAGCCTTCTGCTCCGAGAAACATATACTATTTTTTCTTCAAGCGTAATCATAATATGCATTTTATAAAAAATATTAGAAGGCTTTGTTTATATCTCAACTATTTAATTAATACAAACGAAAAATTACATAAAGTTTTACCTATTTATTAACAGTAATATTAAATGTGCAGTTTTGTATGCTGCAGTTGTTTAAATTTAAGCCACTGCCACCGCTTTCAGCTTCGACATTTACAATTTTGTCATTGGTATACATCATATTATTAGTAAGTTGATTGTCGATTATTATGTCAGCGATTCCAGAACTATTACTTGGTTGTTCTTGCCAATTAAGTATTTCTTGTGCAGTTTGTGTTTTACTGGAAATGGAATCATCTAAGTACCCTTCAGCAACACTGGTGGATTTCCATCCACCATGCCGCTTTAAAGCGGTAATATTACCTTCGTTGTCAACTAAAATAGTTGCGGAAGTCCTCCAAAGGAAGGAGGATTTGTTAATTTCAAAAACGTAGCAACGTCTTTTAGTACGTTTGATATTTTGTGGATACCCATTACCACACGGTGACATTTACCATTCTGGTATTTAATAAAAAATCGCTGCAGGCCAATATCATCCGGATGAAGAGCCGTATACTGTCTTACCAAATTCAAATAAAAATCGCCAATTATAGTAAACGACCGTTGTTTTTTGTTTTTTGTGTTTATGATTTTAACCAAAATTAAATTTCCCAAATCTTGGATTTCGCTAGACTTTAAATTAACAAGTTTATCGCATCTAAGGGCTCCTGTGACTCCAAATATTAATATAACCTAAAACAAACGTTGAAATAAATAAAAAAAAGCAGATAGCACATGGATTAGAACCGCTGACCTTCGCGACCGAAGACAAAAGCTCTGCCACTGAGCTACCGTCATTAAATGTCATAAGTAGGAAATGAGGTAATATTTGCTGTCAAGTTAAATATTGATCTGCGAGTAGATATCACTGTCAACGGTTTAATAAACGTAATAATGACTAAAAAGAAATAAGAAAGTAGGTACCTACCTTTGTTGCTAAATAAACATTATTCGGTGCATTCTTGAGAAATTTATCAAATTGATCTTTTGTTAATACTTTTGATTTTTTCGGTGTATAATTTTCCCCTTGGCGCTTTATAAATGCAATTAATTTGCTATATTTTTCTATTTTAACATTATGTTTAATGTTTAATTGACTTTTAATCATTGAATACTGTGCCCATAGAGTAGAACTTTTAAACTTTCTGGACAAATTCGTGAAGTATGCAAGCATAACGTTTTCCGTGTATTGCTGTACATTATATTCATTGCACCATATTAGAAATTTTTCGTATGTAAAATCATACAGTTTACGCGACTTCGTTGGAATTAGAGTTTCAATACTGGAATTAGCTATTTCAACTAATTCCGGAGGCGTACATTGTAAGTCTTGAGACATTTTTGCAGTTTGAATTAGGTAGGAACACTTTCAGAGTCTGACACTTTTCAAAACTAACAAAACATCAAAATTAAATAAGGAAATTGACAGTTCCTGCCTTCTTGATTATAACACCCATAAGACGTTGCTACCGTTTCTTATTATTTTGTTACTAGTATAATAATGAGAGTTCATTATTGTACTAGTAAAAGAATAGGCTATTTCTACTGTTTGTGTTGAAGAACATAATACAGTTTTTATTATACGCTTGAAGAAAAATATATTTTGTTAACTACTAATGTTAGGTTTTTTACTAAATTACTTGAATTCGCTAACAAAAAATAATTTGTATACACCAATAAAAAATTGACAGTATATATTATTGACATTATAATGAGATTATATTTTTAGTGCTTAAAGTCATTATCGAAATTTATTATTTGATGTCTTACTGGTCCATACATAGACATCGATGTGAAATGTTATATAATTCAAAACAACGTTGTAAATTTACGGCCTTCCTACGCGACCCGGAGCAACTTCTTCGATGAAGTTATCGACTATTCGGACTCTTGGTCTGGTGGACACGTTCTCCGAGGGCGATATTGTCCAGAATCCTCATAAAAACAACTGTCTTATGGCTAGTGTTGGTCTTCTGACACGTCTTCTACCTATATGTATAACAAGAAAATAAACCTTTTATCTTTTACTTAACGCTTAATACCCACGGTCAGAAATACAATTAGTTTGTTGTCGCAGCAAATTTCACACAGGTGAAAAACATTAGTAAATAATAAATAATACGGGTGCACTAAAATGGAAGCCTTATGAGAAAACTGATAATATTTAATTCAGTGGCTACACTATTCATTATTTAAGTATCGTAATTCGTAGCAGTTATTGAATTGAAATAGCACATTTAAAAAAACCTGTTTAATCCAGTGATTGTAACATTTGGTTCATAAAAGAAATAATATTTTAGAGCTCATTAATAATTGGTAAAGTACGTTCAACAATATAGTGCCTACAATAAAAGGGGACTGATGGTGATAATAAACTTCCTAGGTACTTTAATCTCAGGTATTGGCAAGTTTGGGTAAAGAATGCAGGTAAGGATTAAATTTGCAAAAATAAATTTTTAATAGAAACGCATATTAAAGGATATTCACAATAAAATTAAATAATAATTTAAATATGTTAATATATCAATTCAGTTTCACTATCACTATCGTCGTCTACATTAATTATAAGGGGTTCTATGTTAGTATAAAATGCCCTGTATGAATCCTCCACTTTTATAACATGGTTTATTGTTCTTTTCCAACAAACAGTGTATGGGTCATCTATATTTTGCCGGATTAATGCAATTACAGGACATAATGTAGGTATAGTATTTTGGGTCCGCACTTTGTTCTTTAGTTTTCTCCACATATGCTCAATAGGGTTGAATACGCAGTAGTAAGGAGGAAGACGAAGAACTGTATGTCTTTTGGATGCTGCATATGTGTCACATACATATGTCATCTGTATGTTAAATGTCCTTAGAATCTCTAAAAGCTGCGTTTTTTTATATCCTTATTCAAAGTACATGATGTTCTGGGGCATAAATTCCTGGATTTCCGCTTTTTTATTTGAAGAGCCTCGAACCTTCTTCAATTGGCGACTATGGTAACTGGTATTGTCCATATCTATCACACTATGCGGGGGAATAATTGGAAGTAAAGTGTTTTCGAAACAATCTTCGAACAATTCGGCTGTAGTATCTTGGTGGTAATCCAAAGACGAATCTTGAATATTCTTCGCCGAAAGTCCCAAACTATTTGAAATCCAACCATCTTGTGATTCAGTATGAATAATCGTGATCCGTTTTTCTGTGTTCGATGGAGCTTCTGGTTGACATCGCACTGTTCCATCGGTCCACCTTTTTGCCGGCGTATCGTGGGTATCATACACCAGGTCTCATCAAAATAGATTGTTGGTCTTTGTAAAGACCTGTAATTACTTATGGTAGTCAAATATTCAAAACGCCATTGCCTAATCCGTTGTGATTCCATAATAACTTGCCTTTTGTCAATTTTGCAGCATTTGAAACCTAGTTTGGATAAAAGTATCCATAGGTTTCCAATTGATATCCTTATCTCCTTAGTTTTGTTTTTAATGATCTGATAGTAGACACCAAGTTTTCTTCGTACATAGATAAGATAGTTCTTCCTATCAAATCTTTATCACAGTCATCAGTGGTTGTGGAAACACCACTATCGTTTCGTTTTGGTCTCAGATGAATTGGCCTCGAAATGTGAACTCTTACTGATGATTCTGTTATCCCTATCAAATCGCTGGTTTTTCTTACAGCAGGAGTAAAAGCCCAACCCCTTTGGACCAGCTTCTGATGAACATGTCTGACGATTTCTTTGGCATCAAGGGATAAAACTCGTCGTCGAACAGGAACAGTAACACAGGGTGCCGCTGATGCAGTTTCCCACGGACGAAACATTTTTCGCAAAAATTATTAAACAGCACACTATCTCTCACTAAGGGAATACAAATATAAATGAATATACTCAACCCAAATTATACAAATACAAGATCCGATCCTGTGTGCAAATTTTGACCATAAGCAATAAACCGTGACAGACGATCGCAATATAAGTGATTTATTACCATCAGTCACCTTTTATTGTAGGCACTTTATTGTTTAACATAGTATACTAAATAAGTACAACCATCTGTTATACATATTAGTTTTGATAGTTTGCATACATTTGTATCTTATTTGTAACTTACTATTTTAAAAATATCTTATTAACCTTGTGACATTTAGAAATACTTTATTGTTATTAACTGTGTGACCTACAATACACGTCAGGTTAATTAATAGTCTATTTATTAGAATAAGAGATTTTATTCATTTTTAATACTGTAGATTTGGCATCAGTGCACTACCATGTAGGTTTATGACCGGCGGCTCGTAGACTCTTGTATAACAAGCATGTACAGTATCTTTGGCGTCATTCTGAAAAAATGGGGAATTTTATTTATACTCGTAAACATCTTTTTTTAAACACAATTCCATTGAAACATTGTTGATCCACTTGTTGCTGATATCTTTGAAGAACCCCATTTATTTGTCCGAATAAAATGATAAGAAAGTGAATATACTATTATTATGTTGGACACGCGTCTTTATTCCTACAGGTATATCCACAGATTTTTTATAAGAATGCGCGATATCTATAGTTTATTTTCATACGTATTTTCATAACGTATTAATGTTTAAAACTTATAAATATCAATTTTACATATAATACAAACTTTCATTCCGAATTTTAAAAACATCTATGATTAAATTCACAAAATAAATTTTATTAGGCTCAAGGTCTTGGATTAGGCTGACAGAAGCCCACTGATTAATAACACAAAATTGAATTTGGCGCCTTGTGGCTCATCTCTTTGGTTGGCGCAAGTGCTGTAGAGTGACGGCGTCATCAAAGATGGCGTCATTGAAATAAGGCATGAATAAGGCATTGTGGCGTGGCGTGGTACTTCTTATTGTCCGGCGGTGAAAGTGATAAAGAGGTTAATGAACATTCAATATAGTAACTTTGCTAATAATTTGCAATGTATATTGGGGTAGAGTTTATGCAAGGTGATGGAGGCGGAATATCGTTAGTAGAGTTGATTCCAAAATTATAGCGACATCTCCGGTTTTCCCACCTATCTTTACCGTCGACTCGAACGCTAGCGATTACCCAGTTCGAGAAATAGATTCCAGTGGCCCAGCTGCCGCTGGGAATAAGAAACACCGCACACGGAATCCGCTTACCAATTGTTCTACTAGAATTCTTCGACTGCGCTGCGGCGCGCGCCGATCAGAGATCGTCGGAGAATACCCCCACATTGCCGAATTTTACTTCAGCTGTCGCGTTATTTATGGAATCGACTCTACACGAGAAGTGGCTGACCCCCAGAAAACCAAGTGTGTGGTGGCCGTCAATTAAGAACCAGGACAAATTTGAGAAATGTCTGAAAAGAGGACAGTCTCTCAACGAAAATTGGATGCTGTATCCCATCTCCAGAACTTATTTTTCTGAAAGTAAGTCTGATTTATGATATATTTTTTATGTTTTTATATTCAAGCAATGATTATGTGTACGTTTCATAGATATAGGAATAGTAGTACGTTTAAATAAATACAAACAGTGTGTTCAAAGTCGGCACCATACAGAACGGAACTTTTTGTAAAAAATAACTTGTTCATACAAATAAAAATGTTTCTTATATGGTGCTGACTTAATTGAACACACTGTAGGTATTTCTACTTTAAATTTTGCTTTTTATTTTTATAGGTAATTACGATAAAGCAAAGAAAAAAATAAAGCAAGCTCTTCAGTTTCTTTTTAATGTTATTTTTCACGTTATAGGCTGACTCAAACTGATATTACCTTAAAGTTTTGTTTGGGATTGTGCAATTTTTTTACATAAATAATTTTATACATAAATAAACGTACACTTTTCATAATTTTTTACTTTTATTTTACCCCTTCCACTTTTAGAAAGAGTAAGAAACGTGAAAGTACGTAACTAATTCACGTGACTTACCGGCAAAAAAATCACGTGATTTTACGTGAGAAAATCACGTCATTTCGCTGTGACATATTATCGTCTTTTTCACGTGATTTTCACATCGAAATTTTGGTGACTTCGACGTACTTGCTGACGTGATTTTGTCGTGTTTACCACGTCACCTGCCTGTCTGGGACGCTAAAACACTTGCAAGATTGGTCCACCAAGAATTTTGGGACCGTTACATAAGTAACTTCGAACATGATATACAATGGCATTTAAAGCCTTAAGCTCTGTTTAAGCCTTAAGTTATGTTTTCAAGTTTTGGTAACTGTATGTGATAATGGTTTGGCCAATATTCTTTTTCTTTTGTGACAACTTTCTTTTGTATGCCAACAGTGTCTGTAATAAAAAAAGTATTTGTAAAAGTTATAATTAATATTCGCTACTATTCGGTGTAACTAATTAAAACTATTATTCGGTACTTAGATACGAAAAAGGATTATAGTAAAGTAAATTTGGCAAAAGTTATTTATACATAAAACTGAAAAACATACATAAGTTAAAAACAAAATTACAAAATTCCATGGCTTCTTGCAATACCAATCAAAGTAAACATAATTTATTCAATATGAAAACGTCTAAAGGGTACAGCCAACATTGTTGTCACATTAAGTAAGACCGGTTCATATCTTACATTCTTCATTTCGTATAATTTTATCCAGCTACGGCATTATTTTATTAAAATTATTAGCTGATGGAAGTGTACATCAGAGTCACCAGACGGTGCCCCGGTGGCGTGTATTTTTAATTCTCTTTAGGATTTAGACCTAGTCAATAAATTAGTTATAATAATGTCGTCTGTGATATGCGGGATAAATAATGTTTGAAATTTCTCCGAATATCATTCATCTGTCTGTTTGCGAGACAACGATGGTGGTATTTTTTGTAAAATAACTGCAGAACAAAATGTATTAATTATTTACTTTAACCATTCAAAAATGAATGTTTTAAATGTAGGAATTAGGTTTTTTGTAAGAGTTAAATACAGGGTTGGACGAATTTTCGAAGGTGGCCCGGGAAAATTTTCTCATCCGGCTCCACTTGGTAGAATGGTAGAAAAATAAAAGCACGCGTAAGCAACTCGCCGAAGGCATAAAATTTGGGGGACCATGCAACCTTTTCACCTAAAACTCGTTCAAAATTTACTGTTAAGGGTTCAGTCAGTTTGTAAATTTGGCTATTCCTGCAATGATAATGAAACGTGGAGGTATATGTAAACACTACTTGAAAAGAAACAACTCGTAAAATCGTAAAACATGAGAAATTAGCACAAATATTTCTATGCTTTCTGTATTCTTCTATTTCAAAATTAAGAAGGGGAGAGGGAGTATTATTGTCTTTCTCTGCCGGCATCTTTTTTTGCGAATGTAAATAGCTGGCAGTCCTTAACCAAGAATAATAAACAACTTTCACCTTTTATTAAAAAAAATTCGCCTTTAAATTGCAATGACAGCTGTTTCGCTAGAATTAGCATCGTCAGATTGACATATTGAAGTTACTATTTGTTTGTTTGTAGCTAGGTACCTGATGTTTATTAGGTAGGTATCTAAGGGATTATCAGTACCTATAACTTTGCAATGACATAGAAAACCCAGGAAAAAACTATATCATGCTGATCTTTACAACAACTTAATATATTTGTGTTACAATCTTATCTATGTATAAAATGAAGACTTAAAGGTTCCAAGATTTATTTGTTTATTAACAACTTTAAAATGCATTTCTCTAATTAACAAACTTATTGTATCTCCTTCACGATGCATTGGTCTTTTTTTTTAAATATGTATTAGGTCGGGCTGCAGTGGTTTCTGTTTCATTGTTGCTTGCACAAATTTTTTCTTATTGTAGGTATGTACTTATATTTAATGCCAGTTGTAATACAGTATCCGCCAAAATAAACAGTACCGAAAATAAAAATAAAAATTAATTTTTAATTTCTGTAATGTAAGTGTTCAAAATGTCCTCCATTTCGACGCAGACAAGCTTCATATCGATTTTGTAAGTCAATAAACATATTTATAAAAAGTGGTTGATGGAACTGCCGAAAAATATTTTGTATTCTTTCCAGTAGTTCGGCAATATTCGCCGGCGGATTTTCCGAATGAAATATTTTTTCCTTCATTATGCCCTGAAAGTATGCGTCAGGTGGCGTCAGATCAGGTGAATAAGAAGGATATTCGAATTCTGTAGCCCGAGAAATTAATTCTATTATCGAAATGCTGACGGAGTAAGTCTAAGATGTGCACAGCTGTTTGGCTAGTTGCACCATCTTGTTGGAACCATTGTGTGCGAAACTGTAGATTTCGTACACGGCAAAAGTTATTTAGATCTCTCACAAAAGGTATAATTTTCTCTCTATAACGTTCTTGGTTGACAGTAAGTGGATTCTGATTATCATCTTCACAGAAATAAGGACCAATCATTCCATTACCCGATACCGCGCACCAAACGGTAACTCGAAGACTGTGAAGTGATTTCTCTACAATGACATCAGGACGTTCAAATCCAAGGAATCTGGTTGTTTGTCGATTAATATAGCCGCTAAGATGAACGTGACTCTCGTCTGAAAACTATATGTTTTTCAAAAATTCGGGATCTTTGTAAATTACTCAATTACTTAACATGCGACCACAGTAAATTTCTCTTGCACGTTTGTCCGCAGCATTTAGTCGTTGTCCAACTTGAATACGGTATGGATAACCACCAATTGATTTGAACATGCGACGTAAAGACCTTTCACTAATGTTGAGTTTACATGCAGTTCTTACAAGACTTCTTTAAGGTGATTGCACAACTTGGTTAAAAACACGTCCTTTATTTTCGTTAGTTCATACTGTTTTTCGACGACCTGAAGAACCTTTACTTTGACCCAATACACTACCAGTGCGACGAAATTTTTCAACAACAGCTAACACCACACTTTTACTAGGAGCTGCTTTATTAAATTTTTGTTGATATGTTATTGACACCTGTTCTAAGTTTGGACCATCATTACGACCTTTTCCGTTTGAATGGAAATAATGCTGTACCAAAAACACTTTTTTTCGTTGTTAGAACCATTTTTAAATCAAATTTAACTGCAGCGTACTGTTAATATAATAACTAATGATAATTAAGTCAAATATGACAAATCCATTTTACATAAACAACTCCACAGCACTCTCTGTTTCGGTACTGATAATTTTGGCGGATACCGTATATGTTTTTTTATACACTTTGCAGTATTTCGGAGACTTGATTTTCATAAAGTCCAAGTTCTATAGCCGTGAATGTAAACTAGGGTGTTTTCTTTATATAAATTTTATGTAAAATTAATTATCTTGAAATTTGGTACATAATAGTCTTAAATCAACTTCACCAAATTATTGGTGATGATGCCATTTTAAGTTAATACTTAATCCCCCCAAAAATAAACTTGGACTATTAATTAAACACAGATACATTATAGTTTTAGTTTTAATAATATAATAGAAAATAGTTTAATCCAAATTTATATTTTGTGGACATACCAGGGTTTCCGACCTCAACATGAAGATGGCAGCACTCGTAAACAAAAGTTGAAGAATGTGTTTGCGCATGCTTTGAAACGTACCCACTAAAATTTCAGCCATTTGGACGCGCAGATGTTGTTTGACAATCATTTGAGTGAGTCGATGTGAGTGTTTCTATGAAAATGAAAAAAATCGAGTTTCGAGATGTCATTAAATTATTTGTTTTTGAAAGGCAATACGCAAATCAAAGACGAGTTGGACGTTGTGTACGGGGACTCTGCACCATCATTTACTACCGTGAAATTTCGGGCTGCTGAATTTAAACGTGGCCGTACCAGCTTGGGTGACGATGAACGTTCGGGATGTCCAAAAACTGCAACCACTGACGATAATATCGCTCAAGTTCACTAAATGGTGCTAGACAACCGTCAAATTAAAATTAGAGAGATAGCAGAGGCTATAAACATGTCCAAAGATTGTGTTTGTCACATATTGAATCAAGATTTAGGCATCAGAAAGCTGTCCGCTCGTTGGGTGCCGCGTTTGCTCACTTTGGACCAAAAACGTGTTCGAATGAACATTTCCAACCCTCTGTTGGCACAGTTTAGGCGCAATAAATCAAAATTTTGGCGCCAATTAATTACTGTAGATGAAACTTGGATACACCATTATACTCCAGAAATAAAAACACAGTCAAAACCATGGACTGCGAAGGGGAATCGGCTCCAAAAAAAGCAAAGGTTGTTCCTTCGGCTGGGAAAGTGATGGCAACTGTTTTCTGGGATAGTCATGGATTTATTTTATTCGATTATCTTCAAGAAGGAAAAACCATTACAGTTTCATACTACGCATCATTACTTGACAAGCTAAAGGCAGAAATTGCGGAAACACGTACATATTTGCAGAAAAAAAGAATTTTGTTTCACCAAGACAATGCGCCGTCTCACACCTCAGCGGTTGCCATGGCGAAAATCCATGAATTACGGTTTTAACTGCTTGACCACCCTCCTTACTCACCAGATCTAGCGACAAGCGACTTTTTTTGTTCCCTTAGCTAAAAGTTGCGCTCGGAGGACAGAGATTTTCGTCATGAGGAGGCCATCACCTTCTTAAACAACTATTTTGCAGAGACAGATGCCGAGTACTATTTAGACGGGTTGAAGAGATGGGAGCATCGCTGGGAGAAGTGTATAGACTTACAAGGAGACTGTAGAAAAATAAAAATTAATTTGAAGAAAAAATGTCTAGTATCTTTGTTAGGTCCGAAACTTTTCAGACAACCCTCGTAAGTAGCTAATTTACCTGAATTCTGTCTTCGGAAAATCCCGGTCTCTCAATGCTTCGTGACGAAAAAGACGGACGTAGGAGGCGATATACAATGCAATGCAATTTCTCCCAGGTCAGTCGTTCTCTCTCTAGTGATGGTGATGTTGGGTTTAAGGGGTAGGCACAGGAATGGATTAGCTCAGTAACAACTTGCATTCAATTGAATTTAAAAAATAACACAAAATTAAGGATTCTTAATACTCTTAACCTACTTAATACTACATATTTTATAAGAATAGTATTTAAATAACACACGTGGAATCTTAGAGTCTTGTTAAATGTAAAAAAAATATATTTTTCAACCCTAGTTTGTAGCTTCTAGCTTTATGGTTTATAAACAGTTCGTAAATAATAAAGACAAAAATAAATGGACCACTATAAAGCTGATATGTCATTAAAATGTTAATACCTGTTTGGAACTGCTATTTGATTGTTGTAGATTTTTATCATCAAACTTAACAATTCATCAAAGTGAGCAACCATACGCAAAATAATCAACACTGAAGAACAAGTAGATTACGTCCTAACTAAAATTCCCAACCGTCTTCGATTTTTTAAAATTTTACTTTCAATTACAGAAGTTTGAAGCCATATTGCCTAAATTCTTTATCTTAAATATATTTATTGATTAGAAATCTTATAATATTTCTTAAAAATATATCAATCCCAACTAGATATACATAATTTAATTTTTTCTTTCAATATATAATTATTAATATTTTATCACAAAGCTTAATACCAATTAGACAGTTTTAAATATTCTTTATCAACCCTCTTGTGTAAGTTGGTTAGGTTATATCATAACAATTATTGTAAAACTTGTTTTGTAAAAAAGATTAAAATTGAAATTATCAATTTACCGAAATTTATAGCAGATTCTTCTTTACCTAAGAAATTTGCGTAATGGTTTTATTATGATTTTATGGTACTATTATTTAATATTCATATAATAACAAATAGGACATTTAAATACTCTTATTACATGCAAAGATTATCACATATTTAATATTATTAATTTTAGTTGTATTAATTAAGAATACGTATTAACTAAAAATCAAACGAATTTTTTTCTAAGAACAATAAATAACTGGACGGTTGAACTAAACTTCAACTATTTATTCGAAAAATTCGTTTTAAAATGCAATTACAGCTGTTTCGCTAATAACTAGCATCGTCAGATTGACATATTGGAGTTACATTTTGTTTGTTTGTAGTTCAACCGTTAAGTTATTTATTGTTCTTAGTAATTTGAACTTCCACAAAGTAAAGGTTACCACAATCAATTTTATACAAATTTTTTTCATCTCATTACTTTTTAATTATCAATGAACAAGTGTAAACATTTGGTTAGCTGTATGTGTAATAATTATTTTAATGCTAATTCTTAATAATAATAATAATAATAATAAAAAACGTTTTTATTATTCTCACAATTTGTATTACATTGGTATATATAATATTATTGTCATAATATCTTTAATGTGAAAATAAAGGGCGAAGTTCAACTTGTACAATATAGTAAATAAATAATAAAGTAAGTAAAAAATAAAAATAATTTACTGCGAAGCTATTCTTCCACTTAACCCTAATAATGATCAATGTCGATACTATTGTTTCGTGTTTGATTATAAATGAATTAAATAATAAAAAAAAGTGATATAGAAATTTGAGATTGTAGCGAGAAGAAATAAAAATCATTAATTTTATTGTTGGCCGAGAAGACATTTTTTAAATTTGTATTTAAATTTTATAGGATTTAAGTCTTTTAACGTTTCAGGAATGGAGTTGTGTATAGAAAATATTTGGTATTTGAAGAATCTTCGAAAGAGTTCCGTTATAAATTTAGGTGTCGATATTATGCCTTTATTTCTTAAATTTAAATTGTGTACATCTGTTCCAAATGTTATCTTTTTATAAAGATATTCAGGTAACATACTAATAATTATATTGTGAAAGAGAACAGCTGATTGATGTAATCGCCTATGTTCCATACTCAACCACGCAGTATCAGCTAATTTGTGAGATACTCATTGACGTCGCTTTATACCATATATTAGTCTTAAACACGAATTTTGTAACCTTCTGTATCTTTTTTTATACTGGCTAGTTAAATGAGGGCCATATACAGGATCAGCATAGTCAAATATAGAAATTATCAAGGTTTGACATAACATTATTTTAACATGGAGTGGAAACAAATATCTATTTCCATATATTATTTTTATTGATTTTTATTGATGTGTATGCTCGCTGTAGTAATTTATTGACATGTTTTTCAAACCGTAAGTTAGAGTCTAACACAATTCCCAAATTTTTGACTTCATTAACAATTTCTAAAGGATGATCATTGATATGATATTTATCTTATTTTTAATTTTATTAAGATTAATCTTGGAACCAAAGAGCAGTATATTTGACTTAGCGGGATTAATTAATAAACAATGATCTGTTGCAGACTTTATAAATGCAGGTAAATCAGTATTATTAAAACAATTAGCATTTTCAACTTCAACAGGTGGAAAACTATAAAAAATTTGTGTATCATCTGCATATAGGTGCACTATACAATGTTAGAGATTTTAAAAAAGTAAATGTATAGATAGAAAACAACAAAGGCCCAAGAATGGATCCCTGTAGAACGGCAGAGTTTAATTGCAAATAATCAGAATGAATTCCATTTAAATTTACCTTTTGTCGCCTATTGGATAAATAATTTTGTAGTAATAGAACAGCAGTTTCAGAAAAGCCCAAATAGTGTAAAATATTTAGTAATAGTCTATGGTTTATGGTATCAAATGCACGACTAAAGTCCAATAAAATTAATGATGTACATAAGCCTTGATGACAATCAAGCTAGCACTCCCACACTGACTAAATTAAAAAAAAAGTAGCCCATAATTAAGTGCTAATTAAAGGCTAATTTGTACCACAAAAATTAAAATTTGTACCACCGCGATAATCGAGAAAAATCGCCTTGAAAATGGGGGGTGCTAGGTTGAGATCAAGGCAGCACCCCCACTTTGATAGAATTCCAATTTAATTACATCAAAATAAAGGGCATATTAAAGGCTAATTTGTACCACAAAAAGTTAATCCATATTATTATTTATAATGTCAAAAAATAAAATCGAACGCTGTAAATATCGCTGCTCTATAATTTTAGCACCCCCACTTTCGTCTATTCAAAAAGTGAACACACAATATTATAAAACTAATTAAAGGCAAATTTGTACCATACAAGAAATTTTTATACTTTTCAATATAAAGCCGCCAATTGAATTTAACTCTTTGCGGTCGTATTAAATGGTGGCGGATGCGCTGAAATCTTTTATTTTGTCATAATTCTAAAACATGTGGCACTTTGATTTGTTGGCAGCTTAAAAAAAATTATGTATAAATTTATAAATATTATTTATTATATTATATTATTAGACATATTTATATGATTAGGTAAACCAAAATGAAAAACTCAAATATTATAAATAATGAAACATGCATAAAAACATTAAACATAAAATAAAATTTTAAATTCTTTTAAAATGTTACTTCTCCAGTTTTATATAACACAATATGCGGTAAAAGTAACGTTTTAAGACCAGCACGTCGTGTTTTCTTTCCATTGTCATTCAACTGGTACCAAATATTGCTTGGCATTCTACTGTATGCTCGGTAATGACCAACGTCGTCTTCTGACAATGATTTTTACCATATCGGGGTATTACATACTCGATAACGCCAATTAATTCATAATTCAACGACATCATTTTTATATTTGGTAGAAATTCTTCAAGTCGTTGTTGCACGAAATTTTTTCTGTTGCCAGGAACAGTTAGAGCAACCAAATCACTATTAATTTCAGGACATCCGCTGGAACAAGTACTCTGTATTGTCATGGACGGAATGGTTCGAAGTAATTCTATCGCCAAATCTCCAACATTACATGTACACATAATATTTACAGAATCGTCCGTTATATTGTTGACTTTGCTCAATTTTTCAGATTTTAGAATAAATGCCCTATTTTTATATGTTGCGGCAGTAATTCCAGTTTTGCTTGTATTTATTATTAATTCTAGAAATTCACTTCTGTGGGTTGGAAGAAAAGGGCAAGATTTTTCTGCCATAAATAATAAATGAAATAGGGCAATCAAACGCACAAGTATTGCACAAGAGTTAAATTCAATTGGCGGCTTTATATTGAAAAGTATAAAAATTCCTTGTGTGGTACAAATTTGCCTTTAATTAGTTTTATAATATTGTCTGTTCACTTTTTGAATAGTCGAAAGTGGGGGTGCTAAAATTATAGAGCAGCGATATTTACAGCGTTCGATTTTATTTTTTGACATTATAAATAATAATATGGATTAACTTTTTGTAGTACAAATTAGCCTTTAATATGCCCTTTATTTTGATGTAATTAAATTGGAATTCTATCAAAGTGGGGGTGCTGCCTTGATCTCAACCTAGCACCCCCCATTTTCAAGGCGATTTTTCTCGATTATCGCGGTGGTACAAATTTTAATTTTTGTGGTAAAAATTAGCCTTTAATTAGCACTTAATTATGGGCTACTTTTTTTTTAATTTAGTCAGTGTGGGGGTGCTAGCTTGATTGTCATTAAGCCTTGATCAGTTGATGATACAATGTCATCCAAAACATTAAGAAGAGCAGTTGTACAACTGTAAGCCCTTCGAAAACTCGATTGAATTGAAGGAATTAGTGAAAATGTGTTTATATGTTCCCTAATTTGAGCCTGAATAGCTCTTTCTAGAATTTTAGAAAGTGTTGGTAAAATACTTATACCCCTTAAATCTTTATATTCCTTAGGATTTTCTACTTTTGGTAAAACAGTAACTACTGCCGTTTTCCAATAGGTAGGTATTTCATTATTAATCAGACAAACATTTATAATATTGTTATATATTCAATATCGTGCTTAAGGCATCGCAACCAATAGCATTAGTTTTAATATAACATAAGGTTTTATACACAAAATAATTATCAATCTTTTTAAATTTAAAGTTATTGTTAACAAGATTGTTATTGCCATTCCAACTCAGGAGTTTTTCATCGGAAGTAACCATCGGAGTTAACCAAAAAATTATTTATTTCGTTAAGTTTACTTAAAGTAGGAGGTAAAGTATTTGACTTTTCAGAGATCATTTTGTTATCTTTTAAAGTTTTCCAAATATCTTTAGTATCAGAATGTTTAAATTGGTGAAGGAAATAAGCTCTTTTTTCTCTCCTTATAGCATCATTTGTTTAATTTTTTAGATCTTTAAAGACTTTGGTAAAGATTTTGTGCGTTTATATCTTTGTAGAGCTTTATCTCTCTCCTTAATTGGGTAAGTTAACCATGGAGCCCTTTTCTTTGTGATTCTGGATGTGATTATTGGAGCATGCCTATCGAATAACCTGACTAAACAATTAATTAATAAAGATACTTTCTAGATCGTAAATATGAAAAAATGAGATGTTCATAAGATCACTTTGAAATCAAAATTTTTAAATTCTCTGTATGTATACATTTTTGTTTCCTGTTTATGCCGAGAATTCAACTTGCAATAAATAATGGAATGATCAGATATATTATGGTTAATAACACCTTTATCTACTATAAACTCAGGTTTAGCGATAATAAAGTCTAACAAGCTTGCACACTTATTTGTTACCCTTGTAGAAACATCTATAATTTGTTGCAAATGAAAAAGTTCGAGTATTGAGTTAAAATGTTTATTGATATTATTCTCTTTACAAAGATTTAAATAAAAATCGCCTAAACAAAGTATTTCATCAGCCGCAAGAAATAAATCAACCAGAGTATCTTCAAATTAATCTAAAAATTAATTATTATTTTGATCATGTGGATTGTGGATTGTTTAGTTTATTTCCCAGTACTGATGGTTAACGAATAACGAATAAACTATTCTGCCTGTATTCATTTGGTAGATTGACGATTCTTTGTCCTAATTGTCCTAATTCAAGTAAATTGTATAGGAGATATAATTTTTTATGAATATTTTTTAGTTTAGGAAATTAACAAATAAAAACTTAACAAATATTGGATTAAATTTGTAAGCCCGATCTGGTTGTAATACGGTATATCGTTCCCTCTTCCTTTTTGGTCCCTTTTGTTAAACAAGGAAGTGAGCGGGCACATGAACGGGAGGACACTATCCCACTTCTGAGCTGTCCGTCTCCCGTCACCGTCATGCTATGCCGCCGATCGATCAGTCTGTGGTGGCTCAAAGCAATGCACACTCTCTCGGGTCAAAAGACGTCTGCCCGGGTTCTGTGCTGCGACAACTATACACTGGTGGGTCAAGCGACACCCCAATAATCGAGGTTAGATTAACAAGAAATTAACAGTTAGCAAAAAAAATTACCGATATATTTAATGCTTACTATTGCACACTAGTAATAAAAATATGTAGTAACCAAACATCCTCTTGTAGCTTTACAAAACATCAGCCGCAAACTTTATTTGATTATTTATTTGATTAGCTTACACCGATTCGACTGTCTTTGATTCAATTAATTGGTGGTTGAAGGAATGAAATTTTTAAATTTATTTATATAATATATTTTATGGAAAGGATGTATGAGTAATATTGTACACTTCAAATTCAACCTAATAAATTCTTCTTTTATTTTATTTTTCTTCTTTCAATTTAGATTAATTAAAAAAAATTAAGCACCCTTTGGCATTTTCAAAAATAAATAATTATTGTTTCGTAAACAATTCTACTAATGTTATTCTGACATCTTTTTCTAAAAAAACTTTTTTTCAAAATAATATTTTTACGTATATTTATATTTACCATTGTAAACAACAATTTTTAAAACCTCGTATACATTCCTTGAAAATGGAAATAAATAACTCTTTCGATTTTAGACATTAAACAGGTGATCTCGATTTATTAATAAACTAAATTTATTGTACCAACTCTTACTTTTTACTTTTTGGAAGTCCATCTTATTAAGAATAATAAAAAACTCTTCGTTTCAACGTAACTTCCAAGTTTATTTGAAAAATATGTTTTAAATCACAATGACGGCCGTTTCGCTATGAAGCATCGTCAGATTGACATTTAAGTTACATTTTGTTTGTTTATAGCTAGGTACCTGATGTTGTTTAGGTAGTATTGAGGCTAGACCAAGTATGGAAGTAATAAGACATAACAATATTAAAGCCTAGATGTTAATAACCCTAAGGGATTATCCTGGATGCAATTCCCTCTAAGATCAGTATAACTGTGCAATGATATAGAAAAACCAGGAAAAAACTATATCATGCTGATCTTTACAATAACTTAATATATTTGTGTTTTACAATTATGTCTTATCTATGTAATGCTGTATAGATAGGTCAAACACAAAGAAATTTTGAAGTAAGATTTAATGAACACTTAAGAGCATACAGATTAAAACAACCAGATAAGTCAAACTATGCAAAACACCTACTTGAACATCCAAACTCACTCTTACACACTACACACTTGTGATAAAAAAACAAAATTTTGATTTTGATTAGCAGGTAATAACTAAAATAAATGAAAATTGAATGGAACATTTGAGGGTTAAGAAATATATTACTGATCTTCATCGTCATCCAAGTCTTCATCTTCATCGTCTTCATTTAGATTTATTATTATTGGCTCAATGTCTTCCATTAAATGATCTGTTTGCCACATCTTTTCCTCTGTCTTCTCTACATTTTTTTCATAATTTGACCACTGCATTGGGGTTACTTGCGAATACGCTGTTTTTCCACATCCTCTTTTTTAAAAGTACTATTATAACGAGCCACATATCTTTTCACTTGGCTCCACACCATTTCAATAGGATTTAATTCGCAATGATAAGGTGGTAATCGTAGGACTGTTATATTATGTTCCGTTGCAATGTCGTCTATTTTTCTTAGGTCGTACTGCTCTCTAAACGCGTATACAGTAGCCAATAATTCCGTTTTTAAATAATCATCCTCGAAGTAAATCTCTTTTTCCAGTAGCCAGTACTTTATTTGTTCCTTATTCCAATTTGTCTTTGGAAAAGGTAACTTCGCCGAATGGTATAACGCATTGTCCAACACTACAACATTCTTTGATCCGTGTTTCGGCAAATTAGGGATCAATTGATCTTTACACCAGGCCTCAAAGCCTTCTGCGTCCATTTCGTCGTGGTAATCGTCTACATCTTTCTTTGCCAGAAAAGTTTTTTCTGCACCCTCAAGAAAACCGTATTTGCAGCCTGCATGAAGAAGAACAAATCTCGGTCCTCGTTGACTTGGAGCCTTCAGTCCTGTTGTCAGTGTTGACAAATGCATCTCGGGCATTTTTTATGGTAGTGTATTTCCATTCAAAACTTATACTGTGGCCCACATTAATCCATGACTCATCCAGATATATTACGTTATATCCTTCTTCGCGGAACTTCTTCACTGATCTTAAATATTTGTGCCTCCAGGCGATAATATCAGCTCTTTCTATTAGAATCAAGTCTCTTCCTCTCTTTCCATAAACAAATCCCATATCGTTAACTGATTACAATCTACAAAAATAGATTTGAATTCCATTTTTTAATAATATGTATTATATAGAATACATCTGTTTTGCAAAATTCATAATTAAACGTTTCTACGAAAATAAATTGGCTGACTTAATTGTGGTTCAAGCCGTAACCAAAGCGGCAACAGTGTTGAATATTCGCCCATAAGATTTACATTGGCCTATGCCGGCCACGCTGCATAATAACTGTGACCCGCTCTATAGCCTTAATACTACCTAAACATCAGGTACCTAGCTACAAACAAACAAAATGTAACTTAAATGTCAATCTGACGATGCTTCATAGCGAAACGGCCGTCATTGTGATTTAAAACATATTTTTCAAATAAACTTGGAAGTTACGTTGAAACGAAGAGTTTTTTATTATTCTTATTAATAAACATCTAATTAAAAATAAAGGATTTTAAATACCACATAAGAATTCTAATTTAATATATAAAAAAACTAGGGATCATAGATATATGTAGACAACCACGTATTTTAATAAAAGCACATTTCTTTAAACAACAAAGCTTTAATATCTGAATATTTTAAATAATATCCTTTCACTTCATATTTATTTCACACCTGGACATTTAAAGTATGAAAAGATTCAATGCAATCTCACATTTATATCTAAAATTGAATTAAAATCTTTATTTAAATAATAAAATCGATACAATCTCAACAGATTATCAAAGATCTCGTAGAGCTAATAATTAGATCCTTATTGCGGAAAAGCATTCGTCACTGATACGCATGAGTTCATCAGAATTTGTTTAGGCCGGTTGCTTCTGCTTTTACTTTGGAAGAGTATTATATTTTGGACTAAGGTCCAAATGCAATAGTTTTATATAACATGTGTATAATTTAAATTTAGAACGTTTTCTTTCGGAAATTTAATAAATTTTGTACACCTACTTAGTTACTTACAAAAAGCATATTACCTTTTTTATTTTTACAAGAGATAAAGGTTAAACAATGATTTTCAAAAAATAGAGTGGCAATTATCTCATGAAATTGATTGTGTTAACCTTTACTTTTTGGAAGTTCATCTTACTAAGAACAATGACGATGCTAGCTATTAGCGAAAGAGCTGTAGTTGAATTTTAAAGCGAATTTTTCAAATAAATAGTGGAAGTTTAATTTAACTGTTCAGTTATTTATTGTTCTTAGGGAATTATCTCGTTATTGTCCAAATCAAACACGTCTCCTTGTTTATAGTCGAAATCTAGTAAAATAATAGATTCATTTAATGTTTAAAGTTATGCATTGTTTGATGAAAAATTTGTTTTTTTACATAGTCTAGTGGAGAAGTGAGTTTCCTGCGAAAAAGAGTTAAAATAAATTTAAAATATATGACGTTTATGCCCGTATTATGGTCATCACTGTAAAATATAAAGAATTTAACCTTACATACATCTATAAGTAGGGTAGATAAACACGCAGGTCCTTATTACTTGTCAGTAAGAAAAAGTAGAGTAATAAAAAAGTTTTATATTTCTTTGTAAAACTAAATAATTTTTTTATAAGAAAAACAAAAAAGAATATTCAAAACTGAAAACATAAAGTGAAGCTACTCTGAAAAAATAGGGTTTTAGGATACCTAAATATTTTCACACCAATGAACATAAAGCACATCTATACTTCTCACCAAACCCTTCTTTCAGTTCGTCATAGTTTGTGACGTCATACACTATTTTGGAATGTTAAGTATTATTGCATGTAATTCTATGCAATTCTGACATTTGCCAGGATCGTATTCAGCTAATTATGAAACTTTTATTGCACCTTGGATTTATAAAACAAAACACTAGTATTTATGAGATTCTTAAAAACGGAAAAGTTATCAAATAATTGCCAAAAAGTTGATACTTTTACACAATATAAACTATTTTAGATTGTTTGAATATAATAAATATAAAATTAATTTTTTCACTTTATAGCGCGTTTAACACATAAAATAACGTAAAATACTGACCTGAACGACAATTGTGACACTTCAGTGTTTGACACTGTAAAGGGGCATTTGCTTTACAGTTTTCTGCGACAAAATATTTTAATTTGCACGATTGATAGGTTAGAAGTTGGGAGCATTCAAAATACACGAATATACGTTAATTACTCATAAGCTCTGCATTGTTTTGATATTGTTTGAGAAATAATCACGGAACTACTGTTTTTTCTGTCGGCTACAACTTAAAGTGTTAGAAAGAAATGAATAGACTATGACGAACTGAAAGAAGGGTTTGGTAAGAAGTATAACACGTTTCTGCAACGTTATGTGTTCTTGGGGAATGTCTGGAATTTCTAAAATTTCTCGAATATGGTTCGATTGTTAAACTTCAACTTTATAAATGAGAGAACTTTCTCGTTGTAAAATTTTACCAAATTCCCATAAACAGGTCTTTTTTTATCATAATTTTTAACTCTGACAGTCTCACCTATCTTATACACAGGAATACTGGAATTTTGGATGATTTCGAAGGGTTCTTGGAATCTAACTAAATCTAATTTTGTTCTTATTTCCCTTCCCATTAATAATTGAGCCGGTGATTGTTTTGTAGTTGAATGAGGAGTTTTTCGATACTGCATAAGAAAATTTTGAAGTTTCAGTTCTAAATCGGTAGATTCATTTCCCATTTTTTTAAGGGCTTCCTTCATTGTTCCTACATATCTCTCCACCTGGCCGTTGGAAGCTGGAGCGGAGGAGCGGTAAATTTGGGAATTATTCCATTGATTTTAAGAAAATTTTTAAACTCAAAAGATGTAAAAGTACCTCCATTATCGCTTACTATGGTTACTGGTAATCCAAAACGTGCAAATACACTACGAAGAATTGAAATAGTATTTGAAGTCTTCAAGGTATTTGTAATAAAAATTTCTGGCCACTTTGAAAACGCATCACAAATAATTAAAAAGTATGCTCCTTGGAAAGGACTGGCAAAATCAATATGTAATCGTTGCCAGGGTTCTTTCGGAGTTTCCCAGCAATGAACAGGAATTTGAGCTGCAGACCGCTGCATAGACTGACAATGTAGACATTTTGTTGCCATATCCTCAATATCCAAATCAATCTTGGGCCACCAAACAAATGGCCTACCCAGAGCTTTCATTCTTACTATACCAATATGCGCTTCGTGTAGTTCGTCTATAAAATCCTTTGCCGTAACTTCTTTGGAATTAGCGAGATGTCGTTCATCTCCACATCTATAACATACCCGTTTAACGTTAGACACTTTTCTGTTCGAGGTTGACTGTTGTTTTGATGTAGAAGGTTTAATTTGATTTTGGAAAGTAGTTAGACTTGTAGTTTGCAAAAACTGAATTTCTTTTGAATCTTTTTGGGCTGATTCCATAGCAAGTGCGGCATCAATGCAGTTTTGAAATTTATTATCAGGTTCTTTTAATTCAATTAACCTTTCAATTATATTTGGATTCTTCAGACCACTGATAAATTGCAATCGTAGATGAGCGTCAGGTGTAGAAGCTTTACAGCTATCACAATTAAATTTACAATTTGCAGATAACTTTTTAAGTTCGGTAACATAATGTGAAATAGATTCTCCTTCTTGTTGTACTTGTTTTATAAAACGATTTTGTTCAGCAATTATACTTGATGCAGGATTTAAGTGGTTTGGTACTAATGTCACCAAGTCGTAAGATTTAGTTTTAGGATCAACTGGACATGTTAAAGAATAAAGTAATTGAAGAGTTTTAGTGTCCATCGAATGTAATAACCACTCTTCTTTTTAATTTCTATAGCATCTGGAGTGCCCGTAAAATTTTTCATAGCAAAGCAATTCTCTAATCTTTTAGTGAACATTTCCCACGTCTCATTTTCTTCGGAAAATGCTTCCAAAGTGATAGCTTCTTGGGGAACTTGGTTGTTTTGTAGAAATTTTGTAAGTGTACCTACTCATCAAGGTTTTAAATTGTTCAGCATCCATTGTGAAAAGGTTTCTTCCGGTCTCGTCGCCAATTTGTTAAGTATTTACTTAGGTTTATATGTATATTTTTATTTTATAGTAATTACAAAAAGTCAAAATGACAGGAAACTTCACATCCGAAAATGTCGAATCACAAACTAACTAAATATAGAACATAACAACAAGTTCTTAGACATCATAACTTTAACAATGTAAGGGTTAGTACAATAAATTTATTTATAAAAAATAGTGTATAGTGTATTTGAAAATCAAGAGAGAGTAAATTCCCAGAAATGTTTTGCAGTTATCAGTGTTAAAGGCAGTAAACAATAGACGTGCGTTTTCAAAATTAAATTAATATGGAAATAGAAATATTTAATTTGTTTTAGTTATATATACCTAGATTACCAATTTTAGATAGATAAACATAATTCTTAAGTAGTAATTTAATTTGGGTAAAATGAAGAAAAAGTCAATATTATTTTAGGCATTTTGTTTTAGGCATATGTTTATTTACAAAATATGTATATAATATGTACAGATAATTACAATTACTTATAAATTAATATGAGGAGCTAAAAAAACAATTAAGTAGGTATATGAGAAAAAAAACCAACGTCGTAGGATAAAATTTGACGAGCAACATGCAAAAAATACGACAACATTAAGACTTAAAAAATAAAAATCTAAAAATAAAATTAAAGTACATAAATTCATAATTTTAAAGTTATGGTTCCTCGCACTCTGTGTCAGAAGATTCATCATCTGATTCTAGAGAAATTACAATGGGCTCTATAGTAATATCAATTATGTTATCTAGCTCCCACATTTTTTTTCTATTTCTGTAACGTGTCTAATACATTTTTGCCAATTTTCACTTGTTACTTCAGATATTGCCTTATTGAAGAAATTTTTACCATCTGATAATTTAAAAGTAGTGTTATTTCTGGCAACATAACCTTTAACTTGAGCCCATATCAATTCTATCGGATTCAGCTCACAATGGTAGGGTGGTAAACGAAGGATTTCAATTTCTCGTTTTTTGGCTCCTTCTCCTCAATATTATATTTTTTATAATTTTGCTTATGTTTTTTAGCAATAGCTAACAATTTTGCCCTCAGCATTGTATTGACAAAGGCTAAATTTTTAGAAGATAATCATTTTGCAATTTCATCCTTTTTCCATTTAGTGGTTGGTAAAGGTTCAAGTAATCTGGAGTGGTAACTTGCATTGTCCATTACAATAACCAATCCTTTTGGTATGAATTGAATCATCTGTTCAAAATATTCCTCAAACACGTCTCCATTCATTTCTTCGTGATAATCAACCGTTTTTTTTTATTCAAATAAGAGTAAACCATTCTCAAGAAAACCGTTTGTACTGCCTATATGACAAATAATAAATCTTTTACCTTTTCCTATAGGTTCCTTAAAACCAGTAGAATATCCTTCTAGAAAAGCTTGATGGGATGATTTTAAATTTTTGTCTTTCCAAACTCTTCCTACACAATGTCCTTCATTTACCCATGTTTCATCTAAATAATAAATGTTTTTATTTTGAGCTTTAACTTGTTGTATTCTTCTGAGGTACTGTCTTCTCCAACATACAATTTCTTCAGAATCAATTAGCATTGAGTGTCTGCCCATTTTTTCAAATTTAATGTTTAACTCATGTAACGTTTTCCATAGTTTATCCCGGCTTATTGTGGTTAAATTAACATCATTCGTAATGGCTTGCAGAACTTTATCTATAGTTGGTATTTGCTTGCTTATAAAAAATGAGTGAACAAGCTTACGAATAGCCTTTTTAAAAAACTCGTCCACGTTGACTTTTAATAGTTTTTGTCTACCTGGTTTCGGCTTTGGTGAGGTTACTCCACCTGATTTTTCCTCCTTTAGAACTCTATATATTGTAGATTTTCCATATCCCATTGCCTTAGATGTTGTTTCACTGTCAATAGTGAGGGATTTTGATGTTTAAAATAGTGGTACACATTCACTATAGCACTCTTTTCATTGAGCGATAAATGGTCTAGTTTTAATTTTTTTACTGGCATATACTCACAAACTGCTTCCATTTTTAGTCACTACTATTTGTCACGTTTATCGAAAATCAAATAACTGCATTTCTAGAAACTTAAGCACTATTTAAGTCAAAATATCTGTCAGTAGAAGCTGTTGCCATTCGGAGGTCGTTAAATAACAATTATCCCTTTCTAATCTGGTTACGCCTATGACGCAGGTTAATCCTCTTAGGCCTACTGTAGTAACAATGAAAGATCATAAAATAATGTGATAGTCCAAGAAATTTAATAAATTTTGTATTGAAATTAACAAAAACAATTTAGAATGCATTACAAATATTGCAGTTTTACCGCACGTACTGTACTATAGTTTTTTTGCATACCGAATTAGTTTTTATTTTGGGAATTTACTCGCTCTTGATTTTCAAATACAGTATAGTATAGAAAAACTCTTACATTGTTAGTCATCAGATACAGTGGGTACAGTAATTTTATTGGATGTTAATGAAAATGTGTTTTCTATAACAAATATTATAAGATTTTCTTTGGAAATTAATGATTATAATAATATAAAAAGAAAATTTAAATTAACTATTCCGAAACATCTAAAAAGCTTTAGCCATAAACTAAAATGGCTATACTAAAATGATAGCAAAGATTGGATAAAAAATTCATTTTTACTAAAGTTATGGAATACTTTCATAAATGCAATGACATTATTGCAGGAGAGGCCTCTCTATTTGGTTTCTGAAGTTTTCTACGATGGTACAGACTATTATTATACTGTAAAGAATACTGTAAAGAACACAGTCTGGATTTTTAACAATTTTTTAAATTTTGTATATTTTTTGTTTATATATTATTGGGTATTATATCTACATGTTATAAGTTATATTACCCATTTTTCATTTTTCCATACATTTTTTTAAATTTCAAATTATTAAATATTGGTGGTCGTTTTGCAACTAGTAGCACATGGCATATATATAACCACTTTTTTGTGCTCCTAATAAAAAACAACTCGCCCAATAAAAATTATGATTTTTTTTCTAAACGATTCGTGATCCTTTGCCTGAGCGCTTTTAAAAACCTCGATAAATTTATTCGTTGTTAAAATCTATCAAAACTAATAAACTAAAACTTAATTGGCAGTTAAAGTCTAATGAAAGATCAGTCGCATTTAAGTAAATGCTAAATGGGTGACAGAGTCTCACTTAGCGTCACCAACATATACCATCAAAGGTAAGTACCCTCAAGTATACCTTTCCTTTGGCGAACAAAACTGGTTCGAACGCAAAAATTCAGGGGATGCCAGTTATCTTTAATCTTTATAGTTATCGAACGTATTCGCCATTATGGTTTCAGTAAATTGATACAAAATCAAATAGTGTAATACAAGGATGAATTAAAAAGTAACTTAGACATCTATACACATCAATACTAATCAAATTTTAGGAAAAATATATAATACATTAAATAAATTTGATTTTAAAAAATTGCTTTGAGCTTTTTTATTATTTTAAATATTGTTAAACTTTTACTTGAAGAATGAGACACATAGTAAGAGTACTAACAATATATATATTGTAATGGATCATTATTACTAATTAAAACAAAGCTTACCTTTTTAAGCATCCATCATAGCCATTACACTAATGGATTAATTAAAAAAAGGATATGCATATTGAAATACACTTTTCTTCTTAAACCATGTAATTACCCAAAAATAAGTATTGTCTTGAGTACAGTATAAACTTGATTATATCATAAATTTGGTCATAATATCACAGTAAAAGCCACAAAATAAACAATATTCTCTGGTCACAACAGGTTTCCATTTGGACTTAGTAGATACATCTTGTTAGAAAATGAGATGAATCTTCTGACCTAAAAATAATATACTTAGTATGAATTTGTATAAACAAACAGTATCTCTACAGTTACACTAAAACAAAGTAGTATAACTTACATATCTGATGATAATAAACAAACATTATGAGATAAAAGCCAATATAGGGTAGGTAGTCATATTGGAAAGTCAACATGTAAAAATAAATAATGCACATTAGTAAATGAACAAAATAGAATTAAAATTACTTACCTCAATAATTTACAAAAAAAAGAATATCTTAATAAGTTTAATTGAATCTGCAGTTACTTTTTCTTTAGTACATCTTAAATTTTCAATATTATACTTTTCAATTACAAACATTCAAATAAATAAAGAATGTATTTGACATCTTATCTTGTATAGGATCCATATTTAATTATTGTATCACAATCAAAATTTTCCAATCCATAATGAATGCATTTTCACATAACAATTCACTTTTCACCTAGTTCTTTTTCAAAATTCTCAGTTTAATCTGAAACAATAAAAAGAAAATAAAAATCAAAAGTATTAATGGTTTCCACATGTTTAAGAAATCAACATGTAATTTTAGTTAGTAAAGTATTTAAATTAATATTATAAAAAGGAAGTAGGTACTTACAAAATCATTAAAAGACAAATTATAGTCTTCGATATTGTACAAACAAATATACCAATAGATTGTGAGTACCTAAAAAAAAGACACAAGATTAATTATAAACATGTAGCAGGTGTGGTGAAATACATTAAACTAATTCCCATATCAATAGTGTTGGACATAATCACATAAACTTTTGATTGAACATTTTAAGAATACATAGTGAAATAGATATTGAAAAACTTAGTTTATAAACATTAACAAATGACAATTTATGTAACAAGAAGTATGTAGGATAATTGAGGAAGTTGTTTATATAAATTTTAAAATGTTAACCTTTGATAACACAGAAAATATCAGCTTATATAAGGTATAAGTAATACAAATAACAAAATCTTTTAAAAGTTTAAATTGTAGTTGTTAGAGTTTAAAATAGTAAGTTATCAGTTAAAATAGAACTAGTTAAGTGGATTTAGAATAATTTTAAATATAATAGCTAGTGTTAATTGAAAATTTGAAAGTCTAAAATAAGTTGACAGCTCAAGGAAGTTGTGTATTTTGAATCTAAAATTTCCTAGGAAAAAGTACTTAGAAAATTATACAAACAGAATTTAAGCAAATATAAGGATGAGATCTATCTGTACATTATCAAAGGTACTATCAGAATTGTAAATTTATTACCTGGATTTTCGGAAATGTAGGTTATTTTTTTCTGAAATTCGAACAGTTGAAATCCGATGGCGTCATTTTTTGTCATTTTCCAAGAAGCTATAAAAGGCCGGAAAATCCATGATTCCTCTCTCTTATGATCCTGGTTGCAGAGCAATTAACATCGTATGTATTAATTGATTATCAACTAGAAGAAATTTTTTTAATTAATTAAAAGCTGTTTATGGTAAAGTAATACATGTAATATTAAAAATACATACAGAAAAGTAATCAACTATTATTAAATTACTTACCAAAGTAATAATTTGTACAAAACAAAGACGGATTCCATAGAATTTTAAAGATTAAATTCGAGCGACGTTTCCAAAACGGGACCATAGTAGCCATCTTGTCAATTTGGGTACGCTGTTCCATTTCCGAGAGTAAACGAAGTAGAAGCCGATCTCAGTGTTTGTTACGTTGCGCATGACAAGGACAATATTTGGAAAACTCTGTGATACAAGGTACGTCCGATAATTAAGGATTTGTATTTTTGTTTTTAATTTGTTGTAATTGTAAATTAATATTTTTGTATATCATCTCCATTTTTTCATATCCGGATATTCGTTATTTATTTGTACTAAACGTGTGAAAACCAATTAATAATTTTTTTTGTAACGTTTCTTTGAAATACTTGACATTAAATTTATTGGGTATTAGTTATTAAATAATATTTAATTTGAATCCTACCCAAGATGAGAGGCAGACTTTAAATTTCAACTTTAAAACTAAGTAAACTGAGCTAGTTTGAAATTCTGATAAGGCGCCCAATCATAGAAGTACAAAGAAAAAGTAAACTTTATATAAAATTAAATAATATTCAATCATTAAAATCAATTAAAATATTTGATAAAATCAATAAAACAAACAAAAATTTTTAATTATAATAATCAAACAAATAAAAACATATCTAAATAATAAAACTACGTTAGCTATTAAGTAAAATAAACTATAGCCAAATATTTAAATCATTAGCTAAATTTAAATCATTATAATATATAATCATAATCCACATATACCATGTAATGGTGTGTGGCATGGATAAACATTTAGTTTCCATATACAAATTTGGCCCATTCTTTTTTATTTTTTGCTAGTTTTTTTGCTTCCGTTCATGTAGTACCTCTTTTTTCTAGTATTGTAGCAACCACTTTATCCCACGTATTTTTGGGTCTACCTTTTTTCTTTATTTTTACTGTTTTTGCTTCCCAAACTCTCTTTACCGGTCTTGTGTCTTCCATTCTTTATAGATGCCCCCACCAACTAAGCTGTCTTTGCTCAATAAACTCCATTAAAGATATTATATTCAAGTCTTGTCGTATTTGGACATTTGTCATTCTATCCAATTTTGTTACTCCTCTAACCCGCCTTAGATATTTCATCTCAGCCGCTTGTAGTGAGCTTTTTTGCGTACTTGTTAGTGTCCAAGTCTCACATCCATAAGTCAATATTGGCCTATAGATTGCTTTGAAAACATTTAATTTTGTTTTTGTGGAGACTTCCCTTTTATTAATAAAACTATTACTTAAGCTGTAGTAGATATTTAAAGCGTTTTTTATTCTGGTATTGATTTCTAGGTCTTCACTTCCTGTGTTTTCTATTTTAGTTCCTAGATATTTGAAAGAATTGACCGATTTAATTTTTGGTCCTTCTAGTTCTATATGTACATCATGAAGTTTAGTTGTCATAATCGCAGTCTTTTCTAAATTTATTTTCATACCGTATTCCTTCAGCGTTTGATGCCAGATTTCTAGATTTTTTTGTAGCTCTTGTGGGTGTTCTGCGATTAGTACTATATCATCAGCAAAAGCTCCCGCAGAAATTTTAACTACTTGCAAATTTTTATATCCAACTCTCAGTTTTTTTGATTTGTTTGAGCATATATTTATAATATCGTCTATAAATATATTAAATAAGAGTGGGCTCAAACTACCCCCTTGTCTCACTCATTCTGTGGTTAAAAATGCTTCTGATTTTAAATTTCTTCTTATCACATAATTTTCATTTCGTTTATATAAACTCATTATTGCACTTTTCAGTCTGTGATCTATTTTCCGTTTATCCAAGCTGTCCCATAATTTCTCCCTAGGTACCCTGTCAAACGCTTTTTCCAAATCAATAAATCCAAATAAGCATTCTTTATCTTTTGAGTGTGTTTTGTCTATCAGCTGTTTGATGGTAAATACATGATCTTGTACACTTCTCCCTTTTCTAAATCCACTCTGCGCTTCGTTTAATGTGTTTTCAACTCTTGGTCTTAATCTGTTCTCTAGTATTTTTTCATATACTTTCATCGCCGTACTTAACAAAGTTATTCCTCTATAGTTGGAACATTGTTTACTATCACCTGATTTAAAAATAGGCAACAATAACGCAATTTCCCAATCTTTAGGTATTTTGGCTGTCTTCCAGGAGATATTACATATATTAGTGAAGAGGTCTAATCCTTCTTCTCCCATAGCCTTTAGCATTTCTGCAGTTATTCTATCATGCCCGGCCGCTTTTCCGCTTTTTAACCAACTAATTGCTACTGCTATTTCTGTTTTTGTTATGTCATCATTATTAGCGCTCTCCTGCATACATGTATTATTTTTTCCAGAGTTTTGGTAATTTTTGTCTTCTACACCCTTAAGTAATTGCATATAATGTGACTTCCACCTTTCCATTATTAATATTTCATCTGTTAAAAGTACTCCAGTTTCATCTTTTATTGATATTTCGTCGGTTTTTCTTCCATTTCTTAGAGATTTAAGTGTTTTATAAAATAGTTAAATCTCTAAGAAATAATATTTAAAATTAAACATAGAACTTTCTGTTTACCAAGATGATTGATGTTGCTTAATTACGAGTATAAGGCAGTATCAATTAATTTTGCAAGTATTTTCCACAATTTTAAACTGACTCGTTATGGCCTCATAATTACACTTGATATATATCGTCTAATCTTACTAGTATCTATAATTAACATAAAATGTATGGATTGTGGATTTAATTGATGTTGGCAGAGACGAAAAACAAAAATGTTTTAACCGTACTGGGTACTAAAAATGATAAAACAACTGACGAGAGAGAAAATTAATGAAAGTTATAAGCAAAACAGGTGGTAATATAAAATTATTAGTTTTTCAATAATATGAAACAATATTTAATTTCCCTACGACACCTAACACACAGTTTTGACGAAAATTAGTAATAACATACGCTTTCGGAAAAATAAGAAAAGAAGGAGCAATATCACACACGTGCGATATTTTTTAAAAACGCACAGAATCTAATAATTTTAAGCAAGATTAATGGATAAAAAACTATTAACTTTTGTGAATAAATCACTTTTGTTTGTTCAATGTGAACAAGAAGAATTATCTTTTGGTAAAATAAATGAATACTTTTATAAAAGTTGCATTATGTATGCAACCAAATATACACTTACCTAGGTAACTACAAGTGCAATTTACTTATACTATTGGTAAACAGAACCAATAAAAAAGTAGAGAATTACAGGTGAAGAATTGGATATTAGAACCCTCTGTACATGTATTGATGGGCTGAATTTATTCTGAATTTTTGAATTTTACATACTAATAATACTACGCATTAGGTGTTGTAATAGGGGTGATAGGCGCATGCAAAAGGAGTTAAACGTAAATCAAAATGTTCAAAATACTACATTACTAACACATATCATTTCTCAAGTTCCAATTAATTTCCCCATTTTACTTTTAATTTTTAGGGAGCCCACAAAAAACAATAAAATGTCATTTAGCTAATAAATAATTTTGATGTAAATTCCTGAGAAAGGTGGTTATTTGATTTTAATTTATTATAATTCCATGCAATGTCAACCTCGTTTAAATCCCAAGTTTTAAAATTAATAACAATGAAAATATATTATATATACACTCCGCCAAAAAAGTATCGCATCACCTATAAAACTACAAATATTGTATTAAAAATAATTTAAAATATGATTTTTTCTACTGTTGTTTCCTTTGGTTTTTTAAGTAAGCAATAAGTATCTAAAGAAAAATGCAGAATGTACGAAAAACAGAGGGTTTATTTAATTTTTTTCATAAATTAGAAGTAAGCGCATAAATAGCATTGATTTAAAATAAATAAAAATCAAAAGTAATGGTAATTTAGTAAGACGTATTGCCTCCTCTAGCTCTTATAACATCTAGACAACGTTGTGGCATACATCCAATTAATCTTCTCAGATAATCTTGATCAATATTATCCCATTCTATGGTTAACAACCGTTGCAGTTGCAGATAGTCCCAAACATGTTCTATTGGATTTAAGTCCGGGCTGCGCGCTGGCCAATCTAAAACTTGTAAATTTACCTCTTGAATGTACTCTGTAACGATTCTTGCGACGTGTGGGCGTGCATTGTCATGCATTAAAACGAAGTCATCACCAATAAATGGGGCGTAAGGAACAACATGCATCTCCAAAATTTCTCTTATGTACCTATCAGCAGTTAAGGATCCTCCATCTAGCTGTACCAATTCGGTTCGACCCCTTAAAGATATTCCGCCCCAGAGCATTATAGATCCTCCTCCAAAGTTTGTCGCCGGTCTTAGGTTGCATTGAAAATAACGCTCGCCATCTCGTCTATAAACTGGTATTCTTCGATGCGAAGTGTATAAACAAAATCTTGACTCATCCGTAAAGAGTATGTTACCCCAATCGTCGATATTCCAGTTTACGTGCTCTCTTGCAAATGTTAGTCGTGCTATACGGTGTTCCCTTGTAAGTCTCGGGGCAGTGGCAGCTACTCTGGCCCTAATTCCAGACTGTCTTAAGATGTGCCTAACAGTTTCTGAAGACACACGTACATTTCGAGTCTCGGCTAAGTCATGTTGAAGTTGACTTGCAGTCACATGTCTTCGACGCAAAGCCTGAAGGACTAAAAATCTATTGTCTGCATGCGTAGTTGCTTTTGGCCTACCTGTTACAGCTCGTCTTTCATAAAGACCAGTCTCTCGGTACCTTACTACCACTCGTGATACTGTCGACTGATTTACACCCACTAAATTTGCCACATATCTCTGACTCCTTCCATATTCAATTAGGGAAATTATTCTAACCACTTGATCCCTTCTTAAATTTAAATTTATATTGTCACGACCTTCCATACTCGATATTTAATACAAAATTTTAATTTAAACGCAAACTGTATACTCTTTACCAAAGTAAAATAAAGACTGATAATATAAAAACCAGACAAAATAGCAATTTTCTTAAACAGTAAGCTGTATTTACAAATTTTATTTTAATATTTATTCTAGCCTTAATATTCTTAAGGGCCTTAAAGAAATAATTTAAATTAACCAAATGCGGTAATAAATATTTGTAATTTTATAAGTGATCCGATACTTTTTTGGCGGAGTGTATTATATACCGGGTGTCCCAGACTAATTTATCCAGGCTATATCTCTTAAACAAATAAAGATTCTCTTTAATATTGCGTAGAAAAAATTACCCACTAAATCTTCATCTCTTAGTTACAACCCCTAACTTTAAATTTCTTAATGACACCCTTTACATTTTTTATAATTTTGGATTTGGTCTTCCATCATCTATTCAACAAATTTTTCAAAAATAAAATGGGTTCGTGGGAAATCAAGAAAATATCAATTTATTTTTGTTAAATTAATCAAGAAAGCCTAAAAACTTAAAGGAACAATAAAAATAAATGTAGTAAAAATAATAAATAACTAATTAATATTATTTACATTAGATGTTCTAATTGTAGTTCACCTGCCGCAACACACATTTCGAGTCTTCCCAGAAGATTTTTGGTATGTAGGTAAATCGTGCTCGATTTGTAATTTTTCGGTTTTTTACATTTTCAATATACCTATTGAAGAAAAAATTTCAATTAGAAAAATGTTTCTATTATACTATTATAAGTGTACGTACTTTTGGTATTTAATTTTTTTTTAATATTTTTTTTCTAAATTTGGGCTTCGTCGGCAGATGATATTATTATCTTACAAATGAGTTTGTGCAAAAATTCACAAAAAAATATCTAATAATAAAGTCACTATATTTGAACATTTTCCAAATAATAAACGAGGTACAATTGAACGTACAGTAAGATGTGTCCAAAATCTAATGAATGTTATAGCATATGTAAATTTTAATCCAAGGTGTCTATTAGAACCCTCGCCAATGGTAGTGGTATTTCAAGAAGTTCGGTTCATATCATTTTAAAAGATTTTAATTACCATCATTTTATAGTGCACTTAGTTCAAGAATTACAACATGGTGATGACCAAAGACGTCTTGATTTTATTGCAAGAATGATATTAAAAATTAATGATGATCCTCTTTTTTTATCAAAAATGTTATGGAGACCAATTCAAATTGGTCTCCCGTGAACTCACATTGGATGATGGAAACAAGATTTCAAAATATTTGGGATGTTCGATATTTAGATTTTTTAGAAAACATTCCTCCCGATTCTCTAGTAAATATTTCTCTTAATGAACGTCAAGAAATGTGGTGGCAACAAGGCAAAACACCTACACACAATGCAAGAATCTCTGTATCTGTATCTGTAATTCTGGAAGGGTGGGTCGCCCCACAGCACTTGGGCCACATTTGGCCCATTGTGCTTCCTTCTGAGATTGAGCCTAACCCACAGAAATATATATACTACCTAGAATGATAATCCCACCAAGTTTCACGGCGAAAAGCGTGCCACATATGTAAGTTGTTTACGAATGTGCGCATGCTCGTCATCAGTGTAGTTTGGGTATAACGTTGCCAAGTTTGAAAATTATTTATCGTTCTAATTCAGAGTAATGTGTCATGAGCCAATGAAACCATGTTGTTTGAAAGATATGTATTTTTCAGGTCACAAAAGACTTTCTTAAACCTGAAGAACATCAAAAAGATACATCACTGTCAATTTTATGCGCAAAAGAAACTTTTTTAATACAATAATGTACCCTATGTTACTGTCATTATAATGATCGTGCAACATTGCTTTTTTATAATTTGACAGACATATGAATGCTCAGAGTCGGCTTACGGTGAGTTTTCCTTGAAAATGAAATAAATATATTTCGAAAGCTTGGAAAACAAGTAAAAGAGCTTTCTTAAATACATTGCCGTTCATCCCAACAATGTTGGTAAAGTACGTTTCACAATAAATCGTTGACTTGGTACCTGCTCTTAACTGCTCTTAAGGGATTACTAATAAAAGGTGGTTAATATTTCTTCGAACATTTACAGAAAAGTATTATTTATTTTTGTCCAGGAAGATATATACGTATACGTATACGTAAGTTTCAACAGTTTTGTTTAATTTCAATTAATAAATAAACTTAAAATTTGATTGTTTGTTTTTAAAAAAATTCGTTTTTTTTACAAAATAAATTTAAGTTTTAGTAAAAAATTTTACTGGGTTTTATTTAAATCTATTTTGAAAACCGGATTACGGATCTGTTAATGTTTACTGTACAGTGAGAAATTTATAACCTTTCATTACTAATCCCCTAAGGTCAGGTACCGAGTCAACGAATTATTGTGAAACGTACTTTATAATACCTATTAGTCGGCAAATAACCTAAATTTATATATGTGCAAAATAAAGTTTTGCTATGCAGTAGTTTTTTATTCATGCTGGATTACAGAGTTTATCTAAAGTTTTGTGACCCATCTAGTACAATAACACAAAGCTGATAATATTGTTAAAATAGATTCAAATACACCACGGCAAGCAATCCCGAAAAACACCCCAGAATCATATTCAAATCAAGATGAACTTTCACATAGTAAGGGTTAGTACCATAAATTTCATATTAAAATCTGCTAAATAACAGGTACAAATACTTTTTTCCAACCACCTTATGATATAAAAAACCATGGATTGGGAATTGACATTCTGTATTCAAATATGACGGTAATGGTACATCATACATATAGTGAATATTTCGTTTCTTTAACTTTCACCACTAGATACCAAATTTTACTGAAACCGGGCCTGTCACGAAAAGCACTAATGACGCACATGCGCATTGCTGACTTGTCTGAACTTTTTACAGCACTTTCGACCTATGTGATTATCATTCTAGTAAGTATATATATTTCTATGGCCTAATCTATTGGCTCTTCAACCATCCTACCTGTTTAAAGTAGGTGATAACGTCGCCTGTAGGCAGCTCCCTCAAATTGGCATGTGTTAGCCAGTTCTCGCCGAATACAGAAAGTCTTGTTAGAGAGAGTGCCGGACAGTCACAAAGGACGTGCTCAACTGTCTCATCCTTTTGTTCACATCCTCTACATAGTGGTCTGTCCGATAAACCCAACCTGTTCAGATGTTTTCGTAGGTGACAATGGCCAGTAAGTATACCTGTGACCAACCGCAGGTCCTTTCTGGTCATGGCCACGTATTTCTTGGCTGCTTTGCTATTTGGATATTTCAGAAGTTCCTTGGATAGTATGCAACCTTTTTCTTCGTCCCATCTTTCCCTGAATTTGTCAAGGAAGCGTTCCTTTACTAGGTCAACCACCGCTGATGCCAGCAAGCTGACAAGACTGCCGGGTCCCAAGAGCCTTTGGGAGGCAGCTATTCTAGCCAACGAGTCAGCTATGCGATTGCCTTTTGAAGTACCATGACCTTTTATCCAGCCTAGAGTAACCACATTGTTGTAGCAGGCTTCCGTAAGGATCATGTGACATTCTAATACTAAACCTGATGTGATCCGTGGCCTATTCAGGGTTAATAGTACTTGTCTGCTGTCCGTAAGGATACGGATGTTTTTGCCAGTGATTTCTCTTGTAGTAATCTCTTTTGAGGCTATGGAGACGGCAGTTAGCTCTGTCTGAGCTATACTTGCATTACAACCCATTGCCCATTGCAAGAATCGTTAGCGACCATGTACAAAACAGTTTCAATAACTGCTGAATAACAAACAACTCTCCAGAAATTATGTGGGCGACACGCTCACCTGACTTGTCACCTCTTGACTATTTTTTTGGGGGAGCCATAAAAGATATTGTTTATCAATCAAAACCACAAAATTTAGAAGAATTAAAAGAAAATCTAAGACAAGCATGTCGCCGAATTACTCCTGCAATGTCTCATGTACAAGAAATCTTCTGGCAAGATTCGAAATGTGTGTTACAGCAAGTGAACTACAATTCGAACCTCTAATGTAAATAATATTAATTAGTTATTTGTTATTTTTATTGTTCCTTCAAGCTTTAATGCTTTCTTGATTAATTTAACAAAAATAAAAAATAAACTAATATTTTCTTGATTTCCTACGAACCCATTTTTTTAAAAATTTGTTGAATAGACAATGGAAGACCAAATCCAAAATTATAAAAAAATGTACAGGGTGCTATTAAGAAATTTAAAGTGGTTGTAAAGGTTGTAACTAAGGGATGAATATTTAGGAGATAATTTTTTTTACGCAATATTAAAGTGTTTTGGAAATGAAATAGATCAGTTTTTGTCTTATTCGAGAATCTTTATTGGTTTAAGAGATTTAGCCTGGATAAATTCTGGGACACCCTGTATAACTAACGTTAAAAAGAAAACACGAGTTATAGCTAAAAAGAGGAAACAACAAATCGTTTGATTAACCTTTATATTATAAAAAGGTTATCTACTCACCAATGATGGCGGATGAAGAGTATAATAAATATTAAACACCAACCCTGTATGGTATATAACTGCTTATAAAAATTTTTGCGCGTTCGTATAGTAAACATCAGTCATTTTTATTTTAATTGTTAAATTACTCATTCTGTACAATATACAATTTCTCGGGTTTATAAATAAAAATTTGAAAACGTCCTACGCCTTTTACGAGATGTTGTAAATCACTAGCCTTTCAGGAAATTGACATCAGTAATTTTACGAAATAATAAATAATTAATTATTAACTTCAATTCGTCCAGCTGGAGCTAGAAGAATAGTAATACCACTCCTTAAGGTGGATAATTGATTGATGGGTGGATGGGAAGAGAAAATGCTAGAAAATTAATTATATAGGATAGTGGGATAATACCTTAAAATTAAATAACGTTATTTTACTAACACACTTAAGAGTATTTATGATGAATATAATTTAACTTCGTCTTCACCAACTACAAAAGCACACTAATGCACTTGATTTCATTATAAAACAATTAAGAGAATGAATTTAAAATACAGTAAAATTAAAACAAAAAGTGTTGCACTTTATAGATTTCAATGTCGTCATTCGTCAGTGATAACCCAATATTTGAAAAACAAAAATATCTCTCATTAAAAATGTATCTATTTTAGAGCAGTATTGTATGCAAGAAAGCGCTGTCAAACAAAAAAATATCGGATATACTGTTCTCTTCTCCAAATATTAAATGAAGAAAACTTTTAGTATCATAAATTGTCCTTATCAAGTTATAAACAACTATTTAAGGTTATTTCTTCTGATTTTCTTATATTGTGGTGGTAATAAAATTATCTCAGTTGTTCAAAATTACATCAATATTTATATTATTTTAACTTGTTTACTATTTTTATTTTATTTTGTTTCAGTCTTTATGTTTAAACTAAATTTGCATTTCCAGCCTTTTGGACATCTGTATTAAATAATTTCTGTAATGCCAAAACATCCTAAAACACATTTATTGGTAGGGAATATGAATATTAACGTGTTAGATAATTCACAAATAACTAGGGAATATCAAAATCTTGTAAGGCTTAACCAATTTAAAATAAACAATATTGTGAGTGAAGAACATGCCACAAGAGTTACTAGAACGTCTAGGTCGATAATAGATCATGTTCTAAGTGATTGTAGTTGTAAGTTAGATTTTAAACTTAGTGTTAGGGACAATGCGATTTCGGATCACAATATGATTTTAGTAGCTGTCAAAACTTCTGTACACATTTACAAGCCAAGGTTATGTTCAGATGTTAAATCTATCGATTATAGGAAATTTATAAGTTTATTTAGCCAAAAAGTTTTAAATCAGAATGAAGTAACATTTCAATAATAAATTGATTTAATTAAATAATGTAAAACCATATGTGAATATACAAAAAAAAACTAAAATTAGGTCAGAAAATACCTGGTTAAATAATGAAATTCTTGATTTAATGGAAAGGAGAGACAAAATTTATAAAAAAAAGATCAGTCAACCAGATAGTCATCATTTAACCTCCGAGTTTGTAAAAATAAAAAATAACATAAACAATAAAATTAAAGTTTTAAAAAACCGCTATTATCAAAGAAATTGGGACTTGGCTGAAAGTAAAATTAAAAAACAATGGACATTTATTAATAGTTTTATAAAAAATAAGAAGAATGAGGTAAATGTGGACTCTTTGTTAATTAATAACCATATAATAAATAATCAGAAAGAAGTGGTAAATAATTTAAATACATATTTTTCTCAGATTGGTGGATCAATAGTCGCAGATCTAGAATCGGAAATTAGTACTTTAAATGTTAATTTTTCGTCTAATGAAATATATAATGGAAATTCTATTCACTTGTCATTAACTGATGAGCAGGAGTTATTGGAGATCTTAGATGAACTGAAACAAAACTCAGCATCTGGCCGTGATGGGATTACACCTAAAGATGTGAGAAATCTTGAGGTATATATTGTACCAATTTTAGTAAAATTAGTTAATATTACACTTGAAACTGGCATCTTTCCACAAGAACTAAAAACAAGTAAAATTACTCCACTTTTTAGGTCGGGAGATAAACATGACATGAATAACTACAGACCGATTTCAGTTGTGAGTGTATTTTCTAAAATTCTAGAAAAAGTAATAAAAAAAAGAATGATAAAATTTATCAATGTTCATCAGTTATTTGACAATTTTCAATACGGTTTCATAAAAAACAGTAGCACACTTGGAGCTGCTGTTGATTTTGTTGACTACATCTCAAGAGCTTTAGATAATAGACAAATTGTTGTGGCTGTTTTCATTGATTTGAAAAAAGCTTTTGATGTAGTGAGTATAAATATTTTGTTAAAAAAACGGTCGAATATGGGCTTTAGAGGTGTTATCTACAAATTAATAAAAACATATTTGCTTGATAGACAGCAATATGTAAAATTAAAAAATACAAGTAGTGAATGGCTTTCAAGCAGTTATGGTGTTCCACAAGGTTCAGTACTTGGCCCTTTGTTATACTCGCTTTATGTCCTTAATCTTAAATGTGCCAATTTGAAAGCAAGATATTTCACCTTTGCAGATGACACTGTTCTACTGTACAGTGGAACGGATGAGGTAGCTCTTAAAACTCAAGTAAATGATGACCTAAAAACTTACATTGAATGGCTTTTTTCAAATAAATTAAAAATTAATATCGACAAGACCAGGTATATTATATTTAAACAAAAAAATAAACTCATAAACGATATTAATTTAAATATTAATGGTATGTCTTTAATAAAAGTGCCTTCTATAAGATATTTGGGATTGATTGTGGATGAAAATTTAAACTGGGGAGAACACATAGCCAGAATCATGGAAAAAATCACTTCCATGATTTCTGCATTGTATAAGAGCAGAAACTATTTAACCAAGGAAAGTAAGTTTAAGGTTTATAACGCTTTTTTTCTTACACATTTTCGATATCTTTTGCCAGTATGGGGTATGTGCGACTCAAATAATTTAAGTAAAGCACAAATATTACATAACAAAATTATTAAAATATTGTTTAATTATAATTGGCTCACTAATACCAATAGAATTTATTTAGAATTAAATTTAAATAAGTTAGAAGAAGTTCTAGATTTTGAACAATGTAAAATGATTTATAAGATTCTACATGGACAGCAAAGAAGTAACATAAACATCAGATTTTACTGTGATGTCCATTACTACCAAACGAGGTCTCAAAATAACATTTATCAGCTAAGCACTAGGACTAATATAGGTTTACGAAATCCAATTATAGATGCTATTAAAATTTACAATAATTTACCGAGATGTATAAAGGAAATAAAGTAATTATAATATTTTTGTTAAAAAATTAAAAGACTTTAAGTCAATTAACTAAAGTACCTTATATTTATTAAGTAAAAAAATTTTTTTTGTTAATTTTATTTAATTTATTTTATTAATTGTTGTTACTCGAGGCCAGTGTTTCAAACACTGATTAGAGATTTTGTTATGTTTTGTGAATAAACTGTATAATTCTGTTAAAGATTTTTCAGAAAAATAAACATAATTTCTTATTTTACCTTCAAAATTTTTGTTGCACGTGTGTTTCATTTTAATTTATATTTAAAATAATAGTATATTACATAACGAGTGTGGAAAGTGAAGTATTACGCACGAGTGAAGTTTAGCACGAGCCGCGTAGTGGCGAGTGCGGAAACGTAACCAGTGCAAGAAATACACTTTTCAACGCGTTGTGAACACGATTTTTCCTACGATCCCAATATAGTAATAAATATTTTAAATTTATTTATAAAATTTATTTTAATTGTTAGTCATGTTAAAAATTAGGATTAACGAGTTTAGATATTAAATGAAAATTTAATTAATTAAAATCAAAAAACCACCTTTCTCAGGAATTTACATCAAAATTCTTTATTAGCTAAATGACATATTAATTTTTTTGTCGGATCTATAAAAATTAACAGTAAAATGGTCAGTTGGTGAAATTAATTGGAACTTGAGAAATGTTATGTGTCAGTAAAGTACCTATTTTGAACATTTTCATTTACGTTTTACCCCTCTTGTATGCGACAATCACCCCTATTGCATACTTACCTAGGTAAGTGTATTTTTGGTTGCATAGATAATGCAACTCATACATTTATATTTATAATAGTATTAATTTGACATTTATTGTACTTTGCAATACGTGTATTGATATTAGCTACTTTCTTAAGTACAAATAAGTGTGCAAACTAGCACTTTTATAATGTGGTCGTAGGAAATAGTATATTACATAACAAGTGTGGAAAGTGTAACATTTTGCACGAGTTAAAGTTTAGGTTAGGTTAGGTTGGATACTAAACGAGTGCAAGAAATACACTTTCCAACGAGTTATGTACACTATTTTTCCTACGCCCACAACAAAAGTATTTTTTAAAGTATAATATCAATTAAACAATATAACACACACTGAAAGGATTATCAACACACGTACTGAAAAGTATATCAACACATGTATTGAAAAGTAAAAAATCCTTCAAAATAATTTATTTTTATTTTTAACAGGATGACATGAACTAAAAGAATAATTATTATAAAATATTTATTATAACTAAAAAACAAAACAATAGAATTTGTATTGGCAATTACAATACAATATTTGACACAAGGAAGATTTAAAAAAAAATTAAATGGTCCTTGCTTTGACATTCATGTGTTTTTACTATTGATAAATTTGACGTAAATGTCACAGATCATAGAACTATATTTTTTTTACTTTTCAATACGTGTATTGATATTAGCTACTTTCCTAAGTACAAATAAGTGTGCAAACTAGCACTTTCATATATGGTCGTAGGAAAATACTTTTAAATATCCAGAAAAAAACCTACTTCTATTATTAATGTAATCTTTAAAATATTCAAATTGGTTTAATGAAAATGGTTTTGATCTATCTAGTCATAAATCAAATGTGTGTATTTTCTCACGACATAATATTCCTAATCTAAATACAATCTCTTTAAATAATCAAATTTTTAATTTTTGTAAATATATAAAATATCTAGGTATGACCCTAGATCAAAAATTAACATGGAAACTACACATTGAATACATAATTGACAGAAGCAATAAAGGTCTGAATTTCTTAAAATCTATTTCTAAAACCTGGTGGGGAGCCGATGTGGAAACAGCATTACTGTTTTATAAATCGTATATCAGAGCAATTCTGGATTATGGATCTATACATTATCAGTCAGCAAGTAATCATATCCTAAAAAAATTGATATATTTCAACGCACTGCTCTTCGTATTTGCATGGGTGCAATGAAGTCTAGCCCTATAGTCCCACTTCATGTTGAAGCCTTAATACGGCCACTGAATTATAGACGAGATCATATTATTCAAAAATATTTGATAAAAATTTCATGTCTCAACAATTCATTATATTGAAACACTTGTGAGGACTTTAAACATAATTTATTTACAAATCTTTTGAATACAAGAATTCAGCTGGTTACAAATTACTAACTATCACTTTTTAAACTTCACAAAAGCTGAACCAACACTAACTCTCTCCCCGTGAATGACCCGCTTTATATACCAAAATACTTGACATCTCGATTTTTCTCGAAACAACTATTTACTAAAATCCAAATAATACTAGAATGTTCCCGAATAACTACCAACCTAAAATAATTATCTATCGTGTCAAGTTACTGTCAAAATTTTCTTCCTTATTCACGGACTCTACCCTTTATGACAAGCAGCTATATCAAAATACATGCATTCCTCTCGCATCTGTCACAATCATCTGTCACATTCATCCGTCACACATCTGTCACCCGTTGCAATATTCTGTAATAAGCTCTCTAAATATAGATGATCTAACAAATAGCTATTGGACTTATAAAAATTCACCTACCCTATGCAGAGCCTTTAGAGATATGTACAACGTAGAGTGTATCAGCAGTATAAACAATTTTAAACTATATGATTTTTTTCTCTTTCTTTTATGAAGCTGATGTATACACATTAACTTATTATAATAACTCTATAATGGATACATGTACTTTTAATTCACTGTTGCAAAAATGGCCAGAATCCGTTGTGTTTTATACAGATGCATCCAAAACAATTAAAGGTATCGGATGTGCTTTTTACATCCCATCTATGGCTATTGAAAAAATTGTTAAACTTCCAACGAACTTCTCAATTTTTAGTGCTGAAGCATTTGCAATTTTCAAAGCATTACAATACTTTGACAGTCTAAACCATATGTCGGCCTTAATAGTAACAGATTCACTATCTGTTTTATCCTCTCTAAAAAATTCAAAAATACCCAATTATAAATCTAATCATTTCATTAGCCAAATTAAAATACTCCTGACGAATCTTGAAAATCAGAATAAAATTATTAAATTTATTTGGGTAAAAGCTCATATTGGTATAAGAGGGAATGAGCATGTGGACGATATTGCTAAGATTGCAACTACTTCTTTTAATGAAAATCCTACAGATGACAGAATCTGTATTTCTGATGCATGCATTATCTCTAAGAAAATTCAAATGGAGCGATGGAAAGCTTATTGGAATACATTTTGTAAGCAATCAACAACCCAGTATACCTTAATACAACCCTTTATTCCAAAATCTTACTGGTTTAAGGGTTTCAATGTACCAAGAAAATACATAACCACTTTGATAAGATTAAGATTCGGACATGCTTGTTATCCTACCCATCTTGCGAAGATCAACATCTATAATTTAGATCTATGTGAATTTTGTAATGAACAAATACTCGAAATACTCGCAGCAATTTAAAAATTTATTAGAAAACTTAAAAACTAAATTGATTGTACTAACCCTTACTTTTTGGAAGTCCATCTTATTAAGAATAATAAAAAACTCTTCGTTTTAACAAAACTTCCAATATTTATTTAAAAAATTGCTTTTTTAACTTTAATGACAGCCATTTCGCTAGACTTAGCATCGTCAGATTGACATATTGAAGTTACATTTTGTTTGTTTGTAGCTAGGTACATGATGTTTATTAGGCAGTTATAAGGCTAGACCAAGTATGGAAGTAATAAGACATAACAATATTAAAGCCTAGACGTTATGAGCCCTAAGGGATTATCCTGGATGTACTTCCCTCTAAGATCAGTATAACTGTGCAATGATATAGAAAAACCAGGAAAAAACTATATCATGCTGATCTTTACAATAACTTAATATATTTGTTTTACAATTACGTCTTATCTATGTATAAAATGAAGACTCAATCAAAGCAAACACTTTAAAAGTGGGGAACTTCCCAGATTTATTTATTTAGGGCTCATTACATCTAGGCTTTAATATTGTTATGTCTTATTACTTCCATACTTGGTCTAGCCTTATAACTACCTAATAAACATCAGGTACCTAGCTACAAACAAACAAAATGTAACTTCAATATGTCAATCTGACGATGCTAAGTCTAGCGAAATGGCTGTTATTAAAGTTAAAAAAGCAATTTTTTAAATAAATATTGGAAGTTTTGTTTAGATGTTTCCTCCATTCCATATAGTAACTTTATTAGCGACTGGTGAGAAAAAAGTATATGAGTTTTAGTTTAGATCGTAACCTTTGTCTAACCCATTTGTAATATACCTTCTTTCCGTGGCCTAGTTTTGTAAATGAGTGAAGAAAAATGTCCTGATGGGTCCCTGGACGAGAAGCGAGTGTCCCTGTTTTTTCCCTGTTGTTGGTTCTTAATAAACGTGTAGAGTTTGGCTAAATAGCTAAATGCTTAGGCCAAAACAAAAAAAAACGGTACAGATCACTATTATTAGTCAAAAGTGTCAAATGTTTGTGACCATTATAGAAATTTGTTTTTGTTCTTTAACATAAAAAAATCAAGTTTTTCCATTATAAAAGAAATACAAGTTCTTAAACATAAAACTTAAACTCAAAACCTCAGATTACTTTCTTTGATCTGCCAAAATACTCGGAGTTAAAAGATCGTAATCCGATTGCTCCGATTAAAATTGCTGAACAGTTGTAATAAACGAACGATTTTGACAAGTCTGACCCATTGGATGTAAATGCCGAACGCAACTAATGTAACTTCAATATGTCTATCTGACGATGCTAGTTTTTAGAGAAACAGCTGTCATTGAATTTAAAACGTATTTTTGAATAAATAGTTTTGTTCAACTGTTTAGTTGTTTACTGATCGTAATTATTTGAAGTTCTTAAGATTAAAAGTATATAAACCATAGGCCAAGTTAAGCTAAGGGAAACAATTAACATAAAAAAGCAATATTTTGGTAACATTGATTAATGAAATACTTCGAAAAAATGGTATTTTAGAAAACAAATGTACGAGACACACATTAAAAGTTGGTAATGGCTCATTATTTGCTCTTCTGGCCTTTCAACTGTTAACTTTCTAGGATAACTTATCCACTATTGACTAATTGAAAATATTTATTTTTTGCATTACATGAAAAAATAGTATATTGTGCAACAAGGTGGAAAAGTAAGAAAAGTGTCTTTTCCACCGTGTTGCACACCATACTTTTTTTACGGCTGCATATTAATAATAAAAATAAAGAAGTGAATTCATAACATTTTATTATTATTATTGGTTATAAAATAAACGGAACATACTTAATACAAAAAAAAACTAATTTAAGTAATATTGTAATTAATTGTTACATTACTGCAATTTTGTATTGAGATTCCTGGTGTTTAATTTTTTCGTAACAGCAGCTATTAACTGTAGGAAAAAATCTACCTTACGGCTAGTGGGAAAAGACCCGTAAAAAACCTATTGTTTTGTAGAAAAACCAACATTACATTATAAAAATAGGTAGTTACATGAAAACTTGTTACATCGCTGACAAAATAATGTAAAAACTAGATCTATTTTGACTTTATTTTATTAGTTTAAAAATATTCTTATTATCATACTAGAAAAGTATTGATGGTACGCCGCTGTTTTTAGAGAGCATGCCAGTATTGAATTCTTGTGGAAACATTATGGGAAACAAAACGGCCCTACTAAGAACGTAAATCACTCAGGTTGCTGTCTTAGTCGCTGACTGCAGAGATTTGCGGCTAAGCAAATGTCACAGATCAGCAAGAAAAAACGTTATCTATGCTCCGAATTTCTTTTTCTACCAATCCGTAATTCGTAAAGATACTGCTTCTTTGGTCCATTTTTAAACTTGTGGTTTCTAGATTTAATCGATTCAAACAAAATCTAATTAAACTAATTGCAACACAGACATTTACCGCCAACCATATATTTCAGACACTAAAACATTTTTGTGATTTCCACATACTCTTACTGAGAAAATTAAAGTAGGGTGTGTTCACCCATTGGCGTCCATCTATCAATTAGCGTCCATTAAACGGATCTTCTTTTAAAAATATTAGAACATCAGAAAACTAACCCACTTATGTAACTAGGTCTGTATCGAAAACGGTATATGTATCGGTTATTTCTATTGGACCTGTTATTTAATTATAACTGCTGAGCTACGTTACAAATATTAATCAATTGAACGAATGGAAATGATCGATATATGTACGGTTTTCTGTTGTAATGGAAAAGACCTACTGTGATAAAAAATTACGTAGAATGAATTGTTATATCAGCTACTACTGCTGCAATTTTTTTTTGATCAGTTAAGAGAGTCAAGGTCAAGTTTAAACAAGTTGTGACTTGGACTCGGATTCCAGAGCTAGGAGAGTAAGATCGTGTGTTACGAGTCCAAACTGTAAAGTTACTAAAAATGAGCTTACCTTGAGTTTTATATGATTATTAAACCTATTTTTGACATAAGTAGTAGTGCATATTTATTATTATAATGAAACTCATTTAATGTATAATACATTTACCATTTATTTATTGAATAATCCAAACACAAATTTCTATTAATTCATTCAGTAAACAGTTTTATAGTGGAGAACATCCAACCTCACTCTTACACACCAATGACATCCAAATACTACACACTTGTGATAAAAAACAAAATTTAGGTAGATTTCCTTGAAGAACTTGAAATAAAAAGACATCTAGCAGATCCACAATTTAAAGTTGTTAATGAACAAATAAATCTTGGAAGTTCTCCACTATTAAACTTTGATTGAGTTTACATTTTATACATAGATAAGACATAATTGCAAAACACAAATATATTAAGTTATTGTGAAGATCAGCATGATATAGTTTTTTCCTGATTTTTCTATATCATTGCACAGTTATACTGATCTTAGAGGGAATTACATCCAGGATAATCCCTTAGGGCTATTAACATCTAGGCTTTAATATTGTTATGTCTTATTACTTCCATACTTGGTCTAGCCTTAATACTACTTAATGTAATGTAATATAAAATGTTACTGTTTACATACGAGGGTTGTCTGAAAAGTTTCCGACCTAACAAAGATACTAGACATTTTTTATTCAAATTAATTTTTATTTTTATACATAGTCTCCTTGTAAGTCTATACACTTCTCCCAGCGATGCTCCCATCTCTTCAACCCGTTCAAATAGTACTCGGCGTCTTTCTCTGCAAAATAGTTGTTAACGAAGGTGACGGCCTCCTCATTCGACGAAAATCTCTGTCCTCCGAGCGCAACTTTCTTGGTGAAACAAAATTCTTTTTTTCTGCAAATGTGGCGGTTTTTCCGCAATTTCTGCCTTCAGCTTGTCAAGTAATGATGCGTAGTATGCTCCTGTAATGGTTTTACCTTTTTAACGCACAACGCGCAGACAACTTTCTCATGCCTAAATCTTGATTAAATATGTGACAAACACGTTCTTTTGACATGTTTATAGCCTCTGCTATATCTCTAATTTTAATTCGACGGTTGTCTAGCACCATCTGGTGAACTTGAGCGATATTATCATCAGTTTTTGGACGTCCCGAACGTTCATAGTCACCCAAGCGGGTACGGCCACGTTTAAATTCAGCAGCCCAAAATTTCACGGTGATAAATGATGGTGCAGAGTCCCCTTACAGAGCGTCCAACTCGTCTTTGATTTGCGTAGGCGTATTGCCTTTCAAAAACAAATATGTAATGACAGCTCGATACTCGATTTTTTCCATTTTTATAAAAACACTCACATCGACTCACTCAAATGATTGTCAAACAACAACTGCGCGTCCAAAATGGCTGAAATTTTAGTGGGTACCTTTCAAAGCATTCGTAAACACATTCCCCAACTTTTGTTTATGAGTGCTGCCATCTTCATGTTGAGGTGGAAACTTTTCAGACAACCCTCGTAGTAACGTCTCCTAAAATATACTTAAACATTCTTATTATAGATGTTTTGATATTAAAATTGTTTTGTGTTTTTCATCTATTATTAAAATTATTGTTATTAAAATTATTTAATTTTATTTATAAACTAATACTAGAATAAGGACTTTTCGCTAACCGCTACCATTTAATGACCGTACTTTATGATTCTTTTATGAAAATTATATTATTAGATAATTTCTGTTGAAATAATAATAATAATAATAATAATAATAATAATAATAATAATAATAATAATAATAATAATAATAATAATAATAATAATAATAATAATAATAATAATAATAATAATAATAATAATAATAATAATAATAATAATAATAATAATAATAATAATAATAATAATAATAATAATAATAATAATAATAATAATAATAATAATAATAATAATAATAATAATAATAATAATAACCATCCCGGATGATCAGAACATCGCGGTCAAAGAGGCGGAGAAGATCTCAAAATATAAGGATTTACAGATTGAGGTACAACGCATGTGGAATACACGAGCAAGAGTCGTGCAGGTAGTTATCGGCACTCTGGGATCAATCAAGAAAGACTTTTATAAATACCTGGAAATGATCCCAGGGAAACCAAGTGCATACGAGGCACAGAAGATTACGTTGCTAGGATCTGCCCACATTCTACGAAGGATCTTAACATAAAATATAGAAGGAATCCCTAGGACTCTTGTTGAGTCCCGGAAAAATACCGACTATAAGTCGAGCAGAAAAATAGGAAATAATAATAATAATAATCGGTGCTGTTAGTCGATGTTGCAGTTCCAAACAATAACAACGTTTTGGATAAGTATAATGAAAAGATGGCAAAGTACACCGATCTTGCCATAGAAGTGGGACAGATGTGGCATGCAGAAAAAGTGGAAGTGGTACCGATCATCGTATCATCAACTGGACTCATTCCCAAAAGTCTTGAAGACAGTCTTAAAAAACTAGATCTTCATAAAAACACTTTTATTGACTTGCAAAAAGCGGCAATTTTAAACACATGTCATACTGTTAGAAAATTTTTAAATATGTAAATTTTGAGCCTAATCCCATTTGCGTTTACGCTCGGGATATGTAAATATTACCAGCAATTGCTGAGTAAGTGCATAAGTCTTTTGATAATAATAATAATAATAATAATAATAATAATAATAATAATAATAATAATAATAATAATAATAATAATAATAATAATAATAATAATACATAAGAGTTTAATATCAAAAATTAAAAAAATTAGCAATAAAATCTCGATTGTTCTTTAATAATTAAGTTTAATCATTTAACTGCGCCTATGTACGACTCCAAAATTCAGCCAAATTTTATGGTACTTTGTATTTTATTAATCTATACCTTTTTCAAACATAGCTAATAGTTAATAATGATTTTTGTTTCAATTTTAGTTAATAATTAGAACCAACAAAAAAATAATCGGTCATAATTTGTTCTGCAAAAGAAATAAAATTGGAGAAATTTCAGGGAAAATTTTACACCTCTACTTGTTAACCAATAAAATTCCTTAATTTGCCATGGTAACTAAAAAAATTTCCTGAAATTTTTTCGTGGCGTCTCCATATTTAAGTGGAATTTTTTTACAGTTAAAAACTCAACCTACAGACCTTTTAAACTAGTAAGTATTACGCTCTATGACAAATGTCAGATTGAAATTTTTTTTTCCAAATTATGGTGTGAAAATTTCCTACCGAATATCACACAAGTTTCAATTAATTCTGGAAATTTTCTTTCGGGTAGGAATATTTTAAGAAAATTATCACAATTTTCAAAATATTCATTCCCTCAAAAAAAATTTCGGAAATAATTAATAAGCTCTTAAATAAATAATAAGCTCTTGTGATATTATAAGTGAAAACTTATTTTCATAAGAGGTTTACAACTACTATTTTTTATTAACCTAAACTGTAGAAATGGAGAATTCGAAACACCTCCACATCAGGCTGCTTTTTAAAAACGATATAAAAAAGCTCATCATCGGACTAATACAAAATATTTAATCAAGAGTAAGCACGTAATGTATTTCCTTTAAAAATTTAGTTTTTTCCCCTATAAATTTCAAATTCCGCGTCACTGACATAGACTCGAATGACACATTTCGAATCTATTTATGAATCTCGTGTGGCATTAACATTTCCGCGTCCAACAAACACTCTTCGTCGTAAATCTATCAAAGAAAATTATAATTAAAAACGAGCATTGTATCCCCGACCCGACGACTGTTTGTCACGTTTAAATTCAGAAATATGACACAGATGGCCTATAAAACATTCTTGAAACGCTGTCATTAGATATTCAGATAATGCCAATAAATTTCGTTGACGTTTCGTAAAGACTGTGACTGCGAGGAAGTTTTCGTTTGATGTTTCCATATTACGGTCTCGATCACAAATGGAACCATTATCGTGTTTGTTAGGTTTGTTATTATAGTCCGTTTTATGACGACTCAACGACACAATAACGAGATATACAGTACTTTGGGAGTTTTTAATATTTATCATTTTATTATCAACACAATGTTTATTTTGGGTACAATTTTTGCGAAGACAAAGAAACATGTGCGATTGTGTGAGCCTAGAATTAACTTACACTTATAGAATCGAACAGCAACTTTAAAATTCTCTTAAATTTTCATATTTGTAAGAGGAATAAATTAGTTTGGGGGCCATGAGCGATTTGCAAAGGTATATTTGTTTATTTTGGTAATCAATTAAAGTTTTTTTTTTATACTCGTATATAACTGATTTATTGAATTTGATCAGAACAAATTAAAACAAAGGTTGAAAGAAATACAAATATTATCAAACGAAACAAATGACTGTATATTTAAAAAAGATCCTGAATGCCTGGATTTAATTGACACGTCAAGATGGGCGTGATGGGCTGAAACACCGAGATGACGTAGGTACCTGAAATTAGATATAAAAACAGTCTGAGTATTCAATTTGCTATATATAGTGAATCTTTTATTCAAACAAATATTAGTATATTAAAATCCCCCAAAAAAATATAAGTGTTAATAATTTACTAGGTGTCTATAGCGGTTGAATCGTTATATAACATTTTAATACTTTAACTTTAATTAAACAGAATTAAATGCCTAATTATATAGGTATATTAGCAAGGGGCACCGACTCTCCCCGTGCATGTAAGGAATGTGTGGCACAAACTCTCCACAAATAACATAACTTCTGTAAGTGGCGCAATCTCTCCACAGTACAGCAAAATAATACTAGTCTGCAAGTGGCTCAAACTCTCCACAGTACAGTAAAATAATAATAGTCTGCAAGTGGCTCAAACTCTCCACAGTACAGTAAAATAATAATAGTCTGCAAGTGGCTCAAACTCTCCACAGTACAGTAAAATAATAATAGTCTGCAAGTGGCTCAAACTCTCCACAGTACAGTAAAATAATAATAGTCTGCAAGTGGCTCAAACTCTCCACAGTACAGTAAAATAATAATAGTCTGCAAGTGGCTCAAACTCTCCACAGTACAGTAAAATAATAATAGTCTGCAAGTGGCTCAAACTCTCCACAGTACAGCAAAATAAGGTTACTCTGCAAGTGGCTCAAGCTCTCCACAATACAGAGGGGGTTGAAAGGAAACAAGGATGTTAATAATCACCCTGTAGCAGGAACGGACGAACCGCAAGTGGCGCAAACTCTCCACAATACAGTATAGGTTTATAAATAAGGTTACTTTGCAAGTGGCTCAAGCTCTCCACAATACAGAGGGGGTTGAAAGGAAACAAGGATGTTAATAATCACCCTGTAGCAGGAACGGACGAACCGCAAGTGGCGCAAACTCTCCACAATACAGTATAGGTTTATGAATAAGGTTACTCTGCAAGTGGCTCAAGCTCTCCACAATACAGAGGGGGTTGTAAGGAAACATGGATGTTAATAATCACCCTGTAGCAGGAACGGACGAACCGCAAGTGGCGCAAACTCTCCACAATACAGTATAGGTTTATGAATAAGGTTACTCTGCAAGTGGCTCAAGCTCTCCACAATACAGAGGGGGTTGAAAGGAAACAAGGATGTTAATAATCACCCTGTAGCAGGAACGGACGAACCGCAAGTGGCGCAAACTCTCCACAATACAGTATAGGTTTATGAATAAGGTTACTCTGCAAGTGGCTCAAGCTCTCCACAATACAGAGGGGGTTGTAAGGAAACATGGATGTTAATAATCACCCTGTAGCAGGAACGGACGAACCGCAAGTGGCGCAAACTCTCCACAATACAGTATAGGTTTATGAATAAGGTTACTCTGCAAGTGGCTCAAGCTCTCCACAATACAGAGGGGGGGTTGTAAGGAAACATGGGTGATATTAATAATCACCCTGTAGCAGGAACGGACGAACCGCAAGTGGCGCAAACTCTCCACAATACAGTATAGGTTTATGAATAAGGTTACTCTGCAAGTAAAAGGCATAATTGAAATACTCTGTGAGATAGACTCACTATTCAACTATATGTTTGTAAAATAATAACTTTCAAAATCAAATAACAAGTCAAATGCATAATTGAAATACTCTGTGATATAGACTCACCTATTCAACTCCTAATAACTTATACAAGACACTACAATTCACAAATCTTTAAATACATATAAATACATCTATTTAGTATATTTAGTATAAACTGATGTCTTAGGTAGTCACTAAAGAACTGAACTCTGAATAGTTTTAGAAATATTCTTTTACCCTCTCATTACTTCAGTCTTACCTACCTCTCAAAGATATGAAATATGATACTTTATCGATTTCACGCAATTGGCTGTTCTCTTTATCAAAACATGCATTTTTGAAATGTTAGGTCATATTCATAATAGAATTTAGTACATTTGAAATAACAAGAGACCCTTTTTTTTAAATAACAGGGTGAGATAAACATAAAAAAAATAAATGTCTTACATATTGTTGTAAAAGTTGATATTACTATAATTAATGTGAAATGATATCATAGATAATACAAAAAATTTTTTTTTAGAATTTGTCTGAAATAGATATAGGTACAGAAAAATCGTTTTATTTTATAGTTATTCTCCTTTTAAATATGTAAAGATAGAAAAAATTAGGAAGATTTGAATAACGAAAAACTTATAGAATGTTAAGTAACTTGGAACACCACATCAAGAAATAAATGAATATGTAATTTTATTAATGGATTAGCAGTAACAACGATTATCGTATATTAATATTTTTTTCTATTTCAAAATAAGTAATTAATTATTCATGCTTTTATCCAAAGAAAGTTTAAAATTTAAATTTACTAACAAGGCGAGTTATAAAAGCATTTTTTGAAAAAATCTCCAAAGGGTAACAATAACAAGTAATCAATGGCCGTCGAAGAATCGACATCTCTAAAGGATGTCATCCGACAGTCCCGATCATTGTTCTCAATGATAATAGTTCGCTATATTTTATTCCGCGTTGAAAATAATACTTTTGACGTTTCTACCGATAAAACAACACCTGCCTTCCTACCAAAGCCTACATTAACAAGTAACTGATAGTTTCAGTTAACAAACAGTGTGAAGAGATAGGGATCGCTGTGCTTATTTTAGCAGAGAAAAGTTTATTTCTTTCATTTATTAATAAAGGTATGATCGAAACTAGTAATGGAATAAAATAAACTTTACGTAAAATGCGGAACAAGCTTTTTTGTGATTTAAACATACATAACCCCGCATCAACTACTGAGTTATTAGCAGGAGAAACATTTCAAAAGTAGTGTGGTACATTTATAATAACAAATATAAAATTTTTGATTTTAAGTTTAAGTCTTTGAGATAGAATAGTATTTTGTTTTCCGTTGAAAACAGAATTGATTTTAAGGTGCTTCCTAACTTGTGGCGTTTTCTTTGTTTTTCATTTCCTTCACTGTCAATTGAATCTGACATGTTTGACATAAAGGTGCGGTTTCTTTTGTTAAGCGATGTTGATGTGTTATGCGTGTATGTCCAATTCTTAAACGGTTTATTATGACTTGTTCTCATCTTTTATTTGGTAATGGGAGCTTGGTTCCAATTTCGGACATTATTTGTCTCAAATTGGTTTCAGTGTCTTTCCAGAGTAATTGCCATTTTTGATATCTTGTAATGATTTAATTTTAGTTATAATTTTATATTTATTTAATTGACTATTTAATTGATTTATCAATATGATTTAATATTCTTATATGTTTTGGTTAGTTAATTTAGTTAAGATTTATGATTTAATATTGTTTAATAATATAATAATTAATTTTACTTTTATGTTTTATGTAGTTGGGCGCCTTATAAAAGTTTTTTTAATAGCTCAGTCAAATTATTTATCTGTTTGAATTTGAAATCCGACTCTTTATCTTGGGTAGGATTTAAGAGAAACTAAATATTTAAAAAAATTTTTATAATACACTAAAATTTAATTGTTATAATTGTTCATGAATAAAACGTACGAAAACCATTAATGGATTTCCATATGCTTATTACTTTAAAATTATAAATTTCTAGTTATGACAAAAATGAAATTGATTTACACACGATTATCCACAGTAACAAAACGAAAACATAAGTTTTTAATTATTGAACATACCTTGTATCTTAAAGTCTTTTCGTAATAATGTCCACGTCAGGCGGAAAATGCCGAAACACAGAGATCGGCTCCAACGGTTGTATGCACTTCGAACAGGATTCCAATATGGCTGTTGGCCGTGCTATGTGTGATGGTGATGTAATGAAATCTTCTAAATTTAATGGTTATCTGGATCTATTATCTCAAATTTACTGCTTTGGTGAGTGATTTAATATTTTTAAAATGCTTTTATACACATATTTTTGATGTTAAATGTTTTAATTTAATATAAATTAACTTTTAATTAATGAAAATTTTTTTAGTTACCAATCGATATCTTCGATGTCAATCAAGCCAGAACAAGAGAGTGATAAGAGAGCGATAATTGATTTCGTGGCCTTTTTATAGTCTCGCCCGATTGTGACAATAATGACTTATAATTCTACCTTCAACTGTTTACCTTTTCAAAAAATAACCTAAATTTCCAAGAAATGAGGTAATGATTTTACAATTTCGATCATATCTTTGATAATATAAAGATAGTTTATCTTCTTATATTTACTAAAAATCTATTAACATAATTTTTATTTCACTTTTTCCCTATAAAATTTTGATTTGAAATAGGCTGTTTTTAGTGCTGTTACTTTCAAAATTTGAGTTAAAACTATAAATTACTCTTAAAATTGCTTATAAATCTATTAAGCTAATCCTATTTCAACTTTTAAATACTAATTTATACTCTAAGAACTAAAAATTAAACTTTTAAGTGACTCTATTATTTGAACTATGTGTACACTATTCTAAACCATGATTCAATTAGCCTTTCTTGATATTATCAAAGATTAACAGCTTATAACTAATATAAAAACTTACTTAATTAACCTACATATAGTTTTGTTACATAATATATCCTTTATTAATGTGTATTAATTATGGTTTGAAATAGTCCTTCCACTTTTCACTATTTGAGTGTTTTTATCATTGGTACAATTTATTCTGTCCAACACTGTAGATATAAGGATTTGTTCACTGAATTTAACTTTGTTTGTTACATTTTTTTATACTGTTTTTGTGGCTTTTTTTAGGTACATCTCAGGTTGTGATGATTTATTTGAATAGTTATTTAATGTCGAAGACTAACATTTGTCTCCTTGTAACCTGGTAGGTACTTCATTTTATAAATAACATTTAAAAAAAATTAACTACTTAAAATTACACATTTATTTGTTAAACATATGAATGAGATTAATAGTTTTTAATTTTGTTCCATTTTTATTTACTTTAGATTACAACTTTGACTTCTAAAGAAAACTATGTCAATTGTACATTATTATATGAATTGGGCCTAGTTATTGGAATTGTACATATTTGGATTGTTATTGATTGACACCATGGATCCTATCCAAGATAAATTTGTCAAGTACATTCTCTATCTATTTGAATGTTTTCTATTAGAAATTATTATATTGAATACTTTTGATGGAATAAAAAAAAATATAGCTGATGATTAGATGAAAATTATTAAAATATCCTTTTTATTATAACTCATTGAGGTAAGTTTTACTTATTAATTTTTCTGAGCTTAGTTATTCATCTCAATATGTATGTTTTTATTGAGGATCTGTGGTCGGTGTGGGAAAATTTTGTGAGGATAGGTAAATTATCAGTGGAAGTTGATTTTACGGCTATGGAGTCTACTTCTTCGTTACCTTTTATTCCCATGTGCGATTGTACCCATAAAAAACCGATGTTTTTATCTCGCAAGTTGTGAAGCAAGCTTTATGTTGCCAAAAACAAATCTTTTAAGATGTAAACGCTAATAAAGATGAAAATGTTAAATGTTTAAAAATGGGAGAAAGTCAGGACTGAAAATATAAAAAAAAATAATATACATAAAATACCCTACTATAAATAATAGGAAACATCAAAATCACTAACCCTATTTGTTATATTACAACAATTAATATATTTAGGTCAAATCTCTATTAAAAAAATACAAGAATAATATGTATACCATTTTATGGGTTGAATTTTTAAAATAAATAAATATTTCAATAATTTACATCTTAATGTAATTATTACCTACACAAAATGTTCCATGTAATCTATAAAAATGTAGAAATGATTTCTATTAAAACACATGTAAGGAAGTTTAACACAATTTAATCACAAATTGCAACTGTTTAACAAGAACTGCTCTGTTGGCTGCAGAGTTTCTCTTTTACTACACTTCTACTTGACAATTGCTATATTCAAAAACACAGTCCCACCTTTTAACTACAACTTATTTATATACAAATGGACCTTCTAGATATCTGGAGATCAACCAATGAAACATTCTCGATATATCGAGATCAACCTATAGAAACCTTCAGATTGTTTCCAGCAAAAATTATTATCTTCACTAAGCTTAAATAATAAAACACAGTTATCACATCACTACATGGTCAGTTTCTTCATTCATTGTTTAGTCAACCCATTACAACATTTATAAATATTTGTACATTACTTAAAAATACTCTGTATAAAAAAACTTGATGACAATTCCTTTTTTTTTTCAATGAGTTTCTAAATAATTAGTTAAATAATTTTAATTCTAGACTTCTTTGTTAAAAATAATAAGGCGGCATGTAGTGAAACATGATGGGGAATAATATCTGCACAGACAGAACCAGAAGAGAAAAGACAGTCATTTTCATTCTCATTAGAGCTCCTGGCATTGATTGAAGCTTTCATTATGACGGACAGAGAGCGTCAATATTGCTTCTATCTATCTACTGTCAGTGACGCCGACGTAAACCGTTTTTAACAAGGATACTTTATTTCAAAACAAATTGGTAACGAATTAACTTCAACAGAAGACCTTTCCTCTTTTGCATCAGATTGTTATTTGCTTTAAAATTTACTTTTATCTAATTTTATTACAAAAAACAAAGCAAATTGATTTTAAACTAAATATCACGTAAGAACATTAAACAATTAAACTTTTTTTGGGTTAAAAAATTTTTTTTAATGAATGTGGAAGATTTTTTTTCATTGATTAACTCAACAAGGTGAACACGCATATGGTTGATAAATTATAATTAACAACATTAAATGGACAATTAACAGCTTCAAACATTTTAAATCGTCGGGTAAGGAGGGATTTTTTCAAGCCTTACTTCAAAATAGGTTGGATCAGTTACAGCCGTACTTACAACGGCTTTTCAAAGCCAGACTTATCTTTGGATATGTACAGAAGGAGTGGAAGGAGGCATGTCCCATATATGATCCAAATTCTTATCGCCCTGTAGCCTTAACCCATTTTCTAAAAATATGGAGAAACTAATAAATATCATAACAGAAGAAGCGAAAATCTTGCGAGATCGCCGCTTTACAAAGGACAGTTTGCCCATCAAATATGCTAATCCACTAATCCACTATAACCGAAAGCATAAAAAAGACACTAGTGGCTAAAGAAATAGCCCTTTGTGCTTTTATTGACATAGAGGGTTCTTTTAATAACACCTCTTTTATTTCCATCGAAAAGGCACTATAAAAAAGGAACACATAGGCCTCACTAGTACAATGGATAGAGTCAATATTAAAAAGGATTATTACAGCTAATATAGGATGAGAGGACCGTGGTCACAGCAAAAGGGTGAGCATGATAAAGTTATCTTAAATTTAATGCAAACTGCCTAAACATCATAGAGAAATGGTGCAAAAAGGAAAGCCTTAAAGATAACCCAGGTAAAACAATTTTGATACTGTTCATCAGGAGACGCAGCCACTCTGGTATTACCAATTATAAAGACCATGGTCACCTATACTTTATTAGCGTGGTGGCAAAAAATTTAACAATCAACGGGAAGTGGTAATTTACAGAAAATAATAGGAATAATAGGAGCAATGACAACTTGTCCCACAACCTTAAATTCAATGCTAAGAGAGGACTCATTGGTGTGGTACACAGAAGGGTCCAAGATAGATAAAATGGTTGGACTGGGAGTAATGGGACCGAATTATTGGTTATTCAAATTCCTTTGTAACGACCAAACTATATTTTAAGTTGAGATAAATGCTATAGAAGTTAGTGTACAGGAGCGTCTCCGTAGAGGCAAGGATAATCTATATATTTACACACAGACAGGCAGCTTTAAAGGCTGAGTTCCTTTCTTATGAGTCTGGAAATATAAACAATCCCTTAAAAACTGACAAGAAACAAGGTCATTTTTCAGGTATCATCTCAAAATAATGGGCAAATGGAAAAATAAAATCTGGCGTTTCTGCGAAAGTACTAAAGAAACTGGTTTTTCCTTCAAGTTCTTCAGCACTTCTTCATTCTTCCAGCATCTAAACACGTATCCTAAATCATCCTCCACTTCACACCTTCACACTTGTCTCTGTTTTCCCAATTTTGTAAAGATATCCATGCCCACTTAGCAACTGTGTCAAGAAGTAGTTCACTTCGTCGAATTTTCTACTCATACATACTAAAAACTAGCATCGTCAGATTGACATATTGAAGTTACGTTTTGTTTGTTTGTAGCTAGGTACCTGATGTTTAGGTAGTATTAAGGCTAGACCAAGTATGGAAGTAATAAGACATAACAATATTAAAGCCTAGATGTTATTAGCCCTTTGGGCTGCAATTGAAAACTGGCATTTCGATGGTGAATTAAAAATCGAAATATTTCAATTTCACTTATATTCAAAACTGGACCCCCAGCATCGAACACATCCCGAAATCGTCATATAAGATTCTTAACTTCCATCTTTTTTTATTTCGTCAAGTTTTTCTATGAAGAAGAAACCAACTACATATTCTCTCTTTAAAATATTCTAACATTGGTTCTATTTTTGTAAGCAGCGCACAAGGAAGGATGTAACAAAATCTACCGATTTGTTACCCGAGAATTGACGACAACTTGTATATTACTTGTATATTCCAATATCAAACAATTGAACACTAAGGTATAATTTTCTTTTAGACTAAAGATTTTAATAGTGGATATAAAACTATACATTTGTTTTATTGCACCATAGTCGTACAACACAAAAGAGAATATAGTAAACAATACGAAACAAAATGAAATATAAGACATCCCAAAATTACGATCTGGTAACTACCGAGTTATGACCAGCAAATTATTTCCAGTATCACGGACCTGTGCCGTTGAATAAATTATTAGTTTTGGTTTTATTTTTCGTAGGTTTATTTACTGTTTTTATATGTCATAATATAATTTTTTACAAATCTTATAAATGAAAAGCACTATAGGAAAATTTGTGGTTTAAAATTATTTGTGTTTTCCTACTAGTTTTGAATAGCACTAATACTAAAAGCATTAAAAATAGAACTTTTTTTAACAAATCGTCAACTATTTATTTAAAAAATGACTTTTTTAAATACATAGTGAAAGTTTTGTTAAAAAAGCTCTATTTTGAATGTTCTCAAGAGGATGTCTACCAACCAAACCCACCTCAAAACTTGCCGTTACCCTCGATTCGGAATCACTACCCTAGCATACTTCAAGAAGGGCGGCGGTCCCTCATACACTCTTCACCCATTCATACTATTCGCCATCAAAACATTTCTTTTACTAACCATTTTCTCCACAACTTCGCTAACCTCTACCCATTATTTCTCTCCTCTCAATATTATCTCCACCATGTTCTCCCAATACACTGCTACCTCGAGTCTCTAACCAACTTCTCTAAATCCTCCTTGTTCTTCCAACATCTAAACACATGACCCTTATCATTCTCCACCTCACACCTCACCTCACACCTCACGCATATTCCAGACTCTTTCTTCCCAATCTTGTGTAGACTCTTGACCCATGCCTAGTGAACACTTAGGTCAAAAAGTAGTTTACCTTTCCAAACTCTCCGTCCATCCACTCACTCCTACTGCCAATCGCCCTTTTTAATGCACCTTCATATCCTTTCCATTTTCTCACCATTTCCTCCTCCATTCAATACTGAGCTTCCTCTTCAATCGTTAAGAGTTTTTCTATAATTTCCTTCTCCCACTCTTCTTCTAGCACCACGTTTCGGCATCCTCCCATCCTTTTCAATGCTATTTCTTATGCCTTACCCCACGGATTGTTTTCCAGCTCCCCCAGTAACTCCTTTTTTTCTCTTCTCCTTTTCCACCCTTTGCTCCAGATCCTTTTTCTTCTTATATCCCTCTCTACCATTTACCCTATCTCTTCCCTCAACATTCTTTTCCGTTCTTGCTTACATTCTCCTCATTCCACCAGTAATTAGCCTTCCATGCACGCCTGTTGTCACCCTCCTCCAGGATCTCACCTCTTCTATTCGTTTTCTTCCCTCCCCAATTAGTATTCTTAGCGTTGAATTCCCCTGTCAGCATCCTCCTCATGTTTCTTCTTTTCACTTTTGTTACCCTCAGATCGTCGTCCAACGCAGACATGCTCCTTTCATAATTCTCCAGGCAAATATTCGAACTAATGTACACGCTGTACACCACCATGTCACCCATAACGTCCATAATCCATCCTTGCTTCTTCGCATATCTAGCATTTACCTCAGATCCACACACCACATCCACTTTCCTCGTAAATATCATCTTGTCCAATACATCATGCGCTATCCTGCATTTCCCCAGGTTTATCTGTAAAACCTTCTATTCGCCATTGGTCTTTTCTCCCCCACACTGCCTTTCCCTACTTCCTATTGTACCAAACTCCCCTCTCAGGGGTCCAAAGGGGCCACCAATTTTTTCCCTCGTCACCCTGTTCTGTGCCCTCTGACCCCACATGCTCTACAAAGGAACGCCTGCCTGCAGTTCCTAGCCTTCTCCTTGACCCCCTTCTCTTTACACATAGCAACATTGTGTCCTTTAGCACTACACCCAAAACATCTACCCTCCTCTCTACCCTCCATCCCATATCCCACATCCCAATATCTCCAAATATCCGACTCAGCAAATCAAAAACTTTCCTTTCATCCCTATCATCCCACTCCATTCGGCAGATTCGCTCTTCTTCCTTCGTTTTTACCCCTTTTCTCTCTGAGATCTTTACTTCCTTGATTCACTCCATTTCCTCCCCTTTTTCTACCAGGATCGGGAACCTTTCCCGATACAATCTCTGGATCCCTCTCTCCATTCCACTATCCTCCTTGTTTACCCACACTACCTTAATTCTGCAATCTCCGACCACTGGATTTCCCACCTTTACTTCTATGCTCTCCCCATTTTTAACATTCCAAGCCCTATCTCTTACCTCCTTTCAACCCTCCCAGTCTTTTTGTCCTATCTCCCATCTTGATTGCATCCTCTCCTTCATACCCTCCTTTCTTTCAACCGCTCTAATTCCCCGATCCTCCTTTCTGCCGCCATCTTCTGTTTCTCCAATTTTTTCACTTTTTCCTCCAGCCGCTTTACCATTCCCTTCAAATCCTCTACATTCTCCCAATCTTCCCCCGTCCCAATCTCTCGATCCTCACCTCTTTTCTCCTTCTGCTTTCTTTTTTGTTCCCTATCCTCCAAAGGCGATACCTCCTTCCTCTTCACCGTTCACTCACCTGACTCTCCTGCTTTATCTGGAGTTCGTTTCACCTTCCTAGATTTACCTAAAATTCCTTTCCTTTCCTTTTCTTCCTCCATTACTTCCTGTTCTATTATTTCCTTGCAATCCATTCCACATCCCACGAGTAGCTAGGGAATTGAAAGTCCACCACCACAGAGCCCCGCTTGTGTTGGTAAGGCTGGGTACTCCGGGAGGTCACCAGGTATCCCGAAGGCACCGTTTATGACTGACTTACGCGCAGCCCTTCATTCATTGCCCCGGTAGCTAACAGCGTGGATTACAGATTGTTTGTCGAAGTTTACTCCTCTTGGTTTTTTCACGGTTGCCTCCGGACGCAGTAGCTACCGCTGCCCATGTCACACAACATGGTTGCCTCCCCCATGGTACCGGTTTTTTATCGAGGTTTACTCCTCTATTCCGTTTGATCCGCGAGCAAATATTGGGGTTTCCATGCAGGATCCTTATTCATTGCTTATCCCGAGAGATGGTCAGTCATGAGGCTCTTACAACTTAAAAAGCCCGAGTTCCTTGGGACGCGCCGTGTCGGGTGAAAAGCCCCCTCCCTGAAAACTGGAAAGATTAGGGGTGAATCACTTCCAACCTCCCTCATCCAACCTAACCTAACCACAGACACGGAGAAACTCATAGCTGAGAAAAATATGCAAACTTTGAAAAATCGGCTAAAAGAAATGGCTCAAGATGTAAAGATGTAAGACCTCTACAAATCAAACTTCAGAAAATATTAATGCGTTATCGGGCAGAGTTGTATTGGAAAATACGAATACTTGATACTGTATTTCCATACCGGCCTCAGCCCAACTAATCATGTGAAAAACCTCTGCGCTCCCTACAAGAGGGGAAAAGAATACAATTTAGAATTTTTCCAAACAACAGAGAACAGAGATGTATGGAATTTTGCGAAAGTAAAGAAGAAATTAGGACGTCTTTACTACTTAGTTCAATTGGATTTTGCTCGAATAACTAAACGTCAATTAACCAACTAACACCATCTCTTGTACCTAAGAAAAGAGTGACAATCAACATTCCATCCTTTGCCTGAACCACAACAACCTGTACCACCTCCTGGTTCTCACATTGATAATGATTCATCTCTAAGATCACATTTCCAGTGACAACCTCCTCCAATTCTTCAGAATCTTCCGGTGCGGAATCGACGACATCCAGTGCGACTTGAAGACTATAATATGTATTAGTATCATGTATGTGATCTTTATTTAAGAGGGAGAGACTGTTATATGTTTTATTTAATCTTAGTTGCCATTTTTAGTGTTGTCAAGACAATAAGGTATACAAATAATAATTATTCTGTCAAATCATAATATAATTTTTAAAAATAAACGTTTATCAGGATAAAATATAGTTTATAATATGTCACCTGTTGACTAAATTCCACAACCTTTTCTCTTGCCCGAAAGCAATTTTTATATGTATGATCTTCCTAAAACAACATCACAAATCAGGGAACACACGCGGGACAATCAACTTAGACATCGAACGTAACGTATGTCTTGAATAATATAGTGTCGTGCAACGACGACTGCAAGTTTAGCCTGCAGGATGTGCACACGTCACGCCATCACTCACTCGAATGATGGACGGGACAGACCAACACGGGATCGTAAATCAGTCGCACCTGAGACAGAGTACAAGGGTCTCCTGTCTTGATAATAGAGACATATGCCGCATAATTGTACCCTAATTACCATATATTTGCTATATCGGCTATGGACCAGGAAGATTGCAATCATGTCAATAACAAGCACTCAAGCTGTAAGTTACGATTTATATAATGTTCTGTTAAAATTTAAAAAAATGAAATGGTCTACTTTATCGTTATTTACATTGGTGAAAGTTAGAATTAGGGCGAATTATATTTGAGGACAATATTACTACAAATATTTGGATATATCTCCTAAAAAATTAGGAGGTATATAATTTTATTAGTTATTAATTTTTAAATTGTGATATAAGTGTTGTTAAATTTTAAATTATAAATTCTTTAAAAGGATTGTTGTACACGTACCATCAAAATAATTATACTCCTTTTAAAAAAGAAAATAATTATTTATTATTATTTATTATAGCAAGTAACATCAAGTGGAGGGGACCTGCATGCCAATAATTTAGGAGAAAATTTTGTTATAGATTAAAGGACATCATTAAGATCCCTCAAGCTTGTCAAGCAGTATTTGAAGACAGGAAAAGACCAATGTCAATTTCACAAAGTTATTTATAGATATAAAAAGTTGTACTGCTGTTACAAAGTTGTAATATTTAATATCGTCTACGCATTGCTGTGTATTTATGTTTATCTTTTGTTTATTCAACCTTTGTTAAAGACACGATGTGACATTGAACTTGCCATACTATAAACAAACTACGGTGGTCTAGGCCATCGATATTTCTAATAAACAAATTAATTAAATATACAAAATATATGGGGTGTTCACACCACACCTTCCCCTCTTACGAGATTTCGTCACAGACGGAATCTACAGGGTTATTCCCTACCATACGAACAAGTTCAGTTACTTTTCAATATTACAAAACATGAAACATTTTAAACTCATAACACTGTACAGTTGTTTGTTTACATACAAGTTTACATAACATGAGATTAATAACATCTAAACAGTTTACATAGAAAGGTATAATATACAAATAACTAGCTTGTTAATTAGTATGTTTACATTACATTTATTAAACATTCAAATAATTTGATTAACAGATATACACCGATTAGTGTCGATAATAAAGTATTAAAATAGTAAAAGTAATAGAATTGTCTAAGTTATTTCATTGCATATTTACTGTCCGCGCACTTTGTGTATCGTTTCCTCTACACTATGTTCTCGAATGCTACTGTTTTTTCCACTCATTACACTATTTACATAATATGAGGCTAATCGATTTTCGTTCTTATATCCTATCCCTAAATCCTGTATATCTTATTACATCCATTTCCTGTTTGCTGTAGCGAGAGTATCTAGTTCCTTATTTCTCTTATTCCGTTTCCATATTTCCTTTCCTAAACGAAAATTATCTTCACAACCTTTACAGGGCAAGTTTCGGTCTATTTAAAGACCATCATCAGGCTAAAAAGAAGAATACCAAAGAGAAACATTAGACTTAACATGAGAGCAAGTTAAATAATTTTACCTGTACACAATTCATAAAACTCAAACACTTGAATGTGTTGCGGTAAAAAAGTTGTCCAGAAGGGAGATATTAAAAACAGTAAGTTTAAATTATATAATGATTATAAACAACGTATTTTATGAAGACATCGAAGAAAAAGAAAATAATAAATTGTATTAGACACAATAAGCTTATTGAGGAAAAATTAATTAACATTAGAAAAGATAAGGATAGTAACTCAATTTCATGAGAAGATGGTGATCTTGAGGAAAGCTGCTCAAATGATATGAGGAAATAGCCGTCAAATAATACCAGATTAAGATAAATTTTCTCATTAAGATTATCAAAGCCACGTGAACCGCACAATATAAGATGGAGAAACACAGTACAATGTAAGTTATACGTCAAGTACGAAACAACAAGAAAAACTTAATAGTAAGTCATAGTTGACAGAAATCAAATTGAACAGGATAAACCACAGAATAATATGACATTAGTAAAACACGGTACCAAAGTTACCTAGAACAAAATTGCAACAACAACACAATCAAGTATAGTATATGAATATAAACGTACAATATCTGAATTATAAGAATTAGTTAAATAGTGAAAAAAGATATAACACAAAATCAATGAATATAAAATGTTTACTAATTATTATCTATGATCTATGGAATAAAAAAAAAGAATCTATTGATAATTGAGAATTAATTAATGTTGCATTAGAGAACAAAAATAAACAAAAGCAATGTCTAAAAAGAACTTTGTGAAGGACAAATAAAAGGTGAACAACAAGAGAATAAATTGGAATCAGGATATAAAAGGAAGATTGAGGAAAATGTAGGAATCATTTGGTCACAACTGTTTATTAAGGCATATAAGATCATCATCGTTCACAGCTTCATTAATCTCAAACATCTTGAGCAAATTCAATCTATGTTCCTATGCAATCTAGAAACAGAAGTAGAGGATTTATGATTTTCAGAAATTATATGATTGGTAAACGCTGATGGAGAAGTAGGTGGGTTAGTACCTATGTTTAAATTTATTAACCTGGCTAACATGTTCTTTAATTCTAATGTCTATAAGACGTCCAATATAAACAGCATTACAATCATCACAATGAATTCTATAAACACCAGGTGACCATAAACAAGGAACAGGATCTTTGGTGTTAACTAAGAAAGAACCAAGGTTTTATTAGTTTTTAAACCAAATTTAATATTGCACTTTTTGAAAATATGTCCCAACATATAAGAAATGGGTCTAAAATAATGTAAGGAACCAGTAAAGAACCTAGTATGGGAATAATTTTTAACGTGAGATTCTGCAAAATGAAAACTTAGCCTAAATCTATAATAAAATTTATTGTATATTCTTTCAATTAATGATAAAGGAAAATTATTGTTTATGTCAATTTGTTTAAAAATATTGATTTCTTGGTTGAACAAAAGGGGAGACAAAGGGATATTAAAAGCTCTATGGAATAAACTATTAAAAACAGCTATCTTATGTGTAAAATGGTGATTAGAATTATAGTTAATGGTCAGATCTGTAGTGGTAGGTTTCCTATAGATAGAAAATTCAAATAGGAGTGTATCAGTGTTCCTAGTTATAAGTATGTCTAAGAAAGGGATACTACCATCCACCTCCATCTCGATAGTAAACTCTATTCTAGAATGAAGAGTATTGATATAATCTAAAAATGAAAGAGCCTTCAATTGACTACCTTACAGGCAACCAGCAACAAGCTTTCGAAATCTGTTATAAATTTTTTTCGAACAATTATCAATGTCCTTGGGTTATTACTACTGAAAATAACAATTTAATGATGTTTGTTTTTCTCATCGTCCTAAATAAAATTTATCTTAATGGGCATATGCTTATTGGGTCTAACCTAACTTAACCTAACCTAACCTAACCTAACCTAACCTAACCTAAAAAAAAAAAAATATTTGCTACGTCATTTGTTGTAATGGTTGATGGCAGATTCTAACCTAACCTAACCTAACCTAACCTAACCTAACCTAACCTTACCTAACCTAACCTAACCTAACCTAACCTAACCTAACCTAACCTAACCTAACCTAAAAAAATATTTGCTACGTCATTTGTTGTAATGGTTGATGGCAGATTCTCTTGAAGTACACGACGAATAATATTTATATTCATTTTTAAAATGTTTAAAACAACAGACAAATTGATCTAAAATATGAAATGCACTCGGTGAAATGTAAACAATTAATGAAATAGTATTTAATTTAAACATTCAGATACAATAAAAAGATGGAGGATTGGATTTCCGAAAAGAGGTAAATTTCCCCGAAGAAAATCTTCAGGTAGTTAAGTACCATTGGGACCTAATACGCCTATAGATAAAGGGATTAAAATTTACACATTTTAATCTATGACCTGCCGGGACCGAATCCATCAACACCGATCTTAATATGTCCAATATGGTATTAAACACAAAATGTATTATCGCTTGTGATGGTTCCAGTCTATCTGGTAGTGGAAGGCTCAGGGGACTCCCCTTTTCGTATCATTAGGTTAACCGCTCTAACGACCAAAGCTACATTCGTAATACTCCGGTAAATGGTGCTATAAAAGATAAATTCAAATTATGCTTTAACCGTAAGGGTTGTCTCTTACCATATGTTGAAGGAATCATGAGAGTAACGCACATGTGTTAAAGTTGACTTTGAAGTTATTATGAAAGGCAAATTTCGTGCCAACTTGCGTGCCAAAGGGCTACTTGGCCAGCGAATTGATTATAAATGTAGCCTTACAAATATTTAAATTTAAATAATGTAATCTAGCTATCACTTTAAAACTGACTTTAGGGTTGCAACATTCCTTAGCTATGCCGTACTAATAGTCTCGTCTAAAGAGACAAAAACACGTGTGTACGGCTGCATATGCGGGATTCACCCATATATCTTTAATATTGCATTTAATTATATTTCGCAAATAGTTTTTAAACTCTCATTTATATTTCTGGGTAAAGATTTTGTCACTATGGTTATATCTGCGTCCGTAGCGATATTGTAATTTTGCCACAAATGTACGGTTGGCCCTTGTGTTGACTAGGTTATTATGATTTACATATTTTTTCGATAATTCATTGATGTATGGTATTATTCTCCTTAGCTATATCGTACTGAAAAAGTCCAGGATGGCAGAAATACGTTTCTGCAGCTGTAATAATAATAATAATAATGTTTATTTGCATGAAAAATACATAATAAAATACAAATAGCAATAAACAAAAAAGAACGACAAACAAATAAACCAATGCTCCCACTAAGGTAACCGCCTTAGCGTGGGGAAACCGATGTTTACTTAGATGCTTTGTTTACATAATTTCCATATATATTTGTACTAGATTATTAAATTAAATTAAAAAAATAATACAAATAACATGCTGATTTGTTACATTCAACGTTTATTTATTTCACATAATAGGTTAATAATGGTTTTACAATAAATATTACAAAATAACTCTGTTTTCATATATAATAACCTCTGTATAATATACAGGGGTTCCCATTTAAAAAATCATATGTTTGGTTTGTAACGGAGTTATAGAACACTCTGTATAATTTAAGGCAATTTCAAAATATGGACTCTAAAGACATCTACTATTTTTGTTAATAACATTTTTTGATATCTTCTAAAACAACCCATATACCCAACGTTGTCATAAGGTTGGTACACCCTGTATAAATAGGAGCGACTTTCTACACAAAACTTTTCCCTACGCAAACTACTGCTCTTACACCATCTCTATTTTTGCAACTAAAATCTGAATTTCATGTTATCTGAGATTCTTTATTTAAATTATATTGTACTGCGTTAAAAATTCATAATCTTAAATTTTCCAATCCATAATCAAAACGCTTATGCGATCTGAAAAATTTATAATGTGAAAAAATCAGAATGTATGTGTTGCCTATTAAAATTAAATATAATTCGCCCGTTCTAAATTCAGATCCAGGATTACATTTCTGAATTCATAAAGATATTTAGGCTGTTTAAGGCCACCCTTAGGTTCAGTGCTTGGGACAAACAACAAAAGACAATCTTAATAATTTAAATGAAAGGTGTATAAACAAAAATCTACTGTGGTGATCTTTTTTATTAATACAAACAAAAAAATTGTTTATATAAGGTAAATTAGGTATTTGTATTTAGTATCTGTATCTGTAGAGTAGGAAGGGTGAGTATAGACCCACAGCACTTAGGCCATAATATGGCCCATTGTACATCCTCCCAAGGAGTCGCCCTCCTAGGACATTGTCCATCCTGCCTTATCCAGGAAGAAAGACAGGTCACCTGGGGACATCTCCTTAATGTCGGCAGGTGTAGGCCAAGACTCACCGAAAACACACTCTCTTATCGACGATAGCTCCGGACATTCACATAAGACATGCCTGACAGTTTCATCTTCCTGTTCACGCATCCTGCATAGAGGTATGTCCACTAGCCCCATAATATGGAGGTGTTTCCTTAGTTGACAGTGTCCAGTCAGAAATCCCACTGTTAAACGTAGGTTCTTCCTGGTCATCGCCAAATATTTATTCGTATCCAGCTTCTCAGGGTCGCCCAGGGTAATCCTGGCAAAACTGCATCCTTTGGTTTCATCCCATCTCTTAAGGGATTGAGTACGGGTGTAACGTTTGGCTAGTTCCGCAATTGTCGAAGTCGTCAAACCATGGGTGTCGCCTGGTCCCAAAATTTTCAGTCCAGCCGCCATCCTGGCCAAAAAGTCAGCAATAGGGTTACCTTTGCTCCTGTCGTGCCCTTTCACCCACCTTAGGTGTTTATATAAGGTAAATTAGTTATTTGTATTTAGTATATATGTTATTATTTAATTACTACTTTTATTTATTTTCTGTACAAACAACTTCTTTGCATCCTAGTATTTTGAAAATTTGTATTCATACTATATCATATTATTTCCGTTATATTATTTATACAATATAATACTGCTTATCGTAAATTTCTATTTGCCGAGCTATAATTCTTATTGAAATAAAAAAAATGTGCCAGCTCTTGCACGACCGTTAAATTCTTAGTCAAATCAATCCGAAACTTTCCAAAGCAAAACAAAACGTTCCGTCACGCCATGGTATGATTAATTTGTTGTTGATTATACGATTTCTTTATAAAGATTTATTGATATGGCGGCAATAAATTCAAAATTAAAAAAATCGATGTCATTAAAGTAGATAATTAATGCAAAATGAAAAAGAGGTATGTAAATTTGAAAACGAGAATTTTTGATGAAATACCTGAATTTTGCTTTGATGATAATATTAAGGGCGATACCAAAGTCTGACCTTAATTTTGTCATATTTAATGAAATAAATTTTAAAATATCATTAGTATTTAAAATGCAAAACTGCATTAGATATGTAGTTATAATGTTTTTAGCTGTAGTGTAATCTGAAGCATACCTTTTATAATTAAAAAAAATATGTAGTTTGGTTTTCTTTTAAATCTGCAACTACCTTTTTTAGAACATTAAAAATATAATATTTATCATACATCACTTAGGTGCTATTTGGAGAACAATAGCGATGATTGGAAAAAGTTCCCAAACGTAACTTCTCCTTTTAAAAGGAGTGATTTATACCTGACAAAATTTATGTAAGCATGATCTAGAGAGACCTAAAGGAAATAGATAAATAAAACCGTAACAAAATCAGTTCGTAAGCAAGTAAATAGATATATACAAATAACGGTTACAACAGAAACCAAAGTTTTTTTGTTCTCTTCGTGTCAAAATTTCTTTGTGCGGAAAGTGAATTATTAGCAATAAATCTCGATTATGGTGTCAGTCATTGTCACTGCGTCGACTTTAATTCCGAACAAGTATTATACCATTCAAGATTTTAAAACGATTTTTATAAATGGTATTTATTATTATTAATTAAATCACACATACAACTTGTGGTAGAAACATTTTTTATACAATTATGGCGGAAGCTTATTCTTTCAACAATCTATTATTAAGTATTTCTTGTTTTTTTATATGTAAAATAAATTATCGTTTGTTTTTGTTTTAGGTAAGTGCACAGTTTCTACTAGTACACTAGGAATATGCAGTGAGTATTTTTTTTCATGTATTATAGGGTGTTGTAAAGAGAAGAGCAAAAAATTTCATTTGAACAATTTTTTTAGAAATGTGACGTTAGCCGTCCAGTTGGTATTAAAACGGAACTTCTTAAGACTATTAATTAAGTAAAAAAACTAGTCTAATAAAAGGAAGAAAGGTTTTTAAATATAATAGCTACCAAGGAAAGTTATAATAAACTATCCCTATTTAATGATGGCTAAACTGTAGAAAATGCAAAAGATTAATTTTACTTAAAGAGAATTCAAAGAAATTATTTCTTATATTAAAAAATGTATATTTTTATAACCCAATAAAAAATGTTAAAATGTACATCATTAATTTTGTCTACGCTAATGAAGAAATAAAGTGTACAAACTGGTCCGTAAGTTTAGTGTGACTTCCTTTTCATTTGCAAAACTAGAGATCATCTTTTCATTATTTAATGTACAGAAAAGTGGTTTTTTCCTTAGATAAATGTCTTCCAAAAGATATTTTATAGTGATAAGCAAATGCAAGACCAAGACCGGGTTAGTTTTGGTCTTGGTCTTGGTCTTGCATACAAGGTCATGGTCTTGGTCTTGCATACAAGGTCATGGTCTTGGTCTTGCACCAAGACTCTTGCAAGTCTTGCACTTTTTGTTAGATATACTGGGGTTCATTTTTACAAAAAAAAAAGGAAAAACAGTTTTAAAATCATTACAAGTAAAGAAAGATTAAAAGAAAGGGATAGTATTTTTCATTATAAAAATTTTGTTTTTTTTTATATTATATTGCAGCGATAAATCAAGTATAAAATAGTTATTATCCTAACAAGTGCGGAAAAGTTAATTTCCGCAAGAGTTTTACAAGCAAAATCACCTCGAAAATTATTTAGATACTTGAAAAGATGCGATTGTGACAATTAAATCTTTCATAGTGTCAATTAATACACGACCTATAGCAACTAAGCACAGTCGATCAACTTTTGTTTGTTATGGTGCCATCAGTAATTATAACCCTCAAAACCAAGCTTCTTCTTTGTCTTCGTCAAGCACTCCTCTACCTGCGTTCTCAGCGGAGTACAGTACAATTCCTCTTTCTCCAAGTGATTCATAACATTGTCCAAGTTTTTTAATATGTAAACATTAATTAAGCTTATTCATCAACTTACCTTAGAAATAAATATAGTTTTTGTTCAGGAGTTATTGGATTTTTATTTCCATAGCATGGTTTTGAAACAATGTCATCTTTTATGTGATTTAAAACATAATCAAACAATACTGGTGTCAAACGAAAATATTGTCTAAATTTTTCATAATTTGTTTGAAGGTGACGACACAAGATTTTCTTAAAAATCTTACTTTCTTCGGATCTTTTCGTTTCTTCTTCCGATGAAGACTTGTCTTCCAAAAATATCATCATTGCCAAGTCCAAATCATCAATTTTTTGCTTTTAATACAAAAACACTCTAATTTTTGTCAAATAATGAAACTAAACACAAGATATAAAACAAACTATAAACACACAAGTCGAAAGCAAATACAAAAATGGATTTAGAACTATTAAAAATGTCTGGCTGATGAGGACCCATCATCTAATTATTATCTAAATATTATATAAAAAAACCAGCTTTTATACTATAACATAAGTAGAATTATAATTTCATGAACATTAGGGGTTGCCACGATGTTAAGTGTCTGGCAATCAATAACGTGATTTTTAATAATATTCTGAAGGTAATACCAAAAAATCACACTTTATTATTTGATTAATTTAGAGGTATTTTACACACCTCTAGTACCGTTTACCTGCCAAAGCCACGGTGACCCAAACTTCATAATAGTCTTACCTCTTTTGGTAGCATGCGCTGACAAACTTTCAGCTTTTATAAAATAACGAAGGTCTGGGGTTCACGGGCTCTTAGACTACTAGGAAACCAAAGCTTTAGAGTTTAAATTAATCCATAAAGTGCTTTATTTTTCGGTTCATATGTTTAAAAGACGCAAGACCGCAAGACTCTTGCAGCCTTGGTCCTGGTCTTGCGTATATCTTGCAATGCTGTCTTGGTCTTGCATAAGTCTTGCACTGCTCGGTCTTGGTCTTGATCTTGCAGCCTGAACTGGTCTTGGTCCGCAAGACCACTAGAATTTTAAAACTGAGGAGAAAAGTAGAAAACCATTGTCCTTTCATTTCCTTACATTTGAACCTCAGCCAATACTTACTCTTTAAAATCTAACACTATTAGAGAATATAAAAAAATTCTTCATTTTAATAAATTTTCAAACATGATAACTAACGACGTGAAAAAGTACCCGGCTGTAATTCATTCACCAATTATTTTTTTTTGCCTGGGCAATAGGAGGATTGAAACCATAAAGTTTTAAAAACCATGTACTACATGTCTCCTTTTTTCTAGAAAATTTTCCAAACGCTATTTTTTTAAATATCTATTTAAACACCAACATAACTAAACTTTATCACATCAATAATTTAGTTATCACGCTTTTATAGTGCTTTTCAAAAAATCAAATGTCGTCATTACACCAGGTATTTATGGTCGTAATACAATAGATATGTTTTTAGTGAATCTATTTAGTAATAATAAAAACCAGGCTTGTAAAACGCCTTTACAACTAAAAAGCACGATCTATTATCGTTCTGTAAAAATCTTTCGTCATTTAATCTTCGCCATTATTACTTTCATCCATTGAAGGGTGCAAACAGTACAGATCTCGAGATTACATTCTAATATTGTTTGAATCTCTTTCATTCGCAATTTTTTAATTCATCTTCTCTTTTTCGCTTCACGAGACCTCAATATTCTGTCTGTCTGCATCTGTCCGAAATGTGTCATTCAAATCAAATCAAGTTATCCATCTTTCATTTCGGTCTGTCGCAGAATACAGGACGGGCTTTTATTTTCGTTGGTATAAAATAAATTTATTAATCAATAGGTACACAAGTTTGTACCAGATAAATTTAAAAAATGTAAAAAATATTGTGCATGGCCAATGCATAAACATGGTAATTTGTTTTGGAATTGGACTTTATTTGATGCTTACCCAACTAGCAAAATAGATCTCTAAAAGAACGAAATTATTTCATAATTATCGTATAGCGCTGCTTGAAAGAATAAATTAATTTTTAAATGCGTCTCAATACGACAATTTTATTATAAAATAGAGGGATTTCTATAATACTATTGTATAGACGTACTTACAGCTCATATCATACGACAAAAAGCATACAAATTTTATAACAGTTGCATAACGTACTATAAAATTCCTATAAAACAATTTTAAAACTGTGTTATACGCATTATAATACGGTTGCATAGCTATTGTATTACTTATAATAGCGACGTTAAAAGATGGTTGTAAAAGAAGCTGTATAAATAATTGTATTAAAGTTCCTTAATAAAAGTAATATGGTTGTTGTTTTACGCAGAAGTAAAACATTATACAATAAATATAAAAGTATTTTATAATCATCTTATAACTACAATAGTATTCTCTCTTATAAAGAGCTTTTAGAATACAAATGTAGTTCCTAGGAATAAATTTATCCCAAGTTCTGCGTTATAAAATCTATTTGAAATCTATACGAATATAAATATCCGCCATATAGTAATATAAAAATTACAAAAGTGTTTTCTAGACGGTTTTGTTAACAAAATGAATTCGGCAAGAAATCAGTGGAAACAAATAAAAAAGAGTGGTCATTTTAAAAAGAAATATGAAAGAATACTTCAGTCCTGCAGTTCGTTTGATCAACCTGCTATAGTTGAAGTGGCATGTAACAACAAGGCTAATCTAGAAGACACAACAATTTTGGCTTCAGCTAGCAGTGGTAATATTGAAGAAGAATTAGGAGAAAATTATGACAATGATGATATGTTAAAAGAAAGCTGCGAAATTAATAGTGCTGATGAAGGTTATTTCACACTTGGAAAGAAACTAAATAATTGTTTACTGTCGTACCGCATGCATGTTAAGGGATATTTCTGTTCTATTATGTAGTTTACCAACGCACTAAAGGATAATACGTAAATCTTACGTTCAGTGTTGCCAGCTTGGACAGTTAGTAGTTATAACAACATACGTAAAATTGACAGATCCCTTGATTTTTTAATAAGAAAACAAAATTTTTGTATTTATTTTATGTTTATTGCAAAAAATCTTGTTTGCCTACACTTTATGGAAAACAACGACATATATTTTATGAACACGCAAAGTGTTTGACCACTTACTTTACTCGTTGTCCAATCCTCATCATTTATATAAATACCTACCTATTTTTTCTTTAGAAAACAAAATGCTACTGAAACATATTTTATAGGTATTTTTAAATCCGGCAACATTCAAAAGTGGTCAAGAATCAAACAGCACCTCTAACTTCTTAGACTGTCAAATACAATGCTATGGCGCTGCATTAAACAACATAATAAAACTTTAATATCGTATACAGCTCAGAAAAAAACAGAATCATTGTATAAGGTATCTAATTTGTATTCTACCATACGCCATATTTATTAAACGTTCAGCTGTACAGAAGTCGCCGCCATTGTTAAAAAATCATATATAGAAATGTAAAAAGGTGAAATAAAAATAGATTTTTGAAAAAAATATAGTTTTTTTCCACTTTCACAACAGCTACTATATGCATGTTTTGTTTTGACTTGAAAATTTAACAAATTAGATATAATTTTTCATTTTTTTTATTTTTAATAATATCAATAAAATGTTGCTAAACTGAGGCGCTTTAATTTTTATCAACAAAATATATATTATATTGTCAGAAAAGTTAGCTGCGCCAATAAATTTGGCCCCCTGGAGTAGTGATATATGTCTTTAAAATATTCAATATGAGTAACAACAGATACAATATAATATAACCCACCATCATAATAAATGCCTTATACGTCTCTGTCATGACACAATGCAAACATATGCAATAAAATAATATTGTCAGAATTATATTCCAAATTTCAACAGTAGAAAACAAATTTATTGTATTAGCGGTTCTGTCTGCATTATAAAATACTGTTTTAGTAGTTCTATAAATGTTCGATAAATACTCTTAAACCGTGGAATAAGAGTGCTTATTCAACAGTTTTATAGCAGTTCCCAAGTAGTTTTGTAAGGATATTGTATAAGTAATCTTGAAGACATACTTATAGTACAATTATATAATCATCATATTGAGTATTCTATAACAGTTGTATAGTTTACTAAAGGATGTTCTATAAGAACTGAACTGTTGTATAAACTGGGGCCCTTTTTGGTTGTAAAGACATTGTATAGTGGTTTATAGCCACATTATAAGATTTTTACAGTTATATAAGATTTGCTGTATAGCAGTACTTACAACCTTTATAAAATAAGTTTTGCTAGTTGGGTAAATTTTGAATTAAGTATATCTTCAGAGTATAATTACGGTATAATAGTTTACCTACGACTACCCCTGTGAGCCGTTAGTAACACACAGTCCTCAATCAATGTAAGATGTCTTATAACGCTGTGAAGTTAATCGCACGGCTTCACTAACAACTACCTAGCAGTTGTCAATAGACGTCAAGATTTTATTCAAACTGTATTCCTTATGTAAAGTAACTGCTGTAAAGCTGTAAAGCTTTTTACTGAGTCACGGAATTATGCAATCGCCGCTACGCGGCTTCGTGCGCTACTTGTCCAAACATGGTGATATAATTAACTCATCTTCAACTGTGGGGTAATTACCTCCGTCAATTTGAAGTAAAATCTGTACAGTGACCAATGTTGTAATTTCCCAAAAGTACTCTCGTAAAGCATTAGATTTTTTGTAGATCTGGTATCTCTTCTAAAACTCCTGTTTTCTACTTAGTAGTTTTTTCGGAAGGTTTTAAGAGATTTTCATAAGAAATTACGAACTTCCTTTTAAACTCTACGTCCTTTTTCCCCGTTAGGGGTTGAAATTTCTAAAATACTTGTAAAGTTATTTCTACTTTTTAGTCTTATTACAAAGTTAAAAACAGAAATAATGACAATCTTTGAGGTAGGGGTTGAAATTTCAAAACTACTGCCGAAACACTCTTTTAGTATTTTTACCTATTTGTCTTATTACACAGTTAGAAGCAGATTACATAAGAAATAACGAACTTTGATACATACAACAAATCCCTTTTTACTCCTTTAGGGGTTGAAATTCCAAAAGTTCTGAAACACGTGTTAAGCTTATACAAACTTACCCATTTTTAGAGGTTGTAATCCCAAAAATGCTGAAACACGTATTAAGTTATATATACTTATTACTCTTATTACAAAGCTAGAAACGAAGGAACTGGTACTAATTAATTGATAAGTTTCAAGTAAAAAACATCACCGGTTTTTGTACAAATTCTATTTTTGTTACGAAATACCAGTTTGTTTTGTTGGAGTGCATCTTTTTGGTACGATAATTCTGCTAGTAAAAACAGTTAAATGTTATGATTTTGATTGCCAACATGAATCGTAAAGTCTTAAGTTACCAATGAACGGCAATACCGCTTTAAGTACTTGGTGATTTTAAACTTGACCCAACTACACAATCTGCTAGAAAGTGTAAGGAAGAAAACAATATATAGAATGATCAAAGAAGGAATTATCAGGGAAAAACCTCGATCACTTCAATTTGATCAAACTTGGGAAATTCATCACAAAGTTGAGTGATAAATTTGAATGGGATGAAGACACCATACAGAATTTAAACCAGAATGCCATAAAGTGGTATACGGACGGTTCCAAGCTAGACGAGGGAACTGGGATAGGAGTTTTTGGACCGAGAGCCAAATACTCAGAAAGCTTGGGCATCTTTTAAGCAGAAGTCCGCGCCATCGAAAGATGTGTGGAATTCAATATTGGAAGAAACTACCGCAGACAAGAGATTGTGATCATGTCGGATAGTCAAGCAGCCATCAAAGCGCTGAGCTCAAATATTAACAGTTCGAAGATTAAATTGATTGTACTAACCCTTACTTTTTGGAAGTACATCTTATTAAGGATAATAAAAAACTCTTCGTTTTAACAAAACTTCCAATATTTATTAAAAAATTGCTTTTTTAATAAATATTGGAAGTTTTGTTAAAACGAAGAGTTTTTTATTATCCTTAGTTCGAAGATGGTTTGGGAATGCCTAGGCAAACTAAATGAACTAGGCCAGAAGAACACTGTCACCCTCCTATGGACTCCGGGACACATAGGAATAGAGGGGAACGAAACAGCAGACAAGCTGGCAAAAAAAGGAGCTGAAACCGCACATTTGGGATCAGAACCATCTTGTGGGATCAGCAGTAGAGTAATCTTAGGAAAACTAAGGGAGAAGGAAAAATCCAAGTACTGAAATCAGCTGGAAGGACTGAGGCAATCTAAGATGCTACTGGGGAACTATGACCAGAAGAGATCTCTTAGCTGCCTCAACCTCAGTAAATAAAGGCTCCGAATCCTAACGGGAATATTAACCGGGCATTGCCGGTTAATAGCCACATGAAGAAACTAGGGTTACCAGATGAAGCAAAGTGCAGATTATATCTTTTATTTTATGGAATGTTATTTATTATTTCTAACAACCTACCTAAAAGAATGAAATAAAAAAATGTTTTGAAAAGGGATTTTAATCCCAAACAAACATTTATTATCGAGGGTTCCAAACTAAGTGAAATAAAAAAGGAATTAGTAAAGAGGTTGCAATAAAAAACAAATAAAACCGTACTATATAATACACAGGCAATTTGTCGATAAAATACCTTATGCTGCAAACATTAAAGATGTGGACGTGGACAACTGTTTAACTGATTTCAAATTTATTATTATTTAAACTGTGATTGGTTATACACAATAAATAGGCCATCCTCAAAATTAATTCATTGTAAGCGATTTGAGTTTGAAAATGTATATGCTATTCTGAAGCGGATAGTACATAAAGTTAATAAATGGAACATGGAAAGTTCTATCTTTTATAAATGATATTCTTATAAGATGCAAAATACATATATACAGGAACTAGATGTAATGTACCATTTGAACTTGTAGCGAGGCAATTTAACTCTAGTCAGACTAGTAAAATTTTCAACACATTTAGACTGGTGTGGTACAGTGTACTATGTCCATTTTTTATACAGATGACGTACGACAATGCAATCCCACAATGACTGAAATTGATGTTTTCAATTCAGTCTTCACTCAGGATATAAAACAGCAAATTTTGTACCATACAAATCGTAAGGGTGTCGAATTAGCCCATGCGTATAACGCAATGAATACAAATTCTCAACCACGTGTGTGGATGCCGAGAACTAGATGCTTTCTTTGGGATCTTGTTCATGATTGGCGTTACAAAAAATAATACTCGCAATTTGAACGATTTGTGGATGTCTCGGGCTCACGTGATGTACAGGGCTGCTATGAGCCGAGACCGTTTCAAGCAAATATTACGCACAATTCGTTTCGACAACACAAACTCTAGAAAAGAAAGGCAGAAGGAAGATAAAGCTGCGCCAATATCTGAACTCTTTAAGATGCTGAAAGCGCGTTTGTCACAATTATACTATCCAACGGAAGACATTACTGTGGATGAGCAGTTGTTCCCTTATCGCAGTCGAACAAAATTTACGCAATATATCCCTTCAAAGCCGGCCAAATATGGCATAAAAGTTTTTTGGTTATGCAAAGCAATTGTTGGTGAAAATGTCATAAAACTGGTTAGCAAATATCTCCATTCAGGGCAAATGTAATGGATAATTTTTTACCAGCATACCTCTAGTGAACTATCTCAATTCGAAAAGGCTCTCGTTCCTAGGAATACTTCGTTAAAATAAAACTTGCATTCCACCACAATTGAAACCACAGAAACCAGATGACGTTGGCACAGCCAAGTATGCGGTTACGACCAAACCAAAGGAGGAGTGGATGTGATGGATCGCATTTTAGGAAATTATACATGCAAAAGAAAGACCAATCGATGGCCTCTGGCATTTTTTTCAATATGCTAGATGTTATGGGATTAGCTACGTGCATCGTATACAAAGAGATACATTCGGAAAAAAATAAAAGTTATCGACAACTCTTCCTCGAAGGATTGGCAATGCAATTATGCCATGAAAATGTAATTCATCGTTCTAAACTTCCATTCGTTCAGAGACAATTTCACATCCAAAGTGCCATGGAAGCGGTCTTGGGATATTCTTTGTGTACGACGGAACTTCAACGGTACAAGAAAGGGATGAAAAAGGTCATAAAACATTCAAGGAAACTTGCCATATATGCAATCGACCTGGACCGGACAAACTGAAACTCGAAATGCTGGTTCTGTTTGTAAGAAACCTATGTGTGCTATCCATACTACCATGCGATGTAATTTATGTACTTGACGAATGTAATGTTATTTTCTATTTTTGCAAATAAAGATATTGTTTTCAATAAAACCACTACTGATTTCATAGTTTCTCCATATATAATTAGTGGATTATAATGTGGTACACTTGTACCACAGCAGTATAAATAAGGCGTTCAAATTTAATCGGTCCAAAGTACAGATTGGCTAAAAATTTCAGAAACCCAAATAATGTTAAAAACACGTTGCCGATTGTAAACTGAGATGTTAGAGAGACCCACATAAAAGAAACAAAAACTCTACAAGATATTCACGTTTAAAATAGCGCGTGGTACACCTGTACCACATCAGACTAGTTAGGGTTAATCATCTTCCTTCAATAATAATAATTGATCGTTATAGAAAATATTAAACAAAAACTGCATTCATATGAAAATGGATCGATTTTGATACTAAACAAAACGCGCCTTTTATCAGTGTAACTGCTACACTATAAAATACAACCCTAGTAAAAATCCAATATGAAGAAAGAGGCATCTGGTACGTTTCGCATGAGCAAATTAACAGTGACATTTTTACAGTTGTCGATTTTTCGCAATCGTCCGACATATTTATGTGCCGACAACTACGCGAAATAAAATACAAAATTCTAATAGGCCGGTTTTAAATATTTTAGGAAAAAATGAAGGGCAATGTTTAATAGAAATTCGTTTCCGCTAGAAATTTGAACAATAACAAAAGAAGTCTAAAACGAATGTTCAAATATTATTCTTCTTGAAACCATAATTATATTTAGAATTATAGGAAATAAATTTATTATAAAATTATAATAAAGTTGTCTACTCTAATTTTCTTCATAACAAATTAATTGGGAAAAGTACCCTATATGAGACAAAAGGTTATGTTAGGTTCAATGTAATTGGGACGCTTTCACGTCCCTCCATTTTGGCAAACTCGGGTCTATTGTGGCTCACCCCTAAGGGTTACAGTCCTCCATTCAGTCTGCACTTCTTAACAAATTCCAAGCTGACAATACTTGTCAAAATTCGATAGGCGCAAGCTGTAGGAAACAAAACGAGCGGAGCAAGTTCATTTCCAAAGCGGGTCAGTAACAGAAAATGTGCTCTACCGATTGGTCTTTCACACTGTAGTAGAGACAGTCCGAAGTATCACTCAGACGAAGCTTCTTCAGGTGGTTCCGCAGAAGACAGTGTCTAGTCAACAGTCTAGTTAGAATGCGTAGGTGACTTCTACTCGATTCCAGGAGCTGTGATGTTTTGTTACTCGACGGTTGAGTGGGTTTTTCCAGTACAGGAGGGTTTCCCTTGCTGTCTAACTGGAAATAATGTCCTTAGCGGTGCTTTTTGCTATGCCTCGCTCCAATAAACGCAATAAACTCCGTTTATTTCTTTGCCAGAGTATCGGCTCTCTCATTGCTCTCCACTCACGCATGCTTTGGAACCCAGAGTAGCTCCACACTAGCAACTCCCTTGCGCATACATTTATAGCATCTTTTTTCTAGCAGTGGGGCTGAAGGGGCGTAGAGCTAATCCGATCTAGCTCATATCTGAATATCACGTTCACTGAAGAACTTTATAAAAGAGTGAAGTAGTAACACGGCAAAACAAATATTTGGAATAAGAAAAGATAATAATATAACTAAGTGGTGGATTATGGAATTAAAAAAGTCAAAAAGAAGAAAGAAAGTAGAAACGTTACATAAAGACAAATAAAGAACGAGGCAGAATTGAATAGGGAAGACAAAGAACTGAGTGGAGATATTTTCCAAAATTGTTGTAAAATCAGACTTTCACTTTTTAATAATTTTAATAAATAATTTTATGTAAACTACAAGATTATATTTATTGAAAATAAATCAATGCTTGACGCATTTTGTGTTATCCATAAAAAATTCAGTGCTTGGCCTATTGAGTTCTAGTATAGTAAATGTGAGTGGCGCATGATGAATGTCCATCCGTTGTAGCCCTTTTTCTGCCAAAAGACGGCCAACAATATCGACGCATAAATCAAAAAGCTGCATATAAATCCTTGGAACGACAATTTGGGTGCATTTTGTAGTTATGGATAAAATTTTTACCTATTTGTCATTCTCTTTACAACGTTTATAAATAACTAAATATGATTGCTTTTATTAAAAATATAGAAAAGGACATTATTAGTCAAAGGTAAAAAAAATATTCTGAAATTGTTAAATTAAAATTTCTTTTTTATATCAATTATAAAATTCAGAACAAAAAAGCTAAAAGTAAGATAAATAAAAAAAATATTGGACGAAAACATAAAATTAGTTTTATTGCTAATTTATAAATATTTTGACTGTTTCTAAACTTAATTTTCATTATTTATTTTACCTATCAAAATATCATGTAACTGTCAAAAAGTCAATAACAATATTGAACAATTCGGTGTTTTCATTATAAATAAATCAATGAAATTCCTTTGTAATCATATACTAAATTATAAATATTTAATCCTAAACTAATTACAACGCAACAATTCTGGTTATTTTTTATATAATATCAAATTGAAAGTAAGTTAAAATCGATAAATTCAAATAGAACTCGAAACGCACCTTCATTGGTCGTGACGTCAAAACTCATATCGATGACAGTTTGTTTACATTTAATGTGTGGTAATTGAGAGAGTTGGACTTTTATTTTTGATTTTATTGTGAATTATTGGTTTTATTTGTGTTATGCAATCATAAAATGTCGTCAGTAGGGTTTGTGAAAGCATTGTCAAACAATTTACCATCCTTAGACATTTTCATGGTTAGGTTAGGTTGAGTTAGGTTAGGTTTCAATGCAGCTGAATTTCGAAATGTAAAAACAACAGCGTAAATACTTATTTTGTGCTTTTTGCATTAAAAAATGTCTAACTGACTTATTTTTATGAAAATAAACAAAAAATAAAGAAAAGAGATAAACAAATATAAATAAAAAACTTCGCACAATCTCGCAGATACACTGTTTACAATAAAATGATGGCGCTTTCAATGACACATGAGTAGTGACGTCGGCCACCCGCCAACAGTCGTTTACGCGGCAAATTTCTGAATTTAAATTTGAGGATGGAATAACTATGCTACAAAATTTTTTTAATTTTTGGTGTTTGGGGTAATTGATTGCTGCTCTGTCTTCCTGCATGACTTTGAAAAAAATGGAAAACACCGAATTAAACAGCGAAAATAGTGGAAAGTAAAAAAGTGAAAATATAAAAATAAATTATTAAATGAAGTGGTTTTTGCACAGAATGGTTCAAAAAATAATCTTCTTAAATACCATTCGTCCTATAAAATTTTACTAGATAAATTTTTATTTTCTAGACTTTTTTATTTTAGTCCTGCGGATGATTTTGATTGATGAAATAAAAAAGTTTTCGTCAAAACCAATGGCATAGTTACTTTTATCGTTTTCTGACTGAATAAGTTTTACTGGATGGCATAAAATTTACAAATCAACAATTCAATTATAAAATAATTTCAATTGAAAAATCTGGAAAATTATAAATCTGTTTTTATTTATAATTTTTATTTTTATTTTATATAAAAAGGTATAAAAATATGTATTTTATTTTTTATTAAAATATAAAAAAGATTTTGTGAAAAAGTTATGTTTTCAATGTTCTTAAAGATGGACTTCAACAGAGTAAGGGTTAGTACAATAAATTTCAGTAATTTAAATTGTTTCTGAAGAAATATTATTTTATAAACTAACCAGGAAGTAGATGGTACCTACTGAAAATGACAAACATGAAGCTGAGGCTACAGAAGAATGAAATGTACTAGAAGTATTTTCGTCAGCTGACGATGGTTCAAAGCTGAAATCGGTAACAAAAATTATTTTTAAAAATTTTTTATCCTACATTTCTTTTATTAATTTTTTTTATCATTTTAATTTAATTTAAATGTTTTATAGTATTAACTTGATTGTTCATTTAATTTTTTATTTCATAAGTTTTGTTTTATTTCTATTGAAAAGAATAGAAATTACATTTCTATAAAGACACACATATACTCTTATACTAATATACAGGAGATAAATATATGTGTTGTTGGATAACTAATTTGGACAAATTCTGAAGTAACTATTGATATCCATAATAATTGTTGTATATTAATACAAAATTAGAAGTATTGTAGTTTGTAAGTATTTAACACATTTGAGATATGGATGGTTACTTCGTTTGTAATAATAGGTCAAAGATGAATTATTATGAAGGAATATTAAATAATTTATTAATTTTTTTTTTTTTAAGTTTGCAGTATTATATTTGTCGGACACATATTTTTTTACAATCGGTATTTTATTTAAAATCGAAAAATCTTAAATTTATTATTATAATGTACGGGGAGATGTAATGACCTCATATCGACATTTTCAGAGCGGTGGACACTCTATACGCTGCATGATTTTTGTCGGACAAGTTGACCACAATTTTTAACGTAATTTCATGAAACAATTTTAAAAAAATCAAACTTATATGTACGGGGAGTCATAGTGACGTCACATCGACATTTTGAGGGTGGTGGACATCCCATACGCAGCATGATTTTTGTCGGACAAGTTGACCACAATTTTTAATATAATTTTAATAAACAATTTTTAAAAAATCAAATATGTATGTACGGGGAGTCATAGTGACGTAATATCGACAATTTCGAGAATCGGGCATTCAAAAACGCAGGAGCACAGAAAGTTTTCGCAGAAGAAAAGTTTGTTGGACTGTATGAAATTTGTATGTTTCAAAAAAATTAGAGGTCCTTGTACTGGGGACTAATGGTTCATTTCACTTGTCGGTTTTTAACTTTACAACAAAGCAACCCAGACTGAGAACTGTATTTTATTATGCTTGTAAGATAGCGAAACAATTAAAATCAGGAAAAAGTACCTAATGAATATCCAGATAATTGTTTACAGAAAATTTTTGGATAAATCAAAACCAAATATCATAAAAAATGAAAATAACCCAAATTGAACAAACATTGTTTGGTAGACAGTAAATTAAATGGATATTAATAGATGCTAATAAAGTTAAGATAGAATTACACTTTAAACAATGAAACTTAACAAAGTCAAATTGGTATAAATATTTTACAACTCTATCTCATTAAATAATTTTGAGATTCCATAAAATGAGAACGAAACAATTAAAATCAGGAAAAAGTACCTAATGAATATCCAGATAATTGTTTACAGAAAATTTTTGGATAAATTAAAACCAAATATCATAAAAAATGAAAATAACCCAAATTGAACAAAGATATCATAAAATGAGAAATTTTTTTTAGTGTGGTAGGTATAATATTAGTCAATGTTACTTTTTTTGTAAACCTCCCACTGCCCTTCTAATTTATGGTATATCGACCGTCCGATATTTAAAGTTCTAATTATGAAAGTGGCCAATAAATTTCGAAACAATACTGCACTGTCTAAAAGTAATGAGACCATCTGTCCGTAATTGATGGAATTAGCCGTCCATGACTCGAAACTTGTCTTTCAGGAGCGTAGGTACCTTGTTTTGTGTTATTGTCTTTACTAGTTTTAGTGATCGAGACAAGAAGGTATCTAGTGAAAAAAACAAAATAAGATTTCGACAAGGAATATTTTGAAAAATATTGAAAAACGGTATTAGGAATTAAATTTTGATTGTCCAAATTATCTGAATTTGTTTGTTTTGTTCTGTATCATTTTTGCCTGTTAGGTGACCAATACATTTTGTAAGCAATATGATATATTTCAGTGTAACATACTTTTAAAAATCTATTTTTTTTTAATATCCTTCTCGTTATGAAAATGTAAGAGATAAAAAAATGCATACACAATTTGATATTAAACTCAGTCAAAAACTTTTTTTTTGTTAAAAATAATCACTAAAAGTCTTTTACAAACTATATCAATATAAATAATATTTATTTACCAACACAGCCGACAGAAGCAAACATGAGACCCGGAAAATATGCGAATTAAGGGAAAGATTATCGCAACCAGCCAATTACGAACCATTGTTAACGATTGCACATTAGTAATTGTAAATATAATTTATATACTATGGCTAAATGATATGAAACATTTAATTTTATTTGAGATATTCATCATCATACATATTATTAAAAGGGCTAAAAACATTATTTAAATAAAAAACTTTAACAGTTATATCAAATCAGATAAATAAATAACAATAAATATAAAAAACAAACGGCTTGCGAAAATATCATTTAAAAAATAAAATAAAATAAACAAATAGATAACAATAATAACTCAACAACACAAAAACAAACAATTCATAATAATATAGGTACATACAGTACATATTAACCGTAATTATGTAGTTTAAAAACTAACAAAAGACTTTTATTGGTTCGTTCACTGTACATTGTATTTCCTCGTACGGTTATGCAAACTGGACACGCACAGTTAAACCAATTAAAGCGAGAATGTTTTTTGCAAATTTTAAATAATGATTTTCAATAAACACTTAAGCTGCAAAAGTACATACCGATTAAAACGTAGTATCGTATGATAATAATTGTTGTTTTCATTTGCAAATTCTTGCAAATGTATTATTTTTAACTGTGGTGTCACAATATAATTCTCTTGGGTTAAAAATAACCATGAATTAAGTTTCCAGAAGTTGTTTATAGGCGTTTGGTGTATATTAGAAATCCAAAAATTGCAAAAATTATCGGATATGTAGGTATTTTATATTTATTGCATTTTAAAAATAAAAATTTTCTAAATTGGTTATGTTTATGGTTCGTCTATTTTATATTAGGTTTTAAATGCAATGACGGCTGTTTCGCTAAAATTAGCTGACGATGCTAGAATAATAGAAGGACGTAATAAGAACCTAAAAATAGAACTTTTAAAACTTCCACTATTTATTTAAAAAATTGCTTTTATAAACTCAGTTGTTTAGTTAAAAACTGGCATCTTCAGTCACTTATTCCACAAAGTATAAAGGTTATTATAATCAATTTGATGGAAAATGTACTATATTATACATTCATAATGTCTTTTTCTTTTTTTAATCTATTTTATCTATTTTAAATATATGTTTTTGTTCCACGCCACTGGAAAACTATTCAATCTATGAGCAAATAATAACAATTAAATGAAAAATAATCTTTAAAACTGAATGAAATCAATTTTCAAAATGTATGTACAATTAATTTAAGTTATCATACATAACATATGTGATTTAGTTAAACATCTATTACCTGAAAGTAATATTAATAAAAATAAATTTCAAGGAAATAGTTTTAAAATACTTTTTACCTATGAAATGAAATTCCTTCCTCTTTTTTAGCACTCTGACTGTTGCACTTATAAACTGCACAATTAACCATTTTAAAATGTCTATTCAGGTAATTAAAAAAGGTGAAAATTAATAAAAAAAACTAAAAGAATACAATTCGACGTTCCAAATTTGTTTACCACCAAACGTTTGAAAATTGGCTTCACTCACACGCATAAGGTTTTCATTGCCATGCGCTGTCCTCTCTCTTTCCTAGTCTAAGCATTAAATACTTCACTCATGTTGCCAACCATTTAAAACAAAAATATAAAAGTTATATTTGTCTAACAAAAAAGAATGCATCAAAAAAGAAAATACAGCATACTACTCCAGAAAAACTTATGTTGGAGTTTTATAGGGTATCACAGCAGGGCGTATGAATTCTCGACGCAAGAAAACAGGTAAATTTTTGGGACAGAAACTTTCGACGCACGGTTACAAATATTATGATTTTATTACAGGAATTTTCGACGCAAGAATTTATGTAGGTACTTACAGACAGGTAAATAGGTAATAAAACACAATTATCTTCGAAAACTGATTTGATTTAATTTCAAATATTATTAATAAACTAACTACTATTACTATAACATGAATGATAAGACACTAATTTTACAAAAGCCAGTCTAACCTAACCTAACCTAACCTAACCTAACCTAACCTAACCTAACCTAACCTAACCTAACCTAATCTAATCTAACCTTACCTACTACTTTTAGAAAATGTATAATTTTCTAATAATAGTAAATCTATATTACAACTTTTAATTATACTCATTTTAACAAAATAACATCAAAACTCACAATTATAAACAAAACTGAGAAAATTGTAACTAAGTATAAGAAATTTACCTGTTAATTATAAAAATATCAAATTGGAAGGAGCAGATTTTATTGGCAATAAAGGGATTAGGGAAATACCTTTTCTGAACATTCTGTGTCGAATATTCATGTTGGATTATGAACCTTTTTCGTTCTAGCAGGTAGCACTCCCCAGGTAGAATAATAACTACCCCGTGCGGGGTTATTATTATTATTATTATTATTATTATTATTATTATTATTATTATTATTATTATTATTATTATTATTATTATTATTATTATTATTATTATTATTATTATTATTATTATTATTATTATTATTATTATTATTATTATTATTATTATTATTATTATTATTATTATTATTATTATTATTATTATTTACCGATAATCTCACATTAAATGTGGTCTGTTATCTCAAAATTACCGGTCTTGCAGGCAAGGTAATTTTAAGTTGTTACACTGTTTTGTCTATTCATTGAGGAATCTTCTTACAATGCTACATGTATCGAGAATGGCTGACTTGAATATTTTTAATTATATTTGGATCCATATGTTTAAGATGTTAAGGCTGGTCTTTAGATTACTTGGAACAACTCCTGTGCTGGATATTACTATGGGTACTACTGTTACTGTTTCTTGATGCCACATTTGTTTTATTTCAATTGCCAAGTCAACATACTTATTGACTTTTTCCTGGTATTTTCCTTCTAGGTTATTAGTGTTTGGGACTGTGATATCTATTAGGTATGTCTTTTTCCCTTTCTTATCAATCCAGGTTATGTCTGGGCGGTTGTTTGCGTTCATTTTATCTGTTAAAATGGATCTATCCCAGTAGAGAGTGTGGTTGTCATCTTCTAATACATTATGAGGTCTATATTTGTAGTAAGGGGATTTATCTGTACTTAGTTTTATTATTATTATTATTATTATTATTATTATTATTATTATTATTATTATTATTATTATTATTATTATTAATATTATTATTATTATTATACCATTGTTACAATAAGAAATAAACTTTTAATCATAATTTAAATTAATCTTTTTTTATTGTTATACTTAGATCCTCGTCCTATGTTTAAGATTGCTTTTTTGCAATTTTTTAAATAATTTAGAGTGTATTCTGCAATTTCATATAAAAATATTTGACTAATGTTTAATTTCATAACGGTTTAAATACTAATGATTAAATAATACTGTTAAATTTATAAATGTATTAGAAAATATAACACGTCTACTACTGATATTTAACTTCTAAGAGTAACAAGGATAGCATCCTACTTATTTATATAGTATAATTGACGTAACTTACGATTTATGTTTCCTCTCTGAAATTAGAGAAGAGGTTCGAAGTGAAGTGAAACTCACATAAATAGGAAGATATGTCTCGTTGATATAGAGAGACCTATTACTTACTGTTTAATCTATTAAACGATCATTAATAGTAGTTGAATAATTTCGATTTATGTGTTGATTGATATGGTTCAACTTTTTACCAGCGTTTGTACATTGGTGCTTATACATTCTGTTACCTTTGAACTTCTATAAGGAATTATTTTTAGCACAAACTGTTTTAATTGGTATAGAATCGATAGGTAAAAAAAATTAACTATACTTTCGTTTTGGCGTTATTTTTCATTTTACTTTCAGAACATCTATCTGAGTTTAAAATGGAAGGTTTAAAGATCTTAAAACTGAATACCTACCAAAATTTCTCATCTTTAAGATTTTAATATTAGTAAGATTAAAAAAAAATCCTAAATGCTAGAATATTCAAAAGTTATTTTAGAATTAATTACAAAACTTTTACAATATAAAACTTACAATTCAATACATTACACTAGAAGTCTGCAAGTCTACACAAAAAGATGTACAAACATTCTTAGTTTTTATTATATACAGTTGTCTCTAGAGCAACATTTTTGAATAAAAAATTCGCTACTTATAAGTCGTTATCACGAATTGGTTGATTCTTTCAATCCCGTATTGGTGGTCCTATAAATTTTCTTACAAAAAATGGTTTCCAATGTCGTTATATGCAAATAAGTCTTGGAGCAAGGCTACAGAGAGAGGGGAAGGATGACGTTATAGCACCCGCCTTGTGATATATGGGACAACGGGTGTCAAGTGAGTGATGCATGGAAAGAGTCGAGGTCCTTATTGCAGTTTTTGCATTATCAACAGAAAATACGTTACACTGAAATAAAAATAAGTTTAATTCAACAATTTCTATAAGTAGGATATATCCACCTACATTTTATGTGTTGTGTTAATGTGGCTTTTTTATACACATACATTTAGTCTGGTCAAAAAGTCATTTAAATCGGATTTGGGTTACACCGATCCGAAAAATCTGATTTTGGTGTCAATCGATTCGAAATGACAAATATAAAAATGTTCCTGAATATCAAAATCCGTTTTAAAAAATTTCCTATTGTTATTAACAATTTAAGATTTTAAAAAAAGGGGGTTTACATTTTTGCCAATAACTCATAAGCTATAATAGCTAGAACAAAAAACTGAACGGATTCTGAAAGGGCAGGAAATTTCCTACAAAAAAGTCTCAACTCCCCGAATTGTAGCTCAATTATTTATAGGTCTAAATTAATGTTGAAAATGGCATAAAAAACAGGCGGCGCGTCACCGTCCCAACGACCAAATGACATAAATTATTTAAGTAAATATTAATAAAAAAAATTTAAAAAATTCTAGCACTAACAGAACATATCAGAGAACAAATTTCAGCAGTCAAAACATTTTTTCCGTTATTTTTCACATTTCTATCCATTTGTTAATTAAAAAATTACATCTTCATTGTTATTAACTTTAGATTCGTTACTGTGAGTAAAATAAAAACACAAGAATTTTTTAACCATTGGAATCCTTTATCATAAAACTATTGAACTATTGAAGTTACATAATAAAATTTTTAAATTTTTAAAAATTGAAATTGTTATTAACAAGCAAAGTAAACAAATGGGATTTTAGATGTTAAAAATTTAAATTTTTTTAAACAATTGTTTACAGTCCTTTTTAATACGCTATAAACAATATAAATCCAATTTTTTTAAATGTTTGTGACCAATTGTTTAAAAAATTTTTATAAACAAATGGCTTGTTTAACAATTTAAAAAAAAAAAATTTTGCCATTCTATTGTTTATTAAAAACCATGATTAAAAAAAATTTTTTTCTTCAAAAAATATTCTAATTGTTAATTAACGTTTTTGTTTATTAACAATTGTTTAAATTTAATATTAACAAATAAAAAAAATTCTAAAAATCATAATTTTCTCTTCTCTACAAAATGGTATTTTTTTCGAATTTGTCAGTTAAACATTTAATTTTTTATTAATTAAACAATTTGTTATAAACAATTGCATCATAAATTAATAAATTTTTATAACACCTCACAACATACTGAATACCATAGTATACGTTTAATTTTTGAAAAACAATTTTTTCCACGTTTTTTTTTATTTTTTAAAAATAAAAAAAAGTTTTGATTTTAAATTTAAAGAAATATAATTCTTAAGTTCTTCTTAAAAAAATGTTTGTGCGGTGGCAAATAAAATGGAAATTTAATAAAACTATGTAATTAAACTAAAAAAAAAATATTTTATAATATAAATCATAAAGTATAAGTTGACAATTCGTCAATTAATATAAACATGTTAAAATTTTTTAACAAATGTAATTAATAGTAAGTAAAAAGTTGTACGAATTATGGAACAGTGAATAGGAATGTTGGATATGTTTAAGAAATTAATAAGTATGACTAAGAAAATAAAGACTAGTATGAAGAAATGAAAAAAGAATCTAAAGAAATAAAAGAAAGATCGGAACAATTTGAAAAAAAGTAAAATAGGAAGACAGATAATTTAACATGCCAGAAATAGTAAAGAAGAATACAAATATGAAAAATATATTGTAAACTTTAAACAAGTGAAGAAGATACCAGGAAAGAATACTGGTATAGAAAGATAAATGCATTCAAAAATGAAAGGTCCAATAATCAGGATGGGAGAGAAAATACAAAATTGTTAAAAATAATAAATAATGATAATTAATTTTAAATAAAATAGTAGTTAATAAAGAAATTTAAAAGAATTGGAATATAAATTATTATCATCGGAGAAAAAGAAATAAATATGGGGAAAATTGGTACAAATTAGTAAATTGGTGAAAAAAGAATCTAATTTTTTTGCAATTTATGTTTAAGAATTTGTTGAGACATTTTATAAAATAAATGAAAGCTGAATATTATAGTGATTCCATTAATATTATAAATAAATGATAAATATTCATAAGACTAATATTGTTAATAATTTTAATAATATAATATCATAATACATAATTATATCAAATAAAGTTAAATAATTTAGGACTAAATAAACAAAAATAAAATGAAATAAATAAACCAGAAGAAAATAAACAAAATCAAATGTCAACAAAGTTTTCAATCATTTAATAATATAATTTTGTTGTTAAATTTAATAGCACATAGCTTGTAAATTCAAATAATATTAAAACTTTTATTAAAGAAAATATTTTTAGAACATGCTGTTAAAGAAAAACAAATTTAGCCATGAAAATGGCTGTATGTTTCCAAATTTTGATTTTTGAAAATTGACAAAATTAAATATTAATTTTAAGTATGGGGCATTCCATGCCAACTCTCCCTACCGATTGGATTTGCATCTCCGATTTAGCTGAAATTTGGGCATCTTTTTGTACCCTTCGAAAAAGGTTTCTATAAATTTTTTCAAAAATTTTTCATTTAGCCAATAAAGAGATATGAATTTTCGAAAATTTCGGATATTTTTTTAAATAGCCATAACTTGGTGAAAAATAGTCCGTTTTGGCATTTTTCTATAATTCGTGTTTTTTGATGAACTTTTTGAAAAATGTATGGAAAAAATTATTTTTTTTTATTCCAAAGTTAAAACAAGAATTTTAAGATTGTTTGTATCATACAAATTTTTCTTAAAAATTCTCAAAAATCTACTCTTCAAAACACAAATTTTAAGCCTAGTCTAATAATGGGATAATAATGGGTTATAATTTTTTTTTAATTTTTAAATTAATTATTTTTATTTCTGTTTTCTTTTCACTACTTATTTGTGTATTACTGGCGACTTTATTAGATGAGATTCGAAAAGAATCATACATCAATATAATAAATAATTGAATTCAAAATTTCAATTTCTAAGGTAAATTTTATTTAAACAAGTTTTATTTGAGCAAGAAATCAGTTTCATTGTGAATAATTGGTACTTTTGTGTACCAGTGATAGTTTTAGCTTTTGAATAACGTATATTTAAATTCCCTGTAGCTTTTTCATAATCTGCAATAGTCTAATATCTTAAGCCGATTTTTGGCAAGTTATTAGATTGCGCAGTCCATTGATAGAACTCTCGGGGGTTTGAAATTTGTTTTTTTAAAAAAATTTGAAGGATACAATCAATCTTAAAATTCTTGTTTCAACTTTGGAATGAAAAAAAAAAACAATCAAATTTATGATGAATAAATTTTTGCATAAATGTTTTAAAAAGTGTATAAAAAAACACGAGATTTAAAAAAAAGTACCAAATCGGACAATTTTTCACCAAGTTATGGCTATGTAAAAAAATACCCGACATTTTCGAAAATTCATATCTCTCGATTGGCTGAATAAAAAAATTTGAAAAAATTTATAGAAACATTTTTCAAAGGGTACAAAACGATGCCCAAATTTCAGCGAAATCGGAGATGTAAATCCAATCGGTAGGATGAGCTGGCATGGAATGCCCCATATAAAACAAAGACCTATAATAAATTCATCATTTTATTTGTATGAATAGGTTACAAGAAAGCTATAAAATTAATTAAGGACAATAAACAAAGAACTTCACAACAAAACGTTTACGAATTATACAAAAAATTAACAATTTAGCTCAATGACAGCTATTTCGATATAATATCATCGTCAGATTGACATATGGATAGTACAATAAATTTCAATAAAACTAATATTTGTATATTCGTAATTGCTTACTTGATTATTATATTTGTGAAAACTACATGCAATAAGCTAAAATTTAAAGCTAATATTATAGTCTGACTAAAAAAATTATAACTGTATATTAATAAAATAGCAATTGTTTTAAATAAACAAAAACTATTAATTGTTGTATTAAGCTAAATCTCTTCTTTAAATCTGTGGTTACGGACCAATCCCCCAATGAAGGCAAATGTGTGGTGCTGCAGTGTGACTGATGTTCTACACTAAGGTGGATGGACGAACACTTTTCCGTGACAATGATGTCTAACGTATTAGTCCGACCAAGCAGTTCCCGGGGGTTTCGTACGCAAATGGAGAGATATTTCTTCCATTTCTACACTCGGTCTTAATGCTATCGTCAATCCATCACCCGGACACGACCGACTCAATGTCATTTACTATTATCCAGGGAGAACACAACCCTCATTATTCATATTCTTAAAGCGAACTTTTTACGCGAATCCGGATACTTTTTGAGGTGATGCGAACCAGTGATTTACAATTCGGCCTTTAGAGATTTAAGGCTATGGTTTTTCGATTGGTGCCTCGTGTGTATATAATATATAACTCTCTTTCTCCTTCTTTTTATATTGGGAATAAATTGATTAAATCCGTTCTTTAATTGAAGAATTATCTTTAATCGGTGGTATACATTCTTTAAACAAAAAAAGTTCAAGATATAGCTATATGAGGTAAACAGAGAAAATCTAGAAATAAAAAATAAAATCCTGTAATAAGTTTCCATCAAACATAAGAATTCAGAATTTGCTAGCTTTAATTTTACTAGTTACATATTTTTTTAGAGATAGCCAACGTAGTTTATAATCTTGGTGACTTCTTACCATGATAAATTGTCAACAAGTTAATATTCTAGAAGTGTTTATAATACTATAAATGCTTATATTTAAGGATTGCATTTATAATTTCATCTTCCTTAAACATTGGGCGTTTTATTTAAAAATATTTAATATCATGAACTATATAAAAAATATTATTAATTTCAACTTAGTAAAGCAGTTGGGCAGTGTGAATAAAAATGTAGTAAAAGCTTTATCTTCCATTTCATAAGCAACTTACTTTGTAGTGAATAAAAATGAGTATTAACTTGAACTTAAAATGCAATTAGTAAAAGCTTTAGTTTTTAGTATTGTCTTTAAAAGGTGTGAATAAAAGTAAGCTATTTCTAAATATATGAAGAGAAAGCTTATATTTATGCAAGCCTGGAAAACCATAGCTAATAAAATTTAGTAGTGTTGAGTTTGGCAGAAATGGCTGCATTTATGAATATACGGTTTGTCAAATATTATCCCGAAAGAAAAGAAAGTCGTGCCGAGGAATACCACAGTGTATAGATTTAGTGAAGAAAATATTGAGTGGATAGCTAACAATTTTTTAGAACCAAAAGCAGAGACTAGAGGTGGTGCGTTAAGTTAAAAAAAACAAATACAAATACTTTTGCGATTTTTAAGTGATCCTGGATTTCAAATAGGGATTGGAAAAGAAGAAGGAGTTCATAGAACAACGATATGTAAAACTGTATCTTACGTTTTACCAAAAATCGTTGAAAACGCAGGTATTTGGGTTAAATTTCCTGCGGATAACTCGATGGGCCAAGCAATCAATGAATGGGCAGAGTTGTATAGATTTCCTTGTGCCTTTGGTGCAATTGATTGTACTCATGTGCCGATAATAAAGCCCTCGCTACATGGTGACGAGTATATTAATAGAAAAGGATGGTGTAGTATAAATGTACAAGCAAGTTGTAACGCAAAACAGATTTTTACATCCGTAGATGCTCAATGGCCTGGCTCGGTGCACGACAGTCGTATTTTAAGAAGATCAAAAATTTATAGTAATATGAACAGACTTCAGCAGAACTACGGATTTCTTTTAGGTGATGAAGGCTACGGGATAACACCATGGCTGTTAACACCGTATAGAAACCCCACCACACCACAAGAAATAGCATATAATAATTTGCATAAGACAGAAAGCGGGATTATAGAACGGACAACTAAAACGCCGATTCCCTGTTTTGCAACATCCCATACGATTGAACATTTACAAAATTCCCTCAGTAATAATAAGCGCTGTTCTGCATAATGTTGCGAAATATTTAAATGACATTTTACGGAACGACAATGAAGAAGAAGTATCTGAAGCTGCCGTTGAGGATCACGCTATTGAAGTAGTTATGGAAGATAATGATGAATTTAATAACATTCATCAGCGTGGTCAAAACAGACGAGAAGAAATAAAAAATATAAGTGTAATTTTTATATAATTTATTTTATAAACTCATAAATAATATACGGATCTAATGAGTAAACAAACAGCATTTTATTAATATATTTACAAAATTGTATAGCACAAATTATTTGTTTCTTCAACGTTCTTCCCATTTTCGTTTTTTATTTTTCTAATAATAATTTCTTCCTTTCTTTTTGTACTCTTATTAGTTCCAGCTGTTCCAACAACACCAGTCGTTGAAGCTCTGAATTTGACAAATTCCAGGTTTCTTCTGTTTCCTTAAATTTGTTCTTTTTGGTAGCCGGAGACTTGTCTGGTAAAGGCCGAACGTGTGGTGGAGGTGGAATAGCTACCTTACTTTTGGACGTAGATGGTTGAGGTTGTTTCATTACACAACCTACCGACATTGCTCCTGAAAAAATATTGTTTATAAAACACAAGCAAGACGCTACTTTATATTTTTTTGCGAAAAAATATGCCTTCTTTACACATTCAGAAATTTAGTTTTTTTTTGTGTATTTTTTTCTGCCAAATACCTGCGGTGATGCTATACCATTTATCTGTAGCCTACTTTATTTTCTTACCTGGTACCTTTTGGTACCTTGTCCTTCCATCAACATCAACAGTTTTCTCTCCCACTGGTTCAAAATAATCTTTTTATTTCCAGTTGCATTTTTGTCGGTCTTTTTTTTACCTCTGACTTCATATTTTGAATTTTTTTTCAGCTGTTTCTTACTTATATTTTTTTTTAAATTTGTAGAATGTATTTTTGATGGATTTCTTTATATGCAGTTTTTTTCGTTAAATTGCCAGGCAACAAAATTCTTATTGATACATGTCAAGTTTACTTCGACAAAAAAAGCTCTCGTGTAATTATAAGTGAAAAAAAACAATTCCTTTACTTTTTTAAATATTTTTAATATTTAAAATTATTTTATTTAAAGAATCAGAAAAAGTATACCTTAAGTCCGACTCTATTCATTCAAAATTAATAATCAACAACATCAAAGGTAAGAGCACTGATGTTGTGGTTTGCTTGTGGCGTTTTGTTCACAAAGAACATTTGATATTCAACAAAACATTCTAATTGAATGGGAAATGCAAATCTTGGTTTCTCCCTTTTCAAAACTTCTTCCACATTTTTTTATTAACAGTAGGACTGACGTTTCGATATCGTGTATAGTTTTTTGTCTCTTCTCTTATGAAAGTATATTATAAATATTTCTTTGTAATGAAAATAACCATAGGGTACTTTTTAAGAAATTCTGCAGTAAAATTAATAGCAGCAATGCAGAGCAGCCAAACCAACACGAATAAGGATATTTAAGTACAGCGGAATAGGATTATCCAACAACTTTATATCTATGATATTTATCTTAAATAATTGTTGTCAAATTAAAATAAACAAATATTTGCGATAGATAAAAGGTAATAAAAGAATTATCAATAAAATTAACTAAAAAATTAAAAATTACCTGTTTAGGATTGGGACTTATAATTAGAACCTCCTAACAACTCTTTAAAAATATTTTCATAAGTATGAACTTAAGAACAATGAGTACTGATTAATATCACATGTAACAAGATACGTTCAACAGTTCCATGATGATTACGAAAAGTTGAAAAGAAAACAATACGGAAAATAAGATGATGCTACCAGGATCAACAAGAAATACAAGTTACCTATCTTCAACAACATGTAAAGAATTCATTTTGCTTATGGGAAACAAAGTTTTGGAGACAATTGTCTCGACACCAAATATAGGTATCTCACGTACTTCTGTTATCCTACCTAATGAATTATCCATAAGATTATTTCAAATTTAGGCCACAAAACATAACAAATGACATGTTTTGCCTTAACTTTAATACAATTAGGAATTGACTTCAAACTGTCTCGGGAAATCACATGAAAAAGCTGCTTTAGAGTTACTAAAAAGATGCAGCGATGAGTATATGAATTACTTTTGAGAAGTCAGTGGTAAAAAAAAGACCGACAAAAATGCAACTGGAAATAAAAAGATTATTTTGAACCAGTGGGAGAGAAAACTGTTGATGTTGATGGAAGGACAAGGTACCAAAAGGTACCAGGTAAGAAAATAAAGTAGGCTACAGATAAATGGTATAGCATCGCCGCAGGTATTTGGCAGAAAAAAATACACAAAAAAAATTTCTGAATGTGTAAAGAAGGCATATTTTTTCGCAAAAAAATATAAAGTAGCGTCTTGCTTGTGTTTTATAAACAATATTTTTTCAGGAGCAATCTCGGTAGGTTGTGTAATGAAACAACCTCAGCCATCTACGTCCAAAAGTGAGGTAGCTATTCCACCTCCACCACACGTTCGGCCTTTACCAGACAAGCCACCGAACATTATAAGACACAGAGATACTGACACAAAATATTGGGTCATTTGTTCCAATATGGCGGTTCGCAATAAAAAAAAAGATGGTCATAGCGCTGGCACCGGCTGCCCACTCGCGTGGACGTTAGTCGAACTCGTCGAATTAATTAAGGGGTAGTGATGAGCAAATGCAAGACCAAGACCAAGACCGGATTAGTCTTGGTCTTGGTCTTGCATACAAGGTCTTGGTCTTGGTTTTGCAGTCAAATAAGCAATTTTGGTCTTGGTCTTGTTCTTGCACGGTCCAGTCTTGCTTTTTCATTATAAAAATTTTGTTTTTTTATATTACATTGCAACGATAAATCAAGTATGCAATAGTTATTATCTTAACAAGTGCGGAAAAGTGAATTTCCGCAAGAGTTAGGATCAATATTTTTTTACAAGCAAAATCACCTTGAAAATTATTTAGATACTTGAAAAGATGCGATTGTACGGTTTACAGGGGTGATTTAATAAATTATGATTTTTTTCTAAAACAAACATTTTAAAAATCCCCATTTTTATGTAAAATAATCTTAATTTTTTTACTATTTGTATGTAGTCCAACAAGATAAAGATAATAATACAAATAATAATACAAATAATCTCCGTGCGGGAAAGAGATATTATCTGAATTAAAATGTTGTTTTACGCATGCTTGTAGAATTTTTTTTTTATTTTTTATTCATTTTGACACTTTTTTTAGAAAATAATTTTATAATATGTCAATGATAATAATATATAAAATCAGACGTAAAAATCTAACATTTAATAATTTTATTTAGGAGTTTGGAAAAATATATGAATATTAAAGTCACTGAATTTTGCGTCTCTCTATAAAAAATTATTCTTTGCAGGCCTATTAGCTGGGATTTGAAAAAAACTAAAACTATGTTTGGTGTTGATGAATAAAACAATAGGTAGGATACATGACCAATAATAGAGCTTATGTCAATATTTTAGAAAGATATATTTAACAACAACTAAATACTACAACACAACAGTTAGAAAAAAGTACCTACTATATGTATAAATATTATAAAATATTTTTTTCTTTTGATTCAAATAATGAAAAACAAAAATAGGACAAATACTTCGAATAGATATAAGTAAAAACTATTTTAGTTTCGTTGCCCAACAATTGATACACAGTAACCAGCGGGCGGACTCATTGTTGAGTCTATTACGGTGTTTTTTTATTACCAAAGATGCTTTTGAGAAAAGTCTTTCTGCTGGAACCGAAGTAGCTGGAATGTACCAAAAATCACGTGCCATTTTTAACAAGATAAATTTTTCATCATTTGTTTGAAATTGACGACATATTAAGATTTCGTAGACGCTTTCAGTATTCCGTTTCTGAAATATCTTACTTTCTTCCGACCATTTAGTTTCTTCTTCCGATGAAGACTTGTCTTCCAAAAATATTATCATTGCCAAGTCCAAATTATCCATTTTTTGCTTTTAACACAGAAACACTCTAATTATTGTCAAATAATGAAACTAAACACAAGATATAAAACATATATAAAACTATTAAACACAAAACGAAAGCAAATACAAAAATAGATTTAGGCGGTCAATAACGTTAAACTCTTACTTTACATCTGTGCTCACCGATAGCGGCCGTCTTGAACGGTCGTCAAATTACGGCCGCTTTATTGCGGTACCGCTATCCTAGGAAACCAAAGCTTTAGAGTTTAAAATAATCCATGGCTGCTTTATTTTTCGGTTTGTATGTTTAAAAGACTCAAGACTCTTGCAGGCTTGGTCTTGGTCTTGCGTATATCTTACAATGCTAAGTCTTGGTCTTGCATAAGTCTTGCACTGCTCGGTCTTGGTCTTGATCTTGCAGCCTGTAGTTGGTCTTGGTCATCACTATTAAGGAGTATCAAACGATTTATTCCACGAAATCCATAAATAAGAAAAGGTGGTAGTTTCATGCCATATTTCTCCGGTGTGACTGACAGCCCGCCATACCTACGCGGTAGCGGTAATTTTAAAAAAATTAACCATTTTTACAAGGCTAATTTTTAAACAGTTAACCATCGTCTTGTAGCCATTTACGAACATAAGCATGCCATAGTTTTTGGACGATTCCAAATGGCCGCAATTTTCTTTTTTATACCACCATAATTTTTTTTTAACATTAGTTCCTTTATGATAAAAACTGAAATCTGATAATACCATACATATGGGAGGTGGTGAATGTGTAAAATATTTTTTAACTGACAATTTAATATTTTGTAAAATTTATTGTACTAATCTCTTACTCTGTGAAAGTGTATTTTTACATTCCTGAAGCTAAATTTTAAAAATGTCGTTTGTGTGACAGGCCTGTGGTCGGTCAACATTTTAATGTAACGCACTATACATACTTTCACAATAATTTCAAAAATAATTCACCAGAGTAGAAATGAAAAATCGAGCTTCTCATGTGAAGCCCTATTTTCAATACGAAAGTTTATTTTTAAACTAATATCTTTTCAAAATTAAAAAGTACATTCTTATAATCAAATAAAAAAAAATTCGTATCCAAATAATTTTCCATCAAATATACTACGATGTGGCAATTATCTTTTTGGAATACATATATAGATCAGCAAATTAATAGTAGATACTTATACTTATACCTTTTTATCATCTCTCAACATATAAAAATATAAATCATTCGTCGACTACATGGACCTCTAAAAACTCTCTTCTACAGTGACTGATGGCAGTCATTTACTTCTTGAGATGTGGTGAAAATATAACTACTACTGTGTGGTGGTTGTTTGTTGGTATTCTCATACCCGCTGTTTTGTCGGTGCTTTATCGGCTCTGTCTACCGTTTTGATAGTTCACCTTTGATCTCGTCAGAGATGGCAATATGTTAAATTAAAAAGGTCGTTCTTTCTATGGTATAAATTTTGTAGCCAATTATACCTATAACATTTATATATCTAAATATTAGATTTAGGTTAGGATTAGGTTTAGTTCATAAAACTAGTAACATCCTGAGGCAATAATTGTTAGGAAATCCGAAGGATAAGAGAGAAGATCTGGAAAAAAACGGTATATATGAAATAAGTTGTAATGATTGTGATAAAAAGTATGTTGGGCAAACAAAAAGATCGGTTAAAACTAGATTTAAGGAACATTTAGCTTATCTAAAATATGAACGCATAGAAAAATCTAGTATTGCCGAACATGCTTTTACCAAAAACCATTCTGTAAATGTAGATAGTTTAAAATTGTTAAAAAATGTGTCGCACAATAGATTGTTGGATGCATTTGAAAGTATGGAAATTATTAAGTGTAAGAATAGATTAAATAAGGACAAAGGACTTATCCCAGATAGTCCACTTTGTAGTTTATTAAAAGAAAACTTATTATAAAAAGGTTTTCGCGGTAAAAATTGGCTTTGCCGCCAAAAGATTTACCGCGAAAAAATTTAGCGATAAAAATTTAAATATATAAGGTTAGTTTGTAGACATAGCTTTAGTTTACCTTCGATCTCTGAAGAAGATAACTTGGTTATCGAAACGCGCGTCAGGCATATAAAAGTGTGTGTTGGTGTAGTGGTAGTGTAAACGGTTTTCGGCATCTAAATATAATAGTTATAATAAATCTAAAGTTTCTTTACTTGGTGTAAAAATTTTAACATAGTTCTTTTTCCGACGATAATTTTGATTTCCTTTAATAATAAAAGCTAGTTGATCATGGTTAATATATATTAATAACGTATGAAACCAGTAATATTGAGGTATGCAGCAATTAATAAAAGTAAACTCTTTATACTTTTTTCCAAGCTTTCGGAAAATTTATTTCCATTTTCAAGTAATGTATTTGAGAATATAAAATTTTAAAAATAATAGTTTTTAGTATATTTATATTTACCATTGTAAATACCAAATTTTATATTCTCAAATAAATTCCTTGAAAATGGAAATAAATTTTCGGAAAGCTTGGAAAAAAGTATAAAGAGTTTACTTTTATTAATTGCTGCATACCCCAATATTACTGGTTTCATACCTTATTAGTCAGCAAATAAACTACCTTTATATATTAATAACTACAAAGCGAAAAAATAAACAGTTTTTTTGTAAGCTAGTTAAATAGAGATTAAAGTTTACGAATATGGAATACTTTTTTAGCACTTTCGAAAATAACATATCCACCTCTAACAGTGCCGACGGCGTAACGTGACTCATGTATGATGGTGATTGAATGACTTGATGGATATCTGCCATTAGCAGTGACAGTTTTAAGACTTTCTTTATTCTCCTTTCCCCGCACGTCTAGGCTGTGATGTGTATTACAGCGACCTACAGCTGCCCTAGTAACAGAGGCGTACAAACTAATGAGTATGTAATAAACTGGTGTTGAATTACTGTTACCGTTTTTAATATATACAAAATAAGTAGAAATTATAGAGATGTACCTTAAATAAGGAATAAAATTTAAAATGATAATTACCTTTTAGACCAAATCTTTCTTAACTTTTTTAATTTAAAAATAATTCCTATGATTCATATTCTAAATTTGCATGTAATTTTTTGTTTAATGTTCAGACATAGTCAGCCAAAAAAAAATATTACAAGTCTGGATCTAGACCATTTAGTGTTGTAGGTTAGGTTTGATAAAAGAACAGTAAATAACTAAAAGGTTGAATTAAGCTTTTACTATTTATTCGTAAAATTCGTTTTAAATGCAATGACGGCCGTTTCGCTATAGAATCAGCATCGTCAGATTGACATATTGAAGTTACAATTTGTTTGTTTGTAGCTAGGTACCTGATGTTGATTAGGTAGTATTAAGTCTAGACCAAGTATGGAAGTGTATGGAAGTGTAATTTAAAACCTAATTTTTTCAAATAAACCTGAAACTTACGTTCAAACGAAGAGTTTTTTATTATTCTTACTAAAAACATTAAAAAATGTTTTTTTTTTAAACAAAACTTCCACTAATTAATTAAAAAATTGTTTTTTTAAACTCAATGACAGCTGTTTCGCTAAAAACTAGCATCAACAGATTGACATACTGAAGTTAAATTTTGTTTTTTAGGTAGCTACCTGCATGATGTTGATTAAGTAGTATCAAGGGAAGTAATAAGATATAACCATTTTAAAATCTAGATGTTATTAGCCAGAAGTATCCTCTACGATCAGTATAACTGTGCAATGATATAGGAAAAACCGGGAAAAAAACGAAAAGGCTTTAATATTGTTATGTCTAGCGTTAATACTACTTAATCAATATCAGGTAGTTACCTAAAAAACAAAATGTAACTGCAATATGTCAATCTAACGTTGCTAGTTTTTAACAAAAGAACTGTCATTGAATTTAAAAAAACAATATTTTATATAAATAGTAAAAGTTTTGTTTAAAAAGTTCTATTTTTAATGTTCTTAAATTGAATAATGTATTAATGATTAAAATCTTAACTGTAAGTATAGACTATAGACTATTTGGATTACGATACGCACGTAATGTAACTTTTACGCACGCAAACGTAATGGTTATCAACATGTGTGAAGTATCTAATGACAAGTATTGACAATGACATTTGTGGCTTAAAGTAATTTATTAATTTTATATTGTTTTTTAAGAAAGTATTTTTGAATACGAATATCATCTTTTACTTATATAATATATTATTATTGTGTATATCTTTCATTTTAAAATATTTTAAAACATTAACATTTGATAATTTAAATTTCAAAACTGTCAAATGTTATAAATTACATAGTGCTACCAACATACTTTTTAAAATCAAAATTCTCGTAATTTATATACAAATAATAAATTAATTTAAAAAATGATATAATGGCAAAATATAAAAAATATTTCATATGGCCGTTGTGTCACTCGTTCTTTGAAAAACTCATAGCTTCGCGATTCGTTTTTTTTAAAACTTGAACTCGTTAGTTTTTATTATTGATAATTTCTTATTTGGTTAGTACTGGTAATAAATTACTTGGGATATAAATAATCTTGTAAATAAGTACTTGATTTATTTTTAAGATTTGCTATAATTGTTAACAATCAACAAAATAATATATTTATCAAATATAGCATATTATTAATTATTCCATAATATTCTTTATTGCTCCACAATTTTTAAAAATGGTATAAAGCAACTGACTAATGAATTACAATTATATTTTGATTATTATAAGTTATAAACAGCAACATTGGTTTGATCGACCATGAATAAAATTATATTGTTAAAACGGTATGAAAATGACAGTAGTGATACGTGCATGCTGTTTAGTAATGTAGAAAGCTTTTAGCACAGGTATTTGTTCAGTCATTTGTCAAAAATTGATAGTAATTTGAAGTATCAAAGATATTATAATTGTGATTTGGTGAAATTGTGCGGTATTGTAACCGACAGAAAAGTCGATAATTTCATTAAATTTATCAAATTTAATTTAAATTTCCACTAAATATAAATTGAAACAAACCTTCCTTTAATAGAATATATTTAATTATAATGTTTTATAATATATTTGTTTTAATTATCAAATTATCTCGAAACCGTTCCTGTTTTGCACTTACATTATATTTTCAGTAGCAGTGGCAAAGTTAAAGTTTGTGAGTGATGGATTCGTAAGCCATCACAATCCATCTTGTCAAAGACACTACCTTTCTCATATCCGTCACTGTCCACAATTTTCGTCTCTTGTGAGTTACGTCCGTCATTCCGCCGTCCTTTCCTATAATTCACAGCCGTCCTTCGCACTCCTGTCCGCCCCCCGTTCCTTTTTACTTCGATCGATACAATATGATATGACTGACTCTACCACAAACCGCAATTACCAAACATAAACGAACCATTTTATGAAGCGTAATTAGATTCTAAGTAAATATAAAATACGTTCATGTGCTCCATTTTTAAAATTATTTTGATCTATATGGCAATAGATATTTTTGCCACATTTTGTTAAAATTGTGGAACTATGTAAATTGAATAAAATTAGTTTTTTTCAAAACCTCTTATTTGATATTTTTATTTTACTGTAAGTACAAAATTCAAACAATAGGTCTTTAGTTATTTGTTACACAAAAAATACTGACAAAATAAACAAAGAATTAAAATATTTACGCACACGATAAAGTAACAGTGGCCATTTTTGACTCCGATTGATTCCGGGAGATTTGTTGGTGTGACGTTAGGTCAATTTTTTCGACTATACGAATATCAAAAACATTCAAAAGTAAAGCTAAGCAAACAAGGGTTAGCTGAGTAAATCAGATGACATCACCATTGAATGTAACCGATCAAGACCAAGTATGAATGATTTGACTAAAACTAGTCCAGTCGTGTTATACTTCATACCAAACCCTTCTTTCAGTTCGTCATAGTTTGTGACGTCATACACTATTTTGGGAATATTAAGGGTGTGTTCGGGGAGCACGCTATTTGCGCCATTTGGCGCTATCTAGTACTATTCCTCGTTTGCGTTATATGGCTCTTGGCGCTACATAGCTCGAAAGCGTGCTCCCCGAACACACCCTAAGTATTATTGCATGTAATTCTATGCAAATCTGACAGTTGCCAGGATCGTATTCAGCTAATTATGAAACTAACTTTTATTGCACCTTGGATTTAAAAAACAAAACATTAGTATTTATTTGGAAAAGTTATCAAATAATATAATATAAAATTAATTTTTTTACTTTATAGCGTGTTTAACACATAAAATAACGTAAAATACTGACCAACTGACCTGAACGACAATTGTGACACTTCAGTGTTTGACACTGTAAAGGGGCATTTGCATTACAGTATTCTGCGACAAAATATTTAAATTTGCATGATTGATTGGTTAGAAGTTGGGAGCATTCAAAATACGCGAATATACAGTTGACAGAAGCAAACATGAACCCTGGGTGGGCGTGTCCTTGTCGCTGTAGTTGTATTTTCATCTCACTTATGCAGCCACTAAAATTGATATTATCGTTAACATTGGCTCGTGATTGGCTGATTGTGATAACCTTGAAATTAGTTGGCATATTTTCCGCGGACCATGTTTGCTTCTGTTGACTGTACGTTAATTACTCATAAGCTCTGCATTGTTTTGATATTGTTTGCGAAATAATCACGGAACTACCGATTTTTCTGTTGGCTACAACTTAGAAAGAAATGAATAAACTATGACGAACTGAAAGAAGGGTTTGGTAAAAAGTATACTTGATTGAAGAAATAAATGTTTTCTTACAGCAAACTAATGGCACAATCTAGTCAAAGACCTAACTAAATAAAAAAAATTATTCGGAACCAAAATCGTCTATTAGGGGGTAACAACGCTGTTATGCTACTCCAGCTGTTGGCAATTTTTCTAATTTGAAATTTGATTTTATTGTGGCTGTTTTATAACTTTGATATCGTGTGATGTTATTAACGTCAACTTTATTAAAATTAAATAATCCGAAAAATTAAATTCCATATTCCGCTGTTTTGAACTGTTTAGCTACTTTGGTTTAGTCCAGTATATAATTTATTAATTGACTTTGCAAGAAGAGCGGATTTGGAAGGGATATCTGTAGGTTTTAGTCAGTTTTGGTGTGACTGCGATCAAGGTAAGAGGTTGTAAATTTAATTATTAAAATTCACGTGGCTATTTAAAATTAAAGTAATTTATCTACTTCTTTATTTTCTTTTACCATCGCTTAACTATTTAAATTTTCATTAGTGGTTTCGATATTTTTAAATTAGTTTAAAACTTTACTCGGTCATATTTTTCCTTCTAAAATAACTAGGAAATATGTCTAAGTAACGTTCATAATTTTGTTATAATATTTTCTCTTAATGAACAATTAGATTGAAAGTGAACGTCTACTTTGTATCGACAACTACGTCAAAAACTCCTTGTTTTCCTACTCTTAAATTTTGGTAGTTATATTACTTTTAGTGGTATCGCTACTTTTTAGTTCTCGTGCAATTCAAATCATCCGATACTAAATATATAGTTTTCTACTTGGGATTCAAACTATTTGTTATAAAATAATATTTTTTAGCTCTTAAATGTTTTTTTTCGTACTTCCGGGCCCAAATTGACAACTTCACTCCCTTGTGACAGGTACTAAAGTGTCACATTTAATCCCTCCGGGATTAAATATTGACGAAACTCCCGGAACGATTAAATCACAAACAAACGAATTTAAGGGATATTTTATTGAAAAATATAATTAATTAGAATGGTAATTAACGTTAATATTCAAATTAATATTGTGACAGTTCGTCATATTGACAAGTCTTTCCTGGGTTAATGCAGCAGGTAACTGACGAGTAACAGATAGGTCCTTTTCATATTGAACCTTAAGCATTAAAAATTTATCATCTGGAGCCTCCCGTAAGAACTGATCTACCTGCTCAGACGTGAGAATTCTTGACTTCTTTGGCTTAAATCCCTCATTTCTTCTCTTGAAAAAAGCTAATAATTTTGGAAATTTACTTATATCAATATCTTCTCTAATGTTAATAACCGATTTCAGCATTGAGTAATGTGCCCAGAGAGTTGAGGCACAAACCGCTTTTGATTTATCATCGAAGTAGACTAACAGCGCATTTTCAGTAGGTTGTCTCACATTTTTTAAGCGGCACCACTTTTTAAAAGCATCGTACTGCTGCTCGTATAGTTTTCTAGATTTCGGTGGTAACAATTCTTCACCTACTTCGGCTGCTCTTTTATCAATATCAGATACACCTTCTTCACTCATGATACCAATAATTATCAATAACAATGTTTCTTTACAATGACACTAGTAATGACAATGTTTCTAAATTATAACTGTCACAACGCAATGTTACTATGGTAACTTATTTTAAAGACAGTTTATTAAATGAGTTGAAGAGAGAAAAAACTGCTTGAAATTATTGATATAATTAATAAAATCATATCGGAAGTACGAAAAGTATCGTATATACCTTGCGACTGAAGTACATTTAATCCTGAAGGGTTAAATGTACTACTTCAGTCCCGCGGTATATAATGTACTATTTTTCTATATCAATTTTTTTTAATATATTTGCTTAACGATACACTTACTTTTTTATGATTAATTCTAATTTAAAATTATTCATTTCAATTATTACTTCCTTAAAAGAAATTTCTTTATTTTAAATTTATTCATTCTAAAATTATTAACTTCAATTACATTCTATAAGAGTATTAAAATTACGCCCCAGGATAATTTTATCTGAGGGCCCTCTTTTTTAAATTGTTTAATAAAAACTGATGCTCCTTCCTTCTTTTCTTATCCTTGAGGTTTAATCTGAGAAGATTTGAATTACTAGAGGTACTTCCGTCAACTGCCAGACCTGCCAACCTCGTAGACAGCTTCAGCTTTTCCTTCTCCTTGCTACTAAGCTTTACTGCTTGCTACTAGACTTAGTACTTAGAATATATCATACTTTGCATGCACGTGTTACTAGTTCAACCAGCTTCCATAATAAAGTATTGGGCTTGTTCTGCTGTTTCCTGCTGAGTAATCGTCACTGCTGAAAGAAAAAATCATTGCGGAATCATCATCGGCACCTCTACCATGTGAACCATCCTAACCTAGATAAGTTAATTTATATTTCTTATTTTTGTAACCTGTGGCTTAATTTTTTATAAATTTCAAACGTTCAAAGTAAATTAATTTTTAGTGTTATAAATGATTTAATCTTTAATTTACAGTTTTAGGCCTTTAGCCAAGAATCAATTTCCATTTTAAAAGTAACAGTTTTTGATCTTATAGTAATATCATCTCCATTCACATTCACAAATAATAATATTTTCATGTTAATTTTTCCACTCATTTTAAAACCTATGTGTAAATAGTACATTTATTAGTTAATAAAGTGTTAATATATTGAATTTTCTATTTCTTCATTTTATCTATCCAAATACCAAACTTCGTTCTATTTTTTTTTGTTTGAATATTTATTCTTTTTAGTAAAAAAGAAATCAGATATGATGGCGCCCAAAATAAACATATTTTGAGCATCATAACATCTGAAAATAATTAGTTAAAAATCTAAATTTCTAGTTATTTTCCAAAATAAATCTACCCTTACTCACACCCAACTGAGCTAATCGGCAACACTGTCCTCCACCTCTCCTGTGGAATTTCCAAATCGAGGAGGAAGGTGATAATCGTGAATAATATTCGCCTTTTCGAAAGTCTAGACGCCCTCTGGAGGATAAATAATAAACCTACTTTGTGAGTAATCACAAATTATTTTTAATTTTTTTTGGATTGTTATGTGGAGGTTGATGTTTGATTCTTTTATTTGTATTTGTAAAATTACCACCAAACAATTAAAACACACAACTCAACTCAACTCACTAACAACGTTTCTTAGCGCCCTCAACGGTAGTCGAAATCGCGAATAACGTCACATCGTTTTTCTTTTTGTTATGCAGTGTTTTCCAAATAATGGAAAATGTCTAAAATTTGTTTCTTTTTTAATTTTTCTTCGGTTTTTAATTAAACTACATATTTTCTATTTCATTTCTTCAAAATCCACAAGATAACAAAAAAATGAGCCGTCAGGGCTTCATTTACTGTAAATACGTCAATCTGACGATGCTAATTCTATAGCAAAACGGCCGTCATTGCATTTCATATTTTGCGAATAAATAGTGAAAGTTTAATTCAACCTTTTAGTTGTTTACCGTTTTTAATTATTTGGACTTTCACGTAGTAAAGGTTAGTACAACAAATTTCCTATGGACAATGCTTAATGTAGCCAAAGTATTAAAATGTATTTTATTTGGAAATTACTATTATTATTATTATAGGCATCTATTTCCTGCGTATAGAAGTTAAGTCCGTTTCTGTGTAAATATAGTAAGTTACTTGTAAATTACTCCACATAAGTACAATAATTAGACAATCGAAAATATATGTAAATGTCTTTCAACCGAATCAGACATTGAAATTTATCACAATTTACAGTAATCACTCTTGTACTACATAGTGCATAACCATTCAAACATGCACTGCATGAAAATGAAAGTTTACACACCGTAAAACACACTTAACGGAAAATTACTCACTAATTGTGCAAACTAAACAGGTATTGTTTCCATTTATACTTGTCGAACTATGGTAGACGAATAAATAGATCCTAAAAAAGTAATTATTATTATTATGTATTATTTTAGAATTACCGCATATAATATAATGTATTTCGTATTAATGCCTACTTGGAAATGATTTTAAGATTACCCAACAAACACAAAGTTACAAGAAAGATATTAAAACTTCAAAAAACGTTGTCATGACTTATACATAAGTAACTTATTAAGACTAATATCTAGAGTGTCTTTTAAAACTTTATTTAGTTTTACAAACCATTTTATATAATGCTTAAATGTAATACATTTATAATTAGTCCTACACGTCTTAATAAGGTTAAATGTTTGAAATTTAAAACTGTTATAATTTTACGATTTAGTGATGACTATAAGACAACTTTTAGACTTTAATTATGTTGGTTGTTAAACTATATAATTTTTATAAATTATGACAATAATTGTACCAATTATGACTGTCGTGAAAGAGTCAACTATTTGTTTTATTCAATAGAGTTTTATATTGTAAAAATTGTGTTGTGTTGTTGCTTTTGTGGTTAAGTTTACAATTTTTTTAAAGTTTGTTTTATACTTAATTTAACTATATAATTTAATATTATGTCCCTTTTAATCAAAAATCACATTGACATTTGCAGGTAAGAAAAGTGACAGATGCTAGCCGCAAAATTACTTTTTCTACGACTGCTATGGAAAATAGTCCTTTTCCCACAATTTACGAAACTACAAAGTGTCACTTTTCCTAAGCCGTGGGAAAAGTTGCCAAGCCGTGGGAAAAAATCTTTCCCACGGCTTGGGCCACGGTACCATAGAGAAATAATCAACACAATTTTCGATTATAGAATGCTTTGGACTACTGTCATAAAACGTCAAACGTTAAAAAGTACAGAGTACCCAAATGTTAGTGTTATGAAAGTAGAGAGAAGGTGTTTAATTTTAGTTTAATTCAACTAAATTTTGTGTTAAAATATAAAAAAATAAGTAGGTACCTAATTATGGACATCAGCGACAGTGAGCTTGAAAACACACCCCCAGAAATAACAGCAAAAGCTGAAAATGTCACCTTAGAGCTATTGCCAGAAATTTCAAGAAAGAAATATGAAATGGCTTATGCAAAATTTATGGATTGGAGAAGAGTTTCAAAAGTGAATTCGTTTTCTGAAAATGTTTTGTTAGTATATTTCGAACATTTATCTACTACATTAAAAGCGTCTACAATATGGTCGCAATATTCGATGCTAAGAAGTACACTCAGCATAAAAGACAATGTTGACATATCAACATATTCAAAATTACGTTCTCTGTTGAAAAGAAAATCAGAAAATTATGTACCAAAAAAATCAAAAATTTTATCAGCTGAAAAAATCCAAAAATTTATTAACGATGCTCCAAATGAGAAATATTTACTGACAAAGGTAAGATTTATTTAAAAGTATAAGTACCTAAAACCAACATTGTTATTTTATATTCCATAATAGTAATTTTCAATATCATCGAATCTGGATTGAAATAATTAAAAATCCATTTTTTGTATAAATTGATAAAGTAAATTTGGTATAATTCAAAGAGCTTGAAGTCTCGTATAATTACCTCCTTTAAATGAGTTGGCGGGTATGGCTCAGTGGTTAAGGCGCTTAATTGCTGCGCGAGCGGTCCGGGTTCGAGTCCCATCCTCTCGGTACCTTGTTTTTATTTTTTATTATTTTGTTCAATTCTAATGATTTAATTTTTAGGTCGCCCTTGTTTTTGGTCTGACAGGAGCATGCCGCCGAGATGAATTATGCAAATTAATGGTTGACGATTTGGAAGATTTGAAATCTGCTCTATTAGTAACCATTAAACACACAAAGAATAAAACTCCCAGATCATTTACCATAACAGGAGAATTTTACAAACTTTATCAAAAATATGCTGCACTTCGGCCAAAAAATATATCTCAACAACGTTTTTTTGTAAACTTTCAAAATGGCAAGTGCACCAAGCAACCTGTAGGTATCAATAAATTTGGGGGCATGGCTAGAGAAGTAGCAACTTTTTTAAAACTGCCAAATGCAAACCTATATACTGGTCATTGTTTCCGACGCTCTTCAGCGACCATTTTAGTGAACGCAGGCGGTGATCTCTTAACACTTAAGCGCCATGGTGGTTGGCGCTCAAGTACCGTAGCTGAGGGGTACATAGATGACTCACTTCAAAACAAAATTGATATATCCAAAAAAATTACGAACTCCATTCAAGCAAATGAGAATGCAACTACAAATAATATAATTGATTCGAATACGATCACCTATATAAATGCTGGTGCTGAGCCGTCAACATCGTCAACACTAAACGAAACTCCAGGAATAATATTGAAAAACTGTTCTAATATAACTATAAATTATTATAACAATTAGTTTATAAGTACCTACTTGAAATATATTACTTTGAAATTGTTAAATTATTTATTAATTTGCAGTCGTAGAAAAAGTATAGTGTGCAACACGTGGGAAAAGCTATTTTTCTCACTCGTGTGAGAATATACTATTCCCGGCTAGCTGGGAAAGTAAAGTAAGTAATAAGTCGCTTCCTGGATTACTTCAAAGGTTAAAAATCCATAAATTACTAACCGATTGTGAGTAAAATATTTTTTTTACTAGGTTTGCTTTAAATAATCTTAACCCTTATTAAAATATCAACCTAGCAAAAATTGACACAGCTAATATTCTTATTAAACTTTTATCTTAGACAGTTTATTGTACCTCTTTAAAGATTATTTCTTGATTACTAAGAACAGTAAACAACTAAACGGTTGAATGAAACTTCCACTATTTATTCGAAAAATAAGTTTTTAAATTCAATGACAACTATTTCGCTAAAAACTAGCATCGTTCAACCGTTTAGTTGTTTACTGTTCTTAGCAAGATGGACTTCCAGAAAGTAATCAATTTCATTTCTTAATTAATATTTCTGTTAATTAAAATAAATTATCAAGATTTTTGTATATCACACATAAGTAGTTTCAGTTTTTTAACCTGTACACATACAGAGAAATACATGCTGAAAATTAAGCAAAAAATAAGCATTTTCGTTCTTAAAATAAGTATGTACCTTCTTATTTAATGCTTAAAATAAACATATTGCACGTTTGATTTAAGTATTAAAATTCTTATTTCAAGACTATGTACGATCTTTATACAAGAATATAGTGAGTTTGTTCATTCTTATCTTGTATTAATAAAAAGAATGATACGTGCTTGATTTAAGTATGAACATTCTTGTTTTAAAAACGATACCTGTGTTTTATAAGTATGATCATACTTGAACCAAGCATGTCTATTCTGTATTTAAGTATGCTGTGTGCTAAATGATAGTATACTATGTCTTGTTCTAAGAACTAATTCATTCCTAATTCAAGTATGTATATGTATGCTGCATTTAAACATGCACGTTATAGGACTAATAAAAAAAGTGTAATCGATAAATAAATCTTTTGTTAAAGATTAAAATAAATAAAACAATTCTCTTCTAAAAACAAATTTTTACATTACAGTGTATCCCTAAAGAGTGTAATAAATTCATTATTTCCTATAAACTAAACATATTTTCGAAAAACCTGAAACACATCTTAATCTGAAACACTTGTAATATTAGTTGGTCGTTGGGCGCAAATTTGTAACCATATTATTACGTTGGACGTCAATTTGTAATATGATTTACCTGTTGATAGTGAATTTATAAAAATATTTAGTTAACTTTTTTGAAAAAATAACAATATACCAAAAGAAAAAAATGTAATTTACAATAAAACAACCATTAATCTTAATTTCGTCTTTAATTAGTTGTAAAAGATACTTCAATAATTAACAAAATTTATAAATGTTTATCACAGCAAAAATTATGATAGTTAAATACCTCGGCTAGGGGTGAGTAAGTTCATTAGCTCTGACTATAGTACAATATTTGTTTCTTTAAGAAATTATAAGGGCGCCACTGAAATCTTTTTATTTTTTATGATACTAATGAAGAAAGTTGTTTTAAGCTGAGTTATTTAAATAAGTATCATAAGATGACAGAAAGATGTCAGAAAAAACTGTCTATGAAGATAAAAAAATGATATGAAAATATACCAACAGATAAAAGATAAATAGATTTCCTTGGTGCTAAAATGATTGAAGTTGAGAATACGTTACAAAAAAATAATCCGCAAACAGTTCTTTACAAAAACTTATTCTAATACAGTTGACGATACGAAAATGATTTTGATATTACGTTTAAGAAATAAAGAAAAACGAGACAGCTGTATAATATTATAAATGCATTTACGTTGGTCGACTTATCTTTTTTTACATCTGATCCATTGGTTGATCCAGGAGAGGGTGGTCCAGTGAAGGGCATCAATGTAGAACCAATCAGCGGTAATTCGATAGTAACCCAGTAATGTCTTTGAACTTGAAATTTGTAATGTCTTTTTACTTGAAATTTGTAACGTCTTTTGACTTGAAATTTGTAACGTCTTTGGTATTGTATATTCCAATGCTGTTAAAAATTGTCAGCATCAGCCACGTGTTCGTTTATTTTTTTCCGTACAAAAAGTACAAAACAGCGTATTCCGAAATTTACATTTATCATTAGGATATATGACAGAAAATACAGTAGTAACAAAAGATAAATTAATATAACAATTAGAATTCCAAAAAAAGTACTCAACTCGCCATTTTGTATTTTTTTATAAAAAAAAAATTTACAATTATTACTTTTAAATTGCCCTCAAAATATACTTGAAATAATTATTAATGTGAAAATTCTCATCTGATTATATAGTAGGTACTGTTAAGATTTATAGAAATTATATTTAAAATCTTTTACCAAAAATAAAAATCAAAAAACATACCTGTGTATAACACCAATGACAATAAGAGAATGAATCGTGGTTTAAGGTATTGGACCATGCCACATTAAAGATCGTGTATAAAGTTGGAATTACTGACAGGAATCGTTTATAACAATTAACATGTTAAGAACTCTATACAATAGATAGTGTTAGTGTTAGCCATATAATTAATTTAAAAATACTACGTTTTTAGTTAACATATCATGTTACACGCTTAGTTCGAGAAAAGAAGTGTCTATGCTGCAATTTAAAAAAAAATGGGTACCTCTTCAAACAAAAATTGAGGAGTGCGTGCATTTCTAGTTTAAATCTGAGGAAACTAAGAACTACTACTGCCGCTCACCTAAAAAAAAATAATTACCAAAAATATCCCCTCAATATCGCATGATTTAATGGTGCTGATGCTGGAGCTGCTATAATTAGAAAACGCAGAGTCAACTCATTCTATTTAGACCTAAAAGTCAAAATTTGTTTAAACATTTCTAAAATAAACATTACTAACTTACGCTCTGAACTGTCTGTCTGGATTTTCTTCCATTTTTTACTCTGGATTTAAATTTTATACGGTGTGCTAGTTTTGATGATGGGAACAAAGCATCTATATCGCTATCCTCGATAACCGAAATATGCCAAACAGTTAGCTTTAGTCCTGCAAAATTATAATTATATTAATAGTTAATTTATAAATGTATAATTAAAAAACTATATTCAAATAATTTACCAAAATCCAATACAAGTAGTCAAAATAGTATATTAAACAACGCATATCATATGAAATTCTGTTATGACACGAGTTCAAGTTTAAAAAACGAATCACGAAGCGATGAGTTTTTTAAAGAACGAGTGTCACAACAGCCATATGAAATAAGTTGTTTATAATATTTTTTATATTTTGCCATTTTATCATTTTTTAAATTAATTTATTATTTTTATGTAAGTTACGAACATTTTGATTTTAAAAAGTATGTCGGTAGTACTGTGTAATTTATAACATTTGACAGTTTTGACATTTCAATCATGAAATATTAATGTCTTAAAATATTTTAAAATTACTGATACACCAATAATAATATATTATACAAGTAAAAGATGATATTCATACTTGCAAATACTTCATTAAAGAACAATATAAAATTAATAAATTGCTATTAGCCACAAATGTCATTGTCAACAGTCTTGTCATTCGATACTTCACTCATGTCGCCAACCATTTAAAACAAAAATTTGCGTGCATAAAAGTTACATTACGATACGCAAATGCGTTTTATAATGAAAATTTTTATAAGTGCGAAATATAAAAAATTACTTATAACATTATTAAAATAATTTACCAAAATCCAATACAAGCAGTTAAAAAATGAGTTATACATGACTTACCTATAATTTTCTCTATGACTGGGTATTGAAATCCCCAATAAACTATAGATTTCATTGGCTTTATAATGATTTTGGTTTTGGTAATTCGGTAATTGCTTTAATTCCGTATTAAAACTCTCATTTAAATTAATTAGATTCATGTTAAAAGTGTATCAGTATTTATAATACTTATACTAACTTTTAAAACTTTTAAAAATAAAAACCACCACAAATGATGCACTATAATACACAAAATATAAAATATCGTCTGTCTAGTCGTGGAGTTATGATATGTTGTAAGAGGGAGTTAAAAGGTGGGATAGTACCAACTGGAAACCGACGTGCTTAAAATCAAGAAGTTTCATTCTCAATTTCAGCGCGCACTTTCAATTTAAGAATGCCGCATGCTTATATCAAGAATGGGCATACTTAACAAAATTCTTAAAGGAAAGGCCGTTATCCATAATTAACATAAGAATTTACATTCTCAATTTAAGCATGTTACTTCTTAGTTTAAGAAGTAAAATACTTAATTCGAGAATGATTGTTCTTGACAAATTCTTAGCAGAAAGACGGTTATCCATGCTTAATATAAGAATTTTCGTTCTCAATTTAAGCATGTTACTTCTTAGTTCGGGATTGTGGTATGCTTAATTTGAGAATTAGTGTTCTTGACAAATTCTTAAGAGAAATACGAATATCCATGTTTAATATAAATTTTTCAATTTAAAAATGTTAATAGTCACTTCCAGAAAGTTACCTACATGGTACATGCTTGATTTAAGTGTGGGTGTTCTTAAAAGGATCGGTTAAAGTATGTTATAGGCGTTTTCGGAAACCTACTCGGGTTGGCCCGATCCCTAACCTACGCGTTCGTTTACCTAACCCGAACTACCTACCCGTGTTCGTAAACCATAGAGCTGTTAACTCGATCACCGACTCAGGTTGATCTACAGTAACCCTATCGAAAAGTAGGGTCGTTCATATCGCATGCGCATTTCGAACCATTTTTAAATTTTGTCATTCTCTAAAAGCGTGGGAATTCAGCATTTTCGTAATCTCTTTTCTGAGATTTTTAATAGGATCAATTTTTTTCTAATAACTGTTTCACTTTGATGAATAAATAACCAAAATAACAGAAAAGATTTGAAAAACACCAAAAAAAGCAACAACATCTAAGAACAAGATAAAAGAAAGTAAATAATTGAAAATAGTTGGGTTAGGGTTGTTAATTTGAATGACTTATGGTATGACAGCGTATTGAATAATCCGTTCTGAAACCTGTGATGTTCGTAAACATGGTTGGTGGGTAAGTGATCCATGGTGATCCGTCACGTGACCTCAGTAGATCGAGTTGGCAACCCGGAGTAGGTTTCCGAAAATGCCTTATGACATGCTTGATTCCTAAGTCTTAATTCAAGAACGTTTATTGCTAAATTATTAACCGCATACCAACGTGCTGAAAATTTAGATATGCCATACTTAAATTAACATATTAAGATTTTTAATTTAAGCACCCTTCACGTTTAATTTAATAATGCATGCTACAAAAATTCTTATTTTACAAATTAAGAATGTTTGTGCTTATTTGTAGCTTTTAATCCAAAAATTGAGCATGGCAATGTTAATTCAAGAATGTCAGGATTCAAGTGAAGAATATTTTTTCTTAAACTAAGAATTGGGGTCGTGCTTCATTGTAAATGCACATTCTTGACAATATTCTCACACAAATTTCTCTGTGTGCACTTTTTATTATTTTACAATTTTATATACGAGAATTATTTTAAGAAACCATAAGAAATAGTTGGATTTTTCTAGATTGTTCTTTATTTATAAGTTTTTATGTGTGTTGGACAGAACTTGAATAATTAAAAATATCAAAGGTTACATGCCCCAAGCCACTTATTCTACGTTTCTATAATTAATATATAGTGAAAAACAGATATCAAACAACCCTTGTATTTTGAAATTTCTCTCGACATGAAAGGCTGCAACAAGCATAACAACATTTTCAAGTGATCTGATATTTACTCCAGCACTTCGTTTTGAGGCCCGCGGCTTCGCGGGCAAGTCGTTGTCTCTTTTTCTCTATCTCTCTCTCTTCTCTACTAAACTCCGTTAATTCTCGTACCCCTATTTATTAATGACAGTTTAAAAATAACCGAACATACCGGAGGCATAGTCTTTGTGTTTTCACAAACTACTCCATCAACAACAGCGCAACAGAGAGTAGAATTGTAGAAGCAACAGCATCGATGGAAAGGATCCAATTTTAACTGGATGGAAAGGTCTTTGAGCGTTTTAATAATACCACGGTGTTCTATCTTTGTTTTGATTGTCTTTGAAATTGAATCCGTGTCAGCACCAAATCACATCAAACGCTAAGTTTTACTAAACAATTGAAGGCATTAGCTTGGATTAATTTTATGCAATTGATAGGTTAGGAACTAATTAATAATAATAAAATATTGCAGCAATACTTTTGTTTAATTGATTTCCATAAAAGAAAAAATATTTTTTTGATTTAAAATAAGTTTAAAGTTTTTCTACAATTTTTATGAAAATATAAATTACCACTTATTTAATAACAGTTATAAATCTCAAACGGCCCTTCGTTACGAAACTATTCGATTTATAACGAAATGTATGGTCAAAAATCAAATATTGTAAAATTATTTACAAAATACCCAATCCATATTTGCAGTAGCACCAAATTTCCAAATAGTTAATTTTCATCAACTTATATAAAATAACAAATTGTGTCTCAATACCAGTTATTGTTACTTAAATGAACCTTTACTTTTGCAAAAATATTTAACAAGGCAAGTTATGTATTAATAATAATCCCGGAATATTCAGAAGTCACAGCTCTAAACAATGCAGTAGTAAAACAAATTACAAGTACCTACATACCAAAATTACACCCCAATATATACTGATGCTTCAAAAAACAATCAAGGGACCGGGGCTGCATTCGTAATACCACAACATATAGAACTCTGTTACCAATTAGAAAAACACACATCCATTTTCAATGCCGAATCCATAGCTATATTAAAAGCCATAGAATATACAACTCAAAACAATATTGAAAAATCTTTAATTTTCACTGATTCACTTTCCGTCCTTAATAGTTTAAAATCTCAGAAATAAATTCAAAGTATATTAATCCATATATAACAAAAATTAAAACAAATCTGGCAGAACTCAATGAAAATCAACGAATAATATTTGTTTGGGTCAAAGCCCACACTGGAATTGAATACAATGAAAAAGTGGATAAATTGGCAAAACAAGGCATACTGACCAGCAAAAAAACTACCTGCTGGCCAACATTGGACGAAAGAATTAATTCAACCAGGACTAAAATGCACACAAACTGGAGCAAACGATATAAGCAATATTGTATTTCAAAACCCACCCGTTACACACAGCTAGTACCAAAAATCGAAAGACGATACTGGTTTGAAGACTATCAGTGCCCAAGGAAATATAAAACTACCATCGCAGTCGTAGGAAAAATAGGTGTTAATATTGTCTGCAGAAGGTTCACATATTATTACGAGTGTACACGATTGTCCAAACATTTTACCACATAGCGTCTGGCTGCATGGGCTATGCCTTAAAGGCAAAAAAAACAAGGCAAGTTAGACAGCAGGCGCAGAACATGTTTCCTCATCGGTAGTCAGTTTTGAATTTTATCTAACAAACCCTTTGTTCACTGATCCAATTCAAAATGCAAATGCCGAAATGAAGCCTATAAAACGTTTACTACAGTTATATATCAACATTCGACCACAGCATTTTCAATTCCAATGAACAAAAATAATTTTAATAAAGAAATTGAGATCATAAAACAAATAGCTACATCTAATGGCTATCCAATACATTTGATAAATAAATTAATTAATAAGAAAGAACAAAAAGTGTCACTAGAACTAATATTTCCAAAACAAACTAAAGAAATTAAAAGCTATAAAAGTATTACATATTGTGGAAACATTTCAAATGCAATTTCAAAAATAATATCTTCGGCAACATCAGCATTAATATCATTTAAAACACAAAATAATATTGGAACAAAATTGTTAAATGTGAAAACAAAATTACCAAAACTAAAAAAATCTGGTGTTTACAAAATTAATTGTCCAAAATGTAATGCAGTATATATAGGTCAAACACAAAGAAATTTTGAAGTAAGATTTAATGAACACTTAAGAGCATATAGATTACAACAACCAGATAAGTCGAACTATGCAAAACACCTACTGGAACATCCAAACTCACTTATACAAACCAATGACATTCATATACTACACATTTGTGATAAAAAACAAAATTTAGATTTTCTAGAAGAACTTGAAATTAAAAGACATCTAGCAGATCAACAGTTTAAAGTAGTTAATGAACAAATAAATCTTGGAAGTTCTCCACTATTAAACTGTTTACTTTGATTGAGTCTTCATTTTATACATAGATAAGACATTATTGTAACATAAATATATTAAGTTATTGTAAAGATCAGCAAGATATAGTTTTTTCCTGGTTTTTCTATATCATTGCACAGTTATACTGATCTTAGAGGGAAATACATCCAGGATAATCCCTTAGGGCTAATAACATCTAGGCTTTAATATTGTTATGTCTTATTACTTCCTTACTTGGTCTAGCCTTAACTACTTAACAACATCAAGTACCTAGTTACAAACAAACAAAATGTAATTTCAATATGTATGTCAATCTGACGATGCTAGTGATAGCGAAACAGCTGTAATTGAATTTTAAAGCGAATTTTTCGAATAAATAGTGGGAGTTTAGTTTAACCATTCAGTTATTTATTCTTCTTAGAAAAATATTAAGTTATAATTTACCAGTATTAGATACCCAGCAGCAAATACTTCAGAAAGATATATTAAAGAAGTAACTAAATATTTAAGGATTGTGTTACATAGAAAACATCACAATCAAAAATTAATATTATTTTTATAATTTTTTACAATATATTACTTTTTAAGACAACTTACTTTAAGTAGACATTTTTTATTAAAAAAAAAAGAAAAAGTAACATCATGTAAATTTTAGACGAGAGAGACCAATCAAGATAATTTTAAAACGTGTCAAAAACATGTTTTAAACTTTTTGCTACTTGCTGAAAAATCAAAAAACTCAGCATCCAATCAGCCGAACCCACAGCCGCTACCGCAACCGGAAAGTTCGTACATTGTAATTCGTTGTTTTCCTACTTTTTTACATTTGTGGGAATTAAAAACGGAAAGCGAAAAAGAATTGAACAGCTTCGGATTTAAAACCTGCAAACGAGACGGCGATAGTATTAACGAGTGATCGATAAAAATTCTTTATAATGAAATATGCAATTTTTTAATTTAAAATGTACATCAGAATAATAAAGTACACTTTACCTGAAAGGATGTAATCAATTAATAAGGGAAGAGGTCTGTGTCCTGCTGTGACACAATAATTACAAACAAATAAATATTCCATTTTACCTACTTTTAATGATACACCTATTAAAAACACAATTTAAGAAAATTAGGAAATTTATAAAAGCAATATTATCTAAAAACAAAATTTTAATAAGAACTCCGCTATAAGATTAGCTTTAGGTGCACACTACACAAGCCCTACAGAAAGTATGTATTGCGAATCTGGTGAACTCCCACTTCAAATAAGAAGAGATTATCTTAGCCTCTCTTACGTTTTGAGAGTAGCTAATAACCCGTCAATACCAGTATTTAAATTCACTTTCACCGACAGATTCTCTTCAACATTCCAGACAAGAAGAAGATTGGACCCTCCTTTTTATCATCGTATTAATTTACTACTTAAAAACTTGAACTTGAACCCCAGTTACTTCATCATTCGGATACTACTGCCCCACCATGGACAGTGCATCTCCCTAAATGTGACACAAACCTCTCGTTTTTTAGGAAATCAGAAACACCATCTACCATTTTCAAACTAAAAGTTCTCGAGAAACTAAATAGTTTTAGTGAGTCCACCCACATCTACACCGATGCTTCTAAATCCGAAATTGGAGTAGGCGCTGCTTTTACAACAAACGGCGCAGATCTTTCTTTCCAACTCCCTAAGCATTATACTATTTTTTCGGCGATTCTTCAAGCAATTAAGTTCACAAACAAAAACAACTTAAACGACACTGTACTCCAACCACCCTATTGTATCACTTATTAAGTCTGAACTCAGGATATGTAAACACAATGACCGATCAATCCAGTTTCTTTGGGTTCCAGCACATTGTGGAATACCAGGAAATGAAAAAGCTGATTGTTTGGCAAAACAAGCCATTGAAAATCCAACAGCATCGACCACTTGCAATTACGTCCATCTCGACCTTAAAAAGTATTTCAAAAAGATAACAACAGATAAATGGCAAAAAAATGGGAAAATTCAAACTCTACACTAAAATCCATTAAGCAAACTGTATTACCTTGGAATCTTCCTGCAAGCAGAAGAGCACAAGTGATCATCTCCAGACCACCAATAGGACACACCAAACTAACTCATGACTATCTGTTAAAGAGGGATCCCAAACCAATGTGTTTTGCTTGTGATAGTGAGTTAACTGTGAACCACGTTCTTATAGACTGTCCTTTATATGAACTGGAACGAACACAACACCAACTACCCAGAACTATAAGGAAGTGCCTTGACGAACATTCCGACCTTGTTCCAATTTTTAAATTTTTGGCAACCATTGGAATGATCAACAAAATTTAATCAATTGTACACTAGTAACTTTATATTACCTTGCATATAACCCTTCGTGGTTGAAGCAATTTAAAATAAAAAAAAAATTAATAAACTACATACCTTACCCCTTTATAGGTTGGTGGTCGATATTTCAAACCAAGACCTGAAAAAGTATTTCAAAACGTACACCGGTTTGATATTCTACCACATGTGTATGTTGCGTGTGTACTAATTCGTAGTTGTCGACAATGCGCACAGCCAACTTATAGTTGACTTATATACAATGTGGTTGAATTTTCGACCACAGTCCATTTTAGTAAACAGTGCACGTGTATTTGATTTGACGTGCTATTTTGCAAAAACATTAACTGCGACTAAAAAAAATGTTTTTTTATGAAAATTGGTGGGTAAGTACAATAGTAAATGGGTATTATAATATAGCTTTTTGTCTTAGCTTTGTCTTTACAGACAATTGAAAATTAATTCCCGAGAAACTATAGATCTAAATAAATTAGAACATAATATGAATGCGGAGGAAGTCTTTAGTATGATGGACGGAATAGATAATGATCAAGCAATACATTCTGATATAGGAGGTGATTCGGATACGGAAGATGATGTACCATTAGCGATTGGTAGCACTACACCTTCTACAAGCTCACTACGTTCGGGAAAACGGAATAACGCCGAAATAAGCGAAGAGGAAGGTTTCAGCAGCGATGATTCCTTGGCTGAGCCCAGTTTTATACCTGAAAACAACAAAAGGCCTTATCATATTAGTCAAAGAACACCATCAACTAGTTCGTCTGAGGATAAAGCAACCAGTCAGATTCATCAAAACCAGACTGATCAAAATCAGACTCATCTCATGAAACTCACCAGACTCACCAAAACAACTGTGACCATAACAGCATTGATTACCACTGAACAACTATTTGCCCCATATTTTCGGTTCTGTAGCTTTCATTGATGACTCTGGCCCAGCTATTTCTATAAATGAGTCACCTATTGATATTTTTATGCAGCTCTTTGGCGAAGAACTTTTTGACAAAATTGTCTATGAGTCAAACTTGTACGCTATCCAAAAAGGAACTTCTTTAGATTTGTCTTCTGAAAAACTGAAGGCTTTTTTTGGAATCCTGATAATAATGGGAATCAATTCAGGCCCAGTTTGCGATTGTATTGGTCGACCTATAAAAACTTTTATTGTGATAGAATAGCAGATATTATGCCACTAAAAAGATTTTTAAAAATTTTACGTTTTCTTCATTTGAACAACAATAACGCAATGCCAAAGAAAGTGAACCAAACTTTGACAAATTGTACAAAGTTAGACCTTTGATTTCCTATTTGTCAGATACATTTTCGAGATCGTACAAACCCGGTCGAAATTTATCGGTTGATGAAAGCATGATTGCATACAAGGGTCGCTCTCAGTTAAAACAATACATGCCGTTAAAACCAATAAAAAGAGGTTTCAAGGTGTGGGCGATTGCTTGTGCAGATACAGGGTATTTGTTGGGTTTTTCTATATATGATGGAAAAAGAGACAGAAGACAATCAGGAGATAGGATCCCTAGGAGAAAAGACTGTATTGGAACTTACAGAGGCATTTCAAGGTAAATACCATTGCATATATTTCGACAACTTTTTTACCTCGTTCCCACTTTTGTCAACATTGCTTGATCGGAAACTGTTTGCATGTGGAACCATAAGATCAAATCGAAAATATTTTCCTTCAGGACAATAACTTGATACGCGGAGAGTTCAGTTTGGTTGGAACTAATAACATCACAGTTAGTAAGTGGAAAGACAATGGGAAAAAATGTGTCCTAGTTGCAAGCACCATTCATACAGTAAATAAAATGTCAACATTACTGATTGTAATCAACATTGCTGATTACAATAACATGGGTGGGGTTGATGTATTTGATCAACTCCTCTCATTCTATAACATAGAGTGGAAATTTAGAAGGTGGTGGCTAAAAATTTTGTATTATATGTTAGATGCTACTATTGTTAATTCCTTTATATTATATAAATCTGGCTTTCAGAAAAAAAATCCACGTTGTAAGCCAAAAACGCATTTGGTGTTCAGAACTATACTGGCCAACCAATTAATACGTGATTACTCATCCCAAAAAGTTCCAGGATCATGGCATGTAATTAGCAAAAATAGAATAAAAAAGACTGATGGACGTTCGGTGACTGTAAAAATCACCATTAGATTATCGACCGTTGGTGACCATCTACCCTCTAAAACCTCGTCACGAAAATGTGCCAACTGTAGTACGTCCATGAAGCCCAAAAGGTGCAACATACAATGTATTAAATGTAAAGTGGCGATTTGTCTTACCTGTTTTGCCGTTTTTCATAATAAATAAACAGGTCGGCTGAAAAGTCCCCGGTCTACCAAAGTAAAACACAATATTTTGACAAAATTCATTTTTTTTATTCAACATAGTTGCCTTCAAGGGCGATACAGCGATTATAGCGACCTTCCAACTTTTCGATACCATTTTTGTAGTACTCCTTCGGTTTGTCCTCAAAATAGGCTTCAGTTTCGGCGATTACCTCAGTATCAGAGCCAAATTTTTTTCCCGCGAGCATTCTCTTCAGGTCAGAGAAAAGGAAAAAGTCGCTGGGCGCTAGATCTGGAGAATACGGTGGGTGAGAAAGCAATTCGAAGCCCAATTCATGCAATTTTGCCATTGTTTTCGATGATTTGTGACACGGTGCATTGTCTTGATGAAACAACACTTTTTTCTTCTTCATATGGAGCCGTTTTTTCGCGATTTCGGTCTTCAATCGCTCCAATAATGCACAGTAATAGTCGCTGTTGATTGTTTTTCCCTTTTCCAAATAGTCGATGAACAATATACCGTGTGTATCCCAAAAAACTGAAGCCATAACTTTGTCAGCTGACTGTTGAGTCTTTTCACGCTTTGGTGGCGGTTCACCGGCCGCAGTCCACTAAGCTGACTGTCGATTGGACTCAGGCGTGTAGTGATGGAGCCAAGTTTCATCCATAGTCACATATCGACGCAAAAAATCGGGTTTATTACGACTTAACAGCTGCAAACACTACTCAGAATCATCAATTCGTTGCTGTTTTTGGTCGATTGTGAGCACGCGCGGCACCCATTTCGCACAGAGCTTCCGCATACCCAAATATTCGTGAACGATACGTCCAACACGTTCCTTAGATATCTTTAGAGTGTCAGCTATCTCGATCATATTCACTTTACGGTCACTCAAAATCATTTTGTGGATTTTTTTGATATTTTCGTCGGTAACCACCTCTTTTGGGCGTCCACTGCGTTCACCGTCTTCGGTGCTCATTTCACCACGCTTGAATTTTGCGTACCAGTCAATAATTGTTGATTTTCCTGGAGCAGAGTCCGGAAACTCATTATCAAGCCAAGCTTTTGCTTCAACTGTATTTTTTCCTTTCAAATAACAATATTTAATAAGCACACGAAATTCTTTTTTTCCATCTTTGTGAAAATAAGTTGCTTCACTAAAAATGCAATATCTCACAAACTAATAGTCCGACAGCTGTCAAATTTTTACACGAATCTTTTGAAGGTTGATACTATCTAAAAATGAAATGGATTTAATTCTAGTATCGTCATCTATAGGTCAGACCGGGGACTTTTCAGCCGACCTGATAGATAAATTGTTTTAGTTGATACAATAAATTTTGCTTTTTTCTAATATTTAGTATTATTTATCCAAAATAAACTGGTCAAAAATTAAACCACTAACCATTGTATTTTTTTGATACCGTTAATGGACTGTGGTCAAAATATCGACCACCCAAAAAAAATAAAAATATATTGACAGCTAATTTTTTTAAAATTTCTGGCCAAACAAAGTAACTGACAACATTACATCAATATTTTTTACCTACAGTAATCTGCCCTATAAAGGGTTACTATCAAGAAAATTAACTCACTAAACAAAATATTTCCACAAATTATTGTCTTTACTACACCAACTAAACGGTTAAAATAATATAATTTGATAACTACAAACTATAATTAACCAAAAACCTGATTTGAACGCGAGACAGTCAAAGAATGAAATTTTAGGGCTAATGTTATTAGGATGGTTAGTTAATCTCTTTTCGAATGTAAACTAGTGTTCTGCGACGTTTTCGTTCAAAGCTCATCTCAAAATCCATCACCTCTACTAGTAAAATTTTAAGTTTGGCTTAGCATTGACAAAGCCAAATCAGTTGTGTTTCAGTTTGAAGACATTATTTAATATTCATTTCTCAGTTTTATATTTCAGATTTACATATTCAGTGAATTTAAAAATATTTTTTTTATTTCAGGATGTACTCTAGCAAAATAAAAAAAACATTAAAACAAAGCCAATATACATATTGGTAATTTTTAAAAAAAACTTATGTTACAAAAGTCAATACTTTAAAGCTTATCCGTTGTTAATCACGTAAAGTGGATGTTATATTACAGAAACAGAAATCACTGGGGTAGTCAAATTGAAGAAGTGTTACAGAAAGAGATTGACAGTTGCCAAAGATTTCGATTAATTAGGAAACTTATTTCATTAGGGAGAGGACGATCGTTTTTAGAGGTATGGATTAAAATCAAGGCTTGTCATTCGATATTACTTTTAATTTTATACTTCAGTGAATGTTCCCATTAAGAATGACATGCTGTTTTACCCAAACATTCCACCAAATTAACCTTATCACGTTTTCAGAATCATTCGTAGATAAATGTATTTATTCGTTAACTATTAATAATTATTTTTATTATTGGCTTTCTTGGCTTTATAGGTTGCTTTTAAAAAAATATGTATTAACTCTTCGCCTTCTTAAATACATTTTTATTGTGAATAATGTATAAAAAATGACATTATACATTGTTGCCCAATAACAAAGAAATTCCTGAATATACAGGGTGTTTCAAAAAAAGGTAACACCGTCTCAAGGATAGGTAAAAAACAGAAAAATAATTGGGGTTGGCTTAGTGAAATTTTTTTCTAACGCCATCCGTTTTCAAGATAAATGGCGTTGAAGAAAATGAAAAATTACACATTTCTTACGATTTTTCCGAAACTACTGGCACCATTGCAATGAAATTTTACTAAGCAAACCCCAATTATTTTTCAGTTTTTTACCTATCCTAGAGACAGTGTTACCTTTTTTTGAAACACCCTGTACAAATTATTGTCTACACGTAATTAAAATATGTAGAAGTAAAACATTTATTTTCAAAGATCAGGTCCATTATTACTGACCGCTGCGTACTTTTTAATATACCAGGCATCATCGTAAGAGATAAGGTAAAGAAAGAAGATATAATAGTCAACGTGGCTGTATCCGACACCCACAATATCGTCACAACCATTGCTAAAAAAAGTACACCAAATTATCAGACGAAATCAAGAAGATGTGGAGCCCAGACCAAATATATTTATCTTTTCCTACAGAAGGCCTCATGGATAACACAAAGTTTGCCAGAATATTCCTAAGCCAATTACAGTAAGTTGGGAGTGCTTGGATAATACCCGTACCCCATTTGTCAACCAAGAAAACTTGAGATGAGAAAAGATGAGAAAAGAAAAAACAATAAGAATAAAACTACTACGATAGACAGGTGACGAATAACCGACTCGATATTGTAATGGTGGATAGAAAAGCTAAATTAATTCTCTTAGAGGATCTTGCAGTTCCAAACAATAGCTATAGGGACAAATATAATGAAAAAATAGCAAAGTACATTTATCTTTCTATAGAAGTAAGACAGATGTGTCAAACAGATCTTCGTACTGGACTTATCCCCAGAAGTCTTGAAAACAGTCTTTAAAAAACTCAGCCTTAATAAAAATACTTTTATTGACTTACAAAAAGCAGCAATTTTAAATACGGGGTTGGAATAAAGTATGGAACCAAGTAAATATCTTTTAAACTAAAATTACGATATTTATGAAAACTTGCAGGTAAGTGCAATGGAACAAAACGCATCTGATGTATATTTTTTTGATAATAATATACTTCCAGTTTAACCGGCAATGCCATTAACATTTTTAATTTATGTAAATGGGACATCCTATATATTTTTACAGATTTTGAAAGAGCTTGTTATTTTGAATTCATAAATAATGAGTTTAGTGTAAAAAAATTTGTAAAAACGAGGAATATAGCACTTTAACCAACCTTCTTTGAGTTTTTTGCATTAGAGCAAAAAACTATTTAGATAAACTAAGGGTGTGTTCGGGGAGCACGCTTTAGAGCTATGTAGCGCCAAGAGCCATATAACGCAAACAAGGAATAGTACTAGATAGCGCCAAATTGCGTAAATAGCGTGCTCCCCGAACACACCCTAATTGATGTTGTTTGTATGCATAGTAATAAATAAACAAGTACTGTTTAGTACGTCTTTTGTTCTTTAAGTGTCAAATTCTAATTGACGGAAATAAATTGCACAATTTTGAAGGGTTCAATTAAGTGAAAAAGAGCGTATTGAAATTTTAATGATGATCGGTTATGGTGATCGTGTTAAAACTAGTTCAAAAATCGAATACCACCTAAAACCAATTGTTAGGTAGTCCGGAGGGTAAAACAATGGACTTGGAAAAAGTGGAGGTTACTAATTTAGATGATATGATTTTGACAAGATGTATTCAAGTAGTTTTATTAATTTAAATTATGTAGGTACGTAAACAAAAATACAGTATTGTTCTCATTAAATGGAAATAATTTAAAAGTGTTAAAAATTATGTACAATTGATTATTACATGCATTTGAAAGCATAGAAATTTTATGATGTAAAAATTTATTAAATAATGATATTAATTTCATATACACATACACATTTTAATTTGATATTTCCGTACTTTCACTTCAAGTTCTCTTATTTTTAATTTAAACAGTAAATTAAACAGTAAATTAATAAATATATAGTTTAAGAGAAGCTCTGTTTAAATATTGCTCTTAATTGAAGTGAGTTACATGTTAATACAAAACTATAACCATCATTACCTATAACATTTACATTTACTAGGTAGTAATCCAGTAATTTGTTTTTAAAATAATTTAAAAAACTTTTCTCAAGCTTGTTAAAAAAATGTTATTCAATAAAACGGTTTAAAACAACTGGTCTAATAAATAATTAGAAATGTGCATCTAACCGCTGCTTGTCACAGTCATGACTGGCAAACTATATTTGATTGATTGATTGTCCATCATAATGATTATTCGAATCCATCTATCTATCGGGTGACATTTTGCCTCGATCCTTGTCACCGCACCACCATGCACTACCGTACAGGTAAATGGAACTAGCAGTATACAGTGCGTCCCTATAGATTATGAAAGTATATTTTATTTTATATCTGTTTTATTAAAAAAATAAAAATAAATTGATTTTCTTGTACTAACCTTTGCTTTGTAGAAGTAATTTTTATTTAGATTTTACTACAATTGAGAGTTTGTTAATTTATTTCGCCATATTTTATTAAAAATTACTTTTATTCAAGTAATTACAGATGTTCACCATATTATAAGATAGGTAGATTCTAAAAGTGAGAATGAGGAAAAAAAATTATGATAAAATGGTATGGTATAAACGAAACATCAACAAGACTGATGTTTTTAATATAGTTAGTGAATTATAAACTGTATTTTGCTGTTTTAATTAGTTTAAGTTAGTTGTAGTAACCTTTACTTTATGGAAGTCTATCTTACGAAGAACATTAAAAGTAGAACTATTTAAACAAAACTTTTACTATTTACTTAAAATAGCAATTTTCTAAAGCAGCTTAATTCTATGATACATATAGCATTTTCAATTCTAATGTACAAAAATAACTTTGACAAAGAAATTGACATCATAAAACAAGCTGCATCTAATGGCTATCCAACACATTTGATAAATAAATTAATTAATAAGAAAAAACAAAAAATGTTATTTGATAATATTTCCAAAACAAACTAAAGAAATTAAAAGTTATAAAAATATGACATATTGTGGAAATACTTCCATTACAATTTTTTAACTTTAATATGTCAATCTGATGCTAATTTTTAGCAAAACAACTCTTAAAATTCTTGTTTTAACTTTGGAATGAAAAAAATAACAATCAAATTTATAATGAATAATTTTTTGCAAGTTTTTCAAAAATTTCATCAAAAAACACGAATTTAAAAAAAAAAGAAAGTCCCAAATCGGACAATTTTTCACCAAGTTATGGCTATTTAAAAAAATATACCCGAAATATTCGAAAATGCATATCTCTCGATTGGCTGAATGAAAAAATTTGAAACAATTCACAGAAACGTTTTTTGCGTTTTTTGAAGGGTACAAAAAGATGCCCAAATGTCAGCGAAATCGGAGATGTAAATCCAATCGGTAAGATGAGCTGGTGTGGAATGTCCCTAATGTTTTTTGGTAAGATGGACTTCCACAAAATAAAGTTAACTAAACAGTTACGACTAAATTAAACTAATTAAAACAACAAAGTTTATAAAAAAGCAATTTTATAAACAAACAGTGAAAGTTTTGTTTAAAAAGTTCTGTATTTAACGTTCATTTTTATTATTTTATTTTAATAAACTAGTTTGTGTAAAACGTACCATGAATAAAACTAAAATGTTTCAAAATTAAATTCAAAATTCACAAGCATAAAATTCACGTTTGAACTAGAAAATAATGAACAGTTACCATTTTTGGACACATTAGTAATAAGAAATAATAACAAGTTAGAATTTGATATTTTTAGGAAAGACACCGCTACGTATAGGTATATTCCGATAGATTCTTTTCACTGTAATCAACACAAAATGGCAAGTTTTCATTTTTTGGTTCATCGATTAATTCATTTTCCTTTAAACAAAACAAGATATAACAGAGAAAAGAATTTAATTGAGGATATAGCTGTACTTAATGGATATGATAAAAAACTAATTCATAAGCTGATCAATCGCCATAGTTTTAAGAAATCTGTTTGTGAAACCACCTTTTTCCAGCGAGAACACAACGATAGGAAATTCATTTCATTACCATTTATCCCTCAGTATACCAAAGGATTGAATACAATTTTCGGCACGGTGGGATTAGGTTTAGTTCATAAAACTAGTGGTACCCTGAGACAATTGTTAGGAAATCCGAAGGATAAGAGAGAAGATCTGGAAAAAAGCGGTATATATGAAATAAGCTGTAATGATTGTGATAAAAAGTATGTTGGGCAAACAAAAAGATCGGTTAAAACAAGATTTAAAGAACATTTAGCTCATCTAAAATATGGACGTATAGAAAAATCTAGTATTGCCGAACATGCTTTTACCAAAAACCATTCTGTAAATGTAGATAGTTTAAAATTGTTAAAAAATGTATCGAACAATAGATTGTTGGATGCATTTGAAAGTATAGAAATTATTAAATGTAAAAATAGATTAAATAAGGACAAAGGACCTATCCCAGATAGTCCATTTTATAGTTTATTATAAGAAAACTTATTGTAAAAATGTTTTCGCGCTAAAAATTGGCTTTGCCGCCAAAAGATTTACCGCGATAACATTTGGCGCTAAAAATGTTCTATATATAAGGTTAGTTTGTAGGCATAGCTTTAGTTTACCTTCGGTCTCTGAAGAAGATAACTTGGTTATCGAAACGCGCGTCAGGCATATAAAAGTGTGTGTTGGTGTAGTGGTAGTGTAAACGGTTTTCGGTACCATGAATGCCTGGTAACAGTAGAGAATGGTAATAGTTTAGGGTTATTAAAGATTAATAGACTCCTGAAAAATATATAAGCAACTTTTTTTATAATATGGATTTGTCGATTTTTTAAATTGTTTAAGATGGTGCGTTTTTTAATACAGATCGTAAATGTAATATAGAAGTTGTTTTGGAGTGAGGGAGCGAATCGCTCCGAGGACTATTTCCTATTATTTAATCTAGTGTTATTATGTCAATCTGACGAGGCTAATTCTATAGCGAAACGGCCATAATTATATTTAAAGTATTTAACGATTAAATAGTGAAAGTTAATTCAACCTTTTAATTGTTTATTGTTCTGAATAAGATAAACTTTCACAAAGTGAGGGTTAGTACAATCAATTTTATTAATAATAGTCATTTATAGATAATGTCATCCATAGCAAAGGAATTAGATTTAAAATGGACGTTTGCTTCTGCATTATAATACATCGGAAGTTTTTCTGTTATTTTCATAAAACCAAAATGTAAGCTTATTATCGAAGTTTGATCCTCTTTTGATTCATTAGGCAACTAAAAAAAATTATCTTTGTAAGTTTCGTCTATAAAGTTTATTTGGACCAGTAACTTGTGTGAATTCAGTTTGTTCAGTTCTATATATTCGAAAACAAAATGTTTAGTCAAAGTCAGCAAATGGACTAGTTTAGTAGGATCATATTAATCAAAATGATAGCAATATATATTTAGGATAAGATACCTACTTACTTATATTGGTATTAATTTTGCAATTAATTTTTCTCATTTCGTAAAATTTAGCAATAAATAATTAGTAAGTTTTAAACGTAGCGCCAACTAAGAACCAATAATGAAGTGTGTTTAAAAGTCAACGTTGTCACATTTTAGCTACGTTCGTTTCAAGTATTCTCAAAGAACTGGCGGCACAAAACACCGTGTTCTGTCACTGATTGTACCAGTTGACAAGATATATGACAGGAGAGAAAATCGTGTTTATCTGTAATAAACAAACAAGACCCCTATTCTTGACGGCGATAGAATAGAACAGCCAATAGAAAGTGGGCGTGGTTCTATTGAAAATGCCAAAACGGTATTCTTGAAATTCGTTCTCTCACTGTACCGATAGAAGGGTTTCTCCCCGAGAGAACAATTATTACTTCTATTAGTTATTTTTGAAGGAACCGCTATAACACCAAGAGAAGGTGTTAGGGATTTTTATTTTCGAACCAAAAATAGTATAGAAGTAATTTCTTTTATAAACCAAACACAACCAAACAACAAATTAAACTAACGAAAATGACAGAATATTTTGTTTATTGTTTTACTCCTTATTTGATAAAGTGTCAATCAGAGAACAAAATTATCGATATGTTTATCTCTTTTTAATGACAACAAATAAGAGAGAGAGATAAGTTTCTTGGTTAATATTAAAGCATATCGACAACATCGCAAATTTTCTACCAATCTTATTGAAACACGTCACTTACCACTTATGACGTATGTAACCATTAAATTTAAATTTCAAAAGCCGATTATGGCTAGAGGATTAATTTTATAAAAATATTATTTGTACAGTTGAACCACTAAAAACCTATTTTATAAGATGCAAATATAAAAAAAAATCACTAAACTAGTCCATTCACATTTTTTAAATTCCAAATTGTTGTGCAATTCAATAATTCCATTAAAAAATATCGTAAAATTTACCATCGTAAGTTAACAGGACAATCTTTATAAAATAGGGAAAACAGATGGATAGATTGTCGTTCTTCATCCGTGTTTGAATATCACCCACAGTCATTTATTTTTGTATACAGTCAACAAAAGGATCAGATGATTTTTGGTTAATGGTTTTAGGGGTGAATCGACGCTAGACTGAATTATAGTAATGAACTAATGATTTTTGGTTTGTTACCGCAAAACATTTCCATTTGAATATCTAAAACCCCAAAATTCTGATTCTTTTATTTTTTAATTGGTAATAGGGTAGTTGACAATTTTTAGAAAGTTTGCTGATACTTTGCCTCATGGTTTAATTTATTCGAAAAATGACTATCTCACTGAAAAACAATCTTTATCAAATCTTATTTTACAGTTTTATAATAACTTCAACATTTAATAATTAAAACGCGTCAAATTGTCATGGCATGGCGTCTCGAATAACGTCAAAGTTTTCAAAACAACAGCTGTGTGGGTTATGATTGGTTAAGTTGATATGTTGATGGGAATTATCCTTGGACATGATATATTAGACTTAGGCCAGGTTTATAAATTAAAATTTATCTGTCAGATAGTGCTTATCTGCCAGTTATTTTCGAAATGTGGGTTTATGAACATCAAGGTAAATAAACTTGAATGTTTTGTGTCACATAACCCATTTTCTGTTGTAGTCTTTATATTTGTAAATCTATGGTATTTGTGCAGAGGACTATTACAACCACAAAGAGAGAAAGATATGGATAAGAATATTAAGATGAAGAGAGGGAGAAGTTCTACTCTTGAAGAAGCAAATTAACTAACAAAACTCGCGAATCAACAGAAAAAAAATATCGAAAAGAAAAAATGATGGTACAACTCGGAAATCCAAAGATGCTTGTAAGCAAATCAAAAGAAGTTTTAACAGTTGTAGTAGTGGCCCTTTAAGAAACATACTCAATAACTAGGATACATGGAGGTAAACCAAAGGTGTACCTGAGCCAGAACTTGGGTAACCTATCCACAATTTTCCAAGCGGAGGTTTTCGCAATGGAGATGTGCCTGCAGCGTGACTGCAGGAACAAAACCATAAAAATCATTTCCGATAGCCAGGTGGCACTAAAGTCACTAGACACTCAAAGGCATTTGTAGAAGATTTCTCTAAAAAGAGGTCTCAAGAGCTGCTGAATATGAGCAGACAGGACCTACGAATGATAATAGGACTATTGACTGAACACAGTCGCCTTACTTGGCATATAAAAACAATTGGACTATCAGAGAGTGCGGACTGCGGATTCTGCCAGGCGGAAGATGAAACGGTGGAGCATATCTTGTGTAAATACCGAGAGCTCGAGAGAATAAGGATTAATATATCTGATCTGCATCAACTTGAGCCCAATGGCATTGGGCTGATAGAACGACAATAACCTAGGAATGAGCCACAATAGATCTTTGAAACGTTTAGTTGTTTATATTCTTAGCAAGATGGACTTTCACCGAATAAGGGTTAGTACTAATAAATTTAACGTCAAACTAATGAAACTAGGCAAACATAAATATTGTAACTAAAAAAACTCTCCAAAAGAGATCCCGGCTAAGAGACCATCTCCAGGGGGTGGTTTGAATCCAAGTTAATGCTCACTATAGGAAGGATTGGGATGTATAAGTAATGAGGGCGCCACTATCTTTTGAACGCTATCGATTAAGCAAACAAACTACACAAAAGCTAAGGTGAGAAAGATATAAACACCTTGTAATTACTTTAATTAAACAACAAATAAAGAAGCTACTTGAAATAAAGACCGACCACGCTACACCCTTAAGACTTATAGTCTAAGGTATACAAATGAAACTTTTTTAAAAATATAGATTATTTATAGAAAATGTAAGCTTGCTGATAATGAACTGGAGTTGTAAAAAGAGGACTTAACTTTAAGTTTCTGTGCTGTCTAGGAGGGCGGCTTCAGCTTCTTCGTGGAGAGATGAAAGTTTCTTTAATGTTTCTGGCTGCTCGAGATGTAATAGTTTTCTTAACAGCTCAGAAGTGGTTTGAGGGACTGTCTTCACATAGGCGGTAACTGGGCTCTAAATTAGCGATAACTTGATTCCAACTTAGCGATAACTTGGCAATAACTTGGCTCCAACTTAGCGATAACTTGGCAATAACTTGGCTCCAACTTAGCGATAACTTGGCAATAACTTGGCTCCAACTTAGCGATAACTTGGCAATAACTTGGCTCCAACTTAGAGGTAACTTGACTTCAACTTAGAGGTAACTCGACTTCAACTTAGAGCGTTGTATCTTTCAACAACCAAAAAGGAAATTCACAAGACGAAATACTCTTCAAGTCGGCCTGTTGGTCGATGAAAGGGAATAGAATTGTCGTATTTGGTCTCACTCAAAACGGAAATCGTGTTTGTGTCATTTGTCAGAAGGAATACGTTCGTTACTCAATTGCAAGCGAGAGACGCGTTTTTTATTTGGCCTCGTTCAATTAGATAAATAGTTAGCGTCTATAAGGGGTGTCTTGTGTACAGCAGCATTAACAGTGAATCGGGGTCGGTTTTAACGATAATAATAGCGGTATCGTTTACGGTCGGTAATAGTGCAAGGTGACATGACGATAGACATGTTACAATATATAATTGTTTTCAAACTTCACGATTTCACTGTATTTTACAAATTAATGTTTCTTTTTAATTAAATAAAAGTAAGGTATTGCATTTTAATTATAGAAATGACGAATGCTTTAGTTAATTATAATGTAAACTTATCAGAACATTGCATACGTTTGCAAAAAATGACTGGAAATGGAAATATAATTTTAACTTTTATTACTAGAAACGTTATGAGAATGTCTTTTACTTGCTTGAGAAAAAAATTAGCAAATGTTTAAAAGTATCTATAAATGATATGTCACAAGGATAATAGCGAGCATATGAGAAACCGGTATGAATTTTCAACTTTTCTGACGTATGGAGTATGGGTCTATTGGAATGAGTGAATGCAACCATCTGCAAATTCTTCGAAGACAGGATTCGGTCTGTTGTTGACAAGCCCATTGAAGTCATGTCCAACCGTACACTTTAGTAATTAGGGCGACATGTATATTATGTAACTTTCAACTGCGGAGATCTTTCTCTGTATATATCTTTTAATCGTTTTCGAGCTTTGACTGCCTATCGCTGTTAACTTCTAACTTTAAAAATAAGGTTCATGTAAACTTCTATCTATCTATAGAAAATTAAGCAAGAGACATTGATTATTTACGTCAATGGATTATTTATTTGTATGACATTAAGTTTAAAACAAAATTAGGTACATTTTTTTTCATATAACTAAACTACTTTAGTTCGTTTTTATTTTAGCTCTAATGGCTTTAACGTTTATTCTACGATTTGATAAGTTGACTTCCGAAACAGTTCTGTTTAAGATATTTTAAGAAATATAAGTAAGTTCCACACGCCTATGCATGTCTTAAAACTAATCAACGAAAAAAGTAGAATTGGTATACAGTAGTATTTTTTAAATTCTGAAATTTTTTTTTGCTTACCTTCGGGTGGAAAAGTTACTACTAGACATGTCCTGAACTAAACTTCTTTTTTTAAAAACATAAATAATAATTAATAATCATAAATAAATTATTATTTTATATTAGGGACTAACATTTGTTTTGATAATATTTTAGGGCTCTTTTGTAAAGTAGATTTAGAAATATTATCTTCAGTGTGAACAAATCCACTATCAGAAGCTGAAAAGGGCTAAAAATATTTGCCACGTGCTTTTTTTATATTGAATTTTAAGGGAAAGAACCAGAAGTGGAGCACGAGCAAAATGGTCGGCTAAACTCAGTGGGTACGCTTATTATTTATTTTTTTAACGGGCGCCACTGACTTTAAATCCACAGGCTCAAGTCAGAAAGTCTCTGGCTGTTATAGGTTTTAGTTTTTTCCCCACCCAGTTTAGCTAAAATAAAACGCAAATTGACTACAGTACTTATGTAATTAAACATATTTAATACTAACAAAAAAAAACCACAGGAACCAGTTATAATTATTAACCTATGCAAGAAGCTTCAACCTCAACGTGTACACGTGGAGTTTACATTTAATGCTCCACAAAAACTATAGTTACCAATAATAGTAAATTAATTTTTTTATAATGTCGTAACGATATACATGTATATAAAATTGAATATCGGTAGGTATCAGGATAAAATTTAATAGTTATACAATAATATGGTCTTTTTGTAATGTTTATCAGGCAAATTTCACCATAATAGATATAACCACAGTAGAAATCAAATAACAGTGACAGAATAAAATATAATATCTGGTAGTCCCAAGACTGAACAGGAAACTCCAGAACCATCCAATTACTTGACCGGACTCCAATGTTGTAAGATTAGTCCAAACCAGAATAAATTAGCCAAATGTTACTCAGCACTCCGTAAATAAAAATAACCGAATCCCAGTAAGGAAAAGACCAGAAAAAAACCCTATAAGTAAAGAGAAACGTCGGATTGTAACATTTGAAATTTTAAAGTAAATTTATAAATCTTACCTATAAAAAAAGAGGGCTTCTCTGATAACTGTAGAGTATAATTAAGGTGCAGTGCACGGCCTAAATTATTTAACACAAAATAGTGGTGTAATTAATTATATAATTTCTTGAAAAGGCACAACGGCAACACAACTTTTAAATAAAACCACTACTTTTCTATCAGAATATTTTAACATAAAAGTAAAGTAAAAGTAAAGTAACAAAAAATTACCTAAATGACGACAGTGGACTTACTAGGACATCTATATTTAAATTTACCTAAAATTCTATATTTTGTAAGACAGCTATATATTCAAATTAATTATTAATGGGTTTCAACAAGATGGCAGTAGGTACTAATACCATAGTCGTACAGATTGGGTTTAATTTCGAGCCATTGGGACCAGTAGATTAAAAATAAAGAAATATTAGAACCAATAAAACAATATAGTAAAATATTTACGTAACAGATTCTTGTGGTGACATTTCTGATGCAGTGAAAATATTAAATGTCTGCTAACGTTACAGTATTCCATTAATTGGATTGAGGTTTTTGACCATAAAATTCAGGTTTTTTCCTAAAAATTTGAGCAAGCAATGAAAAAATTATGTAGTATAATAAATAATAATATATTGAGATAATTTACTCATTACCAAATTTTAATTTTAAGTTTAAATTTAGAAATTTTCTTTAATTAATAAGGGTAGGGTTTAAACAAAATTTATTTTAATTTTTTTTTTTTATTAAATTGAATTATGAATAATCAACCATATGAAATTTTATCTAAGTTAACTGATGCCTAACTAATACCTATTTACTACCTATTTACCTTATCTATTCTTAACTAATTACTTAACTAACCTTAACTACCGCAGTGTCCATTTACTGTATTTTTTCTTCTTTAACGATCTTCCTTCAATTCAATCAATTTAACTTCCTTGTCCTCCAGTTGTTTTCTTTCTATACAATATTAACTAGTTTCTCTGTTCACCACTAAACAGTTACTTATAAATTCTAGTCTTCAGTTATTGGTTTTTAGCTTGTTTCTTTTTTTTATTCTATTTATTTTTAATACTGGTTTGAATTACTTATTTAAATGATCTTTTTAACGCTCTGACCATTTAATACACTATCTCCAAATTTTTCTCAAAAATGTCCAACTTTTAATCTCTTCTCCAAACGTCAAAAACTCTGTCTGCAAAAACCACCACACTACTACTGGCTGCTGCTCATCTACTTTAATAATCTTCTATAACTGCCTCGCTTTTTTTTATAATATCTTTCAAAACTTTTTCTATTCAACTTAATTCTGTTTAAATTATACTTTTTTGTGACTTTTTTCAAAACTAAACTGTCAATCTTCTATCTCCTGGCTACCAAACTTCTTCATCACTACTGACTTGCACTTCATACTTTCTTACTAACATTTCTTATCTATTCTTAACCTAATACAAGTTTTGTTTACATTACATCAAATTTTTTTAATCTAAACTAATAAAAATTAAGTTTGACATTTCCTTCAAATTTTGACATTTCTCCGAAATTAATAATTAAACTAAACTAAATTTTGATTTCACCCTGAAACATACCTTCACAATATATTTACAACGTACCTTTTAAGTAAAGAACCTGGACAATAAAAATAAACTTGATGTTCTCATGCGAAGCTTTTTATAAAGAAATAAATATATTTTTACCTTGACACTAACTCTGAATCGACTTAAAAAAGAGGTATGGCAGTAATTCTCAAAAATTTTTCAACTTGGTTTTTATGTTAAAATTATTAAATTTAAAGTGAGTGGAATCCTGAAAAATTTGGAAATTTTGTATATCAAAATCTTTTTATTTTTTGATAATCTCATAATTTGTAAAAACTTTTGTTTTGTTGACACATTCTCAATTGTACTACTACTCTGGTATTGCTGTTTAATATTATTTTTACCACCGTTAACTGTTTTTACATTTTTTCGACCGCCAAAACTAGTTGCAATAATTGTATAATACCTGAATAAAAGTCTGTGGTTTTGACTTGGTGTTTCATTGGATCTTTTCTTTTGGATTCAACCACATTTGAGGTGGATGACCTATCTAAGTTATATAATATTTATGGTACTAACCCTTACTATGTGAAAGTTCATCTTAGTTGTTTATTGTTCTGAATATATAATATTTACTAAACTTTTCCAAAAAGCACACAAAATACTGTAAACATTGTTTAAGCAATTATTGGTTACATATTATAAAAGAGGCCAGAGTGTAATTGGCAGCAGCTGACTATCACTTGTCTTTAAGTTTGTCTATAAAATGTTATAGAATAACGTGAAATTTTTTTTGTACAAGTATTATTCTGTTATTCTGTTCTGCTTAATTTTTATAAAACAATTACTTTGAAACATCACAAACTTAATTTCAATACACCATTAGCAACAAACATAGCGATAACCACACTTTGTCATCTAAGTAAACAAGTTGATAAATACCTATGACAGTGTTGCCGTTTACTAAATGCTTTCAGTGCAATGTGGAAAGTAATATGCTTAATTTACAAATAACGAATAAGGACTGGTTCAGTCATAAGGCTTTATTGATAACTGTTATATTAGAAGTAACATTTCTAGCAATTTATGAACAAAGAATTTAAAAAACAAAACACGGCAACATTTGAATGTATTGATTTTTATGTAAATAAATAAGTCCATCTGTGTTTATATGTCCATAACTAATCACCAATCTGTTTAGCGGTTGTCATTGATTAGTAGATTATTTCAAATGTTACCGTTGTCCATTTCTTAAATCCGTTGATAGAACCTGCAGGTACTTCTTTTACTGCTCTTCTACACTTATTATTTGAACTATGACTCAATCTTTCGTTTTGGCCTCGTTTGTATTCGATTTGTTATTGAGTTCGTGAAAGGATTTTTTTAGTTTCTCGCTTTGTTGATTTCGCGTGATTGACATCCCGGGAAGTTCGTGCTCTAGCCTACGGATACAAGTGATATGGTATAATGTACAATAAAAGACAGATAGATAGATTTTTTCAATAAATAACTCACAATATATTTTGTAAAAATATATAAAAATTATTTAAATGCAATATAAGCAGGTTTGACGTGGCTGATAGTGGGCATCTGGATTTTAGTTTTTGTTTTATATTTTTTTCTTTTTATTCTGAATTTCCATCTTCTACATTTATTTCGTATTGGTTTTAAAATTTAAGGTTTTAGATATTATGTTATTATTTTTGGTTATTTAATTGTTTTGAAGTTTGTTTCATTTCAATCCGGTGTTTAAGTAAATCTTAAAAACGCCTTAATAAAAAATAAATATTTACTAATTATTATTAAAATATTGCCGCACCATTTTTTTTATTTTTAAAACATGTCTTTTTAATTTTACGTTGAGTTAAATTTTTTTACTTCAATTAATTTGAAAAGTCCGCCATTTAAGATATTTCGTCACAAGGATAAATGTGAAGTATCAAATAATGACAGCTGAGCTTCGTGTATCTCACATTACGCACCACGTCACTTGCACTGAGTTTGTTTATAGGTACTTGGTATTTGTTCATTGTTGATTTGTTTGTGAATTTCTTTTGTGATATTCCGGATACTGTTTTTTATTATAAATAGAAAAATGGCATCGTTTGTGAAGGCAAATTCAAATAATTTACCTCATGTGGATATATTTATGGTTCACGAATTTTTGAAAAAAGGCAATCGGTTTAATTTATCAGAAATTAAAGGTTCCAAAGCATCCCAGTAAGTATTTGTTATTTTTATTATAAGTTTTATTAATTCATATTTTATCTAAAATATATTAACTTTACCATAGAAAAAATTTTTTTTGAGGCGAAATTTTTGCTAAAATACAAATAGACAAAAATTTTAGAAACGTAAAATATAAGGTAGTAGATATATTGTACAATATGGCACAAAACAAGACTTAAATTTTGAACTCATATTAGTTTAATATAAAATAATGCACTTAATAACTTTTTTCTTAACAAAAACACCAAAACTCAAAAGAAGTAAAAACGAACCAACACAACACAAATCATAAACATAAACAATTCAAAAGTCAACTTTCAACCAATCTTCTATGTACGGATACGACTTTTGTTGGACTCTGTCAAAAAAGTACTGCAGCTACTTTTAATTTACCCTTGTGACGTATAGGTACGTAGTGTTGCATACATTCTGTAAATTTTTTTTATCGTTTTTTTTTCTGTTAAATTAGAAGAAAATAAAAAAGTAAAATATATTTTCAATATTATATTATCTCTAGTTTCAGAAAAAAAAATAAAAATGCGGTCATAAATTTTTACTTAAATACCCCATTCAAAATCAAATTTTCATTAGTAGATTATATAAGTACAAAAATACAATTTTCATTCAACATTATTTACGTGGATCGCCATTTATACTTTATCAACTATAGTGTGAGTCAACAACCATTTGTTTTAATTTTTAAGTTGCAATTCAGTGTTATTAAGTAGCGAAAGCTACTTTATGCGAATGCCTGTGTCTGTCCGTCTGTCCGTCAGTCTGTCCGTCTGTCTGTCCGTCCGTCCGTCTGTGGACACGATAACTCAAATACGCTTTCGAATTTCTGAAATCTGTTTTCACCAATCGATACCTAGAGACAACCTCCCCTCGTATTAACTTTTTGTTTATAGTATGGATTTGACCTCATATACACATTACTAATAAGTTACACTTAATATACGTTCAAACTTAAATATTTAACGAAATTTATGCTTAAGTGTGTTAAATAAACGAAACATTAAATTCTTTAAATCATCAAGATAACGACAATCTTAATAAAACAGTTTGACCTTCGTATCTTAAAGGTAATGATATAAATATGCTAATCAATCCGGCTTCCTTATTGACCTCGGCGGTCACAAAACTTATTATCTACAGAACCGTATATTTTCTTAAACACATAAAACGAATTTTGTTTTTCATTAACCAATTTATAAATAAAAATAGGTAACTTTCTTTCAGTGCTCTGGCGCCATCGTTTTTTCTTATAACCATAGGTAATTATTTTTATAAAATTGACACGTCCTGCCAATTAAACTGTATTATAATTAAACCATTACTAATTTCTACCAAAATGAAAATGACACCTTTAAGATTGTCTACCTCTATTATTTTACTGCAATGTGATAAATTATTATTGATTATTTTTTTATGTAACTTTTCTCGAAGATGTTTTAATTAAATTTATTGTATTTATGCTTACTCTAAGGAAGTCCATCTTACTTAGAATAAAAAACAACTAAACGTTTGAACAAAATTTTCACCTTTTATTTATTTATATATAGCGAGGTTTACAGCTCATGCCCTCTACCTACTCTTATCTCTCCAATCACATTCTTTTAAACCTTTTCTTTCCACGGCTTCTTTTATTCCTTTAAGCCATTCTGATCTGGGTCTTCCTCTCTTCCTCCGTTCTATTCTGCCATGCAAAAGCTTTTTTTGGTATTCTTTCTTTCATTCGTTGCATGTGACCATATCTCAAATGATTTCTCTCAATTTCATTTAGGATGGAATTTGTGATATGCATATTATTTTTAGTGACATCATTTCGGATGTGTTGTGTCCTTGAAATACCGGCACTCCTCCTCTAGAAATCCATTTCCGTAGCAAGAAGTCTGTCTTGAATATTTTTGTTATTGACCCAAATTTTCGCATCATAGGTTACACAGTTTTCGAATATCGTCTGATAAATTAGTTTTTTTTTGTTTTTCCTTAATATTTTTTTCCACAGATATGGGTTTAGTTGCTTTATTATGGTCTTTCCTTCTCCTATTTTTCTTCGTATGTCCGTTTCGTCTTTACCGTCTTGTGTAATCATTACCCCCAAATGTTTTTAGTAGCTTGTATTTTTCATTAGGCTCTCTTCTATATTCAAATCCCTTGTTGCTCGTCCCATGACCATATGTTGTATCTTTTATTAATTGAGCTCTAGTCTCCATTCTTTATATTCGTCTATTAATTTTCGGACCAGATAGCTGGCGCCTTCTTCATCCTCTGCTAGTATTAATTGGTCTTTAGGGCACAGCAATGTGTGAATATGTTTATCAATTAATTTTATACCCATACTTTTACACTTCTTTATCCATTTGCGTAATACCTGTTCCAAGTGTAATTTAAATAGAGTTGGGGATATAGGGCACTCTTGTCTTAGCTCCTTGTTAGGTTTGAATGGTATCGATAGTCGAGCTTCTATTTTAACTTGACTTATTGCGTTTTTGTATATTCTTTTGATTGCTTTCTATGTTCTGTTTGGTAATGTTTGTCTTCTCCATGGCTTTCTAGAATTTAATTTAAGACAATGAATCATAGTTCCTGGTCTGAATTCACTTGGCTCGTCGACTTCCATTATTTATTTCCCCATTTCTTTTTGAAAATGCGTCCATACAGTCTTCCTAATGAAGATGTCACCTATGCCTCTGTAATTGTCACATTCTTTTTTGTTTCCTTTTTTAGAAATTGAACTTATAAAGGACTTGTTCTACTCATTTGGTAATTCATCTCCCTTCATTAAATTTTTAAATATTATACATAAAATTTCGTTAGCTTGATTAATTCAATAGGAATCCTTCCGGTCTGGAGATTTATTGATTTTTATCGCTCTGAGTATCTTTTTAATCTCTTCTACAACGATATTCTCGTTCGTTATATTTATGATCCCGTTTTGAGTGTCTTCTGATGTTTGATCTTTGAATTTATCTCTTTTTTCTGTTAAAATTTTTTTGTAATACTTTTCAGAATTCTTCATTACTATTACCTCAACTCTGTGTTGTTTCTTCCTAATCTTCCTTAAACTATTTACGCATTTCCAGAATTCTCTAGATCTAGAACTTCCCAAAGTATTGATCTGGGAACATTTTTGATCCCACGCGTTGTTTTTTTACCTTATTTGTTCCGTTCTTTGCTAAATATCTATTGTATTCATTCCTGTAATCGACATTTTGCATGTTACGCCATCTCTCGTATAGTAATTTCTTCTCTTTTGTTAATTTTTCCACCAAAAATTACTGTCCTGATGTTCTTTGTTTTGTTTATTTTCTAATGCTTCGTGGGCTGATTCTTTGATTTTTCAGTTTAATTCTTCATACATATCTTTCACGGTTCCTTTTACCATTTGTTGTATTTTTTGTGCAATCCCTTCGTCTTTTAATCTATCTATGTGGTATCTTGGTTCTGTATATTTTGTTCCATCTTCTTTCAAGTTCGGATCTTTTTTATTTTTAAATGTAAAAAAGAATTTCCCATTCACACAAAAGTGTTCAGAGCCACATTCTATTCTTCTGAAAACTCTTACGTCTAATGGTTTTATAGACGATTGTTGTTTACTGATAATACAGTCTATTATAGATTTTTGTCCCAAACTCGGTCATGTCCAAGTATATTTATGAATATCCTTGTGCTGAAAGGGTCTATTGAGAATTTTCAATGATAATTCCTGGCAGATATCTGTGATGCTGTGCCCGTTGTTATTTTCTGTGAAAATTTTCTGAAAAATACATTTTTCGATGATATATCTGTGTCCTCGTTTGGTGAGTACACTCCTATAATTGTTATGGGTCTATTTTTTAATGTCATTTCAACTGTAATTATTCTTGCGTTTACTGGGTTCCAATCTTTAATGGCCTTTTTATATTTCTTTCTTTCTTTTTGGTTTCTGATATCACTGCTATGTCTATGGAAAGTCTTCTAATTTCTTTGATCACTTGTTGTTTATTACTCCATCCTTGAACATTCCAACATCCAAAATTCACTAACCTTTTTCTTTGCCTTCGATTCTCGTTTATATACAATACAAAAAGAATTGTAATATTGAGCTCTGTGAGGTTTAAATAAATAACTTAGAAACTTAGGTAGACGTTTTTGTTTTAAAAATTCTTTATTAATAGTAATATACATTAATATTAAAATTATTCCAAAACACTGTTTTTCTTTAAACTAAACCAAGAATAAAATTTATTATTAAAACAGAAACTCCTACAAGAAATTTGTCAGAAAATATATTGATATAAAAACTGTTTATATTTTTCCTCGCCCACGCCTGTGTAAATAAATCGATTATGAATATTTAATTAAATTATCTACAAAACAGCAACGATATGACACTGTCCCTTGTCGCTAACTACTATTTATTGCACCCCTTGTAATAGACACTTTTATCTGTAACTATTTATAGTTTTTAAATATTAATTACAGCGCCAGTTGCACTTTTACATCGTGCCGAGTTTCGTTTGCAAATTAACTAAATAAATAACTTAATGATGTTGATAAGCATTACGGTCCCGAACATATATTTTAAGGGGGTGTTGGCTGTCATAAATTTTAGAGCTAACGAAGGCGGGTCAGTCGATTATTTATCCTTTTCCTACTAATGTGTAATAGTAAATTTTCCTAATAAGTGCGAAAAGTAATACTTTCCTGCACAGGCGACTGCCGTTCGGAGCGGAGTCAGTCAAGATTAGGTTTTGAAAACAGAGTAATTTTTTTTAATTAAGCAATCAAATTCAAGGAATCATTATTATGAAAAAAGGAAAACTTAGCAAGAAGTAACAGAAACTTTAATAAAAAATTGTTGACAAATAATAAAACAAAGTAAACTTGTTTTAGCAGGAGAGATCTCCAAACGGAGTTCGATCTTCACAAATCCCGGAATAATCCAAAATTAACGGGGGGTAAGTCAAACCTTTCTTAGTTTGGGTAAACAACCTCAAAAAGGTAAAAACAATGTTAGATAATAAAATGTAAATCCACATGATTCTCCATGAGCAGAAATAAGATTTTACCAAAGCATTTCACTGTAAAAATACTGTTAAAGTTGGTTAAAGTATAAATATGGTTAGATACGGAAACGGAAATATTCAGTGGAGAAACAAAGTAACCAACTGAATAAATAAATCAGAGCTACCAACTGTATTGAAGTAATAAGGAAGTACTACATTCAAACATATAAAGAACAAAAAATTATGGACAATACTAAGTCCTATAGAAATTAAAGAGGGCAGGGTTAAAAAATTCAATTAATCAAAAAACCTAACTGTCCACACATAACGGTCGAAAATCTACAAATACCAAAAACTAGATGGTGAAAGTCACATTAAAAGAAGAAGAAAAATGTCAAATCAAATCAAAGCCATTATAAACAAAAAACAAGTTAAGAGTAAATCAAGCAAATTCAATCTCACCCCCTTATTAGAGTTATGAAGTAATTTAACATTTTGGAAATTACAAGAATGGTTATATTCCAAAATATGATTAGCAAAAGATGAGGGTGAGTTCTTAACTTATAAATTTGAACATCTCTTAACATAATTTATATTTTCTAGAATAAGATATTAAACTCATCTTCCTGGCCAATGTTAACAGCATTACAATGCGAACAAGACAATTTAAATAGTTACTCCAGCCTTGTATAAAAATGGGATAATATACTTAGTATTAATCAATCTCAGAGTGTTATCAGTTCTCATCTTTCATTTTTAATCATGTTTTAAATTATTTATATTGTGACCTTTATTCTGACACTATATACTTTCTTCATAGAGCCTGATGATGGTCAGTTAACCGAAACTTATCACAGCACTGATTTAACTTTAACAATTGAATTAATTATATATTGTAGGTTGACTTCGAGTTTTATTACTACTATTTGTACCACCCACATTTGAGCTATGGATAACCTCTACAAGTTTTAGAATAGTTTACAATCATTTTAAAATATTTCCATGGTTTGGTGTAGAGTTTATTTAGGGAAGGTTACAATGGAAATTTTTAGTAATACTAAGCAATAAATTTTATAAAAAGCTTGATTTACACAGTACCATTAAGTTGATTGTATCATACTTCTCATATATTGCCATTTTCTCTTAACCCTCGTTTCTGCACCATTTTTACTCCAAAGGGTGGGCGATTGTGGTCAGTTTATAGGGTTTATACTGTTATGTAGTCCCATTTCCGTGAAATACTTTCTAGTATTTTATAATGAAGAGTGGAAAAACACATTCTCCGCCATTTAGACTAAATGTTGTTTTCTATACACAGGCGATGAGTGTAGACTAATAAGACAAAGTGCTAAACTCTTTGGAAAACTTTTATGGGATAGAAAGGCGAATAATTGTAAAAACAATATTGTTAGTATCGATAAACATTAAAATTTAAATATTCGACAATAAAATTTTTTTATATGCGTTAAGTAACAGTATATTATAGTATGTTTAAAAACTAGGAGGAATATATTAAACCGATAAACACTTAAGCAGTTACTGGAAAAGTAATAAGATACTTTTTCTTTTCTAATCATATTGGCGTTTTTATCTGCAATTACCCAATTATGAATACATTAATGACCTGATTCATGATAATTAATGATTGTAATTAAGTAGGTACCCAATAGACTGCCTAAGCTCTGACGTCACAGCAGAAGACTCCTCCCATAAATCTTTCCAAACAAATCTTTAACGCCTTAATATGCCACATGAGATAATTAATTTGTGGTTTATTGTTAACACAGAGGGATCAGGGGCGCAGCCAGGAATTAAGTCTAGGGGGGGTTTTATGGGCCACTAATACCGGGAGGAAAAGCGGGGGTCCACCCGCGGAAAATTTTTGACATAAATGGTTCAAAATTGTGAGTTTTCAGCTTTCTGAGAGCTATTTTTAATCCTTACACTCGTCAATAAGTAATAGTAAATTCATTTAAGTAAAACAGATTAAACTTAAAACTATTTTGTAATAATATACAGAAATTGTAAGGAGCATCAACACAAAATTATATTATACTACTAAATGATTTAATGTAATATGTAATTAGTAATTAAAACTACATAATAATTGTTTTGAAATAAATGAAACCGTTATTAAAAATCAGTTAAACTTTTATTAAAAAACCTGAGCTCTGGGGGAGGGGGGGTTTAACCCCCAAAACCACCCCTCGCTGCGCCCCTGAGAGGGATCGTTATTAGAAGTCAGTAAAAAGCGATTATTTAAATACTTTTTTATGAGAAAATCTGCAAGGTAAGGTTTGCTAACGGAAAATTAAAAATCTATGACAAATACGCGCACGCGCACTCGGTTTGTTTGAAAAAGGTTTTTATGACCACGCCTCGAGTGACGTCAGACTTGGGCAGTCCAAAATGAAAGGAACTAGATTTCAAATTTCAAATTATTGGGTTACACCGATCCGAAAAATCTGATTTTGGTGTCAATCGATTCGAAATGACAAATAGAAAAAGGTTCCTGAATATCAAAATACGTCTTCCTATTGTTATTAATAATTTAAGGTTTTCAAAAAAGAGGTTTGCATTTTTGCTAATAACTCATAAATTTTAATAGCTAGAACAAAAAACTGAACGGATTCTTAAAGGACAGGAAATTTTCAACAGAAAAGTTGTAACTCCCGAATTGTAGCTCAATTATTTATAGGTCTAAATTAATGTTAAAAATGGCATAAAAAACGGACGGCGCGTCACCGTCGCAACGACCAAATGACATAAATCATTTTTTTTTCAATAAGTAAATATTAATAATATTAATAAAAAAAATTAAAAAAATTCTAGCACTGACAGAACATATCAGAGAACGAATTTCTGCAGTCGAAAAATCTTTTTCGTTATTTTTCACATTTCTATCCATTTGTTAATTAAAAAATTACATCTTCATTGTTACTAACTTTAAATTCGTTACTGTCAGTAAAATAATAATACAAGAATTTTTTTTAACTCTTGGAATCCTTTATAATTAAGCTACTGAACAAAGTTACATAATAAAATTTAATAATTTTTAAAAATTGAAATTGTTATTAACAAGCAATGTATTATTTGTTTGTTAATAATTGTTTAAATTTAGTATTAAGAAATGAAAAAAATCCTAAAAATCATAATTTTCTCTTCTCTACAATCTAGTGTTTTTTCGAATTTTTTAGTTAATTATTTTTTTTATTATTTTCTCATTGAAAAAAAAATAATTTATATATATTAAAAATATTTATGCCTAAACTACATTCTAATGATCTTTAATTTTAATTATTTTTGGTAGACATCATACATATTATGATATTAAATAATAAAAGTAAACACGTGTCTCTTTGTTGTCTTATTATACTAATTCTATATAAGGTGTGGTGCTGTAGTGGAATTCATTTTCTTTTTTTTCGCTAACCCTTAGGATTAATCTATATATATTAATCTATATTTTTTCACATTGTGCACATGCAGTACAAATATTATTAAATTTATTGTACTAACTCTTACTTTTTAGAAGTCCATCTTATTAAGAATTAAAAAAACTCTTCGTTTCAACGTAACTTCCAAGTTTATTTGAAATTCCAAGTTTATTTTAAGTTACAATGACGGCCGTTTCGCTAAGAAGCATCGTCAGATTGACATTTTCAAGGCAGTTTTGGTGGTTTTTTTTAAGAAGATAATGACGTTTCAATACATCAACTATTTAAAAAATTGGCTTTAGGAGATTTAGTGAGTACATACCTGAGTAAGTACTACCAACATATTGATTTTGGTTCTGGCGCATACTCCGGACATAGGAAATTAGGGTATATTACACCCTTATGTAAGTATGTTTCACTGGTTACATTTAAGAAGCAAATTCAGCTAGTGTATACGTTACAGTATTTTTAGTTTTATTTTGGGGTTTAAAAACTCAATAATATCTTCACTCATAAAATGTTCATATTAATTTTAATGTACATTAAAAAAATGTTTTTAATATTTATTTTTAGAAGATATAACTAATGCCCTTTAGCTATGTTGTTAGTTTAGTTGTTTTCCTTTTATTGTTCCTGTTATTATGAGTTGCTGATAAAAATAAACAGTTTTGTAATATTTATATATTTTTTATTTATTATACCTTTTTTTGTATTGGTGTTTACTGATATGCAGGATATACAGGATTACCATTTAGAACATGTCGTTATACTCCCGGAGTAATATCGTATTATCGTTTTGGTAAATCAATTTTACCACTGTACTAAAACTGCTTAACTGCTTTTACCACAGTAGTAAGATTTTTACTGTAGTAGTAAAACTGTAGCGATAGTAGATAAACAATTTCATTGCATTAGTAAGAAAACATTGCCGCTTCTGTAAATATATTTTACCACAGTAGAAACATAGTTTTACTGTCACAGTCAATCAAATTTTCAGTTATTCAAATATTAGTAAATCTTGTATTACTGACGTAGTAAATTCTTCTAGCTAAGGCTTATTATACAATATAATTTTTCTTACTGCCGCAGTATGAGTTTTTGTTCGGTGTATATAAAATTAATTGAGGTTCCTAACTTACAAACGGATTTCTAAACGTTGTTATGCTCTTTTTAATTATAGCCGTCGTCTAGTTACAATTGGAAATCATACAATTTCATCTTTGTGAACCCAGTCCAACATAATTAACAAGTTAACAGAAATTTGTAAGTCTATTTTATTCCAACAACTTATTTCACACTTATCGTACATTACCTATAAGCAATTTGCCCTTTGACAGACAGATGTGGTTCACAAATAAAATAATCAGTTATAGTCCCCGCCGGCTGGCCGCATAACTACGAATAGTGCAGAATCATGACACGCTGAGATAAACTTATGACGAGTCAGTAATCCCAGTTATCCTATAATCACAAATCAACGTTAGCCACGATTAAAAACTTAAGAATTATACTTGAGGAACTAGATCCTTGAGATTGTTATAAAATAAGATATATAGTTACAAAATAACAGTAACAAACCATACCAAAATTACTTGTTAATTTTCTTCTGAACTAGATTAGGTTCATAAAGTATTCAAAATATTAAAAAAAATCATCTTTAAAAGTTTAGACACAAAAGATATTCATAGGTCGAAGTGCAGAGAAATTTGACTGGCTTATACGACCTAAGACAATCTAATCTAATTCTAAGACGATAATATTGATTTTGATTATACTTTTTAAGTGGTCTTATGGTATTATTATAGCCTGGTTCTAAAGTTTTTGTAATTTTTTTTAAAGTAGTTTTATAAAATTTAATTAAATTATTCCATCAGTGTTTTTGCTGCTTTATATTTTAAATGCAGCCAGGAATAAAATTGAAGAGGTGGTTCGAGAAATAAGTAAGCATAAAATGGACTTTATAGTGCTATCCAAAACAAATAAAAAAGGCCATGAAACGCAGACCTTAGATAAGTACATACAAGTATATTCTGGGATAAACAAGGAAAAGCATGCAAAAAGAGGAGTATTGGTACTTATAATAAAGAAATACAAGAAGCATATATCCAGCTGGTAAGCAGTGAATGACTGAATTATCAAAGTAAGCCTCAACCTAAAAGGCTCAAATAACAATAATTGGCACCTATGGACCCAATAACGACGCACTATAAGAAGAAAAGAAAAAGTTATTACGAAGTATTAGATGAAACCATTAACCAAATGGGGCAAACGAGGGACATTATTGTACTAGGTGATCAGAACGCACGAACAGGAAGAAAAACAAACAATTAAATAATAGAATAATATGGAGAAAGTACGATAAATGAAAATGGCAAGGAATTGATAGAAATATGTAAAGACAACTCACTAAGAATCATGAATGGATATTTTCAAACATAAGGCGATACACACATCACACATGTACATAGACCGAGCCTACAAAACATTTAAGATCAATAATCGACTACATAATAATAAAACAAAAATCAAAAATAAAAATGCATGACGTAAGAGTCTATCGAGAATCTGAATGTGGTAGTGATCACCATCTAATAAAATCAAGAATGATATTATCCATAAACAGGGACATCGGACAATAAGACCAAAACGATTATATTCCATAAGCCCCCTTCTACCTATCTACCTTCCTGGGAAAACGTTATTAAGGTAATTTCGTACCTCAACGCCATAGTGTGGGGGAGCCCCATCCTGTTGGTACCATAAATCATTTCTATTTGGAAATAGCTGATTCAGCTGTGACAACGGATAATTTTGAAGAAATTCCCAATAACTATCATCAGTTAGATTTTCCTCAAAAAATATGACCCTACAATTTGATTGTTTATAATGCCGGCCCAAACATTCACCTTCTGGGGATATTGTGTCCTATACTCTTCCATCCAATGTGGATTTTCACCCAATATCGACATGTCTGGCGATTTACGTGACCGTTCAGCATAAAAGACGCTTTATCTGAAAAAAGTACCTTTTGTATGAAACCCGGATCTCTGTTACATTGTTTCATAACGATTTCGCAGAGTTCGATTCTTCTATCAAAGTCATCTTCTAATAGCTCCTGGACCAGATTTACTTTGTATGGATGCCACTTTTGCTTTTTTAGCACTCTTACAACAGTTGATTGGTGAACATTATTATCTAGTGCGACCTGCCTAGAACTGGTATGAGGATTTTCTTGAAACGCCAGTACAACGTCCAGTTTTTTGGCTTTGGATATTGATGTTCTACCACTTCTGGGAAGATCTTTAACATAGCCCGTTTCTCTAAATTTTTTTTCAATTTTACTTATTGTTGATTGAGTAATTGGATTGCGTTTGGGGTATTTAGCATTAAATAAATTACGAACTTCTGCTTGAGTCCTCACTCTATCTCTATAACCAATAATTAAAATGATTAAAATCTCGATTCGTTCTGTCTCTGTTAGTTTCATTTATGTCGGCAAAAAACTGGAAGAGTAAAAATTTGACGTCTTTTATTTGACAGATTCACAGATCATTGACGAATAAAGACGAGTCAATGAGAATATTAATTTAAATCTTTTTGTCAAAATAATTCCGAGTACTTACTACAATAATTAATTTCAAATTATAATGTAGCATTGTTTTTATCAATGTATTGTTTTTCGGAATCAACAATAAACACTATTTTGTTTTATTCCCAGTGGCGGTCCTTAGTGTATTTTAATTCAGTGAATGAATATATATTGTAATTCCATGTAACTTAACAATGTTCATAATTTTGGTTAACCCTGTAAAAAAAATATTTAAATGATTACATTGTTGCTAAGGCAATAAGGAGACCTTTCAAATGAGCTGTCACGTGACCTCGGTTTTTATTTAAAAAATCGTCGATGACGTCATTGCGCCATTACTAATGACGTAATGTCTAACACATCTATAGCAGTTGATGGCCATTCAAAAATTAAAATTGACGTGTTTTAAAATTTTTTTTTAAAGTCGTCTGTCTCTGAAATAATTAATTTATTTCATACATTTGCATCACACGTCTATACAATAGACGAAGCACTCAGAGAATGGAAAAGAAAATGTAACGGGATAGGTATAGACATTGAAGATGAGACATTATACTACCTGCACTATGCAGATGACCAGGTGGTTACTGCACAAGACAGATAAGACATGGAATATGTGGGTAGAAAACTTATGGAGGAATACAAAATATGGGGCCTAGAAATAAATCTTAATAAAACCCAATATCTATGTATAGGAGGAGAAAATCCCTCAGAAGAATTGGATGTGGAATATGGAAAAATTAAAAAATGTGATCAATGTATATACCTGGGAAAAAAACTAACAGACAGGAAGAAGCGAAGGGCCATAAAAGATAGGATAATAAAAGAAAAACAAGTGATAGGTCTATTGAACCCAACCATAAGACCAGAAACGAAAAAAAAGGATATACAATTCTGACACAGCTAACACAGCGTTATTCGTTTTTGGGTTTCCCTTCGCCAAACCTGTCTATTTTGCCAATCTGCTTCTGAAAGATTTCTTGCTGATATTGCTTTTTTTATACCCTGAATCCATGTTGCTGATAGTCCTCTCTTTTTCCTCTCGTTAGTAATATAAAAATGTAAATAATTTTAATTCAATTTTACTGTGATATTTTATACTAGCTTGATTGGTTTTTTGCTTTTTTGGATGTATTCAAATGGTTCTTCACTTTCTCCAACTAACATCTAGACTTAAACCTTAATTAGTGTAAGTTACTTATTGTAAACAATTTTTTTACTGATTTGTAATCTCATACCAATTCACATTTGTAGAACCCTGATGATGCAAATAAAGATTTGCGAAAGCTTGGTACACTGAAAAGTTTTTTTCACGTCCTTTCCGCTGTATTCTGTATGTAGGTTAATTAAGTAAGTTTTCATATTAGTCTAAATTAGTATTTAAAAGTTGAAATAGGATTAGTTTAATAGATTTATGAGTAATTTTAAGAGTAATTTATGGTTTTAACTCAAATTTTGATAGTATAGAATGAATTTGACAGCACTAAAAACAGCCTATTTCAAATCAAAATTTTATAGGAAAAAAGTGAGATAAAAATAATGTAAATAAATTTTTTGTAAGAAGATAAACTAGCTTTTACTAATTTTGGAGAAGGTAAATAGTTGAAGGTAGAATTATAAGTCATTCCTGTCAAAAACTGGCGAGACTATAAAAAGGCCAGGAAATCAATTATTCGCTCTCTTATCATTCTGGTTCCGGCTTGATTGACATCAAAGTTGTCGATTGGTAACTAAAAAAATTTCATTAATCAAAAGTTAATTTATGTTAAATTAAAACATTTAACATCAAAAATATGTGCATAAAAGTATTTTAAAAATATTAAATCACTTACCAAAGCAGTAAATTTGAGACAATAGATCCAGATTACCATTAAATTTAGAAGATTTCATTACATCATCATCACACATAGCACTGCCAGCAGCCATATTGGAATCCTGTTCGAAGTGAATACAATCCGTTGGAGCCGATCTCTGTGTTTCGGTAATTTCCGCCTGACGTGGACGATATTACGAAAAGACTTTAAGATACAAGGTACGTTCAATAATTAAAGACTTATATTTTCGGTTTGTTACTGTGGATAATTGTTTGTACATCATTTTCATTTTTGTCATATCTAGACATTTATAATTTTAATGTAATAAGCATATGGAAATCCATTAATAGTTTTTGTACGTTTTATTCATGAACAATTATAACAATTAAATTGTAGTGTATTATATAAAAATTTTTAAATATTTAGTTTCTCTTGAATCCTACCCAAGATAAAGAGTCGGATTTCAAATTCAATCATAAAATAATTTGACTGAGCTACTTGAAAAACTTTTATAAGGCGCCCAACTACATAAAACATAAAAGTAAATTCAATTATTACATTAGTAAATAATTTTAAAAACAAAAATAAATAAAGTAAATCATTACAAATAGACAGAACCAACGTGAATCATATTGATAAAATAAATAAAAAGAGCAATCAATTAAATAAATATAAAATTATAATTAAATTAAATCATATCAATATATATATATATATATATTTATTTTTTATATCGTCTTGTTTTTATCTTAAAATAATTTAGACTACTTATAAAAATAACGAGTTACTATAACTGAATGGTTCCAAAATAACGGTTATTAAAAGCAGTCGCATCCCTAGAAATAAAGATGATCTGAATTGATCTGAATCCCGACGACAGTTGGTTGTTATATATATTCAGTTGGAAAGATCAAAGAATTACCGACTATTGATTGGAAACTATATATTTAACGGTTTATTGTGATGGGTTATGATTTCCGATCGCGGTTCATTGTCCCTTTAACAATAAATTAGTAAGTTCGTTTATATTTTTTGTAACCTTTTCTTACTTTACAGAAATTTATAAATGAAATTGCAGAAATTACACTTCGTGTTTGTTTTATATGTTTAAAGATTTAAAGTTCGGTATGTTACTTTAGTAGTTATTGAGTTCAATCATGCTGCAATGTGTATCCAACAGTGAGTGATAGAGAGAGATGGAATGAGTTATATTGACTTACGGGTAATATTTATGGGCAATTTAATGTCGTTTCACAGAACGCCAATATTGGTTTGATAACCATTCTATAATAAATCAAAATAATGTGCTATTATTGCACTGTCGGCAAAAATAGCGGGATACTGCTCTCAGGACACCCCTTCGTGGGACATTATTTTTAATGCGCGATGATTTCGGTGGCGTTTAAGTACAGCATTGGAAAAGTGAATATTGATAAAAACCGATCTAATAGACTATGAAGTAAAATATATAATGTTTAAAAACTTTAAACTATGCCTTCATATAAAACTAACCTATAAATACTAGCACACTGTTTATAAACCATTTTCACTAATTAATAGATAATACGATAACTTAATTGTCTTCTTTGAAAATTGGATGATGTTGATATTTTGGGCTACTGAAATATTTAATTTTAAATGAACTATTATTTTTTCAATTGGGAATTCTCCTCCGATCGATAAAATAATTACCGTTATGAAAAGAATGTACCAAAATAACCAAAAGACCAAATTTTAAGCACATCATTCACATATTTTTTTCAAATACTTAAAGCGCTGTGTTTTCAAAACGCAACAGCGCATTTAATATTTCCTTTACCAAAACTATAAAATTAACTCATTGTCTTACTAATATAGCATTTTCATAACAATATAAAACACTTTCTGTATGCAGTATTATTAAATTTATTATTTATTCGCTTTGATCACCTACTCCTACTAAGAATAGAAACTTGGCCGAACAGCTCTGGCAGCTCAGGCCACAATTTACACAAAAGAAAAAGAAGATTGGTTTGTTTATAGTTTGTTGGTGTTTTAGTTATGGACAGTAGAAGGAAGGGGGACCAATTTGTATCGGAGTAATGTTGAAAAACTATCCAGTAGGGTGACTCATAGCCCATGAGATTTTCAACTGCCTCTACCATACAAGGAAGTTGTTCTACTACTGTTTCAACAAGGAAATAGAGTTTTGACATGACTTATTCCGATTTCTACACAATTATGTGTTTTGGTTTTCAGTGTTAATTTCTGTTAGAGGTGCCAATAGATAAAAATTATAATTTTCTGTTTTAATTTTACCTATGCTCTTAATTTGGCCAATCTGTCCGCTTCAATCATATAGTATGTCCCGCAGACTAATAATTTCTGTATGAATTCAGTACTTACCTCTCGGCAACCCATTTTTGACTTCACTCGTCTTCTTTCTGTTTTGATTTTGGCATAAATACTTATACAATTTCTCAATCTTTATTTTAAATATATTCATCTTTTCTTTTAGTTAGATATTTACGAAGGTTTTCTGAAAAGTTTCCGACCTAACAAAAATACTAGACATTTTTTCTTCAAATTAATTTTTATTTTTCTACATAATCTCCTTGTAAGTCTATATACTTCTCCCAGCGATGCTCCCATTTCTTCAACCCGTCCAAATAGCACTCGGCGTCTTTCTCTGCAAAATAGTTGTTTACGAAGGCGCAACTTTTAGCTTAGGGAACAAAAAAAGCCGCTTGTGGTTAGATCTGGTAAGTAAGGAGGGTGGTCAAGCAGTTCAAACCGTAATTCTGTGATTTTCGCCATGGCAACCGCTGAGGGGTGAGACGGCGCATTGCCTAGGTGAAACAAATTTTTTTTTCTGCAAATGTGGCCGTTTTTCCGCAATTTCTGCCTTCAGCTTGTCAAGTAATAATGCGTATTATGCTCCCGTAATGGTTTTTCCTTTTTGAAGATAATCGATTAAGATACCTCCATGACTGTCCCAGAAAACAGTTGCCATCACTTTCCCAGCCAAAGGAACAACCTTTGCTTTTTTTGGATCCGATTCCCCCTTCGCAGTCCATTGTTTTGACTGTGTCTTTGTTTCTAAAGTATAATGGTGAATCCAAGTTTTATCTAAAGTAATTAATCGGCTCCAAAACTCTGATTTATTGCGCCTAAACTGCGCCAACAGAGAGTTGGAAATGTTCATTCGAACACGTTTTTGGTCCAAAGTGAGCAAATGCGGCACCAAACTCGCGGACAGCTTTCTCATGCCTAAATATTGATTCATTTTGTGACAAACACGTTCTTTGGACATATTTATAGCCTCTTCTATCTCTCTAATTTTAATTCGACGGTTGTCTAGCACCATTTGGTAAACTTGAGAGATATTATCGTCAATGGTTGCAGTTTTTGGACGTCCCGAACGTTCATCGTCACCTAAGCTGGTACGGCCACGTTTAAATTCAGCAGCCAAAAATTTACGGTGGTAAATGATGGTGCAGAATCCCCGTACACAGCGTCCAATTCGTCTTTGATTTGCGTAGGCGTATTGCCTTTCAAAAACAAATATTTAATGACAGCTCGATACTCGATGTTTTCCATTTTATAAAAACACTCACATCGACTAACTCAAATGATTGTCAAACAACAACGGATGAGTTCTATAAAAGGGAAATGTTGCCAAATTAACGAGCAAAAAAATACTGAAAAAGGTTAGTCGCATAAGGAAGCAGTTCTTCCAATATATTTTTGGTTTTTCTTATGTATTTTGGACCCCTTTATCACCCGTGTTGTACCCGAAAGATATGGAGGTCTTTTAACATATTTTCAGTTTGTAGTATTTTACTTCTTACAGTTGACGAAAAACTAAATGTCAGCTGTCAACACATACACGTATCATTAGATATTGCCCTGTTATTTTTGGTTCAGTTTTTCTTTGCCTTATAAAATTAGTAGAGCTATAATTGTGTTCCAACATATTTGTAGTGGGTTTAATTGGAAAATTCTTGAATGTCAACATCTATTTGATTGTCTGAGACACTAGCATGTTCTTGTACATCAACTTGAGTTATTTCTGCATTTTCCTCAACTTCAGTAGATTCATTATTACAATAAGGTTTTGGATCTACGCAATTATGAAGGAAATGTTCACTACAAATATAGGTGGTTTTGTTGATTGTGGCAAAATTCAGATTTTGGTTGCCACATAAATCAATCCATTTAAGGCATCTGCTCGGACATTTTCTGGGTTTAGGAAACGGAATAAACTTAATAGAATTCCTTCTTCGTCCTTTAACTAAAGTTCTTGTATTATTTCTACAATTTTGATATGCACAATGCTTCATCGCAATTTGTATTGTGGAATCACAACGAAGATACAAATCCGGGTAGAATTACTCTTCTCGATGGTATTTGCAATAATAAAAGTAGATCAGAGTAACACAAATCACTAACAGATAAAGTTAGAATAAAAAATCAGTAATACAAAAACACGAAGCCAAACAATGCTAAATAATAACAGGACATGATACGTGTATGTGTTGACAGCTGACATTTAGTTTTTCGTCAACTGTAAGAAGTAAAATACTACAAACTAAAAATATGTTAAAAGACCTCCATATCTTTCGGGTACAACACGGGTGATAAAGGGGCCCAAAATACATAAGAAAAACCAAAAATATATTGGAAAAACTGCTTCCTTATGCGACTAACCTTTTTCAGTATTTTTTTGCTCGTTAATTTGGCAACATTTCCCTTTTATAGAACTCATCCATTTGCGCGTCCAAAATGGCTGAAATTTTAGTGGATACCTTTCAAAGCATGCGCAAACACATTGCCAAACTTTTGTTTACGAGTGCTGCCATCTTCATGTTGAGGTCGGAAACTTTTCAGACAACGCTCGTATAAATATACTTGATGCTTTATAATAAATGACGTTACATCGTGAACCATGCTAACCTGAATAAGTTTATCTACACCAATTAAATGTTAATTTTATTACTAAGTCATTTCAATAGGTAAATAAGTAAGAAAAAAAAGCAATTAAAATTGCTAACAATTAAAAAAGTCAGCAAATAAAATAACAGTTGGCAGTTTATTTTGAAACGTCCTCGACAATAATTTAATCCTATATGTTATCTCTTAAATCCCCTGCATCTGCCAATAATAGCATCGAGGTGTCGCTGCTAGAGGTGTCGAAATATTAATTGTGAATTATTTTCACGCATATCTAATCCCGACTGGCCATAAATCTGACAGACTGTGACAGTCCAGAAGAACCACATCCGTCACAGAGTGGAGCTTTCGTCTCATCTAGTGAACGTTGCATGCGTTGCTCGTCAATCAAGGCACTCTTTGATCCGGGAGAGTGTGTGGATGTTGCTTTGATTGATTCATGGCTAACACATGGCAAACTATGTACGGAATAATTTTTTAAACGAGAATAGATCAAGACCTACTTGATGCTGCATGATGCTTAGGTGATAAATTAATTCATTTCTGATCTAGATAATATAATAATAAACATTTAAAAGGAATATTTTAATTTGTAAATTAAAATGTATAAATTAAATTTAAAATTCAGTGATTTGTATAGTTTCCGATTTTTTTTGGAAATCTCATAATTAACTGTAGTTAGCATCTTAATCTTATTAATTAATTTAAGGTTAAAGTTTTAAATTAAGAGTAACTTTAAATTAAAAAAATGATTGGATGGAAAAATTGTATTTCATGCAGGATACAAGAGGTCTCTACCGAATGCCTTATCTAAGGTAATTTATTAGCGAATCTAAATTGTCAATAAATTAATTTTAAAGATAAGTAGCTTCTTCATTTATTTTAATATTTTTACGAATACTGTGTCGACGGCTCTGTCCTTACAAATAAGCTTCAGTAGTCCTGTTCGCAGAATATATACAGTGTGGAAAAGCCAAATGAAATAAATTCATTATTTCGGTTTCGATTACTCTACAGTCGACTTTAGAATAGCATATACATGTTAAATGTGATTTCGTTTACCTACCGAAGTTATCTAAAAACGCCCTTCTTTAACAACATAGGAGTGGCAATTTTTAAAACGCCTACATTAAATGGTTTTTGGGGATTAAGTTTATTTACAGGGGTCAGTCATGTCCCGAATAAATAGGTTTTTTTCTCGTTTTTGCATTGAAATATATAATCTACAAATTCACACAAAATAATAATATCTACACATTTTCACACCACAGAGGTAGAATCCTAGGCGTATTTTTTACGTGTGCTTTCTTGTATAACTAAAGCGAATCCAAAAACATTTTTAAGCATAATAAATAATATTTATCAAAAAAAAACAAGTTAGGTTAGGAATTCTTCAACCCCCTAAAACTCCTTCAGGCCGAAAACCAATTGAGATCGATGAGTCATTAAAACAAAGACTAAGGCGTAAAGTCCATGGATTTTACTTACGAAAGGAAATTCCAACACTTGACAAAATTATGACATTAGTGCAAGAAGATACGGAGTATACAAAATTCTCCAGAATGACATTATGCAAACTTTTGAAAGATGAGGGTTTCAGATATACAAAACATAATAGAAAATCTCTCTTGATAGATAAACCGGAAAAAGTTTTTTGGAGAAGAGACTATTTAAGAAGCATTCGACATGCCAGAGAACAAAACTTGAAAATCTTCTACTTAGACGAAACATGGATAAATGCTGGATATACAGTTTCCAAATCTTGTCAAGATGAAAACATTAAAAGCGGAAGGCAGGAAAAAGACTTATCATTGTCCATGTTGGAAGTTCAGAAGGTTTTGTTGATGGTGGATTATTAACTTTTATTTCAAAACGCACGGGGGACTATCACGAAGATATGAATAGGGATGTCTTCGAGGAATGATTTGGTCAAATGTTGGATCTGATTTCAAAAGGGGCTGTTATTGTTATGGACAACGCAAGTTACCATTCACGGTTACGAGAAGCATTGCCCACAAGTCGTTGGCGTAAAGCAGAGCTTTTGGAGTGGCTTATTTCGAAAAATATTAAGTTTTCAAAAGATCCACTAAGGAAAGAACTTTACAGAATTGCAAAACTGAAAAAGAATAAATACAAAACCTACATTGTAGAAGAAATGGCTTCTTCTCATGGTATATCAGTTCTTCGACTTTCCCCTTATCATTGTGAACTTAATCCTATAGAATTAATATGGGCTCAGGTAAAGGGGGAAGTTGGAAAAAAAATACTACTTTTAAAATAAAAGATGTTGTGAAATTGTTTGAGAGTGCTGTAAGTCATGTAAGTAAGGAAAATTGGACAAACTTTATCGAGCATGTTATCAAAGTAGAGGCAAATATGTGGAAAATTGACAATATTTGTGATGATTTAATCAACCCTATTATTATTAATGTCAACAACGATTCTTCCTCTTCCGAGTCGGATATAGAATAAAATGTAAGTAATAAATGTATTCCAATAATTATTTCTTTTCATTTTTTATTATATTATAATTTAAAACGTATTTTTTCCCAAAATAGACACCACTGCATTGCGTTATTGCTTATCTGCTAATCCTTTAACAATGAAAAAACCCTAAACTTTGCTACAACTGAAACAAATACGGGGTCGATCTACCTGGTTTTTAGATTTACGAAGAAATGTAATTTAAAATAAGAGATTTATCAAAAATTTCATGGTGCTCCCTGTAAAGGTTTTGCATACTTAATTAGGGTTTATTACTCCTCGTACTTTTTGTACATACTATAGTAGTTGTCACTCAAAGGAGGTTGAATGTAGGGATCAAATTTTCACTTTAAAAAATATAATTTTATAATTTAAATTTGACTTGTTTGTTTTCTATAAAAATGTATAGTAACCGAAATAATTAATTCATTCCATTTGGCTTTTTTACACATACCTTTAAAAATAGTTTTACGATGAATTTTTAGAGGATAAGAGAGGTAGGTGTTTCTGAAGTTTAAAAAGAAAAAACAAGAGGATGTTATAGGGTGACAACAGTTTTAATTTAATACGCAATGCAGTTAGAAAGCGAATAATAACAAAGGAAAGTGCAGTAATATATCAAATAATGAATTTGTGACAGTACCAAGTGACTTAAAGGTAACCGTTTATTGTCGTTATACGGGTCGGTATAAAAATGATCTTAAATGTAGTAAGTAATTATTTACTACTACTAGGAAACATATACTACAGATGGGTATAAAAGTGACCGTAAGTAATGTAAGTGACATAATTTGGAGTGATAAATTAAAATTTGCCTTTTAAGATTCTTTTGTTTTATTTATTTACCGTTTTTTTGTTTATATTTGCTTTTTTATTAGTTATTATATATCTACAATATGTTACCATTATATTAACTTTATTTTTAAGAATAATAAAAACTCTTCGTTTTTATATATATATATACGGATTTTTACGGCTGTCGCCGCTTCTCCGTACCCAGCCTCCAAGCCTTTCTGTCATAACACATATTTTCTTGTAAATCTCTAACTTCCATTGCCTCGTTGATATCATCTCTCCAGCTTCTTCTAGGTCTTCCTCTTTTTTTCCGTTCCGGTGGTATCCATTCTAGTACTCTTTTTGGCCATCTTTCCTCCCCCATTCTTTTTATATGTCCGAACCATTTCAGTTGCTTTTTCTCAATTTCGTCTATTATATCTCTATCCAGGTCCATGTCCCTTCTGATAAGTTCATTTTTGACTCTTTCGAGTTTTGATCGTCTACAACTTCTCCGCATAAAATCCATTTCAGTCGCCCGTAATTTTCTTCTGTTGTCCTTAGTTACCTCCCAACTTTCCGACCCATATGTAATTACACTTTTTATTATCGTATTGTATATTCTCTTTTTTGTATGTTTTCTAATGTTTCTTTCCCACAATATTGAGTTTAGTGCTCCAATTGCCAGTTTACCTTTACGTATCCTTTCTTGGATTTCGTCATTACTTGTCCCCCGTTTATTAAACGTTACCCCTAAATATTTACATTTCTCTACCCCCTTTATTTGTTCCTTTTCTACCTCTAATGTATTGCATGTGTTATTTCCTACTATGAGGTATTCACATTTGTCAAAATTTATTTTTAATCCCGCTTGTTCATATTCCTCCTTTAATTTCCTCACCATGTAGTTTAAGTCTTGTTCATCTTCCGCTATTACTACTTGATCATCGGCGAAGTATAACGAATGTAGTTTGTTTTCTCCCACCTGTAGACCCATGTTTTTACATTTTCTAGTCCATTTTTGTAATGATTGATCTAAGTAAATCTTAAACAATGTCGGTGAGAGGCAACATCCTTGTCTTAATCCTTTTGATGTTTGAAATAGTTCTGTTACTTGCGTTCCGATTTTTATTGATGCGGAGTTTTGTTTATAATACATTTGGATTGCTCTTATTAGTGTGGGTCTTATTTCTAACTTTTGTAATTTCCTCCATAGTTGTGATATTGGAACACTATCATAAGCCTTTTCTAAATCTATAAGCGCAATATGAGTTTCCCTGTCTCGTTGAGATCTTTTTTCCATTATAAGTTTTAAAGTAAAGATATTGTCTGTTGTGGATCTTCCAGTTCTAAAACCTGCTTGCTCTTCGGTTTGTTTATTGTAGATGTCTTCTTCAGTAAGATTTCTCAGTATTCTCGAGTAAATTCTTCCTATAGTTGGTATTACCGCAATGCCCCGGTAGTTCTAAGGGGCGTTTTTTGGACCTTTTTTGTGTATAGTTGATATAAAAGCGGTTCTCCATTCCATTGGTGTTTCTTCTCCATTTAGACATCGTTGGTACAGTATGGTAAGCATTTCCGTGAGTTTCTCTGGTCCGTATTTAATGAACTCCGGATATATATTTCCTGGTCCGGGAGATCTTCTTAATTTAGTATTTTCTATTGCTTCTTTAACTTGTTCTTTTTCTAAATTTATGTAAGATGTTTCTTCTAATAAAAGTGATTGTTCCTTTAGATAAATTTCCCGTTTTTCTTCCAATAATTCCTCTTAAAGTGATTAACCCATTCTTTACTTGTGATACTTCCTATATATGGTCCTCCTTGCTTTCTTGACGTTCGTATGTTCTTAATGGTCTTCCATGCTTCCGAACTTCTAGTTCCTCCTATATATTGTTCTAAATATTCGCACCTCTTCTCCCATGCTTGGTTCTTTTTCTTTACTACTTTATTTTTTATTTCTCTGTTAGCTCTTTTATACGCCTGTTTCGATTCGTTGTCTTGTTTTTGAAGAAAATCTAGGTATAGTTGTTTTTTCCTCTTTATGTCATGTTCTATGTCTTCGTCCCACCATTCTGGCTTGTTTTTAATTTGGTATTTTCCTAAGGATTCTTGTGCTGCTTCTATAATGTATGATTTGATATGTTCATATTCTTCTTCTGTTGTTCTCTCCACTATCTGTAATTTTCCTTCTAATCTTCTTCTATATAAAAACCGGGTACTTTCGTTTTCTAGACTCTCCAAATTGAATCTAATTTTATTGGCTTCGTTCATACCTGTGTTGCTTGATTCTTTTGTATAGCTTTGAACGTAGGGGATAAATATTTTCGCTTCTACTAATCGATGGTCGGATCCGCAATCCGCTCCTCTCTTCACTCTGATATCTTGTACTTTAATTTTTGATTGTTGTCGTACGATTAGATAGTCAATAATTGACTTAAGTCCTCTTGAATATTGGTACCATGTAAATTTGTGGATATCCTTGTGGGGAAAGAAAGTGTTGCTTATTTTCAGTTCATATTGGTGGCATAAATTTATGAGTCTTATTCCATTATCGTTGGTAACTTCTTCTCCGTGCATTCCGACGACTTTACTATCTCTTTGTTTACCTACTCTTCCATTTAGATCTCCACCTATTATGATTTCATGGCGTTGCAGTATGTTGTCTAATATATCCTTTAGGTCCGTTTCGAATTTTTCTTTATCTTCTACTTTTGCGTTATCGTTGGGGGCATATACTCCTATGATCGTCATTATTTTTCCTCTCATTTGAATCGTCGTCTTTAAAATACGTTCGTTTATTTCCTTTCTTTTTTGTTCGTTCCATTTCCTTTCTTTTTTGTCTCTGATAGTATTACAATGTCTGTTTTTCGCTGGTTTAGTTCTGTCATAATTTCTCTTTGTTTATTTCTTATGCCTTGTATGTTCCATATTCCTATCTTCAAAGTCCATTTTCGTTGCTGTTTTCGTCTAAAGTTTCCGTCCGATATCCGAGGCTTGTTGCTGGGTGTTTTAGCAATGAGTCTTTTTACGTAGGCCAGGGAGCTAACCTGACGCTACAACCCTCCTCCTTTTCCCGGGCTTGGGACCGGCAGTGGCAGTGTTGAACTACTCGATCCATCCAACACTAACCCCAGGCGGAGTTTCTTCGTTTTTATTAGATTAAATATGTCAATCTGACGATGCTAATCTTAGCGAAACGGCTGTTATTGTAATTTAAAACATAATTTTTCAAATAAACCTGGAAGTTACCTTAAAACGAAGAGTTTTTATTATTCTTAATAAGATGGACTTCCAAAAAAAAGTGAGAGTTAGTACAATAAATTTAACTTTATTTTTAGTTGTTGTTATGTAAAAACGAATAATTTATTAAAAAAATTTGAATTTTATGGAAGCAAGTTCAATGCAATAAATAGTTATAGTTACAAATTAGTCTAACAAAAAGATTATATTTTTATCTGTAACAATACACTATTTCTGGCTGAAATATTTGTTTATAAAGGTGATAGAATTTTAATATCAATATTAAATTGCTTAGTGCTTTATCTGGCACGTTTTATCGTAACTTAGATTTATCTCCTGACGACGATATATAGTAGGTACATTATGTAAATTTAACAAATTCTTGTAAATCGCTACTTTCTTTGGTGGGTTTCTTGTGAAAATAGCAGGTGTTTTGTTGTTACCGTGTTCACGGTCAGTTGAAGCAAACCATTTGAAGTTTTGTCCGTGGAAAAGCCATCCAAGTTGTCAAAAAGTCGTAAAATATTATCGTAATGTGAAAGGTTGCAAATGTCGACGGCGGATGGTCGGTAGAGTCATAGTACCTAATGCTTTTTACAATGACGGTGATTCTGATGAATTGCCGACGATGAGTGATTTATGTCGTTCGAGGTAAATTTACTGCTTGTACATACAACTGCACCTATCGTGGTTTCGGAGTTAAAAATTATTATAAAAAGAAGGGAGAATCTACGTAAACTGTTATAGAATATTACAAAATTCTATAAGCGAATATTAAGGAAAAATATGATTTATTGAACTGGCAGCTAAATTAAACCACTCTGATATCTCAAATGATATTTGTAAATGTTGCACATCTAACTTATACTTATTATTTCTCGTCCAAAATGTTTTTGCAATAAAATAGTGTTTTGTAACAAATAGAATTAAAAAAATAATAATAAATATAATAATGTCATTCAATAATAATTATTTTTGGTAAATCTATGAAAATTGACATAAGGTAGACATTAAGAGATGCACTATTAATAATAGTGACAACTTTTTAAACATTTTAAAATTAAAATAATTACTTACTAATACTAATATTAATCCTTTATTTATTATGTTTGGAGAAAATCTATATTATTTAAAAAAATTGAATAATCGATGTGTTTTCAATCAATTATAAAAATTGATTTATTATACATTTTTTATTATTATTAACCCTCTCTTCATTATCATAGGAAACATTACATATTTTCTGTTGCATATTTGTTTAAAAATGTATATTAAATTAATTGAATACAAAAATTACAGGTTAATCAATATTGTATTACCATTTTAATATAACAGTAAGAATAGCATAAAACTCTAATTTGTGTATTATTTTATAATGTTTCTAAATTTTCTAATTACTTTTTGCGCTTCTTTTGATTGAGTGTTACACTTAATGTTGACATAATTGGGTATAAAATTCTTCTTCAGATATTCTTGGTTAAACCAGATGTTTTGGGATGCCTTACACCTTTTATCATGTAACTTCTTATATAATTGAGTTAATTCTTCTCTCGAAGATGTTTTAATTAAATGTATTGTACTAACTCTTACTTTTTGGAAGTCCATCTTATAAAGAATAATAAAAAACTCTTCGTTTCAACGTAACTTCCAAGTTTATTTGAAAAAATAGGTTTTAAATTACAATGACGGCCGTTTCGCTGATTAGCATCGTCACATTGACATTTTAATTTTTAAAAGAACAAAATTTTAATTCTAACTAGTTTATAACTGGCGTTGGATTACAATTTCAAGCTATAAATTACTTTACCATAAACATTATTGAAGTTCTATAGTCTGTATAAAAAGTACGAGGAGTAATAAACCCTAATTAAGTATGCAAAACCTGTACAGGAAGCACCATGAAATTTTTGATAAATCTCTTACTTTAAATTACATTTCTTCCGTAAATCTAAAAACCAGGTAGATCGACCCCGTATTTGTTTCAATTGTAGCAAAGTTTAGGGTTTTCTTCATTGTTAAAGAATAAGCAGATAAGCAATAACGCAATGCAGTGATGTGTATTTTGGGAAAAAAAATACGTTTTAAATTATAATATAGTAAAAAATAAAAAAAAATTATTATTGGAATACATTTATTACTTACATTTTATTCTGTATCCGACTCGGAAGAGGAAGAATCGTTGTTGACATTAATAATAATAGTGTCGATTAAATCATCACACATATTGTCAATTTTCCACATATTTGCCTCTACTTTGATAACATGCTCGATACAGTTTGTCCAATTTTCCTTACTAACATGACTTAACAGCACTCTCAAACAATTTCACAGCATCGTTTATTTTAAAAGTACCCAGTATTTTTTTCCAACTTCCCCCTTTACGTGAGCCCATATTAATTCTATGGGATTAAGTTCACAATGGTAAGGGGGAAGTCAAAGAACTGATGTACCATGAGAAGAAGCCATTTCTTCTACAATGTAGGTTTTTTATTTATTCTTTTTAATTTTTGCAATTGTGTAAAGTTCTTTTCTTAGTGGATCTTTTGGAAACTTAATATTTTTCGAAATAAGCCACTCCAAAAGCTCTGCTTTACGCCAACGACTTGTTGGCAATGCTTCTCGTAACCTCTCGAATGGTAACTTGCGTTGTCCATAACAATAACAGCCCCTTTTGGAATCAGATCCAACATTTGAACAAACCATTCCTCGAAGACATCCCCATTCATATCTTCGTGATAGTCCCCCGTGCGTTTTAAAATAAAAGTTAATAATCCACCATCAACAAAACCTTCAGAACTTCTAACATGGACAATGATAAGTCTTTTTCCTTTTCCGACAAACCTTCCACGAATGCCTGCCTTCCGCTTTTAATGTTTTCATCTTGCCAAGGTTTGGAAACTGTATATCCAGCATTTATCCATGTTTCGTCTAAGTAGAAGATTTTCAAATTTTGTTCTCTGGCATGTCGAATGCTTCTTAAATAGTCTCTTCTCCAAAAAACTATTTCCGGTTTATCTATCAAGAGAGATTTTCTATTATGTTTTGTATATCTGAAACCCACATCTTTCAAAAGTTTGCATAATGTCATTCTGGAGAATTTTGTATAGTCCGTATCTTCTTGCACTGATGTCATAATTTTGTCAAGTGTTGGAATTTCCTGTCGTAAGTAAAATCCATGGACTTTACGCCTTAGTCTTTGTTTTAATTACTCATCGATCTCAATTGGTTTTCGGCCTGAAGGAGTTTTAGGGGGTTGAAGAGTTCCATTCTTGCTTTCTTTTAGTAATCTATAAATTGTTGATTTAGCAACACACAACATAGCAGATGTTAATTCCACAATATCATCAACACTTGCAGAGGGTATACCCTCTTAAAATATATTTTGGTACGTCTATGAAATCTACTTAAATGAATGATTTATTACTCCTTGTCCTTTCTATATAGAGTATAATATAGTATTATTCCAATATTTTAAAATTTCACTATAATTTTTCTCTTGGAATTTGACAAATTATTATTATTTTAAATTTTCCTATATATTTCCATATATCAATTCGAATTACTGCCCTGTGTCACGTGACCAAAATGTATCTATTTTTGTCGCGCGTACAAATTATCCTATAGTTCTCACTCTCTATAATGTTGGAATCCATGCTCACTATACGACGGGTTGTCAAAGGTCCATCTAGTAGGTAACTTGTTATTGTTCAGTATACACAAACTTTACGCTTCTGTAGAAATTAAAACTGTGCTTTCGAACTCTAGTAATCCCTTTATAGCGTGAAATTAGTTAAAATTTACGTACCTTTTTTCTTATTTAAGGACTAATTTCTTTGATTATCTTGTAGTTTCTAATTTTTAATTTATTGGAATTTATTCACTTCAGTAAAGCCGTTTTGATACGTGAAGAAAAACAATATTTTGGTAAATTAAACACATCCAACATCCTGTAGGTACATTAACAAAACAAAAAAAAATGTTTTCCAGTCAACTCGTCTCTACTTCTTCGTTCTTACAACAGTCAACTTGATTTAAACGATTTTGGAATCATGGTTCTCGTCTAGCGCACAGAGCACCGATATTTATTTTATACATCTGTTCCCCTCGACGTAATGTCCCTTCATATATCGCGTGCATGTTTTCGTAGAGAACGTTGTTAAGGAGTGAGAGATGGAATTGCCGTCGCGGTGCTCTACACTCTAAAAAATGTTGGTAGTCTACCACGTAATCCAAAAAGAGTGCTTTCTATCCAAGACGACAATTAAAAAAAGTTGTATAACAAGATGTATTTAACCGTGTAGAAGAAGAGACGTTGGATGGTGTTGACATCTTATGGTTACTTGCTTTTTTTATTACCTACTGTTGATGTGTTTGGCGGTATGTAGAGGATAAATGTGCGTAACATTTCAGACTGAGAGTTGGTATTATTTCAACGAACGATTGACGACCTAAATTAAGTCAATTCACAAATTAAATTTGTTGTACTAACCCTTACTCCGTGGAAGTTCATCTTACTAAGAATAATAAACAACTATTCTTTTAAACTTAACTCCCACGTTTTATTAAAAAAATCGCTATTAAATTACAATGACAGCTGTTTTGCTAAAATTAACATCGTCAGATTAACATATTAAAGTTACATTTTGTTTGTTTGTAGCTCTACCTGATGTTAATTAGGTAGTATTAAGGCTAGACCAAGTATAGAATTAATTAAATTGTTTCTACCTGCACCCAAGGTAAAGAAACTTAATAGTTTCTATACCAAGCTTGACCGTTTTCTATGAAACAACTACTACTTCCCGGGCTAAATGCCCCAACGTGATGGCGACCGACTTCGTCGATACTTAAAACCATCTCTATCGATTTGCAAATCAACGGAAGAACGCTACTCGTAGACCGGTTTCGACATTATTCTGTCTCGTCAGTACGAGGTAAGTAGTTCTCATCCTGCAGAGCAGGATGCAGAATGATTCTTTTATGCCAATACATAAACCGTGAACCCATGATTCCATGATAAAGTCGTAAAAGCTCCATCCTACCATATAATTCAAAACATCCTATAATACATAAATTAGCAGCTTATAATTCTATCATACATGGGGCATTTTTAATTCCACACCCAGGGGTGCTATTCTCGAGTTTATGAGAATGATTTGCGTATGCGAATTTACTAGTTTCTTCTATGAGAACTTCAAATGCGGATTCTTGATCGATAGAATGTGATTTTTTTAGTCGCGTAGGAGAATATTTTCATGCGAATATTTTCTACTGGGTCTGCTCCATGAGAAACGCAAAAATCGAATAATGAGAAAGAATAAGCAACCAAAAAATATGACTGGATTATACGAATTGGGTCAAATAGCAGCCATAAATTTATTGGAGAATATCGAAGAAGAAGCAGATTTAGTGAGAAATTTCTATAGAAATCTAGATCCACTTGAGATGTCTGAGCGCAAATTCAAATCTATATTTCGGATGCCGAAGCAATCCTTATACCAAAAAATATGGCTGGATTATACGAATTGGGTCAAATAGCAGCCATAAATTTATTGGAGAATATCGAAGAAGAAGCAGATTTAGTGAGAAATTTCTATAGAAATCTAGATCCACTTGTTGAGATGTCTGAGCGCAAATTCAAATGCCGAAGCAATCCTTATATTTCACCTTACGCCAATGACGCCAGTCTTTTTTGGCCCCTGGTATACTATTTAAGGTATTTTCAATATTTGTCCATAGATTCTGGGCATCTTTAAAGGTGAAAGTATTATCAAATTTTCCCGTTTTTAGTTTCACGTTCCTTTGCATAAACTCTACAAGAGTTTCTTTCTGTTCTTGGGATATATTACCCCTTCTAACTTTTTTGCAGTTGTCAACATAATTAGAAACCAAATAACTTAAACTAAAGGTCTTATAATCAAAAATCAGTTTATAAGATTTATAATTGGGATTTATAAAGTTTGACATTTGTTTGTCGAGACGACAAGGTAAGGTTACGACTAAAGGTATGTTTATCGAGACAATCGTCACTGTATGGGCGTCTGACAAATAAAAGCTGTCAAATTTAACAGAAAACGAAGATATTATCAACATCAACACCAACCTTTAAAGTAAAACTTGTTTTTAACACAGTGTTACGTGTACGTAATCAAGTTGTTCTAGTGGTGTTCAAGAATATGGGTTTAAATTCGCATGCGCATATTTCATATGAGAAACTTTTCTTGTAAACTCAAGAATAGCACTCCGGATAAGTCAAATTATGCAAACTAACCTAACCTTACCTAAGTAGATCATCCAACTTCACTCATACACACCAATGACATCCAAATACTACACACTTGTGATAAAGAACAAAATTTAGATTTCCTCGAAGAACTTGAAATAAAAAGACATCTAGCAGATACAATTTTAAAGTTATTAATAAACAAATAAATCTTGGAAGATCTCCACTATTAACATGTTTACTTTGATTGAGTCTTGATTTTATACCTAGATAAGACATAAATGTAACAAATATATATTAAGCTATTGCAAAGATCAACATGATAGAGTTTTTTCCTGATTTTTCTATATCTATTCGAGGGAAATACATCCAGGATAATCCTTTAGGACTAATAATATCTAGGCTTTAATATTGTTATGTCTTATTACTTCCATACTTGGCCTAGCCTTAATACTACATAAACAACAGGTACCTAGCTACAAACAAACAAAATGTAACTTTTAGATTTTAGATTAGCATCGTCAGATTTGTCAATCTGACGATGCTAATTCTAGCAAAACAGCTATCAATTTAATTTAAAAGCAAATTTTTTAATAAAACCTGGAAGTTAAGTTTAAACGAATAGTTGTTTGTTATTCTTAGTCAATTCACTATATTTATAGAGGTAGAATTATTTATTAATAAAAATAATATTGGGTAACAAAAATTTTTGTTTTCTTTAACGCCAAAGTATATACAGTGCGGTTCTAAAGTCCCTGCCCCCCATTTATTTTTTGAACCGTTAGAATTAGAAATTTGAAATTTTGGGAAAGTGAAGTAGGTAATTTATATTACTTTTTTATAGATAGTAGGTGACGTAATCATAAAAAATAGTGGACGTGGGCCCTTTAGAATTTTGGGTTGAAAGTTGTAAATAAGGAAGAAGAATTAATTTTTTTTGGTATCATTGGAAAGTGTTTGAAACAAGCTTTCAAATGATGTATTACTTGCCATATGGTGCCATTTAAAATTATCTTCCAAAAGGGCCCACGTCCGCCATTTTTTATGATTTCTTCACCTACTATCTATAAAAAAGTAATATACATTCCCTAGTTCACTTTCCCAAAATTTCAAATTTCTAATTCTAACGGTTCAAAAAATAAATGGGGTAGAAGGGACTTTAGAACCACACTGTATATAGTCATCAATTGCTTTGAACTGTACCAACTTGCTAGGAACCTGAGCAACTACAAAGCTAAAATATTTGTAGACATATCACCTGGAAAACAAAATGTCTTCTCGAAATGAGCCAAAAAGATATAAAATTGACCGTAGGTCTTCTCACTGTCCTTGCCCTCTAGAAAGCTGCTTTACTTCTCTAGAAGTATTTTAGAGTTTAAGTAGATTAAAGTATGCACAAAAAAGATCTTTATAGTGCAGAAAAGTCTAATTGGCTTATACGACCTAATCTAATATACTAAAAGTAATAAACAACTAAATGTTTGAACTTAACTTCCACCTTTTATTTAAAAAATATATTTTTAAATGCAATGACAGCTGTCTTGAATTTTTTAATTATGACTAATAGTCATAATAATTTATTGCCGTAGTATTTATTGTAATTATAAAATCGTTAGAGTAGATAGACTACTGCAAGTTGCTGTATTTAAAGAAAAATCCGTACCTACATTTTAATATGTAAAATCACTACCTGATGTTGAATAATCAACATCAGGTAGCTACTTTAAAAAACAAAATATAACTTTGATATGTCAATCTGAGGATGCTAGCTCTTAGGAAAACAACATTAAGTTAAAAAACAATTGTTTGAATAAAAGTGGAAGCTTTGTTTTAAAAAGTTTTATTTTTAATGTTCTTAATAATACTTTTCTAAATTAACCTTAGCGTAACAAACAAAACAACGAAAATAGGATTTTAGCGGCAAACGATATGTGAAAACAATTTGAGCATGACTGCAAAACCCTTTAACCAACAAAAATTCTTATGCCGTTCAATTCTATAAATTCAATATCATGTATCTGAAATCCGATATGAACACGTATCCAAAAACAAGCAACAGTTTCCTAATTAATTCACAAACCAAAGAAAGACCAATGTGAAATCTGCATTGGATACAAAACTAAAAATGTTAGTGAAGAATACTATATAAAACACATTAAATGAAAAGAAGAAGCCAGCAATGATAATAATAAAAAAGAGGCTATAGAAAATTCTGAGTTAGGTATTTTTACAATGGATGTGCAGGCAGTGAAACTAGCTCTAGTGTTACATGCATCTGCAATTTACTGCAAAACGAAGTTGTGCATGCACAACTTTAAAATTTTTAATTTAAAAAACAAAGAAGTCAACTGCTGCTAATGGCATGAGGCTAAAGGCGATCTTGAGGCTAACATTTTCGCAAGTATTATAACCAACCATCTTTTCCAGTTTTTGGAAAAAGAACCCACAACTAACAAGATGTAATTTACAATAACGGATGTGGTCATCAAAACCCAAACAACACGAAGTAATAACTATCATTTTGTTAATGAGACAAACGTAACTGTGATCCAAAATTTTTTGAAAAAATGGGAATATAAAAGTTGATCGCATACACAGCTTGATAGAAAGATGATTAAAAAATCTGGTCTCTAAGAAAGCGCTACCAAAGCAACCCTTTCAAGTAAACTTTTTGGAGCATAATTTTTTTTTTTTTTTAAATTCGAATATGTGCTATTACCAAAGTATTAGACAATAGTCCCCAGTACAAGGACCTTTAATCTTTTTGACACATACAAATTTCATACATTGTGAGTGCTCTCTTCGCGTCGAGTCCTCAAACTTTTCCTCTGCGAAAACTTTCTGCGCTCCTGCGTTTTTGAATGCCCGATTCTCGAAATTGTCGATATTACGTCACTATGACTCCCCGTACATACATATTTGATTTTTTAAACATTTTTTATTAAAATTATATTAAAAATTGTGGTCAACTTGTCCGACAAAATCATGCTGCGTCCACTACCCTCAAAATGTCGATGTGACGTCACTATGACTCCCCGTACATATAAGTTTGATTTTTTTAAAATTGTTTCATGAAATTATGTTAAAAATTGTGGTCAACTTGTCCGACAAAAATCATGCAGCGTATAGAGTGTCCACCGTTCTGAAAATGTCGATATGACGTCGTCGCAGAGGAAAAATTTGCGGGACTCAAAGTATGAAATATGTATGTGTAAAAAAAATTGGAGGTCCATGTACTTGGGACTACAAGGAAATAAAATGACTGATTAACACAATAATGATTTGGGAATATCATGCAAAATAAATTATTCTGATGTTCCGCAATAGTTCTTATTTTTTTTCTAAGAATAAAACTTAAGTGTTTTACTATAACAGAGTATAGCAGAAAAAATAATCCATTTTTTGTATTTATGGATAAAAAATGTGAAAACTTATTAGGTTGTTAATATTAAATCACGTCCTAATTAAATAGCAAAACCCCGTAAATTTTAAAATTGTCAACCAATAAAAACCTCAAAAACATTTAACTCGCTTTTAAAACTACTGGAAGTGCATTTTTTATAATATTAGCTAGTTAAGGTTTTGTAGATATTTGTTTTGCATGTCGACGACGATGGTCGTTTTGAAATATAAAGTAATGGAGAAATCAAAATATCTTCCAAAGTATGTTTCGGTACAGGGGATTCCTCGACCAATCTGAAATAATAGCTAATCGGGATTACCAATTAATCAAAATGAAAAATCTAGATATGAATAGGAAAGCCTATTTTTTGTCTGAGAACAGCTATAATCTAAGAGGTTCCGAAAATGTTTAACACTTATCCGAACAAAGTTCAAGTTATAAGCACTTCTTTAGGAATTCGAGCTTCTTTCCCAAACGTATTAGTCAGAAGATTCTGAATACCAGATATAACTGGATGTTTGTCAAAGATTTGAACTTTGAGTCAAGAAAAACCTTTTCCATACAGCAGCAGTTTGTAAGCATATTGGCGCATAAAACTGTATTATCAGAATGGAGATGACTATGGGTGTTCGAGTTTGGGGTTGTAGAAAATCATAAATAGATGAGAAAGAGTAACAACAATGAGTAACAAAAATTGAGCCATGAGGAAGGCTGGCTTAAGCTAGCTACTGGAAGGATAAGGATATATTATATTCACTGTTAGAAGGAGAAAACGAATGTTTAAGAGTTTTTCTATCCATCTTTGACGACACCCTATATAATAAAACAAAACTTTACAGTGCAAATGATAAATTAATATGTGGTGAAGGGCTCTTAAGAAATTTAAACTTTTATTCAAATTATATTAGAGAATATTGAACATTATGTAAAAGGAAAGGTAAAAACCTGTAAATCAAATAAAAAAACAGCATAACTTAAAAACGGTTCACAATAAGCATAGGGAAATATTAGCAAGGAAGTAGCGAATAGATGAATTTTTATTATTAAATAGTTCACTCTTCAAAACCCTTTCACTCCAAGTTTCAAGATTCAGTTACCACTAGTTCTCGAGGTATTTCTGCTTATAGCCGCACCCTCTATACGAACTGATGTAATCAGTTAGATGCATCTAGGTTTGTAATAACTTGCTCCAACAACTAATCCCAATTGACAAATACGTAACAAAAATACAGGTAAAATATCAATTTATACAGATGGTTCGAAAACTGAAAATGGAACTGGTTTGGCATTTTACGTTCCTAATATAAATTTTACTCAACGGTATCGCATTTCAAATATATGGCCTATATTCACTGCAGAAACACTGGCGATAGAAAAGACCTTTACGTGGTATTTAAAACAAAAGGTTACAGGTGTTGTTTTCATATCTGATGCTACATCAGTCCTAGAATCCCTCAAAAATTCTTCTTTTAAACAATTTACCAATTATTTTTAACATCAACAACTTAATTCATTATCTTTCAGTCTGTAATATTCGTACAGCATTTATCTGGGCAAAGGCTCTCCTATATGGATTTTTGGCAATGTAAGGATTTCGAAGCTAAAGCAGCTACTAAAGGAGGTGATATTATTAAATACTGCCCACCATATTTTGATCTCATAAGTAAATATAAAAACCAAATTAGATCAGATTAGTCAGAAATATACAACCGAGCATCTTAAAAATATAAGCCATTATTTTCTTCTTTATCCCAACCTTCCAACTAAAATTTTACACTTTAGTTTTCCCAATATCAGCAAAAGCTACTCAAGTACAATTTCCAGGATAAATTTAAATCATGGCCGTTTCCCGTCACTCCTTTACCGACTTGGCATGATTTCCTCGCCTTTTTTTATATAGCGTGGAAAAGCCAAATGCAATAAATTCATTAGTTCGGTTACTGAACATATTTACAGAAAATCGTGAAACATTTAAATTATAAATTGACATTCTTTAAAGGGAAAATTTGATCCCTACCTTCAACCCCCTTTGGGTGACAGTTACAACGCCAAATTCTTTAAATGGGAAGTATCGGCTTGCAGTGTTCTTTTTTATATCAATTAAAAAAAAAAATTTGAAAAACTATCATAGCAATGTTGGTTTGTTTAAAACGCCTCAGCAAATTGTTTTTTAAAAATTATAACTACAGGATATTGTCAATATTACAATTGTCCTGTGAATTTCGTTGACTGCAATTCATGATAATGGATAGATTAACAGAAATACATAAAATAACACTTTTAACAAGAATCCGCAACATTTAATGTCAGTTCATGTAAGACGATTTTGATGGAACAAATTTTTGCGAACAAATGATGGAAATATTGATTAATAATACCATTCAATTGGAAAACGTTATATTTTCTGATGAATGCACTTTTTCCAGTCATACTAATCGTCAAAATTGCCGTTACTGGTCAACGGAAAATCCTCACTGGATGAGAGAGGACCATACACAATACCCTCAAAGTTAATGTTTGGGCAGGAATTGTTGAAAACCATATTATTGGACCCTTATTCGTTGAGGGGAATTTAAATGGCAATAATTATTTAGCCCTTTGGTGCAAGAAACTACCGCAGACAAGAGATTGTGATCATGTCGGATAGTCAAGCAGCCATCAAAGCTCTGAGCTCAAATACAATCAGTTCGAAGATGGTTTGGGAATGCCCAGGCAAACTAAATAAACTAGGTCAGAAGAACACTGTCACCCTCCTATGGGTCCCGGGACACATATGAATAGAGGGGAAAAACAGCAGACAAGCTGGCAAAAAAGGAGCTGAAAACTCACATTTGGGACCAGAACCATCCTGTGGGATCAGCAGTAGAGTAATCTTAGGAAAACTAAGGGAAGAAATGGAGAAGAAAAAATTTAAGTACAGCAATCAGCTGGAAGGACTGAGGCAATCTAAGATACTACTGGGGAACTATGACCAGAAGAGATCTCTTAGCTGCCTTAACCTCAGTAAAAAAAGGCTCCGAATTTTAACGGGAATACTAACCGGGTATTGCCGGTTAAAAAGCCACATGAAGATACTAGGGTTAGCAGATGAAGCAAAGTGCAGATTCTGTGAGGAAGAGGATTAAACCTCAACACACATACTATCAGAATGCCCTGCCTTGCAGAATTCTAGGGCCAGATACCTAGGAACACATGAAATAGAAGAGGGGGATCTACCTGATTTGAAGCCCGACGATGTCCTAAACTTCCTCACGAAAATAGGACTCGAAGAGCTGCTATAAATCTGAGAAAACATCAGAACTTGGCAAGTAAGGGGGGACACAATAGATCCTATAGGTCGCAGTGTCCCCCTAATGCATACATACATAAATACATACGCTATGCAGTTGACGATGATGGCGCATCTGAAATCTGAAGGGGTCTCATACAAAATTTGTCCCCTATTTCCCCTTAAGGATAGAATTTTGAAAAATTCTTTCGTACTACCCACCTACACCATGAAAGGTATCCACCCTCCAAAAATGTTGCCAAGACCAGTGATCTAAAATCAAAATTTAAAAAACTACTTCCACTAACCCTCCTGTATACTCCCACTACTCATCCGTTACCTAACCTAACTTAATAAGGGGAAAAAATAAAAAATTAGGCCTCCTAAAAAATTTACCTACTTCCCTGATATAAAATTCTACTACTTTAATCCCACTTCGGGATGGAATATCGAAAAGTCCTTTATAAATTTACACCTACACCCTGAAAGGTATCTACCGTTCAAAAATGTCTCCATCTTCAGCTGTTTGGGCTCTAATCGTATGCCAACAATCAAAATCAGTAAATTAATTTAAAGTTTTATAATATGTATAAGGGGCATTCCATGCCAACTCATCCTACCGAATGGATTTGCATGTCCGATTTTGCTAAAATCTGGGCATCTTTTTGCACCTAATAGTAAAACAGCTGATCTACATCATCTCTTCTTTCAGTATACAAATCATGACATCACCTCAGTAATAGCAACCAATAGAAATAGCTCATGTTGGACATAGTGAAAAATTATTTAAAAACTAATTAGATATGTAAACTTTAATTAACAGAACAATTTGATTCAAAAACCTTCAGGTTTAAAAAGTGCAGACCGAATTGTCAACAAAAACTAATATGAATTTTGCACTTATTTTTGGCATTAAAACATTACCGTATCATTGATATTTCAATAAGAATAAAAAACCAATACAGTGTTTACAAGCATTTGTTCATAGAACTTGACAGTAAATCATATGACATGTAAGGCGTTTTCAATCAACGACTTACAGTTTGATTTTTAATTGATTTTATACATAGTAAAAAAGCTGGGAGAAAAAAGAAAATAATTACCCTCTTTTAGTGGCAATAAAGTCAAGAGAGTTCCGACAACCCTCATACAAATTTTGGATCGTAACCTCTTGGTGGTAATAGTAAAACATCAGTTGAAGTGGGTCGATTTTATGCTATCGTGAATGGAGTTTACAGGACTGGTTTTAAATCCTTTTAAGATTAACAAACATATTTATTATCATCATGTTTTGTTTAAAATATTAATTTTTGAGTGTTCTAAAAAAAAATATAATTCTTTTATAATTTACATGTCAAATACCACATCTGTCATAAACTTTTAAAAATAGTAAAGCACATAGAAATATTTAATCATTCGTCACCATCTCTGCAGTGGCGGCTGGTTCACAGGACACAAGGGCACTTGCCCACTCTATCAACAAGTTGCAAGATGAACGGAAATAAATTAACATGTTATTTGGTATTATTTTTCTTCTTGCATACATTTTTATTTTATAACGGATCGTATCAAACTTACGTTCCGCATTTTCTGTATACGTTAAGCTTAAAATTACTTTCATGTCCAGGGTACATTTATTCAGCTCCCCATTTAGAGCGCCATTCCGCAATTTATTTACCATTTGGCCCACACTGTACTAAACTAGTTTGTTTTTAGCAAAACATATTTTTCATTCAACAACAAATTTTATAAACAAATTTATGTTTAAAATAATAAAAAACTCTTCGTATTAATGCAACTTTCAAGTTTAATTGAAAAAATTAGGTTTTAAATCACAACGACTGTCGACGACTTCCAAGTTTAATTGAAAAAATTAAGTTTTAAATCACAATGACAGTCGTTGTGATTTAAAACCTAATTTTTTCAATTAAACTTGAAAGTTGCATTAAAACGAAGAGTTTTTTTATTATTCTTAGTAAGATGGACTTCCAAAAAGTAAGGGTTAGTACAATAAATTTAAGTTTATATTTGTCCCATGGAACCAAAGCTATCTCCAATTTTGGGCCAATACATTATGGATTCAACATCGCTTTCCTTAAAAAATATACAGATGATATTATTTGTATCACACATCCAAACAATGCTGGTGATGTACTCTTGAGGGTTTTCAATTTGTACAACCAATACCTAAACTTCACAATAGAAGAAGATTCTAATAAAAGTGTACCTTTCCTTGAAACAAGTCATTTGAAACAATACCAAATTATATTGGATTGATACACAAAACCTTCTACATGAAGTTCTATTCCTACCATCCTCACAAAATAAAAATAAACCTTATATTGGTCCCTAAACATAGAATTACAAATATTTGCCACCCCTCCTTAAAAGATGAAGTAGAGTTTGTTAATAAACAACTCTTATCCTCCTCAACTATTAAAAAAGACAACAACCAACAAGAAATAAACCAATTAGATATGTTGGGATATCAAATAAATTACACCAAAGTTATATCCAAGATTTTAAAAAAAGAAAAAGGTTTGATAATAGCCAATAAAACTATCAAAACTGTTAATAGCATTTTTTCAAAACGTGAGGACAAAGTACCCAAGGACTTGAAATCCAATACCGTTTATCAGATAAATTGTGAGAGTTGTAAACAAGTATACATAGGTCAAACTTCAAGACCTCTTAAGAATACAATTATTCACACAAAAGCGATATTAAATTAAAAGTCTTGTGCTCTAGTTACTCAGCACCAAGATACAAGTCACAATTTTAACTTTGAAGAATTACCATATGAATATTTATATATAAAATTCAGCAAATCATCCATCTCTCGAATGTGACTTTTCTTAAATGAAGAAAGGAAAAGAAACAATGTCAATGTCACAAAATATTTATTGTTATATGAATTTGTTGTAAACAAAAGTGACTAGTTTTGGCCTACAATACGGCCATCATCAGGCTACAAAGAAATAATACATTAGATAGCTGATAGAGAAGCAATTTACAAAACAATCCTTACCTATTAAAGTTAAATACAATATAGTGTTAAAGAACCATTCCAAAAGGATTGCAAGCATTGCAGTTGAAGGTAGGAAATTAAATTTAAGCACTTATACCAAATATGGTGACCATCGATGATCAAAACCAAATTAAAGAACTGTAGATGAAGTTGGAAAATGTAATGGGAGTCAAAAAATTGTTTTGGATATTGAAAAACAAAAAAGAAAGGAGAAAATAGAGAGGGGTTGGTGTAGAATGAGATTGAAAGAGCAAAGGGAGAAACCTAGAGCTCAATGTAGATAATTATGTAGTAAGTTTGGAAACTTGAAGAAGGGTTGAAGAACCCCTGATATAGATGTATCCAAAAAGGAGAGATCTATATAGTTGGAAATAATGTTAAAAAGATTACGAAAAAAGGTTTTTAACCCGTATAAAACAGGTACAACAAACCAAAAGACATACCTCTTGTGTCTCAGAGAAAGCTTTCTAGAGCACAAAAGGAAAGAAAATTGAAAAGGATTTCACAAAATTATGGAAAACCAAATTAGGAAATGTATCAAAATTAACATCAAATTATAAATAATAAAATGCATGGATCATGGACCATAGGCAAGCAACATGGAAGGTAAAGTTAAGAGAAGTCACAGGACAAGAAAAAAAGAAAATGGTTAAGGAAAAGAACAAATCAACAACAATACTGCAATCAGCCAGGAAACAAGATGCAAAAACAATCAATGGATAACCAGCTTAAATTAAGGAAAAAAGTTAGTACAACATAATGTCAAATCCAACAAAGGCATCAAACTAACTATCGAGTAGCAACCCCCAATCAGTGAATGTCAATATAAAAGAAGAAGAGTACTCTGAATATTGTTTATGTGTCAATAAACAATGATTACATTGACATTCAAAAAACGGGAAATAAATTACAACTCAAACGAAGTAAAGTAATAAGTAGATTTCACAAAATTAGAAAAAAGATTTATACAAGGTAAAATTTGAAAACAAAAGTATATAAAAATATAAAAAGGGGGTGGTTATGTAAATGAGAACAAATTAAATACCAATGCCAAATGAGAGATTCCGTGGTGGAAAAAAAAACTGTCAGACAAACATAAAAGATTTAAGTAATAATCAAAAAGGAATGTGGAGAAAAATATATGGGTCCTTCTGTTTAAGTTGTTCATTCAGGCATAAAAGAGAATTATTCTTCAAAGCCTCATATATTTATATATAAGATGAAAAAGATGTATTTGAAGTCGTTAACAAATACTCATTTGAAAAATCAGTAACATTTCATAACTGTTGCTTGAACCGTCCCTGTTCGGGATAGTATCTATACGATGAAATAGGGGAGCGTGCAATAAAAGAGAAGCCTTCGCCGGCCTATTTGCTTCGTAATTGCATCATTTGAATGCTGATACTTGCAATATTCGTATTGGTGCCTGTCCAAACGGCACATAACATCCAGCGTGCTTGGTCCTGTCTCGTATTCGTTTGGATTACCTCTTTGTTTATTCCGGTATATACTTCCTGGGCGCATTGCATGCGAAATGGGCCGATGTTTAACCTTCAAAGTTATGCTCGCAACAGCCCTCCGTTCTAAAATATTGTCACTCACGGTGGTTATACAGGTGCACAGACGGTGTATATATGTGTTATTGGAATTGTTTTCTTTTGCTTTACTGGTATTTGCATAGAAACAAGTTTTAATATTTTATTATATTCAAAGGAATTTACACTATTTAGATGACACAATCTATATATCCAGTTTAATTGTGTTTAAAAATAAAAAAAATATTTTTTTCATTAATATCTTATTAATAACTTTACGCCTCCTCAGTCCATTTTGTTGTTGATTTTGTTCATTTTGATTCATAGACCTATATCAGACAAGACGGACCTATTTATTTTTTAAAATTTATTGTACCAACCCTTACTTTTTGAAAGTCCATCTTATTAAGAATAATAAAAAACTCTTCAATTGAATGTAACTTCCAAGTTTATTTAAAAAATTATGTTTTAAATTACAATGCCGTTTCGCTGATCATTATCATCAGATTCACATTTAAGTTACATTTTGTTTGTCTTGCATTACATTCTACGGAAAAAAATACAAAAGAAAATGTATTTCATTATTTAGTCGGACTTTTATTTCATTTGCAATATATAAACACTCAAGTCTATTAATGAAGTTAATAATCCGAGCGGGGATTTCACGGTTTTTACTATTGTTGTATGCTGATTCGTTTATATTATAAGGTTTTTCATGAGATAAATCGATTTGTTAATATTACAAGGCCCAAATACCCTTTCATCAGAGCCCTATAGCCACCTTTCATAAGTGACAAAGTGTAGACATGACAACTCTAACTAGCCTAGGGGCCTAGGCCTTTTGTTTTCTCTTTGACCTTGCAACATTTCAGTATACAAAATATACTATCATTCGTAACAAACAAAATATTGTCTTTTCAATATATTTTTTAATTACAATTACGAATTACTTAAAACCGAACGATTATTATATTAAAAATAAACAAATTATTCCAAAAAGTCAAAGAAAATTGAAATTTTGATGAACATTGGGCTATAGGGTTCTGATAGAAGGGTATTTGGGCCTTGTAATTATCAACAAATCGATTTATCTCATGAAAAACCTTATAATATAAACAAATCAGCATACAACAATAGTAAAAACAATTAAATCCCCGCTCGGATTATTAACTTCATTAATAGACTTGAGTGTTTATAATAATATTGCAAATGAACTAAAAATCCGACTAAATAATGAAATATATTTTGTTTTGTAATTTTTTCCGTAGATTGTAATGCAAGAGTCGGCTTTTGCATTTTTTAATATTTTTTAACAAAAATTTAACAATTATTGCAAATTTAGCTGTTGCAAAATTCATTTTTTGCTTTTTTTTTCTTTTTTGAGCACATTTTTAAATGAGAGGTGTATTTTTTTTATGTCATGTGAAAGTAGACGTAAAAACGAAAAAAATGAGCCCCAGGAAAATCTTTTCCGAGCAAACTTTACAGTTGAAAAAAAAGAGATTTTTCCAGAAAAATCAAATTTCTCGGAAAATTATTATGTTACAAGGTTGAGAAAATTCGAGGTTATTTTCGACATAAAAAGGTAAGTTTTCACCAAGTTTCATCAAGATTGACGAATCCGTTGGAAAATTAAAAATTAAAAACGAAAAATCGTTTTTTTCCATTTTCCTCGAAAAATTGAGGTTATGTGAGAAAATTACAAAGAGAAAAGTTTAAGATTTTTACATGATCTACAACTTTTCTAGTGGGCACTTTTCATTTTAACGTCAATTTTAGCCGCAAACAGCAATATTTTAGTTTTTTATCCCTTTTTCACCCCTAAAAAGTTTATGATCATAATTGAAATAGTTAATGTATTTTTTTTTCATGTGTTATAAGCCCCTTTACCACCTCCAACTGTTACATTCCAGGTCTCAGATATTCCGTATTTTTTAATTTTTTTGGTACAGCACGCCTGGACTAATATTCAACTATATTCCAGAAAGATTTTAATGTTCAAAATATGAGTAACTGTTCATACAGTAAACGGCTAATTTATGGAATATTGTCATTATTTTGAGAACCGTCGAGTTTTGAGGGTAATCCCGAAACAGGTCGATTTTTGTTATATAATACCCATCTTATAACGTACATGGAGTAAGGATGACGTCACCGGTGTGGGTGTAGTGACGTAATCGATAATTTTTTTAAATAGAAATCGGTATAATGCGACACCTCATTTGAAGGAGAATTTAATTCTCTATTTAACGACATTACATTTGTAACTAAAATATTTTTTTAAGGGTACAAAAACATTTTTTTTATTTAAATTCAACCAAATTACAACTAATAATTTAATTCATAACGTCCTTTAAAGTAACCAAATTATGCATAATAATTATTTTAATTTAAATGTTCCAAATGCCATCCATCGGTTCCTGCCATGACTTTCTGAAATAAATACATAAAAAAGCAAAAATAAGTAAAAATAATAATGGACACAAAAAGCTTCTCATAAACACTGAAACTTTTTGTCAAATGTTAAATTAAGCAAGTGATATTGGCATAGTTACTGTAATATTTATTGTCGTAAATATTTTTTGATTTTGTGAATTGTCGTCAGTTGTCAATTGTAATTTTTACTTTTGAATACTAAATTATGGCTTACCTAAATGAAATACAACGCATAGAAATATTAATTCTTAGCGGATATGGATTTAAAAAAAGAACACAGAACGAGGTATACAATTTATTCAACGCAAAATATCCAGACAGACCCATCAGCCAATCAACAGTAAGTAAAATAGTCCGAAAGCCACATTTTTTTTACATGGTACCGTGAATCGTTAAAATTGCAGGTATTGGAGTCAAGAAAACCCACATTGAATGAGTGAGGCACACACGCAATATCCTCAGAAAGTGAATGTATGAGCAGGGATCATCGATGACAGAATCATTGGCCCTTTTTTCTTTGAAGAAATTCTAACCGGAGAACGTTATTTAACTTTTTTGAGAAATCAACTTATACCTGTCCATGCTAGCATGTATCCAAATGCCAATAATGCAAATTTACCTAGTGACAATATCTGGTTTCAACAAGATGGAGCCCTTCCGCATTACGCACGTGAAGTACGTCAATTTTTAAATAATTGCTTTCCCAGGAGATGGATCGGAAGACGAGGTTTTATAGAGTGGCCAGCAAGGTCGCCAGATCTAACACCTCTAGACTTTTTCCTGTGGGGTTACATAAAATCAAAAGTTTATGTCAATATACCCCAAAATTTATAGAACTTAAAAGATAGAATTAGGCATAAAATGAGTCTCATTACTCCAGAAGTCATTCATGTACTTGATGAATGTGTCCGTAGATTCGCATATTGTCAAGAAACCGATGGAGGGCATTTCGAACATTCAATTTAAAATATTTATTATGCATAATTTGGTTACTTTAAGGTACGTTATGAATTAAATCATTAGTTGTAATTTGGTTTAATTCAAATAAAAAAAAATGTTTTTGTACCCTTAAAAAAATATTTTAGTTACAAATGTAATGTCGTTAAATAGAGAATTAAATTCTCTTTCAAATGAGGTGTCGCATTATACCGATTTCTATTTAAAAAAAATTAACGGTTACGTCACTACACCCACACCGGTGACGTCATCCTTACGTTATAAGATGGGTATTTTATAACAAAAATCGACCTGTTTCGGGATTACCCTCAAAACTCGACGGTTCTCGAAATAATGACAATATTCCATAATTTAGCCGTTCACTTATAAACTAAAACACCAAAATTTTATCGTAATGTAGTGAAAGCATTATATCTACTTACCATTTCCATAGTTTCGTTCCTCCAGTTAATATCGTCCTCTTTATTACATATAGAGATAAAAATATATTTATGTTGGCGCTCTACTTGCTGTATATTTGTAAATGAGGTATGAGGTCGGGTATGAGCGAATAACACATCGAAAACAAAGATACGATATTAAATTCCAACTAAACGCAACTACCTATTTCCAATCCAACAAATCATAAACATCGAACACATCGTCCCATCATCCGGTCTAATGGCAGTAAATAACCGCATAATTTCCATAAAAAGGAAATGAAAAAATGAGCATTTACTACCGAATCATCTCGCTACGTTAACCCCGTCGAACGAACGGTTAAAGGGGGGGACAGAAGAAATTAAAAAAGTGTTCAGGAAAAGCAAAATATATGGAAATAAAATCGTGATAATAAAATTAATATAAATTATGCACTTTATAAAGAAAAGAAGTTAAGAAATCACAGATGCAAAGAAACGAAATTGGACAGAATTTGGAATTAAAATGGAAGAAAACAGTAAATCAAACCAAAATCTATTTTACAAAATATTGAAAACATTAAGAAAATATAACGATCAACATCACAAACATATAAAAAATAAGAACGGAGGAATATCCACAAAACATACTGCTATAATGAGTAGGTGAAAGGAGTATCTCCAAGAATTGTTAGGCGCGGAGAGAAATAACAGCAGAAGAAAATATTAGTGCCGATATTGTTATAACAATAGAAGAACTACAGGATGTTACAAAATATTTAAGGGGGGGGGTAAAGCATTTAAATTTTTTTATTTTGGTCTTTTTTTTTAAAGAATGCTTAATACTTTAAGAATATTGTCTCAAAATTTCAAGTGGATCGGAGTAAAATTGACCAAGTTACGAATATTTTTATACCTGTCGGATTTTAATCCCTACTCGACCCGAGCGCTCTATTGTTGCCAGGCAGATGTTTAGCTCTCTACTATACTTTTTCTTTCCCCCCAGTTCTATTTATAGAAATTCCGACTTAAGTACAAACGTCCTTATGCCTGTACTGAATCTTTTGTATACTATATACTATATATCTGAGCAAAGATGCCTCACGCAGAACAATGAGAGCTTGAACCAACTTATTTGGAAAATCTCACCAAAGCACTTGAGTGGAACCTCTGTCATCGTTGAAATTGCAGCTTATGTGGCAGCCAGTGTCTTCAATGAAGGTTCTTTTGCTTTACTAACCTTCATGGAAAGCATGGAAATTAGTAGTGGACCAAGTGCTCATGAGTGTGCGCGATCAACTGACTCCATACGTATAAGCCGAGCCGATCAGGAAGCTCAGACAAACCAAAGAAGGCAGGATTCTTCGTAGACAGGCGCAAAAAGATACTTTAGACATTATGGCTGATAGCAACATCCTTTATGGACCTAGCATTGATGATTTAGTGTGAGGTAAGCCGATAAAATTTGCTTATAACGTTTTATATAAGATTTTTTAGTGTTCAAAACTTAAAAGCGTTTTTCCCACAAGTCACTTTTTTAAAGTCGGTGGACATTATAACTTCAAAACTACTGCACCGATCGTTTTGAAATGTTGAACACTATTTCTGTCTATTATTTAAGAGGCCCTGACGAAGAGTTTTTTCAAATTTGTTGATAATTGTTATTTTACAATAACAAAGGGGGCTTTTTTCACGAAAAATCGCGTTTTTTTCTTCAAAGTTCTCCAAAAAAGTGAAAAATTTAAATTTCGAAAAACCCCCACGTCACCTTCTAGGAAAAACTGTTATCTAACGAATGAACTTTGATTTTTTGATTTCAGATGATCCAGCACCAAGTTGTGATGTCCACCGCAACTCTCCTTTTTTTCTAGGCACGTCGGAATACTTGCTGCCATTACCGTATTTGTTAATATTTTTTTGGGGAAATTTTACAGAACATTTTTCAAATGTTATACTTTAATGTATCTTTGGATTTAATAAAGAAATTTCAACTGGTTCCTCACAAAAAATTCATAAAAACATGCCTTTTTTTCAATGAAATAACTTTACCCCCCCCCCCCTTAAAAAACGGCAAATAACCAGGATACGATAGAATTACTGCCGAAATGCTAAAAAACATGAGCTCAACAGGAATGTCAATACTTCTAAAATTGTATAATTTAAAATTGAAAACAGAAAATATGCCAATTGATTGGCAAAAATCATTAATATTACCAATATATAAAAAAGGACACAGAAATGCTGCAAAAACTACATAGGTATTACTATTCTAGGTACAAATATGAAAATATGTGAACAAATACTCAATAAAAGAATTCTAAGGGTAATAGAACCAACACTAGAAGAATCACAAAAGGGTTTCCGGGAAGGGAAACATACTGGGGCTAAGCCCCCCTAGCTCACCATTAGCACCCCCTTTGAAATTTTAAATTTTTGACCAGATTGTACAGCTAAATATTATGTTGAAATTCTTTTAAAAATATAAAATTAAACTTTAGAAATAAAGCAGTATCAGCCGCCAATATCTGACACCACCAAATTGCTATCAGATATTGGCGCCACAATGTACTGAAATTTGGACATTTCTATCAGCCGGCCATCCTGCGACTTCAGCGCTGGCACGGCGCGGCGCTTACATATACTATCACCGGTACGAATGCGCAAACTACGTGATTATCTTTGTCAGATTTAATAATTTGTGTTTGTGTGTAATGTGTAAGCGAAGTGAGTATCAGCAGCAGTTTTTATATTCTAGTGTGAAACTTCGTGAGTAGAAGTGTGTAAACAAATACTGAAAATAATTTCAGATACAAGGTGCAGTCAATAGTAAAAATGAAAAGTAGAAAATCGTTTCTACCTGCACCCAAGGTAAAGAAACTTAACAGTTTCCATACCAAGCTTGACCGTTTTCTATGAAAAAAACTACTTCCTGGGCTATATGCCCCAACGGACATTGAAATAAATTCCAATAGAAAACGTGATGGCGACCGACTTCGTCGATACTTAAAACCATCTCTGTCGAGCCCAGGAAGTAGTTGTTTTTTCATAGAAAACGGTCAAGCTTGGTATGGAAACTATTAAGTTTCTTTACCTTGGGTGCAGGTAGAAACGATTTTCTACTTTTCATTTTTAGAAGTGTATAAGTTCTACTAAACGTTTAAGTTAATTCGCAATGAAACGGGACAAAGCGCCATGTCTAGACTCTTATTATTTTTATTAATTAATTTAATAATTACACCATGTAATCCTTTACTAAAAATGTAACAAGCATGTCCTAATCATATACCTACCAATATAAATATCATTTAAAACAAATACCTTGGTATTTTTTTTTCAAAACATTTTGTTTTCAAAACTTTACTGAGATTACTATGGTGGCTGGTTAATTTTGGGGTAGTTTGGGCGTAGCAGCTAAAAAAATTTGTCAGCTGAAAAAATGGCAGGCTGTTTGGGTTCTATTTCTACTCCACATATAGCCTTGGGGCTTAAGCCCCCCCAAAAAAAACAACTCTAGTTGCGCCTATGGTTTTGTCATTTGAACTTATTGTATTGTATAGTTTTTTCTGTTGATGCAAGAAGCACTTCAGCAGACAACATCATGGGTGTCAAACCAAGTTTTATTGAGATTGACATTGTCTCTGTACAATTATTTTATGTAAATATCATAAATCCTGTTACACTAGCTATAACCAAACATATTTTCCATTCCTTGCTCAATTGATTTCGGTTGAAGGCTTTTATGACTAAGAAAATCTTTAATACCACAAACTAATAATACTAAAATATACTTTAATTAAAGAATTTTGATACTTTCGTTAAATAATCGATTTTCGATATTTTCTCAGCAGAATGTAATTAAAATCATAAAATAATAAATGTATACTAATTTTTCTAATAAAGAATTAATGAAGTATAAAGTGCTAAAATCCGTGGAATATACATTTCTCTCTGGTGCCAGGCCCACTAAGACAACAGATATACAGTCGTAGAACTCAAGGACGACGTGATCGTTGTTAATTTATTGAACCTATTGCTGGAGACGCTGCAGATAAATTTATTATTTTCCTTTATCATTACTTCGCGATCGCAAAAAAAATGGACATTCCAGGATAAGTCACAAAATTTAAATATAGTTTAAATATATTTCAGAGCGACATATTGTAATGGTTTAATTTTACTTATTTTTATTATTATTTTATTTTATTTAATTTTAGATTAATTGCCCGAAAACTCCTTTAATTTTTAAATTTTAATTTAGCTAGCTCAAATTATGTCATTGATAAAAGCACAAGAAAATCTTACCACAGAATATTTAATTTTTTTTAATTAATGTATGCCATCTAACTTTTTTTAATAACTTGATTTCTTTTGTAACCATATTATGACGTTGGGCGTCAATTTGTGATATGATTTACATGTTGAGAGTGAATTTATTAAAATATTTAGTTAACTTTTAAAAAAAATAACAATATACCAAAAGAAAAAATGTAATTTACAATTAAACAACCATTAATCTTAATTTCGTCTTTAATTAGTTGTAAAAGATATTTCAATAATTAATAAAGTTTATAAATGTTTATTACAGCAAAAATTATGATAGTTAAATACCTCGGCTAGGGGTGAGTAAGTTCATTAGCTCTGACTATAGTACAATATTTGTTTCTTTAAGAAATTATAAGGGCGCCACTGAAATCTTTTTATTTTTTATGATACTACTGAAGAAAGTTGTTTTAAGCTGAGTTATTTAAATAAGTATCATTAGATGACAGAAAGATGTCAGAAAAAACTGTCTATGAAGTAAAAAAAATGAAAATGTACCAACAGATAAAAGATAAAATGAATGAAGTTGAGAATGCGTTACAAAAAAATAATCCGCAAACAGTTCCTTAAAAATACTTATTCTAATACAGTTGACGATATAGATAGATATAAACGGAGATAAAAGAGAAAAAAAATATGGGAACAGTAAACTTGATTTACCACAATAAACTTATCTGTTAACAATAGTGGACGATCTTTCGCCGCACCTTGGGGTCGCTACGGCACTGTTTAGGTGGTTCCAAATGACTATGGAAGATCACGAGTGAAGGGATGATCTGCCCAAGTTGTAGAGATGATCCAGTTAAAAATGTGCATACGAGAGCTTAAAGTTTACAAGCTGTTCAAGTTTACTGAATCTTCAAATTAAAGAGATGCTTCTAGTTTACTGTATTATATTCCAACTTTCTGAAAATTACCAGTGTCAGACACGTGTTACATTTACTTTTCTGGCACAAAAAGTACAAATCAGCATAGTCCGAAATCTACAGTTAGATGCTAACGTATTTTAATAAATTACAAAAGATACATTTTTACATTAAATTTACTTTTTAACAACCTTACACACTAATCAAAATTCCAAAAATGTTCTTTTACTAGCCTTTTTATAAAAAATTATCATTAATACTTTTAATTACCATAAAAAGATTCTTTGAATAATAATGAAATTTGTTGAAATTCTCATCTGATATAATAAAATATAATATAACTTTCGATATTTTATAAATATTATAACAAAAAGGAATTATAAAATTGGAAAAAAAACATATCTGTGTATGACAGTAAACCAATACAAGAAATGAGATTGGGAATAATTATTAAAACCTCTTTAACTCGATAATGGCAACTCATTAGTACACCTCGTAGCGTAGCTACTTTGAACTTCCAATTATAATTATAGAGACCGTATTCATTATTTTATTATTAAAAATTCTTTAGGAAAGATGGAGCTAGCGGTACTAATTTAATTTAATATTTAGGATACCGGGTGCTTAAAATGTAAACAGGTACTGTTACACTTTATATTATTATTTAATAGAACAATTTAAATATCTTAATTTTATTAATTTAAATTTTATAACTTTGAAAAGCCGATTGTTTTAAAATACGTCTATAATTAGTCCAGGAGGAATCGGCGCATAAGTACCAAAAACTATTTCACCTCAATTTTTTTTGTGATCCTCTTCAAATTGCCCTCCTAATGATATAAATGCATGTTGCCATGGCGCAACCCAAAGAAAACAAATTGTACTTTTCACAATTGTAATTGTATTGTTAAAAATCAATAATTTAAATTAAATTGGTTTTATTTTTGTTAACTGCAAATTTAAATAAAATCATTAATATTTTATTATTATTTTCTTAGTGAGTCGTAGAAAAAATATTCTGTCCAACTCGTGTGGATTGTCCATATCGCAGGCGAATGATTGAGCACTCCGCCTTCGGCGTCTTGCCTAACTTACATTCTTGTGCGATATGAACATCATATCCACACTTGTTGCACAAACTACTAATCTTGTTGTCTATAAAAGAAAAATATTTTTAATTAACAATGAGAAAAAAAAAAACAAGTGTACTTGTTTACTACAATTACTTAGATTGGTCACAAAAACTTCTAAACTACTTCTTACAGTTGAAATACTAAATATTTTAGTTCATGCATTATATCTGACTTATATAATTGGTACAATAAGCAAAGAATACTTACTATTAACGCACTGTAAACGTTCTCTATTTCTGTTTCCCTCATTTACATCCGTATTTTTAAATACATCTTTGGATTGACCAGTAGCTTATTAATTACTTATACCAATCACTTTAATACCCATTTCATGTCCTATCTCTTAAACAGCTGCATAGGGCTTTATCCATTCCTTATTTTCAATTAAAATTATTGATTTATTTGCCTACATTTTGAGTTTTCAGAAACATTCCACTCAAAAAATAGTAATGACGAAATTTTCCTAATTTTTTTGATGAAAAAATTATAAAAATGTGAGCAAAGTGAAACAAATTCGTGAAAGAATAAATAAAATATGGAGCTTTGAAATTGCGCTTGCAAATTGCGTTTCATCGCGTGATGTCATTAGACCCAGACGGATCAGCGCGTATTCGCCTGGTAGTTGCTTAAGGTTTATATGGACCTCCGGAAAAAGTATCTACAAGTTCAAAAAATTTGAAAAAATTTGAGAAGACGTATTCAGCCTTAGGTATTATTTTACCAAAATTTCATTTAGATTGTATGTTTGGTTTTCAAGAAAAATCGGAAAATCTATTTTTTTGCAAGTATAAAGCAAAGAAACTAGAACATAAAAAGTCGCAATTTTTTTATAAAATAAACTAGTTTAGGTTCAGAAACATATGTGAATTTTTTAAAAATTTTTGAACTTGCAGAAGTCATGCAATTGCAATATATATATATTTTTTATTCCAAAAAAGTATACTTATATCATAAATTTGAATATAATTTTATGGGATATACATTTAGTAGTTATAATTAAATACATTCACTACAAAAAAATAATAATTTTTTAATAGATAAGCTGAAAAAATCAATTAAACAGTTATTGCAATTTGAATTAATTTGGTTTCTGTGAGCTGCTGCCATCTAAGTCTATACTTTTTAGAGTATTACACAGATAGCGCTGTACTTAATACTTAAACTGAAATTTTAATAGATTTAGGGTCAACAAGAATACAGTGTTGCCAGATTATTCTTGTTTAGCAGAAATTATTAAAATTAAAAGCATATTTTCTGAACTCGTAATGAAATTACGTTTAATTCGTTATCTTAAATTGATCCTTGTCGGCTTTGAATGTAGGTTTCCTATTGTAAAAAAACATCTTTAATATTATAATTATTTTTTGTGATTCTGTCGACATCCTAGTAGGTATAAACTTAAAAGAAACATTTTACCTATAATTGATTAAGTAACACGTGTATTTTATTTACTTATGGTTTAAAAATTTAATACCTAGAAGTTTAAAAATTCCTAAAAACAGACGAATAGAAATTAATAACTAAAACTTGACAGACATTTTATCACTTTATTGCCGAGGGCTGTCTGTGTATGTGTTTTAAAATCACTATATTTTTAATGTCATTTTTTAATAGAACTATAATAAAATTTAAATAAGACTATGAAAATTATATAAAAATTAAAGTAATGAAAACATCTGTAAAAATTAAGCTCTCAATGTCTATGAGTCAGGTTAAAGGAATTTTTTAATTATATAGTTTTTCGAAAGCGACATGATGTTTCTGTTATACAGGGTGATTGCTTAGTGTGAGGAAGCTCAGTAGTCCTGTTATAGTAAAAATTACAAAAAAAAGTTATTGACAAAAATTATAAGCAGCTTTAAACTCCACATTTTACAATTAGTTACAATCCATAAGATGGTGGCACACCAAACTTATGTTTGTTTAAATGGAACACGTATTTTATTTTAAATTTGAAATCTGCTTCACTTCCACATCACAACAATGCAAAGTTTTATTATGTTATACCGGGTATTTAAAAAGTTATAACCAATATTACCTGAAAATCGTATCAAGTTTAACTCCCTATATAATTAAAAATATATTAATATTAGGCAAATTATCACTTGACGAAATAATTCAATTATAATGAAATAAAAATTACTGAATTATTATAATTTAAAATTAAACAAACAATTGTATGTAAACACAGAATAAGCACTAGCGCGACTCTGAATGAGGTCAAGTGACGTCACAGGCGAATCAGAAACCACAGACTCTCCGTACTAAGATACGTAAATCTAAATCTATTTCTAACTCATTTCTTGATGGATTCTAAAAATGTTTTCCCTGATTGATTAGTTTTGATGTAAATTTTAATAAGAACATTAAAAATAGAACTTTTTAAACAAAATTTCCACTATTTATTTCAAAATTTGCTAGTTTTTAGCGAAACAGCTGTCATTGAGTGTAAAAAAGCAATTTTTTAAATAAATAGTGGAAGTTTTGTTTAAAAAGTTCCATTTTGAATGTTCTTAGTGAGATGGTCTTCCACAAAGTAAATATTACTACAATCAATTTTTATATTTTAATATCATTTTGTTGAATATAATATTGACAACATCATGAAACTTCCTAATAGTCGTTATGATATAACGTGTCTTACAATAATTATACCAGTATTGTGTTATATAGTAATTTATTATGTGTTGTCATTTTTCAATGTATTTTGTTGTCGAAGGAAGAATGGTATATATTAATTTATTTTATTTTACAAGTTTTACTACGTTGACATAATGCTGTTTTTTTATTTTTATCAAATTCAGGCTGGATATTAGGAACTTCGTTGAATTTTTGTTAGTCACTTTCACGACATTTATTAGTGTACTCCTGTCTCCTAAGAAGCAGTCGCCCGTCATAAAATACCATAATCTGACAAGTCACCGATGCTTTATGTGCACTTAAGGACAAGTTAAGTACTATTTATGCAGAGGTTTATGTACTTGAGTTTAATGCTGAGGCGTACCATATAAAAATAAACACGAGATGTCTTGTTTATGAGACAAGCCGCTTGTCTTGTATTGTGCATATTATATGAACATGCAAAGTAATACTTTAGGACAGTTTACGGCGAGTAAACCACCACCTGGTCAGTCAATTAACGAACTTTATTTGGACGCAATTATCGTAGTGCATTTAGGTATGAAGCTGGTCAGAATTTTCTTTTAATCGCAATTAACATAATTTTTACTGTACTCATTCAACTAGGTTACTGTCGGTACAATTTGGGTAGGGTAGACCGGGGTTGAAAGTAACAGAGGCCGAAAGTAACACTACGATTTTATTTCAAGATATATTAATTTACGAACAGAAGAATATGATTTATGCCATGTCTTTAACTAGATTCAAAGATAAAAAAATTTAAAATGATGGCAGAGGAGACACTTTCTTCGGTAACAATGGGTAATAAGGTTTTAAAGGATGGAACAAAGTATTCACTGAAGATCAGGAACAAAGAATAGAAAGTTATATAATTGAGGCAGCAAATATCTATTTTCATACAAATTACCAAAAAATATTTGCCGATTCCACCTCAGTGGGAAGAAAATAGAATGGCTACTGAAGACTGGTTTAGCCGGTTCATGAAATGACACCCAACATTATCGCTAAGAAGTACACAACCAACCAGTTTATCTCGTGCCACAAGTTTTAATGAAACTAATAAAAATTTATTCTTGGACAATTTACAAAAAGGCTTGGACAGACATTTATAACGTTGACGAGACGGGCGTTATAACCGTACAAAAACCAAATGGAAGACAAGCTGGAGCTTTGACTTCGACGGAAACAGGAAGCTTAGTAACTGTAACTTGTGCAGTGGATGCTGTTGGTAATTTTGGTCAACCAATGTTTGTTTTCCCAAGGCTTCGATATCAGGAGCATTTTGTCAGGGATGATCCAAACATTTGGGAGTGGAATTTCAAAACGGTATAGTGATGCTTTCCTTAGCGCCGCATTGTTTCCACAAACTACAACTTCTGGATCATTCTATAACAGCCACACCGCTTCCAATAGCATTAACATCAAGTAACATCCAGGCAGGGTTTCGTTGCACTTTAATTCATCTCTACAATAGGAGTACTAGCACTTGATTGTGCTCCATGTTGTTTTAGATCGACCTGCACCCTTAGCTGAAATCAACAATGAAAATAATGTAATATCAGGCGCACCAACAGAATTGGCAAAGGAATATTAATCATAGGTTGCTAGGCTGACCATAGCTGAAAAAACCGAATCTAAATTCTTAACATCTTGTTCAGCTCAAACCAACAAGCAAAGGGAAACTGAATGTGTACCTTCAACATCTTTTAACTTAAAAGAGTTTTCTCCATAAGCAGTTAGACCTTTCCCAAAAACTTCACATAGAAAAGAAGCAAACAGACACCTGAAAACTAACAGATTATATCGGAATATGAAGAGAAGAAGAAAAAGAGTGTGAAGAGAAATGTTTCCAAAGATAAACCAAGAAAACTTTTAACAAAGGTTAAAATAGATAAATCAAAGGGAAAAATGCAAACTGAGGAAACGGACAGCGAAGATGAAAATTATTATTTCAGTTTAGTGTGTGTAGAATCTTTCGGTGGAAGCAAACCAGGCGAAAAATGGGTTCAATGTAAAAATTGGTCACATGAAGAATGCACCAATCAGGATGACCTATATATATATTTGCCATAATTGTGATGATTTGGACTGATTTAAGTTCATTTTTTATTTAATTGGGCATTGTATTATAATCGACTCCATATAGTGTTACAATCACTGCGGGGTTGAAAGTGGTTGTAACACTTTGCAGCATTGTGCGTTTTCATGAATAATTCTTGATTTTTATGTTTTTTGCGTTTTTTTAATGTTCAATATATGTGGATACTAACTGCATAAAAAGTTTTTCGTCTGTTACAGTACTCTGTTCTTAATTGAATGTGAAACTCAACTTGTTACTTTCGACCTTAGTCTATCCTACTTATAAACCCATGGCACTATATAATATATACAGTCCTTTTCAGATAACAGATTAAAGAGTTTGAACTGATGTACAACCCATTTGATTACAGGCAAATAAGGTGAAAGTAAAAATAAGTAAAATTTGTGCTATTAAAATAAAAATTGTTTATCTCATAAACTGACAACTTTAACCTACAAGTATTATACATTTTTGAAATCAGCTCAAAGAGGAGTATCCAAATTTTACATAAAAAATATAAGGAGTAATTAAGAAAAAAGGGATGCTGCTAGGGGTGAGGGGGTGGCTTTTCCAGTAAGTTTAAATAAGCCATAATGCTTGCCCCTTCCAACATAAATTGACGTGTTTTTGGATTTTTCCTAAATATCAGTATTACAAAAGTTATTAAAGGTGGATACTTTTATCTGAAAAGCACTGTATATACGTTACAGAAAGCAGTGTGAAATTTAAAATAACTGACTTAATAACTGCATCCATGTATGCAAAATGGAAGAATTCTGATGTTAAATATAATAGTAGGGATTTCAAAGAGGAGTAGAAAGAGAACCAGAGGAGAGAGCGCCGCTGGTCCCTACTGGATAATAACGGTAAATTTATGAAGATGTGTTAATTAATCATAAGAAATGGGTTTTATAAGCAAATATAACGAGAAATTATGACACATATAAAACAGTAGGATTTATTTTGTGATGGGGAAACGCTTCTTTGCACCATCAAATTTATCGGTCTCAATAAAATAATCCGTGCATGTGGGATTGTCGTTGTAATCTGTCGAATTGTTTTAGTAACATTTTCAACATAAAATATATTTTTTAAATATTTAGACTTATTTTTACAATAATAAAGCAATATTTCGAAATAATATTATAAAATACATTGGGAACCTCTATAATACCAACATTTTACCAGAAGAATTCTACTTCTTTGTTGTTTAACTTGTTATACCTCTAAGAGAAGGTACCAGCAAAAAAGGTAATATTAGAAAAGTTTTAGAGACCTTTTTTAAGTGTCTTAGCTTTAAAAATGTCCCTTTAAGCAATCAAATATTTCATAGTATTTTATAGAAGAAAAAACGTGAGGTATTGTTGAGACTAAATGAATAAAAATGGGGTCTTTCCACTGTATGTCTAAACAGAACATCTGTAGAAATTATAAATTTTATATTAATTCCTTGCTATGAAGAGAAAATCTTTTTTTACGTGTTAAAAAAACGGTGTGAAAGTGAATTGTTCCCTCTTTTAGCTTTTGTTTTCGTACGATTTAGTATCGATGACGACTTCCCTATCCCCAATTAAAATCAATCTGGGGTATTATTTGATTACTTTTAGTTCCTTGAGAGTTCTAAAAGGAACAAGTATTGAAAAGGTTATTGTATCACTGTATGTGGTTCAATGAAGAGTACACATTATATCTGCCTTATTTCCCTTAGAAACGGAACGATTTGATATAATTCGAAAACTTTTTTATTTTTATATATTTATGTTTCCCCAAATGAAGACATCCCAGGCTAGTTCACTATAAACAAAAACTTTTAATAAAGTTGGGTCGTGAGAGGAATTTTAAATACAGAGCGCACCTGAAGTGAAGTCGGGGTAATGGCCATCCTTAATCTGGCATTAAAACTGTACCCCGAGCATTTCGGGTATCTAAAAAGTGGCACCCGAATTGCAGCTTGCTATTTACTACGCCATTTGTACCTAATCAAGTTTGATATTATTAAGGAGATACTATCCAAAGAATTTATTATCTACATAATTTGTGAAAAATCGAAGTTAAATCAGTAACAGACACCTAAGCTATACTAACAAAAATATGAATTATAATGATTAATGGAAAAACCAATTCTTAAATTCTGTTAGTCAGGTGCATCGTAAATATCATTGTTAATTAAACAAAATAAGCAACTTGTGAATCAATGAGTAGGTCTTTGAACAACTGGGTATAAGATACTGGAAGTTCAGAAACTCCACAAATAATTCTCTTCAAAGTTTCGCAATTAGTGGGTACTTTTAAAAAAAGCTTTAAAAAATAAGTACACTAACTTTGGCGTTGATTTGTTATTCCGTATAAAGGGGTAATACCATATGAAGGATAATGTAAATTTTTGAAAGAACCAAATACAATCTCGCAATATACGTTTTTCCTGTAGGTTAAAAAAGTAACAGAACAAATACTAATATATTCTAGGTTACATTTGGTTTACGATTTCAAATTTTTATTCCAAAAACCTGTTAACAAAGTAAAAAAGAAATACTTACAACTTTAAGTACCATGACTAGTCAAGTTGCCATATGTTGAGTTGAATATAAATTGAAAGGTTAAATATTATGTTAGGAACATAACATGCCATGCTGTTGTAATTCAACCCATCTTGGATTATTTGTTTTAACACTAGATCCCAGATAGAAGGTAATAAAGTAAGGTCTTATTTTTTCCTTAGTATTTTTGTTCTTGAATTTTTATTAATTTCTTTTTGAATTTCTCTTTGGGAGTGAAGGTGACATTTATTTGGGTTAAAGGGCATATTGGAATTAGGGCTTCACACAAGTCGAGAGACTTTTGGAAACATCTTAGACGAGAGCGAGACTACACATAGTACATCCAGAGAGTTTTCAGTAAGTGAGTCTAAACAAAATAACCAAATATAAAATCTGTTTAGGTACATTCTGTTTACATTACTTAAAACAGATAGATGCAGTTAAAAAAAACATATTAAGAATATGTCTAGGAGCAATATCAGCAATACTGGTTAAAGTATTAAGAGTAGAAGTACTAGAACCACCTTTAGAATTAAGAGCATTTTTAGCAGAAAAAATGATTTTAATATTATTAATTATAACATAAGTCTATATAAACATACAAGACAAATAAATTTTGGGAAAAAAAGAAAGCATTTCGTAACACAAACAAAGAAACGATTCTAACGTATGAATTTAATAATTATTTTAAAAGCATTGAAATTAAAAGTAAGAGTAATTTTGTAAAATTTTATTCTTCTTAATCGTGTTTTCTGTAAAATGGTGCTATTTTATTAAGAACATAGTGAATTTTCAAATATTAAATCTAAAAGATTAATTAAATTATTTTCTTTAATTTTTAAAGTAAAAATTAATTTAAGAATTTTAGTATTAATATAATTAAAAAATATATTTAACTGTCGTTCGCTACCTACAAAACCTGCTAAGACATCATTGACATATCTATACCAAAATACAATATTGTTTTTATAACTAGAATTAATTATTTTGTTTTCCAAATAATCCAAAAAAATATTTGGCAAAATTGGAGAAATGGGAGTGGAAGACCCTCATTTAGAATTTATCAAAAGTAAAACAATTTTGACCAATGCATACATTAAATAGATCAATTATATTTGATATTATACCTGGATGAATATTTCTTTAATTTACCAGCTTTTTAACTATACATTTTTAGGAGGTATTTTATAGTTTAAATTAGTTACATCAAACGATGAAGTATCATTTTATAAATTAAATTTATTTAGTTTCTTTATTAAATGTAATAAATTTTGTATCGAATACCAAAATGTGTAATAATAATTATTTAGGATAGTATTTAATTTCTTAGCTACTTTAATATTAGGAGCATTAACATACGAAACTTCAGGTCTAATTGGTTTAGACTCTTTATGTAATTTAATAGTTCCATATATCTCTGGACTTTGAGCATTTTTATTTAGTAGGTTTTACCATAACTACCTTACTTATGGATGAACTTCAATAAATTAAAAGTTTGGTACAATAAGGTTCTATTTTAAATATACGGGGTTGGGATAAAGTATGGAGCCAAGTAAATATCTTTTAAACGAAAAGAACGATATTTATGAAAATTTGCATGTAAGTGCAATGGAACAAAACGCATCTGATGTACATTCTTTTGATAATAATATACTTCCGGTTTAACCGGAAATGCCATTAACTTCTTTAAATTTAAATGGGACACCCTATAAATTTTTATGGATTTTGAAAGAGCTTGTTATTTTGAATTCATATATACTGAGTTTAATGTAAACAAATTTGTAAAAACGAGGAATAACTCACTGTTAGTACCACAATAGATGTACATTTCATTACTTTAGAATAATGATAAACAAAATTACTTTAAATGTTCAAAATACTCGCCGTTTACTTGCTGACAATATGCCATCCTATTAACAAATTCTTGAGTCACTCTTTCCAAGACTTCTCCACGTATTAGTTCACATTCAACAATAATTCTTTGTCTCAATTTCTGTAAGTTTTTTGATCGTCTAACGTAAACACGTGATTTTAGATAACCCCAAAGAAAAAAAAATATTGTTCCATTGCACTTACCTGCAAATTTTCATTTAAAAAATATTTACTTGGTTCCGTACTTTATCCCAACCCTGTATGTTTTACTTATTTGTTAGAATTGCAATTAAAACGTATTTATTTAGTTGTTTTATATTATCACTTTTCATTATATATTGGTATGTGCAAACTGTAATTACATTTTTTTTTCTGTATCTACTCTAAAACAAACTTGAGTTTGGTCCCGACTTCCCAGACATTTAAACCTTTTCTGCCATGTTTCCATTGCGTCTTCTCCAGATTGCAGTTTGTTATATATGCTTCACGTCTCGTGTGATAAACTGTCAACAACAAAAGTCCTCGACGTCGTCCTAGCGTCTTAACCGTAGTCTATTCTTACTACACCATACTCTCCTTTGCCAAATTTTAAATCAACTAAATTTATTTGCTCACTGTTACGAAATTTATTGTGATGTATTTTTTACTTATTTTTTAAATTATTTCAGGTTCATTTTTCAATAATTTTCAATCCTAGAGTTAAGAAATTACTGACAGAAAAAATATAGCTGTATCATTTATTAAAAAGGGATTGTATATACACATACACTAGGGTCAGTAGATTCATTCCTTAAAATATACGAAATAAGTCGTTGGTTACTATTGAAATTATAAATGCATCCCAGCTTGGTGTCAACGTCGACAATTATGTGAGTCTGCCTTTTGTGAACCATCAATTTTGCAACAAATTGGAGGTTTGTTTAAAAAAGATATTTTCTAAACACCCAAATATCATATAAGGTAAAAAACCAGTTTGGGAGGCTGTCCGGTCAATACCAAGGACAAAATAAATAAGCTGCAGAAGATTGGTGTTGATAGAATCTCTTGTCCTGATTTTGATGCTACTTATACAGGTAGGATTTGTAAATCTATCAAAACTAGAGTAATTGAACATGAAAAAATCAGAATAATCTTTTGTTGGGCATCGATTAGAATTTAACAACCATAAAATTGATCATGAAAATGGGGTTGTATTATTACACAACATATCTGGATAAAAACTTCCTAAAACTTGAATTTGTATGGATAAAAATTATAATTGTCTAAATATTCAAACAACTTTTGATAGAAACTTCATCCTTCTACATAAAAAACTCTTCGATGGAGAGTGGCCACTCAATGATAACAGGGTTCTGTTCGGTTGGCGAAAAACCAACAATCACTTTCAACACCATGATTTTAATTTAATTCCGAAAAGGTTTCACCACACTTTTTTTAAATAATTTAATAAAATGAATGTTATTTTTATTGAGTAAAGCACTGCAATATTTTTAGTTGGTAGTTGTGGTATTTTAGGTAGGTATTAGGTATTTAGGTATTTAAGTTTGACATATAAAATGAAAAAAACAGCTATAATAATATATGTCTTTTATAGGTACCTAGTGACTGACGTTAAGTTAAAAAGGTCTCATTAATACTTTACCCAGATACAAGTACATTCCTATCATCTACGCTACATTACCTACTATTTATTATCTATTTATCTAAGAAAAATAAAACAAATAATAATCAGACATATATTGTTTATATTGTTATACTGGTGTACATATTAACAATTCTAAACTAAATACTCAGTTGTTGCAGCCAAAGTCTGTGAAGTTTTATAGAAAACCAAAGCATGACATTAATAACAGATAAAAGATCTAAAGCTAATGCTAATCCAGTTTTAAATTTTTTAAAGAAAATCAATAGCGCATAGAACTGTAAGTAGAATTATCAAAAAAAATTGCACCAGGTCCACTAGCTGTTCATTTTTTGAAATTCATTTAACGCCAAGAAAAATGTTTTCTGATGTAGGGTTGATTGGGTAGCAAAAATGTTCTCTGAAGATTTACATTGGCTTTCCATGGAATTTTTTTTATTTATAATTATGTGATATGGCATTATTTGGCATTATTTGTCAATATGTTTAATTTGATCTGTAACAGTATTAATCATAGAATCCATTTTAATATCATGCACTTCAGTAATATTTGTTGAAACTGTAATATTAGTTATAGTTTTTCTTTAATTTAAAATATGTGTATATCTGTAAAAATGTAAATAATTTTATTAATAAATAGTCTGGTCGAGAAGTCATTTAAATCGGATTTGGGTTACACCGATCCGAAAAATCTGATTTTGGTGTCAATCGATTCGAAATGACAAATATAAAAATGTTCCTGAATATGAAAATCCGTTTTAAAAAATTTCCTATTGTTATTAACAATTTAAGATTTTAAAAAAAGGGGTTTACATTTTTGCTAATAACTCATAAACTGTAATAGCTAGTACAAAAAACTGAACGGATTCTTAAAGGGCAGGAAATTTCCAACAAAAAAGTTCCAACTCACCGAATTGTAGCTCAATCATTTATAGGTCTAAATTAATGTTGAAATGGCATAAAAAACGGGCAGCGCGTCACCATCGCAACTACCAAATGACATAAATAATTTTTTTTTTAATAATTAAATATTAATAAAAAAATTTTAAAAATTCTAGCACTAACATAACACAGAGAACAAATTTCTTCAGTCAAAAATTTTTTTCCGTAATTTTGCACATCTTCATTGTTACTAACTTTAAATTCGTTACTGTAAGTAAAATTAAAATACCAAGAATTTTTTTACCCTTGGAATCCTTTATCATACAGCTACTGAACAAAATTACATAATAAAATTTTTAAATCTTTAAATATTGAAATTGTTATTAACAAGCAAAGTAAACAAATGCGATTTTAGATGTGAAAAATTTAAATTTTACAATTGTTTACAGTCCTTTTTAATACCCTATAAATAATAGAAATCCATTTTTTAGAAATGAAAAAAATCCTAAAAATCATAATTTTCTCTCCTCTACAAAATGGTATTTTTTTCGAATTTGTCAGTTAATTATATAATTGTTTATTAATTAAACAATTTGTTATAAACAATTGCATCAACAATTAATATTTTTTTATAACACCTCATAACATACTGAATACCATAGCATACGTTTAATTTTTGAAAGAAGCTTAAGGAAACTAGTCAGAATTATATATATTTTTTTCAATAGATTTTCATCATATCCAATATACCGAAAAATAATCCTTAAAAAATACTCTCAAAAGTCAAGTTTCATTGTTAATTTTTTTTATCTTAAGAATAAAATTGGATGTAGGTTCCAATGATGTCACCAATTTCGTGTACTTGAAGTCAAAAATATTTTTTATATTGGAAAACTATTTTAAAAATTACTTTAAACTTTACAATCCTTAAATTTTACTAGTTTCTTAGTTTGTAATTTTCTAATTCTGCATATCACAGAACCCCAAGCATATTTTAAAATAATATTTATATTTTTAATAGGTACCAAATTTTAAACTCTGCTACTAAGAAACCACATTTTATCTTTTCCATTTTTTATCTGTATCTGTAATACTCTAAAAAATTCTGTTCGCATAAGAACAAGTTTTTTTACAGCTATCCATCAACTTAACTCCTCTTCGTCTCTTCATCGCAATGATAAATAACGAGATTGACACAACATGGTGACTTTCCATGCATGTAAAAATATTAACGATGGAGCAAGATTGTGAAATTAAATTAGCTGGTGCTATTAAATGAAATTTTTGTCTTAGCAGTGCACTTATAATTCAGTTTCGGTAAAGTGACGTTGAAGAAACTTAAATAACATGTCAATCATTTGTTTTATGAAAGACGAGACGAAATGTAAAAAAAAATTAAATGTGAATTTAATATTGTGTGCATGTTATGAAACTGACGATGGAAATAAAATTTTCTTTGATAACATGTTGGTTGGTTTTGACGGCTTTTCGATCATTTTCTTTGGTGTTTGCTAAAAATAATACTTATAAGGGTTATTTTGTAAATAACTATCCGCCTTCTTTTCTATTTTTATAATAAAACAAGATTGAAAGAATACAAGTTTAAGATTTTTACCAACACTGCCTCTCCATCCAACAATAGTTCATGTACTGTATTTAGCAGCATAGCTGTACATGTAATATTAGCTGTTTAAATGGAGCAGCAGAAGTAAAGTTCAAGTTAAAGTACCCAAGTTTTTTACTGAAATATCTGACCTAACTTAATTTTGTAGAAAATTTCACACCTCTACTCTTACTTTTTAACCGATAAAATGCCTTAATTTTAGTGATGAGCGAGACTGGTCTTGGTCTTGCGCTCTTGGTCTTGGTCTTGCAGAAATTGCAAGACCAAGACCAACTTCAAGCTGCAAGATCAAGACCAAGACCGAGCAGTGCAAGACTTATGCAAGACCAAGACTTAGCATTGCAAGATATACGCAAGACCAAGACCAAGCCTGCAAGAGTCTTGCGGTCTTGCGTCTTTTAAACTTATAAACCGAAAAATAAAGCAGCCATGGATTATTTTAAAATCTAAAGCTTTGGTTTCCTAGGATAGCGGTGCCGTAATAAAGCGGCCGTAATTTGACGACCGTTCAAGACGGCCGCTATCGGTGAGCACAGATGTAAAGTAAAAGTTTAACGTTATTGACCGCTTTAATCCATTTTTGTATTTGCTTTCGTTTTGTATGTTTATAGTTTGTTTTATATCTTGTGGATATGGATGATTTGGACTTGGCAATGATGATATTTGAAGGGGTCTATGAAATCTTAATATGTCGTCACCTTCAAACAAATAATGAAAAATTTAGACAATATTTTCGTTTTACACCAGTATTGTTTGATTATGTTTTAAATCACATAAAAGATTACATTGGTTCAAAACCATGCAATGGAAATAAAAATCCAATAACTCCTGAACAAAAACTATGTTTATTTCTAAGGTAAGTTCATGGATAAGCTTTATTAATGTTTACATATTTACATAATATTAAAAACTTAGATAATGTTATGAATCATATGGAGAAAGAGGCATTGTCGACTGTAGTCCGCTGGGAACGCAAGTAGAGGAGTCCTTGACTCTGATAGTACCAAAACAAGCATAAGTTGATCAGCTGTACTTAGTTGCTATAGCTACAGTCGTGTATTTATTGACACTATGAAACATTTAATTATTACGATCGCATATTTTCAAGTATCTAAATAATTTTCGAGGTTATTTTGTTTGTAAAAAAATATTTATTCTAACTCTTGCGGAAATTAACTTTTCCGCACTTGTTAGGATAATAACTATTTCATACTTGATTTATTGCTACAATGTAATATAAAAAAACAAAATTTTTATAATGAAAAATACTATCCCTTTCATTTAATCCTGCTTTACTTGTAATTATTTTAAAAACTATTTTTCCTTTTTTTTGTAAAAATGAACTCCAGTAAATTTAAAAAAAAAGTTAAAGACTTGCAAGAGTCTTGGTGCAAGACCAAGACCAAGACCAAGACTGGACCCTGCAAGAACAAGACCAAGATTGCTTATTTGACTGCAAGACCAAGACCAAGACTAACCCGGTCTTGGTCTTGGTCTTGCATTTGCTCATTACTACTTAATTTTGACTCGTTACTGTAGCGCCTCGATATTGAAGTGGACAGTTTTTGACAGCTGAAACCATAGAGGAAGCTGAAACATGAACGAGCAGACCATAAACCATATTTCACTATAGTACAGGCGTTTAAACTAGTAATTATGAGGCTTTCTGACAGATTGGATTAATATTTTTTTTCAAAATTATGGTGTGACCTTTTCTTACCACATACCACGTCTTAAATTATTCCTGGAAATTTTGTTTCAGACAAAAATATTTTAAGAAAATTATTAAAATTATATTATATTATAATTTTCAAAATATTCGTGCCCACAATTTCACAAAATTCCACAATGCCACACAATTTTTAAAAATTTCACATTATTGCCGTTTGCTTGGGAAAAGTTCGGTTTCTTTTTGCATTAAGACAAAAAGATTAAAAATTTTTATGAAATGTTGCAAATCAACCCAAATCAACCAACGAGGTTGGTTGGAGGTAGGGTAAATCAAATACATCTAGTAAGTTTTTTTTAAATTACACAAAATAAAAATTTCTACTATACTAAGACCAAGAGTCTCGTAACATTGGTCTTTGTCTCGGTATAGATAGATTATCGCGTAAACCACTAAGTGATGATATCAAGTAAAAAGACAATGGAAGCATTAAATAACGCAAATTAAATTAGGCTATAATATGTCCATGTATGCTGTCTCCACTGTTGTTGATCTTATGGAGCGTTTACATTGGTATTATACCACTAACTGTTACCAGTAAGTAGCTTGCTAGTTGGCTAGCCCACGTCCGATGTTAGTAGGCGTTTACACACAAAACTGTTTTTCTGTACTAGTATCTACTAGTAGCAGTTCTGCAGTGGAGAAGATGGCTTGTTGTGGTCGTATTTATAATAAATTTTTCCTCCCTATGTTTAATGGAAGAAATCAAGAATCTATTGGAGGAAGAGCAATTTACTACAAAAAGGTTGTAGTGTGGAAAATGGATTAGTAGAAGAAAAGCCAGACTGAAATATAGACTGTGTCCTCGTTTAACTTCTGAACAATTTGGAACTCTGTTAAATGTGGTATCACCTGCAATTCAGCGTTCTGATACACAATGCAATACCAGCTCGAATAAAGCTAGAAACAACGCTTGATTTTCTAGCAACAGGAAATAGTAACTCCTGGTTATATGTGTTTTTTAAATTTTTAATTTTCGCTCTTGCATTCGCCACGGTAAAATCCTCCATTCCCATACCTTCTACAATTTTTTCTAATGCTGCTAATCGCTTTTGATTGTTTCTATATACGGGCTTGGTTACATTTCAAAGACACTCATGTTCTCTATAAAACTCAACAAATTTAACTGTATCCCCTTCGGACCACCTCATTTTGAATGGAAATGAATATTTGCAAATTTGTAACCAACACGTGCTCACTACTCACTGGCATAAAACTGTTTACATTTACTAGTAACGCGGACAGTAAAATTTTAATAAAGTGGAGGAAGGTTAGTCAGTAAATAGCCTAGGAAGCTATTTATTATCCTGGCCAGCTTGCTGGTACAAGTGCTGGTGCGAGTATTTGCCCACGAAGTTTACATTGGGTAAGTAACTGGACCTCTCACAAGGAAATAAAATATTGCATTTGACAAACTCTTTAGGTACTTTTGAGGTTTCCCTGAAGACTAATCTGTTCGGATTTGCTACGTTTAGTCAGTGTGGAGGGTTGGACATTAAAAACGAGTGTAATTAGGAAATAAGAGGCTTTTGTAATGTGGTTGTATTGCAGAATCTTCAAGATAGCTCCCAATTGACAAAAAAAGAAGTTCTAGAACGTTTCATCGGCCAAAGTGAACTGTTATGAGACGGTCAACAGGCTACACGAAACAAGCCGCAAGGAACCAACGAGCTGTGGAAAATTTTATCGTAAACATCCTTTAGTGGATACATATTAGAAGAAGAAGTAATATCAAAGAAATAAGGATAGGAAAAACAGGAGGTGCTCCTGATTCAGTGAAAATGATATGTTTTGGAGTGACACATGAAAAAAGAACAGTAAGAAATCACTGACAATATACTTAATACACAAAAAATTTAGAAACTATTTAGAAGTAAAGTTAAATTAGGAAAACTGCACTGCGATCTATTAGATATAAAAAAAGGAAATATATAGGGAAAATCATTTATATAATACTAATTAATTATTCAATTAATATATGCAAGTGAAACTTAAGTAACTAATACATAAACAGATAACATACTGATAGTGGCGATAAAAAAAAAGAAAAGTAGAAAATATTAAAAATGAACTGAATATGGTCGTCAAAAATCAATAATAATAAAAAAGTTAATGTAGAATGGACATGTAAAGAGTTCAGGGACGAATAGTAAGGCAGATGATAAAATAAAAAAAAAAACAAGGTAAAAAAGGAAAGGCCCAGGAAAAAGTGAAACAGATTAGTAGTAACAGAGAATAAAGGAAAAATATTTCAGCAAATAAAAGAAGTGAAAGAGTGGCGGAAATGGAAGACATGGATAGACACTGAAGACATAGATACGCACTGAATGGACAATTTCAATGCACAATTAATTTTTTATTTGTTATTTCCTTATTTAGTTTAGCTCTTCCATTTTTTTCCGTTTTTTCTTCAGACCACAGTATGAACTTTATTAATATTTCTCCTTGCTCATTATTTTCACTTATTTTAATCTTTATTACTCTATATTACTCGGCCTTGGTCAACTGATTAAATTAATAAATTTATTGTGGTTTTACCTCTTTTATGGAATGCACAAAATTGTAACCGGTACATTCCAATTCCGACAAAAGTGTGGTAAGATTGTTTATTACTTAAAAATATCAATATTCCGCACTGTAATTTCGAAGAAAATAAAGGGAGAAATACAGCTGGTCATAAAGTTTCCTATTTAGACATTATTTCATTATAATTTATATTTTTTGTTTCAGGTAAGTTCAAATGCTATTCAATATCCAGTCTTTACCGAAAACAATCAATAAACTGTACCACGGTAAGTATTAACAAATCTTCAAATGTCTTTATTTTTTCAACGTATTATTATATCGACATTTCAAATTTACACTATTGTCTTTAATCTAAAAGTAACAAAATGTTGGCCAACTTATTTTTATTAAATTAAGTTGCAAGATCTGCAGATCGATTCAAAAAATAAAAATAAAGTAAACATTTCATTATATTTAATTCTTTTTCGAATGTTTTATTTTACGAAGAATAATAAAAAACTCTTGTTTCTCAACTTCCAAATTTAATTGCTGATATAGTTTTTTTCCTAAACCAGATTAGGTTAGGTTAGTTATACTGATCTTAGAGGGAAATACATCCAGGATAATCCCTTAGGGCTAATAACATCTAGGCTTTAATATTGTTATGTCTTATTACTTCCTTAATTGGTCTAGCCTTAACTACTTATCAACATCAAGTACCTGCTAGCTAAAAACAAAATGTAACTTCAATATGTCAATCTGACGATGCTAGCTATTTAGCGAAACAGCTGTAATTGTAATTTTAAATCTTATTTTTTCAATTAAATTTGGAAGTTGAGTTAAAACAAAAGAGTTTTTTATTATTCTTCGTGAGATGGACTTCCAATAAGTAAGGGTTAATACAATAAACTTAATGATTTATTTATCAAATTAAGCAAGTAAGTTTTAACATAATATTTTATTTATTCTTAAGATTAAGTAAGTTAAAATCCCTACAATAAGAAAACCTGTGTATGAACTACAGTATACAATTTAACTTGGCATTAAACCAAAAACTTTTACTTTGTGGCTTTTCAGTGGGCAAGTATTATTAAGTAATATTAACTATTATTGTTACTTTACTCAAAATACATCCTCGGCTACGAGCTACACGGTGAATTTCCAAAGAGCTTAACGAGTCTATTAGACAAGAACAACTTTGACCGACACCTATGGATTAAAGGGGATTACCACAACAGATCTTAAATCTGAAGAAGACCTAGTTTGGAAAATGGGTGTAGCTACTGTAGAAACATTAAAAACATTTTTATATTATTAAGAATTATTATTAAATAATAATCCTAATAGTGTTTGTACTTACAGCAGCTGCTAGCTATGATTACATCTAGTTGCTTTTTCAAAATTTTTGATTTGATAACGTATAAATCGGGTTACTTTAGATTTAACAGGAATCTGCGAATTCAAATTTTTGCAGTAACCCTTACTTAGATTTACATCTCAAATGTTATCTACCGGTGATCTGACAGTGATATGTCTACTGATGCACATTAGGTCAGAATTGTTTTAGATATATTTACCGTACTAGAGGTTATATCTGCTATTATTTCACTACGCAAGTTGGAGATTTGCCTTTAAAAATACTGAAATTTCTCTCTGTAATACGAGGGTTGTCTGAAAAGATTCCGACCTCAACATGAAGATGGCAGCACTCGTAAACAAAAGTTGGGAAATGTGTTTGCGCATGCTGTGAAAGGTACCCACTAAAATTTCAGCCATTTTGAACGCACAGTTGTTCTTTGACAATCATTTATGTGAGTCGATGTGTGTTTTTATGAAAATGGAAAAAATCGGGTATCGAGCTGTCATTAAATATTTGTTTTTGAAAGGCAAATCAAAGAGTTGGACGCTGTGTACGCCCCAAGCGTTTTTTTTTTGTTCCATAAGCTAAAAGTTGCGCTCGGAGGACAGAGATTTTCGTCGAATGAGGAGGCCATCACCTTCGTAAACAACTATTTTGCAGAGAAAGACCCCGAGTACTATTTGGACGGGTTGAAGAGATGGGAGCATCGCTGGGAGAAGTGTATAGACTTACAAGGAGACTATGTAGAAAAATAAAAACTAATTTGAAGAAAAAATGTCCATTATCTTTGTTAGGTCGGAAACTTTTCAGACAACCCTCGTAAATTAATGCAGGACATCCCCATACCAAGTGGTAAGTATTTTTATATATTTCACATACTTTCAGAAGTATTTAATATTAATATTAAAGTCGTCAACGACGAAATTATTAAATTAAATTAAATTCTTTCATAAAATATTGTTACTACTAGTAGTCCGGTCAATCTACACGTTGGAACCTACACAAATTATCATTCAACTGAAACTGAGTAAAATTGTTCATAGCAAAATTAAAAACAACTTTTTAAAATTCCCCATAGAAAAAAACAGTGATTCAAGGTTAAAGGTTACAAACAATAGTTTTTTTGCGATTTTCTTCAAAACGGTAAGTTGGAATTGAAGTGGAGTTGATAAAAGCAAAGATAATTAAAAAAAATGTATTACTTCTACTTCCAATCTTCAATTACTTCTTGTTGATCTTCTTCTTCTTGTCAGTTTGCTGTTGGTAATTCAACGTTAGAACATAATCGGCCTTGACGACTCGTGCATTCAAGAAAACAAAACAGTACATTTCTTTTGCAACCACGTTTAGCACTGCATCCTTTTTTACAGTTGAAAAAAATTGTCTCTAGCAGTTTTTCCGGCGCAGGTGGGAGTAAAGTCTTATTGGCCAACTTTAACCCCCAATTTGATGGATCTATCCGATAACCAAGTCAGGTTTGGACTTGATAATATACCCGAAAGATGTTGATAAGCTTCTACCAAGTTTGAAGGAAGATAAGCTGTTTTTAAAAAAACATACATACCGATATTTATCTAAGCAGGTAGTTTTTAAGGGCTCTGTACATAAGAAAGAGGAAAGCAAATTTCGTTGGTGGTAGTTGATGGCGTTTAATTACTTTTCTTAAAAACTTCAGCACATTGCAGCACTAAATCTTGCTTTCGAATATTTAAAAGACTGTCGTTTTACCTCTATTAAAAATAGTATTTACCTGATTTTAACAATTTCCTATAAACTTTTTGGTGTATGTGAGCAAAACAGGTTGTCAACCTGTTCTAGCAGTGAGCAATACGGATAAGTTTACATATTCACCAACAACAACAGTTGTATTGGTCAAATTAAATTGCTCTATGGCTGTTTTAATAATCAGCATGTTGTTAGTACTTTGTTTAACAAATATATTTTTAGCAGTAAACTTTTCTTTTAACATTTAAATAAAACGAAGTTTGTTACAAGTATTTGCAAGGAATTTGTGATGACTGATAGGAACTGTCATAAGTTCATCAAACAAAATATCCCATATCCCATTCGTCCCATAATCATTATAGCCATCAAATACGCTTATGCATTAAATGACGCTTAAAAATTTTTAGTTTTATCTTAGAGGCGGTAGCTTTTGGGAAAAAGTTATTGACAACAACTGTTTTATAGATAATTTCATGATTTACAATTTTTTTCTTAAGAAATTTTGCGATAAAACTTGTTTTGGAGAAAATTGCGAAATAGTCATTATTCGCCAAGGTAGAAATGTGAATTATTATTGTCGAGGTCCTCGACGCTTCGTTTCTCGGTCTTTAATGGATCCGATACAATAATACACTTTTCTGCCGTAGCTAATATAGAATTTTTTTCGGTACTAGCAGTCCATTTTTTTAAGTATTAGTTTTTAAAACAATTAAAAATGTTGGATGGGTCAACAGTCACACACGTTTTACATGACATGACAGTGACAAGGCAATCAATAACATATCCAATAGTTTTGGTTTTTATTTGATAGTGAAAGTATTGTATTGTTACTAAATCTACTAACCATTTTTTTGTTTATGGTTATAAAACCAAGTATATTACTCTGCATCAACAACAAAACGAAAACAAAAGAAATGTAATTAAAAATAATAATCAATTGCTTCCAATTTTGCCAGCCACCATTCCTAATCAAAGATAGAACATGCTGGGTATAATAAATCTTGTTACTTTAAATGAAATGATTTATTTCAATTATAGTAAATTTTATTTATGAAGATAGATGCATGCCGAATATTCTTTATGAAAGTAATGCGAATCTTTGTATAGATTCGATCTACTTTGTATTAATAACCATAAATTTTTATCGACAGCTTTGGATTTAGGACTAGGTATATTAATTTGTAAAAAATGGTATTACGACTCACGTTATCAGGATAGTAAATCGATTGATATAAACTTTTAGAAATAGTATCCTATTAAAAGTATAGCCGATTTAAATTTAGTATCTCAATCTGAATTGAAAGTAATTGTAAGTTTGTAAAATGTTACTTTTGACGTCAAACATGTTTACAAAAAAATTATCAGCATTTGGTTACTACACAATTATTAACTTTAATGTTTTAATGAATTGTATTTAACCTTAAGAGCATACAATACTTCAATTCTCTCTCTACTTAGTTTTTTGTTGTAATAAATAATTTCTATTTTTTTATCGTTTTAAAAGTCATAAGTCTAAAAAGATATTGACATCTCAACGTACCAACCAACTTCCTCTATAACTAAATTCAAAATTATTGTTCCACCAATTGGAAAGCTAAGTGACTTCCTTAAAAACCGGTTCCTTTTTTTGGATTCTTTCATTTTTTGGAAATAGCCACGTTGTGGACTCCGCATTTTGCGCATTTTCTGTCCAAATTTCTATTTGTAGAAAGATTATTTCTATTTGTTAAGTAACAAAAATCACCTTTGTGGATTGATACTTCCTACGAATGTGGAAAGAAAGAAATTAGGAAATCGATTTTCATAACCTTTTATTGGTTCCACTTTAAGAGTGGAACAAAGAATAGATTATCATTCTTTCTTTTTTTTATCTTTTTCTTCAGCTGAGACGTACCCTCTAGCTTACCACTTTGGACTTTTTCGCCATTACTAGACCACCTCATTGGCAATATTTAACATCGTAGACGACCTCATTCGCTACTGCCGTATGTGCTTTGGAAAACTTAGTTTTATCCATATTTAATAGACAACTACATCCTAAGGAGCTCACCCCCATCAGAATTTACCTGGAAACCAGAAGATAAATCTAAATTTATTAATTTTTCTTCACTGTATTATTGTAATTTATCTTATTAGATTAACAATCAGATTATCAGGAGTGATTGAATTTTCGCGAATCAATTCAGTTGAGTTCAGAAATAAAAAACAGACTTATGAGATAAATTCAATCACAAGTTGAATTTTATTAGACTATTTCACGAATAAAGTTTCTTCATTAATATAAATACGAACAATGTATGACAGTCATAATCAAATGACTAAAATCCTCAATAACAGAAAGGCATAAATTGTTTCCATATATAAAACATTTTTTTGTAGACATAGGTACGTTTTTATCTATGTTTTGGTTGATAATTTCATTTGTATTTGTACCGAAGCGTCTCATTTTGACACAATCAGGTACAATTAATATTTGGCAGAACTGCCAAACTTGTGTGTGTTGCCATGGTTACGTCGTTGAAAATACCGAAGCTGACTCTCCAATCAAAATTGAAAGACAGCTGGTGTTATCGCAATAACACAAGTTGTCTTTGATTTCCGATTGGTCAGATTATGTGAGAATTTTAAGATGAGTAAAATAGTCACATAAATTTCACTTTACATTTACAAGCATTTAATGAAAATAATACAAATTACAAACTAGTGCCTACCGGAAAATTGTAAATATAAATACGTATTTATATCTTCCTCTCTATAACTATAACATCAACTAAATTGTCAGTTATATTTGGGAACTGTTCTAAATTTGAGAGTTTTGTATTTATTAATCTCTCTAATTAAGGATATTAAAAAACTCTTCGATTGAACGTAACTTCCAAGTTTATTTAAAAAATTAGGTTTTAATCACAATGACGGCCGTTTCGCTAAGAAGCATCGTCAGATTGACATTTAAGTTACATTTTGTTTGTTTGTAGCTAGGTACCTGATGTTGTTATTATAAATACAAAAGGAACAACAGTACATATTCGTTATTTTGTTAAAAAGGAACTCTTGAACCCATCCGGAGAACTTACTTCTTTGTACAACCCCTAATAGGAAGAGACAAGCTTACACTCTATTAGGAAAAATAACTGCTTTTACTGCATTAAGCTAAAATTAATATTAAAAGTATCCTTATAACTAAAAAATTCATCTACTTATATAAGGTTAAAACAGTAAAATTTATTGATAAAAATATTACAAATTTAAAAATTTATCCAATAGATACATTAATGAAAAATTTTTTTTTATCAAACATTCTTTGGTGACATTTGGATTTTTTTTATATTCACTTACAATTTGAATTACAGACTGTTTTTGATTTTCCTGCTTAGCTACAGTATTATTGTATTCTTCAGTAAGTTTGACAGCTCGTTCTACAGAATCATTGACCACCTTTGAATGTTAAACAGTTTATAAATCTTTTAAATCATCTAGATGATTTGACCATGTCTAATAGAAAAAAATTTGAATTGATATTAAATCTTTCAAAAAAAATTAATAAAACAATCAACGTTTTTGTTAAGGAACATAATCTGTTGAATTGAAAATAAAGCGTTCAGGAAAGTTGAGTTCATCCGCGTTGCTTGATGTTAAAACTGTCACCATTTTTACAGATCCAACAAAATAGCTGAAATCAGATATTTTTCGCAATAGAGAATAAATTGTAATATAAATAATGACATTTTTGAGTAAAATACTAAGGAAATTAAAAAGTTATTTTGAATTGAACTTTGATCTTGAATATCTAGAAAGCAAGTGAATTTATCGAAAAAACTTACTAAGAACTGTAGAGCGTTCAGTCTCTAGACTAGTAGTTGTACACCGCGACAACAAGTGCTGTACGCACGCGATTTGTTGACGGGTTTTAATGGTCCGCTGTATTCTGTTGCGTGCAGGGGTCTCGGGTTGGTTTTTTGTGCCAGTTTTTTTATAACTCATAAAGTCGTTGTCTAGTGCGGCAGCGGAGAGTCCAGATTTTTATTTGGGGCAGTTAAGTATTAACTTTAGATATATCTTTGTTTCGGTAATTTTTGCCCATATATAATTGATAACCTTAAATTAGTTACATATATTATGGCAGCGTTTTGGAGACCTTTTGAATCAGAAAATGGACATCCCATTCAAAATTAATATTCAGAAGATATGATATCGCCAACAGGTGAGATCCGTAGCGAATTTTGCAATAAAGATTTACACATTTAGTGTCAGAGGGTTATTTTAAATACGTATCAGTGTTTGAAAAATAAAGATAATAAAAAATCAGAAGCGGTTATAATAAAGCGAATTAATACCTTAACTAAAATTTCTATTTACACTATTTCTCGGGTTATTAAGCGCGGTGACGTTATAGATCATTCGCAGGTGCGGGAAAACAAAATTTGCAAATGTTGACGATGCTACAATTTGCTTAATTTAAAAAACGATTATGTGATCGACAATATTTGTAATATACACGGACATACACGCCTATTGAGACAATGTTCCGACAAAGCAAAATTTGCCGCTGGGCGGTACCCTTTGTAGCAACTTATTTTAGTTATACTATACAAAAACCCCATGTTATTTAAATAGAAAATAATTCGTCGTTGTGGTACATATTAATATTAAGGGCGTATAGGTATGACCCTAATATTTTTTTTAGGTCACGAACCAAAAATTTTAGAGCCGCTGCAATGTTTAATGCCAAATTTGTAAATAGCGGACATGTAGAGTAATGTAGAAATATTATATTTTTACGTGCATAAAGAAAACATATACTTATCAGAAAACGACAGTTTGAAGCAAGCACAATTCTAATAAATATAGCATAGCACTATACACTATAATTTTATTTTTTTTTCTGTGACAGAAAGATTCATAAATAAAGTAAAAATGTGGTCCTCTTTCATTTGATTTTGAAAAGAAACAGACATTGCCTGATCGATACATGTTCTCTCCGACTCTTTAGTGGCGTTTTATTATTTATAGATTTGTTTGTCACGATAGTTTCGTATTCTTTATCATATGTCATTAATATGTCAGTCTGTATAGCCAGAATTCCTAAAAACTTCTCTCTAGAGATGGACAAATCGTACAAAACGTACAAAACTTATTTAAAATCATTAAGAAGTAATAATAAATAAAAGAAATCGAAAAAGTTTTTATGGGAAATTCATTAAATTCATTCGTATTTTGGATATTCTTTCTTTTAATAATAACCACTACATAATTAGTTAATGTTAAGGTAACACCAGATTCCTTCTTTCCTTTCAAACGTTAAAATAATAAGCATCAGAAAGAAAAGAATTTTGCTAGAGTAGAACCACTGAAACATTCTATGTAAAAGGCATAATAATAATGGTTGATCGAATGAAATAAAATTGTGTTGTCTGCCGATATTATTATTGCAACATTGTTTGAAATTAAATCTTTAGAACTTTTGACCTTTAAAACGACAAGGTCTAAAAGAGTAGCCATGCTCGGTTGTGCTAGATAGTTTGCCAATATATAAGGTTTGGCTATAATTTACCTACCTTTTTGTATTGGTTTTTTACAGGTAAAGTAAATAAGAAATAACTAAAAATGACTCTCCCATCTCTATTCAAATCGAAAACGATTACAGTGATGTTTCTCTGCGCGATCCATCCATATATCAAAACCCACGCTCTTCGATGTCGAGAAAGAACACTCGACAAAGGACAGAGACAAGGCATCTGTCAACTGTCTAACCGGGTGAGTGGCCAACGCCATATTGCCGCAAATTAATTACCTGGTCTTACGATTATAATGATGATCCCGGTGAGATTGGTTGAAGAATTAATGTTGATATGTGTGTGTGTCTGAATACGTTCGTATGTGAATACTCCGATCGAACAAAATTTCAGTAGGTAGAATAACAGGTTTAAAATATGAACGTATAAACATACGGAAGGTGTTTTGGAAAATAAAACCGCTAAATGTATAAATAAAGAGGTAAAATTTTCTAACTTGACGCATACTAGTTAACTAAAATCGTATCTTAAAACATATTTGTTACTTTTAAGTTTAAAAATACGCTGATAAAGCTGCCTGCTTTTTCAACTTTGTTTTTATTATGTACTAAAATTAATTGATGATTTAATTTTTTGCAGTAATTCTTAAGAAATTAATTAGGTTGATTAAGTAATCAACATTGCACTGTGGTCCTGGAAATAGCACTTGATTTGATTAAATTTTTGTGGATTATTCATCCTCGAGTATTCGTATTTACACGCTTGCCATTACACTAAAGATTAGACAAGCAAAACGTTATTGGAATCCCAACATTACGACGTACAGAACTATGCTCGAGTGTCTCTACTGAGGCACTCCTGGACACTAGCATCTATGTCGTGTATCTCCGTCTAAAATCTAGTTGGGGCGTTTCATCAATCCTGGACCCATCTGTATACACCAGTGAGCCCTCATTCAGCTCTGGTACGACTTCTCTCCTTAACCAATTCAAACGACTTCATAAAGTAACTCCAACTGGCATGGTATCTAATGGCCACCACATAGGCATAGAAACGTTAAGTACGACAAAAAGATCATCTTTGGTTTCAAGCCCCAATGCTTCCCAAATATCCTTCAGCAAGTCCAGCTTGCCACTAAGGCTTTGGATGAGAGTTTTTTTTTGTATCACTCATAGTGAAAAAGTAGTATATTGACGCACGCTCTCCGCGTGCGGCAAAAATGATTCCCGAAGCAAATTTTACTTTGCGCACTCAAATCATTTTAAGTCACTAGTTGACATTAGGAATGTCACATTTTTTTAAACACTTTATTTGTTTGTACCTATATAAATTGCTGCATTTGTATATAAAATACTATGCTTGCTTTCGCCTGCAATCGACAACTTCTGGCTATTGTAGCATAATATACTATTTCCAAATGATTATTTTAAGTTAGATTTTTATCCAGAATCATTCCTATATTTTACCTCATTGGAAAATTATGCAGCACTTTTGAAAGAAGGTGGTTGACGACCAGAGACCACAGCAGAGGAGATAGCACTCCTCCTTAAAGACATCCTTTTGCTGCGGCCACGGTCTCCGAATCTCCTATATTAGATGTAATAATTCTGGTTCTTAACATTGCACTATCCACTGTACTACTGAGGCCCCTATGTTTCTCTTTTCTAATGCCATTTTGTTGGATAGAAAAGAGGTGTTATCAAAAGCTCCCTCTATATCAACGAAAGCGCAAAAAACTATCTCTTTAGCTACTAGTGTCTTCTCTATGTTTTCAGTTAAGCATTGTAGAACACTTATAGTGGATTTTCCTTTTTAATAGGCAAACTTGTGACCGAATCTTCCCAAAAATGTTAAAATAAAAACATTAACTAAGTCACTATACCTACGTACAGGTGTTGCCGCCAGCTCTAGTGCAGATGGGGGGGGTTTATAAAGAGAAATTTAGAGTGACAAAAAATAAACGAAATGATGTTAATGGGCACCAGGTAAATTTGCCCCAGACAACTACCTTTGCAAATGTCACTTCCAAACCTACCAAAAAAGTAACAACCAAAAAAAAACAATAAGTGATCGATTATCTAAGTTTATTAAATAGTAACAGTAGCCAAAATCAACATAACCATGAGTCAAACCTTGTAAACAAAAAAAAACAAGCAAGCACAAACTGTAAAACTACAGACCCCAACGTAGTGGGAAAATATGCGTATATTATACTAATGAATTAAATGTAAAGCCGCGAAGTTGTATCCACCACCAAACTAGTGAATTACAATTACCTAAGCATTGATATGTTATATACTGCTCTAACTACCTATTAGGAAGCAACTGAGTATTTACTTGAGCACTAATTATAAGTTATAAATTATAGGTTATAATTATAAGTTAAAGTTAAATACCAAGCAAATTAAGCAATAAAAAAATCATTAATTACTACCGGCGATATTAATGCACGCTTTGATGAAATAAGACGGCATCGCTTGAGCTCAGGCGCGTGCGCGTAATATACATAACCAACTACAAATTCCAACTTGATAATCAGATGTGAATACATACAAAAAAAATGCATTAATTGACGCTTAACAGTCTTTAAATATACCCTAAATTTAAAGATAAAAAAAATATGTTTTCGAGTTATAATCAGAAATTAAAGTAACTTGCGTGATGTTGATCCCTTAAGTAGCACGCCACTGGGTACTTGTATACCCTCTGCCAAGTAGAGAACGCCTAGAGTTTCTTGTTTCTTAAATTCTTTAGCTAGAAAAGTGCAGGGGTGGCAAGAGCATCAGTGGGAACACCTTACCCAGAATTAAAACCCTAATACAAAAAGAATATCTAGATTTAAAAACGGTACCTACTTTATATAACTAATTTTAATTTAATTAATAATTTTATTGAGCAATTATAAACTAAATAATAAAATATTATTTTAAACCATATTCTTATGCTAAATAAATAAAATAAAAGGTCAATTTTTTGCAACTAACAAACACTTACCCTATTCCTAGGGGTTTCTCCTTCCTATTTTAATAGTACCAGCTGCGATGGGTCTATCAAAGCCTTATTGCTATATTCGGTCTGTTCTTTATTAATTCTAACAAATAAGAAATAGGAATGAGTCTTGAAATTTTAAACAAAAAAAAAAATAAACTCTGACAATGAGAAAAATTAAGGGAAAATAAGACAACGGTACATACCTATTTACTTTCAATGTATTCTTATCCAAGATAATGGTTCACAAATGTGATAAATTAATCTCCCTTTAAACAGGTTTAAGTTCGTTCCACTACAAAAATATATATCTCCAAACAAACTATGATCAACCAACTTTCCAAATGTGATTTTATAAATATTTCCCAACTAAGGATGATTGCAAAAATCAAAGATTTAAAACCACAATAGGTGCTGGGCACCTTTTACCACAAGATCACCATTAAAAAAAAATCGCACGCCCTCCGTCGAAAGCTTTTGATAGCACCTAGTACCACTTACAGGTGATTACTAATTAGTACCTATACTTAATAGATAAATTATTATAATTAGGTACCTTAGCCCAAGGTGACATTGAGTCCCGAAATCGACTTTTAAAATAACATTACAATTTTTACGGAGTGTCACAAAGAATTTCGGACTAATTATGTTTTAGAATAGTAATAAGATAATAATGGTTTTTAATACAATATTCAATAATAGTAATTATGTACATAGTGAAATGTTTGTAACAATAAATAAAATATTATTTTTAACTTAGTATATACATTTATGTGAAAAAAAATTTTTTTTAATCAATAAAAGGAAAAAACGACGTTACAAACTGCCTTTTGTAAAGATTTTTGCTTTTTATGTATTGAGGCTAATCATCCATTGGACGTGTCCTTGTCTTGGGTATGAAAGCCACCTGTGCCTCCCTGTATCTGAGGATAAGGCTGGCATTTAGAAGCCGTTGTAAATACAGCTGTACCTGATCCAACCCGTTCTTGGAGTAATGCTGGAAAAATTCCTTCCATAACCGGCGATTTAATAGGTATAAAGCTCATAATTGTCCATTTAATTTTAATAACTCTACTTCGAGATTATTTTCGTTGAGAGCTTGATGGATTATCTCCTGATTTTGACTAAGATCCAGGAAAGTGGGTCTGTAATAGCACTCTGTTCGACTTTTTAAGTAAGCCGAACCCGATAGTGTGGTCTTTTGCGAGTACTTTTTGTAGACGCTGGGGCCAATTCCTTTATCCCTTCTCACAATTTCCTCCAAGATGACAAAACTATAAAATAGATTCTAAATAATAGACTTTGTATTAAGAAAAATACTTTGTTACTCCTTGAATAAACCGTAAACATGCTTCCTGCAATTGCTGCATTCTCGTGGAATTAATTTGCCATTTATTTGCCGTATGACAGACAGTAACTTATTTGAGATAGAACATATGATCCACACATGAGCATTTTTTTATTACGATGTTGGTAGACTCGTTTTAAATTTGAGTAACCCTTTTTTATGCATATTATATACATTAAATTAAATTTTCCAATATTAATTAGGTTTGATTTCATACTGTACCCTAAAATATAATATCTTTACGTACTTGATTTCAATTTGGAAACTAGATTGTTACCATATAGTAGCACGTAATATATTTCTTTACGTGCTAAAATCATGTAATGGAATTTGAACAGCAAAACAATATACAGAACTTATTGCCTATATTAATATTAACCATTATATTTTCGTTCCCAGGAATGAATTGATCTGTTAACAAGGATAATAAAAAACTCTTCGTTTTAACAAAACTTCCAAAAAGTAAGGGTTAGTACAATCAATTTGATCTGTTAACCCTTATAACACTTATTTAAATTAACTTTTTCCAAGTAATTACTCTAGTTTTGTGTAAAACTAAAAAACTGCACAACATTGCATTTTCAAATTATCTAGATATACAAAAGTTTATTTTTTATTCTAAAATCTTTTATATCAATTCGTTCTCGTAACTATTTATCTTTCTTTAATAAAATTGCAATGTGTATAAAGCAGTTAATATCTTTAAAATAAAGAACTCATACTTAAAAGCAATTTGTCGAATACCTAACAACATAAAAATCTCAATCCGTTTGTCAATACTGAATGAGTGATTGAAAAGAATATCAACAAAAAACTGACAGACAGACGATGTCGGTAGGAGAACAATGAATACAAAATAATCGAAGAGGTTCCGAAGGAGCGAAAGAGATAGCAACAAATGTTCTCAAAAAGCGTTAAGAGATCACTTTTGAATGGGTCTTTAAATATCAATTAATCAAATACGTGTTAACATTGCCGAAGCTTGTTGATATCGGATTTTTAAATAAGTAAGAGTTATTTTGTCGAATATACAATGGTATAATAAAAAATACCTTCTTTGAAAAAAGGCTGTAAAGTTTTAGTCATATTTCTTCACCAAAATATACATTCATACATAATTTTTCTTTAATTTTCGTAACGTATACTGAACGATCATAGTCCACTTCATTTAATTCAACTAGGTATTCCAATAAAATCCAATGGCTACGGCGACGACATTCAAGAAACATTTCTGAGACATTACAATCATCATTTTAGTGCGTAATGTTGCGTGATACTGGTCAGTCTCGGAGGCAGCCCTTTGCTAGGTTTTTATTGGCCCTTACAACTTACATTTTGAAATTTATGTTTGTGGACGTTTGTATTGTTATGGGGCGCTTTAAAAGGTTTGTAATTTGGACGAAACGATTTTACTGCAAACAATAGATTGTTTCTGCATAAAGAGGCAAAATAGACAATTTAACTAAATGGGACATAACAACATCATTAAAAAGATTAGTTTTTTAAACTTTGTTTTTACTATTCACACAATAACTAGTAAACTTAAGCAATACTGGAAAATTCCACACGTATTAAAAGAGTTGATGAAAATAATGGGGAATATTTATAAATATCAATTCTTATATACACTTAATTGTTTCCTAGACACACACACACTCCTTCTAACCCTTCTTTTCCAGAATACATTACTCTATGCGCAATGTATTCCGAGAAGAAGATCTATTTACCCCCATCTCATCCGATGGAGGGATAATCTTCAGGCTCCAGTTGGTTCTGTCCACTATCAGGGTTCTGAGATAGTGGCTGGCTGTCTTCTTTCTTTTTTCCGGGTAGTGCTGTGCACCTTTCTTCTTTTTTCTATTCCTTTTGTTTCCGCTCGCGTAAGTGATTCTTTTATTCGCTGCCTTTAGAAAATTAAGCCTTAGTTGACGAACTGCGGCAAAAGGTAACCTTAAAAAGTGGATTCACGTTATAGGTGTCCGTACTTAGGAACCTGCACATTTCCCTATGGATGAGTATGGTCTTTTGTGGTTCCTCTTCTGTCTTGCTTCTTGACAGGTTTTATTTTCTTGGTCTTGGATGTCTCCTGTAGTCTTCTGCAATGTAATTTGTTTCGTTAGTGCTACATTCGGGTGTGGCCTTCTATCTTCTGTTAGTCTAGTTGGCTGTATTATAATTGGTTTCTTATAGAGCGTCTGCTGCGTGTCTTAGGCTGATGTTCTATTGTACTTGTATACTTTTCTTACGTCTTTTGGTTGTGTGTCTCCAGGATACGGAGGCGTACAACATAAGGTGTAGCTTTATCTTCAATGCTAGTTTGGTTTTTCTTCCTATGAGTCCGGCTAGTCTTGCTTGATTTTAGTAATCTGTTCGTGTTCTTTGAAGGTCATTTCTTGATCTAGTATTACTCTGATGTATTTGGCGTTTTTCCATTGAATCGCTTCTCCTATGTTGATGTTTTCTTTTGGCCTCTTTCTGCTTTTACTAAAGAAGACTGCTTGTTTTTTGTCTCCGTTTATTTGGGTTTTCCATGTTGTGCATCATTCGTCTATATGGTCCATGGTCTGTTGGAGTCTTCTTGTCATCAATCTTGGCTGTGTGCGCTTCTTGTGGCGAAAGCCATGTCATCTGAGTATAGAGCCATAGTTGTCATTTCTTTCTTTGCAATGTCAGCCGTATATATGTGGTATAAAGCGGATAATAGGACGGCTCCTTGTGGTTTCCTATGATTCTCTTTTGCTGCGTGTTTTCTAGTGAATTAATTATCTTTTTCATTCCTTTTATCCCTCGTTTTATGTCGACTAGTGTTACCTTCGTTCTTTGTAGCTCTGCCCTTGTTTCTTCCAGAGTTGGAGTTCCTTCTTTATTGTTGTAGAGTTGGCAGATGGAGGGTTGTCTACCTTTAGGTGTTGAAAATGGTTTTTATTATTAATTCCAGGTTTTATTCGGTCTTATTTTGACGAAATTAACATTTCGAGGGTGTCAATTCAATACCTCGTATCTGCAAAATAGCTATTTTAGAGGAGGTTAAAAAAATGAAATACAGTTTCTATTAAAGAGAGTTATTTTTAATTTTAATTGACGGGATTACATAAAAAACAGTAGATATGAATGGATTAGACCAAAATTAAAGCAGTCAATTGACGATATTAGGTATTGGTATTGCACACTAAATATTGTCAGAATCCGTAGATACAAGGTATTGAATTGACACTCTCGATTTGCTTATTTTAATTGAATTGGGTCTAAAAAGACCCCTAGTAGTAGTAGTCGTTATTGGTGATAGTTCTTGGAACGTAGTGATTTTTCTTCTAACTTGGGTGTTACTGTCTGTGTTATCAGGTAGTTTGACCTTCCTTGTCGGTTTCTTCGTTTAGGTTCATCCTCTTACTTTTAATGCTTATCTCTGGACTAGTGTGAAAATAATGTCAGTACTTCATATACCTTTCTTTTCAAAGAACCTCCTTTGTTGAGTTATACGGTTTAAAAGTTAGAAATTAAAAATACATTTTTATTCGTACACACAGAGCACATTCAAATTCTATCATTATTTAGGAAATGGGTTATAACCAAGGAAGCTGTAAATTTATGTATCATATGCCATATCCTTTATATAATCTTCAGCAAAATTAACTAAAGCATTCCTTATGGCAATGGAATGAAAATGAATTGTATACTACAACTCATTCCTCGTTTGCATGAGTGTTGCATTTACCAACCTTTTTAGGTAGTCCCAGAGAAATTAATTCATTGGATTTAGATCTTAGGTTTGGATCAATTCTTCTGATGTAAAAGATTTTCTTGAAGTATTTCTATGCGCGGTGATTTTTGAACCACCTTCAGAAGAAGATCGACAATGTTTATGAACTGGTGCGTGATAAATTACGGAGTGGGTCCGAAACTACAGAAAAAGGTCCGTATATTGTCAAAAAGAGAACCAATCGCGTGATCTATCGGCATATCGAATTGTTAGAGTTTCTAAGGGAAAATCCGTCGTAGTCCACCATGATAGGTTGGCGATATATCAAGATGACCACAGTATGTAGTTTCACCAACTTCAGAAATATTGTATGACCAGCTCCAGGTATAATGACGATGATGCTCAGGAAGATCACATTCCGGGAGGAATGGATGTAAGGAAAGTTTTGTATCAGGTGAACAGATAGAGTAGAGATCTTAGGAAGAGAAGTGATGTGAAATTTGTTATTTAGTAGGTTCTGGAAGTCCCTAGTGGTTGAAGTCAAAATATCGAGCATGTTTAATTTGTTAATCTGGAGATTTGTAGAATATTCAATTTACATATTAGAAGGTTGTAATTCTCAGTTGAGTGTCAGTTGTCAACTGGACGGTTGTAAATAGTTTTTAGCCAAATTCTTTTAAATCGTTACTGTTAATAAATTGTGTAAATTCACCACAACTATTTTATTATTTATATCAGTTTTTTACAAATTATAAAAAAAATACTTCAAAACTGGACAGGTCTTCAAAAGGTGAAAAAAAATACAAAATGGATTAATTAATGATAATCGGAACATGCCGCCCCCTTGAACTCTGAAATTACAAAACAAATTTGTATGATCTGGATAAATTAGCTAATTGGAAATGGATACAATCTCTTTAGGTAAAGCTCGTATTCTCCAAACTTGCTCTTTATAGTTACTTCTCTGACGATGCGGTATTCTCTGAAATGAAGATAGGAGACACGGCCAATTGACTATTGAAACGACAGATGATTATGGTCCATGGCCTCCAAAAATGCTTCTTTAGCTGTTGAGAATGTTGCAATGATAGCCGATTCGACGATTTTAAATTCTCCAATGACTTGCATGTCCATACACCACCAATAAAAATATGTGTAAGAATTATTGATAATGTTATGGTGGGATAAGCGCACATTGGAGAGGAGGGAATTTAATATTGCCTCTATTTCTACTAAAAAAGTTTGGTTACACTTACACTTTCTTGTAAAACAAATCCGCTCTAAAATAAGTAAATTTTAAATGAGAGATATTTTTATTTTTTAAATAATGTGTAGTTATCACTGAAGAATGAAGACATTGAAATCTATGACGTACCACGCTTTTTGTTTTAAATTTACTGTATACAAAATACAGCTATGGAAAGTTAATTCCAAATTGGATCTGTTTATATTATTGAAATAACAATACTCTATTTTTTTAAACTATAGATTATAATTATAATAAACCGTTTACAGAAGGAAAACCAGGTGCTAGCGTTGTTTTCCTACTTCATAGCGTTATATACAAAGTTGCCATTAATTAGAAACCCTCCGAAAATTCAGCTACTCTCACACGCGACCATAGAAATAGTTTGATTTGACTTGGCCGTTTGGCACACTATCGCTGTCACCAATTTATGTCAGCATAATACATTTAGGTACACAAAACAAAACAACGATACTGCAAATTTAAAATTTTTCGAACTGTAATGATGCTATAATGAAATAAAACATAAATTTTCTTTATTTGACAATTATTTGGTTTTAAAAATTAATGCAGTTGGTTAGTTGAACCTTTCTACATGACATAATATTTAAAAGAAAATACCGAGGAAAGCGAAACTGTGGTCGGAATGTCCAATATATAATGGACTAAGAAAAAACTGTATGCTCATAATTCCTAAGTCAATAATTGAGTTGGCAGATCTTCTGAGCACAAATGATATCAGCAAGCTGACCAAGGTTGTAAATTATTTTCTCAGTATTTTAAAGCTGAGAGCTGTTGCTTTAGACGAGTAAACATTTTTTTTTCTTTTCTGTCCCTTGTTTCCATTTTTTTTTTCTTTATGTTTAATAAGTATACTGTGAGTATAAATATAAGCTAATAATTGCATTGTAATGTACTTATATGTTATATTTTGATTATTTGTACTCTGAACCTCTTGTAATAAGAATTGTAAATTCTTTAAATACAATAAAATATCTATCTTTCTATCTTTCTAATATTTAAAAGAAAATAACAGTAAGGAAATATTTATTTCTGTACTGTAAGGAAATGTTATTTCCATACAGTAAACTTTAAAACATAAATGCGAACAGGTTTTTTCCTAAACAATTTTATTTTTAAAACATTCAGCACAAACAAGGTTAACATTATATTTTAAAATTATTACTTATTATTTGTTATATTTACTTTTATTTGACAATTAGTACAAGTATTGAAAACTGGAAGAACTTGGGAACTAATAGCATTATTTTGTTGAATATTTTCCAAACTAATAATTTTATTTGTATGACAATAACTAATATTGGGCGTTACTGCAGTATTAGAAATATTAGATTTACTTTCTTGACTTTTTTCTACTGTGAAAATTTTATTTGCCACTTCTTCCTTATTAGTAAAAGACTCTTCTATATATCCTTCAGCGACGTTTGTTGATTTCCATCCACCCAGTCTCTTTTAACCAGTAATATCTCCACCAGAATCAACAAGCATTGTGGCAGAAGACCGACGAAAACAGTGGCCGGTATATTCTTTCTAGTTTGGCAAATTCAAATAACTGGCCACTATTTTAGGCATGTTTCTGAATTGGTGAATTCCTACTACTTGTCTACAACCTTTTTTATTTTGGTACTAAAAAAAAACCGAGTGGTATACATGTCTCTTGGTCTTGAGACACACTTGCAGTATAGATCTTTTACTATAAATGATCTTGATGTATTGGTTTTTGAATCCGGTATAGTAACTAAAAGTTTAGATAGTAGGTCTTGTATATCTTGTACAGTCATTTTAACCAGCTCGTCCATTCTGTAAGCTCCGGAAATTCCAAATATTACAGCTACCTACAACAATAAATAAGCTTGCAAAGAATCCAAATATAATTTGAAGTTTTGTAAGTTACCTTAATCATTAAATATTCCTTATCTGGAGCTTCCTGAATAAATTTGTTTATTTCTTCTTTAGTTTAAATTTTGGATCCTAGATTTTTCAGGAATGCCCGAAGTTTTGAATATATAGATATATATCCACAATTGCAAGGGTTGCCTTCAGCATTGAATAATTAGCTCATAAAGTTGAATATTTCATCTTGGAACCCAGCTCCAAGAAGTATTCCATTACAACATTTTCCGAGAAAGAAGTTGCATTTTTATTCGTACGGTAGTCCATGTAGCGGTTGTATGCATAGTTATACTTATTTCTAGATTTTACTGGTAAAAATTCCAATGATGCACTGCCTCCATGAGTTCTGAGGGGGTTCCAGAAATGGAGCAGTCATCATCACTCATCATTTTAAACGTTACTTTGGCTTTTAAAAAAGTTAAAAAATCAACACTTTGGAAAGACGCCACAAATAAACTTTACACTCGTCAAGTTTGACAATTTAAAATTATGTAGGTACTTCGTTTCCGTAGTTACGAAACAATGTTTCATAGCTTCTTTTATTTAAGGAACAAATAATAATGTTGATTTGAAACTTTTAACATGATTAGTAATAATTTACCGTAATTTTAATGATTCCCGATTTTTGGAAAAATAGTATGTAGACCTCGTAGGAAAAGCTACATTCCCGGACTCAGTATTTTTACGATCGCCCGGAAATGTTAAGCTTTTCCTACTAGATAGGTATACAATATACTATTATTTTACCGAGTTTTTCAGAATTGCCTTATATTTACTTAATATTCAAATTTAAGAAAAATCATATTTTGGCATATTACAATCACATAGCATTGTTTTAATGACCCTAGTTAGTGATCAGTCAGATTAAAAAAAAAAATTAATGAAAATATGCTGCAAATCGACATTAGAGAACGAAATTTTAACCTGTAAAATAATACATAAAATTAAAATTAGTCTGCAAATCACTTCTTTTATGCAGTATCATTTACTGCAAAACAAATGAAGTACTCACAATAGCGATGCAATGACAATAACAAATTTAAAAAAAATCCTAAAAAAAATAATTTAAAACACTAAAAACCTTTTAACTAAATTAATATACACGCATACTATGTACTATTTTTTCTGTACACAACCACAACTTTATATGTTTGAGTGTACCTAATAAGTTATCTAAGAGATACCTAATCTTAAATAGATTTTTCTTAATTTTTCTTACAATTATTACTAATTTGTTCTTGAAAGTATAAAATCTGTTCTAATAATATGTGCTGAAAAGCCGTTAATTCCAAATGATATATACCGAAGTGAAACTATATAAATAGACATTCGTTTTTTTTCGGAATTCCTAAGTGTGTACTGTATTCAGCAGTAATGCTACGGCAATGGCAACGGCAATATCCACATCCACGTCTGAACATTACCTGGCCCATAAAAAATCCAGTTTCCTATAGAACAGGCGATCTGTATTCTACTGGAATTTCAGATAGCTGAGATACAATCGAACCGTGAGCGAATATATTTGCGGGAGAAACAATATATTGGCTAAATGTATAGTAAATGAGCCCCAGGCTGACTACTTTTCTGCTCCCTGATACTATACTTTTAATTTTTTCTCTTACTTTATTTTTTTTATGAACGGACTAGATTGCAAAAAATTTACGAATTATTAGGAATTCCTTGTTTTAAACAGGCTCCATTATTTAAAAAATTTTATTACTTTTATATAATGCTATATAGTTTATTTCTAAATTTGGTTCAGTTTTTTTAACTTTGCAAAATTATAAAGTTGTTACAGCTTAATGTTTCTTCATCGTCGTCATTATCATCTACTGATTTTTTTGAACAAACATTATGATTAATAAAATAATTCAAAGTATCTACTTATAACTAGTTTGATTTTTTCTTCTCTTCTTTAATTAGATCCATTTTGCTCTGTTTATTTAATTTCTTATTTCAATTGGCATATTTGTTCTTCTTTTAGGTCCATTTTTCTTCTTTGATTTGATTTCTTGTGTTTAGTTGTCACAGTCTCTTCAAAGAGGTTAATGTTATTGGTTTCAATAGATTATAGGCAGAATTTTTTGACATTTTTCCCTGTAACTGGTTTAAAAAAAAAAGAGATTGGTTACTTTTGAGTACTTATATGCCTAGAGGACCAAATACAAAATTATCTAGAATTATTCTTTAACATATTCTCAAATATTGTTCAACAAGATCAGGAATAATTTCTATTTTTTTAATATATACTTGTAGCAGATTTATATTTATATTTTCTATAATACAGTATCCGCCAAAATAAACAGTACCGAAAATAAAAATAAAAATAAAAATTAATTTTTAATTTCTGTAATATAAGTGTTCAAAATATTCACCATTTCGACGCAAACAAGCTTCATATCGATTTTGTAAGTCAATAAACATATTTATAAAAAGTGGTTGATGGAACTGCCGAAATATATTTTGTACTCTTCACCGTAGTTCGGCAATATTCGCCGACGGATTTTCCGAATGAAATATTTTTTCCTTCATTATGCCCCAAATGTATGCGTCAGGTGGCGTCAGATCAGGTGAATGAGAAGGATATTCGAAGTCTGTTCCCCAAGAAATTATTCTATTATCGAAATGCTGACGGAGTAAGTCTATGGTACGCACAGCTGTATGGCTCTCGTTGCACCATCTTGTTGGAACCATTGTGTGCGAAACTGTAGATTTCGTGCACGGCAAAAGTTATGTAGATCTCTCACAAAAGGTATAATAATTTTCACTCTATAACGTTCTTGGTTGACAGTGGATTCTGATGATCATCTTCAACGAAATAAGGGCCAATCATTCCATTACCAGATACCGTGCACCAAACGGTAACTCGAATACTGTGGAGTGGTTTGTCTACAATGACATCAGGACGTTCACATCCAAGGAATCTGGTTGTTTGTCGATTAATATAGCCGCTAAGATGAACGTGACTCTTGTCTGAAAAACATAAATTTTTCAAAAATTCGGGATCTTCGTAAATTAAACTCAACATGCGACCACAGTAAATTTCTCTTGCACGTTTGTCTGCAGCATTTAGTCGTTGTCCAACTTGAATACGGTATGGATAACCACCAATTGATTTGAACATGCGACGTAAAGACGTTTCACTAATGTTGAGTTTACATGCAGTTCTTACAAGACTTCTTTGAGGTGATTGCACAACTTGGTTAAAAACACGTCCTTCATTTTCGTTAGTGCATACTGTTTTTCGACGACCTGAAGAACCTTTACGTTGACACAATACACTACCAGTGCGACGAAATTTTTTAACAACAGCTAACATCACACTTTTACTAGGAGCTGCTTTATTAAGTTTTTGTTGATATTTTATTGACATCTGTTCTAAGCTTGAACCATCATTACGACCTTTTCCGTATAAACAAAAACAATGCTCTACCAAAAACACTTTTTCTTCCGTTGTTAGAACCATTTTTAAATCAAATTTAACTGCAGCGTACTATTAATATATCAACTAATGACAATTAAGTCAAATATGACAAACATGGCTACGAATCTTTTATGTAAATGAAAGTTCATTGTTAGTAGTTGAGGTTCCAACCGCAAAAAACGCTGGTGTGCTGTCATATATCGCATCTGTCAAAGAATTTTCATGTTTTGTGAATTTCATTGTGATTTTGTGTTTATAGTAAGTTAAGTTCGGTTATTCTTTACAGTAATTTATAATGTATAAGAAGTATTTGTTACAATTTGTGATTAATTATAATTACAAATTTATTATAAAAAGAGTTAAGTTAAAACAGTAATATTGAAAGTTTAATAATGAAACTAATTAGTAGGAAAACAAGAAAAAAGAAAGGTCTTTTGTTAACTATAAAAGAAATTACTTGATGTTGAATTTGTGCTAAATTAATTAATGTTATTTATGTAATGGTAAGTAAGTTATTATCGAAATACGGTAATTATCGAATATCAAATAATTTCTTTTGTTTTTAAATTATAAAACTTAACTACTACAAAAAATTCAAAATGTTTACAATGATATCTGATCTTAATACACGTTGAGTCCTGCTGTTTGATTGGTGGAAAAAATCCGTAGTCGCTCTATGAAAAACCGGAAACGAACGAAGTTAGACGTGGAATCTACGACTTTGGCAAATTCTCGTGTTTGTTATACGTTTGGTTTCTTGTGTAATATAATTGTTCCTAGTTTGTTCTTCCAAATGGATATATTTCAGTGTTTGTTGGATTATAGTTCTTTTAATTGTATTATAAATAGTAAGTACACTTATACTTTCTCCTTTTTTATACGCCGAAAATGTTTTTTTAATTACAGTTTTGATTAGTTTTTACTGTCACTTTTTAGCACTTTGCTTTACTCCTTGATTACTTTAATTTGCATTCTTAATGTCACTATTTAACTAACTATTTTAACTACTTTAAAAACTGTTGGTACAAATTGACTGTTCACACTGACTGATCTTCTATGCCTGATTTCCAATAATATATTTCCAACGACCTCTGATCAAGTCCTTTTATAGGTTGCAAACTTTCCAGAAACTTCGTGAATAACCATTTTCTAAGAACAATATATATGCATCTCTCTCTATCCTTTATATGACTAGACATACTCACTTTGTCTACTGGCGATCTTTCCAGATCAAAATATACACATAATATACTTAGTTTCTCGAAGTTTCTGGTAGGTTTAAATAATATATTTATGTACAAGATATAATATTGATACATTACATAATAAAAATTATACATAGTTAAAATTCCCTTACAAATACACACAATATATACTAAAATAATATAAAATAATATAAGTTATTTGATTAAGTTAATATTAAAAAACTTCTGTTGATATTAAACTCATTATACTATTATCGAATATTTAAATATTACAATATATATTCAAGTTTATTATTAAAATTAAAATTTCACATTATTTTAAATTTAAAAGGCCCAGTCTGTATTGTATGATATAATTACTATGTCACTTTAATGAATAATCAAAGGATATCCTTCACTTTGTGTATAAATGACGACCATCGAACAAAATAACAAATGAGTTTGTCCCACAGTACACCGAATTATGTACACAGACATAAAACCGAGAGAGAGAAAGAGAGAAATTTGGACATATTAACAAAATTAGCGCAGATTTTTAGCAAAATGATTTATCAAGATCAGCAAACGAACAAAGCAATCGCAAACAATTACATGCACAATAGTCTAGCAACATAAATGTCAAGAGCAGACCATAAATAGGTTTTTGAATTTGACTGTGGTGGAATGGCAGCGAGTGCGTTTGTAAACATAAATGTGGTCGTGTGAGCAATCTGCGGTAAATCAATCTGAAATGAAGCATTGTTTGATGGCAATTTCACAGCGGCGTCGGCTTCACATACTTCTCGTCATTGTGTCACCTGAAATCTGAAACGATTACAAACAACTATACCAGATCGGCAATCATCCATACATAATATATTAAATTTTGTTAATAAATTTTAAATAATTGAATTGGGCGCGAGTAATTAAAAAAGTAATATTCCTTTTAAAGCAAATAAAAATTAAAAGCCCTACTACCTATTAGGAGACAATTTTTAATCTGTCCTTGGAAAAAAATATTTACAAACAATTTTTTTCTGTGTTCATATTTTAATGTTATTTCCTATTATAACTTTAAATTCACTATTCACTATTATCTTAATATTTTTTGAAAAGTTAATACAAACAATGTAATGTAATAAGATGCAATAGGGAATATGCATATTGCTTTATGTCTTAAGTTCATTTATTTGTATCTTTATAACGCAGATAAAAATATAAACACACTTGAAAATATTCAAATTATTTTTCAAAGTAAGATCTTGAGCTGTTCAAAAACTTCTATTTAGACTCTATCTGATGTTTATTTCAATTATTTCCTACATATTTTCAGTATTAACTCATTTTTTAAATTTTTAAAAATTAAAATTGTTATTAACAGGCAAATAAACAAATGCGATTTTAGATATGAAAAATTTTTTTTAAATTGTTTACAGTCGTTTTTAATAGGCTATAAACTATATAAATCCAATATTTTTAAATGTTTGTGACCAAGTAATTTTTTTTATAAACAAATGGCTTATTTAACAATTTAAAAAAAAATTTTTTTCCCCTTCCATTGTTTATTAAAAACCATGATTTAAAAAAAAATTTCTTCAAAAAATTTGTTAACGTTTTTGTTTATTAACAATTGTTTAAATTTAATATTAAGAAATGAAAAAAATCCTAAAAATCATAATTTTCTCTTCTCTACAAAATGGTATTTTTTTCGAATTTGTCAGTTAATTATTTAATTTTTCCCGAAAACCGTTTACACTACCACTACACCAACACACACTTTTATATGCCTGACGCGCGTTTCGATAACCAAGTTATCTTCTTCAGAGACCGAAGGTAGTTTACCTAGGTAGGTACTAGGTAAACTACCTAGGTAAACTACCTTCGGTCTCTGAAGAAGATAACTTGGTTATCGAAACGCGCGTCAGGCATATAAAAGTGTGTGTTGGTGTAGTGGTAGTGTAAACGGTTTTCGGTATCATTTTCGCCAACGGTTCCAGATTCAACATTTTAGTTATTTAATTTTTAAAAATTTTGATTATTTATGATTTCAGAACAAGGGTACAGCAAATTATATATAACAAAATGAAACAATAAAGACAAAATGCATTCGATATTATCATTAATTAGCGTCGGGCAGGTCAGGAGGACAAAAATTATCCAGCAAATCAGATATACAAAATTATATTTGTTTAACCTTTAATTCATTAATTTCTTTGTGTAAGAATTTTAATTTGTTTTTAAGAATTTATTCTAAATTTGTTTGAATTTAAAAAATATTATTTTGTTTTATTTAAATTTTTTTTTTTACTTTTGAAAGCCGTTATGACCTAAAGAAATCAAAACGTATTATCTTAACTCAAAACATTAATCGTTAAAAAGAATAATAATAAATTTTTCAATGCGTAAGCGAAATAATACTTGAGCACTAAGAGAGCGCATTTATAGAAATATTTTTGAAAATTTTGGAATTTGGCTATATTTTGGTGGACTAATTGGATCGGAGAATACATTGAAATCCCTATGTTCCGTTTTATAGTGCATGTACCTGTATAATGAAGAAAGGAGTACAGTACATTAATACTTATTTCGTTCTCACCAATTAAACTTTTGTCCCGTATTGTCAGCCGGCGTTTTAGCCAGGTATTACCTGCTATAAAATTTGACCGGAACAGAGTGGAATTTACTTTTTTTATAGATGTTTGCACATTTGTACATATTTTTGGACAATTTATATCTATCTATCAATATTTCAATTGGTTTTCAATGTAAAAGTAAAAAGTACACTCCAGCCCTGCCTGCAGCTGGACGGAGTCTGCCGGCCGGTAGGAAGATTTATCGGAGGCAATATAATCATTTTGTTTGTTTGTAGCTAGGTACCTGATGTAACTTCAATATGTCAATCTGACGATGCTAAGTCTAGCGAAACGGCTGTCATTAAAGTTAAGAAAGCAATTTTTTAAATAAATTTTAGAAGTTTTTGTAAAACGAAGAGTTTTTTATTATTCCTAATAAGATGGACTTCCAAAAAGTAAGGGTTAGTACAATCAATTTAATACTAAACTTCCACTATTTATTCGAAAAATAAATAAATGTTGTACTCTAAAATAAATTATGTAACAAATTACTTAATTTTCCTTGCAACTTTCACTTTTTTGATCTTATTGCTTGTGAAATCGAGATTTGATGCAAAATATGCTGTCATCATAAGTGCATGGTATTTTCGGTGATTTTCCGATTGTGCTTTCTCAAAATAAGTTTCTGTCAAGTACAATTCTAGATTAACTATAAATCGGTACAAAAATATAAATTTAAACCATTTTTCTCTAAAATGTTTTCAACACAGTATGAATAACAAACAGTATCGCCGTTGATAGATCTAATATTGTGTCAAATATGACGTCACATGGCTAAAGATAATAACTAAACTAGAGGAATAACTCCAACATAATAATATTAAATTTTATTCATATTCCCAATCGTATTCTACTAATAGTGTATTACCTACCGACAATATTAAGAAGCCAATTACTCACGAGCGAAAAATTAAAACCACGAGGCGTTAGCCAATTGCGATAATCCCCGAATGGATTTATTTAGCCCTGTTTTTGAGGACCGTAGATACTATGCTATTTCTATAACTGACCATAGAAAGAATTGGTACAATATAATATGTGGTTGAGATAAGTGCTTTTGATAATTGACTCATTCAGTCAGTCAGTATATAAAAACTCAATTAAACGATTTAAAAATTGGTGACAATATTCTCTACCAATTATTTCTTATTATTGTTAAAACTATAATATACAGTTATAGATACATTATTATAATGGAGAAGTTCAGCAATTTATTGCGAACCTTGAAAAGTCTATAGAGCGGGTCACAGTTATTATGCAGCATTGCGTTTATGGACGACGGCGTTGCCATATCGGCATGTTCTTCGAATTTGGTTCCAACTGGCGCGGGAATATAACATGCCATTGTGTTACTATTATGATTTAAATGTTGACTAAATTATTCATTTGAAAATCGTTTAGTGAGTAATTAAGAATATTTATAATTATGCTTTTAGATAAATTTTACGCGTTTAAAGGAAACCAAGGTAACCAAAGCGGCAACAGTGTTGAATATTCGCCCATAAGATTTACATTGGCCTATGCCAGCCACGCTGCATAATAACTGTGACCCGCTCTATAGCAATAAACAGATTATTTTCATAAAATGATCCAGTAGTTGGCGTCCAAATCTTGGGAAATTATAAAATCTTTGATATCAACTGATGTGGAGGTTATTTAGTATAGTCTATATAGAAAGGACAAGGAGTAATAAATCATTCATTTAAGTAGATTTCATAGACGTACCAAAATATATTCTAAGAGGGTATACCGTAAGGTACATTTAGTGTTGAACGAATGAGTTGCAGCTATGCTAAAGAATATACGATTTAGGTCAGAGGTAACGGCATGTACTAATTTTAATAAAAAAAAAGTGATAGAGGTACATAAATTTTAGTAAGTTTGATAAAGAAAGGCAACACAGTTTATTCATAATAGAAAACAAACCAATCTGTAACAATAATTATTTTATATATTTTTGTTTTTTTTTGTAAGAAGATTAATTCAAACTTTGAATATTGTCACAAATAAATTACAATGAAATATATTTTTAAAAAATTAATTAAAGTCAAGATAGCAAGATATCGTTACAATTTTTATTAAATTCAAAGAAGCAAAATGAATATTTTTTATTTGTATTACTCCTATATGTAGTGTTTGGGGAATTTTTCTCAGAAATTTTAAATGGCAAGTGGCCTACTGTAATCGGATTAATACGATTACACCTATTTACAGATTATTCGATTATTGAGAGGGATTTTCCAAACAACCCAGTTTACTTAGAAACAGTATCGGGAATATTATTTTAAAAGAAAGTAGGTAGATTAAATCAGTACTTAGTGTTAGTTCTTTGAGTAAAGTTGTATGAAGTTGTATGGTTTTCATAATATTGTATACAGTTGGAATATATTTAAAACATTTGTTGAATGTTAATTGTGCAAGTACCAAACAATTTCGATAAGCCAAGGACCATCTAAACGACCAAAAACAGGTCCATTATCTTTAAATGAAAAAACTCTGATATTGAATTGTCATATATCATTGAAAAACAAGGATCCAAGTGCAAGTGTTAATGATATTGTGGAATTAACGGCTGCTATGTTGTGTGTTGCTAAATCAACAATTTATAGATTACTAAAAGAAAGCAAGAATGGAACTCTTTAACCCCCTAAAACTCCTTCAGGCCGAAAACCAATTGAGATCGATGAGTCGTTAAAACAAAGACTAAGGCGTAAAGTCCATGGATTTTACTTACGAAAGGAAATTCCAGCACTTGACAAAATTATGACATCAGTGCAAGAAGATACGGACTATACAAAATTCTTCAGAATGACATTATGCAAACTTTTGAAAGATGTGGGTTTCAGATATACAAAACATAATAGAAAATCTCTCTTGATAGATAAACCGGAAATAGTTTTTTGGAGAAGAAACTATTTAAGAAGCATTCGACATGCCAGAGAACAAAATTTGAAAAATTGTCTACTTAGACGAAACATGGATAAATGCTGGATATACAGTTTCCAAATCTTGGCAATATGAAAACATTAAAAGCGGAATGCAGGCATTCGTGGAAGGTTTATCGTTAGGTTTGCAGCCACCATCTGGAAAAGAAAAAAGACTTATCATTGTCCATGTTGGAAGTTCTGAAGGTTTTGTTGATGGTGGATTATTAACTTTTATTTCAAAACGCACGGGGGACTATCACGAAGATATGAATGGGGATGTCTTCGCGGAATGGTTTGTTCAAATGTTGGATCTGATTCCAACAGGGACTGTTATTGTTATGGACAACGCAAGTTACCATTCACGGTTACGAGAAGCATTGCCCACAAGTCGCTGGCGTAAAGCAGAGCTTTTGGAGTGGCTTATTTCGAAAAATATTAAGTTTCCCAAAGATCCACTAAGAAAAGAACTTTACAGAATTGCAAAAATGAACAAGAACAAATACAAAACCTACATTGTAGAAGAAATGGCTTCTTCTCGTGGTATATCAGTTCTCCGACTTCCCCCTTATCATTGTGAACTTAATCCCATAGAATTAATATGGGCTCAGGTAAAGGGGGAAGTTGGAAAAAAATACTACTTTTAAAATAAACGATGTTGTGAAATTGTTTGAGAGTGCTGTAAGTCATGTTGGTAAGGAAGGAAGGACAAACTCGAGCATATTATCAAAGTAGAGGCAAATATGTGGAAAATTGACAATATTTGTGATGATTTAATCGACTCTATTATTATTAATGTCAACAACGATTCTTCCTCTTCCGAGTCGGATATAGAATAAAATGTAAGTAATAAATGTATTCCTCTTCCGAGTCGGATATAGAATAAAATGTAAGTAATAAATGTATTCCAATAATTATTTCTTTTCATTTTTTATTATATTATAATTTAAAACGTATTTTTTCCCCAAAATACACACCACTGCATTGCGTTATTGCTTACTTGCTAATCCTTTAAGAAAGAAGAAACCCTAAACTTTGCTACAACTAAAACAAATACGGGGTCGATCTACCTGGTTTTTAGATTTACGGAACAAATGTAATTTAAAGTAAGAGATTTATCAAAAATTTCATTGTGCTCCCTGTAAAGGTTTTGCATACTTAATTAGGGTTTATTACTCCTCGTACTTTTTGTACATTCTTTAAGATTAATGACACATTTTTGTTTCATATAATAACCTTAAATAAAATAAAAAATCATAAAATAAATAAAAAATAAAATAAAAAATTCAAGTGGTCTCATGATTTTTAAAATAAATTAGGGTTAGTGAAACTACCTCAATGTTTTTCAATTTTTTTTTAATATGCCGAATAGTAAAAAAACTGTGTTACATAAATGTATCGCTGGGCTTTCTTGCTACCTATTTAATCATTTAGTTTGAAAACCCACATGTTAAACAAAGTCCAATATTATATTCCAATAAATATTCTATCGTAGCGAATGGCTTTACTAATTCTATGTCGTTAAGAACTCGTTAGTGAAGATGATGGCCTTCCAGCTCCTTTTGCCGCAGTGCCATATTTTTTTAGGTAAGTGTTTACAATTTCTTGTCTAAACTGCAGTTGAGTAGCGGTCTTTCCAGACTTCTTGGATAAAAACCAGGCATTTTGTATAGAGACATCTATCAGCCGCGATAGTAGAGCCCACCACCGCCACCACCACCTATGCGATACCTTCCTATGTTTTCGTCCATCAAATCAGTTTCTCTCATTGCTGCATTATATTTCCCGATCAGATAATTGTATGCAATTTCCAGAGCTTATTTTAGCGTAAACCCTCTCCCGAAGAAAAAAGACAAAGATAAGTAATGAATTCTGTGAAATAACCAAACTTTACTAAATACGATATGGATTTGTGGAAAACTGGAAAACTATAATACATATTAAAACACCTTATTTATCAACAATTCTTTCAAGTGTTCACAATGTTCGAACCTAAGAGCGAATTCCAAAACACAGTCATTGAAAGTCCTAGCGTTACTTATATGTAACACACAACTTTTAGGTAAATTTTACAGATAACCAAAATTGTTTTCCAAATTCTAGTCTTACAGTTTCCTCGCACATTTATTGCATATTTCACTTCAGAAATGTATTTCCCAACTGATATATCATTTGATAAGGTGTAATACTTACACGAAAGTTGGTTCGATTTTCAATCACATTCGAATCGGCCGTTTTTTGTCTGCTCTAAGAACACTCGTAAACAACACAATGCCGGCAAACGTCATTTGCAATCAGTACCGTGGTATTTTCTTGGTGGGTACCATCATCTAGCCGTAAAGTGCAAAAATTTAAGCACAGTAAACTTCATCATCCACCTTTGCGTTTGTTACTTATATGTAACGCAGGGCTTTTAAGGGTTAAACAATAAATTTACTAAAAATTTGACTTTTTTTTTATTTTACATACAATTTGGAAAGACATTTTACTAATTTAGGCATTTGGAGAATTGAACGTATTTATAAAAATATATTTATCAGATTAAATGTAATAAATCTTATTATTTTTTAAATTTCTTTCGGAAGTGGCCATTACCTACCTGCTGTTGAACACTTAATGCTTAGTTTATAAGAGAGGTTTTCAAAGAGGTTTAAAATTAGACCGTCAAATAATCTCATTCATAACAGACACCCAACTGGTAACCAACCTTATGTAACGCTGCTGGTCCGAAAATGAAGCATTGTTTGAAGGAAATAGCTTTATAAATTATGAGATCATTTCAGCCGGAATCCAGTGATATTCACACAGGTGAATTCCATCTATCATGTTTATGTTCTGGCTCGACCAATATTTTTTGGTCCTTTTTAGTAACACTATTATGAAAAAACGTTTAACAGTCAACGACACAGATCGCGAAATGTTAAAACTCGTTTTTCATTGCGGTTTGTCAAATTTATTTTGATAGTACCTATATTATATTCCAAGTACATCTTTTAAATCTCAGGTGAGGGATTAAAAGACACTTTAGCCCTGTGTAGTCTGATCGAGAAGTCATTTAAATCGGATTTGGGTTACACCGATCCGAAAAATCTGATTTTGGTGTCAATCGATTCGAAATGACAAATATAAAAATGTTCCTGAATATGAAAATCCGTTTTAAAAAATTTCCTATTGTTATTAACAATTTAAGATTTTAAAGAAAGGGGGTTTACATTTTTGTAAAATAAAAACACAAGAATTTTTTTAACCTTTGGAATCCTTTATCATAAAGCTACTGAACAAAGTTACATACTAAAATTTTTAAATCTTTCAAAATTGAAATTGTTATTAACAGTAAAAAAATGTGATTTTAGATGTAAAAAATTTAAATTTTTTTAAACAATTGTTTACAGTCGTTTTTAATACGCTGTAAACAATATAACTCCAATTTTTTTTAAATGTTTGTGACGAATTGTTTAAAACATTTTTATAAAGAAATGGCTTATTTAACAACATTTCTAAAAATTTTTTTTGCCATTTTATTGTTTATTAAAAACCATGATTTTAAAAAAAAAGTTTTTTCTTCAAAAAATTTTTAATTGTTAATTAAGGTTTTTTTTTATTAACAATTATTTAAATTTAATATTAAGAATTTAAAAAAATCCTAAATATCATAATTTTTTCTTCTCTACAAAATGGTATTTTTTTCGAATTTATCAGTTAATTATTTAATTGTTTATTAATTAAAAAATTTGTTATAACACCAAACAACATACTGAACACCATAGTATACATTTAATTTTTGAAAAAAAAATGTTTTCCACGTTTTCTCTTAATTTTTTAAAAAAACTTTTTTTTTTTAAATTAAACGTATGCTATGGTATTCGGTATGTTGTGAGGTGTTGTAAAATATTAATTGCTGTTGCAATTGTTTATAAAAAATTGTTTAATTAATAAACAATTAAATAATTAAATGACAAATTCGAAAAAAATACCATTTTGTAGAGAAGAGAAAATTATTATTTTTAGGATTCTTTTCATTTCTTAATATTAAATTTAAACAATTGTTTATAAACAAAACTGATAATTAACAATTAGAAAATTTTTTGAAGAATTTTTTTTTTTAATATCATGGTTTTTAATAAACAATAGAATGGCAAAAAAATTTTTAAAAATAAATTAAATAAGCTATTTTTTTATAAAAAATTTTTAAACAATTGGTCACAAACATTTAAAAAAATTGGAGTTATATTGTGTATAGCGTATTAAAAACGACTGTAAACAATTGTTTAAAAAAATTTAAATTTTTCACATCTTAAATCGCATTTGTTTACTTTGCTTGTTAATAACAATTTCAATTTTAAAAAATTTAAAAACTTTATTATGTAACTTTGTTCAGTAGCTTTATGATAAAGGATTACAAAGGTGAAAAAAATTCTTGTGTTTTTATTTTACTCACAGTAACGAATTTAAAGTTAGTAACAATGAAGATGTAATTATTTAATTAACAAATGGATAGAAATATGTCAGATTGACATATTGAAGTTAAATTTTGTTTGTTTGTAGCTAGGTACCTGATGTTGATTAGGTATTAGGCTAGACCAAGTATGGAAGTAATAGTAATAAGACATAACAATATTAAAGCCTAGATGTTATTAGCTCTAAGGGATTATCCTGGTCATTAACAAATTATTCTTGGAAGTTCACCACTATTAAACTGTTTACTTTGATTAAGTCTTCATTTTATACATAGATAAGACGTAATTGTAACACAAATATATTAAGTTATTGTAAAGATCAGCATGATATAGTTTTTTCCTGGTTTTTCTATATCATTGCACAGTTATACTGATCTTAGAGGGAAATACATCCAGGATAATCCTTTAGGGCTAATAACATCTAGGCTTTAATATTATTGTGTCTTATTACTTCCAAACTTGGTCTAACCCTCAGAGTAATAAGTAAACATAGAGGTGCCACAACAACACAATAACATACAGTTTGTAGTCAATAGCAATGAACCTATAATTGAGAGAGATGGAAAATCTAGAGGTGTAGGTAAACACAGCCTTACAGTGGCATGTAATTGGTTAGAGTTCACCGCAATACCTATATAAATGTTAGTTAAATAATTTAATACGCATATTTTGGTAAGGAATTTATATCTACACTTATGGCATGGCACCATATTTCTAACATATTTTTATCGGAAGGAAATCTAAAAGGATGTTTGTGTTTCATTATTAATTTGATTTTCTTAATTGTAATAAATTTTAAGTGAAGTTGCTAATTGTACGCCAATGTAGTGAATAATAACCGGTGATAGGTTAGATTATCATTTTGCGAAGTACAACAAATTATACACGCTTTTCGGGGTTTCACCATTTTCAATATTGAAAATAAATAAAAACACTTTATAAAGTTCACTTAAATAGGTACACAAAAATTCAGGAAAATCGAACAAAGCGCTAATCACCTCTAGACAATTACAAACAAAGGCACTGATGCCAAATTTTCGGTGTGGGTATTTGATACAATTGGTCTAGAGCTTTTTTATCAGTATTAAAGAAAGGATTTTCTCTAAATAAAAATCTTCTCTTAAAAGTAAAATAAAATTGTTGTAAATTATATTATTACGTTTTTGTTTCCTACTTTGTACTTACAAAACACAACGTCTGGCAATGCTCTGCTGGTAAACAAATCTGTCTCGACGACAAGTAGTAAGGAATATGCCTACTCTATGTTTACTTATTACTCTGAGGTCTAACCTTAATAATACCTAAACAACATCAGGTACCTAGCTACAAACAAACAAAATGTAACTTCAATGTGTCAATCTGACGATGCTAATTCTATAGCGAAACGGCCGTCAGTGCATTTCATATTTTGCGAATAAATAGTGAAAGTTTAATTCAACCTTTTAGTTGTTTACGCAGTTCTTAACTGAAGAAGTAGTTTTACTATTTTAAGTTTAATTTTTTGTTCACTTTAAAAACTAGTGTCACAACAAGCCACTAAGCTCTTGTAGGTTTTCGGGGTTGTAGAATAGAAAATTGCTCAGTAGAAAAATCAAACAAATTAATAATAACTATAAAAATATGAACTTGCATTTATATTTTCCTTTTGTTTACTTTATTAAACGACCCTGTCAATAACAAAAACACTGTTGAAAAACCCATTTACTCCTTGAGATAAAATCAACCTTTGTATATTACCAAAACCTGTAATACCTCCATTATTATTCATTAGAATTAAAACATTTATGCACAAATTGAACAAACAAATGAACAAACTGAGTAAACCGAGATAAATTTTAATATTTATTTCACCTTAACCAAGCATTATTCATTAAACATTAAGTTTAATTTTCCACAAACTTTTTTGATTTTGTTAATAAATCAAATATATTTATACAGTCCGAACACCTTGGTTGTAATTATAACTGTTAAATAAGTGCTGTAAGTTTGCGTTGGTGTGTTGTATATTGATGCGACGCATAAATCAATGACATTAAAAATGTTGAGTTTTTAAAATATATTAACAAGATATTTAATGATTTAGGAATACGAGTAGTTTTTAATTCTGATGCTGACTTCTGTGACCCCAAATGGAAACAGTTTTAAGGTTATAAATTAATTAAACATTTCAGAGTCGATTACTTTTTCTTTATTAGTAAGATTGTTTCGCAATTCTTAAATTTATTGCTGATTTCGTTTCGTTTTGGGTTAATTGACGAGTTACTAGAATCGGTGACGGATTTAAATGATACCTACCGGAACCTGTGGACTACTTTGCAACTGATTTTAATTATATAGTTATACGAGGTGGAATCAAATAAATTAATTTATTCTGATCACTTTGTTCTATGTAACATGAATTGTTCAAATAAATTGTTAAAAATCAACTGGGTACCCCGACAGTAAAAGTATGTGTTTCATGTAATGTGTATACAGGGTGGCGCACCGAAAACGAAACAGATGCATTTACTGGCAGATAACTAAGAACAATAAATAACTGCATAGTTAAACTAAACTTCCACTATTTATTCGAAAAATTCGCTTTAAAATTCAATTACAGCTGTTTCGCTATAACTAGCATCGTCAGATTGACATATTGAAATTACATGTTGTTTGTTTGTAACTAGGTACTTGATGTTGATAAGGAGTTAAGCCTAGTACCTAGGCTGAGTAGCATAGATTTTGCTTTTTAAGTAACCCCACAAAAAGAAATCCAAAGGTGATAAATCTGGCGATCTTGGGGGCCATTCAACGGCACCTCTTCTACCAATCCATTGACCTGAAAAGGTCTGATCTAAATAATGCCGAACTCTTAATGCGTAATGTGGTGGGGCACCATCCTGTTGGAACATCAATATATTCTCAACGTATCGACCATCATTCTGATTTTCAATTATATCTGTTAGCGCAGGATCTATGGCATTTTGCAGTAATTCCAAATACATTTCACCAGTCAAATTTCCTTGGTAAGAAAAAAAGACCAACCAAATGATCGCCAAAAATGCCAGCCCAAACATTTAATTTTTATGGCTACTGTGTGTGTACTTCATGGTAAATTCTGGAATTAGAATCCGGCCAATATCGACAATTATGACGATTTACTTCGCCATTTAAAAAAAATGAACATTCGTCGGAAAAGCAAATGTTAAATAAAAATTGTTCATCGTTTGTAATTTGTTCACTCATAACTTCACAAAATTCTAATCGCTTATCAAAATCGTCTTCATTAAGTTCTTGTACAAGGTGAATTTTATACGGATGAAAATTATGGGCCTTTAGAATCCGTTGGATAGTACGTCGACTAACACCACACGAAGTTTGCAATTTGCGGGTACTTAATGTACAATAACTTGCCCTAAAACCCCCACTTCTGTTGCTTCGTTCCTTTTAGGATTTTCAATATTACGTTTTTATTGGCGACTGATCCAGTTTCCCAAAATTTAGCTACAAGTTCCAGAACATATTTTCGGTGCACATTATTGTTCTCATGTCGCTCATTAAAAATTTGTGCTGTTCTATTAGCGCACTGATTATTTCCGAAAAATATTTCAATAATTTCAACCCTTTCTGACGTGGAATATACCATGGTTAATTTATGTATAAAGCAATAAATGATATTTTAACAACACAGATTCGTCAAATCAATCGCAAACTAATGTACTATTTCCTATTTAAAATAAGTACGTGGCATTCTCTACTTATCTTTCTTCAAGAAGCAACTTTTTTGTCACAAAGGACACTTCAATTGCTATTTTTATTATTAATAAACCATGGGCGTAGTAAATAAAAGCATTTACTTATCAAGAAAATTCTTCTACTCAAATTTCTTCTGAAAGAAGTACAAATCTATTAAAGGCTGCTTTAAACTTTAAATCAATAAATCTCCAAAACTACTGAATTGAATACATGAATTTTACATCATTATAAAGGGAGTTGAAAGACCTTTCAAATAATGGATCATTTGACCCCCCTTTTCATTTAAGATTTTAGGGATGATGCCACCCCCGGTTAAGGGGCTGCAAATGTTAAAGTGATTTTATGCCAATTTTGTGTCCCCCTCGAAAAAAAAATCGTCGGGTCCGAGCGTTTTTTCAAAAAAGGAATCATCTGCCAATAAATGCTTCTGTTTCGTTTTCGGTGCGCCACACTGTATATAAAATTGAATCATTATTTTCCTTGGTCACGCCAATACGCCTGAACGGCTGGACTGATTTTACTATTTTTTTTGTTATTTTTATTATTTTTAGGAGAAGGTTCTTATTTAAGAATTCTTATATAATGTTATTCCTAATCTAACCGTAATGCTTTGGACAAAATTTTTTAACGTAACATTATGACATTTGATATAGACTTGACAGAATGCGTGCTGCAAATATCATCAAAGTTTCTAAGCATCATAATCATGATGTGTACTGTTTACACTATTTCTGTCACAAAATTGCATGTTTAGTAATCCCCTTACCGCACATATTTTCATGTTTATCTGTTCACACTAGTAGTATTCTATTGGTTAACATTTATACGGGGTTGGGATAAAGTATGGAACTAAATAAATATTTATGAAAATTTGCAGGTTAGTGCAATGGAACAAAACGCATTTGTTGTACATTTTTTTGATAATGATATACTTCCGGTTTAACCGGAAATGCCGTCAACTTCTTTAATTTAAATGGGGCACCCTATATATTTTTACAGATTTTTAATGAGCTTGTTATTTTGAATTCATACATACTGAGTTTGGTGTAAAAAAATTTGTAAAAACGAGGAATATAGCACTTTAACCAACCTTTTTTGAGTTTTTTGCATTAGAGCAAAAAACTATTTAGATAAACTAATTGATGTTGTTTGTATGCATAGTAATAAATAAACAAGTACTGTTTAGTACGTCTTTTGTTCTTCAATTGTCAAATTCTAATTGACGAAAATAAATTGCACAATTTAGAATGGTTCAATTAAGTGAAAAAGAGCGTATTGAAATTTTGATGATGATCGGTTATGGTGATCGTGTTAAAACTCATGAACAAGTGTGTCATATTTTTAATAATTTGCATCCGGAGAGAAATCCTATATCACGCTCAACAGTAACTAAAACATTACAACGTTTTAATACTACTGGGATGGTAAAAAATTTGCTAAAACTTGGAAGACCGCGGACTGCAACGAACAAAACTGTTAAACAAAATATTGCAATCGATTTAGAAGAATTACCTCAAACTCCCACCACAAATTTGGCACTAAACCATGGTATCAGTCGACGTTCTGTAGGAAAGATATTAAAAAGTGAAAAGTATCATCCGTATAAGGTGCAGTTGCTTGAAGAATTGTCATACGATGATTTTGACCGACGGCTGGAATTTTGCGAACGGCTAATGGACATCTGTAATGTCGACGAAAATTTTGCTTATAGCAACTTTTTGTTTAAATGGAACAGTTAATCGCCATAACTCAAGGTATTGGTCAAAAGAGCATCCTCATTGGATTCATGAAGCACATACCAAGCATCCACAAAAGTTAAATGTTTGGATGGGAATTGTCGAAAATAAGCTTATAGGCCCATTTTTTATCGACGGAAACTTGAAGAGTGACAAGGATCTACTAAATAATCAAATTATTCCTGCACTTCAACAGAATGGGCAATTACCACAAAATATTTGGTTTCAACAAGATGGAGCACCTCCCTACTATGATAGACTAGTTAGGGATTTTCTCGATGCGAATTTTCCAAATCGATGGATTGGACGTAGAGGATTCATAGAGTGGCCTGCTCGTTCTCCGGATCTTAGCCCGTTAGATTTTTTTCTTTGGGGTTATCTAAAATCACGTGTTTACGTTAGACGACCAATTGATGAATGTGAACTAATACGTGAAGAAGTCTTGGAAAGAGTGACTCAAGAATTTGTTAATAGGATGGCATATTGTCAGCAAGTAAACGGCGAGCATTTTCAACATTTGAAGTAATTTTGTTTCTCATTATTCTAAAATAATGAAATGTACATCTATTGTACTACTAATAGTGAGTTATTCCTCATTTTTACAAATTTGTTACATTAAACTCAGTATGTATGAATTCAATATAACAAGCTCTTTCAAAATCTGTAAAAATATATAGGGTGTCCTATTTTAATTAAAGAAGTTGATGGCATTTCCGGTTAAACCGAAAGTATATTATTATCAAAAAATGTACAACAAATGCGTTTTGTTCCATTGCACTTACCTGCAAATTTTCATAAATATCGTTCTTTTCGTTTAAAAAATATTTACTTGGTTCCATACTTTATCCCAACCCCGTATATTTGTAAGGTAACCGTAATTATTTTACTCATACTATGCCTAAAGAAACTATTTAAATTATAGACAAGACATTTTTCTTTTTTCTTTTTAATAACAATCGTTTCTTACGGTTGCAATTTCTAGTACTACTAGCATTCGCAATGTCGATAAATAAATCTCAAGGGCAGTCACTAAGTGTTTGTGGCATCAATCTTGAAAATCCATGTTTTTCACATGCCGTGACGAATTACCAAGAAAACTATTTGCATACGTACAAGAAAAAAATCGCAAATATTGTACAAATATTATCAGGCAATAAACAAACTTTTTTTTAATTATATCAATTGGAATTTAATATTCATCGTTAAGACAGGACAACGTCATTGGGGTCAGCTAGTAGTTATAATAAAAATACTAATATGATTTCGATAATTTTTTTGCAGTTTTTGCAGTTTAATTAACTTGTATTAATAAATATTTTAATGGATAAATATTTGATTTACTTCAAATATTTTAAATATAGCATAAGCTCTTACTTTTCAGGGGCTTATGTTCTGAAATTTTGCGATTGGATTGTTATTATTATTTAATTATAAAATACAAATTCAATACAGTAATTTTTTTATCTGATATATTAAATAACTAATTAAGAAAGAATAAAAAAATAATAGAAAAAAATAAGAAAGGGCCTATTATGGAACAGAAAAGTACTATATGCTCTTAAGTGTTCATTAAATTTTACTTCTAAATTTCTTTTTGTTTGACCTATATATAGAAATATATAGATTAAAACAACCAGATAAGTCAAATTATGCCAAACACCTACTTGAACATCCAAACTCACTGATACACAAATGATATTTATATACTACACGTTTGTGATAAAAAACAAAATTTAGATTTTATAGAACTTGAAATTAAAAGACATCTAGCAGATCAACAGTTTAAAGTAGTTAATGAACAAATAAATCTTGGAAGTTCTCCACTATTAAACTGTTTACTTTGATTGAGTCTTCATTTTATACATAGATAAGACATTATTGTAACATAAATATATTAAGTTATTGTAAAGATCAGCATGATACAGTTTTTTCCTGGTTTTTCTTTATCATTGCACAGTTATATTGATCTTAAAGGGAATTACATCCAGGATAATCCCTTAGGGCTAATAACATATAGGCTTTAATATTGTTATGTCTTATTACTTCCTTACTTAGTCTAGCCTTAACTACTTATCAACATCAAGTACCTAGCTACATACAATCAAAATGTAACTTCAATATGTCAATCTGACGATGCTAGTTACTAGCGAAACAGCTGTAATTGCATTTTAAAAATATTTTTCGAATAAATAGCGGAAGTTTAGTTCAACCGTTCAGTAATTTATTGTTCTTAGTAAGATGGACTTCCACAAAGTAAAGGTTACCACAATCAATTTCAGCGATAGTGACGTTTCTAATAACTGTGGCCCATTATTGATGGTGAATCAGAATACTTAACAAATCATACTCTTTGAAAATGTCCTTAATTATGCATTTTGATCAATTATAGTCTTATGATGTCACTGTTAATTTTTCATTAATTCAATAGGAATTATTTTTGAAGACTTTTTTATCACTGACATGATTTAACCTTATTTAATTATTTCTTTATCTTCACTGACTGATGGACTATCACTAACTACTAACAAAAGATATTTATATACTTTCTATCTTATCTACATACATCTAGACATACTACAATACAAACAAGTTTAGTACGTCGTCGGGCTTTGTGATGAACTTTCTGACAAAGTTGAATTTCTTCGGCATATCATCATGGAGCATTTCCGAGGTTTGATCAAATTGAAATGCTTGAGGTCTTTCTCTGATGATTCCTTCTTTGATCATTCTGTATATTTTTTTCTTCCTTACATTTTTTATCTCAATGTGCAGTGGGGTCAAATTTAAAATCACTTCCATTGCAGCGGTGGGACACGTTCCCATTGCTCCAGTGATACATGCACAGGCTAGTTTTCCTCGTAGTATTTAGATTAGCTCTTGTGTCCCAAGCCACAGCCCCATACGTGATTAAGGTTCTCACTATTGCCGTGTAAATCCATTGCAGAATACGTGGGTTACATCCCCAGTTCTTTCCTGCAATGTTCCTGCACACCAGGAGGGCCTTGGTGGCTTTGCGTATTACTACGTTTTCATGTTCATTCCAGAGTAACCTGCTATTAAAGATTAGCAAACAAATAGGATAGAGCATATAGGTTACAAATTTCTACTTAGATTTGCTCAGACACATAAATCTGAATGCTAAGTATAAATTCGCTACTTAAAAAAAATATATTTTCTCATTATATTTTTTAAAAGCGTTAATAGAAAATAGTTTTTGTAGATTCCATGGTGCTTGGGCGTTATGGTTTAAGAGATTATTACCAAGAACAACTGTATGATTTTCTGTTTTTTCTTTGAAAACAAAAAAAAAATAAACTAAACTTCCCCCTTCTTTACATGTATTACATAAATTTGATTGTAGTATTTTAATTTTGAATAAGTTATCAGGGTAGTGAATATTTTACTTAAATAATATCACATATTATTTACTTATTGGTAGAATGTATAGCACAGCGTGTTTTATACCTGATTTAAAGTTTTCTTCACATAATTTATATTATACGTTCAGGTTGGAATACCTTTCTCAAATGTTAATAAATATATCTAGACTGAACACGAATTGCATTAACCCTATATTATTATACGCAAAACATTACGTTTAAATTGCTCCGTGAGGCAAAATGTGATTTTTTTTGGAGATAGGTACAGTTATTTTTAATAATATCATCTTAAGAAATTATCCTTTACTGACAATTTATATTAGTGAACACTACGTTAATTAATAAAAATAAATAATTTTTGAACATTTTATTTTAATCAAAATTGCTTTAAAAATAGAGAGTAATAATTAATTAAGGATAATAAAAAACTCTTCGTTTTAACAAAACTTCCAATATTTATTAAAAAATTGCTTTTTTAAAGGCTCAATGACAGCGAAACAGCTGTCATTGAGCCTTTAAAAAAGCAATTTTTTAATAAATATTGGAAGTTTTGTTAAAACGAAGAGTTTTTTATTATCCTTAATAAGATGGACTTCCAAAAAGTAAGGGTTAGTACAATCAATTTAATAATTAATTGTTATACATCAGGATGTTACCATAAGAAACCGTCAAATTGTAAACGAAACGACAATGTTCACAAACTGCCTGATTGTTATTACTCTTAAAAAACCTACCCTTATTGGTAGGTTTAGCAGATTAAGAATAATAAAAAATTCTTCGTTTTACCAAAACTTCCAATATTTATTTAAAAAATTGCTTTCTTAACTTTAATGACAGCCGTTTCGCTAGACATAGCATCGTCAGATTGACATATTGAAGTTACATTTTGTTTGTTTGTAGCTAGGTACCTGATGTTTTTTAGGTAGTTATAAGGCTAGACCAAGTATGGAAGTAAAAAGACATAACAATATTAAAGCCTAGATGTTATGAGCCCTAAGGGATTATCCTGGATGTACTTCCCTCTAAGATCAGTATAACTGTGCAATGATATAGAAAAACCAGGAAAAAACTATATCATGCTGATCTTTACAATAACTTAATATATTTGTGTTACAATTACGTCTTATTTAAGTATGAAATGAAGACTCAATCAAAGCAAACACTTTAAAAGTGGAGAACTTCCCAGATTTATTTGTTCATTAACAACTTTAAATTGTGGATCTGCTAGATGTCTTTTTATTTCAAGTTCTTCAAGGAAATCTAAATTTTGTTTTTTATTACAAGTGTGTAGTATTTGGATGTCATTGATGTGTAAGAGTGAGGTTGGATGTTCAAGTAGGTGTTTGGCATAATTTGACTTATCTGGTTGTTTTAATCTATATGCTCTTAAATGTTCGTTAAATCTTACTTCAAAATTTCTTTGTGTTTAACCTATATATACAGCATTACATTCTGGACAATTAATTTTGTAAACACCAGATTTGTTTAATTTGGGTAATTTTGTTTTTACATTTAACAATTTTGTACCAATATTATTTTGTGTTTTAAATGATATTAATGCTGATGTTGCCGAAGATATTATTTTTGAAATTTTATTGGAAATAGTTCCACAATATGTAAAGGCGGCATCCCACCGGACGCTCTGCTCTGCGCCGTGCCGTTCGTTTTCGTTCGATTGTGCGCGTTTAGGGCTTGAGCGTTTGGTGGGATCGACAAACTGCTCCGCGCCGTGCAAGTTCGAACAAGGGCGAACATTATCCGTTGGTTGTCGGTACTTCAAAGAAACGTGCGCGTTCAGTGGGACTGGTGTTCGTGATTTGATTTTGTGTTTACATTTTGTTTAAAATGAGTTTTGAATGGAATCATGAAGAAATTGACAAACTTATAGAATTATATCGAGAATAACCAGAATTATGGAATCCAGGTTAAAACAAAGATGACGTCTTTGTTCTCTTCATATAGAAGAGAAAAAATGAAAATGAAAAAGACAATGGGTCCAGGGAAAGGTGGGTGTATATTTTAATTTCAGTAGGCACTTGTAAATGTTTTATTTCTCTACAAACATTTTGTTTTTTTAGGACGAGATGATATTTATATTAGTACTTGGTTTGCTTATAAGCATTTTAAATTTTTGGCAGAAAAGGATGAACCCGTCAATAGAATCGACACAGAAGCACCTGACCTACTGGACCTACCCCTGTTCCACAAAAACTTGATATAGTAGTAGATTTACCTTCTTCTTGTTCCTCTGTTCATTCTTCACAAGTGTCTCCTTTACAGGAATTTGTCAAGAATTTTAATAAACAATCATAAAAACAGCTTTCAAAAATCCTATATTATTACTTTTATTATGAGTTTACAAAAATACCCCTCTTATTTTTATTAGCTGAATGTTAAGTTACCTATACTTATTATGTAAGTTGAATAAAAATTAGTTTTACGTACGCGTATATATTGTTTGAGTGCTTCATTGAGAGCACTACAAACTTCCATAACACTCCTTGATACAGTTTGCTGGGACACTTTGAATGTATACATGAGACTGCTAAATGAATCTCCTGTTGCTAGGAACCGTAAAGTGATTGCCAGTCTTTCTCTAGCAGAAACACAAACTCTGTAATTAGTATCCTTTTTTCTTATGACTGGTTATAACTGTCCAGCAACTAAATCACTTAAAAGATTATTTCCTCCATAAATGTCTCTACTTTTAAATACTGGTGTAACCCAATAACGACGTTTCCTCGGGGTCTTTCGTTTTTCTTGTATAAAATGGTTAATTACTATAACAGCAGCACTAGCTACTTTCGTTTCCATCGTGCGCGTGTCAATATAAACTGGAACTTTTTGCTCCTAGACGAACATAGCGCGCAAACTTGCGCCGCTCTGTGCCGTTCTGCGCCGCGCTGCTCGGCACAGCTCGGCACAGAGCAGAGCGGAGCAGAACAGAGCGTCCGGTGGGATGCCGCCTTAATATTTTTATAACTTTTAATTTCTTTAGTTTGTTTAGGAAACATTAGGTTTAGTGACACTTTTTGTTCTTTCTTATTAATTAATGTATTTATCAAATGAATTGGGTAGCCATTAGATGTAGCTATTTGTTTTATGATATCAATTTCTTAAGTTAATTTTGTTCATTGAAATTCAAAATGCCCTATGTATCATAGAATTATAAGCTGTTAATTTATGTGTTATAGGATGATTTGAATTATATGGTATGGTTACATCTGTTTGTGTTGGTTTTCTGTATATTGAATAATTTAGTAAATTATTAACTTTTTTCAATTTTTAAATCTAGAAAATTAATTGAATTATTTTCTTCAACTTCTAAAGTAAAATTAATTTTAGGATGCAAGGTATTAATATAATTAAAAATCATATCCAACTGTCGTTCGCTACCTACAAATCCTGCTAACACATCATCAACATATCTATACCAAAATACAATATTGTTTTTATAACTAGAATTAAAGATTATGTTTTCTAAATTATCCATAAAAATATTTGCTAAAATTGGAGAAATGGGACTTCCCATTGGAAGACCCTCATTTTGAATATATACTTTGTTATCAAAAGTAAAATAATTTTGACTAATGCATACATTAAATAAGTCAATTATATCTGATATTATTCTTGGATGGATATTTCTTTCATCTAATAGCTTTAATAATAATAGACTTTTTAAAATATCTATTTCTTTCCGGTACTTCCTTGGCAGACATTTGGTAAAATAAACTAGAAGTAGAAGTTTTAATCGTAATAATTCCTCCATATAAAACAACACATTTATTCATGAAAACAACAATTATGAGTCGGTAATCCTCTGCTAACGTTATTCAACGATTCTCGAATTATTCACCTTTTGCTTGAAAATTAACATGCGAAAACTTCGTCGATTTTCACCCTTTCATCTCCCCGTCAATGTTCCTCCGACGAGTTTTCGAAGTTTCATCGATGTAAATTTTGCGTAATAAAGAAGCGGGGAGATGGTCTAATAATAAAAATAACGAAACATTTGTGAATTTCATTCCGCTGCAATTGTTGGCAAACTGCCGAACTAGTGGAATCCGAGAGTTGCATCGGAATTGGGAGGTATCTTACTGTGGAAGAGTGCCTGCCCGTACTGCATTTTACTACCAGTAGGATGGGCATCGTTTCATTCCTTTGCTAAAATTTTAGGCATTAAATTTAAAAGAAAGTAGCGATCGATTTAAGATATATTAATTTTATAAAGAAATGTTGAAACGTTAATATTTTAAGGACATTGTAGATACCTACAATCTATAATAGTATTATACTGTCATTATTTCGGCATGTTCAAAAAGTCTTAAACGTTCTAATTGGAAATGAATATTAAATATGACAAGCATATTCATACTGTATATCACTACATAGAGTTATAAAAATGTTAATAAACGTTATAAAATATAAATAGGAGCATATTTTTGATATCGACTGGATTTTTTTTCTACTTGATTTAATACTGTGCAAACCTCATTACCAATAAGTAATGCATGAAATATATTAGCAACCTGTTTTGTTCTATGCGGATAATCAAAAAAAATCATGTTACTTATCCTTTTGTTTATAAAAGTCCTTCAAATCTTTTTCTTATTTTTGTTTTGTAACTATTCTACAGTGGATGGCTAATTTATGGAATATTATCATTATTTCCAGAACCGTCAAGATTTTTGTTATAAAATACCCATCTTATAACGTACATGGAGTAAGGATGACGTCACCGGTGTGGGTGTAGTGACGTAATCGTTAATTTTTTTAAATAGAAATCGGTATAATGCGACACCTCATTTGAAGGAGTATTTAATTCTCTATTTAACGACATTACATTTGTAACTAAAATATTTTTTAAGGGTACAAAAACATTTTTTTTAATTTAAATTCAACCAAATTACAACTAATGATTTAATTCATAACGTCCTTTAAAGTAACCAAATTATGCATAATAATTATTTTAAATTAAATGTTCCAAATGCCATCCATCGGTTCCTGCCATGACTTTCTGAAATAAATACTTAAAAAACAAAAATAAGTAAAAATAATAATGGACACAAAAAATTATCTCATAAACACTGAAACTTTTTGTCAAATGTTAAATCAAGCAAGAGATATTGGCATAGTTACTGTAATATTTATTGTCGTAAATATTTTTGATTTTGTGAATTGTCATCAGTTGTCAATTGTAATTTTTACTTTTGAATACTAAATTATGGCTCACCTAAATGAAACACAACGCGTAGAAATATTAATTCTTAGCGGATGTGATTGAAGACAATGTGAAACTTTATGTTTTATTAAATGTCTATGACAATCCTCACAGTAGTTCAACACAAATGGGTGAATATGCTGGAGTTTCCCAACGATCGGTATTACGTATTTTAAAAAAAGAAAAATACCATTAAATTTATTGTATTAACTCTTAATTTTTGGAAGTCCATCTTATTAAGAATAATAAAAAAACTCTTCGTTTCAACGTAACTTCCAAGTTTATTTGAAAAATTTTTTAAATCACAATGACGGCCGTTTCGCTAAAAAGCATCGTCAGATTGACATTTAAGTTACATTTTGTTTGTTTGTAGCTAGGTACCTGATGTTTAGGTAGTATTAAGGTTAGACCAAGTATGGAAGTAATAAGACATAACAATATTAAAGCCTAGATGTTAATAGCCCTAAGGGATTATCCTGGATGTAATTTCCTCTAAGATCAGTATTACTGTGCAATGATATAGAAAAACCAGGAAAAAACTATATCATGCTGATCTTTACAATAACTTAATATATTTGTGTTTTACAATTATGTCTTATCTATGTATAAAATGTAAACTCAATCAAAGTAAGCAGTTTAATAGTGGAGAATTTCCAAGATTTATTTGTTCATTAACAACTTTAAATTGTGGATCTGCTAGATGTCTTTTTATTTCAAGTTCTTCAAGGAAATCTAAATTTTGTTTTTTATCACAAGTGGATGTCATTGGTTTGTAATAGTGAGGTTGGATGTTCAAGTAGATGTTTTGCATAATTTGACTTATCTGGTTGTTGTAATCTATATGCTCTTAAGTGTTCATTAAATCTTACTTCAAAATTTCTTTGTGTTTGACCTATATATACAGCATTACATTCTGGACAATTAATTTTGTAAACACCAGATTTTTTTTATTTGGGTAATTTTGTTTTTACATTTAACAATTTTGTACCAACATTATTGTGTGATTTGAATGAAATTATTGCAGATGTTGCCAAAGATATTATTTTTGAAATTGTATTAGAAATATTTCCACAATATGTAATAGTTTTATAACTTTTAATTTCTTTAGGTTGTTGAGGGAAGATTAGTTGTAGTGACATTTTCTGTTCTTTCTTATTAATTAATTTATTTATTAAATGAATTGGATAGCCATTAGAAGTAGCTATTTGTTTTATGATACTAATTTCTTTATCAAAGTTAATTTTGTCCATTGGAATTGAAAATGCCCTATATATCATAGAATTATAAGCTGCTAATTTATGCATTATAGGATGATTTGAATTATATGGTATGGTTACATCCCTACAAAATTCAACTACACCAGGAATTAAACGACGACGATCCCGATCGCCGGCTTCAATTTTTTGAAATTATGCAGGATTTATGTATCGGCAATTCACGTTTCATCAATCAAATCCTCTTTTCCGATGAAGGCACATTTTTTTTACATGGTACCGTGAATCGTCAAAATTGCAAGTATTGGAGTCAAGAAAACCCACATTGGATGACTGAGGCACACACGCAATATCCTCAGAAAGTGAATGTATGGGCAGGGATTATCGATGACAGAATCATTTGTCCTTTTTTCTTTGAAGAAAATCTAACAGGAGAACGTTATTTAACTTTTTTGAGAAATCAACTTATACCTGTCCTTGCTAACATGTATCCAAATGCCAATTATGCAAATTTACCTAGTGACAAAATCTGGTTTCAACAAGATGGAGCCCCTCCGGGTTACATAAAATCAAAAGTTTATGTCAATAGACCCCAAAATTTACAGAACTTAAAAGATAGAATTAGACATGAAATGAGTCTCATTACTTGATGAATGTGTCCGTAGATTCGCATATTGTCAAGAAACCGATGGAGGGCATTTCGAACATTTAATTTAAAATATTTATTATGCATAATTTGGTTACTTTAAGGTACTTTATGAATTAAATCATTAGTTGTAATTTGGTTGAATTTAAATAAAAAAAAATGTTTTTGTACCCTTAAAAAATATTTTAGTTACAAATGTAATGTCGTTAAATAGAGAATTAAATACTCCTTCAAATGAGGTGTCGCATTATACCGATTTCTATTTAAAAAATTAACGACTACGTCACTACACCTACACCGGTGACGTCATCCTTACTCCATGTACGTTATAAGATGTATTTTATAACAAAAATCGACCTGTTTCGGGATTACCCTCAAAACACGACGGTTCTCGAAATAATGATAATATTCCATAAATTAGCCGTCCACTGCATAACCAATCTTTTTCAAATAGTGTAGATAAATTTATTAAATGTGCACATACACATATTTTTTGAAAACATTAAAAATCATGCATCTTTGTCTTTTCTATATCTATAGGTTTCTTGTAATTTCCATTGCTGTATTATCCTGATTTCACATTAATTTTTTGTAAAATAAGCAAACATAATTAAAATTGTTCGGTATACAATTAGTACTTTGCAGATTACTAATCTTAAATTAGTACACACATAAATACTTTCCAACTGTAGCCGATTAGAAAATACCAATGGAAAAGATTCTATACAAAATATACATAGGTATAAATCAAATTTCACAATTTTACACATGACAAAACGTCAATAAAAGAATATAATAAAAAAATACATATATTTAAAAAAATTTTAACAAATTTGCGGTCCAGGTAATAAATAGTTTCCATCCATTTTCTTGTGAAAAAAAATACTTTAAAGGTATACGGTTCTAGAGACAAATTTTTTTTATCTATTCCTTGGTTCTTACTACTGTTCTGTTTCCCTGTCTCTAATTTTCCTCTGTTTTAGTTGTGTTCCTACAAGTTCAAATTTTTTTGGCTATTCTCCAATAATTTTTTCACTGTCCAGCTTTTTTTCAGCTATTTTACTTAACCACCTTATATCTGCTGCATTTATAATAATTTTAATTAGTGCGCATACTTATCACAGTTTTTATACTTTGTTTCCTATTTTTATGTTCTTTCTTGATTTTATTTCACTTTAGCTGAAGACATAAAATAACCTTACTTGATCCTACTATTATAATAATCTAATTTTTATCACCATTCTAATAAATTTATTTTAAATATTAAGTTAATAAATAATACATTATTTATTAAAAATTCAACTGAGTATTTATTTATCGAATTTTTCCATTATTAAAATCCCATATATTACTAACAGACTAGATAAATGATTACATTTCAAAATTAATTTACAGTTATTGTGTAATAATTTTATTAATCTATAATGTCTAACTCCTGCATTCAAGTACTTATTATTTTTGTTTTAAAAAAAGCCTCATTAATACTTCCCACGCAAATGCATATTTCACCGTGACAAAAATTCCCAATTAATAAAAGTTAAAGTTACATTAATTTATACAAACAAAACGTACAATTACATCAAATTTCTGTCAGTAGACGGACTCTCGCTGTATCCCCTCCCTATTTTTAGAATTCTATCTCGAAAAACAAAGTTTACTCCTCATCAAACCGATGTTGTCAGTCCTACAGCTCAAACGACAGGCACAAAGATAAATCCTAACTTATAATTTCGTCACATCTCATAGTGGACCTGCCGGTGACTGTCTTGTCTTCAACCCGTCTCATCTTGTCGAAGAAAGGTGGTAGGGGATTGAGCGAAACGTCACGACCACTCATATCCTGACTTTTCACTGCCCTTTCTGAGGGCAACTAGGGAGGGGGTGAACCTTCTAGGGGGTCGTAGTGACAGAGCGCGTTGTAAACAGTTCACTGTGAGATCTCGGAGAGTGTGTATATGCTCTAGCGTTACGAATTTAAACTGTGGTTTACGAATCAATGTATCAAGTTTTTTGTTTTTTGAAGGATGTGAATATGGTTTTTTATTAATTTCTCTTTTTGGATTATTAAGTGTGGTGAAAAGTTTTCGATATAATGAGAAGCAAAAGTGTACCTGTGAATATTTTTATTAGAAAGATTAACACGTTTCTTGGTAAGTTTTGTAAAAAAATAATAATTACATTAGAAAAGTGCAAGAGGTTCGGGTGGCAATAATTATTTTAATCATAAATTGTATTCATTCATTTAATTTTACGAAATTAAAGGCAGTATCAGGAGTAATGCAAAGTATTTAACTTTCTGTTGTGTTAACATGATTATTATAAGTCAGTGCAGCATCTTTAGATTTAACTTTATTCTACTACCTAATTAATATTATTGTGATCTATTTTAAAAATAATTAGTAATTTAATATTGTTATGTCTTTAATACTTTCATACTTGGTCTAGTTTTAACACTAATTAACCATCAAGTAAAAAAACAAAATATAAGTTCAATATGTCAATCTGACTATGCTAGTTTTTTGCTGTCAATGAGTAAAAAAAATTGAATAGAAAGTGGAAGTTTTGTTCAAAAGTTTTATTTTTAATTTTCTTACTAATATGAATAAAGTAAAGGTCAATACATTACATTTTTACTGTTAACAGATTTTATCGTAGTAGCTTGTAAAAAACAAGTTCTTTTACCAAACGTTCTTCAAAATTTAAAACGTAATCTAATTTCAACAATAATGATTTTAATTAATATATTAGTTTTTACTTAACTTCGTAATTAACATGTTTAAATTAAATCTAATTAATATCCAATGTCAGAAATTCTAAATTGCAAAAAGTCTAGTGACTTGGTAGCATATTACATATTAAAATTAAATGAAACCAATTACTTGTAAAATCTTATAAAATATAAGCCGAGATATAAGTTTTAAATGCATATAAAACTTTGTTATTAATTTCTATAATAGCTAGGAAAATTTGCATCAATTTAAAAAATATATAGATTATAATATTAGTAAATATTTTGCACTTTGAAAATTGTTAAGGTGCCTATTTTGTAAAAAAGGGACTTTGTTAACTTTATGCACTTGTGTAAACAGGTATAATTTGCTTAATAATAAATTGCCCATAATGCATTAGGGTGAATCCTCATGGCAGATTAGTATTGCTTAAATAAGTTGTATTTTTTAAAAGTATAGGAACAATAATAAATATAACTTTTCAATTTAACTATAATCTTGATTGTGTTAACCTCTACTTTTTGGAAGTTCATCTTACTAAGAACAATAAATAACTGCACAGTTAAACTAAACTTCAGATTGACATATAATTAATTATTATTTATATGTCAATCTGACGATGCTAATTATAGCGAAACAGCTGTAATTGAATTTTAAAGCGAATTTTTCGAATAAATAGTGGAAGTTTAGTTTAACTGTGCAGTTATTTATTGTTCCCAGTAAAATTGTTACCAGTAAAATAAGTACTTATTAATATAATCAAAATTCAAAAAGCACTAAAATCTAGTCTAAAATACAATGCCCTTCTTTCAAGAAATAAATATTTAACTATTACCCTGACAAAGACAGAGACAAATTTTTAAATAAATTTGTTTTTAAACAAAACCTGGTTTGTAACAGGTAAATAAACCAGTTTTCTTATAATGTATGACTTATTAATGATCTTTGAAAACAAATCAGTTTGAACATTTAGCCATAATATTGGCAGATAAATATTAGAAAGAATAATACTAGTTTATTAAATGAATATTTTAATCTTTAATATGTAATATATTAACTAATAAGGAGACCATTGGATACCTATGTACCTAGGTGACTTAGAACATTAGAAAATTCTTTAATTTTATTAATATAATTTATATCATAATTGACAAGTCGAACTCATATTGTGTTTAGTCTACCATGTCGTGTCTACCCGGGAAAACATTGGCGGATGCGCTCGCAGCTGCCGGCATAAACAAATGCGATTCACGATATATTCCGATTCTTAAACAGAAAACATAATTAATTATTATTTATTGCTTGATTTATTTTATCGATCCAAAGAATAACTATAGCCATATGGAAATTCTTTGGGAAATGTCAACTATTAGTCACCGCTATAAATCTTGTCAATCTGTTTTGCATGTATGTTAATGAGAAGATACAAAAAACAAAGAAGGGATGTCATTTAACCGGGTACGAACTTTGGACAAGTTTGTCAAAAAAAGGTAGATGTTTTATATTTATTTCAAAATTGTGTTTTTTGTTTTCAAAATGAGGTCATTAATCTTTTTACTGTATTTTAAAGCTTTTTACTAGAAACATTTTATTAACCAAATAATTTTCAGCCTATAATTATATATTTTAAATATTATGTTAGATGCTTTTTGATTCCATATGAAATATTTTCAAATAACAAGCTATGATAAATCCGAGATCACAATGGTTTAACCGAGTTAACTTAATTGTTTGGTACAAATCATTTATCAATGTTTTGAGCAAGGTTTTGAATTTTTACCTTAACTTCGTAAGGGGGTAAAAATAAATATAATTTTTACAATTCTATTTATAATCTTAAATAAGAAAAAGGAAACTATGTTAAATTATCGTAATAAAATTTACCTTACCTACCTGTAGAAGTGGTGTACATATTTCGATATATTAAGAATAAAAAATAAACTTTCTTAAATTTCTCCCACTATCTAACATACGAAACTTGTATAATATAAAGCTATTTTAAAAATATTAACGACTATATAAAGTAGCTACTTATAATATAGCTTTGTAAGCCTCCATCAAGGTGTCGATATTTTAACAAGACAACAGTTATCCCAATTTTTTTGAATTTACAAATTATATCTTCTTTAATGTAAGGTGGCAATGTTGAGTAGGAGTATAGTAAAAATAGTTCCAAACAAGAATGCTGGCAATTAAAAACACAGGGAAATGAGACAGGTCCTTAGCTATCTTACCTGCCCCATTCTTTACCGAACAGGTATAACGTGAAGAAAGATTGACACCTGAAGATTAATGTTTACCTTTTTTTCTTATGCACCTAAGAGCCGATTTATTGATCTCGATGGACTAAAAACGTCACCAAAATTGGTTTTGTTGGCTCCTAATCGAAGATTTGTGGCGCCTTTTTTAGATTTTAATGATTTTTCAAAAGTGGAAATGTATTTTACATTCTATTTAGCATTAAGAGTAATTAAATAGTAGCAATAAAAGCGAGAATGAAACTTATAGGAATACCATAGTATACATTTTTTTTAAAATTAATGAGCAACTAATTTCTAAAATACCATCTTGAGACTGAAATAGATATATAAAGTCTCGTATAAAGTCGAGTATAAAGTTATGAGAAAAGAGACAAAACATTTTTTTTTAGAATATATTAAAAATAAATATAATGAAGTAGCTACATTTGTATTTGCAGGTTCATGCTCTAGAGCAATGGAACACGAAAATTGATTTATCATACCGACGCTTTGTTTTATCTAATCCCTCTTTCATTTCTTTGCTCTTGGATCTCATCCTTAAATTCTAAAATTCTTTCAAAAAGTGCCTTGTGGATAATTTAGTAGTTAAGATGTCTAGGAGGGACTCCACAGAGTTCGAATTGGTCATACCCGCCTAACGCGTCTAATATAATAAATAAAATAAAATTGTATGGCATATTTACCGGGGAGCCTACAAATGTAGATATTCCGGAGCCTGCTGCATATTTAACTCTGTTTAAAGTAGTTAGTATCAAGGCTTACTAACCCAGGAGTACTGAAGTCTTCTTCGAAAATCACCAGTATAAAAGGTGGTTTGTGAAGAAAGAGTGTACGAGTTAATGATTTTATTTAAAGAGGTTACAGAGCATTGAATTATTTTTTGATAATATTTCATATAAATCTTTTGTGTTTATGCGCTCCAGAAATGTTTGTTTTAAGACATTTTGGAAGGTGCCATGTTTGGGATAGTTTGTTAAATAAAAGTCTTACTCCGCGGAGGTATTTGACAGATTGGGTAAGAGTTGGTAAGTGAAACGTTTGGGTCGAGAACCTGGGCGAGAGAAGTTTTAATATGGGAGAAGTGTTTTGGTGGTCAGGAATAATTAATGAATATACTGAATTCGAAAGATTTGCAGAGACTCGGACGGAATAGGACAGAAGAAGTTGATGTCGGAGCTTGATTTTTGGTACATGCTATCTATTAGGCTCGATTTGAAGCCACCATGGCAAATTCGTGCTGCTATATTTTGGACAGTGTTAAGGGTTTTCATTTCGATTTTATTTTCGGATATGAATATAAAGTTTCCATAGTTCATCGAATAAGTATTCTGTATACCCTCAGTAGAGTTTCTCCTTCTTCTCCCTACTGGTGGTGTCTCGGGTGGTATGCTAGTGTTTTTAGCAAGCAAGCCAATTCAGTCCCAGCAAATATCAATTCAAACAGATGGGATATCTCAGTTCTTCAATTGAATAGTAAATCAAAGAACTGAACTCATGAAGCAAGTGACTCAACTTGATCCAAAAGATAAGTTCCCAATAAAAATAGGTGGCCAAACAGATGAGTCCTCAATGAAAAAATGTGGTCCAGTATGTTGGGCTCTTGAAGAAGCAGAAGATTTTGAACTGCTGGAAATGCATAATGACCATGCCCACCTAAATCCGGTCTACAAGTGTAAATGAAACACCCGGAAACAGAAGGTTTGATAGTCTATTCAAGCATACGTTCTAAAAATCTTGCCCTTACAAACTTTGGTCAAAAGTTTTAGGAACCAGCAAATTCATCGAGTAGTGCTTTTGGCACTCCCTAAAACCTTGATAGAAGCATTGTCAATTGCACTGGAATTCGAAGCAGCAACAGAACCTGTAGAGAAAGAGTATTGATTACGACAATCACCTAGGTCAATCGACGACCTGTGACCCTGACAAAATCGAAGCAGTGATAGAGAAAGTATCAGAAGTGGTAGTTGTGGAAAAGAGATGCTGGAGCTGCGGTGAACATGGCTAAATAAGAAGCGCCTGTCTAAACCTTAGAAAAGCTCCTGTTGAAAATTTTTAACAGCAGGAAAACTAAACGAGGTGGATTCCTGGAGGTCGACATCTACCCTAAAGCATCATAAAAACCCTCCTGTCATCAAGTTGGCTACGTTAAGACATCAAACGAGCAACTTATATGTTGACTGATAATTCGACGAAGACATTATACAGTGCTGATAGATACTGAGGTCTTTGAAAAGACCAAACTGGGCCAGATTGTATAGAGTAAAATGACTACTACAATAGATCTGAAAAGTTCTAATCTGGGCAACAAAAACCAACGTACGATCAGGCGTTGCAAATAGGAGAAAGATGTTACCTTAAAGCTGGAGAATAAGGAGTTCCTTTGGAGAAACAACCAATATTTATGGAGAAATAAAAGATACAAATCAGTTTACTTTCATTTCCCTTAAACACTTGATACTAGTGGCTGACATCGATGAAGACATTATACTTCGTCGACGGATCTTCCAAATTGGAACTGAAGAATTAGTTGTGTATCAAAAAAGGAAGCTATTGATCCAATATATAAAAACCCATAATGCCTATGTCTTATAGCTCGAAAGAAAAGCAAACAAAACACCAGCATTTCTTGAGCTAAGAATGATGACCTGCATCTTGGGAAATTAATTCTAATCGGCAAAGCTCTCGTAATAGCAACCAAGAAGTGTCAGTCCGGTTAATGGACTTAAACGACCACTCTTGTCTAAATTAAAAAGTCTACCAATACAAAGCTATGGTGCAGGAGGTAAACTCGGGAGAACAAATGAGGTTAAATACAATGTTGACACCGGCAATTCACCTCTTCGACAAGTTCCTTGTAAGCTTGCTCAAGTGAAGAATGAGCAGGCAAATAGAATTCTAACAGAATTCCAGACGGGGTAGTTTAACTATTCGCAGCAGTCCTTGGACATCAGTGGTTTCTACGATTCTGCTTTAACTACCGGAAATCAAGAAGGGCAGTTATCCCTTTTTAAAAAACGGTGACCCCTTCGATACTTTAGCTGGCTCTACAATTGGATTTAAAGAGCGGTTATTTGCAACCTGAAATGGATCCCATAAATAAAGAGAAAATAACTTTCGCTTGTGAATCAGGTTTTATGGCTATTTAGGGTTTTCTCATTTGGCCGCCAGCTTCGAAAGATTGATGGAGAAAATTTGCAGGAAAAAGTGTCTTGTTTATCTTGATGATGTTATTATAATGGGTAGAACTGTTAAAGACAATCTTGAAAAGGTACTTAAGCGATTACAGATATGGAAATGCAAGCTGTTGCAAAAGTCAGTAATTCATGCCATGTTGTGAGCAAGGACAAAGCCGTCGTTGGCACTTTAAAAAATCCAAGCAATTCAGAAATGACAGATTCCTTTAGAAAAAATTAATTTACAATTTTTTTGGGCCTATGGTGCTATTATCACCGCTGTTAAGAGTTTTTAGCTCATTCTCTTCAACACAATTAACCCAACAGAATAGAGGCTATTGTTAGGATAAAGAGTTCTTTGTTTGATTATATAAACAGTTAAGTTTAGCTCCAATCCTCCGCCATTAGAAGGAAATTTTAAACATCGACGCTTCTAATGTATGAAATGGAGCCGTCCTGTCACAATAGTGAGATAGTAAATAGAGAGGTCTTGGATACTTCAGCAGACGCTATATGTCAAAAAAGAACTACTGCCTCACCAAGAGGGTTGCAGGTGTAAAATCCGTGGATAATTTCTCAAAAGGTTTTCTTTATAGGACCGACCGACAAAGAATTCTTACATAGACCTGGAACAAGGCTGGTGTGCTCTACCAAAGACCCTGCCGACCAGATTTCCGTTACTCCAGCCGCAGGATAAATCCTTCTTTGGCTTTTAGTTGGTATGCGTTCTACGGGTCTAGGGTACAGGATTTACTGTAACGTTCTGTGGTTCACGATAATGTTCTATGGCGTTCTAGAAAAGGATAGAAAATTGGAAATAACAATATATAAAGGCGAATATGTCAAGTTAGTGCTTTCGGAAAGTTGACATTATAGTTAGCGGAAAACTAAAGTTGTAAATAGTACCGCTGTTTCTGCTGTCAATAAACTATTATAATGATGCCAAGTTTGTTACAATATTTTATCTGCATTTTTTCTTTTATCGATCTTTTAAAATTATCAAAAAGGTTACATCGAATATGAAATCTAAAATATAATTTCATAGACAAATGATAAAATCCCTTTTTAATCTAATGGCTCACATATAACCTGGCATATAACTGATATTTTACCATTACTTTATTAAATGGTGATACTACTTTCAAAAAAATAATTGTCGTTTCTCGGTTATACTTTTAATTTTTGTAAATAACCTTCCAACTTGTTTTATATTTTGCTAGTTCTGTATGCTCTTTATCCGCGTTTTTTTGTCCAGATAATAAAATTCTGAATTCGCCATGTGTCAGTCAGCTTTGACTGAAATTAACTTCGAATTCAAGGCAGCCACGCCGAGAATGCCAGCTCACTTGATCATCGAGTCCATTGCTCTATAAATCTTATTGCTACATTTTTTGTGAATCTCTTTCTCGTTATATATATATAGCAGGAACCTTCGTCACTTTCGGACTAGTGACATGCAAAACTGTTGAATTTAAAATTAAAAGCGATTCTGCATATCAATTCGATGGGAATTAATTTCAAGTCTATGTTTCTGTCAACTCCGACAAAGAAGTAATAATTCGTTTCCGGAAAAAATCAGTTGTTTATTGAAAAAAGAAAATAACAGAATGATTTTATTTTTATTACATTTAGAATAGTTAACCTTAATAAAGAAAAAATTAAAATATTATTATTAAATTCGATGAACCATACTTAACCTCCATAAGATGTATTCAAGTTAATCACGAATGACACAACGGACATTTTGTGGTAAGTACAAGAAAACTCAAACAAATCCGAGAATAAATCATAAAATACTTTGATATGCATTAAACTTTTTTAAGTCAAGTATTGTGTTGTGTTTTGCCAATGAAATATTAATAACAAAATATATCTTATAATATACAGTGTGTAAAAGCCAAATGGAATAAATTCATTATTTCGGTTACTGTACATATTTATAAAAAATCCCGAAACACGTCAAATTTAAATTATAACTTGACATTCTTTAACATGAAAATGCAACCCCTACCTTCAACCCCCTTAGAATGACAGGTACAACCCCCAATTTTTTAAATGGGAAGTATAGGCTTGTGATATATCATTTGAAAGGTCTCTTTATTCTCTATTCAAAAATGTTATTGTTTTTAAATTTAATGCAAAAATTTACATAAAAAAAATTAATATCATGTTGTTACCGAAATTCGCTACAATACAATCAAAAACTAAAATGTAATGCAAAACGTAATAAAATGTAGAACACGAAAAAGAACTATGAATGTTAATGAAGTAGATGTTTAAAATGTTCTCCGCGAACGTCTTGGCAACATCCTAATCTTAAATAAAACTGTCTTCTAACATTATTTAACATATCAGGCGTGATCGACCTAATCGCAAGCGTTATTCGTTCTTTTAAGTCATTTAAATCAGAAGGTTTAGTTTTGTACACATGGCTCATCACATATCCCCATATAAAGAAATCTAATAATGTAAGATCAGGTGATCGCGCTGGCCATTCAATCGATCCCCGCCTCCCTATCCACCGATTGGGAAATATTGTATCGAGGTACTGCCGGACATTAAGTTGGTAATGTGGTGGTGCTCCATCCTGCTGAAACCATATCGTATTCGCTGGAACTTGAGGGTTACCTGGATCAGGATATAAATTTGCCAACGTTGGAATGACATCATTTTGAAGTATGTAGTGACAAATAATTGTTGCCATTCAAGTTGCCCTCAATAAAAAAGAGACCAATGATATTGTTCCCTACAATCCCTGCCCAAACATTAACCTTTTGAGGGTATTGAGTGTGTTCTTCTCTCATCCAGTAAGGATTTTCCGTGGACCAGTAGCGGCAATTTTTCCGATTAGCATGACCGTTAAGTAAAAAAGTACACTCATCAAAAAACATAACGTCTTCTAATTGAATAATATTGTTATCCAACACGTCCATCATTTGCTCACAAAAAAAAGTTTTTCTATCAAAATCGTCTTCCATGAGCTCCTGAGTAGGTATCATCTTATACGGATGCAATTTATTTTCTTTTAATATGTTTGCTATCGATGTATGGCTAGCATTGAATGTAGTGGATGCCTGTCTACTCGATGTATGTATGTGGGTTTTCCTGAAACTCAAGCAACACATCTAATTTGAGTTCATCACTCAGTGTATTGGCAGCTGCTTTTTTTTATCTGCCTTACATGACCAAACTCGCGAAACTGCTTTTCTATTTTACTTATTGTTCCTTGGGATATAGGCGGTAAATTAGGAAATTTCTCATGAAATAGGCGAGTTACTTCCTGTTGTGTTCGGATGTTATCTCCGTAACCAATCATTTGTAAAACTGTTATTTTATGCATTTCCGTTAATCTACCCTTTTTCAGAATTGAATTGAACAAACTTTATACTTAAATTACAACAATGACAACTTAAATAAAACAATTTACTACTGCTTGTTAAAATAGCGTTGCCACGGAAATTCTTTAAAGTTTTTTAATGGTTACCATCTAAAAACCACATTGCTATGGTTTTTGTTCACTTTCTCATTATCAAGACCTAAACGGGAAATAAGTTTTAAGTATATTGTAATAAGTTTCGAGTATATTTTAGCGAATTTCGGTAACAACATGATTTTAATTTTTTTTATGTTAATTTTTGCATCAAATTTAAAAACAATAACATTTTTGGATATAGAATGAAAAGACCTTTCAAATGATATATCACAAGCCTATACTTCCCATTTAAAAAATTGGGGGTTGTACCTGTTATTCTAAGTGGGTTGAAGGTAGGGGTTGCATTTTCACGTTTAAGAATGTCAAGTTATAATTTAAATTTGACGTGTTTCGGGATTTTTTATAAATATGTACAGTAACCGTAATAATGAATTTATTCCATTTGGCTTTTAAACACTATATGTAACGCATTTAATTTATTAACAATAGATTAATCCTCTTATCTAGTGGTCTTAATGAATAATCTCGTGAATAATAAATCTAATTTTATCTCTTAGAGCCTTGGTTCTTTTAAAAGGGTTATGTTATTTAATATTTAATAATTTAAAAATGAGATAGAATTTATCATATTATAAAAATAATTAATGTACATCTTTCGTTATTATTTATCGAGCTATTTATTAATAATTGGAAACACCAATACCATTTTGCGTAATTATGAAAATGACATTATTATATTCATTTTAATATTTATTAATAATTACCCACATACTTATGTTGTACTAATAAATTATGTAATTTAATTTTTAATTCTACAATCATTAGCGTTTATTTTTTATTTGATAAATGGTCAAAATAACTGTAACTGTTTCAATACTATTTTTTCTTAAAAAAAGTTCATAAGAGTATTGCATAATTTTATAAATTGTATTAAAGTTGAATGTAAATGCCAATTTGTTTCAGAATATTTTAATTTAAGTGTAGTAACTTCTTTCCATATTATTTACAGGACTATTTACAGGATTAAATCGGTAATAATCAAACTATTAGGGATGGTTTTTTACGTTTTTAGATAAATAGTTTGATTTGCTTTTCTTTTTAATATAAAATATAATTCTTTTATTTTCAAATATATTTGAAAAAACGGTAGATATACTGAAAAACCAATCAATTGAACGGCTTATTACTTTTTAAAACGAACCGAAATAATAAAGTGCAAGATCAACCCTTTGTAGTGCAGTGGAACATTCAGTCTGGAGGTATCGATTTGGATGTCGGACGTCTGGTGATGTTGGAGGGATTCGGGTGGTAAAAGGGCAAAGGGGCTGAGCACGTTGGAGTGGCGTGAAATGTTCTGTTCTAGACCTGTCGTTCCAGACATCTCAGAGAGTGACAGCGCTGTCCGAGTGACATTTTCAACCGCTAAACTTATCCCGACTCTGTCTCGACAGAATAGTCTTCTTGAAGGTTCATTTCACAAACGGGAACGACTAAGCAGCAAAAATCAGAAGATACAAGGCGTATACAATATGAAAGTTGTTCGATTTGTGTTAAATTTTTTTAATCAATTGATTTGTCTAAATAGGCAAAGCTTATTTTACGTAACTATATAAGAATAACATCGGTGTAAGCAGTACCTAAAAATGAAAAAAGCTAATTTAGGTATAAGTCTACTAATTTTTTATTTATTTTCCACTACTACCTTTTGGATCCTTCCTAATCTGTGTTTCAAGCTATGCTTTAAAACTTTATTGTAATTATAAATTAAATTCCTTTAAACATTGAACTTATTTTTTCTGCTTATTTTTTCAGGAGATATTATAGAATATTTCTTGAATTATAATAATGTCTGTAAAGCTTAAATAAAATTTTATTCAATCAATACTGAATACTTTAATTCTTATTGTGTTTTCATCTGATAATAATCTCATATTTATACCGAGAAAGAAACCACTCAGGAATTATTTACTCGAGTTCAAGGCACTACGAGGCAACATCAAGGAATTATAGGGCGATATGAGGCAATATAAATGAGTTATGGGACAATACAGGTAATTGTGGGGACATATCGCCGCAATATGCAATATAGGCAAGATACAAGAATTACGGGGAATTAATGAAAGGTGCCAAAATATGTTACGCGAATGTCATTGAATATATACGACGTCGAGCAAGAATTATCAGAAGAACTATTCGGAAGCATGGATAGCATAGGAGGAATTATTCCAGAATACGGGGCATTATGGGGAAATAGGGGAGATTATGGACATTATATTGCCTCTTCCGGGAATTATTCTCCATAAATGTTTGTGGTGATTTCTTCCTCGATTTATACTCGGTTTTTATGTAATAAAACCTAATTTATAATAAAAAATATAGTATAGTCATTTTAAATTATTACATTACTTCTTAAAATTTTATTAATTACCTGGACTACCACTAGTTGTGCGTATTTTATGACAATAAGCTGTCCAGAACAATATAAATATACCAAAACCCCACTGAAATACAAATTACATTGACATATGATAAGATTGTTTGTAGTAAGTACTTATTAAGAAAAAAAGTTTTATACTAAATACTTCTTGTTTAAATTTATTGTACTAACCCTTACTTTTTGGAAGTCCATCTTATTAAGAATAATAAAAAACTCTTCGTTTGAACGCAAGCCTAGATGTTAATAGCCCTAAGGGATTATCCTGGATGTACTTCCCTCTAAGATCAGTATAACTGTGCAATGATATAGAAAAACCAGGAAAAAACTATATCATGCTGATCTTTACAATAACTTAATATATTTGTGTTTTATAATTAATTACGTCTTATCTATGTATAAAATGTAAACTCAAAGTAAACAGTTTAATAGTGGAGAACTACCAAGATTTATTTGTTCATTAACAACTTTAAATTGTGGATCAGCTAGATGTCTTTTTATTTCAAGTTCTTCAAGGAAATCTAAATTTTGTGAACATCCAACCTCACTCTTACACACCAATGACATCCAAATACTACACATTTGTGATAAAAAAACAAAATTTAGATTTCCTCCAGGAACTTGAAATAAAAAGACATCTAGTAGGTCAACAATATAAAGTAGTTAATGAACAAATAAATCTTGGAAGTTCACCACTATTCAACTGTTTACTTTGATTGAGTCTTCATTTTATATATAGATAAGACGTAATTATTGTAAAAGCAATATATTAAGTTATTGTAAAGCTCAGCATGATATAGTTTTTCCTGATTTTTCTATATCATTGCACAGTAATACTGATCTTAGAGGGAAATACATCCAGGATAATCCCTTAGGGCTAATAACATCTAGCCTTTAATATTATTATATCTTATTACTTCCAAACTTGGTCTAACCCTCAGAGTAATAAGTAAACATAGAGGTGCCACAACAACACAATAACATACAGTTTGTAGTCAATAGCAATGAACCTATAATTGAGAGAGATGGAAAATCTAGAGGTGTAGGTAAACACAGCCTTACAGTGGCGTGTAATTGGTTAGAGTTCACAGTAATACCTATATAAATGTAAGTTAAATAATTTCATACGCATATTTTGGTAAGGAAGTTCACCACTATTCAACTGTTTACTTTGATTGAGTCTTCATTTTATACATAGATAAGACGTAATTGTAAAAGCAATATATTAAGTTATTGTAAAGATCAGCATGATATAGTTTTTCCTGGGTTTTCTATATCATTGCACAGTTATACTGATCTTAGAGGGAAATACATCCAGGATAATCCCTTGGGGCTAATAACATTTATGTTTTAATATTGTTATGTCTTATAACATACTTCCATACTTGGTCTAGCCTTAATATAACCTAATCAACATCAGGTACTTAGATGTTCTAAGACCAACATTAAAAAAACCAAATAATTTATTAATTGCGGATGAAATAAAAATTTTAAAAATATGCGTTAATTTGGGTGCTCAGATTTATAAAAACTGTGAAAAGTATTTTAACTGTATACCTATGTATACCCATGGGTTTCGAACAATAATTTTTCCTATATCATCGTCTAACTTTTGCTAAGAATTTCAAATCAAATAAAACAAATTATAATTTGTTACGTAAGTTTTTATTACGTCGTCCACATTTAATTTGAACTTTATTATAAAACTGTATACACGGGTCGCTACCTTCATATAGTCTGAAACCCTTGTCCGTCGTGCGGATCAATGAGAAAAGAGCTTAAAAAGAGACAGCGGACACATGGACATGTCACCGTCACCTGCACATCCCACTTCAAAGACGTACAAAAAAACTAGCAAAAGCGGATATAGTTCTAGATGTTTATTTTTCTAACAGTACAATTGAATGAATTGATGGATCATATTTTTTGTTAAAACAAAAAGTTTAGTAAGTTTACTATTCTTAAAATTCAGTTATTTATCGTTAATTATTCTCACATTTGAAAATTCTGCTTTAAAATATCAACAAAGTTTATTCATTCCTATCACAGCTTTCTATATGTTTCCTTTCTATTTCGTGCCAGTGTTTTTGCTTTATTCTAAATTATGCATCTATGATTGAATATATATTAGAGTCTTTTTTACTCTTAGCACTTCCTACAGTCTGTTCATTTTGTGTTTTTTGCTTCCCAGACTCTTCTTGTTTATCTTTGGTTGTCCATCAAGTATCCCCACCAGCTTAAGTGTTTCTTTACATTTTTTTTTATATCTTACATATGTATAACCAAAATGTTTAACAGTTTAACATATTTAACATTTTGGTTTTCAACTACTCAGCCCACTACCCTTCCTTTGCTTGTTTAGACAAAATATATAATCAACTGAATATTTATAAAAAAAAAAATGATTAACAATATTTTGTTCTCTAAAAATGGGGTCTATATATAGGATGTCGTCGATGCTTTAAAATCCATAATCCAGATTAAAACATGTTTATTTTTGAAGCAGAATTCCGAACTTAATTTTCTTTTTTTGTCTAACTTACTAAATTGACTCGAACATGATATTTCCTCTTATAACAGCATTATTAACCCCCATCATTTACAAACCTGAAACCAACGACCTTGTTGGACGTTGACGAATTAGCACATGGTAAAGAAAAATTAGGTGTCCGGCAACGCTGTCGGGTGGTCTATAACAACGCGGTTCATCATCCACAGGGAGTCCAGGTGTAACGGAAACAATTGTTCCCACTACGTCTCGTGATTCCATCTCCACTGTCACTCATCTCCTACATCAATAAACCTAAGCTGATTAATCACGCAAAACAAGGTTCTAATAAGATCGTTAAAACACTGATAAGGAATTTGGTTTGAAATGATTTCTATTCCTATTAGAAATTCTTATTTATTGATATTTAAAAACTGTTAGTTATTTGGCCATTTAGGATAGTAGATGTTGTTGACCTTTTCTAAATTTTTTCAAATCTCAAAAAAATTTTTTTTAATTATTTTTCTCCGTGTAGACTAAGAAAAAAAATTTCTGAAAGTTTCAATTAAAAATTCTAATTTTAAAATGTCGTTCAGATGATTTTTATTTATTTATTAGGTGACTCTGAAAATATTAAGAACCAACATTTTTTAAACGAAGTAATGGGGAAATTATCAACTGCGCCCAAACCCGCAATAAAACTTAGGATAATCTGCCTTTTCGAATTTTACCTGAAAAAGGTCTGCATCGATTGCGCCCCAAGTGAGACAGGCAGAATTATAAATTCTATGATTGTTATTGCAATATTTTTGTATAATAACTAGATAATTGATTTTTGAAAATTGAATTTTAGAGAATATCTATTCTTTTCGGGTTTTCGGGGATTTGATTTTGTAAAAGCAGTGAGCATTCACTATAAAAAATAGTATAGGTATAAATATGTAATGTTGTGCAATTTATGTTATTGCTTTATTTCATATTGTATAAACTCTTTTTTAATAATTGTGTTGTATCCTAGATATACTAATTTATTGGATATTTTATTTATTTAACGTTGGGTTAGGTTAGGTTATAGTCTATATAGAAAGGACAAGGAGTAATAAATCATTCATGTAAGTAGATTTCATAGACGTACCAAAATATATTTTAAGAGGGTATACCGTAAGGTACATTTTGTATTGAACGAATGAGTTGCAGCTATGCTAAAGAATATACGATTTAGGTAAGAGGTAAAAAAAAGTGATAGAGGTACATAAATTTTAGTAAGTTTGATAAAGAAAGGGAACACAGTTTATTCATAATAGAAAACAAACCAATCTGTAACAATAATTATTTTATATATGTTTGTTCTTTTTGTAAGAAGATTAATTCAAACTATGAAAATTGTCACAAACAAATTACAATGAAATATATTTTTAAAAAATTAATTAAAGTCAAGATAGCAAGATATCGTTAAAATTTTTATTAAATTCAAAGAAGCAAAATGAATATTTTTTATTTGTATTACTCCTATGTGTAGTGTTTGGGGAATTTTTCTCAGAAATTTTAAATGGCAAGTGGCCTACTGTAATCGGCTTAATACGATTACACCTATTTACAGATTATTCAATTATTGAGAGGGATTTTCCAAACAATCCAGTTTTCTTAGAAATATTATCGGGAATATTATTTTAAAAGAAAGTAGGTACATTAAATCAGTACTTAGTATTAGTTCTATGAGTAAAGTTGTTTAAAGTTGTATGGTTTTCATAATATTGTAAATAGTTGGAATATAATTAAAACATTTGTTGAATGTTAATTGTGCAAGTACCAAACAATGTCGATAAGCCAAGGACCATCTAAACGACCAAAAACAGGTCCATTATCTTTAAATGAAAAAACTCTGATATTGAAAACAAGGATCCAAGTGCAAGTGTTGATGATATTGTGGAATTAACGGCTGCTATGTTGTGTGTTGCTAAATCAACAATTTATAGATTACTAAAAGAAAGCAAGAATGGAACTCTTCAACCCCCTAAAACTCCTTCAGGCCGAAAACCAATTGAGATCGATGAGTCATTAAAACAAAGACCAAGGCGTAAAGTCCATGGATTTTACTTACGAAAGGAAATTCCAACACTTGACAAAATTATGACATCAGTGCAAGAAGATACGGACTATACAAAATTCTTCAGAATGACTATGCAAACTTTTGAAAGATGTGGGTTTCAGATATACAAAACATAATAGAACATCTCTCTTGATAGATAAACCGGAAATAGTTTTTTGGAGAAGAGACTATTTAAGAAGCATTCGACATGCCAGAGAACAAAATTTGAAAATCTTTTACTTAGACGAAACATGGATAAATGCTGGATATACAGTTTCCAAATCTTGGCAATATGAAAACATTAAAAGCGGAAGGCAGGCATTCGTGGAAGGTTTGTCGTTAGGTTTGCAGCCACCATCTGGAAAAGGAAAAATACCTATCATTGTCTTTGTTGGAAGTTCTGAAGGTTTTTTTGATGGTGGATTATTAACTTTTATTTCAAAACGCACGGGGGACTATCACGAGGATATGAATGGGGATGTCTTCGAGGAATGGTTTGTTCAAATGTTGAATCTGATTCCAAAAGGGGCTGTTATTGTTATGGACAACGCAAGTTACCAATCACGGTTACGAGAAGCATTGCCCACAAGTCGTTGGCGTAAAGCAGAGCTTTTGGAGTGGCTTATTTCGAAAAATATTTTTTCCAAAAGATCTACTAAGGAAAGAACTTTACAGAATTGCAAAAATGAACAAGAATAAATACAAAACCTACATTGTAGAAGAAATGGCTTCTTCTCGTTGTATATCAGTTCTTCGCCTTCCCCTTATCATTGTGAACTTAATCCCATAGAATTAATATGGGCTCAGGTAAAGGGGGAAGTTGGAAAAAAATACTATTTTTAAAATAAACGATGTGAAATTGTTTGAGAGTGCTGTAAGTCATGTTAGTAAGGAAAATGGGACAAACTGTATCGAGCACGTTATCAAAGTAGAGGCAAATATGTGGAAAATTGGCAATATTTGTGATGATTTAATCGACCCTATTATTATTAATGTCAACAACGATTCTTCCTCTTCCGAGTCGGATATAAAATAAAATGTAAGTAATAAATGTATTCCAATAATTATTTCTTTTCATTTTTTATTATATTATAATTTAAAACGTATTTTTTCCCAAAATACACACCACTGCATTGCGTTATTGCTTAGCTGCTAATCCTTTAACAATGAAGAAACCCTAAACTTTGCTACAACTGAAACAAATACGAGGTCGTTCTACCTGGTTTTTAGATTTACGGAAGAAATATAATTAAAAGTAAGAGATTTATCAAAAATTTCATGGTGCTCCCTGTAAAGGTTTTGCATACTTAATTAGGGTTTATTACTCCTCGTACTTTTTGTACATACTATAGGTTATGTATAATTAATAAAATTGACACATTTAATATGGTCAATATAGAAGTATCGTGAATTTGAAAATAACAGTACGTTTTCAAATTCTAATATTCAGGTAAGTATTTTGTGCGCAATCGATACACCTCATTCCACCTTCGTTTTAAACCGGGGCGCAATCGATAACCGGGATTAGAATGATTACTTAGACAGGCAATAAAATGTGCGCAATCAATATATATATATATATATGCCCAAGTAAACTATCCATAATTCAAATGTAACTGATGGGTAAAACCAAATGAAAAACCCGAAGTCTATGTCACATAATTTTATTTATTATGATGGGCAAACAATATTTGCTACTTGTTTATTATTATTATTATTAACATTGAAGCCATCATTAGGTTATAAAAAAATGTTATATTAAAAGCCGACAGATTAAAGTTAAATAAAAGTATATGTAATTCTTAATTAAAATACCATTTTAAATCGATAAAAATAGGGGTTATCCCCTGGAACATTTTTCCAAATGTTAACACAAAATTAATCTTATAAAGTTATAATGTAGTAAAAATTAAAATTGAATAAAATTGCTAAATATGTTCTGCATGTTTTTACTGATAACATTTCTTGTTTAGTTGTAAATACATTAACTTGGTAAGCTTGTTGTTTTTATCTATTTTCTTTAAACTTTTTTAAATCCTATTTGGGAACTTTCTCGAATGCTTTTTCCATATCAATAAATCCTAGATATACAGGTTTAGATGTTAATTACCTTCTATTTATAATCATGGTCTTGTGTAACTCTACTTTTAGGAAAACCGATTTTCTCCTTGGTTAACGTTGGTTCGATTTCATTTGATAGCCTTTTTTCAATAATAGAATAAAAAAATTAATAGAACAAAAAAAATTAAATATAATTGGTTTGCCAATAATAATACTTTAAATGGGAAAAAGCATTTATTTTTAAAATTTTTTTAGAAAATTTAAAATTTGTGATAATTTTTTTAATAAATTATTTTTTTGTTTCAGGTAAGCCTTACTTACACTAGTATTAAATCAAAAAGGTAACATTTTTAATTGGCAATATTTATTATTTAAACCGTTTTTCTAAAGCCGCGTTCCGATTCACACTCACAGCTCTCTTAGTAAGCTTAAAGTCATTTCTTTTTACAATTATGCTTCACCTACATCAACGGGCGAAGATTCGTATCGTGTTGGCGCGACAAAAACATCGTGTTCGGGCATGGACGAATACTCTAACAATGGCATTGCTGCCAGTTATATCGGCTATTGGCTATTTAGAAAAAGATACAAACTACAACAGATAACTTCAAGTTGAATCATACACGCTGACAACGTTATATCTACATGTAGCCACAGCATAACACCGATTACGATGTACATGTTGGGTAGTAAGCATAAACTTATTTTCAGAGGAGACGCAACGTGCCGTTCATAAAACTCTGTTTTGTCACAATGATTAAGAGAGAGTGTCTATGAGTATGACAAAGCATACGAATCGATTCTCTTTGTTCCGTCCTCGTGCTGGCAACGCTGTATCATTATTCAGAAGTTATTCTTTCACCAAAAAGGTAATCTTGGTAAAAATAAGCAAATCCAATGGTATTATTTTAATTTAGTAACACAATAAGACTAGCTAAATAATCCACGTATTTCAAGTCAGAAACAATAAAAAAACATATGAGTACACAAGCAACATTCGGGATAATAGAAACTTGTTTTTTAAAAACAAAAATTTTTATTGAACTAAGAAATTTATTTATTTGATACAGAAATTATAAAAAAAGTTTAAAATCAAAACTATAACATCAGAACTAAAACTTGAAATTAAACATCACAACTAAAAGCAGACAACATTATTTTCTTCATATAATAATAAGTACTTGATATTTACCAAAATATTAATATTGCTTAAAAAATAAAATATTAGTTTACAATTAAAATGGTTAATTATAAAACGTAAATAGTAAAGAAATATAAAAGTATTAAATTAATTAAACATGTTTTCAGTCTACTGGGTACCTAATTATAAAAATATTGTTGCAGATAGGGTCACAATAAAAATAAATATTTAATATTATTAACCAGAAATTCTTTACACTATTGAAATTATTTCACGAAATTACTATGTCTTAGCGAGTCTTGGAAGCAAAGCAAGCAGCCCTAAATAACACCAAACAGATCGGAAGGGGTTCACAAGTTAAAATATACTTAGGAACAATCAGATTTGAAAAAATTCGAGATTGCCACCTAACGGAATAATTACCATACCTGTTTATTTTCATATTGACATCGTCATTGCTACGACATTGGATGAAATTATTATAAACAAACACATGTTTTAACTGACCGGTGAAAAGAAACATTGGGGTTTAAATAGTCCGGTTTTAAACACACTTTATAATGACGTACCATTTCTTTCACTAAATTTCACCAAAATCTAGTTACTGTTTCGGCAGAAAACTAATTATCGATAAATTACAAACAAAAATCATCAAAACCTCTTAAAATCCGTAATAAAAAACTTAGAGTCATATTTAAAAACCCAGGGTCGTATCTATTAAAATGGAAGTTGATTATGGTTGCCACGAAACGAAACGTTAGATTAAAAATCTAAAAACATCAACTTGAAGAGCAGGAAAAGTAGCAATGAGAATGTGAAATTTGTATTTTCATATAATTCTGAATAGAGTCAGTATAAAACAAAAACGAAATCGGAAAATATCGGTTTTTTTAAATATCTTTATAAATATTAATCGGAATTTCTTATATTTTAAAACATGACGTTATAGGGTTTGCCAAGGCGCAACTTATTCCTGATTTAATCAGTTCTGTATCTCTTCTGGTTTACGACCCAACAAACTCACCAAAACCGTCTCATAATTTGACACATTTATTAATGTGTAAAACGGCCCATACACGATGCAATTTGTTGTACGAACGGTTGTACAACAGATCGCATTGAAAATCGTATAGACAGATCGTAAAGAATTTTGCCCACAGACGCGCGTTAAAATATTTCAAGCGATTTGTTGTACAACAAGTTAGTGTTTTCCAAGTTCTTGAACATGTCAGTTAATAAAAAAAAGCAATAGCTGGTGCAATTGTTGCATTATTTTCTGATGAAAACAATAAAAAAATTAATAAAAAGAAGAAAAAAGTTTGGTGCAAAAATTGGTTACTGTAAAGACATAAAAATTCGCAAATTAATTTATTAAATGAGCTACGTAGTAGAGAACCTCATGATTATAAAAATTATCTTCGAATGGATGATGATGCGATTAAAATGTTGTTAGAGTTGGTACGACCAAAAATTAATAAATAAAATACTATGATGCGAGATGCAATTAGTGCCGAAGAAAGACTTGTAACGCTAAGATTTTTGGCTACTGGTAATTCGTACGAGGACCTTAAATTTTGTATGGCTATATCGTCTCAGGCCATAGGCAAAATCACTCGTGAAACCTTTGGCCTAACTTCTTAGAGTTTTTTTAATAAAATTTCATAGCTTGCATTTCGTTTATGTTTGTTGGAATAATCATTGGATTTTACATCCCATCAACAGTTTTGATTTTTGTATATTTCGATAAAGTCCTTTAAAAATTCTTGATCATTATCCATTTTTCTCTTGAAGTACAAATACTTTTGAATTAAAATTGTACGACAAATCGGCGAATACCCACACACGCTCAAATCCGTCGCATATCCAACTGAGTTGTACAACAGATTTTTAAGCAAGCTGAACTACCAAACGATTCGACCGCCCCTTACGATTTGTCGAACGACTACCCCACACACGTACCAATTTTCTTTCAAACGGTTTGACAGACATATATCGTACGATTTGTTGTACAACAAATTGCATCGTGTATGGGCCGTTTAACTCTCGCTTAGGGCCCTCGAAACCACCTCGGAAACCACCGCCCCACACAACTGCCCTATTATGATTTTTGATTTTCGGGTTGTTTTTGGCACTCTTCTCAAGAAAACTCCCCGAGATGAGGTTCTAGCCTGGGTTTCGGTGCACCAGGTGCCAGTGGGGTGTTCGCCGATGCCAGATTTGGATTCAGCGGGCCGAAAAACCCCCCAAAATGATTTTTGGTTGACCTTCTTTGATTGTGCATGGAAAACCCCCGGAGATAACGTTTAGGGTCAGGTTCTGGTACACCAGATGTTTGGAGGTCCATTTGAACATTATATTCGTGATCAGCGGCCTCGAAAACTCCCGAGTACCCGATCCGGGCCAGTTCTGCCACTTCTTTATCAATTTTGAAATTCTTTGCGTGCACTTTGGGTTGCAGCAATGCAACTTTTGGTGGGAGGGAAAATCTACCCCACCACATTTTGTGATAATCGCTTTTGGAAGAGAATGTAGAAAACCGCATCCCCATCCTTCCACTTGCACCACTTTCCCGACAGCAGGTCCATTTCCACAGGCGATGAAGCGACTAATATTCAAGTTCATGTTTTTCACATTATAGCCTAAAACTGGAAGTGGTCAGATTTTTTGGAAATATTAAAATGCAGGAGGTGGGTGTTGCCATTGAAGGAAAAAAATACCGCAGCAGGCAAAACTTTTTTGGGGTGCCATACCCTAATTAGGCAACATTTTGTCATAAAAAATCATATTTTATTATAAAATATAACTTTTTTGTGTCGCTTTTTAATGTATATTAGACATATTTAAAATTGGTGTTTTGTAAATGGTTATATGTAAAAGAAAACAAAATACATATTGTATTGAATATAACTGTATTCAAAACTCGATTCAAACTAACTTTAGCACTGATTTTTACAGAATGGAATAACTTTTTGCAAATAAGAATATTTCATAGCATAGTTGTTTTAATTTTGTATGTATAGTATGTACAAAAAGTACGAGGAGTAATAAACCCTAATTAAGTATGCAAAACCTTTACAGGGTGCACCATGAAATTTTTGATAAATCTCTTACTTTAAATTGCATTTCTTCCATAAATCTAAAAACCAGGTAGATCGACCCCGTATTTGTTTAAGTTGTTGCAAAGTTTAGGGTTTCTTCATTGTTAAATGATAAGCAGAAAGCAATAACGCAATGCAGTGGTGTGTATTTGGGGAAAAAGATACGTTTTAAATTATAATATAATACAAAATGAAATGGAATAATTATTGGAATACATTTATTACTTACATTTTATTCTATATCCGACTTGGAAGAGGAAGAATTGTTTTTAACATTAATAATAATAGGGTCGATTAAATCATCACAAATATTGTCAATTTTTCACATATTTGCCTCTACTTTGATAACATGCTCGATACAGTTTGTCCAATTTTCCTTACTAACACTCTCAAACAATTACACAACATCGTTTATTTTAATAGTAGTATTTTTTTTCCAACTTCCCCCTTTACCTGAGCCCATATTAATTCTATGGGATTAAGTTCACAATGATAAGGGGGAAGTCGAAGAACTGATATACGACGAAAAGAAGCCATTTCTTCTACAATGTAGGTTTTGTATTTATTCTTGTTCATTTTTGCAATTCTGTAGTTCTTTCCTTAGTGGATCTTTTGGAAAGTTAATATTTTTCGAAATAAGCCACTCCAAAAGCTCTGCTTTACGCCAATGACTTGTGGGCTATGCTTCTCGTAACCGTGAATGGTAACTTGCGTTGTCCATAACAATAACAGCTCCTTTTGGAATCAGATCCAACATTTGAACAAACCATTCCTCGAAGACATCCCCATTCATATCTTCGTGATAGTCCCCCGTGCGTTTTGAAATAAAAGTTAATAATCCACCATCAACAAAACCTTCAAAACTTCCAACATTGACAATGATAAGTCTTTTTTCTTTTCCAGATGGTGGCTGCAAACCAAACTACAAACCTTCCACGAATGCCTGCCTTCCGCTTTTAATGTTTTCATCTTGCCAAGATTTGGAAAAAAAATATTTCCGGTTTATCTATCAAGAGAGATTTTCTATTATGTTTTGTATTTCTGAAACCCACATCTTTTAAAAGTATGCATAATGTCATTCTGGAGAATTTTGTATAGTCCGTATCTTCTTGCACTGATGTCATAATTTTGTCAAGTGTTGGAATTTCCTTTCGTAAGTAAAATCCATGGACTTTACGCCTTAGTCTTTGTTTTAATGACTCATCGATCTCAATTGGTTTTCGGCCTGAAGGAGTTTTAGGGGGTTGAAGAGTTCCATCTATAAATTGTTGATTCAGCAACACAAAACATAGCAGCCGTTAACTCCACAATATCATCAACACTTGCATTTGGATCCTTGTTTTTCAATGATATATAACAATTCAGTATCAGAGTTTTTTCATTTAAAGATAATGGACCTGTTTTTGATCGTTTAGATGGTCCTTGGCTTATCGACATTGTTTGGTACTTTCACAATTAACATTCAACAAATGTTTTAAATATATTCCAACTGTTTACAATATTATGAAAACCATACAACTTTACTTAAAGAACTAATACTAAGTACTGATTTAATGTACCTACTTTCTTTTAAAATAATATTCCCGATAATATTTCTAAGAAAACTGGATTGTTTGGAAAATCCCTCTCAATAATTGAATAATCTGTAAATAGGTGTAATCGTATTAAGCCGATTACAGTAGGCCACTTGCCATTTAAAATTTCTGAGAAAAATTCCCCAAACACTACATATAGGAGTAATACAAATAAAAAATATTCATTTTGCTTCTTTGAATTTAATAAAAATTGTAACGATATCTTGCTATCTTGACTTTAATTAATTTTTTAAAAATATATTTCATTGTAATTTATTTGTGACAATATTCAAAGTTTGAATTAATCTTCTTACAAAAAGAACAAAAATATATAAAATAATTATTGTTACAGATTGGTTTGTTTTCTATTATGAATAAACTGTGTTGCCTTTCTTTATCAAACTTACTAAAATTTATGTACCTCTATCACTTTTTTTATTAAAATTAGTACATCCCATTACCTCTGACCTAAATCGTATATTCTTTAGCATAGCTGCAACTCATTCGTTCAATATAAAATGTACCTTATGGTATACCCTGTTAAAATATATTTTGGTACGTCTATGAAATCTACTTAAATGAATGATTTATTACTACTTGTCCTTTCTATATAGACTATAGTGAAGATGATGGCCTTCCAGCTCCTTTTGCCGCAGTGCCATAGTTTTTTAGGGAAGTGTTTACAATTTCTCGTCTAAACTGCAGTTGAGTAGCGGTCTTTCCAGACTTCTTGGATAAAAACCAGGGATTTTGTATAGAGACATCTATCAGCCGCGATAGTAGAGCCCACCACCATTTTTTGGTATATAGCACAGTGCTTTTTGGCGCCTGATATGAAATATCGAATCGACAATACAATTTTTCGTTTTTTTATAGCAAGTATTTCGTAATAGATATAAAACATAAAACAAGTTGTAAATTAGATATTTCGTATGAGGAGCCCAAAAAACGGTATATATTCTGCGGAGGGCGGCAGAAATAAAGCTAGAAATTAATACAATAATATCATCTAACATTGGCGAAATGCGAAATATGTTAGAAAGCGCAATATTATCTGTTTAACAAAAGTTTTTTGGGGATATTTGGAATGATTGCGAATGGATTGCGATGATTCCAATGGGAATGCGAAGCGACTGCGATTATTGCGAAGTAATTGCAAAGCGGTTGCGATGATTGCGAGGCGATTGCGGTGGTTGCGAAGCGACTGCCAATGAATTTGTGACAGTATTGCGAGAAGAACCACTTCGCCTTATTCATTACTTATTTTAATTGCGTTTTAAAAATATCTCTACTATTCGATTTCAATTTTCTATAGGTAGGTAACGTTTAAAGTTTGACTGTCAATTTCAATTTGTCTTATTTTATTTTACCTGTAAGTTATTTTGACAATTTTAAAATATTTAACTTAAAAATTTATTTGGAAGGAGTTTGTTGTCTTATAAACGGGTCGCGTTGTCAATCAATAAGAATATGTCAGTCAAGCATCGCGTCTTTTCATTTGTGAGTAACTATAAACACGTTCATCCATCCATTGCCTAAAACGATCTATCGTCTACATCACTGAGAGATTTATGTTCAAATAGACGCACTTGTTCATATACCCCGTTATATTTGTATGTATGTGTGTATATATACATATATATTAAATGATATATATGATAGATAGAACGAACTAATAAAACATACAATGACACTATGAAATGTACTGCCGATGAGTCAACTTGGCTCTAATGGCTTTTGTGATTTATAAACGAAACGAACACAGTGTTATATTGGGGCTTCATTGAAAATAAAGTGGTGTCCTATTTTATTGCTTTTGTCGATTGAAACTCTGTCTCGTAGAGAATTCATCGATTTTCCAAACTATTTTGATAACAAATCATCCATACCTAAAAAATATCGTTATAATTTATAAGAGAATATTATTATACATAAATATGGAATATTGTTGTTATAACTAGAATTAAAGATTTTGTTTTCTAAATTATCCATAAATATATTTGCTAAAATTGGAGAAATAGGAATTCCCCTGGGAAGACCGTCATTTTGAATATAAACTTTGTTATCATATGTTATGATAACAAAAAGTGTCACTAGAACTAATATTTTTAAAACTAACTAAAGAAATTAAAAGCTATAAAAGTATTATATATTGTGGAAATATTTCCAATGCAATTTCAAAAATAATATCTTCGGCAACATCAGCATTAATATCATTTAAAACACAAAATAGTATTGGAACAAAATTGTTAAATGTGAAAACAAAATAACCAAAATTAAAAAAATCTGGTGTTTACAAAATTAATTGTCCAAAATGTAATGCAGTATATATAGGTCAAACACAAAGAAATTTTGAAGTAAGATTTAATGAACACTTAAGAGCATATATATAGATTACAACAACCAGATAAGTCGAACTATGCTAAACACCTACTGGAACATCCAAACTCACTTATACACACCAATGACATTCATATACTACACATTTGTGATAAAAAAATTTAGATTTTCTAGAAGAACTTGCAATTAAAAGACATCTAGCAGATCAACAGTTTAAAGTAGTTAATGAACAAATAAATCTTGGAAGTTCTCGACTATTAAACTGTTTACTTTGATTGAGTCTTTATTTTATACATAGGTAAGACATTATTGTAACATAAATTTATTAAGTTATTGTAAAGATCAGCATGATACAGTTTTTTCCTGGTTTTTCTATATCATTACACAGTCATACTGATCTTAGAAGGAAATACATCCAGGATAATCCCTTAGGGCTAATAACATCTATGCTTTAATATTGTTATGTCTTATTACTTCCTTACTTGGTCTAGCCTTAACTACTTATCAACATTAAGTACCTAGTTACAAACAAACAAAATGTAATTTCAATATGTCAATCTGACGATGCTAGCTATTAGCGAAATAGCTGTAATTTAAAGCGAATTTTTCGAATAAATAGTTTATTTTAACTGTTCAGTTATTTATTGTTCTTAGTAACTATTATATATTATAGTTTCTACTTTTTAAAAAAATTACACCGTTTTACCAAAAAACAAACAAAAATACTTTCTCTAAATCCGTCCATTGCGTTTCCTTTTAAAGCAATCAAGAACGTCGCAAATAGCAACAAAAACATTAATTTAATAGTATCTTAAATAACGCATATCATATGGCTTTCTGTTATGACACGAGTTCAATCGCAAAGCCATGATTTTGTTTAAGTGTCACAACAGTCATATGAAATAAGTTGTAGGTAATATTTTTTTTATTTTGCCCTGGATTTTGCCATTTTACCATTTTTTAAATTTATTTTTTGTATGTTGTAAATTACGAAAATTTTAATTTTAAAAAGTATGTTGGTAGCACTGTGTAATTTATAACATTTGAAAGTTTTGAAATTATTATTAATTATTGAATGTTAATGTTTTAAAATATTTTAAAATGACTAATACACCAATAATAATATACTATATAATTAAAAGATTATATTCATATTCACAAATACTTTCTTAAAGAACAATATAAAATTAATAAATTACTATTAGCCACAAATGTCATTGTCAATAGTCTTGTCGTTAGATACTTCACTCATGTTGCCTACATTTTAAAACAAAAATTTGCGTGCGTAAAAGTTACATTACGATACGCAAATGTGTTTTATAATGAAGATTTTTATAAGTGCACTACTTATAAAAACATTTTTTCCGATTGTTTTACTTTAACTTTACATATTTTATTTTTGTTTAGAGAAAAATGTAGCTAATTATCAACTCTATTTAGAGGCTATTTATTGTTTGTTTTATTGCATTACAAAAAATAACCCGTAGGAGTATATTATTATTGAATCAAAAAAAAATTGAAAACCAAAAATATAAGTTGTACTATAGTGTGCAAAACTTGTTGATGTAAATTCCTTTACACGGTTTTACTTCATTTATCCGAACTAGTTTAAAACACATTTGTGCGTCCGTTCATGAATCAACGAAGCAATTGTTTTCCTTTCTATCCTCTTTTTCGTTATATCTACAAACTTTTCGAAAATTTAAATCCTATGTTCGAAGTTTTTGCCTGTGTCAGCGAATTTTCGAAAGTAAAGAATAAAAAGCTACGACGACATACACACAGAAGGACAAAATCCGCTGAATGTCCGAACTCGACGGCAATAAATTTCTCTGTAGACATGTAGCAAATACATAATCAGCATCAGAATCCACCCCCTTTGAGTCTCTCTCCTCTCTTTACATCTCGTCGTCCGAAATTAATTCGAATCCCGTTAACGAACATTACTAAATTAGAGTGCCGAATTAGTCTAGAACAGGACCTAACTGTAGTGTTTCATTTAAGATGAGGTCGCTACTTTCAAATCGGTTACTGTGATTTGTTACAGGGTCTACTAGTAAATGTTACCTCGGATTGGACTATTAATCAAATATTTTAAATAGCATTTGATAGCTTTTGAACATTTAGGGTGAACACAAAATGGCACGAAAAAGTAAAACGAGGCATGTTTTTAAAGTACCTAAGTACCGTTTTGATATAAAAAAGTCAACAAGTAAATTTTTCAAACAAAACTTTATTTCCTTGAAAGAGCAATCTTTTCTCTACTTTTCTACACAATTTCCATTTTTATTAAGGCACTTTCATATCTTGCGACCAGCTTTCGTATGTCGTCGTTAAAGAAGCTTACCGCTAGACTGGACACCCACTACTGCACAGACGTTTGTACTTTATCATTGAAATGACGCTTCCTGGCTGAATGCGTCTTCAAATGCAGAAAGAATGATAGTTTCTAGCAGCCAGATCGGTACTGCGTGTACCGATCTAGCGACTGATTTGCTGACTAGCTTTACCGTGGAGCAAAACCACGCCTGCACTAAGCATGCCACACCTTTTGTTTTGAATTATGTGGTGCAATTTTATTGAAGTTTCACAGTACGTGATGCAGAAAATCGACCAACAACACACCCTTTCTGTCCCAAAAGACTGCATATAATTTTCTGGACAGAGATTGTTTGCTTGAATTTGACATTCCTAGAGGATGTTGAACGCCGCTATTCCATTGACTCTTGTTTTGATTCTGGTGTAACGTGGGCTACCCACGTTTCATCGCCTGTAACGATATGGCTTAAAAAATTATCGCCCTCGTTACTGTAACGCGAGAAAGCACAATGCACTGCCCAATCGTTTGGTTTTGTGCTCATCATTCAACATTTTCGGTACCCACCTTGAACACAGTTTCCAATAATTTCGTAGGAAACACTTTTTGATAAAGCAGGAAATTTTTCAGCTGACGAAATTGTGAACCGTCTGTTCTCTTTCACTTTAACGTCAAATTCTTGAATAAGATCATCTGTAATGACTAAAGGTCGCCCACTTTATTCCTCATCATCTTTGAAGGCCCTAACCCATTTTCACACCATTCCCTCACTTATAATGGTTTCGCCATAAGCTTCACTGAATTGACGATAAATGTAAAATTCTTTTGAGCCTTTAGCACAGAGAAACACAGCATCGGCATCGTAATGGGGTCTGTGGCTAACTGCAGCGCTGCGGTGGTGTAATTTTAAAACCATGTCTCGTAAATATTTATCGAGATATTTATATGTAATCTGCTAAAGTTCTTTTTATTCTTCTCTAATTTATCTTAGGAGATTTTTTTTATCTCTAAAATTGTCTACCGTTGTAGTTATTTGCCAATCCCACAGTGACTGAAAATAGTGGTTTTTTTAAACAAACAAATCCTAATTTTAGTGTAGTCTTGAATAAAATATAAAATCTATTGAACGGGCACACAATCAAGTTAATATATGACAAATCCTTAAGGTGCCAATTAACGTAAACCTTTGTAAAACAGAAATCACTAAAATTCCAATATCCAATTAGCAAAACTTACAAATTTGATCTGTACCAAGAACTGATCAGAAGGCGTCTTGCAGGGAGAGTCCTTAAGCCCACTTCTTTTTACAATATTCATCTCCGATATGGAACGGTTTTTTGAAGAGCGCGGGTTCCAAGGTATTAGCATTGACAGTAAAACAAGTATTCTCCTTCTGCAATATGCAGGTGACCTTGTCATTTTGAGTGACTCACAATGTGACCTTAACAGAAAGCTAAAGTGTCTAGCTGAATATGCCTTGATAAACAAGCTCACTGTCAATACAACTAAAACCAAAGTAATGATTATCAGCAGAGGTGGTTTTCACAGCAACTACAAAAATTATACTTTTTATTTTGGGGATCAAAAATTAGAAATAGTTAAGCATTTCACATATCTAGGCGTCGTTTTCGTATCTTCAGGTTTGTTCTCGGAAATGTCAAGGACAACTGTTGCTAAGGTTATACAAGCTTTTGGAGCAGTTATGGATATTATGATTAAATCAAAAATGACATCATGGGGTGCAAAAATGAAACTATATAATTCAATAATCATATCCATGCTCTCTTACTGCGTATCCATATGGGGCTTAAGATATGAAGATTTATTAGAACGCGCTCAAGTTAATTTCTTTAAACAGCTGCTCAGCCTTTTTAGAATTACACCTGATTATGCTGTGCGGCTGGAAGTATCTGCAATTAAAATTAGTTATGTTGTTTTTAAAACTGCTCTGTCCTGGCTGAATAACTTGATTTTAATGAGAGAAACCCGTTTGCCCAAAATTTGTTATCTACGCCTATCGGCTCTCTCTGATAACTCTGACCAAAAGTACAATTGGGTTGCACAAGTAAAATCAGTTTTTACAAATTTAAATCGTACTGATCTTTGGAGTTTTTTTATTCAGGGCAGTAAAGGGTTGGGATGTATCCGGAAAGAAATTTTAGAAACCTATAAAAATAAGTTACATGCCGATGACGAACATAGTTTAACCTTATCCCAGTCACTTTGCTTATATAAATATATTAATAATAACAACTATTTAAAATCTCATTTGCCAACTATTATCACCAAAATTTTAGCTCAAATAAGAACTAAAATTTACGTACAAGGGAATAAATTATTTTATAGCATGTAAAGAAGTATGCTCTATTTGTAATCTGCACCTAGCAGAGTCATTAGAGCATATAATTTTCCAATGCCTGATTTACAATCCATTAAGATCAACGTTTTTAGTTAATAATCAAATAAATAACCTGTCTGATGTGCTTAATACTGGTACCCCAAAACTGCAAAGTCAATTGGCATATTTCATAATAAATGCAATGAAATTAAGATCGTTCATAATGAATGAATAAGTAACTACTTTTCTTTACATTATAATTTTCTACAACATACCTAAACTAGTTATATATAATATACTCAAACTTCTTGTAATGAGAAATGTATTTCTTATGTACAATAAACTATTGATTGATTGATTGATCACTAAAATTCAAATATCTAATTAGCAAAACTTACAAATTTGATCTGTACCAAGAACTGATCAAGGCAAACATATTTAACATGCCAAGCATATTGGTTGGCTTAAACGTAAAAATAATACTGCTACTATTAAAATTTATCAAAATTTATTTGATATTACCAATTTTTATTTAACTAAGCAACTTGATACAATTTAATTTAATATTTCAGAATTATTACGTAATCAAATTTAAAATTGTAAAAAATAAGTGTTAAGCAAACGTAGGAATAAAATTGGTGTAAGATGACATAATTTTTTCACAGTAAACTTAGCAGCGCTTCTATTTTCTGTACCAATGTAATCACCACCACTACCAAACATACTGCATGTGCACAATGAAATTTATTGTATTAACCCTTAATTTGTGGAAGTCCTTTATATTAAGAATAGTAAACAAATTACCTTGCAGTTAAAACCTCAACTATTTTATTATTAACATTTTTGACAACTGTTACGAAATGACTTTCATCGTCAGATTGGGGGCATATCGTTTTTTATTGTATGAGATTACTATCTGATGTTGATTAAGACATAACAATATTAAAGCCTATATATTAATTGCCCTAAAATATAATTTCTAATATTTTTTTGTTATTTTATCTAGAACAATATTTCAGTCAAAATTTGAATTTTACTATTTCTTAACCAATAATTTGCCGTAACCAATAAACAAATTGTTTGACAATATCTACCCTAGGCAAAGTTAACCCACCGTTTATGCAACTTCATTTTTGTTGAGTTCTGATAATTCTACGAACATTTTTAATATGTCAACCAAGGTTTGATTGAGAAAAAGAAAGATTATATACATTTAAGAACAACTAGATGTTAATTTCTAGGACTTTTATCTTATAAAGGCTAATTAACTTTGTCAAAAATATTTCCCATTTTGTAGAACCTATAATAAATGTACTGAATAAAAAATATTAAATATGACAAAAATAAACAATGTTTCGGTTTACTCTTTTTAGTCATTGGATTACTCAATGAGTGTTGGCTCAAAAAAGAAATTGTTCTATGAAATATTTTTTATATATTCTCTTAAAACAACAAAAGCATCGCTCACCTCTAACATGAAACAAGGATATTCTCTACATCGTAGTAAAGCTCTTGCTGCGGTCAGTGCTGACACGGTGTAGCTCCGAACTCACCCCAATGTGCCTTGCTTCGGTGATTTACGTCTTAACCTTATTTTATATAATGTCAACCGGGACGTACTAAAATGTAAATGTGTCAGGGGAAGTTAATTTATAGCTTAATGTATGTATGTGTCGCCTTCTCTGCGTTGATCTAACATCTGCAAAAATAAACCCATACTAACAAACGCACGTAATCTGCGTTATGTGATGTTTTCAACAGTTTGTGTTCAAACTATGTATATAATCAAATCCGCATCACTGTAAAAAACAATTCTTAATACAATATACAGAATTTCCTACATATTTAGAAATTGTTGTAATTTATAGGTACCTACAATACGAATCGTTTGATAAAAAATAAATTTGTACATTTTTTAGCCATATGATTCAAACTTGTAAAAGTTTGGCTAAACTTGAACTCATGTCATAACAGAAAGCCATATGGAAATCGTTGTTCAATATACTTATTTCATTTTATAGTCTGTATAGAAAGGACAAGGAGTAATAAATCATTCATTTAAATAAATTTCATAGACGTACCAAAATATATTTTAAGAGGGTATACCATAAGGTACATTTTGTATTGAACGAATGAGTTGCAGCTATGCTAAAGAATATACGATTTAGGTCAGAGGTAACGGGATGTACTAATTTTAATAAAAAAAAGTGATAGAGGTACATAAATTTTAGTAAGTTTGATAAAGAAAGGCAACACAGTTTATTCATAATAGAAAACCAACCAATCTGTAACAATAATTATTTTATATATTTTTGTTCTTTTTGTAAAAAGATTAATTCAAACTTTGAATATTGTCACAAATAAATAACAATGAAATATATTTTTAAAAAATTAATTAAAGTCAAGATAGCAAGATATCGTTACAATTTTTATTAAATTTAAAGAAGCAAAATGAATATTTTTTATGTGTATTACTCCTATATGTAGTGTTTGGGCAATTTTTCTCAGAAATTTTAAATGGCAAGTGACCTACTGTACAATTTAGAAATTTATAGATTACTAAAAGAAAGCAAAAATGGAATTCTTCAACCCCCTAAAAATCCTTCAGGCCGAAAACCAAATGAGATCGATGAGTCATTAAAACAAAGACTAAGGCGTAAAGTCCATGGATTTTACTTACGAAAGGAAATTACAACACTTGACAAAATTATGACATCAGTGCAAGAAGATACGGACTATACAAAATTCTCCAGAATGACATTATGCAAACTTTTGAAAGATGTGGGTTTCAGATATACAAAACATAATAGAAAATCTCTCTTGATAGATAAACCGAAAATAGTTTTTTGGAGTAGAGACTATTTAAGAAGCAATCGACATGCCAGAGAACAAAATTTGAAAATATTCTACTTAGACGAAACATGGATACTTAAATGCTGGATATACAGTTTCCAAATCTTTGCAAGATGAAAACATTAAAAGCGGAAGGCAGGCATTCGTGGAAGGTTTGTCGTTAGGTTTGCAGCCACCATCTGGAAAAGGAAAAAGACTTATCATTGTCCATGTTGGCAGTTCTGAAGGTTTTGTTGATGGTGGATTATTAACTTTTATTTTAAAACGCACGGGGGACTATCACGAAGATCTGATTCCAAAAGGGGCTGACAACGCAAGTTACCATTCACGGTTACGAGAAGCATTGGCCACAAGTCGTTGGCGTAAAGCAGAGCTTTTGGAGTGGCTTATTTCGAAAAATATTAAGTTTCCGAAAGTTCCAAAGGAAAGAACTTTACAGAATTGCAAAAATGAACAAGAATAAATACAAAACCTACATTGTAGAAGAAATGGCGTCTTCTCGTGGTATATCAGTTCTTGGACTTCCCCCTTATCATTGTGAACTTAATCCCATAGAATTAATATGGGCTCAGGTAAAGAGGAAAGTTGAAAAATAAAATACTACTTTTAAATAAACGATGTTGTGAAATTGTTTGAGAGTGCTGTAAGTCATGTTAGTAAGGAAAATTGGACAAACTGTATCGAGCATGTTATCAAAGTAGAGGCAAATATGTGTAAAATTGGCAATATTTGTGATGATTTAATCGACCCTATTATTATTAATGTCAACAACGATTCTTCCTCTTCCGAGTCGGATATAGAATAAAATGTAAGTAATAAATGTATTCCAATAATTATTTCTTTTCATTTTTTATTATATTATAATTTAAAACGTATTTTTTCCCAAAATACACACAACTGCATTGCGTTATTGCTTATCTGCTAATCCTTTAGCAATGAAAAAACCGTAAACTTTGCTACAACTGAAACAAATACGGGGTCGATCTACCTGGTTTTTAGATTTACGGAAGAAATGTAATTTAAAGTAAGAGATTTATCAAAAATTTCATGGTGCTCCCTGTAAAGGTTTTGCATACTTAATTAGGGTTTATTACTCCTCATACTTTTTGTACATACTATATCTTTGTACCATTTAACCTCACATTCTTTCAAATGAATTCAGATTTATTTCTAATCAAGTAGGTAGTCCTTAAATTTTTCTACCTCGGTTCAAAATGAACAACTTTTCTACCTCAACTAAAGTCAATAAAGGTAGGTGTATTGTCTATAGTAGTGAATAAAAAATAGTGCTAACCCCTTAAAATTTTATATTGTAAGAAATATATATGAAATATAATCGCAATGAAAGTAATATGTAAATGTTGATCGAAATAAGAAATAAATGTGATATATAGTTAAAGCAGACACGTCGAGAAGGCATTACCCAAACTTCCTCCCACCCATGCACACCTACATATATATATTTCCGTTTATCAGAAATCGGCATGGAGAGAGAGTTCCACCTGCGTCGTTTCTAACATGAATTTCAAATTTGACAACTTTATTAACGGCCCGAAAATAAACGGCCGGACTAAAAGCACCCAGCCATAAATTGATACGGCTCCATAAAACAATACGATTTCGCAAACGTCAACTACCAATAAATTTCGAATCCTTTTCGAAACAAACGTGTAGTCACCAGGACAAAGTCAAACTCCACTACAGTGCTCTCACAGTTCCGCGATTTCCGATTTGCTCTCTCAAACTGAGCCTCATAAGCGGTCAGCGAGACATACATCACCAGGTTTTACTACTTGTGTCGTAATATTCATAATGCATAATGTTTACTTGGAAACCGATTGAAGAAAAATGTAAGAATTTATTTAGTAAAATATTTATGTAAATCAATTAATTTTTATTCAAATTTTACGTTTGTTTATTTGCATTACGAAAATCTGTTTTTAATAATTATAACATTTATTATTAACAGTGAACTGGTTACAGAAATAGTCACTTTTTTATTCATTTAGAAATACAGAATTTGAACGTACAGTATTTCTGCAGGGTAGTTCATTAATAATTGTTTATAACTTTTAACTACTTAATGCTTAATCAAAAATACTTGAATTATAAAGTCCTCCTTACCAAACTACAAGATAATTTACTAAAAAAGCTTTCATAATATTTATTATTGTAGAAAATCTACATTATTATTGGAATCATATCATTCAGATTAGATTTACAGTGTTCACTATTCAAAATTTTCACTTAAAATATCCGAGATAATAGTCAGAAGAGCTTAAATTATTAGATTATTTTTTTGAAGGCACGAATATTTTGAAAATTATAAAAAAATATAATAAATATAGACAAATAAATATAATTTTCTTAAAATATTTGTGCCCGAAAAAAAATTTTCAGGAATACTTTAAGCTTTCGTGGTATTTGCTGAGAAAATTTCACACTATAATTTGAAAAATAATTATTGATTCAATCTGACGTCTATCACAAATTCTCATTAATACTGCACCATAGAGAAATATAAAATATTTTTTTATATTTTGCACATACAAAAATCTTCATTATAAAACGCATTTGCGTATCGTTATGTAACTTTTACGCACGCAATTTTTTGTTTTAAATGGTACTTCACATGAGTGAAGTATCTAATGTCAAGACTATTGACAATGACACTTGTGATTAATAGCAATTTATTAATTTCTTTATAAAAGTATTTGTGAATATGAATATCATCTATTACTTATATATATTATTATTGGTGTATTAGTCATTTTAAAATATTTGAATATATAAATAAAAAATAATTTAAACATTGTTACGGACAGAAATTTATGATGAAGGAAAAATGTTAAACTGAAAAAATTCACCTAAGTATAAGGGGTATTTTAAACCCTCCGACTGCGCTCGAATAAAATCACCTCACCTTTTGCTCTTCCAGAGAGTGCGAGCAAGTCCAGCATAGTCGCAACCAACCCTCTAGATTTATAGACGTGGCGCGAGTGACATCGCGGGTTCTGTGCTCGTTTAATTATAATACTTTATTGCCCGATAAATCTAACGTTGCCCTTGTCCCTCTCTGTCACCCCGGCTGCTTTGAAGGATAGCGTTCAATTCTAGGCAACCCCGACATATTTTATTACCGAATTATGCATTATTTCTCGAACGATATTTCCTCTCTTCTTTCTTTAGAACCAGTGGTGCACCTAATCGGGCTACAAATCTAAAGAGTATATAATCAATTATATATAATTGCAGCCCAATTAACCGCTTGAATAATATATTATGTTTCTTTTTTTCAATATCTACCAAAAACTCACCGATTTGACCGGTGTGAACTTGGCAACCCAAAGCTGGTAACTCATTTGCCGAACAATCCCGAATGATCAGTAGCGTCATTACTATCTTTTTAACTACGAAAAAAAAGTAGCTAAAAGCAAAACCACAAAGAATCTTTAGGATTAGCAAATTATTCAGCATAAAAAACCAGTAAATCAGTAAATTGTATTGGAAACATTTAATTTGAAAAGAAAATAAATCATGATGCAATTCGACAATTATAGATAAGTATCCTTATTATAAATCAAAGATTGAATTAAAAGAAAAATTACTGATCCAATCTCCAAGGGTTAGTTTCCGTTATTTATTTTGAAAATAGGTCATTTTGACGGTGAAGAAAATGATAGAGTAATTTGAAGTTTATATACAAATATCTTATTATAAACTTAATAACCAACTGAAAGGAAAATGACATCAACAAATCTCCGAGGAGTACTTTTGGTTATTTACTTTTGAAATATGTCATTTTGACAGTGCAGAAAATGACAGAGCAACCTGAAATTTATACACGAGGATCTCAATAATAAACCAAATACTCAACTGATAAGAAAATAACTTAGATGATCTTGAAAGGGTAGTTTTATTTATTTATTTTTGAAATATGTCATTTTGACAGTGAAGAAAATAACGGAGTAACTTGAAATTTATACACAAGTATCTAGATGATAAACTAAATACTCAACTGAAAGAAAATTAACTTAGCTAATCTCCAGGGATAGTACATTCATACACATTTTTTTTTAATTTATTTTCTGTGAAAATTACATGTGTACAATGTAAATTACTGAATCTACCGGTTTGACAATATCTTAATTATTTTTTTTATGCTGAATAATTTGTAAATCCTAAAGATACTTTGTAATGTTGATTTTAACTACTTCATGATTCTATACCTATTAAAAATAATAGTATCAACGCCACTGATCGTTCGGGATTGTTCGGTAAATGAGTTGCCAGCTTTGGGTTGCCAAGTTCACACCGGTACCGATTTGCATATTGCAAATTTTTTGGCACATTGCTTAGTGACAGTATAATAAATCTAACCTATTAGTTATATTTATATTCTGATTCATATATTATTATCATATTATTATTTTTTATTATTATTATTAATATTATCAAAAGACCTATGCACTTACTCAGCTATTGCTGGTAATATTTACCTATCCCGAGCGTAAACGCAAATGGGATTAGGCTCAAAATTTACATATTTAAAAATTTCCGAACAGTGTGACATTATTATTATTATTATTATTTTGTAAAGCCTTATTTTTTAAATATTATTGCAAAAAATTATTCATACTCGGTTTTTAGAAGAAAAATAAGAATACTAATAGTGGATTAACAGGACAACAGTAAAGTGAATGAAATTTTTTTTAAATTGCAATGTGTGTCTTGTGATTTGAGTTAAATACTTTAATTAACTCCACATTAAGTTTGTAATTTTCTTGAGTTTTTAAACAAGTATTTTTCTGGTATGCTACAACCAATAGACTGGCCCCCAAGGTCTTCCAATCTTACTCTTCAATATATGTTGATTTGGAGTCTAGTTGAATTTTTGGGCAATTAATTTAGCCGAACATAATAATTAATTTAATACTGCGTCAAGTACGGTAATTGTAAAATATATTACTATTTATTTTCACAAAATAACTATTAGTCAAAGTATGATACTGCGGAATAAATTATTAGATCTTTTAAATGAGGTATTCATCCAATAACAATGTTTTTGATATTTACGGTTAAAATAAAACAAAAGCATTATTTTATGTTAACAAGTAGTTTTAAAGTAAATTATCAATGATAAAATATAACATGTGTTTATAAAACATTTCTCTAAACCACAAGAAATCAGTAATTTTTTTTATTGTACCTACCATTTACAAACTCTTGACCTAAATAAAAGATCTAATTTTTAAAATATTAATATTATAAGTAAATTAGTTTAAGTTTGCAGTTATTGTGTAATTTAATGATTTCATCAATTGTTTTCAATTACTCAACATGTGTGTGTATTATGTTAAGTTAATTCTTAATAGCAGATCTTAGTCCATAATGCTATAACCCTATGTTTTGTCTTTCTGTCGAAGATCTATTTGAATTCAACCCGTTGCCGTTGTAGAAGTACCAACATAATCTAAAACAAAAAGTACTAATTATTGAATAATTTTATTTAAAAATCATGAATAAATGCGAATTGTAAAAAGTATTGTGTAAAATCTTTTCCAAAAAACTATAGTTACATTGTTTTATAAAATTTTAATTGTAGTGACATTTTCTGATCTTTCTTAATAATTTATTTATTTATCAAATGGAACGGATATCCATTAGGTTTAGCTAGTTGTTACTGCAACTAATATTTCCTGAACAAACTAAAGAACTTAAAAGTTATAAAAATTTGATAGAGTTGAAATTAATTGAATTTAAATAATTAATCTATTTCAACCAACTGTTTATATTTTTACTTATTACTTCACTGTTTCTTAATTTCACAGTAAATTTTTATGGTAAATAAATTCTCAATTTTTAATAAATTAACTTTTCAAGATTCCGTAAAGCAAAAATGAAAAACAATCTAGCTCGCTAATTTTCTCCAAAAGTTCGTGAGAGACAGAAAGTGTTGTTTTCACCTGTCTGCCTTCTAATTCAGCTGTCAGTCAAATCGAGCCACAATGAGACCTGTCACTCATAGTTTCTTGCTTGACTCCTCTCTCCACCTCACGTACCCCTTTTTATCATCCTTTGTTCGTCTGCTTGTCTCTAACAACAAACTTCCCGCACTCTCCTCCTGCTCCACGACACTCATCTGCTGCCTGTTTTATCTTGTCTCTTACTTGTCTTCAACTTCTATCACACAGAATTACTTCTTTATTTTACAGGGGGAGATGAAATCTTTCTCGTCTCATTGTGATGATACTGACGATTTTGTTCTTTCAGTTAGTTTGTTTTATAGACGGGCGGACAATTGATATATTTTATGTTTTAATAGTAGTAGATTTGTAATTTTTATAACGAATGTTATTTGCAATACTTAATTTATCTGTGTAATGAAATTTATTCAAAAAATTATATATTTTTAATAACATACATGATACAAATTGTCGGAACATTTTATTTCATTCTTCTGAAAATTTTTGTTTTATATTTTTTTGTTTATATTATTAAAATCTTCACTTTTAATAATACAAGAGCTTAAATTATTTTCCGAATTTCCTGAAATAATTAAAGGGTGCTTGGTATTCGGTAAAAAAATCTCACAATATAATTTGGAAAAAAAATTATTAAAATGATTTATCCAATCTGACATCTGTCACAAACATTAATAATTACTAGTTTAAGAAATATTACCAACTTAAGTTCTAGCCTAATTTGTACAAGCCCGAAGTGAAGGGTTCATATCCAGTCTTTAGGATATCGACTCCCGCGCCCCTTTTCCAACCACCCCCGGTCTTCCTGGTACCGGTCTGTACAAATATCAATTCTTCGGTTCAAAGAACAGACTTGTCTTGTCCGTTGAACCAGTTTGATGCTAGGCATCTTTTACTGGTGTCCTCTTCTTGTTGTCTCTCTCGGTTTGGCAGGCTTCATTGGTCATCTCGTGTTATCCGATTAGATCGGCCTCGTCTTTTTCTTTGGGTCATCTTCTTCTTGGTGTACCTGTAGCATACTTAGATTTTGATTAGTGTGGTAGAAGCTGGTGCTTCGGTCTAACGTACTTCCACTGCCCATCGCCCGGGTCGTAATCTAGCAGGTACCTGAGTTCCGCATTTGGATGGTCTTCAAGTCTGGCAACTTGTTACACCAAATGCTGAATCTCAAATGGGTTAGTTTAGTCTGTCGCTTAGATGGGCGGGTGAATAGTAGACGCATTTTACCCCAACTACCTGCTAGAAAGAAAATGGTTCATAATCCAACATGAATATTCGACACAGAATGTATTTCCCTAATCCCTTTATTGCCAATAAAATCTGCCCCTTCCAATTTAATATTTTTTTACTTAACAGGTAAATTTCTTACACTACACAATTACAATTTTTTCAGTTTTGTTTATAATTGTGAGTTTTGATTTTTTTTTGTGGTTAAAATGAGTGTAATTAAAAGTTGTCGTATTAGAGATTTGCTGTTATCAGAAAATTCTACATTTTCTAAAAGTAGTAGATTAGGTTAGGTTAGATTGGGTTAGATACTTAGATTAGGTAAAATAAGGGATATATAACGCCAACCTATGCCTATGAATCGAAATTTATGTATATTTTTAAGTGACCGCCAACATTGGTTTTGTTGCTCGTTCGATTTTGTGCAATTATTAAGAGAATTTTGATATTTTGTGTGTAAATACTGTATAAACTTGGTTTTACATTTCTAATTTCATTTCACCGGTAAAAAACCATCAGTACGTTTTGGAACAGTTTACCAAACATAGTTATTTTTGTAAAAACAATGTATGCAAATGTATAGATTTTCAAATATGTAACTCAGTGGTGTGTAACCTATGGTTAAAGAAGATTTTAATGCATAATTTGTAAATTTTTATTCATAATCTTATGAAGAATTTTTAACATCTCGAAAAAATAGTATATTACATAATAAGTGTTGTAATGATGCCTTTTACGACCGAGTGGCCGAGTTTATGACGCGAGCGTAGCGAGTACCATAATTGACACGAGTATGACATCTGAGTACTTTACAATTTTTATTTATTTACACTTATATTTATAAGCATATTCTGGCAGCTATTGAATACCAACGACCCAGACTTGAAATTCTTCAAATTTATTTTTTTTGGCTTATTATAATAACTTTTCAAGCATAGCGATTATAAATTCACACTATACTAATGTCAAACTTGTGAAACTTTTGACAGTTCAGAATTCTTTGAATTTCAAAGCTTACTTTAACCCCCCCATTTTGTAACACCTAATTTTTATAACAGTTTTTGAAAAGTTCGATTTTCAGTCATGGAATTTTTGTATACTTCTTACCAAACCCTTCTATCAGTTCGTCATAGTTTATTCATTTCATTCTAAGTTGTAGCCGACAGAAAAAACGGTAGTTCCGTGATTATTTCTCAAACAATATCAAAACAATGCAGAGCTTATGAGTAATTAACGTATATTCGCGTATTTTGAATGCTCCCAACTTCTAACCAATCAATCATGCAAATTAAAATATTTTGTCGCAGAATACTGTAATGAAAATGCCCCTTTACAGTGTCAAATACTGAAGTGTCACAATTGTCGTTCAGGTGAGTATTTTACGTTATTGTATGTGTTAAACTGGCTATAAAGTGAAAACATTAATTTTATATTCATTATATTCAAACAATCTAAAATAGTTTATATAGTGTAAAAGTATCAACTTTTTAGCAATTATTTGATAACTTTTCCATTTTTATGAATCTCATAAATACTAATGTTTTGTTTTTTAAATCCAAGGTGCAATAAAAGTTAGTTTCATAATTAGCTGAATACGATCCTGGCAACTGTCAGATTTGCATAGAATTACATACAATAATACTCAACATTCCCAAAATAGTGTATGACGTCACAAACTATGACGAACTGAAAGAAGGGTTTGGTAAGAAGTATATCAGTAGTAGAAAAAAACTGTAATATGAGTAACTGCGTTGTGGACCCTAGACAAATTGCTTGGAAATAAGCACGAAAAGGCATAGTGTAATAAGTGCATTAGAAATATAGTTGTCGATGTGATTTACCTTATATTAAAGCTTGTTAAATTAGAGACATTTTTTGAACTAAACTGCACGTTAGAACGAATGAAAAAAGTGAAATATTGTATTTAAAACAAATAATAATATATTTTTTAAAAGAATATTGTTTATTGCAAACAATGAATTTTTGATCTGTTAAAAATTATTGTGGTAAAAAAAACGAGTAAGTAAAAAACTGAAATCAAAAAATTTTCATTTATATAAAACACTTTATTAAGGATAATAAAAAACTCTTCGTTTTAACAAAACTTCCAATATTTATTTAAAAATTGCTTTTTTAAAAGACTCAATGACAGCTGTTTCATAGCGAAACAGCTGTAATTGAGTCTTTTAAAAAAGCAATTTTTAAATAAATATTGGAAGTTTTGTTAAAACGAAGAGTTTTTTATTATTCGTAATAAGATGGACTTCCAAAAAGTAAGGGTTAGTACAATCAATTTAATAAAACACTTTGTTTATATATTAATAATAATTATAAAAGTAAAATCAAATATTAAATATTATTAAATTTTTTTATTAATTAGTATTGTTTGTATAAAAAATTAATTTACTGCAGTTATAACTGGAACTTCTAATACAGAACGACAATCAAACTTAGGATTAGACAGAAGACACGATCTAATTATTTAAAGCAAAGCACTAGCAATAAAAAAACATAATTTACAACTTAACAACTCGTTACTAAAATAAGAAACGTCTTTAAACAAACGAAAAAGGCCATAAAATACTTCAAAAGTAGGCGAAGTCCTATTCGGTATTGCTCAGTAGTGTCAATATGTAAATAATACATCAACCACGACGCGACGCGTCGGCGTTTAAAAAAAGATTATACAATAACTATAAATAGGTTAGTCGATGAAGGTCATAAAAGTATACAAGAATTGTTTGTCGGTAGCCGTTTAATTTTTATTTTCTCTATACTTTGCCGTATTTTATTGCCAAACATTTATGGTCAATAAATATGAAGTGTTTGCTTGTTGTTCATTATTTAACGTGATTTATTCTTTTCCTGATAAGAGTATCTGGATCGGTTTATTTTTTGAAATGTAAATAGTTTCTTACATCTGCTTCAAAGTAATGAGTACCTATTGTTTACGTTATTTATTATTATATACCTACGATTATTTTTTTGGCCGATTATTCGTCCGCATTCCGATCAAAAGGTAAGGTATACCTGAAAAGTTGCCAGTCGTACGACGCTACTGTCAAAATTTCCAATTCGTACGGCGCGCGTGGCGTATCTTCAGATAGATAAACTTTTATACATTTCTTAAAATGGATTTACTTACATCTATTTCATTCGTCAAATGTAATGAACAAAATTGAAGGTTTTATAGACAAATCGCATCTCATTGATATAAATATATCTTGTTTAATATTTCTATGGAGAGGACAAAATATAACACAAACATACCAATATAAGAAATAAATTTCTATAAGGTGCAGTCAATAAAAAAACTGAAAAAGTGAAAAATTGTTTCCACCTGCACCCAGGGTAAGAAAACTTAACAGTTTCTATACCAAGCTTGACCGTTTTCTATCAAAAAAACAACTACTTCCTGGGCTATATGCCCCAACGGACATTGAATTACATTCCAATAGAAAACGTGATGGCGACCGACTTTGTCGATACTTGCAACCATCTCTATCGATTTGCAAATTAACAGGAAGAACCTACTCGTAGACCGGTTTCGACATTATTGTGTCTCATCAGTACGAGGTAAGTAGCTCTTTTCATCTATATATATATATATATATAGGACTCGAAGAGCTGCTATAGGCCTGAGAGAACATCAGAACATGGCAAGTAAGGGGGGACACAATAGATCCTATGGGTCGCAGTGTTATTATCATACATACATACATCTAAAATTAATTCATATTAGTTTTCTCTTCTCTTTATTTATTGTTATTATTGTTTCAATTACATATTATATCATTAAGGTCTATACCCAGGTATAGATTAATATTAGTAGCAATATTTAAGCGAGTATTTAAGGTAACCGTCTTTTACTCAAGGATGGTCTGTGTCTTTTCCAGGAATATAGACGAGTGATATTGAAATATGGATTCCATATATCACCAAAATTCCTTGATACTGAAGATGGCCCACAATGAAATTTATGGTACTAACCCTTACTCTGTGTGGAAATCCAGTTTAATAAGAATAGTAAACAAAGAAACTTTGGAAGTTTTGTTGAAAAGTTTCTTTGTTTCATAGCCCACAGTATCATGAATTTAAAGAACCAGATGGTAAGTGGAACCATAGGTCCAAATTGGTCTTATGACCCTCTTGTATAATGTAGCAGTATTTTACTGTTAATATGAATGTAAACTTTCATTCAATAAACTTATACATACCGTTGTTATCGATTGACACTTTTATACTTATACAGGGTGTTTCAAAAAAAGGTAACACCGTCTCTAGGATAGGTAAAAAACTGAAAAATAATTGGGGTTTGCTTTGTAAAATTTTTTTCTAACGCCATCCGTTTTCAAGATAAAGGGCGTTGAAGAAAATAAAAAATTACACATTTCTTACGTTTTTGCTGAAACTACTGGCACCATTGCAATGAAATTTTATACGAATATGTTTTGGAAGCATCAAATACTTTTTCTATTGGAGCAAAACTCTATTTATTGTTGACTTATTGTCATAACTGAGATCTCAGATAGAGAAGAGGGCAACTGAGGTAAGGGAAATGAAAAAGTCAAAGGAAGCTTGCATTAGAACTCGCAAATATTTTGAATGGGTTTCTTTCTTCTTTTTATGGCAGCTTTATAAATCTATCTCATTCTTTAACAGACTCTATTTTATTAACGTAATCAATACCGTTACTCTCGCTTTTGATGTAACCTTTACAGTGGATAGAATTGACAGTGGTCGTGAGCACCGTAAAAACACAGTTAGTATTTGAATAAATTACCTATTCACATAATTATATTAATAGAAAACTGCCAAAATGAAAATTATTAGACATATCTATTTGAAGTTTACCCACAAGACCACATTTATCTGTAAGTACCTATCTAAATGTTTTAAATACTTACAGAACCAGGTTAGTTCTAAAGTACCTATTTGAATTTTTATTGTCGTTTAGATGAATTGAATTGTGATAATATTGACAAAATATATTTTAGAAAATTTAGATAATATAAATGAATTTTGATTTATCGTATTTAAATTTTTGATAGTTCTATGAATTTATCTGGTAATAATCTAATACTGGTAAAACGACTAGTGGTTTTATCAGTATAAAACGGAATGAATGGCTAGCATTTAGCATAATTGAAGATTAAGCGTCTTCACTGGATGAACTCACGAAAATGTGATTTAAATAATCACTGAAAATATATGACAAAACATTGTTTTAGTGAACGTCCATAATTTATCCTGTAATCACAAGAATCCATCTTTTAATAGCCATATAATATTTTCCCTAGTTGATCGTGACACCCTGTACAATTTAGGGCATATACTACTACATTTAGTTCATTTTTTGTAGAAAATTAAAATCGTTCAAATTAAAAGCATGACCAATTATAAATGTAAAATTTCAGCCAAAATAATATTGGATTAACGATGTCCAACTTTAAAGTGCCATCACTTTTTATACACGTATTTCATTTCAGTTACAATTCAAAGCATTCTAAATATAGGTGTACAGAAGATGTGTTCTGCAGTGTTTCAAATAAATCGTCTTTAAATCTTGACAAGTGTTAAAATTATTCGTCCTGTTGGCAGTACTTGTTACACAACGTCTGCTAATGGTGTCTCTACTAAATAATTGTTCTGCATTCGATCACGGACATTTACTGCCGCCAGTGACGTACGACTGGCAGGTGTTAGACGCGGTTGTCACTATATAGTTTGTATTCATTTATCAAAATCATCTGTGGTTTTGGCAGATTCGTTGTTTGTGCTTAGATTTATCGATCGCTGTTAGCCAAATACGGATTTTTAAATGAATGTTGTTCAATAAATTTATATAACATAAATTCTTTTTTTCTTTTACATTATTTATATTATTAATTAATAAATAAAAATAAGTACCTATGTAGTTAGAATATTGACCACAACCATTATTTGCATTATTTCCTAATGAAAGCTGTTTTAAATAGACACTCATCCATCAATAATTATACCCTAAGGTCTATTCTGTACTTGATTATATTTATTTGTTTTTAATATTCTAAAACATTAGAAAAGTATATATTTGAGCAAAATAGAGTTATTACAACCCATTTTATTACAGGCAAATAAGGTGAAATTAAAATATAAGTAAAATTTGTGGTATTAAAAGAAAAAATTGTTTATCTCATAAACTAACCACTTTAACCTACGTATTATACATTTTTGAAATCAGCTTAAAGAGGAGTATCCAAATTTTACATAAAAAATATGAGAAGTAATTTTAAAAAGGGATGCTGCTAGGGGTGAGAGGGTGGCTGTTCCAGTAAGTTTAAATAAGCCATAATGCTTGCCCCTTCCAACATAATTTGACGTGTTTTTGGATTTTTCGATAGCTCTTTCATTTTCTCTGTTCTTTCAAATGGAACACCCTGTATTTTATATCATAATTCGATTATGTAACTTTCATTTTTGTTAAGCATTCCATATACCCAAAGTTTATCAAAACAGAGTTATTTCGTATTAAACATAATTATTAACCTATTATGTGAAAAAAATTACGCTGACAATAATAAATAATGTTATTTGTTATCAAGCGTTTCCGCCTTAATGATTATCAATGTATCCAAAAAATTATCATCGATACCATTTATTTTTACGAATACTGTATCAGCAATGCACCAAGTTGTTCCAAGATTTAAAAAAAAGAAGTCTCTTTAAGCGAGTTACTCAACATCGACCACACTATCTGATGGTTCTTAATGAATGTGATACTCCTTATGAGAGCAAAAAGAACAACCGCCTCCGATCTGATCTTCGCCAATTTATAGAATCGACGGTTGTTGCGTTCCGGCCAAGTACTTACTAACTGCCCTTTAACGTAAAAAATTTTTTTGGATAACCATCTATAAGAAATGGTGTTTCTGTACATCAAAATAAATATTTTCGAACTTGATGATTTTATGCAATTTAACTATTTTAAATAGTATGAAGATAAATTAAAAAATATAATTATTTATTATTTTGTTGTTTGTTGTTTTATTTTTGTTGTTACTCTGACTAAATTAAAATTTTAAATTAAATTGATTGTACTAACCCTTACTTTTTGGAAGTCCATCTTATTAAGGATAATAAAAAACTCTTCGTTTTAACAAAACTTCCAATATTTATTTAAAAATTGCTTTTTTAAAAGACTCAATGACAGCTGTTTCGCTATGAAGCATCGTCAGATTGACATTTAAGTTACATTTTGTTTGTTTGTAGCTAGGTACCTGATGTTTAGGTAGTATTAAGGCTAGACCAAGTATGGAAGTAATAAGACATAACAATATTAAAGCCTAGATGTTATTAGCCCTAAGGGATTATCCTGGATGTATTTCCCTCTAAGATCAGTATAACTGTGCAATGATATAGAAAAACCAGGAAAAAACTATATCATGCTGATCTTTACAATAACTTAATATATTTGTGTTACAATTACGTCTTATCTATGTATAAAATGAAGACTCAATCAAAGCAAACACTTTAAAAGTGGAGAACTTCCCAGATTTATTTGTTCATTAACAACTTTAAATTGTGGATCTGCTAGATGTCTTTTTATTTCAAGTTCTTCAAGGAAATCTAAATTTTGTTTTTTATTACAAATGTGTAGTATTTGGATGTCATTGGTGTGAAAGAGTGAGGTTGGATGTTCAAGTAGGTGTTTTGCATAATTTGACTTATCTGGTTGTAATGCTGTATATATAGGTCAAACACAAAGAAATTTTGAAGTAAGATTTAACGAACATTTAAGAGCATATAGATTAAAACAACCAGATTAGTCAAATTATGCAAAACACCTACTTGAACATCCAACCTCACTCTTTCACACCAATGACATCCAAATACTACACATTTGTAATAAAAAACAAAATTTAGATTTCCTTGAAGTACTTGAAATAAAAAGACATCTAGCAGATCCACAATTTAAAGTTGTTAATGAACAAATAAATCTGGGAAGTTCTCCACTTTTAAAGTGTTTGCTTTGATTGAGTCTTTATTTTATACATAGATAAGACGTAATTGTAACACAATTTTCCTGGTTTTTTTGTATCATTGCACAGTTATACTGATCTTAGAGGGAAATACATCCAGGATAATCCCTTAGGGCTAATAACATCTAGGCTTTAATATTGTTATGTCTTATTACTTCCATACTTGGTCTAGCCTTAATACTACCTAAACATCAGGTACCAAGCTACAAACAAACAAAATGTAACTTAAATGTCAATCTGACGATGCTTCATAGCGAAACAGCTGTCATTGAGTCTTTTAAAAAAGCAATTTTTAAATAAATATTGGAAGTTTTGTTAAAACGAAGAGTTTTTTATTATCCTTAATAAAATTTTAAATAATTTTTTCGACAGTAAAGCTTATTCTTATTATTATTATAATCAATAGAATTGGTTGCTACTTATCAATAAAACAACGATGTTCAATATCTATCGAAGTACGCACCTATAAAAAACTAAGTAGTCAACTGGTAGTGTTCAGAAGCACAAGATCTGTGAATCTTCCGTCGTATCTCTTTAAAAGTTGAGAACAATGCAGTACGTCCGATCTCGACTGGCGTACGACAATTTATTTGCTATTGTCTTTCACTTGAACACATATTTTTCCTATAAGGCATTCGGCTTTACTAGCTGGAACCGTATCTTACTGGTGGATTCACAAGAAACGAATAGCTGTAACAAATACATAAACATGTTAATGATGTATTTTAATATTTAAAATAATTCTAGCACTACATGATATTTTAAACGAATGTAACGTCAAGAATATTGTTGGTATAAACAAATTTTTTATCATAATATATATTTTTTTACGTTTTAAATAATACCTCCATTTTGTTAACTTCATCTCTTTTAATGTGTGAATACCTAGATGAATACCAACAAAAAAATTTACATAACTTCACAACAACAGTTAATTACAAATAAAAATAAATAATATAAAATTCGTGTATTTTTATAAAGCAGTGTTTGTCCTTTCAATATTCAAAAATGAAAATGAAATATGACTCTCATTTCAATTCTCCTTTTTCTTTCGCTAACCATGTCCTTTCGGAGGGTCATTCAATAGAGCGTTTCACTATTGACTTATTACATAGATGTGATAAGGGTGTCAGACTGAATTTACTTGAGAGTCTTGAAATACATGCAGCAGTCACTAACCCCAACATCAATTGTCTTAATGAACAGCTTAAGCCTTTTGGACATTATGTTTTTCTTGGATTACATTCAGATATCTTTTCTTAGTTTGTTTTATTTACGGTTTGTTTACCTACATTTTTCTAACATAACCTAATTTTCTTCTAAATAATTTCTCTCTCTCGTTTAGTTTAATGGCCTCCACCACAATAGCATTTGGCCAGCGCAGTTCTAAATAATTTTATAGTCCTGCCATTTCACAAATTAAATATTAGTTCTGTGTCATCATAGGATACTTTTCTATTTCGTCTCCATGCTGTGGTTTCCGTTTCCGACATTCATTCATTCATTTGGTGTGGTACCTTCATTTGCTTTCTCTGAGGGCAAGTTTTAAAGCTTAAGGTTTTATGGTGCTAACTATGTTAATCATTTTAATTTATTTCTTCCTTTTACTAAATTGGTTGTCAACCATCTGGTTTGGTATTATTTGTGTAGTTCTGTTTAATCATTGCTCCAATTTTCCATGTTCCGAGATAATTCCATGTGTTGGAGAAAACTTCTCACATCACGAAGGGCTCAATCGCCTTTTTCTTTTCCTTGGTCGTTACATTGACCAACGATCAATTTTTTCGTTCCTTTCCCTGGATTTTTCAATTGTAACCTACTCCAAGAAGTACCCCTCTTTTATTAGTTTCTGCTTGAAACCAAGTGTTCTCGCTTTTTGAGAAAACACATTCTTATTGCTCTTCATTATCATATTAATTTTAAGCCACTAACCATATCGTGCCCTTAACATTAAAATTTTTTGAAATATTTTTAAAATTTTAATACCATTTTTTAATATTTTCTTTCCCCAATTTTTCATGTTTCTTACTTATCCAATAATGTCTGCTTAAGTGCTGATGTTCCAAGATTTATGGTTTTTCTCCTGATGATTCTTGGTAAGTTTGAACATATCTGTAATTTTTAAATTTGATATTTTATAATTAAATTTTTTTTAAATTTTGCATTGCTTTGTTTAGTCAAGTTAAATTGTTTATAATGTTCATTTTTTTTATCAGTATTTTGTTACTTACTTCCCTTGATATTATATATTTCTTGATTTAACCTTAACTTAAGTACTTTACTCAGCTCTTGTTTTTGATTTATCAATTAGTAATAATGTTGATTTACCCTTACAATATATTGTATTTTCTTATGATTTGCTTTGTATAATCAAAAATTAAAAAAAAAATGTTATTGGAGAACTTTCTATGCGGTGACCTCTTTGGAGATTTTCATATGTATTAACATAAGGTTGTCTATTTTATGAGAGAGTTGATAATTCACCTACAAGAATTTTACTGTAGTCTTGATTTTTGTTTCCATCACATTAAGTCTTACTACTGTCTTCCTTTCAATTGGCATTGTATTGTATTTTTAGCCTGATGATGGTCCTGTAGACCGAAACTAGTTGCAAGTAACTTTCATTATTAAATTAAAATTGTGGGATCGACTTTATGTTTTTCTTTGAATCTTTATATGTGAAGTGTATCCTTAGATATACACATTTGGCAGAAATAATGGACGTAGCATTAAATTGGTTGGTTTTCAAACAGTTATTTTGTAAATTTGTTAAAAAATTAAAAATTACCGACAGCGTTTGCATACAAAAGAAAGGTAAATCAAGATTTTGTTCCAGTGAACGAAAATCATGAACGAGTACTGCAACACGCCTTACAGTACAAAACTCGTGTTGTAATGATTCCTTTTAAGGCCTCGTAACTTCGCACTCGCCGTAAAAGACATCATTACAACACTTGTTATGTGATATACTATTATATTTCGGTACTGTATATTCGCGGTTAAATTATATGTGGTACCTGTCTAAGTTTATTTATATTAAAAATTTAATTGATGAATTCTAAGAAAACAAAAAACTTGTTTTGACTAAAATATATTCAAATTTCGCTCTTAGAGAACATAGAACAACGCGCTCCGAGGGGAAAACCGCTAGAGTACTTATGTGTAGGTCGCTTGCGAGGTTTGGGGAAGTGTGTCTCATAATTGGAGAAGTTTGGACTTTTTTGGAGTACTGGGGTAAAGTTCGGAAATTAAACAGGGAAGTGCGGTGAAGTGGGCTGATATCAGGGAAGTGTGGTGAAGTGCAAACAGATATCGGTGAATTCAGGTGAAGTTTATTACAACCGAGGAGGTAACCGCTGGTGAAAATTAGTGAAGTGCATAATGATATCAGGGAAGTACGGTGAAGTGCAAACAGATATTGGTGTTCTGCTTATAAGGGGAAGTGCTGGATATTTTAGGAAAAGTGTAAAAAAAATGTGAAATTAAATATTTGAATAATAAGGGAATTTTAGTGCGATAATACAGGGTGTTTCTTAAGTAATCTAAAATATTATATGGGGCGCTTCGTTACTCAATTTTAAGACGAAAAGTTCATATAAACATGTGTGATAGGTGTTGTCGTTTATGAGATACAGGGTGTTGAATTTATTGTAATAAGTCAGTTCTGATTGTACGTGAAATTAATTTTTCCCGGTGACGCTACTGGTTTTTAGAATACGCAAAAACATGCTTATTCTAAGTGGCCTTTGAAATAATGTTGACAAGTGTCAAATTTGAAAACCAACGCAAAAATCGTACATTTTTATTTGATTGACTCTGTGTTTAGTTAATAACTATGCCAGTGTTTACTAATGTTGAAATGGCTAATATGCATTTTTTGTACGGATTAGTGAATGGTAATGCCTTAGAAGCTAGACGTACGTACGCCCAGCATTATCCAAATAATCGTTTACCATGTTCAGATACGTTTACTAAGTTAAATATTCGTTTACAAGAAACTGGAACTTTTGCTAAATCGAAGAATATTATTGGACGACCCAGAACTGTGAGAAATCCCCAATTGGAAAACCAGATTCTTCAAATTATTGACCAACATCCAGAAACGAGTACAAGAAAAGTTGCAGATGAAGTAAATGTTAGTAACAAAACTGTTTGGAATATTCTAAAAGATAATTTATTGTATCCATATCACGTTCAACGTGTTCAACATTTGTTACCTACTGACTATCCATTAGGCATACAGTATTGTCAATGGATTTTACGTGAAATCGCGAACAATCCGAATTTTGTGGCCAATATTCTATTTACGGATGAAGCCAACTTTTCTAGACATGAGATTATGAATTTTCATAATGACCACATATGGGCAGATGTAAATCCACATACCATAAGTGTAAAACGATTTCAACAAACATTTTCGGTCAATGTTTGGCTTGGCATCATCGATGATTATTTAATTGGACCATTTTTGCTTCCTGTACGGTTAACCGGTGTGACATACCAACATTTTCTAGAAAATGAACTTCCACTTCTTTTGGAAGATGTACCTATTATTATTAGAAGGCGCATGTGGTTCATGCATGACGGAGCTCCTCCACATCTTTCAGTGATTGTACGCGAGTTTTTAAATAATGTTTTTCCAGGCCATTGGATCGGACGAGGATCTCCACACCCGTGGCCCCCTAGATCACCTGGACACAATCCTCTGGATTTTTGTGTGTGGGGATATTTGAAATCGCTTGTTTACACAACACTGATATTAAACGTACAAGATCTTCAAAATCGTATCATAGACGGCTGTAATGTTATTCGTAACAATCCTGGTATCTTCGAACGTATTTGACAATCCATTAGACATTCTTGCATTTTAGCTGGAGGTGGACATTTTGAACATTTGCTCTGAAATGTATTATTTTTTCTTTATGTTTAAAACACATGTTGCTTGTAATAAAATGATAAAAAAATATAAATCAGTAGCGTCACCAAGAAAAATTAATTTCACGTACAACACCCTGTATCTCATAAACGACAACACCTGTCACACATGTTTATATGAACTTTTCGTCTTAAAATTGAGTAACGAAGCGCCCCATATAATATTTTAGATTATTTAAGAAACACCCTGTATTTGCCAGCGGTTTTGCCTCACTGCGCTCTAAATAAAAATGTATTACCTAAAGTCACAAAATTTATCTTTTTTGTGTAAAACCTAATTTATCCATTTGCACCTAAATAACCACATTCGTTTGAAATACATAAGTATTATAAACATATTCAATATATTTTCGCAACCGAAAGAAAGCCATTGGTGTGGAAACCTGGTATAATAATAATAATATCCTGTCTGTCTCTCGCTAACCAGTTAACCACTGCACTAATCTACATCCGACGGTGTTGCCAGGTGAATTGATGATAGAATTAATCAAAGAGTCTTAACTGTAACTTTCAAAATATCGCTAGTCATTTTGAATGGAACGATTTATCTCTTCAACCGTATTGAAATCAAATCGGACTTTGTATAAGATGATAGTAATACTTACATAGCCGTAGAAAATTATCAAATGAAATTTTTTTTCTAAGTAACTCTTCTTCGAATTAATTACTTCTTTTTTGCGGTTACCCATATCATGAATTAATCCACATTATCAATACATATTTTCATTAATAAAAAATAAAAAATAATATAATTTTCAAATATAAACAATATAATAAATATGCAAATAAACAATAAATAAAAATAAATAAAAGTTACAGCAAGGGTTTGGTTTAACATTTTTGAATTATAAATACCTATAATTATAAAAGCAAAATAAAACATAATAAACAAATGGAAAACATAATTTGAAAAGAAAAAAAATTAAGAAGGATTCGATTTATTCACTTATAATGAATGATCTCAATCTTAATATATTTTCTAAATATTGAAAGATGCAAATATTCGCAAATATTCGCAGAGTTGCAAAAATTAAATAGGTCCCTCAGCTGTAGTGTCCAGTTATATTTAATGTCAATGTTGGACAAGTTCAGCTGTTGTTTGTAACATTTTTTAGGTATTCTGTGATCTGGCATTTCCAGGATTTTTATTAACCAGTTAAGCGATGTTTTAAAAATATTATAAATAACTTTGACTCATCCAGCTTCCAACCTGACTATATAATCAGGGGTTTCTAGGCAAACAGAGGATCCTCTTCATAAATTGTGTTTGGACTTTATCCAGAATGTCTGCGTATCTTAAACTCCAGACCGGCAGCGAGTTCGATAATGTACTAACTCCGAAAGATTCAAATAATTGAATCCTGGAAAACCAACAGTTAATTTTGGTTTTGGATATTTTTGGGAAGAGAGCACCAGCAGCATGTTTGGCTTTTTCAGTCGCACTATTGGCCATTTCAGAGAAAGGACCTGTGGAATTAAAAACAACTCCTAAATAAACCAACTTATTTATTGTGTGAATTGGTTTCAGATTAAGTGTAAATTTATATTCCTGGCAAAAACCTCCTTTAGAGAAACACACTATTTTTGTTTTTTCTCCCTGTAACACGCCTTCTGTTACATCAAAATATTGAGTAAGCCCAATGGCACCTTTTACCCGAAATTGTACCCTTATAATTTTGGAAGAAATGTCAAGACTAAACAGCTTAGACCATAACAAGGCGTGATTAACGGAGTCAAAAGCCCATTTAAAATCTATGAAAATTGCAAATAAATATAAGCAGTACAGTTGTTTAAAAATAAATAAATAAATAAATGATTTTCTAATCAAGACTCTATAATATATTTTATCTTTTTATATATCAAAAGCAATTAAAGTGTTTGATATTTTAAGTTTCTGTTCTGCAAAAAATCTAATAGGACGCTAATGCCTATTTAAAAACACAAAACTCTTGTCATTTTCATCGAGACAAGTGGAGCCCCATTCAATCATGAAATATCTCTTTGTGTCGAGTCCATTGCTATTATGCCCACTAGATAATTAAAAACAATTTAATCAATCATCGCGTTTGTTTCACGACCACCTCGTATCAATCATCTTCGTACTTGACGAAACCAAAAGGACTTTTACCTCTTGTTTAAAAACTTAGGCCTGTCGATAAACATTAAATAGGTCCATGTATAGCACAAACATTGTCTGATATTATAAATTATAAATTGGTGTATTTCCAAAAGACCTAAACATCGGTGTTGTATCGCCGAATTTAAAAAGGACAATCACTTACTCTTGGAAAACTACCGTCCTGTAACTGTGCAAACTGTTATATGTAAAGTTACTGAAAAATGTATCTTTAAACAGATCCTCTCATTTTTGTTGAAGTGTAATGTTATATCGGGGCACAAAAACGGATTTTTACCAGGATGGTTGCTAGAGACTGCATCTATTGCGCATTTTACTTTTGTATATGAATCTCTTGAGGAGAAAGGTGGGTGCACTTTTTTTTAATCTTTCTAAAGCGTTTGATTCGGTAAGTATAACGATTGTCGTTAGCAAATTGGAGAATATAGGCTTTAGGGGAATTTTCTTGTCGTGGCTTACTTCTTATCTGGTTAACCGACAAATTCTGGTTAAAATTGGGGACCAACTATTCCAGCCTTATGGTGTAAATATGGGCGTACCTCAAGGATCAATATTGGGACCTTTGGTGTTTTTGTTGTATGTTAATGAAATGTGATACTATACGCAGATGATACTACGTTGGCTGTCGACGCTGACTCTGATGAAGAACTAATAGTAAAAATGAATTTACTTGCTAAAGAATTTACGACGTGGTGCAACAAAAATCGCTTAATAGTAAATGCAGAAAAAACTGTTTGCATGAAATTTTCATACAGAGGTGAAGTTCCTCAAATCTCTACCATTGCAGTTGGTTCCAGCCAAATAACTTTCTCAAAATCCACAAAATTTTTAGGCTCGTATATAGACAGTGATATGTCATGGAGTAGCAACATTAATCATGTATGTAGTAAACTTAACAGTAGTTATTTCGCTATCTTGTAATTAAAAAGTACCTTTGATATAAATCAACTGATAATAGTATATTATTTAACGAGGTCATAACTCACGCAGATGAAGTTTGCAGCACGAGCCACAGGCACTGCTCAGTTCTTTAAAATATGCCCAATGAACATTTTCTGTAAAAGAGTTTACATTCTCACTGATACACTAATTTTAAAAATTTTTGTAGACCGCTTTATATTTGTTTTGTGACCTTTTTGGGTAATACATTTTGTACTGCAGCATTAGCTACTTGCCTCAATTCTGGAGGTGTACATAATAATTCATCTTCACTCTCTGAATTCATCTTTCTTAACACCTTTATAGTTTTTAACAGATTTGAAAACGTCAAAATATCTTTTTAAAAATATCAACTGACATTACTCCCCTCAATTACAATATTGGACTATTCCATTTCATCGAATCGGCTTTTTAGAATGTAGATTCTAAAGCCACCTTGGTATTCGGTTCTTAAATTGTGATTGAGTCATAGAACTAAAATTTTATTAATTCTATGGATTAAGTAGACATTTATGTAAAAATGAATACAATGAACAAAATTAAAAAAAGGTTTGGTAGGCACAGGGGATCGAACCGCCATTGACTCCTTGACAACTCTCACAGTATGGTGTAATAACTCACTAGAGAGTTATTATAACTCACGCTTTTTGTTTATGGATACTATTAATTCCTCAAAAGCAGTTGAATAATTAATGTATAATTTAATAGGAGTAGATAAATGTTTATTATGCTATGGATAACTCGCATATTGCGTACAATATTATACTTTGGAGTAGTGCAGTTAATGTATCCAGAGTGTATATCTTTCAAAAACGCATTATTCGCTTAATATTTTCACTTAAAAGCCGAGAAACCTGTAAAGAGCATTTTAAAAAATATAATCTGTTTATGGTGCCTTCCATTTACATTTACAAATGTATAATGTATGCAAAAAGCAATTATGGGAAACTATCCGCGAATTCTGATTTTCATAATTATCCCACTAGAACAGCGGGTTATCTTAGATTTCATATATGAACAAAATTTTAATAAATTTAAAAGAGAGCTAAAAAGATTTTTGGTGAATGCTTGTTTTTACAATATTTTGGAGTTTTTAGAAAAGAAATATTAATAATATAGTTTTAATATGTTCTTATAATATCTGGGTTTTAAGAGTATTTTATTTGTCTCTTTCTTTTAAGCAATTTATATGTTTTTCGTTTTATGTAGTGTTTTATAATAATTATTTCATTTTATTGTTATTTAATGTGACGATTTTGTGTACTTAATTGTATCTTCATGATGTATCCTATGTCATTTGGATGATCTAAAGGGACAAATAAACATTATTTAAACATTATTTACATACTCTTACTCAAGTTAATAGCTAATCGTTTTAATCTGTAAATATATTAGATAAATATCCAAAAACTCATGTTCCTAACAGTTTTAAACCAAACTTTCCTAATTTTTAACAATTCATTTATTTATTTATAATTTAAATATTGAAATAACTTTATGGGTAACAAAAATAAAATTTTTATTTCATTATTTATACTTAATTGGCTTAAAATAATAGTTAATATGATTTTATTTCACTTTTTATATAGAAAACTTAATACGATTTATTTTTGTGCAAGCCCCTGTTTACTACAATTGTTATTCGTACTTATATAGAATTAGATGGTCCTATTTCACATATTTATATGCTGTGACTGGCCTATTACAAACAACAGGTTCTTTAGTTGTTTGACTTTGATGGTTTAATATGTGGATGGATTGATGGTCGCATTTGGAATTTGTCGGCAACATACCGTCAATGACTTTTTGTTTTGTTATACATTTCAAGGTAAATGTATACTATTTTAGTACCTCAAAGGTAAACAAACCGTGTATTTTCAGTTTGTGTTAAAATCACATTGGAATTTTTAATTTCTATGGGAGTACAGAAAATATGTTATCACCCAGTTTCTATTCTGATTGAACAAACTTTTTGACTGAAAATATTTATAAATTCCAAATTAAAGTTAAAATAGTTTTTTTATGTTATATTTACCATTTTTTTAATATCAATTTTGTTTATACTCGCGCTTATTCCTTGAAAATGAAATAAATATATTTTGAAAGCTTGGTAAACAAGTAAAGGAGTTCTTGAAAATATTGCCGTTTACCCCAATAATTCTGGTATAATACCTATTAGTCGGCAAAGAATTTAAATATAACAATTACCTTAATCAAATAACTTTTATTATATTATATTATTTTATTATATATTTTGTGTATTTGTAAGAAAATTTTAAGTTGGAAATAATTTTTATTATGTAATGTATCAATATTATATTTTGTACATAAATATGTTATTTAAACCTACTACAACTCAGCGAAATGGATTAAATAATGTGTAAAAAGGAGACAGATATATTTTTACTATGTTGCGATCTGGAAAGTTCGACAATAGACGAAGTGAGTATGTCTAGTTATACATAGGAAAGAGAGAGATACACATGGTATTCTAGAAATGGACTAATTCATAGAACATAAAAGAACTTTCTGGAAGGATAAAAAAACCTATAAAAGAACTTGATCAGAGGTCGTTGGGGGGAGTATATTATTTGAAGTAAGACATAGATCAGTCAGTTAAAAATTGTAAAAATAAAGTGTTAAATGGTGACTTTAAAAATAAAAGTTAAAACAATCAAGAAGTGAAACAAAGTGCTAAATAGTGACATTAAGAACATAAGTTTAAAATTAATACCAGAACTAATCAAAAGTGTAATTAAAACATTTTCGACGCATAAAAAAGAAGAAATTTTAAATGTATAATACAATTAAAAGAACTATAATCCAACAAACACTGAACTATATCCATTTGGAGGAACAAACAAGGAACATTTTATATTACACAAGAAACCAAACGTCGAACAATCACGTCAATTTTCCAAAGTCGGAGATTCCACGAATACCTTCGTTGGTTTCCGTTTTTCATAGAGCGACTACAGTTTTTTCCCACCAATCAGAAAGCAGGACTCATTAAGGTCAGATAACATTGTAAACAATTTGAATTTTTGTATTAGTTAGTTAAGTTTTATAATTTAAAAGCAAAGGATTTATTTGATATTCAATAATTACTGTATTTCGATAATAACTAACTTACCATTACATAAATAACATTAATTAATTTAGCACAAATTCAACATCAAGTAAGTTCTTTTATAGTTAATAAAAGGCCTTTCTTTTTTCTTATTTTTTCCTACTAATTAGTTTCATTATTAAACATTCAAAATTACTGTTTTAACTTAACTTTTTTTATAATAAATTTGTAATTATAATTAATCAAATTTGATTCAAATACCTAGCTAATAATCCAACTAGAAACTTGCAGAACCAAACACCACTGAGAAAACGAAGATGTTGCTACTTAAAACATTTAAATTATAAATACAAATAAATAATATCAAATATTAATCGGTATCAAATCTATAAATAAATTAAACTATAATCGTTAAAATCATAATATATTATGAAAGTATGGTTAAATAAATGGGGTATTATATATTATTTAGATTATCGAATCAATAAAAAATTTAATATTTTACGGAATCATGTATATTTAGCATTTGGCTAATCGAGCTTTTAAATTTTACCATTTCCACTTCTTCACTATATTCATCACCGTATAAAGTTCTTTTATTCATTTGGTCTCTAGGATGTTTGTTTAATTGCAATCGATTTTTACACTCAAATTTGTATTTTTAAGAAATCAATTAGGGAGTTAATTAACCCGTGCTGAGAAAATAAAGAATCCATTATTATTTTTTCGTCGGGGACAATATCTTAGAAACTGTAGATATTTACTAACGCTTGACGTTCATTTTGGCATGGATTGACAAAATCGAGATATCCCCTGAATATATTCCATCCAAATGACACGTCGAAATCGAGGATTAGTGACAAATTGATGCCCGAAAACTTGACTGATATAAAATGGACAGATAGACACGACCAGGCTCTAAATTATCTTTTGATGGATTTATGTATGAAAGGTTGAGTGCAAATAGTGATAGCTTTAAGGTTTCGGTGTTGCAGCTGTGGGTGATTAATATTTCTCTCTTGAAGTGTATAAGCGTTTTGTGTTTTTAAACTACGAGATATTCTTGGGTAAAATATCGTCGGTTTGATGGATCAGTAACAGTTGGTTAATTTTACGAACTAAGCAAATGGAAACACGACTGGACGTATAAATGGTATTTAATTGACTAGGCTTATCATAAAACGTATCATTTTGTTTTAAAATTAAGTTACCAATGATTAGCAAAAATTTGTTGGTTGAGTTTTTTGGTTACTTTTAATTTTTTACGAGGTAGAATTTAATAATGAGATGCTTAAAAATGTTGTCTGATTTACAAGCTCGTCTAGCTCGAACCTAAATTAATCAATTTATACAAACATTTTATAAGTAATGATGTAACTAAAGATATTGTAGATTGAAGTAGGTTTATTGGGTTTATTGTAGAATGTTGCTACAATATGGAATGCTATGCTTATCAGTTCAATAGAGTGTGTTGAGGAACAAATTTAAAACAGCATTATTTCTTTTGACAAGTATAACCTGTCGTGATATTTGACTAAAATTCGATAATTAAAGCATTAGTAAAAAATGTTAGCAAAGCAATTTACCGCAACTGCGGCGACTATTTAAAAATTAAAATTAGAGCCATTTCCTAATCCATTTCTTCTCTCAAAAAGCTTAAGATAGGAAGAGAAACAAATGTTTTAGCAATGGAAACAAGCAGACGAGAAAGCACATTTTAATCTGGTCTTTAAACAGAAGTAATTTCAATATATTCTCAACAAGCCATATATTCCCAATATAATCTAAATTGACAAAAATCTTGCCACAAGGGTATTAATGCAGACTGATAACCAAAAAAAATGAATAGATAGCAGGAAACGAGAAAAGTTTAAGAATGGTGTAAGGACCGAGGTAAAAATGTGTACCGTAGCAGGTTATGTTCAGTTTTTAGGGAGTGAAAAATCGGCGGGTGAATAGTCGACGCATTTTACCCCAACTACCTGCTAGAAAGAAAAAGGTTCATAATCCAACATGAATATTCGACACAGAAAGTTCAGAAAAAATATTTCTCAAATGCCTTTATTGCCAATAAAATTTGCTCTTCCAAATTTAATATTTTTATGATTAACAGGTACAATTTTATCAGTTTTGTTTATAATTGTGAATTTTGATGTTGTTTTGTTAAAATGAGTATAATTAAAAGTTGTCGTAATATAGATTTGCTATTATTAGAAAATTACACATTTTCCAAAAGTAGTAGGTTAGGTTAGGTTAGGTTAGATACTAATATAAAAATAAATAGACTTAGCAAAACAGCAAAAATTAAAGAAAAAAATGTAAAAAATAAAATTCCGCTTCAAGAACGAATGATTGAAAGTCTAAATTTAAATCAAATAAGAAGACTTGCTTTTGTAAGATTAGTGTGTTATCATTCATGTTATATTAATAGTAATATTTAGTTTATTAATAATATTTGAAATGAAATCAAATCAGTTTTCAAAGAAAATTTTGTTTTATTACCTACTTACCTGTCTGAAACTACCTAAATTCTTGTGTCGAAAATTCCTGTAATAAAAACATAAAATTTCTAATCCTGCGTCGAAAGTTCCTGTCCCAAAAATTTACCTGTTTTTTGCGTCGAGAATTCATACGCCCTGAAAAATGTACATTCTCGTTTTGCTGCGAAACTAGAGTCAAAATAAAAAGTGTAAAAGAAGAAAGTCGTAGGTAATAAAAAATCTACCACTTTTATGCCGACCACTTTCTGACACAACCTCAAAATTTCTGAGCAAAAAAACATTTTTTAGTTTTTAATTTTTTATAATGAAATGAAAATACCAATTTTAATAAAACTTGTCGAAAAGATGGTTTGTTTTGTCTCTAATTATCTCAAATTTTTTCGAATTGAAATACCTACAAAAAATTTACCGAGAAATTAATTTCTTTCGAAAAAATTATTTATTTTTTCATTTGAAAATTGCCTTTTAAAAAATTTACTTTTATATAAAGTTTTAAAAATACATACCCTCCATAAAAAATGTGCTCAAAATTACAAACAACAAAAAAATAATTATTTCAATAATTTCAATAAATTTTTAACAATAATTACAATTTTTTTTAATGCTGATTTATTTTTTGCTATTTTTAGCACGTTTTTTAAAGGTAATTATGCATTTTTTTAAATATTTTGTAAAAGTACATCAAAAAAATAAGGCCTTGACGAACCCTCTAAGTCGATTTTTTGAAGGACAATTTTTAAGAAGAACAATTTACCAAGTTTTATTGGTGTTTTGATTCAAAAATAAAACATTTAAAACCAACAAATTAAAAAAACTGCTTTTTGCAATTTCCTCGGAAATTTTGAGGTTATGTCAGAAAATGTTCACCATAAAAGTTGTAGGTTTTTTTTATCTACAATTGTTCTCTTGTACACTTTTTTTATGTCTAGTTTGGGCGCAAATCGAGAATATACCATTTCACCCCCTTTTCAGCCTCTCAAAAATGAACAACACCGAACAACACTTAACCGGCTGCGGCAGGAACTTTTTCCTTTTTCCTTACACCATTTTTATCCTTTTCTCGCTGTTCGTTTGCTGTGGTTACGCTTTTTGATTGTGAAGAAAAATTTGCAATTTGTTTATGTAAGTTTTCAAAGAAAATTTTGTTTTATTACCTACTTACCTGTCTGAAACTACCTAAATTCTTGTGTCGAAAATTCCTGTAATAAAAACATAAAATTTCTAATCCTGCGTCGAAAGTTCCTGTCCCAAAAATTTACCTGTTTTTTGCGTCGAGAATTCATACGCCCTGAAAAATGCACATTCTCGTTTTGCTGCGACACTAGAATCAAAATAAAAAGTGTAAAAGAAGAAAGTTTTAGGTAATAAAAAAATCTACAACTTTTATGCCGACCACTTTCTGACCTCAAAATTTCTGAGCAAAAAAACATTTTTTAGTTTTTAATTTTTTATAATGAAATGAAAATACCAATTTTAATAAAACTTCAAAAACTTCTCAAATTTTTTCGAATTGAAATACCTACAAAAAATTTACCGAGAAATTAATTTTTTTCGAAAAAGTTATTTATTTTTTCATTTGAAAATTGCCTTTTAAAAAATTTACTTTTATATAAAGTTTTAAAAATACATACCCTCCATAAAAAATGTGCTCAAAATTACAAACAACAAAAAAATAATTATTTCAATAATTTCAATAAATTTTTAACAATTAAATAATTACAATTTTTTTTTATGCTGATTTATTTTTTGCTATTTTTAGCACATTTTTTAAAGGTAATTATGCATTTTTTTAAATATTTTGTGAAAGTACATTAAAAAAATAAGACCTTGACGAACCCTCTCAGTCGATTTTTTGAAGGATAATTTTTAAGAACAATTGACCAAGTTTTATTGGTGTTTTAATTCAAAAATAAAAAAATTTAAAACCAACAAATTAAAAAAACTGCTTTTTGCAGTTTCCTCGGAAATTTTGAGGTTATGTCAGAAAATGTTCACCATAAAAGTTGTAGGTTTTTTTTATCTACAATTGTTCTCTGGTACACTTTTTTTATATCTAGTTTGGGCGCGAATTGAGAATATGCATTTTCACCCCCTTTTCAGCCTCTCAAAAATGAACAACACCGAACAACACTTAACCGGCTGCGGCAGGAACTTTTTCCTTTTTCTTTACACCATTTTTATCCTTTTCTCGCTGTTCGTTTGCTGTGGTTACTCTTTTTGATCGTGAAGAAAAATTTGCAATTTGTTTATGTAACTAAGCAAATAAATATTAGCAATCAGCAGTTCTCCCAAAAATAATTTATCAAGTTTATATTTTCTGTATGCATAATGTTTTTATATACAATATCCAAGTACACGATGTGTGAATACCCTGATTTTAATAGATGAATAGTAGAAATGACTAGCAAACATGTAAACAAACGGCATTACCAATTTTTAGTCTAAATTTTTTTATCCTGTGCCCTTTTGAACGCTTATTTATTGTTGACTTAGTTTTTTCATATTTCTAGGTTTGTTTTAGTCCTATTTTCTTAAAAGTATCATTATCTTTAAGTTGAATTAAATTTATTGTACCAACCCTTACTTTTTGGAAGTCCATCTTATTAAGAATAATAAAAAACTTTTCAATCGAAGAGTTTTTTATTATTCTTAATCTTACTTACATATTCTTAGATTATTTCAAACACTTTGCGGCATTGTAAGAGTTGCTGAGTGTACCTAGTGATGTTTAAATTTATATTGACGATACTACTAACTCATCCATGGTAATATTTTTCAGGAGTGCTTTTGATGACCTCTGGTCTTGTAAATCTTTCCATTTTTTAGATTTCCTTTTTGTAAACTTGTTAATTATTTTCTTTCATCCCGGTATAACATGAAGAATAACTTGATAATTTTAATTACTTTAACTTTTGCCTTTGTGATGATTTACTTTGTTTTTATGTTAAAACCTGAAAATCGTGAAATATTTTCAACAATGTATTAAACGTTTTTTCGAATTAGACGTGTCGTATGATTTAAAAATTACAATAAATTCGGATAATTTTGACTTCAATCTGCTGTCTTTTAACAAAACATCAAAAATTGTACTATCGCTCCTGTCATAATTCACACAAACGGCTTATAACCCAAAAGATTAGATATTACAAACTCAACGTCATAGTATAACACTCCGCGGCAATTCCACCGACCCATTACTGACACTCCCGATGCCCTGGGTCCGACTAGATCGACTCCTATTACATTGTTAAACGATGCCGGCACGAATTTACAGCCCCATTTGGCTTTGTCCACATTACTGGAGGGGTATTCAACGTTTCTGATAAAACTTCCAACGACAGCAAAGCACGTTAAGGCACAAAACATACCCTACAATTCCCGTTTTCAGGAATTTACTGTCCCAAATGCCAGGCGTAGTCCTTTAATGTTGCTTCTGATACGACGTAACATGCACTATTGAGTTATTTGATGGTTATTATTCGTCTAAAAATAAAGGAATTTGAGAGACGTAGCAGACTGGTTTTGTTTCTATTATAATGATTTTGTATGGAGAAAATAAAAACTGGTATTCATTCTAAATAGTATTATCTACTTAAATTTATTGTACTTACCCTTACTCTGTGTAAGTCCATCTTTCTAAGAATAATAAACTATTCGTTTAAACTTAATTTCCACGTTTTATTTAAAAATTCCCTTTTAAATTATAATGACCCCTGTTTCTCTAGAATTAACATCGTAAGATTGACATATTGAAGTTACATTTTGTTTATTAGTAGTACCTATTAAGGCTAGACCAGGTACGGAAGTAATAAGATAACAATATTAAAGCCTAGATGTTATGAGCCTTAAGGGATTATCCTGGATGTACTTCCCTCTAAGTTCAGTATAACTGTGCAATGATATGGAAAACCAGGAAAAAACTATATCATGCTGATCTTTACAATAACTTAATATATTTGTTTTACAATTACGTCTTATATATGTATAAAATGAAGACTCAATCAAAGAAAATAGTTTAATAGTGGAGAACTTCTAAGATTTATTTGCTCATTAACTACTTCTACATGTCTTTTTATTTCAAGTTCTTCAAAGAAATCTATTTTTTTTATCACCAGTATGTTGTATTTGGATGTCATTGGTATCTAAGAGTGATTTTCAAGTGTTTTGCATAATTTGACTTATCTGGTTATTTTAATCTATATTTTCTTAAGTGTTCATTGAACCTTACTTGAAAATTTCTTTGTATTTGACCTTTATATGAGTACAGCATTTCATTTTGGACAATTAATTTTGTAAACACCATTTTTTTTAAATTTGGTATATTTTAACAAGTTTGTATATAATATTTTTCACAGTAAATATGGTATTAATAACTGCAATAAACTACCCGATTTGTGTAGAAAATCATCAGGTAAAAGATGCAAATGTGCTACAGGGTCGAACTTAAGAAATTTGTAATATTTTGATTCTCTTCCATTTATTTGGTGGTGCTTTTATTTTACACTTATCAGAGGAATCAGACCATCGTTTGGAAGGGGTGTCATGCGTGTCAATACACGTCTAGTCGAGGTAGAATATTGGCCGATTTTCAGACCGGTATTTTCTTATTGACGTTATATATTCAGGACCCCTATTTTCGAACGTGTGATGTGAAGTGGATGTGATGTGAGTAAGGAAGTGATCGATCCCTGACAAAACCTTTCACGGGTCGTATTTTCGATATCACAACGTTGCCTCGTTATATTTATGAAAAATGAAAGAATTTTGACATATAACGTACATACCAGAAAGTTGGCAACGTTTGATAAATTGGGTTTCAGGCAGTTCAAACTGATAACTATATTCTTTTATTTATGATAACTACAACTATATTCTTTTATTTATGAAAGACGCAAGTTTCAAAACAAAACTACGGTAACAACTCTAATAAACATATGATTTTGACAATACGCTGACGCCTGAATAATAATGCGCATGTTTCACTGCTTCGACTGGGTCTGACCAAGCGAAGTGTGATGTGAGCTATCATATAGTCTAAAAATACGGTTCACCGGTTTCTCACCAGTGATCTATCACATCACATATTCGAAAATAGGGGTCCAGAACGCCAGTTTATTATTACTTGTCTGTTGTCAATTTTGCGATATTTAAAGTCCATTGCAGACAGAGCTCGCCAGAGAGTAAAGAGGCCACAGTTGATGTGAATTTCGTCATTGATGAGCCGCTGTTTCAGACTTTTGATTGTAGGGACACGCTGCTCATCGGACATAATGTAGATTTTTCGCCTTATTAAATATTTTTCCCAGTCGTCTAGACTAGACTTAAATAATATTAATGCTGATATTGCCGAAGATATTAATTTTGAAATTTTATTAGAAATATTTAGACAATATATAATATTTTTATAATTTTTAATTTCTTTAGTTTGTTTAGGAGATATTAGTTGTAGTGAAACTTACTTTTCTTTCTTATTAATTAATTTATTTATCAAATAAATTGGATAGCAATTAGATGTAGCTATTTGTTTTATGATATCAATTTCTTTATCAAAGTTAATTTTGTCCATTGAAAGTGAAAATGCCCTATGTATCATAGAATTATAAGCTGCTAATTTATGTGTTCTAGGATGATTTGAATTATATGGTTTAGTAACATCTGTTTGTGTTGGTTTTCTGTATATTGAATACTTTGGTAAATTATTAACTTTTTCAATTTGTAAATCTAGAAAATTAATTGAATTGTTTTCTTCAACTTTTAAAGTAGAATTAATTTTAGAATGCAAGGTAATAATATAATTAAAAAATATATCTAACGACAATTTGCTCTATCATTGCACAGTTATATTTATCTTAGAGGAAAGTACATTCAGGATAATCCCTTAGGGCTAATAACCTCTAGGCTTTAACATTGTTATGTCTTATTACTTCCATACTTGGTCGAATACTACCTAATCAACATCAGGTACATGTCAATCTGACGATGATAATTCTAGCGAAACAGTTGTCATTGTAATTTAAAAGAAAATTTTTTAATAAAACGTGGAAGTTAAGTTTAAGGGAATAGTGGTTTATTACTCTTACTAATATCTACTTATATAAATTAACCATTTTTCCATTAAAAAAATTGGCCCAACATATTACCATTAATTTAGAATTATAACAAATTATTTTTCAAAATTAAAAATAAACAAAATAAAAAACTTAAAAATCTTTTAAACAAAAAAAAATAGTTTGGTTCTCCAAGCTCAAGAAAATTGGATGAAAAACTTATCTCAAACAGAAATACCAAAAGATATTTTACAATTTTTGTCTCTAGGACCAAAATTTAGTATAGAACCTATAAGATATTTCAATTAAAACCATGTTAGCAAAAATTGATTACATCTCATCTTTTGTGAATAATGAAAAAGAAAGAAATATTATTATAGCAAAATCAACTAATGTTTTAACTAATCATATACATGAACCTAAACAATCTTCAATATTTAGAGAACTACTACATAAAACAAAAAAAATTTAATTTAATCCAAATTTAATAGTAACAAAATCAGATAAAGGTAATGTAACAGTTATAATAGAAAAACAACAATATTTAGATCTCTCTAAACAACTTATGGATGATAATAAATCATATAAAGAAAACTTAATAAAGATCCTACTTTGAAAATAACTAATGAGTGTAATGCATTAATTAAAAAATTATTTAATAAAAAACAAATTGATAAAGAAATTAAAAATAAACCAACAACCTATAATGGCATTCCTGCAAAATTTTCCTGTTTACCAAAAATTCATAAACCAACATTATCAGCTAGGCCAATAGTAGCATCAATTGGAACACCTATTGAACCCCTTACACAAAATCATATGACTATAGCAATGAGTATTACATTAGAGATTCTTTTGAAATAAATAAAAAATTTAATAATAGAGTAAAAAATATATATACAAATTTTTTCCCACAAAAGGTGTAATATTTATTTAAAAAATTAAAATATAATCACTTATTCAACCACAATTAATTTCTTTAAGATATTACCGTCTGAAAAAAACCAAATGGTTTTGAAGAATTTTGCACTTTAAACACGTATAATGAAATTGAATGTAACAGTTCATCTTAGTGGAGGTCAACAAATCTGACGATTAATGTTAAATCGAAATGGCTTTCACTGACGAAAAATAGTAATTTATGCAACAAGTGCATAAAGTGGTACTTTTTTTCACGAATGGAAAAGTTGTGGAAATTCCATGAGTGAAAAAAAGACACTTTATGCATATGTTGCATACAATATTTTTTCTACAGCCCTATACAAATAATAAAATCAAAATAAAAATTTGAAATAATTTAATTAAACTCCTTCAGTAAATTACAACTAATGAATGCAGAATGAATTGGAAAAAGTGCACAATAATTAAGAAAAATTAACAACTACATATTGTATTTTAGTATTATTTCGCAATGTGAATATTGAAAACGCAATTGTTTGGTTGATTAATGTGAATTTTTGATCCAGTCACATTTGTTTCCGTTTGATTCATTGATAAAGCTTCACTTAAATTGTGAATATTTGGAACATTTAAATTCATCTCTGCTTGATTCTCATTTAAATAGTGAATATTTGGAGGAGTCAAATTCGTGTCGGCTTGATTCTCATTGGATGTTGAAGGTAGGTTAAAAAAACTCCTTGTAAAATTCGTGAAGCACAGTTCATTTTTGCATTGAGAGAATTGTTCACATACCCTTCGGCAACAGCAGTAGATTTCCGTCCTCCATGTTGCTTTAATTGAAGAATGTCTCCACCCGAATCGACTAGAAGCGATGCTGAAGTTCGTCGAAACGTGTGACCTGTATATTCTTCTGGATGTGGTAAATTTAAATACCTCGCAATTAGCGATGGAATTTTCGAAAAAGTATTTATACCAACTACTTGTTTTGTACATTTGCCGTTTCTATATGATAAAAAGAAATGGTTGCTGGTTGCATTTTTCGGTCTCAGATTAGCATACTTTTTGGAATAAATGTATAAAATTAATGTTTGTAATGGATTCTCCAATAACTGTAAAACGTCGACTTGTATGAGTTTTTGAATCTGGAATCGTGACGAGTAGAAATTCCCCTTATTTTCAATGTCATCGATTTTCATTTTATACAACTCTTCTCGTCGACAACCTCCGGCTATTCCTAATATTAATGTTACCTACAAATTTATAAATAATGTAAGCAAAAACAAATTAACTTTTTAAAACTTTTACCTTAAACATTAAATACTTGTCGTCTGAGCACTCAATAAAAATCTGTTCATTTCCTCTCTTGAGAATGTATTAGATTTTTTAGGTTTGTACCCAACCGACTTTCGTTTCAAAAATGCTATTAGCTTAGAGTATTTACTTATATCTATGTTATCATTAATAATTAAGGTTGCCTTTAGTTTGGAATAGCTGGACCATAATGTAGAACACTTAAATTTTTTAGACCTTTCTTCAAAAAAAGCTAACAGTACTCGCTCTGTAAAGCTATGAATATTGTTCTCGTTTCTCCATTTCATAAAAGTGTCATACTCTTTTACCTATATAATTTTCTTTGGATTTTTCCGGCAGCAAATTTAATGTGGCCACATTTGCCTTTTCTATAATTTCTTCGGGGGTACATATTATTTCAAAGTCGGAATCTTCACTATCCATTGTAATAATAGGAACAACTACTGAATTCTCTTAGACAAATCGGATTATTTATAAAAACTAACGTCAAATGAGTTATAGTTCATGTACTGTCAAAGTCAAAGCAAACTTGATATTTTTTCCAGTAAAGGTGTGGATGAATTGCACTATTCAATTGCATCGGCTTATAGCAAGCGTGAAATAAAGTTAACGTTATGGCACTTTTTTTAACGCTTTTTCACTTTTTTTCACTCTCACCATAAACAGCCGTTTTAAGAGCTACAAACTAGTGAAATACAAGGTACTTTAAAGATAGGGCTTAGAAAAATGTTTTTACTTAAATACTTGTTAAATTGTTGTTTGCAGTGTGTTCATAGCAAACAGTATTTTTAACTAATTGCAATGTTTATTATCTGTTTATTATTCTTAACCGGTCACAGTTATTATAATTTGTATTCATAGGAGAATTAGTTTCAATAGCAATCACCACACATCCATCAACTAATGCTGCGTGCCGTGTCACGTATCAGAAGTGTATAGAAACGTTGCAACGGTAATTTTAAGATTAAAATGCAATGGAGGAGGCTCGGTAATTGCCGTCGTGGAATCGCGAAGGCGCCGAAGATCACTACGTGAGACTTCTTCGTTATCATTGCCGGTATGCGATAGCCTCGTTGCCTAATCAATTAGAATGGGTTGATTATATAAAAAAAAATATTTTTATTATTCATTGTTTAAGTAAATCTGTTGATTTGTTTGTTAAACTTTAAAATTGGAAGCAGTTCATTATTATTAATTTTTAATATTTTAGTTCTTATCTTTAATTTTTGCAGCCTCTTTATCCCTCTTTCAAACTCACCATCAATAATAATTAGATACCAAGTAATTTGTAGAACAAAGTTCAAATTAATTATATTTTGACGTACGAACAATGACATTAGGGGAACAAAACATCCTTTCATCGTGTTAGTACATAGAACACGTGGCAACATTGTCTGCGGTGACTAGTTTTCCGCCTGCAGTGCGAAATGATTGGCATGTGCTGACCTCTGCGCATTTTAATTATCAATTAGCCTTGTCTGACGCGAACTTAAGGCTACTCACGTATACGGGACCCTAGACAGAGGTTCTGGCTCAATTAGTTTTATCCTTTTTAGACAAAAAATGATATTTGATTTATCACGTATATACAAGGTGAAATTTATGTGTCTCAAAAATATATTTTACGATGTATAAACGAAAATTCCATATTTTTCCTTAACGAAAAGTTAAATTATAATTATTACACAACTAACATTGTTGTGCATTATTTTACGTTAGAGAACTCACTTAAGCACGTTCCATTGCATGTTCACATGTCTAAGAATTTGTTTTTATGTACTATACTCCGCTTCTGTAAGCGTGCTTTCGTATTATTCTTGTTTTCGAAAAGTTCAAAGTACAGATAGACCGTACTACTACTACTGAGAGATCGAAGGAGGCTGATTTTATTAATTGGGATTTCGTGCAACATGTTGACGGGTTCGGGTTGCCTACTACGTACACGTAGATAAGACGTTGCCGATATCTTTTCTCGGAGCATGAGAAATTTATGGGAACAAAGACAAGTGTACGATTTTCATTGTGCTATTAGCGTACAAGAACCTGACAAATATTTAGCTTATAGAACAAAAATTACTAGTCGAAATAAAACAAATAGTAAAGCTATGCAGTAGGTTTGGTTAACATTTATAAAACTAGCTTTTACCAACGAAAAAGTAATATTTAAATTTAATCTAATTCCCAAAGATTTTTGGTAGTTCTACCTACCTTTTTTATATTAAAAGAATATTCGGATTTGCTTATGTAGGAAACTTTTACTAAAAGAAAAGTTTGATTACCTTAATATAACATGAAATTGATTGTAGTAACATTTACTTTGTGGAAGTCCATCTTACTAAGAACATTAAAAATAGAACTTTTTAGACAATACTTCCTACTGTTAGTTAAGTAGTACATAGCTACAAATAAACAAAATGTAACTTCAAATGTCAATCTGTCGATGCTAGTTTTTAGCGAAACAGCTGTAATTGAGTTTGAACAGCAATTTTAAATAAATAGTGGAAGTTTTGTTTAAAAATTTCTATTTTTTTAATGGTCTTCATAATATAACATGTCCAATTTTGATGATTTTTTAAATAAAAAAAAATCATTGAGACACTCGTATGTTTGTTTGCCTATTTAAATTCTACATTTTTCTCCATTAACTTTTTTTGGTGGCTTTTAGGAAAAACTTTAAAAAATATTTAAGCTATAGGTTTATACGAAGTTTCATTAACTTTTAAGGTTATCCTTGAATGAAGGTTATCAAAATCAGTTTTTGCTATGTGGTAATTGCTATCTCTTTCTCAATTCAGAATTGATAGGATAACAATAACTTTTATGTAGGTAGCCCGTATTTAATTGTTCTTTGTTGATTATTGTGTTGACATTTATTAATGTTTTTATTATTTTTTCCAATCATTAGGTTTACTTGTTTCACAACCAATTGTTGTTTTTACAAGCATGTTTAAATCTGAGGAATAAAAAGTGTAATGGTAGGTTGTGGTACATAATGTATTTACTTTTGGCACTGGTAATAACCCTTACTCTGTGGAAGTCCATCTTGATAAGAATAATAAACAACTATTCATTTAAACTTAACTTCCACGTTTTATTAAAAAATTCATTTTTAAATTACAATGACAGCTGTTTCGCTAGAATAAGCATCGCCAGATTGACATATTGAAGTTACATTTTTGTTTGTTTTTAGCTAGGTAATAAGACATAACAATATTAAAACCTAGATGTTATTGGCCCTAAGGGATTATCATGGATGTGTTTCTGTCTAAGATCAGTATAACTGTCCAATGATATGGAAAAACCAGGAAAAAACTATATCATGTTGATCTTTACAATAACTTGTGTTATATTTACATAAAATAAAGACTCAATCAAAGTAAATAGTTTAATAGTATGAGAACTTCCATGATTTATTTTTTGATTAACAACTTTAAATTGTTGATCTGCTATAGGTGCCTTTTATTTCAAGTTCTTCAAGGAAATCTAAATTTTGCTTTCTATCAAAAATGTGTAGTATTTGGATGTCATTGGTGTGTGAGTGAGGTTGGATGTTCAAGTAGATGTTTTGCATAATTTGATAATATTTATTTATGTACCACGCGAGACAGTAGGCAGTTATTCGCCGAGGTGCATATTACATTTCTTCGTCGTCCTCTACATACCTTTATGAAAGTAAGAACTAACCTGGTTGCTGACCGCGGCTACATCCCACTCTCTTAACTGCAGACTTTATTTATTTATTACTTTAACTAATAATACAATATATACAATGTGACAGTAACGAAATAATGGTAACAACAATGGAAATTAAAATAATTAATTATATGCCTTTATACAATTTCCCTTAGGAAAATAGTCACAGTTGTCATCAAGTTTCAAGTTTATAAAAATACGGCACGTACGTAGCAGGTTGGACCATTATCACCCACTAGTAGATTAGTAGATGCCGGTGAGTCAACTGAGTGTGCACCATTCTTAATCTGGATGAAATAACTTGGTTTAGCCTGTTTTCAGGCACTTTTTTCCATGGTGGCACTGAATTTTTCACTGTTTTAAGTTTAGATGTTGAGCAGTTCCATTCCGATTGCAAACTTTCTGTAATGATGCTAACCTTCGGTCTCTGAAGAAGATAACTTTGTTATCGAAACGCGCGTCAGTGTGTGTTTGCGTAGTGGTAGTGTAAACGGTTTCGGTATAATATTTTTAAGTGGGACTTTAAATCTGTAATATCTCTTCCACTATCACAGTTTCTTTGCTTAACGCTGCTGTTTTTGCTAATGTATATACTCCTTCATTGGCCGCTATTCCTATATAGGTATGTGCTGGAACCCACAAAAAGGTAATACTGATCCTTTTTGTATAATTTTTCTCTAATTCGCATTTTATAAGTAAAATGATTGGATGAGTAGGATACACTTGCTGTAGTCCATAAATGGAACTGAGAGAGTCTGTTATAATACTCTTGATAATAAGAACTTTGGAATGTTGTTTTTCAGTAATATATTTTAAAGCATTAAGAATGGCATTTAGTTCAGCTTAGTTCAGCTTTGTATATAGATGCTATAGTAGAAAGTTTACAGGCGTAAGTGTGGATATAGGAGCAATAAAAGCTGTTGCAGTTCCTTCTTCGGTTTTGGAAGCGTTAGTATAGATGTGTGTATATCGTGTAAAATGTGATAGAGTTTATAGACATTTAAGATTGATATACATATTCAGATTTCTTAAAGGCTGTCAAAGATATATTAATGTAGGTGAATGGGAAAATGTATTTTTAATAAAAAACTTAAAAGTTTTTTAATAAGTGTGTATTAAATAAACTGTAAATCTAGAAACTGAGCGCTTTCGGCTTACAAAGCCATTATATCAGAGTTTCTCCTAAAATATATTTTTTTATGGTAAGAAAAATAAAGTAAGTATATTGTTGTTAAACTTACGTCAAAAAAGATAAAAACCACTAAGAAGAAATGTATAAAACGTACAAAACATCATAGAAACAGACAAACCAACACAAATAAAAAAGTAAAAAATAACAAATTACATGAGAAGATGGACACAACAATGTAAAAATAAAATTAACCACCCTAAAGAGGATGTATAAACATTAAAATCAAACCAGAATAACTAAAACTACACCTAAGTTACTTCAATTAAAAAACTTATAAAAGAAAGAAATTGGAAGTGACTGTTGAAACACACAATCGAAGTTATAAAATAGATTTTAAAATTAAATTGAATGAAAGCTAAAAATTAATAAGAATGACTGGATTATGAACTAACTGTCCCAGAAAAATTTAAATAACGGTTTGAATTTAGTATTTAGATTAACTTGCGTGTTGCAACAGTAACTAGGATTAGCTTTAAGCTCTCTCAATATTTCCAGATCCTTCAGCAAGTCCATTTTCACCAAATTATTAGCTGGTATACTGTGTAACAATTTACTATTTTTGGTTGGCGAAAACTGATGGTTGTTGAATTTGATATGATGCCCGAAACGAGATTTATCTGTTCTGGAAAAATGTTCTTTAATGCGGGTATCTAAGGGTCTAGTTGTTCTACCCATGTATGACGCAGAGCAATCAGCACAATTAAGTTTATAAATGTCACTCTTAGACAATGCATTAAGTTTATCTTTAGTTGTGGAAAGAGAAGATTTTATCGTCTTATGACATTTAGGTACGTATTCCTCAAGAATAGAAGAAATATTATGAGAAATACGATCCAAATAAGGTAAAGATGTAAAAGTAGTGTCAGCTGACAAGCTGTGATGTTCAGAACTATAAGCTAATTTGTTTAGTTTTGAATATTTATTCTTACGAATAGCTGTTCGAACCGTGTTAACAGGAAAACCATTTGCAGTCGCTAACTGATTGAGTATTTTTACCTCATCATTATATGCTTCAACAGACATTGGAATGCTCACTAATCTATGTATATAGGAATGTAGAGCAGATATTTTGTAATGATAAGGGTGATTTGAGTTGTGAGGAATTAAATGATCGGTGGTAGTCGGTTTACGATAAATGGAAAAACTGATGGAATTATCAGGCTTTCTAAGTAGAGACAAATCTAGAAAATTTAATTTACTATTAAGTTCAACTTCCAGAGTAAATTTGATGGAGGGGTGAATGCTATTCAATTCAGATAAAATTAAATTGGCATCATCAACTGACCCGTCAACAAATGCAAGAACATCATCAACATATCTAAACCAATGTATAATATTTTTAAAGGGGTGGCCAGGATTAAGTAAATTACCAAATATTTGAGAATTTTCCAAATGATCCAAGAAAATATCAGCTAATAGAGGGGGGGCTAAAAGATATATTAATTTATAAAAATGTATTCTGATTTGAAGTGTAGCTATTCTCCATTTAAATCATATACTAAGAACAGCAAACAACTAAACGGTTGAACGAAACTTTTACTATTTTATAAATACGTTTTTAAATGCAATAACTGTTTAACTGAAAACTAACATCGTCAGATTGACTTAATATACTACAAAATTAAAGCAATCTCAAATATGGATATTAAAAGTACAGTTTGTGCAATTGTTCATAATATATAATCTAGCGAATTTTGTAAATACTGCATTTGACACCAGCAAGTGACGGCAATTGTCACAGATCTCGTATTATAGCAATCACAGCCAACGAAAAGAGTTTGCGGATGTACAGTACTTGCCTTTAAAAATAGTCGATTTTTTATCCAGAAATTAGTACGTTAAATGAACTTTTTACTTTTTGTAGAGTTTGACAAAAAAAAGCTTTTATCCTAATACAAATTTATTTTTTAAATTATTATTTCTTTAGTATTTTAATTGCACAATAAAGAAGTTAAAGTAATAACCAATTTCGTTCGTAGAGAGGTGTTTAATTTTTTGGTCAAATCTAAAATTTAAAAATATTCTTTATAACTTGATATTATAGTAAGTTCTAGTCAAGAAAAAATCTACAGTTCCATATACATCAAATTAAGTTAAATAAGTATTACGTATTGTATAAAACTTAATTGTTAATACTAGAATAATTTTTTGATCTGTCTCCAATTGTGTAAAAAGGTTTCTATTCAGTTTTTTGTGAAAGAAGCGACCGAATGAATTAAACAAATTTATTTTTCCAACATCCATTAGGAATAGAATCTTGTTGTAGTAACCAATCAGTAACTAGATACGCCAAGTAAACAATTAAGTTTAAATTAAAAAGGAGGCGGTACGAACATTTAAATCGGCAACATCGCAGTTCTTCAGAGAAGATCGTCCATCGGAGAGGCGTGCTTACGTATATATCTGCCGTGAATACGCTGTCCAAACACGGTTCAACAATGAACAATAGCAACATAAATCTACGTAATTAGTTTCAATAAGCCGTTGTATCTACATGTGCTGAGTCGTATAGCCAACTCATTGGTTAGATTCGAATGGATATACTCCGCCTTCTATTTTCTCTCGTCTCTACTTCTTGTTCTCTTTGCGAGTTTCGAAATACTGTGTATCATGTACATCCGTACCCGCTGACGAGACTAGATGTATGAGTATGTGTAGATTTAAAGTATGTGCACCATTCTTGACAACAAATGCGAGTATCTGCGCAACATTAACGTATCGATAAGATTTTCACGAAAGGATACCTACTACTATTAATTTTAATTGATTAGGTTTGGTTGTAATTCATTTTGTATTTTTTTTACATTTTAGAACACACTGAAATTTCACCTGCACAAATTCTCTTTCAATGCCTGTGTACTTTTTATAACTGGATATAATTAATACAATTTGGAGAATCTGGTAAATATGATGAACAATAATTCATGATTGGAGTAATTATAAATTTATGAAGCGAAATTATACAACAGTGACCTCTAGAGATGCTCTTTTTTTATTTATTTTCTGATTTTTTATTTATCTTTTAAAGGAAATAAAGTTTAGGCTTAGTAACATTTATTTCATTGAATATAACATTATTAAAATGTTTAAATTATGTAGATATATCGGTGATTCTCAGATAGGTGTGATTTTTTATGTCTAGTACTTTAATTATTATTCAACATGATTTTTTTGATCAGAAAATTATAAATATGATAAATTTGATGGTATTTTACCGTCGAAATTGTAAATTAAAGCATAATTATTCATGGATCATGAATAGGTAACTTACAGAATTATACTCGAAATGTCAGTACCGTGGCATGTCTGATTTTTGTTTTTCAAACTAAATGTATAAATTTCTATAAAGAGTCGTCTTATAATCTAAAGTTTAGCTTTTGTAACTAAAATCTATTGTATATTCGATTAAATTATGCTGCAATTATACCCCAATATTGATCGGTAAAAGGAAATAATAGTCATTGACTTGTGTCCTGGAATTTTATTCAATATTCAAATTCAAAGTATTTGCCGCCTGAGCGCCATCTTTTATTCAGTTTTGTTCGCTCGCTCTAGTGGCATTTTGAAGAAGGACTATTTGTATACAATTGACAGCTGTATGTTTATTTTTAGACTCTATGTTATGACAGAAATAATTTGTTTTGTTTTTAAAAAGGTATGTCATAAAATTACTGGTCAATACCATGGTACTGAAGTTCACGTGTGTTAATACAATTTTTAGGTCAATTATACTGAATAATTATTTAATTTTACGTATAAAATCGAAATTATTTGACTAATCATTTTAATTACTTATAAGGAATTAAGTTAGGTTAATTATTCATTCAAATGTCAATACCGTGGATGTCAGTACCATGGTAAAAATAACGAATGATATAAAAATTGTATTATATTTATTGTTTTTTATATTTAAATTTGTTAAAAACTTAAATCAATTTAATTATTTAACTAATGTTAAACTTGGTTTTATTCTAAGAATAATCTAAAAATTATTATTTTAATTCTACTGTTAAAAAATTTAAACAATTGTTATTTTAATTCTACTGTTAATAAATTTTAAATATTGTTAAAATCAAGAGAAAAAATACCAAAATTGTCTCTGTATGATTATCAAAGTCCTATAATTTATCATTCTTTTTATTATTTTAAAAGTTTAAAGAGATTTAGGCAAGTACTTTGAATATTTAGTTTTGATGTCAATACCGTGGAGGTGAAATTTCTAATTTTTGTTCTAGTTTCTTGTCTATTGTAGTTGTAGTAGAACTACGTTACAGGCTTAATTTGGAGTATAATAAAAGCCCAAGAAGCCATAAAACATTGTTTCGTGACTACGGAAACGAAGTACATAATTTTAAATTGTCAAACTTGACGAGTGAAAAGTTTATTTGTGGCGTCTTTCCAAAGTGTTGATTTTTTAACGTTTTAAAAATTGATGATGACTGTTCCATTTCTGGAACCCCCCCAGAACTCACGGAAGCAGTGAATGCTGCATCATTGGAATTTTTACCAGTAAAATCTAGAAATAAGTATAACTATGCATACAACCGATTCATGGACTACCGTACGAATAAATATGCAACTTTTTTCTCGGAAAATGTTGTAATGGCATACTTCTTGGAGCTTGGTTCCAAGATGAAATCTTCAACTTTATGGGCCAATTATTCAATGCTGAAGGCAACCCTTGCAATTAGACATGATGTGGATATATCTAAATATTCAAAACTTCAGGCATTCCTGAAACGGCAAGCACATGTCTATAAGCCAAAAAATCCAAGATTTTAACTAAAGAAGAAATAAACAAATTTATTCAAGAAGCTCCAGATAAGAAATATTTAATGATAAAGATAACTTACAAAACTTCAAATTATATTTGGATTCTTTACATGATTATTTATTGTTGTAAGTAGCTGTAATCTTTGGAATTTCTGGAGCTTACAGAATGGACGAGCTGGTTAAAATGACTGTACAAGATATACAAGACCTACTATCTAAACTTTTAGTTACCATGCCGGATTTAAAAACCAATACATCAAGATCATTTATAGTAAACGAAATGTACTTAAATCTATACCACCAGTATGTCTCGTTAAGACCAAGAGACATGAATTCCACTCGGTTTTTTTTTAAGTACCAAAATGAAAAAGGTTATAGACAAATAGGAATTCACCAATTTAGAAACTTGCCTAAAATATTGGCCAGTTATTTTAATTTGACAAACTCAAAAGAATATACCGACCACTGTTTTCGTCGGTCTTCTGCCACAATGCTTTTTGATTCTGGTGGAGATATTACTAGTTTAAAGAGACTGGGTGGATGGAAATCAACAAACGTCGCTGTAGGATATATAGAAGAGTCTCTTACTGATAAGGAAGAAGTGACAAATAAAATTTTCACAGCAGAAAAAAATCAAGAAAGTAAATCAAATATTTCTAATACTGCAGTTACTCCCAATATTAGTTATTGTCATACAAATAAAATTATTAGTTTGGAAAATATTCAACAAAATAATGCTATTAGTTCCCAAGTTCTTCCAGTTTTCAATACTTGTACTAATTGTCAAATAACAGTAAATATAACAAATAATAAGTAATAATTTTAAAATATAATGTTAACCTTGTTTGTGCTGAAATTTTTAAAAATAAAATTGTTACAGGAATAAACCTGTTCGCATTTATGTTCTAAAGTTTACTGTATGGAAATAACATTTCCTTACAGTACAGAAATGAATATTTCCTTACTGTTATTTTCGGTTGCCAGGAAACAATCAAGTTGGAGGAAATATTGACTTTTTCATTCAAATATGTTGTCAAAAATGTTATTATTTCTTATCGATTTTCGGAAAATATAGTTATCTACCTAAACATGTTTTAGGACTAACTTGAACTCGTTAGAGATTATTTGCCCTAATTATTTTAATATACCTACTTGTATAGGACCTCTATACTAGAGAGATAACAGATTTTTGTGACGGATAATAATCGCTTACATGAAGGAATTTTTTTTCTTTTTGTCGGCCAGGTACCCATAAACAATAGATTTACTTTTATGGTGTTGGAAATGTTATTTCAGTTAACAATATTTACTACCATACTTATCTAAGTAAATTAGATAGTCCGCCAGTAATCTCTTAAAAGGACCGTAATAGGTAGCCAAATAAGTTCTTACTGGTGGAGGGGAGAAAACAGTAGGTGTTTAATTTTGTTCTTGGAAATTAGTTGTTTGGTTACTTTAAAGTGTAACAGTGAGAGTTGTTTGGCTCTTAGACTTTTTGAAGAAACTCCTGGAAGGTTTGTGATTGATTATATTTAATTTTATCATATGCATACATACGTCTATTAAGACTTAATTAATTTTTTATATTTTATTTTTTTTGTCATTTTTATTTAACAAAAAATATTGATTTAATCTATGCATTCACGGAAATTGATAATAGGAATTTGTATTTTACTGACAGGTAAATTCTGTATAAATCATAAAAAAATTAAATATTTTGTTGTTATAAAACCGAAGTAATTAAAAACTGTGGCATACAAATTAAACAATATATTATTTATAGTCAATTAAGTAACTCAATAAACAAAATTTATTTTGTTATGAAAGTATTTCCATTTTTAAATTCAGAAATTACTTTTATAGAATGTGTTTGAAATATTTGTTAATGGAAATTGTTAACTTTACATGTTTAAAAAATCTTATCCGTTGATTAATTAGACGTTATCTGGGCATTTACCAGACACAAATAAAGCGGAAACGTTAATAATAATTGTTTCCAAAGTAGTAACAGAAGGGAGAGACGCAGACGTAACATTATCACCAACACATCTGCGCACGTCAAGGTCTTTTTATGAAATATGATGTAAATCAAAAGGTACCTACATTAATACAGATTTATTTATTACCAGAAAGACATTAAATCATTCAAGAAATGACATCTGCTGTTTGCCTTGAACTATCACGTTTTTCGTTCGGTTCGTTCTCGTATATATAAATATACCAGGTGTTACGCAGTTTTAATTGATGGCTTTTTAACTGACATAAAAATAATTTTTCAAAATTATTGTCTATCTATCTGAATTCCTCTTTCCACTACATACTTAGTTTAATTCAGTCAGATATAAACATTCCATTCTATAATTACATAAAAACATTTTAAATGCTTTAAATTAATATACGTATTAGGCTTTTGATACAGTGTGTCACGAAATTCTTCTACAGAAGCTTTATAAATATGGAATAAGGGGACGTGCATATAACTTAATAAAAAGCTATTCATCCGAGAGAACTCAAGTAGTGAAAATAGGTGAAACGTTTAGTTCACCTCAAAGTGTATTGTACGGTGTTCCTCAAGGTACGGTTCTGGGACCAGTTTTGTTTCTTCTGTATGTAAATAGCATATTTTCTTTAAATCTTCAGGGTTCAGTTATTAGTTTTGCTGACGATACTGTTATTACCTATACATCTTCTTCATGGAAACAGCTGAAAAATAAAATAGAAAAAGATTATACAAAATTATCGAATTGGCTTCAATATAATAAGCTTACTGTAAACTACAAAAAGACAATTTACCTACCGTTTTGCTCATATACTACGGGGCTTCCACGCTTGGGACCATTACAAGTAGGAAATAATAGTGAAATACACGAAGGACATAAAGTGAAATATTTGGGCATATACATAGATAGTCATTTAAAATGGGATGTACAATGTAAAGAACTTACTAACAAAATTAGAGGACATATATCAAGATTTCGATTTTTAAAAGAGTTTTTGGATATCAAAAGTTTAAAAACTATGTATTTTACTCTAGTAGAGTCATTACTGTCATATGAAATAATAGGTTGGGGCGGAGTGTATGAACAATATTTAAACGGGGTACATGTGGTACAAAGATGGATCTTAAGAATAATGTACAAAAAAATATCCTTTTTTCAACAGATCAGCTATACCATGAACTACAGGTGAAAGACGCACGCCAACTTTATTTTCAGAAAGTTTTGTTATTTTTATATAAAAAAGAGGAAGTACTTACCCAACACGTACATAGTTATAACACTAGACACCACGATGGTATTTTTCGTCCTCGAAGTAAAAAGACCATAGGACAGAGAAGCGTGAATTATTTAGCGCCGAGAATTTATTCAATGCTGCCCAAAGACATACAATTAATAAGAAGATATCGTGTTTACAAAAAACGCATCAAAAAATGGATTATTGAAAGCGAAAGGTCAATATTTTCTGTTTTAATGAATCACGCATAGTTTTCGGAAAAATATTTGTTAATGCCAGTTTGTACTGTTTTTCTAAATTTTTAAATTTTGTTGGATCCATATTAGACTGGGCCAAAAAAATTGACTATTTTTTTTTTTGAAAAATATATCGAGAATGTCATTCAGAATGACAAAAAAAAAATTTCGTAAAAATTTAAGCCCTTAATATCAATTTTAAGAGGTCTATCATCGCTATTTTTGATTTTTAGTCATAATTTGATGTTTTACGTTAGAACTGTCAAAAAATTGAAATGCAAAAAATTTTTTTTCACTTATTTTGATACAAAATTAAATTCTCTACAAAAAAGGTCTGATTGAAAATTTTTGTCAGACGAGCCGTTTCCGAGTAATTGAGCTTAATAAATCGATGTATTTTTTCGATTTGCCCTTTTTATTTTGAAATTTTGTAACTAATGAACCAATGAATATTTAAAAAAGCTCATGTCGGATTCTTAACGGGAATTTCATGTTCTACAAAAAAGGTCTCTTAACATTTTTGCCTAAATGCAATTTTTCAAAAGTTATTCACGATTTTAAATTTAAAATTTCAATTTTTTCTTCGATTTCAATCGTGAATAACTTTTGAAAAATTGCATTTAGGCAAAAATGTTAAGAGACCTTTTTTGTAGAACATGAAATTCCCGTTAAGAATTCGACATGACCTTTTTTAATATTCATTGGTTCATTAGTTACAAAATTTCAAAATAAAAAGGGCAAATCGAAAAAATACATCGATTTATTAAGCTCAATTACTCGGAAACGGCTCGTCTGACAAAAATTTTCAATCAGACCTTTTTTGTAGAGAATTTAATTTTGTATCAAAATAAGTGAAAAAGAATTTTTTGCATTTCAATTTTTTGACAGTTCTAACGTAAAACATCAAATTATTACTAAAAATCAAAAATAGCGATGATAGACCTCTTAAAATTGATATTAAGGGCTTAAATTTTCACGAAATTTTTTTTTGTCATTCTGAATGACATTCTCGATATATTTTTCAAAAAAAAAATAGTCAATTTTTTTGGCCCAGTCTAATCCATATATATGCATTCGTTATTGCTTTAATTGATGTTAAGTAGTTATAAACATAAATGTTTTAAATTTAATAGTTAAGAGCACAAAACAAGCGGTTTAACGACGTGCTTCAATGATTATTATGTTTTATTTATACACATATTGCTCCATTTTTTATTGTTTATATTTATGCACGTTTGATTTTATTTATTTTATTTATATTTGTGCTTTTATCATTTTTGAAAATAATTTTTTTTTTTAAACTTAAATATGTGAGTATTGTTGTTGGATACATCTATTATTGTTATTATTTTATTGTTATTTTAATTGATGTTAAGTAGTAGTTGTAAATATTAAAGTTTTAAATTTAAATGTTACGATCACAAAACAAGCAGCTTAACGGGATGCTTCAGTGATTATTACGTTTATTTATACACATTTTACTACATTTTTTTTTAAATTTATGTTTATATACGTTTTATTTTTTATTTTATTTTATTAATATTTATACTTTATTGTAGTTTGTAAAAAAAATGTGTCATTGAATAAACATTATTATTATTATATATGTAGTTTTCGAATAAATTTCATTTAGCTACAGTTGTTTTTTCTATCTATACTAGATATCCAAAACAGAAGAGTTGTCAAAGATTGATGTGGCGTAATAGAAATTTATTTATAAAATTATATGAAAATTTAAACATAAATGAATTGCAAAAAAACTTAACGCAGAAGCATAATAGTATATTAAACAACGCATTTCATATGGAATTCTGTTATGACACGAGTTCAAGTTTAAAAAACGAATCGCGAAGCGATGAGTTTTTAAAGAACGAGTGTCACAACAGCCATATGAAATAAGTTGTTTATAATATTTTTTATATTTTGCCATTTTATCATTTTTAAAATTAATTTATTATTTTTATGTAATTACGAAAATTTTGATTTTAAAAAGTATGTCGGTAACACTGTGTAATTTATAACATTTGACAGTTTTGACATTTAAATTATGAAATGTTAATGTTTTAAAATATTTTAAAATTACTAATACACCAATAATAATATATTATATAAGTAAAAGATGATATTAATACTCACATATACTTTCTTAAAGAACAATATATAATTAATAATAAATTGCTATTAGCCACAAATGTCATTGTCAATAGTCTTGTCATTAGATACTTCACTCATGTCGCCAACCATTTAAAACAAAAATTTGCGTGCGTTAAAGTTACATTACGATACGCAAATGCTTTTTATAATGAAGATTTTTATAAGTGCAAAATATAAAAACAATTTATATTAACTTATCTCACAGTAATTTTGAGTAATCATTCTCTAAACATTTCAAACATATGTTAATTTTGTTTTTGTTTGTTACAGGGGAAGGAGGAGAAGAAGGATCTCCAGAGGAAGGAGAAAAATTGGAAGGTGAAGACGAATTAGAGTCTATGACTCCAACTTCTGCAAATGAAGATGAAGTTTCATCACCGCCTCCTGGAGATATTTTAAGTCCCAATAGTCCCGAGTCGCCGGTTGTGAATACCAGTTTGTGCAGGTAAAATTAATATTTACTTTATGCTTTATTAGTCATAATTTATTGATTGAATAATGAAAATCCACCTTCCACGATCAATATGTTTTTATAAATACCAATACCCTTTTATGGATTTGAGCAATTCGTAAAAATTATATTTCGTAGACTACTTTTAAATGTTGCTTAGCTTTTATTTATCCCAATAATGTAAGTGATTATCTAAAGATATATCTTATTGGTAATTTAGCGATATCATATTTGTATAAAAATAATCCAGAACGTTGTTTGTTTGTTTCAGAAACTCTTCACCTCGATCCAATTCTCGAGAATCTACAGAGTCTCCAGTCCAACATCATTCTCCTCCTTTGGAATCCAGCATGATATCCGATCGAGGTGCATTGCTTCGTGGAATACCTCTGGGTACTTCTTTAAGTCCTATAGGAGTGGCTTTACCTGCAACAATGCCGGCTGCTCCTGGATTTTTACCACCCCAATCAGCTGCAATGGCTGCTTACCTCAACGCGGCAGCTGCAGTTGCTCAACAATCTCACAGATTATTGATGACATCGCCTCTTCCGCCAAATTTTCCGAGGCCTTCGATTTCTCCTCTAATATCGTCTTCCTCATCACCACCAGGGGGATATAATCACTCACCAGTTGAACAATCGTTGCACTCTCCTACAGGCGAAGAAATTTTAGATTTTAGTAAGAGAAGTCATAATAAAAGTGATGCCGGTGATAGCGATTCTGATGCCAATTTTGGAAAACCGAATTCTCCACTTTCTGGAGAAACAGGAACTCCTTTGGATCTATCTGTCAGTAACCGAAAACGTACATCAGATGAACCTATGACACAAACGCTGCCTAGAAAACAAAGAACCGCAGAATACAAACCCACTCTCCCACAGTGGCCTACGACTATAGGAGCATCTCATATGCCTTATTTTGCAGCTGCAGTAGCGGCTGCTGGTTTATCTCCAAAAAGTAATACAGCTGAGCTTTGGAATGGTAAAATGAAACATTTAAGTTCTGCTCCTAGCGATGCTACAAAAGCTCTTGAGAAAATGAGCGAGTTAAGCAAACTTGGCGGTGAAGATCTTTTTAGAACAATAGCAAATGCAGCACCTGCGAACTCAGTAAGTAGTAGACATAGCGCTTGGCAGTCACATTGGCTAAACAAAGGTGCTGAACAAGCTAAAGATGTCCTCAAGTGCGTGTGGTGTAAACAAAGTTTTCCTAGTTTGGCCGCAATGACGACACATATGAAAGAGGCTAAACATTGTGGTGTTAATGTTCCCGTCCCTCCCATGCAATCAAGCAATCTTATTCCTCAACCACCAATTTCCTCTCCTTCCAATACCAATACCAGTTCTTCATCTGCAAATTCGACTAAACCCAATCAGTCAGATTTGAATATGTTAATTAAAGAAACGATGCCTCTACCAAGAAAATTAGTTAGGGGTCAAGATGTGTGGTTAGGAAAGGGTGCTGAGCAGACCAGACAAATACTTAAGTGCATGTGGTGTGGCCAAAGTTTCAGATCTTTAGCAGAAATGACAAGTCATATGCAACAAACGCAACACTATACTAATATCATATCTCAAGAACAAATTATTTCTTGGAGGTCTTCTGATGATCCCAAAAGTGGCGGAGGAGGTGGTAGCTCCGGTGGAGGTCCAAATCCTCCTACAGGTGCTACTAGTAGTCACGTTAGTGCCGTTCTTACTTGTAAAGTATGTGATCAAGCTTTTACTTCTTTGAAAGAACTAAGTAATCATATGGTAAAAAATTCACATTATAAGGAACATATAATGAGATCGATTACAGAAAGTGGCGGGAGACGGAGACAAACAAGGGAAAAACGTAAAAAATCTTTACCGGTTAGAAAGTTATTAGAATTGGAAAGAGCACAGCATGAATTCAAAAATGGTGATAGTGGTGGACTTTTAGATAAAATTAGAGATTCTGCAAGCGCAGGCAGGATCACTTGCGAAAAGTGTGGCAATAAAATAGAAACTTCTCAATTCGTAGACCATATTCGACAATGTGTTGGTGGTATGACTAATAACCAAAGGAATTTCTTAAAAAACGCTTTAATGTCCAGTAATATTTTACCTTCGGAGAGTCCAAATAGAGAAAAACTAAAAACTCCTTCAGATAAGTCTCCTTCTCCTCAACAAAGGTCTCCATCTCTAAACGAAAGTGGCATCAAGGAAATGCCATCAACACCTCAAAACAATGTATCATCTCCATCAGTACTTAATGCCATTGAAAAATTAATAGAAAAAAGTTTTGATTCACGCTCAAGGCAAAATGCAAATTTTCCCGGACATGGTTCATCTCAAGCACCTATGGGTAGTAGTATATTAAAACGGTTAGGTATTGACGAAAGTGTTGACTACACAAAACCACTAGTCGACGCACAAACGATGAATCTTCTAAGAAATTATCACCATCAACAACAAAATCAAATGTATGCCAGGAGGGAAAGGAGTGGTAGTGAATCAAGTTCAATGTCTGAAAGAGGAAGTAGTAGAGTTGATTCACTTACTCCAGAAAGAAAAATGGATCCACCGGGAATTCCCATAGTTAGTACACCACGATCTACTCCCGACATAAAAAGAGAAAGATCTCCTTTTGTAGATAAACAAAATAGTGCCAATGAAACAGATAAGGAACCGGTCGTAGTAAAAAAAGAAATCGAAGACGATGAAAAATCTGTCAAAGAACAGTTTTCAGAAATCAAAATAAAATCAGAAATTAACGAAACCGAAGACGATGATCGTAATAGTTTTCATAGTAACGGAGATATCTCGAAGGAAGACGATGAAAAAAGGCGGACCCCTGTAACGAGTCCCTGTCAACCATCTGAACCGGGACAACCAAACAGTCCTTGCAGACAGTCTACAGGGAGTCCTGCCAGCAGCGATCGATCTGGAACGCCTAGAAGTACTAATGGCGATCGAAAAACACCAGGAGGAAGTTTAGGCGCTCTGAGTTCCATGTTTGATAGTTTGTCGGGCGCCGGCCCGACCAGCGAATTAAATCAATCAGGAAATAATAAGAGGGGATCTAGTCACCCTTTAGCGGCGTTACAAAAACTCTGCGATAAGACTGAAACTCCCGCCAACAATAGAAGTCATCCTTCGGCAACAGTTGTAAATCCTACAGTTAATAATAGCAGTGCTACAACGGTCAGCGGAACAACACCAGGTGCAATTTTAGCTTTTAGTTGGGCTTGTAATGATGCCGTTATGACGTCGGACTCTATAATGAAATGTGCGTTTTGTGACACACCTTTTATTTCAAAAGGTGCTTACAGACATCATTTATCGAAGATGCACTTCGTTAAAGACGGCGTCATCCCAGATCCAATTGCCCTAAAGACTTCTCAATCATCCAGTTCTTCCAGTGCTGGTATTCCTCTAAAAAGCACTACGGTGCTACCTCCCAGTGTTAACTCCGGATCGACGGTTGCAAAAAGTCCTCCGGCTCCTACGGGGGGGTTCGAAGAGAGTCCGCACTCGAAATTTCTCAAGTACACGGAACTAGCCAAACAATTATCCAGTAAATACGTGTAAATATTGTTCTGAGAAAACATTCCTATTTTGCAAAAGTGAAAAAATATATATATAGTCTTGAAGGCGAAATCCGCTATGAGCGGCATCTTGTGATGATATCATATCGTAAAATTCAAACCAATAGTAATAAAAAAAATAAAAAGTAGGAATTAGTCTTAAAACCAATATGTATATGTTTATTCATTGCGGAATTACAAAAATCTCAAGTGATTACGATTGTTATACGAATTTTAAATCACAAAAATATGTAAATATATTATTTAAACTAAGACAGTATTCTAAGGATATGTATACTTTTCTCTTTATTAGGGAAACCCGTCGAATCGAATCAAAACTTTAAAATCAAATTATTTAATATAATGATAATTAATAATATACATATAAATAGTGATGTTTCTAGTGGCAAAATTGTAATACGTACTAATTGATTTTTAGGTTTTGATTAGGCGGCTTTATTACGAGTATTCCAAGTCCCTAAACATTTAGATGTATAAATATATAGTAAAAATTATACAATATAGAATAATCCACGTCATTTCATTAATGAGATACATATTATGTAAATAAATAAATATTTATATCGACTGCTAGCTCTTTTTCAGCATGATGGTTTCTAATACACTACTTTTGAGGTCAAATAGTCCAACTTATTGAATGATTTGTTGTTACAGGGTGGTTTGAATAAATATGTTCCTTAAATGAATAAAAGTATAAAAAAAAGTATAAGTAACTGAAAGGAAAAGTCATTTTGACCTATTTTTGCTAACTTTCTTTTAGACAAATCAGTAAAAAGTAGATTATAAAAAAAATTTGGGATTTATAAAATATTTGCAACAGTTTTGAATGCTAATACTTGTTTGCACCAGTTCTAATTAAAATTTAACCGACAGTTTGCGAGATATTTAAGAATCAAAAATATGGGTTAAATTGTGAGTTAAATATTAATGACTGGTGCGAACAGTATAATTGGAACAGTTATAGAACAATATAATTAGTCTATAATAAAAGCTAAAAGTTCTTTACGCGTAGAATAAGATTTCAAAATTATTAGTCTGGTCGAGAAGTCATTTAAATCGGATTTGGGTTACACTGATCCGAAAAATCTGATTTTGGTGTCAATCGATTCGAAATGACAAATATAAAATTGTTCCTGAATATCAAAATCCGTTTTAAAAAATTTCCTATTGTTATTAACAATTTAAGATTTAAAAAAAAGGGGGTTTACATTTTTGCTAATAACTCATAAACTATAATAGCTAGAACAAAAAACTGAACGGATTGTCAAAGGGCAGGAAATGTCCAACAAAAAAGTCCCAACGCCCCGAATTGTAGCTCAATTATTTATAGGTCTAAATTAATGTTGAAAATGACATAAAAAACGGGCGGCGCGTCAGCGTCGCAACTACCAAATGACATAAATTATTTTTTTTCAATAAGTAAATATTAATAAAATATTAATTAAAAATTCTAGCACTAACGGAACATATCAGAGAACAAATTTCTGCAGTCGAAAAATTTTTTCCGTTATTTTTCACATTTCTATCCATTTGTTAATTAAAAAATTACATCTTCATTGTTACTAACTTTAAATTCGTTACTGTGAGTAAAATAAAAATACAAGAATTTTTTTAACCCTTGGAATCCTTTATCATAAAGCTACTGAACAAAGTTACATAATAAAATTTTTTAATTTTTAAAAATTGAGATTGTAATTTTTACTTCTCCACAAAATGGTATTTTTTTCGAATTTGTCAGTTTTTTGTTAATTTTTTAATAAAACGTGGTAAAATTTTTTTCCAAAATTAGACGTATACTATGGTATTCAATATGTTGTGAGGTGTTATAAAAAAAATATTAATTGTTGATGCAATTGTTTATAAAAAATTAATAAACAATTAAATAATTAACTGACAAATTCGAAAAAATACCATTTTGTAGAGAAGTGAAAGTTAAGATTTTTAGGATTTTTTTCATTTCTTAATATTAAATTTAAACATTTGTTAATAAACAAAAACGTTAATTAAGAATTAGAAAATTTTTTGGAGAAATGTGTTTTCTTTAAATCATGGTTTTTAATAAACAATAGAATGGCAAAAATTTTTTTTTTAAATTGTTAAATAAGCCATTTGTTTATAAACATTTTTTTAACAATTGGTCACAAACATTTAAAAAAATTGAATTTATATTGTTTATAGCATATTAAAAACGACTGTAAACAATTCTTTAAAAAAATTTAAATGTTTCACATCTAAAATCGCATTTGCTTACTTTGCTTGTTAATAACAATTTCAATTTTTAAAAATTTAAAAATATTATTATGTAACTTTGTTCAGTATCTTTATGATAAAGGAAACCCAAGGGTTAAAAAAATTCTTGTTTTTTTATTTTACTCACAGTAACGAATTTAAAGTTAGTAACAATGAAGATGTAATTTTTTAATTAACAAATGGATAGAAATGTGAAAAATAACGGGAAAAATTTTTTGATTGCAGAAATTTGTTCTCTAATCTGTTCTGTTAGTGCTAGAATTTTTAAATTTTTTTTTATTAATATTTACTTACTGAAAAAAAAATTATGTAATTTGGTCGTTGCGACGGTGACGCGCCGCCCCTTTTTTATGCCATTTTCAACATTAATTTAGATCTATAAATAATTGAGATACAAAACGGGTAGTTGGGACTTTTTTGTTTGAAATTTTCTGCTCTTTGAGAATCCGTTCAGTTTTTTGTTCTAGCTATTAAAGTTTATGAGTTATTAGCAAAAATGTAAACCCCCCTTTTTTAAAATCTTAAATTGTTAATTACAATAGGAAATCTTTTAAAACGGATTTTGATATTCAGGAACATTTTTATATCTGTCATTTCGAATCGATTGACACCAAAATCAGATTTTTCGGATCGGTGTAACCCAAATCCGATTTAAATGACTTCTCGACCGGACTATTGTGGAAGAACACAATTGAAACAAAACTTTCACAATTTTATTCAAAAACTTAATTTTTAGTCAATGACTGTTTTGAATAAAATTATTTTTCGATACAGCTGTAATTGACTAAAAAAAGTTTTTGCATAAAATACTGAAAGTATATTGTTACAAACTTATCTGTTTTGTGATCGCAATTATTACTGTACCTACCCAATATTTTATTATTTATTTAACCGATACACACAAAACATAAATTATGTTCCTTCAGTTTTAAATTTTAATTTATATTTTTATGCTGCAGTCAGTGACTTGCTAAAAAAATCAACGAATTTGTAGTGTTACTAGCTATACTTTATTTCTAAGAATAATAAAAAACTCTTCGTTTCAACGTTACTTCCAAGTTTATTCGAAAAAATATGTTTTAAATTACAATGACGTAACTTGGAAGTTACGTTGAAACGAAGAGTTTTTTATTATTCCTAATAAGATGGACTTCCAAAAAGTAAGAGTTAGTACAATAAATTTAATACTTTATTTAACTGGTTATTTTATTTCTGTTAATGTCTTGATGTAGTTTATTCTATGATTGTTGTTTCGTTTAATAGGTGTCGGTTATAATTAATAACCACACATTTCCGAAAAAAGTACTAAATTGTAGTTGTGAAAATTTGACTTTCTCTTATGTGTTTGAGTTAATTGTACGTTCCAGAGAGAAAAAACTACAAACATTAAGTATACGTATGTCGTAATACATCTCATCTTCCAACAAATTTTTAAATTACTATTTATCAATAATAATTATATTATACTGAATAATACAAAAAATGTATACGCAAATAGCTGATATTCATGGCGAAGCTCTTTTTATGTTTTGAAAAAATTTAAACTTTATTTAATATTTTGTTGTATTTGATCGCAATGAAAGCTCAAATAAATACATGTTATGAAACGGTGTCTTTTTTTATCTCCTCTAAGAATAGTAACAAAATAATTGAATGGTCAAAAATTATACAGGGTGTCTATAAATAACTTACCAATTACTTTGGGGTCTCTGGTCATTTCCAGGATTTTCTGCCTTATATAGTTATTTAGAGGGTTATTTACTATTTTTTGTGTTTTTGGAAAATACAAATATACTGGTAATGTCCAAGTTTGGTAATTCAACATATTTAAAGCTTGTTAAGAAATAATAATAATAAACGACTTTATTGTTTCAATAATTTAGTTGTAAAAAAATGAAAGATTAACAGAAACAAAAGGCGAAGTTCAATTTTAAGGTTGGGTGAACCCTTCCTAAAACTTGTTCTTCCACTTAACCTAAATATATTACATAGTTATATTACCGAGTATATTACATAGTATATTCATAACATAGTTCTAAAAAATATTTATATTTATTTAAACCTTATCACCATAAATACTTAAGCTTGTTTAGAAAAACATTTTATTCATGTAGATGTGCTTGCAATGACTTTAACATTGTTACTGTCATCCATAAATCTGTTTACCTGAAAAAAAATGGCGCTACGCCGATTAGAAACAGTCGATCAATTAGTACGTTGGATACATTAAGGCTTAAGTCAAAAAGAGGTTGCTACACGGCTAAATGTGTTCCAAGATGTTGTCAGTTATTAAAGACATAATTTTTATATAAAACTTGGAATAGGTCTAAATTTGATGGCTTCTTGTTCTTGAATACCTGCTTTTACCAAATGAAAAACAACCGTAGATCGACTGGAATGATTAGTGATTTTTCGATTTTTTACATCTAATCCGCATTTTTTTGGTGACGAATTTAGCTCTTCCAGTTTCTTGCCCCATGTTATTGATTCCCTTTGTTATATACTAGCCGTTACCGTATTTTAGTTTTTATGTCAATTTGACAGATATATTTAAAATTATGATTGATTGTCAATATATTAGAAATAGATATGTGTTACAATTAATGTGTATATAACAAATTGGCGACGAGGATGTCGACAATAGATATTAAGAAACTAAAGAAAACCCGCGCCTCACTACGAGGTTTAATTACCAAACTAGAAAACTACGTGAATTCACAAGAAATTATTCCCCAGGAGGAAATAGAAACAAGACTTCAATCTATTAAAGAAGCTTTAGGGAAACTTTGCAAGAAAGCATAGAATTGGACACTTCAGATGACGAACTCGAACAGGAGATAAATATTAGATATGAGTTTGAAGAAAAATGCACAGTTCTTAAAACGAAACTTATGATGCTACAAAATACTATCAACCGCGCTTTTATATCGCCTGCTTCGTCAACACAACAATCGGATGTACGCAATCAGCAAACCCGTATGCCAAATATGAATTTTCAACCATTTCAAGAAAATGAAAGTTTTAGGAATTTAATAAAAAGACTTTCAGTGTTTTTCCTGCTTAATAATATTGAAGACGCTGATACGAAAGTTTATATACTTCTTTCTTCATTGTCACCGCCACTACACGAAAGGCTTTATGATTTATGCTCCCCGGATGATCCTCTTGCTAAAAAATTCGAAGAACTTGCACAATTATTAGACGACTATATAGATCCAAAACCAAGTATTTGGGCATTGCAGCACAGATTTATTACCCGTTTACAATTGGAACATGAAACTGTAGCTACATATGCTTCCGAGTTAAAAAAACTATCTATAAATTGTGAATTTAAGTGTCAAAATTGCTTTAACCCACATCAGAAAGTTTTCTATCTCTTCATTTTATTCGAGGGTTGAAGGACAGTGAAATAAGAACAAAAATTATTCAAGAAAGGGATACTACTAATTTTTCGAAAATGGTAAACATGGCTACATCTATAGAAATGGGCAAAGCTGAAAACTCGAGAATTTCTGATGACATACATAAGCCTGCCGAAACGATGAATAAAATAACAAACACCAAAAAGAAAAGCATCACATCTCCTCGTTCTTTTTATTCTCGTTCGGGTCCAATTACTGTAAAAGATTTAAAAGGAAGGTGTTTCCGCTGTGGCAAGGACGATCACAGATCAGGTGAATGTGGAGCTATTAAATCTACTTGCATGAAATGTAAGAAAATTTGTCACCTAGCACGAGTATGCCTACAGAAAATTACAAATTCCAACCAAGTAGATGACGACAGTGACACAAGCAATGGAATTATAGGAGACATTAATCTTACTAAGAGCGAGATTTCAGATAAATATATAATCAATATAAAAATAGAGAACAAACCTGTGAGTATGGAATTTGATACTGGCGCAACATTATCTTCGATGTCTTACAAACAGTTTAAAAATATGAATTTAGGAAAAAAGGTATTTAAAACAGACATAAAATTAAAATACCGTAACGGCTAGTATATAACAGTCCTCCGCTGTTATTTCTGGACACCTTCCTGTGGCACCTTGGGCGCCGGCAGCAGCTGCTCGATGTGTCTACGCCAAAGAAGGTCACCGTCGGTCCGTAGCTCGTAGTGCAGTTCGCCCAGCCGCCGTGGATAACCTAACATTAACCGACAAACTTCTCATCATTAAGGCTCAAATCCGGCGTACCCCAACACAGAACAGACAAACACCCTACCAACTTATGTTTGGTCGAAACATCAGGACTAAGATGGAGGTGATGTTCAGGGGATTGAACATTCCGTCAATGACCCATCCTGTTGATGTAGCATCAACGACCAGATCATTTGAGACAGGATACCGCGTCCAAGCCAGAGCTTATTCCGATCCGAAAATTAAATGGGAGTTCGGGGTGATCACACGGCGGCTGGGCGAACTGTTCGTTATTCTTCTCCAGCAGTTCAGCCAGCAGTTTCTCATGAACATTAACATTCGACTGATATTGTCCCTGTACAATTTTCAACAGGGCTCCAACCTCGCTGGGATGTATGTTTTATACTCAAGGTTCTTCTTTCTAACTAGAACTGGTCGGGATCGCCAAATGTCAAATCACAATGGATAACAACTTTAAGAATACATATTTTTCCTCTTCGTGCTAAATTACTAGTTAGTTTAACAGCAACTAACTAGAAAACAACTTTAAAATAAACGGACGTTATTTTATCGTTTTGCACATTACTGATATAACTGACAATAGGTTCTATATGAGTGGTGGTTTCACGTCCCTTCCACTGCGACCTCAAAGATCTATTGTGGCTCACCCCTAGGTTATAGTCGTTCTATCAGCCCTATGCCTCTTATGAAGCTCATCAGGGTCTTGGCCACACTTCCATGAAGTCATTGGGCTCGAGTTGATGCAGACCAAATTTATTGATCCGCTTGGAAAATTATGGATGGGTTACCCAAGTTCTGGCTCAGGTCCACCTTTAGTTTCCCTCCATGCACCCCAGCTCCAACACCTCTCTCGGTCTTAGAGCCGTCCGTGTACCAACACTGGTCAGCCATATATAAGATTCGAACTATTCGTCTCCCATTCGTCCCTTCCTGGGAATAGGACGGTGAATAGCTTGTGGTAGTTGTATTTAGGTTGCATTGCATCTGGTACCATCTCCAGTATCGGATGATTTTTTATTATCTCTCCGGCTCTGGCTATGACACTGCTCGGCCCTGCATCCTTATATTTTACTAGTCTTCTGTATGCACCAGCCATCGCCTCCCTTTCCATCCAGATATGGAGTGGAGGAAGATCTATCAGAATTTTGATGGCAGGGATGGGAGTGGTATGCTTGCCGTTGAAGCTTATTCAGCCTCTCCCTGGTGGTGTTTTGCTGACATTTACCCCACCAGGCCGGAGCACCATACGTAATCATAGGCCTTATTACTGTTAGATGTAGCCAATACATTTGTTTGGGTTTCATTCCCCATGACTTACCGCATACTCTACGGCATGTCCAAAGGGATAGCTTTGCTTTATTGCAAATGTTCTCTACATGAGCGTTCCATGAAAGTCTTTTTTTTTCTGACAATAAACCAAAAACTTAGTTAATATTAACATTTTTTTTATTTTCTTATAGAATGGTTTAGTTCCACAGAACATTATTCAGTTGGGAAATAGCTTTCCATGCCTGGATGTTCCTGTGTTTTTTGGCTTCGTTCTTTATTTGATATTCGCATTCCCACGTATCCATATTTTTCACAATGTGTAATTTATTGTCCATTGTCTAGATGTAAATCCTGGTCCTCTCCTCCTATACACATGTACTATGAGTTTTTGTGTAATGTATTCCAAATCATCATAGCTTTAAGCTATAATTATTTGGTCCCTTCGTAACAGAGTGTGTAGAGTTCTTTGTCATTGAGGGGGAATCCCATTTCATAATATTTCCTTTTCCACGTTTTCGGGGATCTTTCTTGGTATACCTTAAATAATATTACATAATATTAAATTCCAAATAATCTTCCAAGGCTAACCAGAGTTTTTCGTGGGGTATGCCGTCATAAGTCTTCAAAACAAATTATATTTTGTATATGATTACTAAGTTTTCTGGAAAAACAGCGTTCAGAAAATTTTTGGTCTTAACGTTTCGATTCCCATTTTGGAGTCATTATCAAGAGAGTAAGGATAGGTTAGGATGGGTAAAGTTTAGTACGTTTTCGTGCTCTTAATCTGCCTACTCATCAGGGACAACTAAAAGAAACTGCCTTTTTTGCTGGCTTCTATGTGCAACTACTCAATTTTGTCATCTCAGCGATTTCTGTCTACCGTGAAAAGGACGAATTTCATTGGTCCCGTCAGTACTATACGACTTTAATTACTTATACTTTGAGCTTAGTAAAATAATTGTTTTAATCCCCTATATTTTTCAATTTAGTATTTATTACAGGTTGTCTCTATTTTATGTATTTGTTAAGTAAAATTAGTTTTTATTATTTATTAGTAAAGTTTTTAAAAGGAAATCAATATATTAAATTCTATTATATCGCATAAGAAGTTCAATAGTTTTTGCCAAGAACTAGTAGCTTTTTTATTTCAATATTTTACAATAGAACCCCATAACATTAATCCAATTCTATCCTTGACTGCAGTTAGAGAGGTATTAAAAATGTTAATAGCTTTAGTACTTTTAAAATAATTCATATGTAGTTCAAACCAAACCGTCATTAATTTTGACTTGGTGAAAAGATACTTTTTTCTATCTCTAATCAAAATTAAAAATATTTCTGTATTTAAATTTTTTACTAATAGTTAAAAAAAAACGACTGGGTTCGTCGAATTTTTAATTTTTTCGTTTTTCTTGTACTTACATATAAAATTATGAAAATATATACAAAAATATTCATACATTGAATTATTAGGAAAACTGTGAGACAAATCTTTAATGTAGACTAGAATTTAAGACAGCGTATGGATTATCCGAAGATTGTTCTGGGTTCAAAATATCAGCATCACAAGTCGATGAAACAATGTATTTTATTATCTCTTTCTTTCTTTCTTATGTCTGAGGTGCAGCTGTAGGTTCAACTCAATGAGACCTGACTGATTTTGAACAAATTTGGTCAGAATAACCCGTTGAATGTAATCAACATGTCTAACGATTTTTTTACTTCGACTAACACTTCGTAATGTATGTTAATTGACCTTTTCTTTTAATAATCGTTACAAACTTCTATTTATCATGACCATTATAAAATCTTCTTGAATCTTATCTTCAAATCTGAAAAATTTTAGTACTTATATTTTAAAATTTTTTTGTGTTTGTATATTTAAGCTTTTTTTCACTAAATTTATTCTGGTTCTAAATGTTCTCTGAAACATAAGTCCGCCTGTCCTAAATCTAGTGTTGCTTAGGTGTCTATTTATTACACTGCATGAGTAACCTTGCAAGTTTGACGTTAAAATTTTCATGCTCGTCGTTTTCTTTTCAATATTTGTACATACCGCTCGGCTTGTCCATTTGATGCCGTAAATTATATACCGTTTCATAAAATGTAAACTGTTAACCATTATCAGATAGAATGCAAGTTGCCAGTCCAAATCTCTAAAGATTTCACGTAAAACATTTAAAGTGGCTTTACTAGTAGTAGATGTAGCAGCAATCGTTTCAAACTATTGTGTGGCAAGTACAATCAGAAAGTTGGTGTTTAAAAACGGACCAGCATATTCAAAATGAAGACGTATCCATGGTTCTTGATGATACTTCCAATGATGAAGTGGAACTTTTTGTATTCGTTTGAACTAAACAGCAGCTTCTATAAGATTTCACTAACTCTTCTGTGTCCCTATCGATTCCACATCATCATAAATAACTTCGTGCCTGTGATTTCATTTTAGCGATTCCCGTATGTGCTTCTTGTAGAATAGCCTGACAATTAGCTATTGGAACCATAATTCTGTTATTATACAACTATCTTCATGTGAATATTCTTGTTATAAATTAAAACTAAACTCCCCATATTGTATTAATTTGAAAAGTTTTGTATACTCTTATTAACTGGCAATGTGGTGATTCGTATTTAAGTAAAAATTACCATCTACATTAATTTCCTCAAAATTTTTATCTTTCTTTAAACATTATAAAAAGTAATCAGTGTTTGCGTTATCGTCTGTAGATCTGGTTTTAATTTTGTAATTGAAACCAGAAGTTTGCATAATGGCTGGTATGCACAAGGTTCTGGGTTTGATTCCCAGTACCGGTGAAAAATATATAAAAATATGGTATGGCAGCTCCCTTTCGGGAGGCAATGGCAAACTACCGAAAGTATTCTGTCCAGGAAAGCCTCTCACTATGTCATTCGGATGCGGCGTAAAACTGTAGGTCTCAATTATCCGTGTCGAGAATTTTTAAGATACGCACAGCACAGATAATTCGCATACGCTCTGTACAGAGCAACGCACGAGAAGAAGAAGCAATAGCAATGCATATTAATGCAGTAGCTTCTTTTTCTAGTTGGCTGAAATTCTTTTCTGCCTTGGTCAGAGATCTTCATGCAAATGCACAGGTCTTTCATAATGTTTGACAGCACCGCTCCGAGGCCACATAAAAGGATGTTAACCCGCAACTGGTATGGTGGCTCAAACTCGTATGATATTTTAAGATGTATAATAATTTTAAAAATTTTGCAATTGGCGGTCGCGACTGGCCCGCTACGAACCCTGCTAGTTTGTAGCATACTATGAGTTTTCTGACTTTTGCAAGTGCAGATGTTTATTTTGGAGTAAAGTAAGCAACCAGTAGCATTCCTTTGGTGATACTATTTTTGTGCTACAAAATGAACCGTAATAGACCTACGCAGTTTGAACTTGAACAAGAGGCATTACATCTATATATTAGTTACTATTCATCTGAAAAAAGTGAGTTAAGCGAACATGCTATGTAATATTAATTGATCGTTGGGCGCCAATTTGTAATATTATTTGTGCGTTGGGCGACAATTTGTAATATGAGTTACCTGTTGATAGTGAATTTATAAAAATATTTAGTTAACTTTTTTGAAAAAATAACAATATACCAAAAGAGAAAATGTAATTTACAATAAAACAAACATTAAGCTTAATTTCGTCTTTAATTAGTTGTAAAAGATACTTCAATAATTAACAGAATTTATAAATGTTTATCACACAAAAATTATGATAGTTAAATACCTCGGCTAGGGGTGAGTAAGTTCATTAGCTCTGACTATTGTACAATATTTGTTTCTTTAAGAAATTATAAGGGCGCCACTGAAATCTTTTTATTTTTTATGATACTACTGAAGAAATTTGTTTTAAGCTGAGTTATTTAAATAAGTATCATAAGATGACAGAAAGATGTCAGAAAAAACTGTCTATGAAGATAAAAAAATGATTTGAAAATGTACAAACATATAAAAGATAATAAGATTTCCTTGGTGCTGAAATTAATGAGGTAGAGAATACGTTACAACAAAATAATCCGCAAACAGTTCTTTAAAAATACTTATTCTAATACAGTTGACGATATAGATAGATATACACGGAAATAAAAAAAAAATATGGGAACAGTAAACTTGATAGATCACAATAAACTTATCTGTTACAATAGTGGACGATCCTTCGCCGCACCTTGGGGTCGCTGGCACTGTCTAGGTGGTTCCAAATGATTATGGAAGATCACTAGTGGAGGGATGATCTGCCCCAGTTGTAGAGATAATCCAGTTAAGAATGTACATACGAGAGCTTAAAGTTTACAAGCTGTTCAAGTTTACGGAATCTCCAAATTCAAGAGATGCTTCTGGTTTACAGAATCTTCAATTAAAGAGTTGCCTCTAGTTTACTGTATTATATTCCAACTGTATATGACAGTAAATCAATAGAAGAAAATGAGACTGGGAATAATTATTAAAACCTCTTGAACTCGATAATGCCAACTCATTAGTACACCTCGTAGCGTAGCTACTTTGAACTTCCAATTATAATTATAGAGACCATATTCATTATTTTATTATTAAAAATGTTTTATGATAGATGGAGCTAGCGGCACTAATTGAATTTAATATTTAGGATACCAGGTGCTTAAAATGTTAACAGGTACTGTTACAGCTAGTGAGTCAGTGTTAAAGAAATCAGAAAATGAGCGGGATTATAATGAAAATGTGAAAGAACAACCAGATTTTGATGAAAGTGGTGGAGATGATGAATAATTATGGGCAGAAATATTTATAAATTTTTGCCTAATGTAGACCGCCCTTCTTTTTCGACAATTTTTGGATTTACAAGGGATCTAACACTGCTATCGGGCGTATGAATTCTCGACGCAAGAAAACGGGTAAATTTTTGGGACAGGAACTTTTGCCGCACGGTCAGAAATATTATGTTTTTATTACATGAATTTTGGACTATTTCTGTAACATGAATAATAAGACACCAATTCTACAAAAGCAAGTCTTATTATTTGATTTAAATTTAGACCTAACCTACTACTTTTAGAAAATGTACAATTTTCCAATAGCAAATCTCTATTACAACTTTTAATTATACTCATTTTAACAAAACAACATCAAAACTCACAATTATAAACTAAACTGAGAAAATTGTACCTAAGTGTAAAAAAATTACCTGTTAATTATAAAAATATCAAATTGGAAGGTGCAGATTTTATTGGTAATAAAGGGAACATTTTGTGTCGAATATTCATGTGGATTATGAACCTTTTTCTTTCTAGCAGGTAGTCAGGGTAAAATGCGTCGACTATTCACCCGCCGCTGCTATCATGTGTACCGAAAAAGCATACAGCTGTATACAGCGACAATAGAAAATAAATGAAAAAAACTTCCCGAAATTATTTGTTTCTACTCAACTAAGGGAGATATTGACAGTTTATATCAAAAGTGCGCCTGTTTTAATGTAGGTCGTAGAAGTTTACATTCGCCATTGACAATATTTTATGCAATGGTAAATGTGGGCGTCAATTCTTACTTTACGGTTAACAAATTAGAGCTGAAATAAGAAATATGCCAATTATACTTCGAGGCGCTTTTCTGGATTTCATCAATAGCCAACACGGATTTCTTAAGGAGACACCACCAATTGTGTAACATTATTGATCAGAAACTGATTACACTGCTTAATACTTTCCTTGTTACTCATAAATTCAACCTGCAGGCCATGCTGGAAAATACCTATTTTAGAACATACCAAGAGAGTAATAGTGTCTAATATAGCTAAATCAATTCAGTTAGTGGATGTTGCAGTTTCAAAAAATAATATAGTATGTACAAAAAGTACGAGGAGTAACAAACCCTAATTAAGTATGCAAAACCTTTACAAGGAGCACCATGAAATTTTTGATAAATCTCTTACTTTAAATTACATTTCTTCCGTAAATCTAAAAACCAGGTAGATCGACCCCGTATTTGTTTCAGTTGTAGCAAAGTTTAGGGTTTCTTCATTGTTAAAGGATTAGCACATAAGCAATAACGCAATGCAGTTGTGTGTATTTTGGGAAAAAAATACGTTTTAAATAATAATATAATAAAAAATGAAAAGAAATAATTATTGGAATACATTTATTACTTACATTTTATTCTATATCCGACTCGGAAGAGGAAGAATCGTTGTTGACATTATAAATAATAGGGTCGATTAAATCATCACAAATATTGTCAATTTTCCACATATTTGCCTCTACTTTGATAACATGCTCGATACAGTTTGTTCAATTTTCTTTACTAACATGACTTACAGCACTCTCAAACAATTTCACAACATCGTTTATTTTAAAAGTAGTATTTTTTTCCAACTTCCTCCTTTACCTGAGCCCATATTAATTCTATGGGATTAAGTCGAAGAACTTATATACCACGAGAAGAAGCCATTTCTTCTACAATGTAGGTGGTGTATTTATTCTTGTTCATTTTTGCAATTCTGTAAAGTTCTTTCCTTAGTGGATCTTTTAAAAACTTAATATTTTTCGAAATAAGCCACTCCAAAAGCTATGCTTTACGCCAACGACTTGTGGGCAATGCTTCTCGTAACCGTGAATGGTAACTTGCGTTGTCCATAACAATAACAGCCCCTTTTGGAATCAGATCCAACATTTGAACAAACCATTCCTCGAAGACATCCCCATTCATATCTTCGTTATAGTCCCCCGTGCGTTTTGAAATAAAAGTTAATAATCCACCATTAACAAAACCTTCAGAACTTCCAACATACACAATGATAAGTATTTTTCCTTTTCCAGATGGTGGCTGCAAACCTAACGACAAACCTTCCACGACTGCCTGCCTTCTGCTTTTAATGTTTTCATCTTGCCAAGATTTGGAAACTGTATATCCAGCATTTATCCATGTTTCGTCTAAGAAGAAGATTTTCAAATTTTGTTCTCTGGCATGTCGAATGCTTCTTAAATAGTCTCTTCTCCAAAAAACTATTTCCGGTTTATCCATCAAGAGAGATTTTCTATTATGTTTTGTATATCTGAAACCCACATCTTTCAAAAGTTTGTAACGATATCTTGCTATCTTGACTTTAATGAATTTTTTAAAAATATATTTCATTGTAATTTATTTGTGACAATATTCAAAGTTTGAATTAATCTTCTTCCAAAAAGAACAAAAATATATAAAATACTTATTGTTACAGATTGGTTTGTTTTCTATTATGAATAAACTGTGTTGCCTTTCTTTATCAAACTTACTAAAATTTATGTACCTCTATCACTTTTTTTTAATAAAAATTGGTACATCCCGTTACCTCTGACCTAAATCGTATATTCTTTAGCATAGCTGCAACTCATTCGTTCAATACAAAATATACCTTACGGTATACCCTCTTAAAATATATTTTGGTACGTCTATGAAATCTACTTAAATGAATGATTTATTACTCCTTGTCCTTTCTATATAGACTATAATTTAGTCAACAAATATAATGAAGAAGTAGCAAAAAATGCTGATCTTCGATTTGATTCATCAATCTGGGTGTCGTAAGTAAAAAATAATCGAATGCTAATATCGCTAAAAATAAAATAATAATCCAGATTAGTATTAATAGATTTTTTAAACAAATTTTGTCAAATAATGTGTAAGTGTAGGTAAGTGTACAATTGATTTAATTAGACTTTGAAAAGATCAATTAGTTACACAAATCATTAGCATTTCCAACTATTTGTATTTGTAATGTTTGTGGCTAGCGCTTTTTCAATTCTTACAGATGCTAAACAAAAATATAACACTGTAATCTAATATCTGACTATTGATGTAAAACGATTAAATTTTAATTGTATTCCATTAACCTGATCCTATACTGTAAAATGTCATTTGATTAATTCCTGTCATTTTCATTCTGTCAATAAAAAAAGTTGTGATTAAAACGTTGGCTAATTAAAGCATATTATTTGGAGTATAAAATAATAATATGGTAGCAGAGCGTGGTTCGGCTTGATTGAACCAACGTTTTTCAACGAATATTGAATAAAAAAATAGTGTTTTCCGGAAAGTTTGCATCTCGTAATCTGGTCGTGATAGTTGCTGGAATTTTGGTGACTGAAAATCATGGAGTTTCAAGGTATTGAGAAGCTGAAAGGTGCGGAAAACTGGAATATTTGGAAATTCATGGTACGCAATCTTTTGAGAGCAACTGATGGGGCGTATGAAGTGAGGTCATTGAAGAAAACCAAGGACCTGTAGTACGTCTGGACTCTCCTGGAGTCTTGAACCTACCTGAAGCTTCTGAAGTTCCGAATCCTGTGTTGCCAAGGAATGGTCAAGCTGTTGCTGCTGAACCGCTAATTGAAGATTTCGCTGAAACTCCTAAGGCAGCGAAAGAGACCACTCAACGATGTCTCCGAGATAGAAGTACCATTCGAAAACCTAAAAGATTAGCTGAGATGTTTCTTGCTGAGTTAGATGAACCTCAAGACTACAAAGAAGCTATGGAGTCGGCTGATCGTGTCCACTGGAAGGCTGCGATGAAAGAAGAAATGTCTTCGCTGGAGGAAAATTCCACTTGGGTTTTATCGGCATTACCAGCAGGAAGAAAGACAGTTGCTAACCGCTGGGTCTTTCGTATCAAACGAGATGTAGAAGGCAACATCAGCCGTTACAAGGCTCGACTCGTTGCGAAGGGTTATAGTCAACGACAAGGTGTTGATTATAACGAAACTTTTAGTCCCGTAGTTCGTTTCGACACTATCCGAGCGATCCTGAGTGTTGCTGCCAAGGAACATCTAAAATTGGCCCAATTTGATGTCAAGACAGCGTTTTTGAACGGTATCCTGACCGAGGAAATTTACATGGATCAACCTGAAGGATTTGAGGACGGTTCTGGTCGTGTGTGCAAACTAGTTAGAAGTCTCTACGGATTGAAGCAATCGCCAAGGTGCTGGAATAATCGATTCAAGGAGATTCTAATCAAGTCTGGTCTTGTTGAGAGTGAAGCTGATCCGTGTCTATTCTATTGTATTTCTGGTGAAGATAAACTGATCGTTGTTTTGTACGTGGATGATGGTTTGATTGCTGCGACGAAAGAGAGTATGATTCAAGAGTTCCTGAGGAAGCTGGAGATGGAATTCAAGATTACCCATGAACCGCTTGGCTGCTTTTTGAATATGCTCATCGAACGTGAAGAAGATGGTTCCATCCTGTTGAGTCAGAAGAGGTATGCGGAAAGTCTTCTTCAGAAGTTCAACATGGCAGAAGCCAACGCTGTTTCGACGCCCATCGACAAGTACGTCCAACTGGAAGAGAAAACTGGTTTGAGAACATCTGCTCTTTACCGTGAAGCTGTAGGAAGCTTGATGTACTTAGCTGTAGCAACTCGACCCGACATATCGTTTGCAGTTAGCTATGCGTCACAGTTCTTGGAAAATCCGGAAGAAGTTCACTGGTTGATGGTCAAGAGAATTCTGAGGTATATAAAAGGTTCTAGTTCTGTTGGTATTAGGTACGAGGCTGGTTCTAGAGGAAGTGACTTGAAGGCGTACAGTGATGCAGATTATGCTAGTCAACCGGAAACTCGTCGGTCAGTCAGTGGAATTGTTTTCATGCACAGTGGAGGGCCAGTATCTTGGGCTAGTAGACGTCAAGAGTGTGTGTCCTTATCCACAACTGAGGCTGAGTATGTCGCTGCCAGTGAAGCTGCCAGGGAATCAGTTTGGTTGACTCGACTGTTTGCAGAAGTTTCTCCCCTAGACAACATTTCAGTTCTTTTTGTAGACAACCAAAGCGCAATTAAGTTAGCGAAAAACCACGAGTTCCACAAGAGGACCAAGCACATCGAAGTGAGGTATCATTTTATTCGAAAGGAAATTCAAGATGGTCGATTGAAGATAGAGCATGTTCCAAGTAATCAACAACTCGCTGATATCCTGACGAAGCCGCTACCTCGCCTGAGATTTGCAGAGCTACGTTGTGCTTTAGGAATGACTTAAAGTAGCAGTGTCAAAAAAAAAACTTTAATGTTTTAGAGGAAGTATTGATGTAAAACGATTAAATTTTAATTGTATTCCATTAACCTGATCCTATACTGTAAAATGTCATTTGATTAATTCCTGTCATTTTCATTCTGTCAATAAAACAAGTTGTGATTAAAACGTTGGCTAATTAAAGCATATTATTTGGAGTATAAAATAATAATACTGACAATAATAAACATGGAATTAGTCTATATTTCTAAAAGCGTCTTATATCATACAGTGTTTTTTATATAAAATATGTAAATATGTATTCTGTACGAAACAACATAAATTCAAATATTTTACGATAATAATAATTGAGAAAAGTTTGTTTCGGCAAACATTTAAGGATATTAATTTGTGTTAACCGATGTATTAAATCAAATATTGCAGTTCTTAGTAATAATATTATCTTGCGGTATACATTTTTATAGACGAGTGTAAATATTGTATTTTTCTTCTAATAAAATCCATTATATACAAAAACACAGTTCGTGTGAATTGTAAACGATTATGTTAACAAGTAAAGATAAATATTTGTTCTTAATTAAAAAATAACCAATAATAGTGGATGCGAAGGTGGCTTCAAATTTAACCTACAAAAATAAAATTTAAAATTTTAGGAAAAATTCTGGTTTTAGCAACGCATTGAATGGAGTTGACATTTTTTTAGTTTTCCCATCACAACAATTTCCAACCCTCGTTTGTGAAGGTAGAATAGTAATCCTTTCAAAATAAAAATAAAACCGACAAACCATTAGCAAATATTTATTGAATAACAAACCTCATCTTTTTCAGAGTCAATATTATAATTTCTACCTCTATGTGTTAAAATCGTGATATAAAGTGTACTAGTTACCTACATTTTATATCAAGTTCCATTGACCATGTACTACTATTACTACCATTACCATTAATACTTGCTTTTTTGCTAAAACTCCAAGTTCAAATAATATACCTAAAAGTAGTCCCAATATTCTTCTTTTATCCTTTAAAACCAGGACATTTTACTTTACACCTGAAAAATTTTTTTATAACGCATCTATAATTTAGAAAATGCAATAATTATTGATAAGTTTTGTATAAACCAAAATATAAAACGAATAACAAATACAGAATTTTATCATATATTATTATAGTCCAGGAACTTAATGCCAAAAATTCGGGAGCAAATAGAAGAGGTCAAAATAATGTTAGAAGTTCAAATAAATTTTTGTCATACGAGCCTTCGTTTCCGAGTTATAGACCTCTAAAGTTTCGAAATAAAAACCTTTGTTTTGTCATAATTTCTAAACTATACATTGGAATACTATAAAATTCAAGTGACGGATTGCATACATCCATGTCCTGTGTTTGACGGTATAGTACGTTTCACAATAATTCGTTGACTCTGTACCTGATCTTAGGGGATTAGTAATGAAAGGTTATAAATTTCTCACTGTACAGTAAACATTAACAGATCCGGTTTTCAAAATAGATTTAAATAAAACTCAGTAACATTTACTAAAACTTAAATTTATTTTGTAAAAAAAAATCACGAAATTTTTTAAAAACAAACAAACAAATTTTAAGTTTATTTATTAATTGTAATTAAACAAAACTGTTGAAACTTACGTATACGTATACGTGTATATCTTCCTGGACAAAAATAAATAATACCTTTCTGTAAATGTTCGAAGAAATATTAACCACCTTTTAATAGTAATCCCTTAAGAGCAGTTAAGAGCAGGTACCAAGTCAACGAATTATTGTGAAACGTACTTTATAAATGAATCTACATTACGTACAGATAAGCAGAGACGGCTTGTGCCCATTGGTTAATAATCCGTAATTTTAATAGGGACCATCTGAATAATATTTAAATTTCAAAAATAAATTTTCCAATCCATTTACTAATGAAAATGTACTCTTGTTTGAACTCGATAAAATTAAGGGTTTAGGAGAAACTTTTAGATCTGATCGCCATATTTTGTAAAGACAGACATTCTGAAGAGAACTATCAATAATTGTCACAACTTATAATAAAGGAATTTTTAATTAATTATGGTAAATACCAAATGGTTCCAGCAAGATAAAGCACCACCACATTACCAACTCAATATCTTCCAGTACCTCATCTTAACATTTCCAAATCGTGGATAGGGAGGCGAGGATCAATAGAATGTCCAGCAAGATCACCTGATCTTTCCCCATTAGACTTTTTTATGGGCCTATGTCAAAAATATTGTTGATATGTTAATTAACTTTAGAGGACATTATTATATTAGGATGTTGCCAAGACATTCGCTGTGAGTATTTTGGACATTTACTTCGTTGACATTCATATTTTTTACCTTATAAATTAATCCAGTAACTTTATACATCACAGCATACTCAGCATACTCAGAAAGCTTGGGCACATACCCGAGCATCTTTCAAGCAGAAGTCTGCGCCATCGAAAGATGTGTGGAGTTCAATATTGGAAGAAACTATCGCAGACAAGAGATTGTGATCATGTCGGATAGTCAAGCAGCCATCAAAGCGCTGAGTTCAAATATAATCAGTTCGAAGATGGTTTGGGAATGCCTAGGCAAACTAAATGAACTAGGCCAGAAGAACACTGTCACCCTCCTATGGGTCCCGGGACACATAGGAATAGAGGGGAATGAAACAGCAGATAAGCTGGCAAAAAAAGGAGATGAAACCCCACATTTGGGACGAGAACCATCTTGTGGGATCAGCAGTAGAGTAATCTTAGGAAAACTAAGGGAGGAAATGGAGAAAGAAAAATCCGAGTACTGGAATCAGCTGGAAGGACTGAGGCAATCTAAGATACTACTGGGGAACTATGGCCAGAAGAGATCTCTTAGCTGCCTCAACCTCAGTAAAAAAAGGCTCCGTATTTTAACGGAAATATTAACCGGGCATTGCCGGTTAAGAAGCCACATGAAGAAACTAGGGTTAGCAGATGAAGCAAAGTGCAGATTCTGTGAGGAAGAGGATGAAACCTCAATACATATACTCTCAGAATGTCCTGCCTTGCAAAATTCTAGGGCTAGATACCTAGGAGCACATGAAATAGAGGAAGGGGATCTACCTGATTTGAAGCCCGACGATGTCCTAAACTTCCTCACGAAAATAGGACTCGAACAGCTGCTATAAATCTGAGAAAACATCAGAACATGGCAAGTAAGGGGGGACACAATAGATCTTATGGGTCGCAGTGTAATCATCACCCCTAACTCATTCATACATTCATACATACATCACAGCATGCGTCAAATCCGGTAGTTCTGATTTTTTGCAGACTAGTTTATATGATGCTGGCCTAATGAATAATCCAAGTTTGTGACCTCGAGCACCGAACGCAACTTTGTCAAAAATCGAAAAAACCGCGAAAAATTCGTTTTTTTTTCAAATTTCGGCGATTAAAACCCTGAAGGACTAATTTTTGAAAAAAAAATTTCCAGTAAGTTTTTAAAGTAGAATAAATTTTCTATTATATGATACTAGAATTGTCTCTGTAGGCCCAATAGTTTCCAAGATTAAACCTTTAAAAGTTTATCATTTTTTTCGAACTTCACGATTTCTTGCAATTCTTTCTTTCTGATCATTTAATTTGGACCCTGATTACACTATCGAAGCTTTTTATGGTGGGATGTTAAAAAAGTGATGTAAAAAAAATGAGAAGTGTGAACGATGATGTTTAAGGGTGAAGAATGAACTAGGAAGAGAATGAAATAAACCACACAAAGAGGAAGGAGAGAAATGTAGAAGAATTGATAAATTCTTATTTATGTAATGGAACACATATTAAATATAAAAGTTACGTTATTTTTTTCAAATAAAACAATTTCATCTTTGATTTCGTCTATTATTTATTAAGCTACGAATAATGAAGTAAAAAAGATAAGTACAACAAAAGTTAATAAGTTTATTTGTAGGAAATTGAGTTAATATTAAAAATAAATCAAATTGAAAAATATATCAAATTAGTAGTATATCAATAGAGTACATCAATCGAGTATAAATCCAAAAATAAAATTAATTTAGCCCTCTTGGAAGGTCCCAGTTGAGGTATATCCGTGTCTGGATCGATTTATTGGAATGGCATATCCCCATCAGGGAATGGTGATGAATCGTCGACGTCTTGTGCCGACAAGTCATCCTCCATTTCGACATCAGACAGATAGTCGCCTTCTGGGATATCTACTACTGCAACATCAGGTATATTGTCACACGAGGCCCTGCTGCAGTGCTTTAATCCTTCCTTTCTGCAGCTGCATGCGTTTGCTCAACCCTTCGAGCAGCCGCAAGAAATCATCTGTAAGAGGTGTTGTGTGGCTGCATCTCTGGTCATCATTTTGGGTGTTGTGGCACCCAAAGGAGAGAGGGTTCCGTGCGACTCCCAACCACGCCTGTACCTGTAAGAAGATTGTACATGAGAATATAAAATGATATGTAACTGATGCAAGGACAAATGTTCACTTGATGGTATGTCCGCAAGGAGTGAAATCGAGCAGAGTCTCGTGTAGGAGGTAACCTGGCTAGATTAAAGCTGATTTTCTCTGGCAAATAGTTGGTATCGCAGCTCGTCAAGGTTATGGGTGTTGGGGTTGCCTCCGTATAGAGCAATTATGACTCGTTCTCCTGCTGCTGCTATTTCGTCATGTGTAGAGTTGGTGTCGAGAAAATCGCAGCTTGCTTTTCAACTTCCGGATTTTTTTCGACTACGGACATCATTTACATCTTCCCTAAAAAGAAGCAGGAGGTCGAGTCACAACCACTTAAGGCATGGACGAAGAGGAAAAACTCTGGTTTCAAAGAGGATTTTGAAGAAGCGATGCTGGAATACATGACATCTGATGCTTTGCCTCTTCCACAATTATTGTAAAAAATTTTACGTTGGTTAGAGATCGCAGTAAGGATGATTAGCAAGTCAATGTTCTCACCAACGACTACCACAATAACCATCGAAAACTACTGCCACGTTTGAGCCATAGTGAGCAGTAATGTACTGTACGTATCGGTCAGCTATCGCACCAAATGTTAAGTTTCAAGGCCACACAACTTTGTGAAGTAGATGCCCTCCATCCAATACTACAAACTTTGTTAACCCTTGCTTCTCATTTAAGGTTACAGGTTGAAATCCTGAGTACAAGGTGGATTTTGTACCCTTTCTCATTCCCTGTTCAGGGAACAATGACAATGGGGTTGGTGACAGTTCGTAAGTGAAGAACTTATCCGATTGTTTTAAGACACACAACCTATGAAACAGTGTTAGAGGATCAACAGTTACCTGTTTATTGCCAACAGTAATGTTCGTACAGCTGAAGAAAGTGACACCACATTGTTTTTACGTTTGAATTTCACTTCCTGGCCAACACATTGAGCCACTACCTGTATTTTTGCTACATTCTTACACTTTTAAATGCTTTTTAAATAATTTAGAGCCCCTGCCTCGCTCTAAAATTAGAGCTGCTTTTTACAAACACAAAAAGTAGGTACGTAAATAAGAGAAATCATTTACACTAACGATGAAAAATCTTGAATTTCCAAAGCAAGAGCCACCAATTTTCTTGTCCTTGACGAAAACACCTTTATTTGCACAAAGTCAAAATAGCACAACCACTTTCACAAAAAGATGTATGGAAAGACACTGACTCTGATAGCTCCCGAAGTTTATATTATTTTGCATTGAAGAGAAAGAAAATTGTATTCAGATGTCATAATAATATACCTGCTCGTCAACCCTAGTCCTTTAGGGTTATTATTAAATTAATCAGAAATATAGAATTACAAGAAATTGCGAAGTTCGTAAAAATTGATAAACTTTGAAAGGCTTAATCTCGGAAACTATTGGGCCTACAGAGACAGTTCTTGTATCATATAATAGCAAATTTAGTCTACTTTAAAAACTTACTGAAAAAGTTGTTTTCAAAAACTAGTCCTTCAGGGTTTTAATCGCCGAAATTTAAAAAAAAACGCGGTTTTTTTGATTTTTGACAAAGTTGCGTTCGGCGCTCGAGGTCACAAACTTGGATCATTAGGCCAACATCATAAAAAAGTCTGCAAAAATTGAAAATGCTCTATGTATCATAGAATTATAAGCTGCTAATTTATGTGATATCATTCAAATCATCCTATATCACATAAATTAGCAGCTTATAATTCTATGATACATAGAGCATTTTCAATTCCAATGAACAAAAATAATTTTAATAAAGAAATTGAGATTATAAAAAAATAGCAATATCTAATGGCTATCCAATACATTTGATAAATAAATTAATTAATAAGAAAGAACAGAAAGTGTCACTACAACTAATATTCCCTCAACAACCAAAAGAAATTAAAAGTTATAAAAGTATTACATATTGTGGAAATATTTCTAATACAATTTCAAAAATAATATCTTCGGCAACATCTGCAATAATTTCATTCAAATCACACAATAATGTTGGTACAAAATTGTTAAATGTAAAAACAAAATTACCTAAATTAAAAAAATCTGGTGTTTACAAATTTAATTGTCCAAAATGTAATGCTGTGTATATAGGTCAAACACAAAGAAATTTTGAAATAAGATTCAATGAACATTTAAGAGCATATAGATTACAACAACCAGATAAGTCAAACTATGCCAAACACGTTCTTGAACATCTACACTCACTCATACACACTAATGACATTCAAATATTACATACCTGTGTTAAAAAACAAAATTTAGATTTCCTCGAAGAACTTGAAATCAAAAGACATCTAGCAGATCAACAATATAAAGTAGTTAATGAACAAATAAATCTTGGAAGTTCACCACTATTAAACTGTTTACTTTGATTGAGTCTTCATTTTATACATAGATAAGACGTAATTATAACACAAATATATTAAGTTATTGTAAAGATCAGCAGGATATAGTTTTTTTCTGGTTTTTCTATATCATTGCACAGTTATACTGATCTTAGAGGGAAATACATCCAGGATAATCCCTTAGGGCTAATAACATCTAGGCTTTAATATTGTTATGTCTTACTACTTCCTTACTTGGTCTAGCCTTAACTACCTATCAACATCAAGTACCTAGTTACAAACAAACATGTAATTTCAATATGTCAATCTGACGATGCTAGTTATAGCGAAACAGCTGTAATTGCAATTTATAGAATAAATAGTGAAAGTTAATACAACCTTTTAGTTGTTTATTGTTCTGAATAACATGAATTTTCACACAGTAAGGGTTAGTACCATAAACTTCCAATTGTATTTAGGTGTTATCTCCGTAACTAATCATCTGTATAACTGTTCTTTTATGCATTTCTCTTAATCTAACCATTTTTATGAATTGTAAGTATAATATTATTAATATCCTGCAGTCATAATTATTACAAACCAATTTGCTGAGGCGTTTTAAACAAACTAACATTGCTATGATAGTTTTTTAGAAGATTTTTTTAATTTATATTAAATGAGAACACTGATACCGTTTTTTCTTATTTACTGTCTTATTATCAAGACTGAAATGGGAAATAAATTAGTAGTGTAGGTACTCTAGCGAATTTCGGTAATAAGATAATTTTTTTATGTTAATTTTTGCTATAAATTTAAAAACAACATTTTTGGATATAGAATGAAGAGACGTTTCAAACGATATATCACAAGCCCATACTTATCATTAAAATAAAATGGAGGTTGTAACTGTCACTCAAAGGGGGTCGAAGGTAGGAATCACACTTTCACTTTATAAAGAATATCAATTTCTAATTTTAATTTGACGTGTTTCGGGATTTTCTATAAATATGTACAGTAACCGAAATAATGAATTTCTTTTATTTGGTTTTCCTACACTGTATAAATAATTTTATTAGAAATATTATTTGCTAAAGTTTGGTCTTCGTACTAAAATTGGAAATGCATTCGTTTTAGGTTTGAAATAATTTTTTTATATTATGCACAAAATTCGTTTTAAATATAAATTTTCAAAAAATTTGGTTTAGCTAACTCCTAAAAAATTATTTTATACTTGTTTCGTCCTAATCTTCAAACTAAACATAAATATTTATGGTATTTACAATTTTTAAACTTTTATTTAAGAAGTTTAGCTATGAAAGATCTGTTCAATGCTCCATGCTTCAGTAGTTTGTTTTCTACAGTCTATATATTGATTAAAATATTGTCGTTTATTTTTTGCTCAAACTAGTTTATAGATACACTACATTTTCGGATCAAAACATTATCAAAAAACGGATTACGGAGAATATAATCGTACGAATTTTGCTCGGTGAACATTTGCATGAATTAGAAATAAATATTTACTCTTGAAGTTACTAATTCTCTGGAGACGAATAAATTTAATTTCCTTTGTATCTGCAGATCATTCTTATCAACAACGGTCGGTCCGAGAGAGAGAGAGACAGAGACAGAGAGGGAGCTGTTAAAATGTGACGTTTGGAAGATGAACTGCTGATGAACGAACGAATCGAGCACCATAACAAACTTCTCGAAGACGTGGAATGTCTAAAAGGCGAATTTATCTGAATTTGATGTTACCAGGGTCGTCAAAAATGCTATTTAAAACAAATCAGTGTGTGAACTCTGTAACAGAAAAGAAAGGAAATTTCTCTCTATTTTAGTAAATTTCTTGTAACGTTACTCTGTATATCTGAAAATTTTCGGGTAGTTTTGTATAAATATTCGGTAAAAAGAAATAGAAACAGTTAAAACATCAACCGTAAGGTTTATGCCATGTATGTATGTATGTATGAATTGGGGGTGATAAGTACAATGTCTATATTGTCTCCCCTTACTTGCCAAGTTCTGATGTTTTCTCATATTTATAGCAGCTCTTCGAGTCCTATTTTCCTGAGGAAGTTTAGGACATCGTCGGGCTTCAAATCAGGTAGATCCCCCTCTTCTTTTTCATGTGCTCCTAGGTATCTGGCCCTGGAATTCTGCAAGGCAGGGCATTCTGAGAGTATGTGTATTGAGGTTTCATCCTCTTCCTTACAGAATCTGCACTTTGCTTCATCTGCCAACCCTAGTTTCTTCATGTGGCTTTTTAACCGGCAATGCCCGGTTAGTATTCCCGTTAAAATTCGGAGCCTTTTTTTACTGAGGTTGAGGTAGCTAAGAGTTCTCTTCTGGTCATAGTTCCCCAGTAGTATCTTAGATTGCCTCAGTCCTTCGTGTATTATTGATATATTCATATTTACATAAGTGTTAGGAAGGTACGTTTTGTAATGAGGAATATAATAAATGCTTAATATCGATTTTTGTTTTGCATGGTATAGAAAAAAGAAGTGACATAATCATTATGCCTGAAAAGCAGTGGTCTGCAAAAAAAACTACTCGAACTAAGAATTATTTTAAATGTTTTTTCTTAGATAAATTAACTCCAATGTTAAAATGTCATATACCTACAAACTATTTTGTCATTTTGACATCGATAAAAAAGGTGCATCCTTTTTTATCGCTTTTTTTTATCGCATGTTCCTCAATCTAGTAGGTGTGTATCAATTTTGCATTATTGTTGACAGGTATTTAATTGTCAAATTTAACAATATAAAACAATACTACCTTTTCTTTGCAAAAAACATAAAGTATGAACCGATTTGGAGAGGTTTCACATGAACAAATTACAAAAAATATTGAAGAGTCAATACCGAAGTCAACAAAAAATACGACGTCATCAATATGGAAACAATTCATGGAGTTTTGTCAAAGCCGAAATTATAAGTTGGAAGAGAATACTACAATACAAGATCTAGCAAAAATATTAAAAGATTAGGCTTTCAATATGAAAAAAAAGAATGGAGAAAATTACAAAGAATTTGCGGTCCAATCAATATGGAACACGACTGCTAAAATGTTACAACAGAAATATTTTAACGAATATGGTTTGAAATTTGATCCTTTTACAGACATAACCTTTAAAGAAGCTCGGGATGCTAGAAATGCCAAAAGAAAACAACTTCAATTGATTCCAACAAAAAGAAAGACGTGTTCTTCAGCAATAGACAAAGAAAATATAATAAAAATGGCAACACTATGGAATATAAATGAACCTGAAGGGCTGCAAAAAAGATTCTTTCATATAGCTTCTTACGAATTGGCTTGGAGAGGAGGAGAAGCTGTTAATTGCAAAATTTATTATTTTAAAGTAGAAAAGAACCAAAATGGTCTTCCTACGGGTAGGATTGAATATAACACCATATTTTCGAAAACGGCACAAGGCGGCTCGAAAAAGTTAACAGACAGCAAATGGTTGACTAGAAATGAAAGTGACGAAAGTATTTGCCCTGTAAAACTATTCCATTTGCTAGTAGAAAAAAGAAATGAACATATTACTTCTGACCGATTATTTTTAACTCCAAATCCTTTTTGGAAAAATAAAAATTCTAAAGGTTGGTACAAAAATGTTCCTTTAGGTATTAATACCATATCTGTTTGGACAAAAAATTCTGCTGCAAAAATTGGATTGGACATAATCAATAATAAAGTTACTAACCATTCAAATCGTGCCAGCGCAGTTTCCCAATTAGCCAAAGCAGGAGTTAGCGATCAACAGCTTATTAAGATAACAGGACACTCGTCATCACAATCGATTAAACCATACCTCCAAATTGACCCCGAACACCATGAACAACTTATAAATAATTTGAGACCCTCGGAAACAGAATATTCAACATACGTAGAAACACGAGAAGAAAACATTAAAATCAGTACTCCCCAACCAATATTTAATAATTGTATTTTTTACAACTGTTCTTTTAACTAGTTTAATTGTTTTAGAATGAATAAATTTTATTGTTTCTTTATATAATTAGTCGTTAATTTATCTTAGCAAAATACACGCGATCTTTTTTTTAATGGATAAATTTTTCTCTTCATCTCAAGATTTTTCCATCAGTAATATTACTCAAAAAATTGAAATTAGATAAAATCGCTCGACCTTCGGTCTCGCGATTTTATCATTTCAGTTTTTTTCGTAATATTACTGATTGGCAAAATCTTTCGATGAATCGAAAAATTTTCCGGTAAAAAAAAAGCTCTTGTGTATTTACTGTTGAAAATAGAATTGATGTGAGAATAGCAATTTGCACCTGCAAAGCAGGAAATACTTTTAAATAGGAGCATGTTACTTCACTAAGGTGATATAATTTTTTTTATTGCAGGTAGGATGTTACTAGTTTTGAGAAACTTTCAAGCACTCATATTAGTTGCAAATTGCAAATGGTACAAACTTTAACCATTTCTATGATTTTGTGGTATATAATGAGGATTTTTTAGTATTATCCATAGATGATGATAAAAAACGTACTATAGCAAAATATCTATTTTCAATATATGCTACCTCAGATATGTCAATTGGAGCTAAGTAAGCACACAAATAAATAGGTATGCTTGTATATTTTATTGTGGGTACTAAATGTATTAAATAAATAAAATACTTTTATATAAAGTTTAATTTATACAAAAGTATTACCAAATTCATGAGCTAATGGTCTGTTTAGACAATCTAAAAAAGTGTGTTTTATTAATTAACAAATTATTCATATCTCTTCTTTTGGTGCCCTGGTAATAGCATATTAGAGCTTCAATTAAGTTTCATGAAATATGACTTGGCATGAAGGTTGACTGACTACTAAAAAAACATAGATAATACAAAATAATATAAAACCATTTTCAGTTTTATGAGAGTAACCACCTATTATTTGATCGGTCACTACCAAAACCATAGATTTCTTCATATTTTTTGGAAGCCTTTCTATTACTAATGCCACAATAGTATTAAGTAATTCACAAAATGGTTATTCTGTTAATGTTGACAGCTCCTTTGTAGAAGTTATGATTGTTATGTATGAATATGTATGAATGAGTTAGGGGTGATGATTACACTGCGACCCATAGGATCTATTGTGTCCCCCCTTACTTGCCATGTTCTGATGTTTTCTCAGATTTATAGCAGCTCTTCGAGTCCTATTTTCCTGAGGAAGTTTAGGACATCGTCGGGCTTCAAATCAGGTAGATCCCCTTCCTCTATTTCATGTGCTCCTAGGTATCTAGCCCTAGAATTTTGCAAGGCAGGACATTCTGAGAGTATATGTATTGAGGTTTCATCCTCTTCCTCACAGAATCTGCACTTTGCTTCATCTGCTAACCCTAGTTTCTTCATGTGGCTTCTTAACCGGCAATGCCCGGTTAATATTCCCGTTAGAATACGGAGCCTTTTTTTACTGAGGTTGAGGCAGCTAAGAGATCTCTTCTGGTCATAGTTCCCCAGTAGTATCTTAGGTTGCCTCAGTCCTTCCAGCTGATTCCAGTACTTGAATTTTTCCTTCTCTATTTCTTCCCTTAGTTTTCCTAAGATTACTCTACTGCTGATCCCACTGGATGGTTCTGGTCCCAAGTGTGGGGTTTCAGCTCCTTTTTTTGCTAGCTTGTCTGCTGTTTCGTTTCCCTCTATTCCTATGTGTCCTGGACCCATAGGTAGAAGTTATGATTGTTGAAATAGTTTCAAATAAATCACCATGCCACACTTGTGTTGCACAATGAACATCAAACGTTGTTTTTAGAATTGAATCTTGCAATTGTACCAAAGCTTCAGCAGCTACAATTTGATCGGTTTTCAGGGAAAAAAAGATAAGTTTGGAGAAATAAAAAAGAATTATTTTGTTTACCTATGTTGTATATTTAAAAGTATTACGACAATCGAGTTAAATAGAAAAACACAGTTGTAAGTTTGTCACTGACACAAAGTTAAACAAATAATATATTAATTTACAGTAATTACTATGATTAAATATAATACAAAAACAATGCAAATTGTTTTACTCCATGCGATATTTACAGTTTTTTCCGCCAGTGGTCTCATTGAATTCCACTCTGCCCAATTGAATCTTTCTTAAGTAAATATTAAATAGATAGCAAATAAAAATTAAACTGAGATAAAAAAGATTTAATATCTTAGTCAGCTATTATCCATTTTATTATTTCTTGTGGTATAGTTTGTTTTGTAATAGTAATGATAGTAATAAAAATATTGTTTAGTTGATATCAGGTAATTATTGATACAAAAATAATTGTATCATGTAATTTCCCGATTCTACCAAATATTTTAATTCCCAAAAATATCAAATCTGAAATTTTGCCGTAATGATAAAAAACATCTTTTATGACTGTTTTATTGGAACAAAAAAACCAGAAAGATAAATCTGAAAGTTTCATGAATTCCCATATAGCACATGTACGACCTATGAATGTACTGGGGACGTACGAAACGGACGTATCGTTCGTCCTGGGGTCGTACGGATTAGGGACAGTGTACCTCCTATGGACGTACCGGGTACGTCCAGATTCCGCGTAAATGGACGTCCCAGGTACGTACATTTTTGGTCCAAACTGTGCCTAATGTGGACAAATCTGGGACGTACCTGGTACGTCCAAATTTTTCGCAAATGGACGTCCTTGGTACGTACACTTTTGGCCCAAACTGTGGACAGTTCTGGGACGTATCCAGGAAATAGGTGAAAAATAATCTCAATATTTTAAATAATTAAAACAATTTTTAATAACCATTTTTATTTCACAATTATTTATAAAATTTAAAATAAAACTAGGTAATAGGTAATAACAAAATAAAATAAAAATCATAAAATCAAAAGTAATAAAGAATTCTGATAAAAAATACCTAAATAATATTTCCTTGATCTTCAATTAAATAAAATAAAAGCTTTAATGCTTGTTTCATGGACCTTTCCTTCGCCCTCTTTAGCCATGAGTTGAGAGCTAGTTCCGTCTCTCTGAACGAACCAGACGACTTTCCTTCATCAGCAGCATCTTTAATCAAATTAACTATCTATTAAATCCATCAACGCTATCCCTGTCACTATTATGTGAACCATCAACTGCTAGCAATCGCTCGAATAATGGAACTTTTGCCGGGCATACTTTAGATGTTTACTTATATTTGATCGATTCATTATAATATTAAAAGATCGCTTACCTTCTACAATTTCACTATTAACAGTTCACTATTAATCACAAATATGGTATGGTAATCTGTATTGTCTGTGTAGGTATGTATTATTTTAGTGCCAAAGCAAATATTCTTCTTTTTACATATCACGAACACACTCATAGAATATAGGTTAGAATCGCATATTGTCAAAACCAAAAACGCAAGCAAACACCGACCCAAACTTTGGCGCGTAATTTAAAAACATTATAGGCGCTTTTTCTCTAGCTAAACAGTTAGGTCTGCTGATTAACACGGTTAGGATTGGTTTTTCTTTTGTACTGTTTAGTATTTACACTTTTTCTGTAACAAACATGTTTACAAACATTGAAATCATTGTAATAACTACGTCTATTCAGGTGCGTACTGAATTCGTCCAGAAATGTACGTACTAGGTACGTACATTTTAGTACGAACTGGCTACGTCCAGAAATGTACGTACTCAGAACGTATCCGATTGGCTTTAGGAAAAAATACCTGAAATGGACCCAATATGTACGTACTGAAAACGTCCATTTCCGGACGTACCAAGTAAGTCCAGATATGTACGTACTCAGAACGTCCCCTCTGGTCCGGGGACGTAAAGACCCAAATCGGACCTAATATGTACGTCCCCAGTACGTCGTGTGCTATATGGGAATTGAAGATAGTAGAATCTTCAGTTCACAAAATTCTTCAAAAAAGTGGTGGTTCATCGTCAGATAAACAATGTAATAGTCAGAAAATCAATTAAAAAATATGACCAAAATTAATTTACTTAAAATCTCTATCTTAAATAGGAGAAACGTACTAGGGGAGTCACGTTAATTATTAACGTACCCCGTATAGATCCATAAAGAAGAATTCCGACATGATAGTAGCGACGATTCTCTGGCATTTTTGGGCGATACGGCACGACCGACATTCGTAGAAAGATTTGTGTCTTTTCGGTTCACAATGGGTGATCGGTGAAGTATTTAGTGGCAGGGCCTGTGCGGGCACGTTGCTGGCGCTGGCTGCTGTTTCTGCTAGCGAGATGCCATCCATAAGGTGCTCGCAAATCACTACGTTCCTTTCTGATGCCAATAGCGCGAATATTTTAAATGCTCTTTCAAAATAAAAAAAATAAAATTCGTAAAAGGTGATATGTCTATAACTATACACACTTTGAATTAAATCAATTTAAATTTTCCACTAAACTAATATCTTAGAAACCAAATTATTTAAATGCCAAATTTTTTTTTGATATCAAGTTTGACAAAAAATCAAATTAAGCTTGTATTTTATTTATTGTTCAGCAAATTTTTCAATAGTTAGCAAACTTATAAAAGAACTTTTGTTGATGAATTAGACTTTTAATAATTTTCTTTTATTAAAAATCACTGATGAAAATTATTCTGATGAGCTAAAAAAAATGGAATCCATATATACACGGTCGCAAATTAAAAAGTCGATTTTATTTTAATTCATTTAATAAAATAAATGTTATTTTTATTGAGTAAAGAGTGACAACACCGCAATATTTGCGAACACATTATCAGCATGTCTATACCAAAATACAATATTGTTTTTATAACTAGAACTAAAGATTTTGTTTTCTAAATTATACATAAAGATATTTGCTAAAATTGGAGAAATAGGACTTCCCATTGGAAAACCCTCATTTTGAATACATACTTTGTTATCAAAAGTAAAATAATTTTGACTAATGCATACATTAAATAGGTCAATTATATCTAATATTATACCTGGATGGATATTTATTTCATCTAATAGCTTTTTAACCGGAACTATAGATTCTTAAGGAGGTATTTTAAATATTAGAACGCAATAGATCCATTTTCAAAATAAATGGGGGAAAAATAAAAATAAATTTGAATCCTAATTGTAATAAAATTATTTTGCAAAATTAAAGAATTATTACTTTTTTATTTTTATTTCTATTCAAGTCAATACCAAATTGTTAACAATATTAAAATACTTTAAAAATATTTTAAAAAATTTATTTATTGTAATTATCAGAATATACCTAAAATATATTTTAATATAAATATTTTAAATTAACCAATAAAATTAAAATACAATTATATAGTAAGTACTCAAGTCACGAGCGGCGCTGTAAACACATTTTTAAAAAACCCTTAGAGTCGGCTATCTATGAACTTCATTCTAATTTATGGTTGGATCGTTTTTTAGAAATTTGACATTACTTGACATTATGAAATCATTCACTTTAGATTTATAACCAGTTTTTAAAATTACTGTTGAGTTAACCTTATCTGATTTTGTAATAATTAGGTTGTTTCTTAGAACATAAAATAGTAAGGAAGTATGGCTCGTTCAAGGACAGGTGACCGGGATGGTTATCCAAGATGGCTACCGGAAGTTACTTTTTAACAGTGGCGTCCTATATTTTTATTTGTAGAAAAATATATAATGTCCTTATTGAAACTTACCTATTATTATTGAGTACTATGGACACTAATCATAATATATTAAAATAACCATTTTAATAAGGAAAGTAGAGGAAAAAAATAGTATAACATTGCCTAAAATGGGGGTACTAGATTTAAGGAAATAAAACCAGTTATATACTATACAATTTTTATTAAAATTTTTCATTCTACCACTATTGTCCCTTGAACTGAATTTTGTGTAAACATGTCTAAATTTTTCTACATTATTTATTTTACTTTTACATATTTATATAATAAATTCTTGTTTTTAAATATACTTCACAGATGCTTTTTATAAGTTGTTTCCTACGAGGACTTTCAGAAGTAGATGGTAGAGTTTCAGGAACAGGAACTGGTAAAATGGTTTCACTGCTAGTAGTTATTATCTCTTCAGCATAAGGGTCGTTAGTCCTTACCTGCATAGAAAAGGTATATATTAGTGAAATATATGTTTAAGTAAAATATCTGTAAATAGATTTGAGAAAAAATATAAATTTGGTCAATGTTATTAAAGCAATTTGTGGATGTAATAATTACTTACATATTTCATTCTTGCGATTTTAATTGTATGTATAGCATTTGGTACTAGTAAAACAATTACTCAAGAAATTCTATCAAATGATTGTTCTGTAAAATGTTGTGAGCCTAAAAAGCTATTTTTGCCTGGACTCCAGTTATCTTTATCCACAATATTTAACCATTTCCGTCTAACATTTTCATCCCGTGAGAAACTGTGAATGTAATAATGTGTTAATTAATACACAAATACATTTATTGTACAACGTTGCTTTAGAATACTCCATAGACATAAAAATAATTGACATATACAGCTAAAAAATTGTAAATTAATGATAATTAAAATAAAATATCCTCTTTCCATTATTGATACACCTATGTCAATTTAAGTAGATAGGTTAGGGATCAATACAAAGTATTAATTTAATTTAAACATAAAAATATAGTTTACGTATATATAATGTATATTTATTATAATAATAGCTACTTACCAATAAATAATTAATCCAAATTGTTAACGGAAAACTAAATTTTTATATTTTGCACTTATAAAAATCTTCATTATAAAACGCATTTGCGTATCGTAATGTAACTTTTGCGCACGCAAATTTTTGTTTTAAATGGTTGGCGACATAAGTGAAGTATCAAATGACAAGACTATTGACAATGACATTTGTGGCTAATAGCAATTTATTAATTTTATATTGTTCTTTAAGAAAGTATTTGTGAATATAAATATGATTTTTTACTTATATAATATAATATTATTGGTGTATTAGTCATTTTAAAATATTTTAAAACATTAAAATTTCATAATTTAAATGTCAAAACTGTCAAATGTTATAAATAACACAGTGCTACCGACATACTTTTTAAAATCAAAATTTTCGGTATTACGTAAAAATAATAAATTAATTTAAAAAATGATAAAATAGCAAAATATAAAAAATATTATAAACAACTTATTTCATATGGTTGTTGTGACACTCGTTCTTTAAAAAACTCATCGCTTCGCGATTCGTTTTTTAAACTTGAACTCGTGTCATAACAGAATTCCATATGAAATGCGTTGTTTAATATACTATTTTATAACTTGTAAACAAAGTATGAGTCATAAATGGTTATCCAATATGGCCGACTTCCGTCGCCAGATTTTAACATTGTAGATATAAATACCCGGTATAACATAATAAAAGTTGACCTTGTTGTGATGTGGAATTAATGAAGACTTCGAATTTAAAATAAAAAAAAACAGAAGTTTGGTGTGCCACCATCTTATGGAACAACCTGTAAGATTTTAACTAATTTTAAAATGTGGAGGTTAAAGTTGCCTACAATTTTTGTCAATAACTTTTTTTTGTATTCTTTGCTATAACAGATTTATCGAGCTTCCTCACACTAATCGATCACCCTGTATTTTCCCTCTATCGATAACTGATTGATCGATAATTGAAGGGTGTCCGGTACAAACAGGCTAAGTGCCAAAATTAGAAAACGGAGATATTTACGAAAAACGAAATTTTCTGTGAATATTTTTAAAAGGGTAATAAATAAATAAATTAATTTAGATTTTACTATTTGGTTAAACATATTATATTAATGCAAATTTAGCCTTGTTTCAGTGGCTAATGCACAACATTTGTAATATAAAAAAATATAAAAAAACAAAAAAGATGCTAAGTGCCTTAATAAACAGAAAGGTGTTTGAGAGGAAAATAAAAACTGTTTAATAGCAAACTTATCACTAAATAAACATCAAAAACTTAAGGTACTAGAATATTGTCTGCAGAACATAAATAATTTGAACTAAATTAGTGTAATAGCTTACGCTTTATTCTCCAGAAAATCGATCATAGAACATAAAGATTATTTTTTGTTGTCCGATATTTTGTTCTCGGGAGGCAAATGGTTGAGAACAGTTTCCTTTACGTCCTGAATGGTCTTGTTTTTCTTTAAAATTGAAACTTCTCTCCAACTTTCAACATCGCTGTACGTATATTTTTCTCTTGCCACTCCAGGATTTTCCTTATCAATACAGATCATGACTGCTTTACTAATATTCATTTTCCTAGTACCTATCAATAAGGTCTTCCGCAACCTCTTTGAAATTCCGAAATTCATAAGACTCCATGTTGATAATCTGAAACGGGGGATCGTACTTTGCCGACATGATGATCTTGTGAAGTCTTGGGGACTAAGCTTGTTTGTACCGAAATACAGCATGTGATTTGTAGCTTCCCCCACCTTTACCAACGCATTGCAACACTATAAGCGGTGAGCTTGGCACTTAAGGGTAAGCCCGATGGCACTTCGAATATTTTTATGCAAAAATACGATTTGTCCGGACACCCTATAATTATCGATAAGTTATTGATAAATAACTAATAAATTTTGGAGGTTCTTCATTATTATACTATTTATTTACAACAAGTATACTACAATACAGAATATTTAGGATTATTTGTAAAAATTTGTTATTTAGTTTTCCAAATAAAACTACGACGTAGAAAATACAAATACAGTATCTTTAATGGTTCGAAAGTTTTTAAAGATCGCATCTTTTTTCTAACCAATAAATATTATGCGACAATCTATCTCGTCTGGCGAATCACAAAACCTGTAAATACACCAAAGTCAAAATACAGAAGAGAGAGAAAAGAAAAGATCATTGTTAAGAGGGACCCACGCCAACGACGCATAAAGGGGCCATATCCATAAATTAGTTGCAACGGCCCCGCCATGTGATATAAGCCGAAAAGGCTCTAAATCTACTTCTATTATCTAAATGGGCGTCGGAGTATTTGTAGACGAGCTGTGGTGCCCTTTGTACACTCTAAAAAGAGAAGCAATTTTACACTATCAACGTTTCTATATGATATTATTAAAATATTTAGTTTGAAAACGATATTATTATTTAAAGGTTAAATAAATTTATAATTTCTACCTAAATATACTCTTTTTATAAAAATAACAGGAAATTTAATCAAAAATAATTATATAAAATTAAGGCGGTAAAAAATGTTTAATTTTTAATCTATTAAACTACATAAGTAAATAAACAAATAATAACTAAAATTGTGAGTAGCTAATTAAGATGACTAACACCTTGTACGTGATAGCATTAAACAAATTTAATATAGTTTTATTAATACGTTACAACACAGAATTTATTTATGGTATAAGTGATATTTTTTATATCAATGAAACACAAAGTCAAACCACAACATTAACTTTATCCAAATTACTGAAGAGCGACTTGTTTCGGTCTCAGACCATCATTAGGCTAAAATAAATACAAATAAAAAGGTCATATACAAAAGTAATGAGTTTAAATTGTATGTCTTAAAGTTTAGTAAAGTGAAGGTGAAAAATATTGTAGAACAAAAATAAGAAAAAGCTTAGCTGATTGTGCAGACTTAAATGCATCAATCCAAATCATATGATTGATTATTACAATTTATGTTGAAAAATATATACTCAGGTGCAAAAAATTCGATCCATACGATTTTTTCAATAAAAAATTAAGATCTTTGGATATTAAACTTTAAAATAAGTTATAGATTGAAAAATACGTATTGAATATCAATAAAACCCATAGTTTACAGAAAATAAATCTTTATTTTATAGAGCCATTCACCATAGTACAGAAAATTGAAAAATAAATGAAAACTTCTTGAATAAAAAATGGCAATACAAAAATGTGGTGTATGCAGTGATAATTAATACCTAGTGTTTCCTCCTCGGGCCCTTATAACAGCTTGAATACGGCGTGGCATCGAGCTAATCAACCTATGGATGTCAGTTTGGTCCAATTCTCTCCATATTTCCTGAAGAGCCGCACCGAGCTCAGCCAGGTTGTTTGGACGAGGTATTCGTGCTCGATATTGCCTTCCCATTATGTCCCACAGATGCTCAATTGGATTGAGATCAGGACTGGAAGCTGGCCAATTCATACGGACAATTCCCACCTCTTCTAAATAGTCATTGACGATCCTAGCACGGTGCGGACGCGCATTATCGTCCATGAAAAGAAAATTGGGTCCGATGAACGGGGCAAAAGGTATCACATGCTCATCAAGAATGGTCGTTATGTATCTTGCACCCGTCATAGAACCGCCATCCACGATAGCTAGGTCAGTACGAGCTTCGTAATTTTTACCACCCCAAATCATCACTGAGTCTCCTCGATAGCTTATTCTTTCTGCAATATTGCACTGAACAAATCGCTCTCCTTGCCTCCGCAAAACTCTTTCGCGGCCGTCTGGTGACCTCAAGCTAAACCTGGACTCGTCTGAGAACAATACACTTCGCCAGTCTGCGTCATTCCAGTTTTCGTGTTCTCTTGCAAAGGCAAGTCTAGCTCTGCGATGCTCTACGGATAATAGTGGACATAAGGCTGGTCTTCTGGATACTAAATGAGCTTCAGCAAGTCGACATCGAACTGTCCACCTGCTTACATCCACATTTCTCACTTCATTCAGACGATTGGCCAGTTGAACTGATGTGTTATGCCGATTTCTCAAACATGAAGTTACCAAAAATCGATCATCTCGTTCGGATGTTGCCCTTTTACGACCGGAACCTGGCCTCCTTGTGAAGTTGCCGGTTTCATTGAATCGCTGAACTGCTCTTTGAACCGCCGAACGACTAACACCAAACACATCAGCTGCATAATACTGTCTGCGGACATCTTGAATTAACGCCACCGCTCTAGCTGCATCCGTCAGTTTTGTTAAAAATTGTGAGATTTGATGTTGTCTTGTTAAAATGAGTATGATAAAAAGTTGTCGTAATGGAGATTTCCTATTGTTAGAAAATTATACATTTTCTAAAAGTAGGGATTTAAAAACTGGTGAAATATCCTGGCGAAGCGTCCAAAGGAAGTGCTCAGCAACAGCAGTTACTATGGGGACTGATGTAATAAGAACAAAATCCAATTTAATTCATAATCAAGAAGTGAATATCTAAAAAATAAATAGGAAAATAGTCACGAATGCGTACAAGTGAAAGGCGGAATATTGGTGAAAAACCAGTAGATAGGCAACACCGGTTCGGGCTCAAAAACGCTCATTTTTACATGTAAAACTACAAATAAATACTTTTTTTTGAAACTTTTAAGGTTTTTTTTTTATTTTTGACAAAACCAATTAATCAAAACTTAAAACTACTGACAGTTTTTATCAAAACTATAGTAACATAATATTTGGACCGCCACAAAAGTACTAAGTGTTTCAGATTATTTAAGATATGTATCAGGTTTTTTGAAAATATGTTTAGTTTATAGGAAATAATGAATTTATTACACTCATTAGGGACACACTGTAATGTAAAAATTTGTTTTTATAAGAGAATTGTTTTGTTTATTGTTTTATTTATTTTAATCTTTAATAAAAGATTTATTTATCGATTACACTTTTTTTATTAGTCCTACAACGCCTTACTGAATTTATTTATACCTTTGCTTTATAAAAACTTTTTAATTTTGAACATATTCTATTCATTCCAGACAACACATTAATTTACATACAAAAATGTTTGAAATTCAAAAGTTCGATTATTTTCGTAGCCAATTATTTTTTTCAGTTATTATTAAATAATAAGGTATTACGCATACTTAGAACAAGAAAAAACATGCTTCCCAAATTAAAACCCGCTAATACTGAAAATAAGCATAATGATGCTTAATTTAAGATTTTTGCAGTATCAAATTAAGAATAAATTAATTCTTCGAAAGTAACATACTGTCTCTAAGTATGCTGCAGGCTGAAATGCAGCATACATTTACTTGAATTAAGAATGAGTTAGTTCTTACAACAAGAAATAGTATACTATCATTTAGCACACAGCATACTTAAATACAGAATAGACATGCTTGGTTTAAGTATGGCCATACTTATAAAATACAGGCATCGTTCTTAAAACAAGAATATTTCTACTTAAATCAAGCACGTATCATTCTTTTAATTAATACAAGATAAGAATAAACAAACTCAAGTTAAGCACTACATTCTTGTATAAAGATCGTGCATAATCTTGAAATAAGAATTTTAATACTTAAATCAAACGTGCAAGATGTTTATTTTAAGCATTAAATAAGAAGGTACATACTTAATTTAAGATTTTTTGTGCTTACTTTAATAACTAATTTCGAGACGATTTTTTAGCACTAAAAATTTCTTAAATAAAGAATGTGGCGCGCTTGGCTCAAAAACAAGCACGAAAATGCAAATTTTTTGCTTAATTTTCAACATGTATTTCTCTGTGTGTTGTTCATTCCCGGTCCAATCACGCTCCAGCAACGATCAATCTCAACGAATATTTGACTGATTGAAATTGAACTTGGAACGACAGGTCTCTTCTGTCTCTCACAGTTTGTTCACCGTCAAGGACATACCTAATTGGAACTAATAGAAATTGTTATTTAATAGTTTATTAATCCGACATTATTGTATAAATGTTTCTTCGTCATTAATTAAATGCAGATACAGCCTATGGTATTCCGTTTTTCTGTTTAACAAACTTGAATGAACTCACGTGCTTCTTCTTCTGCACGTACTCTTCTTGTATTTATATTATTTTCTTTACCAAGAAGATCTATATCTAAGTCTCCAATAGAAAAATTTAATGTGGTATTCCCACATTAACAACATTTAATGACTACGATTAAATTTGTTGATATTGCAATAAGCAATTAAATATTTATATTGTATTAAATTTATTAATTATCAGCAAACTATGCCAATATATGACTGACTTAATGATGGATATATGGTTGTATGTATGCATGTATGAATTAGGGGTGATAATTACACTGCGACCTATAGGATCTATTGTGTCCCCCCTTACTTGCCCTGTTCTGATATTTTCTCAGGCCTATAGCAGCTCTTTGAGTCCTATTTTCCTGAGAAAGTTTAGGATATCGTCGGGCTTCAAATCAAGTAGATCCTCTTCCTCTATTTCAATTGCTCCTAGGTATCTAGCCCTATAATTTTGCAAGGCAGGGCATTCTGAGAGTATGTGTATTGAGGTTTCATCCTCTTCCTCGCAGAATCTGCACTTTGCTTCATCTGCTAACCCTAGTTTCTTCATGTGGCTTTTTAACCGGCAATGCCCGGTTAGTATTCCCGTTAAAATTCGGAGCCTTTTTTACTGAGGTTGAGGCAGCTAAGAGATCTCTTCTGGTCATAGTTCCCCAGTAGTATCTTAGATTGCCTGAGTCCTTCCAGCTGATTTCAGTACTTGGATTTTCCCTTCTCCCTTAGTTTTCCTAAGATTATTCTACTGCTGATCCCACAAGATGGTTCTGGTCCCAAATGTGGGGTTTCAGCTCCTTTTTTTGCCAGCTTATCTGCTGTTTCGTTCCCCTCTATTCCTATGTGTCCCGGAGTCCATAGGAGGGTGACAGTGTTCTTCTGGCCTAGTTCATTTAGTTTGCATAGGCATTCCCAAACCATCTTCGAACTGTTTATATTTGAGCTCACCGCTTTGATGGCTGCTTGACTATCCGACATGATCACAATCTCTTGTCTGCGGTAGTGTCTTCCAATATTGAATTCCACACATCTTTCGATGGCGCGGACTTCTGCTTAAAAGATGCCCAAGCTTTCTGAGTATTTGGCTCTCGGTCCAAAAACTCCTATCCCAGTTCCCTCGTCTAGCTTGGAACCGTTCGTATACCACTTTATGGTATTCTTATTTAAATTCTGTATGGTGTTTAATATATGGTTAGGTTAGGTTAGGTTAGTTAACCTAACCTAACATAACTTAAACGCTCTGTACCTAGCTACTTGTAAAATGTAACACACATAGGTACGCCACCTTATTTATTAATTCGAATCGAGAGCCTCGAAAACGAGAACAAAATATCTTGATGGATATAAAGAAAGATAGGTACAGGAAGGGGGTGGTTTGCTGGATATGGGTAGTGCATAAACTATATTTGTTCAAATTTACGTACAGCTACATCTCGCGTATTTCAGTTATCTGCACAACGCATAAGGGACCAGCAACTTACATTAATTGTTCTTTTGTTATTAATAATTCTTTTAAAAAAGTTTCAATAATTGTTTGTGTGTTTGTTTAGGATTGACTTGGAAGCTAGTCCTTTAGTCACAGAATTATGTTAAGAATAATAAAAAACTCTTCGTTTTAACAAAACTTCCACTATTTATTTAAAAAACTGCTTTTTTAAATAAATAGTGGAAGTTTTGTTAAAACGAAGAGTTTTTTTATTATTCTTAATAAGATGGACTTCCAAAAAGTAAGGGTTAGTACAATCCATTTAACAGAATTTTGTTAAAACGAAGAGTTTTTTTATTATTCTTAATAAGATGGACTTCCAAAAAGTAAGGGTTAGTACAATCCATTTAACAGAATTAGGTATTAAATGTGTTAATTGTTAATTTATTTTGTTAAATAAAACTGGAGAAAATTTATTTAAAATTATAAACTATATCTATCAAACATTTAACCCATTTGTTATCAAAAATTTTATTACCTTTTAGTTTCCCAACTTGACTGTTGCAGCATTTTGTTTTAAAATAATTCGTACACATAGCAACGTTATTTATTTTACAATCTAACATGAATAGCAATTATAACAATAAGTTGTTAAAAATATTTGCAAAAAATATTAAGTAATAGATTTTCTTCATCAGGTCATCAATAAAATCAAACACGTGAGTTTGTAAGAAATTTAGATAATTCTGAGAGGTCATGGATTGTTGAAAAAAGTGGCCCAATTATTTTATCTTTGTAAATGCCACACCAAACATTTGTTTTAAATGAATATTGATCACGAGTCCTAATTGTGAAGTTAGGATTGTTGTCACTCCACCATCGACAATTTTGAGAACTCACCGTTCCATTTGAATTAATTGTAGCTTTGTCTGAAAACATTATTTTTCTAACAAAAAAGGATCGTCTTAAATTTTTTCTTGTATAAGAAAACAAAATTCTATTCTCTTATCGTAGTCTCTAGGTATCAATGTATGAATAAATTTAGGCTTATATGGTTTAAACTGATTTTTCTTCAAAATTTTTGCAATTGTACTTTTACCTGCATTTTGCAACAACAATGCCCTCTTTCGTAGAGAACATTTAGGATCTTGCACTGTAGATAACATTACATCTAATTTCGTCGCCTCATTTGCAACGCGTTTTTCACGTTTGTTGCTGAATTTATTTTTAACATCTCCGTATACTTTGAATTTTACCATAAGTCTCATAACTGTTGTATGTTGTATATTTCTTCCTTGATGTCTGTTGTTAAATATTTCTGCTGCTTCTCGATACGTTTTATAATAATCACCCACAATTAGCACAATTTCTATTTTTTCTTCTAAATTCAATACCACCGGCATATTTAATTAGAATTTATTGTATCTGTCAAATATGTATTTTACGTTTAATATCCGATATGTAAATATCATGGCAACTTGATAAAAAATGTACTTATGCATTTATTACTGTTGTAGGGTAGACATGCAATAGCAAAATGTAGAAAATCTCCATTTTAAACATTTTGTATACATGGCTGTTATATACATGTATACATGTTGTAGACTTCTTAATAAATTTTCTTGATAACAATTTTCGATATTATAAAAAATTGAGGTACTTTGCTCTTGGTAAAATTCATATTTTTGAACATACCTCGTATACGACTGAAAAATCTTAATATCTGATGGTTGTATTTTAGTTTTTACACCATGCAGAACTTTTTATGAAGAATAACTTTTTTTCTTAAAACTAATAATAAGGAAGTTTCCCATATGGTGCGAACTTAAGTGGACACACTGTATATTCTTATAAAAAGAAAGATAATAATTAAAAAATTAAAAAAGTTAGAATGATATTTCCGTAGAGGGTACATCATAGGCACATTTCCCTATATCTGCTCTTTTCTGAATTCATTTATTTACTGCTCGTTGACAAATTTCCAACACCCATTCTTTCAGAATGCTACTAGTTTTGAACAAAGTATAAGACATTCAATGAAACTCTCGGCAATAATTCTTTGTTGTAAGTATAACTGTTTTATTTCAAATATCAAAACTGGCACAAACCTTTCCATTCATACAACAGGAAACATTTGACATAATAACCTCAACCTAATTACGAGTAGGTACCTATATCTAAAAAAATGGTATCCAAATATTTTAGCACTGCAACTTCTTCAGCTTACATTTTTTGCTTGAAAACCTCTTTAAATAAAAACAAAATTAAAAAATACTGAAAAATACCTAACATGTTTGAAGTATATGTTAAACAAAATTTTAATTATTTCCGAATAATTCATGTGATTTATTAAATTTTCGTAATAAGCAATTCACCCTACATGACACACAATGTAACTCAAACTGAAATTTAATGGCAAATCCAAGTCTGTTATTAAAAATATAATTTAGTGTTCCGAGTCCAGATTCCAATTTATATAAAATATAATTTATGTCGTTTTTTTCTCTCTTCTCATCATATCCCCCTCAATCTGGTTTTCTCATGACCCGCATGACGTATCAAGCAGGCTTCGGTAGTCGTCATGGCTCACTATGACAGCCCAGCTACAAAGATTCGAACGATTTATGTCACTTGCTTCTTTTGTATTTTACCTAACGCACCATGCATTAGTACTAATAAATCAATTTTATGGTTTAGTAAATCAAAACTGCTGCAATGACTACCAGTGGTGTGTATAATGGAAAATGAAAAGAAGGGAATCGTAAACAATTGATTTTAAACTAGTTCTTTTTTTAGAAAAACTTTTCTTTGTCAGTAACTAACGCATTATAATATATTATTACATTTGTTTGTTCAATTCTATTTTCAGGTGATTAACTGACTAAAATATAATAGTCAATGGGATTTTCTTGAATATAATAGTATATTACGTAACGTGTGTGGTAAAATGCTTTACATCAATAGTTACGTACTTTACCTACGACCTACTTGTACCTGCATTAATAATCTTTTGGTTAATAATAATTGAACAAGAGCAACAATAGATGTTTTTAATCATTTTATTGTATAGTAATTAAATACTTAACATTAGTTATATTGGGTGGAGTTAAATTCATTTCACTGTCACTTGACATTTTTTAATAATTGTATAAAAATTCACGCATACAAACAAGTTATAAGATCAATTAAAAATGGGATGTTTTTTGATAATCGTTTTGGATAAATAATAACGTGTGCGGTCAGACGCATGCGCAGACGATCAATGTGTAAAAGATTTTTAATATGTCGGTTGAATGTACTCCTTATTGTAGTAAAACTCATTTTCGTCATTTTGAGTGATTCATTTAGCGTTACTGATCGGTTTCTCTCGTAATATTAACATTAATTGAATTCTTAATATTTAAAACGGTTTCGTATAGTAACTGAAGTGAAATTATGGTACAAAACGAGTAAAAAGTGTCTTTTATGTTACGATTGTATCCACAAGTTGAAACAGCTTTGTAAGTATTTTTAAAAAGTGTCTCGGTAATAATAATTTTATAAATCTTAAAATAATTAACTTAATTACATAAAAATATCGTAAATTAATCTGGGAAACGTAATTAAGTACATTTATATTATGATCCATTTATACAGACAGAAAGTAGGGTTAATGGAAACGAATCAAATATATATTTTCAAATAACTCTAAATATATATATTAAATGCAATCTTATATCTAATAAATGTTATCTGCCATTTATATGTAGTATAAAATTTACCTTCAAATATGTAAATAGGAAATTTTTAATAAAATAGCGACGTCTATTGTTGCTAAGTGGTTGCTAGGGAAGCCATGCGTTTATTTTACGTGCGTAAAGAGATACATTACATAGGTTGTAGATTGTGTGTTATTGACGGTTTAAAGGGTGGTCGTAGGTAAAATAATTTACGTCTTTTCCTGATCATAATTGTTATAGTGTTATAGTTAAATAGATATAAGTTTAGCAAGTTTTTTAAAATTAGATTAGCTATATTTTCTGACTTATTTATGTAATTAAAAAAAAATACCCAATGTATGGTCTTTTGCGTTATTATATCGACTTCCCTCAGAAACTGTTATGAATCTGCTCTATTTGGTATTTGGAGATTTGTTAGGTATCTGGAAGGAATCGTAGATTAAAACCTTTCAACGAAACGATAAAAAGGATGAACAATAACCATAATGCTGATTGTGAAAAACAGTATGAAGGTTAAAATCATAACCATTTGAAACATTTTGAGACGTGATAAAGTCCATAACACTAGTCTCAAACACTAACACACTAAAAAAGTTATTATATTATATATTTTAAATGTGTTTTACGTTGCTCTCGACAACTGACAGCTGTCAATACTATCTAGTGTACAGGTTAAGTCAATATGAGGGGTAACGGCATTAATTATGTCAATAAAGTAACGATTTATTAAAATGCCATAACAAGAAAAAATAAATTTATTCAAAACCTTTGCGAGTTCTAATGCCATTTGACTTTTTCGGTTCCCTTACCATAGTTGCCCATTTCTCTATAATACCACCGAATGTCGTTACCCCTGCCATGTACTAATCCTGCTAGTGTAGCCCTACCCTTGAGAAAATATTCCTAGTTAAAGTTATTGGAAGATAAAAATGTCTGTCTCTTGATTATTAATGGTTTAATAAACATAAAATACACGCAATTTGAATTTCAATCTTCTAAATATTTTGAATCTTTACTTTTTATAATTAAAAATGTCGGTGAAAAGATATCAATGAATTATTAAATAAAGTGGTTTTTGTACAGAATGGTTCAAATACCACTCCTATATAATTTTACTAGATAAGTTTTTATTTTCTTACCTTTGGCAAAATTTTTTCGTCGAAACTAAAAATTTATCAGTTTTATTACCACAAGAGCTTAAATTATTTCCGGAAAATTTTTTGAGGGCACGAATATTTTGAAAATATAGAGGTGCTACGAAAAAATTTCCGAAAATTTTTTTAGTTGCCATGGTCTGAGTAAATTTGAATAAAATCTTGGAGAAATACGCATTTAGAATGTTTTTATTTACTATATGATTTTCATCATACGAGGATTGCCTTTTATATTTCGGGATTAGATAACATAAACAAATATTAACCAATATTAAATTACTTTATTGTTTTTTAAAATATTCCCCATGAAGATCTATAAACTTTTGCATGCGTTTGAATCAATTGTCGAAGCACTTTTGCCAATCTGATTGAGGTATCTCGAAAACATGCATTCTGAATGCAGCAACCGCTTCTTCAGGTGTCGAAAAACGTTCATCTCAGTTTTTTCATTTGGTGCCAAGTCAGGACTATACGGCAGATGACTCATCAAATCGATGTTTTTGGTGCTCAAAAATGCAGTTGTTTAAGCCGATGTGTGGGAGCTCGCATTGTCGAGGTGAAGAGTGACACGTCTTCGGCGGTTGGTTTTCCTGATTTCTTGGAAGAGAACTGGCAAACAAATGGTTATGTACCACTCAGAATTGACTGTTCTGCGTTGTTCTAGTGACCCGATTGCAAAATGTCCAGTTTTCCGAAAAAACAGGCGAACATTTGCTTGGAGATGCTTCGTGCGCCAACATTTGTTGGATTGGGCTCATCTTGAAACACCCATACAGTCGACTGCTGTTTTCTTTCGGGTTCATACGCGTAAATCCACGATTCATTACCTGTTACAATGTCATATGTTTCGAAGTACCGCGATCGTATTTTTTGAGCATTTCCTTCGACCAATCGACACGAGCCTCTTTTGAGCGATTGACAAATTGTGTGGGATCCAACGCGAACAAATTTTTTTGACCGTCAAATATTTATTCAATATTTAATGTAAGCTGGTCCCACTAATGTCTAAGGTTTTCTCAAACTCACGATAAGTCACATGAAGATCTTGCAATATCAGTTCGCGCACAGCATTAATGGTTTTCGGAACAACAAACGATGTTGGACGACCTGCACGAAATTCGTCTTGGAGTGAACTACGGCCACGGTTGAATTCACCATACCATCGATAAACACTGGTCCTTGATGGACCTTCATCGGCAAAAAATGAATTAAATTCATCCATGCACTTTTGCCGAGTTAATCCACGTCGAAAGTTGTAAAAAATAATCGCACGAAAATGTTCACGATTTAATTCCATTTTTGGTTCGAGATGAATCTATTAAGATACTGTAAACAACACAAATAGCGCTCGTATGTCAAAACGTTCTGAGTATGTATAACCTCAAATATCTTTGTAACAAAAACTTTCACTATTTTATTAGACATTTAACTTTTTAGTCAGCTGTTTGAAAAAATTATTTCATCTGCCATTGACTGAAAAGGTAATATTTCTAATAAAATATCGTAATTTTTGCTACAAAGTTGCTTATTTAGTGTTAAAAAAAAGATTGCCATTATAACAAAATCTAGTTTTATCATGAACATAGTGCTTTTGCTTAGAATTCCTTAAAAATTATTTTAGAAAATAAAAATTTAAATAATTCGAATATATCAGAAAGACAATAAATATACCTAAATTAATCTATTTCAAAAGTGTTGCACAATGACAAATAACTTATAATGCCAATAACCAAACTTCAATATGACACACTTCACAACTGTAAGTTTTAGGTGATACAGACATCAAAACTTCACAGTTCCCATCTGAACTGAGTTTGGCACATCCCTTACCCTCTATGGGCCCTTCTTCCTTTATATTCCGCCAGGATCGGTTCAAAAATATTGGAAAAAATAATTAGAGTAATTTTAATAAATCCAAAAAATTTCTTTTTATTTTTTGTTTTATTGGTTGATCAGGCAAATAAAAAAATTTTATACGTTCATAGTATGTCCAGAATGGTTTAACAAACAAATATTAAATGCTTTTTATTAAAATTGTATATATTTGGATTTTATTTGTGTCTAAGTTCATAATGTACATTTCTAATTACACCAATGTTTTTTTCATTTTATAAATGAATTGTAAAAACAAACGGTTAATGAAATAAAAATTAAAAAAGTTAATCATGCCATAAAGATTTTTTTCGTCCACATTACCTGAATGAATGTTAAAAATAGGACGAAAAGTATTGTTTATCAGCCCTATGGAGAAAAATTAATAACGCCACAATTTTTTTTATTCTAGAATTGAAAAAGTGTGCTTTGGATTCGACATTTTTATATCAGAAATTATGTAAATTTTTACCAATTCTACCAAATTGGAGCTTTTTTTAAACAAAATCGTTGTTGACATTAATAATAATAGGGTCGATTAAATCATCACAAATATTGTCAATTTTTCACATTAAGGATAATAAAAAACTCTTCGTTTTAACAAAACTTCCAATATTTATTTAAAAATTGCTTTTTTAAAAGACTCAATGACAGCTGTTTCGCTATGAAGCATCGTCAGATTGACATTTAAGTTACATTTTGTTTGTTTGTAGCTAGGTACCTGATGTTTAGGTAGTATTAAGGCTAGACCAAGTATGGAAGTAATAAGACATAACAATATTAAAGCCTAGATGTTATTAGCCCTAAGGGATTATCCTGGATGTATTTCCCTCTAAGATCAGTATAACTGTGCAATGATATAGAAAAACCAGGAAAAAACTATATCATGCTGATCTTTACAATAACTTAATATATTTGTGTTACAATTACGTCTTATCTATGTATAAAATGAAGACTCAATCAAAGCAAACACTTTAAAAGTGGAGAACTTCCCAGATTTATTTGTTCATTAACAACTTTAAATTGTGGATCTGCTAGATGTCTTTTTATTTCAAGTTCTTCAAGGAAATCTAAATTTTGTTTTTAATTACAAATGTGTAGTATTTGGATGTCATTGGTGTGAAAGAGTGAGGTTGGATGTTCAAGTAGGTGTTTTGCATAATTTGACTTATCTGGTTGTTTTAATCTATATGCTCTTAAATGTTCGTTAAATCTTACTTCAAAATTTCTTTGTGTTTGACCTATATATACAGATAAGTCAAATTATGCAAAACACCTACTTGAACATCCAACCTTTTCTATTATGTTTAGTATATCTCAAACCCACATCTTTCAAAAGTTTGCATAAAGTCATTCTGGAGAATTTTGTATAGTCCGTATCTTCTTGCACTGATGTCATAATTTTGTCAAGTGTTGGAATTTCCTTTCGTAAGTAAAATCCATGGACTTTACGCCTTAGTCTTTGTTTTAATGACTCATGGATCTCAATTGGTTTTCGGCCTGAAGGAGTTTTAGGGGCTTGAAGAGTTCCATTCTTGCTTTCTTTTAGTAATCTATAAATTGTTGATTTAGCAACACACAACGTAGCAGCCGTTAATTCCACAATATTATCAACACTTGCACTTGCCTCCTTGTTTTTAAATGATATATAAAAATTCAATATCAGAGTTTTTTTATTTAAAGATAATGGACCTGTTTTTGGTCGTTTAGCATGGCTTATCGACATTGTTTGGTACTTGCATAATTAACATTCAACAAATGTTTTAAATATATTTCAACTGTTTACAATATTATGAATACCATACAACTTCATACAACTTTACTCAAAGAACTAATACTAAGTACTGATTTAATGTACCTACTTTCTTTTAAAATAATATTCTAAGAAAACTGGGTTGTTTGAAAAATCCCTCTCAATAATCGAATAATCTGTAAATAGGTGTAATCGTATTAAGCCGATTACAGTAGGCCACTTGCCAATTAAAATTTCTGAGAAAAATTCCCCAAACAATGCATATAGGAGTAATAAAAATAAAAAATATTCATTTTGCTTCTTTGAATTTAATAAAAATTGTAAGGATATCTTGATATCGTTTACGTTAAACTATACCGAAATAAATTAAATAAATAAATTTTTCAAAAAAATCCACCAATTTGGGGAAAAATTTGTAATTGTTAAAAACGATGTATAAGTGTATATGTAACCATATAATATAGTCTAATATAACTCTCGGGTTATTTTTACTACGATAATGATTATGACGGCAATAAAACCTTATGTCCAGACCTTTTAACATAACAATTTTTTGTAATATATTTTTTATTATAAATGATATTATATTAAAACAAAAAAGAACAACATTGGTATAATATGTTTAAAGAACTTATACTTTTAATAATGCATAGATACCGCATACTAAAAATAGGAATTATAACCTTTTGCATACACAAATTTAGAAAGCCATTAACTTTTTACTATAAATGTGTTTTTTCTACCTAATGAAAAAGTGATACCCCACATAATTAAAGCATATTAAGAAAAAAAATATTTAATAATTAAAATATTCATATTTTGATTTCACTTTAATTAATCTTCAAATGAAAAAAAAAAACACATTTTGCAACAATTTTAATATGATATAAACATGTCTTTACTATAAATAAGGATACCGTAACCCAAAATATAATTTTGTGTAACAATGGCGGACATCATTTTAATGGCTAAATCTGTAGAAGGTATCCATATTGTCTTAAATTGTTAAGTTGCAATACCTTATAAAATATACTATAGCAACTACTAAAGTAGACATATACGAAAATTGAAATTACAAATTATAGGAGATTGCGTAATATTTTCTGTAATTATACAATTGTAAGAATTATACAGTTATTAAAAGGTTACAAAATACTACAATATAACCCATTTAAGTATATGTATTTAATGGTCTTATTTCAGTTTTAATGTCACTCAGGAACGCAGCTATTGAAATGTCAGTCACTCATAACCTTAAAATAAAATAAACAAATTGATAGGTAGTAATAGGTACTTGGTGTAACAAATAACTGTATTGATATGTATTCTATTGTAAAAACGGTCGAGGATGGAAATCCCATAATCTTAAGTTATCATGGAAAGAGCTTTCGCTCAATTTTTCATCACACTTTTTTGTTTCAAAATCTTGTAAAATCTCATCATCGCTCTCGACATCATCGATGATGCTAAAAGAAATTGACTTATTGCACCATTAGGATCGGGTGGCTGACTGCATGAGGATTGATGCACTGTTGAGAAGGAATTTAAATCAGATTGATTGATATCATTTACTAACTGCTGCTGAGGCTGATGCACCAATGATGCAGCTGGGTGGGTTTTTAAAACAATGTTTTGTGTTTTAACTGGTTGGTTAACATAATTTTTAACTGCCTACAAAACTGAGACCTATCTATATTTGTAATGATTTTTGTTCTTATTTATTTCCAATTTTTTGGACATAATATTAAGTATAAAAGTATATAAGTATAAAAGTATATAAGTATATAAGTTAGAAAGAATATTAAGTATAAAACAAACTTTAAAAAAATTGTAAACTTAACCACAAAAGCAATAACACAACACAATTTTTACAATAAATAACAAACAGTTGACTCTTCCACGACAGTCGTAATTGGGACAATTATTGTCATAATTTATAAAAATTATATGGTTTAACAACCAACATAATTAAAGTCTTAAAGTAGTCTTATAGTCATTACTAAATCGTACTCATAATCTTCCTCTCAGCTATCCGTAGGTCTTCCTTATCTTTTTTAACCATTGTCATTGTCTTAGCGGCATGAAAAAATATTGGCCTGATTATTGTTTTATATATATTTATCTTTGTTTTCTTGGTTGGTATTTTGCTTTGAAATAATCTTTTATTTGCGAAATAGGCTTTATTGACAGCTAGTATTTTTTCTTTTATTTCTGGCTTTCTTTCTCCGGCTTTGCTTATTGTCACTCCCAGGTATTTGCAATGTTCTACTTCTTCAAACTCTGTATTTCCTATTTTAATTTTATCTTTTATTGGTTTTTCCCCTAATCTTAAAATTTTTGTCTTTTCTTGATTTATTTTTAGCCCCATTGCTTCTCCTTTCTCCAACAATTCTTCTAGCATTTCCTTCATTAATTTTCTGTTCTTTGTGATTAAAACAATATCATCGGCATAGACAATTATTTGTCCACCCTTTGTTCTCAAGTTTTCTTTATTTATGTCTCTTAGAACATATTCTAAGGCTAGATTAAATAGCGTAGTTGATAAAACATCTCCTTGTTTTACTCCTTTATTTATAATGAATTCTTCTGTCTCCCCTCTTTGCGTCTTTATGCTAATTTTGGTCTTACTCATTGTCATTTTTATTAATTTTCTCACTTTTTGTGGAATTTTTAGTTTTTTTAGTGCTACCATTAACTATTTTCTCTTTTCTGATAGAGTCAAATGCCTGTTTGAAATCAATAAAAAGGATTTCCAATTCTAATTTACTCTCGTTTGCTTTTTCCATAACCAACATCATTAAAGTCTTAAAGTAGTCTTATACAATTATAACAGATTTAAATTTCAAACATATAACCTCATTAAGACGTGATTAGGACTAATTATAAATGTATTACAATTAAGCATTATATAAAATGGTTTGTAAAACTATATATAGTTTTAAAAGGCACTCTAAATACTCTAGACACTCTTAATAAGTTACTTATGTACATAGGCGCAACTAGGGGGGGGCTAGGGGGGGCTTAGCCCCCCCTAGCTCACCATTAGCCCCCCCTTGAAATTTTAAATTTTTTGACCAGATTGTACAGCTAAATATTGTGTTGAAATCATTTTAAAAATATAAAATTAAACTTTAGATTAGAAATCAAGCAGTATCATCCGCCAATATCTGATACTACGAAATTGCTACCAGATATTGGCGCCACAATGTACTGAAATTTGGACATTTCTATCAGCCGGCCATCCCGCAACTTCAGCGCTGGCACAGCGCGGCGCTTATATACAGTATCACCGGCACGAATGCTCAATCTATGTGAATATCGGTGTCGCAGTTTTAATAATTTGATTTTCCAATCTGGCTATGTTGTATATTGAAAGTTGAAAGAGACATTTGTTTAGATTTAGTTGTAGACGACTTTTCAAAGAAACAAAGAAAGATAAAGTTAACTTTAAATTAAAAAAAAAAATACATGTATTCGAGTCCCCCTGAATAAAATTTGTTCAATTTTGCACTGATAACTAGTCTTATTTTTGTTAAAATATTAATTAAAACAAATTTAGTTTCGACATTTTTTTATTGGGGTATTTCTCAATGAAACGGGACAAAGTGCCATGTCTAGACTCTTATTATTTTTATTAATCAACTTAATATAATAATTACACTATGTAATCCTTTACTAAAAATGTAACATGCATGTCATTGGTATTTTTTTTTCAAAACTCTACTGAGATCTGAGATTAGTATGTTGGCTGGTTAGATGTAGTGGGTGAAAATGTTTTTTATACGATGGGTAATTTTTTTAGTGATTTTGGAGTAGTTTGGGCGTGGCACCTAAACAAAAATTTGCCACCTGAAAAAATGGCGGGCTGTTTGGGTTCTATTTTTATTCCATATAGCCTTGGGGCTTAAGCCCCCCCCAAAAAACGACTCTAGTTGCGCCTATGCTTATGTATAAGTCTTGACAACGTTTTTTGAAGTTTTAATATTTTTCTTGTAACTTTGTGTTTGTTGGGATAGCTTGCCTGAGTGCGGTCACTGTAATTGGCATGGTATTTATTAAATTATTAATAAATTGCTAAGGTATGTTTCCCATATTCTCTGGACATTGGCGAGCTGTTCTAGGGTTAATGGGGGGGCTGTTCGAGTCGGTTTAATTGTCTAGACATTTCATATCGGTTGAACATGGGGGCCAGCACGTTCCTATAAAACCGTGATATTCAATGCAATAATTTACAATTCTCGCACGGTGCGGGCGCGTATTATCATCGATAAAGACAAATTGTTCGCCCATTGCACCAAAAAATGCCGTAGCGCCATTTTTTTTGCTACAATTCCGGTTAAAGGGATAACTGCTAAAAAAACCTCAAAATCAATTTGCTATAAACAGAGTTTACTGATAGCATAAAACGTCTATTTAAAATATTTTTGTACGCAATTTTCAATTTAATAATTTCAAATTAGTCTATATACCTATTTGCGGATAAATGTAAAAATTTTAAAAAGCGATAAATTAACAATTTTCTACTACAGCTTTTCGAATATTATATAACTCTTTAATAATTTCTTGGGACGGGCCTGCATCTGTCACTTTTTCGCCCTATTAGACCCTTCTGATGTTCTCATTTTATCTAATGTTCCAATTTGTCGTCTTTGGAATGGTTACTTTTTTCTTATTGTTTGATATCAAACTTTATTGCAGACGATTAAGTTTATTTTTCAAGTAAAAAAATCACTTGGCATTGGTTACTGCGATATGAATTAAAATAACAATTTTTTTTGTTTTATTAAATAAATTAATAGATTTTATTTAATGCCATTTTTGGCGGAAAGCAAGATTCTTCTTTCAAATGCAGTGTATTTGGATATTATATGATTAGATCATAGTAGATCTCGTGTGTCCCCTATGAATACGTATTTGACGGTTGTCTTAAATTATAATACCTCGACCAGCCCATTAGCCTAAATAAATGCTAGTAGCGGTGACGGTTGCGGATATATGGTAGATCACCTTCTGAATTTCATGGCGTCCGATATATTTATCACGGTTTTCGCTAAAGCTTCGCATGAAATCATCTACGGAGAATCTGCATTTCTCTGTTCCCTACGGTGTTCTTGAAGGTAACAGTACCCTGTAAGAAACCTTCTAAAAATTGTTATATTATTTTTATTTAGTTTTTTTAGAGATTTAGACCTTTTAGGGTTGATGGTTCCAAGGAGAATATGGGAATGTCTCATTCTCCAATGTCTTTAGCCCAGATATACTGTGCGGTCCATATGTTTGGAATAAATTCATTTGTAGCGTTATTATGTACTATATGAAAAAAACCTGAAACAGGTCGATTTTTATTCTTAAATTGACAATTTACAGTATGAAAATATTATCCCCCTCCAGCACCCCTTCGGAATTATAAGCACCCCCTCGAAAATTTTAAATTACAAAGGGGGTCGTGTGGCACCTCGTTGGAAAGGGATTTTAGTCCTCTGTTCAGCAATATAAAGTTTTTTAAGTTTAGTGCAATCATAACTGAGAAAATTGATTTTTAAGATGTAAAATTTTGATAATGTCTCTAACCCAAAACTTTACGTAGAATGAAGATAATAATATCACATAATGATTAGAATGTGTTTTTCAATGTATTTGACACTTAAATTAATTGTTCAAAATGACCACCATTCACTTCTTGACAATAACCGAGGCGATATTGTTTGGTCTATTAAAATAACTTTAGAAATAATCAGGTATTTTCACATAAGTCTGTGGGTATTTTCTTATCTGTTCTGCTAAATATTAGGAAAAAACTTTGAAGATATTAAAATAATAGTCAAAAAACTAAATAAACAATTGATATAAATCTAGTAGGCTGCTGTCATTTAGGTATTTAAAGTTACTAAAAGACGTCAGTATAATATTTGTGCGCGTATTAAATTTAATTATGGCTCATTTGTCCGAGACTCAAAGAATAGACATTTTAATTATGATTGGTTCTGGTAATAAAACCAGAACTCAAAAGGAGGTTTGTGAAATTTTTAATAATAAATACCCTGGTCAACACGTTTCGCAGTCTACACTTAGCAAAATTGAAAAAAGTTTCGTGAAACTGGACATGTAAAAAATATTGAAAAACCAGGTAGAAATGTTCAATTTACTGATGAAAAAAAGTTAGATGTACTTCTAGAGATTGAGGAAAATCCGCATAAGACAACTCGAGAACTTGCCGCCGACAATGATGTAAGTAAATCATCTATTTTGAGAGTTCTGCATAAAGAAAAATACCACCCTTACAAAGTTCAGTTGGTTCAGGAGTTAAATGAAGATGATCCTGATAGAAGGCAAGAATTCTGTAAATTGATGATGGATAGAATTAACGCAGATTTGCAGTTCATAAACAAAATAGTTTTTTCTGATGAAGCGACGTTTCATTTAAACGGAACGGTTAACAAACATAACTGTAGATATTGGAGCAGAGAAAATCCTCACTGGATGTGTGAGCTCACACTCAATATCCTAAAAAAGTTAACGTTTGGGCTGGTATCATTAACAATAAAATTATTGGCTCTTCTTTTTTTGAGGGCACAGTTACTGGTGAGGTTTATCTAGATTTTTTGATTAACTTTTTAGTGCCTAGATTACAAAGAGTTTTTTCTGATGTTAATCATCCAAATGAGATAGATCGATCTATTTACTACCACCGCATTTTGCACGTACTGTTAGGAATTATTTAAACGAGGTTTTTCCCAATAGGTGGATTAGAAGACGTGGGGCGATCGAATGGCCGGCTAGATCCCCCGATTTGACTCCTCTCGATTACTTCTTATGGGGATATTTAAAATCTAAAGTATATTTTAATAGACCAAACAATATTGCTGATTTAAAAGTTGGGATAACGGAAGAAATTAACAAAATAACCCCCGAGGTCATACAAAATGTTGTACGAGAATTCCAATATCGCCTCGGTTATTGTCAAGAAGTGAATGGTGCATGGTCATTTTGAACATTTAATTTAAGTGTCAAATACATTGAAAAACACATTCTAATCATTATGTGATATTATTATCTTCATTCTACGTAAAGTTTTGTGTTAGAGACATTATCAAAATTTTACATCTTAAAAATCAATTTTCTTAGTTATGATTGCACCAAACTTGAAAAACTTTATATTGCTGAACAGAGGACTAAAATCCCTTTCCAACGAGGTGTCACACGACCCCCTTTGTAATTTAAAATTTTCGAGGGGGTGCTTATAATTCCGAAGGGGTGCTGGAGGGGGATAATATTTTCATACTGTAAATTGTCAATTTAAGAATAAAAATCGACCTGTTTCAGGTTTTTTTCATATAGTACATAATAACGCTACAAATGAATTTATTCCATACATATGGACCGCACTGTATAAATATTCTTACTCATACCGCAGAAAGGTTTTGGTCTTATTGCAGTTTAAATTCTTTCTTGGCAGGTTGTTGGCATCTTCATTTCTAACTTATATTATTTGTCTTACCTGCCTCCCAAATAATCGCGTACCATATTGGACCTGATGACATATGAACTAATTGGATATATGGCCGCTTGCATGTCACTGAAAATTACTGGTGGAATGAGGAAATAGAGGAGTTGTGGCAGGAAAGTAAGCAAGAACGGAGAAGAATGTTGAGGGGAAGAGTAGTGATGAGCAAATGCAAGACCAAGACCGGGATAGTCTTGGTCTTGGTCTTGGTCTTGCATACAAGGTCTTGGTCTTGGTCTTGCAGTCAAAGAAGCAATCTTGGTCTTGTGTATCCTTTGTTTCATCTGTTTCTTGTATTTTCAACAATTTAGCATTAATTAGGGACACATTTGAACCCGACTCATAAATTCCAGAAACTTGCAAAGTGTCATTTATCAGCAAACTTACTTTTATTAATGGTGGTACCTCTAGTTTTTTGGATTCTTATTATTTAGTTCAATTTCTAATTCTGAGTTATTTACACTTTTCACAACTGCTTTTTGGTTTTTCCCTGCTGGTTTAAACCAGCAATTTTCCTCCGGGTGGAAACGTTTCCCTTTTTTCTCGGTGATACAGATTTGTCACGGTTTTTTCTCTTCAATTTTTTTGTTTTTTGTGTCAGAATTTACTGTGTAGTTTTTCTTATCGTATTTATTCTTTGCGACAAAATGTTCGAGTTTTCCTAATTCATTGTAAAGATCTTCCGTTTGTTGTAAAGTTTCTCGGTCAATTTTATCAGTCAGGTAATTAGGCAGACCCGCTGCTATAAGGTTTAATAGTGTCCCAGTATCAATTGACTTCCTCACTTATAATAATATTTTTTCTTTTCTTAGTGCATATTCAAGCAAGGACCACATTTGGTATTTAATGGCAAGAGCATATCTGATGGGCGACCATCCTTTGTTTCCAAATGTATCACAGACATTTTTTTCCCACTTGTTCCACTCTGATTCGACCGTTAACTTCATTAAAAAACAGCTATACCAACCCATGCTACAGTATTCCAAAAAGTTTTTTAATATTTCAATCTTCTTTTTGTCTTCGTTAATATGAAAACGTTCACATTCTTTGTTGAAATCCTTAATCCATTGGTACGCATTTGCATTTCTGCCAGTGAATTTGTCTATCATGAAATCCTTTGAAATTTTCCCTAAATTTTGAGTTTCAGACTTTGTTTCTTTTTCTTCAAGTAATTTCTCCATCAGTTTTTCTAATGTGTGGTTGGAGCTACTTGGTAAAGATTTATTATCATTTAAGTTTTCCGTTATTTCTTCGAGATAGAAATAATTGAACTGCAAGTTTTCTTCCTCATCCAAATATATCTTTGATTATGTCATCAGTTAGGGTTATCCACATTTTCCTTATCTGGTGTCTTTTATTCAATGTTTTTTTTACTTTGGAATAGTTTGAGGTATTTGTAAGTTCTTCATGCAAACATGCAGGCTGATATTCTACAGGTATGCCGAAAAATTAGCCATTAGGTGTACCAATTGAGGTTATGTAAATAATATTTGATTTTCCGTCTGACGAAGTTTTCACAGCAAAATCAAATCTCAACTTTTCCATTATTCGTGAAATATTTGCCGAAAATGTTTTATAATAATATCACACTCTGCTAGGTGAAATAAAGACGAAATTGCGTTTTTCTGTAAAGACAAAAAAAAACAACATTTAAAGCCTTTACTCTAGGTCATGATATTTCTTATACATGAAATGATATTTAAAACATTATCAATGCTCTCAATAATTAACTTCACATTTACATTCAACTGACAGTGACAGTTCTAAAGGAGTCGCTGTCAAACGTGATATTGATCAAGGCATATTCAAAATTAATAAAATTATAATTAAAGAAAAGCGACAACGATAGTGTAATGATTTTCTTTACAAATATATAAAATATGTTTCTAAATTAATGTTTAATTCAAGTAGTTTAAATTTATATAAAGCGATTTTATATTTAAACAGTATCTTGTAATATTTTTTGTGCAGTTTTGCATACTCCTTTGGCAATAAATAATAAAATAATAGTAGATTATATCACTACGAGTAGAAGTGACTCTTTTTGTGTTGAGTCCTTAGTGCATCAGGACGAAACTCAAAAAGAACGTTCTACTCCGTGTAATATATACTTTTTTTTCTTCAAGCGTGTAAAATAAATAAAAATTAAACAAATATATTTACCTATCTTCAACAAAAAACTTTAGTTCTCACTGAAATAGTTGTCCCCATCTTACTTTTTTTTGACAGTTGTCAAAGTAGTTGGTATTCGCGTATTAGAAAATAATAATCAATAACAATAACGTAACTGTTGTTTAATATGTATTTTTTTAATTTGGAAAATTGACAAATATTAATTAAATATTTTGTATAATTATTGATCAATAAATCGGTATTATTATTTAAGAAATTTTAAATGAACCTTACTTTAAGACGTCATAGGCTCCGCCCATAATTTACTTTATCTCCCATGGCCTTTTAAATACTTTATCTCCCAGTAATCAATAAACACGTACTTTTACTACGTATATACATGCACATAAAGATGCATTTATTGACCGCTTGAAGAAAAAATATTTTTATTATTAGAAAAGGTGTATTATAATTAGGTTTTTTGGTACATTATGTATTACTGTTAATTGTATTTAAATATATAATAGAAAACAATAATAAAATATATCTAACCCTAGATTTGCTTTAATCATAAATATAATAAAATAATAAATAATATTTCGAGATAAAAAATACATTAGGTATGTTGGTCTTTGGAGCTATATATCAATTTTATGAAAGCGTACCATTATTATACCAACTTGCAATCAATGAATCCATTCTATGGTATCGATTATTACAATTGCGTGCTAAACTGCGTTCTATAAATCATGAATGACAGACCTTTGCACATAAGTTGCTTAGGGCTGGGTACCAGCATTCTATTATATAGATGGAGTTCGCTTATGAGTTATTACTACTCAAACAGCTATAGTTTTTAACAATGCCCTACACGTTTGTAATTAATAGTGTATGTTATCAAAAGTTGTATAGACTGGGAAAAAAGAATATCTAAATACTAAAAGTAGGGATTTAAAACTAATAAAAAACTCTTCGTTTCAACGTAACTTCCAAGTTTATTTGAAAAATATGTTTTAAATCACAATGACGGCCGTTTCGCTATGAAGCATCGTCATTGTGATTTAAAACATATTTTTCAAATAAACTTGGAAGTTACGTTGAAACGAAGAGTTTTTTATTATTCTTAATAAGATGGACTTCCAAAAAGTAAGAGTTGGTACAATAAATTTAAGGATTTAAAACACTGACTAATTTATAAATAATGAACCTAACCTAACTTAATAAAAAACATATTCTATTAACCCAAACAGAAAAGTCCATAACTAAAATAAACCAAAAAAAGTGAATGCAGATAGGTTTAGTAAACTAAGATTGTCTCGAAATAAGTCAAACATTTAGGCAGTAGAGTTTTAGTTATGTAAGTTAGTTGAAGTCTATTCAAAATTATTGTGACGTTTTTCAATTCATTCATAGTAGTGATACGTTAAACATTACAGAAAAGTGGGTCAGTTGATTTCAAATAAAACGATTCATAAAATGGTCGTCATCTTTGTCATTTTTTATTAAATAGGAGCATACCTATTTCGTGCAGTTGACATACTTCAAACATAAAATCGTAATTTGGTACCCCGGGTGAGGAACTATTAGCTGAATAGTGCGAGGTGTTCCGAAGACAAAGCAAGATTTAGATAGAATGGCGGCGGAAGGGGAGATGGCAGAAATCGTTTATCAGGATGCACTTAACGAGTTCAAACAGGCCTTGGAAGAAGTACCTCAGATCAAAGCGAGGATTCCAATCTTTCAAGCAAAAGCGAGTAGTTACTTTGACCTCATCCTAGATAGCAGGTTACTCTGGAATAAACACGAAGACGAAGTAATACACAAAGCAACCAAGGCCCTCTTGTCGTAGGAACATTGCAGGGAAGAAGAACACGTATTCTGCAATGGATTTACACGACAATATTGAGAACCTTAATCACGTATGGGGCTGCGGATTGAGACACAAGAGCTAATCTAAATACTACGAGAAAAAATCTCTCGAAGATTCAGAGACTAGCCTGTTCATGTATCACTAGACTCTAGTGACTAGAGCAATGGGAACTGCAATGGAACTGCTGCAATGGAGGTGATTTTAAACTTGACCCCACTGCACATTCTGCTAGAAGGTGTAAGGAAGAAAACAATATATAGAATGATCAAAGAAGGAATTATCAGGAAAAACCTCGATAACTTCAATTTGATCAAACTTGGGAAATGCCCCAAGATGATATGCCAAAGAAATTTAAATTTGTGAGAAAATTTATCACAAAGTTGAGTAATAAATCTGAATGGGATGAAGACACCATACAGAATTTAAACCACAATGCGATTAAGTTTGGGCACATACCCGAGCATCTTTCAAGCAGAAGTCCGCGCCATCGAAAGATGTGTGGAATTCAATATTGAAAGAAACTACCGCAGACAAGAGATTGTAATCATGTCGGATAGTCAAGCAGCCATCAAAGCGCTGAGCTCAAATATAATCAGTTCGAAGATGGTTTGGGAAGGCCTAGGCAAACTAAATGAACTAGGTCAGAAGAACACTGTCACTCTCCTATGGGTCCCTGGACACATAGGAATAGAGGGGAACGAAACAGCAGATAAGCTGGCAAAAAAAGGAGCTGAAACCCCATATTTGGGACCAGAACCATCTTGTGGGAACAGCAGTAGAGTAATCTTGGGAAAAATAAGGGAAGAAATGGAGAAGGAAAAATCCAAGTACTGAAATCAGCTGGAAGGACTGAGGCAATCTAAGATACTACTGGGGAACTATGAACAGAAGAGATCTCTTAGCTGCCTCAATCTCAGTAAAAAAAGGCTCCGTATTCTAACGGGAATATTAACCGGGCATTGCTGGTTAAGAAGCCACATGAAGAAACTAGGGTAGCAGATGTAGCAAAGTGCAGATTCTGCGAGGAAGAGGATGAAACCTCAATACACATACTCTTAGAATGCCCTGCCTTGCAGAATTCTAGGGCTAGATACCTAGGAACACATGAAATAGAAGAGCGGGATCTAGCTAATTTGAAGCCCGACGATGTCTTAAACTTCCACAGGAAAATAGAACTCGAAGAGCTGCTATAAATCTGATAAAACATCAGAACATGGCAAGTAAGGGGGGACACAATAGATCCTGTAGGTCGAAGTGTACTTATCATCCCTAACTTATAAATATATACATATACATACATACTTTGATCTCTTTCGAACAATACACGGAACAGATGATACACACAAATACAGAATTCGGACTGTTACGAAGAAACTAAGGGAAGCAAAAGAACTGCTAAGTTTGGTCAGGCATTACACCGGACAAAGCGAAGATAATTCATTATCTGGTGTAACAGCAAATAATAGGCTATTTAAAAAATAAGAGTGAATTTGCTAGCCTGCCTCCCGGTTTTAAGTGATGAGAAGAAGTATTGGTTGTTTATTCCTGTTTTTTACTTGTTTTAGAACTAGAGATTTTTAACTGTTGTCTTTTTCCTATAAACCGACAGGATAAAATAATAAAAGAGATGCGGAACGTCGGCTTATTGTTACATCAACCCCACCATGTTCGCTGGTGTTTACTTCTTTGACCGTTTGGTTCCTAACAGTGATTGAAGCGTTTAAATGGAACTGGGAATTTATTGACATATTATTGGCTCAGATGAACGAGCCTATAAAATTGGTGAACCAAAACGTCAGACATTGATATGGAAAACAGCATCCATTATCGTCACATTTTTTTTACTTGGAAATAAACTAATTTCAATAGATACATACCTACCTAAATTGTTTATGGCAAATGCAAGAAACTAATATTTCTTTTTATTCTATGAAGGTATAAATTGTGTTGAGGTGAATTTATGCTTTAAAACCAAATAACCAGTAAATTTGTATTATGTTACGCCTCTGTGATATAAACAAACATCGTCTTCCCCCCTTCTACATGCTGTGTTGTTTTTTTTACCAAGAAAAAGGCTAATCCGGGAATTCGCTCACAATTTTTAATCTAAACTTAATACAGAAATTATTTTCCGCGTGCCATACTCTGTAGAGAGCATAGACGACCTACAGTTTAACGCGGCATCCGAAGGACAAGGTGATAGGCTTTCCTAGGAAGAATACTTTTGGTGGTTTGCCATTGCCTTCCAAAAGGTAGCCTCCGTACTATATTTTTAGATATTTTCCACTGGTATTGAGGATCAAAGCCAGAACTTTCGCATGCCAGCCAACGCATATAACCAGCACCCCACTGCGAATAAATAAATGTGTTATGAAAATAAATTGCATAATGATATGAAATTCTTTAAAGTCCAAAATGGACAGTAAAAGTGATGTATATTGTAGTTTATACTTAGGAAGTTTTGCTCCTTCAAGGACAGTTGACCGGGATGGTTATCCAAGATGGCTACCAGAAGTTACTTTTTAACAGTGGCGTACTATATTTAGATGTTTTTTGGCGACGTTTACGCAAGATATTTGAGTATCACGCACTAATGACGTCATAAGTATCAGTTTGACATTGGACAGATAACCAAGTTCGGCAAGTGACAGTTGCTCTAATCTCGAAATCTTTTGAAGAATTACGTATTATTTATTAAGAGTAATAAAGGTTGTTTCAAGCACGTGGTTTAGGAAAATTTGACCAATCAGGTTACATCAGAGAGAGAGATAGAAAGTTAACGCGTGAGTTTACCACTCGCATTCATGGGTAAACGTTTTGACAGATTTATGTTTCATGCGTATCAGATATGACGTCATAGCTAAGTCGCTCGAATTTTAGATACTCAAGTATCTTGCGTATCAGCATGTATCAGTCGCCAAAAAACATCTTTAGTTAACAACTTCGGGTGTGTTCGGGAAGCACGCTATTTGCGCCATTTGGCACTATCTAGTACTATTCTTCGTTTGCGTTATATGGCTCTTGGCGCTACATAGCTCGAAAGCGTGCTCCCCGAACACACCCTTCGTATGTCTATGAATTTTATTTCTATTTGACAGTTGTTTGAAATTTTAAATTTCGTTTTCGATATTTCCATAATGCAAAAACGTAAATCCTTAATCAGTCATCCTCCCTTTTTGATTTCAACAAAAAGATTTGCTACCATAGGATTACATCCTTCTTTGGATAAATCGGGTTGCCAAAAAAAACCAATAACCGATGCCGGACCAGGTAGTTACGATCCAAAATTTCGCACATGTTCATCTAAGAATGGATATATTTGGAAATTGAAAGTAGAAAGTGAGCACTTTTCCAAGTATCGCGGTGATAGGAATCCAGCGCTGCTGGAAGAAGCAGTATTTCAAAAAACGCTGGGAGGACCTGGTACTAATGATATTAATGATGACATTTTTCGAAAAAAGGTTGATTCTGTATTTGAAAACGTCGGTATGGGAATTGGAAAAAGGTTTGTCGAAAAAACAATAAACAATAATCCTCCGCCAAATACTTATTTTAGAAAATCCAACTACTTTTCTACTTTTAAAAAGAAGCAGATATCAGACAAGCCTACGTTTGAATTTGATGGTTTTATAGATCGATTTAAAACAACTGCTCCCCCATACCTTCTTCCTTCTAATATTTATGATATTACGAAATGGGATAACAAAAATACAGCGGATATAACCAAGAAAATCGTATCTTCAAAGGGTCCTTACGAACTATTTACCGGTCCAAGAGATTCAACAACCATTAAGAATTACTTTGCTCCTCCGAGTTTTAAACCTCCTGATTATTTCTATATAAAACCAAGTACTTTGGATATTTTGTTGCGCCATCCATCAAAATCTAAAGCTGGAAAATTTTTAAGGGGAGAAAGATTCACCGAAAAACCCTCCGTTAGACATATGTTAAACGATCTAAGTTTGTGCTATAGAAATCCTAATGATCCTGGCCCAGCGCACTATAATTTAAAAAATTATGGGAGTATAACGAAAAAACCACAAAGCTTGTACCCGTTTAATACATCCAAACCGAACTTACGACCTCCACCAGCATCTTGGACGATATTTCCGGGTCCTGGTAGATATACACCAAAAGAACCTAAATGTATGAAACAGAAAAGACCGTCCTGGGTATTTTTGTCCAACTCCCAAAGAGACCTTTACCCAGTAATTAATTATGCTGCCTTTTAATCCAAATATGAAAAAAATAATGTATTTTTGTTAACTATTTTTAAACTTTTTTTTGTATGAGAGGGACATTTTTTAATTTTTTTAAACTTTAATGTAAAATTAAACAATATTTAATATACCAAATGGCAGAAAATTCTTTAAAAATTAAATTCAAAACAAGTGTTTTTCTGAAATATTTCCATTACATTTTCCTGTTTACGAACATGGATGAAGATAATCATATAAATAGTTTCGTATTTTATTGATTTTTTTTAAATACAAGAGGCCAAAGAAGTCAGTAGACCATTTTGGTGCCTAGATTAGTTTTAATATAAGATGATTGTGTGAACAAATTGAACAAATGGCCCTATTCGTTTAACAGTACCTTTTTCCACTGTAAACTTGGTAAATATTGAAATTCGTAGGCTCCAAGTTATTATTAAAAATAAATAAATGCTTTAAAAAGGTTTCGTAATTAATTTTATGACAAAAATGGGCCAATAAAATATAACATTCAAACGAGCGTAAGTAATGCTAAATATTTTATATGTTGGCACAATTGCCAACATGTAATGAAATTCAAACAAAAGCAGAACACAGAACAAATAAAATTCCTTAGACCATAAAATAGTTTATGTTCTAAGAAAAAATGAAAATAGCAATTTAATGAAAATTGACAATGATGGCATGAATGAAAATTGTCAATTGTCACAATTCATTACTGAAAACATAACATCCGAAAATCCCTACGAAAAACATTTTATCCAATATCTAATAAATGAGGCCTTCGAGACAAGAAAAACTTTTACAGTATACTGAATGTGGTGAAAACTATACTTTCAAAGTTGAATAATTCCCAAAAAAAAGGCAGTGGTTTTTCATCTCTTTTTTCAGCTTGGCTACCATGAAGGGACTCCTCCATTATTAAGCTTTGTGACAGATGTCACATTGGATAATTAATTTTAAGGTGTAAAATTTTCTTACCAAATACCACCCAAGCTTAAATTATTTTCTGGTAATTTTCTTTCGGGTATTAAACAAAACAAAATATTAAATTTTAAGATTAAGTGTTATCTTAGGTCAGAAGTAACGGGATGTACTAATTTTAATAAAAAAAAGTGATAGAGGTACATAAATTTTAGTAAGTTTGATAAAGAAAGGCAACACAGTTTATTCATAGTAGAAAACAAACCAATCTGTAACAATAATTATTTTATATATTTTTGTTCTTTTTGTAAGAAGATTAATTCAAACTTTGAATATTGTCACAAATAAATTACAATGAAATATATTTTTAAAAAATTAATTAAAGTCAAGATAGCAAGATATCGTTACAATTTTTATTAAATTCAAAGAAGCAAAATGAATATTTTTTATTTGTATTACTCCTATGTGTAGTGTTTGGGGAATTTTTCTCAGAAATTTTAAATGGCAAGTGGCTACTGTAATCGGCTTAATACGATTACACCTATTTACAGAGTATTCGATTATTGAGAGGGATTTTCCAAACAACCCAGTTTTCTTATAAACATTATCGGGAATATTATTTTAAAAGAAAGTAGTTACATTAAATCAGTACTTAGTATTAGTTCTTTGAGTAAAGTTGTATGAAGTTGTATGGTTTTCATAATATTGTAAATAGTTGGAATATATTTAAAACATTTGTTGAATGTTAATTGTGCAAGTACCAAACAATATCGATAAGCCAAGGACCATCTAAACGACCAAAAACAGGTCCATTATCTTTAAATGAAAAAACTCTGATATTGAATTGTTATATATCGTTGAAAAACAAGGATCCAAGTGCAATTGTTGATAATAATGGCTGTTGTGTGTTGCTAAAGCAACAATTTATAGATTACTAAAAGAAAGCAAGAATGGAACTCTTCAACCCCCTAAAACTCCTTCAGGCCGAAAACCAATTGAGACTAAGGCGTAAAGTCCATGGATTTTACTTACGAAAGGGAATTCCAACACTTGACAAAATTATGACATCAGTGCACGAAGATACGGACTATAAAAAATTCTCCAGAATGACATTATGCAAACTTTTGACAGATATGGGTTTCAGATATACAAAACATAATAGAAAATCTCTCTTGATAGATAAACCGGAAATAGTTTTTTGGAGAAGAGACTATCTAAGAAGCGTTCGACATGCCAGAGAACAAAATTTGAAAATCTTCTACTTAGACGAAACATGGATAAATGCTGGATATACAGTTTCCAAATCTTGGCAAGATGAAAACATTAAAAGCAGAAGGCAGGCAGTCGTGGAAGGTTTGTCGTTAGGTTTGCAGCCACCATCTGGAACAGAAAAAAGAATTATCATTGTCCATGTTGGAAGTTCTGAAGGTTTTGTTGATGGTGGATTATTAACTTTTATTTCAAAACGCACGGGGGACTATCACGAAGATATGAATGGGGATGTCTTCGAGGAATGGTTTGTTCTAATGTTGGATCTGATTCCAAAAGGGGCTGTTATTGTTATGTACAACGCAAGTTACCATTCACGGTTACGAGAAGCATTGCCCACAAGTCGTTGGCGTAAATCAAAGCTTTTGGAGTGGCTTATTTCGAAAAATATTAAGTTTCCAAAAGATCCACTGAGGAAAGAACTTTACAGAATTGCAAAAATGAACAAGAATAAATACAAAACCTACATTGTAGAAGAAATGGCTTCTTCTTGTGGTCTATCAGTTCTTCGACTTCCCCCTTGTCATTGTGAACTTAATCCCATAGAATTAATATGGGCTCAGGTAAAGGGGGAAGTTGGAAAAAAATACTACTTTTAAAATAAACGATTTTGTGAAATTGTTTGAGAGTGCTGTAAGTCATGTTAGTAAGGAAAATTGGACAAACTGTATCGAGCATGTTATCAAAGAAGAGGCAAATATTTGGAAAATTGACAAAATTTGTGATGATTTAATCGACCCTATTATTATTAATGTCAACAACGATTCTTCCTCTTCCGAGTCGGATATAGAATAAAATGTAAGTAATAAATGTATTCCAATAATTATTTCTTTTCATTTTTTATTATATTATAATTGAAAACGTATTTTTTTCTCAAAATACACAACACTGCATTGCGTTATTGCTTATCTGCTAATCCTTTAACAATAAAAAAACCCTAAACTTTGCTACAACTGAAACAAATACGGGGTCGATCTACCTGGTTTTTAGATTTACGGAAGAAATGTAATTTAAAGTAAGATATTTATCAAAAATTTCATGGTGCTCCCTGTAAAGGTTTTGCATACTTAATTAGGGTTTATTACTCCTCGTACTTTTTGTACATACTATATGAAGTTTCAGTACTTTTGTATTTCTTAGGATACAAAACCATAATAATGTCAATAAGCAATAAGATATCTAAAATTAAATAAAAATAGAGAAAAACGTACATATTCATTTGATACGTTTACTCTCTTGGTTACCTATTTCATAAACTATCTGCTTAAACTAATTTTCTCACAGGTACTTAAATACAGACATATAAATAAAAAAGATTGTTATACAATATTTAAACAACTTTTTAAATAAGAGCGTCTCAACAATGATATTACTGTTTTTCTTTATAAATAATTTAATTTACGAAACACTATATATCTGTCCTGATATATACCCCCGAGGCATAGAAAACTGTGTGAAATTCAAATGCGGTTGTACAATGGTCGTAAAGACACTTCCGTTTATCACGTGATAAGAACTGACAGATTTATATGCCGACTGACAATTAAATACAGTGAACTTTAAAGAAGAAGAAAAAAACAAAGTTGATTTATAGGCATATAAAATTGTTATATATGTCTTAAAATTATATTCGTTTGTGATAGCGCCACTTTACAGGGTAGGCTGAATAAAATTAAAGAATATTATTTAATTCTCGAAACTGAAAAGTAACTTAAATGATGGTAATATTTAAACATAACTTCAACTGATCATTATTATTACATTTCTGAATTTGTAAATTGGGGTGAGTAATGCCCTTTATGTTTTTGGATAGGTATACCATTGACCGGTTAGAATCTCCGTCACTAGACTGATCTGTTTCCTGGTCATTTCGAGGAATCTTCTGTATGTGTAGTGGTTTGGATGGCTGAGTAACTCCTTTGAAAGTCTACTACGTTCTGTGTGTATAGCTAAGTTAGGTTAGTCCTCGTTTACTTGGTTAGGCCTGCAAATAAATACTGTACAATTAAAAATGTCTTTAATATCTTTTAACGTAAAAGTTCTTACAAAAAATAATTGTCACTCTCTCTGACTTTTCTATAAAACTGTTGTTGCTATGATTACATAAAATAAAACATATAGTAAGTAAGTAGGTAAATCCCTAACTACAATACTTTCCCTTTTTTATTTTACTTCATCTATGCTTAAAATAAGATAAAAACAATTGCTAAATGTTTAAAGAAAGTCCCATCTTTTAATTCAAACTTACTAGTCTTCTTCTTGGAAGTGGCTTGGTCATAATGTCCGCTACCTGGTCTTCTGTTGCGATATGTTGAACATTGAGAACACCTTCTAATACCTTTTCTCTAATAAAAAAATATTTTATTTTTATGTTTCGTTCGATGATGGTATTCTGGGTTATGACAAAGTCGTATAGTTGCCTGATTGTCTATATACAGAGTAGGAACATGTTTTGGATAACCTATTCCTTCATATAGGCTCGACAACCATAAGATTTCTTTAACTGCCTCATTAGCTGCTACTAGCTCTACCTCAGCTTTTGCCTTTGACTTATCCATGAAACTGCACCTCCTGCATATGTAACTACAACACCTTAAGTGGAACGACCAGTTTTATTGCAACCTCCAAAATCAGCATCACTGTAGCAATCTAACTTGGTACTTTCATCTGCTCTGTAGCATATCCCAAAAGTAAGTGTACCTTTTATATACCGAAATACTCTTTTTAGTCTAACTACATCTTCTGCTTGAGCAGTCTAGTGTTCTTGACAATACAAAAACTATGTAGGCTAAATCTGGTCTAGTGCCAACCATTAGGTATATCAATGCCCCTACAGCTTCTCTGTAAGGAAAGTTATGAGTTTGATTACTACTTTCTTGATTATATGCTTCTAACTTTACCATAGGCGTTGACACTGGCTTGCATTGACCAAAATTAAAACGATCTAGTAGCTTTCTTGCATATGCTTCTTGTGAGATTTTAATTAAACCGCATTCAAAATGTTCAATTTCAAAACCTAGGAAGTATGAAGCTGCTTTAACAGTAATTTTGAATTCATTCTTCAGCTCATTCAGGAAGAATTCCGCTTCTTTCGGATCATTAGCCATTATCAATCCATCGTCCACAAACAATGCCACCATTAGTTTTTAATTCTGACAACCTATAACATACAGACATGGATCAGCTTCAAGCGCCACAAATCCTGTTGCTTTATTACCTTCTTTTCCTTTTTCTTCTACCGTATCCTGTTTATTTGTTTCTTCTGTTTCAATATAATCAGGTGTTGGTGTGCTTGGTTCGCTAGAAGCTTTTCTTTGTTCTATGGTATTTTCTAAATCAAGTAATTCATCTGCAGTAAATTCTCTGTTGTCAAGAACTAATTTGTTTCCTTTAATAAAACACATTTTGTATTTCTTTATATCTTCACAAATTGAAGTTGCCGTCGTATTTTTACTAGGTTTATTTAGCCCAAAGATAACAATGTAGTTTATCCTATTTTCAATTTCTAAATTTTCTACCTTCTTTTTTAGTTCAGTATTTTCCTGAGTTAATTGTTTTATTTTAGTATTTTGTCCTTCTATTTCTAGTCTAAGTCTCACTTCACTGACTTTTATAACTTTTGTTAATTCTTCTCTATTTTTCCTAATTTCATCTAAGATTAATTTTGTTGATGATTCTGCCATTTTACTAATATTTGTTTGTTGCTCGTTATTTCCTCATGTGTGGTCAACTTTCAGCATAAAACCTGTCTACTATCTTATCAGTAATTTTAGTTTCATTAACACATTAATTATGAGGTTATGGTATTGAATTTGTAAATAAATATCTTGATACATACGGTTTTTGTTGTTATTATTTCCAATATCAGATCTTAGTTCTAGTAAATTCACTCTTTAAAATTAACATTAGTTATTTACTTTAAAATGTTTCTACTTTGTTTACTAATAACAATATAACAATAACAAATCACGTTTTGCCATAATCGTTCCCAGATACTCTTCTTCTGCTTTCACACCTTCATAGATAATCTATCCCAGACAGACACCTATAAGACTTGAACAAAACAACAACATATGAGAAGCTATTACTCAGTCTCTCGCAGTTTTGCAGAGGTTGTGACATACTATTTATGATTATCATAAGTAACGCGACGTGGATAAGTAAGACATGTAGTGACCCCTGCCAAGAGCCATCATTCAAGGGCCGGGCCCAGCCCATTTGACATGTCGAGAGAGGATGCAGTATGTTAATGTCACGAAGAGAATAGCTTCGAGACGAATTATGGTTAAAATATGCCGTAATGAATGCTACAGGTTTATATTTAGAAGGGAGTTATTTTTGTAACGATAAATTTTATTTTATTTAAGTATTAAGATAATTAAGCCAATAAAATTATGAGGTTTGATAAGTTAATAAATTCAATCTTTCATGAAAAATTACCATCCAGAAATAAACGTGTTGTTTGGTAAATAAAATAATTTGTCTGGTTTTTTTTGGACATTTTGGGGTGTACTTATTAGTTAATCCCTAACTGGAATTCCCCACAGAAAATTAAAAGGTGGGGTTAGATTATGTTAGGTTAGTTTGTTAATAAACGAATAGTAATTTAAACTGAGACAGGTGCTTTAGTGTTTTTTAAAAAAACGCCTTTTTTCCGTTATCGATTATTTTTAGTAATTTAGTACTGTCGTTGTATCTAGTTATTAGTAAACTAATTAGCTTGATTAAAAAATTGTTTCTTAATTAAATTATGGTTTTATTTGTTCTAATCTAAGCGCAATATTATATTTTCTGGTTTTAAAAATATAATTTTATTTGGGGAATTCCTGTTTGGGATTAGTACAGTATTCACGTAGCAAAATTTTGGTGTGGAGTTCTAGTATGATATTAAGCATTAGGTAAAATTAAAATATAATAAAATTTTCAACAAGATTCATTGTTTGCCAGTCACTGAAACGAAGATTAGACGTGATTTTATCAGCTCGGCGATTTTCGTTTAACAGATAATATCTTTCTGTTATTTGCCGACTAATAGGTATTAAACCAGAATTTTTGGGGTAAACGGCAATGTTTTTTAAGAAAACTCTTTTACTTGTTTTTAAAGCTTTCGAAATACATTTATTTCATTTTGAAGGAATAAGTGCGAGTTAAAACAAAATTGGTGTTAACAACTTGGTAAATATAACGTAAAAAAACTATTTTAACTTTAATTTGGAATTTAAAAAAATTTTTAAGTCGAATTATTTATAAAACAAAATAATGTCATTAAATTAATAAACAACTTAATTGCTTACGATAAAATTTAATAATAAAAGAGTAGAAAATAATAGGTTATAATTTGATTTCTTCTTTTATAAAAAATGTGAATTTTGATTAAAATTTACTAAATATTTAATTGTTCTATGATAAAAAATAACGATATCTTATTCTTTTATAAGATGGTCATTATTTATGGAATGTTTAGCCAATTCACATCTTTCAGGATGTAACCTTGTATCACTCTTATGTAATGATAAACGTTGTTTTAATCTTTGGCCAGTTTGACCTATGTATTTTTGGTCGCAAACAGAACAAGGAATACAATATACTACATTAGATAAGTCTTAAATTGGAGTTGTATCTTTTACTTTACTGAAAATGTTTTTTATGGTAAGACATGTTCTACTGGTAATTTTGATATTATTTAATGGTTTAAAAACTCTACTTAATTTGGATGAAATTTCTCTAATATATGGTAAAGATATATATAATTTTGTATTATTAGTTACGATTTATGAATCTTTATTATTATTACGATCATATGTATTTAAATTGTTAGAATAATTATTTAAAACATTTTTAATTAATTTATTAGGATAACCATTTTCTAAAAACATTTCATGTAAAATTTTAAAATTTTTATTGTGAAAAATAGGATCCGAAATCAATGTTATTCTTTTTTTCATTTGCATTATTAAATTAATTTTATTCGAAAATTTATGATATGACCAAAAATTCATTATTCTACCAGAATTTATTGGTTTACTGTACCAATCTATAGTTATAGTGTTATCTTTTCTAATAAATTTTGTGTCTAAAAATGGTACACTATGTTCTTCGTCCTCTTTTTCTAATGTAAACTGAATGTGAGGATCATAAGAATTAAATATGAAAAGAAGTTCATTTAAACCATCTTTAGGTAATGCCAAAATAATGTCATCCACATATTTTTTAACAAAAATTAAATTAAAAGGTAATACGGGAATAACAGTATCTAGTAAATTATCCATTACATAACAAGAAATAATTGGAGAGATGGAAGCTCCCATTGGAGTACCGAATGTTTGTTTTTATATTTTGCACTTATAAAAATCTTCATTATAAAACGCATTTGCGTATCGTAATGTAACTTTTGCGCACGCAAAATTTTGTTTTAAATGGTTGGCGACATGAGTGAAGTATCTAATGGCAAGACTATTGAAATTGACATTTGTGGCTAATAGCATTTTATTAATTTTATATTGTTCTTTAAGGAAGTATCTGTGAATATGAATATAATATTTTACTTATATAATATATTATTATTATTGGTATATTATTCATTTTAAAATATTTTAATACATTAACATTTGATAATTTAAATGTCACAACTGTCAAATTTTATAAATTACACAGTGCTGCCGACATACTTCTTAAAACAAAAATTTTCGTAATTACATAAAAATAAAAAAATTAATTTAAAAATGGTAAAAGGGGCAAAATATAAAAAATATTATAAACAACTTATTTCATATGGCTGTTGTGACACTCGTTCTTTAAAAAACTCATCGCTTCGCGATTCGTTTTTTAAACTTGAACTCGTGTCATAACAGAATTCCATATGAAATGCGTTGTTTAATATACTATTATATAATTGATTGATTGTATTTTCAAATAAAAAAATTAAAATTTCTTCAAAGTATTTTTTGGATATTGAACAATGCTGGCTAATATCACTCCATTTTTTTTTTATCCGAGCCATCATCGGGGAAGCTACAATATAATATAGTTACAGAATAACTGTACTTAACAAGAGAAAAAGTACTTACAACTTTTTGAGGTTAGTGTCAAAAAAATGGTAAATAAAAACATGTAGAAAGCATTTGGAAACTCACAAATGTAAAACTTGACATTTGAACGTGACCACGCTTTAATTTCTTGGTAGTAACCCATACTAAATTGAATATGAATGAGAATTCTTTGCTGACAGATTGAATACAGTAAAATCTAAGTTATTGGGTATGCAGCAGAAATACTCCCAAGTCCTTAACAATATCTCGAGATTCCAAAACCACATTGTTAAAAGTATAGTCATACAATATTGGGGTGGTAGTTCAATGAAACCTCATAATATGACATTTTCCCGTATTTAGATCCATTCCAATTATGCAGTATATTCAAATCAGATTGTAGATTTTCTGCATCCGTACTTGATTTTATCACTGAAAAAACCTTCAAATCTTCGGCAAACACCAGAAAGAGCGGGGATCTCATTTGACCAACAATTATTAACACGTACTATTTGTTTCCTGTTTGTAAGATAATCCTTGATCCAATTTAATAATTGTCCTACTATACCATAATTTTCTAGTTTGGCTATTAAGAGCTCATGATTAACTCTGTCGAATGCCTTTGAGAAGTCAGTGTAGATAGCATCTTCTTGTCAACCATTCTCCAAGGCGCCCGTTATGTAACTAATGTAATTCAGCAAGATATTTTGACAGGTGAAAAAAATAATCAATATAAAACAGAATAATTGGCTAGCATTTAGCACAAAACATTGAAGATTAAGAGTTTTCATTGGACACACAAAACTGTAATTATTTGACAGGTGAAAAAAATAATCAAATAAAATCACTATATAACTAGCAGCTCAAATCGCAGTCTAACTTGAAGATGAATGAGATCAACAACGTAGTGATAAAGTTATGAAAATTGGCCAGCCCATCGTTTTCTGTCTTTAAAATGGTTAAAGAAACTGGTGGTTTCGAAGATCAGTTCAGTGATACACTAACCCTGTAGATAATTATAATTTACGTACATACTCGTATGATGTAACGCATGGTACATTTAATGACACATTTAAGGTTCTCAAAATTATTTGGGGTTAAGATTATTTTAAAGAATAAATTGAGATTTTTTATTTTATAGATCCGATAGGCAGAGGGATTTGCTCAGTGTAATATACTAATTTATAGCAGCCAGAAATAATGGAGGTAAATCGATCATATGGGAAGGCATCGCAGGGGAATATTCTCACAGCTTATTGGTATATAAAAGATGATCTTGAGGAACATATCATTCTCTCTGTTCCAAAACTCCTTCGGTATACATTTTTGACAATAGGTGGGTACTATGTTGAAGTACAAAACATATTTCTCAGGATAGTACAAGTATATGAAGACTTAATAACTCTTAATAATGTTCTTGTTAGTGAAAAAGTTTAAACTGATGTTAAATATGATCGAAACTTAATTCAAAATATGGATATAAATCATTTTCAAAAAGATTCCGATTTTCCAACAACAAATAATATTTGAGGATATATCTAACACCCGCCAGAGAAAATACCGAGTGTAGTTGAGAACTGAGAATCGTGCGGAGCGCAGATATTATTGACTATCTGTCTTAAACTTATAATTTACACCCTTAACATTCACGGTGTAAAAACGGGTCCCAGTTTCGAACGCATATGAATCATAATGATGAATTAACGACAAACATTTAGAAAACACCCCTCGGTCGACGAACGAATGAATCTACGTCCTCCATTTCTGAAAACCCATCAACCAATAGAAATGCCAACGGTAATGTTAATGTCTTCTTTCGATGGTGCTTTGTTCGGTTTCGTTTGACCGCTTATGGAAGGGAGACGTTTTTATATATTCATAATATAAAATATGATAGATATACGTAGGTACAAAATCTTTTAAAATTTTCTATTACTTAGGAATGATAAAACTTACTTTCTCAAGTTTAGTTACTTAAAACGAAAAATAAACTAAAGAGTTTTCTGGATAATGTGGCAAATTTTCTGAGTGAACGTGTGTTGTATTTATAAAATAAAACTTTTCATTTGACATACATATTCATTTGAAATTAAAAAAAATAACAGAAATTTACCAAATTTGAAAAAATACATTATCTTTATTAGTGTACTAAAATATGTTATTTTATGCAGCAGTACAATAAATAAACAAATAATTTTACCTACAAACAATAATTAGTTGTTTATCAAATACAAAAACTGACCATTTTTGGATCGAGTTAAGAGGTTCCGAAACAGTGTTGCTTTGCATTTTACGCCAAAAAACTTTCAGAGAAAAAGTAAATTTTAATTTAAATATTTGGATTACATTTGTTAACATTTATTATATTTCAACTGTATCAAAATTACCACAATTAATTGTTCTTGCTTGTCTTATTGTTTCTCCTCTTTGTTCTATGCTTTTTGTGATAATGGACTCCCATTTTATGTTTGGCCTACCTCTATCCCTTTTATTCATTATTTTTGCTTCCCCTATATTTTTTACCTGTCTATTTTCACCCATCCTTTGTAGGTGTCCGCACCAGTTTAGTTGTTTGTTTTCGACGAACTTCAAAATTAATTCTACATTTAGCTCTTCCCTGACCTTCTCGTTTCTTATCCTATTCCTTCTGGTTACTCTCTGAACTGCTCGTAGGTTTCATCTCCGTTGCTTGTAGGTTGCTTTTCATCCGATTTGTTAATATCCACGACTCGCTTCCATACGTCAATATTGGCCGATTAATTGTCTTATATATGGTAGTTTTTATTTGTTTAGTTATTTTTTTTCCTTATCAATGCTTTGTTCATCATGTAATATGTATTAATTGTTTTTTGTATTCTTTCGTTTATTTCTATTTCTTGATTTCCCTTACTATGGATGTAGTAACAGTACCTGTTAACATTTTAAGCACCTGGTATCCTAATTATTAAATTCAATTAGTACCGCTAGCTGCTCCATCTATCCTAAAACATTTTTAATAATGAAATAATGAATACAGTCTCTATAATTATAATTGGAAGTTCAAAGTAGCTACGCTACGAGGTGTACTAATGAGTTGGTATTATCGAGTTCAAGAGGTTTTAATAATTATTCCCAGTCTCATTTCTTCTATTGATTTACTGTCATATACAGGTATGTTTTTTTTTCCAATTTTATAATTCCTTTTTGTTAAGATATTTATAAAATATCGAAAGTTATATTATATTTTATTATATCAGATGAGAATTTCAACATATTTCATTATTATTCAAAGAATCTTTTTATGGTAATTAAAAGTATTAATGATAATTTTTTATAAAAGGCTTGTAAAAGTACATTTCTGGAATTATCATTGGTGTGTAAGATTATTAAAAAGTAAATTTAATGTAAAAATGTATCTTTTGTAATTTATTAAAATACGTTAGCATCTAACTGTAGATTTCGGACTATGCTGATTTGTACTTTTTGTGCCAGAAAAGTAAATGTAACACGTGTTTGACACTGGTAATTTTCAGAAAGTTGGAATATAATACAGTAAACTAGAGGCAACTCTTTAATTGAAGATTCTGTAAACCAGAAGAATCTCTTGAATTTGGAGATTCCGTAAACTTGAACAGCTTATAAACTTTAAATCTCGTATGTACATTCTTAACTGGATTATCTCTACAACTGGGGCAGATCATCCCTCCACTAGTGATCTTCCATAATCATTTGGAACCATCTAGACAGTGCCGTAGCGACTCCAAGGTGCGGCGAAGAATCGTCCACTATTGTAACAGATAAGTTTATTGTGATCTATCAAGTTTACTGTTCCCATATTTTTTCTCTTTTATTTCCGTGTATATCTATCTATATCGTCAACTGTAGTAGAATTAGTATTTTTAAAGAACTGTTTGCGGATTATTTTGTTGTAACGTATTCTCTACCTCATTAATTTCAGCACCAAGGAAATCTTATTATCTTTTATATGTTTGTACATTTTCAAATCATTTTTTTATCTTCATAGACAGTTTTTTCTGACATCTTTCTGTCATCTTATGATACTTATTTAAATAACAGCTTAAAACAACTTTCTTCATTAGTATCATAAAAAATAAAAAGATTTCAGTGGCGCCCTTATAATTTCTTAAAGAAACAAATATTGTACAATAGTCAGAGCTAATGAACTTACTCACCCCTAGCCGAGGTATCATAATTTTTGTGTGATAAACATTTATAAATTCTGTTAATTATTAAAGTATCTTTTACAACTAATTAAAGACGAAATTAAGCTTAATGTTTGTTTTATTGTAAATTACATTTTTTCTTTTGGTATATTGTTATTTTTTCAAAAAAGTTAACTAAATATTTTTATAAATTCACTATCAACAGGTAACTCATATTACAAATTGACGTCCAACGTAATAATATGGTTACAACGACCAAATAATATTACAAATTGACGCCCAACGCACAACTAATATTACAATGTTGACCCCGAGATATTTAAAATTATTCACTTGTTCTATAAGTTCACCTTTTATTTTTATAGATATTTTCTCTTCTTTATTGGAGGTAATCATTACTTTAGTTTTTCTAGTATTTATATACATTCCATATTTTTCAGTATACCATTCCATATATTAAGATTATTCTGCAATCCTACTTCTGTACCAGCTATAATTACAAGATCGTCTGCAAATAAACATTTTGTAGTTTTCGATAGCCCACGTTCATTTTTTGCATGTTAGGTTTGCATAGTCTAAGTACTTCATCAATAAAAATGTTAAACAGTGCTGGACTTAGTACTCCTCCTTGTCTTAAACCATCTGTTGTTTCAAATATATCTGATCTTCTGTTTTTGCTAATAACATAATTTTTGTTTATTTGATAAACACTTTTAATAGTTCTTATTAGCTTATTATTAACTTTCCTTCTATAAAGACCTTTCCATATAATGCCACTCTGTACTCGATCGAATGTATATTTTGCCTATGAAGGCAAAATATACTTTTGTTTTATTTAAAACTAAATAGTGGCATATTTAATTTTGATACCGAGAGATGGGGTGTTAATAAAAATAAAAATTAATTATAAACTACTACAATATTTTTAATATTATTTATTATAATATTTTACTTTGTTTTGTACAATATGATTTTCTAATAACAACTTAGTATAAATATAAATATAAACATCAAAACAACAAAATAAAATATTACATTGGTGTTAATAAATAAAATTAATATTATTTAAAGTAAAAAAAGGCGAAACACATTCTAATTTGAGTTTTGTCGGTTATCACCAATTCTTTCCAAAAGAGAACTAGTTTGATTTTACTAAGAACAATAAATAACTGAACGGTTAAACTAAACTTTAAACTTCCACTATTTATTCCACAAAGTAAAGGTTAACACAATCAATTTCTTTAGTTTTATTTTATTTTTCTTATAAATAAATTTAAACTGTATTGACGTTTTTAACGAAAATAAAATGTGTCAACCGCTATAAGTTAATCCAGTACAATGTAAATATTATAATAACTTATAAAAAATTAAAAAATGTACTTAATTATTTTCTCTTTTCCCGTGCCAGCCATAGTAAACCCAAACAAAATAATATATTGAATAAATAAGCGTCGTTTTGTACACGTTATTAATTTTAAGTTCCCAAAACGTAGCACATCAGTTCGAAACTATTTAACGTTGCGTTGAGGAAAGATTTAGCTTGATATGAAATGACAACGTCGCGACGGGTTACGCCTCTTACACTTTATAACTCTGGAGTTTTTCAATTATCGAAATAACACGTCACATGTCAGGTAAGCCGTATTTTGTCACGGTTATTTTACGTTCTGCCTTAATCCAATCAATAATTTAATATTCCTTAGGTCAGTAAATAAACACACAAAAATAAATAGTATATTAAACAACGCATTTCATATGGAATTCTCTTATGACACGAGCTCAAGTCAACGAATCGCGAAGCGATGAGTTTTTTAAAGAACGAGTGTCACAACAGCCATATGAAATAAGTTTTTTATAATATTTTTTACCTACGACCACCCCTCTAAACCGTAATAATAATACCGTAATAATACACAATCTACAACCTATGTAATGTATCTATTTACGCACGGTAATATAAACGCACGGCTTCCCTAGCAACTACTTAGGAACAATGGATATCGCTATTTTATTCAAAATTTCCTATTTACATATTTAAAGGTGAATTTTATACTACATATAAATGGCAGATACCATTATTTATTAGATATAAGATTGCATTTAACATATATGTTGAGACGAAGTTATATTATTCTAAAAATTATTCATTAAAGAAAAGATTAATTGCAGTAAGAAACATAAATTATGATGATCATATCAAAAACAAAATCGTTATTAAGTCAATTGAAAGATAAGTTAATCAACACAAATTAATTGAAACTAAATAAATATCCAATAAATAACAAACATAAAAATAATCAAACTTACCATTAAGAAAATAATAATGAAAATATAATTCTAAATGTAAGAACAAACGAACAAATTATAAATTTTCTAAGAATATTTTTCCGTTAAACATATTAAAGGATTTTCAAAAATCTACAAAAGTGTATATTAAAAGTTCTTCTACGAAGGGCACCTGCATGTGTGACGTCAAATTAACAGAATTACAAGTGCTCGAAAACAACATTGCGTGTTTGAAGTGTTTAGTTTCCGCGAACTTTAAAACTTAGAAGAGCATCTGCGTGTGTGACGTCAAATTAACAGAACTATGAGTGCTCGTAAACAGCATTGCGTGTTTGAAGTTAGTTTCCGCGAACTTTAAAAACTTAGAAAGCCACCTGCGTGATTACGTAAGAGTTACTCGCAAATATATCGGTCGAATTTGTGACTTTCAAGCCTCAGTGTTAATAGAAATTGAGAGCTTTTCCGACCATAATAAATTATAAAAAAATTATTGAACATTAGAAATGATTGTTGTATATATTATGTAAAAAAATTGTTGGTAAAATATAAGTAGTTAGTTAGAAATAAGCAAATTAAGGAATAGTTCCTTCTGATTGGTTCTCGTGGAGTTTTTAAATGAAGCATTTTTATTGGTCAGAGAATAATGAGAGAGGGATCTCAGTCTTTACGTAAAAGAACCAGTCAAGAAGAATGAGTGAGATTCAATCCTAATTTTAAAAACAGTCAAGACCCTTTATACAAACATTCAAGCCTTTCAAAAAACATTTAAGATTTAATTTTAAAAAACTTTCACGATTCATTTTCTAAACACTCAAGTTTAATTTTAAAAAGATTCAAGACTCATTTTCAAAACATTCAACAGTTATTAAAAACATTAAAATTTCGTAATTTACATTTTTTAAAAAGACTTTGATTAGTCATAAATTTTATTAACATTCTTCGACTTTAAATAGAAAATAGGTTTGTTGAATTAAGCAGAGTCACTTTATAATATAATAGTTCCAACTGTAATTTTAATGATACAACAGTTAGTATCAAATATAAGAAGTTTGACTTACCTTTTATCAAAAATAATCCTAGTGTAAAACTTTGTAACACATCACTTGTAAAAGGGAAGTCTCATCAACCAATAAATTGAATAAAAAAAATCTACGATTAAATAATAATAAATTCCTACATCGTAACAGTTTCTGTCTTTAATTAAACCACCGAAGTTTCCATCCCATGTGTTTTCTACAAGAGAAGATAGGCTACCAGTTTTACATTTTGTCAGCGAAGATCTACCCCAGCGACATTTGCATGAGAACGGCGAACACTCGAGAGACAGAGTTAAAAAAGGTACCGTTATTTAATTTGTATTAAGTGTGCGTATGAACTGTTTTAAAGCGATCATAGTTATTTGCCGCTGGAGGACATTTATACGACTTTATTGTAAAGATTTTTGAATTTCATTTGGATAGAAAATTTATAATTTTGTTTGAGTATAAAGCTGTGGTAAAACCTGTACGACCTGAGATATAATTTTTCGATAAATGATAGTACTTATTTTTGAATTAAACAACGAGCGCAAAACCGTTTAATTTTATTTGAGCTAGTCATCATCATACATATTATTTATGGAGCTAAGAACATTATTGTAATAAAAAACTTCAACTCAACATCAAATCAAATAAAAACAGCTCATAATATCTTTTCGCAACCAACGTGGGTTTGCGAAAATACCATTTAAATATCAAAAAATTAAAATAAGCAAAAAAAAAGAAAACCATAATAAGGCAACAACAAAAATTAATAAATCCATAATAATATATATATTTAGAGTTATTTAAAAACATATATTTGATTCGTTTTCATTAACCCTACTTATTGTCTGTATAAATGGATCATAATATAAATGTACTTATTTACGTTTCGCAGATTAATTTACGTTATTTTTATGTACTTTTTAAAAATACTTACAAAGCTGTTTCAACTTGTGGTTACCATCGTAACATATTATAAAAAACACTTTTTACTCGTTTTGTACTATAATTTCATTTCAGGTACTATACGAAACAGTTTTAAATATTAAGAATGTAGTAAATGTTAATATTACGTGATCCGATCCGATCAGTAACACTAAATTAATCACTTAAACATGACGAAAATGAGTTTTACTACAATAAGGAGTACAATCTATAAAAGTATTACATATTGTGGAAATATTTCCAATGCAATTTAAAAAAAAAATCTTCGGCAACATTAGCATTAATATAATTTAACAAAATAATGTTGGAACAAAATTGTTTAATGTGAAACCAAAATTACCAAAATTAAAAAAATCTGGTGTTTACAAAATTAATTGTCCAAAGTGTAATGCTGTATATATAGATCAAACACAAAGAAATTTTGAAGTATTTAATGAACACTTAAGAGCATATAGATTACACCAACCAGATAAGTCGAACTATGCAAAACACCTACTTGAACATCCAAACTCACTGATACACACCAATGACATTCATATATATTGTAAACTTCTTACTAAACCAATTGTAATGCACAACAAACCATTTTAATTATTTATTTTAATACTAATATTAATGTAACATACATCAAACGTACCAATACTCAATGCGGTATTTTTCATACCGTACGTCATATTGACATAAGGTAACTTAGACTAAACATCTTAAAAACTAATAATAATAATAATAATATACTACACATTTGTGATAAAAAACAAAATTTAGATTTTCTAGAAGAACTTGAAATTAAAAGACATCTAGCAGATCAACAGTTTAAAGTAGTTAATGAACAAATAAATCTTGGAAGTTCTCCACTATTAAACTGTTTACTTTGATTGAGTCTTCATTTTATAGATAGATAAGACATTATTGTAACATAAATATGTATATTAAGTTATTGTAAAGATCAGCATGATACAGTTTTTTCCTAGTTTTTCTATATCATTGCACAGTTATACTGATCTTAGAGGGAAATACATCCAGGATAATCCTTTAGGGCTAATAACATCTTTATCTTTAATATTGTTATGTCTTATTTCTTTCTTACTTGGACTAGTCTTAACTACTTATCAACATACCTAGCTACAAACAAACAAAATGTAACTTCAATATTTATGTCAATCTGACGATGCTAGTTATTAGCCGAACAGCTGTAATTGCATTTTAAAAACGTATTTTTCGAATAAATATTGGAAGTTTAGTTCATCAGTTCAGTTATTTATTGTTCTTAGTAAGTTGTTCTCTAAAAATAACTTTTTAACACGAAACTTATATCTCTTTCATAACAATTTATATCAAACGGTATAAATTTATAAATATTGTATGTAGTTATCTAAGAAACCGTCCGAACCCGCTTTTAAAATTAATATTTGTCCGTAAACAGGTATCAATGTATATACAACGCGAGGTAAGGGGGCAAGAGAAATAATTAATTCGATGTTTAAACACCGCGCCTCCCAAATAGAGTATCAATTTTAATGACTAGTGGGGGATACGCTGGATTCTCCATAAGGCACAAAATTTTACATTACGTTGCGTCTCTTCTTTTATTGATCACTCAACGGTTTAAAAGCACTAATAAAGCTTTCTATAAAGATATCTCAACAGCTGATAAATAGGAGCATGCCGGAACTCCTAAATGTGATAGGACTACTGACAACACAGTCGCCTAAAAAAGCATATGAAAACAACTGGACTGACAGGAAGTGAAGATCGCAGTGCTGCCAGGCTGAAAACGAAATGTCGAAACATATTTAATGCAACTTGCTTGGAAAATATGGATCAATGTCTGCATCAACTGAAGCCCATAAACTTTTACCAAGGACTCTGATGAGCTTTATTAGAGGTATAGGTCTGCTAAGGCTTGACGACATTTTTAAATCTTTTGGTATCTAAAATAAATAGCTCAATTCTGCGTTAAGCCTTGATATAGAGGTGGAGCCCTCTACTGGGCTAGAAAGAACGGCCGTGACCTTTGGGTCATAGTAAAAGCAAATTTTATCGACCGAAAAACGAGTATTCCTCACAAAAACTTTCGAATAATAATGATTATGCAAAAATATTTTAAAAACTATAGCCAAAATTAATCCCATCGTTCTTATAATAATATCAAATACATATATTTTAATGTTATCAAACTATATTTTCTTTCCCGGTCTTTTGCTATCAAAGATCCAATAAATAACCATGAAAACTGTCAAGATAAAGAACCGATTTAAAGAAAATATTAAAGCGGTCCCATCAGATTCGAACGTTGTCAAAGTTTCTCCGAGAAGCTACAATTAAAAAGTAACTATTAAGAAACATAATCTTCGGAAACGCCCCATTACAAATCAAGACACCTGTGGAATAAATCACGTGAATCGAAGTAACGATTTCATATTATTAGGTGGTAGACCTTGTGAAAACAGTAACGTAGTAAATAAAACGTACGGGGTTTATCAATATTGTAATACGTTTAACTTTTTTCGTTGTTTTTGAGGTATCATGGAAACTCATATTTTTGCTTGAAATATTTTGTTAAGTTTCACCGTAACTTTGATGCGAAACTAATTTGTGCAGACACGTTTTTTGCAACTGTCAAAACAAAATATTTTGTACGAAATGTAATTGTAAACAGGAAAGAATTTTTTTCTTCGTCAGAAACACATATATTTTTTTAATGAATTATAGACAATTTATGACCAATTACAAAAACTTTTCATAGGCAAACATTTGTAATTTAATCATTAACGGCTCCTCGTATTTTTTAATTCTGTTCGCATACATTATCTCTACTACTATTAGTAACGTAAAAAAAATTTCAATTTTGCACTTATAAAAATCTTCATTATAAAACGAATTTACGTATTGTATTGTAACTTTTACGCACGCAAATTTTTGTTTTAACATGGATGAAGTATCTAATGACAAGACTATTGACAATAGCATTTGCTAATAATTAATAAATTGCTAATAGCAATTTATTAATTTTATATTGTTCTTTTAGAAAGTATTTGTGAATATAAATGTCATCTTTTACTTATATAATATATTATTATCGGTGTATCATTCATTTTAATAGTAATTTATGCAACAAGTGCATAAAGTGGTACTTTTTTTCACGAATGGAAAAGTTGTTGGAAATTCCATGAGTGAAAAAAAGACACTTTATGCATATGTTGCATACAATATTTTTTCTACAGCCCTATACAAATAATAAAATCAAAATAGAAATTTGAAATAATTTAATTAAACTCCTTCAGTAAATTACAACTAATGAATGCAGAATGAATTGGAAAAAGTGCACAATAATTAAGAAAAATTAACAACTACATATTGTATTTTAGTATTATTTCGCAATGTGAATATTGAAAACGCAATTGTTTGGTTGATTAATGTGAATTTTTGATCCAGTCACATTTGTTTCCGTTTGATTCATTGATAAAGCTTCACTTAAATTGTGAATATTTGGAACATTTAAATTCATCTCTGCTTGATTCTCATTTAAATAGTGAATATTTGAAAGAGTCAAATTCGTGTCGGCTTGATTCTCATTGGATGTTGAAGGTAGGTTAAAAAAACTGCTGACATTAGATCCTTGTAAAATTCGTGAAGCACAGTTCATTTTTGCATTGAGAGAATTGTTCACATACCCTTCGGCAACAGCAGTAGATTTCCATCCTCCATGTTGCTTTAATTGAAGAATGTCTCCACCCGAATCGACTAGAAGCGATGCTGAAGTTCGTCGAAACGTGTGACCTGTATATTCTTCTGGATGTGGTAAATTTAAATACCTCGCAATTAGCGATGGAATTTTCGAAAAAGTATTTATACCAACTACTTGTTTTGTACATTTGCCGTTTCTATATGATAAAAAGAAATGGTTGCTGGTTGCATTTTTCGGTCTTAGATTAGCATACTTTTGGAATAAATGTATAAAATTAATGTTTGTAATGGATTCTCCAATAACTGTAAAACGTCGACTTGTATGAGTTTTTGAATCTGGAATCGTGACGAGTAGAAATTCCCCCTTATTTTCAATGTCATCGATTTTCATTTTATACAACTCTTCTCGTCGACAACCTCCAGCTATTCCTAATATTAATGTTACCTACAAATTTATAAATAATGTAAGCAAAAAACAAATTAACTTTTTAAAACTTTTACCTTAAACATTAAATACTTGTCGTCTGGAGCACTCAATAAAAATCTGTTCATTTCCTCTCTTGAGAATGTATTAGATTTTTTAGGTTTGTACCCAACCGACTTTTGTTTCAAAAATGCTATTAGCTTAGAGTATTTACTTATATCTATGTTATCATTAATAATTAAGGTTGCCTTTAGTTTGGAATAGCTGGACCATAATGTAGAACACTTAAATTTTTTAGACCTTTCTTCAAAAAAAGATAACAGTACTCGCTCTGTAAAGCTATGAATATTGTTCTCGTTTCTCCATTTCATAAAAGTGTCATATTTTTTAATATAATTTTCTTTGGATTTTTCCGGCAGCAAATTTAATGTGGCCACATTTGTCTTTTCTATAATTTCTTCGGGGGTACATATTATTTCAAAGTCGGAATCTTCACTATCCATTGTAATAATAGGAACAACTACTGAATTCTCTTAGACAAATCGGATTATTTATAAAAACTAATGTCAAATGAGTTATAGTTCATGTACTGTCAAAGTCAAAGCAAACTTGATATTTTTTCCAGTAAAGGTGTGGATGAATTGCACTATTCAATTGCATCGGCTTATGGCAAGCGTGAAATAAAGTTAACGTTATGGCACTTTTTTTAACGCTTTTTCACTTTTTTTCACTCTCACCATAAACAGCTGTTTTAAGAGCTACAAACTAGTGAAATACAAGGTACTTTAAAGATAGGGCTTAGAAAAAATGTTTTAAAACATTAACATTTGATAATTTAAATTTCAAAACTATCAAATGTTATAAATTACACATTGCTATCAACCAATATACTTTTTAGAATTAAAATATTCGTGATTTACATATAAATAATAAATTGTTTTAATAAAGATAAAATGGCAAAACATAAAAAATATTATAAACAACTTATTTCATATGGCTGTTGTGACACTCGTTCTTTAAAAAACTCATCGCTTCGCGATTCGTTTTGTAAACATGAACTCGTGTCATAACAGAATTCCTTATGAAATGCGTTGTTTAATATACTATTAAGGCACTTTAAACGTGCCGAAGGTTTTTCATCTTGAGAAAGTACAAGGCTCACATATAAAGAAATGAGATGCTCCACCAATGGGGACCTATGGGTGATACTATCTCTAACAATTACAGTAACTTATTTCTTGGCAGAAAAGTGTGTTACAACATAATAACTTCGTCATTAAACATTGCAACATGCAAAGCTTCTAAATTTAAAAGAGCCTAAAAAGGCATAGTAACTCTATCACGAGAAGAATGAATTCGATTTTTAAAAGAAGCGTCTCATTCTGAATACCTTATAATAAAGGTGAGCTAGTACATAATGATAATAGTATAAGTTCTACCATATGATCATTTGCATCTTGATTTGCATTTGCACATGCATCTTACGCTAATTCTCAGCCACAAACATTTTTAATTTTTTTTTGATATTCATAAAAGTAGGTAAAAAACAGTTGTGTTTCACACGTGCATAAATGTATTAGCAATCCTTAGAAGGTATTTTCTGCCCTAGTTACATTTCGGGCTGCTCGTGACCACTTTCCTCCCTTGTGCCAATATACGGTATCCGCCAAAATAAACAGTACCGAAACAGAGAGTGCTGTGGAGTTGTTTATGTAATATGGATTTGTCATATTTGACTTAATTGTCATTAGCTGATATATTAATAGTACGCTGCAGTTAAATTTGATTTAAAAATGGTTCTAACAACGGAAGAAAAAGTGTTTTTGGTAGAGCATTATTTTCGTTCATACGGAAAAGGTCGTAATGATGGTCCAAGCTTAGAACAGGTGTCAATAAAATATCAATTAAAATTTAATAAAGCAGCTTCTAATAAAAGTGTGATGTTAGCTGTTGTTGAAAAATTTCGTCGCACTGGTAGTGTATTGTGTCAACGTAAAGGTTCTTCAGGTCGTCGAAAAACAGTATGCACTAACGAAATTGAGGGACGTGTTTTAACTAAGTTGTGCAATCACCTCAAAGAAGTCTTGTAAGAACTCAACATTAGTGAAACGTCTTTACGTCGCACGTTCAAATCAATTGGTGGTTATCCATACCGTATTCAAGTTGGACAACGACTAAATGCTGCGGCCAAACGTGCAAGAGAAATTTACTGTGATCGCATGTTGAGTTTAATTTACGAAGATCCCGAATTTTTGAAAAACATATGGTTTTCAGACGATAGTCACGTTTATCTTAGCGGCTATATTACTCGACGAACAACCACATTATTGGGATTTGAACGTCCTGATGTCATTGTAGAGAAACCACTCCACCTAACCTAACCTAACCTAACCACCGTTTGGTGCGCGGTATCTGGTAATGGAATGATTGGTCCTTATTTCGTTGAAGATGATAATCAGAATCCACTTACTGTCAACCAAGAACGTTATAGAGAGAAAATTATTATACCTTTTGTGAGAGATCTAAATAACTTTTGCCGTGCACGAAATCTACAGTTTCGCACACAATGGTTCCAACAACGAGCCATACCTTAGACTTACTCTGTCAGCATTTCGATAATGGAATAATTTCTCCAGGAACAGACTTCGAATATCCTTCTCATTCACCTGATCTGACGCCACCTGACGCATATATTTGGGGCATAATGAAGGAAAAAATATTTCATTCGGAAAATCCGCCGGCGAATATTGCCGAACTACGGGAAAGAATACAAAATATTTTTCGGCAGTTCCATCAACCACTTTTTATAAATATGTTTATTGATATACAAAATCGATATGAAGCTTGGTTGCCGCGAAATGGTGAACATTTTGAACACTTGCATTACAGAAATTAAAAATGAATTTTTATTTTTATTTTCGGTACTGTTTATTTTGGCGGATCCTGTCATGGTTATCTTTATAATTATTGAATTTGTATTTTTATGTAGATGTTTTTCGCTTATCTCTTCTATCAATTTAATTTTAGCACTTAAGGAAGATCAAAATCTACACGTCAATAACCAACAACCGATGTTTATTATTATTATAAATAAATGTTACCCTCAATTTTAGTTTTTGATATACGCCTATGTCATGCGTGATGTGCTATCAACCCAAAGTGACGAACCCCTTAATTTATCTCAACCTAACTAAAAAAAGACCATATGACCATTTCTATCTATTAATGAATATTAATCAGCATTAACAGGTACCTGTAATGGTCATACTTAACTTAAATGTTCGTTTTAATGTTATTTATTGAGATTGCCTAACAGTATACCGGTTAATTGAATCTGTCGTGCATGTATGCATATATACCAGGAATGTTCAAAGAGATTCTAAAATAGTACTATAACGACAAACCGGAATATTGTAATGCAAATATCACACACACCTCTACTTTTTAACCAATAAAATGTCTTAATTTTGACTCGTTACCATGTCAATTAAAAAAATTTCCGGAAATTATTTCGTGGCGCCACAATCTTTAAGTGAAAATTTTTTGAAAGCTGAAACTACAAAGATCGCTAGAACCTCAACGAACACACTACAGACAAATACAAAAGTTTCTAAATTCCATGAGCTCTAGAGGCAAGGTAGTTACAAAATGAGCACTAACAGTTGTATTATAAATCCCTTGAATGGGCCCTTGTACAGTCCATCCCAATTTTGTGTTTATAGCCACCAGGTTGTTAGTTACATGGACAAAATTGCCTTGCAGAATGGAACCCAGATAGTCCGAGCCAATCAGGATACTGATATCTGTAAAATCTCCTTTTGCATCTGTTAAATTAATGTTATGCTTTTTTGAGTTCTCTATTAATGCTGGGTCTTTTATTTTTGGTAAAGCATTCTGTTCCAAACCTGTCATCATAGTCTTACTTTGGTAAACTTAGCTAACTTTGAACTTAAAAAGTTTATGTACCTGGGCTGCTTTCTGAGAACCGCCGAACAGAGAGTGACCCAGCGTCTCGTTACCTACTACTTGTAATCCCTGCTCTTCAGCCAATTCTGTCTTGACATATGTTCTTTGTGCACCAGAGTCGAACAACGCCCTTACCTTCTTCCCTCCTTTGTTACCTGTAATTTTTACAATTAAGGCTCGTTACACATATATGCAACGGACTTGGTGCTACTGATATTTTTGATGTCGCTGACACAATGTTAGTTACATAAGTGTGTAAGAATAATTTTGTTTCTTAGCCATGCTAGTTGCACATGACAGTCGATAAAAAGTGGCAGGATCATTTTTTCAAGTAGTTAAGTTAAAAAAATAACAGAAAAGTAGTACAGTTGATGTGTTTCGACGTTTTTTTTTCTATTTTCAAACAATCACATGCTCCGAGATTTTAGGGTCACAGTGAGTGTGTTTTAACAGCTGACAAATTGGTTCGAAGAGGCATTTGCTTCTCTTCTTCTTATTTTTTCCTGTCAGTCGCACCGGGTCAGTAACATAAGTGTGTAACGTACCATTTGATAACACAGGTTGGTTTTTAAAAGACATGCAACCAGCACAAAAAAATGTTAGCTATAACTTCGAAATTATGACATTTAGGTATAGAAAATATTGCATGAAAAATATTCAGTATTTTTCAGGGATTTCAATAACAAAAAAATAAACAGGGTGATCCTTTTGAAATAACAAAGTTCATTAGATTTCCAGAAAAACGGAAAATCCGACAACAATGTAAACACTATCATAAGCTCGGCCGTATTACACAATCGTCAAATATCAAAATTTATAAAAATCGTGCAAACCGTTTCCGAGATAATTGACGCGTGCCATACACAAAACTCACTCTGTAACGCGCCTAAAGTTTGTAGCACTGTGTTAGTATTATTGCTACTAAAATTGCTGGAAACTTCTTTCTCATCTTCTTTCTCTTCAGTCTTTATTTCTGTACTTTGTGAAAATTTTTCTTGCTGTAGGTTAGGACACAAAATTACTACATGGCGCTTACTACATGAGATACATTTTATAAAGGCTTTACATTACTTTGCCATCCCAGATAGCACAGGAATATTATTAGAATACTCCTAGAAGCATCTGCTGGAACGTTTGAATATTCTTATAATATTACCACAACATACTTTATATATTACTGGAACGTTCTATGAACATTCAAAGTGGACTGACTTCCACATTCTATTAACTTTCCTGAAATATTCTGAGAGAACATTCTAGTAATACATATTGAATGTTCTGAGAATAAATATCAAATGTTATGAGAATGTGTATCAAATGCTCTCATTGTTTTTAATTTTCTCAGAATCTGTGCATAAATATGCTAGAAATATTCTTACGAGATTACCACATCATACTTTATATATTACTGGAACGTTCTATGGACCTTTTAAGTGGATTAAGCTCCACATTCTATTCACGTTTTAAAAATATTCTGTGAATACATGTTGAATGTTACGAGAATGTTTCATGAATAATCTTAGAACATAAATAGAACACTCTAAGAATGTTTTTTAAATATTCTCAGAATCAGAGCACAATATGTTATGAATACTCTAATAATATTATAAGGATGGTCAAAAATATTTTTGGGGTATTTTAAGAAATTTCAAGGAATATTCAATTGTGTTAGGAAATATTGGAGGTTTTAATATTTTGAAATGTCGCAAAAATATAAAATTTCCAAATATTTCGTACTTACCTTTAGTGTTGATTGTTCAAGATTGGACATTTTACATTTTTGGAACCTATCAAAATATTATTACAGAGCCTTACATTCAATATTTCTACAACCCAAACATCTCAAAAATGTATTAAAATTATCAACATGGAAAAAAGAACTGGTCAAATTTTTTTACTAACAATTTATCTTTCTAAAGATGTCATTAATTTTTAAATTAATAAATAAAACAGAAAATTAATAAATAAAACATAAAAATAAATAAACAAATCACAGCTCTTAAAATATTTGGTATATTACTGGAACATCCTATAAATATTCTTTAGAATATTCCAGAATATTCAACTTTCGCACCTTATTGTAACATTCTGAGAACGTTTGTGCTATCTGGGATATGGCCCTTTTTCAGACAAATATAGCATCCACCTTTTCTTTTGATTGCATCATTTTTTTCATCTAATGTCATGTTATTGGCTTTCATGCATTCAACACTACTATGATCTTTACTACAAAAGAAAAAAGAATACTCACCTTTCTTTTCTTTGCTCCAGTTGTTCCGATTCCCATTATCTTTGCTTACCTCTTTAGACACTAAACATGATGCTGTTGGTACAGACTTCTCTGAAAAAGATGTCCTAGCAAGCCTGCACTTGCCTTCAGCCTCAACTTCTAACCTTAAATATTCAAGTAGTTGATTAAGTTGTATTTTTTAATGGAATTTTACTCCATGCAATCAAAGTGTCATCAGGAAGAGCTGACTCTATCATAGGCAACAACATACATTCATACTTTTCTTATTTAATACCTACTGAATCTAAAATTTGAAAATTTACCACAATTTTAACATATATAACGTTTGAATAGACATGTTAGTATTTTTTGTTAATTGTAGCAGATCCCGAACATATATTTCTATTAGGATATCCTTGTTCGTATATCTGGACTGGAGCATCTCGACAACCTTGGAGTATTTTTCTTTAGTAGGAGGATATCTTGCGTTGGATCCCTCGGTCATGGCTTGAAGTAAATACTGAAATTTGTCTTCCTCCGGCAACAGCTTATCTTCGTGAATTTTTTTAAAGTGCTCCCAAAAGGCCAGCCATGATTTCGGATTGTCATCGAACTTGTTCATGTTGAGCTCGATCGATTGTAACTTTAGATTATGTTGAACACGTGTCGTGGTAGAGGAATTGCTACTCCCATTGAAGTTGATTTTGAGTTGCAGTCATTCCTTCGTGAAGTCGTCGCATTCATCGCACTCTTTTTCGTACGCTTCATCATCGAAATCTGGTTGACTTAGCATGTTTTCGTGAATCGAGTTGTCTAAAATATCGAGACTGTTGTAGTTTTCTTGGAGAAACTCGAAGTCCACCTCGGTGAGCACCTTTTGCGGAAGATACCTGTTGAAGATGCGGCGGATTTGTTCTTGTTCGCAAGTTTCCTCCTCCAGACCCATCTTGCTCCTATTGGTATTTTCTTCGTACAAACCGGCGGTCGCCACTATTTGGGGTACTGTCTTGAGAAGTGGTATCAGAACGCCAATGCGAAATTCTACTTGATTAGTTTTTAGTTATATTCTGGCTTTTTGCAGATTCTTATAAGAAAAAAACTATCAAAATATATTTTGGAGCGAATTCTTTATTTTCGATTTGACAAGACACTGACATTTTTTTATTTGTGTGTTGCTATATCTATAAATTATAGTTATAAAAAACTAACTAAGCGCTCATATAATATTAATTATAATGCACTATCGGGAGCAGTCTGTTTTATTGAGAAATAAGAGTCGATGATGAGTCTTACACACCAAAAAGTGAGAGAGTTTTAAGTCATTTACTTTATCACTATTGTTTCTTCATGTTATTTCACTTTTTGTTTTGTTTTTTTTTATTATCTGTTTTTTTAACTATGTAATAATTCGTTTTCGTAAAATATTTAAACAAAAAAAAATTTATATTAATGTTAAAAGTTTTGGAACTTTCTATCCATGACTATGATGTCACTCTGTTGACTTTGTAATTTTTGAAACTGTATTTTGTTTTATTTTGTTTTATTACCTTTTTACAAAATTTATACTTGTCTTATATATCATTGCCACTACTTTCTTCTTTTATAGCCCTGAAGATGTCGAAATAAATCGACGAAACGTCGGCCAAAATTTAATTGGTTTCTTTATATGCCTGTCCTCATACCCGTGAAAAAGAACTACACTTTTCAGAAGGACGTTAACAGTCAAAAGAATTCCCCAGAATATTGATGAAGAAACAGATTTAATTGAATTTTTTAATTTTTTTTAATTTAATACTGAAAGTTTTGTTACTGTTGTTTTCAATATGATGAGCATCAAGTAAACGTTTTTTTTGTTGATTTTTACTAATTATTAAGCTCTGTATTTTTTCCGAAACATATTCCTTAATATTGCTGTTTCACCTTATATCTGAACACCTTATAAATATCCAAGAAATAGTTGTTGATTGTAATTAATGACCAAGAAAACCGGCGAGTCCACTACTGGCTAACGACGATTCCCTGCCAAAGCCGACATTATTAAAAACGGAAATTTATGATTTCATTATAATAGCATAAGTTCCATCTCATTTATGTATCGATTGTCGGACTGACCTGATAGATTGCTTAATTACCAGCCTTACGAAACGATGGCATCGCCATATATTATGTTTGTGCTGCATATCCTGGCGCAACTAAAGACTCGACGTTGTTGGCTAGAACAGAAAATAATGGAGATAATTGGATGACTTACTCGGCATTCTCTGCGATCATGCTGACCGGATAATCTCGGCCAGTTTTAAATATCTCGATTTCATAGGCCAGGTAACTTGATTCATTACCAAACTTGTAAAAATAATAAACTTTATAGTTTGTCGTCGATTTTGCTAATTTCTAATAAGAATTTAAAAAAATCTAAAGAAGACACATTTATTGTGAGATTTTAGTTTTAGTGCAAGTGTGCAAGATCTGTAATAGCAAAAAATCTATAAGACTTACAGGAAATGCTATTCTAGCAAAGACCGATTTCATTACAGATTCGTAAATATTTATAATTTTAATTTTACAACCGTTTTACACGAAAAAAGAATTATGTCAAAAATAAATAATATATTCAAGAGGGAAAAGCGAAGTTACGTTATCACGCAATATTCAAGAGGCCATTGGCAATCTAGAAAATTGGTCAAATTCTACCGGTCTAATATTTTCTACAAACAAAACAAAGGCAATGCTCTTTAGCAAAAATCAACGACATATTTCTAATAGTATGCATCTACAATTAAACAATAGCCCCATAACCGTTTAACTTGAAAAGACCACATCCTCTATCTCCGACAATCCACGCAAAATGGGCTAAACTTAATGAAGAGTATAGCTCACAAAAAATAGGGATCTGATTTCAAATACTTCTAACTATATACAGAACCTTAATACGCCCTAAACTAGACTATGGTGCAGTGGCATACAACTCCGCCAAGGACTCTACGAAGAAAAATCTTGATATAATCCAGAACTCCGCTATAAGATTAGCTTTAGGTGCTCATTACACAAGCCCTACAAAAAGTATGTATTGCGAATCTGGTGAACCCCCACTTCAAATAAGAAAAGATTATCTTAGCCTCTCTTACGCTGTGAGAGTAGCTGATAACCCGTCAATACCAGTATTTAAATTCACTTTCACTGACAGATTCTCTTCAACATTCCAAACAAGAAGAAGATTGGACCCTCCTTTTTATCATCGTATTAATTTACTACTTAAAAACTTGAAATTTCAGATCTCCCAGTTACTTCATCATTCGGATACTACTGCCGCACCATGGACAGTGCATCTCCCTAAATGTGACACAAACCTCACGTTTTTTAGGAAATCAGAAACACCATCTACCATTTTCAAACTAAAAGTTCTCGAGAAACTAAATAGTTTTAGTGAGTCTACCCACATCTACACCGATGTTTCTAAATCCGAAATTGAAGTAGGCGCTGCTTTTACAACAAACGGCGCAGATCTTTCTTTCCAACTCCCTAAGCTTTATATTATTTTCTCGGCAGAACTGTTTGCGATTCTTCAAGCAATTAAGTTCACATCTCTCTAAATGCTTTACATAAACTGTACTCCAACCACCCTATTGTATCACTTATTAAGTCTGAACTCAGGATATGTAAACACAATGACCGATCAATCCAGTTTCTTTGGGTTCCAGCACATTGTAGAATACCAGGAAATGAAAAAGCTGATTGTTTGGCAAAACAAGCCATTGAAAATCCAATAGCATCGACCACTTGTAATTACGTCCATCTCGATCTTAAAAAGTATTTCAAAAAGATAACAACAGATAAATGGCAAAAAAAATGGGAAAAATCAAACTCGAAACTAAAATCCATTAAGCAAACCATATTGCCTTGGAACCTTCCTGCAAACAGAAGAGAACAAGTGATCATCTCCAGACTACGAATAGGACACACCAAACTAACTCATGACTATCTGTTAAAGAGGGATCCCAAACCAATGTGTTTTGCTTGTGATAGTGAGTTAACTGTGAACCACGGTTTTATAGACTGTCCTTCATTCAACACCAACTACCCAGAACTATAAGGAAGTGCCTTGACGAACATTCCGACCTTGCTCCAATTTTTAAATTTTTGGTAGCCATTGGAATGATCAACAAAATTTAATCAATTGTACACTAGTAACTTTATATTACCTTATTCTTTGTTTAATCTATATTGAATTGTACTGTACCTTGCTAATAACCCTTCGTGGTTGAAGCAATTTAATATAAAAAAAATCTGTTAAAATGTGTTTTATACTACCAAAAATTCTTACTATATTCTATATTCACCGTGAAAGTACGCGAAGTATTGTTTTTTTAACTAACAGCAACATTTTTTGATTTGTTACCCACACAGCACCAATTTAATATAAAAAATATTAAATTATTTATTGGTCCGAAAATAAAAAAATAATGTATTGTCCCAAAAAACTCTTTTAATTTGCTTAAAACGTAAAAGTACTCATTGCTTTAAGTGTATGGATCCTGGGAATGATTTTAGGGCAGTATTTCCAAGATAACTAGATAAAATACACTATTTTCCAAGCAGGTATAAATGCCGTTGGAAAATGTGAGCAATGCATAATAGAAGAAAAATATTGCATACAGAACATGATTACTATACCTGACACCTTTACTTTATGGAAATCCATCTTACTAAGAATGTTAAATTCAATGACAGCTGTCATTGAATTTAAAAAAGCAATTTTTTAATAAATAGTGTAAGTTTTGTTTAAAAAGTTCTATTTTTAATGTTCTTAGTAAGAATAATAAGTAGACACTCGGGAATAAGATTTAAATATCAGATATGCTAGCTAGAAGGACAGCGAATATGTCACTTATGGGACCTGAACAATTTCATGGCATGGCCTACAATTTCATCCTCAATGAATTTAGCAGCATTGAAAATAAGGTATAGTACATTTATATTTATACCGTTCTGACTTCTTAAGGCCAATAAACGACCCTTTTGTCCTCTATTGTCGGCCGGCGTTTTAGCCAGGCGTTACCTGCTAGAAAATTTGAACGGAACAGGGTGGAATTTACTTTTTTTATAGAAAAAAACAGAAACACATTGATAATCACATATTTTATTACATACCTAGGGATACTATAAATTATTTTTTTGAACATTGTCGTTTAATACTTGTCGTTGATCATTGCGTCAAAAAGTCACGTGATGGCAATTTTTAAAAAATAAATTATACCTACTTAGTCATTTAAAAAAATATATAAATAAAAAGCTTTTAAAAATACAATATACAATATAAAATGAAAAGTATCTAAAAATATTACAACTTATAATTATTATTAGGACCTATTCAATTAAATCAGTGTCACTATCACTATCATCCCCTAACTGTATAATTAACTCTTTTACATTACTTGAAAGTGTGGTATATGATTGTTCAACTATAATTAAGTGATCTACATTAAAACATTTTAATACTTCAAGAAATTATTTTTTGAATAATTTTCATGAAAATAAATATTATTGGCGTGCATAAATTCTTGAATAATTGCTTTGGTGTCGCTTGAACAAGGGTGTTTGTTTAATTGCCTACTATGATAGCTAGCGTTATCCATAACATTATTACTTTGAGGAGGAATATTGGGAATTAACTTATTTTTAAACCAGTCTTCAAATAAATGTGCAGTTGTGTGGTCATGGTAGTCAAGAGAAGAGTCTTTTAAATTTTTTGCACTCAGTGCATTTGGAACCCATCCGTCGTTTGATCCCGCATGTATAATTGTTATCCGCTTACCTCTGTTGGATGGTGCTTTTGTGTTACATTTACCACTTGAATCGTCCCAACCTTTTGATGGCGTGTCATGGATATCGTACCACGTTTCGTCCAAATAAATGATCGACCTTCTATACATATCTATTTTCATAAGATATTCTAATCTCCATTTCCGAAGTCGTTGCGATTCCATCAGCACTTGTTTTTTGTCTATCTTCTTAAATTTGAATCCTAGTTTTTTCACAGTCTTCCACAATGTTTTTCTGCCACACTGTATGCCACTTTCGTTCATTTTTAGTCTCTTCATGAAGGTGTCCAATGTTGGTGCATTTTGCTCTTCATACATTTTATATATTTTTTGTCGAATTAGGTCTTTATCATTTACATCAAGTTTTGTGGCAGTACCAGAATAGCATCTATTCTTTCTCTTGACTATCGGTTTTTTAACAATATCGCGTATGGTAGACTTTGGTATTTTCGTTAACCTGCACGTTTCTTCCAAAGCTGCTTGTATGGAAACATCGTTTCAAAAAGTTGAATATACATTCTTTACATCTTCTTTAGCGTCAATAGAAAGATGCTTTCTCCTGCTGCTTGCTGTACTACTTGCTTGCTGCTCGTTGTCGCTTGCTTCATCGTCAGATTCACTCCACGTTAGTCACATTTTGGAAAATACCAAGCCATTTACTGTTCTAAGGGCATATATATATATATATATATATATATATATATATATATATATATATATACCCAAACTTCTTTTTAAAACATTCAGGTAGGTATAGGTACAATAAGGTATGTAGTAAGGTAATTAATGTATATTGTAAGGTAGGTAACCATATTATTCATATTATTTCCTTAAAAATTCAAATTGTAATAAGTTACCTAGTACCCAAAATTATGTTTAGAAACACTAATTACATACCTGTTTGCACATTTGTACATATTTTTAGATAATTTATATCTATCTATCAATATTTCAATTGCTTAATGTAAAAGTAACAAGTCCACTCCCGAAGTCCTTAAGTCAGAACGGTATAAGTATGAATGTACTTTACCTTCGAATATTGTTAGAATCTACCAGTGATAAGACAGCAAAGGCCTTGGGTAGTTGCATCCCAAAAAGGTCTATACAACTTTCAGTTTTTATTTAATGTGACAAAAATGATACTAGATATTTAGAGAAAGTCATTGAACCATAATATTTACAAATAAGTTAGTACTTAATTAAATTTGATAGATTGAATTTTATAGAAAACATTTTTAAAATATATTCAAACTGATTGACAAAATATTGTATTAAACAAGTTACTATTGTTTAAGTGTGTACTATGTAGTCTTGGAAATCATAAATAGATAAATAGGGGCATGATTGAAGGAACGCTCTCACCCGTCAATTAGAATTTTTCTTGCGCTTATTTTGTCAATAGTTTTTTATACAGGGGTCATGTAAGCGTGGCCAATACCAACTTTCTTTTCCAAATACTACACTCTGTATATTATTATTATTTTATTATACCGATTATTCTAGACATATTTCATGCACAATGTTCTACGGTTGACTTTTATTGTTTAGGAACCTTTTCAGACACCTTTACATTAAATAGACCATATTCCTTAAAGGAATTGCCTTGCCATCTATAAAAAGTCGGCTGCAGAACCAGATGGTATTTTTTATTTAAAAAAATGTATAGCCATCAAATATTATGGACCCAAAAGTTATTTCCTTATATATGGCGAGGGTCAATTGTATTACCGATGAGGAAGCAGGACAAACTCTCAACTCGTATCGGCCAATTTCCTTAAGGTGTACAACGTGCAAATTGTTGAGAAAATGATTAATAAAAGACTGCTTTGCTACCTCTAGAAAAGCATAACATAATCTCTCTCTGTATCTGTAATTCTGGAAGGGTGGGTCGCCCCACTGCACTTAGGCCACATTTGGCCCATTGTGCATCCTTCTGAGATTGAGCCTAACCTATTGGCTCGTCAACCATTCTACCTGTTCAAAGTAGGTGCTAACGTCGCCTGTAGGCAGCTCCCTCAAATTGGCATGTGTTAGCCAGTTCTCGCCGAATACAGAAAGTCTTATTAGAGAGAGTGCCGGACAGTCACAAAGGACGTGCTCAACTGTCTCATCCACTTGTTCACATTTTCTTCATAGTGGGCTGTCAGATAAACCCAACCTGCTCAGATCTTTTCGTAGGTGACAATGGCTAGTAAGTATACCTGTGACCAACCGCAGGTCCTTTCTGAATTTGTCAAGAGAGCGTTCCTTTACTAGTCAACCACCGCTGTTGCTGGCAAGCAGACAAGACTACCGGGTCCCAAGAGCCTTTGGGAGGCAGCTTTTCTAGCCAACGAGTCAGCTATGCGGTTGCCTTTTGAAATTCCATGACCTTTTATCCAGCCTATAGTAACCAAATTATTGTTGCAGGCTTCCGTAAGGGCCATGTGACATTCTAATACTAGACCTGATGCGATCCGTGGCCTATTCAGGGCTAATAGTACTTGTCTACGGATGTTTTTTCCAGTGATTTCTCTTACGGTAATCTCTTTTGCGGCTATGGAGACGGCAGTTAGCTCTGTCTGAGCTATACTTGCATTACAACCCATTGCCAATTTTATATTTAGGTCTAGAGATCTGGAGTAAATTCCACATCCTGAACCTTCTTTTGTCTTAGATCCATCGATGAAGATACGTATAGTACCTTTCGCCAATGCATTTTGAGCGTTGTTAATGATTATCTTGTAGGGCCTGTGAAAGATATATCTTGGTGAAATCGATTCTGTATTTGCTTGTAGCATTGGAAGCTCATTTATAGCTTCGCGCCACAAACCACACCTCGACTCACCAGATTCTACTATAAGTTGTGTACCAGTAGAGCGGAGCCGTAGCATGGTCATCAAAACCACATCCTTGATATATAAATCAAGTGGGGTGAGACCGAGGATCACCTTCATCGCTCTAGTTGGTGTAGTTCTCATGCCTCCTGTTATGTTAAGGCATGCTGTTCTTTGTAAATGTTCAAGTTTGCGAACGACTGTCAGCCGGTTTGTTTTTACTCCCCAGGCAATTGCACCGTAGGTTAGCATAGGTCTTATGATTGCAGTGTAGATCCACTCCGTGACCCTTGGTGACAATCTCCAGGTACAACCAATGGTTCTTATACACTGTTCATATGCAATATATGCTTTTTTGACTATATTTTCTAGATGAGAGTTTAATGTTAACTTGCTGTCAAAGGTGATCCCTAGATATTTCACCTCTGCAGAGAAGTTTAATTCAGTTTGAAGGAGTTTTGCAGCCCGAAGGTCCACAAGCCTCCTTTTCCTTGTAAAAAGGACCATCTCTGTCTTTTATGGGTTTAATGACAGTGAGTGATCCTTGCACCAGCTTTCTATGATATTGAGGGCCTCTTGCATTCTAGCACAGAGTGTTTCCTCAAACCTTGTTGTAGAATCACTAGGTCATCTGCATAAGCAATAGTGTAGAAGTTCTCACTGCTTAGGTGGTTGAATAAGGAGTCTAAGACCAAGTTCCACAGTAGAGGTGAGAGCACCCCTCCCCGTGGACATCCTTTGACAACTAGGCCTCTTATAGTGACATCTTCCACGCTAATTATTATTGCTCTCTGGGAGAGCATGTTGAATATCCATTCATTTACTGTCTGGGGAATGCCCCTTTCAGTAATAGCATTGGTTATTTTGGGGAAGGTGGTTTTGTCAAATGCACCTTCGATATCTATAAATACGCCCAAGGTGGAGTCTTTCTTGTCCAGCGATCTTTCGATGCGGCCGGCCACAAGGAGGAGGGCCGAATCTGTAGATTTCCCTGGGGTGTATGCATGCTGATTTGGTTGTAGTGAATGACGCGTAATCAATAGGTACATCTCTTATGTACCTTTCACATAGTCTATTAAAGGTTTTTATTGTGAACTATGTGAGACTGATGGGTCTGTATGCCTTTGGGATGGAATGGTCCAATCTTTCTGGTTTTGGTATAAAGACCACCTTGACTTCTTCCCAACCTTTAGGAATGTACCTCAGTACCAAAGAGGATCTGAGGATTCCTACCAGGTGCGGCATCAACACCTCTAGGCTCCACTGTAGTAGGGCTGGATAAATGCCTTCAGTTCCCGGTGATTTAAAGGGGAAGAAGCTCAGAATGGCCCACCTTAATTTGTCTTCGTCGACAATCAGGTTTGCTATTCTCCAGTCGTCGTCCGTAGGATAGTGTTGTTCCTCGTCCCTCCAGGTAGCCATATTTTGAAACCTGGCGTCGGGGAAGTGCATAGATATTAGCAGTTCCAGGCTTTCCTTCAGGTTGGCGGTTTTTGTGCCATCCTCTTTGTTTAGTATGCCAATGTTATCCTTTTCCTGGGACGTAATTTAATTTTTATTAATGTTGTAATTATTATTATTCGGCCATCGACTCCTCCACGGTTGGGGGTGAATTGGCCTCGCCATCATCACTTGATTTCTTAGGCGGTTCCTCTGCTGAGACACTATCGATCGCCATCATTGAAGATGGCTCGACCGTGTCAGCCTCCGCATTTTTGGTTTTGAAGATCAATAAGGAGAGCGCGTAGCTCATCCTTATTGACCTTTTTTCCGCATACCAGAGGAAGGCTGATGTACAAGAGGGTGTCACGTATTGCCCTCAGGGGATCGTTCGCGGCCACGTTCCCGGTGACCATTCAGTACATCGGCACGGTACCTCACACCTTCACTTGGGGGGTCTGGTCCGCGGCGGCAGTTTTCGCAAAAGCTTTTGGCGGTTTTTTAGGCCCCCACACTTTACTTATGACTGTCACTAATCAAGACATAAGTCCTGACCGTCCTCCTATCCGCCACCTGGAGACGTGCCTGGTTGGTAACCCAACCCCCAGGGTATTACATAATATGCCCACACCAATCGGGATTTAGACAACAGCGCAGTACCATGGATAACTTGGCAATACTGTAACAATCCATTTCTAATGCTTTCCTCAACAATTAAGAAGTTTTTGTATCAGTGTTTGACTTGACAATTCTTTGGATGCTCTTCCATGTTATTCTTTATAAAGTAAGTAGTATATCCCCCTCATTAATATAAGTTATTTCATAAAAAATATTTTAACTGATCTACCCTTTAGAGTACCAGCTAATATAAAATAATTTTCTGCTTTTTCTTAAGACAACGGAGTTCCTCTAGGATCGGTCTTTCCTACCCTTTCATAAACATTGGCCATAAACTATATTTTTTTCAGTTACATTCAGCGTCAAGTCAAATGGGCTATTTATATTAGATCATCTAATTTCATTTTGTCGAAGTTTTAGTATTTCTTCTATTAGAGGCTTACTGCAGGTTACTTTCAATCAGTTAAATGTATGGTCTACTAAATCTGGTTTTGGTTTTTCAACTTCCAAATCTATTATAATTAAATTTAGCAGGAAGAACTTTCGTCCAGTTATCCCAAAAATAATATTGTAAATTGGTAACTTATCACAAAATCTTAGGGCTCATATTCGAGAATCGACTAAATTGGAAGCAACATGTTCAGGAAGTCAAAGGAAATTGTTTAGCTCGTCCGAATATTTTAAAAACTGTATCACATCATCAGTGACAAGCTCAAGAGAAAATATTGATGAAAGTATATATTCGACCAAAACTAGATTATGGTGGTTCCATTTATAGGTCCACTACAAGATCTGTTTTAAAACAACTTAATACCTTATAAAAATACTGCGGTATTATTATTATCTTACCCATAGACATAAACAGATAGCTATTGCTTCTATCCAATCAACAGTACCATGTTTTACCACCCTTTGGTGCATAAGATACAAGACTCAGTGGACCGCGTTGCTTCTTTTGGAGTGTCATGAATCTTTATTTGGATTTCATCCTATGTTGGCACTCCTGGGAACCAAAGAGCCGATCAAGCCGCCAAACAAGCCTTAGCATCACAGCTGGTGTTCCTCTTCAAGTTTAAAAAGATAAAAAATAATAAAAACTCTTCAATTGAACTTAACTTCCAAGTTTATTACAAAAAATATATGTTTTAAATCACAATGACGGCCGTTTCGCTAAGAAGCATCGTCAGATTGACATTTAAGTTACATTTTGTTTGTTTGTAGCTAGGTACCTGATGTTTAGGTAGTATTAAGGCTAGACCAAGTATGGAAGTAATAAGACATAACAATATTAAAGCCTAGATGTTAATAGCCCTAAGGGATTATCCTGGATCTGCCTCTCTCCAAGATCAGTATAATTGTGCAATGATATATAAAAACCAGGAAAAAACTATATCATGCTGATTTGTACAAAAACTTTATATATTTGTATTTTACAATTACGTCTTATCTATGTATAAAATGTAAACTCAATCAAAGAAAACTGTTTAATAGTGGAGATTTATTTGTTCATTAACAACTTTAAATTGTGGATCTGCTAGATGTCCTTTTATTTCAAGTTCTTCAAGGAAATCTAAATTTTGTTTTTTATCACAAGTGTGTGGTATGTGGATGTCATTGGTGTGTAAGAGTGTGGTTGGATATTCAAGTAGGTGTTTTGCATAATTTGACTTATCTGGTTGTTTTAATCTATCTGCTCTTAACATTGAATCTTACTTCAAAGTTTCTTTGTGTTTGACCTATATATACAGCATTACATTTTGGACAATTAATTTTGTAAACACCAGATTTTTTTAACTTGGCTAATTTTGTTTTTACATTTAACAATTTTGTGCCAAAATTATTTTGGGTTTTAAATGATATTAATGCTGATGCTGCTGAAGATATTATTTTTGAAGTTGTATTGGAAATGTAATATTTTTATAACTTTTAATTTTTTTAGTTCGTTTAGGAAATATTAGTTGCAGTGACACTTTCTGTTCTTTCTTATTAATTAATTTATTTATTAAATTAATTGGATAACCATTAGACGTAGCTATTTGTTTTATGATACTAATTTCTTTATCAAAGTTAATTTTGTCCATTGGAATTGAAAATGCCCTATTAATTTAGTTAATTTTATTAGTTAAGGTAGGCTTCTCGTATTGTTCTTTTAAGTTTTTCCAAGCCTCTTTGGCCGTTTTAGCGTTTCTTACGTGAATAACTTGAGCGTCTTCAATTAAGAGACCAATTGTAGCTTTTGCTTTATCATCTTTAGACTTCCATACATCAGTTAATGGATTTGGAGGATCCTCAGAAACTACATTCCAAATTTCTTCTTTCAGAAGAAGCATTTCAACTTTATATTTCCATAATTGGTAGTTTTTACCGTTTAGTTTTGTGATACAAAATTTCTCCATACTCGTAACAGTTTTAAAATTTAACTATAGCCGATCTGGGCCCATAACCTGTTAGCAGAGCTTAAATTAATATATACGGAGAATAAGCTTTTAAGTTATATAACTTAATATATAGTTATATAACTATAAAATAAACTTCACTTGACATTATTTATTTTACAAAGTGACATATTGACATTCAATTAAAATATAAATATCAAAATAAACAATAACTAGGTATATGTAGGGTATCATGAAATTGTCGATAGTCCAACAATTTTTTAAATCGTTAAATACGTCTACCGAGTTAATGCAGGGTTTACGAAGAATACGAAAAAATTCTATTAACAAAAAACACGCAAGAAGACAAAATAACTCATCCGTCATATATTTAACGAGAAATTTTCCTCGTTCTCGGAGCATCCATCCTATCGTAGCAAGCTGTGAGCCTAAACAAAAAACAATTCAACCAATCGAATCGCGCTGGCGAGAACCATCTCCCGGTCGCCTTGACAGAATTATAGCACATACAATTTATGAACATTTGTAATCCTATTCAAGGTTTTATGCAGATATTACTCACTCAAGCAAGGAATATGAGTTTATCAAGCTTTCAGAAGTAAATCATTGCCTCTACAGTTTATCTGCAAATTGCACTTTCCAACCGTCTCGTCCTCTTTCTCTTTCTCTACACTTTTTTCGAGTCGTTCATGTTTTGTTGTATTTGTGTAAGAATGAGAACATGAACAACACATTAATTATTTTTTTTATAATTATTTTAAGAAATTAAATACTTTGTTGGTGGTTTATAATAAAATAGCAAAACGGAAGATGGAGTGAACACTGTAAATGTAACTATTATAGCCAAGAAATATTTAAATATATTATTGTAAAATATAAATATTATCGAAATTTGTTGTACTAACCCTTACTACTTGAAAGTCCATCTTATTAAGAACGGTAAACAACTAAAAGGTTGAATTAAACTTTGTAACATGATATGTTAACTAAAAACGTAGTATTTTTAAATTAATTATATGGCTAACACTAACACCATCTATTGTATAGAGTTGTTAACATGTTAATTATTATAAACGATTCCTGTCAGTAATTCCAACTTTATACACGATCTTTAATGTGGCATAGTCCAATACCTTAAACCACGATTCATTCTCTTATTGTCATTAGTGTTATACACAGGTATGTTTTTTGATTTTTATTTTTGGTAAAAGATTTTAAATATAATTTCTATAAATCTTGACAGTACCTACTATATAATCAGATAAGAATTTTCACATTAATAATTATTTCAAGTATATTTTGAGGGCAATTTAAAAGTAATAATTGTAAATTTTTTTATATAAAAAATACAAAATGGCGAGTTGAGTACATTTTTGGAATTCTAATTGTTATATTAATTTATTTTTTGTTACTACTGTATTTTCTGTAATATATCCTAATGATAAATGTAGATTTCGGAATGCGCTGTTTTGTACTTTTTGTACGAAAAAAAAAATAAACGAACACGTGGCTGATGCTGTAAATTTTTCACAGCATTGGAATATAAAATACCAAAGACATTACAAATTTCAATTTCAAAGACAGTCCCAATTTCAAAGACATTACTGGGTTACTACAGAATTACTGCTGATTGGTTCTACATTGGTGGACTGTTCATCAGACCAACCCTTCACTGGACCAGCCCTCTCCTGGATCAACCAATGGATCGCAGATGTAAAAAAAGATAAGTCGACCAACGTAAATAAATGCATTTATAATATTATACAGCTGTCTCGTTTATCTTTATTTCTTAAACGTAATATCAAAATCATTTTCGTACTGTATAAGAATAAGTAGTTGTAAAGAACTGTTTGCGGATTATTTTTTTGTAAATTATTCTCAACTTCATTCATTTTAGCACCAAGGAAATCTATTTATCTTTTATCTGTTTGTACATTTTCATATCATTTTTTTTTATTTTCTGACATCTTTCTGTTATCTTATGATACTTATTTAAATAACTCAGCTTAAAACAACTTTCTTAAGTAGTATCATAAAAAATAAAAAGATTTAAGTGGCGTCCTTATCATTTCTTAAAGAAACAAATATTGTGCTATAGTCAGAGCTAATGAACTTACTCACCCCAAGCCGAGGTATTTAACTATCATAATTTTTGCTGTGATAAACATTTATAAATTTTGTTAATTATTGAAATATCTTTTGCAACTAATTAAAGACGAAATTAAGATTAATAGTTGTTTTATTGTAAATTACATTTTTTCTTTTTATTTATTGTTATTTTTTTAAAAGTTAACTAAAAATTTTTATAAATTCACGTTTAACATGTAAATCATATCACAAATTGACGCCCAACGTAATAATATGGTTACAACTTTCACTATTTATTCGCAAAATATGAAGTGCAATGACGACCGTTTCGCTATAGAAATAGTATCGTCAATATGTCAATAATCAAAAGTTTACTTCAACCTTTTAGTTGTTTACCGTTCTTAATAAATATTATCACTTGAAATCCTACTATTGCTCAATTTATTGCAGGAATGTTTTAAAAATTATAATTACAAATAGCAGATAGGTAATGTTTAAGGGTGTCTGAATATTGAGATCGGCCAGTTTTGCGTATAGCTGAGAAGTCTCGTTTGAGTGTTTGTTGCACTTGAAAAGAATATGATTTATGTCACATTGGGTAGAATTATCGCAGACACATAATCCAGAAGGAATTATATTTAACTTGGCTAAGAGTTGGAAATAGTTAAAAATAGGGTAATATATTTCATTGTGGGCAGCATCTTTAGCAATTCGGTCGACCAGTTCGTTACCCTCAATTCCTGTGTGGCTTTTCACCCAAATGAATGTGATATCCTTACTAAACAATTTATTTTTTATGGAACATACGTTGCCGTTTCTTTTGTGTTTAAACATATTGGAATTTAAGCTTTTAATCACCGATAACGAATCTGATAAATTATGAAAATTTAGCCAATCTAAAGCTTTTTCGATTGCAACAGTTTCTGCAGTAAATATTGAACATATTGTAGGAAGTTTAATTTTAAGCGATACCTTTGAACAACCTGCGGAACCATCCTTTTTTCTAGAACCATCGGTATATAATTTAATTTGATTAACGTATTCACTCAATATACATTTAAGTAAAACGTTATTTATTTGTGGCGACTCTGTAAACTTTGGTATAATGACTTTAGGTTTTTTTTAATATAATCCGAAAATCAGCCCTGAATATTGGCAATCTTTTTTCATTATAATAAATGTTGGGATATTCATTAGTTTTAAAGAAAGCCTCTGCAAGAGGAGGGAAGTTTTTAATGCGCCAATACTTATTGGTCAAATTGGCAATGGATAACTCATACAGATTATTTAGAATAATACTATTATTTTGTCTTAACTTAAATATATTTAATAGAAATGAGTTGGCGACGATTTTGAAGCGGAATTTCCTTACTTTCAGCAAGTAGAATTAATAGGAGTTGGTGTAGACATCATTGTACCCAAGCATATTCTCAAACATTTATAGTGAATTCGGTCTATGGTTAACAAATGTGTTTTACCAGCGGCACCATACAAAACGCAACCATAATCTACTATAGATCACACGTAAACTCCATAAAAAGTCAAAGCAACTTTTGGATCAGCACCATACATACGGTTGGTAATACATTTAAGGATGTTTATGCCCTTTTTACATCTATTTTTTATATAGTTAATATGACTTGACGATAATAGTTTTTATATCAAGAAAAATGCCTAGATATTTATATTTTTTGACTATAGGTATTTCGTATCCAGACAGGTTTGTTTTGTCAGGCGTTTGATACCTATGTCTAGAAAATATCATTATGGCTGATTTTTCTGGGGAAATAGTCAATCTTACCCAGGTATTGATCCTTTGCATGATAAAGTTCATAGCATTCAAGCAATCAAAGTACGAGTTCCGCTCTGTATAGATGCAAATTTCATCAGCATATTGAATACATTTGATTGAGTGATCAAAAATTCCATGAATACTTGCTGAAAAATATTAAATAATAACGGACTCAATACAGACCCTTGTGGTAGACCTGCATGAGTTGTCCTAGGTCCATGTAAATGATTTAAGTGATCTTTAATATATTATTTTGGTTTATTTTGTTCAATTTTTATATTTAATTGCTGTAATTAATTAATTTATCAATAGCCCGACGTTGTACCTGTCAATTTATAATGGTTTAATTAAGTTGATTTTTCTATTTTATTATTTGCTTTATTTAATTAGTCTATTTTAGTATAACCTTACTTTGATTCTAACAATTAGTAATAATCTATTGTTCTATATAATTTTATATTTATTAAATTGTCTTGTTTTATTGATTTAATAATATGCTTCACAATTCTTATATGTTTTATCTGATGATTTTAGTTGAGTTTTATGATTTAATATTGTCACTGATGTAAAGTTTACTTTTTCTTTTGTGTTTATACAGTTGGGCGCCTTATTAAAATTTTAAACTAGCTCAGTCAAATTGATTTAGGATTGAATTTTAAAATCCGACTCTTATCTTGGGTAGGATTCAAGAGAAAATAAATATTTAAAAATTATAATACACTGAATTTAATTATAAATGTTTCTTAAATAAATCGTACAAAAAAATAAAAACTATCAATTGCTTTCCATATGCTTATTACAGTAAATTTTACAAATATCCTGATATGATAAAAATGGAAACGATATACAAAAATTAATTCACAGTAACAAAAAACGAAAATATAAATCCTTAACTATCGGACGTACCTTGTATTACAAAGTCTTTTCAAATATCGTACTCGTCAGGCGAAACGTAACGAACACTGAAATCGGCTGTATTTTTGATGTTACATGTATTAATTTAACATGAATTGATTTTTAATTAATGCAATTTTTTTTTAGTAATCAATTAATACATACGATGTTAATCAAGCTGCTTCCAGAGTGAATCATCGATTTCCTGGCCTTTTTATAGGCTCGCCGTATAATGACAAATATGACGTAAAAATCGGAATTTAACTGTTCGTTATTTCCAAAAGTTAACCCAAATTTTCGAATATTAAGGTAATAATTTTACAATTCTAATCGTACCTTTGATAACTTAATTTACTTAACTTATATTTACAAAAAATACATTTATATAATTTTTTTTTGACTTCTTAAAAATTTTAGATTTGAAATAGACAGATTTCTGGAGCTGTCAATTCATTTTATACTTTCAAAGTTTGAGTTAAAACTATAAATTGTAATTAAAATTACTGTAAATCTATTAAACTAGTCCTATTTCAACTGATAAATACTACTTTAAACTCTAATAACTAAAATTTAAACTTTTAAGTGATTCTATTATTTGTACTATGTACACACTATATTAGATGAGCTCATTAATGTTATCAAAGAATCACAGCTTACGATTAATATAAAAAACTTACTTAATTATCTTACATACATTTTTGTTACATAAAATGTTTTTTATTAATGTTTATTAACTATATTTTGCAATAGTCCTTTCACTATCCACTATCTAAGTGTTTTATTAGTTTGTTTAATTAAGTCCAAAACTTTAGATATAAGGATTAGTTCACTAGATTTCACTATGTTTGTTGCATGTTTTTTATTGTTCTTGAGGTTTTTTAGGTAGGAATGATCTATTGGAATAGTTATTTAATATCAAAGACTAAAATTGGTCTCCTTATACCTTTGTAAGTACTTCCTTTTATAATACAAATTTAAACACTTAACTACATAAAATTACATATTTATTTATTAAACATATGAATACTATTAATAGTTTTAATTTTATTTCTTATTATTGTTTCAGATTATAACTTTGATTTCAAAAGAAAACTAGGTCAATTGTGAATTGTTACATGAATTGGGACTTGTTATTTGAATTGGAAATATTTTGATTGTGATTAAATAAAAACCATGGATCCTGTCCAAGATAAGTTTGTCAAGTACATTCTCTATTTATTTGAATGTTTATCATTGAAAATTATAATATTGAAAACTTTAGATGTAATAAAGAAAAAGTAACTGATAATTCGATGAAACTTATTACGATATCCTTTTAATTATTATAAATCATTGAGGTAAGTTTTACTTATTAAATTTTTTTATCTGTTATTTATCTCAATATATAACGCGATTACTATAAAGATGAACAATATTAGTGACTATATTTCCAGATAGTCCAAAATCCATCAATTTTTTGTGTAAAATATTTAAGTTTACAGCATCGTATGCTCCTTTGAAGTCTAAAAAGAGATAAGCCATATATTTCTGGAAAACATTATGTAGTTGAATGTCGGTAACTAAACGCGATATTGCATCTTGCACACCAACACCAGCTCTAAACCCATATTGACTTGTTGGTAAGATGCTATGGTATTCTACCAGCGATTCTAAGCGAAACTTAATGAGCCTTTCAATTACTTTGGATATACAGGATATCAACGAAATTGTTCTGTAGGAGGAGGACAGTGTTTTATCCTTATTAGGTTTAAAAATCAGACTAATAACTACTTCTTTTATATGTTTAACATATTTACCACTGAAAAGCCAATCATTAAAAGTTGTTAGTAGATGTTGCTTAGCTATGGTAGGAAGTTCATGAATGATATAGGTGATTTGGTCCCGTCCTGAGGCTGAAGAATTGAAAGTCTTAACTGCAGTGTTAAATTCCTCCATATCGAAATGTTCTTCAAAAAGATTATATCTGCTGGTTTTGCTATATCCTTGAATAGGCTGGTATACATGTGGGGGCGAATTTGTCTAACAACTGTTCTATTAGTTCTCTTGATAGAGGATATCTTATTGAACAATAATTTTTATTCCCAAGTTTATTAACAAAATTCCAAATTTTACTGATGGGCGTATTTTTATTTAACGTATTCACAAAGTTTATCCGGGAATTTTCCTGCTTGTTAAGACACATAAGTTTACTTTTGGCTTAAATCTGTTTAAATTTGATATAATTTTCGAAATTTGATACTTCCTTGTAATTTTTTTTGAATTTCTAGAAATAATTATGTTAATACATTCTTTGTCCCACCAGACTGGAGTCCGGGATTTTGACTGAAATGGATTTTTGATTTCCATAAAAGAGGAGGCGGCGTCGTCAACAGTCTTTATATTATATATTATATCTTTAAATGATATATTTTCTAACTGACCTGTAAACATTTGTCTTAATTTTTTTTAAATTTTGAATAGAAAGGATTTACTACCTACTATAAATCTACGAATAATTTTTTCAGAAAGAAATAACGTTACATAAACAGTTTTCATCCAATTTCACTGTACACACAAGAGTATGTATCTCGACGAAATCATATAATATGTAGATCAGGCCATAATGTTATGTAATTCGTGATAAATCTCCTGTATCTGTAGTATACATCCTTTGTGTTGGGGAATGTTCGAGTAGCAATTATTTACCTGCGAACAATAGCGGGTGAATATTTCGTTAGACAAGAAGGTGTTGAGCATAAATATACGATCCCCTACCCTATTCACTCTTTACACATCAAGGACGGAGGTTATTCTTTTACCGTAATTATTTATTCATAATATATATGTTCTTATATTGCAACCCAGTTTGAGTCTTAATAAAAAATATTTTTTTTTTATTTATTTTTGACGATAACGACAAAAATGTTGTGCGTGACAGAACTTCATGCACAAATTTGTTTTGCCACCTACCTGAACAATACTCATGAAATACAAAAGTAAGTCTACTATTTACCCGTATAAAACTAATTATGAAATATATTGTAAAATTATCTGAAGAAACTAGGGAATCTTTTTAATTATAATCTAATAAAAATTATATTATTATATTACATTTATGATAAAGTGGGCGCCAGATATTAAAACAAAATTTGATTAATTGGGAATTACTCCAGTTATCTCACGTGGGTTTATTAAAATATATAGAAACGGCTGTCATTACATTTAAAGTATTTGTAGAATAAATAGTGGAAGTTAATTCAACCTTTTTGTTGTTTATTGTTCTGAATCGCAAAGAAATGTTTATTTTGTTTGTCAAATAAATTTTGTGTGTTAAATATTTCTTATAACCTCTGTTGATTTTTAAATCGAGAAACATTTTTAAAAGTAAACTAAAATTATACAAACCTAAATAATCCTAAACTAATTACTTAATTTAATATCTCTGGTTAACAGGTCCTGTGGAATACCCTCTGAGCTAAAAGGTCAAATTCTCTGCCTCAGGTTTCAGATCAGACACTCCGGGACAGTTCAATTATAACTTTTGTCTTGTTGTTATTGCTGATTTTATTTAAGTTAAAGACATTTTTTCTTTTATTAAAAACATTACTTATATTTCAATGATGTTTTTATATTATATCTCTAATATACACAGCTTTTCAGATAAAAGTATCCACCTTTAATAACTTTTGTAATACTGGTATTTAGGAAAAATCCAAAAACACGTAAATTTATGTTGGAAGGGGCAAGCATTATGGCTTATTTAAACTTACTGGAAAAGCCATCCCCTCACCCCTAGCAGCATTCCTTTCTTTTTTTAAATTACTTCTCATATTTTTATGTAAAATTTGGATACTCCTCTTTGAGCTGATTTCAAAAATGTATAATGTAGGTTAAAGTGGATAGTTTATGAGATAAACAATTTTTCTTTTAATAGCACAAATTTTACTTAATTTTTACTTTCACCTTATTTGTCTGTAATGAAATGGGTTGTACAACAGTTCAAACTCTTTAATCTTGCAATATTTAGCAAATATTTTTATGGATAACTTAGAAAACATAATCTTCAATTATAGTTATAAAAACAATATTGTATTTTGGTATAGATTATGTTGATGATGTGTTAGCAGGATTTGTAGGTAGCGAACGACAGCTAGATATATTTTTTAATTACATAAATACCTTGCATCCTAAAATTAATTTTCCTCTAGAACTTGAAGAAAATAATTCAATTAATTTTCTAGATTTAAAAATTGAAAAAGTTAATAATTTACTAAATTATTCAATATACAGACAACCAACACAAATAGATGTAACCACACCGTATAATTCAAATCATCCTATAAAGAATAAATTAGCAGCTTATAATTTTATGATACATAGAGCATTTTCAATTCCAATGGACAAAATTAACTTTGATATAGAAATTAGTATCATACAACAAATAGCTAAGTCTAATGGCTATCCAATTCATTTAATAAATATATTCATTCATAAGAAAGAACAGAAAGTCTCACTACCACTAATATTTCCTAAACAAACTAAAGAAATTAAAAGTTATAAAAATATTACATATTGTGGAAATATCTCTAATACAATTTCAAAAATAATATCTTTGGCAACATCAGCATTAATATCATTTAAAACACAAAATAATGTTGGTACAAAATTGTTAAATGTAAAAAAAATTACCCAAATTAAAAAATCTGGTGTTTACAAAACTAATGGTACAAGTTGTAATGCTGTATATATAGGTCAAACACAAAGAAATTTTGAAGTAAGATTCAATGAACATTTAAGAGCATATAGATTAAAACAACCAGTAAAATGATGCAAAACAGCTACTTGAACATCCAACCTTACTCTTACACACCAATGACATCCAAATACTACACATTTGTGATAAAAAACAAAATTTAGATTTCCTTGAAGAACTTGAAATAAAAAGACATCTAGCAGATCCACAATTTAAAGTTGTTAATGAACAAATAAATATTGGAAGTTCTCCACTATTAAACTGTTTACTTTGATTGAGTTTACATTTTATACATAGATAAGACGTAATTGTAAAACAAAAATATATTAAGTTATTGTAAAGATCAGCATGATATAGTTTTTTCCTGGTTTTTCTATATCATTGCACAGTTATACTGATCTTAGAGGGAAGTACATCCAGGATAATCCCTTAGGGCTATTAACATCTAGGCTTTAATATTGTTATGTCTTATTACTTCCATACTTGGTCTAGCCTTAATACTACCTAAACATCAGGTACCTAGCTACAAACAAACAAAATTAAACTTAAATGTCAATCTGACGATGCTAATGAGCGAAACGGCCGTCATTGTAATTTAAAACATATTTTTTCAAATAAACTTGGAAGTTGCATTGAAATGAGGAGTTTTTTTATTATTCTTAATATTATGTATTTGATCTCTAAAAAATATTATTGCCACAGTAAAAATTTAGACGGTAAAATATATCTTGCAGTTCTACTAGTACGGCTAACAATTGTTGTTTGACAATGTAATAATAGCAGTTAAAAGATTTTCAGCCATAGTAAACTTTTTATTGAATCATTTTCCTCGGTGTATCACGGTTATGATAGTCCTACTCGCTACAGCTGTCTGTATCCATTCGATTATAAAGTTGGGGACTGTCATTTTAAGAGCTTCTGTCACTGACTTGGGAGACACTTCCTCCACGCTTAAGAATTGGAAATCTTACTAAGAATATAATTCACTTTATACAAATAATAAAATACAATTAATTAGAATAAAATAAAATAATATGCAATAATAACATAAAGATAGATTTATTGACACCACTTCATTTATAGTTTAAAATTTCAAAATTTTCTAGTAACTAATGTGCATATCTTTGTGGTGTATCAGAGAAGGATAGAGGTGTCATTTAAAAAAAGATTCGTACAGGAATATTTTACAGATGTACTATTAATTGAAAGTTCACGTAGTTTCACAATTCTAAACGGTCCCACGTCCAGAGACAACCAAAGAGACGGTCAAGTAGATGAGCATTTTTGTTCGATTGTCCAATAAAATAGTCTTGCTAGCTCTATCCTTGTTTAGTTCACAAGTTTATGAAATGTCACATCTCTGTCTTATTTTTGGAAAGTAAGCGCAGATGGCACTAGGAGTATGGATTTTTGACACAACGGCAGACCTTAGAACATAAAGTTTATTTGATATTCTGTAGCAAATGTGAAATGTGACGTGCCAACTGCCAAAGTATTCAGTATGGTATTCAGTCGCCATTATTGTTTTGATGAGTTGTATTAACTGAGATTTTTGGGGCGTTTTTAGAGTAAGTTCAATAATTAGAGTTCTTATTTTTAAACTGTGTAACAGTGGGTTGTAGAACAATTATTTTAGACTTTTGTTTGTTGATTAGTTTGTGTGTAACGATAGTTAATAAACGATGTGATTTTTTATGCATACTTTTAGTCTATATCTTGTCATTTCTTTGAAAAGTTAAGAACCACTTCCATATTCCATATTCTGGTGGACCAATTCATTACTGTAGAACAAAAATTTAACATGTACTTGGGCGTCTATTGGTTGTATCTGCCACATCATTCTGACTACTATAGTTTATATAAGACTGTCTCGTGATAGAGAAAAGTCAGTTACAGTTGAAGTTTAGTTTAAATTAACTAATGAGACAGTAAACATTTCAAGAAGTTAAATATTAAGTTATATTAGTGAAAATTTTAAATTGGAATTTAAAAACAAATTTAAAATAGAACAGTGAAAGTTATAATAGTTTTCTGAGTGATATAAGGAAAACAATTTTTTGGAATTTTAATTTTTTTTAGCTGAAAATAATTACTAAATATATTCACTACCAAATATTATCCAATCTAATATAAATTATATCTAACCTTAACTGCGGTACTGTAAGTCTTTTAAATGTACTTTCGTTTCGGATAATTTCTCCAAACCCAACAAACACAAAGTTACAAAAAAGATATTAAAACTTCAAAAAACGTTGTCAAGACTTATACATAAGTAACTTATTAAGACTAATATCTAGAGTGTCTTTTAAAACTTTATTTAGTTTTACAAACCATTTTATATAATGCTTAAATGTAATACATTTATAATTAGTCCTAATCACGTCTTAATAAGGTTATATTATGTTTGAAATTTAAAACTGTTATAATTTTACGATTTAGTGATGACTATAAGACTACTTTTAGACTTTAATTATGTTGGTTGTTAAACTACCTATATAATTTTTATAAATTATGAGAATAATTGTACCAATTATGACTGTCGTGAAAGAGTCAACTGTTAGTTTTATTCAATAGAGTTTTATATTGTAAAAATTGTGTTGTTGCTTTTGTGGTTAAGTTTACAATTTTTTTAAAGTTTGATTTATACTTAATATAACTATATATTTTAATATTATGTCCAAAAAATTGGAAATAAATAAGAACAAAAATCCTTACAAATATAGATAGGTTTCAGTTTTGTAGGCAGTTAAAAAATTATGTTAACCAAGCAGTTAAAACACAAAACATTGTTTTAAAAACCCACTCAGCTGCATCAGCCTCAACAGCAGTTAGTAAATGATATCAATCAATCTGATTTAAATTCCTTCTCAACAGTGCATCATTCCTCATGCAGTCAGCCACCCGATCCTAATGGTGCAATAAGTTAATTTCTTTTAGCTTCAGAAAAGAGCACCATCATCGATGATGTCGAGAGCGATGATGAGATTTTACAAGATTTTGAAGAAACAAAAAAGTGTAATGAAAAATTGAGCGAAAGCTCTGTTCGTGATAACTTAAAATTATGGGATTTCCATCCTCGACCGTTTTTACAACAGAATACATATCTATACAGTTATTTGTTACAACAAGTACCTATTACTACCTATCAATTTGATTATTCTATTTTAAGGTTATGAGTGACTGACATTTCAATAGCTGCGTTCCTGAGTTAAAATTAAAAAGTTTTAATATGGATACCTTCTACAGATTTAGCCATTAAAATGATGTCCGCCATTGTTACACAAAATTATATTTTGGGTTACAGTATCCTTAAGACATGTTCAAATCATATTGAAATGGTTGCAAAATGTGTTTTTTTTCATTTGAAGATTAATTAAAGTGAAATCAAAATATGAATATTTTAACTATTAATTATTTTTTTTTTCTTAATATGCTTTAATCATGTGGGGTATCACTTTTTCATTAGGTAGAAACAACACACTTACGGTAAAAAGTTAATGGCTTTCTAAATTTGTTTATGCAAAAGGTTATAATTCCTATTTTTAGTATGCGGTATCTATGCATTATTCAAAGTATAAGTTCTTTAAACATATTATTCCAATGTTGTTCTTTTTTGTTTTTATATAATATTATTTATAATAAAAAGTATATTACAAAAAATTGTTATGTTAAAAGGTCTGGACATGAGGTTTTATTGCCGTCATAATCATTATCGTAATAAAAATAACCCGACAGTTATATTAGACTATAGCATATAGTTGTATATACACTTATACATCATTTTTAACAATTACAAATTTTTCCCCAAATTGGTGGTTTTAAACGTAGTGCTGTAGTGATTTACCACGTTTATAAATAAGTTAGTCAGTTTTAAACAAAGTTACTGCGACTAATATGTAACTGGTCTGTGTTTCTTGGGAACTAATTATACTTCTACTGGATGACGTGTAACCTTCTCCAACGTTCCACTTTCTATCACTTTTTCTTTGTAAGTAACTTTTTTATTTTCCGTCTAAATTTATTCTGTTTAAAATTTCATACATTTATCTTTTAATACTTTTACTTGTAGAAAAATGTAGTTTTCACCTTGTTTTTTCTATAAAAAGTATGCATCAAAAGTCAAACTTCCTCATGCCAGGTAATATATATTTTTCTTCTTGATCTAAACTTTTTTTTATAAAATCATTGTCCTTGTTTTCACTCTTTATTTGTCAAAAAATAGACTTAATAAACCTACAAAATTTAAATATTACAAAAATCTTATAAACTATTCCTCACAGTAGACGAAATTTTTAATTTTGTTTATTAAATGAAAAAAAAAATTTATAACAATTTTACATTTCTGAACTTAATTTTTAATTTTTTTTTATTTTAATTTTTTTTTAATTTAATTTAATTTTAAAATCCATAAAAATGTCAAATAAAGCCAGTTCCCCTGTTTCCTCTTTTTTTTGGTGATAGTCCTCGGTATTTACTACGGTATTGGTTGTTGGTACATGTTGACTTTTAATACCTTCCAATTCAGTTTTTGTTAACTTTACAACTTTAAACTCGTCACACAGGTATTTATTTCTGAATGAATATTTTTATAAATAATTGAAATTTTAGTAATGAACTTCTTTGTATGAATTGAATTTGAATGGTTTTAATCTAATAAATTAACCTGTTAAATTAAAATGATGTAAATTTTCCCCATTAGACAGGACAGCGATTTTATTTTTATTAGGTACCACCTAGTCTCGATTGACAATTGTATCCTTTTTTATTATGAAGGTTTTATCTAAATTGAATTCTATTTGCATAACAATAATTTATTTCTAATAGCGTAATTTGAATAATAGGGTACATTTCTTAATATCCATATAAAGCGGGTGAAGTTAGATTTCTATTGATCTTAAGTTAAAAACTGTATTTTCCGAAAATCGATAAGAAATAATAACATTTTTGACAACATATTTGAAAGAAAATGTAAATATTTCCTCCAACTTGATTGTTGCCTGGCAACCGAAAATAACAGTCAGGAAATATTCATTTCTGTACTGTAAGGAAATGTTATTTCCATACAGTAAACTTTAGACCATAAATGCGAACAGGTTTTTTTCCTAAACAATTTTATTTTTAAAACTCAGCACAAACAAGGTTAACATTATATTTTACAATTATTACTTATTATTTGTTATATTTACTGTTATTTTACAATTAGTACAAGTATTGAAAACTGGAAGAACTTGGGAACTAATAGCATTATTTTGTTGAATATTTTCCAAACTAATAATTTTATTTTTATATTTCGCACTTATAAAAATCTTCATTATAAAACTCATTTGCGTATCGTAATGTAACTTTTACGCACGCAAATTTTTGTTTTAAATGGTTGGTGACATTAGTGAAGTATCTAAAGGCAAGACTATTGACATTGACATTTGTGGCTAATAGCAATTTATTAATTTTATATTGTTCTTTAAGAAAGTATCTGTGAATATGAATATAATATTCTACTTATATAATATATTATTATTGGTATATTATTCTTTTTAAAATATTTTAAAACATTAACATTTGATAATCTAAATGTCACAACTGTCAAATTTTATAAATTACACAGTGCTGCCGACATACTTTTTAAAATAAAAATTTTCGTAATTACATAAAAATAAAAAATTAATTTAAAAAATGGTAAAAAGGGCAAAATATAAAAAATATTATAAACAACTTATTTCATATGGCTGTTGTGACACTCGTTCTTTAAAAAACTCATCGCTTCGCGATTCGTTTTTTAAACTTGAACTCGTGTCATAACAGAATTCCATATGAAATGCGTTGTTTAATATACTATTGTATGACAATAACTAATATTGGGCGTTACTGCAGTATTAGAAATATTAGATTTACTTTCTTGATTTTTTTTTGTTGTAAAAATTTTATTTGTCACTTCTTCCTTATTAGTAAGAGACTCTTTTATATATCCTTCAGCGACGTTTGTTGATTTCCATCCACCCAGTCTCTTTAAACTAGTAATATCTCCACCAACAAGCATTGTGGCAGAAGACCGACGAAAACAGTGGCCGGTATATTCTTCCGAGTTTGGCAAATTCAAATAACTGGCCACTATTTTAGGCATGTTTCTGAATTGGTGAATTCCTACTACTTGTCTACAACCTTTTTCATTTTGGTACTTAAAAAAAAACCGAGTGGTATTCATGTCTCTTGGTCTTAAAGAGACATACTTGCGGTATAGATTTAAGTACATTTCGTTTATTATAAATAATCTTGATGTATTCGTTTTTGAATCCGATATGGTAACTAAAAGTTTATAAATAGTAGGTCTTGTATATCTTGTACAGTCATTTTAACCAGCTCGTCAATTCTGCAAGCTCCGGAAATTCCAAATATTACAGCTATCTACAACAATAAATAAGCATGTAAAGAATCCAAATATAATTTGAGGTTTTGTAAGTTACCTTAATCATTAAATATTTCTTATCTGGAGCTTCTTGAATAAATTTGTTTATTTCTTCTTTAATTAAAATCTTGAATTTTTTGGCTTATAGGCGTGTGCTTGCCGTTTCAGGAATACTCGAAGTTTTGAATATTTAGATATATCCACATCATGTCTAATTGCAAGGGTTGCCTTCAGCATTGAATAATTGGCCCATAAAGTTGAAGATTTCATCTTGGAACCAAGCTCCAAGAAGTATGCCATTACAACATTTTCCGAGAAAGAAGTTGCATTTTTATTCGTACGGTAGTCCATGAAGCGGTTGTATGCATAGTTATACTTATTTCTAGATTTTACTGGTAAAAATTCCAATGATGCAGCATTCACTGCCTCCGTGAGTTCTGGGGGGGTTCCAGAAATGGAACAGTCATCATCACTCATCATTTTACACGTTACTTTGGCTTTTTAAAACGTTAAAAAATCAACACTTTGGAAAGACGCCACAAATAAACTTTTCACTCGTCAAGTTTGACAATTTAAAATTATGTACTTCGTTTCCGTAGTTACGAAACAATGTTTCATGGCTTCTTTAATTAAAGGGAAAAAAATAATGTTAATTTAAAATTTTCCCGGGAATGTTAAGCTTTTCCTACTAGGTATACAATATACTATTTTTGTTGTTAAGGATTGTACTTTTCTTTTCTTTCTTTTCTTGATTGTTTACGATCTTTATTTAACAAATGTGGAATGTGGACTAACAACATTAATAGTCATAGTTTTTAGTAGTCTAAGGAATAATCTATATATTGTGGTTGTATTACTTAAATAAAATTAGTAACCTTAAACTCTTAGTACACAAACATCTGCTGTTTTAAGTTCGTTACCACATAATTTACAACCTCGTGAGGAGTTTAATAAAAGTAAAAACATTAAAGGCCGCCGCATGTCAGTTTATACCGATAGTGACTCCCTCTGTCGACTGATCTGCACCATTCAACGTTAAATATTAAAGCTGGGCTTCAGTGATAAGTGCACCTAGCTACTTAACGGTGAATTAACGCCACCGTCGCCCACTAGGTCTACACACGATATTTGCAAAGTTATGGCGGGTGCGTGCTTTTTTCGCCGATATATATTCCTCAAAAATGAGCTTGGAAATTGTTGTCGGTCTAATTGGTGGCAGGCTTATCTAAAATTTATGAAGATTTGCCTTTCAGTCTGAAATTAGAACAGAGGGATTGTTAGTTACCGCTTTTTTACGAGAACCGTAGACGAGATGAAAGCTTTCGTATTAAATTTTAAAAGGAAACGTATGGAGAATTCGCAATAAGAATACTCGAAGCAACTTTTATATAAACAAATTCAAGTGTTCGCGAAAGTAACGCAGTTTCGTATTTATTTTTTTGTTTAGGAATAATTAAACATTTCAATTTGTAAAAGTGTAACAAGAAAATAAAAATTTTTTAAGGCCGGTTGCATAAAAGCTTGTCAAACCTCTGTTATTTAACAAAGTGTTAACTCTATGTTAAATTAGTAAAGGTTACACCCTCTTAAGCGGATTTGCCCATTTGAATTTTTACGAATAATTTGATTAGTCGACGAGAGATGTAAACATTTATTCTTAGGGTACGTTGTCACATTTCTTAGAGTGAAAAAGTAGACTAGACTTGGGAAAGACTAAAATTGTATTTTTGTATGTTTTGAAATTCAAACGGACTTCTTTACTTATGTTTTGTTACTGAATTTACTAGATCCTTGACATAATGATATTTGAAGAGATATTTTAAATTATTTTTATGGTATATGGGTTTTGATTTTATAAGTAAATGATCAAAATTACAGATTATCATTAAAACAAGAGGTTTTAATATTTACTAAATATATAATTTGAATAGCGAAAACCAACCACTATCATTTCTATTTTTAATACTGTTTTTTTTATTCCTCATGTAATAATAATTTATATAGTTTATATTTGTTATTTATAGATTTTGGCAGTGAAAGTCCATTAATTAATAAACGTTAAGGTTCGTTTCTTTGTAATCTAATTAAATACACTAAATTTTAAATATTCGGTTTTAGGGGAAAACATATTTTTTTAAATAAACTTGGAAGTTACGTTGAAACGAAGAGTTTTTTATTGTTCTTAATTAGTGAAACATTCAAATAGATGAAGAATGTATTTGACAACTTTATCTTGGATAAGATCCTGTAGTATTATTTTATAACAATCACACAAGTCCCAGTTCATATAGCAAGTTTCAATTCATATAGTTTTCTCTGGAAGTTAAAGTTAGAATCTAAAACAAAAAGAATATAATTAAAACAATTAATTCAATACATACGTTTAATAAACAATTGTGTAATTTAGGTAGTTAAATGTTTAAATATTAGTTATAAGGTGGAGGTACTTAAATTGTGACAGGTAGACACTTTGTAGTTCTTCGATAACAGATATGTATTCAGGCAAAACCTCATAACCTGAGAAATACCTAAAAACATAAAAAACTGTGTAAATAAACGTTATCAGACAAAGGTGAAATAAGTGTATAAACTATAAATGTTACAGTGATAGACAGAGTAACCAGATAGTGACTACTTCAACAACAGTTGATAAAAGTTGATGTGAGACAATTTAGTTAGAAAAAATGTATGTAAATTAGTTTGTACATTAGTTATAAGTTTGTAAATCTTTGATAATATCAAAAGTTCTCATTTAAATAAGTTCTTATAATAGTTAATATCTAGTTCATATAATAGATTAAAATAAAAGTTTAATGTTTATTTAATTAGTAATTAAGAGTTATAATAGGACTATCTTATGAGATTTATGCATAGTTTGAGATTCATTTTATGTTATTAGCTTAAATTTATATAAATTCAAGGAGATTGACATGCCCAAAATGAGCACATTTCAAACATCAATTTTACTTACCGAAAAATAATTTAAATAGCTTTTTCATGAATGTAAACATACAGATTTTCTTTATATTATCAAAGAAACAGTCAAATATGTAAGAAGATTTTATCATTTTACGGAAATTTAGCATTTTGCAAATCGAAACAATTGATTTCTAATTATCTGTCATTAATGTCATAATTAGGGAAAAGGTATAAAAAGGCCGTGAAATTTAATTTTCACTCTCTTATGTCTCTCTGATGCATGCTGACTACGTTAATTTGTTATTGTAATTAATTGGTAATGAGGTAATATTCATTGTTAATCGAAAATTGAGTTTAATTAAATTATTTTACAAAAATATTATCAACTAAGTAATTGAATAGTATCGAAGTACTTACCAAGAATTTCGATTCATTAAAAACAATCCAATCCATCGCTGTTGGATATTCAGCCGAGAGGACATCTTGAAAAGCCGGTGTTCTGGCCATTCATCTAAACAAACAAGGAACGAACAGTATTAACATCATTTCAAACAGAAAAGACAGTTATACGAGGTATGTGCATTAAAAACTATTTATTTATATACACATGAGTTTGTAAATGAAAATCAAGGTCATTTATAAAGGTATTTCTGTTGTGTTTAGTAAATTCCTGCATGTGATAAACAATTGAAGAACATTAATAGTTTTATGTAGAGTCTGTATGACATAATTTATTAATTATAATTGAATGCTTTATAGAGTATTCAAATTGAGTTTTCTTGAATCCTACCCAAGTTAAAGAGTCGGGTTTTAAATTAAATAATATAAAATTTTTACTGAGCTAGCAAATATTTAATGGGGCGTTCATCAATAAAAAATTAAATTATACAACGATTAATAATTCAAACATCTCATTTTTCAAATATATAATATAAAAACTATAAATAAATAAATTAACAAAATCAAATCATCACAATATATATAGTTTCATGTTTACTATGTTTCTCAGTATATACAGGGCAAGTTTTATGTATGGGACGCCTCAATTATCTCGGAAACGGCAAGCGCGATTTTTATAAATTTTGATATTTGGCGATTCTGTAATACGGCCGAGCTTATGGTAGTGGTTACTTTGTTGTCGGATTTTCCGTTTTTCTAGAAATCTAATGAACTTTGTTATTTGAAACGGATCACCCTGTATATTTTTTTGTTTTTAAAAACCTTTCAAAATACCAAATATTTTTTGTGCAATATTCTCTGTACCTAAATGTCATAGTTTCGGAGTAAAAGCTAGCTTTTCAATTATCCGCTTAAGTTAAACTCATTAAGATGGCCGTCACTACAATATACTATTGCTGCTGTTTATTGAAAGTCACAATTATATAAAATAGAACGATTTAAGATTTTAATTATATTGGGATATTCATAGAAGTCAACATGGTAATGTTTTATAATTTATATCCGAACCAAAATTCAATAACAAGAGCTATTTTAAGTAAGTTATTAAAAAAATTTACCATACTAGTACAGTAATAATATATTGTGCAACAAGGTGGAAAAGTACCTTTTCCACCGTGTTTTATGTATGTATGTATGTATGTATGTATGTATAATTTAAGGGTGATAAGTACACTGCGACCTATATGATTTATTGTGTCCCCCCTTACTTGCTATATTCTAACGTTCTCTCAGATTCATAGCAGTTCCTCGAGTCCTATTTTCCTGAGGAAGTATGTGTATTGAGGCTTCATCCTCTTCCTCACAGAATCTGCACTTTGCTTCATCTGCTAACCCTAGTTTCTTTATGTGGCTTCTTAACCGGCAATGCCCGGTTAATATTTCAGTTAGAATTCGAAGCCTTTTCTTATTGAGGTTGAGGCAGCTAAGAGATCTCTTCTGGTCATAATTCCCCAGTAGTATCTTAGATTGTCGCAGTCCTTCCAGCTGATTCCAGTACTTGGATTTTTCTTTCTCCATTTCTTCCCTTAGTTTTCCTAAGATTAGTCTACTGCTGATCCCACAAGATGGTTCTGGTCCCAAATGTGGGGTTTCAGCTCCTTTTTTTGCCAGCTTATTTGCTGTTTCGTTCCCCTCTATTCCTATGTGTCCCGGGGCCCATAGGAGGGAGACAGTGTTCTTCTGGCCTAGTTCATTTAGTTTTCCTAGGCATTTCCAAACCGTCTTCGAACTGATTATATTTGAGCTCAGCGCTTTGATGGCTGCTGGACTATCCGACATGATCACAATCTCTTGTCTGCGGTAGTTTCTTCCAATATTGAATTCCACACATCTTTCGATGGCGCGGACTTCTGCTTGAAAGATGCTCGGATATGTGCCCAAGCTTTCTGAGTATTTGGCTCTCGGTCCAAAAACTATCCCAGCTTGGAACCGTCCGTATACCACTTTATGGCATTCTGGTTTAAATTCTGTATGGTGTCTTCATCCCATTCAGATTTATTACTCAACTTTGTGATGCATTTTCTCATAAAGTTGAGTTTCTTTGGCATATCATTTTGGGGCATTTCCCAAGTTTGATCAAATTGAAGTGGTCGAGGTTTTTCCCTGATAATTCCTTCTTTGATATATATTGTTTTCTTTCTTACACTTTCTAGCAGAATGTGCAGTGGGGTCAAGTTTAAAATCACCGTGTTGCACACCATACTTTTTCTACGGCTGCATAGCAATAATAAAAATAAAGAAGTGAATTCATAACATTTTATTATTATTATTGGTTATAAAATAAACGACACATACTTAATACAAAAAAAAGACTAATTTAATTAATATTGTAACTGTACTGCAATTTTGTATTGAGATTCCTGGTGTTTCATTTTTTCGTAACGTATTGCTATCAACTGTGGGAAAAAATCTACCTCACGGCTGAATTCCCATTTAAATGTACGTGGTGTGGGAAAAGATCCGTGAGGTAAATTTTTTCCCACAGTTGATAGCAATACGTTACTTTGTAGTTCTGTCAAATGTATCAAAAGCGCCACATTCCATAGCAGCCGTAGAAAAAAGACCAACTGAAGATGTTTTTGTCATGTTAGAAGAAGATCCTCATTTAAGCACTAGACAAATATGCAGGAAATTTGATGTTTCGCATAAAACCGTAATGACATTTTTAAATAATAATAAATTTCATCCAAACGTAGGGTTAGTTAAAGAGTTGTTAAAAGACGATTTTGATAGATGTGAAGAATTTGCAAACATTGATGGAAAATTGTTATTACCCAAACGATCCAATTTTTTTAAATAATTTCATAAGGCCATGGCAATAAAAGTTACTTTTCGGGCGAGTAGAAAGTGGGGCATACGATGCTTTCCTATGTTAAACTTACCAGAGATCATCACCAGTTCGGTGAACTTAGTATTTTAGAACTTGAAAATTATTCAACGTTATTGATTGGGATTTATAATGTAAATATTATAATAATAGATAACGTTGGATTCCAAACTCTGTTGGATTGTACATCTGTATGGTTTTTCTCTTTAGATATACACACAAATTATTCTTGACATCACATCTGTCATTATGTCATTATTAAATTATAATTACCAAAAAGTTATTTATCAAAGCTACCATACATACAGCTTTATTGTTTTGGTTCTTGGTTGGACCGGCTGACGCCATTTTTATTAGTTTTTAGTAGTTTTTTTAAAAATTTACTATGACGGACAATCTTTCGTTTTATATTTAGTTTGTAATCGAAAAGCTTTCTTTTTTCCAAAGATTCATCTAAAGTGCGATATTGCAGATTTTTTTGAAAAATATGAATAAATCAAAATTAAAAATTTACCGCTCGTAGGTACTATAATTTTTTAGCATGCAATTTATTAAATTTCCTATCACTTATTACATAGTTAATGCGAGAATTTTCGTAACTGATACTTCCTTTCCTTACTTATAGTTCTGTATATGATTTAAGAGCACTAATGGCTCAATGCATATCTGAACTGCGAGGCATAACGATCTTCTTTGGTCTGATACTCAAATAAAATGCTTTTAAATCACTAGTTATGTTGTGGAAATATCTGATTTTAAAAAATGAGCGTAAAAGCTTCAATAGCCTATACCTCTTACATTATATTCTACTTATTTAGTTAAATTAACATATTGACAATTTGGATGATGATTATTTACTTGATACTGTCATTAGCAAATATAGTTAATTTTCTTTTAATCAAGTAGGTAGTGTAAGTGTAAAAGAAAAGTTCATAAACTCTTATTTATTTCGTATTTTAAGAATTATGTTAACCTTTTGCAACCACCTTTAAATATATTTAGTCTGGCTAAATGACTAATGACTATGCCAAGAAAAAAAATAAAAGAATGGTAATTACAGTTCCTAGAATAATAGACCAGTTTTTATATTACGCAAATGTAATTTAATACCTTTAAATTTCTTTATTTTAACTGCGCAACATAATATTTTTGTTTTTTTAACCTTTATTAATATATCAGTTATTGTCACGTAGGGGAGGGTAGTCCACAGTGAGACAAAAATTATATTTCTTCAAATAAAACTCACTATTACACACCAATGACATCCAAATACTACACACTTGTGATAAAAAACAAAATTTAGATTTCCTTGAAGAACTTGAAATAAAAAGATATCTAGCAGATCCACAATTTAAAGTTGTTAATGAACAAATAAATCTGGGAAGTTCTCCACTTTTAAAGCGTTTGCTTTGATTGAGTCTTCATTTTATACATAGATAAGACATTATTATAACATAAATATATTAAGTTATTGTAAAGATCAGCATGATATAGTTTTTTCCTGGTTTTTCTATATCATTGCACAGTTATACTGATCTTAGAGTAAATTACATCCAGGATAATCCCTTAGGGCTATTAACATCTAGGCTTTAATATTGTTATGTCTTACCGATACTTGGTCTAACCTTAATACTACCTAAACATCAGGTACCTAGCTACAAACAAACACACACTGTAACTTATATGTCAATCTGACGCGCGTTTCGATAACCAAGTTATCTTCTTCGGTCTCTGACCGTCATATTAAAGTGTATTTGGAAATGAAATAGATCAGTTTTCATCCCATTCGAGAATATTTATTCGTTTAAGAGATATAGCCTGGATAAATTCGTCTGGGACACCCGGTATAAATAAAATTTGAATGAATGTTATTAACTATACATATAATGCGGTAAGTGGCCACTCTTGATTTATTATTAGCAGCGATTTATTTGAAATAAAAGTTTAGTCAGCTTTTTCTGATAAGGAAGTATTGTTTAATAGAACTTTCCAGTATTCTTAGAATTAAACACAAAATTGAACATTTATATGTAAGAATTAAACTTTAATATTTTAAACCACTGTTCGACAATAAGGATAAGCGATAAGCGATATGTAGTAAATTGAAAATATGCCCCTAACAGGAGTAGGTAGTAAATAGTTATAAATTCATTCAATGGATCACTCTGTAATAATGTAGATATGTAAAATAACCAGATCTGTTGATACAGTATTTATTTGATGGAGGTATTTTGTGTAGTGTCAGTTGTAACCCAATAAAATATGACAAATAAGCATGAGATGTAAGTGTTACGGTAGCGACACCATGCGGAGAATTATCATAAACATCAAATAAATTTGTATATATAAATTAGTTGCCTTGGAATCTTTTATAAGAGTAAAGATTTACAGCTAAGGTATGCACTTGTCCCGTTGACGGGTCAAAGTGAATTATTACGTCTATTGTAATGTTAACATATGGGAAGGAAAGACAGATGAGATAATGTCGCTTTAGACCACCATAGAAAATTTTGATAACTTTTTCTTTATTTACCTACTTACAATTATCAAAACACCATAGGTATCAAATTTAAAACTAAAATAAAGTATTTTTTTTGTTAGGATAAATAGGGACGGTTAAGCATTTTTTTACAATAATATGTCTTAAATCTCGAGTCGAGAAATATGTACCTTATACCTCTCTACAAGTACCCCCTTCCCCCAAATACTACCCAATGGAATTGACGATGCACACAGAGAAATTTGTGTGAGAATGTGGTCAAGAATGTGCATTTAAAATGAAGCACGACCCTAATTCTTAGTTTACGAAAAAATATTCTTCATTTTTTTTCCTTTAATTTATGGCCTTGGGATAACCAATTGGCCAGACTATTTTCTGGTAGAGAATTTTAATAATGTTATAAGTAATTTTTTGACTGCTTGTATTGGATTTTGGTAAATTAGTTGAATATAGTTTTTTAAGTATACATTTTTAAATTAACTATTAATATTATTATTATTTTGTAGCACTAAAGCTAACTGTTTGGCATATTTCGGTTATCGAGGATAGCGATATAGATGCTTTGTTCCCATCATCAAAACTAGCAAACCGTTTAAAATTTAAATCCTGAGTAAAAAATGGAAGGAAATCCAGACAGACAGTTCAGAGCGTAAGTTAGTAATGTTTAAACAAATTTTGAGTTTTAGGTCGAAACGGAACGAGTTGACTCTGTGTTTTCTAATTATAGCATCTCCAGCATCAGCACCATTAAATCATGCGATATTGAGGAGATATTTGTGGTAATAATATTTTTCAGGTGAGCAGCAGTACACCCCCCTTTTCTCAGTTTCCTCAGATTTAAACTAGAAATGCACGCACACCTCAATTTTTGTTTGGAGAGGGACCCATTTTTTTTAAATTACACTAAGTGTTTCAGATTGTTTAAGATGTGTTTCAGGTTTTTTGAAAATATGTTTAGTTTATAGGAAATAATTAATTTATTACACTCTTTAGGGACAGACTGTAATGTAAAAATTTGTTTTTAGAAGAAAATTGTTTTGTTTATTGTTTTATTTATTTTAATCTTTATTTAAAGATTTATTTATCGATTTGCGTTTTCTAATTATAGCAGCTCCAGCATCAACACCATTAAATAATGCGATATTGCGGAGATATTTGTGGTAATAATTTTTTTCATATATTACAATTACAGGGTGACCAATTAAGTGAGGTGAGCAGCAGTACTTCCCTCTTTTCTTAGTTTCCTCAGATTTAAACTAGAAATGCACGCACACCTCAATTTTTATTTGGAGAGGGACCCATTTTTTTAATTGCAGCATTTTTTTAATTGCTTTTTTCGAGCAGTGAGGTGATTAACCCCTAGAATTTATATAGGGAAAGTACTAAGTGTGACACATTTTTAAAAAAGTAATTTTATGGGGAATTCAATAGTATCAATATTGTTGTACCAAACTCCGATTTTATATAATAATTTTTAATATCTGTGTCTTTATAGAATAATTGATATTAAGCTGATTAACATTAAAGTTTCAGAAAAGAAATGTATAATCTCGTTTGAAAGGATCATTTATGGAATAGAAAGATATCAGTGATAGAAAATTAAAACGAGTTATCATATTACCCCTTTTCAATGAAAAAATTGTTGTTTACAATTGCAACCCCGGTGACGTAATATTTTTTACTATCAGGTCAAGAAATGTGATTTTAAAAATAAAAATCAATGTGTTTCAGGTTTTTTGAAAATATGTTTAGTTCTTAGGAAATAATGACACACTGTAATGTAAAAATTTGTTTTTAGAAGAGGAATATTTTGTTTATTGTTTTATTTATTTTAATCTTTAATAAAATATTTATTTATCGATTATACTTTTTTTATGAGTCCTACAATGTCTTACTGAATTTATTTATGCCTTCGCTATACGAAAACTTACTTTTTAATTTCGAACATATTCTATTCATTCCAGACAAATTCAAAAGTTCAATTAATTTCGTAGTAAATTATTTTTATTTATTTATAATTAAATAAGTATTACGGATACTAATTTAAGCATCCCACATTAAACCCCGCTAATACTCAAAATAAGCATAAGGATGCTTAATTTAAGATTACTGCAATATCAAATTAGGAATAAATTAATTCTTCGATTAAGAAGTAACATACTGTCTCTAAGTATGCTGCATGCTTAAATGCAGCATACATATACTTGAATTAAAAATTAATCAGTTTTTAAAACAAGAAATAGTATACTATCATTTAGCACACAGTGTACTTAAATACAGAATAGACATGCTTGGTTCAAGTATGATCATACACAGGTATCGTTTTTAAAACAAGAATGTTCATACTTAAATCAAGCACGTATCATTCTTTTTATTAATACAAGATAAGAATGAACAAACTCAATTTAAGCACTACATTCTTGTATAAAGATCGTACATAATCTTGAAATAAGAATTTTAATACTTAAATCAAACGTGCAATATGTTTATTTTAAGCATTAAATAAGAAGGTACATACTTAATTTAAGATTTTTTGTGCTTACTTTAATTACTAATTTCGAGACGATTTTTTAGCATGCGTGCTTAAAAAGTTCTTAAATAAAGATTGTGGCGCGCTAGGTTCAAAAACAAGCACGAAAATACTTATTTTTTGCTTAATTTTCAGGATGTATTTCTCTGTGTGTGATAACGCATCTGAATTCTGAAGGGGTTTCACACACACATTTTTATCTCCCATTTTACCCACTTTGGGATGACATTTGGATAGGTATCTACCATCCTAAAATTGTGTCTCTACCTTAAGCCGTTTGGGCTCTAGTCGTATGCCAACAATCAATAAATCAGTCAATTAGCAGTGAATCAATTTAAAGTTTTGTTTGTGTAGAAGGAAAATAAATAAAAATTTTGACCCCTTAAATAATTTAACTTAGTAAAGTATTGTGCAGGATCTATTTATTCTTCTTTCAGTGCTTTCTATAGTCTTTCCATTAATATTTCTTTAGATCCTTCGATATCCAGATTTCTGAAATCTAATTCTAAAATCTAATTCTAATTTCTAAAAAATCTTATTCTTATTGTCATTAATATTTCTTTAGATCCTTCGATATCCAGATTTCTGAATTCTAATTCTAAAATCTAATTCTAATTTCTAAAAAATCTTATTCTGGTAGAATAAGATTTTTTAATGCTTTATACCTATGCACATAAATTGGATTTTTTTGGTCATGTAAATATAATATTACAATATATGTTAAAAATGACCCCCATTTTCTTCAATACACATTCACTATCGTTTTAAAACTTTTTTGCGTCTTATCACTTTTTCGCAAAACTAGTTTTTTCCTAGTTGGCCATCAATTAGTTTCTACGGATACAATTACAAACAGTTTCATCAATAATAGTCAATAATTGGAAGCTATCATTTATTGTGTAAATAAGATTAATATTAAAAATTGTGATATTACAATGACCTAAACGTTTCAGGAAATGGCAGATATGCAATTAACTTTGGGTAAGTTGTATCAGATCAAATTATAATTTAAAGAAACTATCGGGAATTTCGTAGGTGACTGTCAAGGAAATTGTGCAGCAGCCGCAAGGCGTTATGCAGTGAAATACCCCAATCGAAATACACCCGATAGACGATTATTTCTGACCATTGATCGTCGTTTACGGGAAGCAAGTACATTCAAACCGCAAGTTGCTGGCAATAGTGGTCGTCCAAAAGTGGATGCAAATGATGAAGACATTTTAGATATCATTGATGAAATGCCTGGAAGAAGTACAAGGGTAACAGCTGCTCACCTAAATGTGTGATCAGCTGCTTAAACCCTATCACTTAACAATGGTTCAAGAGTTACTGGTTGAAGATTATCCTAAAAGGATTGGATTTTGCGATTGGTTGTTAATGGAAAACACTCGAAATGTTAATTTTATTAGGCATATTTTGTTTACCGACGAGGCTTCCTTCAATAGAAATGGAATAACAAATCATAATAATGAGCACATTTGGGCCGACGAAAATCCACACGCCAAAAATACGACCAAAGGACTTTCAAAGTTAATGTTTGGGCAGGAATTGTGGATAACAATCTAATAGGCCCAGTATTTCTTCCCAACAATTTAAATGGTCGTAATTATTTGCATTTTTTGGGAAACGATTTACAAGGGTATTTGAAAGATGTGAATATTGCAATAAGGCAAAATTTGTGGTTTCTACAAGATGACGCTCCACCACATTACAGTAATGAAGTTAGGGAATACCTTTGCAGGCAATATCCTGGTCGGTGGATTAGAAGGGGTTGTGACGCACCTATTTCTTGGCAACCCAGAAGTCCAGGTCTTAACCCCATGGACTTTTGTTTTTGGGGGTTTATGAAACAGAAAGTGTATGCTGTAACAATAGAGGACCAACAATAATTGAGGGTAAGAATAATTGAGGCTGCAAATCAATTTCGTCAAAAAATATGATTTTTCAGCGCATTCGGTGTTCCTTATTAAACCGACCGTTATCAACGGTCTAGCGTCTTCGCCATACTACATTTTCCGAGGGCTGCACAAATTCTCGATTCAAATATTTTTGTAAATGACTATTTTAAAGGTATTTCGTTTCTTAATTTATGCTTTTCTTTACAACACGAATTAATCAGCAGGTTTTTACTTGACAATAGACCTTGCACAAAAAGAAACATACTGTAATATTTAAATATTCCATAATAGTATAATGAGCATAATATCAACGGAATTTGTTTAATATTACCATAATCAAATAACTTTTATTATATTATATTATTTTATTATATATTTTGTGTATTTGTAAGAGAATTTTATGTTAGAAATAATTTTTATTATGTAATGTATCAATATTATATTATGTACGTAAATATGTCATTTAAACCTGCTGGAAACTTCGCGAAATTGATTATATAATGTGTAAAAAGGAGACAAATATATTTTTGTGTCTAGAAAGATCGACACTAGACGAAGTGAGTATGTCTAGTCATGTATAGGAAAGAGAGAGATGCATATCGTGTTCTTAGAAAATGGTTATTCACGAAATTTCTGGAAAGTTTGAAACCTATAGAAGGAGTTGAGCAGAGGTCGTTGTCGTAGTACATTATTAGAAGTTAGGCATAGAAGATCAGTAAGTGTGAACAGTCAATTTGAACAAAGTGAACAAATAGTTTTTAAAGTAGTTAAAATAAAGTGTTAATAGTGACATTAAGAATACAAATTAAAGTAATCAAGGCGTAAACAAAGTGCTAAAAAGTGACATTAAGAACTTATCAAAACTGTAATTAAAAAACATATTCGGCATATAAAAAAGAAGTAATTATAAGTGTACTTACTATTTATAATACAATTAAAAGAACTATAATCCAACAAACACTGAACTATATCCATTTGGAGTAACAAACAAAGAACAATAATATTACACAAGAAACCAAACGTCTAACAACACGATATTTTACCAAAGTCGGAAATTACACGTATCACTTCGTTTGTTTCCGTTTTTCATAGAGCGACTACGGATTTTTTCCACCAATCAGACAGATGTGATATTAGAACATTTAAATAATATTATCAAATATAAATCAATTAAATTTATAAATAAATAAATACAAATCAATCAATCAATAAATAATAATTTTATCATAATATTCATTACAATACTTAGTCAAATTGTACGATTTTTGATCAAGGTTTCTTAAGATCAGTGGAAAATATATGATGGCACAGCTTATGGGCCTGTAAGGATTTGAGTTGGAGTGTTTCCAGACAACTTCGATAATTGCTAATTACATGGATTTTGCGATGCAGGTTTATTTGGTCATTTTGTCTTTTACAGTTTAGTTTACAGACTGTAAGTTTTTTGTTGGAATTTGTAATTTTTTACAATTGCCTAAATCAGGATGGCCAAGAGACCTAATTGATCCTAAACAGAAGAATAAATCGCAAATGTTACTAGAGGAACGAAAGATAGTTGTTTTTAACACTGCCCTTATAGAAAATAACTTAGAAAAACTTTTTAATATTTGTTGCTTGGAAAAAATTCAAAGAATTATTTCTTCCTGTATGAAAACGAGTTACTTATACTTTGATATATCCTTCACCTACTGAAATAGAGGACGCGCTTTGTGTACTTATAAAATATGTTCATGCTCAAGAATTTTCTTATTTTAAGGATAAATTACGACATGATCGACTTCTTCCTAAACATTATCGAAAACTGTCCTTGTTTCTGGATTCCCGAGGTTTATTATATATAAGGATGATTTGCTGACACATTTAGTCCGAAAAGCAATTAAATATAATTTATCCTATCTTCTAAAGTACTTTCGTCCAAATCCGAAAGCTTATGTTGAGCCAATGGCTGATTTACCTTAACATAGAGTTTCACATTTATAGTATTTTTTTAAATACTGCAATCGATTTTTGTGTACCTCAGCTTCTTGCTATAGAGGTACAGAATGTTTAAAATCCTATTGCTGTATCTTTCTACCAGTACAAAGGCAGTTCATCTGATTTGTCTTCAGAACATCCTAATCAGTAATCTCCACCAGGTGTTTTTTATATATAAAAATGAATCCTTTTTTTTGAATGGCTAGACCGATGTTACTATTTTTATTTGTTTTAATTGTCATTGTCAGGAGATAGATCTTATAAAAAAATCCAAAAATTCCGCGGGAAATTAGAAAATCTACTGCTGAACATTTATATTCATACATTAAAAAGTTGGTAGATGGCGAGAGGATACATTTTAACAAAAATATTATACAAGGGTATATTAATAGATGACGACAGGTCATTAACAAAAATTTAATACAAGAGTATACTATTTGATAAAAATTTTTTACGAAGTTATATTAAAAAGTTTTTAGATGACAAAAAGATATTATTTAATAAATATGTAATACGAGGACATATGAAAAAATTGGTAGATGGCGTAAAGATACTATTTAACAAAGATGTAATACGAGATTACATCAAAAATTGATAGATAGCAAAAATGCAAAATCTACCAAAAATGTGATACCAGCAAAAATATTTATATACGAGCAAGAAAAAAATCTAAGAATATTGTATAAAGCAATAGAATATTTTACAGGTGTTTTTCATAGTTTGACTTGTATGGTTGTTTTAATCTATATCTATATGTTCTTAAGTGTTCATTGTGTTCTTCTTCAAAAATTTCTCAGTTTTTGACCTATAAATACGCCATATTTAGTGCATTTTTAGTTTTAAGGGAGGCACAAACTTATGAGAAATAACTTTTTATCCATAATAAATAAGTTTTCCATTTGGTACGATGACGTATGTTATTTATTTTTCTTTCATTAAAGTTTTGAGGCGAATCCTAATCATTTAAAAGGCCTTTCTATTACGCTATAGCCAATAATATTATCTTAGTTTATTAGAAAATTGTTAATTAAATGTAATTCAATAAAACGATATTTTCTTTAGATATATATTTATTTCGTAAATTAATATACGGAATAAAATTAAATTTATATCTTACTATTAATATTGCGCGATTCATTTTTCGGAAAGAGTAGGTAACAAACAATACGATTAAATCGATTTAATAGAAATTTACATATGAAACGATCTCGTTCATTCTCATTAAATGTTATGTGACTTTAAAACAGATAACAATATAAATCTTAAATGGTGAATGGCTAGAGGAAAAACGATAAAGGTATTCTAATATGCCAATATTTCAGCAATAGCGGATTTTGAGCTTTACAGATTTAGATGTGTTGAATAAATTTATCGATAATATTGTTTAATATAAAAGATACCTGTCAATTGTTGGGAATTCGAATTAATTTTTTTTTATTTAAATTAACGTGTCTCGATTACTAAGGCCATTGACACAGTTACAGTATTTCAAGTATTCTAGATAAAAAGTTGTGGTATTCAATACATTTTAGATAAAACATTTCACGATAGCACTGTGTTCACTTCACTAAATTTCAACACATCACTGATTGGTTCTTTTATATTGTTTTTCTGCTAGTATATTTGGTAGCGGGGACATTCTTCTAGAATGTATTCAACAGCTAGATGAACAGAACATGTCTGGCACTAGGGGCGATCTTCTTTTGCCATCAAGTATCCATGTATATATCGCGCATCTTATTTTTTTCTGGAGAGTGTGGAATCTTGGTGATATTTTAAACTAGATTGAATTTTATTAAGGGCAGAGTGAGTTGTATGTCACCATGATTGCCAGGAGTTTCTAAATATTTTTTAAAGAGAGATTTTTGGTAGTAATGGATTTGTAAATTGTTTTTTGGGTTTTGGTTATAGCAAGCTTAGCGGCTTTTGTTGGTTGTTTTATTCCGTGATTTCAATATGTGATGGGGTCCAAATTATCGTCACAGTGGTGTTTTAAGAAAATATTTTATTCAAACTTTCGTGTATTTCTTGTATTAGAGAGCGTTTTGGACTGGCTTTCCTAATTTCTTGAACTGAGGATAAAGGTTCTATACAGATAGCGACTTTTTTATTTCTTGGATTTATTAATTAAAGGCCTGGAGAATTGAAAAGTTCTGATTAATTCGTTTCGTGAATGTTTTTTTAAAGATTATTTCATAAGGCTTTCTGATTTTTGAGTTCCAGGAATAATGTATCATCGGTATTGGTTTTTTTCATTGAAGAGGGGATAATATACGTAAAGTTAATGTGAGGTTGTGATAAAAGTTATTGACGTCTCAGGTGAATGGGAGGTTCGCTAGCTTCGGCATGTAAGCTTTCAATAGGGCTGGATTTGAGAATGCCTGAACATATGAGGGCTATGTTATGGATGGCGTGTTTAGCTGGTATTTGGTATAAGCTGTGCTACCCTAGTCCTTATTTGATCTGATTAAATTTCTGTACCGTTTTAGAAAATACTGTTTTGTCACCTGCCCAATAATGACAGAATTGCGGTTTCAGTATATTAAGTCTTTTGCTACAGTTTGCTTTCGTTTCTTGAATATGTTGTTTGAAGCCTTGTTTGTTGATAAACGTTAACCCTAGCATTTTTTGGTGAGTTAATACAAGTAGGGTGTTTATATGGTTGTATGTATGTATGTATGTATGAGTTAGGGGTGATAATTACACTGCGTCCTATAGGATCTATTGTGTCCCCCCTTACTTGCCATATTCTGGTATTTCCTCAGACCTATAGCAGCTCTTCGAGTTCTATTTTCCTGAGGAAGTTTAGGACATCGTCGGGCTTCAAATCAGGTAGATCCCCTTCCTCTATTTCATGTGCTCCTAGGTATCTAGCCCTAGAATTCTGCAAGGCAGGGCATTCTGAGAGTATGTGCATTGAGGTTTCATCCTCTTCCTCACAGAATCTGCACTTTGCTTCATCTGCTAACCCTACTTTCTTCATGTAGCTTTTTAACCGGCAATGCCCGGTTAATATTTCCGTTAAAATTCGGAGCCTTTTTTACTGAGGTTAAGACAGCTAAGAGATCTCTTCTGGTCATAGTTCCCCAGTAGTATCTTAGATTGCCTTAGTCCTTCCAGCTGATTATAGTACTTGGATTTTTCCTTCTCCATTTCTTCCCTTAGTTTTCCTAAGATTACTCTTCTGCTGATGGTTCTGGTCCCAAACGTGGGGTTTCAGTTCCTTTTTTTTGCCAGCTTATCTGCTGTTTCGTTCTCCTCTATTCCTATGTGTCCCGGGGCCCATAGGAGGGTGACAGTGTTCTTCTGGCCCAGTTCATTTAGTTTGCCTATGCATTCCCAAACCATCTTCGAACTGATTATATTTGAACTCAGCGCTTTAATGGCTGCTTGACTGTCCGACATGATCACAATCTCTTGTCTGCGGTAGTTTCTTCCAATATTGAATTCCACACATCTTTCGATGGCACGGACTTCTGCTTGAAAGATACTCGGGTATGTGCCCAAGCTTTCTGAGTATTTGGCTCTCGGTCCAAAAACTCCTATCCCAGTTCCCTCGTCTAGCTTGGAACCGTCCGTATACCATTTTATGGCATTCTGGTTTAAATTCTTTATGGTGTCTTCATCCCATTCAGATTTATTACTTAACTTTGTAATGAATTTTCTCACAAAGTTAAATTTCTTTGGCATATCATCTAGGGGCATTTCCCAAGTTTGATCAAATTGAAGTGATCGTTTACATGGTTACATGGGGGTTTTGTGTGTCAGGTTTCCCGCTAGCCTTGATGATTTTAGATTTAGTGACAGAAAAGATAGTCCCTATGTTTGAAGACCAGTTGCCGACCTGCTTGTAAATTTGTTTTTGTCGTATAGTTGTTCCAGGCGAAGATAACATCCATCGCAATTCCACTCTAGTCAAGAGAAACGAAAGTAATGAGGTAATGAGTTGTGGGAGCTGTCGGAAATTCACATTAAATATTTTAATTGTTTATGCGCCAAAATTCAATAAAAATTCTGCGAGGTCCTTTATTGCAACTGAATATATATGTCAATTTTGCCAAAATTCGCATAAAATATCAAATTGTCCAGAATTTCTTAATTTATCAGTAGAACAAAGAACAGTTGAGATGAAGGGACGCAAATTGTGTTTAAATTGCTTACACCTGGGACATATAAATAAAAATGGTAAATATGGGAAATGTCAAAAATGCGGTAAAAAACATCATACCCTTCTTCATATGGACTTTTCTGCTTCTTCGCCTGCTCCAAGGACATCTTTAAACCCGCAAGGCGCTGTTTCTTCACAAAGTGTCTTAGATAATCCAAGCTCTTCTGTTAGTCTTTCATCTTGTTTTTCCGACACTGAAGTATTACTGTCAACAGTTAGTATCCTTATAATCGATGCTCAAGGACATTCAAATACTTGTAAAGCTATTTTAAATTTAGGTTCAAAATAAAATTTTATTTCGGAAGATTTATACAACAGACTTTGCCTGTAATAGAATAGATTGTACAACAGTTCAAACTCTTTAATCTTTTTAACTGTGCTATTTATTATATATATACAATAAGTGTTCAAAATGAGTACCATTTACTTCCATACAATAGTTGGTTGGGTAGCATGAACTTTTGTTTTTAAATACCCCCATCAAAAAGAAGTCTAGGAAGTTAAATCCGGTGACCTAGGTGGCTTAACCTAACCTAACCTAACCTAACCTAACCTAACCTAACCTAACCTAACCTAACCTAACCTAACCTAACCTAACCTAACCTAACCTAACCTAACCTAACCTAACCTAACCTAACCTAACCTAACCTAACCTAACCTAACCTAACCTAACCTAACCTAACCTAACCTAACCTAACCTAACCTAACCTAACCTAACCTAACCTAACCTGCAGAATGAGCGAAGCGACCTTCACATGCGTGCCTTAAACATGTACTTTTAACACTTATATCATAAATAACTATTAAACTGGGTTTTCGGATCTTTATGTCACTTAGTATAGTTTATGAATCGGTTATTAAGAAACTACATAAATTATCGACTAGTATGTGTGCTAGTTCTAGCGTTTTTATGTTAGTACAGACAAAAACAATAATTAGAAATTTCTTATGTGTTTCTAATGTTTCTTCAAATGTTTTTTAATTAAGGATGTATATTGGACGGTATATTGGATATGATGTAAATTTGACTAGTTTTCTGAAGCTCCTTAAATAATCTGGAATATTTTTATAAGCCCGTTAAAAAGTTAAAAAAGTTTTTAGTTGTTACAAATTTACACGTATTTAAATGGAAAACATGCCATCAGTCCGAGTCAAGGGGAAATATAGTATTAAAATTATGACTGGAAAAAATAGTAAAATTGTATGTAAATGGACATAATATCTAAGAAGTATATAATCAATTAATCTTTAGCAGTTAATTTTTTAAATTTTCCGGAAAGAATAAATTTACGTATAGGAGCGTAATGGCTAGTTGTTTATACCGTTTCTTAATTATGTTTCATGGTATAATTTCATTGTATTAATTAAAAATAAACAATAAAAATAATTTAAAAAAAAGTCATATGAAACAGACGTTTAAATTACGGTAAATATTAAAAATACCAAAATAAGGTTCAATCACAATTCAAGCAAAGTATAACTATATAAGAATATATAAATATTCACCGTAGATGTTTTTTAAAATCGTCTCTCATCATTAATCTCATTTAATTACCAAAGTTTCTGCTAATCTTGTTGATACGTTGGTAAAGCTCATTTAGACAGCAAAGTAGGCGACAGTCAGACCGGACGTTGTACTGAATCTATTTAACCAATAAACTACGCATACCTTACGATACCGTACGAAGTGTAAACGAAAACATAGCACCAAAGGTATTTTATATTTAAATGCAATTGAAAATTTAAATAAATATTTCTTAGAAAATAAATAGTAAATCATAAAAGCCGCGCAAGTAGATGTCGATGATTGTTAATGGATATTTAAAACATAAACAAATTAGTAAGTTTGTTTTTGGTAGTCGTAAAATAAAGTACTGTGTATTGAAATAGTTTATTTTTTTATTCATAAATTTTATATCACTTCAGTGGAATTAGCCCAAAAGTGATGTAACATGGATGTGAAGCTGGGAGGAAACATATCGTATAGAAAAGTGTACTAATGAAAACATCACGGATTTTTAATTTACATAATGTAATTAGATTAGATTAGATTGGACTTCAGCTATGAGCCTGTGCCACCTCGACCTTCTGCAGATCTATTGTGGATTACCTTTTCCCTTATAGGATTTCGTTCAGTTTGGTCTTCTCTATAGTATGTACAAAAAGTACGAGGAGTAATAAACCCTAATTAAGTATGCAAAACCTTTACAGGGAGCACCATGAAGTTTTTGATAAATCTCTTACTTTAAATTACATTTCTTCCGTAAATCTAAACACCAGGTAGATCGACCCCGTATTTGTTTCAGTTGTAGCAAAGTTTAGGGTTTCTTCATTGTTAAAGAATTAGCAGATAAGCAATAACGCAATGCAGTGGTGTGTATTTTGGGAAAAAAAATACGTTTTAAATTATAATATTAAAAAATTAAAAGAAATAATTATTGTTATACATTTATTACTTACATTTTATTCTATATCCGACTCGGAAGAGGAGGAATCGTTGTTGACATTAATAATAATAGGGTCGATTAAATCATCACAAATATTGTCAATTTTCCACATATTTGCCTCTACTTTGATAACATGCTCGATACAGTTTGTACAATTTTCCTTACTAACATGACTAACAGCACTGTCTAACAATTTTACAACATCGTTTATTTTAAAAGTAGTATTTTTTTCCAACTTTCCCCTTTACCTGAGCCCATATTAATTCTATGGGATTAAGTTCACAATGATAAGGGGGAAGTCGAAGAACTGATATACCACGAGAAGAAGCCATTTCTTCTACAATGTAGGTTTTGTATTTATTTTTGTTCATTTTTGCAATTCTGTAAAGTTCTTTCCCTAGTGGATCTTTTGGAAACTTAATATTTTTCGAAATAGGTCACTCCAAAAGCTCTGCTTTGAAATAAAAGTTAATAATCCACCATCAACAAAACCTTCAGAACTTCTAACATGGACAATGATAAGTCTTTTTCCTTTTCCAGATGGTGGCTGCAAACCTAACGAGAAACCTTCCACGAATGCCTGCCTTCCGCTTTTAATCTTGCCAAGATTTGGAAACTGTATATCCAGCATTTATTCATGTTTCGTCTAAGTAGAAGATTTTCAAATTTTGTTCTCTGGCATGTCGAATGCTTCTTAAATAGTCTCTTCTCCAAAAAACTATTTCTGGTTTATCTATCAAGAGAGATTTTCTATTATGTTTAGTATATCTCAAACCCACATCTTTCAAAAGTTTGCATAAAGTCATTCTGGAGAATTTTGTATAGTCCGTATCTTCTTGCACTAATGTTATAATTTTGTCAAGTGTTGGAATTTCCTTTCGTAAGTAAAATCCATGGACTTTACGCCTTAGTCTTTGTTTTAATGACTCATCGATCTCAATTGGTTTTCGGCCTGAAGGAGTTTTAGGGGGTTGAAGAGTTCCATTCTTGCTTTCTTTTAGTAATCTATAAATTGTTGATTTAGCAACACACAACATAGCAGCCGTTAATTCCACAATATCATTAACACTTGCACTTGGATCCTTGTTTTTCAATGATATATAATAATTCAATATCAGAGTTTTTTCATTTAAAGATAATGGACCTGTTTTTGGTCGTTTAGAAAATATATAAAATAATTATTGTTACAGATTGGTTTGTTTTCTATTATCAATAAACTGTGTTGCCTTTCTTTATCAAACTTACTAAAATTTATGTACCTCTATCACTTTTTTTTATTAAAATTAGTACATCCCGTTACCTCTGACCTAAATCGTATATTCTTTAGCATAGCTGCAACTCATTCGTTCAATACAAAATGTACCTTACGGTATACCCCCTTAAAATATATTTTGGTACGTCTATGAAATCTACTTAAATGAATGATTTATTACTCCTTGTCCTTTCTATATAGACCATAGTAGACTTATTGTCCTGTGTAGGAAATTCCTTGTGTAGCTACTAGCTCCTGGCTTGTCTTCGCCTAAAATTAGAAATCTTTGCCCCGATAAGATTTACAATGCTCTGTGAAAAGACCCACCAACATTCTGATGGTGTTTCTATCCTGCCTTAGTAGAGACTCTGTTAGTTGGTGAGTTGTTCCACCATTCCTGAGACTAACCTAGCTTCCATTTATATACACATGCCTTTATCGTCATTTTTGCCATGCCACAAATGCCTAATAGGGCATTTGACGGACCTTCTCTGGCCAGTGCGTCTGCTTTTTCGTTGCCCCGTATCTTCCTGTGCCCTGGAACCCAGCCAGAATTAGTCTGTTGGTACTTCCTAATTCCGTTAGGGCTCTTATGCAGTCCCATACCAGTCTAGAATTTACTTCGATTGAGCTCAATGCTATTATGGCCGCTTGGCTATCTGAATATATGGCTATGCTTTTTTCCTTAACCTTTTGCTTAATAATTTCAATTGTGCAGTGGTGAATAGCAGTTATTTTTGCCTGAAACACCGTGGCGTATTTTCCCAGACTCAGTGTCATTTTTGTTTCTGGCCTATTTATATATATTCCGGCTCCTGTGCCTTTGTTGGTTTTGGAACCATCTGTGTAACAAATAATTTCGGCTTGAATGGGAGGTCCCTGTTGCCAAAGTTCTCTGCCCATTATAAGAGTTTTAAAGTTTTTCTCAAATAAAATTTGAGGTATTTTGTTGCGTGAAGACTCGTAATGGGTTTGGCCCTCTTAAGGAGTCTCCAAGCTACTGATTTGGCCTCTGCCATAATATGTAAATGTAGTGGAGTTAGGTTAAGCAGGACTTCGAGTGAAGCTGTTGGAGAAGTCTTCATGGCTCCCGTAGCACAGAGACATGCTTGCCTTTGTATGCTATTGAGGAGCCTGACTGCTCCAGCATGTTCTATCTTTGACCACCATACCACCGACCCATTTGTTACCATGGGTCTTATGACTCTCGTGTATAGCCACAATGTCATTTTTGTACTTAATCCCCAATTTTTTCCACACATCCTTCTGCATGTGTTAAGGGATAAGGTGCATTTATTTGTTATATTCTGCAAGTGGGTATTCCATGTGCACTTTTGGTCAAAAGTGACTCCTAAGTATTTTGCCTCTTGTACATATGGAATTTCCACTTCGTTGAGTATAATTGTTCTTATTACACCCCGCAGTTTTTTCTTTGTGAAGTTGACGATGGTGGTTTTTTTGGGGTTTACTGCTAATCCCTCTTCTTTACACCGTCTATCAACAATGTTTACTGCACTTTGTGCTCGTTCTCTTGTAATGTCAGGAAATTTGTTATAAAATGTTATTAATTGAGAAGTACAAAAATTAGTTAAGGTAAGAAAATAAGACCTTTTTGGCATTCTGTCATTTTACTCACAGAATATCAATTTAATGACAATCATGCATAAACAACGAAATTGTACTTCATAAAATTTCGTGTAAAATTTAAAGTAGTTAATAAAATTAACCAATCAATTGCAATTTGACCGTTTTTGATATTACCACTGAGAATAATTAAAATCATTACCTTAATCAGCCTTTTATGTAGGCCGACAAAAACAATTTAAAAATGCCAGGATTTTGTAGGCAAACTATGAATTGTATAAAACAATTTATAAATATAAAATTTTTACCAAATTAGTAAAATTGCCACCATTCTTTCTGATTTGGAAATTGGCTTATAATTACTCGACAAACAAAGCAGTATCCTAAAATGTTATATAATCAATTTCAATTAATCCAAACATTTACTTCAAAGGTGTCGCCAGAATGAAAGTCTGAAGTCTACTGAGACAGCATAGAACCAAGAATAAATATCACTTTACCAAAATTATATCAGGAAGTGAAAAATGGAAAATTAATTACAAATTTAAACCAAATACCCACCAGATAGGTTGATAGATTCTGTCATAGACCTAATATCAGAGGAGATGTAACTATTTATTTTTTTACCTGCTCCAACATTACCTATTTCTGGTCGACTGTGTCATATTAATATGGCAGACTGGAATTTGTAGTGCTGTGATGTTGCCTGCTCTCTATGTAAGGTAAGAGATTTGGAATTGTTATTGCATCAAGTATAATATTTAATGATTACATTTGCAGAAATATTGTGACCATAATGCTATTTCTTAAATTAATATTTTGTGAATTATACCACCTAAATTATTACATTATTAAACTATTTTATTCGGTTCGATCAGAGAAATTAGGTGCTCAATAAGCGACAACGCCGCATGGCTTGTATGAATGATTCCACGTCCAGAAGCGGTTATACTGAAATTTTACACAGTATCATTAATTTATTTCAAGCATTGTTGCCGAAGCAAATTCAACAATATTTTGGAGTAATATTGGTGTTTTTGGCGAAATTATAGGTAATATTAAATGAAATTTAGTGAAAGAAGTGGTTCATCATTGTCATTTGTGTATGTAAGCCCCGATGTTTCTTTTCACAAGTAAGTTAAAATATTTGTTTACAATAATTTCATTCAGTGGCGTAGCGATGACGATTTCAATATCAAAATAAACAGACATGGCAATTATTCCGTTAGTTGGCCATCTTTCATTTTTTTAAATCTGATTATTTCTAAGAGTGGAAACCAGTGGATATTTATTGTTTGCTCTGTAAGTATTTTAATGTGTTATTTTATTAGATGACATTTTGTTAGCTTATGACATCTTAACTTGACATAACCTAGCTGTAGATAAGTAAGGTTTTAAATTGTCTACAAATAGGGACAAATAATCACAAAATTGTGAATGTTGGAAATGTGCAACGTATTATATGAGACGAGAGGCCGACCGTGAGTTGTTTTGGTTATTTTTTTATTATTTTTTGTAAGCCTTATTAGGTAAGCCATGCAAAATATTTTATGAATGAAATATATTGCTGTTATACATGTTAAAAAATCGATTAAAAAGAAATTTACTTTCGCGTTCAAACGAATTTTCGCAATGGTTCTGTATCTTTTCGCCGATATATATTTATCTACTGTTGAAGAGAATCGAGGTCGTAACTGAGGAACATTTTTACGGTCTGGATGAATGATCGTCGGCGATAAATACCGTTTCCCGATCCATAACTTCGTTTGTGTTGGGTGGTGGCTTTCGGCTTTCAGCAGTTTTCAGGCTATGAAGAGCATGGGGCATGAATGTGGATATGGCGTCTTGAATTGCGGCGCGCTGCGTCTAAAAGGACCTTAAATCATGGCCTTAATGGCGCTATGAATCTGGATGTCCGCGCTGATCAAATTAAATCCTTAGAACTGGCCGGCAATTCGTTATTTCTTCTTCTTCTTGCTGGAAATGTTTGACCGGCTATGGATATGGCGGAAACTCAACTCTTGTAAGTGATTTAGTATCGACAGGCAACCGAGCGTGCAACGACTTTTTTCTGCTTTATTTAAAAAGTAGAGTCTCAGCGTCGCCTATTGTACCACATAAAGCACTAAATATGAAAATAATGAGTACATTTAAAAAGAAAGTAAATCAGTAACCAAAACATTATCACATACGAAACACGGACACTATTTTTAAGGACCAGATATTTATATTCTATAAAGTATACTCATATATCTATAATATAGTATATCTATAGTACATTATATATAATAATATATAGTAGATATGTTTTGAAGAAGTAATACTTATATAATTTTAACTTAATTTGATTTACGTTTTTTTTTGTGTAAAGTTACTGAATTACAAATAATAAAACTGAATATTTAGGTGTGTAATTATGGGCGTTAAGAATATTTATTTTTTTAGTACAAAATCATTAAATTTATTGTACTAACTCTTACTTACTAGTCCATCTTATTAAGAATAATAAAAAACTCTTCGTTTCAAAATTTCTTTGTGTTTGACCTATATATACAGTAAGATTTAATGAACACTTAAGAGCATACAGATTAAAACAACCAGATAGGTCAAATTATGCAAAACACCTACTTGAACATCCAACCTCACCCTTACAAACCAATGACATACAAATACTATCCACTTGTGATAAAAAACAAAATTTAGATTTCCTTAAAGAACTTGAAATAAAAAGACATCTAGCAGATCCACAATTTAAAGTTGTTAATGAAAAAATAAATCTTGGAAGTTCTCCACTGTTTACTTTGATTGAGTGTACATTTTATACATAGATAAGACATAATTGTAAAACACAAATATATTAAGTTTTTGTAAAGATCAGCATGATATAGTTTTTTCCTGGTTTTTCTATATGATTGCACAGTTAAACTGATCTTAGAGGGAATTACATCCAGTATAATCCCTTAGGGCTATTAACATCTAGGCTTTAATATTGTTATGTCTTATTACTTCCATACTTGGTCTAGCCTTAAAACTATCTAAACATCAGGTACCTAACTACAAACAAACAAAATGTAACTTAAATGTCAGTCTGACGATGCTTCTTAGCGAAACGGCCGTCATTGTAACTTAAAATAAACTTGGAAGTTACGTTGAAACGTAACTGCTAGTAGTTATTATCTCTTCAGCATAAGGGTCGTTAGTACTTACCTGCATAGAAAAGGTATATATTAGTGAAATATATATTTAAGTAAAATATCTGTAAATAGATTTGAGAAAAAATATAGATTTGGTCAATGTTATTAAAGCAATTTGTGGATGTAATAACTAATTACATATTTCATTGTTGCAAGTTTAATTGTAGGTATAGCATTTGGTACTAGTCTAACAATTACTGATTGTTCTATAAAATGTTGTGAGCATAAAAAGCTATTCTTGTCTGGACTCCAGTTATCTTTATCCACAATATTTAACCATTGCCATCTAATATTTTTATCCCGTGGGAAACTGTGAATGTAATAATGTGTTAATTAATACACAAATACATTTATTGTACCACGTTGCTTTATAATACTCCATAGACATAAAAATAATTGACGTATACAGTTATGAGATTAGCCAAAAAATTGTAAATTAATGATAATTAAAATAAAATATCCTCTTTCCATTATTGATACGCCTATGTCAATTTAAGTAGATAGGTTAGGGATCAATACAAAGTTATAATTTAATTTAAACATAAAAATATAGTTTACGTATATATAATGTATATTTATTATAATAATAGCTACTTACCAATAAATAATTAATCCAAATTTTTAACAGAAATAGTATATTAAACAACGCATTTCATATGGAATTCTGTTATGACACGAGTTCAAGTTTAAAAAACGAATCGCGAAGCGATGAGTTTTTTAAAGAACGAGTGTCACAACAGCCATATGAAGTAAGTTGTTTATAATATTTTTTATATTTTGCCCTTTTTACCATTTTTTAAATTAATTTTTTATTTTTATGTAATTACGAAAATTTTTATTTTAAGAAGTATGTCGGCAGCACTGTGTAATTTATAAAATTTGACAGTTGTGACATTTAAATTATCAAATGTTAATGTTTTAAAATATTTTAAAATGAATAATATACCAATAATAATATATTATATAAGTAAAATATTATATTCATATTCACAGATACTTTCTTAAAGAACAATATAAAATTAATAAATTGCTATTAGCCACAAATGTCATTGTCAATAGTCTTGCCTTTAGATACTTCACTCATGTCGCCAACCATTTAAAACAAAAATTTGCGTGCGTAAAAGTTACATTACGATACGCAAATGCGTTTTATAATGAAGATTTTTATAAGTGCAAAATATAAAAACTAAATTTTTATAACTTGTAAACAAAGTATGAGTCATAGATGGTTATCCAATATGGCCGACTTCCGTCGCCAGATTTTAACATTGTAGATATAACACAAACTCATTCCTTACTATTTTATGTTCTAAGATTGGAATCAATTTGTGTACCATTTACCACCAAACTAATGGCGGACAATATTGACATAGGCGTATCATACGATTTTTCTTATAGGATTATTAAATAATCATTTTCATTATTTCGTATTACAAATCTCATTTAAAAAAGTCTTTAAATATGTACTGCTCTAAAAAAAACAACAATCATTTAAAAACATACTTATTTAATAAATACTACAATTTTAATCTATTTTATCTATTTTAAATATATGTTTTTGTTCCACGCCACTGCAAAACTATTACATCTATGAGAAAATAATAACAATTAATTGAAAAATAATTTTTAAAACTGAATGAAAACAATTTTCAAAATGTATGTACTATTAATTTAAGTTATCATACATAACATATGTGATTTAGTTAAACATCTATTACCTGAAAGCTGTAATATTATTAAAAATAAATTTCAAGGAAATGGTTTTAAAATACTCTTTACCTATGAAATGAAATTCCTTCCTCTTTTTTAGCACTCTAACTGTTGCACTTATAAACTGCACAATTAACCATTTTAAAATGTCTATTCAGGTAATTAAAAAAGGTGAAAATTAATAAAAAAACTAAAAAATACAATTCGACGTTCCAAATTTGTTTACTACCAAACGTTTGAAACTTGGCTTCACTCACACGCATAAGGTTTTCATTGCCTAGTCTAAAGTGACATGCGATAAGAATTTAAAAAGAAAAAGATTATTTTACAGTGAAAATGACGACATTATTTTGTTAAGGTAGATATCGGGGCTATTTTTTTAGGTTAAAAATTAAAACAGATGAATGGTTACGTTACGTTACAAACGCATTTGCTTTATGCTTCTTTTTGCTTAGTTACGTATACGGATAAGAATACGTGATATATTTTTAGAATTGCTTTATGTCTCTATTGTCTGGTTCTGTTTTCATTAATTCTACTTTTTGTACCAGCTTTATGAATTTGTCAAGGGATTTCTTCTTCTCTTCTTTACGCAATCTTTCAAATATCTTGGTGTATTCCAGTTACAAATTTGTTTCTTAACACTGCCTCTAAATTTTCAAATTTACCATATAATGCAGCAGTTCTTAATATTGCATACTATTCTATTACATTTTTATGGTTCTTTTATTTTTCGCTATAGAATTTTCTTTGCTCCCTCCAGATGCTTTTCTAGATTATTAACGAATATTAATATAGACAGTTATATATTTAACAGCAAAACACTAAAATTAATATATTTTGACGTTATAAACGAGAAATAAGGTTAGGTTATGTTAAGTGAAGTTTGGATTTGGAGAATTAGAATAGACATACGTCTCGTAATGTTCAAATTTTTTTAACTTCATATTTTGCTAGTCGCATTCTCTATGCATTTTTTAGTAGTTAAGCTTCTGGGGCCCTGTTCTTGAAATCGTAGGAATCGATTCTCCAGAGAATTGATTCTCCAAAAAAAATTCTCCTGAGAACTGCCAGTCCTATTCTTGAATGTGTGGGAATTCAATTTCTAGAGAATTAGGAAAAGTGGCGTATGTCTGAACTAAATTCAAGTATTTCAACTACATAACCAATCAAATATTCGGATTTTGTTTTATAATTTCTTTTATTAAGTTGGCAGAATTGACTTTTTTGGCATTTTTATAGTTCGTGTGTATAACCTATATACCTTTTGTTAGTGTTTTGCTGTTTTGCTTATTGTATTGCTAATAAAGGGCGTGTATTTTTTTCCTCTATTATGGCGAAAAGAAATTTTATGAGCGAAGCTCAGAAAAAATACATAGTCGAATATTTTGAAACTGACACGAAACTTTTAAAAGATAAATTTTCCAGTAGTTTTACGCATAAGGAGGCTCAGCAGCGATGGGAGTTGATAAGCCTCCATCTAAATTCGGTACCGGGAGCTTCAAAGATACCTTGAAGAACAAAATTATTTATTTTAACTCTATTGAACACAACAAAAAAAAAATAATATATTCAGTATCAACAAATACATTATAAACGAACTACTACAAAATGCAAAACAGGCACTATTGGCAGATGACAACTCAAATTCTCAGGAGAATTTCAGTTTTCTCCACCAAATGACATGGGGAATCAATTCTCAATATTTGTGGAGAATCGATTCCTATGAAATATTTGAAGAATAGACCTATTGCAAAATAGAGAGAAAATGACGTCAATTTCTCCTGAGAATCGATTCCTACGATTTCAAGAATAGGGCCCCTGGCGTTAAATCTCTTGATCACATATTGTTAAACTTTTTCAAAGCATACCATCACTTAAACGCCAATATCTCTTTTATTACAATATAAAACTCAACTTAAAAACCTTATCTCCTAGAGAAAGGCCTAAACTATATCTTGTTAACATTTGAATACGTAATTTAAAACCGTTCTTAAGATTTGTTGTGTACAAAATTATTGAAATTTTGGGTAGAATTCAGGCTTGCCACCCATTTTCAGCTGTCAGATTTTAGACGCCCCTCTTAATATTTATGAATTTTTTTCACTAAAATACAATGTTCTCTGTCTATTTATTAAATAGCCACTTTTTTATAGATTTGTGGTATGTCATGAAGTTTTATACAGTCGACAGAAGCAAACATGGTCCGCGGAAAATATGCCAACTAATTTCAAGGTTATCACAATCAGCCAATCACGAGCCAATGTTAACGATAATATCAATTTTAGTGGCTGCATAAGTGAGATGAAAATATGTATATGAAGATGTTAGAATTACACTGAATTTGCAGTAAGATGTGAAAAATCGTTGTTTCTTATATTTTTCTGTTCCAAATTTAAGATAAAAGCATAAATAGTACTTACATCTATAAAAAAGGGGCTATTTAATAAATAGACAGAGAACATTGTGTTTTAGTGAAAAAAATTCATAAATATTAAGTAATGTTTTGTGTCATATTTGACATTTTTTTTAAAATATAATTTACTATACCTTGTTTTAACAGTTTATCAAGATTTTTATTCAAAAAATACTAGCTTCTAATTTAATCTCAAAACGGTAATATTAATTTAATATTTTTAAATTAATACAAGAAGATGTCGTTATTTTATTTATTTCAGAAGTGACTGAAGAAGGTAGAAAAAAATTACCGAAAGGTCTCACAAAAACTTTAAAGAGTGAACTTAATAATTACTGGCTGTAACCCCCGATATTTTTAAATATTTAGTATTTAACTAGTCAGACGAGACTACCTTCAACTATAAATTATGGAATATTGTCATTATTTCGAGAACCGTCGAGTTTTGAGGGTAATCCCGAAACAGGTCGATTTTTGTTATAAAATACCCATGTTATAACGTACATGGAGTAAGGATGACGTCACCGGTGTGGTTGTAGTGACGTAATCGTTAATTTAAATAGAAATCGGTATAATGCGACACCTCATTTGAAGGAGAATTTAATTCTCTATTTAACGACATTACATTTATAACTAAAATAATTTTACAAAAACATTTTTTTTATTTAAATTCAACCAAATTACAACTAATGATTTAATTCATAACGTCCTTTAAAGTAACCAAATTATGCATAATAATTATTATAAATTAAATGTTCCAAATGCCATCCATCGGTTTCTTGACAATATGCGAATCTACGGACACATTCATCAAGTACATTGTGGATGACTTCTGGAGTAATGAGACTCATTTCATGCCAAATTCTATCTTTTCAGTTCTGTAAATTTTGCGGTCTATTGACATAAACTTTTGATTTTATGTAACCCCACAGGAAAAAGTAGAGGTGTTAGATCTGGCGACCTTGCTGGCCACACTATAAAACCCCGTCTTCCGATCCATCTCCTGGGAAAGCAATTATTTAAAAATTGACGTACTTCACGTGCGTAATGCGGAGTGGCTCCATCTTATTGAAACCAGATATTGTCACTAGGTAAATTTGCATTATTAGCATTTGGATACGTGTTAGCAAGGACAGGTATAAGTTGATTTCTCAAAAAAGTTAAATAACGTTCTCCTGTTAGATTTTCTTCAAAGAAAAAAGGGCCAATGATTCTGTCATCGATGATCCATGCCCATACATTCACTTTCTGAGGATATTGAGTGTGTGCCTCAGTCATCCAATGTGGGTTTTCTTGACTCCAATACCTGCAATTTTGACGATTCACGGTACCATGTAAAAAAATGTGGCTTCATCGGAAAAGAGGATTTGATTGATGAAACGAGGATTGCCGATACATAAATCCTGCATAATTTCAGAAAATTGAAGCCGGCGATCGGGATCGTTGTCGTTTAATTCCTGGTGTAGTTGAATTTTGTAGGGATGGTATTTTTCTTTTTTAAAATACGTAATACCGATCGTTGGAAAACTCCAGCATATTCACCCATTTGTGTTAAACTATTGTCAGGATTGTCGTGGACATTTAATAAAACATCAAATTTCACATTGTCTTCAATTTTAGGACGCCCAGCGTTTGGAATATGTTTAACGTGCCCAGTTTTTCCAAATTTTCGGACTATTTTACTTACTGTTGATTGGCTGATGGGTCTGTATGGATATTTTGCGTTGAGTAAATTGCATACCTCGTTCTGTGTTCTTTTTTTATCTCCGCATCCGCTAAGAATTAATATTTCTATGCGTTGTGTTTCATTTAGGTGAGTCATAATTTAGTATTCAAAAGTAAAAATTACAAATGACAACTGATGACAATTCACAAAATCAAAAAATATTTACGACAATAAATATTACAGTAACTATGCCAATATCACTTGCTTGATTTAACATTTGACAAAAAATTTCAGTGTTTATGAGATAACTTTTTGTGTCCATTATTATTTTTACTTATTTTTGCTTTTTTAAGTATTTATTTCAGAAAGTCATGACAGGAACTGATGGATGGCATTTGGAACATTTAATTTAAAATAATTTAATAATAATTTGGTTACTTTAAAGGACGTTATGAATTAAATCATTAGTTGTAATTTGGTTGAATTTAAATAAAAAAAAATTTTTTGTACCCTTAAAAAAATATTTAAGTTACAAATGTAATGTCGTTAAATAGAGAATTAAATTCTCCTTCAAATGAGGTGTCGCATTATACCGATTCCTATTTAAAAAAATTAACGATTACGTCAAAACACCCACACCGGTGACGTCATCCTTACTCCATGTACGTTATAAGATGGGTATTTTATAACAAAAATTGACCTGTTTCGGGATTAGCCTCAAAACTCGACGGTTTCGGAATAATGACAATATTCCATAATTTTGCCGTTCACTGTATATGTATATATATAGGAGTATAGGATGGGGAGTGTGAAAATAAACTTATTGGTTTAAACATATCAGATTCACCCATATTATTAACAGCATTCTTTTTATAATAGTTTTTTCGAGTATCCTTGTTTAATCCATTTTCACCGAAAATCATTGTTGAAGAATTTGACCAGCCTCTGTATGTATTAAAAGTACATTTATCTTTTTAAGAATGTTTTGTCACCTAGTCTCCACTTCGTCTAGTATAATCGATTGGTTAATTAATTCTTAACCTTTGTTTTACAGATTGATTTGTAGGTTTCTACTTTTTTTTGGACTGTATACATTTTCCATCACTATTGCAGAAGCTAAGATAGATATTTAAGATTATTAGTTTTGATATTGATCTAAATTAAAGTGATATATAAAACAAAGCCGTATTAAGGTTAAAAAAGATCCATGATGAACATTTACAATTCAAGATCTAAATCACCACCAAGCACTAAATCAGCAGCAACATTAGCGAAAAATTGTTTGCGAGCCATAAATTTCGACAAATTCGTCCATAAAAAGCCTTTAATTACAAAAAAGGAACTTCTTTCTCTAAGCAAAACTACAGCAATTCGGTGGTATTAAATCAAAGTGTTTTGCCTTTATCTGTCGTCTGTCCCAGTGATATCCATCACATTTAGCTCCTCCTCTTCATCCTGAATGAAAATTCACCATTGTGAAAGCGCTTTTCGGATTTTCTCAATTGCACTCAGAAAAAAAATGAACAATAAAATTAAAGAGTTTATGGATATACCTCTTGTTTAGTTTGTGACAAAACAATTATGTAATTTTAGCATTAGAAGAAAGACATATTGAGTTTTCTATTTGAACCCTTTTTATCAACATACAGTGATATTTAAATTAATAATAAAAATAGGGTAATCAATGAATAAATGAATGTCTTTATTTAACAAACGTGTACAACACATTTACTCCGAGAAGGAGAAGATTAGCAAAAAGCTACTCTTTAACTCTTAACCTTCAAGGGTTACAATATATGAACAAAAAATATATAAATTATTATGAATTTATTAATTTTTGTTGTTGCGCTATTATGGTTTTCTTTTTCTGTTTTATTTTAAGTTTTTGATATTTAAATGGTATTTTCGCAAACCCACATTGGTTGCGACAAGATGTTATGAGTAGTTTGTTTTTATTTGATTTGATGTAATTGTTGTTTTTTATTGCAATAATGTTCTTAGCCCCTTAAATAATAAATATGTACCTATGATTAACACTAGCTCAAATAAAATTAAACGTTTCTGCGCTCGTTTGTTTAATTCAAAAATAAATACTATCGTTAATCGGAAAATTATATCTCAGGTCGTACAGGTTTTGCCAGAGATTTATACTCAAACAAAATTATAAATTTTCTATCAGAAGGAAATTCAAAAATAAAGTCGTATAAATGTCCTCCAGCGGCAAATAGCTATTATACGTAAGTACTTGAATTTATAAATTAATCCCCTAATCTTATTAACAATATTTTTAATTTGCAGATTCCACTTTAGGTGCCGGTCTATAATAATACCAAAATACTTAATTGATTTTGATTGGGGGATTATCGTCAATATTTAAAGGACCAAAATCAGGTAAATTATTTACATACGAAGTAAATGATAAGTATGTAGTCTTTTCCGTATTTAGTGTCAGCCTATTTATTTGGAACCATTTTTTAACCATTTTAAAATCTTCTTCAATCACTGTTTTTAACATATTCTAATATAATATTTCCTCTTGAGTTTAATTTCATTAAGCTATTTATATACAAAGTGAATAGAAGAGGTTCAAGTACTGTACCACTACGTTGAACCACTACGTACTCCATTTATTTCCACATAGCACCCAGGCAAGAAAAGAGTCATAACACACATTGTGTACAAAATGACATAAATACAGCATTAAATAGCGCGCACTTCATTTGTTCGGCTGAATTAACGTCATTATTATGTGGCGCATGGTTACCGCTAGATGGTACTAAGTACTCTTTTTTACGGAGCCATTTTGCTCTGATCACCGGCGTGAACAGTGTCACATTTGTGTTAGTACGGGGTAGGTTTGTATTGTGCCGCCAGAAAAGTGTTTTATTGTGTGATGTGACTTTTTATATGTAAGATTTACGTTAAAGAATTAGTTTTTTTACGAAAAAGGTGACACAATATGTGTTATGACTGTTTTGTTGACGAAAAAGCATTGTAGATATTGCCACGTCATATAAAAAACAGACATAACCTGTAAAGGCTCTCTTTTTTCGACTATTTCTGATCTATATTCGTGTATTATGGAATATTATAAAGACGCAATACATTAATATCTTTTTTTACAAAATATTTTAGCAAAATAGTCAGCACGAAACCGAAGATCAGATACTAACGCATATGCAATGTACAAGTCCAAGCATTAATGCGGATATTATAGCACCTTTTTGTACAGGTATGATGATATTTAACTTATATTTAAATTTTACTTTTACGTTAAGGTTTGATAAATCAAATTACTCCTATTGTTTTAGACGGAAATACCTCGGATGAAGAAAATGTTTATTTCGAAGATAGTGATGATAGCGTCAAAGATCCGAATTTTAAAATTCAATGTGGATATAAGAGTTCAACCTCAGACAGTAGCGTTGGTCCGCCGACTATAACAAAGCGTGTTAAACGGAGTTCACTAATTTTGTCGGAACAGGAGCTTTAAACCCAACCTTGCGCAAATACTGGTGCATCAGAAAATTTGGTTGTGACTTTTTCTACGTCTAAGAATATTCCACAGCGCAATAGGTCCATGTCTTCTGATTCTTCTTCATCGACTTCCTCGTCGAATAGTAGTAGCAACAACAGCAGAAGAAAGTAACGTACTTCATAATAATGTTCCTGAGCAAATCTTGAGCCCAATACCACGAATGGAATCTCACTACATAAGAAAAAATTCATCAAGGGAATACATTGATGGATTGTGATGTCTATAGAGATTATAAAACCTTCTGTGAATCTAATAACGTGCCCTTTGCCAATGAAACATTGTACTCAAGAATATTTAATGGTGAATTTAATAGCAGCTTTTTCAAGCCGAAAAAAGACAGGTGTGAACTTTGTGTACGTTATAAGAATGATCTAGGTGATACAAAGAAACATATAGAAATCCAGTATCTTAAACACATGGAAGAAAGGGATCTTTCTCGACTTGTAAAAGACGCAGATAAAAAAAGCTCAGGTCCAAATAAAATTATTGCAATTTATGATTTGCAAGAAGTCCTGCAACTTCCACGAGGCAATACCTCTATTTTTTATTATAAGTCAAAACTCAATACCTTCAATTTTACAGAGTCTCACTTGGATCTTCTGTATTTAAGTTTATTGAAAGTAGTGTGGTAAATTACGATGGACCAGTGTGATTGTTAATAAGCCAAAGCTAGTAATTTACACTAAGAAGTTCGAGTTTTTTGTTTGTTTGTTATATTTTGATAAGAAGTTTATAATTTGTTTACGTTACCTTTATTTTTAATTGATGTTAAATACTTTTGTAATACAAGTAATGGTGTATTATTTAAAAAAATTACAGACGTTTCAATCGAAAAAAGAGTCATAATATACATCTAATCAAAATTTTCTTAAAAGTTAGTTTGAAAAAAATACGATTTTGCTGTTGAATTTTATGTTTTATAATAAACATATAAATGACCTATTTACACGCAAAATTTCAGTAATCTGACTATTATAGTTGTTAAATTATTGACGTTTGTCTGAACAAAAAACTATAAAAGTAGCAGTTTCTCGAAACAGGTATTTTTGTATTGTGACACTTTTCTTGCCGGGGTGCGACATATTGTTTTCTGTTACCAAGGTAACTTTCTAATATCTTATAAATTTTCCCGAGCATACCATAGCATTTTATTTTCTTAAGTAGTCGCTTATGACACACTGTATCGAAGGCTTTAGAAAGATCGACAAAGATGCTTGTAGTAGGTGTTTTTGAATCCAAGGCACCGTATAATTTTGAAGTTAACGCGTGTATTGCATCCTCTGTGGACCTTTTTTTCTATAGCCATATACTGGTTATCAGATACGACATTAAATTTGTTTAAAAACTTGGTTATTTTTATCTTAAGGACTTTTTCATAAATTTTTGAGAACACAGAAAGTAAAGATATTGGACGAGTTCGAGTTTTATCGCCGCTTTTGTATGATTTTGTATGATGCCAATTTTTAATCAGTCTGGAAAATATTCGTCTTTGAAACTTTTGTTTATAAAGTAAATAAGGGGTTGAATAATTTCGGTTTTCATTTTCTTTACAGTTTCCACTCTTATGATGACCCACCCTGGTAATTTTTTATTTTTAGGTGTATTTATGATCCTCATTATTTCATTTTCATTTGTGTTTAAATACATTGTATTTTCCACAATGTTTATACGGGGTTGGGATAAAGTATGGAACCAAGTAAATATCTTTTAAACGAAAATAACGATATTTATGAAAATTTGCAGGTAAGTGCAATGAAATAAAACGCATCTGATGTACATTTTTTTTATATTAATATACTTCTGGTTTAACCGGAAATGCCATCAACTTCTTTAATTTCAATGGGACACCCCAGATTTTGAAAGAGTTTGTTATTTTGAATTCATACATACTGAGTTTAGTGTAAAAAAATTGTAAAAACGAGGAATATAGCACTTTAACCAACCTCCTTTGAGTTTTTTGCATTAGAGCAAAAAACTATTTAGATAAACTAATTGATGTTGTTTGTATGCATTGTAATAAATAAACAAGTACTGTTTAGTACGTCTTTTGTTCTTCAAGTGTCAAATTCTAATTGACGGAAAGAAATTGCACAATTTAGAATGGATTAATTAAGTGAAAAAGAGCGTATTGAAATTTTAATGATGATCGGTTATGGTGATCATGTTAGAACTCATTAAGAACTGTGTCATATTTTTAATAATTTGCATCCGGAGAGAAATCCTATATCACGCTCAACAGTAACTAAAACATTACAACGTTTTAATACTACTGGGATGTTTAAAAATTTTGATAAAACCTGGAAGAACGCAGACTGTAACGAACGAAACTGTTAAACAAAACATTGCAATCGATTTAGAAGAATCACCTCAAACTTCCACCACAACTTTGGCACTAAACCATGGTATCAGTCGACGTTCTATAGGAAATATATTAAAAAGTGAAAAGTATCATCCGTATAAGCTACAGTATGTTTAAGAATTATCATACGATGATTTTGACCGACGCGCGACGGCTGGAAGTTCGCGAACGGCTAATGGACATCTGTAATGTCGACGAAAATTTTGCTTCTAGCATAGTTTTTTCCGATTAGGCAACTTTTTGTTTAAATGGAACAGTTAATCGCCATAACTCAAGGTATTGGTCAAATGAGAATCCTCATTGGATTCATGAAGCACATAGCCAGCATCCACAGAAGTTAAATGTTTGGATGGGAATTGTCGAAAATAAGCTTATAGGCCCATTTTTTATCGACGGAAACTTGAATGGTGACAAGTATTTGGATCTACTAAATAACGAAATTATTCCTGCACTTCAACAGAATGGGCAATTAGCATAAAATATTTGGTTTCAACAAGATGGAGCACCTCCCCACTATGATAGACGGGTTAGAGATTTTCTGGATGCGAATTTTCCAAATCGATGGATTGGACGTAGAGGATTCATAGAGTGGCCTGCTCGTTCTCCGGATCTTAGCCCGTTAGATTTTTTCTTTGGGGTTATTTAAAATCACGTGTTTACGTTAGACGACCAACAAACTTACAGGAATTGAGACAAAGAATTATTGATGAATGTGAACTAATACGTGGAGAAGTCTTGGAAAGAGTGACTCAAGAATTTGTTAATAGGATGGCATATTGTCAGCAAGTAAACGGCGAGCATTTTGAACATTTGAAGTAATTTTGTTTCTCATTATTCTAAAATAATGAAATGTACATCTATTGTACTACTAACAGTGAGTTATTTCTCGTTCTTACAAATTTCTTTGCATTAAACTCAGTATGTATGAATTCAAAATAATAAGCTCTTTCAAAATCTGTAAAAATATACAGGGTGTTTCAAAAAAAGGTAACACCGTCTCTAGGATAGGTAAAAAACAGAAAAATAATTGGGGTTGGCTTAGTGAAATTTTTTTCTAACGCCATCCGTTTTCAAGATAAAGGGCGTTGAAGAAAATGAAAAATTACACATTTCTTACGATTTTGCCGAAACTACTGGCACCATTGCAATGAAATTTTATACGAATATGTTTTGGAAGCTGATATATCCCATGAATTTGTTTTTATAACTAACTCTCATAGAGGGCGCTAGTTACACGATTCATCCAACGTATTATTCAACATAACTTTTTTTAGGGTAGAATTATTAGTCAAAACTCCAAGTGAACATAAACATCGTTTAATTCTACACCAAAAAGGTACTCTTGGTAAAACTCGATATTATGTACCGTTTTCGGAATATTTTGATTTGAAAATTGTCAAGTAATAATCGCTCCTGGTATAAACTAATGATAAAGTTCGCTTTTCTCTAAGTTTGCCATGTAAAATTTATCTTGAGAACGGATGGCGTTAGAAAAAAATTTTACTAAGCAAACCCCAAATATTTTTCAGTTTTTTACCTATCCTAGAGACGGTGTTACCTTTTTTTGAAACACCCTGTATAAGGTATCCCATTTAAACTAAAGAAGTTGATGGCATTTCCGGATAAACCGGAAGTATATTATTATCAAAAAAATGTACATCAGATGCGTTTTGTTTCATTGCACTTACCTGCAAATTTTCATAAATATCGTACTTTTCGTTTAAAAAATACTTACTTGGTTCCATACTTTATCCCAACCCCGTATATTCTTCAAAATCAACTGGAAGTACTACTTTATCAGCGTAATTCTGCCTCAGGTCACTATAATAATTATTGAATTTATTTGCTATTTCATGATTATCTGAAACTTCCTGTCCACTTTCTATTATTAATTTTTCAATTTTGGTTTTTGGTTTTCTCGTACCAAAAACATTATTGATGAATTCCCATAAGAAAACATTCTAATGAGTGCACTTTTTCCGTTAACCGTCCTGCTAATCCTCAAAATTGCCCTTATTGGTCGACAAAAAATCCTCACTTTCAAACGATATATCACAAGCCCATACTTTTCATTTAAAAATTGGGGGTTATAACTGTCACTCAAAGGGGGTTAAAGGTAGGGATCAAATTTTTACTTTATAGAATGTCAATTGAACACAATAAGATTCAGAAATCCTCCACTAAGATAAAAGTTTGTTAGCAAAATTAACATAGTATATTCTCTATAACAATGACAAGGTTTAGTACACTTTAGTCTTAGTCTTAGTCTTTAAAGAATTTTAAAGAAATTTTTAGCTATTACATGGTTTTATTCTTCATATTTAAAATTATATAGAAATTTAGGGGTTAGTTTTTTCTTGATACATTTTCTTCCAAAGTTTTTTTAAAATTTATTTAAACCATTCTCCACTTCTAGAATTCTCATATAATCAACCTTTTTTAATAATAGGTCTAGTACATTTTGTATTTATAATAGTTGAAGTCGCTCTCTGTTTTAATATATACTGACAGACACACTAAATACTACTCTTATTAAACCAGCTACTGGTTTTAAGTTTACACAGCCAACGACACGATACCACGTTTTCTTAACATTTCAAGAAAGAACCAAGCCAATGGACGATTGGTACCATCGACCATCGTTGTCCATCGTCGGTACGATCACACATATTAAATTCCAAAGTGACATGGTACGACTTCGGTAAGCAGCTCCTTGCTGTTGGTAAGTAGGCATTGAAAAAGGCAAACAAGTTCGTAGCGACATCAGTGGTGGAGTACTTAACAATATTAGAATAGCATTGATTTATTTATAGGAATTATATAAAAATTGAAAAATGTTTCTCCACGACCATCACAGAATTTGCTAATTCTAAAATCAAATTTTACTACAGACTGCTGGAATTCCCTCTCTTGGGATTGAAAAAATATTCTGCAATACTTCTGTCCCCATGCAATTTAAATGTATTTATATTCCCTCTCTCACACTGGTTAGCAAAAACGGCATTACCCTTGACGCAGTTGATTGTCATGCGTAGTTCAAGATTAACTGTCAAAATTATTGTTGTCAAAATATAATGAATTTTTCCAGTGATTCAGAGTTAGAGTTTGGAAATACTCCACCTGAAATTGCACGCAATGTAAATAATATATTGGATAATTTATTACCACAAAAATCAAAATCATATGAAAAGTATTACACACTTTTTATGCATTGCAGACAAGCAAAAAAAACAAAATCATTTTCAGAAAATGTTTTAATGGCGTTTTTTGGAGAATTATCAGAAAAATGGAAATCCTTAACAATCTGGAAAATATATTCAAAATTAAAAGCAACGATAAACGTGAATGATATAGATATTTCAAATATAAAAAACTCAGCCAAAAAATCGAAAATTGAAATATTCAGTTAAAAAGTAAGTTTTAAATTAACGTTAACCTGAACCATGTTTAATAATATTCTTTTATCCGAACTTAAACTCCTAGTTTGCGTGGAAGAGAATGCCGTTCAACTAAAGACCGCAGAGCTCAGTTGATAGAGCATTGGCATAGTAGATGAGAAGTTGTGGGTTCAAACCACCGCAAAGACAATTTTTTTTATTTATTTTTTTTTAATTTAATATTTTCTTTGAATACAATAGTTTTTTAAATGCATGTAATATTTAATATTGGGGGTTGTATGGAATAACACTTTTACACTAAAGACATTAAACTATATTTTCTATGACTGGATTAGAGTACAACACTTAATTACTATAAATAAATTATATTAATGCTGTATCAGCAACATAGTGAACTTATTCATGAATATCATACATTGAACTCGTCGTCTATGCATTGCTGTGTATTTATTTCTATCTTTTGTTTATTCAACCTCACTCACAGACACGATGTGACATTGAACGTGCCATACTATAAACAAACTACGGTGGTCTAGGCCATCGATATTTCTAAAAAACAATTTAATTAAATATTATACGAAATATACGGGGTGTTCACACCACATGTATATTTATGATAAAAAAGTTTGTAGTTAGTCCAGGATAAAAATTGTTTTTAATCTATTGTTATTATTTCGCGTGGACCAAAAATATTACAAATGGTACGTTTTTTTATACCTAGTATTATTCTTTTACATACTTTTTTTGTAGGTCGTTCTTGGCAATGGTGTCATCAGAGCTTGTCGCAAAAATGAGTTTTACAACCTGAGGGTTTCGAATGTAAAAGATCTAGGAACAGCATTTTTAACTGCCATACCAAATACGAAGTCGAAAAAACCAAAAGAATTTACCTTAACAGGAGAATTCTACAACATAGTGAAAAAATATTACCATTTCATTAAATTTATTGTACCAACCCTTACTTTTTGGAAGTCCATATTTTTAAGAATAATAAAAAACTCTTCGATTGAACGTAATGTAAACAAAATTTTTTCAAATAAACTTGAAAGTTCAATCGAAAAGTTTTTTATTATTCTTAATTACCATTTCAGACCACGAGTCATCCGTTCTGATAATTTTTTTGTCAATTTCCAAAGAGAAAAGTGCACAAAACATGAAATTGGTATCAATAAAATTGGTAATATGCCCAAACAAATTGCCACTTTTTTAAATCTCGAGAAGCCTCAAGAATACACAGGTCATTGTTATCGAAGAACGTCGGCCACTGTGTTAGTGGATGCAGGAGCAGATCTGGAAACACTAAAAAGGCATAGGGGGTGAAAGTCTTCTCAAGTGGCAGATGGATACATAAAAATTAGCTGCAGAATAGATTTAATATAAGAAATAAGCTAGTCTCGTTAATTACTGGATCTAACGATCAGCTAATAATGCCTTTTACTTTAAATTATGTTAATGTTAGTTCATCTTCTACAAACCACGCAGTTGTTGAAAATTCCTTCAATAAGGCACTTGTTTTTCATTTCGAGAATTTTAGAAATATATTTAGAACAATAAACAACTAAAACGTTGAATTAAGACAGCATATTACAAATCAGTAATTGTGTATGCTTTTAAATCTTTCAGTAAATGCAATAACAGCCGTTTCGCTATCGAAATAGCATCGTCAGAATATGTCAATCTGACGATGTCAAACATATGTTATTAAAAAAAATCTCTCGACTTTAATATACTAGAAAAAATAAATTTAACACAATGACAGAACTCTTAAAAATTAAATCTGGTACCGTCACTGTGTATATGCGTATTATACCGGCGGTGGTGGCGTATTAAATCGGGCAAGTACGACCGATGAACAGCATGGGTACAACCGACGAAGAGACGTAACCGATGACATGTATTGTATTCAAATTATGGGTCGTGACTGGGCCTGAGTCGCATGCGCAGATATGGATTTGTTTATCGTTTCTTTGGCGGACATAAATGACTGTTCGGTGACAGATCTATGGGCCGCTTGAAAGAAAATCGTATCTACCATGCAAACAAAACAATTCTTGTTATCTTCATATTGTATCGGTACGAATTGGAATTTTGAATTAAGGATTCGAAAGTTTTACACGAGAAGCTTAGCAAAAGTAAAAATATTTGTCAGATAGTTTTTCCTTTATTAAACATGGTTGTTTATAATTTACAACAATGTATTACTACCTTTTTGATTTGGTTTTAAAACCATCTTAATATGTAATTGATTTTACACTTAACAATTTGATAAAATTTATTGTACAAACTCTTTTTGTGAAAGCCTATACAAATAAGAATTTGGGTCTTAAAAAACTAATTATTTTTATCTTCATCTTATAGCAATTTTCCTCAGAAATATCCTGTTCACTGGAATAGTCTTAATTGAAGGTAGCAAGGTAGATAAATGGTATTTAAAAATAAGTTTTTTTTTGTCTGAATAAAAAAAATTCCAGATAAGGCAATCCTAAAATAAAAGCACTGCAACAATGTATTACATTTAAAACTACAATGTATAATAATAATAATAATAATGTTTATTTACCATCCAAACAATATATAAAATTACATAAAATATATTTCAGTACATAGTAGTTGCGCTTAAATTAAATATGATGTTAACCTAATTAGTAAATAAACTAGAAGAAATTCCCTGAAGAACCAGAGGTTGTGCTCAGGGTTTTCTCTTAGCAATATTTTAGCTCCTAAAATAAAATCAAGAATCTTTGGAATACCTTAAAGTATAGATGTTCAATTTTATATCGCAACAATAATAATGAATTTAAAATATGTTACACTACAAAATAGAAAGCAAATATATCATAAGACTAGTCAGCCAACAAACAAGAAAAAATTCCCTGAAGAACCAGAGGTTGTGCTCAGGGATTTCTCTCATCTACAAACTGCAAAAGTCTATAATAATATAAATCCTAACAAAAAAGAAGAAAAAAATTAAAGAACAACAGCATTCAACAAAACATCAAATTACACAGAAAATGCTTTATTTAAAGATTCTGTTTCTATAGTTGCAATAAATTGATTTTATGAGATCAAATGAGTTAATTGTATTTATATACATTCTAAACGTTTCAGGTAACCAGTTAAATACCCTGGGAACGAAATACATAGAATTAAGTTTACCGATTGATTTTTGGGTAGTGGTAATATATACACAATCATGGACTTTCCTTCTGGTACTATATATGTGGGTCAAAGGTTGTAATATATTATGTTTATTTTTAAATGTGTAAAAAATTACATTCAACAAATATAACTTCCTGACATTAAATATACCTGCTTTCTGATAGAGAAGGTTGGATGAGTACTATAAGCGTGGTTTTTTCAGAAGTATTTTTAGAAATCTTCTCTGTAAAATTTCAAATTTTGCCAAATGCGCGGCATATGTACCTCCCCAAGCTAAAATGGCATATCTAATTCTTGACTCTACTAAGGAATAGTACACTGTTTTTAAGTAAGGAAAAGTAATTACATTGCTAAGATATCTAAATTTGTATATATCTCTAAATTGGGGGGAGCAAAGCCCAACTTAGATAAAGCCCGCACTTAGACCTCATCAGTTATATTATAATTATGCAAAGACTTAAGCACTGCCTCAATTTCGCTGGTAATATTTACCTATCACGAGCGTAAACGCAAATGGAAGTAGGTTCAAAATTTACATATTAAAAATTTCCGGTAATTTGGTAAAGCGTTGAAAGACCTGTGAGGGGTCTGTACTGTGAAGTATCCTGTGTGTTAACTGTTTTGGAAAGCATATGGGTTAAACCATGAGTAAAAAAGGCTGGAATGTCTTCTGAATGAATATGTGTAAATTTTAATGCCATTATCTCGTGTAAGCAGTCAAATTTTTCGTACCAGAAATTTTGGATATTAAAAATTCCTGGAGCTTTCCAACTATTAGTTTCTCCCTTAGCTTGGTTTACTTCAGCTGTTGTTATGTTAACAAACAACATTGAAGCAATGTTTGACTTGTCCTTCTCAGATTGAATCCATTCGGCACCCTCGTTGTGTTTTTGAGGATTGGACCATATTAACGACCAATAGCCAGTAAGGTCATCTTTACTTGGAAGATTATCATTGTTGTTTGTTCCGACCTTAGAACAAAAAGAAACAGGAAGGAGTATATGCAAAATGACCTTGAGTCCAGAAAGGAGCTTGCATATGGCGGCCAAATGTCAATTTTAATTTCCGTTTCCAATGCCGTACCGTAAAAAAATTAAATTTATATTAGGGTCTTTATTTTCATTAAATTCCAACCAATCAAGTATGTGAATACATTTAGTGTTGAAAATCATTTTGTGTTTATAAAAACCGAATGCTACGCCTATGCACTAATTTTTGACATTTATATGCAAATATTGCTTTGACAGCATACTGTAAACATAAACAATGAGTCATACAAGGAGCTTCAAGATGGCCGACTTCCGTCGCAAATTTTTCTTAAAGTTAATATATGACAGACTCCTTCCTGTTTCTTTTTGTTCTAAGGTTCCGACGCTACTAAGTTGTCTGTAGAACAGCTTTTCATTGTTGTCAAATAAATGATTTTTCTGCTTCTTTTTAGTACATTTCACGTATCGAGACAATTATTATTAATATTGTTATTTGTTAAAATAACTGTTTTTATAATAAACTAGCTGACCCTGTGAACTTCGTATCACCGGAAAAATTTTTTTTAAAACTTTTGATTCGTGATTATCAACCAATCCTATCATAGGATGACAGAAATGGAAACTTTGACAACGAAGTACAATGGCACACCCTTTCCTTTAAACGATCTAATGTAATTTTTACTGTCAAATGTCATTTTAGCTGTCAACTGTCATTTTTTCCGCTACCAACTGTAATTTTTCAGCTGTCAACTGTCATTTTTGACATTCGAATATCATTTATAACTGTCTTATGTCAATTTTTATTCTTAAATGTGTTTTTTAACTGTCTTATGTATTTTTTTTTACTCTCAAAGGTCATTTTTTAGTTGCCAACTGTCATTTTTAGCTGTCAACTGTCATTTTTAATTTTAAAGATCATTTTCCAGCTATCAATTGTTAAAAGTCATATTTAACAGTCAAATCTCATTGTCAGCAATGAATGGTAGATGTAATGAAATTTAAAAATGGTATACTTTGTATGTATTTTGTTTCTGCAAACCTCGCTGCGCTCGGCACGCAGTGATGGGTTTTTAAAATATAGTCTGTATCACAATGATGTAGTTGATAAAACTATGTAAGATACTGTAAATTTAGTGAAAAAATAATAGTATATGATTCATTTTTAAAAATTGTTGAATTTTAAATACTTTTAACCTTTAACTATTTAAAAAAAAATGTATTTAAAAATAAATTTGGAAAATGTGACTATTAAATACCATTTCTATTGATGAGATGGGTAATTAGATAGTAAAGATTATTCTTAATTTACATAATATTTATAATATACTTAATTATGGACTATGATCATAATACTATATAAATAATTATAAAAAACTCACTCACACTTTAACACAAATTTTTACAATGCCACACCCTTTCCTTCAAACGATTTAATGATGTTTATAAATGGCTTTCTTCATTTGTTATTGGATCGGCCAATGAAAATATCATGCGCATAAAACATTTTTTAACGATTTAACCAATCATATCATAGGATAACAGAAATGAAAACTTTTACAACGAAGTACAATGACACACCCTTTCCTTCAAAAGATATAATGTAATTTTTTATGTCAAATGTCATTTTAGATATTAACTGTCACTTTTCCGCTACCAACTGTAATATTTCAGCTGTCAACTGTCATTTTTGACATTCGAATATCATTTATAACTGTCTTATGTCAATTTTTACTCTTAAATATAAACAATTAGTTTTTTTTAGCTGAATTTTCGGGTTTTCCAAAAAATTTTTTTTCTAAACCATCCCTAAACTATAGCAAAAAAAAACAAAAAAAATTTTGAAAATCGGTCTTGCCGTTTTTGAGTTTTTGCGAGACTAACGCACAGCAATTCATTTTTATATATATAGATAAGGAATAAAAAGGAGACCAGTCCTGGCAATTTGTGAGTAAGTTAAAGTATTGTTAATTCTTCATAAAGTTGAAAATATGTTGGGTTAAAAAAATCAGTTCTTGGTGCTATATTGTCTGAAGTGCATATCACAGTATAATAAGTGAAATGTGCGAGTTGTAAGTACAAGAACAAACTATAATATCCCAAATTTCTGTTATATTGAAACATCCATCAATATCAAATATTTCAACTAAACCACCTTATCAGGACAGGACAGGACAAAAATTATTAACAAATTATTAAAAAAATGTTAGAATCAAGCAAGGGTGCATCTCTAGATCGTGGCACCCACTCACAATCTTCAACTACTAAAAGCTTCTCTACTGTATTAAACCAAATAAAATACCCTTCCAAACACCAAGCAATCATTTTTCCTTATATTGAATACAAAAAATTAGAAGAATATTTAGTTCCATTAGCAGAAATTGTGCAACCACAAAATATTCTTAATGCATCCAAGCTTTCGAATAATAGAATGTGTTTGCTTTGATTGAGTCTTCATTTTATACATAGATAAGACGTAATTGTAACACAAATATATTAAGTTATTGTAAAGATCAGCATGATATAGTTTTTTCCTGGTTTTTCTATATCATTGCACAGTTATACTGATCTTAGAGGGAAGTACATCCAGGATAATCCCTTAGGGCTCATAACATCTAGGCTTTAATATTGTTATGTCTTATTACTTCCATACTTGGTCTAGCCTTATAACTACCTAATAAACATCAGGTACCTAGCTACAAACAAACAAAATGTAACTTCAATATGTCAATCTGACGATGCTAAGTCTAGCGAAACGGCTGTCATTAAAGTTAATAAAGCAATTTTTTAAATAAATATTGGAAGTTTTGGTAAAACGAAGAGTTTTTCATTATTCTTAATAGAATGTGTATTTATCTATAATCAAAAATCATTGTAGAACGATTTATTATAGAACACGGAGGAAATATAGAATTACAAAATGCAACAGTAAAAGCTCGCCGCTAAGTAACCCCATCAGAACGGCCAAATGTTTATCCAATAATACTAATAAGTTGCAAAAAATTGGGCTTACTTTGGTCTCTCCACTAACTCCACTGAGAATGAATACATCACTATCAGAATTAAGACATGTATTAAGTTTTCGCAGATAAGTATTTACATTCCCAAAAACTGTACAAATTCCAGATTAAATTATAATCAACTACGATGACACTTTATATAGAGTTTTCCTAGCACGTGATAACCCAGCTTGTTATAATTGTAAACAAACAGGACATCTAGCAGCCAATTGCCAGCAGGAATCAAAAGAACAACCAATTACTAAACAAACACAGTCTTTTCAAATACCTGCACCATCCCCCTTATTACTTACTCCCACCAATAAAACATCTCAGACTCTATCAATTGAGCTAACACAGGAAACAACTACTAGTCAACTCCAAAAAGATACGCCAATGGAATGTAATCAATTAGAAACACGTCCAAAAAGAAATATTGAAGAAATCTTAACCACTCCAACTCCTGCTGAAGAATCTGCTATTCCAAAACCTGAGGAAACACCACATACATCAAATAAACCAAAAAACATTTCCAGTCCACCTAATCTAGATAATCGTAGCACTATACTTAAGGACTTTTTTAATAAACAATCTTCCCCAATGGTATTAAACTATAATCAAATAACAGACTTATTGGATAACATAAAAGGTTCAACAGATCAACTGTCAATTTATTGTAAATGACTACACTGAAAATCATGCAGCCCAAATCGCCGTGTTAACAAAAATACAATTATTTTTGCATGATAAATCTTTTAGAAATAGAAGCACAAGATTAAAGAAAGCTTTATTGAAATACCTACAAATATCTACTGAAACTACCGAACATTTTGTGATTAATTGTCCCAAATTCAAAGGACCAAGCTGTTCTTACAAAACCATTATATACTATTTAAAGGACATTAACATTATTAACTTAACTTAAGATATCTAATATGTCAAACTATGCCTCGCGCTAATGGCCCACAGGGTTGATGCGAAATACTAAATAAAAAAAAGGAATAAAACCACAAAATATTTTAATAAAAAATGGAAATAAAATGTTTTTAGAACAAGGTGTTTGTATCTTACTTAATTTTTTGTTTAAATACCTATTTAAACAAATAAAACAAAAGTTGCAGTTGATGCAATAGCCACCTTTACCGGGTGTCCCAGACTAATTTATCCAGGCTATATCTCTTAAATGAATAAAGATTCTCGAATGGGACAAAAATCGATCTATTCCATTTCCAATACACTTTAGTATGGCGTAGAAAAAATTATCCCCTTAATATTCATCCCTTAGTTACAACCCCTAACTTTAAATTTCTTAATAGCACCCTGTAAATTTTTTGATAATTTTGGATTTGGTCTTCCATCGTCTATTCAACAAATTTTTTAAAATTAAAATGGGTTCATATATAATCAAGAAAATATCAGTTTATTTTTGTTAAATTAATCAAGATACCTTAAAGCTTAAAGGAACAGTAAAATAAATGTAATAAAAATAACAATTAACTAATTAATATTATTTACATTAGATGTTCGAATTATAGTCGACCTGCTGCGACACACATTTTGATTTTTTTGTCCCATTCGAGAATTTTTATTTGTTTAATAGATTTAGCCTGGATAAATTAGTCTGGGACACCCGGTATACAGTGCGGAAAAGACAAATGGAATAAATTCAATGCAATAAATTTATATGAAATCTCAAAAAAAGTCAAATTTAAATTAATAATGTGACCCCCTTTGAGTGACAATTAGAACTCCTAATTTTTTAAATGGGAAGTATAGACTTGTGATATATCGTTTGAAAGGTCCCTTTATTTTCTATCCAATGTTATTGTTTTTCAATTTATTGCAAAAATTAACATAAATAAAAATAAAATCATCTTATGACTGAAATTCGCTACCTACACTACTATTTTTTTTCAGTTTCAGTCTTTATAATAAAACAGTACCTACCTAAGCAAAAACTATATCAATGTTCTTTTTTAACATCATTTTAAAAACAATCACTTTAAAAAGTATCATGGCAGTTTGTTTAAAACGCCTCAGCAAATTAGTTTATAATCATTATAACTACAGGATATTGTCAATTTTACAATGATCGTTTGAATTTCGTTGACTTCAATTTATAAAAATGTTTAGATTTAAAGAAATGCATAAAATAACAGTTTTACAGATGATTGGTTGCGGAGATAACACCCGAACACCAATGGAAAATACTGGTCTATTTCATGAAAATATTCCGAATTGGCCGTTTATATCCCAAGATACAATTAGTAAAATAGAGAAGCAATTTCACGAATTTGTACATGTGAAGCAGCTGGCAAAAACAGCTGCCAATGTACTGAGTTCTGTTATCAAATTAGATGTGATGCTTCAGTTTAAGGAAAACCCACAGATATCGAGTAGACAAGCATCCGCAACATTTAATGTCAGACAAACATCGATACAAACATTTTCAAAGAAAATAAAATGCAGACGATTTTGATAGGAGAACAAATTTTTGCGAACTAATGATGGAATAGTACAGGACTGCAACGATCCAAGAAATGAGGTTAGAATATTTCATAGATTACGAAAATGCGAGTGGCTCTAAATTAACATAAACAAAAAATAAAATGATCTTATTACTGAAATTCGCTGCCTACACTACTGATTTTTTTCCAGTCTTAGTCTTTATAATAAAACAGTACCTACCTAAGCAAACACCATATGAGTGTTCTTTTTTAGTATCAATTTAACTCGCTTCAATTTGATTTGTACCTTCTACCAGCAAAACAAGGTCGCCGCCTAGTTTAAGCTGCTTATAATTTGGACCTTATAGCCAGATCAATCAATCAAATATCTTTATTGAAATAGGTAACCCTAATATACAAACAATTCTTTTTACAAATTATAAAGAACAACAATAAAATAAAATAAACTAATTACATCTAAAAGTATCACAAACATTAGAACTATTAAATTTACACTGAAAAACACAGATATTTTAGTTGTGAATATATTTAAGTAGGTATTTCCTTTTTAAAAATCCTTAGTGACGATTTAGATTTAATACTATTTGGTAATTTGTTATAATGATCGAAACATTTAAAAAATAAGGAATTCATGGACGTTCGTTTATTTGTTCTAACTATATGTAAGTTATTGTTATTTCTGGTACAATAGTTGTGAATGTCATTATTAAAATTTATGTATTCCTGAAAGTAAGGTGGTGCTAAATTATTTAATATTTTATGTACAAATACCATTGTCAAATAGTATATTCTTTGGTACACTGAAATCCATTTTCGAGATGTAAGCATATTTGTTATAGAAGTATATTTACTACATTTTAAGATTATCCTCATACCCCGATTCTGTAGCTTCTGTAACTGAGCAGTCTGATTTAGGTTAAGCAGGAACAAAACAGAAGAACAATAATCGAAATGAGGTTGAATAATTGAATGATAAACAGTGATTTTAGTTTCAGTGGATAGATTTTTTGAGATTCTTGCAAAAAAGTAAAGCTTTTTTGATATTTTTTTTAAAACATAATTAAAATGATCACCAAATAATAACAAATTATCAAGTTGGAAGCCAAGATATTTAATTGATGTCACAATTTAAATTTTTTCATTATTAATTGTAATGTTAATCTCATTTAAATCTATATTATTATATTTATATTTGCTAGTTATTATCATATCTTTTGTTTTTAAAACATTAAGTTTGAGTTTATTATATATTAAATAGTTACTGACAGAGTTCAGAGCCCCATTCATTCTTTGAACAGCATTTTCTAAGTTATTATCAAAACAAGCGATTTCAGAGTCATCTGCAAACAAATTAACAAAATTACAATCAACAAAGAGGTTTAAATCATTTATATATAAAATAAACAAAAGTGGTCCCAGAACGCTGCCTTGGGGTACACCAATGCAGATCGGAGTATCCTTCCTTGTACTTAACCTACGCAAGGTCAGAGCCTGCTGCCTTGACTTCGTTTACCTAAACTGTAAAACCCTATTGGGATGTAAGTTACTTATAAATATTTAATTTGAATATGTGTAGTTTAGCCTAAAGGCCCAGAAAACTGAATTTTAATACAATTATGTATATGACACACTAAATTATTTATACAGAAATTCTAAACTTAATTCTTGAAACATGTATTTGTTATATATAGAATAGAAGAAATTTAAAATACACTCAGAGATGAGCTTAAATATACTAGGTGTATTTAATCTGGATGAATCTGCTGAGATAAAATTTTGGAAGTTATTCTGTTGTATATCACTGGTAATACTTTTCTTTTTTTTCCTAGGAATATATTGTTTACTTCCAAATATTATTTTATACTTATTTACTTTTATTTATTGTTAAAATAAGTTTCGTATTTCGAAATTAACGTTGCCTTGTCAATAATTTTGCAAACAATACTAAATCTTATAAAACTATTATTTCTTCGGCCTGAACGACTTACCAAGAGTCATTTTCATAATTTGGCCGTCTATATGCCGATCGTTAGTCACCGAGTGAATTGTGTCACACTAAGCCGTTATAAAAGAAACAAAATTGTCCATCTAGACTCTTTTTATCTCTTAGGCCAGATTATTTTACACTTTTTGGTTATTACCAACAAATTTCAATATTAATAAATAACCATTGAGTGTGGGATCATACATACTTTTAAATCTTGTACTTTTTGTATATTTGTATATTTTTTAGTATATTATAAAAATATTTTTAAATTTAGATTGAAGTTCAATTCCACAAAGTTTGAAGACAATTAAAGCAGTGAATCATTCCTTTAAATTATATTAAATGGGGATTAACCTTCAGTTTTTCTAATTTTAAAATCACAGGTGAATGGTAGCTTGGTATTATTGATGGGTACAGTGTTACAGGATTTGTTGCAGCATATACTGTAAAATGTAAATAAAAATCACAAAATCAACTTAATAATATCATACAGTTAGTATGTTTTTAAAAGAAAGTTGACAATTTAACTTTTATTTAAAAAATCCTTTATTATTAAGACTTAAGAGCTGTCTTGTGTACTGGCCTAGGTTTCCTGGATTTGATGAAAACATGGACTTTGTTCTTTTCTGTCTCTGAACGTTGACAAATTATGACTTAATTTATCGGCTGTTTATTTTGTATTCTGAAAATACAAATAAGCACTATCTTAAGAAAAACATAGTACCTGAAAAGCCAAAACCTCGCAAAACTAAAAAAAGGGGTCAGTAGCTCGAGACAGTTTACAGTGATTTTACCTATACATTTAATTAAATGGCCTTTTTACAAAATTTATCATTCGACAAATATACACAAGCAGGATCATATTGCGAACGAAAAATGAAATAATTATTTTCAAAAATTCGTTATTTTTATGGGATTTTCATAGTCTTATTTTAGTCGTACTTTAAAAATAAATAAATATGGCCATGAAAACCATATAAAAAATAACGTGGTTTTAGAACCCATACACAGCCATATTTCTGCATATTGGTGGTAATTTTATATTAATCTATACTGCAATCTGAATGTTATTATTGTGATTATTGTATTGATAAATTTTTACTAAGAACAATAAATAACTGAACGGTTAAACTAACTTAAGATCAACATGATATAGTTTTTTCCTGGTTTTTCTATATCATTGCACAGTTATACTGATCTTAGAGGGAAACACATCCAGGATAATCCCTTAGGGCTAATAACATCTAGGCTTTAAAATTGTTATGTCTTATTACTTCCATACTTGGTCTAGCCTTACCTACTTAATCAACATCAGGTACCTAGCTACAAACAAACAAAAAATGTAATTTCAATATGTCAATCTGACGATGCTAGTTTATAGCGAAACAGCTGTAATTGTGATTTTAAACCGAATTGTTCAATTAAACTTGGAAGTTGAGTTAAACTTTATACAACAACGAATACCTATACATTATTTAGGTGAAACATCACAATAAATAGGTACAATTTGACACATTAAGTATAGTTTAGATTAAGTTTTAAAGAACAATAAACAACTAAAAGGTTGAATTAACTTCCACTATTTATTCTATAAATACTTTAAATGCAATGACAGCCGTTTCGCTATCGAAATAGCATCGTCAGATTGACATATTGTCAATTGACATATTGTCAATCTGACGATGCTATTTCGATAGCGAAACGGCTGTCATTGCATTTAAAGTATTTATAGAATAAATAGTGGAAGTTAATTCAACCTTTTAGTTGTTTATTGTTCTGAATAAGATGAACTTTCACACAGTAAGGGTTAGTACCATAAATTTCATTAAGTTTTAAAGATAAATGTAATGGATATTTTCCAGTAGTATCTATATTTAATAACAAATTTTTAAATTTTCTTCTCAATTTACATCAACATTCTGAAGTGTCCCCTTGATTTTCTTGAAAATCTTGCTCATCGTAGCTGTCGACGTCATTATCCTTGAAAGAATCTATTCTAACTTGTTAAATATTGGTACAGCTAATACCACTGCAATTTTTGCAATATCTTGAAAATGAGATGCCAGTAATCACACAATTTTTAGTAGCTTTGACAAGAAATATTTCTTAGGAAACGGTAAACAATGGACATTTATGTTTAAAATAAATAGTATACGCTTATGCTATGAACTCTTGAAAAATAAAACCAGGCATTATGTTTCTAAAATAATGAAAAAACAATAAATTATATTTCACATACAATCACTCGTTTACAAACAAAAAACAAAGTCATCAACTTACCTTGTATACGATTTATATCAATAATTTTCATTTATTAATAACTTATGAAAATAACTAAATAAAATAAAGATGCTTATTTCTCAGGACAGAAAGCAATCCTGGCATCATGGCAATCTGATCAACATGTGCAAATATGGAACAGAGGTAAATGCGCCTCGAGTCAGTTTTAGGATAAAAGAGGTAAGAGAGTTTCAAAAAATTTTAATGACTTTCTCATTATTTATAGAAAAAATCGATTTGACGTTACAGAAGCAGATTTTTTTTCTCTACAACTTTTATCAGAAACTTTTTAACAGAACTGCTTTAACTCTCAATATATTCCGATTTTTAACATTTATTCACGATTTTCAACCCCTTTCCGGGGGTTAATGTCAAAAATTTTTTCAGAACTAAATTACTGAGATAAAAATTTATAGTAATTCATACATCGCATTGCCTCAACAAAAATCGGTTCACTTTCGTTATTTTTAATTGGAATATAAATAAAATAAATTATAAAATAAAAATAAATAGTGGAAGTTTAGTTCTACCGTTCAGTTATTTATTGTTCTTAGTAAGATGGACTTCCACAAAGCAAAGGTTACCATAATCAATTTGATAAATATTTGGTATGGTTTAAATGTTTTTTAATATAGCATGATCTTTTACTTCTTAGGGGGCTTGTGTTCAGCAAGTTTCTGCTTGGATTGTTAGGTATTTAAATATCAATTAATGTATTAAATGAATAATAAAGAAAACACTGAAAAATAAGAAAAGAACTTTTATAGAACAGAAAAGAACTTCTTTGATCTATTATGATTATGTCAAATAATTTCTTGTTAATAATAAAAATCAAATAAATTCATTTGATTTTTAATTATTTAACTTAAATTAATACAAGAATTAAAATCTTTTACAAAAATTATCTTATCTGACCTTAACTGGTAGAATGGATGTTCTTCGTACCGGGCCACATTGCAGTTGATCTATAATTTTGGTGTATCCTGACTCTTGATAAAGTCGAACATCGTTAAATTTATTGTACTAACTCTTACCTACTAACTCTTCGTTTCAATGTAACTTCCATGTTTATTTAAAAAAATTTGTTTTAAATTACAATGACGGCCGTTTCGCTGATTAGCATCGTCAGATTGACATTTAAGTTACATTTTGTTTGTTTGTAGCTAGGTACCTGATGATGTTGATTAGGTAGTATTAAGGCTAGACCAAGTATGGAAGTAATAAGACATAACAATATTAAAGCCTAGATGTTAATAGCCCTAAGGGATTATCCTGGATGTAATTCCCTCTAAGATCAGTATAGCTGTGCAATGATATAGAAAAACCAGGAAAAAACCATACCATGCTGATCTTTACAATAACTTAATATATTTGTGTTATAATTACGTCTTATCTAGTATAAAATGAAGACTCAATCAAAGTAAACAATTTAATAGTGGAGAACTTCCAAAATTTATTTGTTCATTCACTACTTTATATTGTTGATCTGCTAGATGTCTTTTTATTTCAAGTTTCTCCAGGAAATCTAAATTTTGTTTTTTATAACAAATATGTAATATTTGAATGTCATTGGTGTGTATGAGTGAGTGTGGATGTTCAAGTACGTGTTTTGCGTAGTTTGACTTATCCGGTTGTTCTAATCTATATGCTCTTAAATGTTCATTTAATCTTATTTCAAAATTTCTTTATGTTTGACCTACATATACAGCATTACATTTTGGACGATTAATTTTGTAAACACCAGATTTTTTTTTAATTTAGGTAATTTTGTTTATACATTTAATAATTTTGTACCAACATTATTGTGTGATTTAAATGAAATTAATGCAGATGTTGCCGAAGTTAGTATTTTTGAAATTTTATTTCCACAATATGTAATACTTTTATAGCTTTTAATTTCTTTAGGTTGTTGAGGGAATATTAGTTGTAGTGACATTTTCTGTTCTTTCTTATTAATTAATTTATTTATCAAATGTATTGGATGGCCATTAGATGTAGCTATTTGTTTTATAATCTTAATTTCTTTATAAAAATTATTTTTGTTCATTGGAATTGAAAATGCTCTATGTATCATGGAATTATAAGCTGCTAATTTATGTGATAGTGGATGATTCGAATTATATATGGTATCGTTACATCTGTTTGTGTAGGTTTTCTGTATATTAAATATTTTAATGAATTATTAACTTTTTCAATTCTCAAATCTAGAAAATTAATTGAATTATTTTTTTCAACTTCTAAGGTGAAATTAATTTTAGGATTTAAGGTCTTAATATAATTAAAAAATATATCTAATTGTCGTTCGCTTCCTGCAAATCCTGTTAACACATCATCAACATATCTATACCAAAATACAATATTATTTTTATAACCAGAATTAAAGATTTTGTTTTCTAAATTATCCATTAAGATATTTGTTAAATTGGAGAAATAGGACTTCCCATTGGAAGACCTTCATTTTGAATATATACTTTCTTATCAAAAGTAAAATAATTTTGGCTGATGCATACATTAAATAGGTCAATTATATCTGATATACCTGGATGGATATTTCTTTCATCTAATAGCTTTTTAACTAGAACTATACATTCTTTGGGAGGTATTTTAGAGAACATATTAGTTACATCAAAAGATACTAATTTAGTATTATTTTGTAAATTACATTTATTTAATTTATTTATCAAATCTAATAAATTCTGTATTGAATATTTAGATGTGTAACCATAATTATTTAGAATAATATTTAATTTTTTAGCTACCTTAGTATTAGGAGTGTAAACATACGAAACTACAGGTCTAATCGGTTTTGACTCTTTATGTAATTTAATAGTTCCATATAATTCTGGACATTGAGGATTTTTATTAATTAGGTGTTTTTTATCATAGTCATTAAATAGATAATTTGAATCATTTACATGTTCTCTTGTTTGGTTGAAAAATTTTTGAGTTGGATCGTTTTTTAGAATTTTGACATTACATCAGGTACCTGATATAATGTAACTTCAATATGTCAATCTGTCGATGCTATTTCTATAGCGAAACGAACGTCATTGCATTTCATATTTTGCGAATAAATAGTGAAAGTTTAATTCAACCTTTTAGTTGTTTACCGTTCTTAATTACATATGCCATATTAGGTTATTGTAAACTCTGGATCAGACATGAAGAGTACTAGGTTGTGAAATAATTCAGAGCCATCTCTACTGTCAAGTACTGCAACATCGCCAAAGAAAAGAAAGTTTTGGTTGTTATTTGTATTTTTTTGGTATATTATTTGTATAGAATTTTCTCAATATTTTTTAGAAAATTGTTTTTAAAAAAACAGTGCGAATTAGATCATTTGTTAATTTATAAATTTTTTATTTTAATAATATGCAGACATACACGCATACTTCCAATCGTCGTTACTCATACATTTTTAACTCAGAATTTTTCATCATACCGACTTGTTTCGAAGATAAAGGCCACGGGCCGATTCACGCTCACAACGCTCACAGTGCTTATATGAGCACAGTCGGTCCGATTTGTGTTAGCACGCTCACGCCGATATTAAATATTAACAATGATAAACAATGATGGTGTCAGACAGCGTTGTGAGCGAAAATCGGACTGCCATGCCGCCAAAATTATATAGAGGTCTGTGTGAAGTTGGTATGGTGTTATTTAAGAACAACATGTTACGTATGTGGTCCCAAAAAATATATTTAAACATAAACTGCAATACAAAATAAAGGTTATGTTATTATTTTTTTCCATTTTTATTTTATTTGATTTATTACACCAAGATTAGACTAACAGAAAAAGTTTGTCAGGCAAACGCTTTCACTGTCCTCTTATTTTTTTCTTTCAGGTAATGTGACTTTTCGTTTTTAAAGAGAATTGGATAATTTTTAAAGTAAGACATTCGGTATATCATAAAATGCAATTCTACTAATCTATACCAAATGAATCAAAGTTGTCCATATCCTTGGGAAGGCAACTTCTTGCCAAAGTAGGAAAACTTTGCCTATAAATTAAGCAAATGAATGGCTTTAAACAGTTAATGTTGTTTAACCTTCTTGATCTTAGGTGTTATCTGCCGAAACGCCAAAGATAACACTCAAAGGTAACTCCGAGGGAGAGTAAAACGTAAGCAATCTATTATGTAAGTACAAGGCGTGCTGTTTTACTGGTTGAAATGCCCGCCACCGTTTACTACCGCTCTTAAAGAAAATGAATTTAGGTCTATAAGCACAGGAATGGATTTAATCTTTTTTCCATTTTAAATTATATGAAAATTATTTAGCCCCTTCAGACCCGGCGTACATCCCCATGTACATGATATTTATCAAGGGTTTTGTAATTTACTTGAACTATTTCTGATAATTGAGTCCCATTTTACACACAACTGTACATCCAATTTTCGATATTTGACACATGTAGCGCAATCTGTGCATTAAATTATAATTATAGTTATAATTAAATTTTATATCTTCCTTGAAAATATAAAATTCAGGTCTGAAGGGGTTAGGATATGTGCTTAAAACTAGTTTTTAATCGGATTAAAAATTCAACTGAATCCTAATTTTGATTTTGTTTTTCAATAAACTATAAATAGGAGTCAGTGTAGAGAGGGAGGAAAAAATTATCAGAGTTTAAGTGTTAAAGCTTTTATATTGCAATAAAAAAAAATAAAAACGTAAGCAGAATTGAAAAACTTAAAATGCTCTGCTAGAAGAAGACAACTTATAGCATAGCACTAAATAATAAATATGATTACAACTGGAAGTCAAAGTAATTTATCTTATGATTAAACTTAATTTTTAGTATATTTGACGTCTTAGATAAATTATTGACTTTTTATCCAACTTTAAATACAATAATAAAAAATGCTTTCTGAACCTAAGAGAAGCAGATCAGGTTCACTAATCTATAAATTATTCTGTATCTGCTGCCTACAGAACCTAGTTTTCAGTTGCTTTATGTCTACTGTTCCTGTTAGAACAGTTAAAATATTAAAAAAGATTACATTTTGTTTATATTATCATTTACTTATTACTGGACATAATTGATCGGGAATAAAACCCGGACCTGGTATAGGAAATCAACGATGCTAGAGCGACTTAACCTAAACTGTACTAAATTATAAAGTTATTACGACAGCATAGATTTTCGCGTTGATAGTGTGATGTTGCTTTAATTAATCTGGAATATATCGCGCGTGTGGGCCGGATCAAACTCTAGTCGAGTCTCTTTCTTTCTATATCTCTTATTCAGTTTAAAGGGGTACGAGGCATGTTCCACAAGTTGTGTGATCCAAACCTCCAACTGTCATTATTGTAAATGTAGAGATTTTGCTTTTATAGTATTTTTATTTATCGGAAAAAGTAAAATTTTCTAAAATACACTAATGAAATGAAAATTTACATAAACATTTTATATTTTTTAAACATTTCTAATATAATTTTAAAAATAGTAGCTTCAGCAGCATCTACATGAAATTAATTTAAAAATCATATTGATACAAAAACCGCAAGTTAAAAATCTTTAAAATTAATATGGAAAGCCGTATACATAGTAATGCTGCTTACATAACTATACAAGATTAAAGAACTGGAAATCCAAATATATCTAGCAGATCAGTAATTAAATTTGGAAATAAGCAACATCTTCTTGCATCTGTATGCTATTATTAATTTCTTCCCAGTTTTTTTATGTTAAGTGTTAGCTATAACTTTAATACTTGGTCTGGTCTAAGCACTACTTAATTAACTTTAAATAGTTATTGCATAAAAACAAAATGTAATTTCTCCATACCAATTTTATGATAAGTACGGTATCCGCCAAAATAAGCAGTACCGAAACAGAGAATGCTGTGGAGTTGTTTATGTAATAGGGATTTGTCATATTTGACTTAATTGTCATTAGTTGATATATTAATAGTACGTTGCAGTTTAATTTGATTTAAAAATGGTTCTAACAACGGAAGAAAAAGTGTTTTTGGTAGAGCATTATTTTCGTTCATACGGAAAAGGTCGTAATGATGGTCCAAGCTTAGAACAGGTGTCAATAAAATATTCAACAAAAATTTAATAAAGCAGCTCCTACCTAGTAAAAGTGTAATGTACGCTGTTGTTGAAAAATTTCGTCGCACTGGTAGTGTATTGTTTCAACGTAAAGGTTCTTCAGGTCGTCGAAAAACAGTATGCACAAACGAAAATGAAGGACGTGTTTTTAACCAAGTTGTGCAATCACTTCAAAGAAGTCTTGTAAACTCAACATTAGTGAAACGTCTTTACGTCACATGTTCAAATCAATTGGTGGTTATCCATACCGTAGTCAAGTTGGACAACGACTAAATGCTGAGGACAAATTTGTAAGAGAAATTTACTGTGGTCGCATGTTGAGTTTAATTTACGAAGATCCCGAATTTCACGTTCACCTTAGCGGCTATATTAATCATCAAACAACCAGATTCCTTGGATTTGAACATCCTGATGTCATTGTAGAGAAACCACTCCACTTTCTTCGAGTTACCGTTTGGTGCAAGGTATCTGGTATTGGAATGATTGGATCTTATTTAGTTGAAGATGATAATCAGAATCCACTTACTGTTAACCCAGAACGTTATAGAGAGAAAATAATTACCTTTTGTGGGAGATCTAAATAACTTCTGCCGTGCACGAAATCTACAGTTTCGCACACAATGGTTCCAACAAGATGGTGCAACGAGCCATACAGCTGTGCGCACCTTAGACTTACTCCGTCAGCATTTCGATAATAGAATAATTTCTCGGGGAACAGACTTCGAATATCCTTCTCATTTACCTGATCTGACGCCACCTGACGCATACATTTGGGGGCATAATGAAGGAAAAAATATTTCATTCGGAAAATCCGCCTACGAGTATTGCCTAACTACTATAGTCTGGTTCACAGTTATTATGCAGCATTACGTTTATGGACGACGGCGTTGCCATATTGGCATGTTCTTCGAATTTGGTTCCAACTGGCGCGGAAATATAACTTGCCATTGTGTTATTATTATGATTTAAATGTTGACTAAATTATTCATTTGAAAATCGTTTAGTGAGTAATTTAGAATATTTATAATTATGCTTTTAGATAAATTTTACAAATAAATTTAACCAAAGCGACAACAGTGTTGAATATTCGCCCATAAGATTTACATTGGCCTATGCCGGCCACACTGCATAATAAATGTGACCCGGAGTATAGAAAGAATACAAAATAATTTGCGGCAACCACTATTTATAAATATGTTTATTGACTTACAAAATCGATATGAAGCTAGTTTGCATCGAAATGGTGAACATTTTGAACACTTTCATTATAGACATTAATTTTTATTTTTATTTTCGGTACTGTTTATTTTGGCGGATACTGTATTTACTTTTAACAGGTGTGTTTGAGAAAAAAGTTATTTTTTATATTATGGAAATTTTATTTAATAGTTTGTATAGTGTTTTCAATCCGTTGTTATTCCAGAAAGTAAGGGTTAGTTCAATAAATTTCATCTCTAAATATATTCGAATGTCAGATATTTTTACTGAACTTTTCAGTCACTTTTTTTATGATGGATTGATGCAGTCATCTATTGTAAAATCACAACTATAAATTAACATAATTTTCAATTTTGGCAGGAAAAGTTCAAATTTCCAAGTTAATAAAGATTAAAAACAATATTTATATGAGCTGGATTTGTATAAATAAAATTCATAAGTATCCTAGAAATGGCAACATATTCCAGTTTATATATTAGTATTTTGGTAGATACCTTTAGGAAGTTCAGTAGCTATCTGTTGTTGGTTCCTTTGTTGCAGTGTTTCTTGCTTTTGTTCTAATGATAGCTAATCAGAATAACCTTTGGTTTTCTAGATTTCAACACAAAAATGATAAAATTTAAATAAATATATCTAGTGGATGCGCCCTCGTAATAGAACCACCTCGCGTTCTGTGTTTGTCTTATCAATCCTTATAGGTGTCCTCTTCGAGATTTATGGGGAATAATTCGAGAAACTGATGAGAATTTCAGAGTGCGAAAGTTATGATTTAACGTACTTTCGGAACTCAGTGAGGGAGCGTTAATGTCGTTTGTGATACATTTTGAATTATGTTTGCACCGAAGATATAAATGATCTTTAAATGTTTACTTAATTCAGCAAGACCATCAAATAAATAATAATGCGTCTTTTACTAGAATATTTGATTAAATAGCGATTATATGTTACATTTTTTGGCTCTGGGATCAGATATCCCATCTAATGATTTTAAAGAAAATACATTTATAGTATAAGAAGTAAAAAATGAATATATTTCAAAAAATAAGCAAAAAAACTTGATTGGGACCTCATTAGGTTCATTATGCTCGTAGGAAGCATAATGCACCATAGTTAGTACAGTTTTATGGTTCTAGTGTGTGATAAATAAACTTTATATTTTAAATATATAGGATAGTTCTCTCACGAATTTTGCCAAGTAAAAAACGAATATAGCAAAATTGGCTGAATTGAAAGAACAACAGAAGCAAAGAAACCAGAAACATATCGTAGATGAGACGGTCCGTGAAATGAAAATATTATGGATAAATGTGTCTACTACTTTCGTCAGTAGTGAAAGTATGTAAAAGAATGGATCGATGACTTAAAACTAGCGGTCGACATCCGTAATTTTTTTTCGCGGGCTGAGATGAAAAAACTCATATTCCAACGGGTCCTCCCGAGGACCCGAATAGTGTTGGACTCATCACCGCTAGGATAACGCCTACCAACCAAAGCCACTTTAAAACTCGCCGTTGTCCCCGTCTCGAATTTACTACTCTAGCGTACTTTAAGACGGAAGGTGATCCCTCATACACTCTCCATATATTCTGCCACTAATAAACGTTCTCTTCTTCTAACCATACTCTCCACTGCCTTATTCACCTCCATCCATTCCTCCTCACCTCTCAACATTATCTCCATCATATTTTCCCAGTGCACACCCACTCCGAGTCTTTCCTCCAAGTTCTTCAGCACTTCTTTATCCTCCACTTTGCACCTTTCACACACTCCAGTCTCTCTTTTCCCAATCTTGTGAAGATATCCTGCTCTTGACCCATGTCCAGTCAGCACCTGTGTCAAGAAGTAGTTCACTTCGCAGAATTTCCTAGTCATCCATTCTCTCCTACTTGCAATTACTCTTTTTAGCGCACCTTCATACTCCTTCCACCTTACTTCCATTTCCTCCTCCATCCTCTTTCATCATGCCCTTTCACTGTAGTCTCCTGGCTCTAGCCATCACATCCAATGGGTAGGATCTTGCCAGCACCGCTGCTGCTAACCCTCCCACTTTCCTGTACCCTTGCACCACCCTCAGCAACATTCCCTTTTGAACCCTCAGTAATGGTTTAATCCTATCATGTACTCCCGCTCTTTCACCCCACACTTGCGCTCCGTAAAGCATACTTTGCTCAATCGTTCTACCAATAACTTTTCTCTTCCATTCTCCCGGTCCTTTCACATTACACATCAATCTCCCCAGCCATGCCGCCCGAATTTTCGCCTTCTCTGCCGCCTTCGACATGTGGTTTTTAAACAATAGCTGGCTATCCAACCACACACCTAGGTATTTCACTGATTCCTCCATCCTAATTTTCTTTCCCTTCACCATCACCTCCAACTCCCTCGCCTTGCTGCATCCCTACACCAGTAATCCCACCGTCTTCTTTTCGGCCACCTCCAATCCGCATTCCTCTATCTTTTCCACAATCTTTCTACACATTTTCTCCGCATTTCTTTCTATTTCTGTCATCCGCGTCAGTTCGCGCCACTTTTAGGCGTATTGGCTCTTACATATAGATAAGACATCAATATACCACAAATGTTAAGTTATTGCGAAGAACAATCCCTTAGAGTTCATAATATCTAGACTGTAACATCGTACTTAAATATTTGGAATATCTTATAAAAATAAAATGTAACATCGATATGTCAATTTGGTTAAGAGTCTTTAACCTTAAAAAATAAATAAATTGTAAATAATGTTTTATTAAAAACAGTTGTTCGTTTAATGTTCTTAGTACAATTTAAGGCTTTTGTTTTCTTTTAACCAAAAATCTCAAAAATAAACAAATTAAAGTAGCTCTCTGGTAATTTATTCTTGCTTATGTAGACTCAATGTATATTAAAAATATCTTCCTACCAGAATATTCTAAAACAAAAATAAATATTTTATGGATATATATAAATATATTAAAATTTAGATTTAGTTTTCGAATAAGAAAACTTCAACCATAGATTGAAAACGAATAGTTTCATATTAACTAATTTTCAGAGCGGACACCAAATTAAGAGTCCAGTTGTTTCGAATGGTTCAGCTAAAAAAGGACGCCGCGTGGTGTAAATGGTCAAAAGACCGGAAAATGGTAACGGCATAATCACCAGACAAAACCTTATAAACAAAATTGTAGATGACAAAAATTAACCGTAGTTAAATGTGTTCGGTAATGAGAGTAAACTGGAAGTGTGCTCACAATAGCTGGCACTCGGACAGCAGCAGTAACATGAATCCCAATTTCACAATCCCAATGTATAATCACCTTTGCCGGCCGCATTGATATTACTTTATTTCTCTCTTCTTTTAATACCCCATCCTTTCTGTAGCCGTAACAAGGATAGAGTATGAAAAGAATGGCTTATGAGGAAAGATAAACATTAGGCCCTATTGCTTTCTGTATATGATATGCTCTTAATGAAAATTATTATTTATCGTATATGAATGCTGGAAATAATTCCGGTTATTCTGTCTCATAGCCTGCAATAGAAATATAATGAAGTCGTAATAACGTCTTTTTAGAAGTGACATAATTAAAAATTAAGCCAAATACTTTGTCACTCTAAATATAAATAATTAAAAAATACGGAGTAACATGGAAAAAACTAATTTAGATTAGGTCATTCCATATATTAAAAAGAAAGTTAAAAGTAAAATAAAATATTGCAGTAATATTTTTTTAAAATATGATCCACAATGAAATACATACAGTGTTAATTAGTGTATTGAATTTAACATATCCGTTTAAAGTTTTTAAGAAACAAATGAGTGCCAGTCAGAATTTGTTTTCCGGTAATTACGGATTTTCATCAAAATACAGGTTATCCAGTAGAAAAAGGCCGACAGCAAAAAATATTTACAAATAGAAGACAGTCAGTCTTGCGTTGCCTGTGTAATTCACGCACCTTCATTGGTCGTGACTTCAAAACTCATATCGATGACAGTTTGTTTATATTTAATGTGTGGTAATTGAGAGGGTTGGACTTTTATTTTTGATTTTATTGTGAATTATTGGTTTATTTCTGTTATGCAATCATAAAATGTCGTCAGTAGGGTTTGTGAAAGCATTGTCAAACAATTTACCATCATTAGACATTTTCATGGTTAGGTTAGGTTTGAATGCAGCTGAATTTCGAAATGTAAAAGCAACAGCGTAAGTACTTTTTTTTGCTTTTTGCATAAAAAATGTCTAACTGACTTATTTTTATGAAAATCAACAAAAAATAAAGAAAAGAGATGAATAAATATAAATATAAAACTTCGCACAATCTCGCAGATACACTGTTTACAATAAAATGATGGCGCTTTCAATGACACATATGAGTAGTGACATGCAGTGCTGGATCTAGTCGTTCACGCGGCAAATTTCTGAATTTGAATTTGAGGATGGAATAACTATGCTACAAAATTTTTTTAATTCAAGTTTTTTTGGTTTTTGGGGTAATGGACTGGGAAAGTGTGACGTCAAAATTTGTGTTCTATGCTATTAAACTGGGAAATGTCAACGAAATGATTCCAAACGGCAACATTATAAATCTCCAGAAATAACTTTTGTTTGAGTTATTTTGTTATTATTATACTTTGAAATATAACGGAAGTACCATAATTTAATACATATAAGCAAAATTTTTCCAAATTCGATTTTTAAGGTACCATTTTTGTAAGTATTCTTAAAATTTATGACAATGCAAAACTTTGAAGGTTATGTTATAATATTTTTACGGAAATTGTTCGTCTATCTACTTAAGTGATATGTAAATCATATGAATGAACACTTACCAATGAAAAAACAGTAATTAACTCCCAAAAATCAAGAAAATACAATATAACAGTTAATAACACTTATAAAACATACTATAAAAAAGTTGTTTGGAATCAGTTGGTTTGACGCTTACGTCACTACTTTCCCAGTCCATTGATTGCTGCTCTGTCTTCCTGCATGATTTTGAAAAAAATGGAAAACACCGAATTGTTGTGAACATTTTTGTTCATAAATTATTTTTATGCCTTTTTTGATACATCCAATGAGATACATTGATTTTTGAACTGCGCGTTAAATGGTTAAAAGTGTATGTTGGTCTAGTAATAGTACAAACGGTAGTATCAGATTCAAGAATCAAGAATATTTGCAAATTGTAAAACCTTAATACCTACAACCTCCACTCTTATAAAGTATGTTATAATGGAATTCTGAGCATAAGCTACAGAATCTGTGAGGTATATGATTTGCCATGTTAATTCTTACATACCGTACATAAATATGCTCCGAAACCCACTACTAGATTTCTGTCATATTGCAATGTGTCAGAAAGAGGCTATTAAGAACAATAATAATAGGTTCGTTCCAACAAACAATCAGGGATGCGTTTTGGATTGTTTTCAAATTTGTTTCTACGCATGCGCGCATTTGATGAAATTTGAAACTAGTCTACAACTGTTCTGTTGGAACACTGTAGTACTAGTTTGATATTTAACACATGACAGTGCAACAAGTGGAAAATATTTTCCCATTCCGAATTTTTCGGGCGAACACCAATTTTCTTAATGATTTACTCGAGAACATGACTGGATTCGTCTTCACTGTGGAATGCACCAATACTTTCGTCTAATAAATCGCTGTTGCCAATATTTTCATCCAAGCCATTGTAACTCATATTTATATTTAGATCTCCTCACGATATAAATATATAAGTAATACGCGAAAAAGGTTAAAAGTTGAATTAAATGGACAAACACGTGGTTTCGAATAATCAAATCTCTTTTGCGCATGCGTCTGATTTATAGTTCCTAACAAATTCACAAACTCCTATGACAGTTTTCAAACTGTTTGCATGTAACGTTGGAACAGCTTACTATCAGTCACCAAACTGTCACAGATTGTTGTTGGAACGTTAAAATGCACATACTCATGCTCATAACAATCTCTGATAGTTTCGGACTCTTGTTGGAACGAACCTATTATTTTACATGGACTAGTTTTGTCCGTTACGTCATAGGGTATCACTTCGAGGTTAATAGTGGGTAAATGAAACGCTCATTTAAGTTTAAACTACCCCTAACTGTTTCTTTACAAAACGTGTTTATGAAATGCTTCAGATTGGTCTTTTAAAGATATTAGTTCTAACCAAATTATGGGTGAAATCACTTTGCTGATTATTTTCGACAAACGTTAGCAGTGATTGTTGTTTGGCGATTCTCAGAAAACTTTTACTTCATTTACTCTTACTGATCATAGCTATTTCAAAGTTTTTTTAATGGGGGTAATTCGTGGAATCTAGAGCAATATCATATAGTAAATAATAATATTTTACTAAAAATATTAACTTTGTTTTTAACTAAAATATTAGTATACCAGTATTTGTGTATAATATGAATATCATCTTTTACTTATATAATAAGTATATTATTATTGGTGTATTATTAATTTTAAAACATTAACATTTGATAATTTAAATTTCAAAACTTTCAAATGTTAGCTTTATTCGGGTTTCGTTTTTCGGACGGTTTGAGAACGATTTGCTGGCTGCGCACAACTGGATGTACAGTAGACTAAATCCAAGGATTATTTATGTACGGTTTGAAAACTATCAACAAATGAAAAAACCCGAACGCCTTATTTTTTAATATCTGATACAAAAAGTAAATTATTTTGTCCACAAACCTAAAATGTTGGATAAACTGTTCATCACTATATAGGGGTACTGTTTTTTCGGCATAATTCTCATTTTTTACTGTTTTCTGTAATAATTAGGGTAAAAAAAGATTTGCTAGCATCTCCAATCCATCATCAGTTGATCACCAAAACTATTAAAGTAAATTGACAGGTTCGTAAAATGTTCAAATTTGGAGTGCACCAAACCTAAAAAATATACCTTTTTATTTTTAGCTTCATGTTTTGCTATTGGCACTCTTTATGCTTTCTTTCGGAAAAACCTTTTTTAAAACAAACCCTCACTTAAACACAAGTATCTTTTTTATTGCAATATGAAACTCAACCAAAAAAGTTTACCCAAGACAAAGGTCTAAACTATATTCTGTTCTTAATAAGTAATTTATTTGCTGTCTTTAGATTTGTGTTTGACAAAATGATCCAAATTTTGGGTATAATTCAGGTTTCAGCTGTCAAACTTTGGAGGCCCCTCTAGGGAATACGCCACATTATTGTGACGTCACTGTCACTATTGCTTGACATGTCATACCATTATATCCAAACAAACTGTGGCCTTATGGTCGTTAGTTTGCATTGAAGTTTTTTTGTATTGTGGATTTTCCTATTTTTTGGATTTGAATTTAAGGTTGGGTTGGATTGGTTAGGTTAGGTTGGGTTTGGTTTGGTTAGGTTAGGTTAGGTTAGCTTGGGTTGGGTTAGGTTAGGTTAGGTTAGGTTAGGTTAGGTTAGGTTAGGTTAGGTTAGGTTAGGTTAGGTTAGGTTAGGTTAGGTTAGGTTAAGTTAGGTTAGGTTAGGTTAGGTTAGGTTAGGTTGGGTTGGGTTGGGTTAGGTTTGATTTGATAGTTTCTGCTGGGATTAGTGAATATACATTTAACGGATATTTGAATTAAAGGTTAGGGCCGTTATTGAGTCTTTTTGGCATTCTCCATAGACATAATGGGAAATTAAAAAATTAATAACTTTTTTATTCTACGCATGCGCCAACTATGAGGGGTGTCGATCGACTCAGCTTGTAGAGTACTATCAATTGGCATGTCCCATGACCATATCTATCGCGTGCGTTAAAGTAAAGCCCTACCAATAAAATATATTATTGTATGACTCTAACAATGTCATAGTTCACTAGGGATGGAATCCAGTAAAGTGCACGCTCCAGGAACGTTATCTTTAGGATAGCACTTTTTTGCTTATTTTGGAAATGTTGATAAAATGCATTAGGTATTATTTTTTTGTGAGAATTATTTCCGTTTTTAAATGATCTCTAAACCATTTTGTGACTTTGTGTATTGAAGTGTGTATTGATTAACAACGATTCCAATAATAAATCATAAGTAAATCTGGATAAAAACATGATACTATTCTGATCACGCAGGTAATTGATTATTGAAAATTTCTCTTTTCAATATTTGTAACCAAATTTGACTTTATTCGGCTGAAATACTGGCTACACTTATCCACATTTAGTTGTATTAGAGCACTTTCTTTGATTTTTGATTTTTGATGATTGGGCTATTTTGATATAAGAAAGAATGAAAGAACTAATTACCTTTCATATATTTTTGCCTTCATCTATTCTTATTTTTAATGGTCTAGATGTTTCAGCCAAATAAAATTTGTCGCAATAACAGTTATTTGAAATGGAACTTATAGATTAGAATTTTTAAAATTTACTTTTATAAAAAAGTAATTTTGGTAATGACAGGTATTGAATTTTTTTTAAGGTCTTGTATGTCATTATTTTGCCTTAGCAATTTTTTGAAAGGTGCATAACATCATTTAAAAAGTCTTTAAAGATTTAATTTTGTAACGGCTGTCCGAATAAGAACGGCTCTCGGCCATATATCAGTAACCATTGATAGTACAGCTTCGGGAAAAAAAAATTATAACAAATATGGCCTCGAGAAACACCTGGAAATTATTTACAGACTCGTAGGTCTACCACTAGAGGGCGTAATTTAATACTGAGAATTAAGAAATCAAAATTTTACAAAAATTGCCATATTAAAGGGCATTTTTAATGCGATAATCAAATTCTACGAACAATTCTGCGTATTTTTGGTTTCAAAAGTTTTAGTCTATCTTTTCAAATATCAGGTGGGGGAGAGTGGGAACATTATTTTAGAAAAAGGTCTGTAAGTCCGGTCCTGTTTAACCGATCTTTGCAAACTTGGTCTTGTTGATAACAATTTTTTTTCCCGAAGCTGTACTAACAATGGTTACTGATATATGGCCGAGAGCCGTTCTTATTCGGACACCCGGTACATTAAATGTAACTAAAAAAATGTTTTTAAAGTGTTTTAAAAAAATTTATAAATTATGTTAAATTAAAAAAAAACTTCTTGGAAGGTTTAAAACTACTTTAAAATATTCCTGCGAGGTTTTTAACCATCAATTTATAAAATACATTAGAAGAATAATTATAAACAGTTTTAACAATTTAAATGCTCTATTAACGAAATTACATAAGAACATGAAACGTAAAATAATTCACAGTGTACTCTCTATACAAAATGTCTACAAAACTATAAACATTATTCCAGGACCAATATATCTGGCGAGGCTCTCATTATCTTTGTTTTTCTGTAATATACGTGGTGCGGTAGCTGTTTGTCTTCTATCAATCTCAAATGTAAATATTAACGGAAGAATCGAGCTCGATCAACTCGTAAATTATAAAATACGTCATCGTAAATAACTGTATTTAATGGTATGGTAGCCATTAAATGAATTATATTTTATTGTATTTATAAACTTATAGTATAGGGACATCTTTGATAATCAAGATTGTATAGGTAACATTCTAATTTTTTAGTTGTATTTTATTTTGTTGTACGATAACAAACTTCGCAAAATATTTCTTCTAAAGTCCATAATTTGGTAAAGTTAGCCAATTTTTGGCAAATATTTATTTTTTCTCGGACTCAATCCACCTGATCCAAAATTCTGAGTAATTTTTTCTTTCTTCGTCCTTGAAAATCAATACTTTCTTATCGAATTTTCGTTCTTTTTTAATACGTAATGAAGTTTGATCTCTGTTTATATGCTTAGAAAATAGATAGTTTAAAATAGTGACGTTCGGAAGTAGCCGGGAAAACTAATAAAATGAAAATTTTTAATTATAAGTTTTAAAATATTTTACACAATGCCCTACCGTAGTAAAAATTACTTGACTATAGTAGCTATATTGTTATAAATTATTGGTTAATAAAACAAGCTGCCTTACTATAACCGTAGATTTATTTAGAAAGTGGATCATTTCCAATAAATCCGCCTTTCCGTGACTTATTTATGATCTCATCGATGGAATGAGTTCCAAGTGGCCCAACTTACATACAAACAACCTTTCAGTTTTAGAGATTATTTGTAAAAAGTCGAGTTGTCCATCACAGTCTAGCGCCGATTGATTTATAGTGTCAATATTTATACGGCATAGCCTTCTGGATGACACATTGATGTGCCGCAATTGGATTGATATATGCTCGATGATGCTTACTCTTGGTTTCGATCAAAATATTATGTTCGTCGATGTTCTATGCGCTACCACGTGTATACATATTGTGTCGATGTATTTAAAGATAATCGCTTTTATTTATACATATATTCATTAGCGTGCTTGTTTAAGTTTTAGTAATTAACTTGTATAAACATTTTTTTTATCTTCTTTTGTACGCAGATAAATAGGTACTAACCATAGAATAGGGTCGTAAATATCTAAAATATACAGGAAATCTGGAAATAATTCCCGTTATTCTCTCACCTGAAATTTTCTCACATAATTAAAAATTACGTCAAATGCTTTGTCTAAACTAATAAAAAATACGGTATCACATAGAATAAACTGTCAAAGGTAAAACACATACACAATGAAATACATTGTTAATCTAATATACAGTATGGAACAATCTGTATCTTGTAACAGTACCTGCTAACATTTTAAGCACCTGGTGTCCTAAATATTAAATTAAATTAGTACCGCGAGCTCCATATTTCCGAAAGAATTCTTAATAATAAAATAATGAATACGGTCTCTATAATTATAATTGGAAGTTCAAAGTAGCTACGCTACGAGGTGTACTAATGATTTGTCATTATCGGGTTCAAGAGGTTTTAATAATTATTCCCAGTCTCATTTCTTGTATTGGTTTACTGTCTTATACAGGTATGTTTTTTTTCAAATTTTATAATTCCTTTTTGTTAAAATATTTATAAAACATCGAAAGTTATATTATATTTTATTATATCAAATGAGAATTTCAACATAATTCATTATTATTCGAAGAATCTTTTTATGGTAATTAAAAGTATTAATGATAATTTTTTATAAAAAGGCTAGTAAAAGTACATTTCTGGAATTTTGATTAGTGTGTAAGGTTGTTACAAAGTAAATTTAATGTAAGAATGTATCTTCTGTAATCTATTAAAATACGTTAGCATCTAACTGTAGATTTCGGACTATGCTGATTTGTACTTTTTGTACCAGAAAATTAAATGTAACACGTGTTTGACACTGGTAATGTTCAGAAAGTTGGAATATAATACAGTAAACTAGAAGCATCTCTTTAATTTGAAGATTCAGTAAACTTGAACAGCTTGTATACTTTAAGCTCTCGTATGCACGAAGATTTTTAACTGGATCATCTCTACAACTTGGGCAGATCATCCACTCGTGATATTCCATAGTCATTTGGAACCACCTAAAGAGTGCCGTAACGACCCCAAGGCGCGGCGAAGGATCGTCCACTATTGTTAACAGATAAGTTTATTGTGGTATGTCAAGTTTACTGTTTCCATATTTTTTTCTCTTTTATTTCCGTTTATATCCATCTATATAGTCAAGTGTATTAGAATAAGTAGTTGTAAAGAACTTTAAAATGGTTCAATTAAGTAAAAAAGAGCGTATTGAAATTTTATGATCGGTTATGGTGATCGTGTTAGAACTCATGAAGAAGTGTGTCATATTTTTAATAATTTGCATCCGGAGAGAAATCCTATATCACGCTCAACAGTAACTAAAACATTACAACGTTTTAATACTACTGGGATGGTAAAAAATTTGCTAAAACCTGGAAGACCGCGGACTGCAATGAACGAAACTGTTAAACAAAATATTGCAATCGATTTAGAAGAATCACCTCAAACCATGGTATCAGTCGACGTTCTGTAGGAAATATATTAAAAAGTGAAAAGTATAATCCGTATAAGGTACAGTTGGTTCAAGAATTGTCATACGATGATTTTGACCGACGCGACGGCTGGAATTTTGCGAACGGCTAATGGACATCTGTAATGTCGACGAAAATTTGGCTTCTAGCATAGTTTTTTCCGATGAGGCAACTTTTTGTTTAAATTGAACAGTTAATCGCCATAACTCAAGGTATTGGTCAAATGAGAATCCTCATTGGATTCATGAAGCACATACCCAGCATCCACAGAAGTTAAATGTTTGGATGGGAATTGTCGAAAATAAGCTTATAGGCCCATTTTTTATCGACGGAAACTTGAATGGTGATAAATATTTGGATCTATTAAATAACGAAATTATTCCTTCACTTCAACAGAATGGGCAATTACCACAAAATATTTGGTTTCAACAAGATGGAGCAACTCCCCACTATGATAGACGGGTTAGGAATTTTCTGGATGCGAATTTTCCAAATCGATGGATTGGGCGTAGAGGATTCATAAAGTGGCCTGCTCGTTCTCCGGATCTTAGCCCGTTAGAATTTTTTTTTTTGGGGTTATCTAAAATCACGTGTTTACGTTAGACGACCAACAAACTTACAGGAATTGAGACAAAGAATTATTGACGAATGTGAACTAATACGAGGAGAAGTGACTCAAGAATTTGTTAATAGGATGGCATATTGTCAGCAAGTAAACGGCTAGCATTTTCAACATTTAAAGTTATTTTGTTTCTCATTATTCTAAAATAATGAAATGTACATCTATTGTACTACTAACAGTGAGTTATTCCTCGTTTTTACAAATTTGTTTACATTAAACTTAGTATGTATGAATTCAAAATAACAAGCTCTTTCAAAATCTGTAAAAATATATAGGGTGTCCCATTAAAGAAGTTGATGGCGTTTCCGGTTAAACCGAAAGTATATTATTATCAAGAAAATGTACATCAGATGCGTTTTGTTCCATTGCACTTACCTGCAAATTTTCATAAATATCGTTCTTTTCGTTTAAAACATATTTACTTGGTTCCATACTTTATCCCAACCCCGTATAGCAAAAAGGACTGATGGTAATGAACTACGCATTATTTCTAAGCGCATAAAGTCAAGGTGTTGATAAATTACCTTTCATAAAGGGGCGATATGTATGACTATCTTACGTTATCAGATCAAAAAGGTGTTTATCTAAAAATTTGTAATCTTGGGCCATATTACCCTCTGGACCATATTTGCCTCCAGTACCTTAGTAAAAAAAGTCATATATATCAAATGTGTCATTTGCAACTATCATAGAAACATATAATAGTTACAAAATGAATTATCTTTCATAAGCAAATATCATGCTAAAATTTCAGATTCCTAGCTCACATAAACAGGACAGCAGACAAAAAACACTAAAAGTCACAAAACTCAAAAATAACATTTTTGCCTATACAAATTAATTAACAGGTTAGAATAATGGACTTTAAGAAAACTGTATTTCTCTGACAACATAAAATGTGGAAAATTTATGGTAGATAGTAACGGCACTGGAAAATTAGAGAAACAAACTGTCAACTGCGATACTGTTACAACTTCTTTTATAACATACAATGTTTAAGATGTGACAGCTTGATTATTATGATTGTGTCGATGCACGACAACCAGTCACAACAGAACGCAATATTTTATTTAATTTGTTTATATTTTAATTTTCCGTACTACAAACTTCGATTGTGTATATTATTCATGCAACATATGGAGTAGGTGTAGACTTCATAGATTAGGAATAATAAAAAACTCTTCATTTTAACAAAACTTTATTTATTTAAAAAATTGCTTTTTTAACCTTAATGACAGCCGTTTCGCTAGACTTAGCATCGTCAGATTGACATATTGAAGTTACATTTTGTTTGTTTGTAGCTAGGTACCTGATGTTTATTAGGTAGTTATAAGGCTAGACCAAGTATGGAAGTAATAAGACATAACAATATTAAAGCCTAGATGTTATGAGCCCTAAGGGATTATCCTGGATGTACTTCCCTCTAAGATCAGTATAATGTGCAATGATATAGTTTTTTTCCTGGTTTTCTATTTTTCCTCTAGACATTATATTTTTCGTAAGCTAAAAACATAATTATTGACAAATTTTAAGTTAATAAAAATCCATGAGAGTAGTCTTAAGCCACGCTATTAAAACTTGTTTTAGAGTCAAACAATTAATAATAGTTATTAAACAAAAACCACTTCACTGTAATATTTTTAATGTTATAAAAAATCAATTTTTCACAAATATGCATTTAGTACTAATATATGATTGTTTCAAAGTTTTACGAGAACTAGTTACATATATAAACCTTTTTTATTCAAATCACATTAGCATATTGATAATTTTTTCGCATTATAAAGAACAGGACTGGCTTCACCGTCCTGTACATTAATAATTTTCAATATTGTTTAAATTTTTAATTAGTTTATTATATTTATGGACGCTGTGTTGGAAAACTTGAAGATAAGACAATTTATTTGTTGAAATTTAGTAATTTGCTGTCCTATCTGAAAAGTCTGTCCAATACTACCGCCCACACCTCCATGATTCCATCTCACGCACATAAAATTTTAGAAAGATACAACCCACTAAGTTGGAGTCAAGTTATCGCTAAGATACCGCTAAGTTGGAGTCAAGTTATCGCTAATTTAGAGCCCAGTTAGCGCTTATGTGAAGACAGTCCTTCAAACCACTTCTGAGCTGTTAAGAAAACTATTACATCCCAAGCAGCCAGACCCATTAAAGAAACTTTCATCTCTCCACGAAGAAGCTGAAGCCTTTATTTCAAGTAGCTTCTTTATTTGTTGTTTAATTAAAGTAAATACAAGGTGTTTCTATCTTTCTCACCTTAGTTTTTGTGTAGTTTGTTTGTTTAATTGATAGCGTTCAAAAGATAGTGGCGCCCTTATTACTTATACATCCCAATCCTTCCTATACCCCCTAGAGAGGGTCTCTTAGCCGAGATCTCTTTTGGAAAGTTTTTTAGTTACAAATTGGCTCCCTGTTTTTTTTTTGGGACACAATGTCTAATGTTTTTATCACTTTTTAATTCATTACTTTGTTTAGTATTTAGTAGTAGGAGATTATTTTTCAAAACAGTTGTCATTGATGAAAAATTAAATTGTAAAAGTTATTAAACAGTTGTTTAACTTTCACTTTTCACATAGTTAGGGTTTATACAATGTTTAACAAAACAAAAATGGTACCTATTGGTTAATTAATTCGCTTTTACAGTCAATGTTGACTTATGCACAGTGTTTTTAATTATTAACTTGTTTTACTTATATCTAGTACTTTAGACACATCCTAACCAGCTACAAAAAGAGAGATAAAGTCAAAGGAAGGAAAAATATTACAAAATATTAAATTTATTGTACTAACCCTTACTTTTTGAAAGTCCATCTTACGAAGAATAATAAACAACCCTTCGTTTTAATATTTTTATGTCTTATTACTTCCTTACTTCCTAAATACTACCTAATCAACATTAGGTACCTAGCTACAAACAAACAAAATGTAACCTCAATATGTCAATCTGGTGATGCTAATTCTATCGAAACAGCTGTCATTATAATTTACAACCTAATTTTTTAAATAAACGTGTTAAAACGAAGAGTTCTTTATTATTCTTATTACAAAATATAATTTAAAAATATAAAAAATATAATAAACATTCAGATTAAAATCTATTTAAAATCCAGTTTAAAAGCCGACTCTGTGTACCATATACCTCCAAAATACACTCGTCGTCCAAGAAGTCTCGAGTGTAGATTGGATCCCGTTATCCAATATCTTTGCCGAAATGTGATGACGACACTTGTAAGTCCTCTTGTACACTTCGAGTGCAGATTACTCTTGCCGATTCTATACTTCTTATTCTTGTACTTCACTTCGGACCTGATTTTAAACCTGTCACTGGTCCAAATAGGTAAACAAATAAGGTGGGTAATTTTTTTTGGTTTATTTAAGATTTTATTACAAGTGTTGTCAAAACATTGAACACCCCTTTTTTTCCATAAGAATCGATTGAAACTTTATATTACTAGGATATTTGTATATAGAATAAGCTACTTATTAGGTAGTAGCCGACTGCAAGTTATAAATGGAACACGTAGACTGTATAATCATCCGTAAATTCTAACAGAAGTCAGAAATATCGAGAAAAGAAAATTACTATCTACTGAAATTAACGCTGCGTGATGGATGTGAAATCACAAATATAAAGAACCAGTGCCGTATTTGATGAATATGTGGATATTTTTATAAACTCTTTTCATTCCCAAAAATTTAATAAAAAAAATAAACTACATGTTTTTGTAGAAAACTTTATTTATTTTTTTGAAATACCTGTATTATAACACTCTCCAATTGTTATTTATATGCTTTTAACTTATTAATTTTTATGAATATTTATTTAATCTTAGACACTAAAATCATTTATTTATTGAATTCTATATAACCAGAAATATTTTGTATCAAAGTAGTATGAAAAAGATTTAAACTAAAAGATTAAATAGTAATTTATGCAACAAGTGCATAAAGTGGTACTTTTTTTCACGAATGGAAAAGTTGTCCGGAAATTCCATGAGTGGAAAAAAGACACTTTATGCATATGTTGCATACAATATTTTTTCTACAGCCCTATACAAATAATAAAATCAAAATAGAAATTTGAAATAATTTAATTAAACTCCTTCAGTAAATTACAACTAATGAATGCAGAATGAATTGGAAAAAGTGCACAATAATTAAGAAAAATTAACAACTACATATTGTATTTTAGTATTATTTCGCAATGTGAATATTGAAAACGCAATTGTTTGGTTGATTAATGTGAATTTTTGATCCAGTCACATTTGTTTCCGTTTGATTCATTGATAAAGCTTCACTTAAATTGTAAATATTTGGAACATTTAAATTCATCTCTGCTTGATTCTCATTTAAATAGTGAATATTTGGAAGAGTCAAATTCGTGTCGGCTTGATTCTCATTGGATGTTGAAGGTAGGTTAAAAAAACTGCTGACATTAGATCCTTGTAAAATTCGTGAAGCACAGTTCATTTTTGCATTGAGAGAATTGTTCACATACCCTTCGGCAACAGCAGTAGATTTCCATCCTCCATGTTGCTTTAATTGAAGAATGTCTCCACCCGAATCGACTAGAAGCGATGCTGAAGTTCGTCGAAACGTGTGACCTGTATATTCTTCTGGATGTGGTAAATTTAAATACCTCGCAATTAGCGATGGAATTTTCGAAAAAGTATTTATACCAACTACTTGTTTTGTACATTTGCCGTTTCTATATGATAAAAAGAAATGGTTGCTGGTTGCATTTTTCGGTCTCAGATTAGCATACTTTTGGAATCAATGTATAAAATTAATGTTTGTAATGGATTCTCCAATAACTGTAAAACGTCGACTTGTATGAGTTTTTGAATCTGGAATCGTGACGAGTAGAAATTCCCCCTTATTTTCAATGTCATCGATTTTCATTTTATACAACTCTTCTCGTCGACAACTTCCGGCTATTCCTAATATTAATGTTACCTACAAATTTATAAATAATGTAAGCAAAAAACAAATTAACTTTTTAAAACTTTTACCTTAAACATTAAATACTTGTCGTCTGGAGCACTCAATAAAAATCTGTTCATTTCCTCTCTTGAGAATGTATTAGATTTTTTAGGTTTGTACCCAACCGACTTTCGTTTCAAAAATGCTATTAGCTTAGAGTATTTACTTATATCTATGTTATCATTAATAATTAAGGTTGCCTTTAGTTTGGAATAGCTGGACCATAATGTAGAACACTTAAATTTTTTAGACCTTTCTTCAAAAAAAGCTAACAGTACTCGCTCTGTAAAGCTATGAATATTGTTCTCGTTTCTCCATTTCATAAAAGTGTCATACTCTTTTATATAATTTTCTTTGGATTTTTCCGGCAGCAAATTTAATGTGGCCACATTTGCCTTTTCTATAATTTCTTCGGGGGTACATATTATTTCAAAGTCGGAATCTTCACTATCCATTGTAATAATAGGAACAACTACTGAATTCTCTTAGACAAATCGGATTATTTATAAAAACTAACGTCAAATGAGTTATAATTCATGTACTGTCAAAGTCAAAGCAAACTTGATATTTTTTCCAGTAAAGGTGTGGATGAATTGCACTATTCAATTGCATCGGCTTATGACAAGCGTGAAATAAAGTTAACGTTATGGCACTTTTTTTAACGCTTTTTCACTTTTTTTCACTCTCACCATAAACAGTCGTTTTAAGAGCTACAAACTAGTGAAATACAAGGTACTTTAAAGATAGGGCTTAGAAAAAATTTATTTCAAATATGAATTACAACACATTCAATCACGACTATTAGTTGTTTAGCATTTCAGCTTAGTGTTTATTAATAAAGGTTATAGTACAACAAAGGAGAATGCAGAAATTGCAAGCTTTATTTTTTAGAATTCTGTAAAAAAAAAGTTCAGAAGCTATTTTCTGTGATCCATTTATTCATAAGAAATATTGGGATAAGTTACTATCATACATTGTTTTGGTAAAAGAATGGTACAAATTCTACTTGAAACTATATATTTATTGGATACAATTTTTTAAGTTTGTCAAACATTGGTATATTATTTTAGGGCATTGCTGTGATTATTTTGTAAATATTGAGTAAACTGTTGGTAAAATAAATACCAGCAATATAAGAGATTTACCATTGCCTACACAAATATTCACATATTAAAGACGGCAAAAACATTAAACCCCAAAAATCAAAGACTGTAGTATATAAAAAATTATTTCAACGGTTTATGCAACGGAGAAATAAAAATTATATTTTAATATTCTTTAAATTGCCTTTTTTCAAGAATTGATGGAAATTATGACATTTATTTAATACGTAAACATTCCTAAATAAGTATATAAAGTTACAATGAAATTTATTGTACTAACCCTTACTACTTGAAAGTCCATCTTATCAAGAACAGTAAACAACTAAAAGGTTGAATTAAACTTTCACTATTTATTCGCAAAATATGAAATGCGATGACGATGCTATTTCTATAGCGAAACGGCCGTCATTGCATTTCATATTTTGCGAATAAATAGTGAAAGTTTAATTCAACCTTTTAGTTGTTTATCGTTCTTAATATAAAGTTACAAGCTTTATTAAAACTAATTTTAGAGGGATAAGTTAAAAAAAACAAAATTATTTTTGGCCGAACAAATTAAATCGTTTATGGACGCAGCACCCAATGAATAAAAAGTTTTAATTCATTTAATTTAATATGTACATAATACTTATATTTTTAAAATTTTTACTATGATTACGTTAGACTTATACAGATTCCTAAAAAGTTATGATGGTAACTCGTAGTACAGCTGGTTAAGCAGTTATATTTAAACCAAATTACTACGGACATTTACAATTAATAACAACTATTACGAAATTGTTAAAAATATATGAATTACCCATATCATATATTATCACCCATATCTTATTTTCTTGATTATTTTATTGGATAATATGTTTGTATCTTGGACGCTGTCCAAAAAACAGAAAAGGCCGGGCCTCAAATCTGGTTCCTGAGATGCACCCATCCACCCATCGGCCGACTTGATAATTAAAATCGTAAATGATCTTTCCCAATAAAAAGAGGTCAGGCTAAAATTGGATGAAAGTCAGGAGATACCCAAACCCCATATCTGCATGGCCTTCTTCTGGGAGAAGAAGCTGGAGCTCAGACCTTTCTAATAAAGGAAAATTACTCGGTAAATAACCAACTCTCGTGAATAGGAATCGCAAAAAATTCCTTGATTTAACTATTAGTACTCACTCTGACTATCGGCATAAGGTTCGACATTAGAGTTCAGTTTCGGAACCCAAAGTATACAGACTTTAGCATATAATGACAACTACCGTCTCAAGGAGAAGAAGGACTAAAGAAAGTTACCTTGGTGAAGTAACAACTGGGATAAAAAGAGAAAGGAAGCTCGACGTCTCTTTAATCGAGCTAAGGAAACAGGTTACTGGGACACTGATAGAGCGACTCTAACGAGTTAAACAAAAGATATTCGTAAAGCTAAAAGGGACTCTTGGAGGAGGTTCTGCAAGAGTATCACTGATTTACCTGCTGGAAGAAGACCACAAGTTTCTCGCCAGAGATTCGAATCAGAAGGTGGGGTTAATAAAACATACTAATACATAATTACTATCTAGGAAGTCTGATTCTGGAGCAAACTTTTACACCTTTATCTGGCTTGACAAAACTACTAGTGAGAGACGTCCAGGGGGATAAACCAGGAATAATCACTACATTTTAGGATGATTTTGGTGTGTGAACTTAAGGAAGCTGCAGCTAAATAAATTATTCACTAGAAAATGTGGGTTATACAGTGAAATATTACCTTTTGGGGTGGCGACAATAGCTCCCGGTGGGTCGTAGTAGGGAGATTGGTCCCTAACTTTAAACCTTACCTAACCTAAATACCAAATATTCGGAATGGGCAAATATGCCTAATAAATAATAAAACTTCATAGTGGCTGGAAATCCAATGTAGTGAAAATTGAAAATTCGGTTCAGATTAAATCGGCAATACCAATAAAATCATGAACTCTACAAAAAAGAAACAAATTATACAAAACTAGTTCTTCTTTATTTATGGGATTATAAAATTAGTAAAAAGTTTGCACTTGCACTTTGCACTTAAAAACAATATATTTTAATTATGCCTTTGGTTTTAATGATAAATTGAATTACCTATTTACTTTTATTAAATAAAGATAAATCAATCAGTATTTAAAAAATATTTTTATTTAATACAAATAAAACTTAAATTTTCTGTTTTTGGAGCGAAACTTAACAGGTTAGCCTTATGGCGATATCAATCTAAATCCGGTTCTGACAAAAACTGGTAATAACTTGCAGATACTGAAGTTAGAGTGACAAGGGGGCGGACGAAAAGAGGTTTATGTCTTCAAGGTATATAATTAAAGGTCAATAAATAATATTGTCAGCAAAGTAGTAAATGAATCAAAAAGGAAAAAATATAACATAGGCGTACATTAATAATCGATTAAAAAATTAATTTTAACATTAATTCAAAGTGTATTTCCAATTTTTTTTATTTTTTTTAACTTTTGTCTAGCAATTTACAATTTTTTAGTGCTTAACAGATTTTTCAGTTTTGTTAATCCGCTTATTTCAATTTAAAATATGAGTTTTAATTTGATTCCTAATTAAAAAAATATAAAACTCAATACAGTAAAAATGATTTTAAAATTCATTTTAAATTAAATAATGTTAAACACTCTCAAACGGCTTCAAAACCCATGTTCAATTTTTTTATTTCCTCTTCAACTAACTGTTATAGTACGGTATCCACCAAAATAAACAGTATAGATAGATTGCAAAGAACTAGAAAATTTATTAAATCAAATACCCACCCCAAAAATTATTGTTGGAGATTTTAATGCACAGAACACAATGTGGGGCAGTGAAGCCACAAATTCACGGAGAATTATGCTAGAAAAACTTATTTCTGATGTACCACTTAATTATCTTAATAACGGGACACACACACGGCTCAACATATCCACAGGTAAAACGTCAGCAATTAACCTAAGCCTTTGTGATCCAATTCTTTTGTCAAATTTAACATGGGAAGTTCTTTCTTATACTTACGGAAGCGATCATTTCCCAATTATGATCAATAATTACAAAACCTCGACGATTCCTATAGCCAAATTTCGACCAAAATGGAAATTAAAAACTGGAGATTGAAAAGAATTTAGTACCTATACCGATAACCTCATACAAGACTGCAATCTATCTGATAATATAAACAATTGTGTACTATGAAATTTATGGTACTAACCCTTACTATGTGAAAGTTCATCTTATTCAGAACAATAAACAACTAAAAGGTTGAATTAATTTTCACTATTTATTCTTTAAATACTTTAAATGCACTCTCTATGTGCTGCTCTTCAGCGCAGGGGAGTAAACAGGATTATCTGTAACTGGATAAAAAACATGCTTGGTAATCGGTACGTAGTGTCATCACTGCAGGGAGAGACTGTTCGATTCAGGGCGGCTCGGGGGTGCCCGCAGGGGGCTGTTCTATCGCCCCTTCTGTGGTCACTCCTGGTTGACTCGCTTCTGGGGACTCTCTCCCTGCAGGGAGTGGATTTCCAATGCTATGCGGACGATCTGGTTATAATAATAAGGGGAAAATTTGAGGCGACTATCTCGGAGATCATTCAAATGGCCCTAATTATAGTATACAGGTGGTGTGAGGAGGAGTAGATGTCGGTAAACCCCCACAAAACATTAATTATTCCGTTCACCAAAAGGAGGAAGTTGGATAATCTGCGTCAGCCGACTCTTTACGGTGAACTCATTCCTTTTGCGGAGGAGGTAAAATATCTGGGGGTAATCCTAGATAGAAAACTTACCTGGAACTCCCATCTGGAGAGAACAATAAACAAAGCCAGGGTATCCCTCTGGAATCTCAGAAGGGTCTGTGGAAAATCGTGGGGGATGAATCCCAAACAGATTTACTGGATTTATCAAACGGTGATAAAACCAATGGTCACGTATGGCTCAGTGGCGTGGGGGTCGAAAGGACTAAAACAAGTTGCTGCAGCGAAGTTGTCTGGTCTGCAGAGAACTGCATGCTTGGCCATTACGGGCGCTATGTCCACCACTCCGACGGCGGCAATGGAGAGACTTCTAGGTTTAACTCCACTCCCCATTCTTTTGGAGAAGGAGGCTAGGATGGTCTCTTACAGAGCCAAGTCGATAGGTAACCAGATAACGGGGGAAGCACTTTGGGACCACGTGGGTCTGGTGGGGAAATTAAATTCCCACCAAGTCCTTGGAAAGGTATCAGACATGCTTGCCACACGTGTACACGTGGAAAGGGCCTTTAACGTCCTATTCCCAAGTAGGGACGAATGAAAAGGAGGCGCAATCTCCTTCTCTGGGCCCGACTGCGTGTTATACACGGATGGCTCGAAAAATCCACTGGGTGTGGGAGCCGGGGTGTATAGCAGAAATCCGAGAGTTGACATTTCAATAAACCTTGGTAAGTACGCTACAATCTTTCAGGCGGAAACGTTTGCTATAGATTTGTGCGCAAGGGAGCTGATTGCTCAACCCCTGGAAACAAAAGCATATACATAATTTCGGACAGCCAGGCAGCTTTAAAAGCACTGAAATCTACCCGGGTTGATTCAAAGCTGGTGTGGAGCTGTATCGAATCCCTTAATAACCTTGAAGCAAATAATAGAGTAACGCTACTTTGGGATCCAGGGCATGCGGGAGTGGAGGGCAATGAAAGAGCCGACACTCTGGCAAAAACGGGAACGGAGTCCGCGTTTATTGGACCGGAACCATTCCTTGGCATAGCAAAAAGCACTGCCAAGGACATTATCTCCAGCTGGGCAGCGAGGGAAACCCTTCTGCACTGGGAGAATATACCGGGGCTTACCCACTCGAAAGCATTTATATCTCAACCTTCGAGCAGAAAAACAGCACAGCTCCTGGAATTGAGTAGAAGTAACCTACGCATTCTTACTGGACTGTTGACTGGACACTGTCGTCTGAGAAACCACCTGAGGAAGCTTTGTCTGAGTAATATGTCGGACTGTCGCTATTGCAGTGTGGCAGGCGAATCGGCAGAGCACATTCTTTGCTATTGCCCCGCGTTAGAAATGAACAGGCTCCGCTCGTTTGGTCTCATACAGCTAGAGCCTACCGACTTTAGACAAGTCTCGCCAAAATCGATCTTGGACTTTGTTAAGAAGTGCAGACTGGATGGCGAATTGTGACCCCTAGGGGTGAGCCACAATAGGCCCTAGTTTGGCCGCAGTGGAGGGATGGGAAACGCCCCGCTCACATTGAACCTAACCTAACTAGACTTTAACAAAATTATTTTAGAAAGCGCCAAACACCATATCGGACAAACGAAAAAATTAAAAAAGCACGTCCCTATGCCTTGGTGGAATCAGGAATGCGAAAAAGCTATCAAAGATGCCAAAACTACATTAAATAAATACAGAAAACATAAAACTTTAGAAAACCTAGTGGAACTCAAAAAATGCAAAGCTAAGGCCAATTTCATAATTAAACAATCCAACAAAAAATCATGGCAAGACTATGTTTCTGAAATTAATTCCAGCACTCCAATAAACCAGGTTTGGAACAGAATTAAGAAAATAACTGGGCAAAAAACAAGAATATCCATTCGGGGTCTGAAACAGAACGATGGATATTATTCATGTAGATCAGATATAGCAAATATCCTAGCGAAAACGTACCAAGAGCATTCTGCGACATCCAACTACATGCCCGAATTTATTAACAACAAAACACACATGGAATAAAATCCTATAGATTTGAAAGATTCACAAGATAGCTTATCTGAACCTACCATTTACGATGAAAGAATTGACCGATTCGCTGGAATCACTAAAAAACGTATCTCCAGGTCCGGACAATATTCCAGGAATATTTCTTAAGCACCTCCCCTACTCGGCCAAAGTGCACCTATTACATATTTTAAACAAGATTTGGCAAGATAAAGTTTTCCCTACTATATGGTCCGAAGCAATAATCTTTCCATTTTTAAAAACTGGAAAGCCACGGTTAGAAGCCAACTCATATAGACCAATCTCTTTAACGTGCGCGATGAGCAAATTAATTAAAAAAATTATCAACCAAAGACTTATGTGGCATTTAGATACGAAGAATCTTCTCATTAAGGAACAAAACGGGTTTAGACCAAACCGCTCAGCTCTCGACAATATAGTTGAACTAGAAAGTGAAATCAATGAAGCCTTTGCTACTAAACAAAGCTGTATTGGGATTTTCTTTGATTTAAAAAATGCCTTTAACACCTGCTGGTCTAACAATATTCTGACAACTCTCCAAAAATGGAATATCAAAGGGAACTGTCTAAGTTTTATAAAAAATTTCCTTGTAAATAGAACTTTTAAAGTCAGAGTGGATAACGAGCTATCTAACATACACGTTCTAGAAAACGAAATCCCACAGGGCTCAGTGCTCAGCCCTACTTTATTTCTTATAGCAGTAAACAATATCTTGGAAAAATTAAAGACGCCCTTAAAAGCAAGACTCTTCTCCGACGATCTAGTAGTTTATGCAAAAGGAAAAAATTTAGAAAGTATAGCATGTCTTATTCAACAATTTATTTTAGACCAGGAGACTTGGTCCCAACAAACTGGTTTTCAATTTTCCGTAGCTAAAACTACAGGAGTAATGTTTACCAGAAAATATAAATACACAACACCACGCATAACCTTATACAACAAATCCATCCGTTTTAAAACCGAAACAAGATTCTTGGAAATGTATTATGATAAAAAACTAACATGGAAACATCATATAGAGAAGCTATTCCAGACGTGCTAAGAGAGTAAATTTATTAAAAACAGTGGGAAACATTCACTGGGGTGCTGACCAAACAACCCTATTACTTCTATATAAAACGCTAATCAGATCAAAAATAGATTACAGATGCATAGCTTATGCATCCGCCAGCAAATCAATACTGCATAAACTCCATATCATTCAACACTCACCGCTAAGAATTGTGTCAGATGCATTTAAAACATTCCCCAATATCAAGATACAAAATACACTAGAAGAACCACCATTAAGTTACAGACGCTCCATACTTGGCTTAACATATGCGGCTACAGTATTCGCTGACATCAAAAAACCAGTCTATTAGAACACATTTGCTGAAAGAAATAAAGACTTGTTTAAGCGAAAACCCCATCTCTTTAAACCATTTTATGCCAGAGTAGAAGAACTTCACCGACGCATCTAAAACACAATCTGGAGTGGGCACAGGAATAGTTTCACCACATGGACATCAATGTCTCAAGTTTCCTACTACAACAAGTATTTTTACGGCAGAACTGTACGCTATTTTTCATGCCATAAAATTAGCCACAATATCCTCCAATTCCAATATCTTAATTTTATCGGACTCTCTAAGCTCCATAGATTCCCTTAGACACCTTTATCCTAAACACCCAATCGAAAAACTAATTAAAGTCCAAATTCAAAAGATCCGAAGTATGAATAAAACAATAAACTTTATGTGGATACCCTCCCACATCGGCAGAAGCAGAAAAAAGTGCTTGTAGTGCGGTCACGAGTGATAATGCTGAATTCGTAAATAAATGTACACCAGATGATCTAAAAATGGTCATCCGCGAAGTGCGAAACCATTGGAGACAATCCAGAAAAGGTTACATCTTTAAATCCATCGAAAAACATTTGTATCATCCAAATACTTCACGTAAAAACCAAGTTATTTTGACTCGACTTAGAATAGGACACTGTAAATTCTCCCACTCGTACTTGTTTAGTAAAAACAATCCCCCGTTATGTGATTTATGTCAAGAACAATTAACAGTTGAACATGTTTTAATAAAATGCAGCAAATTCAATAACTCTCGAATTAAGCACAATATTCCTGTAAACCTAACCAAGTTATTATATGAAAATTGTCAAGTCAAAAACATAATGAGTTTTCTTAAGGACATTAATATGTATTATAAAATATAAATTTGTTTATAATTACATAATGTACCACCGCTAATCACCTAGGGTGGAAGCGGTTATTTGTAAATAAAAAAAAAACACCTTGAATACACAGATTCAATGACATTTAAATACTACACATTTGTGATAAAAAACACAATTTAGTACCAACATCATTTTGTGTTTTAAATGATATTAATGCTGATGTTGCCGAAGTTATTATTTTTGAAATTGAATTGGAAATATTTCCACAACATGTAATATTTTTATAACTTTTAATTTCTTTAGTTTGCTTAGGAAATATTAGTTGTAGTGACACTTTCTGTTCTTTCATATAAATTAATTTATTTATTAAATGAATTGGATAGCCATTAGACGTAGCTATTTGTTTTATGATACTAATTTCTTTATCAAAGTTAATTTTGTCCATTGGAATTGAAAATGCTCTATGCATCATAGAATTATAAGCTGCTAATTTATGCGTTATAGGATGATTTGAATTATATGGTATGGTTACATCTCTTTGTGTGGGTTTTCTGTATATTGAATAATTTAGTAAATTATTAACTTTTTCAATTTTTAAATCTAGAAAATTAATTGAATTATTTTCTTCAACTTCTAATGTAAAATTAATTTTAGGATGCAAGGTATTAATATAATTAAAAAATATACCTAATTGTCGTTCGCTACCTACAAATCCTGCTAACACATCATCAACATATCTATACCAAAATACAATATTGTCACTACAACTAATATTTCCTAACCAAACTAATGAAATTAAAAGTTATAAAAATATTACATATTGTGGAAATATTTCCAATACAATTTAAAAAATAATATCTTCGGCAACATCAGCATTAATATCATTTAAAACACAAAATAATGTTGGTACAAAATTGTTAAATGTAAAAACAAAATTACCCAAATTAAAAAAATTTGGTGTTTACAAAATTAATTGTCCAAAATGTAATCCTGTATATCTGGGTCAAACACAAAGAAATTTTTAAGTAAGATTTAATGAACACTTAAGAGCACATAGATTAAAACAACCAGCTAAGTCAAACTATGCAAAAAACTAATTGAACATCCAACCTCACTCTTACACACCAATGACATCCAAATACTACATACTTGTGACAAAAAAACTAAATTTAGATTTCCTTGAAGAACTTGAAATAAAACGACATCTAGCAGATCCACAATTTAAAGTTGTTAATGAAAAAATAAATTTTGGAAGTTCTCCACTATTAAACTGTTTACTTTGATTGAGTTTACATTTTATACATAGATAAGACATAATTGTAAAACACAAATATATGAAGTTATTGTAAAGATCAGCATGATATAGTTTTTTAATGATTTTTCTATATCATTGCACAGTTTGTAACAGTACCTGTTAACATTTTAAGCACCTGGTATCCTAAATATTAAATTCCATTAGTACCGCTAGCTCCATCTATCCTAAAACATTTTTAATAATAAAATAATGAATACGGTCTCTATAATTATAATTGGAAGTTCAAAGTAGCTACGCTACGAGGTGTACTAATGAGTTGGCATTATCGAGTTCAAGAGGTTTTAATAATTATTTTCAGTCTCATTTCTTCTATTGATTTACTGTCATATACAGAAAGTTGGAATATAATACAGTAAACTAGAGGCAACTCTTTAATTGAAGATTTTGTAAACCAGAAGCATCTCTTGAATTTGGAGATTCCGTAAACTTGAACAGCTTGTAAACTTTAAGCTCTCGTATGTACATTCTTAACTGGATTATCTCTACAACTGGGGCAGATCATCCCTCCACTAGTGATCTTCCATAATCATTTGGAACCACCTAGACAGTGCCGTAGCGACCCCAAGGTGCGGGGAAGGATTGTCCACTATTGTAACAGATAAGTTTATTGTGATCTATCAAGTTTACTGTTCCCATATTTTTTCTCTTTTATTTCCGTGTATATCTATCTATATCGTCAACTGTATTAGAATAAATATTTTTAAAGAACTGTTTGCGGATTATTTTGTTGTAACGTATTCTCTACCTCATTAATTTAAGCACCAAGGAAATCTATTTATCTTTTGGTACATTTTCATATTTTTGGTACATTTTCATTTTTTTATCTTCATAGACAGTTTTTTCTGACATCTTTCTGTCATCTTATGATACTTATTTAAATAACAGCTTAAAACAACTTTCTTCAGTAGTATCATAAAAAATAAAAAGATTTCAGTGGCGCCCTTATAATTTCTTAAAGAAACAAATATTGTACAATAGTCAGAGCTAATGAACTTACTCACCCCTAGCCGAGGTATTTAACTATCATAATTTTTGTGTGATAAACATTTATAAATTCTGTTAATTATTGAAGCATCTTTTACAACTAATTAAAGACGAAATTAAGCTTAATGTTTGTTTTATTGTAAATTACATTTTTTCTTTTGGTATATTGTTATTTTTTCAAAAAAGTTAACTAAATATTTTTATAAATTCACTATCAACAGGTAACTCATATTACAAATTGTCGCCCAACGCACAAATAATATTACAAGTTATACTGATCTTAGAGGGAATTACATCCAGGATAATCCCTTAGGGCTATTAACATCTAGGCTTTAATATTGTTCCATACTTGGTCTAGCCTGAATAATACCTAAACATCGGGTACCTAGCTACAAACAAACAAAATGTAACTTAAATGTCAATCTGACGATGCTTCTTAGCGAAACGGCCGTCATTGTATTTTTTTTCAAATAAACTTGGAAGTTACGTTAAAACGAAAAGAGTTTTTAATTATTCTTAATATGATGGACTTCCAAAAAGTAAGAGTTAGTATAATAAATTTAATTCACATTTATGTTAATAAACAAATTAATTATCCATCATTTTTTTCCTGGTTTTTCTTTATCATTCCACAGTTATAAATATATCCAGACTTTAATTTGTTATGTATTATTACTTCCATACTTGAACTAATCTAAACACTACTTATTCAACAAAAATAAATTTGACATTCCATAAATAATTCAATAGTTACGACACTTAGTAATTTGGATGAATGTATTTTAATATTAGCTTGAGAAGAAGTACTGATTTTTTTTGGGTTTTGCTGTGCTTCTCACTTGTTACAAAGATGGCATTTGTACCAGTTAAACTAATTTCTAATATGGACCTTCGTTATATAAACTAAAGCCTAAAATTAAAAAAATAATAATATTCATTATTAAAAATAAAAATCCTTTTCTCACAACCGCATAAGTAAAGTAAAAAACTAAATCTGTCAATTGGTTTATATTCGATGTATTGCCTTCGAGAAAAACGAATTTATGTTGTTCTTAGATTCATTCACCCACAAATCGACCGCCTTCTTTAGAATCACGCTAAACCAAGATAAACCAAAGACGTTGTTTAATTAGAAATTCTTTAATAGCATCTGTCATCGAAGTAAGTTCCGATTGCAGATCACTTTGAACCGTCACTCAGGTGATCGGTCGTGCGTCAACCGTCTGTAGATGGCGCGCCTTGTCATCTCTTTATTAATGCGTTGTTTATTGTTCTCCGTGGGGTCGTGTCTTTTTATCTAACCAAAGATTTTCGATGATATCGAACAGTTTGTGCATGATGGGTTCATTGTCGTTTGGTTTTCATCACGATTTAAATTATAATGGAAAATTGATAGGAACTATCACTATTACTGTCGATTATGTACCTTATATAGAAAAGATACGATTAAAAAGCTATTCCATACACTTCCAAAAACGGTTTTAGAACTAACGGTTATTTATTATTTAATAATTAAAATTACAAGCGAGAAAAAAAGTATTGTGGTCATATAAAATCATTAAGAAATTAAGAAATTAGGTTTCCTTTACTGAAATGTTACTAATAAAAATAAATAACACTTAATTGTTTACTTAAGAAATTTATGAATATTTTTTTTACACCAGTATAAGGACAAACAATAAGGGCAATATTACTTATTAGTTATTCTCATATAGAATATTGAATTTAAAAATAATGTTTTTATACTTTATCATAACTGTAAATTTATTAAATTATTTCTCAACAACATATTTAGGCGTTATAGTATTATACTTTAAAAGGTATTGTCTAGTAAGAAGATCTGTAGTCAGTTTATCCCTATTTTGATTATTTCTAGAAGGCTTGCCTTAATCATGCGTATTTTTTCAGAATACGCATGAGATCAGTCGATCCTGTTGCCAGGAACCGAGTTATCTTTTGGTGTGGCTTTTTGTTAAACCACAAAACGGCTCCCTACCAGTGTATTTTCCCATTCCTTCTGTTTGCCAACTTCCTTATTTATTCTTTTATTGCCTGGCACCCATATCAAGGTAAACTTCTTGTTTTATTTCAGTTTTTAAAGGGATTATTTATATTCACAAACTAGTTTTCAATTATGAGTAAAAGAACCCCGAGCTCGCCTGGCTGTCCGTCAGAATACTGTTGCTTTTACAGTTGCTCTCTTGGATATTAAGGTCTGGATGGTATCCTCCCATGAAAAATAGTTGAGGCGTTACTAAGGGACTGGGAAAACCAATCATTTGTTTTGTCACTTTCATTCTAGCCCATCTCGGATGGCGGTTTCCTCTAACCATTATTAGCGGCGTGTCCATGTCAAATCTGACTGGCATCATTTCCAATGGTTAATTCGAAGAGGCCATTGGAATTTTGACCAGGACCTTTAAATAACCAACCAAGTTTTGGGTTTGTTGCAGTTGTAAGGCCCCAGCTTTGTTTACTCTAGTTATTTAATATTGCAGCTGAAGGACATCCACATTGCCTTTAACTTAATTTCTCCTACAGGTAGACTATATAAGTAATCAGGAAGTGAAAACTACCGTCTTTGCATTGCAGCTTTTGTTAAGGACTCGGAGGTTTGCTTTTGCAGACTTTTATTATAGGAAATATTAACAAAGGTGATGGTGAAAGTATTTATATTGCGACAACGAAAACTCAAAAATTTTTATTAGTAAAAAAATGCTATATGAAACACGATAGAAAAGTGTATTATTGTCTCGGATCCATTAAAGACCTCGAATTCATTCCAATTGCCCGCTTCTGGTAGCCTTAAGAAACTAATTTGAATCATTTCTTTCTTTTAATAGTCTGGTCGAGAAGTCATTTAAATCGGATTTGGGTTACACCGATCCAAAAATCTGATTTTGGTGTCAATCGATTCAAAATGACAAATATAAAAATGTTCCTGGACATTAAAAAAAGGGGGTTTACATTTTTGCTAATAACTCATAAACTATAATAGCTAGAATAAAAAACTGAACAGATTCTTAAAGGGCAGGAAATTTCCAACAAAAAAGTCACAACTCCCCGAATTGTAGCTCAATTATTTATAGGTCTAAATTAATGTTGAAAATGACATAAAAAACGGGCGGCGCGTCACCGTTGCAACGACCAAATTACATAAATTATTTTTTTTAATAAGTAAATATTAATAAAAAGAACTTTAAAAATTCTAGCACTAACAAAACATATCAGAGAACAAATTTCTGCAGTCAAAAAATGTTTTCCGTTATTTTTCACATTTCTATCCATTTGTTAATTAAAAAATTACATCTTCATTGTTACCAACTTTAAATTCGTTACTGTGAGTAAAATAAAAATAAAAGATTTTTTTTAACCCTTGAAATCCTTTATCCTAAAGGTCCTGAAGAAAGTAACATAATAAAATTTTTAAATTTTTAAAAAATGAAATTGTTATTAACAAACAAAGTAAACAAGTGAAGTAAATAAGAATTGAAAAAAAATAATTTATGTTATTTGGTCTTTGCGCCCGTTTTTTATGCCATTTTTAACATTAATTTGGACCTACAAATAATGGAGCTACAATTCGGGGAGTTAGGACTTTTTTGTTGGAAATTTTCTACAAATTAAGAATCCTTTTAAATTTTTGTTCTAGCCATTATAGTTTATGAGTTATTAGCAAAAATGTAAACCCCCTTTTTTTAAAATCTTAAACTGTTAATAACAATAGGAAATTTTTTAAAACGGATTTTGATATTCAGGAACATTTTTATATTTGTCATTTCGAATCTATTGCCACCAAAATCAGATTTTTCAGATCGGTGTAACCCAAATCCGATTTAAATGACTTCTCGACCAGACTATAATACGTATCTAATAATTCCAGTTTGATGTGAAATGTTTGAAATTCAAAATCCAATAGGAAAGTTGACAGTAAAACCAATATTAAGATATTTTTGTATTATATGATCTTTTTGGCATAGAAAATCTTGAATATCAATATCGATCAAATGAATTTCGATAAATTAATATTTCTGAAAAACAAAAATATAAAATTACTTCTTTTAGTCACGTGATATTGTATACCTATCAGAGCGCGTAATGTCATTATTGCGAAACAAAAAAAAATTTGGCACACAGCCAAATGTCCCAAAATGTATATTAATCTTAGAACATAAAATAGTAAGGAAGTATTGCTCGTTCAAGGACAGGTGACCGGGATGGTTATCCAAGATGGCTACCGGAAGTTACTTTTTAACAGTGGCGTCCTATATTTTTATTTGTAGAAAAATAATGTCCTTATTGAAACATACCTATTATTATTCAGTATGAACACTAATCATTATTTATTAAAATAACCACTTTAATAAGGAAAGAAGAGGAAAAAAAATAGTATATCATTGCCTAAAATGGGGGTACTAGATTTAAGGAAATAAAACCAGTTATATACTACACAATTTTTATTAAAATTTTTCATTCTACCACTATTGGCCCTTAAATTGAATTTTGTGTAAATATGTCTAATTTTTTCTGCATTATTTATTTTACTTTTACATATATAATAAATTCTTGTTTTTAAATATACTACACAGATGCTTTTTATAAGTTGTTTCCTACGAGGACCTTCAGAAGTAGATGGTAGAGTTTCAGGAACAGGAACTGGTGAAATAGTTTCACTGCTAGTAGTTATTATCTCTTCAGCATAAGGGTCGTTAGTACTTACCTGCATAGAAAAGGTATATATTAGTGAAATATATGTTTAAGTAAAATATCTGTAAATAGATTTCAGAAAAAATATAGATTTGGTCAATGTTATTAAAGCAATTTGTGGATGTAATAATTACTTACATATTTCATTCTTACGATTTTAATTGTAGGTATAGCATTTGGTACTAGTAAAACAATTACTGAAGAAATTTTATCAAATGATTGTTCTGTAAAATGTTGTGAGCCTAAAAAGCTATTCTTGCCTGGACTCCAGTTATTTTTATCCACAATATTTAACCATTTCCGTCTAATATTTTCATCCCGTAGGAAACTGTGAATGTAATAATGTGTTAATTAATATACAAATACATTTATTGTACAACGTTGCTTTATAATACTCCATAGACATAAAAATAATTGACATATACAGTTATGAGATTAACCAAAAAAATTGTAAATTAATGATAATTAAAATAAAATATCCTCTTGCCATTATTGATACGCCTATGTCACTTTAAATAGATAGGTTAGGGATCAAACAAAGTAATAATTTAATTTAAACATAAAAATATAGTTTAAGTATATATATTGTATATTTATTATAATAATAGCTACTTACCAATAAATAATTCATTCAAATTTTTAACAGAAAACTAAATTTTAATAACTTGTCAACAAAGTATGAGTCATAAATGGTTATCCAATATGGCCGACTTCCGTCGCCAGATTTTAACATTGTAGATATAACACAAACTCCTTCCTTACTATTTTATGTTCTAAGATATTAATATATGAACTTACCTCTCTCCAATATCTGGATATTCCAGATATAAATATATTGACTACGCATAATTAAAACAAGTATATGAGAAGGCCCAAACAGCTATTTGAAACAGAATGCAACATACAAATCACAAACCACTTTGTGACCACAAGGTAAATTATAAATAATATTTCCAAAAATTGTCAACTACACTATAACATAAAATTAAAAAGAATAAAGTTTACAACATGATGTAATATAAAATACCTTATATATCCCTATATTTATCCAGAAATTAAAGTGACATTGTAGAGAGATGACTGACTTCTAGCGGAATTGTTACTATGTAATTTTACCTAGACGTCTTGCGTCGCATCGTTTAAGTGACGTGTTTACTTCACAGTCTCGATGTCACCAAACTTTAATGCAAGACGATCGCAAAACGTTATGTCCCGAAACCGCTTCGTTTCCACTCATCCCCGCAATGTTTAGTGTCGGAGATACAGTACTGTAACATTACCCTTTATATGTAAGGGTTGCCGTATTCAGCTCTTAGCCGTGATATGACAATCTTCCTTCAATGCTGAATGCATTCATACACCGAGAATAATATTTCTATTTGACGCATTTCTAAGAAAGTAGAAGAAAAAAGATTTAAGAGAAAAAGCATTCTACAAAAAAGCTTAAGCAATTAACGAAATATCTTAATTCAATTTTAATTTGAACTGATAACAATGATCAATAATTATCTATCATGTATTTGTTGCTACAATTATTTGTTTTATTTACTGTTATGTTAGTATTACTTTGCTTTTATCACAAATTACACCTGGTTAAAACCATAGTTACATAAAAGATATTTAATAGCAATGCATTAATTTACTTACTTACAGTAGAAAAAATTGACCTTTACCATGACATCACTAACAACGAACAGTAGTAAACACTGCTAGTAGAAATACATCAAACAATTATGCACACTTGTCTATCAAGCAATAACATACCTACGTTCTTTTCAACTCTACTTATGATCTTCAAATGTTGGAAAAAGATACTGCCATATGAATTTATTTTGACCTCTTATGACAACTGTCATTATTTTGATACAGCGAGTTTTGTTCAAAGCATTTTATCATTTGCATTAAAATAAATTGTATAAAATAGTTTTTTTAGAAACCTCTTAGCGTTCTATTGTGTACGCGTCTCACCAGAAAACATCGTGTTGCACGTTTGAAATTTGTTAGACACCATGTTAATTGGGATATAAACGATTGGTCAAATGTTTTGTTTTCTTGTGAGTCCAGATTTAATCTGTTTTCATCTGACCGGCGTATTCCTGTTCATAGGCATGTTGGTGAACGATATTTTTAGTGTAACATCAGAGAAACAGAGCTTTATGGTGGTGGATATGTTTTGTTTTTTAAGAGGTCAGCATAGGTAGTACCTGTGAGCGGTCTAATTACAATAGTAGGTATCCCTATTTTGTTCTCTCGGTTTTTTGGCGTTCTTCCACCAAGTTATAGTTGTCTTTCCATATAAAGGTATTTTCTTGTTTACCCGTCTGAGTTTGTATTCCAGCTTTTTCTAACGGTTTCTTCTTCCACTTGTTCGCTTGTGATAGATGCGGTATTTACCCCGCCGTTTTTATTTATAAGCCTTTTCACTTTTTCTATATTTTCCTCTAGGTTTGCCCTATCTCCATTTGTCTTACCACCATTTTCCAGTACGATCAGATACATGTATCTGCTGGTGCTGCCCTCCAACTCGTTTTCGTCTCCTATTATTCCGTTGGTTGTCAAGTTGCAGAACATCCTGCCGACGTCAATGCTTCCCTCTTTTATTGCCCTTTCTAGTTGCGGATTCCTTTATTTATAAAAATGATTAAATCCTCTTGGTCAGTTATTTCTTTTTTTAGTTTACAGCATTTAAATACGTCCTGAGGCCAGGAGAGGTCAAATAGATCATTAAATTCCTTTTCTGACAGATTCTTGTTAATTTCGTTGTCTATTCTAGTTTAAATTTGTTGCTCTTCCTCTTGATTTTTTGTTAGTGTTTGAGTGGCGATCTCTTTGGTCTCAATCTGCATTATTATGCTATCCTGGGTAGGCTCTGTCTGGGTGCTTATTTCTTTTGTCTTTATCTTAGTTTTTTCTTGGTATAGGGTATTCTCGCTCTTTTCCCTTTTTTCCCGTATTTCCTCCATTTTTATTACCTCCAACAGTTCGGCCACCATGTCTGTAGCCATCGGTAACCTTTTTGTAAGACCATCCATTTTCTTTATAACATTTTTTATTTCCTTTTTGGTGTTTGGTATCTCCATAATAATGGTTTTTAGCAGTTTTTCTCCATTCGTCAATTTTCCAATTATACCACTTAATAACCGATAGTTGTTTCCCGTCCTATGGATCAACTCTGTTTTTTCTGCTTCACATTTTTTTTGGTGTTACAATCCGTTTTCTTTTTGCCCTTATCTTACTATCATCATCGCTGACAGTAGTACCCATAATAAATATATTTGGAGGAGTTCTTGGTAATGAATTTCTTCTGACCGATGGGTCACTAACTTCGCTCCACTGGTAGCTACTTTCAGCTTTAAAACCTTCTTTCATATCAATATCTTCAAAGGTATTTTTATCCATACTATTCCCACGAGTAGGGCCGATTTATCAGGTCCAGCGGGGCATTGCGTCCTTACCCCGCCAAGGCTTTGCTTGCGCCTACGTCCCTCACAACTTCGCCATGATGCAGGGGGACCGTTTTCAACTCCTCTTCTCCGGAGTCACGCACACCATTGCCACGGTCTACAGCTTAATGTTGGGGGATTTTTATCACTGGTTTACTCCATAGTAAGAAAAGAAAAAGTAACAGAAATAGAGTGACCCCTAGCCCTCGAAAACCTAATAGCGTCAGGGTCGGAAAAGAACAAGAGTTGGTCAAGGGAGATCAGATAGAAAAGATGACAGTGAGTGAACAGGTGTCAACTTATACAACAATGAAACAACATAAAATTCATTATCACTATTTGCTTAAATACGCAAGCGTTCAAATATAGATAAATAAAACAAATTTTTAAATTTGGTATTTATTCATAGTTTATGTGACTTGATTAAAATAGACATATAAAGTGACAATAATTTTCTTATTATTTAATATGTACCAGAGGTCATAGAAAAAGTATATTTAGTTACTCGTAAGTTAAGGTAAATTGAACTTTTGAGAAATTACGGCTCTCGGCTTTGCCTTGACTTTTTAAGTATCGCGTTACCATTATCACTTTTAGAATTGTAAACATAAACCTTAGGCCGCAATTATACTTCCAGGTGTCAGGTGTCAGGTGGTAGGTGGTAGGTGGCAGGCGACAGGCGATGTCACCTATGTTTGATTTGCTTTATTTTCACTGTTGTCGTTTATACTTGGTCGAGGTGGTGGGAGATAATGCGGCGATGTCGCCTACTGTCACCCGTATCTGCAAAATGTGACAGATTCGCAGCTTGCCACCCAGCGCTCGAGGTACTTTCGCGCAGTATATTTTGATTGTTTTAAGTGTATACATCATATATTCGAAAACTTATTTATAATTGAGTTTTAATAATTATTTGTAATGGCAAAATACGCCATATCTAAAGAAGATCGCGAAATCTTAATCAATGATTTGCAATTTGAAACGATGCTGACCCTAACCACAAGGATGTGGATTACTTGGATAAGAAATGGCGTGAGATTGCTCTCTACTTCTTTTTCTAGGAATATCTTCTTCTTCGTCTTCGAGCACGAGAAGCGCACGACGCGTTTTAAACGACATCCCGGAAAATACTAAATCCAAAATGCATTTATTTTCGGTTTGCAACCAAGCGCAAAGATTGGCCATTTTGATTTCCTTCATTTTAATTTTTTGTCTTTTTTTCTGTAAAAAACAGATCTTTCCAAAATACAAAGTAACTTTTCTTTCCATCTCCACTGTTCATTTTTGTCTGGTAAATATACGGCATTTTACAAATGTTTTAATAAAACAGTTTTTGGAGTGTACATTTCTCTTTTGTAACAGATACTATGACACGACAGCGAGATGTTAGTTCTAGGTGAAGGAGACGCGATTTGTCACATAACGAACATCAATTTTAACTTGTCTAGTTGTGGGACTGCTTCTTGGATCTATTCTATTAGTTTCGAACTAGTTTCTGCCTTGACGGCTCTTGCTTTAGAATGATTGCAGTTTATACAATAAACGTTTAAGATAATATGGACAGTAACAAAAATTGACAGGTATGATTTGGCAAATTGAAAAATTGATATTAAAGTTAGTTGGTTCTCAAAAAGAAGAAACAAAAAAGCAATAAAATTGGACTATTTTTATATTATTCTACATATATCTATTCAATATTTTTTGTGTTAACTTTGGAAGATAGTAAAAAAATATTCTAGAAGAAACTACAGAAATTTAGAAATTTGTGGGATTACTAAAATTACCTAGTAAATTAAAATAAAGACCAAAACAAGCAATAAATAAATAAATTTTATTGTTTCGGCATTTCTCCGTTTTTCTTAGCATATTTTGTTTTGTTTAAAATTATGCAACAACCACAGCAGTATTATAACGGAACTATTGTGGTGAACGGAAATGTTTTAAAGAAAACTCTTTGAACTGTTTTTCACGCTTTCGAAATACTTTGTTTTTTTTCAAGAGAAAAGTGCGAATTTACTTTAAATATTGGTAAATATAACATGAAAAAACTATTTTAACTTATAATACCACAAGAGCTTAAATTATTTCCGGAAATTTATTAATAGGAAACACAAGTAGGTATTTTTCTTACAAAAAATAAAATACCGAAAAATTTACCGATTGTTTTTTAAAACTTCTTTAATGCAATAAATATTCAAAATGCTTTTCATCTTGTTGCTGACAATATCCTTATCGAATATAAAAATTATCCCTAATATTTTCCAATTACTACGTCCATGTACTTACCCTTTGTTTTTACTACTGGATAAGCCACAATAAGAAATCCTTACTGTTTCTAACATGGTATCATAAAATTTGATTGAGTTGTCTTCAGATATTTGTTATAAATTTCTATAACTAAATTAAAGGCCAAAAAGCAAAAACATGTCTTATTTAACCGAGAAAGTTTACAGATGATCGGATATGGCAACAGAAGTCGAACACAGGCTTAAGTTGCTCGTTTGTTTACTGATGTTCATTCAGAAGTGCCTCCAATTAATCGGAGTACGATTAGCAAAATTGAAAGTCGATATCGAGAGTTGGGCCATGTAAGAGACATTCCTTTACAAATCATGCCTTTACAAATCGACAAAGAAACCCAGCTGAACATGTTGTTGGACGTTGAAGAAAATCCTTTTACTCCAGCTAGTTAGTCACATAAGCGCTTTAAAACTTTTTAAAGATTCCAAAAAGTAGGTACCCATATAAGAAGCAAAACCTTCACGAGCTTAACGAAGATGATCCTGGTCGTTTTGCGAATTTTGCGAACGATTTATGGCATTTATCGATGATGGTCAAATTCCTTTGGAAAGTGTGCTTTTTTTGATGAAGCTACGCTTCATTATATAGACAAGTAAATCAACACAATAGCAGTTATGGGGCTGAGGAAAATCCCCACTGGATGAGTGAATCCCATACTCAAAGGCATAAAAAACAAACTTCTGGGCTGGAATTATTGGAAATCGCATCGTGGGTCCTTTTTTCTTCTATAAAAATGTTCTGGATAAACATATCTAACTATACTTCAAAATGAATCGGTTTCTACTTTAAGCATTTTATTCCCCCATCATTTGAATCCCAATTTATTTGACCAACGGATGTGGTTTGTGTAAGAAAGAGAGGGACGAAGGTGACAATATATACAGAAAAGGAAAGGGCAAGAGAACAAATGAATGAGGCGGTTATCTTAAAGGATATTGGGGATCTTAATCAGGAGGGGATTAAAAAGATGAAGACGTGGTTAGGGGAGATGAAGTGAGAGTGGGTCGATGGACTCAGAATATCAAGGAGCAGGGAGTTGATAATTGAAGCAAAGAAGGGAGTTCTGGTGAGGAAAATGCTGGGCGAGGTGGAAAGGGTTACAGGAGCAAGGGCGGTGGAGGCAGGAAGAGGAACAAAAACCATTAAGGTGATAGGGATAGACCCGTGGATGGAAGATGAAGAGATAAGGAGGGGAATAGAGGAATTAACTGGGAAAGGTACAAAGGTGATTAAGGTGGTAAGAGAGAGGAATGAGATGAAGATGACGGTATTAACCGCGGAGGTTTTACTGGGACAAAGGGAGATGAAATTGGGGTGGAATAGGGTAACATTTATGGAGGGTAGATGTTTTGGGTGTGGTGCTAAAGGACACAAGGTTGCGGTATGTAAAGAGAAAGGGGTCAAGGAGAAGGCTAGATAATGGTTGTGCAAAAGCGAGGAGCACATGGCCAGGAACTGCAGACAGGCGTTCCTTTGTAGAGCATGTGGGGTCAGAGGGCACAGAAAAGAGAAGAATTGTTGTATGGGGAAAAAGGTGCTGGATGGGTAAGAGGAGGGAAAAAATTTGGTGGCCCCTCTGGACCCCTTAGAGAGGAGTTTGGTACAATAGGAGGTAGGGGAAGGCAGTGTGGGGGAGAAAGGACCAATAACGAATGAAAGCAGTGTATAGATAAAGTTGAGAGGAGAGAAGGAATGGGTAGAGGTTAGCGAAGTTGTGGAGAAAATGGTTAAAAGAATAAGGGAATGGTCTGATGGCGAGTAGTATGAATGGGCGAAAAGTGTGTGAGGGACCGCCGCCCGTCTTGAAGTATGCTAGGGTAGTAATTCCGAGCCGGGGGTAAGAGCGAGGTGAGTTTGGTTGGTAGGCATCCTTTCGAGAGTAAGTCCAACACTGTTGGGTTCTGGATAAGGACCCATCGAACATGTGTTTCCTATCTCAGCCCGAAAAAAAACCACATTTTGCTGAAATTGTTCGGACCTATCTCAACGAAGTGTTTCGGAAAAGGGGATTGAAAAAAGTGGCCAGCAAGATCACTCGATCTTACTCCATTAGTTTTTTTATTGAGATATTTGAAGGGTAAGGTTTATGCTACTAACCCTATGACATAGCAGAGCTTCAGCAAAGAATCAGAGACGAAATTATTCAAATAACACCGGAAGTATTACAAAATGTGAGGAATAGTATTTATTATCGATTGGGATATTGTCAGCCACAAAATGGAGAGCATTTTGAACATTCATTGCATCAAAATTAATTTAAAAACATTTCGGTATTTTTTATACCTATTGTATCGATATTCGATTATTGATTTAAAATATCGATTGTTACTAGGAAAATACAACTACAGCGACATGGACACGCCCACCCAAGGTTCATGTTTGCTTCTGTTAACTGTGTTTAAATGTAAAGGAAAATGATTTTCTTAAAAAGTATTCATTTTGTCCAACAACCCATAAAAGACAATCGGTATGTTTGGTTTGCGTAATTTTCACCGATGTGATAATGTTTTTTATTTTTAATTTTACAATAAAATTAGAAAAACTTTCCAATCATAGGAACGAAAGGCCAAAAATAAAAATCAAAGTTTCTTAAATCTTGGACTAGAATCTTTGGTTCGAATGTAAAAAGTGTCGGGAAAATTTTAAAAATACAGTTTTTTACTACGTTGTTTAAATACCAAAGAAATATTATTTTTATAGATATTTTAATAAAAGATTTATCAAAAGTCATGTTTAAAAAATAAATTTTTTGTGAACAGGCAAGTTTTGAGTGATTTTCTTGCTTTAATATAAGATTCATAATTATATGAGAATAGTATATATTTCTATATTGTTGTGTGAATATTGTGTAAAATAGAAACATTATAAAAACTTATTTGTTGAAAGACGTTTATGCAATAAAGTATAAATAACTAAATCAAAAACTGATAATTTTTTTCTCAGACAGACAATATCCATAACCAATCAATGTATCATTCAAAAAATTTATAAATTTATAAATCAATCTGCCTATAAATCTTCAAGATCGCTCATTTGAAACACCCAGTTAATTATTGTTCGATAATTATAACGCTCAAGAATAAATTAAAACAAAAGGTTCACAATGAAAATGATCACCAGTTACTTGCAGTGTCGGCGTTAATTTATTATCTATACAGTGCAGTCAATTAAAATCAATAATAAAAAAATAAGAAAATATATTGAAATAAACTTTTAATACATTTCACATAAGTCTAGCCTGTTTTTCAGTTGATACTATTCAAATCACAATTAATAATCTACATAATCCAAATAATAAAAACTATACTAAATGTACCAAAACAAATATATATCAATATCCGTAATAAACCTCATTTAATTAACTTATCAATGATCCAGTAACAAAAATGCACAAATAAATATGAAGTAGCATCCAAACTTTTTTTTATTTATTTTTTTTTTCGGGCTGATATGGAAAAGCTCATGTTCGAACGGGTCCAGGACCCAGGACCAGTGTTGGACTCATCACCGCTGGGATTACATCTTAAAACTCGCCGTTGTTCCCGTCTCGAAATCACTACCCTAGCATACTTCAACACGGGTGGCGGTCCCTCACACACTCTCCATTTATTCTGCCACTCATAAACGTTCTCTTCTCCTAACCATACTCTCCACTGCCATACTCACCATACTCACCTCCATCCATTCCTCCTCTCCACTCAACATTATCTCCACCATTTTCTCCCATTTCACAGAGCATCTCCCCTGCCTTATGACCTCTTTTCCCACATTTTCTATAGAGCAATGCCTTTCTGTAGTCTCTGGCCAAGTGCCCCTCCCCCTTGCATATCCAACATACGGCCTTTTCCTTCTCTCTCTCCACCCTACACATCGCTGCCTTATGGCTTTTCGCTACACAGGCAAAGCATCTACCTTCCTCCCTTCCCTCTACAACTGTTACTCTATTCCATCCAAATTTCATTTCCCACTTTTCCAAATAAACATTCCGCCTTCTCCCATTCTGCTCTTACTACTGCCACCTTCATCCCGTTCCTCTCTCTTATCACCTTTATCGCCTTAGATTCCATTCCTTCCAATTTGTCTATTCCTTCCTTCACTTCTTCCTCATCCATCCAAGGATCCTATAACTTTAATAGTTTTTAGTGCTCTCCCCGCCACAACCGCCCTTGCCCCTGTAACCCTTTCCACCTCTCCCAGCATTCCTTTCACCTCAACCCCCTTTTTTGCCTCTATAATCACCTCCCTATTTCTTGAGACCCAAAGTCTATCAACCCAACTGTTCATTTTCCCCAACCCTTTCTTGATCCTCCCAATGCCCTCCCGATCGATATCTCTCACATCCTTAAGGATAACAGCCTCGTTCCTTTTATCCATTACCCTTTCCCTTTCCGTGTATATTGTCACCCTAGTCCCTCTTACTCTCACCCATGCTAGCATCTTCCTCAACACTTCCGTCTCCATTTATTCAAGCTTGTGAAACGCTGTTGCCGCTTCCTACACATTCAAACATCCGACTCAGTAGCTCGTAGACTTTCTTTTTGTCTCCACTATCCCCTTCCATCCTACAGATACGTTCTTGTTGATTAATTTTTGCTCCTTTCCATTTCGTTGTCCGTATTTCCTTAATCCATTCTATTTCCTCCCCCTCTTCAACCAGTAACGGGAACCTTTCCCTAAACAATCTATGTACCCCCTTTTCCATTTCACTATTTTCCTTATTTAGCCACACAACTGTAATTGTTTCATCCCCTACGACTGGATTCCCTATCTTGACTTCTCCTTCTGCTTTTCCAGCTTTTCAACTCTCTCCTTCAGCCGCCTTACCATTTCCTTTAGATCCTCTACATTCTCTTCATCTGCCTCCCTCTCAATCTCTACATTCCCCCCTTTCTACCTTGTTCTGATTCCTCGTATGCTCCCTATCCTGCAAAGGCGATACATCCTTCCTTTTCACCATCCACTCACTAGGCTCCCCCGCCTTATCCGGTGTTCGTTTTACCTTCCTGGATTTCCCAAAGATACCCTTCCTTTCCTTTTCTTCCTCCATTACTTCCTTTTCTATTTTCTCCATATATTCCATACCACATCCCACGAGTAGCTGGGAATTGACGGTCCACCACCACCACAGAGCTCACTTGTGCTGGTAAGGCTGGGTACCTTGGGAGGTCACCAGGTATCCCGGAGGCGCCGTTAATGACTGACTTACGCGCAGCCATTCATTCATTGCCACGGTAGCTAACAGCGTGAATTACTGATTGTTTTCGAAGTTTACTCTTCTAGGCTTTTTTCACGGTTGCCTCCGGACGCAGTGGCTACCGCTGCTCAAGTCACATAACATGGCTGCCTCCCCCATGCTGCCGGTTTTTTATCGAGGTTTACTCCTCTATTCCTTTTGATCCGCGAACAAATATTGGGGTTCCCGTACAGATTCCTTATTCATTGCTTATCCCGAGAGTTGGTCGGTCATGAGGCTCTTACAACTTGGCGACTAACAAGACAACAGCGTAAAGGATTATCAGAAGTGACCGAAAAAAATCAAATAACGGAGGATAAATGAGTAGGTGACCTAGCAGAACTATTTAAAGCAGAAAGTAATATAACATACCACTCATACAAAACAACTTTTGGAAGTCACAATTCAAGAAGTTGAGGAAGCCATAAAAGCTTTAAAAAATAGAAAATCTCCCGGAAAAAATGAAATCCTTAACGAAATGATAAAATATGGAGGGAAACGTTTTACACAAGAATTTACCAGCTTCATACAAAAAATCCTAACGCAATGTAAAGTACCAGACAGATGGAGGACCAGCACAATAATACTTATGTTTAAGAAACGCAATAAAAAAAGAAGCATCCAATTATAGGGGTATTAATCTACTGGACACAAGATAAACTCGTTATAAAAGTTATCACACAAATAAAATTAATTCGATCATAACCCTGGAAGAAGAACAACAGGGATTTAGATCAGGAAGGGCTTGTGTAGATGCAGTATTTATTCTACGACCATTTGATCGGATAAGGCTAGATGACGTTGTATAAGAGAGATGTACCTATAAATATAATTCAGACCATCGAAAACATATACGCAAAAAATGAAGTTCAGATACCTAGGAAACGATATAACTAGTTACGGTAAAGTTAAAGAAGAAGTTAGAGGGCAGGTGACCAAAGCAAAGTAGCGGAGTGCCTCAACGATGTAATCTGGCGAAACAAACACCTACAACAAAAAACAAATGCTCGGATTTACAATACCACAATTAGACCCATCATGACATACACGTCGGAAACAAGACTAGCAAAAACGAAACAACTACTAGAGACCACAGAAAAGAGAATACTAAGACGAATATCCGGAAAAACGCTACTAAATAGGGAAAGAAGCGAAGACATGCAGCAATCATGCAATATAGATAGCATAAATGAATGGTTCTGCAATGCAAGAGACAATGGAACCAACATATAAGCCCAATGTCAGAAAATAGGGTGGTACACTCAACAGAGGACGACTCGGAAAAGATGGAGTGAAAATTCAGATCTAAGCCTAGGATGAGGACAAATCGAAGAAGAAGCAACACTTTATGCTTTACCACTAAAAATAATTTTTTAAAAACATTTTTAAGAAAATATTTTAAAGGAACAATATTTTTTACGCACTGCAACTATTCATTTGAAAATAACCTGTTATAGTACTGAGCTGAGAATATTCCATTTTTCGATACAAACATAATGGTTATTCTGGAAATGATACTCTTTATAAATATTTAATATTGTAAAAAACATTTAATATAAATCCTAAGGTTAAATTCATAATTTTTTAAGGATAAAAATAAATCGTTTATGAGCACCACCACTGGTTTTATTATGATAAAAATAAAATTCGTTTCCAATATCTTTGATGTATAGTGTTCAAGGTTATTTATTACTTTTCATACACTGTAGTTTATGGGATTGAACGCGATAAAAATCTCTGGTCTTGAAAATTTATTGTGAAGAATTCAGACTTGTAGGTTGGTTTGTTCATAAGTTAATTTTGATCTGAGAAAATATTATATGAAGGTTGGGAATGGTGGGAGTGGCAGAAAATCATATTGCGTGATTTACGCATTGGCTGTTAGGTAGAAAAAGGAATATGAGGAGTTTATACCATTGGATCATCCCTAAAATTGTATATCCTAATGATTCGTAAAGCTTTAAGATGTATATAATTGTTGTCAATATCAAATAACAAAATATATACGCAGTTTGTCTATTCTTATTTTATAATTAACCGAAAAATTTATCTTTTTAAAATAAATAAATACAAACACATACATTGCTTCCATAAAGTAACTCATAACATTGTAATCTAAATAAACTATAATATTGGAAATTAATTTACAATTTTTATTCAAATTATAATCTAATATGCACGGTGAACCTTCTTCGTGTGATCAACACCAGTTTTGGATTTTCTTTGCTAAGCAGAAATGTATAAAAAATTACGTTGTTTCTAATTGTTATAGGGTGTGCAAAAATTTCATTTTACCTCTAAATTAATACATTAAGGATAAACGTATTAAACAAATTAATAATATATTACGTACCGTGTAGGAAAAAAATCCAATTTCCAAGAGTACGATAATTCTCGAGTGCACGGCCAGTCGTAGAAAAATTATAGTACTGTTATAAAACCTATGACACCCCGCTAGAAAGAAATACAGGGAAAACTACAAAAATCAATTTCATTACTAATGAAACAAAAAGCCGGCCCACCCAGTATAATTAACTTATAAAGAAGGAATGTTTTAAATTTAATATTAATAATATTTAAGGTGTATCAATTTCAATACACGAAGCAACGAAAATTACACATGAAAAGTAGAAAATTGTTTCTACCTGCACTCAAGGTAAAGAAACTTAATAGTTTCTGTACCAAGCTTGACCGTTTTCTATGAAACAACAACTACTTCCTGGGCTATATGCCCCAACGGACATTGAATTATATTTCAATAGAAAACGTGATGGCGACCGACTTAGTCGATACTTAAAACCATCTCTATCGATTTGCAAATTAACAGGAAGAACCTACTCGTAGACCGGTTTCGACATTATTGTGTCTCATCAGTACGAGGCAAGAGCAGAGCAGGATGCAGAATGATTCTTTTACCATTGACTGCACCTTGTATCTGAAATTATTTTCAGTATTTGTTTATCTTTGAAAATTACACAATTATTTTTTTATCGTGGCAGCGTAATTAGAAGCTTAGCCTAAACGAACTCGAAGTAGAACGAAAATAATAAAATAGTCGATTTGGCAGTTTCGAAAATCAAACACAGAATACAATGTAACTAAAATGAAATAGAAGCCACGAGTCCAAGGAGAGTGGGCTAGCATAAGAAAATTTTCTGATTGAGTGGTAGGTATCTGAGTTCTAGTTCTAACAACTTTACTACCTATTAATTTAGGGTAAATCAATACGCCGGCTTGATTTTGTATAGCTATAGCATAGCTAGCAATAAAGTTCGTGAGTACCGACGAAAGAAATCAGCAAAGGTACTATCAAGGATATTTGAGTTGCTGGATTTTTGGACGATAAGTATTGCTTTTCTAGCGGGAGTATACGTTGGTTTTACTTTTACTGTACTTTAATAGTTTTATTCGAAATATAGTTGTAAAAATTTACATCTAAATAGTATAGCAATAAATCAGCTGAACACTCCTCAAAGTTGGTTTTAGTACTTTAGACTCTCACTCTTTACAGAGCCCTATTTCGTACCAATTCCTCTCCTTTAATTATTATTTCAGCCTTTAGGTATCGCTCGGCTAAAGCTAAGATAGGAGTTTAGGCCCCTCAAGGTAATAAAAGTCTTTAAGTATTTAATTTACAACTTGCAACTGAAGCCCTTGGGGAGAGAAAAGTGATGAACACTAACAAGAAAACCCCATGGTTTAGGCAGGAAATTAAAGTAAAATGCGAAGAAAAGAAGGCCTTCTTGTATTATAGAACTCAACAAACACAACAGGCATAAACCCTCTATAAGAGAATCCGAAATGAAACAAACGCTTTAGTCAGAAAAATAAAAAAGAACACTCGAAGAGCTTTTCGAAACAAATGAAACATGACTTCTACGGAACACAAAAAGAAGTATGGAAAATGATCAGGGGACAAAGAAAAGAGATGAACAAACTGATCTCAATCCCTATTTGCTAAAGAGACAGATATTAAGGATATGAGCCTACCTATTAGCTCGTCAACCATCCTACCTGTTTAAAGAAGGTGATAACGTCGCCTGTAGGTAGCTTCCTCAAATTGGCATGTGTTAGCTCGAATACAGTAAGTCTTATTAGAGAGGGTGCCGGACAATCACAAAAGACGTGATCAATTGTCTCATCCTCTTGCTCACATCCTCTGCATAGTGAGGTGTCAGATAAACCCAACCTGTTTTTTTAAATGACATTGGCCAGTAAGTATACCTGTGACCAACCGCAGGTCCTTTCTGGTCATGGCCACGTATTTTTTGGCTGCTTTGCTATTCGGATACTTCAGATGTTCCATGAACAGTCTGCAACCTTTTTCTTCGTCTCTTCTTCTGGAGTAAATTCCACATCCTGCACCTTTTTTTGTCTTAGATCCAGCGGTGAATATACAGATAGTACCTGTTGCCAATGCATTTTAAGCGTTGTCATTAATGTTTATCTTGTAGGGCCTGTGAAAGGCATATCTTAGTGAAATTTATTCTATATTTGCTTGTAGCATTGGAAGCTCTTTTATAGCTTCGCTCCACAAACCACACCTCGACTCACGATATTCTACTTCAAGTTGTGTACCGGTAGAGAGGAGCGGGAGCATGGTCATCAAAATCACCTCCTTGATACATATATCAAGTGGGGTGAGACCGAGGATCACCTCCATTGCTGTAAAGGATGCATTAAGAAGATTAAAAAACATAAAGTTAGCAGGAGAGAATACCGAATGGAATTTTTAAAATACTGATAACCCTCTTTAAGAAAGGGGAAAAAGTAGACCCAAAAAACTACAGAGGAATCAACTTATTAAACACGACGCTAAAATTAACAACAAAAGTGGTAACGAACAAGCTGAATGAAATAACATTAGCAGAAAAACAATAAGGATTTAGATCGGGAAGATCATGTACCGACGCCATATTTGTAATCAGACAAATCTAAAAAAGGCATTTGGCAGGGTGAAATGAAGGACATTATCCATTTATTATATGCAAGAGACATACCCCTATGTCTAATTAAAACAATCGAAAATATATATCACAACAACACCATAAAAATAAAAGTGGAGGACGAACTAACCTATACAATTAAAGCTGGTAATGGGATAAGACAAGAAGATTATCTGAGCCCTCTATTGTTTAACCTAATCATGGATGAAATAATTAATATGTTATGCAGACGACCCAATACTAATTTCCCAAAGTGAAGACGATTTACAACGTATGTTCCACCAATTCACCACGACCACGAAAAACTTCAACATGACAATTTCACCAAAGAAGACAAAATGTATGGTCGTAACAACAGACTTACTCATAAGCAAATTGGAAATGAAGGGACCAATAATTGAACAAGTCATGTAGTTTAAATATTTGGGTATCACATTATCCAGCTAATGAAAGAAAGAAGAAAAAGAAGTACTTAATTTTGTTTTAAAAGTATTAACGGGTTAAGAATAATAAAAAACTATTCGTTTTAACAAAACTTCCAAAACTGTTGGAGCTAGTTCAGAGGGGAATTTCAGGATACTTGATAAATATTGTTAGGGATTTATTTAGAGGAAGAAGGATTTTAATTAGAAAGGAGGAATATATTCATTGGGTACTAGAGACTAGCATGAACCTGGTATTATGGAAGGTAAATCGATGGATTAAGAAGAGCGATATGCACCAGATTAGCACCAGAGAAGTTGTTAAATGGCCCAAGGGGAATTAATTTAGAATTGGAGTTGGAGGAGGTAGCTATTAAAAAGGTTAAGGAGACTAGGTATGTGGCAGTCTGGTTAGTGGAGGGGTTAACTTTAAGAGACATGTGGTGAAGACGGTCAGAAAGACAATGAAAAAAGTCCGAGCATTTTGGAGGTTGATGTCCAGATGGTTCTAAACTGGGGGTGGTAAAGTATAGAGTCCTCACTACTATCTTTTTACACCCCCATCATAACCCACAAATCACCAAGTCTTCTAAAATGATCATCGATTAAGAACAACTCCCTATCATTTATCCTAAACCAAACATCTCTCCATGGTAGGATACCTTCTAAAGGTAATTTCTGCAAATCACCCACCTTACACGTTCTTTTCTTGTTGGAAAATGGTAGATTCGAAGGTAATATCACCTAGTACTTCTTCTGTTTGGCATAATAGTTTACCCTCAATGGCATCTTGGATATCATTACTTGCAACGAAATTACAATCGTTAAGAAAATGGCTATGTAAATGGTGAATTCGTTTTCGGTGGATCTGGGTACGTGTTTTTGATCGCCTACAAACGGTAGTTCTTGGTCAGTAGTACCTTCGGAGAATAAAACGAATGCTGCGACTAATACAGAAGCCAAGCAAGTTCCTATTTGCGTTAATTGTATGTAGCGATGCATGTTGCGGTGTATCATTACAAAATGATCGCTAACGTCATCGATTAGTCTTAATTCTGCTTTCGTCGGATGTCTGAAGTATTCGTAGAATGATCTGTTTGGTATCGCTAAAGTCTCGTTCGTTTTTAAGATTGCAGGTTTTAAACTATTAAAAGTGTGGATATTTAAATCGTTTAATATTGTTGATACTTTAGGTTTCAATGTTCTTCTCAGAAATTTGTAACAAACTAAAATCGTAGACATTATTTTCGTATTATTGTAACTAATTATTAAGGAGATACTTACACAGAAGGAGAAGAAAGAGAAAATCTACCAGAATGTGGTTGGAAGCTCAGATGTATAAGGGGAGGTGTCTCTGAAGAATATCTGACAAGATAGTACCAGGGCTACTTATCCAGATGGGATGAGAAGAAGGATGGTTTTATGCTATTGGTTTAGCATATGGGCTAACCGAGTGGGGTTGTATCTCGTGGACACAGAGACTCCCATACTTCCGGGAAACGGTAGAACTAGTACCCGGAGCCTGGAGCAGATTTCCACCCATCAAAAAAAAGTAAACATATACGAAAATGACCCGTACATGATACAGAACAGTAGAAAAGTGACCATAATCGACATTATACGAAGATGTTTAAAAGTAACGACACGAGTGACATGGTATGGGTCAATTTCAAATAATCTCTTATAGCTTTTTTCTTAGTTGTGAATAAATTATCTTTTTTATGAAATCCACTAGTTTGCCAGTAATTTATATAAATTGCAATTTTTGTTATTGTGAATAACACTTATCCTTAAACCCACAGTAAGAACTTAACATTTTTTAAAATTAAAGGAAATGCTCTTCCCATAAAAACTGTAATATTAGATGTGATTTAGAATCTTGTATTATCCTCCTTTATAGTAATTCAGGTTGTGTGCTTATCTAAATATTTTCCAGATAAATCATAATTATAATTAAATAGTTTCCATTAGCCAATTCTATTTAAATTACATACCGCAAATTAAATAGGTTAGAATGCATTAATTCACATTTTTCTGTGGCTCGGAGTACTAAATTATGTATGGTACTTACTCTTCTTGATCGCAACAAAGAACTAAAGGAATATGTCTAGATAGCCATATACCTTAAGAGCTGTTCGATGTAGTACACAGCAAAACAAATTCTTGAGATTTATTAGCATTCATTTATTTTTTTTTTAGTTAATCTTATGAAAAGAATACCAAAGTTATTATTAGCGGCAAATCTTAGGATTTAAAAAAAATAGTTCCTTTATTTGAATAAATAAAAATTACGCCTAGATATTGATTAGATATTGACTTATTTTCAGATAACAACAAATACAACCCATAAACAGTTTGTAAAAAACTCTTTGATCCATATTCTTTTAATCATTACATAATCTTTCTTAAAGTTCTTCTTCCCCGTATTTTATTAATTCTTTTTCTATAGAACTTATGAAACTTCAGTTTTTGAAAATAAACTATTCTCTAAATATCCTTAACTCTTATATCCACCATGGCGCTTTAAAGTAGTCATACTGACTTCAGCCTCTGCAAGTAGAGTAGCTGCCTAGTATGACATAAAAATTTGTGTGTACCGCGGGCATAAACAGATGTGTATTTATACCCCTGGTACATAAATAACTATTATATTCAGATTTTTAGGTTCCTTGACAACTGCTTTAATCCCAAGTAGTAGTTTTCACAATAAATGGTATTGTCTGAAGGATTATAATAAAACCAATTAGACCCTTAAGTTGTAAAATCCGAGATGCACATCATAAATGTAAAAGGACCTGATTCAGGTAATTTTGTTTCTCAGAGAAGGATTGCAAAGGATTACAGCTTACACTTCTTGTTCATTTTAGTCTTTGTATTTCATTGGAAATGTTCACTTGTGTTACGGCGTGCAATAATTTTATAACATTTGTTATTATATACATTAATAGCAAATATTTTATACCCCAACGTACAGAATAGGCAGTATGTGGCGTCCGTGAATGTAAAGTAATAGTGCTTCTTCCACTGGTTCGTTAAAAAAGAATCACTTATCTTGTGACGCGAAAATCATTACAAAAAATGTGTATAGTTCCTTACTTCAGCAAGGATATAACGCGGGTGCTGCAGCAAGAGTAACGAAGGTGCCTCTTACTTCCGTTAGACGAATTGTTGAAAATTCTATAGAAAGCGTAAAGATTCCGGTGGCACAAAAAGTCTAGACGACTGGGAAAAAGATTTGATAAGGCGAAAAATCTACACTAAATCTACATAATGAGCAGCATGTCCCTACAATCAAAAGTCTAAAACAGCATCTCATCAATGACGAAACTCACGTCGACTGTGGCCTCACTCCTCTTTGGCGAGCTCTGTCTGCAATGGTCTTTAAATATCGCAAAACTGACAAGAGACAAGTAATAATGGAATCCACGCATTTAATAAACTGGCGTTCTGAATATATAACGTCAAAAAGAAAATACCGGTCTGAAAATCGGCCAATACTCTACCTCGACGAGACGTGGTTTGACACGCATGAAACCACTTCCAAAGGATGGTCTGAATCCTCTAATAAGTGTAAAACAAAAGCACCATCAAATAAAGGGAAGAGAATCACAATATTACACGCAGGATCAGAAAATGGTTGGATCCCAAACGCTATGTGGCTTTCTGCCAAAAATATTAAGGACTCTTGTGTTGATTATCACGAAGATCTGACAGCAGAGCTTTTTGAAGATTGGTTTAAAAATTGTCTGCCACCCAACATTCCGCCAAATAGCGTTATAATAATGGACAACGCAAGCTATAGTCGACAAATGCAAAAAATTCCTTGCTCAAAGAATACGAAATTGGAGATTCAAAACTTCATGGCAGCAAATGACATATATTTTGAGGAAAATTATACAAAAAACAAAATTTTACAAATACTGCAGTCATTTTCCTTAAATAAAACGTATGTTTGTGATATAATTGCAGAAGAATTGGGACATACAGTGTTCAATACCATAGAGCTTATGTGACACCAACTTAAATCGAGTATGCGCAGAAAAAATACTTCTCCGACTTTAAGTGGTGTGGTAGTGTGGTAGAATTAATTAGGAACTGTATGAATGACATTCCTACCGAGAGTTGGAAAAGTTCTGTTAGTCATGTTATAAATGTTGAAAACTCATACCTTTCTGTAAAATCAATTGCGCCAATTATAATTATTTTAGATGAGGATAGCGATAGCGACACTGAACTAAATATAGAAAAGAATTGTAACATTTAAATAAATTACTTGTAGATATATCTCCTATATTATGCAAAAATCAAATTTCTTTAATTCGACCCTGTAGCACATTTGCATCTTTTACCTGATGATTTTCTACACAATGAGATTAAATCGGGTAGTTTATTGCAGTTAATAAGCCAATACCATTTACTGTGAAAAATACCATACGTATTAAATCAATCTCTTAAATCAACCTCTTATTTCCAAATTCATATATACTGTCAGAAAAGATTATTGTTATTTTCTTATTTGTTTAGTCATCCATTAAAAATTGTGTTAACAAAAAAGTTATGCTGGAAAGATAAGTCAAACAATGAAAAATTTATAATAATAACCCAGAATTAGTTAAGTGATACCTCAGAGCTCAATCCCTTTGATCTATTAGAAGATCTGGGATGAGTAAAGGTGCCCCTTAGAGGGAGAAAGAATACCATAATAATAATAATAATAATAATAATAATAATAATAATAATAATAATAATAATAATAATAATCATTTTATTTTCCAAAAATAATTACAATAAGTAACAAAATTTAATACAATATACGAAAGGCGAAAAGGTATGGTGTTAGAGAAATTGATTTTACTTTGTGAAAGTTCATCTTACTAAGAACAATAAAAAACTGAACGGTTAAACTAAACTTCCACTATTTACAAAATTAATTGTCCAAAATGTAATGCAGTATATATAGGTCAAACACAAAGAAATTTTGAAGTAAGATTTAATGAACACTTAAGAGCATATAGATTACAACAACCAGATAAGTCGAACTATGCAAAACACCTACTGGAACATCCAAACTCACTTATACAAACCAATGACATTCATATACTACACATTTGTGATAAAAAATTATTATATATAATTATTTTAAATTAAATGTTCCAAATGCCATCCATCGGTTTCTGCCATGACTTTCTGAAATAAATACTTAAAAAAGCAAAAATAAGTAAAAATAATAATGGACACAAAAAGTTATCTCATAAACACTGAAATTTTTTGTCAAATGTTAAATCAAGCAAGTGATATTGGCATAGTTACTGTAATATTTATTGTCGTAAATATTTTTTGATTTTGTGAATTGTCATCAGTTGTCATTTTTAATTTTTACTTTTGAATACTAAATTATGGCTCACCTAAATGAAACACAACGCATAGAAATATTAATTCTTAGCGGATGTGGAGATAAAAAAAGAACACAGAACGAGGTATGCAATTTATTCAACACAAAATATCCAGACAGACCCATCAGCCAATCAACAGTAAGTAAAATAGTCCGAAAATTTGGAGAAACTGGGCACGTTAAACATATTCCAAACTCTGGGCGTCCTAAAATTGAAGACAATGTGAAACTTGATGTTTTATTAAATGTCCATGACAATCCTCATAGTAGTTCCACACAAATGGGTGAATATGCTGGAGTTTCCCAACGATCGGTATTACGTATTTTAAAAAAAGAAAAATACCATCCCTACCAAATTCAACTACAACAGGAATTAAACGACAACGATCCCGATCGCCGGCTTCAATTTTCTGAAATTATGCAGGATTTATGTATCGGCAATCCTCGTTTCATCAATCAAATCCTTTTTTCCGATGAAGCCACATCTTTTTTACATGGTACCGTGAATCGTCAAAATTGCAGGTATTGGAGTCAAGAAAACCCACATTGGATGACTGAGGCACACACGCAATATCCTCAGAAAGTGAATGTATGGGCTGGGATCATCGATGACAGAATCATTGGCCCTTTTTTCTTTGAAGAAAATCTAACAGGAGAACGTTATTTAACTTTTTTGAGAAATCAACTTATACCTGTCCTTGCTAACATGTATCCAAATGCCAATAATGCAAATTTACCTAGTGACAATATCTGGTTTCAACAAGATGGAGCCCCTCCTCATTACGCACGTGAAGTACGTCAATTTTTAAATAATTGCTTTCACAGAAGATGGATCGGAAGACGAGGTTTTATAGAGTAGCCAGCAAGGTGGCCAGATCTAACACCTCTGGACTTTTTCCTGCGGGGTTACATAAAATCAAAAGATTATGTCAATAGACCCCAAAATTTACAGAACTTAAAAGATAGAATTAGGCTTGAAATGAGTCTCATTACTCCAGAAGTCATTCGCAATGTACTTGATGAATGTGTCCGTAGACCTGTTTCGGGATTACCCTCAAAACTCGACGGTTCTCGAAATAATGATAATATTCCATAATTTATCCATCCACTGTAAGTACGTGTAAGGAAGGATTTGAGTAAAGAGCATGCATTTTGACTCAAGCCGATGTAGTGAAATAAAGAGAACATTATTTTATGATTTATAGTATCAAAAGCTCGGGAGTAATCTATTAGTACTAAGACACAAACATCATTGTTGTCTAAGAAATGCACTATGTCGTCAGTAACAGAACTAAGGGCAGTAGCACAACTGTATCCACTTCTAAATCCTGATTGGTTAATGGGTAAAATCTTAACCGGTCTATATAAGATAATGCGCCTTTCTAAAATGTTTTCAAATAGTTTAGACATTGTGGGGAGAATAAAAATTTTTTTATATAAATTTTTCACTAGTGGATTTAAAAATTTTATAAATAATAAATATAAATAATTTATAATAAAATATTTAACTAAAAGGTAGTACTTTTCAACAATTGAAACCAAAATAAACAATTATTTTTTAATTCTCTTAACAAAATTAAAAAAAAAACTAATAAAAACGCTGGGTTAACAAAATTTTTAAAATGAAATTATCCTTTATACATCTTTACCCACTTTCTAAATTAAAAAAGAATTGATGGGCAGCACTTTGAAAGCTGGCAGGCTCCCTTCTATTACATCGCACTGTATTAAGAGCTTTGTATATCTCCATTGTTGGCGTGGTGTTAATGAGGTTATGTCAACAATTAATGCCAAGCATGTGCTCTCACAAGAAGTAACCAAATGTTGGCCGTCAACTCTTATTTGCTAGTTTAGACGTCGGCGTTGGCGGCGTCGTCGTCAATAATTAACATGGAGAATTGTTGTGTTCGTGGTTAGTTATAAGGGATCTTCGATATCGACGAAATATTTTGCGCCAGTGGTTACATATTTATATAACAATACAAAACCATTAAAGTATTGCAATACTTCCATGGGCTTAAATATTAATTAAACTATTTAAATTAAATTTATATTAAATTCATAATAATTTACTTTCTTACAAATACAGTGGTGGATTAGGTAGTTTTTAACCAATTACTCACTATTGATAATAAAATAGTATATTACGTAACTAGAGTTGTAAGTAACCCATAAAGCACGAAGTTTACGAGTAAATGCATAATGGAATTACAACTCGTATAACATACTATACTTTTTATACGCCCATCTGCTTTTTTCTATGAAATAAAAGATATCGCAATTATTTTATTATAATAGTTATTTATAAATATAGAAAATGTTTGTTGAAATCGTTTTACACTTATGGTATGTGGATTTACATCTGCCCATATGTGGTCATTATGAACATTCATAATCCCATGTCTAGAAAAGTTGGCTTTATCCGTAAATAGAATATTGGCCACAAAATTCGGATTGTTCGTGATTTCACGTAAAATCCATTGACAATACTGTATGCGTAATGGATAGTCAGTAGGTAACAAATGTTGAACACGTTGAACGTGATATGGATACAATAAATTATCTTTTAGAATATTCCAAACAGTTTTGTTACTAACATTTACTTCATCTGCAACTTTTCTTGTACTCGTTTCTGGATGTTGGTCAATAATTTGAAGAATCTGGTTTTCCAATTGGGGATTTCTCACAGTTCTGGGTCGTCCAATAATATTCTTCGATTTAGCAAAAGTTCCAGTTTCTTGTAAACGAATATATGTAACTTAGTAAACGTATCTGAACATGGTAAACGATTATTTGGATAACGCTGGGCATACGTACGTCTAGCTTCTAAGGCATTACCATTCGCTAATCCGTACAAAAAATGCATATTAGCCATTTCAACATTAGTAAACACTGGCATATTTATTAACTAAACAGAGAGTCAATCAAATAAAAATGTACGATTTTTGCGTTGGTTTTCAAATTTGACACTTGTCAAAATTATTTCAAAAGCCACTTAGAATAAGCATGTTTTTGCGTATTACTTCTAAAAACCAGTAGCGTCACCGGGAAAAATTAATTTCACGTACAATCAGAACTGACTTATTACAATAAATTCAACACCCTGTATCTTATAAACGACAACACCTATCACACATGTTTATATGAACTTTTCGTCTTAAAATTGAGTAACGAAGCGCCCCATATAATATTTTAGATTACTTAAGAAACACCCTGTATTTTTTGACAAAAAATTTTATGGCTACAACAAAGGAACCTGCTGATAACGATGCATGGTTGAGAAAAAGAGCAGTTGCCAAACTGCAAATAAATGTAATTGATTGTGTTAACATCTACTTTTTGGAAGTTCATCTTACTAAGAACAATAAATAACTGCACAGTTAAACTAAACTTCCACTATTTATTCGAAAAATTCGCTTTAAAATTACAATTACAGCTGTTTCGCTATAACTAAAAAAAAACATGTCATTTCAATATGTCAATCTGACGATGCTCGTTATAGCGAGACAGCTGTAATTGAATTTTAAAGCGAATTTTTCGAATAAATAGTGGAAGTTTAGTTTAACTGTGCAGTTATTTATTGTTCTTAGCAAATAAATGTGATAAATTTTATTCTAAGCGAAACAAAATCACGTCTTATTAGCGTTACTCAGACATAATTATTTGATGCTTGGCACCGTTAAAACACTTGCATTTTTAACGTTTCTTATTGGACCAATAGAGTCGTTCGCAAATTACTATTTGTCGTTATCATATCCACCTAACAAAATTTAGTCAGTCCACGTTGACTGCTTTGGCCAATCATAAAGTCGTGTTCTTGAGAATTAAGGAGCCCGTATCCTATGCAATCTGAAACGAAAATGTGTCAATGATTTTTTTAGCCATGAAGTGCAGACATCTCTTAGTAATAGGATAAACTAACAGAAATAATAATAGAATCCTTTCACTAAATTGCTCTATTCATCGGAAAAAAATTTACCTGCTAAAAACACATGTTTTAGGGTAAAAACCAGTTATATAATTCTCATTTCTAGACCTTGCTAGCCAACAAAATATATTTTGTATTTTATCTCGGGAAAGAACGAGGGTAGATCAACATTTAGTAATATAAATAGGTGCTCTAGTAATTATTACTTTTATCTTTATTTTTTACCATTTACCATTTTTTATTTGTATTTTTAATTCTATATATACCTAATCACCGGTAGGGTAAGTTTATTAATTTTATAAGTTTATAGTTGTGTGTGATTCTTTTTAGATCAGCTCTAGGTAAGTGTCAAAAAATTATTAAAATATTATTAACTTAGAGGCGATGCATTTACAAATGACACATTAAAGTGGTCAACATATTTTAATTTTGTAATACCTATTTACTTGCGTCGAAAATTCGGAGACTAGATACTTATGAAGAATAATGATGTTTTCTAGAACGTTGCTGGATTTAAACTAATGTTTTAAAATTTGATGAAGTGCTGCAAACTACCCACTATTACTACCCGAATGTTAACCCTTCAGGATTATTTGTTGACTTGAAATACGGTTTATTAGGTGCATCGCCTGATGGTAAACGAATTGTAACTATTATATACATATCAGAGTTTAATAACTTATTATGTTTTAGGTTTAATTGATTCAGATGAACTTGTTGAAGTAAAATGTTTTTTAAAAGTAACCACATCAAAAATGTCATTGAGAGAGGCCGTAGAAAAGCGTATGGTTCCTTGCTTAAAAATTGAAAATAGTGAAATTCACTTGAAGGAAAATCACAATTATTATTATCAGGTAAGATTTGTTACTGGCTTTTCATTTTTCTAATCTTTTTAGAATATTAAGTCCAAGTTGACTATTTAATGACTCAGTGTTGTATTTAGATTATTTTTGAGTTTTGTTATATTTTTTGAATTAATTTTAAGTTTTATTTTATACCATGGCTTTTTGGAGACCTTTTGAAAGTGATGGAGATAATGTGGGTATATAGATATGCACTGAAATTATAATTTTAATTTTCTTTTTTTAAATTGAAATAAATTTTTTATGCAGTTGATGTTTCTTCTGATAGTGAAGAAGAATTGGATGAAAATAGTAATGGTCACCAAAAATTTGGTATGTCAATGTCACCCTCTACACAAAAAGTAGTTAAAAACATGTACCATCAATTGAAATTAGAAAATAATGGGTCTAATTACGGTGTTGTTGAAAGGATACATGTTTTGACAAAAATTTCAAAACCATCCATTCGCAAAGTGCTAAAAAGCAAAGAATGTGTGACAAAAAAAAAGCGGAATCAACGGTCTCTGGTCTATCTAGACCACTGTATGATAGAGAATATAAGAAGAAGAGTGTATAATTTTTATTCTCGCAACGTTGTGCCTTCTTTTGATGCTATAAAAAACGATGTCAAATTGGTTCCTGGCTTCCCATAAAAATCCAAAAATACAATCAGAAAAGTCTTTCATTCTTTGGGTTTCAGGTATAGAATGTTGAATCGAAGGCAGTCTATAATGGAATCCCAAAGAATAACTATTCTAAGAAATTAATATTTAAATAAAATGGATGAAGCTCGTCGGCAAAATAGATTCATCGTTTATTTAGATGAGACTTGGTATTATACGCACGATATCGCAAAGAAAGGCTGGAGTGACCAATAAGCTAAATGTTTAGTAAATGCTCCTCCAAATAGAGGAAAACGCATAATAATTCTACATGTTGGTAATGAAAATGTTTTTTTGCCAAATTGTTTGCTGTTATCGGCCAAAAATATTCTTAGTTGTTCTGCTGATTACCACCAAGACATGACATCTGCCTTGTTTGAAAAGTGGTTTGAAGAACAACTAATTCCTTATTTGCCCCCAAACGCCGTGATAGTAATGGATAATGCCCCTTACCATTCTCGCCAAACTGAAATAATTCCAAAAGCGAAAGCTCGAAAAGGTGTTATTTCAACGTTTTTGTATCAAATGGGTGTATCATATCCACCCACGGCTTTAAAGAAAGATTTACTTGCGCTATTAAAAGGGTTAAATATAAAACCGAATTATGTTGTGGATGAGATGGCTACAGCTTTTGGTCATACTGTTATACGTTTGCCACCTTATTATTGCACGTTTAACCCTATTGAACTAATTTGGAGCCATATTAAGAGGGAAGTCAGAAAAAAAATGCTATACCGACCTGAATGACACGTCTAGTGAAGATGACAGCTCTGACGAAACTTGACGTGGTGAGAAGGCTTGAGTGCTTTAATCATTTGAAAAATTAAAGCCTGATTAATACGTCCCAGTTTTTATTTATTTTTTACAATGAGAGGATTCAAACAACTTAAAATTAATCAGTTTATCAACGTTCCAAACATCCTGATTTTATTAGGAAATTTCAATTTCATTAAATGCAACGTTTAGTTATATTACTAAAAACCAAGAAAAACTATAAAAACTCTACTAAACAATTAAAAACTTGTCTAGCCAGTAGTGAGAAGAAAATATTGTTATGAATAATAATTATTAAATTAATTTTTTGTTACGCCTGTATAGAAGGTGAAATAATATTTTTATGTTGTACGATGTTTAAAATTCTTTTTACTTTCTAGCTATAACGAATTATAGAATCCACAAAAATTGTAGAAACAATTTTATGATGTGAATGTTCTTATAATGTAATTTATTGTTTTATTTTATATTTAATATCAAGCTGGTTAAAGGTTAAGTTGGTACTAATATTACTGAAAATTGTATACCGTGTAGTTTTTATACAAACTCAGAGTTATAATTTATATTTCTCTAAGTATATTTCTACCAGACAAGAAATACACTCAAAAATATGCCATTTATATTCGACAAGTTCTTTAATATTATAACTATATATTGTAATGTTTTAAAATAATAATAAATATAACTTACCAAATAAATAACTTGAGTTGAAATAAATTACTAGTCATGGATGTTATTTTCAAAACTTTTCATTAAATGATCAATACACCAAAAATTTCTTTATTTGAGCCAATCCAGTAAATCTTAATTCACACAAGAACACAAAACAATCTTGATAAAATGAGTTCATAAGAATGAGCACTAACACCAGTAGTCGATCCAAGAATCAAAGTCCAAGATACTATTTTGTTTAAGCTAAAAATAAAAAAATAAATAAGTATTAAAATATGTTAATAATGAATCATAAGAATACAATATTAGTAAGAATAAAGTAGTATTAAAGTATTAAAGATTATTAGTAGATTAAAATCCAAATAAGTTATAATTAATGTTAAAAATAATAAGTTCAATAATTTTTTTAATAGGTAGTTATAAAATGAGAACAAGTAGATTTAGGCTATTTAAATTTATCATATAAAATAGAGATTATTCAACTGTATTCAGTTAGTAATATAAGGTACAAAATTTAAACCTCAACAAACTAATCATAATCATAGAAATGATTATAATTTGATAAATAAATTTTACTTACCTGAACAATATTTTCTAATTCAATTAAGCATCAAGTGATGAGTCCTGTATTATAATGTATCGGATGACAGTACAAGTCCAGTAATTCCTATATTCTGGACCATCTCAGTTTTGATAAAATGCAATGCTTGAGACTAAATCTAAAAAAATAAAGAAAGATGTTGAAATATATTACATGTAAGAACGCATCTGTAAGAAAGTGATGTTTTTTGTTTACAAGCTAACACTGTTTAATAAAAGCTTAATCAAGGACATTATGAATGATAAAGTCAATGAAAAACACTGTAAATAGTGAAGTGATGATAAAAAACTTGCGGATTATATACTTAAAAGATGTGTTTGTAGTGGAAAGACATAAACTTAATATTAGAGGATTAATTGATGGTACTATTTGTTATTATTATACGTTGTTGTAAGATAATTAATTTTAGGTTGTTCTTTGATGACTTTGAATGTTATTAATTCGTTTATTTGATAAATTTTGTATTTGAATCGTTACGACGCAGTAAATTTAAAATGTTAATAAAAACTAAAGTAAGCGGTGTCATTAAGAAATAAGGTTATATGATTATATCAGGATATATAAATTTTCAGTTTTTGTTAAAATTAATGGCCAAGATGAGATATTAGCTCATAATTGTTAAATTTAATATTGATAATTGTCAAAATGGCCGACATTGTTTACTCCATAAAGTCAGCAATTTTTATAGGGAAGATTCGATTTTAAAATTCTAAAAATGTTATTTTATAATCAAATAAGTGATACAGAATTGATTTGTAACAATTATAAGATCAGAAAATGTCTAATTAAAAATTTGATGTAAGTGGGGTTATAAAAAACAAAATACGCTCGAAAAGGCGGCCATTATTCGATTTTTTGGGCGAGGGTATATAAGCCCAGGAAAAAGGAAAATCGAGGTCACTCTAAATTCATCAAAAGGCCAATCCACGCCAGTCAATTTTAAAATTATCATAAAAACAATGGCCGATGACTGTTAAAAATAAAAGATGGCTGAAAATTAATATGATAAATTATATAATGTATATTCAAACAAACCTATTGGAAAAATTGTAAATGGAAATTGTGTACCGAATAATAAATATTAAATCCTAAGAAGAAAATTAAATTTTTTGACTAACCTGTAACAATAATAAAAACTGGAAGAAACCAAGGAGAAATAATATCCAGTGGTTATAATCCTGTTTGGTATCCGTCCAAGGAGGCATTTGCACGTGGTGTAAATTATTCACTGGTAAGAAGCCGAGTTTGGGAAGTCGCCACGAAAAGTTTCCATCCTTCACCGTCAGCAACAAGTGATTTAGGGTATGTTTTTGACTTTATTCACTTATATCACTTTCATAACTCCTATAAAACATTGTGAGTAATATATTTCAGTATCGTTAAACAATTTTTATAATCTTGATCTGAGAACATTATATTATTAAGAAATTTTTTAACGACTAATAAACACACGCTTCTCGACATTCTTCACCCCAGAAATAACCGTTAAGGATCACGTGTACCTCTATATGGGGGTTGATGCGCACGAATTTGCCATAGCCGTATCATTGAATAGGTTAAGGGTATATTAATTCTTTTAGGTAAAGCAAAATAAATAAATAATAATATTGTTAAATTTTACATTATGAACTGACTACTGAGGTTATGAGTCTCAAATGCTAAGTAATTGATTTAGATATACTAAATTTAATAATAAATAATAAATAAAATTACATATCTTAAGTTTAATAACATATTTTTTTTTACAAGCAGAAAAGGATCAATAAAATAAAGAAATTTTAAGGTGTTTTAAATTGAATAAAGATTAAATAAAAATTGAAATAAATTTAAACATAAATTATAGCCCCACAAAACTTTAAAAAATAAAAATTTCAAATTATAAAAACAACAAAAACAACAATTATAACAATTTAAACAATATCTATACAATCTTACATTCCTTATTAATTGTAATTTATTACAATATTTAGCAACGCAGTATATAAGACTTTTTAAAACTTTATAAAAAATTACTAAATTCCTTTGGCGGAAAATATTCTGCCTCGGTAAGACCAACGGCACAGGAAAGCTTTTATTGTCTTTTGACGTTGATTCAAGTTGATGTGCTTTACTTTACAAAGGCGAGCTTTCAACACACTAAACTCTTCGTACTTAACACTCTGATAGGTGATCTCAGGTGTTTGCATGCCATTAGCTCCTTCTCCGGTCTTTACGGCCTTTCTCACACGTCAACCGTTCAGCCACTCTTCTTTCGCCAACATCATTTACCCACCTAAAGGTTTCAATTATTAACGGCATCTATGGACGAAATACTTAGGGTAGGTGGCAATACCTTCATATAAGAAAGTTTCAGAGAGTTATTCTGTGACTTTTGACTTTTTCTAAGTAAGAAAACTTTTTACTTAATCTTACAGCAATTTTATAACAAAACCCATTTGGTCGATCAAACATCTTATAAGTTACATGACGACATGTAAGATATTTAAATTTGTTAATCCTTTTCCTTAATTAATATTTATAATCATTAAGGACAATTAATGGAGTAACTAAATCAAAATATTTTAAGAAAGTTGAAATCAAGTCCAGTAAATTGCTTAAAATAAAAGTAACAAATGATTAATTATATTTAAATAACTGGAAATTGGTATAAATTTTAAGAATTGATTAATTTAATTTGCATAAACTTTTTTACCAATATAATGAAATAACATTGGTGTACCAGTTAAAAAATTTGAAACTCGCAAATAAAGAAATGAAATTAACTGTCTACTGTTACAATCTTAGAACAAAAAGAAACAGGAAGGAGTATATGCAAAATGACCTTGAGTCCAGAAAGGAGCTTGCATGTGGCGGCCAATTGTCAATTTTAATTTCCATTTCCAATGACGTACCGCAAAAAAATAAAATTTATATTAGGGTTTTTATTTTAATTAAATTCCAACCAATCAAGTATGTGAATACATTTAGTGTTGTAAACTTCGAGCATATATACTATCTTATATCTTATAAGATCTTATAAGATTTCAAAATGGTTATCGAAAGAGTTTGAAAATCTACCCAAAAAATGTAACAGTTTTTCAGTTAAAAATTCATTAGAATTTATCAAGAAAGTTAAAGATGTTGTTCTAGAAGATGGGGAAATTTTAATATCGTTCGATGTTAGTTCTTTATTTCCTAGCGTACCGATTCCACAAACTTTACAGTGTCTAGAAGAACTACTCATCTTGAATGATCTGGCTGTTGAATTTAAAATTGAATACCTACGATTAGCTAAACTATGCATGGACCAAAATTATTTTCAATATAACAATCAGTTTTATCAACAATACGAAGGAACAGCAATGGGCAATTATTGTTTAACACCATTTATAGCCAACCTTTTTATGAGCAATTTTAAAACACAGATCAGTCAAGAGTTCGAGTATTTCCCAAGGCTATGGTATAGATATGTGGACGACATTTTCGCAGTTTTCAATACGAAGAAATCATCAGTAGAAGATTTCATTTCAAAATTAAATTCAAAATTCACAAGCATAAAATTCACGTTTGAACTAAAAAATAATGAACAGTTACCATTTTTGGACACATTAGTAATAAGAAATAATAACAAGTAAGAATTTGATGTTTTTAGGAAAGACACCGCTACGTATAGATATATTCCGGTAGATTCTTTTCACTGTAGTCAGCTGACAAAATGGCAAGTTTTCATTTTTTGGTTCATCGATTAATTTATTTTCCTTTAAACAAAACAATATATAACAGGGAAAAGAATTTAATTGAGGATATAGCTGTACTTAATGGATATGAGTAGATGTACTATGAGAGTTCTAACTCAGTGAAGGAGTGGGGGTACCTCCGTATATACAGCATAGGAGTTCTGGAACGGTTCTGAACTGTCGGACTGTGGTTCTGAATTGTGGACCAGTTTTTTATTTGGAATAGTTGTGTTATATTATAATGATTGTATAATTGAGCGACTGGAACGAATTTTTTTGGAATTATTAAAGAAGTGTACGAGTTTGTGTTGTATTGCGGGTTGCCTGCTGGTTTGAAAAAAAGTTGGCCGCTGGTGGGACTCGAACCTACGTCCCGTCGGATGAAATTTATAATTTAAGCGCCCCTACCCACTGGGCTGCTAACGAAGGATTATATATGTTAAGAATGGGTATTTAAACTCGCGTCGCGTATTTTGATCGTTTTCATCGAATTTGGTCTGTGCTTGTTATCTAATCATATACAGGGTATGTCGGGATACTAAACAACTTTTTGTATTTAAAATATCAATTTGATGATATGGTACGGGTTAGATACGGGATATATACAGGGTTTGTCGCGATGAATTAGATCGTCGAAATATCGAATTATGATCATTCTTAATACGCAAAAATGGCAAAAATGTCGATACGGGGATATGGTCGTTAATTAAAAATGTCAATTCGATCATTCGTATATTATGATGTGGGTAAAAGATAATTTCGAGTGTACAGAGTATATCGCGAAGATCATTCGTAAGAGGTACGAGGGATGTCAATTTTTCATACGGGATATACAGGGTTTGTCGAAATATCGGATTATGATCATTCTTAATACGGAAACGGTTACGTGGCAAATAAAAATGTTTATATACGTGGGGGGTATGACGGTTCTCCATTTTCTGATTGAACACTAATTCTCTCTTTATATGGGAATGAATTAGGATGTAAAGTTACGACACAACGATTGTCAAAAGGGTACCAGTAATACGATGCTATGACGTCATCACACATATTTTACAAGGGTCATGCGATCGTCAACGGCCAGTTACATTATGTCTTCAGAAGAGCACAGTCATGGAATTGAAAACATTGCTTTTTATGAAGATAAGAGTAAGGTTATGAAACAAACTAGGGAAGCAAGAACAACGTGGAGCAGTCTAAACTGGGATTGCCGTAAATTACCGAAAACTACTTATCCGTTAAGACGTATTCAACCATGTTTAATAGAACAGAAGAAGAGAGCATAAAAAATGAAATTAATAATGTTTTTGCTATGTCATGTATAATTTTAGCATCTGTCTTTATTTTAATTTTAAAAATTATTTTAAAAATTGTTAAACGTAAATTTGAATCTTCGTGTAATATAAGAGTTGAGGAATAAACAACTTGTTTTATTTCTAAGTAGTGGTGTATAAAATAAAAACTCATTTGTGGTTAAGGTTTATTTATTTTATGGTAATACAGTATTCAAAAACCAGTGGCGGAGACGTTGTACATTTCGTTCGGTGCACGAATATAGTCCAGAGGTGTGACAGGGGTTTGGATCCTTGGCAAAGTTTACTGTTGCACACGGTGTACCATCAAACTTGCCGACTTCACAAATGTGAGGAAAAACGTTGAAAATGTTACATTTATTTTGCAGAAACTTGGCTTTTTGTTGACCACGAACGTAAATGTAGTCTGCAGCATACAATAGCTTGCTTTCCAATATTTCATTAACTTTAGAATATTCTACATCTTCTGAAGAGTATCGAATTCCGTGCACATTTTTTTCCAAGTAGGTTGCAGTCTTTTTGTCCTCATTACTTAATGTAGAAAACGGTTGAGGTGGTAAAAACATGTAATGTGAACTTTTGAAACCAATTTCTATCGTTAGTTCTTTGACAACGAAAAATCCATCTACGACAAAGCCTTGAATGTCTACAAAAGCTATTCTCATGTTGACGTCTGCTCGAACACTAACTCTAATCAACGTCTAGTTTAAACTTTTAACAATTTCGGTGAGGGGGAAGTATTCCATTACACAATCATGAATTATGATGCAATAGACTTTGGTATTTTCGGGAAAGCCTATGTTTGCTAAAATATCAAGTTTCACATCGACTGTGGACGCTTTCATGCTTTCTTCCTGTTTGGAACAATCGATAACAAACAATGCCCGTTTCTTGAAAGAGGAATAATCCAGCAGGGAGTGCTTCTGTGTGGAGTTCGCGTAGTTGGGATAGAATTCAATATAGTTAAAATATGCTTCATTGTAGTCAGTTTTACTAAAATCCAATTGCATTCTTTCATTGGGCCAAAATTCACCATTAAGTGACAGTCTTATACTTTGTACATCTGCATTGTCAATAGCGCTTTTCATTGATAACAATTTAAATTGGTATACCCATATTCAATAAGTAACGTTTCTTCAAAAATATCCTCTCTAATTAGGGCCATTAAAAGAATGGGAGATTAATCTAAAAAACTGCGTATTTAATATACTATGCACACATTCAAAGTAATTTAATATATTTATTATCAGCTTGGTTCTCTACAACAAAAAATAATATAAATTGTATATATAAATTACAAAATAAAGCTTTAAAAAACCCTTTTTAGGTTACCATGTTTCCAACCAAAATTGCTATTTATATATATATATTGCATATAGTGAAGAGATATCAAAAGGCCTCCTTTTTTTTTCCTGAGGTGAAAATCTTCGTAAGACATCTGGGAGCGTATCCCAGGTGTGCAGGATTCCACCAGAGTAAGACCGGCGGCACTCGTTATCCCCCTTTAGGGAAGACATCGAGCACCGCCGGCCTCAATTCCAGTGACCTACCTGCTAAAAACACCTCCTCTTCCACCAGTTGTACCTAGGACTGCTTTTTCAGCGTTACATCAAAAGACCTCCTAATTACAATTATTTGTGCTTCGATTTACATAAAATTATATATAGTACGTGAAGTTCTGAAAGGTCTCTGTATCAAATAGGAAGAAGATATAATTTACTTCATACCGGAAGGCTACTGATTATCTTTCATATAATTGACATCACTTGCAGAAATCGAATTTCAACACGTTAAGAGGCCACAGGAAAAAATCGCAAGGAATGGTTCCACCAGAAGAACGGTGCAGGCCACAATATCTTAAATCATTATTGTAGCTATTACCATAACTTGTGATTAAAATATATGTAAAATTGAGGATAAAATAAAGATTATAAGAAGAGGCCACAGGCGGTTCTTTAATAGCCATCAGGCGACAATTTCCCAGAAACAGAAAATACTATACGTACTCAACTCAATGGGTGACAGCTGGGTTTGTAAGCCAGACTAACAGACACCTTAAGTTATAGTACTTCTCCCACATTGTGGTACCTGTCGTGTTTCTGTGTAGAAAAAGTCGACCGCCCCTTTTATACCATAAGGAACCTTAGACTTAGACGAAATTGAGCCAGATTTACAAATACTGGGACCATAATAAAGTAACTCAAAAAATTATGCATAATATATTTATCGGGTCTAAAAAATGCCAAAATATTATTATTTTTTTTTAAGAAAAGTTTAATAATAACCTAGAAAACTCAACTTTCCTGAAAAATTCCGAAATACTATTTTGGGGCCCCCTATATCACAGCTCTTGTAACCCTCGAGATACGGCATATGGGGGTTGAAAACAGTGTTGAGGGGAAAGGACAAGGTCCCCTATTTCTTTATATTCTTTTATTGTCAATATACTGGTGAGAACATGAAGATTTTGAAAAAATATCCATTTTTCATAAATATACATTTAACCGGAATTTTAATTGGACAAAAATTAATTTTGTACTCACCCTGATAATAAACGACGTTAGTCAGTGCAAGCACTGACCAAGTGGCCGTTTTGAACCGCCCTTTAGCTACACTGAAAGCATCTGCCTCAAAAACAAACATCAGAAATATCGGGCTGTCTTTTCTTCACTATTTTCTTCGAATTTTCAATTGTTTGTCAAATCTATCAATCATTTAGTAAGTATCTGCCAACTGTTTAACCTGAAATAATCTTTCAAATTATTCTCGTTTAATTTTTTCATAACAAACCAAACAATTTCTGTATGTAACCTTCAAAGAGTTGTATACTTTGGATTTAAAACTTCTGCAAACAATATATATGTGTATACTAAAATGTAAAGCAGTTACCTCCTGAAAAACAGTCTTAAGAATTAGTTTCTTAACAGTGCCTGTAATAACTCAAAAGTTTATAATAATGAAAAATATTGCGATTACATAAATATTGCAACAAATAATATATATACAAAGTATTAGAAATACTATCCCAATGCTACATAAGTACATGCTTCCTCAATTATATATTTTCCCAATCCAGATTAGTACCCACCATAACATTCCCGCATCACTCCAAGCTCCACAATACCATTTTTAAACTTATCAAAGCAGAAAAACATGCGTTTAAAAAAAATTACCTTGTATAAAACGATAAAAGTGTTTTTTATAAAGATATACTTCCTTTATATCTGAAATAAATATAAATTTGTTAACTAGTACTTATAGAATGGCGATGTGTATTCAATTTCAAAAATGTTGGTTTCTGTGGTACATTTGTAAAAAATGGTCTGCATTTATCTTGTACTTAGTTTCATCTGAATATCTTCCATATTTATATCTGCAACTGATAAAAACAACAAAAATAATTTAATATCTTTCCATTTTATTTGGTGAAACCTTTAGATTTGTTACCTTGTATAGAAATATAGATATAGACTTATGTTCTTGATACCTAAAAATATCTTTCATGTTCTTTATAATAGACCTGTAATTAATAAATCAAAACAATTATTTGCAATGTCTTATCATCATATAAAAATGTAAAAACCTACAATAAAAAAAGTTACCTTTTATAGAACAATCATTCTTCTTTTAAAACCTAAATTTCTTGATACCTAATAACTTACAATGTTTTAAAAATTAAAGAAATCACCAGACGATGAAGTAGACCAGAGTCACATGTCTGGATATATCCAATCAAAGACGTTCCTGTAAAATTCTAGAAAGCTGTTTTACAAATTAATATATAAGATCAATAAAAAATGTAATTTTTAACTTGATATTACCTGAAGCATTGCCTATGATACCTAGCAGGAATATTACTCAATGATTCTGCCTCATGTTGTTTTCGATGTCTTAGTCCCAATCCAATTTTCTTTTCGCAGGATATAACAGAATCTCCAATTTTCTTTCTTGCTTTCATAATCTGCAAATATTTTTTCACTTTAGATTATCACCCAGAAAAGTCTTTGTTTATTACCTTTTGCAAAACAAGTCTCCAAATGATGTTCAGATTCTTCCAAAAGAATATTGTTTGGAAGATGTAGTGGAATAAAGTGAAGTTAAGTTTTGATATTTTTAGAGAAGAGATTTTGATGTATGGTGACATAAGGTTTTTGTAGACTAAATATACTTTGTATGTAAAATAAAGGGTAAAATAAAGGATAAAATAAAGATTATAAGAAGAAGCCACAGGCGGTTCTTTAATAGCCATCAGGCGACAATTTCCCAGAAACAGAAAATACTATACGTACTCAACTCAATGGGTGACTGCTGGGTTTGTAAGCCAGACTAACAGACACCTTAAGTTATAGTACTTCTCCCACAATGTGGTACCTGTCGTATTTCTGTGTAGAAAAAGTCGACCGCCCCTATGGAAGATCACGAGTGGAGGGATGAACTACCCAAGCTGTAGAGATGATCCAGTTAAAAATGCTCGTGCATACGAGAGCTTAAAGTTTACAAGCTGTTCAAGTTTACTGAATCTTTAAATTAAAGAGATGCTTCTAGTTTACTGAATTATATTCCAACTGTATATGACAGTAAACCAGTAGAAGAAATGAGACTGGGAATAATTCAGATTCTACCAGAAGAAGTATGGATAACTTGCAGATTGGGTTCATCTTAAGAGGCGGAGGAAATGAGTTTTATGAGGAATAATCCTGCAGTTCGGGTGAGAATAGATTTTCAGTTTGAAAGGGTGAGTTTTTCTAGGGACAAAATTAATGCTGATGATGGTCGACCAAGTGATATTGTCGTAAGAGATAATGGTGATGTGCTACTTAGATTTAGAGGACACTTTTTAATGATCAAATTGAAACTATTACGAAAAAGAATTTATGCTGCCAAAGCATTGATAGTTTGCAAAAAATTTTGTAATAGATTATTTCAATTTTTTTATTTCCGTATTATCATTATTGCTAATTTGTTTGACATTAAAAAATATGAACAATTATTATTAATATGTTCGTAAAAAAATTTCCAAGTTTTAAAAATTTTGTTCATAATTTGACAGCGTTATTGTTGTATCAAAAATGTAAAAATTAATTAAAAAATTATATAAAACAATAAAGGAAATTGTTTTTTAATGTTGTGTTTGTATAATATTTTGTTATAAAAGATACGTTATATAAATAATAATTTTAAAAAAGCCATAATGGATTTTCTTTATAAAATGAAATTTACAACATTTTCAAAGACATTATTTTTTAATTGTTTCCACCTTGTATACAAGGTGTATATATATTTTATAAAAAAATCCTTTTTTATACAGATTATTAAAATGTTTCAAAATTTGAATTTAAATATGAAATATATCATTTATATAAAAAACTTCATTAATCTCCAAGTAAAAATTAAATTTCATAATATTTTTTCTAAAATATTCTTATAACTCTATTAAAAAAATATCTCAAGTAAAATAATAATATAAAAAACCCTAAAATAATTTTTTTTTATAAATTAACTCATATTAAACATATTTACGCAATAAAAAAACATTTTAAATAAAAATAATCACAGATAATCATTAAAATTCCCATTTTAATGCACTTACCTTTCGAAAATCAAATTCTGGAGATGATCTCGAAGTAAATCAATACAGATAGAAATTTTTTAAATACTAACGTTTCATGAATAATTTGATAGCGCTATTACTATATCAGAATTGTAAAAATTAATATTGATCTAGCTATATTCACAAAATTATATAGAACATTAAATAAAACGTAATTTTTTTAATATTGGTTATTAAAATGCTTCAAAAATTAAACATAAAGATAAAATATTTCATTAATAAAACAAAAATTTTATTAATCCGTTAAATAAAGATTAAATTTCAAAATATTTTTTTCTAAAATGTAAGTTTTACTCTATTTAAAAAATACTTTAAGTGAACTAATAATTTTAGAAAACGCACAACATATTTTCTTTATAAATTACCTTAAAATAATTATTTTTAAACAAATTTACTTTGTAAACAATCAACCTTTTCCAAAGGTCTTATTTTTTAATTGATCCAAAATTTCTGTTTATAAAAAAAAACTTTCACCGCATTTTTAAACTGTTTTTTACAGCCTGCCAACTATTAATATACGGAAATGTACAAAATTATTGCAGTAAAAATAACAACAGAAAGTCAATTATATCATTTGAGTTCCCATTTAATTGCACCTACCTTTTGAAAATCAAATTCTAATGACGATCTTGAAGTACATCGTAAATCGATACAGATAGAAAGTGTTTTTAAAGACTCACCCTGTAACAAAAGAAAGAAATAATTAGTTTATTCGAGTTAAGATTTAAGTACTGTTATTATAGATTGTTGTGAATTAGTTTTGAGGTACTTTAAAAAAATAATTTTACTATTTTTTCCAAATTTAATAACTGTGGGTTGAAATGTTTTGAATGGGCTACTTAATAAAAATGTATCAGTTTAAATTTGGATAAAATCAATCTAACTAAATAATTTTTAAAATATTATAAAACCGATAGTAATTTGTTTAAATAGAAAATTATTTCGTTTATTTTTGACCACAGCGTATTTATTTTACTATTAAAAACTTGCTGGTTATAATTTTAACAGTGTATCTCATTTATAAAATATATATTTATGTCACTTACCCCTTTTATTATTAAAAATAAGCCCAACTGATGATCGTGGAGAACGCCCTTTGAAGATCTGACGAAAGTTTCTTCAATACTCACCTGTAAAAAATAGGAACTGATAATTAAAACTTATAATAATAATAATTTTGTTTCAATATATACAAGGTGTCCTAAATTATATCAGGAATGTATGTTTTGCAAGGTTTTTAACAGAGATATGTTTAAAGTAAAATTAGCAAAATTTTAAAATATAAAAAGTGTAGGTACCATTTTTAAAATAAACAAGTTGGTATTACATTTATTTGATGAGATAACCTTGTTTTGTAACAAAAAGAAATTATTTTATAATATAACATTTTTCAATAATCACTCTGTATGTCGCTAAGGCGAGAAATTTATTTGACTGGGAAAATGTAACTTAAAAGAAAAAGGGAAAACTTGAAATCAGAACTACTTATACAGTATGATGCAAATGTATGGAATAAATTCATTATTTCAGAAACGGACGACTTTTAAAAAAAAATCTAAAACACGACAATTTTAATTTTTGAATGGCCATCAACTACTATAGATGAGTTGGACATTACATCATTAGTGATGGCGTAATGACGTCATTGACGATTTTTTTAAATACAAACGGAGGTCACGTGACAGCTTATTTGAAAGTTCTCCTTATCGCCTTTGCCACAATGTAATCATTTAAATATTTATTTCTACAGGGTTAAACAAAATTATGAACTTTGTTAAGTAACATGGAATTACAATAAATATTCATTCACTGAACTAAAATACACTAAGGACCGCCACTGGGAATAAAACAAAATAGTGTTTATTGTTGGTTTCAAAAAAAACTACATTGATAAAAACAATGCTACTCGGAATTATTTTTACAAAAATATTTAAATCAGTATTGTCATTGACTCGTCTTTATTCGTCAATGATCTGTGAATCTGTCAAGTTTTTTGCCGACGTTAATAACAGCATTTACAAAAATGAAACAGAAACAGAACGAATCGAGATTTTAACCATGATTGGTTATGGAGATAGAGTGAGGACTCAAGCAGAAGTTCGTAATTTATTTAATGCTAAATACCCCAATCGCGATCCAATTACTCAATCAACAGTAAGTAAAATTGAAAAAAAAATTAGAGAAACGGGCCATGTTAAATATCTTCCCAGAAGTGGTAGAATATCAATATCCTAAGCCAAAAAACTGGACGTTGTACTGGTGTTTCAAGAAAATCCTCATACAGACATGTCAATATTGGGAGAAGGTGAATGTTTGTGCCGGCATTATAAACAATCAAATGGTAGGGTCATATTTTTTTGAGGAAAACCTAACTGCTGCTAGTTATCTAGAATTTCTTTAAAATTATCTGTTGCCACAGCTGAATCATCTATTTCCAAATAGAAATGATTTATGGTACCAACAGGATGGAGCTCCTCCATGGCGTTGAGGTACGAAATTACCTTAATAACGTTTTCCCAGGAAGGTGGATAGGTAGAAGGGGGCCTATCGAATGGCCACCAAGATATCCAGAATTGACTCCGTTAGACTTTTTTTGAGGGGATATTTAAAGAGCAGAGTAATCAAAATCGACCGAATAATGTAGAGGAGTTGAAGGAGCGAATCCGAACGGAAATTGCACAAATAACACCTGAAGTCCTCGAAAACGTTAGGAAAGAATTTACTGCTCGTCTTTCTCATTGTATCATTGCTGAAAGTCGGCAATTTGAACATTTGTTGTAATTTAATTGTATTTAAGTAAACATTTATTCTAAGTTAATTGTATTAATAAACCAACAGTTTTGGTTAACCCTGTAGAAATAAATATTCAAATAATTACATTGTTGCAAAGACGATAAGGAGACCTTTCAAATGAGCTGTCCATGGCGTCATTACACCGTCACCAATGACGTAATGTCCAACACATCTATAGCAGCTGATGGCCATTCAAAAATTAAAATTGACATGTTTTAACATTTTTTTTAAAAGTCGTCTGTTTCTGAAATGTATTCCATACATTTGCATCATACTGTATACGAAAAAAACTCACTCTTATAATTATTTTACTGTAATTTTATGTATAATTATTGCAGAAAAAAATATATAAGATTAGTTACTATATTTTAAACAAACAAAATATGACCAGTCCACCTGCTGAGAAAATAACCCTCTATGTGCGATAGATGCATAGTTTGCTCAATACGTATCATATACGTTACTTATCAAATAAGAAATTTATAATATATTTATTTTAAAACGAGTTTAATAAATGAAATGTGCAACTATAAAAAGACAATAGTCGATATTGAAGGTTTTTTAATACATTTTATGGAATTTTTACCTCTAATAAAAAAAAAAGAATGGTTATATTCTAAGTAATAAGGTTTTTAACCATACAAATATATTAATTTGAAAATAATTGTTTTATACCGGTAAATCAGTAACTTATAATTAAGAATAGTTTATGCAATCATTAATTTTTCCAACTCTTAAATCTAGAAAATTAATTTGAATTAATTTCTTCAATTTCTAACGGAAAATGTACTCCACATTATTTCAAACAAAAACCGGCTTATAAAACGATCTTTTTTCTCTTAAATAAATAAAAAATAATAAATTAAATAAACTCACCGATTGGCCAGTCATCATCTGCTTTTCAACCATCACTTTTTGAACTGCCATTGTCAACATTCACATATTTCAGTTTTAAAAAACACCAACACTGTAGTTTTTCAATAACCGGCACTTTTTTCCCGCACAAACACTATTTAGAAGAAAAATCTGTATATATACGCGCACTTAAATCCGTAAAAATACGTTTTTATTAAATGTATACCGGCTAATTTCCGAATAACTTTTGTGTACTACACCGATCCGACCGCCTGCACAAAAGGTACTGACTGATACATCTATAAGTAAAAATGATAAGACTATGACTGTACCTATTAAACTAGTTGATTAATCATATATCGTTAACTAATTTGATTAAGAATAAAATACTTTCTAAACGACAAAATTATTCCGAAGGGAGTTACAGTCTTAAAAGAATAAGATAAATTCAGAAAAACTGTTATGTAGCATAACCTTATTTCTGAAAAACAAAATTAAATAAGGTTCTACAAACACAAATTGTTAGAATTCACAACAGTTAACGATATAAAATAAATATTTAAAAGAAAAATGAAAATACACTTTTTCATTAAATTTTCAAACATATGTAGTCTTGATATTTAATTAAATAATAAAACTACTAGTATCACTATAAAAATGTATTTTTATATCCATTAAATGAACATTCACCTAACAGTGTATTCGAAAAAGTGAATCATACTAAATAATTCCAGTTTACTAAATTACGTTTTATCTTTAACAAAAACTAAGCAAGTTAATCATCCAGTGGGGCCCAACAATAAATATACTATGCGATTCCTTTTATACATTCTTAAATCTAATACATGTTAATATTAATAATTTGACTGCACATATCAGCATATTTTAAAAGTAGTACTGCACAGCCAAATGTAAAATTGTATTTTACAAGTAGCTCGACCCTGATTGTTTTTAATCCAAATTTATATCTCTCTTTGAGCCATGCAAATGATGTATCAATGTTGATGATGGGTGACTATTTTCTGTTGCTGCATTTTCAATAAACAAATCATCTAAAAATTTAAAAACTGATATTTAAAAGATGTTTGTATTGAAGGAAAGTAAAATTACTCAAAATTCCAATTTATTCTACCTGTTATTTTTAAAGTAGAAGGCCCTGACAATAACTGTTGTTCTCCTATTGCACCTGGCTCTGTAGTTCTGGAAGTTGATGGCATATCTCTTGCCTCTGAAGATGATCATTCTAAAATATTATTTTAACTGCCTAACATGGCTTAACATATTTGACTATTATTTACTTCAAACTTTGACCCAACATCAATGTTTTCTGATTTCTACAATTGTTGAACAATAGTATATTATATATTTTATCCTCTCTTATGCTTCACCCCGTATAAAAAAACCATCGAAAATAATGCACGTGATAAAGAAGCTTGTTTAACATCGAACCGACACAGGTAGATGCATTATTAAAATTAGGTGTGCGAAAGTCCTCAATAAATAAAAGTTGTAACGAAATTTATGGTACTAACCCTTACTGTGTGAAAATTCATGTTATTCAGAACAATAAACAACTAAAAGGTTGTATTAACTTTCACTATTTATTCTATAAATTGCAATTACAGCTGTTTCGCTATAACTAGCATCGTCAGATTGACATATTGAAATTACATGTTTGTTTGTAACTAGGTACTTGATGTTGATAGGTAGTTAAGGCTAGACCAAGTAAGGAAGTAATAAGACATAACAATATTAAAGCCTAGATGGTATTAGCCCTAAGGGATTATCCTGGATGTATTTCCCTCTAAGATCAGTATAACTGTGCAATGATATAGAAAAACCAGGAAAAAACTATATCCTGCTGATCTTTACAATAACATTCTAAAGTTAATGAAATATTGGAAAGCAAGCTATTGTATGCTGCAGACTACATTTACGTTCGTGGTCAACAAAAAAATAATTTTGACATATTTATGATTTGTGAGTCCTGGTTGAACGACTTCATAAGTGATGATGTATTAAATATTGAAGATTATAAATTACTTAGAGCAGATAGGAATGCCAGGGGAAAGGGCCTGTGTATTTATATTAGGTCCCGATTACGGTATGATTTAATCGATTGCAGGCAGGATTGTGTTTGGGAGCAATTTTGGATAAAATTGGTTATTAATAAGAAAACTTTTGCAATAGGGGTCATTTATAAACCTCATGAGCAGAATACTATATCCTTTATCGATGAATTTAAGGATAGTCTTACCTCAATCATGCCTGTTGCTGATGAAATAGTGTGTATGGGGGATTTTAATTTAGATTTACTTAATTTTGGGAGTACGTTGGTAACTAAATTTAATTCACTTCTTGAATCACTCAATTTAGTACAATTAATAGACGAACCTACAAGAATAAAAGCAACGTCAAGTACTCTTCTTGATTATGTCATTGTTCAAGAAGGAGCTTCTATTGAGAAGGGAATTATTCATGATTCAATTTCTGATCACTCCTTAGTTTTTTGCACTGTTAAAGTAATTGTTGATAAATCTTCACCTAAAATGGTAACATATAGGAGTTTTAAAAATTTTGACGAAAACATTTTTCTACGTGACCTGTTCAATACATCTTTTTTTAGAATCTATGATCAGGAGTCAATTGGCGAAAAATTGGCATATTTAGTTAATAGTTTGAACAACCTATTTGATCGTCATGCCCCTATAGTAACATCCCGCGTAACCAATCGTAAAGCTCCATGGCTAACTTATCCTATTAAAGTAATGATGGCAGAAAGAGACAAGGCATTAAAGAAGTATAGGAGAACCAAAAGTAACGGTCATTTACAAGCATACAGAGAACTGCGCAATTTTACTAGCCAGGCGATTAAAAGAGAAAAGAGAGCTTACTTTTTGCACCATTTTAAAAGTGTTTCTCCTGCAGAAATGTGGCGACATTTAAAAAGTAACAAATTTATACCAAATAAAAGCAATGATATTCCTGAAAACTTAAGTGATGCATCTGAAGTTAATCGATTCTTTATTGAGTCCATCTCAGTAACTGAACCATCTGAAGAGATCACTACTTTTTATAAAAACAATAAACTTTTGGATTCTGTTTTTCAGTTTAAAGAGATTAACGATTTTTTTGTTTTGAAAACAATTCTCGACATAAAAACCAATGCTAAAGGATGTGATGAATTAAGCTTGAAGTTGATTAAACTTTGCTGTCCACATATAGTTCCGTATATTACACACATATTAAATTTTTTCTTTAACTGAAAATGTTTATCCTGCAATGTGGAAGAGAGCAGTGGTTACAGTTTTACCAAAAAACACAATCCAACAACTTTCAAAGATTTGCGTCCAATAAGTATTTTACCAACTCTATCGAAAATATTGGAAAGGGCCATGGAAATTCAAATTAAGGACTATTTATGTCAACACTCATTACTTCCTTCTGTTCAATTAGGATTCCGTAAGGGTTTTAGTTGTACTACTGCTCTTCTTCACATTGTTGATGATGTCATCAAAGCTACTGATCGTGGTGAATGTACAGTATTGGTTATGTTGGATTTTAGTCGAGCATTTGACACGATAAATCATGATCTACTACTTGAGGTATTAAAATATATAGGATTTTCAGAAAATGCAATAACTTTATTAAAAAATTATCTCACACATAGGCTGCAAAGAGTAAGTATAAATAATTTAACTTCCGAATATTCCATACTGACATCGGGAGTTCCTCAAGGTTCCATCTTGGGTCCCTTGTTATTTGCAATATACTCCTCTCAAATCTTGACACGGATCCAGAACTGCTACTATCATGCCTACGCCGACGATACTCAAATATATTACAGCTTTCTTCCGCAAAAAGTAGATGAAGCATGTCAAATAATTAATAACGATTTAAAAAAGTTTATAGATTTTGCAACTGATCATTGTCTATTCATTAATCCTGAAAAATCAAATGTTATGCTATTTGGAAGCAAATATTACCGTCAACATGTACTGGAATCCATAAACATTAATATTAATGAAAAACGTTTGGAAGTTGTTGAATATACCAAAAATTTAGGAGTTCTAATTGATTCAGAGTTGAGATTTGAAAAGCACGTAAACAAGTTATTGCAGCGTGCTTATTGTAAACTTAAAATTATATATGGTAACCGTCAGTTTTTACCTATGCATGTTAAAAAAACCTTGTGCGAAACTCTGGTACTGTCTCTTTTTAATTACGCTGATACATTATATGGTCCTCATTTAACAGTACAATATAAAAAGAAAATTCAAAAAGTTTAAAATTCATGTCTGCGATTAATTTATGGAGTTCGCAGAAGGGAAAGAATATCCTCTAAACTTATTGATATAGGCTGGTTAAATATGAACAACCGGCGACTGTTACATGCTGCCACATTATATCACAAAATAATTTCTGATAGAAAACCTCCATACCTCTATCGTAAAATCACTTATCGGACAGACATTCATAATGTAAATATAAGAAGGAAACGTTTATTAACTATTCCTTCCTTCAGGATTGAATTATTTCGACGTTGTTTTACTTATAACATCTGTTTTCTGTATAACTCTATTAATATTAAGTATAAGTCCGAAAATACTTCCAAATTTAAAACCCTTTATAAGCAATTCCTTTTAGAATCTCAACGCTAGACCAGGCTCAATATCAAATAAGTAAAAATTAAATTAAACCTTGCAAAACCACTTCTTCTTTTTTCTTTTGTTTTTTTCTTCATCCTATGTGTTATGTTGTGAACATACTAATTTGCGGACATTTTTAAGTTTACTATACAAGTATATTTTTAAGGGTTAAGTGTAAGAATATTTTTATTGTTGTAACGGCAATAAAAATAAACTTCGCCCTTTATTTCAGCATTTTTCATAATTTTTTGTAAATTATAATTAGTTAACTTTTGTAGCTGTCAATGTTGGAATAATAAAGACGATATAATAATAATATAATAAAAAGCCAAGTTTCTGCAAAATAAATGTAACATTTTCAACGTTTTTCCTCACATTTGCGAAGTCGGCAAGTTCGATGGTACACCGTGTGCAACAGTAAACTTTGCCAAGGATCCAAACCCCTGTCACACCTCTGGACTATATTCGTGCACCGAACGAAATGTACAACGTCTCCGCCACTGGTTTTTGAATACTGTATTACCATAAAATAAATAAACCTTAACCACAAATGAGTTTTTATTTTATACACCACTACTTAGAAATAAAACAAGTTGTTTATTCCTGAACTCTTATATTACACGAAGATTCAAATTTACGTTTAACAATTTTTAAAATAATTTTTAAAATTAAAACAAAGACAGATGCTAAAATTATACATGACATAGCAAAAACATTATTAATTTAATTTTTAAGCTCTCTTCTTCTGTTCTATTAAACATGGTTGAATACGTCTTAACGGATAAGTAGTTTTCGGTAATTTACGGCAATCCCAGTTTAGACTGCTCCACGTTGTTCTTGCTTCCCTAGTTTGTTTCATAACCTTACTCTTATCTTCATAAAAAGCAATGTTTTCAATTCCATGACTGTGCTCTTCTGAAGACATAATGTAACTGGCCGTTGACGATCGCATGACCCTTGTAAAATATGTGTGATGACGTCATAGCATCGTATTACTGGTACCCTTTTGACAATCGTTGTGTCGTAACTTTACATCCTAATTCATTCCCATATAAAGAGAGAATTAGTGTTCAATCAGAAAATGGAGAACCGTCATACCCCCCACGTATATAAACATTTTTATTTGCCACGTAACCGTTTCCGTATTAAGAATGATCATAATCCGATATTTCGACAAACCCTGTGTATCCCGTATGAAAAATTGACATCCCCCGTACCTCTTACGAATGATCTTCGCGATATACTCTGTACACTCGAAATTATCTTTTACCCACATCATAATATACGAATGATCGAATTGACATTTTTAATTAACGACCATATCCCCGTATCGACATTTTTGCCATTTTTGCGTATTAAGAATGATCATAATTCGATATTTCGACGATCTAATTCATCGCGACAAACCCTGTATATATCCCGTATCTAACCCGTACCATATCATCAAATTGATATTTTAAATACAAAAAGTTGTTTAGTATCCCGACATACCCTGTATATGATTAGATAACAAGCACAGACCAAATTCGATGAAAACGATCAAAATACGCGACGCGAGTTTAAATACCCATTCTTAACATATATAATCCTTCGTTAGCAGCCCAGTGGGCAAGGGCGCTTAAATTATAAATTTCATCCGACGGGACGTAGGTTCGAGTCCCACCAGCGGCATCTTTTTTTCAAACCAGCAGGCAACCCGCAATACAACACAAACTCGTACACTTCTTTAATAATTCCAATAAAATTCGTTCCAGTCGCTTAATTATACAATCATTATAATATAACACAACTATTCCAAATAAACAACTGGTCCACAATTCAGAACCACAGTCCGACAGTTCAGAACCGTTCCAGAACTCCTATGCTGTATATACCGAGGTACCCCCACTCCTTCACTGAGTTAGAACTCTCATAGTACATCTACTGATATGATAAAAAACTAATTCATAAGCTAATCAATCGCCATAGTTTTAAGAAATCTGATTGTGAAACCACCTTTTTCCAGCGAGAACACAAAGATGTGAAATTCATTTCATTACCATTTATCCCTCAGTATACCAAAGGATTGAATACAATTTTCGGCACGGTGGGATTAGGTTTAGTTTATAAAACTAGTAGCACCCTAAGACAATTGTTAGGAAATCCAGAAGATCTGGAATAAAGCGGTATATATGAAATAAGTTGTAATGATTGTGATAAAAAGTATTAGTGCAGTCGAATTACGTGAAAAAGTGACCAATTTATGACTTAAGTCCGAATTGAGGTAGCTAAGTGGAAAGGAGTAGGTTTGATAATTACAAATTGAAAGGCGACCATCCAAGATCTTAGATGCGTGCGAGGGGTGCGTGGTAGGGGTGGAAAGGGGGTGAAAACGGTTTTTTGCAATTTGCTGCGTAAATATGCATTTTATTGAAAATAGTTAAATGGAAAAGTTGCAGATAATAAAAAAATCGACAACTTTTGTCTGAAACATTTTTTCACATAACCTAAAAATAAAGGCTAAAAAAGCGAAAAACCATAATTTTCGTTTTTTATTTTTTACTCAGCGAAAAATCAATATTTTGTTATGAAATTCAGTACAGTGATAGCTTTTTGTATCCCAAAAAAGTAGATTTTTTTTACGATAACTCAATTATTTTCCGACATATTAACGATTTTCGAAAAAAAGACCTCATTTTGTAACGGCTCCCAAGGTCCGAATTTTTATTTTAGATGCCTCTTGAAGGTCTCATTTTTTTCGTAGTGACTTTAATTTTCATATTTCATGTACGTGCATTTAATTTATCACACCTTATTGCAGTTTATAGTTGATCGAAAAAAATGGAAAAAAATTAATAGCAGGCATTTACAGTAAGAAAGAAAAGTGTTTCGCTACATGATTTGCGATTTGAAATATATCGAACGGCATCAACTAAAGCTACTTTTAAATTGAAGAAGCTATCGCCCACCGAAGGATCGGCTAGAGAACACACATTTAGAGCATACCTTCAACTGCAAAAATGGCTTAAAAATGACAAAAATCCTACGGAGTGGGGCTGGAAACAAACTTCGGAAGGATTTTTGATGCCAAAGTACACTGAAGGACAGTTAATTCCAGATAGTCTGCTAAAAACAATTTCCTGCGGTTGCAAAAAAGGTTGCAGTTCTTCAAGATGCAGTTGTCGAAAACACGTATTCTGCAATGGATGTACACAGCAATAGTGACACCATTAATCACATATGGGGCAGTAGTGGCTTGGGGCGCAAGGGCTAATCTGAATACGACGAGGAAAAATTTCTCGAAGATTCAGAGACTAGCCTGTTTATGTATCACTGGAGCAATGGGAACTTGCCCCACTGCTGCAATGGAGGTGATTTTAAACTTGACCCCACTACACATTTTGCTAGAAAGTATAAGGAAGCAAACAATATATAGAATGATCAAAGAAGGGCATATACCCAAGCATCTTTCAAGCAGAAGTCCGCGCCATCGAAAGATGTGTGGAATTCAATATTGGAAAAAACTACCGATCATGTCGGATAGTCAAGCAGCCATCAAAGCGCTGAGCTCAAATATAATCAGTTCGAAAATGGTTTGGGAATGCCTATGCAAACTAAATGAACTAGACCAGACGAACACTGTCACCCCCCTATGGGTCCCGGAACACATAGGAATAGAGGGGAACGAAACAGCAGATAAGCTGGCAAAAAAAGGAGCTGAAACCCCACATTTGGGACCAGAACCATCTTGTGGGATCAGCAGTAGAGTAATCTTAGGAAAACTAAGGAAAGAAATGGGGAAGAAAAAATTCAAGTACTGGAATCAGCTGTAAGGACTGAGGCAATCTAAGATACTACTGGGGAACTATGACCAGAAGAGATCTCTTAGCTGCCTCAACCTCAGTAAAAAAGGCTCCGAATCCGAACGGGAATATTAACCGGGCATTGCCGGTTAAGAAGCCACATGAAGAAACTAGGGTTAGCAGATAAAGCAAAGTGCAGATTCTGTGAGGAAGAGGATGAAACCTCTTCTATGGCTAGATACCTAGGACCACATGATATAGAAGAGGGGGATCTACCTGATTTGAAGCCCGACGATGTCCTAAACTCCCTCAGGAAAATAGGACTCGAAGAGCTGCTATAAATCTGAGAAAACATCAGAACATGGCAAGTAAGGGGGACACAATAGATCCTATAGGTCGCAGTGTACTTATCACCCCTAATTTATGCATACATACATACAAGCACTTACCCGATTTGTCAACAAACTAATTACTATACCTTTGCAGATATAGTTTTTATAACTTTAGGTCGTTTATACATTGTATGAGTTTAAGCATCCATATACATTTCAAACTAAAATTTTATTTGCTATAACTCTCCAACCACAAGGATTTATTTACAAGTTCTTTTTCTATTTTGTATTGTATATTTTCTTATTGCCTTATAAATAAGATATCTTTCACAATTTTATAAACAAATTAGATTAAAAATAAAAAAAATATATATTTCAATCCTTCAATAATTACAAAAGCCTAAAGAATATTAGCTTAATAATTTTGTAAAATTTATTTACTTAAATGAGTTGATGAATATTTAGTTTTGATTTCTTTAATTATCTATTTATTAAGTTTATTTATTCTTTAAAAATAATAATTCTGTATTTTGTATTATTTCTCAAAATTGTTCTCAAAATTGTTTGTTTTTTTATTTCTGCTAGATAATTTTAGCAACATTTATTTTCCTTTTTTTTTATAAATATATAAAAAATTGAAAACTGAACGACAGTGCTCCATTAACTTTGTCCCGTTGTAGTGATCAACAGGTCCCGGTACAGGATAACCCGATGGCGTCCGCGTTCAACGGAAAGCGTCGCGTCGTGACGACATCCTTTGCAGACAGATGAATTGTTTGGCAAATCAATCCATCAAGTCGGATTTGTGTGGATAGATCATAAGGGTGAATGCAAATTAGGCCAGACCTAAATAATTTGAAATCTTCAATACATAGTTAACATTCAATAATAAAATTGAAACTTAAAAGAACAAAAAAAAGCCCTAAAAATAGTTTCTTGATTTTAGGATAATTATTCCGTAATAAATCCGTTTTGTTCCAAAACTATTTTGTGTGCCACAAATAATAGTGATTTAATGTTTACCATCTACATTATTTTTTATGAGTTCCTCTAAATATATTTTATTTAAATATAAGTAAAAGTGAGACTGGTTAATGCTGTACCATTTGTTACAATATTTATTTTATAATTTATATTTAATTTAATTGCTCAAAAAACTACATAGAGCCTAAATGTTAAGAACTATACTAATATTAATAAAACAGCTAAAAAAAAATATTTTTATGAATGTTAATAGTATTAGATGCTTGTATCTTGTGTTTTATTATTTCAATATTGAATTAGATTTTGTGATTTAATTAATTGTAAAAACAATCAAAATATTGAAAAAAATGTAATTTGCTACTAAAAACCTATAAATAATTTAAAGATCATTCTATTATTAATTTGTAGTATTTGGCCTTTGTCTTTGTCAAAATATAGTTGATTATTTTTTATACTGGCCTACGTAATGTCAATAAGAGTAAATAGTTTCAAAGATAGGAGATTACCGTCTCTCTGGTTAATGATAATTAACTGACTAAAGGATTTCAAGGAAAGATTGTTTGAGTTTTGTATAAGAATTAGCATGAGATGAGTTAATCTCGAAATTACTAGTTACTAATCGAATCTTCCTATAGTCAGGCTTTAATTTACTACTGAAATATTTAGAATTCCATGGAGAGTCTTTAGATAAAATCAAGCAAATCTACCATCTTACATTATGCCTTAAAAATTGGATCCTATGTATTAATATTTGTTGTCAAGATTTCCCAATTTTTGCTATTACTTTTTTATATTAAGGAATTCGTACCCATTTAAAAAAATTATATCGTTTAAAATAATATTCTATCATCGGAATGACTAATGTTCTTCTTATAATGATTATAAAAATATTGGATATATTATTTATATTAAAGATTCGCATAAAATGATAGAGATTTTTTATACAATAGATTTTTATTTAAAACCCTCAAAATACTCATTATTCTTTTCCAAAAAGCCGTATTTTCACATACTAATCTTGTCGACATTATAGTGTCCCCGTTGACCATCAAGTTCGACCATAATCCAACTCGAAGGGCCAGAAATAAGGGTGGTTATTAGAGTCGTAAGCAATATGTCACTATTAATTGTTAAATATCGTTTATCGCAGTTGAAGTAACGGGGGATGACGGCCGTAATTAATCTGCGTTATTTCCGCAGTGCTAAGAAGCGGCCGAGTTCCCGAAGGAGCCATCGCAATAGCTACTGGTAGTAGATGGACCTCATCGCTTGCTTTGATACCTACTCCCACCTCTACGGGAAAAAGCAATCTCCGAGGAATCGCCACCTTCTCTCAATTTCTGTATTTAAGACAAACACGTACATCTTGTTTATATAGTTTCAAATGATCGCCGCGAGGTAACTTGAATTCATTATAATGTTTTTAAATCGTTAAATTAAATTATTTGCATTTAAAAACATTAATTATGTCATTAGTCCAGGCGAGTTGTACTTTTAGACGGAAATTCTGAGACCTGGAATGTAACAGTTGGAGGTGGTAAAGGGGCTTATAATACATGAAAAAAAATACAATAACTATTTCAATTATGATCATAAACTTTTTAGGGGTGAAAAGGGGGTAAAAAACTGAAATATTGCTGTTTGCGGCTAAAATTGACGTCAAAATAAAAAGTGCCCAATAGAAAATTTGTAGATCATGTAAAAATCTAATACTTTTTTTTGTAATTTTCTCACATAACCTCAATTTTTCGAGGAAAATGGAAAAAAACGCAAGGTGACGTGTTATAGTGGGCGATCCTGGTAGATACACTTCTAATACGGCTGTCCGAGGAAGGTATCCAGTGCCTGGGGTATGCGGACGATATTGCTATCGTGATAAGGGGGCGATTCCCAAACACGATAACAGCGCTAAAAGAGTTGTCAAAATTCGCCAAGCCTCTTTTAGTTGTTGCCGAGATAGATATCTACGAAACAAATCTGGCAAATCTAGATTTGTAGTTTTGAACAATTTTATTTTATTCATAATGTCTGCATAACATCAAAGTTTCCTCTATGACAGCTCCATTATATTATTAGATTAACTTAATTGGATTTTTTTAGTCAGTATAAGAGTTTTCTGCTGGGAGATTTTACCTGCAATGATAACTTCACTTGTGTGGCAACATATTAACGAGCCTTCAATTTTTAGATATTTTGAAATTTATTAAAAAATTTATTGAAAATAAAATAATAAAAATTTACCTTGGAGCACTTTTTTTTTTTGTATAACTTTTTTGATACAATAAACTGAAATTTAAAAAAAGATAACACGACTTAGGAACTCATAATATAATTTATAGCCTACCACTATCGAAAGTAGAATTTTATCGTATCCATTCAACGAGAGAAAGTGCCACTTTATCTGCCAAGGCAGGTAAAGTACGTATTTTACCTGCCTAGGCTGGTAATAGTATATTATTTAACGAGCGGTAATGTAGGTCATAACTCACTAACTAAAAAAACAATCCGTTACATCCCGTTTCCTTTTCAGATTATTATCGAAAAAATTTTGAGTGATTTTGAAGATAATTTTAATTCTACTCCACCAGAAAAACGAGAAAAAAGTGAAATGGCTACTCTGGATATGTTACCGAAGAAATCGAAAGAAAAGCATGAAAAACAACATCAATCATTTCTTGAATGGTGTACTAAGAAACATGTTACAAAATATAGTGATAATGTCATCATGGGACATTTTGCGGAAAAGTATTCGCCTCTAACTCTGTGGTCTTATTATTCCATGTTGAAGGCTACACTGAATGTAAAAAATAATGTTGACATTGGTATTTTCAAAAAACTTGTACCATTTCTGAAACAAAAATCTAAAGGGCATACTCCCAAAAGATCCAAAATATTAGCACAAGAAAAGTCATTAATTTTTTGTTAAACGCACCAGATGTGACATATTTGATGATGAAGGCAGGTATTTTAAAATAATTCATGACATTCCATTAATTTTTGATAATTTCAGGTCTGTACAATTTTTGGAATCGAAGGAGCCTGTCGTTTAACCGCCACGCTTTGGTGGCGGTTCACCGGCCGCAGTCCACTCAGCTGACTGTCGATTGGACTCAGGCGTGTAGTGATGGAGCCAAGTTTCATCCATAGTCACATATCGACGAAAAAAATCGGGTTTATTACGACTTAACAGCTGCAAACACTGCTCAGAATCATCAATTCGTTGCTGTTTTTGGTCGATTGTGAGCACGCGCGGCACCCATTTCGCACAGAGCTTCCGCATACCAAAATATTCGTGAACGATACGTCCAACACGTTCCTTAGATATCTTTAGAGTGTCAGCTATCTCGATCATATTCACTTTACAGTCACTCAAAATCATTTTGTGGATTTTTTTGATATTTTCGTCGGTAACCACCTCTTTTGGGCGTCCACTGCGTTCACCGTCTTCGGTGCTCTTGAATTTTTGCGTACCAGTCAATGATTGTTGATTTTCCTGGCGCAGAGTCCGGAAACTCATTATGAAGCCAAGCTTTTGCTTCAACTGTATTTTTTCCTTTCAAATAACAATATTTAATAAGCACACGAAATTCTTTTTTTTCCATCTTTTTGAAAATAACAAAAGTTGCTTCACTAAAAATGCAATATCTCACAAACTAATAGTCCGACAGTTGTCAAATTTTTACACGACTCTTTTGAAGGTTGATACTATCTAAAAATGAAATGGATTTAATTCTAGTGTCGTCATCTATAGGTCAGACCGGGGACTTTTCAGCCGACCTGTTAATTACATTTTTGTTCAGGAAACGTTTAAAATTTTCCCTTTCATGTACATAAAAACGTTAGATAAGAAAATAGATTTTCGGTAGTTTGTGCAGAAATTTTCTTATTCAGAAAAGTCGCAAAATATACCTATTACAAGTGCCATTACTAAATATTTGAACTATATATACCATGTAATAAATTGACTATATCATAATTAGCTGTTGTATATAATTAGTTTTATTTATAAAAATGTTGATATAATTGACATTGTCACTTCTTTATACTTGTTGAAATAAAAAAAAATCATCTTAAAGCAGATGTATAAGTACATTATTAAATAATATTGGAGTTTTAAACCACTGACATGGATGACATGAATGATTTACCGACTTTACCAGGCGAGTAGCACTGTATCTCAGAAATTGATATTAAACAGTCAGGAAAATTATATCAGAAAGAGGCTTCTTGGCGATACGACTTCAAGATATAAGCTTGCTCTCTATACCCTAATATAAGCATACGAAGACTATCTGAAGAGAATTATGCAATATGCTGCAAGCAATAAAGAGAAAAGCCTCTAGAGAAATTAAAGTCAGGAAGGGCCCAGGGCCCTGATGGTATTCCTCCCGAGGCTGTAAAAAAACAGGAGAACTGGAACCATCCTGGCTGCTGGGTGTGGTAAATTCCTTACTTAAAAAGCTTTTCCAGAATCGTGGAAAATATCCAGCCTGGTTCTGATACCAAAGGAAAAAGTTCAGAACGAAAATAGGAAATGAAGGCCGATGTGTCTCCTTAATACCACAATTATATGAGATCCTTATAAGAGATAAATTTGAGGCGGTGATCGAGGGGGCCACTATCAAATAGGCAGTATGGCTTCCGCAAATGACGTTCCAACACCGACGCAGTACCACAGATAAGAAAAGTGACAAACGAGTCTACAAAAATGGGTAATGTTGTGGCGTTCTATATAAAAAACACCTTTAACTCCTTAAAATGGAACTCGGTCATGGAAGAGCTGGGAAGGGGTAGATTTCCTTCATACCTAAAAACATTATTGGAAAGTACATAAGAGACAGAAAGCTTATCCTGGAGAAAGGAGAAATATGAACAGTCACGGCAGAGGTGCCTTAGGGTTCCGTCCTTGGCCCCACGTTCTGGAACATAGCGTATGACATCTTAAGGTGTGCCTGCTTATCAGGAAAGAAACTAGTTGCTTTCACGGGTGACCTGGGTATGTTGGTGACGGCTGACTACCTGGAGGAGTTGTTAATGCTCCAGGCGGAGGAAGGATGCAACGTAGTCATCGTTTGTTTGAGCACAAAACAGAGGCCATTATATTGAAAGGAGCACGAATAAGACTATGCTCCTTTTTCCACTATGTAAGAGCCAGGATCCAATCCAAATCCAAATAGCAAAACAATTAAATACCTAGGCATTACAATGAGTGACAATGGAAGCTTTGGTGCACACATTAGGATGGCGTCGAAGATGGCAGAAGGAAGACCGGGGATATTATCCAGGATTATGCCAAACATAGGGGGTCCAAGGAGCGAGAAGAGGAAGCCACCACAGCGTGGTGCAATCGATACTATTATAGAGGACACCAATTTAGCTTTGTACGTGGTAACAGGGGTAATACCAATACACTTAATGGTCGCGGAAAGGGTACATCTATACAGTAGAAAAGGGGAAAAGGACTCGGCAAAAAAAGAGGAGAGGCAATGGTCATTTAAAGAGTGGCAAGAAGAATGGACAGAGGAAGTTACCCAGTGGACAAGAATTCTGATTCCAGAAATGGTCTTGGATGGAATGCAACCACAGGACACTGGATTACTTCATGACGCAGGTTTTGACCGGTCACGGATGCTTCAAGACCTAGCTAAAGAGAATTGGCAAAATAGACGACCAAGTTTGCATGTACTGCCCTAGCCACGATGACGCATGGCACACTCTCTTTGAATGCTACCGTTGGCACGCAAGTCGTATAAGACGCCAGAAGGATGGAGAGCGGTTCAAGCCTTCGTCAAAAACATAAAAAGCCAAGAAAAAGGATGACAGAACAGTGGAATAGGATTTGGAGGACAGAAAGGCAAAAAGAACCCTAAGCTCTGGCGAATGTCTAAAGAAGACGATACCGTAGCTTAGCCCTGATGGAGGTTAAGGTTTTTTAGTGGGTCGGGCGAGCACTGCGATCACACCCCCACACTACTCGGATACCCTCAGGGGCCGAGTATTTCCAAGCGGATTTTTTCCCCACCACCAAAAGGTTATGGGCCCAGGTATCAAGAACATAAAGACATTTTTATAATATAATTCATTGAAATCTCTGTTATATTTGGATATAGCGGAAAGTATAGAAGTTTTCATTCCTGCTTGAATTTGGATGGTAAAAACGCAGTTCCAGAACCAGCGTTCAAACGTTATCAACTTCAATACCTAATATAGACATATAATTATCGTGTAAATGTTATAAAATGTTTGAGCGGAAGGAGTCTGTCGACCCGGATAAATCAGCCTATATTCTCTTGTCGCTTTTTTGTTTTTATAATGTTTTACATAAATTTAAAATATATATACTTTTTCATCTGCAGTATACCCCATTTTGGTACGAGGACTGACAGTTTATAATAAATTAATAAGGCACTCCCTTTATACAAAATTCGGTCTGTTGCTACATTTTTGGTCGGTACAGATAAAATAATACAACTTTTATTTGAAACTTTTTTTTGTATTCCCGAAATTAAGAAAAAGAAGTGGGGGTCAAAATATAATGAGAAACCTGTACAGTAACTCTTCGTCCATTTTAATATCCTATATGTCAATTTTTACACGCAGAACACAAGACTAGTTTTTAATTTTACTACAAAACAAACTATAAGTTAACTACCATTAACTACAACCAAAGAATCTAATAAAATGTAGGTTATGTTAATAAATGAAATGTCAAAACTATTGACAAATCTTATTTTACGTTCTATTCAAGTGCTGCACTGAGTAACACAGGTTTTGAAGCCCAGGGGTCTCATGCACCTGAAAGAAAAGCAGTAATTATGTTGTGGCATAAACTTTTTTGTCACTTAAACTATAAAAGGTTCAGAATAGACACTTCCTAAATTGTCACTTTACACTTGTTGAAATGAAAATTCTTCTAAAAGCAGCTGTACAAGCATAAGTACCTTATTAAATAATAATGGAACTTACCACTGCACCTGTTTCTCAATCGGTTTCCATACTAAATATAATTATTGTCAATTGAGAACCCAAAATAAAAGACAATTTGACAAAAAACCACTATTTACTTATAAAAGATTAACTTTTTCGTCAATGACAAATTGAAATTACAGTTTTTTTTATGGGATATTTATTTGATGTTAAGTAGTATCGAAACTAGACCAAGTATTAAAGGTATAAAACATAACAATATTAAACCTAGATAATATTAGCCGTAAGATTATATCCTAGATATATGACGACGGACTAAAGAGGCAGGCTCGGGAGGAAGCATAATGGATAGAACGAGGTATGAGATCTAATGAAGTTTTTAAGGATTTCACCCGCCTCAATTTACAGATACAGATTCTAGATATATTTCCCTCTCTAAGATTAGAACAACAGTGGAACGAATTAGACAAACTAGGAAAAAAACTATAGGCTACTGATCTTTATAATAACTTAATATATTTGTGATACATTTATGTGTCTTATTATGTCTTATCTATATAAAATTAAGATTTAATTAAAGAAAAAAATTTTAATAGTTCGGAATTTTCTAGATTGTAGTATTTCTTCTTCTTTGTTTTGTATAAGTAAGTGTCTGTATTCAACAAGGTTTCTGCATAATGTGGGATTTGCAATGTTTTTTAAAATGTTGAATCTGGAACCGTTGGCGAAGCTGATGTGGTGTGAATACCCCGTATATTTTGTAAACTTAATTAAATTGTTTATTAGAAAATACCGATGGCCTAGACCACCGTAGTTTGTTTATTGTATGGCACGTTCAATGTCACATCGTATCTGCAATTAAGGTTGAATAAACAAAAGATAAACATAAATACACAGCAATGCGTAGACGACGGGTTCAATATATGATATTCACGATCAGGTTCAGTATGTTGCTGATACAACATTAATTTAATTTATTTACAGTAATTAAGTGTTGTCTAATTCATTCATGTCTTTAATGTGAAAAGTGTTTATTCCATACAACCCCCAATATTAAATATTACACTGATACCAAAAACCGTTTATAGTACCACTACACCAACACACACTTTTAGTTGCCTGACGCGCGTTTCGGCCTCTGAAGAAGATAACTTGGTTATCGAAAAGCGCGTCAGGCAGATAAAAGTGTGTGTTGGTGTAGTGGTAGTGTTAACGGTTTTCGGTATGCAATGTATATGCTCTTGGGTAAATTATTTAAAAAATATTTTACTTGCACCGTTTCACGTATGGGAACAATTATTTTAAAATCAGGCTTTACCCTTTTCTACAGAAAAAACAAATAGATATTATTAGTTATTTTTTGTAAACGTTCTTGTAATTTGTAATATATTTATTTCGCAGCCATCTTTGCAACAGTAAATTCCTTAACATATACAATATATGTTTCTCGCCGAAAATTTATATGCAATAAGGAATCGTTTCATAAAAAAAGTATGTTAATTAAAACATTGCATTTTTTCATTGGCTTTACTGTCTCCGCAAACTCCATTCAATTGAAAAAAGCTCATGATTGATTAACGAAATCTACCGATTAAAAACGTTGTTTCAATACGGTCGACAAAAGCGACAATCCGGGTTTTTTTCGCATTTTTCAACAGGTTCATCGGTTACACATGTTCACAGCCTATTTAGTGTGCACTACAGCCCCAGTTAAGCTAAACGAACAGAGCTTTCAGTAGGCGAATGTGAAACAGTCTGGTGTTAGAAAGTCACAAAAATATTTACAATGTTGTTGGGTATTACATTTAGATACTTTAAAAAGTTTATTACCCCTTATAAATCAGTTTAGATGGCAGTATGATTATTTTTAATAAGGTAAATTTTATTAATATGCAATGGTAAATTTAGAATGTGTAATTCATACAGTTTTTTTTAATCGGATCCCCCTAAAAAAGGGCAAAGGGCAGTAAGTGACAAAAGTTAAAAAATTACATTTTTGCTGAACCATAAAGAACAGTAAGTGATACAGCTTTTAAATTATACCCCTTGTAAAAATACTTACGTATAAGGGAATAAAATGGAATGGCAAAGAGCAGTTAGTGACATTATTTTGTAAAAGTCACAGGCAAATGGCAGTATGTGGCCGAGAATCATTCCGATTTACCTTAGAACATCATTTTCACTTTTTAAATGTTATACTTAGCCAAACAGCAGTATCTGCCAAACGATTGTCAGACGCGTTTTAGTCTATTATTAGTCACTCTACAAGAGGTGTATTAAAAATTATTCTAAGATAGATCACTGTGAATAAATTAGTGTAATTTAATTGATAGTTCTTTGAGTTTTTTTTTGACTGTTGACAATGTACAGCTCCCTAACAAAGAAAATGCTCGTTAAGCATTTCTACAGCATGTTAAAAAAGATAAAATGTCCAGAAATCAATACAGGCAAGACGTGTTAAAGTCATCTACAGATAAAGAAGTAAGTTATCGAAGTGTAGACTTGCGAAAAGTTATAATGTTACCACGTATTCCCGGAAGTAAAAAAGCCTTTTTTACAAGGAGAACAGGCGCTTTTAATTAAACATTTGCTCCAATGAGAAATCCAAAAATTAACACAACTAAAGCAAATATATCAGTTTTGTGGCACGAAGCACTTATTGGTAGAAAAGCTGAAGAAATTCCTTTCTGTTATCACAAAGCTTTAATGAAAGAACGAGATGCCATACATTATGTCTATTGGGTAGATAAATGCTCAGGGAAAAATAGAAATTGGACACTGTATACCGCATTGGCGATTTTGGTGCAGACTCTGTTTATCATGGTGTTGAATTAAGCATGAAGTATATGTGCAATTTTTTTGATTTTAATGACTTCATTAATGCTGTTGAAAATTCCAATGGCAAAAAAATGAATGTGATATGCTTAGAAAATGAAAATGTTTTAAATTGGAAATCAGGAGAATCACAGTCAAAAAAATTAATAGGCCCCTTCTGAGCACTGTATCTCTCGTTCAATTTCGAAGAAACTCGGGTAATATGTTTTACAAAAATATTATTTCTTCAAAATAATCTGTTGCCAACAGGATGGGCCTCTCCCACACTATGGCGTTGAGGTACGAAATTACCTTAATAACGTTTTCCCAGGAAGGTGGATAGGTAGAATGGGGCCTATCGAATGGGGATATTTAAAAAGCAGAGTATATCAAAATCGACCGAATAATGTAGAAGAGTTGAAGGAGCGAATCCGAACGGAAATTGCACAAATAACACCTGAAGTTATCGAAAACGTTAGGAAAGAATTTACTGCTCGCCTTTCTCATTGTATCATTGCTGAAGGTCGGCAATTTGGACATTTGTTGTAATTTAATTGTATTTAAGTAAACATTTATTCTAAGTGAATTGTATTATTAAACTAACAGTTTTGGTTAACCCTGTAGAAATAAATGTTGAAATGATTACATTGTTGCATTCTGTGATTTTTTTTGCTTTAATTAAAAAGTAATGTATTTCATAAATATTGAACAAAAATCTATTTTTTTACTTATGTTGCGCATCATCTTAACTTTGTTGTGCATTTACGGCGACAGGGCTGACAAATTCGATTAAAATTTAATTTATTCAAACTTGATAGTTTTTCACTTACTGCCTTTTGCCTTTTTAGGGCAGTGTTGGTTTTATCACCTCTAGGATAATACCTACCAATCCAAAACCACCTTAAAACTCGCCGTTGTCCCCATCTCGGAATCACCACCTTAGCATACTTCAAGACGGACGGCGGACCCTCATACACTTTTCGTTTACTTTGCAACTCAAAAACATTCTCTTCTTTTAACCATACTCTCCACCCCCATCCATTTCACCTCCCCTCTAAACATTATCTCTACCATATTTTCCTAATACACTGCATCCCCGAGTTTTTCCTACCAGTTTTTTAGCACTTTTTCATTCTTCCAGCATCTAAACGCGTGTCCTACATCATCCTCCACTTCACACCTTTCACACACTCCAGTCTCTCTTTTCTTAAAAAGATATCCTGCCCAGTTAGCACCAGTGTCAAGAAGTAGTTCACATCGCCGAATTTCCTAGTCATCCATTCTCTCCTACTTCCAATTACTCTTTTTAGCGCACCTTCATACTCCTTTCAACTAATTTCCATGTCCTCCTCCTTCCAGTCAATAATTCCCTTTCTTACCGCGTCCTTCCACTCCAATACTTTACTCATTCCGCACAGCAAACTGATGGCCCTGTAGTCCCTGTCCGCCCCCTCTCTCTACCCACTTTCGACACCAGTACCACTGGCTACTTTTCACGCTTCCAGAAACTCTTCCTTCCTCAGAACCTTGTTGAAAAGTTCCAAGAAATTCTCCCGATTATCTTCCAACAGTCTTTTTATTAACTCCCCTGTCAAGCCATCTATTCCTGGGGCCTTCCTATCATTGATATCACGCCCTTCCTTCTCTATTTCCTCCTTATCCACCAGCCTTATCCCCCTCATTTTACCTCTCCTACTGAAATCCTGCTCTACCCGAATAATATTATCCCCTACTTCTTCTTCCACTGCAAATAGTTTTTTAATAATTTTTTTCTAATCTTCCCTTTAGCACCATATTCCTAGTTCCCCCATTTATTTTATTGCTATCTCATAAGCCTTAGCCCATGGATTATTGTCCAATTCCCCCTGCAACATTTCCCACTTACCTCTTTTCGACCTTCTGCTCAAGCTCCTTTTCTCGTTTTATCTCTCCTTACCCTTACATTTACCTTTTATCCTTAACATCCTTCTTGTAAACGTGTAAATTTGTTGCAACTAAAAACTTTTAAAACTTTTTAACGGGCCTGTAAAAATATTCCAATATTTTTTGTGGAGCTTCAGGAAAATAGTAAGAATTATATAAATATGTCGGCGTCAAACACTGAAATCCGTCATTCCCTGAAATGCCTAGGCATTACATGAATTGCCGGCAAATAGTGTAGTGGCCCTGTTTGCCTAATTAATTTAGTCATTCCCTGAAATGCCTGAAATCATTTAGGAAAACGTCGTGATAACCATTTTCAGCGTTTGTCGATTATAGGCAATCACTGATATAAGTACATAGTTGCCAAATTTTTTATCAAACAAAATTTTTAAACCATCTTTTGGAGTTTAATCAAATTTCGAACGGAGAATAATTAAGTGCACTTTTAAATAATAATAAAGGCAATATTTAAAAAAAATAGCCATATAGTGGGGTATAGGTATACAGGGTGCCCCGTTTTCGAGGGCCACCATGGGGATTTCGCAAACGGTTAGAGATAGATGGGTTGCGCATTTTGGAGCTTAGTAAAATTCCGTTTGGATACGTTCGGAAATATCCGGAAAAAACCGAAATTTTGATAATTCGATTTTATTATTTTGTAATCTTATTTTTTATCCGATTTTAAAATAATTTGCACTTTTGCATTACCACTTTTTCCATACTACATGGAGGTGTTTTTAGATTTTCAATATTAGATTTTCAATAAGACGTTTCGTCTTGCCGACCATCATCAACTTTGTTTTTTCTTATCGGATTTTTATTGGATTTTTACATTTTTAAAAGGTACTTTTTAATATATTTTTAATGATGTATTACACTTGCATTTCGGAAAAGCGGTTTGGGTACTTCCCATAAGAGAGAGAGAAAGGTAGATACACTTATTAAGGAAAAATAAACTACGCGTCTGATATGCATATAGGATAAATATAGGATAAATTTGACATGAAATTAGCAAAAGACAAAAATTTCAACATTTCAAAATTTTGTACCTATTACTTTTTTATAAAAAAAAATATCTACCTTATATTTTTACTGCAATCATATACCTAACTTTACTATATTTTATCAGTTAAAAATTATTATAATTATTCATTTCATTATTGAGTACATAACAAGTATCAAAGAATTAGCTAAAATGTACTAAATATGACAACAATGTAAATAGTTAGCGGCTGATGCATCATGCAATTTAGAGGTTAGGGTTTAAAAATGATTTTAAAATTAACTTACCGCCTTCAATCCCTGTGTATTTCAAGGTTTTTTTTATCATCACTATAGTAATCGTCCAGTGCTTGATAAAAGCGTTCAAAATGCGATGCCATCACTTTTAATCCTTGATAATAGACAATAACATGCAATAAAAACAATAGTGCCGATACAATGTTTGACTAAAATAGGCAAACGGCGTAAAGCACGTTTATGAGTAAATTACGGCGTTTACCTAGTCATTACAGGGAATGACTAAATTACTTAGGCAAACAGCGAAATGATAGGGCCATTACACTGTTTGTCGGCAATTCATGTATTGCCTAGGCATTTCAGGGAATGACGGATTTCAGTGTTTGACGCCGACATATATTTTTAATAGATTTTCATCATAACCAATATACCGACAAAACATTCTTAACCAAGAGGCTTGTTTTCTCCCAATTCCTTTGCGTCCTTCAATTTTATCCATCATAACAAATTGGATATTGTTACCACGTAATATGTGTCCAAAATAAGATATTTTTCTGTATTTAATAGTATTTATCAATTCACGGCTGTATTTTTTGCTCTGTTAAGGACCGCCGTTTTTGGCATTTTTAGCATGCGTCTACTTAACCACCAAAAGCCTCTAAGCAAGATATTTTTAATGGCCATGCATCGACGCCATACAAAGAAATGGATTTTCTTATTTGAAGCTTTTAAAAAAGGTTTTTCACTAAAAACTAATTTTACAAATTACAACATTGATATTACAATAAAATTATTACAACTAAAATATAATATGACTAAATGTTACTGTATTATCTTTGAAATGTGACAACATAGCATATACGTTTGTGACTGTCGCTGTTTAGCGACTGGTGTGAATCTGAAGAGATGGATGGATGAAGTACATCGTTACCGAATTATCGCTCTTTATGTTTGGCTACTTCGCAAAACAAATAACCGACATTCATTACTTCTCTATTAGTCCATTGTCCGGTGAAGTAGCACTCCAATGGCTGTTCAGGAAGAGTGATGGGTTTTGTCTGTCGCGAGAACATTTTTGCATTTGTGTTTTGGAAGTGATTCAGTTTGAGAATATTTATGTTTTTGCTACGAATAAATTTTTCTATTGTTGATGTTATGATACAATTATTTATATCTTTTCGAACAATTTTATTCTTTATTTTTGATATTTTATTGTTTAAACAGAAATAACGATTGTACTATAAATTATGAACTAATTGTATTTAACATATATGACTTAATTGTCATTATTTGATATATTAATAGTACGCTGCAGTTAAATTTGATTTAAAAATGGTTCTAACAACGGATGAAAAAGTGTTTTTGGTAGAGCATTATATTCGTTCATACGGAAAAGGTGATAAAGGTCCAAGTTTAGAACAGGTGTCAACAAAATATCAAAAATTTAATAAAGCAGCTCCTAGTAAAAGTGTGATGTTAGCTGTTGTTGTTGTTGTTGTTGTAGTGTATTGCGTCAACGTAAAGGTTCTTCAGGTCGTCGAAAAACAGTATGCCATAACGAAAATGAAGGACGTGTTTTTAACCAACTTGTGCAATCACCTCAAAGAAGTCTTGTAAGAACTGCATGTAAACTCAACATTAGTGAAACGTATTTACGTCGCATGTTCAAATCAATTGGTGGTTATCCATACCGTATTCAAGTTGGACAACGACTAAATGCTGCGGACAAACGTGCAAGAGAAATTTACTGTGGTCGCATGTTGAGTTTAATTTACGAATTTTTGAAAAATATATGGTTTTCAGACTAGAGTCGTGATTAGCTTAGCGGCTATATTAATCGACAAACAACCAGATTCCTTGGATTTGAACGTCCTGATTTCATTGTAGAGAAACCACTCCTCAGTCTTCGAGTTACCGTTTGGTGCGCGGTATCTGGTAATGGAATGATTGGTCCTTATTTAGTTGAAAATGATAATTAAAATCCACTTACTGTCAACCAAGAACGTAATAGAGAGAACATTATGATACCTTTTGTGAGAGATCTAAATAACTTTTGCCGTGCACGAAATCTACAGTTTCGCTCACAATGGTTCCAACAAGATGGTGCAACGAGCCATACAGCTGTGCGCACCTTATACTTACTCCGTCAGCATTTCGATAATAGAATAATTTCTCGGGGAACAGACTTCGAATATCCTTCTCATTCACCTGATCTGACGCCACCTGACGCATACAATATTTGGGGCATAATGAAGGAAAAAATATTTCATTCGGAAAAACCACCGGCGAATATTGCCGAACTACGGGAAAGAATACAAAATATTTTTCGGCAGTTCCACTTTTTATAAATATGTTTATTGACTTACAAAATCGATATGAAGCTTATTTGCGTCGAAATGGGGAACATTTTGAACACTTACATTACAGAAATTAAAAATTTATTTTTATTTTTATTTTCGGTACTGTTTATTTTGGCGGATACTGTATATTAGAAATACTTCTTTCGTCGAACTCTATAAGAAGTTACATTTTACGTACTAATTTCGGACTGAAAAGTCGACTATTTTTTAAGGCAAATACTTTAAGTCCGCAAACACTTTTCGTCCGCAAACTCTTTTCATCGGCTGTGCTACAGCATGGTTCGAGAATGGTGATTGGATTATTTTCCTAGATCTGTGACAACTACTTTCTTTTGATATTGTCAAATGAAGTATTTACGAAATTGGCTAGGTTTTCATAATAATAATTGCATATCCATCTTCTAGATGGATTGATTTTGTACTATATGATTTATATATAGTTAAAATGATTGTACTAGCCCTTACTTTTTGGAAGTCCATCTTATTAAGGATAATAAAAAACTCTTCGTTTTAACAAAACTTCCAATATTTATTTAAAAACTGCTTTTTTAAAAGTGAATCTGACGATGCTAGTTGTCTAGCGAAACGGCTGTCATTGAGTCTTTTAAAAAAGCAGTTTTTAAATAAATATTGGAAGTTTTGTTAAAACGAAGAGTTTTTTATTATCCTTAATTAAATATAGTTGTTACAGGCAGATGGTAAATTAGGTTGGTCAACGTTTTTGTATTTTTAAACATGATTGAAATGGTCTTTTATTCTAGTGTCTAGAAGTCATGCTGACTGGCCAATCTACACGGCGTTGCAGTCACCGCAGTATAACTTATACAGGGTGTCCCAGACTAATTAATCCAGACTATATCTCTTAAACGAATAAAGATTATCGAATGGGACAAAAACTTTAATACACTTTAATATGGCGTAGAGAAAATTATCCCCTAAATATTCATCCCTAAGTTACAACCCCTAACATTACATTTTTTAACAGCATCCTGTACATTTTTTTATAATTTTGGTTTTGGTCTTCCATCGTCTATTCAAAAAATTTTTTAAAAATAAAATGGGGTAGTAGGAAATCAAGAAAATATTAGTTAATTTTTTATTTTGGTTAGGTTAGGAATTATTCAAGAAAGCCTTAAAACTTAAAGGAACAATAAAATAACAAATAACTAATTAAAATTATTTACATTAGAAGTTTAAATTGTAGTTCACTTGCTGCAACACATATTCCGAATCTTGCCATTAGATTTCTTGTATCATTGCAGGAGTAATTTGGCAACATGCTTGTCTTATGTTTTGTTTTAATTCTACATTTTGTTGTTTTGATTGATAAACAAAATCTTTTATCGCTCCCCAAAAGAAATAGTCAAGAGGTGACAAGTCAGGTGAGCGTGCCGACCACATAATTTCTGTTGTTTGTTATCCAGTGGTTATTGAAACCGTTTTGCAGATGATCACTAACGATTCTCGCATTGTGTGGAGGTGTTTCGCCTTGTTGCCACCACATTTCTTGACGTGCATTAAGAGAAATATGTTCTAGCGAATCGGAAGGTATGTTTTCTAAAAAATCTAAATATCGAACACCCCAAATATTTTGAAATCCTGTTTCCATCATCCAATGTGAGTTCACGGGAGACCAATTTGAATTGTCACGGTTAACACAAGGTAAGAAAAGCATCTGGCGTGGATGGTATGAAAGGTGATGTAATAAAGAGGTTACTGGAGGAGAATGGGCAGTATTTCTGGGAGCTTTTCAACAAGGTACAGAGAGAGGAAGAATTCCCGGTGATATGGAAGGTGGCCAAAGTTATACTTGTGAAGAAGGCGGTGTTCAGTGCGTTGTTAAGGCTCGGAGTGGATGAGGGGTTGGTTAATTTAGTGGAGGATTACTTATCCGGTTGGTTTGTAATAGATTCAAGGGGGAAGAGATATAGAACGGAGGTAGGAGTGCTCCAGAGATCGGTACTGGGACCGACGCTCTAGAAGTGTGTGTTTTACGAGGATAGTGATTCCGGGGCGGGGGTAACGGTGAGTTTTGAGGTGTGTTTGGTTGGTAGGCATCCTTTGGTCCTTTTGGTTTTACAGATGTGCGTGAACACGAAGCCACCGGAGTAGCTATTATGGGTGTCACCCTTGACAAGGTTTATCCTCAAACATATTAAAGGCGTAAAAATAACTGGGGTAATTGGAACTCCAGTGGGTCAAAAATCTCTTTACTTCAATGTAACTATGTATAGGGGAATGCTTTATATCTACCACATTTCCGCAACCATATTTCGTCAAACGCTATGTAGACTATCTGATCGTTTCGATACGAAGATATATTTAGTTTGATTTAGGTAGATGGTTTTGATATGAACGTCACATTGAATGTGATGGCTAGAGCCATAAGACTACATTGGAAGGGCGTGATGAGAGAGGAAGTTACGGATTGGATGGAGGAGGAAATGGAAATACGGTGGCAGGAATATGAAGCTACGCTAAAAAGAGTAATTGGAAGTAGGAGAGAATGGATGGCTAGGCAAGTCAGCGAAGTGAACTACTTTTTGACACTACTTTTTGACGGGCTCGTGCCACAAACGCACACGAAAAAAATTGAGCTTTTCCTACGTGTTGCACACTATACTTTTTCTAAGACTGCAAATTAATAAATAATTTAACAATTTCAAAGTAATATATTTCAAGAAGGTACTTTTAAACTAATTGTTATGATAATTTATAGTTATATTAGAACAGTTTTTCAATATTATTCCTGGAGTTTCGTTTAGTGTTGACGATGTTGACGGCTCAGCACCAGCATTTATATAGGTGATCGTATTCGAATCAATTATATTATTTGTAATTGCATTCTCATTTGCTTTTGCTGTTATTTCTGGGGGTGTGTTTTCAAACTCACTGTCGCTGATGTCCATAATTAGGTACCTACTTATTTTTTTATATTTTAACACAAAATTTAGTTAAATTAAACTAAAATTAAACACCTTCTCTCTACTTTCATAATACTAACATTTGGGTACTCTGTACTTTTTAACGTTTGACGTTTTATGACAGTAGTCCAAAGCATTCTATAGTCGAAAATTGTGTTAATTATTTCTATATGGTACCGTGGCCCAAGCCGTGGGAAAGATTTTTTCCCACGGCTTGGGCAAATTTTCCCACGGCTTAGGAAAAGTGACACTTTGTAGTTTCGTAAATTGTGGGAAAGGGACTATTTTCCATAGCAGTCGTAGAAAAAGTATTTTTATATCACCAACTGCCAAATTGTTTTTACGAACGCTTTTTTTTAAATCGCGTGCGTTTGACGGTTTGTGATTGTTCTACAAACAAACCTAAATATTTGGTTGTGGGTGTTAATTTAAAAAAAAAATCATATCTGACAGTGAGGAAACCACCCACATCGTTCTTGATATTAAGAGATTTATTATGGAAGTGGAAAAAAGAGCAGGGATGTATAATAAAGAACTCAAAGAATATGATACAAATGTGAAGGAGATTATGGACAGTCACAACCAATAACTTTTGAAAACATTTCTTGGAATGCTCTACCAAAGTGGAATGTATTTTATAAAAATCTCCTTTGATTAACCTTTGACTAACAATAGGATGCACCCAGTACTTCTTTTTAGAGTGTCTTCTGGCGTTATTACGCAATATCAGAGCTACTACACTACGCGTTTAGCCTACCTTTTTATTAGTTTTAATATTTAAAAACCTTTAAAATTTGATTACATTTTATTAATTTATTAATTTTCCGGATTAATATCAAGAACGTAAAGGTATGTTTTAGGATACGGTATAAAATAATAGTGTATAAAACAACGCATTCCATATGGCTTTCTGTTATGACACGAGTTCAAGTTTAGAAAACGAATCATGAAGCGATGAGTTTTTTAAAGGACTAGTGCCATATGAAATAAGATGCTTATAATATTTTTAAAATTTTGCCATTTTATCAATTTTTAAATTAATTTATTTTTGTATGTTGTAAATTACGAAAATTTTGATTTTAAAAAGTATGTTCGTAGCACTGTGTAATTTATAACCTTTGACAGTTTTTAAATTTAAATTATGAAATGTTAATATTTAAAAATATTTTAAAATGAATAATATACCAATAATAATATATTATATAAGTAACAGATGATATTCATATTAACAAATATTTTCTTAAAGAAAAACATAAAATTAATAAATTGTTATTAGTCATAAATGTCATTGTCAATAGTCTTCACTTATGTTGTTAAACAGTTACAACAAAAATTTGCGTGCATAAATGTTACATTACGATACGCAAATGCGTTTTATAATAAAGACTTTTATGACTACAAAATATAAAAAAAGTTTACTGCTTTCTACGTGTTGCTGTTGTAATTACATTTTCCTTTTTTTATATAAAAATTACACAATATTTTCTTTCATAACCATTAGCAAAATACAATCATATTACTATTTTCACATTGAAATGTTAAATATCGTAGTCTCGCCAACCCATAATCAACTTTCACAAAGCTTGAATTTCATATAAGTATTTTAATTTTTCCATGGATTTCACACTCTTTGTTATTAAAATAGGGGAAAAGCGATGAAAATGCAAAAAAGATAAAATGTAAGTAAAACCACCAACCGTTTAAAATTCATTGAATTTTTCTTGTCGAGAAAGCAAGTTCGCTGTTTTTTTTTGGTGCGTATGCTAAGAACGAAGCAACAGGTGGTGATCGGAATGATGGAGCGGTTGTTAAACACGGAAAATGCTGAAAAGCTTTAGTTTTCACGAGCGTAAATATTAGACACATTAATATTAAAGGAGGTAATATAAGTATATTGAAAGATTAGTTAAATAACAAAAAAAAACAATTTTGCACTCAATACACAACATACAATAACTAAAAAAATTTAATATTTAAAATACATTGGTTGTATGAAATGTATTGTACAGTACCCGCCAAAATAAACAGTACCGAAAATAAAAATTCAATTCAATTCAAGCTTCATATCGATTTTGTAAGTCAATAAACATATTTATAAAAAGTGGTTGATGGAACTGCCGAAAAATATTTTGTATTATTTCCCGTAGTTCGGCAATATTCGCCGGCGGATTTTCCGAATGAAATATTGTATAAATATTGTATACGTCAGGTGGTGTCAGATCACGTGAATAAGAAGGATATTCGAAGTCTGTTCCCCGAGAAATTATTCTATTATCGAAATGCTGACGGAGTAAGTCAAAGGTGCGCACAGCTGTATGGCTCGTTGCACCATCTTGTTGGAACCATTGTGTGCGAAGCTGTAGATTTCGTGCGCGGCAAAAGTTATTTAGATCTCTTACAAAAGGTATCATAATTTTCTCTCTATAACGTTCTTGGTTGACAGTAAGTGGATTCTGATTATCATCTTCAACGAAATAAGGACCAATCATTCCATTACCCGATACCGCGCACCAAACGGTAACTCGAAGACTGTGGAGTTATTTCTCTACAATGACATCAGGACGTTCAAATCCAGGGAATCTGGTTGTTTTTCGATTAATATAGCCGCTAAGATGAACGTGACTCTCGTCTGAAATCCATGTTTTTCGAAAATTCAAGATCTTCATAAATTAAACTCAACATGCGACCACAGTAAATTTCTCTTGCACGTTTGTCCGCAGCATTTAGTCGTTGTCCAACTTGAATAGATACGGTATGGATAACCACCAATTGATTTGAACATGCGACGTAAAGACGTTTCACTAATGTTGAGTTTACATGCAGTTCTTACACGACTTCTTTGAGGTGATTGCACAATTTAGTTAAAAACACGTCCGTTTTTCGACGACCTGAAGAACCTTTACGTTGACACAATACACTACCAGTGCGACGAAATTTTTCAACAACAGCTAACATCACACTTTTACTAGGAACTGCTTTATTAAATTTTTGTTGATATTTTATTGATACCTGTTCTAAGCTTGAACCATCATTACGACCTTTTCCGTATGAACGAAAATAATGCTCTACCAAAAACACTTTTTCCTTCGTTGTTAGAACCATTTTTAAATCAAATTTAACTGCAGCGTACTATTAATATATAATGACAATTAAGTCAAATTTGACCAATCCATATTACATAGGGTGCGTTCCACTAAGCGTTCAGAACGCTCAAAATGATCTTTTAGCCGTTCCACATGTCGTTCACGGTCGCTGCGGTCGTAGCGAAAACGTCATTGATGACGTCATTCATTTCGCTCACGCCGAGCCCACAATGACCCATCTCAAGAGGTGGGTCGAAGTGGACGAACAGAAAATTTGGCGCTAGTTTTAAAAATTTGAGGTTAAACTAACACTAACCAAAGCTTCTTCTTCTCCTGTATTTGTTTTTGTTGTGAGTGAGAGTCGTATAAGTTGCAATGGCGAATAATTCCAATAATTTAAATAAAATAACGCTGTATGATGTCGAAAGGGACATGATAATAGAATATTGGTTAATAACAATTTGATAATTATTAATACGTGGCCTAAGTGCTTTCTTTTGCCGATTTTGCAAAAAAGCCGTGTTCCATTCTTCATCGGAATCGGAACTACTTGAACTACTTTCTGCAGCATTTAAATCTGCCAACAAATATGCAACTGGTGCAATAAAATTAGACATTTTAGAGTAAGAGTAAAATACGAAAATACTGTAAACTGTAAATAGAAATCCACCATTTGTATTATTACAAATATTTAAATGTCAAAGTCAAATGTGTCAACATTCGAATACAACCCGTTCCACTTGGGAACATGAACAGAACTCTCCGGAGCTAGTGGAACAGGATAAATCGCGGTCGTGAGCGTGGTCGTTGTGAGCGGTTAGTGGAACGCACCCATATACAAATCCACAGCACTCTCTGTTTCGTTACTGTTTATTTTGGCGGATACCGTACTAACCATAACTATAGTAAAGTCCATCTTATTAAGAAAGGTAACCAACTAAACCTTTGAACGAAACTTCCCATTTTTTAATATAAAAATAGGTTTTTAACATTCAATTACAGCTGTTTCGCCAAAAGTAGCATCGTCAGATTGACATATTGAAGTTACATTTTGTTTGTTTGTAGCTAGGTAGCTTATGTTAATTATAATATTAACTCTAAACAAAGTATGAAAGTAACAATGACCTAATAATATATGATATAAAAAAATATTATAAACAACTTATTTTATATGGCTGCTGTGACATTCAATCTTTAAAAAACTCATCGTTTCGCGATTCGTTTTTTAAACTTGAACTTGTGTCATAACAGAAAGCCATATGAAATGCGATGTTAAATATACTATTGTGCTACAATTATTGCAAAAGTTTATTTGTTCACTGTTCTTATTACTGGTTTTAAATATATTTAATATTTTAAAAAATATTGCTGTTTAAAGAAACTACTTTATAATTAGATTATTGTCTTAATTCATTTCCAAATTCACGTACAATTATAATATTCCTCAAGCAAAAGTTAGTCCAGGATCAATGTTAAGGAAACATACTGTTAGAAAAAAAATGTTTAAATATAATAATAAATTTAAAAAGTGTTTTATATTATTATTAATAATATTATATTACTTAAATATAATTCTTTTTTAAAGAATTAAATAAAGTCCTTTAAATTTTACATTTTTTATAGTAATAATTTACCACTCACCCATTCTTAATGATTAAAAGATAAATAAATGCATTTAGAAAAGTTTTTTTTATAATTCTCCTCTTATTTATTTATCGATTTTAAGTAAATGAAAAAAACATTTTTTACCAGTGGTAAACGTAAAAAGTGGATAAACTGTTGATCTCAACGGTTCTACTTTCATGACAGCTCACTTAGTAACGCTTTCTAGTCGAGAGTTTTTCTTGGTCCATGCAATTCCAACAACTCGCAACTCCTTCATTTTTTCTTCTCTTTTATTTCTTTTTTTTTATTTCTGCGGTTTTGATGGAGTTTATACAGACAGTTTTCATCAGGTGAAAATAATGATTTTAAATGAAAATGTTAATACTCAAAATATAATAGTCAAGAAAAATACAATTAAATCTAGAATAAATATTAACATTGAATGATGTTTGTCAAGAAAAATGCCAAAAATTAAAAATGGAACAATGACAATAGTGCAAAAATTTATATTAGGTTTATTATAAAAATTGCACTGTGTAAAAAGAGAAAGCTTTAAAAATGAATAAAAAATATTTAAATATGAATCTGACAAAATAAAATAATAAATTAAAGATTTTACAGATACCTAAAAAAAAGTTTCTAAAATCTAATAAAAAATACTTTTAGTTTAACTAATTTGTTAAATATTTATAAAAAGTGAACAGTTTTAAAAAAGCAATATAAAGGTAGCAATTGGTTCAGTTCTTAAAATAAAATTCTATTGTTTTCCCATATTGAGTATTACTACTTATTAATATACCCAACTCAGTTTGGTAATAATTTACTTAAGAATTTCATTTAACATAATTTACATATTGTGAAATAATTCTCCATGAGACAAAAACTTTATTAGCTATGCAGAAATAAAAAAATAAACAAAATAAAACATTTCGTGATTTCACCCTCATCCATCAGTGAATCTACCCAAATTTATACTTCACGTGCAGACGGGAGCCAATTAAAGCAATCAGGGTTATCACGTGGCCATTAAAAGGATTAAAATAGCGCTGGATGTCACCTCTGCGACGTCAAGCTCGTGTATCTAAGCAGGCTTTGAAGTCGTTTCTGCTAGAAGTTGGCTTAGCAATGGTTTCTCTATTTAATTAGAAGTAAAAAAGGCAACTTGTAATGAAACCAGTAAATATATTAATGAAAATAAATATACCCATTTTTTGTTGGTTAATTTTATGGTTTTCTGGAATATTTAAAATATTATTATTTCGGTTTCTGTACATATTTAAAGAATATCCTTAAACACGTCAAATTTAAATTAGAAATTGACATTCTTTATAATGAAAGTTTAATCCCTACCTTTAATCCCCTTTGAGTGACAGTTACAACCTGCCAATTTTTTAAATGGGAAGTATGGTCAGCTAGTTTTCTAGCAGCTTTTCAAATATCCCCTAGTTAACTATTCGATTGTAAAAAAGCTGCTGCTAAAATGGAAAGCCTTGCTAATTAGCCATTCGCAGGCACGTTGGCTTGTACGATGGAAAAAGCTGTAGACAACTACATAAGAACAGAAATCTTGGAACAGGTGCCATTGCACCCCCGTGAACATGCGTACCAAGCGGGAAAGTCCACGGAAACCGCTTTAGCACAATTGACTGACGAAATCCAAGACGCTCTGAATAAAAAAGAGACCGTGGTATGTGCCTTTCTAGACATAGAAGGGGCCTTTGACAATACGCCACATGAGGCAGTCAAAAGAGCACTAATTGAGAAAGGAGTAGATAGAACGACATCCATCTGGATGTCGCAACTGCTATCCACAAGAATCGCAGAAATGGAGGCAGGACACGCCACTATCTTCATTAATGTGACCAGAGGTTGTCCACAGGGGGGAGTTGCATCCCCACTTATGTGGAGTCTCACTGTGGACAGTCTACTCTGTCAATTGACTAAAGAAGGCATACCATGTCAAGGGTATTCCGACGACATGGTTATCCTGGCAAAAGGGAAGTATAAAAATGTCCCCTGTGATATTGTTCAAAGAGGACTGAACATTGCGAAACAATGGTGTGACTCGGTGGGACTCATCATCAACCCCCACCAAAACCACACTAGTAGCCTTTACAAGGAAAAAGGAACCTAATCTAAAAATCATAAAAATAGCGGAGAACATCGTCGAGTGGAAAACAGAGGTAAAATATCTAGGGCTTATCCTAGATAGCAGATTACTCTGGAATAAACACGAAGAAGAAGTAATACACAAAACAACCAAGTCCCTTATGGTGTGCAGAAACTGAGGATGTAACCCACGTATTCTGCAATGGATGTACACAGCAATAGTAAGACCATTAATCACACATGGGGCAGTGGCTTGGGGCGCAAGGGCTAATCTGAGTACGGCGAGGAAAAATCTCTCGAAGATTCAGAGACTAGCCTGTTCATGTATCACTGGAGCAATGATCAAAGAAGGAATTATCAGGGAAAAACCTCGATCACTTCAATTTGATCAAACTTGGGAAATGCCCCAAGATGATATGCCAAAGAAATTTAACTTTGTGAGAAAATTCATCACAAAGTTAAGTAATAAATATAAATGGGATGAAGACACCATACAAAATTTAAACCAGAATGCCATAAAGTGGTATACGGACGGTTCCAAGCTAGACGAGGGAACTGGGATAGGAGTTTTTGGACCGAGAGCCAAATACTCAGAAAGCTTGGGCACATACCCGAGCATCTTTCAAGCAGAAGTCCGCGCCATCGAAAGATGTGTGGAATTCAATATTGTAAGTAACTACCGCAGACAAGAGATTGTGATCATGTCGGATAGTCAAGCAGCCATCAAAGCGCTGAGCTCAAATATAATCAGTTCGAAGATAGTTTGGGAATGCCTAGGCAAACTAAATGAACTAGTCCAGAAGAACACTGTCACCCTCCTATGGGTCCCGGGACACAAAGGAATAGAGGGGAACGAAACAGCAGATAAGCTGGCAAAAAAAAGGAGCTGAAACCCCACATTTGGGACCAGAACTATCTTGTGGGATCAGCAGTAGAATAATATTAGGCCAGAAGCCAAAATAAAAATTTAAAAAATAAAAAAAGGGGGTTGAAAAACGTGACCAATACGGTGCTTTGAGCTGTTTATTGGAATTGTTGAAAAACGTAGATCCTTATATAAATTTGTTGAGATTAAATAATTACAAATTTTATGAGTTACTGCAGATGGTAGATGGAGTGCTCAAAATGAAAGTTACGTCAATGATAGCAGCAATACCAGTAAACAGTAATTTTGTGTTGGAATATGCTTTGTCTTTTATTTTTCATAAAAGAGGGTACTGCTTAAGGTTATTTAAAATATGTTAATATGTTAATTTTATGGGAATTAAACCACAATCCTTGTTAAATATTTATATTACGACGTTTCGGTAGCGTTTCAGCTACCGTTATCCAGAACCTTACTTTTTAAATGACACTTCGGAAAAATTTTAGAATAAGCTTATGGGCAATTTGACAAAACAAATCTAAAAACTAAGTATTTAATCAACCGGAACTTTAAGATAATACTAAATCATGTTCTATATAAACAAATAACATTTAAAACTTGCTCAGTGTAAGTGCGTTACCTTCGTTTTCGATCTATTTTTGGCCACGAAATTGTTAACTTCAAAAGTCGACAAAAGATCCGGCGCACTTAAACATCCTGCCAGACATTAGTGGGACTAATGTTGGAATATATTACAGCAGAAACAGGAATCAAGAACCCTGTCCCACATAAATTACACAGATATCTTCTTAATACGTGCCTGCCATCCAGAGATTACTATAATATTGTCAATTTAAGCCGTCGACTGTCAAAATTTCCGCTCTTCTTTCTTGGTCCTCTAATTAAGTTGAGCTGAAGAGAAATTCGACTATAATACAGAAAATTAAACATGAAATAAGATCGATGTAAGATATAATTAACTATGAAATAATATATGTAAACATTCTGCACAACTAAACCGTTGTTAACCACGCTAAAAGTAATAAAACAACTAGTTTTATCTGCTTTGATTAAGTTTTTTAATAAATGTGAAAAATCTATGAAAAGACTATTGAACTGATTTTTCAAATTTTAACATAGAATAATATTGTACCACTATTACCTATTTAATTCTATTTCGGCTACAATTATTGTGTCATAATATACTCGTGAAATATATAAATATAAAATAAATAAATAATAAATAAATAAATAAAAAAGTTTTAGAAGTAATCTAAACCGAAAAATTTTTTACAAACTGAAATATTACTATATAGCAATCCATACACATAGAATAAATATATAACATATAACCTGTTTTAAATTTATTTTCTTGATTTGAACATTATTTTCCTATAAAAATATTTTTTCTTCACAACTGGATTCTTTTGACTAATATTTAGTTAAATCTTCAATGACAAATATATCCTAGTCTGCTTTAGTTGAGATCTCGCTTTTAGGACTTTATTCTAACGAAAGCATAAGAATGATATTAACTTAATAATTTCTGTTCTTGGTTTATCATTCTTATTCTTTCGTTTTTCCACCCTGTATATATTATCAATATCCAAGCTGAGCACTTTCATTGTATTATTCAAGAAGTTGGCCATTATAGAAATTAGATTTTCATTGTCTGTTTCATTAATGCTTTCAAAGCGCAATATATTTCTAGAATTCCCTTTCGTTAAGTTTTCGAATAATTGTTTTATAAAAGAATAAAAAGAAATTAAAAAAAAATAATATTAAGAAAATAAAATATGTTATATAATGAGGTTCATTGAATGGAATAGTAATTTTAATTATGATGCAGAATTTTCATAGCCAGTAGACTCAAATTATTTTTTAGTGATATCACTTCACCGTCATATGAAAACTGCGAAGGTACACTTTTTTCAGAAATTAAAATATTAGTGTACCATCTTTGTAAGCACTTAACTATGTATAATTTGGCGTCAATAATTTCAGCTTATGTTGATATACAGTGGACGGCTAATTCATGGAATATTATCATTATTTCGAGAACCGTCGAGTTTTGAGGGTAATCCCGAAACAGGTCGATTTTTGTTATAAAATACCAATGTTATAACGTACATGGAGTAAGGATGACGTCACCGGTGTGGGTGTAGTGACGTAATCGTTAATTTTTTTAAATAGAAATCGGTATACTGCGACACCTCATTTGAAGGAGAATTTAATTCTCTATTTAACGACATTACATTTAAAATACTAAAATATTTTTTAAGAGTACAAAAACATTTTTTTTTATTTAAATTCAACCAAATTACAACTAATGATTTAATTCATAACGTCCTTTAAAGTAACCAAATTATGCATAATAATTATTTTAAATTAAATGTTCCAAATGCCATCCATCGGTTCCTGCCATGACTTTCTGAAATAAATACTTAAAAAAGCAAAAATAAGTAAAAATAATATTGGACACAAAAAGTCAAATGTTAAATCAAGCAAGTGATAGTTACTGTAATATTTTTTTACGTAAATATTTGTTGACTTTGAGAATTGTCATCAGTTGTCAATTGTAATTTTTACTTTTGAATACTAAATTATGGCTTAGCTAAATGAAACACAACGCATAGAAATATTAATTCTTAGCGGATGTGGAGATAAAAAAAGAACACAGAACGAGGTATGCAATTTATTCAACACAAAATATCCAGACAGACCCATCAGCCAATCAACAGTAAGTAAAATAGTCCGAAAATTTGGAGAAACTGGGCACGTTAAACATATTCCAAACGCTGGGCGTACTAAAATTGAAGACAATGTGAAACTTGATGTTTTATTAAATGTCCATAACAATCCTCACAGTAGTTCAACACAAATGGGTGAATATGCTGGAGTTTCCCAACGATCGGTATTACGTATTTTAAAAAAATAAAAATACCATTCCTACAAAATTCAACTACACCAGAAATTAAACGACGACGATCCCGATCGCCGGCTTCAATTTTCTGAAATTATGCAGGATTTATGTATCGGCAATCCACGTTTCATCAATCAAATCCTCTTTTTCGATGAAGCCACATTTTTTTTACATGGTACCGTGAATCGTCAAAATTGCAGGTATTAGAGTCAAGAAAACCCATGTATGGGCAGGTATCATAGATGATAGAATCATTGGCCCTTTTTTCTTTGAAGAAAATCTAACAGGAGAACGTTATTTAACTTGAGAAATCAACTTATACCTGTCCTTGCTAACACATATCCAAATGCCAATAATGCAAATTTACCTAGTGACAATATCTGGTTTCAACAAGATGGAGCCCCTCCGCATTACGCACGTAAAGTACGTTAATTTTTAAATAATTGCTTTCCCAGGAGATGGATCGGAAGACGAGGTTTTATAGAGTGGCCAGCAAGGTCGTCAGATCTAACACCTCTAGACTTTTTCCTGTGGGTTACATAAAACCAAAAGTTTATGTCAATAGACCCCAAAATTGTGAAGAAACCAATGGAGGGCATTTCGAACATTTAATTTAAAATATTTATTATGCATAATTTGGTTACTTTAAGGTACGTTATGAATTAAATCATTAGTTGTAATTTGGTTGAATTTAAATAAAAAAGAAATGTTTTTGTACCCTTAAAAAAATATGTTAGTTACAAATGTAATGTCGTTAAATAGAGAATTAAATTCTCCTTCAAATGAGGTGTCGCATTATACCGATTTCTATTTACAAAAATTAACGATTACGTCACTACACCCACACCGGTGACGTCATCCATACTCCATGTACGTTATAAGATGGGTATTTTATAACAAAAATCGACCTGTTTCGGGATTACCCTCAAAACTCGACGGTTCTCGAAATAATGATAATATTCCATAAATTAGCCGTCCACTGTATAAAGCAATAGGTACTTAACAATAAAACGTGCGCAAGTTCACTGGTTTCTACGTTATTTATCAGGCAACGGTTAACATGAATATTCCGTTAAAGTTGTATTATTTATAGGAATATCAAAAAAGCTTTAAAACATAAAGGAGTACTATTAAAATGTCGTATTTTGATATTTTGGGCTACATTCCTGCAACATTTGCAAGAAAGTACATAAAAAATAAGGAATTTGTAAAAACTTAATTTTTTTGTAGTTTTAAATTCAAAAATAAAACTCAATAAAATTCAAAATCTACTTATTTATTGCTTTTAAGGCGGAACAGGTTCGCCGGGTTGGCCAGTATTTCTAATAAATAATATAACATATACCATTGCAATTTTCGATGCAATGATGTGTTCTAAATTAGTTAGTAGAAACAAAAAATAAACAAAAAGAAGTAGAAAAAATATTGTATAAAGCTTTAATGTAATAGTAATTAAGACACTCACATATTATATGCAAAACTTTAATGTTGGATAATATACTATTTTTAAGTATTAATTCGGAAAATATCATAGCTAGCGGGTATATTTTATATTTTATATTTTATATTTTATATTTTATATTTTATATTTTATATTTTATATTTTATATTTTATATTTTATATTTTATATTTTATATTTTATATTTTATATTTTATATTTTATATTTTATATTTTATATTTTATATTTTATATTTTAGATTTTATATTTTATATTTTATATTTTATATTTTATATTTTATATTTTATATTTTATATTTTATATTTTATATTTTATATTTTATATTTTATATTTTATATTTTAAATCACATAAACATAATATGTCCATTCTCTGTGCAATAATTTGCTAATACACATGAATCTTTTCTAAGTCTTATATCACTTTTATCAGATACAATGCGGTCTTTTAATCTTCTGGAACTTTGACCTATATTTTTCATAACAATTATTACAATGAATATCATATTCTACTATTATTTTGTTCATCATTTTTTACTTTATCTTTAGTTTTACTGAAAATTTTATTAGTAGTTTTTATAGGTTTATTGGCAATTTTTATATTTGTTTCTTCTTTTAAAACCTTTTGTATTTTTGGAGTTATTTCTTTTTTAAGGGATACTTCTATAAAAATGAAGTTTTCATTGTTATTAATTTCAGGTTGATCAATTGTAATATTGTTGATAACAGCTGTTTTAGTGATATTATTTTTAGTAGGAGTAGAACAAAGTAATTTTGTTAATAGTTTTGGTGGATATGAGTTATCTAAAAATAATTGGTTTTAAGCTATTATGCTTTTTAGAAGGATGACATATAAAATGGATTCTTTCTTTCATAGCATTAATTAAGTTAATTTGTGTTTTTTAAGGATGGTACGAATTATAGTTAATGTTTCTTTCAGAACTAGAGGATTTTGTTCTTTAAGAATTTTTTTTGTTTTATAAAACCAGTGATTTCACTTTGTTTAAATTGACTGTTCATACTGACTGATCTTCTATGTCTGCCTTCCAATAATATACTTTCTCCCAACGACCTCTGCTCAAGTCCTTTTATAGGTTTAAAACTTTCCAGAAACTTCGTGAGTAACCATTTTCTATGAACACTATATGCATCTCTCTTTTTCCTATATATAACTAGACATACTCACTTCGTCTACATCTGCCTCCTTTTTACACATTATATAATTAATTTCGCGAAGTTTCTGGTAGGTTTAAATAACATATTTATGTACAAAATATAATATTGATACATTACATAATAAAAATTATTTCTAAGTTAAAATTTTCTTACAAATTCACAAAATATATAATAAAGTAATATAACAAAATAAAAAAATTAAAATAATTAAGTTAATATTAAACAACTTCTGTTGATATTATACTCATTATACTATCGAATATTTAAATATTTCTGATGATATGGTATTGTTAATAAAATTACTGACTTAATCACTGACAGCAATCGAATCGTTTGAATGTTTGGTGTATTATCAGTTGCCTGATTATTAAACTTGATAAATCCAAAATTATTTTGTTTGTTTTTAAGTATGGCAGCATCACAATGCTTTTTGTTTTGTGTTTACTGTGGATTAGCTTAAATAGGGTTAGATATTAAATTTTTGTTAGATAAATTTTGTATTTATACAAAATAATTTTAAAAATATTAATAAACTTTTTATATTTTGCACTTATAAAAATCTTCATTATAAAACGCATTTGCGTATCGTAATGTAACTTTTACGCACGCAAATTTTTGTTTTAAATGGTTGGCGACATGAGTGAAGTATCTAAAGGCAAGACTATTGACAATGACATTTGTGGCTAATAGCAATTTATTAATTTTATATTTTTCTTCAAGAAAGTATCTGTGCAATGAATATAATATTTTACTTATATAATATATTATTATTGGTATATTATTAATTTTAAAATATTTTAAAACATTAACATTTGATAATTTAAATGTCACAAATGTCAAATTTTATAAATTACACAGTGCTGCCGACATACTTTTTAAAATAAAAATTTTCGTAATTACATAAAAATAAAAAATTAATTTAAAAAATGGTAAAAAGGGCAAAATATAAAAAATATTATAAACAACTTATTTCATATGGCTGTTGTGACACTCGTTCTTTAAAAAACTTATCGTTTCGCGATTCGTTTTTTAAACTTGAACTCGTGTCATAACAGAATTCCATATGAAATGCGTTGTTTAATATACTATTATAATTATTCACAATCCCGCCCATTAAAAAATTAATTTATTGGAAAATAAATTAAATTAAATAATAGCGATAACAATACTTTTGGCAATTTTAAAGTTTTAAAAAATATTACCAAAATTCTTTTCAATACATCTATTCTTTCAATTAATTTTATTTTTAGTTCAACAACCTATTTTCATTATTATTGTTACACTTTTACTTCTTTTGCAATTTGTTAGCAACTCGTAATGCTTTGTATTGCTTTCAATAAGTCTTCATATTAACCCTGTGATTCGTTCTTGTTGATATGTTTGAAGTTTTGGGGGTGTTTTACGTTGGGATTTAGTAAGGGTTGATGATTAGGATGTGTAGCAGCTTTCACTAGAAGGATTTAATACTACATAAACGATGGAGCTACCAATTTACTTTGATACGTTAAAAAGGAACTAAACAAAAAAAATATTATTTTAAATGTAATATAAACAAATGTAATCGAAGAATAATCATTTTTGTTTATTATCCAACCTGTTATAAATGCATAATAGAATTAAGGTTTTTAATATAAAAATTGTGTAATACACAGGTAAAATAAAGGGTGTCTAGAGGTCGACTTTGCCATACCGTTTGAGTAGGCGTTGTGTGTCGGCGATGAATGCGGCTAAAAGCTACCAAGTAAGTTAGATGTCAATTCCTTCGGCATTAGTTCAAAAGAAACGACAGAACACTTGGGAAATATGTTTAGGAAAGTGTTGGTGAAATGAAATGCCGCGTTAACATCACATTATCATGGCTCAAGAGAAATTCAAATGCTAACCAACTTCAATATTTATCATAGTGGGACCCCTTTTCCAATGTTTTTTCTTTTTTCTTCTTGGCTTTCAATATCGTGTCTTTATTATTCTGGAAATAAAGTCAGAGAGTTTAAATTATTTATGCATAATAGGCTCTAGTTTTAAATTTTGTAATTAGCAGTAGTACCAATAGGTATATTAGTTTAACTGACAATCTATAGATTTTTTTACTGTTTTTATTTGTGTTGAAGTTATTTTTGAATAAATACAATACCCGAAAATGGTTGGTAATACTTTAAACTAGACGTCTTTATTAGGGTTTTAATTATTTCAGACTACATAACTACTATAACCTAACCAGATGATTTTATTCTGTTGATATTCTTGCTTTATAAATCATCGATATTCTTTATTGCACAATGGTTGAAAGCAAATAATTTGATCTTTTTTTTATTTAAAAACAATATCTTGTAATTTTACAGCTGTAGCTGTTCTGGACATCTGCGGTTGTCTTCATTACATGTTTGAAGGATCACAGTTTTATGTATTTGTGTGTGTATATTGATGATGATTATTATTATTACTGTTTTAGGTGACTTGAAGTAATCAATCTAATTAACAGTTACACACTCTGTTAAGATAACATTTAATGATGTTTTGAATATTTTTAACCAGTCACTGGCAGATAGATATGACAGATAGATAATTGCAATAGATATTACACTTCATTAAAGCGTTTATTTATCTTTACTTCGTTTTTCGATCAAATACGCGAAAACGTCAAACTTAAATTTAAATTTCCCAAACGATTTACAAACTAATTTTACTCAAATAACAAACCGTAGTTGCCTCGCCTCTTCGCCAAAAATTTACAATTCCCAAGCAAACGCATATTATCTCTAAAAACGATCATACTAAATCCCAAGTTACCTCATGATCGTAATAACATTTCTGCATCGTCACGTTCAGTAGATTTCTCGACTATATCGAACTCGTTGGTATATATACTTGGCAGTAGGAGAAGTCATCGTAATCTTCCCGGTAATTTGGTAAAACAAGAATAGCGAAAGAAAGAATAGTAAATAACAAAGAACTGTCACCTAATTCCTTTTGCTTATTTTATTCTTAGCCTGCAGCATAGCCGCAGTTTATTGGGGATACAGCAAATTAAAACATTCGTTAATGTACTACAAGTATTATAAAATTGTAAACCAATCCGCCTACCATAATATATACAATTGTTAGTATTTTAATTTGTTTTTCACTATACCATATATGTGTTTTTATCGGATTATATTTATTTATTTATTTATTGCCCAACAGAAAAAATCCATTTACAGGACAACATAATTAGATTACAAAAAAATAAAAACAAAATTGTTACAACAATACTAAAAAGAAAGAAAAAATTGCATACATATACAGCGAATAGAAGTAATACTCTAAGTATACCTTAATGTTAATAGCTAATACAAATTAAAAAAAAAGAATTTTAAAAGTAAATGAAATGACACAAAACAAAGTAGTGGCATGTTATGCAAGTAATAAAAGTTTTGATAGGATTTTTCCAGTAGACTAGTTAAAGAATGGAAATTTATGTCATAATCATCTGAAAGTTGGTTATAGTTCTTACAAATTCTAAACATAGGTGAATTATAGAGGATTTTGGTTCTTGCAGTGTCAGTATAAAATAGATTATATTGTCGAGAGTTAACTCTGGGAACCAATAATTTAAGTTGATTTAGCAAATTTGGTGCATCGATACCATTATGCAGTAGGTTAGGTTAGGTTAGGTTAACACGGTGGTTCGGGATGGAACCCACTTAGGCCAGAGGCCCGTTGTGATGCCGTATGGGGTGGTTGCCACCCCCACCACTATCGTGAGAACCAGTAGTTGCTGTCAATGTACAGCACGATGCTTTTGATACCAACCGACTGAAGATCGGATAAGTTGTCAAAATAGGGCTGTCCCAGAGCAGAAAATCTTTGCCTGGATAGGGCAGGGCAGTGACAGAGTAGGTGGACCATCGTCTCTTCCTCCTCTTCGTCTTGACAACTTCTGCAAAAGTCATTCCTTTGTGGAATTCCCATGCGTGCAGCATGGCATCCTCCAAGCCAGTGTCCAGTGATGGCCGCAATCGCGTTTCCGATGGATTTCCTGGAGAGAGATAGAATATCTTTGGTGCGTCGCAGGTTAAGCTCTGGCCATATCTGGCCAGAAGGTTCTTCCCGCCACCTCAGGTTGGTTTGGCGGAGTATTTCTTTCCGGAGGAGCAATCTTCGTTCAGCGATAGGTGCCCCTGGTCTTGTATTAGCGGATATAGTCGTGAGCGTCGTACCAGCTCTTGCTAACTCGTCCGCCTTACAGTTGCCTGCTATGTCCGTGTGGCCGGGTACCCAGACAACATTGACTCTTACTTTAGTCGCCAGCTCATCTAAGGCTTTACGGCATTGTATAGCCGCCTTGGAGGTAAGGTGGCTAAGTTTAGAGACTTAATGACAGCTTGGCTGTCACTTAGAATAGATATTTCATTGGACTCGAAATCGGTTTGAAATACCGATTTTGCTGTTTCATTAATAGCTACCATTTCTGCCTGGAATACACTGCAGTAGTCCGGCAAACGGAATGATAGGTTGAGGGGTGGGGACTCTGAGAAGACTCCATTTCCTAATCTTCCCTCTAGTTTTGAGCCATATATAGAAGATTAGGCAGTAGCTTATATAGAAAAGGTAAATCCCCATTTATACGTCTAATTTCCAAAAAAATCGATATTAAATCGATACACCAATATAGCTTAATCAATTCCCCTTTCAGGATAAACTCCATCTATTCTACTAGCCAGAAATTTAAGAAACCTACGTTGAACTTTTTCAAGAGAATCAACGTAAATTTGGTAGTGTGGGCTCCAAACTATAGATGTATATTTTATTTTGGATCTAACCAGCATAAAATATAATGATTTCAATGCAGCCAAATTCATAAATGTTCGACAATTTCTAATTATGGATCCCAAAGACCTAATAGCCAGTGATACTACATTGTTTATATGTTCAACAAATTTTAATTCGGAGTCAAATGTTACACCGAGATCACGTATCTGAGTTGTTCTACTTAAATTGAAGTTATTGATTTTATAATTGAATGTAATTGGCTGTCGTTTCCTACTAAATGTGCAAAGCTTACATTTGGCTGAATTAAGAAATAGTTTATTATTTTCACACCATCCAATAATTTTATATAATTCTAACTGGAGAAGCAAACAATCATTCTCTGTATTAATCACTTTGTATATTTTCAAATCATCCGCAAAAAGTAGGTGTTGTGTGTGTAATAAGCTGTAGAGATCGTTTATAAATAGTAAAAAGCAATGGTTTCAAATTGGATCCTTGTGGTACACCGGATGTTTGACAGTAAATTCTTGATGAATGACCATTATAAGCAACAAATTGCATTCTATTTTAATTTAAAGAAATTTGCTTCGCTCATTCTGCAAACCTTCACATGCGTGCCTTAAACATGTACTTTTAACACTAATATCATAAATTACTATTAAAACATTAATAATAAATTAATTTAAAAAATGATAAAAGGACAAAACATAAAAAATATTATAAACTTATTTCATATGGCTGTTGTGACACTCGTTGTCTAAAAAACGAATCGCGAAGCGACTTGAATTCGTGTCATAACAGAAGGCCATACGAAATGCGTTGTTTAATATACTAATAACTTACTCTAGAATTGGAAACCTGATCAAAGACTGGAGAGTATTATCTAAATAATTCTTGTCAAATTAAGGGATTATTCAATTCGATTTAGAAAACATCGTAGACAGACCTACAAGAAGGGTCTCCAGAAAGATTCCACAGAGCCAAACTAGTAGAGAACCTTAGTCATCCAAGGCTAAATGAAAGAAAACACTGCTCAAGTATAGAAGAGAATACAGCAATGCTCATGGGGGCCTTTGACTAAAATTGCCCAGTGACTGCTGCAAGATCTAACAAAGACCTACCATAGTAGAATACTTACCTGTTCAAACTTATGTCCAGTCAGACTTAAGTAAAGTAACAGAAAAAAAACTGGCAAAGATACATAAACAAGCTTAGCCCTTACAACAAAGAGATAGGAAAGGCAAAAAGACATTAATTCAGAACCTATTGTAAAGAAATCACTGACATTCCAATGGACACTAGGTTTCATAAAGCCATGGTGGCTTTACTTTGCAGTACTTTGGCTGGAAACCACTTCCCAGGTAGCGTACCAAAATAAATGGTTCTTGAAACTCCCTTTTAAACCTTAAAACGGAAGAATGGGAAATTGCAAATCTATCTGCCTTCCAAGTTTCCAGGTGTGAATAAACTATTTCCTTTAATCCTGTAAGCACTAACTGATCTTTATTTACCTCCTTAGAATAGCTAGCTAACCTGCAGTCATAATACTTCCCCAGCACATTGGAGAAGGGTAACCGTAACCTATAAACTGAAAATAGAAAGAAGGAAGAGGACAGATGCCAAATTAATTCAAATTATCAAATATACGTTTGTGTACATCTTTTGGTAAATAAATTACGATTTTTAAAGGGACCACAGATAGTAAAAAGGAAAAGGAGTTTATTTTTTCTACTTGTTTAAAATTTGACACCAAAATATGGGTGTATAAAATTATGTTATAAAAACACTGACATCTAAAAGGATATCCTGAAGTTTATGTAACGGCTATGCTTTGCTGTCGAACAGGCTGATCCATATATCACTGAAGAGCAATGGCTGCTGGGTGCTACACACAGATGACAGTAGTTTACCCTACCTGTGGTCGCTACTGGTGGACGAATTGACCTTAGACCGAAGACTATTAAATTGTTGGTACTGCTTCAAAATCGTGAAAGGTGTTGAACTGTACACAAAAGATACAGCTCGGATGGAGGAGCACGGCCAAGCAGTCCACTTTGATACAAACTTTTAGATGTAACTATAGTAGATAGTAGTATGTTTGATGCAACCCGTTAGATGCAGCAGTTTCTTTGGTTAGAAATAACCATTGCAAGCAGGCCTTCCTCATGCAAATACTATTGTAGAAAGCAGTACTAGAGAACTAACACCGAGCCCACCGGACTACCTTAAAAACTAAAATAAGTTCAGTTCAGTTTACGAAATACAAGTTTCCTTCTAAAACTTCCTTCGGCAGACCCACTTGCTATAAGAGCTGAAGAATATATTGCGTTTGGTTTTTTATTAGTTTTTTTTTATTAATAATTTAGCATACAATTTAATTTTATACAAGGTGTTTCTATCTTATCCACCTTAGTTTCCTTTGTTTATATTCATTGTTGTTCAAACGTAAACGAATAAAAAACGTGGCGCTCATCAACTCTTATATTCACCAATCCAACCTATAGACAGCATTGACTTGGAGTCGAACCACTCCTTGGAAAGAGTAAGCTCTGTATTTTTTTACCTTGGTTAATTATGAATAATTTTACTACCTCAACAAAAGGTTTAAGAGCTAGTAGTGAAAATACGTTTTTTTATATCCCACAGTATTTGGTATTGCATAATTCCATTTTAAAGATTTTTTTGCAGACCCTTTGAATATCTTATGCCTTTAAACGATTTATCAACTACTATAAAAAAAGACCATCAAAAATATTTACAATGTTTAGAAAGAAACTGTAAGTTGAATAATACATTATTTAGTTATAATTAGTCATTGTAGGTGGTTCCCTGTTAACAATAACAATTGAATTAAAAAATATGGACTAATACGATGGTACGGCCATGCCTGTATAGGAGCTAAAAACAAAGGAGAAGTTAAATATTTTAACTCCAAGCAAATCCACATAATTTAGGGTCCGTCATTTGCAATAATGGATAGAGATCTCGGAAAACCGTCACATTTCACTCAAGCTTTTATAAACCGGAGAGTTGTGCCATAAATAAAAAAGTTTTCTCTTTTACTTTGTCATCCGAATGAAGTCGGCTAATAAAACAAGACGAAACGACTCTGGATTTGCATAAGAGCCGAACGCTATATCTACAAATTTCTGATAGAGTCTCGGCCATAAAATCAGATTTATAATTATAACGGTGACGTAAGTGTAGGCAAACGGCAGTAATTTATGATGAAATTTGTTTTGCGATATCAAGGGGGAATGTTTTCGTATAAGATTAATCAATATCTGATACGGAGAACTTTTAACTGCTGGTTATATTAAAATTTTGTATTTTTATAAATTACTTTAAAAATATCCTGCTAATAAAAGAACGTTATTGTTTTCTTATTATAATTGATTGATAAATACTATTATTGACAAAAAAATATTATTACATACGTGAAATAATTACAATAGTTTATTCACAGAAACGCAAGGATTCAACGGTACAAATTAAAACTTAGCTTTCCAATACCACCTATGCTATCAGCTGTCGCGTATTAACCAAGTACAAGTCAACATTTCCCTTATATAAAGTATTTTTTTCTATTTTATCGAACGTTCTAGAATATCATAGAATAACGTTCCAGTATTTCCAAACTTTAGAGGTTAAATCACATTACCGAAAGGCAATGTACCAACTCAAAGAAACAAAAAAGTAATCTTTATTAATTTGACAGAACTTTATTTGTTCATTAACTACTTTAAACTGTTGATCTGCTAGATGTCTTTTAATTTCAAGTTCTTCTAGAAAATCTAAATTTTGTTTTTTATCACAAATGTGTAGTATATGAATGTCATTGGTGTGTATCAGTGAGTTTGAATGTTCAAGTAGGTGTTTTGCATAGTTCGACTTATCTGGTTGTTGTAATCTATATGCTCTTAAGTGTTCATTAAAACTTACTTTAAAATTTCTTTGTGTTTGATCCATATAAACTGCATTAAATTTTGGACAATTAATTTTTTAAACACCAGATTTTTTTATTTTTGGTAATTTTGTTTTTATATTTAACAATTTTTTTTTCAATATTATTTTGTGTTTTAAAGGATATTAATGCTGATGTTGCCGAAGATGTTATTTTTGAAATTAGACTGGAAATATTTCCACAATATGTAATACTTTTATAGCTTTTAATTTCTTTAGTTTGTTTGGGAAATTAATTGAATTAATTCAATTAATTTTATAGATTTAAGAATTTAAAAAATTAATCATTTATTAAATTATACAGACAGATGTAAACATACCATATAATTCAAATCATTCACTATCACATAAATTAGCAGCTTATAATTCCATGATACATAGAGCATTTTCAGATCCAATAAACAAAAATAATTTTAATAAAGAAATTGAGATCATAAAACAAATAGCTACATCTAATGGCTATCCAATACATTTAATAAATAAATTAATTAATAAGAAAGAACAAAAAATGTCGCTAGAACTAATATTTGTGTCTATGATAATAATTTTTCTCTTTCAGAAATTTTTCTATGACTTATGTTTAGGTACACATGTTGATATAATATTATTCCAAATATCATAGATAATACCTTAAGCTCTATTAACGTCCGTTTCTTTTATTACTTCACTCCAATCAGTGTCTCCAATTTTGGTAGATAACTCGAGAAAATTAGCTTTTTTAAAATTATACCATCCGTTTTGTAAATTTTTTTTGAGTTTGTGGATTCTAACTTTAAAGTCAATATTAATAGCTGGGTAAGGCAATAAATCGTGGCTTACTTTACAGGCGTAATTTTCAGGAGCAATAACTAAATCTAAAATTCTGCCAATATTATTCGGAACATTATTATACAACTTAAAAGAGTCAAAATCGATAAAATCACATAACAAGTCTGTTTTCTCATTCTGAATGATGTTATCTAAGTTAGTATCTCTTAACTCCTTAATGTTAAAGTCACCAATAATAAAAGTACGATTAGGTTCGGTTACTTGACTTTATATGAAACCATACAATGATTCATGGGGGGTACATAGACTATAATGAAAGTAAATTTCTTATTACTTATTTTAAATTGAACAGATAAAGCTTTAAATTGCATGCAACATTTTTTAGTTTGTAACATTTTAAATTTCTTTTTGATGGCCATAAGCACTCCACCGCCAGTACTTTTATTAGTTACACTAAGATCTCTGTCAGCTCTCCATATATTATACATACCAGTATCAATTATTTCCCCATCATTTACTCCCTCTTGCAGCCAAGTTTCGGTTGCCAAAATAATATCAAAATCCTCCTCCAATGATTTTCTGTAAAAGTCATGAAGCTTTGAATTAAGTCCTCTACAATTCTGATAGTATACACTTAGGTTAAACCACATGGAAGAATCAACAATGAGCTCCTCTTAAATTAAACAATCAAAGTAAATGAAATATACAAAAAATGTAAAGAAAAGATATTATTTTGATCGCATAAAAATTAATAATAAACACCAACTATTAGTGTAAAGTTGCCTTAACCAAATTAAATATATTGCTTAATGACTAAATCCAAAGAAACGAAAGAAAGTAATATAATATCATAAGAAAACATATTAGTTTCCCTAAGCAATGTACGTAATGAAATTTATTGTGGTAACCTTTACTAAGAACATTAAAAATAGAACTTTTTTAAACATACCTTCCACTATTTGTTTAAAAAATTGCTTTCTATCTAAAATAGGTTACTTTGTAAAACATACATGAACTTTTTTTTGTACACTACTTACTGCATGAGCACAAATTTAACAAAACATTAACTAATACACACATAACAGTTTAAAACAATCTTAAAATTACATATGCGTTGTCTTATATGGAAATAGATTTTAAAATTTTACTTAGATAATCAAGATCCTTTTTATTGTTAATGGCATTTTCCTTTTTATGTATATATACCATTTCTAAAAACTCTCATTTCTTGGTGTTTGCTTCAGTTGTAAGAATATTAACATTATTATAATCAAATGTATGGTGTTCATTTTGTTTATGATTTGTAAGAGCAGTTTTATTTTTTTTACTTTTGTATATCGTTTTAATTTCATTTATTACTTAGGTATAGTTTTTAACTTTGATTTTATTTATATTTTTAAATCACCTTTTAAATTGTTGTGGATGTCCGTATTTGATGTGTCCTATATATTTGTTAGTGTGTTTTTGATGATCTCTCTTGGGAAATATTTAACTTGACGTAAGTTACTTTATTTATATTTAAACTAAATTCATATAATTTATACACATATTTTCCAATTTAGATTTAGCTCTGAAGATGGCCTATTTTATGGTTGAAAGCGCTTAGCTAAGAAATTTTAAATTATTAATATACACACTTATTAAAAATACAAGTTTCTCTCTTTTTCTCCACTCTATCCAAAGTGTTTAGTAAGTACTACAGTCCTTTACTTAGAAATCTTTTAAAATCATTTTAAAAACTAAAATTCCTTTTTCCTTTACTCCTTATGTTCTATCGTTATTCAAAACATTGTGACAAGTCGGTTATTTATACTGAGGCGCGTAAAAAAGATACGCTACCAACTTGTAAGCGAGAATGGCATATATATTATAAAGTGTCTCAACGATTCTGTACGCGCTGACTACTTGTGCACTACTGCATTGTATTCAGTTTGATGGTTCGTAAATCAAACGACGACGAACAGGGGTCTACCACTGCTTACCGTGGTCATATCAGACGATGAGTGGCCCAAAGAACAATGAAAGGACTGATCCTTGATCCTGTCCTGTTAAGCTGAAGCAGCGCATTGGTCGTAACGATCAATACGAGGGTTTCCTTTTATATTTCGGGATTAGAGAACAAAAACAAATATTAATAATCGAAAATCACTTTATTGTTGTTCAAAATATTCCCAATGAAGATTTATAAACTTTTGCGTGCGTTTGAACCAATTGTCGGTTGAAACACTTTTGCCACTCTGATTGAGGTATCTCCAAAACCGCTTCTTCTGGTGTCGATAAACGTTGACCTCTTAGTTTGTTTTTTACGTACGGTAATAAAAAGGAGTCAGTCGGTGCCAAGTCAGGAATATACTGCGAATGCTAAAAAATGCAGTTGTTTGAGCCGATGTGTGGGAGCTCGAATTGTCGTGGTGAAGAGTGATCTGTCTTCGGCGGTTGGTTTTCCTGATTTCTTGGAAGACAACTGGCAAACAAATGGTTGTGTACCACTCAGAATTGACTATTCTGCGTTGTTCTAGTAGTACGTTTGCGAAATGTCCAGTTTTTCCGAAAAAACAGGTGACCATTTGCTTAGAAGTGCGAACAACTTTTGTTGGATTAGGCTCATCCTTAAACAACCATACTGCTGGTTACTTTCGGGCTCATACGCGTAAATCAACGATTCTTCACCTGTTACGATGTCATAGACGTGTTTCGAAGCACCGCGATCGTAGTTTTTAAGCATTTCATTCGGCCAATTGACACCAGCCTTTTGTTCACCATTCCATCGATAAACACTGGTCCTTGATGGAGCTTCATCGGTAAAAATTGAATTAAGTTCATCCATGCACTGTTGCTGAGTTAATCCACGTCGAAAAATAAGCTGTCAGTTGCCAGATTGCAACAGCAGGGTTGCCAAATCCCGAAATATAAAAGGCAACCCTCGTATAAATGTAGATGGATTTTGCCACAACTTTAAGTGTGCAGGGGGAATCGAGAAAGTGCAAAAATTAAGAAATAATGTATTTATTAGTTGACTTAATAAATATGTCAATGTGAATAAGAGTCGATATATTGAAACAAATGGCATTGACTAGAGAAGCTAGATTTTTTGAATAAATAGTGAAAGTATAATTACAAAGTGATTTGTTTAGTTTTCTTAATAAAACCATAGCTTAAACTTTTTTTATGATTTTTGTTAGGTTCAACTAGTTTTATACTCTTTACTACTACTGGCAATGCATATAACAATACCATCTTTTTTATGTGAAAAACCATATATAATGTAAATACTGACATTGGTTTGTAGGTACAGAAAAAGAAGTCATGTGATCTAGATGGGTAGTTTAATAGTAACATAATGTTGGGGTGTTTTTATTTTAATATAACAAATAATTAAATTTATTGTAGTAACCTTTACTTTGTCGAAGACCATCTTACTAAGAACATTAAAAATAGAACTATTTAAACAAGACTTCTACTATTTATTTAAAAAATTGCTTTTTTAAACTCAATGACAGCTGTTTCACTAAAAACTAGCATCGTTAGATGACATTGAAGTTACATTTTGTTTTTTAAGTAGCTACCTGATGTTGATTTAGTAGTAATAAGGCTAGACCAAATATGGAAGTAATAAGATATTAATGCTTAGATATTATTATCCCTAAGGGATTATCCTGGATGTATTTCCCTCTAGGATCAGTATAACTGTGCAATGATATAGAAAAACCAGGTATATTTTAGATTAGGCCAAAATAACCCAATTTGTAGGTGTAGTTTATATGTTTAAGTCTTGTCATTGTAATCATATTGTTAAATCCTTTAAACAATAACAATATATGTTAGTTTAAATTCGTATTTCGTTTGGACCGTAATAGCAATAATTTGATTTATAACAATATTGTTATTACAATGCTAAAATTTCTAATTTTAATGATGACAACACAGCAATTATTATTGTTTTGTGTCATTTTGTGATCAAAAAGGAGAATGTGAGGTTAGTGTTTATTCACCCATAAAACCATAGTGTGGTAGAAGAAGTAATTTTGTTACAATTTATTTTTACATATAATGCCAAATTGCAAAACACAAAAGCAGAATTATATACCCAGAGGTCATATTCATTTAAAAAATCGACTTATGGTCATAACAATTATAAAAAGTACTTTACTGACATAGCCAGCTTTTTAGCAATTTCTAATAATAAATGACAGATCATATTGCTTAAAACTAACGATTAAAATACCGTTTTTTGCAAAACTTGTTATGAAAACAATTTCTTTGTAATAACGATGTTGTTTCTGCAAGCAGAATCGTCCTGAATAGAGAGCTCCAAGTCCAGATTGACACTCAGTCTTTTACGTAAAATTGGGGTCAATAATATTTTACAAAAAGAATAATAATGTTATAAACTTTCATTATAAATACAGATGTTAGTATTATACTACTAGCTTCGGTCCATTAAAAAGGCATCAAATAAGTTAAATAAGGCTGAATCTACCCAAACAGTATTTTTCTTTCTTCATTTACCATTTAAAAAATTGACGATTTGCGTCATTTTGTATAATACTTTACCAGAGAAACACCTCTGCAATTACTAGCGTTTTTCACTGATCCTTTTTTTGGGTAGCAAAGAAATAAGAATAATTAACCTTTTAATTCATAAAAAATAAACACAAATAAAGCTTCCAGATTTGTAAAATCTATCACATATGTCATTTACACCAGGCGATTTAATATTTTTGAGCTACTAATGGTATTGTTTACTTCATCAAAAGTTATAGGGATATCTAGGAATGGATGACTATCAAAAAAATTATGTTGTTTAAGAATTTTGGAAGATAGAGTTCACTTATTTTTTTCCCACACAATAGAATGTTTATATATGAAGAAATGAAAAAACCAATGTCGTCACAATTTTTATTATTATAAATGTTGCAAATCTAAAGCGCTACTAGCCATCATCAGGCTACAAAGAAAAAAACTTTACAAACTATAAAAGTTAAAAAGCAAAACATTAAATATTTTCCAAGAAGATTGTAAGGCTACGGTTAATGGTGTGACATTGAAAATATAACACAAATATGCATATACAGATAAATAAATGGTTATAATCAAGCTAAAGTACTATGTTATAAATAGAGAGAAGATGTGGACAATGAAAAAGGAAACTAAAAGGACAGAAAAAGTAAAAGAGAGAGTCTTAAGCTGAAGCACCCCAAGTACCAAAGCTACCCAATAAGGGAAGCAATTTTTGGTTAGAGACCGAAAAAGAAGAAATCAAAACATGGTTATGAGCCCATTAAAAAACGGTTCTCACAACTAAGAATAACTTTACCAGTATCTCTGAAACAAATGTTAAAGAGAACCGAAAATAAGTATTAGCGTAGGTAATCCCTAGAACTATGGAAAACTTAATATGAAAAAGAAATGTTAATAAAAAGTATTTAAAAAATATGGTAAAGGAACGATTGTCGAACATTGTCCATGTCCAGCAAAGCGACAAAACCATTAAAATTTATTGCACCAGCACTTAGGTAAGTGAGACTAATAATAATGGCGATAGGCACATAGAGAGTGGAAAGTAGTCATAGAACGTATGACAATATAAAGGTAAATTACACAAACCATGGAACATGAAATCAAAATTGTATCTATGATCACAAAAAATTGGTAACAAAATTAATTTCAGGCAATAAGACAAATCAATCACAATATTACAATTATCAAAGATACACGGACACTCAAATAGCATTAATTTATGAATAATCACACATTATAAAATATTAACTAAGTTAAGAGAGAAACAAAGTACCAAGAGACAAATCCCAATCTATGACTGCCAATATAAAAGAAGAAGAATGATCTAAAGAATGGTTATGTATCAAGTAGAGATATTGACAATCAAAAAGAAGGAATTATTTACAACTCGACCAAATAAATACATTAGAAAATTGAAACATCAAAGAAAATAATTATTAGTAAAACAATAACTTATAAATAAATGATTAAAAATATAAAACTTATAACAATACTCAACAAGGAATTCTATGGTGGAAATAAAGTACTGTCAGATAGACCTAAGAATAAAAATAAACAAATCTCAAAACGGAAGGTGAAGGAAAATGTATAGATCTCTGGGTTTAAGTTGTGAGTTGTTCTTCGCAGCTTCATTTATATGTAATTTTTACTACATGCTTGTGCTTCTTGAGTTCTGGTTGTGCTCTGTTAAGATAACTGCGAGTTTCCTCGTATTGTGTATATTGTTTGTAACACATTTTATGTTAATTTTGAGTATGTACATTATCTGGAGGTAGTTGTTCAACCGACTTACTAGGGAGGTAGGCCACTAGTATTTACATCTCTTTGGTGGCCATTATAAGATAATACCGTGATTAATTGTGTAAAAGCTATCCATTTCAAATTATTCTCGCCTTCAATATAAATGATCAGAAAATATTTAAATGCAAGCAAACAAAGAAGATATGTGTGTCTTTGGAATGTTCATAATTATTTTTTTGTTCTGACCAGTATAAAAGTCGTATTAATTGCAAATTTTTGGGTCAAAACAAAAAAAAAACGAAAAAAATTGGTTAACCCTTTCATAAACATGTATTTAAATATTTTTCTGAAATTGTGTTCATTAAAGTTATTGGTTTTTGTATTCGGTAGGTTATATAGACATTGGACATTTTGTGGTAATTTATGAGTTGAGATAACCAACAAATCGAATAAATAAATGATGAAAATACCCATCCCCTCCATAGCGGCATTCCTTTGTAGAACGGGTCGAACAACAGAGCATATAAAGAGCATCTGCCTGCGAAAAAGCAGATAGACCTTCCAGAATTATATTGCATATTGTAATGATTTATAGGTGGGATAAGCACACATCTAGCGGCCATTCTTGTAGGTTCGGGCGTGCTAATGACCATGGCCGCCTGGATCGTGGTCGGTCGCAGCAGTAACTCCCGTTTACCCCCCATCCGCCACTCCCTACACCCTACATACACCCCGGTTTCTCTGACATAATCGGCGCTCGCCTCTGATATTAACAATAACACTTAGTATTTAAATTATGACTTTGAATTGCTCCATAAATAATAAGGCATTAGAAGATTTGCGTTCGCCGCCGTTGGTATAGCTTGCGAAAGGACTAATCATGTTTGAATATTATTGCTTTTACTTGCCTTCATTGTCTAGATATTATTACAAACCCTTGTCTCTACGAGGGATTCATAAAATGCATTGCGTTACATGCAAGAGAAACCATTTAAAAATATCTCTACTTGTATTTGTATCTCTCATTCTACTTGTATTTGAAGTGGTACAAAGATAATTACAAAGAAAAGTTAATTGTCGAAAAGTATATCTATGGGCAACTCATTTTGACGTTCTATTTTACGCAACAGAGATAGAAAAATAAACAATTTTTATTTTGATTTCCTGATTGTTCTGATTTAACAGATTTATTATCAAAGTAAAAATACTACTAAATGTTCCTCTAAAGTTTTTATAATTGTGTAAATCTCTTGCGTAATAGCTCTTTAAATATTAAAATAAGGATATCTCTCCTGAATGCAAAGAATATGTATTATCGTATTATCGATACTACAATAACAGAGTAATTTGAGAGTCAATGCAAGAAATTTTTGGGCGCAAAGCTTATCGATGTGAGCAAGTCAACCTACGAGTAGTAGAACTCTATTCATAAAAATCGCTTGTACAGTCGGCTTTACATGTTAAATGTGAATTTCGTTTACCTACCGAAGTTATAAAAACGCCCTTCTTCAACAACATAAGAGTGACAATTTTTAAAACGCCTACATTAAATGGTTTTTGGGGATTAAGTTTATTTACAAGGGTCGGTCATTTCCCTAATAAATAGGTCTATCTATAAAATCCTAGAATCCTAGGCGTATTTTTTTACGTGTGCTTTCTTGTATAACTAAAGCGAATCAAAAACATTTTTAAGCATAATAAATTATATTTATCAAAAATAATTTATTTTACACAAAGAACAATAAATCAACAACCTAAATATTTGATTATTATTTCTATGTTTATTAGATATTTATTACATTTTTCATACTGTCGTTAACGGCTCATTTTTAAAATGTATTGCTACATTTTGATTTTTACCACCCTATTTATTTACTAAATAAAATATAAAATAAATAAATGTATTTTGATACGAACGTAACATAAAAACTTTGACAAAAAATCTTTTAGAATATTAAATTCAACACAAAAACAATTAAAATTAGTACCATCAAGATTGATTAGAAACTGTTGGAGATTCAAAAATAAATATTTTTATATTTTATCTTAATTTTATTTCTAACAGCCTACCTAAAAGAATGAAATAAAAAAAAATGTTTTGAAAAGGGATTTTAATCCCAAAAAAACATTTATTACCGAGGGTTCCAAACTAAGTGAAGTAAAAAAGGAATCAGTAGAGAGGTTGCAATAAAAAACAAATAAAACCGTACTATAATATAATACACAGGCAATTTGTCAATAAAATACCTTATGATGCAAACATTAAAGATGTGGGCGTGGACAACTGTTTAACTGATTTCAAATTTATTATTATTTAAACCGTGATTGGTAGTACACAATAAATAGGCCATTCTTAAAATTAATTCAATGTAAGCGATTTGAGTTTAAAAATGTATACCTATGCTATTCTGAAACCGATAGTACATACCCACTCAAATCTGTGTAGGTATCGTACTTCATAAGAAATTCAGAGTAGTTGCATTATGTAGTCAGTCAGTATAAAGCGAAGCTTTTTGTTGTGTATAGTTAACGTAATACCTTTGTGCTTCTATTAGTACAACAGAATTAATTTAGCGGACCATATAAAACGTCACTCACAACTCATACACAGATTTTGCAATTTCTAGGGAATATGAAATATGCTAAAAGAATTGAGGACGAAATTTTATAAATCTTAGGTAATTGATCTATCAATTTTCAAGTTCGTACGTGTCGTTTGCATAAGTAAGGTTATAAAATTATTGTAGATACTTAACTACAATTTGAACACAGGTATAGGGTACCTATACCTATAAAAATGGAAACTCTTTAGACAAAAATCCATTAATAGTAATCGGCATCCGTATTTCAGTTTTCGGCTTTTAAATTGATCAAACATAATTTTTATTTTATTTTAAAGGTCTGTATTTCACGACATTTAAATAAATTAATTTAAAAACCAGTAGGATTATAACAAATTGAAATAAAAAAATTAAATTATATATTATACTTTCGGATCGTTTGGTGTTCCGATAAATGCTCGTGTATTAATAAATAATACAGTGGACAGCTAATTTATGGAATATTATCATTATTTCGAGAACCGTCGAGTTTTGAGGGCAATCCCGAAACAGGTCGATTTAAGTTATAAAATACCCATCTTATAACGTACATGGATTAAGGATGACGTCACCGGTGTGGGTGTAGTGACGTAATCGTTAATTTTTGTAAATAGAAATCGGTATAATGCGACACCTCATTTGAAGGAGAATTTAATTCTCTATTTAACGACATTACATTTGTAACTGAAATATTTTTTAAGGGTACAAAAACATTTTTTTTTATTTAAATTCAACCAAATTACAACTAATGATTTAATTCATAACGTACCTTAAAGTAACCAAATTATGCATAATAATTATTTTAAATTAAATGTTCCAAATGCCATCCATCGGTTCCTGCCATGACTTTCTGAAATAAATACTTAAAAAAGCTAAAATAAGTAAAAATAATAATGGACACAAATAGTTATCTCATAAACACTGAAACTTTTTGTCAAATGTTAAATCAAGCAAGTGATATTGGCATAGTTACTGTAAAATTTATTATCGTAAATATTTTTTGATTTTGTGAATTGTCAACAGTTGTCAATTGTAATTTTTTACTTTTGAATACTAAATTATGGCTCACCTAAATGAAACACAACGCATAGAAATATTAATTCTTAGCGGATGTGGAGATAAAAAAAGAACACAGAACGAGGTATGCAATTTATTCAACGCAAAATATCCAGACAGACCCATCAGCCAATCAACAGTAAGTAAAATAGTCCGAAAATTTGGAGAAACTGGGCACGTTAAGCATATTCCAAACGCTGGGCATCCTAAAATTGAAGACAATGTGAAACTTGATGTTTTATTAAATGTCCATGACAATCCTCACAGTAGTTCCACACAAATGGGTGAATATGCTGGAGTTTCCCAACGATCGGTATTACGTATTTTAAAAAAAGAAAAATACCATCCCTACAAAATTCAACTACACCAGGAATTAAACGACGACGATCTCGATCGCCGGCTTCAATTTTCTGAAAATATGCAGGATTTATGTATCGGCAATCCACGTTTCATCAATCAAATCCTCTTTTCCGATAAAGCCACATTTTTTTTACATGGTACCGTGAATCGTCAAAATTGCAGGTATTGGAGTCAAGAAAACCCACATTGGATGATAGACACACACGCAATATCCTCAGAAAGTGAATGTATGGGCAGGGATCATCGATGACAGAATCATTGGCCCTTTTTTCTTTGAAGAAAATCTAACAGGAGAACGTTATTTAACTTTTTTGAGAAATTAACTTATACCTGTCCCTGCTAACATGTATCCAAATGCCAATAATGCAAATTTACCTTGTGACAATATCTGGTTTCAACAAGATGGAGCCCCTCCGCAATACGCACGTGAAGTACGTCAATTTTTAAATAATTGCTTTCCCAGAAGATGGATCGGAAGACGAGGTTTTATAGAGTGGCCAGCAAGGTGGCCAGATCTAACACCTCTAGACTTTTTCCTGCGGGGTTACATAAAGACAAAAGTTTATGTCAATAGACCCCAAAATTTACAGAACTTAAAAGATAGAATTAGGCATGAAATGAGTCTCATTACTCCAGAAGTCATCCGCAATGAACTTGATGAATGTGTCCGTAGATTCGCATATTGTCAAGAAACCGATGGGGGGCATTTGGAACATTTAATTTAAAATATTTATTATGCATAATTTGGTTACTTTAAGGTACGTTTTAAATTAAATCATTAGTTGTAATTTGGTTGAATTTAAATAAAAAAAAATGTTTTTGTACCCTTAAAAAAATATTTTAGTTACAAATGTAATGTCGTTAAATAGAGAATTAAATTCTCCTTCAAATGAGGTGTCGCATTATACCGATTTCTATTTACAGAAATTAACGATTACGTCACTACACCCACACCGGTGACGTCATCTTTACTCCATGTACGTTATAACATTGGTATTTTATAGCAAAAATCGACTTGTGTCGGGATTACCCTCAAAACTCGACGGTTCTCGAAATAATGATAATATTCCACAAATTAGCCGTCCACTGTATATTAAAATTGCATACATTGTTTTTTAAACAAATAAACTTTAATTTAATTTTACATTGTTTTGGGTATTTTATTTTTTGTTATATTTTTTACAAACAATAGCATATATAATATGAAAGTAATTATGAAGTAATCACTACATTTCAGTATTATTATGAAACTAAAGACTGGTTTTTAATTACCAGCTTATAGAATATGACTAAAAAATATTTATTCAGACAGAGTGTTTTATAATATCTGTTATTATAATGGGTGGTCAAAAAATTACATAACTGTTTCCTCATGGTAGATTCCCAAAACTGGTCTAGCCCTTCAATTTTTCCTATATGGAAATTAACTGGTCTCCACACCATAAAATAACAATAATATGATTAAGAATAATAAAAAACTCATTGTTTTAACCAAACTTCCACTATTTATTTAAAAAGATGGACTTCCAAAAAGTAAGGGTTAGTACAATCAATTTAAATAATATGATTTGTTTGATAAATGATTGAGATAAATCTCGTTTTTTTTAATACGCCGGCAAATAATAACAAGAGAACGGCAATCTGCAATACTCAAACAATATGAATATTTCCTGCATCCCCTAAGCACCACTCTGATCGGTTTGCCACATAAATTATTAGAGTATATTCGCCTATAATAGTTTGTTTTTCCAGCTGGTCCACTAATTCTTACAATTCTTTTCACGCTCATCGGCACGCTGAAACACTTTAGAATTACGTGGACAGGAATTTATCTATATGAGAACGCTTTTATCAGTAGTTCAAAAATTTGAATCTGCCATCTTCTTTAGTACCGTTTTTCGCCGTTATTAGATTATGTATTTGAATAAAATTTTAAGGGTATATTACTGATAGTTAGTTGCAAAAGCTATGCATGTTTAATCTGAACTCTTTTTGAAACTAAGAGATATCATTTACCATTCGTAATTAATATTAAGAATATTTAAAATATAATTATGCATATCTTATGCGCTATCGTGAACCATATACATTTTTATGCAATATTAGCAAAGAGAAAGGGGATTTTTGGAGAAAAGAAAATTTTTCATAGATTTGTCCAATTATTTTACTTTATTTTGGGGTCTATTTGTGATAGTTCGCGGATATTTACTTATTGTTATCAATTATCAGCAAACTAGATTCAAGGCACATTGCAGCAGGGGGTGGATCTACCTGTTGCATAAGTAAATCTTTGAAGAGAATGTCATCTAAAATGACATTATAGGTACCAAGTGTTTGATCTGCTAACTGCCAAAAAAAATGTACCTCAGCAGCTAAACCTATAACAGAACATATTACGCCTTCTTCCTTCAAGTTTTCTATAGTTCTGGTAATGTCACCTGGATCACATGTGGTCAAACTGCCCATTATTGTTAATATTTCTCTGCTTGCATGTGATGGCAATAGTTTTAGAGAGGACATTGCCATGTCTAAACCATGGCAGACGAAGAAGATGCCAAAGAGTATCGGTAGGAGACTGGTTACGAAAAGACTTGGGAATCTATTAAGGAAGACGTTGAAGGTTTTTCACAGGCTAGTGTGGCTGATATTGTACAAAGGGCGAAAAGAAAACGTCAAGCCCTTAAACATGTTACGACCCATCATGTGACAATTTGTTGCGGGTATATTCTTGCCCCCATCCTCAGATTGATGCTTACATTCGCCACATTTTCAACTTAACCTTGTTGAATATTACTTTATTATTCATTTCTTCACTCACAATGACAGATATGATGCATTTGCCAATGGGTCTTTGACCTTTCTCCTACCTTGCGGTTTTTACAAATACTGCTCATACTTACACTCCTTTGCTTTTCAAGCTTTTGGGTATCTTTATCCTAAGCTATATTCCAGTTTTCTTCTTGTTATTAACCAATAACTCAACTAGGTTTAATGAGTTGCTACTCACCTAGTTTTTAGTTTTTAATATTTAATTTTAATCATTATTTTCTTCATTTAATGCTTTCCTTTTTTCAATGACACAATTTTGATACACATAAATTTTGCTATGTGCAAGAATATTAAGGTAGGTTTATACTGATTCTTTGATATGTAATGTTTTCACTTTCTCTATAATTTTTAGCCTGATGATGGCCTATTGATAGGCCGAAACTAGTTGCTGTTTTTTAACAAATAAAATTTTGTGACATTGATTTTGATATTTTTCTTCGTTTACCAATCAGTCACATTTGTGCTATGGATGATTTACTTCTATTAATCTATCATGTGTTACATTTTTAAACCAAATGGAAAAAAATTAACAAATATAGAATATTAAATACAACCAAATTTCACAATCACATTTTTTTTAATTATGTAATTATTTGGCATTTTGTATAAAAATCATTTTTTCGACCAATAACTCTTTATGCTGATATTTAAACTAAATTTTAATACATTTTTAAATTGTTAAATAAAATTTTAAACGAAATAAATGATTTGCCTATGTATATAAAGTTATGACAGACCAATCAATATGTTTCAGATTGCTATGCAAAATAGAATAGAAATCACTTGACATGAAGAAGTACATTCGTTATTGGATATAAAAGAGTTGATCTTACCTTGTTTTCACATTTTTTCACTATGGCGCAACCAATAACAAAAAAGCTCTAAACATGTACGTAGACATACATATTTATTTAGGTATAAAATTATTTTAAACTAAAAATAATAAAAATAATTTAAGAGCAAATGTAAAAGAGAGTACAACGAAATTGTCTTATTTTTTTAGATATCCAAGTTATAAAATAAAAGATTTTAATCGAAGTAAACTATCCATATCCCAATTGATAGGAAAAATCAAGTGAAAAACCCAAAGTCAATGTCACAGAGTTACATTGATGGAAAAAATTGTAAGCTTTTAGTTTCGGCTCAACATAATTTCCAAACAGTTTGAACTGTTTTCATTGCTTAAAACTATATGTACAGTGTGTAAAAGCCAAATGGAATAAATTCATTATTTCGGTTACTGTACATATTTATAAAAAATCCCGGAACACGTCAAATTTAAATTATAACTTGACATTATTTAACGTGAAAATGCAATCCCTACTTTCAACCCCCTTAGAATGACAGGTACAACCCCCAATTTTTTAAATGGGAAGTATAGGCTTGTGCTACATCATTTGAAAGGTCTTTTCATTCTCTATTCAAAACTGTTATTGTTTTTAAATTTAATGCAAAAATTAACATAAAAAAAAATAATATCATGTTGTTACCGAAATTCGCTACAATACAATCAAAAACTAAAATGTAATGCAAAACGTAATAAAATGTAGAACACGAAAAAGAACTATGAATGTTAATGAAGTAGATGTTCAAAATGTTCTCCGCGAACGTCTTGGCAACATCCTAATCTCAAATAAAACTGTCTTCTAACATTATTTGAGTAGTCCACTTGCAAAGTGTGCTAAGTTATCAATGCTTTTGCAAAACTCTTTTTGTTCAATTTTTATTTTCAAATAAAATTATAACCATTTAACTGACATTTTATTTTTTGATCATAAAATACAACAAAATAACTATAATTAAATATATGACAATCAACATATATCTTTATTACCTAATTTTATAAAAAAAATATTTTAATTGATTTTCTTAAAGAAATGGTTGAACAGTATAGCGCACTTTGCAAGTGGACTACTCATTTAACATATCAGGCATGATCGACCTAATCGCAAGCGTTATTCGTTCTTTTAAGTCATTTAAATCAGAAGGTTTAGTTTTTTACACATGGCATAAAAAGAAATCTAATAATGTAAGATCAGGTGATCGCGCTGGCCATTTAATCGATCCTCGCCTCCCTATCCACCGATTGGGAAATATTATATCGAGGTACTGCCGGACATAAAGTTGGTAATGTGGTGGTGCTCCATCCTGCTGAAACCATATCGTATTCGCTGGAACTTGAGGGTTACCTGGATCAGGATATAAATTTGCCAACGTTGGAATGACATCATTTTGAAGTAATAATTAAATTAAATTAATTCCAAATAATTGTTGCCATTCAAGTTGCCCTCAATAAAAAACGGGACCAATGATATTGTTCCCTACAATCCCTGCCCAAACATTAACATTTTGAGGGTATTGAGTGTGTTCTTCTCTCATCCAGTGTAGATTTTCCGTGGGCCAGTAGCGGCAATTTTGCCGATTAGCATGACCGTTAAGTAAAAAAGTACACTCATCAGAAAACATAACGTCTTCTAATTGGATATATCACAAGCCTATACTTCCCATTTAAAAAATTGGGGGTTGTACCTGTCATTCTAAGGTAGGGGTTGCATTTTCACGTTAAAGAATGTCAAGTTATAATTTAAATTTGACGTGTTTTGGGATTTTTTATAAATATGTACATTAACCGAAATAATGAATTTATTCCATTTGGCTTTTACACACTGTATGATATACAAACAAAAATGTTCCGACTTTTTAATTAAACAATCAACTAAAGTTTATTTTAATTATTTAACTGTCTACTAAATATAAAGGGCCAACAACTACGATATATTTAAATGTTTTTTTTTTATATGAACGCCCCTGATTATTGACATTCAGTCTTGTTCTTTGCTTCTTGGGTAGCGGTAATAAAGTAGATGTTTTTATTGAAGAGCAGCGATTCTCGAGAGACACGCTAGAGATCAAAATCATATTTCGTGCACGACGTGTGAAAAATTGCTTTTCTATGCGAATTTAGACAATGATTTTTTATTTGCTGCGTCTCAACATTTCAAAAAGTTCGAAAGTTTTCGAACGGTGACTCAATTCAAACGTGATGTCGTAAGATCAAAGTAAGAAAATTAAGCATGTGCTTTTGCATGAGATTCCAATAACATAAAATCAGATGCGTATACAAAACTTTCATACAAAAAATAGAATTTCAAGTGTTTAATATAAAAAATGATCGATGTTGTTTTCTTTGATTAGAGTATGGAGTTCGTTTTTTTTTAAATTTAATATTGTTTCTTCTTAATATATTATCATTTATTGCAGAACTTATTTAGCATTTTTTTTATCTTTTCTTGAGCACTTTTTTCAATATAATATTGTTTAAATCTGAAAAATCAGTTAATTTGTTTCTTTTTCAATGCGTCATAATAATGCATGGTGTTATACATTAGTTTTCGACGGTCAACACAGAAAATCTCATATTCCTTACCATTATTTGAACTAAAAAATTTGAAACTCCATACACATACTCTAAACTGTGCGGAATATTACTTCACACTGTAGTTCCCGTTCACTTATGTCAAATTAATAAAACCTACTGGACAAACTGGACAAAGAGGCACACAAATTCGGAATACAAATAAATGAAGACCAAATATATACAACAGGAAAAAGAAAATCAAAATAAGGATAGACATTTAAAAATAAAAAATTATAAGTAGGAAAGTGTATCAACCTTTAGCTACTTAGGAACATTAATAGGACAAACTAAAAAAGGAAGGATAAAAGAAATAATTTTAATATGAAACCAAGCCTTCGGTGTAAATAAGAAGTTACTAAAATATAAAACAACCCGAGGGCTGGGTGCCTACCGGGTGCGTCCCCAGGTGGCGGATAGGGGATCCCCAGGAGAGTCGCTGAACTGCTTAAGCAGGTAACACTGCAATTTAGCAGGGAAGCGATGAAGCTGGGGTTGTGCGTCTATACGAGTGGCGCGGTCTGGTATGAGCAGCTGATAACTGCAAGATTGCCAGATTGGTCATTCCTAAGGTCGCACCGCGGACCAACCACCCCAATTCCAAGGTGTAACATAACGTGCCGAAGGATGGATGGCCGCTGGGGTATAAGCGGCTGCGAACGTTCCCCTGGGGGAACCGGGTGAAACCCCCTTGAATGTAGCCTTACTTTGGCATGCGGGGCACTGCCGTAGTGGACCATCATTCCCTTACTACTCGTGGGAACAACCATGTTAAGAAACAAAAATAAAAGTAAAAAAAAAGCGGGAAAACACCGCTACACTAGGAAAAGAGGAGAAGAACAACAACAACAAACTTTGGTGGAGGAGATAATCGTGGAGGAAATGTTCGCCGGATGGGAACACAAGCTCCAGTTCGGCGGCATCCACTTTATTCGGGCCACATAATCGTGGACTGTGAAACACCACAGTCAGCGGAGTGGCTTAGGTTAAAAGTGCCACGATTAAAGGAATGGGAGGGTAGGCCGACCACATGTGGGGGAGACGACATCCCCAAACCACATGTGGTGACGGCCTTCCTTCCCAGGAGCAAAGGAATATAAGCTGAGAAACTACTTCAGCTGATAGAAGCCCAAAATGGGGGCTTGAGCACGAAAAAAGATGGAAGGTCCTGAGCCTGAAGGAGGAAGCGGTAGGGCAACTTCTGAGGGCAGCAATAGACGAGCTATCCTGCAGTACCCTCAGGAAGAATGGCTACACCTTGTTCTACCGGTTCGGGAAAATCCCCGTCCACGGTTTAACAAGGGAAACAGCCATTGGAGAAGAGGCAACTCCAGGGAACAGCAGTGGGTCAAAGGCCACCGTAGCCGAAGAAGTCACCCCGGTGCCCACTGCGTCGATGGGACACTGGTCGGAAGTGAGGAAGGTGAGGAAGGGGCATTTACCTCACAAACACCAAGGTAAGGGGCCCATCACGCCAAGGGATCATCGGCGGTTATTTTAAGGACGTTTATCAGAAACCAAATGGGATTAGTACTGATCCAGGAACTATGGGTTCGTGATGGTCAAGTGAGAGAACTCGCAACAGGGCCAAGAGGCAATAATTCCACACTTGATCAGACTTCGTCGGAGCAGCCTTAAACTGGGATATATACCAGAAGCGTGGAGAAGGGCCAAAATCACCTTCATCCCAAAAGCAGGGAAACTGGACACTACGCACCCCAAATTTCTTAGACCGATCAGCCTCACATCGTTTGTTCTCAAAACGATGGACAAAGCTGTAGACAACTACATTAGAACAGAAATCTTGGAAAAGGTGCCATTGCACCCCCGTTAACATGCGTACCAAGCGGGAAAGTCCACGGAAACCGCTTTAACACAATTGACTGACGAAATCCAAGACGCTCTGAATAAAAAAGAGACCGTTGTATGTGCCTTTCTAGACATAGAAGGGGCCTTTGACAATACTCCACATGAGGCAGTCAAAAGAGCACTGATTGAGAAAGGAGTGGATAGAACGACTTCCATCTGGATGTCGCAACTGCTATCTACAAGAATCGCAGAAATGGAGGCAGGACAAGACACTATCTTATTATTAATGTGACCAGAGGCTGTCCACAGGGGGGAGTTGCATCCCCGCTTATGTGGAGTCTCACTAAGGACAGTCTACTCAGTCAATTTACTAGGGAAGGCATACCATGTCAAGGGTATTCCGACGGTATTCCGACGACATAGTTATACTTGCAAAAGGGAAGTATGAAAATGTTCTCTGTGATATTGTTCAAAGAGGACTGAACATTGCAAAACAATGGTGTAACTCGGTGGGACTCAACCCCACCAAGCATCAACCCCACCAAAGCCACACTAGTAGCCTTTACAAGGAAAAAGGAACCTCATCCAAAAATCATAAAAATAGGGGAAAACATCGTCGAGTGGAAAACAGAGGTAAAATATCTAGGGCTCATCCTAGATAGCAGGTTATTCTGGAATAAACACGAAGACGAAGTAATACACAAAGCAACCAAGGCCCTCATGGTGTGCAGGAACAATGCAGGAAAGAACTGGGGATGTAACCCACGTATTCTGCAATGGATGTACACAGCAATAGTGAGACCAATAATCACATATGGGACAGTGGCTTGGGTCGCAAGGGCTAATCTGAGTACGACGAGGAAAAATCTCTCGAAGATTCAGAGACTAGCCTGATCATGTATCACTGAAGCAATGGGACCTTACCCCACTGCTGCAATGGAGGTAATTTTAAACTTGACTCCAATGCACATTCTGTTAGAAAGTGTAAGGAAGAAAACAATATACAGAATTATCAAAGAAGGAATTATCAGTGAAAAACCTCGATCAAGATAATATGCCATAGAAATTCAACCTTGTGAGAAAATTCATCACAAAGTTGAGTAATAAATCTGAATGGGATGAAGACACCATACAGAATTTAAACCAGAATATCATAAAGTGGTATACGGAGGGTTCCAAGCTAGACGAACGTATAGGTTTATATATGTATTTAAAAAGCTTTATATAAATTTAATATTTTACGAAATTCTCGGACAGGTTGATGTATATTTTAAATTACACATCGGCTTGTATAGTTCGAAATATTTTTTACGTCATCAATGTTTTTTCTTCAGGTAAGTTAATATAATTTTTTCTGCCTACCTTATCGGAAAACCAATCATATGATCACCAAAAATAGGATGGAGAGTATTGTTTATCAACTCAAGGGCGGAAAATTTATAACGCCACGATTTTTTAATTCTAGCCTTAAATTTGGCATTTTTAAATTATAAATTTCGACAATAACCACAAAATGACAGCTTTTCTCAAACAAAATTCTACAAATTATAAGCAAATTATAACTTATAAGTAAAAAACTCTAAAACACTGGGTCCGATTCTGAATACATCATGATGTGAGCAAATACATAATAGTATAGATTCTTAATAAGAATAGCATTATTTCCTAAAACGCCTGCTAGCGCAGTGCATAAATGCATTAACACCTTTAGTTGGTATTTGCTATCTTCGTTACTCTTGGGTAGTAAATACAGCCCACTTTTCGCTCTTGAGATACAATATACTACTACTATAAAGCGTAACCAGAGAAGCTAGGTGGCTCAAACAAATCTTTAATGCTTGTATGATATGAACATTTTAAGACACTTGTAAGAATGCAATCGTAAAAGGGTTTTTTAAAAAGAGATCCTCCTGAATATAAACAAAGAGGACGAATTATGTCTAGACGCAATCACCTTAACGGGCACATGAAGCAGATTCTACTGACAGAAATATTTGTTTGCAAGTATTAATTTACTCAGGACTTTTCTGCTGCTTTAAACTGCAAAATAATAATTAAATATATGGAAAAAGTAGAAAAAAAAGTTGGTAGTAGCCCTTGATTTATTTCAAAAAATCCTGCTGCTGTAAACTTTGGGACTAAACCTTTAGCTGTATTTAATAAAATTAAAGCATTCTCATTTTTGGTTAATGCTTGTGTGTAGATACAGGTCTGAATTAAGCTCTCAGCTTTCTTCGTAATTTGATCACATGACATAATTATAGTAATGGAGAAAACCTACAAAAAAAAACATTTTATTAACAGAATCAGAATATATTCATGTTAATATGGGTAAAGAAAAACACGTTTAGTATTACAAAAATAAAGTAGTCTTACAATATGAATTACTATTCTAAATCAGTTCACTTCAATGCTAGCTGTGATTTCTTAAATAAACTTGTGCTGGGATTTTTTTTTAGTTTATATTAGGTATATCTGTTTAACCGTTTATTCCTTTTGATTAATAATATTAAATACTTTCATCCCAGGTCAATGTTTTGTGTAAAAGTATTGCCTTTAAAAGTCGAAAATATGTTTAAATACAGGGTGTACCAACCTTATGACAAAGTTCGGTGTATGGGTTGTTTTAGAAGATATCAAAAAATGTTATTAGCTAAAATAGTAGATGTCTTTAGGGTCCATATTTTGAAATTACCTTAAACTATACAGAGTGTTGCATAACCTCGTTACAAACCAAACATATGATTTTTTAAACAAAATACCTCAAATTGTATAAAGAGTTAGATTCTGACCAGATCCTTGGATTACCGTCTGACGAGATAATTCCAAGGTAAAATTTTGAGAAAAATTTTAAAACTCTTATAATTGACAAAGAACTTTTCCAAAAGGGACCTCCCATTCAATCCTAAATTATCTGTTACACAGATGGTTCCAAAACCAACAAGGGCACAGGAGCCGAAATATATATAAATAGGCCAGAAACAAAAATGACAATGAGTCTGGGAAAATACGCCACGGTGTTCCAGGCAGAAATAACTGCTATTCACCACTGCACAATTGAAATTATTAAGCAAAAGGTTAAGGAAAAAACCATTGCCACATATTCAAATAGCCAAGCGGCCATAAAAGCATTGAGCTCAATCGAAGTCAATCCTAGACTGGTATGGGACGGAATTAGGAAGTACCAACAGACTAATTCTGGCCTGGGTACCAGGGCACAGGAAGATACGGTGCAACGAAGAGGCAGACGCACTGGCCAGAGAAGGCGCGTCAAATGCCTTATCAGGACCAGAACCCTTCTGTGGCATGGCAAAAACGAAGATTAAGGCATGTCTAAATAAATGGAAGCTAGGTAAGTATCAGGAATAGTGGGGCAACTCACCAGGAATGAGGCAAGTAAAAGAGGGGACCAACACAGAAACTAACAGAGTATCTACTAAGGCAGGATAGAAACACCATCAGAATGTTGGTGGGTCTTTTCACAGGGCATTGTAAACTCAATAAGCACATGTATGCATTAAAACTGGCGAATTCTCCACTATGTAGATTCTGTTAAGAAACAGAGGAAACGGCAGCGCATATACTATGCAGCTGTGAAATCTTATCGAGGCAAAGATTTCTCATTTTAGGCGAAGACAAGCCAGGAGCTAGTAGCTACACAAGGGATTTCCTACACAGGACAATAAGTCTACTAGAGAAGACCAAACTGAACAAAATCCTATAAGGGAAAAAGGCATCCATAATAGATCTGCAGAAGGTCGTGGTGGCACAGGCTAATAGCTGAAGTCCAATCTAATCTCTAATCTATTCTAAGACAAGCCAGCCATAGCAATTTTTCTGACTTCGCACTTGCCGTTGATTGTTGAATTTTTCGCCAATACACTAATGAAGCATAGTTGACCATGGGCTTGATAATCATTTATGAATAAATGAATTATTTTTAGTCTCAAGCCCAAATTTTTTTCAAATGTTCTGCTGCAAGTCCAGCTCGCCACTAAGGTTGTGGATAAGATTTATGATTGTCCCAATTTAGTTTTTGAGCCAGGGTCACTCCTAGGAAGTTTGCCTCCTTTAAAATTTTAGTTTAAAATTGTTCACAGTTGGAGCGGTTAAAGAGTATCTGCATAAACGGTATCAAAATTGTTTTGCCTGGCTTGACCTTAAGGCCTTCCTTCTGACTCTAACTCTGTATGACGTTAAGGACAATTTGCAGTTAGTTTAAGATAACTTTATCATGCTTACCGAAAAGGTAACCTCCTCGTTTGTTGATATCTGTACTTTCCCATAGTGTGTGGTGTAAATTCGCATCGCAGCCCAGATTGATAGGCCTGTTCCTCCTCCTTCCCCAACTCATAAGTCTTTGGACATCCTCTGGAGTTGGTTGTTTTGTAAAATCACCAGAGAAGTGGCCCGAGGCTATAATTATCTGCCTTTTGCCTGCTTTTGTTGGCACTTCCACTATAGCGGTTGCCAAATCTCCTGTGACGAATTTTGAAACAGGTATAAATTTAATATTTTGGGAGCTGCTCTTGGATTGTCAGAATTATTAAAATAAAATATCTTACCTAATTTAAAACAATGCCTTGCATTTATCCCTTACCTTGATCCAAGGCATCTGTAGGAGTACTACAGTCAAGTTTTCCTCAATAAACATTTAAGCACGCTAGTTGTTGCTTTTGAATGCTGAAGGTTTATTTGGAGACACTTTAGCAGTTGGGTTTTCGGAAGTTCGTCTTCCCATTTTTAAGGCAACTTAGCGTCCTCTTTACAGGAGCTGGGCACTTTCATTTCCAAATTTTGTACTTGGCCCTTTAATGATCCCACGAGAATCTAGGGAAAGGTTGGTCACCTACGACAGAGCCCCTCCTGTCATAGGAAGGCTAATTTAAACCGAATTTCGCCAGGTGATTCTTTTATCGTTGTTTTAAATTCAATGTTTTTCCAATTATTTTTTTAAAACACTATATAGTTTGGTAAATTTTTATGTTATTTTATAGTTTTTATACAAACGGTAAGTGCTCTCTTACTGACTTCCTCTATTTATAGTTTACAGGGCTTTTAGGTTAATAAAGAAGAAACGAACTTCCTATTGTTAATACATTTAAAATTCCTTTCGCAAATATTATTTTAAACAATAGCTCTATCATTGCAATATTCATAATAAAGATATTATTTTCCAGAATATCTGACTTTTGCTCTAATATTTTATAGAAGATACTTCTATCTAATAATTCTAATAATTTGTCTAAATAAAACATAATACATCATTTTAATAAATGTATATAATTATAATAGTATATTACGTAACGTGTGTGGTAAATAGCATTTTACGCACGAATGGAATAGTAAAATGCTTAACAGCAATAGTTACGTACTATACTTTACCTACGACCTACTTGGACCTGCATTAATAATCTTTTTGTTTTAGCTTGTTAGATTGGTTTGTATGTGAAATTCCCACACCTGCACTTTTTTTTAATAAATTATCTACTTGCTTCAACCTGAAAATGTCCTTGTTTTGATGTTAAAGGTGCGCTGTTTGTCTTTCATTTTCCGTTTCCCTGTTTTCTTGCTCCAAACTGCATATGAAGTATTCTACTCATACAATGTATTTTATTTTATACAAGCTACTCCAGTACTGTCTTTTCTAGCTTTATATAAAAATTTTTTAAGTATTTGTTTTTTCTGATCCTTGTAAGAACGGTAAATCCTAGTTAATACATATATTTTAAATTTATTGTACCAACCCTTATTTTGTGGAAGTCCATCTATAAGAATAATAAACAACTAAACATTTGAACTAAACTGCCAACTTTTATTTAAAAAAATGTTAAGGCTAGACCAAATGTGGAAGGGTGTTAACAGGTTTTGTAGGTAGCGAGCGACAGTTACATATATTTTTTAATTATATTAATACCTTACACCCTTAAATAAATTTTACCTTAAAAGTTAAAAAAAAATAATTTAATTATTTTTTTAGATTTAACAATTGAAAAAATTAACAATTCACAAAAATATTCAATATATAGAAAAGCAACACAAAGAGATGTAACCAAGTCTAGAAATTATAATATTTTAGTTAATGCTATAGTAGGAGCTAGGGACGAAGAAACAATTAGAAAAACCATTTCCTCACAGGTTTTTCACAAGCGAGATAATTCAAATATCAGACGCGGTAATACTTTTCAAGACCGAGGCCGAGGTAACGTCTTCAGCATAATGAATACGATATGACGAATGATGTAGTACCACCAGAAAATCAATTTAAAAAATGTGAAAATATGCAAATAGAATAAAATAGAATTTTTATTGAACATGAATGGTTTAAATTATAAAGTGGGTTATAGTAATAAAGAGTTAAGATTATAAATTGACACAGGTGCGTTATTGGGTGTAATTTTGAGTAGATGTTTAGAAATTAAAAGTAAAATATATAAAAATAGGCTAAAACCGTAAAGAACAAAAAATACAAATTTAAAAATATTTTTTTTTGGAAAATGCATAGTATCACTCTGTAAATATTTTAGTAATTAGGTTAAGTTTAACATGTTGTTAAAATCAATGGTTTTACATTTCAGCAAAATTTAGTTATAATTGTTTTTATATTATATACAATCAATATGTAGAGCATTTAAAATTTTGTTGATTAATTAATAGAGAGAATAACTTTATATCTGAAGCTAAATGGTTGTTTTTGATTTTTAATAATTTTTTAACTTAAAAATAGAACATAATAATAATAATTTTAATATAAATTTTTTGTTTTAAAAACCAACACTTACCAAATATACTGCCAGTAGGAACACAATATGTGTCAATGAACCTTGGGTTATTTCTTGAAAATAATATAATGAACCAAAACCAAAAACAAATGTTTGTATGAACACTAACAAAGCAATGTTTTTAATCAAATTGTTAAATTGCTTTGAGATCTTAAACAGATTTTTTATAAGTTTCTTGAAATTCATACAACGTTGTTGTATGCATCTGGGCAAAAATCTTTTATCAAAGGTATCTCGTATTTGAACAGACATCTTTTCATATCTTGAACCAATTATGGATGACATTTCCCAAAACATCATGAATATTGCATATAACTTCAAGTTTACCAATATCCAATATGTACAGCTCATGGCATTTATTAAAACAAAATACGTTTCAACGTGAAGGTTTTTATACATCCCTTTAAATTGTTGAAAATTCGAAGCAATAATCCAAATGGATAACCAAAATATTTTCAAATAATACCAAACAGAACTAACGTAAATTTCACCAAACTGATCTGCTATACAAAAAATGTCTTCAAAAAATGGTTTCCATGAGGTTTCTGATGTAAGTGAATTTTTAATAGATATTAAATAAAAACAGTTTATTAGAAAATACCCGAATACCATAAGGTAACTGAAACTTGAAATATCGAGTTCTGTTGTACTCCAGTATTTATACTGAGAATACAAATCTGCCAGCATAACACCTATCGACATGATTGTACTAATACCAGTAATTACTGGTAGTCCGATTGAAGGAAAAAGTACTATTTTAAGTATAAGTCTTAAAAAAGTAACATCGCTTTTCATTTCTCTATATTTTCTAATTTGTTTTCTATAAGGTAACAAAATAAAATGGCTTGCTTCAATACGCATTATCTGTTTTATTGTTAAAAGGTGCATTATGAAAATAATAAATCAACGTAATTTCGACTTTCCATCAATTTTACATCATGCATCATATAGAAAGCTATTTAGTGTTTATTATAAAGCTGGTTAAAGGTTTTTTTTAAAAACTAACTGCTAGCAAAGCACAAGGTAATAATTATTCTAGAACATCATAACTTAATGAATCAAACATCATCTATTTTTCATAATGCTTAAAATGCTTTGAACCTTTTTTTTTGTTATCACTGCATCTAATTTTACCTATGTTTACGCTGATAATGGTATTATTATTATTACAGGTATTGCAGCATGTAGTCGTGTATTTTTGATGCTCATCAATAGTCTTGTGAAAGTGAAGGGTTTTATCTTAATTTAAATTGTATAACCATTACCAGTGTGTATATTAGGTACTCAGCTCCTTCAGTAAGCATATGTGAGTAAAAATTTGTGGCATATTAGAAGACTTTCAAGATAGTTTGGTAAGCTCTGTCCTTTCGATTCATTTGTCAAAAAGTTGTTCTTGCAGTTTTTTGCTATAGTAGCTGAACGCTATTCCACCACGGTAAATCTCGAGTCAGAATAAGTATTTATATTAACTGTTTGAAATTATGCCATCGCATATATTGTGTCATTGTTGTAGTAAGGCTGGAGAAGACGTTAAGTTTGTTATCTGTGCAATCTGCAAAAATCAGTTTTATTATTCATGCGTAGACCTGACTTCCACCGACCTTAAGTCTATTAAGAGCAGTAAAGCTTGTATAAAATTCACTTGTAGAGATTGTACGAAGCTGGGGAATAGTATTGATGATTTAAAATCGTTGATTTTAAATTTACAAGCTGAGATAAAGAATATAAAAACTCCTCCTTCGCCTAGTGTTGATCTCGAAGACATTATTCAAGAGATCCAAGATAGACAAGCACGAAGAAAAAATGTTATTTTCGGAGTTGTGGAGAATAATAACATGCCGATGGCTGACCAGCTTTCTGCAGATAATGATCGTGTTCGAAATATTTTGGAAATTGTTTCTCCTAGTACTGTTACTGTACCAAAACCTGTTAGACTGGGGAAGTTTGATGCAACCAAAAATAGGCCTAGACCTATTAAACTAACGTTGTCTAATGAGAGTGAACCACACCTATTTCTTCGAAATGCATATAAACTAAAATCCAATACAGCATTTTCTGGTATTAACATCTCTTTGGATCATACACCCAAGCAAATAGAAGTTTATAAAAAAGTTAAAAAAGAATTAGATAAACGTTTAAAGAGAGGTGAGACAAATTTAAAAATAAAATATATCAAAGGAAGTCCTAAAATTGTAACTCAGGAAAACTAATGAAACCCAACAGAAAAGCCTACACTTGTTACTTTCAGAATGTGAGAGGACTCAATACTAAGGTAAACGAACTTTATTCTTCAGTGTCTGTGATGGATTACGATTTCATTGGTTTAGCGGAAACCTGGTTAACTAATGATGTCTTAAGTTCTGAACTTTTCCCATCCAGCTATAGTGTTTATCGTAAGGATCGTGACCTATTAAGATCGAACAAGTCAAAAGGTGGGTGGGTGTTATTAGCTTACAAGAGTGAATATACAGTGGAAACTATAAATCTTGACTATTTTTATGATCAATTTGTTAATATTGAATTGATAGGAGTAAAATTCAACATGTCACATCATTCAATTATTATTTATGTACTTTATATATCTCCGCAAACTTCTAATAATGAATATGAGCAGTTTTTAGATCAACTTGGTCAGGTCATAGTTTGTCAAAGAAATGTTATTATTTTGGGCGATTTTAACGCTTCTAGTTATATATTAAAGAATCTTGATGATTTTCGTTGCAGAGCTATTTCGAATTTTTTAGATTTCATTGATGGTGTTCAATCTAACTCTGTAAAGAATTTGTCAGATAGGATATTGGATCTTGTTATTGTTACCGAAAGCCTTAAGTCAATCACAACCCGAGATTATTCACCTCTTATTAATAAAGAGGATGCATATCATCCTTCTTTGAATGTTACGCTTACTGTTGCGTATTCAGGTTCTGATAATTTTAAAAACAATCCTCATTCTCAGTCGTACAATTTAAAAAAGACGTTTTTTCCCGGTCTCTACAATGCTTTATCCTATATTAACTGGACATTCCTGAATGAAATTGAGGATGTAAATAATGTAAATAAAATAATTGGTATACTCCAACAATAATTCGTAATGTTAAAATGAAAGAATTTTACCATAATCGCTATGTCAGATTTAATTCTCAGTACTATTACAACGAATTTTCAAGAATAAGAAAAATCATTAAAGTTCAAATAAAACAAGCATACAATACTTATTTACATTCTGTTGAAGACAGTATACTTACTGACCCAAAATATTTTTGGTCATATATTCAAAAAAAAGAAAGGTAGTACTAGAATTCCAGGAAAAGTATCTTTTGATGGTAACATTTTTGATGAGCCAAGTTCTGTTGTAGAGGGATTTGCAGATTATTTTGAGAGTGTTTACGTTCGTACACAACCTGCATCTGCTTATCCTAATATCATTAACAGTCCACTTTGTACTATTTCTCAACTGTATGAGGAAGATATTCTGACTGCAATGAACAAGCTTTCGAAAAAATTTACATCTGGAAGTGACAAACTTCCTAGTTTTTTTATAAGAGACTGTGCCCAAGTATTTGTAAAACCATTACATACAATTTTTAATCTTATTATTCGAAAATCTACATTTCCAGATATTTGGAAACTGGCAAGGATCTGTCCAGTTCTGAAAAGTGGAGAAAGCGGGAAAATAGATAATTATAGGCCTATATCAATTTTAAATAACTTTACCAAAGTATTGGAGACGTCGATGTATAATCAAATCTATAATCAATTAAAAAATTCTATTTCTTCAGCACAACACGGTTTCATGCGTCGAAGATCTACAGCTTCCAATCTAGTCGAAATTACACAATACATTGCTGAGGCAATTGATGATAAGAAACAAGTTGATGTGATATACACTGATTTTACAAAGGCTTTTGATAAAATTAATCATACCGTACTAATACAAAAACTAACTTTGGCTTCAGCAGCTCTCTTACTAAATTAATTACGTCTTATTTAGATAACAGAATGCAATTTGTTGCTTATAACGGCCATTCATCAAGAATTTACTGTCAAACATCCGGTGTACCACAAGGATCCAATTTGGGACCCTTGCTCTTTCTACTATTTATAAACGATCTCTCTAGCTTATTACACACACAACACCTACTTTTTGCGGATGATTTGAAAATATACAAAGTGGTTAATACAAAGGATAATTGTTTGCTTCTCTAGTTAGAATTAAATAAAATTATTGGATGGTGTGAAAATAATAAACTATTTCTTAATCCCGCCAAATGTAAGGTTTGCACATTTAGTAGAAAACAACAGCCAATTACATATAATTATAAAATCAATAACTTTGATTTAAGTAGAACAACTCAGATACGTGATCTCGGTGTAACATTTGATTCCGAATTAAAATTTGTTGAACATATAAACAATGTAGTATCACTGGCTACCAGGTCTTTGGGGTTGATAATTAGAAATTGTCGAACATTTATGAATTTTGCTGCATTGAAATCATTATATTTTATGCTGGTTAGATCCAATTTAGAATATGCATCTATAGTTTGGAGCCCACACTACCAAATTTACGTTGATTCTCTTGAAAAAGTTTAACGTAGGTTTCTTAAATTTCTGGCTAGTAGAATAGATGGAGTCTATCCTGAAAGAGGAATTGATCAAGCTATATTGGTGCATCGATTTAATATCGATTTTTTGGAAATTAGACGTATAAATGGGGATTTAACTTTTCTATATAAGCTACTGCATAATGGTATCGACGCACCAAATTTGCTACATCAACTTAAATTTTTGGTTCCCAGAGTTAACTCACGACAATATAATCTATTTTATACTGACACTGCAAGAACCAATATCTTATATAATTCACCTATGTTTAGAATTTGTAAATTTCCATTCTTTAACTAGTCTACTGGCTAAATCCTATCAAAACTTTTATTTGAACGTATTACTTGCATAACATGCCACTATTTTATTTTGTGTCATTTCATTTAGTTTTAAAATTTTTTTTTTTATATTTGTATTAGCTATTAACATTAAGGTATATTTAGAGTATTATATTTCTTCTATTCGCTGTATATGTATGCAATTTTTTCTATCTTTTCAGTATTGTTGTGACAATTTTGTTTTTAGTTTTTTGTAATCTAATTATGTTGTCCTGTAAATGGATTTTTTCTGTTGGGCAATAAATAAATAAATAAATAAATAAATAAATAAATAAATAAATAAATAAATAAATAATTAAATAAATAAATAAATAAATAATACAAACTTATAAATAACTTTGGATTGAAATTTACAACAATTGTAAGCAAATACATTTTAAATCTAAATAATTTCATGTAAAAGCATTTTTGTAATATTCCAAATATTATTGAAAAACATCTATTGTTTATTTTACAATTTAGATTTACTAAATTAAGCCATTTTTAATCTGAATTTTTGTCTTTTTTAAAGAAATTACACCTTATTACTAGCAAACAATAATTTAAAATTAATTCCCAACCTATAGAGTAAAAGCTATTAGAAGATATTTACAATGACTTCAGCAACAGAAACAAAGAAACTTTAAACGTCAACTGTCAACTTTGTTAGTTATTTCGTAAATCAAGTTTATTTTTTAAACTTATAGAGTTATACTACTGTACATTTTTTTGATAATAATATACTTCTGGTTTAATCGGAAATGCCATCAACTTCTTTAATTTAAATGGGACACCCTATATATTTTGACAGATTTTGAATGAGCTTGTTATTTTGAATTCATACATACTGAGTTTAGTGTAAAAAAATTGTAAAAACGAGGAATATAGCACTTTAACCAACCTCCTTTGAGTTTGTTGCATTAGAGCAAAAAACTATTTAGATAAACTAACTGATGTTGTTTGTATGCATAGTAATAAATAAACAACTACTGTTTAGTACGTCTTTTGTTCTTCAAGTGTCAAATTCTAATTGACGGAAATAAATTGCACAATTTAGAATGGTTCAATTAAGTGAAAAAGAGTGTATTGAAATTTTGATGATGATCGGTTATGGTGATCGTGTTAGAACTCATAAAGAAGTGTGTCATATTTTTAATAATTTGCATCCGGGGAGAAATCCTATATCACGCTCAACGGTAACTAAAACATTACAACGTTTTAATACTACTGGGATGGTAAAAAATTTGCTAAAACCTGGAAGACCGTGGACTGCAACGAACGAAACTGTTAAACAAAATATTGCAATCGATTTAGAAGAATCACCTCAAACTTCCACCACAAATTTGGCACTAAACCATGGTATCAGTCGACGTTCTGTAGGAAAGATATTAAAAAGTGAAAAGTGTCATCCGTATAAGGTACAGTTGGTTCAAGAATTGTCATACGATGATTTTGACCGACGGCTGGAATTTTGCGAACGGCTCATGGACATCTGTAAAATTTTGCTTCTAGTATAGTTTTTTCCGATGAGGCAACTTTTTGTTTAAATGGAACAGTTAATCGCCATAACTCAAGGTATTGGTCAAATGAGAATCCTCATTGGATTCATGAAGCACATACCCAGCATCCACAGAAGTTAAATGTTTGGATGGGTATTGTCGAAAATAAGCTTATAGGCCCATTTTTTATCGACGGAAACTTGAATGGTGACAAGTATTAGGATCTACTAAATAACGAAATTATTCCTGCACTTTAACAGAATGGGCAATTACCACAAAATATTTGGTTTCAACAAGATGGAGCACCTCCCCACTATGATAGACGGGTTAGGGATTTTCTAGATGCGAATTTTCCAAATCAATGGATTGGACGTAGAGGATTCATAGAGTGGCCTGCTCATTCTCCGGATCTTAGCCCGTCAGATTTTTTTCTTTGGGGTTATCTAAAATCACCTGTTTACGTTAGACGACCAACAGACTTACAGGAATTGAGACAAATAATTATTAATGAATATCAACTAATACGTGGAGAAGTCTTGGAAAGAGTGACTCAAGATTTTGTTAATAGGATGGCATATTGTCAGCAAGTAAACGGCGAGCATTTTGAACATTTGAAGTAATTTTCTTTCTCATTATTCTATAATAATGAAATGTACATCTATTGTACTACTAACAGTGAGTTATTCCTCGTTTTTACAAATTTGTTTACATTAAACTCAGTATGTATGAATTCAAAATAACAAGCTCTTTCAAAATCTGTAAAAATATATAGGGTGTCCCAATTAAATTAAAGAAGTTGATGGCATTTCCGGTTAAACCGGAAGTATATTATTATCAAAAAAATGTACATCAGATGCGTTTTGTTCCATTGCACTTACCTGCAAATTTTCATAAATATCGTTCTTTTCGTTTAAAAGATATTTACTTGGTTCCATACTTTATCCCAACCAACTCTGTATGAACGTTAAAGCAGTTTCCTCGCCAAAACAGCACCTTCACTAAATGATAGAGTTTTGGAGTGATATTGCAGCTAAAAATCTCTCTTCTGGCATTTAAAAATGAACCTACTTGAAGATTTGGAAATTTTGAGGAAACTCAAGGTTAATCCTACCTATTGCGTTAACACGCAAATTAATTTAAATACCAAGTTCACACCCTTATTTAAATTCTTCTGAAATTGTTAAATGAACCTCCTTTTTGTTTTGTTTTGTGATTTGTTTTGTTTTATTTATTTGATGATTTTACATTTTAAATATTTTTACAACTCAAGTTTTACTAAAATAATTTTATCTGTTGATTAACATTTTTTTATGATAACGTAGTCACTTCCATTTTATTTTTTTTTTATAATAGTAATTAGTTTTTAATTTACATTCATATATTGTTGTCTTCAAGATGTTTTAATTTTAAAATTTAACTAATTTATATGATTTTAATGTGTTGTAATGTCTCTTCTGAAGAGGTTTTATCTTTTAACGTAAGTTACACTTTTTTCTTACTTCTAAGTTTTATGTTTATCACCTTTTAGGAAGTAACTCTGATGATGGCCTTATAAGCCGAAAGCGCTCAGTTACTGAATTTAATATACACTTTATACACTTAACCTACGGTTTTTAATATTTAAAAAATTTTGTGTGTACAAAGTCTACAGTCTTTCATTTATTTATCAATACTTAATTACCTTAAAAAAATTTTATTAACATCACAGCAAGTAATGCATGTGTATGTATGTATGTATGTATGAGTTAGGGGTGAAGATTACACTGCGACCCATAGGATCTATTGTGTCCTCCCTTACTTGCCATGTTCTGATATTTCCTCAGACCTATCGCAGATCTTCGAGTCCTATTTTCCTGAGGAAGTTTAGGACATCGTCGGGCTTCAAATTAGGTAGATCCCCTTCCTCTATTTTATGTGCTCCTAGGTATCTAGCCCTAGAATTTTGCAAGGCAGGACATTCTGAGAGTATATGTATTGAGGTTTCATCCTCTTCCTCACAGAATCTGCACTTTGCTTCATCTGCTAACCCTAGTTTCTTCATGTGGCTTCTTAACCGGCAATGCCCGGTTAATATTCCCGTTAGAATTCGGAGCCTTTTTTTACTGAGGTTGAGGCAGCTAAGAGATCTCTTCTGGTCATAGTTCCCCAGTAGTATCTTAGATTGCCTCAGTCCTTCCAGCTGATTCCAGTACTTGGATTTTTCTTTCTCCATTTCCTCCCTTAGTTTTCCTAAGATTACTCTACTGCTGATCCCACAAGATGGTTCTGGTCCCAAATGTGGGGTTTTAGCTCCTTTTTTTGCCAGCTTATCTGCTGTTTCATTCCCCTCTATTCATATGTGTCCCGGGACCCATAGGAGGGTGACAGTGTTCTTCTAGCCTAGTTCATTTAGTTTGCCTAGGCATTCCCAAACCATCTTCGAACTGATTATATTTGAACTCAGCGCTTTGATGGCTGCTTGACTATCCGACATGATCACAATCTCTTGTCTGCGGTAGTTTCTTCCAATATTGAATTCCACACATCTTTCGATGGCGCGGACTTCTGCTTGAAAGATGCTCGGGTATGTGCCCAAGCTTTCTGAGTATTTGGCTCTCGGTCCAAAAACTCCTATCCCAGTTCCCTCGTCTAGCTTGGAATCGTCCGTATACCACTTTATGGTATTCTGGTTTAAATTCTGTATGGTGTCTTCATCCCATTCAGATTTATTACTCAACTTTGTGATGAATTTTCTCACAAAGTTAAATTTCTTTGGCATATCATCTTGGGGAATTTCCCAAGTTTGATCAAAGTGAAGTGATGCATAAACTGGAATGTTCATGAATCGGCACAGAACCACATTCGGTTCACAGGTAATCGAGTAAAAGCCAGATATGTCGAAAAAAATTGGGAGGACTAAAGAAGTCGAATCTTCTTTTTAACTAAAGTATTTGAGTTATAAAACTTATAATAATAAAATAAATAAATTGTAACAAAACAACTAAAAATACAAATCTACAAATAAATAATTAACTTAAAACTAAAATACCTTTAACAAAAATGATAGGTATATTATTTTTTCTATATTAATTTAACTATATTTCAACAAAAAAAAATGTGTTCCAACAGGAAAATAACGTAATATTGAACCATATTGTACTGTGTTCAAAATAAGATTTATTTTGTTTTAGGTAGCCGTCGAACCATTATTGTTATTGATTTACTATAATAATACACCGACGTTATTTGTAAAACAACGCCTGTTGGTAATTATCTAACAAATTAGTCGAGCTGTTTCGTATCTTCACTATATCCCTAAACCAATAACAATAAACATTGAGGGAGAAAGTCCCACTTATCCCTAGTAAATGAGTTTATATGTATTTGACGAGTTGGGTCGACATGATCCGGCAGCAGGGATAACCGCCGTCGCCGCCGCCGGGCCGTCACAGGGTGGATTTACACCGAGCCGTATGATATTTTAAAGCCCCGAAACGATCATATACACCGAGAGCAATCCCACTGCTCATGTCCTGTCCGACTACACTCGTAAACTAGATGTTTATACCGCAAAAACCGCGGATCGCAAATCGGCATCGACATCAGTGTCAGAGAACCGACGAGTATTTGCCAATCTGCGTTTTTTTGTGATTGACGACTGTAGTTATCCGGTATATGTATTTTTAGGTGGAGATTGGGGAAAAATTTATTTGATCAGGTATTTTTACACAATCAAATATAACTTCAGACGGGTACAGAAAAAGGATATATTATAATGAAGAAAAAAATATTCAGTTAATGTACTTAAATGTAAAGGATACAGTAATCCTTATTTTAAGGTATAGTCCAGGCGTGCTGTACCAAAAAAATAAAAAATACGGAATATTTGAGACCTGGAATATAACAGTTGGAGGTGGTATTATAAGGTTTTTCATGAGATAAATCGATTTGTTGATAATTACAAGACCCAAATACCCTTCCGCAAACGCAAACAGCAATACTTCAGTTTTTTATCCTTTTTCACCCTTTTTCACCCCTAAAAAGTTTATGATCATAATTGAAATAGTTAATGTATTTTTTTTCATGTGTTATAAGCCCCTTTACCACCTCCAACTGTTACATTCCAGGTATCAGAATTTCCGTCTAAAAGTACAGCACGCCTGGACTAGTAATCCTCACAAGAATTCAAAATTGCCGCCACGAATTGTTTCCGTCCGTCGGTCCGTCAGCTGACCGGCCATAAAACAAGAAGTCAAGCCAGAAACAATTTTTAATTTTATATTGAAGTGTTTGCTTTGTGGTTGTGTGTATTAGTCATAGACACGAAGTATAGAACACAGGAGTCTGAACGTAATGTTGAGCGAATGACCTCAGTTTACGGGACAGATCTTTTTGCCGGTAGAGTGCGCCACTCTTTAAGAAGTACTCGTTTAAATTATTACGCGGCAAATCTTGTTGCTATTGACACCTCTGTGGAAAAAAATACTTTGAGAAATGTGGAAGTATATATAAGTTATTTTGGAGATTTTGAGAAATTTTTCAAGTGCTTTAAATTCAACAATACAGAGGGTTAAGAAATATTCTGGAGGGCTAAAAAATCTGGGATTAATCAATAATAATCATACAAAAATAAGCAGGTACCATTCCATTTTTTTCAAATAAAAGAAAAAGAGATAAATATTAAAAAGAGATTTTTAAATAAATAAAGTAAATTAAACTGTCATTTTGTTTAAATTTCATAGTCAAAATATTTTTGAAAATTACCAAATGCCTATTCATTTCAATATTACGATAAATATACTTGTTAAAAAAAAGTAACAAATTATTGTTCAACATATTATTTATTAAGATATTGTATAAGTTACAAACAAAACAAGTTCAATATTTAAAAACAAACTATTTAAGTCTTACGTGTATTGAGCAAATTGTTTTTATGATCAAAACTTATAAATTATTATTTAAATTAGAGTAATAAAAGATTTTTATTTTTAATAAATCCGAATTATTGTAATTTTGAATTTTTACGAGATTTTTTACATTTAATTTTTCTCTCTGTAGCACTTTTATTAAAGCATTTGACTAGAAAATGCCCCCGCATTATTAAGAAATTGTTCATTATTTTTTTTGTTAATTCTTTCTTATGTTCGTCACAGCCGACAAAAACCGATATATTTCTTTTAGATATATCATCTAAAATATCAAACATAGTGTCAATGTGTACCGTTTTTGTACCAACTACCATCAACACAACTTCCTCTAAGCTTTTAATTAAATTAAATAACTGTTCACTGCCTTTATCCACATGTTTACATGTAATAATAATAATACTAACGGTACGTCCCGAATATTTGCGCCACCAGTGGCAGAAAAGAGAACTATAATTTGGGTATATTTATTGCGTACATGAATACTATGAAAAACCCGATACCGTTCAGACTCCTGTGTTCTATACTTCGTGGTCATAGATATTATAACCTAAAATGGATGTGCCTTAGAAAGAGATAGTATGGGACCATAGCAACCAGACAAAGATAGATAAAGAACAGTGGCAAAAGGAGCGCGAAAGCATTGTGAGTAGTGGGCTTATTTGTGCTTTTTTAATTTTTAACGTGCTATTCCGTAAATATTACTCAATATTTTCACATCGCGAATACATAGACTTATTAATTATATACGTGTGTATTGAATTAAAAAAGAAAAAAAAGTGTGAAATCATGTTCAGCTTACAACTGCACGACTAGATTTAGTAAGGGAACTGATATAAAGTTTCACCAGTAAGTACATAACTGTTTGTAAAATTTGAGAATATATTTTGAAATTGTATTATTTTGATGCCTTATCAAAAATATGTCACCATTTTTAGTTTTCCTAAAGATCCGAATCATCGCAAAAAGTGGATTTTGGCTTTACGAAGAAAAAACTTTAAAGCAAGCGATTCAGCTGTTCTTTGTAGTAAACATTTTCTTCAAAGTGATTACTACCAAACTGTTATGGAAAGCTTTCGATTGAAAAAAGACGCTGTTCCAACTATTTTTGATTTTCCCGTTCATTTAAAGAAAAAGGAAAGAACGCGAAGAAGTGTAACTACTAGTGTAAATGGTGGGTAATAGGTGCCTTTTTTTATTTCATTTTCAAATAATTTCTTTTTGCTTTTTACATTAGTAGAAGTTTCCTCAATTTTTCATGTTTCTTACTTATCCAATAATGTCTGCTTAAGTGCTGATGTTCCAAGATTTATGGTTTTTCTCCTGATGATTCTTGGTAAGTTTGAAGAGGTCTGTAATTTTTAAATTTGATATTTAATAATTAAATTTTTTTGTGTTTTGATGTATCAATTAGTAATAATGTTGATTTATCATTACAATATATTGTATTTTCTTATGATTTGCTTTGTATAATTAAAATTTTTTTAAAAAAGTTATTAGAGAACTTAAACAATATTATCATTTTGGCTGCATGTTTTATATTTCTATGCGGTGATCTCTTTGGAGATTTTCATTTATGTATTAACATAACTTAATGTTGTCTATTTTATGAGTTGTAAGTTGATAATTCACCTACAGCTATTTTACTGTAGTCTTGATTTTTATTTCCATCACATTAAGTCTTACTTAATGTAATATCTTTCAATTGACATTGTATTGTATTTTTAGCCTGATGATGGTCCTGTGGACCGAAACTAGTTGCAAGTAACTTTCATTATTAAATTAAAATTGTGGGATCGACTTTGTGTTTTTCTTTGAACCCTTAATTTTTTATAATTTAATTGTGGAATTTCTACATTTATTTATGTTGAGAAAATGCAAAAATAAATATTTACGCTTGGAAAAGTTATTTTAATTCATTTCCAAACCAAACTTCCTAATAACTTTATAGTGGACAAAATTAATTTGAATTTTGTATTTATTTTACATTGCCAGCTCGCATATTTTGCCACCGTTCTATCTCCATCTCTCTCGCACTGCTAGTGCGACACATGGTAGTATACGCTGTGTATTGACAGGGCACATCCATTTTAGGTTATAATATCTATGGTATTAGTACTACTATTATTACCGAGTGTTTTATTCCAGATGGTTCAACGTTGTTGTGTTCCTGGTTGTAATTTAACCAGCAAAGATGTTAAAATGCATGTTTTGCCGAAGGATCTTGAGGTAAGGTTTTATTTAATTTTATTATATATAAAATGAGGATTTATACAGAATGTTTTAGTCTTAAATATAAACATATTCATAAGCCTACAATTAACAACAATGATAAGCAAAAAAGAAGTGCATTGTTTCATGATTTTTTTTATACTTATGACTAAAACAATTTGTATAAATAGGTACAACTTTATAGTTAGATGTTGTTTTATTGAATAAGTAATAATTTAAATATATGTGCATTTCCACCTTTATTTGTCAGTATGTCAATAAAAATAATATAAGCTGCTTTGCTTTAATATTTTATTAACAAACTTATTAATTTTCAGCTACGAAAAGTCTGGTGTCTTCAAATTAACAGGTTGGAGTTATTAGATATGGATGAGAACAAAAGATGGAATATGTAACACGCACTTTAGTAATAAGTTTTCATCATATCATAACAAAACAAATTTGAAGTCCATAGCAATTCCAACAATTATTCCTGGTATGTTCAACTTTTTTATCTAAATTTTGGAGTTAAAAGTATTGGTTATTTCTTTTTATAACATAACTGAGGTTCTTTTGTTGTGCCATTATTATTGTTATTGGTTTATCTGCCTGCAATTCCTAACAATTTCCTGTAATTTTAAAATGATCATCTTCAGAGGAAAGAGATATGCCATCCACTTCCAGAACTACAGAGCCAGGTGCAACAGAACAACAGTTATTGTCAGTGCCTTCTACTTTAAAAATAACAGGTAGAATAAATTGGAATATTGAGTAATTTTACTTTCCTTCAATTCAAACATCTTTTAAGTAATACTAGAATATACTTTAACATCCCTAATTGTATAACATCAATCCTAGATGAAAATTGGACTGAAAATGTTATAAACTGTTTAAAACATATTGGAATGTAATATAAGTTGTAGCAATTGTATTGCTCATTGGTAGTTGATGCAAACAAATAAATAAAAAAAATTATATTTGTTTGTTTTTATTATATTAATCTCTAGTACCTATTTATTTTATACTTCTGTAATTTACCTACTATGATGGCAAATTTGATGATTTTCAAATTCATAAAATTTCAAATTCATAAAATTTTTGTTATTTTCGTGTTAGGTAAATTATAAAAGTATAAAAAGTATTTAAACTTAAATTCAGGAGGTATGCAACTAGCCGTACAAAAATGTTAATTCGGGCAACGCACCGCTCATGTTCAATTTCGAATGCGCGGGAAAGAGGGAGTCGGCTATCTTTCCTTGAGATGATTTGTGGTATATAACAAGATACGCGGATCCTATGCTTTAAAATGTTCATGATCCCCTACTATTTTTGTAAAAATGAGTTGCCGTAATGATGCGCCACTAGGGCGAGAAACGAAAACTAGCCACTTTTGGCATCGTGTTGTTGAGGAAACAACAGCAAATTGTAATCGGCATCGGTACGGTTTGAAATTATACCTACCCATTTTCAGAAAAATCTTTAACTTACTGGTGGCGTTTATTTTGTACGGACAAAAATAAAATATTAATTCTACTGATTTTTGAAATTCTTTATTTTTGTTTTGTTTAATTGTTATAAATAAATATATTGAGTTAGTTAGACATCACTTGATAAAATTTTATTTGGTTAAACATTCAAAATTCAATTTAATTAAAAAAAAAATTAAAATAAATTTTGTTTCAACCCTACCCTTATTAAATAAAGAAAATAACAAATTCAAACTTAAAATTAAAATTTGTATTGGGAAAAATTATCTCAATTGGCGCCCGAGTAGGGACTCTGCAAAAAAGGGTCTCGATAAAAATTTTAATTAATAAATAATCAAGAATAAAAAAAAATGGAAGAAAGAAGAATGAAACTTAGGGATGCAAAACAAGTAGGGGAAATGCAAGAAGGACAGATTGAGGAGCAGAGGGAAAGAATGGATTCAGAGGTACAGGTTGACGAGGAAAGGAATAGAGGTACTGGAGATTTTATAGCAGAGCATTTGATACAAGGACAGGAGATAGAAGGAGATGGAAATGAACATGGTGAAGTAGGAATGTTTGAAAGATGTGGAAAGAGTAAAACAAGAGAACAAGAGACCGATAGAAGACAAGAAACGGCAAGGAGTGATAATTGGTTAAGGGAAATGTTGATTGATTTGAATAAAAAACTGGATGAAAACAAAGAAGATATGAAGAAGAATTTAAATGTAACCAAAGAAGAAATGAAGAAGAATTTGGATGAAAATAATGAGAAATTAAACAGGAAATTAGAGGAGAAATTGGATAAGAAATTTTTAGATGTAGAAAAGAAGTTTACCGAGTTGACAACAGAATTGAGCATAGGCATGGAAGAAATACGAAAAATTAAACATGAAAACAAAGAAGTTAAAAAAGAAGTCGAAGGAATTAAACGAAAAATTGAAAAGACAAAGGAAGAAGTGAGAAATGAAATGATAGGAAGATTGATGGAGGTGGAAAATCAACAGTCTACAGAAATGGATAATTTAAAGAAAAATGGAAAAGGACTTAAGTTGGAAGTAGCAGAGAACACTAAGAAGATAAAAGAAAATACAAAAAAGATCACAAATTTGGGCAAGGAGATAATCAAGACAAATAAAAACATTCAAACAATAGAAGAAAATATGGATAAAGACATTGGGAATTTGAAGGAACAGGGTGAAAAACAAGAAGAGAGTATGGAGAAATTTAATGGAGAAGTAAAAGAATTTGAGGAAGAGGAAAATGCAGAAATAATTAATAAAAATTCAAAAGCAACAGACAAGAAAAGAAATAAAGAAGCTGAAACAGAGAAAAATGAAACAATTAAAATAATTCAAATTAATATTGCAGATGATAGAAAAGTTTATAAAAATGTACCAGAAAATGAAGACAAAGAAGATGTTAATTCTAATAAATATGATATTTATGAAAGCAAGAACAAGGAAAATTTAATTACCACTATATATGTGGAAGAAACAAAAATGAAAAAAATAATAAAAAAAGCCAAAGAAAAAGTTAATCAAATATTCATTAAAATTAAAACAATAAAAACCATAAAAATTTGTATAGAGAAGAATTGGAAAAAGGTGAAGAAACAATCAGACTTTTCAATGAGTAGGGGGGAGGTAGTAGTTATAAAATGTAAGGGATTTTTAGAGTAGTATTTTAAATTAGATAATAGAATTTTCATGATAAGATTTTAAATGGGTAGAAGGAATTTTTTTTAATTTAGTGGATGAGGAGATTAACAAGAAGGGAAATAGATATTGGGATATACGAAAAAAAAAGGAATTAAAAAATTATACAATAAGAAATTTAAATTTTCATAAATTCAAAATAAAGTATAAATTTATGCAAAATTTTAATTGGGGGGAATTGAAAAGGTATTTTTAAGGGTCATATCAAAATTTATTTTAATTTAATATTTAATTTTTTTATTTGCGGAGAAATGTCAAAATTTGAAGTAAATGTCATAGTTTATTAGTTTAGAGTATAAAAATTCATGTAATGTAAACAACACTTGTATTAGGTTAAGGATAGATAGTAGTGCAAGTGAATAGTGATGAAGAAGTTTCGTTGCCAGGGGAGAAAAGGTTTGACAGTTTAGTTTTTAAAAAAGTCACGAAAAGAAGGAAATTAATTTTAAAAAAAAGTTAAACAGGTTAATAAAGTATAATTTATAAAAAGGTAAAAGACGAATAGAAGAGGTTGTAATTAATAATTGTTGAAGAAAACTGTAGCAGTTAGTTAATTTTGGAAATAGTAAAAGTAAGTGGTGAGAACGAAAAAGATATTCAGTAAGAAAAAGTGAAAGTAATGTAGCTGAACCAAAATTATAAACTATATAAACCAAGAAGATATAGTAAATTCAAAATTTAAAAGTAGCTGTAAGCATAGCTGTTCCATAAGTGAATAGAAGACCTGGAGGAGATTTAAACCTATAGAAAATAAGTGAAGCAAGGGAAGAAAAAAGGATAAGGACAATTTTAAAGACAAATTTTGCGGTAATTAAGGTTAGTTAAGATAGTTAAGTAATTAGTTAAGACTAGATAAGATAGGTAGGTAGCAGCTAGGGATTAGGTAGATAGGAGTTAGTTAGACATCACTTGATAAAATTTTATGTGGTTAAACTTTCAAAATTCAATTTAATTAAAAAAAAAAATTTAAAATAAATTTTGTTTCAACCCTACCCTTATTAAATAAAGAAAAATAACAAATTCAAACTTAAAATTAAAATTTGTATTGGGAAAAATTATCTCAATATATTATATTTAGAATTTAAATCATCAGATTTACGTATTTCATCTACTATATTTATCATTTTCGACTGTTTCGGGTTTATCTAGCAAAAAATCAATCAGCTGCTAACTGAGGAGGTTGATATCTTCGATTTTGTTATTCAACACACAAATACAACCTTTAATAGAAGTGATATCAGGTACAGTTAATTTCAAATCACCAACTATATTTTCGTAAGACTCAATAAAAGCCTTTCGTTGTATATCTAAAAATAATAAATATGTAGACTAACTAGACGCTTGGCTAATCTCTTCATTTTCAACAATATATAAATTATGTTGTAATTGTATTAAAGACATATTCTAACGTCCTAAGAAATTTTTCTCTAAGTATTCTATTTCCTATGTGGGATACAAAATTAATAAAACAAATTACGTTACTTTTATCTGAAAAGTTGCCTATATTAAACCTCTTTTATCGAATAAACACCGACGCAAAGGAGAGCGACGAAAGAGGTTAATTCCTGAAGGTCTCATAACAAAACACGCATCGAAATCGACGGCGAAACCGAATCGTCGGCGGCTGTTGATTCCCACTTTTCTTACCTTCTCAATTCCTGCTGTGCTTGCTTTCGTTACTATCTCGCCGTCGAAATTAATCAAGGGCCGGCATTAACTATTCGGCCAATTCACTTCATTTATTAATATAGATTTTAGATAGAAACTATAAACATTTTTTAAATCAATTGGATAAAAAGTTTATATTAAAATAAAGGAACTGGTTGAATTTAACCTATTGATAAATTATGTAATACAATTATGTAATTGTAACACAAATATATTAACTCTGTAAAGATCAGCATGATATAGTTTTTGCTGGTAGTTCTATATCATTACACACTTATATCGTACTGATCTTAAAGGGAAATACATCCAGGATAATTCCCTAGGGTTAATAACATCTAGGCTTTAATATTGTTGTGTCCTATTACTTCCATACTTGGTCTAGCCTTAATACTACCTAATCAACATCAGGTATCTAACTATACAGAAACAAAATGTAACTTCAATATGTCAAAGAGTTTTTTATTATTCTTATAAAAAAAACTAAATACATGTTTCTGAAAATATCCAAAGGGTAGATAACCTAAGCAAGTTTTTTATTGAAGTAGCTGAGGTGGATTTCTTGGGTTCGTCAGTAAGAGAGATTAACTTAATTAAATGCTAAATTAAATTTTATCTTGGATAACAATAATTTGTTTGCCTTAATTCCAAAATATCATTAAAAAAAACACTAAATAGGGTGGTTTTTTACAAGTATTTCTCACATTAAAATCGTAATCAGTGACCAAAAAACCCCTCCGGTGTTTTCGCGAAAATTTATTTAATATTGCCCGAAACCAAACATGTTTACTCGACAAATTTCAAAAAATTTCAAGTTGATCCGATTTGCCTATAATGACTACTTTGTTTTACAAAAAAAATACCTCATTTCCTGTATTCATTTTTAATCGCACCGGTCCTGTAAAGTGGAAGTAAAGGAGAAGGCTCATCGGCAACAACAGAAGCAACGGCAGCAGCGTCCGATAAGCCGTTATTCCATCGCCCGAGCCCCTCTCACAAAGGCCTAATTAGCCATAAACTCCCTGATTTATAACGGCACAGAAAATGCAAATATGAAATATGAAAATGAAGATGGCTGTAATAAAAGTGATATACGAGGCTCCGCAGAGCCATTTGTGAAGGCGCCATGACTCACTCGTCAGTTTTATGGGTGGACGTCCATCATCTGGATGACGGGCTTCATTGCTGTGCTGCTCCAAAAGTCTAAAGCTCTAAAGCTGACTGTACACCCAACTAAAGATTTTTTCCTCGGTAAATTCTTAACAAATTAAAAAACAATTTTTTACAATAGGATATTTAGTAACATAATACAAAAACTTTTAAAATATCTTTTTAAATAATTTTTAACTGAGAAGCATAAAATATTTAAAGTAGGTAATTTTAAGATCGTGTCTGAGAACGAATCAAAATTGTTTATACCGATTAAGAGCAAATTATTCACCTTACTATAAATGTGTATAAAATTATATTTTAAAAGGTGTTTATTTAAGAGATTCTTGTAGTTACTAATGGGTTTATTAATAAATTAAATAAATTGTGTAAGCCGATTAATATTAAAAAATATCTAAGGGCCCAGAGATATTGTAGAGTTTTCTTAGATAGTAAACAGTAAAATATTCTTAGAGAAATGACTGATGCAAGATTTTGAATTTCAAAACAAAATAAAAAGAATTATGTCATTATAATGGAAATGTGTTTTGGATAAAATATGATTGATGGCACGTTATATCGGAACCAAGACCAGAACCAGTTACAGAAATTTGGTCAATAAATGACAGAAAGGCAAGAGCAACTACTCTTTTATTGAAAGTTAATCAAATAAGGAATGCAAATAGCGCTAAAGATTGCTTAAAAAAATATATATTATAAAACCAAATTTAACAACAAAAGTATTCCTTTTTAAACGAGTATATAGAATGAAACTAACTGAAAATGGTAATATGGAAGAACACATCCCATCAATGATAGAGTTAATTCATCAACTTGATACAATGGGCGAAAAAATAGCAAATTAACTTTCAGTAGACTTTTTACTAAGCGCAGTTTATCTGATAGCTATGATACATTAGTAAAGACTTTAGAAGGTAGAGAAGAAAAAGATTTAACTTTAGAGATGGTAAAAGAAAAATTACTTCAACAATATAGAAAACAACAAGAATCCTTGAGTAAAAAAGATACTACAGATACAGTTTTAAAGGTTAAAAACGTCATTAAGTCCAAATTTCAGTTAATTTGCAATTATTGTAAGAAAATCAGGTCATTTAAAGAACAATAATAAAATTAATTTTGGATACTGTTCAACCGAAAATATGATGGCTGATATTTTTACCAAACGTTTGAATGTTCAAAAACTACAGAAGTTTAAAGAAGATATACGATTATTTTTGTATAGACTGAGCCGGGGTGTTAGAATATCTATGTAGCTAATAAAAATATTCTGTTATGAGTTGCTATGTACATGACATTATATACTATATTAAGTTCTGTCAATAAAAAATCATAATAATAAACAATCTCGCATATTATTATTCTTCGTAGAAGATAAAATCCGTGCAGTTCTTTTAATATAACTAATATTAATATCTATTATTAGCCCTAAAGGAAAATTCGCGACATATTTTCCTCTATTAGTATAACTAAGCAATATATATATATATAAAAAAACTATGAAAACTAAGATGTATTTATTGTACATATGTCTCATCTAAATATGAAATCAAAGTAAACAGGAGTGGAAAATTAAATTTATTGTACTAACCCTTACTTTTTGGAAGAGTTTTTATTATTCATAGGAGTGGAAAAATTCCAAAATGTATCTATAAAATTTGCACCATATAGTTATTATTATTATTATTATTATTATAAATTAAACAAGGGCAGAGGGTCCAGACCCTATTATGCCCAATAATAGAAAAATTACCTAGATACTAGTATGAATCAACGAAATAAAAATAAAATACAGAATACTTAATAATCAGGAAAATGAAGAATGAGTTTGCTTTAATAAAAAAAAGGTCAAGTCTCTTTTTAAATGAGTTGGTTGAAGGTGCAGAGACTATCGTCTCATCAAGGTTATTCCAGATAACAAAAACTTGATTGCTTAAGAAATTCTGTCTTGGTCTTGAAGAGAAGTTTTTTTTTAAGTTTAAACTGATGTCCTCTGAGACGTTTATCCTGATTTTAAGTAAACATTTCATTGAGATTACCAAAACTGTACTTCAATATTTTAAAAGTTGTAATCAAGTCCCCACGTTGTCGGCGAAATTCAAAAGAGGGTAGGTTGGCCAAACTAAGTCGTTCTTCATACGAAGGTCTTAACCCAAATGGAATTCGAGTGGCTTTCCTCTGAACATTTTCTAACAAGATTCTTATTGCGAGTCGAATCGGGGCACCAGGTAGGACCAGCGTACTAAAGAATTGGTCTTACATATAAGAGGTACAAAGTTTACAAATTGAATGAAACGAAACTCTCGAAAAACACCTCCGAATAAGGTATAATTTGCAGCTGGCACGCTTACAAATAGATATAATGTGGTCTGACCACGTCAGGCTAAACAGAGTTTATTGGTTGTCCGTTAATAAAGTATGGTACAAGTGGATTATTTTTAACGATACGAAGCACTACACATTTTTCGGCATTTAATGGTATCAACCATTCAGAACACCAAGTAAAAATCGAGTCCAAGTCCATTTGAAGGGTGAGTTGGTTTGTAATTGGATCGGCATATATTTTTGTATCATCAGCATAAAAAGATATTTTATTGGAAACGTAATAAGGAATATCACTAATGTAAACAGTAAATAACAACCAAGAACAGAGCCCTGTGGCACTCCGCTTTCCATTAGCCTGTCCTGCGAATAATATTCTCCTACCCGAACTTTGTAATGTCTTTCCGACAGAAAATCGTTAATCCACTGATGCAAAGTACCACGAATGCCAAAATGTTCTAGTTTGTTAAAGAGTCGGTTTTTAGGAACACGGTCGAAAGCTTTAGAAAAGTCCAAGTATACAACGTCTGTGGGCTGTCCGCTGTTAAGGGATCATGTCGTCATTAACACAGTGTAAGAGATTGGTTAGAGTAGAGCGTCCAGAGAAAAATCCATGCTGTTGTGTTGGAATAACATGTTCCTGGAGCAGAAATTTGGTCATCTCTTCTGAAATAATGGCTTCCATGACTTTACTAACTACTGGCAAGAGGCTAATCGGACGATAATTGTTACAGTCAAGTTTATAACCGTTTTTAAAAATGGGGGTGACAAATGATAGTTTCCAGCTGGGTGGCAAACAATGTTGTACAAAAGAAATGTGCATTACCAATGATAAGGGCATTGCAAGCGAACCTGCGCAATACTTTAACGGTTTTGGTGTCAACCCATCCAAACCAGGTGAGGAGTTTGTACGGAGTTTTAATAAATGTGGTTTAATATGATCAGCTGTAAATACTACTTGTTCTAAAGATGCTTTAATTCAACCACATTTAATTGTTGGTAAGTGGTTATCACTAGGTTCTTTGGTAAAAACTTGTAAGAATGCCAAAGAGAGTTTCAGAAGACTAGTTTTTCTATAGAATTGCCCGGGTATACTGATCTTAGAGGATACACCCAGGATCATCAAAGAGAAAACATTGTTACGTTTTATTACTTTAATACTTGGTCGAATCTTAACTCGACTTGATCAACATTAGAAAAAATTAATTTTAAATGAGGGTTATTTTATTTTTTAAATATTGTGTTGTTATCATCGATAAATATTGAATTAAATTCAATGACATGTAACATTTTTTTTTGTTTTTTCTTATTAATTATTGCACAAATAATATATTTTTAAAATTTAGCTGAAGAATTAATCAATAATTTTTAATTGTTTTAATAATATACTATTTGCAACAATTTACATTCATCTAAATAAATTAGATAATAACAAAAAACTGAAGACTTTGTATACACTTAAAAAAATAAAAAGTAAAAAACAAAGTAATTATACCCAGTATTAACATTTCACAAAAAAATACAATACATTGTATATCTGTAATTCAATGTTAAATATACAAATTTTAATTGGATCTAATCCATTTTATAAAACGCCTAAATGTGTAAGTCCAGCTTAAAAATGTCGACGAGGATTGCAATGTGACTTTTCTATGACTCCTACGCGACGTCACAATGACTACGACGTCGACTCAACGATGACTTATCACCAGCCACGCTACCGCACTCTTTGTGCGACCCTTGATTTATACTTTTAATAAAATTTGGACGACCATACCCGTTCTCTAAGACTTTTTGTCTTTCTTCATTCACATACACGCGAGATGCGACACCCTCTACCGGTGATATGTCGTTGATGGCTGAGATATGAGGTCAATATTGTATGTCAACTTAAATTTCTAACGATAAAATATTTTTGTCTATTTCTGCTGGGAATTTTAAAAGTATATTGAAAAAGTGAACAATATTATATGTGTTATTAATTTATTGGCAGCTCCTTATAAAAAAAATAAGAAATACTGATTTAAAAACGTTAACGCATATGGTATATTTTAAAAATAAATCCGCTATACTGATTTATTCTGCAAATTTTTGGTAAAAGTACAAACGGGGTTGGCACAAAGTATGGAACCAAGTAAATATCTTTTAAACGAAAAGAACGATATTTATGAAAATTTGCAGGTAAGTGCAATGGAACAATACGCATCTGATGTACATTTTTTTGATAATAATATACTTCCGGTTTAACCGGAAATGCCATCAACTTCTTTAATTTAAATGGGACACCCTATATATTTTTACAGATTTTGAAAGAGCTAGTTATTTTGAATTCATACATACTGAGTTTAATGTAAACAAATTTGTAAAAACGAGGAATAACTCACTGTTAGTAGTACAATAGAAGTACATTTCATTATTTTAGAATAATGAGAAACAAAATTACTTCAAATGTTCAAAATGCTCGCCGTTTACTTGCTGACAATATGCCATCCTATTAACAAATTCTTGAGTCACTCTTTCCAAGACTTCTCCACGTATTAGTTGATATTCATCAATAATTATTTGTCTCAATTCCTGTAAGTGTGTTGGTCGTCTAAAGTAAACACGTGATTTTAGATAACCCCAAAGAAAAAAATCTAACGGGCTAAGATCCGGAGAACGAGCAGGCCACTCTATGAATCCTCTACGTCCAATCCATCGATTTGGAAAATTCGCATCCAGAAAATCCCTAACCCGTCTATCATAGTGGGGAGGTGTTCCATCTTGTTGAAACCAAATATCATGTGGTAATTGCCCATTCTGTTGAAGTGCAGGAATAATTTCGTTCTTTAGTAGATCCAAATACTTGTCACCATTCAAGTTTCCGTCGATAAAAAATGGGCCTATAAGCTTATTTTCGACAATTCCCATCCAAACATTTAACTTCTGTGGATGCTGGGTATGTGCTTCATGAATCCAATGAGGATTCTCATTTGACCAATACCTTGAGTTATGGCGATTAACTGTTCCATTTAAACAAAAAGTTGCCTCATCGGAAAAAACTATGCTAGAAGCAAAATTTTCGTCGACATTACAGATGTCCATTAGCCGTTCGCAAAATTCCAGCCGTCGGTCAAAATCATCGTATGACAATTCTTGAACCAACTGCACCTTATACGGATGATACTTTTCACTTTTTAATATCTTTCCTACAGAACGTCGACTGATACCATGGTTTAGTGCCAAATTTGTGGTGGAAGTTTGAGGTGATTCTTCTAAATCGATTGCAATAATTTGTTTAATAGTTTCGTTCGTTGCAGTCCGCGGTCTTCCAGATTTTAGCAAATTTTTTACCATCCCAGTAGTATTAAAACGTTGTTGAGCGTGATATAGGATTTCTCTCCGGATGCAAATTATTAACAATATGACACACTTCTTCATGAGTTCTAACACGATCACCATAACCGATCATCATTAAAATTTTAATACGCTCGTTTTTACTTAATTGAGCCATTCTAAATTGTGCAATTTATTTCCGTCAATTAGAATTTGACACAAGACGTACTAAACAGTCCTTGTTTATTTATTACTATGCATACAAACAACATCAATTAGTTTATCTAAATAGTTTTTTGCTCTAATGCAAAAAACTCAAAGAAGGTTGGTTGCTATATTCCTCGTTTTTACAAAATTTTTTACACTAATCTCTTTCAAAATCTGTAAAAATATATAGGGTGTCCCATTTAAATTAAAGAAGTATATTATTATCAAAAAAGTACATCAGATGCGTTTTGTTTCATTGCACTTACCTGCAAATCTTTATAAATATCGTTATTTTCGTTTAAAAGATATTTACTTGGTTCAATACTTTATCCCAACCCCGTATAATTATTTTCTTCGGTTGAAAATCTGCTTCAGGTACTTGTTATGCCTTTCCCCAGATGTATGAAAAATTCTTCTCCTTGTATGCAAGAGTTAAAATAGGTGCTAATGTGTGCCCATTGTAATTTTAAACATAATTTTTTCAAATAAATTTGGAAGTTACGTTCAAACGAAGAGTTTTTTATTATTCTTAAATTTTACTCAGTTAATTTTCTACCATTCCTTATTTCACAAAAACTCAAATCGACCCCTAAAAATGTCTTTATTATAAACGTATTAATAATAGACAAACAAGTAAATTCTTACAGAAAACTTTTCACAAAAATCACTTTAGAAATCCAAATAAATGAAAGCAGCGGTTTCGATCACGTGATAGTTAAATTTAATAATAATTTTAATTTAACTAGAATATATATCAAATTAAAAGTTTTTAGAGTTTGCAAATAATATGGTGATATGTATCTGTTTATTTTTATTTTAAATTTAAAACATAGTATCGAAAAAGTAAACCGTTATCATAAATCTTTTATCGGTTAAATCAATTCATCATCTCCACAGTTAATTCCATCAGTAGTGGTTATGTTTTTCGTCACTTCTAAACATACACATCACTTTTCTATTGCATCAATGTAAACCATAGCTTGTTTTTATCCTGTTTTATTAATACTTAGAAAATTTTAAACTGTCGAAAGAATTATTACAATTTATGTATCCGTGAGATGTTCGAATAAAACAAATCACATACCAATTCTCACTTGCTATGTTATTTGTTTATGTGTCAGTTAGCTAGTTACTTAATCTTTAACTGAGTGGGAGGGGATCATAAAAGCATGGAAAATTAAATACCCCAAAATTAATCAGAAACACAAAGTAGGACTTTGCAATTTTAAAAAAACTCATTATCAACACCATACTCAATAACAAGAACATGTTTCACCAAGATGAAGGAGATAGAGGATTCATAGACATCAAGAAGCCTCACAACAAATATATCATATTGATGATAACCTACTACCAGCAGCCTACCTACCTACCTAGCAGGCCTAGTAAGACTAAAGTATTATTTTACTTTTAATTATTTTATTTGTAATTTTAGGTATGTAGTAATTATCCGATACAACAGTTTTAGATAATAAAAAATATTAAGTTAGAATATAATAATAATAATAATAAATTTATTGCTTAGAAACGTTTACAAAGTTATAGCAAGTGTACAAGAATAGAACTGGGCATATAATCTTAAAACATAAAAATATATAAAAAATTTATAAATTATATTGCAACAGCAGAAAATATATACATATAAATAAAAGCAAAACAGCAACAAAAAGAAAAAAGATGCTAATATTTATTATTTATTATAAATTATCTAAATTTTTATATATTACAAATGTAATGAAAAATAATTTTTGCGTCACTTTGTGTGGTCTGTTCTAGAGAATATATTAATGTTTCTATGTTTTATAAACAGGTTACTTTCAGTTTTATGACATTATAAATTGAACAATCAAACAGAAGATGTATTAAAGTTTCGTTCTCATTCTGTTGCAGATAGTACATAACAGGTCGGCTGAAAAGTCCCCGGTCTGACCTATAGATGACGACACTAGAATTAAATCCATTTCATTTTTAGATAGTATCAACCTGATACTAACTAGTTTCATATCATTCAAGGAAGCATAAGGTTTACTTCCTCGATCAAATTACCCTCGACTAGCCCCCCCCTTTTAGCGGTTGCGGAAGAATAGGGTCGTGGTATAAATCTCCTCGACACGGTTACAGGGACAATAGCCACGCAGAGCCTCGTCCTGTGATTAAACTACTGGTCTAAGGGTTTTGTGATAGGTTTTAGTTCTGTGTTCTGAGTCACCTGTTGGGGTTGACGTTGACATAAAACTACAAACTGGATTATGCCTATTTTTATTCCATGCGGGTAGGGTATAATATAACAGAAAAATGTATTTTAACAATGAAGATGATGCACCAAGTCCCCAGAGTATATATACTTTGAGTTTACATAGGTAAGTATGATTATATTCTCATTAGTTGGATTAAGTTAAATCAAAACTCTTCTTACTAATTGATAAAACAAATAATATGTAAGTATGATTATATTATCATTACTAATTGATAAAACAAATATGTAAGTAACAAAGCTATTATTTTAGGAGGTTGTGTAGAAATAACTTGAAATGATTATTGTCAGACAGACAAGAGAAGTGAACTCTATAATTAATTCGAAGGTGTAATACCTATATATATATACATACATGTAGATATAATATGAAGTAATGCAATCAAATGATTACCAAACCAGGTAAGTATAACCACTAATCATTATTATATATAACGTCTTAGTCTTACAATTGAGTAAATATTATTGTCCTGCAAATTTTATAGATCTCACCAAATAAATAAAAGTGTTGGGAACCAGTCTAATGCTCCAAGCCCTATTTTGCACATCTGTAGGTTGACTATGGAGGTATGTGTGTCTAACGGTGTGCCGATGGGTGTTGTGTGGACTTCCCTGTGGTCTCTGCCCTCCAAGGTCTCGGAACAAAGTAATGTACCTCCGTAGTTGTACCCAGGAATGAAGAGATGAAGTAGAAGGTAGAAAATAGTAGTAAGAAAGAAAAGAAAGGTCTGTAAACAAATACATTGGTCTTAGTATTGACTCAATAATACCATGTGGACTTGTAGGTTAAGGAAAGACTTACCGTTGATGGAAGGTGACCTTTAAGTGTGTTTTCCTTTAAAATGCCAGGAATTAAATCCGCAACAGCGTCTTCTAAATAATTGAAGCTTATCCTGATACAATTGAAAAGTATTTGGTATTTAAATCCAGAGAACTGCAATATGTCGTACCCTTGGTACACGTTACAATACCATACTTTTTTTTTTAAAGAACCCAAAAAAAAGGAAGAACCATTAATCCAAAATTAGTGACAAGTCTCTATCTACCACCTACTAAAACCAAAAATCCCAAAGCCACAGAGAGTATATTTTTAGTTTTATGAATGATCTGTTTGACAATCAAAGATGAAGTTCTACTCTAAAATGTCAAAGGTTAAAAGGTCATGTCAACCAAACCAACCAAACAAACAAACTATACAGGTAACCTATAAAGAGCATGCTATTATTACACTAAATAAACAATCAACAATGAGAGAAATTTATTGAATACTATCTTCAGAGATTTGATAAGATCTGTTTTTAGGCTTCCTATTAACCAATGAGGAGATGCATAACTACTATTGATTGGTCTTACTCAATTTAAATGAGTGATGATAAAATGTTTTACTATCAACACTGGTAAGTTATAATTTTAATGTTAATAATTATTCTAACTAATAATAGTTCCTAAACTAATTGTGGGCTTTTAGGTGAGAAGACACAACTATTACCATAAAGCAATGTACAACTGTTAAAAGAAAAACGAGACTGTAACAAACCTTCAAAAGATTTGTATAAAAATTTGACAGCTGTCGGACTATTAGTTTGTGAGATATTGCATTTTTAGTGAAGCAACTTTTGTTATTTTCAAAAAGATGGAAAAAAAAGAATTTCGTGTGCTTATTAAATATTGTAATTTGAAAGGAAAAAATACAGTTGAAGCAAAAGCTTGGCTTGATAATGAATTTCCGGACTCTGCGCCAGGAAAATCAACAATCATTGATTGGTACGCAAAATTCAAGCGTGGTGAAATGAGCACCGAAGACGGTGAACGCAGTGGACGCCCAAAAGAGGTGGTTACCGATGAAAATATCAAAAAAATCCACAAAATGATTTTGAGTGACCGTAAAATGAATATGATCGAGATAGTTGACACTCTAAAGATATCTAAGGAACGTGTTGGACATATCGTTCACGAATATTTGGGTATGCGGAAGCTCTGTGCGAAATGGGTGCCGCGCGTGCTCACAATCGACCAAAAACAGCAACGAATTGATGATTCTGAGCAGTGTTTGCAGCTGTTAAGTCGTAATAAACTCGATTTTTTCCGTCGATATGTGACTATGGATGAAACTTGGCTGCATCACTACACGCCTGAGTCCAATCGACAGTCAGCTGAGTGGACTGCGGCCGGTGAACCGCCACCAAAGCGTGGAAAGACTCAACAGTCAGCTGGCAAAGTTATGGCCTCAGTTTTTTGGGATACACACGGTATATTGTTCATCGACTATTTGGAAAAGGGAAAAACAATCAACAGCGACTATTACTGTGCATTATTGGAGCGATTGAAGACCGAAATCGCGAAAAAACGGCCCCATATGAAGAAGAAAAAAGTGTTGTTTCAAGACAATGCACCGTGTCACAAATCATCGAAAACGATGGCAAAATTGCATGAATTGGGCTTCGAATTGCTTCCTCACCCACCGTATTCTCCAGATCTAGCCCCCAGCGACTATTTCCTTTTCTCTGACCTGAAGAGAATGCTCGCGGGAAAAAAAAATTTGGCTCTGATATTAAGGTAATCGCCGAAACTGAAGCCTATTTTGAGGACAAACCGAAGGAGTACTACAAAAATGGTATCGAAAAGTTGGAAGGTCGCTATAATCGCTGTATCGCCCTTGAAGGCAACTATGTTGAATAAAAAAAATGAATTTTGTCAAAATATTGTGTTTTACTTTGGTAGATCGGGGACTTTTCAGCCGACCTGTTACATTCCATACGTATCATTTTAACTTGAGCGGATATAATAAAAAGTTAGCTATAACTCCGAAATTATGACATTTAGGTATAGAAAATATTCCATGAAAAATATTCAGTATTTTTCAGGGATTTCAATAACAAAAAAATAAACAGGGTGATCCATTTGAAATAACAAAGATTAGATTTCCAGAAAAATGGAAAATCCGACAACAATGTAAACACTACCATAAGCTCGGCCGTATAACAAAATCGTCAAATGTCAAAATTTATAAAATTCGTGCAAGCCGTTTCCGAGATAATTGAGGCATTCCATACATAAAACTCACTCTGTATATATAAACACCCCTCTCCAAACAAACTTGAACTGTTCGCTGCTTAGTCCTCACCCCATTAATATTATTGTAGAATAATTTTCTCACTACAACAAAGAAAACTGTATCTTCATTTTGTTGCCCTGGAGCAGGAACAGTTATTTTCTTCACGCACATAACTTTATAATTTTTATATTTACATTTTGCATATGATCTTTTTTTACAGCCTGTTTAAACCAGGATTTGAGCATGAAAAACAAAAATTCTTCTTACAAAATTTCTTGCCTTACTCCCATTGAAATTGACTTTGCTTTATATAATTTAGATAATTCACAAATCACACACGAATCACCTTTTCCAGTACACAGCGCTGCAGCAGTTGGTTATCAAGATCCATTATTGGATATTTATGAGATTTGAAAAATGATTCCATTTGATCTTCCAAGCCAGCTTAAGCAATGTCAATTTGACCATCCGCGAACTTAATTAAATTTATAAGCTTCTGGACTACATTGATTTTATCTTTACCATATTCGGATAATGTATCTCGTTCCCAATGCTCTATTAATTCTCCAGGCAAGTACGATGATTTCAATCGTTTCATCAACAGATTTCGGGACAATGTTACGCTTTCTTTCTTGACGCTCCATTGTAACTTTTTCTGGATACCTAATAAAACTAAACTAACACATAACAACATATATTTTGATTTCCAATAGCTTGGGTATTTCAAAAAAATAAGTTTCTCTTTCTTGGTTTCTTGCAAAGATTTCATTGTTTTTCATTTGCAGCATTTACTTTTTCTTCATCTGCTTGATAATGTTGTTTTGGCCAAGATTCCTCTTTGTAAAACTATTCTGGTTTATTAGTTCTGATTTTTTTTTAAATACTTACAAAGGTATTTCTTGGACTCTGTTCCCTACAAAGGTTTTACTCAAGGATAACGCTGTTGTGGAATCAGTCCTGCAAATAACCCAATATTTGAAATTTCCAATAACGCAATCAAGAAGCTGCAATGTTGGTATGGTTATTCTCTTCAGTGGTGCATCTCAAGGCAACTTATACTAATCAAACCTTGGTATCATCATTAATCGGATAGATTTCATTAATAGTAATCCAGATAAATTTTTTACACAGACCTTCATATATTATGTAAACAATAGATTTGTTAAATAATAAAATTAATCTTATAAAAAGAGGCAACCTTGCATCTATTTAATTGCATATTCTGAAAAATGTTGAGTGTATATCGACAGAGAGATAGAAGAGGAATTACAGACCTGTCACACCATTCTCCTCCGCTTCATTGTTTAAGTACTATAGAGAAAATGAGATGTGAATGAAGAAAATCTGCAAATAAAAGACCTGTCAATTTCCAAAGATTTTTCATCAAGCACCATCTGAATGCCAACGTTGATGTTTCTGTAATGAACAAAAAGTCCGGATCGGTAATGATGAAGGACGAGGAGATAAGCATTTGATTAACCGGAGACCGCAGATGGGATTTTCTACGTATAGTTTATTTATATTTGATGATTAGTTTTATATTTTTGTTATTTTTTTACTAATTAGGTAAATGCCATATTAAAAAGACGGTGACGTTGCACAACAAAATATTGTTGGCCTTGCTTCCGTTTGTTATACATAAAAAACAAAACAAAATATAAAAGTACTCATATAAAATATAATTTTAAAGTTTCAAATAAAGAATAATTGATCACATATCAATCACATGACAAATACAAACAAAGAAAAATAATAAATAAATGAAGCGGTTCTATAATTCTAGACAATCCCCTGATTAATAGTTTCTATGTCATTAGTGCTAGTAAGAATAACGTAAAAATCTGACGCCACAAGTCGTATTCTAGACAACTGATAATTTTGATGTATGCGCATTTTGGGAGTAACAAACACTACTTTGAGAGTAATAAACAGTTTTTAATATCTTTTATACAATTAAAAATCTGACAGTCAACAGCAACCAAAAACAGTTGAATGCCCTTACAAATAATTGTCTGCTAACTAACTTAACAGAAATAAAAAAATGTGTAAAACAATGAGTTAGTCACTATAGGACCCCCTGCCAGTGATTTGCGTGAATCACGACACAAATTCTTGAAAACGAACAGGGAAACGAACTTTCCGTCCAGAACTCGTAGTCTTCATGGCCGATTTCAGGTTTGATGAACCATTCAGAGTAGACTTGCCATGTATCTTCAAGACAGGCGGAGGTCGGGGTGTAGGGTTGTCTGTCTCCGTCGAGCTATCGCATTTGTCTTGAGATGCCAAAAGGTAGACTGGCTTAAGACGATCCATCGACACTATCACGTCAGAACCTTGCATCTGAACAACTGCGGTCTGTCTGAACGAAGACGTGAGAGCAAGTCGCTAGATCTTTGAATGCGAAAGGTGTCTTACCACCATGTCTTGTTCCACTGACAGAACGAAGATCGTTAAAATGTTGACGAAGGTCCTTAGAGAAATTTGAATGATCTAGCTGGTGATCGGTTGGGCTAGGTTTGAGGAATTCCCCCGGCAGTCTAAGAGGTTGGCCAAAAACCAGTTCGGCAGAAGAAGCTTGCAGATTCTCTCGCCAAACAGCTCTTATGCCTAGAAGTATGATGGGCAAAACCTCAGTCCAACGTCCTGTTGCGTGGCACCTGATGGCTGCTTTGAGATGACGGTGGAAACGTTCAACGAGCCCATTCGCTGATGGATGAAAGGCAGTTGTTCGAATTCTTTATTGTTTTTTGTTCCTTCTTCCTTCTCCTATTGTGAGAATAACTGGTTCGTGGTTTGTTCCTCCTTCGCTGTTTTCTATTTCCCAGTCTACTGTTATGTCTTTTAGTAGTGCTAAGTATGTCCAATACATCTGCTCGTCCTATGTGTGGTGTATGCGTTGGTCCTGGTGGTCCAATGATGAAAAGTCCCGGTCTTCTATCTGCAATGTTTTCTAGCTTTAAATGAAGACGGACATGTTTGTTTTGAACTTATTCTAAAAACTTTCAAGATTTAGACAATGTTAGTATGTCTAATTGTATGTCGATAAGACAGAGCTGGAAATAATGTTTAGAAAGTAGATTAAGACCTTGTGTTAGAGGTCGAAGATATCAGTCAATCATAGGCAGTAAAGCATGTTCAGTCAGTCAATCTTAAGCAATAAGTGGTAAAAAATAACTAATAATAAAAAAATAACTAATAATAAAACCTCCTTTTTGCAGTTTTTAAATATTCGTCTTGTCAGCTATTTCTAAGTGCTCCCTTACTGAAAACCTAGGTATAAATAAAAAATTATTTTCATGGTTTTTGGTTTATAAATAAAACTGCGTAACTGCAGATGGCTCAGATATTTTTGATTTGATATTAAGCATTTTTTCCACTTATGGTTCAGTTTGGCCAAAGCACCGGATAAGGAGCAGAAGGATATCTTAACTCCGTCCATACCTTTAAGCTATGCAGACCTAATTGTCATGTGTTTTAAACAACATAAATATAAAATTGCAAAAGAAATTCTAATTAAATACCTATCTGCAGAATTGATTGTATACACTCTTATTTTTTTGCATGTTGATACAAATCGATGATCCCGCAATGATCTCTGTTTCTGTTCTATTGGTAAATGGTTCAAATAGCATCAGCAAATTACCTTAAAATTTAGTAAAATAAAAACAATAAGCAATTATAATTTGCATAACATAGGTGGATACTTACGTGGCAAATTTTATTATATTATTCTTGTTTTGTTTTTATTCACGGTTTCACCCTATTTTGCTACAAGAAGGTCAATTTAAGTTGATTTGATGACATTGTGATATGAGTAATAATATTTCAGTTATGAAAAATAATTTCTTCATTAAATGAGAAATGGCATAAAAATTTCCATGAATACGAACCAGAAGATAACATGACAAGTCGTGCATAAATAAACTATTTTATAGCTGATAAATTATGCATCAATCTTAAAATATACGGTTTATATTTTTGCCGGCTAAAGTTGATCAGTCGATTAAGAGGAAGAACAGAAGATATTGCAGAAATTTAGTACCACCACGCATATACAGAACCGAACTAGCTGCTGCTTCAGTTTTTATAAAGTAATTAATTTTAACAAAATAGAATTATTTTTTTTATAAATTATGTATTTATTTCCAAGAAACATGGATCATATTTGGATAATTATGGTAATTAATGTCAAATAAGTCGCTTTTGAAATTTTAGGTAATTTCTGTCAATTTCGGATTGTATAACTGAAAATCTTTAATTAAAGTTAGTATTTTCTTCAACATAAAAATGATGTGTGTAATTTTTTGGTCGCCTCTAAATACAATATTATTATAATTAACCCAAAAGTAAATTTCTTGCTAAATTTATCGAACAAAACTAAAACAAAATACTAATACAATGACAAAATATTTATTAGCGAAATAATACTGATCATTAAAGCATAATAATACTATAAAATGTATAAGTAAAATTAAGAAATAAATTTAAAGATGCTGAAGAATGTCATGTACTTAATTTGTTTTGACTAAACTTTTCCCCAAAAAATGCTAGGCATTAGGTATTATTACCCGTAAAATGTCTATTGAACAATTTTTGCGTCATCTTTCTACGAAACACAATAAACTCCATGTGGCCTTTAAAACTGATGCCTCCCCATACCATAATCAAATCACCTCCATAATTTCTGGCTGATATTATGTTACACTGAGCAAATCGCTCACCTACGCGTCTATAAACTGAAATACGTCTATCGGATTCAAAAAGTGAAAACGATTCATCCGTAAAAAGGATATTAGCCCAATCGTTAATATCCCAATTAACGTGCTACACGGTGTGCTATGGTTAACAAAGGAGCAGTAACAGCCATTCTGGGTCTGATTTCAATATTCCTTAATCTGTTTCTATATATATATTCTATATCAGGGTGATTGATCAGTGTGAGGAAGCTTAGTAGATCTGTTATAATAAAATTTCCAAAAAAAAGTTATTTACAGGGTGTTCCATAAGATGGTGGCACAACAAACTTATGTTTTTTTTTCAATGGAACACCCTGTATTTTATTTTAAATTTGAAATCTGCTTAACTTCCACATCACAACAATGTAAAGTTTTATAATGTTATACTGGGTATTTAAAAAATTATAGCCAATGTTATTTGAAAATTGTATCAAGTTTAACCCCCTGTATAATTAAAAAGGAGAATAGGAACATTGATCTATTGCAACCATAGTTTTTTAATAATTGTTAAAAATTATAAAACATATTCCTTTTTGTAATATTCGTTAAATCATATACAAGGTAAGTCAAAATGCAAGTAGATTATTTTCTTGGTAAAATAAAAATATCTAGAAAACTGATAACTTTAAGTATAGGGAGTACTTCATAAAATTTCACGTATCACATTAGAGAGTTTGCGGTCAGTCGTTTTACGTTACGTTAGACTCTTATTTTACGTTATACTGTAGTGTATCGTAAATTTTGTAAACATAGCTTGCGGTTATCGTACCTTAAAAATCAAGGTTACAGACGACATATGATATGTCACTAGTGCAAGTTTAAAAAAGACTAAAAATAATAAACAAAACTAATAAAAATAATTCCTTTTATGTACTGCTTTACAGAAAGCAGTCGAAGAAAGAAATAAAAACTTTATTCTACAATTAAATTTAATTTACAATCAGTTTAGAGCAATAGTATTATAGCTTCATATTTCGTTTTGAAGAACAAGGCATTATTGAACTCTATAAGTTTTGCAAATTGAAACTAATGATAAACATGCATGATACAACAATTTACAATGTAAATTTGTTGTACCGTGGAAGTAAAGTATAACCATTAATATCTGATTGGTTAACTTTATTTTCAAAAATAGCGTATAAATAAGTTTTATACGGTATAATTTTTACTACATTTTTACGTTATAGGTTATAACGGAAATTTTTATAACGTAAAACACCTTACCGCAAACTCTCTATTATTACTTTTCGATAGATATATGAAATGCAAGGTGTTCTATTTAAAATTACCAAGAAAATAATATACTTGCATTTTGACTTACACTGTATTTGATCCATTTAAAAAAACATAAGTTTGTTGTGCCACCATCTTATGGAAAACCCTGTAGGATTTTAACTAATTTCAAAATGGGGAGTTTAAAGCTGCCTACAATTTTTGTTTATAACTTTTTTTTGTAAATTTTACTATAACAGATCTACTGAGCTTCCTTAGACTAATCAATCACCCTGTATATTAAAATATTTAATTTATGAGGTTTTGTAATTTGTTTATAATTAATTAATTAATTTATCTAGCCCTAATTTGTTAATGTCAATTTGTAATGTTTTGATTTATTTAGTTTATTATAATTAATTATTTTTGTTGTTGAACGCCCTATAGGAATTGAACTAGCTCAGTAAAATTATGAATTTGTTTAATATAAAACCCGACTCTTACCTTGGGATCATAACTTTTAAATACTAATTTAACTTCTAAGAAATAAAATTTAAGCTTTTCAGTTAACCTATTGTCTGAACTAGGTATTAACTATTATAGGTACTGATTTAATTAATATCTCTTGATATTATCAAAGATTAACATCTTATAACTAATATACAACTTTAATTTACTAACTTACGTACATTTTTGCTAACTAAATTGTCTAATATCAACATTTATTAATTGTGGTATGATACAGTCTTAAACTTTCACTATATGAGTTTTTTTTTTAATTTATTTATTTAATTTAACGTGCTTGTGACAGCTGTGGCCATTAGCACGAGGTACAATAAAATATAATCAATACATGAAATTAATAAAACAAAAAACAGTATTTATGACAATGATTGATAAAAAACTGTAGCATCAAACCGTATGACTATCAGAGTTTATTCAGTATTTGTTCTTCTTTAAGGAATTGAATAGTTTGGATGATTTGATATGGACTGGATAGAACGTCCTTGATGTTTGCTTTCATTCCAAGGCGATAACGTCTGCTAGAGTAACATGGACAGATCGTGAGGATGTGCTCAACAGTAAGAGGGCACTGGCAGTGTTGACATAGTAGTTGTGGTGATGAGGTAATGAGATAAAGATGGGTAAGTCGCGTGTGGCCGATCCGTAACCTTCTTGTTATAACCATTTCCTTTCTTGTTAGGTCAAGAATGGGCAGTTGGTTAACTGTGGGTTGAACTTTTTTTAAAAATGTTGAACATCTATTCCAATGAGCTTGCCAGTTATTCTGGGAAATTTGTTTCATGTAGCTTTTTAAATCGTTGGAGATTTGAAGGTCTAGTGGGTTGATAACCATAAATCCTGATATGAGAAGGTATCCATATAATAGTTATGGTTATGTCAAGAGAAATTAGACTTTGATACGTGTCGTGTATGCATTGAACAAGTGGGTGTTTTGTGAATATATTATCAATAGACTGAATAGATGAAAGGGAGTCAGTGCAAATGGCTATTTGTTGATGAGGTAAAAAGTTGAGTTGAAAGGCTTGTAGTATAGAGAAAAGTTCACCAGTGAATATGCTGCAATTGGCTCATAGTCGATAGGTTCCAAATGTAGATTGACCGGTAGTAACAGCGCAGCCCAATCCATTATGGCATTTTGATGCGTCAGTGTAAAGCACTCGGTCGTAGTGATTCTTGTTAAGTAATTCCAAAAAAGACTTTCTTATAAGGTCATGATTAGTTTCTTCTTTGTAGAATCTGGTAAGGGATGTATTAAATTTTGGAAGTGTTTTGGACCAAGGAGCAGGATGTGAAAAGTCGATAAGTTTAGTTTGGGAGAGATTAACTTGAGGAATTAGTATGTGAAGAGTGGACGGAATAGTTTGAATACGTGAGTCAGGGTGATATGTGTTTGAAATATGAGGAGTGGTTACCAATAAGAAGTATACTGGATTAAATTGATTTGAGGAAATCGAGGCAGCATATAAGAGGAGAAGAAATTGGCGCCTAAGCCAGAGGGGAGGTTCATTTGCTTCTAGACAAAGACTGTCTATTGGGCTGGAGCGAAAAGCACCTAGACATAGTCGGATGGCAGTATTGTGCACAGAGTTAAGAATTTTAAGGGTGGGTTTAGATGCTGATGCGTAAATGAAGCTACCATAATCAAGTTTGGATCTGATGAGAGCTCTGTAAACTAATAAAAGGGCTGATTCACTAGCCCCCCAATGGTAGTGTGACAGTGTTTTGATAATATTAAGTCTTTTTATGCAATCGCTTTTAGTTTTCTGTATATGATTCTTCCATCATTAAAACAGGTTACTCTGTCCATCACTGTAAATCTCACCTTTGTTTGATACATTTATTGATACTGTTTTTGTGTTTTTAGGTATATCTCAGGTTGTGATCATTTGTCTGAATGCTTATTTAATATCGAAGACTACCAAGTGTCTACTTGTAGCCATGTAAGTACTTTCACTTTATAACTAATATTTAGACACTTAACTACTTAAATTACACATTTGTTTGTTAAACATATGAATTAGATTAATAGTTATAATTGTATTCTTTTTGTTTCAGATTCTAACTTTAATTTCAAGAGAAAACTGTGTGAATTGTAAATTATTACTTGAATTGGGACTAGTTTGATTGTTATTGAATATTACTATAAGATCCTATCCAAGATAAGTTTGTCAAATACATTCTCCATCTCTTTGAATGTTTCACATTTGAGATTATTATACTGAATACTTTAGATGAAATAAAGAAAAGTAGCTGGCATTTTAATGAAAATTATTTTATCTCTTTTATATTTATATATTGTGGTAAGTTTTACTTTTTAATTTTACTGAGCTTAGTTATTCATCTCAATATTTTTATATTTATGTGTTCTTTACAATTTTCACTTATACCAGACGATATTTTTTTAGAATGATAAATTAACTCCAATGTTAAAATGTCATATACCTACAAACTATTTTGTCATTTTGACATCGATAAAAAAGGTGCATCCTTTTTTATCGCTTTTTTTTATCGCATGTTCCTCAATCTAGTAGGTGTGTATCAATTTTGCATTATTGTTGACAGGTATTTAATTGTCAAATTTAACAATATAAAACAATACTACCTTTTCTTTGCAAAAAACAGTATGAACCGATTTGGAGAGGTTTCACATGAACAAATTACAAAAAATATTGAAGAGTCAATACCGAAGTCAACAAAAAATACGAAGTCATCAATATGGAAACAATTCATGGAGTTTTGTCAAAGCCGAAATTATAAGTTGGAAGAGAATACTACAATACAAGATATAGCAAAAATATTAAAAGATTGGGCTTTCAATATGAAAAAAAAGAATGGAGAAGATTACAAAGAATTTGCGGTCAAAACAATATGGAACACGACTGCTAAAATGTTACAACAGAAATATTTTAACGAATATGGTTTGAAATTTGATCCTTTTACAGACATAACCTTTAAAGAAGCTCGGGATGCTAGAAATGCCAAAAGAAAACAACTTCAATTGATTCCAACAAAAAGAAAGACGTGTTCTTCAGCAATAGACAAAGAAAATATAATAAAAATGGCAACACTATGGAATATAAATGAACCTGAAGGGCTGCAAAAAAGATTCTTTCATATAGCTTCTTACGAATTGGCTTGGAGAGGAGGAGAAGCTGTTAATTGCAAAATTTATTATTTTAAAGTAGAAAAGAACCAAAATGGTCTTCCTACGGGTAGGATTGAATATAACACCATATTTTCGAAAACGGCACAAGGCGGCTCGAAAAAGTTAACAGACAGCAAATGGTTGACTAGAAATAAAAGTGATGAAAGTATTTGCCCTGTAAAACTATTCCATTTGCTAGTAGAAAAAAGAAATGAACATATTACTTCTGCCGATTATTTTTAACTCCAAATCCTTTTTGGAAAAATAAAAATTCTAAAGGTTGGTACAAAAATGTTCCTTTAGGTATTAATACCATATCTGTTTGGACAAAAAATTCTGCTGCAAAAATTGGATTGGACATAATCAATAATAAAGTTACTAACCATTCAAATCGTGCCAGCGCAGTTTCCCAATTAGCCAAAGCAGGAGTTAGCGATCAACAGCTTATTAAGATAACAGGACACTCGTCATCACAATCGATTAAACCATACCTCCAAATTGACCCCGAACACCATGAACAACTTATAAATAATTTGAGACCCTCGGAAACAGAATATTCAACATACGTAGAAACACGAGAAGAAAACATTAAAATCAGTACTCCCCAACCAATATTTAATAATTGTATTTTTAACAACTGTTCTTTTAACTAGTTTAATTGTTTTAGAATGAATAAATTTTATTGTTTCTTTATATAATTAGTCGTTAATTTATCTTAGCAAAATACACGCGATCTTTTTTTTAATGGATAAATTTTTCTCTTCAAGATTTTTCCATCAGTAATATTACGAAAAAAACTGAAATGATAAAATCGCGAGACCGAAGGTCGAGCGATTTTATCTAATTTTATATAAATCATTTTCATTTTATATAAATCTTCTGTATTGGCTGAGTAGGATTCTGCCTCATCCGGCTATATAAATGCATATTATAAATTGCATCTCAATAAATAAGTAACTTTATATTCCGCACACAATCAACTATCCCACTTTACATCCCAACTAAACAATAAAATAAGTAAAATATGATTGAAGAATGATCTTTTTATTCGTCCGTAGAACAAGCAAAGTAAAACATAAATTTAAGAATAACACACGTTTGAGGTACCAACAGAACGGGATCTTTAGTCCGCACGGTTAATTTGTTTGACAACCTCCTGCGAACTATTCGTGTATATACAAATATTTGGTTAAAGTATTCGTAAGTCACTGATTTAAAGGCTTACTGTCGTCTACATGACTAGACCTGGACCAAAATCAACCTTCTTTGACATACAAAAGAACTGTTCAATATAATAAATTATTTTTATGTATTAGCTTAAGATGTCAGTGTTTTTATTATTGAGTAAATTGAATTTACAAACTTAACAGATTTGTTAAACTTTCATATAAACAGAATACAGATACCGTTGCATGTCATAATGGTAATGCCATATTTTAAAACTAGTTTAACTATCAGGCAACTCATATTACACCTCAGTTCGGGGATTCGATAGAGGCGGTTATGACATATTTGTTTCAGTTTAATTAATTTCCTTGTGTCATTGGAATAGTATATTAAACAAGACATTTCATATGGCTTTCTGTTATGACACAAGTTCAAGTTTAACGAATCGCGAAGAGTAGAGTTTTATAAAGAACGAGTATCACAACAGCCATATGAAATAATAAAAATGAAATATTTTTTATTAGTCATTATATAGTTTTTTAAATTAATTTATTATTTGTATGTAAATTAAGAAAATTTGGATTTTTAAAGTATGTTGGTAGCACTGTGTAATTTATAACATTTGACAGTTTTGAAATTTACATTATCGGATTTTGATGTTTTGAAATATTTTAAAATGAATAATACAACAATAATAAGACAGTGGAAAGTTTAACTGGAACAAATTCTGTAATTTAATAAATAAAGGTTTGTCGCAAAATTCCTGAAACACGTCAACTTTTATTTTATATGGGGCATAAAATAAAGAGGTTTGTTTATTTTCTTAATTATATTAAGGGTTGTAGCGACCCCAACTTTTTTTTTAATGAAAGGGTAGGTTGATCTTTTTTTTTATTTTAAAGCTTTTTCAATTGCAAATACAAGTAGGTATTTTTTTGTTTTTTTTACAAGCAATGTGTTAGAAAAAAATAAAATACCGAAATGTTTTTTAATACTACTTTAATGCAATAAATGTTCAAAATGCCCTCCATTTTGTTGCTGACAATATCCTAATCGAACATAAAAATTATCCCGAATATTTTTAATTACTTCGTCCATGTACTTGCACTTTGTTTTTACTACTTGATAAGCCACAATAAGAAATCCTTCCTTTTTCTAACCTGCTATCAGGTATTTCACTAATTAAAACTTAATGTGATTGAGTTGTCTTCAGGTATTTCTTTTAAATTTCTATAAAAAATTTATAAGCCAATTAAATAAGAAAATGTCTTATTTAACCGAAACGCACCGTATCGAAATTTTACGATGATCGGATATGGGAACAGAAGTCGAACACAGGCTGAAGTTGCTCTTTTGTTTGCTGAAGTTCATCCAGAATTGCCTCGAATTAATCGAAGTACGATTAGCAAAATTGAAAGTCGATATCGAGAGTTGGGTCATGTAAGAAATATTTCTCGAAAAATGCCTTTACAAATCGACGAAGAAACCCGGTTGAACATGTTGTTGAAAGTTGAAGAAAATCCTGTTACTTCAGCTAGGGAAGTAGCTCGTGTTCATGGTGTCAGTCACACAAGCGTTTTAAAAGTTTTCAAAGATGCCAAAAAGTACCCATATAAGATGCAAAACCTTCACGAGCTTAACGAAGACGATCCTGATTGTAGACTTGATTTTTGCGAACGATTTATGGCATTTATCGATGGTGGTTAAATTCCTTTGGAATGGGTGCTGTTTTCTGATGAAGCTACGTTCACATTACATGGACACGTAAATCGGCACAACTGCCGTTATTGGGCTGACGAAAATCCCCATTGGATGCGTGAATCCCATACCCAAAGGCCTCAAAAAACAAACGTCTGGGCTGGAATTATTGGGAATCGCATAGTGGGTCCTTTTTTCTTCGATGAAAATGTAACTGGAGAAACATACCTAACTATGCTTCAAAATGAATTGGTTCCTACTTTAAGGATTTTATTCCCCGATAATTTGGATCCCAATTTATTTGACCAACAGATGTGGTTTCAACAAGACGGGGCACCACCACATTTTGCTCAAATTGTACGGACCTATCTCAACGAAGTGTTTCCGAATAGGTGGATTGGAAGAAGGGGCCCAATTGAGTGGCCAGCAAGATTACCCGATCTCATCCCATTTTTTTTTTTTTTGAGAGTAAGTAAGTGGATTCTGATTATTATCTTTAACGAAATAAGAACCAATCATTGCATTACCAGATACCGCGCACCAAACGGTAACTCGAAGACTGTGGAGTAGTTTCTCTACAATGCCATCAGGACGTTTAAATCCAAGGAATCTGGTTGTTTGTCGATTTATATAGCCGCTAAGATGAACGTGACTCTCGTCTGAAGACCATATGTTTTTCAAAAATTCGGGATCTTCGTAAATTAAACTCAACATGCGACCACAGTAAATTTCTCTTGCCCGTTTGTCCGAAGAATTTAGTCGTTGTCCAACTTGAAGACGGTATGGATAACCACCAATTGATTTGAACATGCGACGTAAAGACGTTTCACGAATGTTGAATTTACATGCAGTTCTTACAAGACTTCTTTGAGGTGATTGCACCACTTGGTTAAAAACACGTTCTTCATTTTCGTTAGTGCATACTGTTTTTCGACGACCTGCAGGCTTATTCTGTAAAAACAGCAATTATTTTGCAACTAGCAACCATTGTACAACGGTCGCGCAATCAGTCGCAAAATGTGGTATTCTGTAAGGTAATCGCATCGCAGTTGCTAGTTGCTGTCAAGATGCACTTTTACGTCATAAAACTAGCGCCACTGCAATCGGGTAGCAATCAACGTAACTAGATTGTCTGCAAAATCAGCTGATGAACAAAACAAATTTAAAAAATATTCTGCGGCCTCAATAATCATAAATGCATGAGCCATTTCTAAATACTTAAAACAAATGATGACTATTATTTTTTCTATTACGGTGGTAAGTAATTGTTATTAATTATTTGGTAAATATTCCAACGGCAGTAAGCCCTTTAAATTACTATTAGTAAATAATAAAAACATGTTTATTATTGACGATATACTATAATTTATAACTTACCTTCTATTTCTATCACCAAAACTTAATTAAATTATAAAACAACTCAACTACAACTACTATATTTGTGATTGCTATTTGACAGTTGCAATCGCGTTGTAATTGCTAAAAAATTGCTTACAGAATACGATTTTTTACATAAAACAACTGAAAAATGCACTTTTTCAGTTAACCAATTGCTAACTAGAGGCAGTTATCAAATAAATTGCGATCGCGGTCGCAGTTGCTTCTTCGAGAATACGAAACTCGCGTTTGACAGCGACAATTGCGCAATTATCGGCAGTCGCAAGTTACAGAATAGGCCTGCTGAAGAACCTTTACGTTGACACAATACACTACCAGTGCGACGAAATTTTTCAACAACAGCTAACATCACACTTTTACTAGGAGCTGCTTTATTAAATTTTTGTTGATATTTTATTGACACCTGTTATAAGCTTGAAACATCATTATGACCTTTTCCATATGAACGAAAATAATGCTCTACCAAAAACACTTTTTCTTCCGTTGTTAGAACCATTTTTAAATCAAATTTAACTGCAGCGTACTATTAAGATATCAACTAATGACAATTAAGTCAATAATGCAAATCCATATTACATAAACAACTCCACAGCACTCTCTGTTTCGGTACTTTTTATTTTGGCGGATACCGTACCTTCAATACAAATGGTAAGGCGTTTGCATTTCCTGGATTTTTTGCAAGCAGTTCTTGGTAATGAATTAATTCACAAACAATTTCTTTATTATCCTCGATATCAAACGTATTTTGTAAATCACGTAATATTTTTATTTGTATTCGCTTTTCTAAAAAAATATTTCAAATTATAACCTTAAATTTGACATTTTTTGCTTCTATAATACACAAATACACCTACCGTCTGTAATCTGCCTCATGTAAACCATATGCCAATAATGGGATGATATTATTCATTTTGATTTAATTCTTGAAAATTTACAACTCTATCACAAACACAGTTTGACAGCTTCAACATTCCTAACGTCGAATGTTTTGGTCGGCGTTATTTTAACAGCGAAAATGTTGAAATACATCGATGTAAATTACAGTAAAAGCGTAAAGAATAGCATTTTCATAACATTTCTCGACCTTGAAAGTTTACAGCGATGTTAAATATTTTTGCACAGAATAAGCCCATAAGTATCGGTTTTTCTATTATTTTTTCTTTGGCATAGCAAACTTCTACACGTTCAACTTCAAAAATTGTTTTCTCAGGATTTTTTTAATGCTTTTAGGCTTCCTAAGCTACTTGCTCGATAAAAGAGTTAAACCTAAAATGCAATTTTTAATAACAATGCCTTTTGAGAATGTTAACATATACGCATTATTGTCATAATGCAAAAGATTTTTGGAAATGTATTATTTTCTAAAACTACAACTTTACAAAATAAATACCGGTGCCATTTATTTCGCAATATACCTATCACAGTATATTTCGTTTATCATTTCTTTTCCAAACGAGATTCCTGAAAGGAGAACATGCAGAGCACTATAAAATATAAGAGTGAAAGGGGTAGATCGTTAGCAAAAGGGGTGCGAATACGTTTCGAAGGATTTATAGACAAACAGAGAGGACCAGCGCGGCGTGTTTCTGGCCCCAGATCTGCAATGTTCAAAACTCACATTAAAACTATGATATACGGTCTGATTTAAGATACAACCTCATTCCAGTCACGGTTGCTTTAATTTATATCAATGTCATTTTATCAATTAGAGGAAAATGCTTGCTAGGCATTGGCGTAACTAAAATAAAAAAAATCTAATTAACAAATTCAATGGATGTAACAAAAATTATTTCCTACGACTATACTGAAATATTTCACTTGTAAATCTCTCACTGATTAGCAAATGTAGTATATTGTACACTGGTTTTTATTTCGCACTAGTTACTATGGAAACTAGTACACAATATGTCCATTGTGCACTAACAAAAACATAACTAATAGTAAGAAGCCTTTAATTCTTTATTCTATAGATGTTTTTCATTACCCTTGTCTCAAGATTCCTTTGAGAGAGAGATCAACATAATTAAACAATTGGCAGTTAATAACAACTATCCTTTAAATTTAATTCATAGATGCTGTTCTAAATTCTATTGTAAGTTCAGGTTTTCTTTCCATATGGTTACATGTACTAGCGACACTACTCAGAAAACTTTTTATGGATCCTTACTTTACACAGGTATTTTTTCATACAAGATTAAAAATATTTTTAAGAAATTCAATGTTGATATAGCTTTTAGAACAGAAAATACTTTAACTAATTTAAATAACACTAAAGATGTAATACCACTTTTACACAAATCAGGAGTATACAAATTATCTTGCTCTGATTGTAATGCTGTTTACATTGGCCAATGTGGAAGAAGACTTGAGTACCGTATTCTAGAACATGTAAATTTTGTTAAGAGATATTCAAATTTAGAAGCTAAGAACTCACCTTCATCCTTTGCTAATCATATTTTAGAAGAGAATTATTCTTTTGATTCCAATAATGTCAAATTACTTCATAGTTGTAATAAGGGCTTTAGATTGAATTTGCTTGAACTCCTTGAAATTAGATCTGCTATTGCTGATAAATCTCTTAATTGTTTAAACGAACAGATTCAGTCTAATGAAAATTATTTGATTTTGAACATTGCATTCTGATTAATTATATTTATTGTAACTGTTTACTTCTGCTTTAGGTTAGTTTATTTAATTTTTCTTCTTTTTATGTCGGACTCTGTTTACTTGTCAACAAGTTCTGCAATGTTTATATCTCACTTAATGTGTGTTTTTTATCCTTCAATTAGCATTACATATTTCACTTTGATATTATATAATATATAGTTTAATACTATTTTCATGATTTTAACATTTAGTTCCTCTGTTTTAGATATCTATATGTTTCCAATGAACTTTCACTATAGTTGGCAACATTCCGTCAGTTGGTAACTTGTTTTCCGGTGTATTATTTCCGCACCTTTCCTTACATGTGCTGGTTACTTTGAACGTCCATTCTTCAGTACAGTGATTTGTATCTCAGTCGATTTACTGTTAAGTGATATGGATTATGACGTTTTTCCACATTCTCTTTATACTCATTTTTATGAGATTAATTCTTCGGATTATTTCCACTTATAATCCGGTACCTTACGGTCACTGGTTTTGGAGATTGATCTCCCTATTCCGGAGAACTCTTCATATTGTTTCTTTTGAACCCGCTAGTGATCCGTTCTCTATCGATTATTGGTTTTGGAGATTGACCTCCTTGTCTAGGAGAACTCTCCAAAGCGTTTTTTCTTCTAACCCCGCTATTAATCCGGGCCCGTTCCTGATTTGGTCTTGGAGATCGATCTCCTTGTTTTGGAGAACTCTCTATAAGCCAGTCTATAGAATTCCTGGATTCATTCTAACATATTTACTGCTCTACGCCAAATTTTCTTATTTTCACACATCAACTTCTACATAGTTCGTTCTAATAATTAAACTAGATTTTAAACTTTCTTTTTCAACCTCTTTTATTACGTTAACTTCCACTACACAACATAATTTCCACTTTTCCAATTTCACATTATACTCCCCTATTTTAATCATATTATCTGTTATAAATTGTTTAAACGCAGTCTGCACATAGAGGTGAGTCTCCACATTGTATTATAATATTTGTTTATGTTTTAACATTGATTCTGTTTGTTCTATAAATGTTAAAATACTTTATTGACTGTTATACTAACTATCATTTTCTAGTACATGTTAGATTTTATCTTATATGATTTGATTTTGTACATGTTATATTTTGTCTTTTATATATTTGACTTTGTATTTCTTCTCCCTGACATATTGTGTTCTCTTAAAGCCTGAAGATGGTCTTGTGACCGAAACATGTCGCTGTTGTAATATTTACATTAAATTACATACTGTGGGTTGACTTTGAGTTTTATTGCTACTAATGTAAGAAGGCTATGATCTTATGACTCCAAATAAACAACAATTTTGACGGTTGATTGTCAGTATAGCTTACCAAAGTCAATATAGTATTAAAATTTAAGTGAATTTTTACTTAAAATAACATGGAAAATGGTGACAGTGAGTTAGATTTAACACCGCCTGATATTTCAGATTCCGAAAATGATATATGTGCCGGAAAAATCGAATGAGAACTACCAATTCGCATATAATTCGTTTATTCAATGGCGTAAAGAGCATAAACAAATTCACCTTCTAAAAATATTCTTTTGGTATATTTTGCTATTAACTTTTAGCATTATGGGTACATGTCAAGAACAATAAACATTAAAAATGATGTAGATATAGCTAATTACACAAAATTAAGAGCATTTCTAAACCGATGGCTATCTTCCGAAGAAATCCAGAATATTCAAATCAGAAGACATTAAGAAGAAATTTATCTCAATGAAGTTCCAGACTATGAATTCCTACTGACAAAGGTATGTAATAGTATATTACATAACGAGTGTGGAAAGTGAAGTATTACGCACGAGAGAAGTTTAGCACGAGCCGCGTAGTGGCGAGTGCGGAAACGTACACGTTGTGTACACGATTTTTCCTACGACCCCAATATTTCTTATTATAATAAATATTTTAAATTTATTTATAAAATTTATTTTAATTGTTAGTTATGTTAAAAATTAGGATTTAAACGAGTTTATATATTGTATGGAAATATAATTAATTAAAATCAAATAACCACCTTTCTCAGGAATTCACATCAAAATTCTTTATTAGCTAAATGACATTTTAATTTTTTTGTGAGCTTTATAAAAATTAAAAGTAAAATGGTCAGTCGGTGAAATTAATTGAAAAGTAATGTAGTAATAATAGACACAAAGATAATTGTAAACAGAAACACAAACCTAACTTCAAAAATCCACATTCGACACATGCACGGAACATAAACACAATATAAAAAAGAAGAATAAACTGTTCTTCTTTCTAAAAGTGTTTTTATAAAAATAATAATACTGAATAAAAATATGTTTATTTTTTAAAAATTTAAAAACCTATAAGAAACTTTTTTCTTTCTTACTTTATACAGAAAAATTTGTATTGGCAATTACAATACAATATTTGACACAAGGAAGATTTAAAAAAAAATTAAATGGTCCTTGCTTTGACATTTATGTGTTTTTAATATTGATAAATTTGACGTAAATGTCACAGATCATAGAACTATATTTTTTTACTTTTCAATACGTGTATTGATATTAGCTACTTTCTTAAGTACAAATAAGTGTGCAAACTAGCACTTTCACATGTGGTCGTAGGAAAATATTATATAGTGTAGTTCAAAGCTTTTATAGTTAACATAAAACACTTATTTAATTTTAAAATGCTTGTAGGTTGTATTCATTATTGAAATGATGAGTGCTTGCCGCCGAGATGAACTGTATAAAATAAAGATAACTGACTTCAAAGACTTTAATTCTGCAGTTTTAGTTTAGATACCTAACACAAAAACAAAAATTTCCAGAAAATTTACAACAATACATTTTTATGAAATCTTTAAAAAAATATATAGATCTTCTCCCTAAGAATGTTGGTGATTCCTATTTTTTCCTTAACTATCAAAAAGAAAAATATACAGTTCAAAAAATTGGTATAAACAAATTTGGATACCTGGGAAAACAAATTGCCTTCTATTTAAAATTACCCGGACACTGTTTCCGCAGATCTTCTGACAGTGGAGAAGACAATTAACTTATTTAAAAAGACACTGTGGGTGCAAATATATTGTAATAATACAAATTACAAATTGATAATATTAAGTAAAATATGTGATGTGTATAATAATGTATATGTGTGGGGCTAATTTTTAATAATATATTTTTCCGAAAATTGATAAGAAATAATAACATTTTTGACAACATATTTGAAAGAAAAAGTCAATATTTCCTCCATCTTAATTGTTGCCTGGCAACCAAAAATAACAGTAGGGAAATATTCATTTCTGTACTGCAAGGAAATGTTATTTCCATTCAGTAAACTTTAGAACATAAATGCGAACAGGTTTTTTCCTAAACAATTTTATTTTTAAAACTTTCAGCACAAACAAGGTTAACATTATATTTTAAAATTATTACTTATTATTTGTTAAATTTACTGTTATTTGACAATTAGTACAAGTATTGAAAACTGGAAGAACTTGGGAACTAATAGCATTATTTTGTTGAATATTTTCCAAACTAATAATTTTATTTGTATGACAATAACTAATATTGGGCGTTACTGCAGTATTAGAGATATTAGATTTACTTTCTTGATTTTTTTTTGCTGTGAAAATTTTATTTGCCACTTCTTCCTTATTAGTAAGAGACTCTTCTATATATCCTTCAGCGACGTTTGTTGATTTCCATCCACCCAGTCTTTTTAAACTAGTAATATCTCCACCAGAATCAACAAGCATTATGGCAGAAGACCGACGGAAACAGTAGCCGGCATATTCTTTCGAGTTTGGCAAATTCAAATAACTGGCCACTATTTTAGGCATGTTTCTAAATTGGTGAATTCCTACTACTTGTCTACAACCTTTTTCATTTTGGTACTTAAAAAAAACCGAGTGGTATTTATGTCTCTTGGTCTTGAGACACACTTGCGGTATAGATTTAAGTACATTTCGTTTACTATAAATGATCTTGATGTATTGGTTTTTGAATCCGGTATGGTAACTAAAAGTTTAGATAATAGGTCTTGTATATCTTGTACAGTCATTTTAACCAACTCGTCCATTCTGCAAGCTCCGGAAATTTCAAATATTACAGCTACCTACAACAATAAATAAGCATGTAAAGAATCCAAATATAATTTGAAGTTTTGTAAGTAACCTTAATCATTAAATATTCCTTATCTGGAGCTTCCTGAATAAATTTTTTTATTTCTTCTTTAGTTAAAATCTTGGATTTTTTTGGCTTATAGGCATGTGCTTGCCGTTTCAGGAATGCCCGAAGTTTTGAATATTTAGATATATCCACATCATCTCTGATTGCAAGGGTTGCCTTCAGCATTGATTAATTGGCCCATAAAGTTGGATTTCATCTTGGAACCAAGCTCCAAGAACTATGCCATTACAACATTTTCCGAGAAAGAAGTTGCATTTTTATTCGTACGGTAGTCCATGAAGCGGTTGTATGCATAGTTATACTTATTTCTAGATTTTACTGGTAAAAATTCCAATGATGCAGCATTCACTGCCTCCGTGAGTTCTGCGGGGGTTACAGAAATGAAACAGTCATCATCACTTATCATTTTACACGTTACTTTGGCTTTTTAAAACGTTAAAAAATCAACACCTTGGAAAGACGCCACAAATAAACTTTTCACTCGTCAAGTTTGACAATTTAAAATTATGTACTTTGTTTCCGTAGTTACGAAACAATGTTTCATGGCTTCTTTTATTTAAGGGAAAAATAATAATGTTGATTTGAAATTTTTAACATGATTAGTAATAATTTACCGTAATAATAATGATTCCCATTTTCACAACTGTAATTAATTTTGATTTGTTATGTTTAATTTTATTTTAAAAATTTCAAGATATTATTCTTTTCGCTGTATATAATTTATATGAGCATAAGAAAACTCTACAGTAGTCGGTTCAAATTGATTCAAAAAATTTAATTTACTTTTATTAACAATATATAAGCTCATACATAAATCTGCCCTGCTTTTATAATATTGACATGCGTTAATTAAATTTATTGTACTAACCCTTACTTTTTGAAAGTCCATCTAAGCTAGATGTTTAAGAAATGGCCAGAAGCCTATTCCACTGCGACCTTTTCAGATCTATTGTGGTACTCGAATAACTGGATTACATCCCCCTGTCCGACTCTCTTAACGAAATCTATAATCTTTGAGACTGTAACCTTCATGTAGTCCCTTGCCAATGGATATTCTTCTCCTAAAGTCAGGAACCGCATATTTACCAGTCCCTCACACTGACATATTACGAAATAACTCTGTTTTCATAAACTTTGGGTATAGGGAATGCTTAACAAAAATTAAAGTTACATAACCGAATATTCTATTTATGATATAAAATACAGGGTGATCCATTTGAAAGAAGAGAGAAAATAAAAGGTTCGAGTTATCATCCACCCTGTATACAAAAGGGAAAATAATTAATATTTAATAAAATACGGTGATATTGTATCATATTACAAAACTCTGTTAGGCAAAATACTTTTTTTTCCTTTAACGTACAATAAGATACAGAGCGTTGATTTACCTACGACTTTCACACAAACGTGTCTGTAGCTTTTGAACGACTCTGTATAACGTATCAAAACTGTATATCAAAATCTTCAAAAAAATGTGAGCAGTCCGAATTCGGTATAATATCCAGAGGTTCCTATTTAAAAAATCATATACAGGGTGTTTCAAAAAAAGGTAACACCGTCTCTAGGATAGGTAAAAAACTGAAAAATAATTGGAGTTTGCTTAGTAAAATTTTTTTCTAACGCCATCCGTTTTCAAGATAAAGGGCGTTGAAGAAAATAAAAAATTACACATTTCTTACGATTTTGCCGAAACTACTGGCACCATTGCAATGAAATTTTATACGAATATGTTTTGGAAGCTGATATATCCCATGAATTTGTTTTTATAACTAACTCTCATAGAGGGCGCTAGTTATACGATTCATACAACGTATTATTCAACATAACTTTTTTAGGGTAGAATTATTAGTCAAAACTCCAAGTGAACATAAACATCGTTTAATTCTACACCAAAAAGGTATTCTTGGTAAAACTCGATATTATGTACCGTTTTCGGAATATTTTGATTTGAAAATTATGAAGTAATAACCGCTCCTGGTATAAACTAATGATAAATTTATTAATTAAAAAAACTTACAATAAGAAAATTAAAATAAAGACAAAAAACATAACATAAAATTCAATTAGAGTAAATGTTCAAAATGTCCTCCGTTTTCACGAATACACAAGTCTATCCTTTTTTCTAAAGAATCCATTAATCTTCTTAACGGTTGGGGATCATCTATGATGTCATTAAAGTAACGTTTAATTCTGTCTATTAATTCTTGACGAGAATTTTCCTCTGTAGCATAGACTTTTTCCTTAATATACGACCAGACTGTGTAGTCCAAAGGATTAAAATCGCATGACCGAGGGGCCAATGAATCGGAGCTTCTGCACCTCTACCAATCCATCGATTCCGAAAATTATTACTCAACCAATTACGACACCTTCTATCAAAGTGCGGTGGAGCTTTATCATGCATAAAAAATAATGATGTTCGCTCATTTATGGATAAATCTTCTAATATCTCAAATAAGTGATTATTTAGAAAATCAAGGTACATATCACCACTTAAATTTCCAGGTAGAATATGATAACCTATTAATCTGTTACCTAAAGTTGCTGCCCAAACATTAACTTTAAATGAGTGTTGGTAATGTGATACCCTTTTGGCTTGTGGATTCTCATCACACCAGTAGTGTGCGTTATGGGAGTTAAACATACCTTGTCGCGTAAAGGTGGCCTCGTCCGTAAAAAGAATACATTTTAAAAAATTTGGATTAAGGGCTGTTCTTTCTCGCAATGTTTCACAAAAATCGACTCTAACCGGAGATCGTCCGGCAAGAGTTCTTGAACTTGTCTGTAATGGTAAGGATGTAGCTGCTGCTCTTTAAGTATCCGCCAAGTAGTTGAAGAAGATGTATTTGTTTGTCTTGCCATATTCCTTACACTTAATGTTCGATTTTGATCAACTAAATTTAAAATAATATTTTCTTTATTAATTGTTCTTGTTGTTCTTGGTCTACCTGAATTTATTTTCTTTGGTCTTACATTCCCAGTTTCTCGACAACGTCGTTCAACTGCTCTAAATGTTTTTTTACTTGGTAAGTTTTGCTGCACTAGAGTTTCCTAAACACTCGCCTAAAGTTAATAACATGTCGGTGTATTCAACATTTGAGTACATTTTGTTTAACAATATCTAATTTTACTAATAACAAGGTTTCAAAACTCTATTTATTGTTAACTTATTGTCATAACAATCAATAAATGTTAATTTTACATGGCAAACTTAGAGAAAAGCGAACTTTATCATTAGTTTATACCAGGAGCGATTATTACTTTATAATTTTCAAATCAAAATATTCCGAAAACGGTACATAATATCGAGTTTTACCAAGAGTACCTTTTTGGTGTAGAATTAAACGATGTTTATGTTCACTTGGAGTTTTGACTAATAATTCTACCCTAAAAAAAGTTATGTTGAATAATACGTTGTATGAATCGTGTAACTAGCGCCCTCTATGAGAGTTGGTTATAAAAACAAATTCATGGGATATATCAGCTTCCGAAACATATTCGTATAAAATTTCATTGCAATGGTGCCAGTAGTTTCGTCAAAATCGTAAGAAATGTGTAATTTTTATTTTCTTCAACGCCCTTTATCTTGAAAACGGATGGCGTTAGAAAAAAATTTCACTAAGCCAACCCCAATTATTTTTCTGTTTTTTACCTATCCTAGAGACGGTGTTACCTTTTTTTAAAACACCCTGTATATAATATACTATTGCTCAACAATTGTGGAAATCAGAAAACATTGATGTTGGGTCAAAGTTTGAAGTAAAAATAGTCAAATATGTTTAGCCATGTTAGGCAGTTAAAATCATATTTTAGAATGATCATCTTCAGAGGAAAGAGATATGCCATCAACTTCCAGAACTACAGAGCCAGGTGCAATAGGAGAACAACAGTTATTGTCAGGGCCTTCTACTTTAAAAATAACAGGTAGAATAAATTGAAATTTTGAGTAATTTTACTTTCCTTCAATACAAACATCTTTTAAGTATCAGTTTTTAAATTTTTAGATGATTTGTTTATTGAAAATGCAGCAACAGAAAATGGTCACCCATCATCAACATTGATACATCATTTGCATGGCTCAAAGAGAGATATAAATTTGGATTAAAAACAATCAGGGTCGAGCTACTTGTAAAATACAATTTTACATTTGGCTGTGCAGTTACTTTTAAAATATGCTGATATGTTTGAAAATTTAGTGAAAAAGTGTATTTTCATTTTTCTTTTAAATATTTATTTTATATCGTTAACTGTTGTGAATTCTAACAATTTGTGTTTGCAGAACCTTATTTAATTTTGTTTTTCAGAAATAAGGTTATGCTACATAACAGTTTTTCTGAATTTATCTTATTCTTTTAAGACTGTAACTCCCTTCGGAATAATTTTGTCGTTTAGAAAGTATTTTATTCTTAATCAAATTAGTTAACGATATATGATTAATCAACTAGTTTTATAGGTATAGTCATAGTCTTATCATTTTTACTTATAGATATATCAGTCAGTACCTCTTGTGCAGGCGGTCGAATCGGTAGTACACAAAAGTTATTCGGAAATTAACGTATTTTTACGGATTTAAGTGTGCGTATATATACAGATTTTTCTTCTAAATAGTGTTTGTGCGGGAAAAAAGTGCCGGTTAGTGGAAAACTACAGTGTTTTTTAAAACTGAAATATCTGAATGGGGACAATGGCAGTTTAAAAAGTGATGGTTGAAAAGCAGATGATGACTGGCCAATCGGTGAGTTTATTTAAGATATAATGTTTTATTTTTTTAAGAGGAAAAAGTTCGTTTTTGTTTGAAATAATGTGGAGTACATTTTTCGTTAGAAATTGAAGAAATTAATTCAAATTAATTTTCTAGATTTAAGAGTTGGAAAAATTAATGATTGCATAAACTATTCTTAATTATAAGTTACTGATTTGCCAGTATAAAACAATTATTTTCAATTTAATATATTTGTATGGTTAAAAACCTTATTACTTAGAATATAACCATTCTTTTTTTTGAGGTAAAAATTCCATAAAATGTATTAAAAAACCTTCCATATCGACTATTGTCTTTTTATAGTTGCACATTTCATTTATTAAACTCGTTTTAAAATAAATATATGTGAGCCATCATTTAAAAATGTGATTCATTGTATAAAAATCTAACTGTTTTGTAGAAATTATATTTTACTTTTTATCTGTAACTAGTTTTTGTATCGAGTTGGATATGTGATTCAGTTAATAATCGGCGATCGAATTAAAAGTATTTAATTGTGAACCAGCGTTTTATTTTTATTTTTACAAATATTTATGTAAAAATCTAACATCAGAAGTGGGATTCGCTCACTAAATGGACCACTACTAAATGTTTATAGTGCAGCCTTACGAATATTACGCAAGTGTGTGCGAGTGAAGTGTTTAAAAACATCTCTGACAAAAAAAAAGGAAAAGATTGTCCAAATTTCAAATGGAAGAGTTGACCAACGTTTTGACTGGCGTTCTTCGAGGAATGCAGCAACAATCCCAACCAGTGATATCAACGACCGCTGCTGTGCCGGTAAGCATTCCAGCTTTTGATCCATCGAGGAGGGATGCAGGTGCTAGCGGATGGTGCGACGACATAGAAGCCTTGTCAGCTACGTTTAATTGGGCCGACTTTGAGCGAGTTTGTAGAGCGGCGAGCGCTCTGGAAGGCGACGCGAAAGACTGATATGACAATTGGCATCCGGCAGATAAGAACTGGGCTAGTTTCCGAGCCGAACTTTGCCAGCTTTATCCTGCGAAGAGAAACCTTAGTGATCGCTTACGTAAGGCGAGCCTGTATAGAAGCGATCAAGCGACAGGATACTGTGAGTATGCCAGAAAAAAAATTTCTTTGTTAAACTGTTTAAATTTTAATCTAAGCGATGCTCAAATAATCGAATTAGTTATTGGTGATATAACAGATATTCATGTTAAAACCGCAGCCTTTAATAGCGGAGTTGATACAATCTCAACTCTTCTTAGCTTACTTGGTAACTATCAAATTAACAAACCGAGCTCTCATTCTCAAATAGGTGCGCCAAAACGGCCATACTCGTCTAATCATAATGTTGAAAAAGTTTGCTACAATTGTAAAAAACCTGGTCATATTAGCCGAAATTGTGTTAAATCGCGTAAGGTGTCTCATTACAGCGATATCAGTAATGCTAGTGGCTCGAACCAGAAGACAGCTCCGAAAGCTTGTGAAATTTACAAAAAATTTGGTCACGTTTCTGATAAATGTTTCTTTAAAAATCAAAAAGCAAGTTCTTCAAAATTTTCTAAAATAAACCATTTTTACATAATCATAAATAATGAAAAGTCAGAATGGGCTAACACTCTATCTAAATTACAATTTACTCTCAATTCCACGATTCAGAAAACAACTGGATTTTCCCCACTCTATTTATTGACAGGGCAAAATATTGATTCAGGTGATATTCAATCTTTAACACAAAATATAAAATCTATAACAGAAAATAGTCAAAATTTAGCTAATGATCGTAAAATCGCTTATGAACGCTCTCTTCGCTGTGGTTTAGAATCAAAAAACAAATTTGATAAAAAACGAAGAACGAATAAAATTTTTAAAATAGGAGATATTGTCTTTCACCCATCTGGAAATTCGCACTTATCTAAATTAGATCCGAGATATGAAGGTCCATTTGAAATCCTAGAATTGTTGCCTAACGACCGTGTAGAGATTAAAAATTTGGTTACTAATCGTAAGAGAATCGTTGCCACTGAAATGATGCGAATATGACCAGGCGAATTTGATGAAACAAAATAATTAAAAAGGTATTGCTTTCCTTGTTATTTAAAGTTTTTATTTTGATGTATTTGCCAAGGTATTATTAGTTATGAATATTTTTGAATAATTATCTAACATGTTTTATTGATAATTATTGTTATAATTTGTTGTTACGTGGTTATTATGTTTTTGTTACATTTTGTGTACTAGAATATTAACTTAACTAAGGCCGTGTGAGCCTTCAGATACCCATACAAAAAAAAAGAAATAAACAAAAAAAAACAATGTTGAAAGACTTGCTCTTTGCATCCAGGCTGAAAAGACGTGCTCTTTACATTGGATAAAATTAACGTATTATAGATTGTTGAAAGACTTATTTTTTGCGTCAATGTCACAAGGACTTGATCGTTGAAATGATGTGCTCTTTGCAATAGTAAAGAAAATTTGGTTTTAGGCTGAAAGACTTGCTCTTTGCGTCAATGTCACAAGGACTTGATCGTTGAAACGACGTGCTCTTTGCAATATTTTGGTAGTAAGGGTAAAATAAAAGGTAAATTCGAGAACGAATTTAGTGTCAGAATTGGCCGTGTGAGCCATCATTTAAAAATGTGATTCATTGTATAAAAATCTAACTGTTTTGTAGAAATTATATTTTACTTCTTATCTGTAACTAGTTTTTGTATCGAGTTGGATATGTGATTCAGTTAATAATCGGCGATCGAATTAAAAGTATTTAATTGTGAACCAGCGTTTTATTTTTATTTTTACAAATATTTATGTAAAAATCTAACATATATTATAAATTTCTTATTTGATAAGTAACGTATATGATACGTATTGAGCAAACTATGCATCTATCGCACATAGAGGCCCCTAAGGGGGTTATTTCCTCAGCAGGTGGACTGTTCATATTTTGATTGTTTAAAATATAGTAACTAATCATATATTTTTTTTCTGCAATAATTATACCTAAAATTACAGTAAAATAATATAAGAGTGAGTTATCTTCGTATAAAGTATGATGCAAATGTATAGAATAAATTTCAGAAACAGACGACACCTGAAGTCCTCGAAAACGTTAGGAAAGAATTTACTGCTCGTCTTTCTCATTGTATCATTGCTGAAGGTCGGCAATTTGAACATATGTTGTAATTTAATTGTATTTAAGTAAACATTTATTCTAAGTTAATTGTATTAATAAACCAACAGTCTTGGTTAACCCTGTAGAAATAAATATTCAAATAATTACATTGTTGCAAAGGCGATAAGGAGACCTTTCAAATGAGCTGTCCATGACGTCATTACGCCATCACTAATGATGTAATGTCCAACTCATCTATAGCAGTTGATGGCCATTCAAAAATTAAAATTGTCGTGTTTTAAGATTTTTTTTTAAAAGTCGTCCGTTTCTGAAATAATGAATTTATTCCATACATTTGCATCATACTGTATAAGTAGTTAAGATTTCAAGTTTTCCCTTTTTCTTTTAAGTTACATTTTCCCAGTCAAATAAATTTCTCGCCTTAGCGACATACAGAGTGATCATTGAAAAATGTTAAAACTAACATGATTATAAATCTTCAATTTCTGTTAGATATATTATAAAATAATTTCATTTTGTTACAAAACAAGGTTATCCCATCAAATAAATGTAATACCAACTTGTTTATTTTAAAAATGGTACCTACACTTTTTATATTTTAAAATTTTGCTAATTTTACTTTAAATATATCTCTGCTAAAAACCTTGCAAAACGTACATTCCTGGTATAATTTAGGACACCTTGTATATATTGAAACAAAATTATCTATGCAAGTTTTAATTCTTAGTTCTTATTTCTTACAGGTGAGTATTGAAGAAAATTTCGTCAGATCTTCAAACGGCGTTCTTCACGATCATCAGTTGGACTATTTTTTAATAATAAAAGGGGTAAGTGATATAAATATATATTTTATAAATTAGATACACTGTTAAAATTATAACCATCAAGTTTTTCATAGTAAAATAAATACGCTAAGGTCAAAAATAATTTTCTATTTAAACAAATTACTATCGGTTTTATAATATTTTGAAAATTATTTAGTTAGAACAGATGATTTTTACATTAATTTAGATTGATTTTATCCAAATTTAAACTGATACATTTTTATTAAGTAGCCCATTCAGAACATTTCAACCCACAGTTATTAAATTAGGAAAAAATAGTAAAATTATTTCTCTTAAAGTACCTCAAAACTAATTTACAACAATTTATAATAACAGTACTTAAATCTTAACTCATATAAACTAATTATTTCTTTCTTTTGTTACAGGGTAAGTCTTTAAAAACATTTACTATCTGTATCGATTTACGATGTACTTCAAGATCGTCACTAGAATTTGTTTTGTTTTTCAAAAGGTAGGAGCAATTAAATGGGAACTCAAATGATTTAATTGACTTTCTGTAGTTATTTTTACTGCAATAATTTTGTACATTTCCATATATTAATAGTTGACAGCCTGTAAAAGACAGTTTAAAAAATAGGTGAAAGTTTTTTTGTATACAGGACAGAATTTAATTAGAAATTTTGGATCAATTAAAAAATAAGACCTTTCGAAAAGGTTGATTGTTTAAAAAGTAAATTTGTTTAAAAATAATTATTTTAAGGTAATTTATAAAGAAAATATATTGTGCGTTTTCTAAAATTATTAGTTCACTTAATATATTTTTTAAATAGAGTAAAACGTATATTTTAGAAAAAAAATATTATAAAATTTAATCTTTATTTGACGGATTAATAAAGATCTGTTTTATTAATGAAATATTTTATCTTTTTGGTCAATTTTTGAAGCATTTTAATAACCAATATTAAAAAAATTACGTTTTATTTAATGTTCTATATAATTTTGTGAATATAGCTAGATCAATATTAATTTATACAATTCTGATATAGTAATAGCGCTATCAAATTATTCATGAAACTTTAGTATTTAAAAACATTTTCTATCTGTATTGATTTACTTCAAGATCGTCACCAGAATTTGATTTTACAAAGGTAAGTGAAATAAAATGGGAATTTAAATGATATAATTGACTTTCTGTGATTATTTTTATTCAAAATGTTTTTTTTATTGCGAAAAAATGTTTAATCTGAGTTATTTATGAGAAAAAATTATTTTAGGTTTTCTAAAACTATTATTTTACCTAAGATATTTTTTTTAATAGAGTTAAACGTATATTTTAGAAAAAATATTATGAAATTCAATTTTTACTTGGAGATTAATGAAGTTTTTTTTATATAAATGATATATTTCATATTTAAGTTCAAATTTTGAAACATTTTGATAATCTGTATAAAAAAAGGATATTTTATTTAATGTTTTATATAATTTTCGTTTAAATAGGTAGATTATTATAAATTTTTACATTTTTGATGCAACAATAACGCTGTCAAATTATTAAAAAAAATTTTAAAATTTGGAAATTTTTTTACGAATATATTAATAATAATTTTTCATATTTTTTTAATGTCAAACAAATTAGTAATAATGATAATACGGAAATAAAAAAAATTAAAATAATCTATAACAAAATTTTTTGCAAACTATCAATGTTTTGGCATTGGCAGCATAAATTCTTTTTCGTAACAGTTTCAATTTGATCATTAAAAATTTTAGAATGTATACAGTGTCCTTAAAATCTAAGTAGCACATCACCATTATCTCTTACGACAATATCACTTGGTCAAACATCATCAGTATTAATTTTGTCCTAAGAAAAACTCACCCTTTCAAACTATTTTATACTTAAAAAACTGAAAATCTATTCTAACCTGAACTGCAGCACTATTCCCCATAATACTTATTTCTTCTGCCTCTCAAGAGGCAGACAGGTCTATCATAAAGAACATGGAAGACATTTTTAGGTATCAAGAACATAAGTCTATATGAAAAAATCTTTATATTTCTATACAAGGTAACAAATCTAAAGGTTTCACCAAATAAAATGGAAAGATATAAAATTATTTTTATTGTTTTTATCAGTTGCAGATCTATATGGAAGATATTCAGATGAAACTAAATACAAAATAAATGCAGACCATTCTTTACAAATGTACCACTGCGTGCCGAGCGCAGCGAGGTTCACAGAAACCAACATTTTTGAAATTGAATACACATTGCCATTCTATAAGTACTTGTTAACAAATTTATATTTATTTCAGATATAAAGGAAGTATATCTTTATAAAAAACACTTTTATCGTTTTATACAAGGTAATTTTTTTAAACGCATGTTTTTCTGCTTTGATATGTTTAAAAATGGTATTGTGGAGCTTGGAGTGATGCGGGAATGTTGGTGGGTACTAATCTGGATTGGGAAAATATATAATTGAGGAAGCATGTACTTATGTAGCATTGGGATAGTAGTTCTAATACTTTGTATATATATTATTTGTTGCAATATTTATATAATCGCAATATTTTTCATTATTATAAACTTTTGAGTTATTACAGGCACTGTTAAGAAACTAATTCTTCGTCTTAAGACTGTTTTTTCAGGAGGTAACTGCTTTACATTTTAGTATACACATATATATTGTTTGCAGAAGTTTTAAATCCAAAGTATACAACTCTTTGAAGGTTACATACAGAAATTGTTTGGTTTGTTATGAAAAAATTAAATAAGAATAATTTGAAAGATTATTCCAGGTTAAACAGTTGGCAGATACTTACTAAATGATTGATAGATTGGACAAATAATTGAAAATTCGAAGAAAATAGTGAAGAAAAGACATCCCGATATTTCTGATGTTTGTTTTTGATTCAGATGATTTCAGTGTATCTAAAGGGCAGTTCAAAACGACCACTTGGTCAGTGCTTGCACTGACTAACGTCGTTTATTATCAGAGTAAGTACATAATTAATTTTTGTCCAATTAAAATTCCGGTTAAATGTATATTCATGAAAAATGGATTTTTTTTTCAAAATCTTCAAAATCTTCATAGGGGACCCTGTCCTTTCCCCTCAACACTGTTTTCAACCCCCATATGCCGTATCTCGAGGGTTACAAGAGCTGTGATATAGGGGGCCCCAAAATAGTTCCCTAGTATTTCGGAATTTTTCAGGAAAGTTGAGTTTTCTAGGTTATTATTAAACTTTTCTTAAAAATAATATTATTTTGGCATTTTTTAGACCCGATAAATATATTATGCATAACTTTTCGAGTTACTTTATTATGGTCCCAGTATTTGTAAATCTGGCTCAATTTCGTCTAAGTCTAAGGTTCCTTATGGTATAAAAGGGGTGGTCGACTTTTTCTACACAGAAATACGACAGGTACCACAATGTGGGAGAAGTACTATAACTTAAGGTGTCTGTTAGTCTGGCTTACAAACCCAGCTGTCACCCATTGAGTTGAGTACGTATAGTATTTTCTGTTTCTGGGAAATTGTCGCCTGATGGCTATTAAAGAACCGCCTGTGGCCTCTTCTTATAATCTTTATTTTATCCTCAATTTTACATATATTATATCACAAGTTATGGTAATAGCTACAATAATGATTTAAGATATTGTGGCCTGCACCTTTCTTCTGGTTGAAACCATTCCTTGCGATTTTTTCCTGTGGCCTCTTAACGTGTTGAAATTCAAGAGATTTCTGCAAGTGATGTCAATTATATGAAAGATAATCAGTAAACTTCCGGTATGAAGTAAATTATATCTTCTTCCTATTTGATACAGAGACATTTCAGAACTTCACGTACTATTTATAATTTTATGTAAATCGAAGCACAAATAATTGTAATTAGGTCTTTTGATATAACGCTGAAAAAGCAGCCCTAGGTACAACTGGTGTAAGAGGAGGTGTTTTTAGCAGGTAGGTCACTGGAATTGAGGCCGGCGGTGCTCGATGTCTTCCCTAAAGGGGGATAACGAGTGCTGCCGGTCTTACTCTGGTGGAATCCTGCACACCTGGGATACGCTCCCAGATGTCTTACGAAGATTTTCACCTCAGGAAAAAAAAAAAAAAAAAAAAAAGGAGGCCTTTTGATATCTCTTCACTATATGCAACCAGTTATATAAATAGCAATTTTGGTTGGAAACATGGTAACCTAAAAAGGGTTTTTTAAAGCTTTATTTTGTAATTTATATATAAAATTTATATTATTTTTTGTTGTAGAGAACCAAGCTGATAATAAATATATTAAATTACTTTGAATGTGTGCATAGTATATTAAATACGCAGTTTTTTAGATAAATCTTCCATTCTTTTAATGAGAGGATATTTTTGAAGAAACATTACCTATTGAATATGGGTATACCAATTTAAATTGTTATCAATGAAAAGCCCTATATATTTTTCTTCCTTAACTTCTTTAATTGTATTATTGTTAAATTTAATTATCATATTCCTTAAATAATTTCTTCCAAATTGAATAAATTAGTTTTTTGAGTATTAATCAATGGTTTATTGTGAGATAACCATTATTCTAAAATTTTAAAATCAGCGTTAATTTTGTCTATAAGGCACTGGGAATCTCCCAATATACAGGGTGTTTCAAAAAAAGGTAACACCGTCTCTAGGATATGTAAAAAACTGAAAAATAATTGGGGTTTGCTTAGTAAAATTTTTTTCTAACGCCATCCGTTTTCAAGATAAAGGACGTTGAAGAAAATAAAAAATTACACATTTCTTACGATTTTGCCGAAACTACTGGCACCATTGCAATGAAATTTTATACGAATATGTTTTGGAAGCTGATATACCCCATGAATTTGTTTTTATAACTAACTCTCATAGAGGGCGCTAGTTACACGATTCATACAACGTATTATTCAACATAACTTTTTTTAGGGTAGAACTTTAACATTAGTTTATACCAGGAGCGATTATTACTTCATAATTTTCAAATCAAAATATTCCGAAAACGGTACATAATATCGAGTTTTACCAAGAGTACCTTTTTGGTGTAGAATTAAACGATGTTTATGTTCACTTGGAGTTTTGACTAATAATTCTACCCTAAAAAAAGTTATGTTGAATAATACGTTGTATGAATCGTGTAACTAGCGCCCTCTATGAGAGTTAGTTATAAAAACAAATTCATGGGATATATCAGCTTCCAAAACATATTCGTATAAAATTTCATTGCAATGGTGCCAGTAGTTTCGGCAAAATCGTAAGAAATGTGTAATTTTTTATCTTCTTCAACGCCCTTTATTTTGAAAACGGATGGCGTTAGAAAAAAATTTTACTAAGCAAACCCCAATTATTTTTCAGTTTTTTACCTATCCTAGAGACGGTGTTACCTTTTTTTGAAACACCCTGTATTTGTTGTGTAACGGAGTTAAACAACACTAGTTTAAGGTAATTTCAAAAGATGGTCCCTAAAGACATCTATTATTTTTATTAATAACATTTTTTGATATCTTCTAAAACAACCCATATACCGAACTTTGTCATAAGGTTGGTACACCCTGTATATTTTGGTATAGTATAAACCAAACCTTCCTTTGATGCGTCATAGTTTATCGAATTCTTTCTAACGGGTTTAGTTGGAAGATACAGAAAAAAAGGACGCCCGTTATTATTACACGCAGAATTTTAGAAAACCGAAGTTGAAACTCCTGTTTATGGGTGTACAATAGAGTGATACTTAGAAATCGCCAAATCGATAAGCAATCAATTGGGTTTTTGGAGAAAAAAAGTTGATCTTTTATGTATTTTGAAACTTTGTTACTCAACTGATGTTGAAACACCTTTTATTTTATATTTTCTATCTAAAAATTGGGTTATTTAAATTATCGTAAGTCGTTCAAATGCCGATTATGTTCAAATTCTAAATAATGGTAGGTAATAAGTGTGTACATAAATTAATTAAGTGTATATTTTATTAAATAAATAGACAGCAGTTAGCCATAGTGTGTATAATTTATTCCACTAACATATACAGTATAAATAAATAAGAAAAACATTACTTTGGGTCAGAAGTGGGATAATATAAACAATAACTTAGAAATGGCTAAGAGACTCAGTGGCCTAAAAGTGAAGATACTAAAAGCGAAATGAAAAATTGGAAACGTGCGCAACGAAGAGCGAATTAGTGGAAAGACTGAAAATGGCACTGGTAAGTGACGGAGACCCGGATACATTTTTATTCAATGACGAAGCATCCACCTTAATTTCATCACCATCTGCTTATCCCAATAAACACAAAGTTACAAGAAAGATATTAAAACTTCAAAAAACGTTGTCAAGACTTATACATAAGTAACTTATTAAGACTAATATCTAGAGTGTCTTTTAAAACTTTATTTAGTTTTACAAACCATTTTATATAATGCTTAAATGTAATACATTTATAATTAGTCCTCTTAATAAGGTTACCTATATGTTTGAAATTTAAAACTGTTATAATTGTACGATTTAGTGATGACTATAAGACTACTTTTAGACTTTAATTATGTTGGTTTTTAAACTATATAATTTTTATAAATTATTAAAATAATTGTACCAATTATGACTTCCGTGAAAGAGTCAATTGTTTGTTTTATTCAATAGAGTTTTATATTGTAAAAGTTGTGTTGTTATTGGAAATAAATAAGAACAAAAATTCTTACAAATATAGATAGGTCTCAGTTTTGTAGGCATTTAAAAAATTATGTTAACCAACCAGTTAAAACACAAAACATTGTTTTAAAAACCCACCCAGCTGCATCATTGGTGCAACAGCCTCAGCAGCAGTTGGTAAATAATATCAATCAATCTGATTTGAATTCCTTCTCAACAGTGCATTAATCCTCAAGCAGTCAGCCACCCGATCCTAATGGTGCAATAAGTCAATTTATTTTAGCTTCAGAAAAGAGCACCATCATCGATGATGTCGAGAGCGATGATGAGATTTTACAAGATTTTGAAAAAAAAAGTGTGATTGAGCGAAAGCTCTTTTTGTGATAACTTAAGATTATGGGATTTCCATCCTTGACCGTTTTTACAACAGAATACATATCTATACAGTTATTTGTTACTCCAAGTACCTATTACTACCTATCAATTTGTTTATTTTAAGGTTATGAGTGACTGACATTTCAATAGCTGCGTTCCTGAGTGAAAATTAAAAAGTTTTAATATTGTCATTACAACTGAAATGAGACCATTAAATACATCATACTTAAATGGGTTATATTGTAGTATTTTGTAACCTTTTAATAACTGTATAATTCTTACAATTGTATAATTACAGAAAATATTACGCAATCTCCTAAAATTTGTAATTTCAATTTTCGTATATGTCTACTTTAGTAGTTGCTATAGTATATTTTGTAGGGTATTACAACTTAACATTTTAAGACAATATGGATACCTTCTACAGATTTAGCCATTAAAATTATGTCCGCCATTGTTACACAAAATCATATTTTGAGTTACAGTATCCTTATTTATAGTAAAGACATGTTCAAATCATATTGAAATTGTTGCAAAATGTGTTTTTTTTCATTTGAAGATTAATTAAAGTGAAATCAAAATATAAATATTTTTTTATATTTTGCACTTATAAAAATCTTCATTATAAAACGCATTTGCGTATCGTAATGTAACTTTTGCGCACGCAAATTTTTGTTTTAAATGGTTGGCGACATGAGTGAAGTATCTAATGACAAGACTATTGACAATGACATTTGTGGCTAATAGCAAATTATTAATTTTATATTGTTCTTTAAGAAAGTATTTGTGAATATAAATATCATTTTTACTTATATAATATATTATTATTGGTGTATTAGTCATTTTAAAATATTTTAAAACATTAACATTTCATAATTTAAATGTCAAAACTGTCAAATGTTATAAATAACACAGTGCTGCCGACATACTTTTTAAAATCAAAATTTTCGGTATTACGTAAAAATAATAAATTAATTTAAAAAATGATAAAACAGCAAAATATAAAAAATATTATAAACAACTTATTTCATAAGGCTCTTGTGACACTCGTTCTTTAAAAAACTCATCGCTTTGCGATTCGTTTTTTAAACTTGAACTCGTGTCGTAATAGAAGCCCATTTGAAATGCGTTGTTTAATATACTATAATTATTATAATTTGCTTTAATTATGTGGGGTATCACTTTTTAATTAGGTAGAAAAAAACACATTTACAGTAAAAAGTTAATGGCTTTCTAAATTTGTGTATGCAAAAGGTTATAATTCCTATTTTTAGTATGCGGTATCTATGCATTATTAAAAGTATAAGTTCTTTAAACATATTATTCCAATATTGTTCTTTTTTGTTTTTATATAATATTATTTATAATAAAAAATATATTACAAAAAATTGTTATATTAAAAGGTCTGGACATAAGGTTTTATTGCCGTCATAATCATTATGGTAGTAAAAATAACCCTACAGTTATATTAGACACTTATACATCGTTTTTAACAATTACAAATTTTTCCCCAAATTGGTGGTTTAAAACGTAGTGCTGTAGTGATTTACCACGTTTATGTAAGTAAGTAAGTTAGTCAGTTTTAAACAAAGTTATAAATACGTTACTGCGACTACTATGTAACTGGTCTGTGTTTCTTGGGATATTGCTGCTATGAAGAACGATATTTCCGCTATGGTCGATTATATTTCTGCCAATATTTCTATTGGTATGAAGAAGAAGATTACAACAATATACAAGAACACAAGAGACGTTAACAGAAGTAAAGAAGACCAAATAAATAAAACCCTGCAAAGCCAGAACCACACCTGAAGATGGAAAAGATTGGCAGCTTTGCCCGAGCCAAAACCCCAACGTTCAAAGAAAAGAAGTCGCGCCTCAGGGAGATGCCTTAGATGTGTTTCAGACGATACCCTCTCGTTACGTTTCCGCACTCGCCACTACGCGGCTCGTGCTAAACTTCACTCGTGCGTAATACTTCACTTTCCACACTCGTTATGTAATGTACTATAAATCTTCTAGTTTATTTATTTTTTTTTTCAACAACATTAATATCCCTGTTTAGATATTTGGGAACATCTAGTCCTAGAATCTTTCAAATAGTTTAGATCTGAAAATTTTATAGTGGCAAACTGAATTGATTATTACTGAAATCATCTATTGCATATTTCACATTTAACTATTAATTATTAACGAGTAAATCCATTTTTTTCAAAGTGCAACAAAATCTAAAACAACATTAAACTGGCCAAAAAAATGTTGGCAACAGATTTGTCTAAATTAATCACTAAATCTATTTACTACACAAATTACTTCATGGAATAACATTTCTTTTTAATGCTAGCAAGCCACTGATCATTCTAGGCATTACCATTGTATGCTAACTAAATTTTAACTTTATGTTTGCTATCGTAATTGGTTTCACAGAGAAAAGTTATGATAATTTTGGCGTATGGAAGAGGTCGTTGTAAGAGGACCGCCACCCTCTGTCTCTATAGTCAAAAAAGGGTTAGATAACAAGGAAATATATCATTGGAATATACGCGGTCAAATTTGTTTGGTAAATGTAGCCTAAATTCGAGTTTAATTTGAAACATTTTTGCGGGCCGGTTTGATATAAATCCCAATTATAAAACTATTTTTATTTAATTTATTATTAAAAATAAAATTTAAATTAAAAAAAAATAATTTAAATAGATGAAAAAGTAATTAAAATCAATACTAAGGCAGAGGATTATAATTGAAAAGATACAAAATGGTAAAAATAGAATACCAAAAGCTAATCACAGTTAAACAATTAAATACAACAGAACAAAAAGATTTACAAGATTAACAAAATATTTTATTATTTTACTTGGAATAGACCTTTGGTTATACAGCCAGTCATGACAAGATTTATAGACATTTGATTCATTCGAATAAAAATTGAAAGCTTCGTTCAAACGTTTATTTGTTTATTGTTCTTAATAAAATGGACTTTCACAGAGTAAGGGTAACTACAATAACTTTCTTTAAAACAAAAGAGGACATATTATGTTTAAAAAAAGGTTAATACATACCCAAGGCAGGGAGACAAAGGTGGCTTTTATACCCATGGATGATCCAAAGTCTTAACGCCCCATAAGCCTCACCTCTTTTCTCATAACCAGGGAGAAACTAATAGATCATTATATAAGAAGTGAAAATCTTGCGAGATTGCCGCTTTACAAAAGACACTTTGCCTATCAAACAGGCAAATCTACTATAAGTGCTCTACAATACTTATTTGAAAGATAGAATAGGCACTAATGACTAAAGAGATAGCCTTTTGCACTTTTATTGACATAGAAGGTGCTTTTGATAATACTTCGTTCCTATCCATCAAAGAAAAGAGAAATGGAGTTAATGTTGAAAACCAGAATAATTATAGATAATATAGAAGAAGAGGCTGTGGCCGCAGCAAAAAGATATCCCCAAGAAGGAGTATTATCGCCTCTGCTGTGGTCCTTGATCGTCGACAACCTTTTGTCAAAGCTGCATAACTCTAGTTTTACCCTTCAAGGGCATACAGATGACCTGGTCCTAACTATTAGGGGCAAGCATGATAAAGTTCTCAAACTTAATGCAAGTTGCTTTAAACATTCTCATTCCATTCTCATTTCGACCGGAATGATTTAGTCGAAATTAATTTCGACTTATCGCGTTTTCATAACGTCATATGCTCACTTTGCAAGTAAAAGGCCAAGAAATCGATGATTCACTCTCTTATCACTCTGGTAGCAGCTGCATTAACATCGTATGTAATAATTGATTTCTAAAAAAAGTTTGCATTAATCAAAAATCAGTTCATGTTAAATTAATACATGTAATATCAAAAATACATGCATAAAAGTTTTCTAACAATATTAAATTACTTACCAAAGTAATAAATTGGACAAAACAAATACGGATTCCAATAAAATTTAAAAGATTAAATTCATTGCCACAACGAGAGCTTGGTAGCCATCTTGTCATTTGTATTTCCGAGAGGAGACGAAGTAGAAGCCGATCTCAGTGTTCGTTACGTTCCGTTTGACAATTGCAATTTTGAAAAGGACTTTGTTCTACAAGGTACGACCGATATTTAAGGATTTATATTTTTGTTTTTATTTTGTTGTTACTGTGAATTATTTTTTTGTATATCATCTCCATTTCTATCATATCAGGATATTTATAAATTTTACTGTAATAAGCATATGGAAACCAATTGATAGTTTTTTATTTTATTTGTACGAGTTTTTTGAGAAACATTTATAATTAAATTCATTGTGTTATGATTTTTAAATATTTATTTTAATTTGAATCCTACCCAAGATAAGAGTCATATTTTAAAATTCAATCTTAAATTAAGTGGACTGAGCTAGTTTAAAAATTTGATAAGGCGCCCGACTATAGAAATACAAAAGAAAAATAAAACTTTACATTAAATTAAATGCAATTAAATTTAAAATTCAGCTAAAACATCACATATAACATATAAGAATTAAGAAGAATATTATTAAAACTACAAAATAAGCCAATTTTATAAGTATAAAATCATATAAAATCATTAAATAACATTAAAGCATTAAAAATCTATAACTAAAAAGGTAAATATTAATAAAACCTAAGTAATTAATAAAGCAATTAATAAAATAACAAAATCAAACTAAATAAATCATTATAAATTGACAGAACCAACGAGGAGCTATTGATAATTAACTACAACAATTAAAATATAAAAATCAGCTCAAATTAAATCATCACAATATAATCGAATTGTAACAAAAAAGTGTATTTTCTTGGCATAGACCATATGGAATTTCATTAAAAGTGTAATTTTCCGTTACACACTTACTATCTTACTATTTGTTAAAAATATTGATTGAATTAAAAATAAAACTGTTACTGTAGTTCCGCCAATGGCATCCAATATATTCTATTTCAGTATTAGCATATCACCAAAGACGTCACCTGCTCTCATATGCGGACATTTGACGACATATTGGCCTGTGATGCTTCGGCCTATCTAGTGATCTATGGTAGGACATTTATACATCGCATATATATCCTGGAGAGTTATAAAGCTAACAGAAATAGACTGCGTCTCGCTTTATAGAATATATCAATGTCTGGAGGTTTTTAATTTGGGAATACTGACTGATTTATAGCACGACATGATGTTGGTCATTATTTCGAGACAATTTGGGGAATTTCTTTGGTTTATTTCCAAAGTAATCAATCGTAAAAGTGTAAGAAATTTATCTTTTCAATGGTGTGTTAAAGACGGTTCTATATTATTGATCCATCGATCAATTTAATGAGATTATAGCTGTTTAAATTTCAGGCTTTAGAAAAATTTAACTTTTAGTTTATTTTTAGATTATCTGTTTTAATTTTTATAGGTAGTCTTAAAAATAATTGACAAACATAAAAGATGGTTAAATCATTATATAAATTGGAATTTAAACTTGTTAGTAGTTAATGAATACATAACAAGTAGTAGATCTGTTCTTTCAAGCAGCAATCAAACATGTCTGTTCCTGTGTCGAACTTCCTTTTATCATAGGTAAATAGAGAAATACAAATTACTCTATTAAGAATAATATAAACATTATCAGAGAATAATTATTTTATGCAACCGAAATGCATATTTGATACAGTCACGGTTACTGTATAATGTTCGTTTCGATAATCAAGTTATCTTCTTCAGAGACCGAAGGTTTAAACTCATTTTGATACACTGGTTTTAATTATAAAAATGTTCCATTAAAAATAACTAAATAAATATAGGTACCAAAAAATGACAGTATTAAATAGCTGTGGAAAACCGACTTTGAAAAAATTACACACTATAGGTACACGTTCGTTTTAAAAATTATAACTCCATAATAACCATTTAATAACCTTTTATATTATATAATCTGTATGGCAACTGTATAATCTGTAAGCAACACTATTGAATTATTGTGAAATAAGAGAAACTTCACTATACGTTTCAATTCTATTTCATAGATACCATAATACTAACATGTACATGTATTTTATTACTTATCAGAAAGTTAAAGCCAAAATTCGGGCTGGTAAAAAGATAACAAGGTTTTTATTTAAAAAAGTGAGGTTAGTTTAGTAAAGTCAAGAATTAATTAACTAGATATAACTAGATATAATTCATTTTAATAACTTATTGAGTTCGTCATTAAATTATGATAGCGAAGATGAAGAAACTGCGCGTGCTAGGAATGTGAAAATTAATAACAATTTAATTGAAGAACTCGACGTTAAACTGAACTGCTAAATAGAGTTATTGAACCAGTTAACGATATAAATAATCCAATATCACACCCGTTTTAAAACAGTGGTTTGATTGGCGTTGTACTCCCATGCCAGCTTCTCTCATCATTTTGTTTTTTGTTTATTTAAAACGGCATTGGTTTGTTTTATTTTCTATTATAAAAAGATATTTCCTTTTTACGCAGCGAATTATTTGACGTCTCCTTTTTTCTTTCTTCATTATTATTTAAAACAGTATTTTCGTTATAAATAAAATTAAAGAAACCAATTAGGTTAAATCCTCAACCAAATATCAATTTATATTTCCTACCAACCTAAATTTCTAGTGACTTTCTATTAACAGCCTGTTTGTTAACCAAACGTCAGTTTAGTTTCGTGAATATCATATAATAATAACCACTCAATCATCTCTTACAATAACTAAGAATTAAAACAATAAAAAAATACAAAGAAATATAAAATATACAAATTATACAAAAATATACAAATTATACAAAAATATACAAAAACCTTGTCACACTTAAGCTCTTCAGCTGTCTTAGCAACAATCTTTTTGTAAATATAATACACATAGTATATATATTATGTATTTTATTTTGGTTTGTACGATTTTTTTGTAGGATTTTATATTTAAAATAGAACAATTTTTAAAAGGTTTTTTATTTAGAAAATATTCTGTGGCAACTACGGTAAACAATATTGAGTCATTGAGTAACCAACACAAAAGGTACTTGAACAGCCAATGAAGGGCCACTAATTGGTTATTGCTGGTTTTCCTTTAATAAATATGTGTTGATAGGCCAGCCCGGCCAACTGTGGGCTGTTGCTGGTTACCCGTTAAATAAGTGCTGACCAGCCGGTTCGGGGACTGCTGCAGACAGTTTCGGCCGTAAAGTGTGTTCAACAATATAGTGCCTACAATAAAAGGAGACTGATGGTAATAAACTACTTTTATTGCGATCGTCTGTCACGGTTTATTGCTTATGGTCAAAATTTGCACACAGGATCGGTTCTTGTATTTGTATAATAATTTATATTTGTGTTCCCATAGTGAGGATTAGTCTGTGCTGTTTAATAATTTTTGTGAAAAATGTTTCGTCCTTGGGAAACTGCATCATCGGCGCCCTGTGTTACTGTTCCTGTCCGACAACGAGTTTTATACCTTGATGCCAAAGAAATCGTCAGACATGTTCATCAGAAGCTGGTCTAAACCCATATAGCACATGTACGACCTACGGACGTACTGGGGACGTACGAAACGGACGTATCGTTCGTCCTGGGGACGTACGGATTAGGGACAGTGTACGTCCTATGGACGTACCGGGTACGTCCTGATTCCGCGTAAATGGACGTCCCAGGTACGTACACTTTTGGTCCAAACTGTGCCTAATGTGGACAAATCTGGGACGTACCTGGTACGTCCAAATTTTTCGCAAATGGACGTCCTTGGTACGTACTCTTTTGGCTCAAACTGTGGACAGTTCTGGGACGTATCCAGGAAATAGGTGAAAAATAATCTCAATATTTTAATTAAATAAAACAATTTTTAATAACCATTTTTATTTCACAATGATTTATAAAATTTAAAATAAAACTAGGTAATAGGTAATAACAAAATAAAATAAAATAAAAATCATAAAATCAAAAGTAATAAAGAATTCTGTTAAAAAATACCTAAATAATACTTCCTTGATCTTCAATTAAATAAAATAAAAGCTTTAATGCTTGTTTCATGGACCTTTCCTTCGCCCTGTTTAGCCATGATTTGAGAGCTAGTTCTGTCTCTCTGAACGAACCAGACGACTTTCCTTCATCAGCAGCATCTTTAATCAAATAGCATCTATTAACTATCTATTAAATCCATCAACGCTATCCCTGTCACTATTAAGTGAACCATCAACTACTAGCAATCGCTCGAATAATGGAACTCTTTGCCGGGCATACTTTAGATGTTTACTTATATTTGATCGATTCATTATAATATTAAAAGATAGCTTACCTTCTACAATTTCACTATTAACAGTTCACTATCAATCACAAATGTGGTATGGTAATCTGTATTGTCTATGTAGGTATGTATTATTTTAGTGCCAAAGCAAATATTCCTCCTTTTACATATCACACACACACTCATAGAATATAGGTTAGAATAACATATTGTCAAAACCCAACCCAAACTTTGGCGCGTAATTTAAAAACATTATAGGCGCTTTTTCTCTAGCTAAACAGTTAGGTCTGCTGATTAACACGGTTAGGATTGGTTTTTCTTTTGTACTGTTTAGTATTTACACTTTTTCTGTAACAAACATGTTTAGAAACATTGAAATCATTGTAATAACTACGTCTATTTAGGTGCGTACTGAATACGTCCAGAAACGTACGTACTAGGTACGTACATTTTAGTACGAACTAGGTACGTCCAGAAATGTACGTACTCAGAACGTATCCGATTGGCTTTAGGAATAAATATCTGAAATGGACCCAATATGTACGTACTGAAAACGTCCATTTGCGGACGTACCAAGTAAGTCCAGATATGTACGTACTCAGAACGTCCCCTCTGGTCCGGGGACGTAAAGACCCAAATCGGACCTAATATGTACCTCCCCAGTACGTCGTGTGCTATATGGGAAGGGGTTGGGCTTTTACTCCTGCTGTAAGAGAAACCAGCGATTTGGCGGGGATACCGGAATCAACAGTGTGAGTTCACATTTCGAGGTCAATTCATTCGAGATGAAAACGAAACGATAGTGGTGTTTCCAGAACCACTGATGACGGTGATAAAGATTTGATAAGAAGAACTATCTACTCTATGTATGAAGAAAACTTGGTAGCTACTATCAGATCATTGCAAACAAGACTAAGGAGCTCCACTGAGATATGGATATCAATTGGAAACTTATGGACACTTTTATCCAAACTAGGTTTCAAATACTGCAAAATTGACAAAAGGCAAGTTATCATAGAAACCCAACGGATTTGAATATTTGACTGCCATAAGTAATTGGTCTACAAAGACCAATAATCTATTTGGATGAGACCTAATATGATACCCACGATACGCCGGCAAAAGAATGGACCGATGGAACAGTGCAATGCCAATCAAAAGCTCCATAGAACAAAGGAACATGGATCACGATTATTCATGCTGGATCAGAAGATGGTTGGATTCCAAACAGTTTGGGACTTTCGGCGAAGAACATTCACGATTCGTCGTTAGATTACCACCAAGATACTACAGCCGAATTGTTCGAAAACACTTTACTGCCAAATATTCCACTGCATATTGTCATAGTTATAAACAATGCCAGTTATCATAGTCGCTAATTGAAGAAGGTTCCAGGCTCTTCAAATACAAAAGCGGAAATCCAGGAAGTTATGCTCTAAAACAGCATGTACTTTAAAGAAGGATATAAAAAACGCAGTTTTTAGAGGTTCTAAGGACATTTAACACACAGAAAACATATGTATGTGACACAATTGCAGCATCCAAAGGACATACAGTTCTTCGTCTTCCTCATTATTACTGCGTATTCAACCCGATTGAGCATATGTGGAGAAAACTAAAGAACAAAGTGCGGACCCAAAATACTATAACTACATTATGTCCTTCTGTAATTGCATTAATCCGGCAAAATATAGATGATTGTTGGAAAAGAACAATGCCAATACCTGAGATAAAAGTACCTAAGAAGTTTATTATCACCATCAGTCCCCTTTTATTGTAGGCACTATATTGTTGAACGCACTTTACCTGTGCTGTTAGTGGTCCGGCAAACCATGCAAAGGATCATCAGCGACAGGTAGGACATAACATTACTGGGCCAAAGATAAGCCAACAGTTACTATTTGTTGGGTTAGTTCAGACGTTTAGTTGTTCATTATTCTTAGTACAATATTGTCAGTAGATAATGCAAAGTTGGTGTGATTGACAGGTGGAAATAAGGATGGTGTTCACCAACCCATATTGTATTAAGTTATTTGTTCAGGTATGGTTTTAAAAAAGCTGGTCTTCACTTCAGTCCAACTGTCTGACCGAAGGGTACGTTTGCTCTGTATACTTATGATGATACAGCAATGTTAAAACTGGTCTGTACGTGGTAAGATTGCCGTTTTTTTGTTGAAATAAAATAGTACCTAATCCAATGTTTGGAAAGGCTTGTAACCAGAAAAGTAGTTTTGTTCCTATAGAACACTCCTTTTATTAATTCTATTTTTAATAAATAGTTTATCCCTGCTTTATTAAAATAAAATAAATAATAATTGAATAATCTTCACGAATAAACATTATTTTAAAAAATGTAAAAATATATGCATAGTTTAAATAAGTAGTTTTTTAAACCAAACAAAATAAATTTGACGCTTTCAGAATGGAGGAGTCAGCGATGCTAAAGTATATAATGAGTAAGTTTCATTGTATGTGGTAGGGCCCTTTGGCAAAAGAGGAAATTAGAGATAGCTAGTTCTACGAGTGTTAGTCATGTCTGATACCGACAATTTCTGGAAATTATACCAGAGAAAATACTCAGGGGAATTTTACCAAACAGGTAATTAACAAGTTTGATGGTTTTACTTGTCTAACGGCAGCCGCTAACTGCAACCGCGAGAATTTAAATTAAAATTGAAATGTTGACCTGAGCGGATTCGCTATCAACGAGAATATGCATTGATATTTTCGCTCCAAGAAACTAAAGTCAGAGCAAACCGTTTAAGAACTTTCAAGTCTATTCAACATTTGACAATAAAGATATTCAACTTTGTCGACAAACGGGAATGCTATATTTTAATCATTTAGTAACAAAAACACCAAAGTCATGTAAGCATAATATTTCTTACTAAGAACATTAAAAATAAAACTTTTTAAATCAAAACTTTTATTTTTTATTCCAAATAGTTATTTATGATATGTGTTAAAAGTGATATTTTATTTTATGGAAAGGGAAGTTGGAGATACGACGACGAAGGCGGAGTACCTTCCAAAAAAAATCGCTTTTAGCAAGTATATCATATACAATTTTTTATACAAACAAAACATTGTTTTCGACATACCTCAGCAAGTTTTTCGGCGGTGCTAGTCTTACTACAATTAAAAGACATGGTGGAATTAAGTCCAGTACAGTAGCAGAGGGTTATATAAAAGACTCGCTACAAAGAAAATAATATTGCGGATCAATTTTTTTCCAAATTTCAGCGAATAACATTGTTCTATTGTAACGGATAAATTATATCACTTAGTATATTTTTAGTTATTGTGTAATTTAATACTGTATAAACATTGGTAACCTAGTTTTTAATTAATATTGAAATATAATGTATTGTTTTGCTAATTCAGCTAATTCAGCGTATGCATTTTTATTATTGTAATTTGACGGGCGAATTAATAAAATGAATCAATAAAGATAACTTGAATAGAAGAGTAGTCTTTTCTTATATTACATGGCGATCCTGCCAAAGTTTTTTGGTTTTTCTTCGGTCAGTTAAGGAAAGGAAAAGAAATAAGGATAAACAGCCAATAAACATTTATTAATGTTAAGATAAACAGTTATTAATGTTAAGATGGGACAAACAAAATCTACGGAGCAAAAAGTTCAGGAAAACGGAGTTGTGAACTCGAATTTCATTGTACAAGAGACAGAGTACAACGTAACCAAAGATGTGAAAGTTATACTGTATCTGATTCTCGTTTTTCTGGTCATTAGCGTAAGTTTGAAGTTATGCAGAGGGTATAAAAAAGCAGTTAGGAAGCAAGTTTGCAGAGACCTAGCTGAAGCAGTATCCATGGGAAACGTAAATACGGCTGCATAGAATCCCAAGGAGCACCCCAACTGAGAGGAGCCTACAAATAGTGAGCTAAGAAACAATGAAAATAGAAGTGAAAGTGAAAGGTAGTGCAGTGATGAGGTGTAGCTTGAAATCGTAAGTTTTTGTTTTTTTTGTTGTACTAATACATTTCTCTGCCTTATCAACACTTAATTTTAATGCATATTATTAGCGTATATTAGATTTTTTTTTTTGGTATGGTTACAATTTCTCATGCAGGCCTCCCATGAAACTTTAAATGTACTTCTTATACAATTAACGGAGGATATATCGGGTCAGGCCAAAAGGGCAATTAAAAAACAAGTACCTAGGACCGAATCAATACGACACGAAATCCGAGATCAACTGGTTAGTTTGTTTAATGAGTTTACTTCTAATCTTGCAAATTCTTGGAGTTCTTTAGATAGTTTAGAAAAAGAAATTTGTAAAAAATATTTTTATAAAGTTAGGGACAAAGTAGTTAGAGCTTTTCAGTGTTTAAACGTTAAATATAAAGTACCGCACTCGTGTATAGAAACTATTGATATATTGGTTCTGGACGAGGAGATAAAGGACGAGGAAACTTCAGACTCTGACGACTATAAACTAGCAGAAATGGCTTTAAGTGCAATTGATTTTATAAATTTTGCAAGTAAACTAGTGCCAACTGCATTTGATGGTTCTCCGGACAATCTAACATCATTTCTGGACGCTTTAGAGCTATTAAAACAAAATGCTACTGGACATGAAAATAACGCTGTAGCTTTTAGTCGTACTCGTTTGACAGGAAGGGCAAGAGACCTTATTGCTAATGAGACAACTATTGAAGGCATAATAACGAAGCTTAGGCAAGACATAAAAGGCGAAAGTTCCAGATTACTGTCAGCTAAAATAATGAACTATAAACAGCTTAACAAAGATGCTTCAAGTTACGCAGGCGAAATAGAGGCGCTAGCAGTAAAGTTGAAAAAGTCGTACATTACTGAAGGAGTACCAATCGAAGTAGCAGAAAATTATACAGTGGACACTATAGTGCGTTCAATTAGCCAAAATGCTCAATCAGATAGGGCTAAACTAATAATAGAAGCTGGATCATTTTCTACCACACAAGATGTTTTAACAAAGTTCGTAAACTCCTCGCCCATGGACACTTCAAAAGTACTTCATTTCAGATCTAATAGGTTTTCATATGATAACAGGCGTAACTTCCGTGGCAGAGGCCAGATTAGCGGTAATTTTAATTCAGGCCGTTATAATAATTATTACAACTATCGAGGAAATCGTGGACGCGGTAATTATACTTCATCAATAATAATTATAACAAAAATGATAATAATTATCGTCAGGAAAGAAACAGGTTTAATAATAATACATCCATACGGTACATGGATAACATGGATGATTCGGAAAACCCCCCGACCCCCAACAGGGTCAAGCAATGTTGGGGGACATGTAAAAATATACTCATTTAACCTAAATCTATCAAATTTCGTATCATTAGATATTGCTATGACCGGCTGTAAATCATTACTTTTAGTAGATACAGGTGCAGACATATCAGTTTTTAAAAGAACAAAAGTATACCCAAATCAAATTTTAGATTACTCTAATCCTAGTAAAATTAAGGGCGTAACCAGCGGAATAGTTAATTCATTAGGGGTCACAGAAACATACATTTGGTTAGATCAAATCTCTCTGAGCCATAAATTCCATATAGTTGATTCAAATTTTCCCATACCCGCAGACGGAATTCTAGGAAGGGATTTTCTCGTCAAACATCAAGCGGTCATTGATTACTCCAACTGGACAATGACCATTCGACTTCAAAATATCAATATTGTTATCCCGATCTTTAGTAGCATTGATGAACATTTTTTACATATTCCTCCTAGATGTGAAGTTAATAGACAAATTAATCAACTTAAAAATTTAGAGGGTGACTCGGTGGTCGTAAATAAAGAGATTTATCCCGGAGTATTTATTGCTAGATCCATAGTTTCAAATAAAAAATCCCATAATTAGGATTATAAACACTACTTCTAACAGTGTGCACTGTGAAATACCAAAATTAGAAACACTAAGTTTAAATGAGTTCGATATTTACAATATTGAAATAGACTCGAAAGATAGAAACTCTCAATTAATGTCTGAAATTAATCAGGATGTACCCGAATTTATTAAAAATGATCTTTTTAAACTTTGCAAAGAATATTCAGATGTTTTCGCTTTAAAAACTGATAAGTTGACTGTAAATAATTTTTATACACAAAAATTGAAATTGGCAAATAACAAACCCGTTTATATCAAAAATTATAGAACACCCAGAGTATTGAAAGAAGAAATAAATAAACAAATACAGGAATTATGGCGTAATGATATTATTGAACCCTCAGTATCGGACTATAATAGTCCAGTATTACTTGTACCCAAAAAATCTACAAATGGTCAAAAGGCGTGGAGATTATGTATAGATTTTAGAGCCGTAAATAAAAACTTAATTGCTGATAAATTTCCACTTAATCGCATAGATGACATTCTGGATCAGCTTGGAAGAGCAAAATGGTTTTCTGTTATTGATCTTATGTCGGGTTTTCATCAAATTCCTCTAGACGAATCTTCTCGTGATATAACATCTTTTAGCGTAGATGGTGGGTCCTATAGATTTACTAGACTTCCATTCGGATTATCAGTAAGTCCTAATAGTTTCCAAAGGATGATGTCCATCGCTTTTGCGGGAGTAACCCCGGAAAAGGCTTTTCTTTACATGGATGATCTTATCGTAATTGGCTGTTCCGAAAATCATCACTTAAATAATTTAAGAGACGTTTTCAATACTTGCAGGAAATTTTGTTTAAAATTAAATCCCAAAAAATGCAATTTTTTCAGAAAAGAGGTTACATTTTTAGGACACAAAATCACAGACAAAGGAATTTTGCCGGACGAGTCAAAGTACGATATCATAAACAATTACCCAATTCCTCAAACTGCAGACGATGTAAAACGGTTGGTTGCATTTTGTAACTATTATCGTAGATTTATTCCACATTTCGCAACTATTACATATCCATTAAATAAACTAACAAAGAAAAATGCTGAGTTTGTTTGGTCAGCGGAATGCCAAAAATCGTTTAACCTTTTAAAAAATGCATTAATAAATCCACCAATTTTGCAATACCCAGATTTTTCTAAAAAATTTATTTTGGTGACAGATGCATCAAATATCGCATGTGGAGCTGTACTTTGCCAACAATTTGAGGGACAAGAACTTCCCATAGCATATGCGTCTCGTACTTTCACGAAAGGAGAATCCCATAAGCCTACTATTCTAAAAGAATTAACAGCAATTCATTGGGCTATAAAATACTTCCGTTGTTATTTATATGGACAAAAATTCTTAGTCAAATCAGATCACAGACCACTTGTTTATTTATTTTCAATGAAAGATCCTAATTCAAAGCTCACTAGAATGCGTCTAGACTTAGAAGAGTTTAACTTTGATATAGAATACATTAAGGGTAAAGACAATGTCACTGCAGATGCACTATCAAGGGTAAACATAGAACATTTAAAAGAAATTCATACAAACGCAAATTCAATTTTTGTCACGACCCGGTCAAAATCAAAAAATTAGAAAATATAAGTAAAGACGAAACGCCAACTAAAGAAAAATTTACACCCAGTCTTAGAGTAATTGAAACTCTAGATAACGCAGACGCTTTAAAATTACCTTTAGTAAAATTTAATATTTATCCCACATACATTAATATAACTATAAGTCACGAAAGAAAAATGAGCGCTCAAAGCAAACTTTCAATCATTAAAGATAATTTTGCATTAGAGCAAATATTATCTCAGCTAGAAAAATTGGCTGGTGATTATAAGTTTCCTAAGTTAAGATTAAATTTAAATGATAAATTATTTAGCCAGTGCACTGCTAATGAATTTAAAAATATAGGGAATAAAATACTTAAAAATGTGACTATTATACTTTGTAACCCTCCAGTATTAATTACAGATAGGGATAAAAAAGAGCGTCTGATTGAAAAATTCCATAATGATCCTCTCTACGGAGGTCATGGTGGTCAAAAAGACTTCTCAAAAAAATTAAAGCATTTTATAGATGGAAACACATGTCGCGAGACGTTGCCAATTTTTGTAAAAAATGTCATAAATGCCAAGTTAATAAAGCATCATTCAAGCATACGGAACCACTTGTTTTAACACCCACCCCACAAAAAGCTTTTGATATAGTTTGTATAGATACAATAGGTCCTTTTCAAAAATCTGATGCTGGTAATATCTATGCTGTAACAATTCAATGCGAATTAACTAAGTACGTTATTATTAAACCAATTCCTAATAAAGAAGCTATCACAGTGGCTAAAGCAATTTTCGAAAATTTTGTTCTTATTTACGGTCCGATGAAGCAAATCAGGACAGATCTAGGTACCGAATATAAGAATGAACTTTTCCAAAACCTTGCAAAACTATTAAATATTGAACATAGTACATCTACAGCTTATCATAGTCAAAGTATCGGAGGCTGTGAACGCAACCATCGCGTATTAAACGAATTTGTGAGAATGTATGTGAACAACGCACTTACCGATTGGGACGTGTGGACACAATATTTTGCATTTTGTTATAATACAACACCCAGTACTTACCACAATTATACACCGTTCGAATTAGTATTTGGGAAAAAAGCTGATTTATCGGGAACGTTAAGTGATGCTCACATAGATCCACTCTATAATGTTGATGCTTATGAGCAAGAAGTTAGATATAGGTTACAATTCGCACAAAATAGAGCTAAAGAATTTCTTGAAGCAGCAAAGAAAGCTCGGAAAACTCAATGGGACCTAAACTCAAAACATTTAACAATTAAGCCAGGAGATCTCGTATTACTAAATAATGAAGGTCGTCAAAAACTTGATTCGTGGTTTGGGGGACCATTTTCAGTTGTCTCAGTAAGCGATCCAAATTGTACCATTAAAAATAATAAAGGCAAAGAAGTGACAGTACACAAAAATCGCGTTAAAACATATGTAACATGAAAACAATGAATATTAAATATGTAGTGATAGAAATAGTAATAATTTAAGTTAAACGTGCAACATTTTCCAATTGGACACATATATAATGTAATAAATTACACTTATTACATTTATTATTTATATAAAAAAATATATTTGTTTTTATAATTTTTTTATTATTTGTAGTTTTTGTTCTAATTTTTATTTATCATTATCTTATACCTTAATTTGGTAAGTTATTTTTAATTTTAATAATTAATCATTACAATATATATATATATATATATATATATATATACATATATCCTTTTATATTCGGTTATATATATGTATTTTTTTCCCTTCTCTCTCTTGTTCTTTAGGTTTATGTTAATTTTGGGTAATTTAGGTAATTAAGATAATTTCATTATCTAAGTATATAATTTCTCCTTAACCAAGTTTAATGGTTGTTCTATCGTTATTATACTAGAATGTTTTCTTTGTCTATATTTTTGCACAAGAAAGCCCTTCATAAGTGGCCATAGTGAAGGTCTTTCTCTAGGAAAGGGAGGTGTAACGGATAAATTATATCACTTAGTATATTTTTAGTTATTGTGTAATTTAATACTGTATAAACATTGGTAACCTAGTTTTTAATTAATATTGAAATATAATGTATTGTTTTGCTAATTCAGCTAATTCAGCGTATGCATTTTTATTATTGTAATTTGACGGGCGAATTAATAAAATCAATCAATAAAGATAACTTGAATAGAAGAGTAGTCTTTTCTTATATTACACTATGCCCTGGTCCAAGATTCACCAAAATAAATTCTGTTAGAAAGGCTAATGAAGCTGGCCATGGAGTTTCTTATCATAATAATTGTAGTTTAACTAACTGTGCTTTTAATTCAGAAAGTGTCACTTAAACTAATATTTCCTAAACAAGCTACAGAAATTAAAAGTTATAAAAATATTACATATTGTGGAAGTATTTCCAATGAAATTTCAAAAATAATCTCTTTGGCAACATCAGCATTAATATCATTTAAAACACAAAATAATATTGGTACAAAATTGTTAAATGTAAAAACAAAATTATCTAAATTAAAAAAATCTGGTGTTTACAAAATTAATTGTCCAAAGTGTAATGCTGTATATATAGGTCAAACACAAAGAAATTTTGAAGAAAGATTTAACGAACATTTAAGAGCATATGGATTAAAATAACCAGACAGCAAAACACCTACTTGAACATCCAACCTCACTCTTACGCACCAATGACATCCAAATACTACACACTTGTAATAAAAAACAAAATTTAGATTTTCTTGAAGAACTTGTAATCTAGCAGATCCACAATTTAAAGTTGTTAATGAACAAATAACTCTGGGAAGTTCTCCACTTTTAAAGTGTTTGCTTTAATTGAGTCTTTATTTTATACCTACATAGATAAGACGTAATTGTAACACAAATATATTAATTTATTGTAAACATCAGCATAATATAGTTTTTTCCTGGTTTTTCTATATAATTGCACAGTTATACTGATCTTAGAGGGAAGTACATCCAGGATAATCCCTTAGGGCTATTAACATCTAGGCTTTAATATTGTTATGTCTTATTACTTTCATACTCGGTCTAGCCTTAATACTACCTAAACAACATCAGGTACCTATCTACAAACAAACAAAATGTAACTTAAATGTCAATCTGACAATGCTTATCAGCGAAACGGCCGTCATTGTAATTTAAAACATAATTTTTTAAATAAACTTGGAAATTACGTTCAATTGAAGAGTTTTTTATTATTCTTAATATTAAACAAGGTAAGGAAAGGACCACTTGTTTTGTAACTTTTTTGTTTTGCTTATCTTAAAAGACCTATTTAAAAGGTAAGATGACTTTGCGTGCTTCCTATATTCGTGTAAATGTTATTAAACTTTTTCTAATTTTATGTTAATAAAAAAATAATTGAAAATGGTTCATAGTTTATTTTATTGTAAATACTAATATGAAACAGTAAAATGTATTTTAATATATAATGTAATGATCGTAAATTATCAGTAAATTACTCTTTAGTTATATTTAATAATTTTTTTTAATCAAGTCTTAAGCAAATTGAAGCACAAGAGTATTGGTATCTTTCTTGATTTCCCAATTTCTAACTCAAGCAAGCCGCAATCGATTGGAAGTTTTGGATAAAATTGAAGTTGAAGCAAAATTACAAATATATTTTAACACTGCTATGCCTATTTTATATTAAAAATAGAAATAACTTTATACGTTATCATAGAATCAGTCAATCGTAATAGAAATACATAGTTTTTAATAATGAAGAATGCGAGAGTCGTTGGTGGTAATGCGTTTTATTATTTATAGCCAACAGTGTGTAATGTACAATATAACTCACAGTGTAATTAGACTCATAATTTCTAGGCTAATGCGCTAATGTGGACAAGCCTGCCAAAAATGATTGAGACTGAATTACAATGGTGCATCCGTACAAACCTCATTATTATGCTGGTTGCCTAATTCCACTGCGTTGTTCGCTTTGCTATTAGTTCAATTTATCAATTTCATTGGGCTATACCCAATGATTTTGATTATAGTGATTGTTTGGATATTCACTCTATATTTTAACGACACTACATATATATTTATTACACCAATAGGTATTTAGTTTAAATTTAATATCGGATAAGGAAATCTAACTATACATAAAATATAATTTGATATAAACCTGGCCATAACTGACGTGTAAATATTTCAGTTAATTTGAATTAAGAGGCAACTCGTTAACACATAGTTTATTTATTAAAAAGAAATAAAGATTGTAAATAGTAGCAGCACGTACTTTAGTTTTATTCTTTTTATGCAAATTTGTTTTTAAAAAAACTTTATTTTCGAAAAACACAAAAATGTATTTGTTTCAAGGAGTAGTTCCATTTTTTAACCAAAACTAAACTGTCGACATCAGTACGAAAACTAAACAGGTTTTTAAATAAACCATCATATGTACCTGAAAACCCACAAAAAAACATAAAAATTTGTTATAAACAAAGTTAAATTCAGTGTACAATCTTATATCTGCATTAAATAAATTTGTTTATTAGATATAAGATGTTAGTCTTTGATAATATCAAGAGATATTAAGTGTCATTGCTTATAACATTGAATACATTGTTCAAATAATAGAGTCACTAAAAAGTTTAAATTTTAGTTCTTAGAGGTTAAAATAATATTTAAAAGTTAAAATAGGATTAGTTTAATAGATTTATGAGTAATTTTAAGAGTAAATTATAGTTTTAACTCAAATTCTAAAAGTGTATAATGTATTTGACAGGACTAAAAACAGCCTATTTCAAATCAAAATTTTATAGGGAAAAAGTGAGATAAAAATAATTTAAATAGATTTTTTGTAAATGTAAAAAGATAAGCTATCTTTATATTATCAAAGATATAATCAAAAATCAAAAAAGGTAAACAGTTGAATGCTGATTTATATGTCTAAATTGTCATAATCTGGCGAGACTATAAAAAGGCCAAAAAAATTTGAAAGCACTCTCTTGTTCCGGTCCGATTGAAGCTGAACATGCCGATTGATAACTATAAGAAAAAAATCATTAATCAAAAGTTCATTTATGTTAAATTAAAACATTTAACACCAAAAATATTTGTATAAAAATATTGTAACAATATTAAATCACTCACCAAAGAAGTACATTTGAAATAATAGATACAGATTACCATAAAATTTATAAGATTCCATTCCACCATCATCGCACATAGGACAACCGGCAGACATTTTGAACTACAAGCTGTTCTTATTCCCGAGCATCGACGACCGTTGGAGCCGATCTCTTTGTTTCGGCATTTTCTGCCTGACGTGGATGAAATTCAAAAAAGGACTTTGATATACGAGGTATGTTGAACAATTAAAAACTTATATTTTCTTTGTGATTGTGTAATAGTGTGTATATTATTTTTATTTTTGTCAATAACTAGAAATTTATAATTTTAAATATAATAAGCATATGAATACCATTAATAGATTTATACAATTTTTGTAGTGATCAAATAAAACAATTAAATTTTAGTGTATTATATAAAATTTTTTTAAATATTTAGTTTCTCTTGAATCCTACCCAAGATAAAGAGTCGGATTTCAAATTCAAACAGATAATAATTTTACTGAGCTAGTTAAAAACTTTTATAAGGCGCCCAACTACATCAAACATAAGTTAAATTAATTATTATATTAGTAAAAACTATTAAAAATAAAACAAATAAAAATATAAAACAAATAAAACCTAAAATAATAATAAATCATACTAAATCAATTAATAAAATAAATAAATAGTAAATAAAATAAATAAATTATAAAAATTAATATAAAATAAACCATTACAAATTGACAGGCCTAACGAGAGGTTATTAATAAAGTAGAGTAAATAAATAATTAATAAAACATAATAAAAAATCCTATAAATTAAATCATTACAATATATACATAAATAAGCTGTACCAAAGCTAAATCCAGAGAAACGTTAGAAGCATCTCTAATAATTTCAACGAACACTTTTCCAACAGGATACCCACCGAGTGGTGGGTATGTTATAATACAATAATACAATTTTACCAATATTCATTCCATTAAAATACTTTATTACAGTTTGGTTAGGCCGAAGCTTGAATTTGGTGGAATTATTTGGCATGGAGAACACCATATTACTCCTTACCGAAAAATTTCAAAATAAATTCTTAAGACATTTATGTAATAAAAAGTACCATAATTATCCAAATTATAATATAGATGTGGATTTAAAATGTTATCCATAAAATATGGAAGTGTGGTCAATATTTTGTTATTTCTATTTAAAATTATTATTAATAAGATTAACTTACCAATGTTACTTTCTTTATTCCGATTTAGAGTACCCCAAAGAAGAATGCACATATTTAGTATATTTACTATCCTGTTACTACACCAACCACTTGAGCTCCTTTAGCAACTGTGTGTCGATTAACCAACTAATATAATTCATTGGTAGATCTGGATTGGTTAGTTTCACAAAATGCTTTTAGAAATATTATAATGAAACAAATTATTAATTTATTTTAAGAACAACTTACTTAAATTTTTTTTTAAATTTATGTTGCTCTGGCTACCTTCCTTGATATAGAAGGAGCATTTAATAATGCATTACCTAATTTTCTCTATAATGTTGCTGCATATAGAGAGATATCTTTTACAATATGTAACTGGATCAGAGCTATGCTAGAAAACAGGCTAATCCTCACTGGAAGGCAAGCGACAAGCATGCTTAATCAAAAAGGGAACTATATCTACCACTCCCACCGCTGCCTTCGAAATTCTGATAGATCTTCCTCCACTCCATATCTGGATGGAAAGGGAGGCGATGGCTAGTGCATACAGAAGACTAGTGAAATGTCAAGATCAGGGCAGAGCAGTGTCATAGCCAGGGCCGGAGAGTTAATAAAAAATCATCCAAAACTAGAGATGATACCAGATGCAATGCATCTGCATGCACCTAGGAAGGGACGAATGGGAAACGAATAGATCAAATCTTATAATGGCTGACCAGTGTTGGTACACGGACGGCTCTAAGACCGAGAGAGGTGTTGGAGCTGGGGTACATGGAGGAAAACCAAAGGTAGACCTGAGCTAGAACTTTGGTAACCTATCCACAATTTTCCAGGTGGAGGTTTTCGCAATGGAGATGTGCCTGCAGGAGATGCTTAGGCGTGACTGCAGGAACAAAACTATAAAAATCATTTTCGATAGCCAGGCGGCTGGAACCAAATCGGATCGACTCCAAGTTAGTTTGGAACTGCCTTCAGGATATAATACGTCTAAGAGAAAATAACAAAGTAAACTTACTTTGGGCACCTGGGCATACCGGCATTGAAGGTAATGAAAAAGCGGACCTTTTAGCCAGAAAAGATGCTGAAGGAATATTTATAGGCCCGGATCCATTCCTAGGCATAGCGAATATCGTAGCCAGGGGAACAATATCGAACTGGGTAGATCAGAGAAGAGGTTTTTACTGGGTGGAGCTAGAGGTTTTAAGGCACTTAAAGGCATTTTTAGGACATCTCTCTAAAAAGAGGTCTCAAGTACTGCTGAATATAAGCAGGCAGGACCTACAACTAATAATAGGACTGCTGACTGGACACAGTCGCCTTAATAGGGATATGAAAACAATTGGACTAGCAGAGAGTGCGGACAGCAGATTCTGTCAGGCTGAGGATGAAACGGGGGAGCATATCTTGTGTAACTGCCTAGAGCTCGAGAGAATAAGGATCAATAAATTTGGTCTGCATCAACTCGAGTCCAATGACTTCATGGAAGTGTCGCCAACGACCCTAATGAGCTTCATTATCATAGGGCTGATAGAACGACTATAACCTAGGGGTGAGGGGTGACGTTAAACTACCACTCATATAGAACATAACCTAACCTTTATCATTATTTAAACTATTATTGAGTGTGCAGTTGTAAGAGTGGGACATAGCCGGGGTCAGCAAACAGGTTCTTACTCTCATAAAGTTATGGAGAGGACGACGAAAAAATGTGCTATGCACCTCGGCGCAAAACTGCCTATTGTCTCGCCTGCTAGCCTTGGTACATAACTCACTATTAAAGTCGACTTATAATTTTTTCTAACATAATGGTAAGTATGCTTATTCTGTAAACATCTATAAATAGAAAGAGTGTTTAAAAATTTAAATAAACAAACAAATAATCTCTGTATATTGAGCTGCCCATTAAAAGCAAACATAATTTACTGTATTATGTGCAATATTTCAGACCGTGTTTGGAAACCTTTTACTGAAAATGATTTCATAAAAAATCTACATATCTTAAAATATACTTCGAATGAGATGTTCCCAGATATATATAAACGATAAATCTGAAAGTTACGCCTCTGGAACATCATTTACCTGTCTAGAGTGCTCTCTATATCTCCCATTTTATTACCAGATTTCGAAATTATCGCATGTGGATACCCGTAACTCAGAAAGATTTCATTTTAATGTGCCGCTCGCAAATAACCGTTCTGAATCAAATTATTCGTAGAGCCAGATTCAAATTTTCGAGATGTTTATGAACCCATCAACAACAGTATAGTTTACCGAGTACGTAGCGAATGTAGAATTTAAAACTAGATTTTATGATGTGTGCTAAATTCGTGGTGTTACATAGAGATTTTATTGTTTAAATAGAGGTTGTTGGTAATTCGGGATGAACAGAACATAAAATAAATTCTTTATTTTATATTTTTGTTCATAATAATGTTGTTTAATTTTAAATATATTATTTACATAAATATTATCGATTACAAATTATAATATGATTGCAACAACACCGATATTAAAATGTGAAAGTGTATTTCGATAAACGAATTATCTTCTTAACTTAATTAAACTTCGGGGTGGTTATAATATCCTATAATATCCAACCTATCCCCGGCCATCTTCATATAAGAGAAGTTCATCAAAATGTTTTTGCAGCGTCCTTATATTAAAATGTACTATACATATCCTTTTCCCATTGTACTCTCCGAAATTGTCCTATACTTTGGTGTAAATCTCGGGGTACTATACAAGACACTAAAAATATTTATTTATAATACAAATGTTATAATTCTAAAACCACCAATGACAAAATATTTAATTTTTTGTTAAATGGTAAGCAATTATAAAAATTGTACTTATTCACAGTAAATAAAAATTTAAAGTTTTTCCTGGGTATCGGTAAAAAATAAATAAATAAATAAATAAATACATTTATTTTTCGGCCATGGGCCATCATCAGGTGTATATAGATAAAACTAAAAAATTCTTAATTAAATTACACACAATAATATTATTTTTAAAAAACTTACAAAATCACCACTAAGTCTACATTTAAAATGATATTCGTTTAAAATAATTGAAGAAATGGAATAAAATTGTAAAAACATACAAAACAGTACAAAACAATAAAAAAGTAAAAAAAAAAATTTTTAAATAAAAAATGGAAAACTATCACATAGGCGGGTAATAAATATTATATATAAATCTAGATCGAAATGCAGACAGGTGTAAGAGACAAGACCATACAAATTACTTTATTAAAGGAAAATAAATTGGTGATAAACACTCCAAATCAGTGTGACTGTTAACACTATGTAAATCTCTCTTTATTTTCACCATTTCTAGAAAGTTTCGTTTGGTTAAATCACTTTCCTTTTTTTTTTCTTTCGTTTCGGCCAGCTAGGGCCACGATGTTTCAACTCTCATAGATTTTTTTTTTTTTTTTTTGGATCCAGTATGCCTTCATTTTCTCTGAATGGGCTGCTTTCCGTTCCTCAGTTCCTGTGGCAGTTGTTAAGGGATGTAATGTTGTGGCAGATTTTACTAGATCCCTAAAGTTTGTCCTATCGTAGATGGAATCATAGTCGATATGTGCTTTCTGTAGGTCTTTCTTTACTATGTTTGCCCATTTGGAGTAGGAAGACTTGTGAGCGATGGAGGAATGGATTCTGTGGGACAGTCGTTGATGATCCATTCGTTCCAAATGAGCGAAGAATGTCATTCTTCTCTTCCTCATACATGTGATGATATCTTCATTGTTTAAATATAGTTCGTTGTTATGTCGTCTTCTATATTCTTCATTTTCCTTTACTGGACCTAGGATTCTTCTCAAAATTTTTCTCTCTTTAATTTCTAGTTTTCGTAACGGTCCCTTCATTGTTAGATGTAAGCACTCTGAAGCATATAAGGCAGCTGGTTTAACAACAGTATTGTAATGGCACAGTTTTAGGTTACGAGATAGGCTTCTACTTTTATATAGGTCTTTACAAATGTGATAGGCACCCTCAAGTTTGGCACAGCGACTTTCAATTGCTAGCTTTTCAGAGTTGTTGGGAGTAATCCATTCACCAAGGTATTTAAATTTACTGGTTCTTTTAACCTTTTCCGTGCCAATTTTAATATGGTTTGGGGCATTTTTCATATTGGTGATGAATTCAGTTTTGTTGTAGGCAATTTGAAGGCCCGTTTTAGCTGCAATGGTCTGAAGTGTAGAAAGTTGTAATGTTGCTTCTTCAATGTTATTTGATAAGAGGGCAATATCATCTGCAAAGGCTAAACACTTTATGTCAAGGTTCTCCTTTTTATAACCAATCTGAATCCCACATGTGGAGGGTAATGAAGCAGACCATTTCCTGACTATCTTTTCCAGAACACAATTAAATAGTAAGGGAGAAATAAGGTCTCCTTGCCTTACACCAGTTTTTATATTGAAAGAGTCAGACATTTCCCCTCTGAATTTTACTTTGGAACTTGTGTTGTTTAGGGTTGCGTTAATCAAGGCAGTTGTTTTATGGTCCAAGCCAAGTTCGTGGAGAGCTTTAATCAAGGTATTCCGGTCAATACTGTCGTACGCTTTTTTGAAGTCAACAAATGTTATGACAAATTTGTTTGATCTATTTTTGACGTACATAATAACAGTTTTCAGGTTGTGAATTTGTTCCGGGCATGATCTCGATTTCCGGAAACCTGCTTGATACTCGCCTAGTTGATGATCTAGTTGTACTTGTGCTCTATTCAATAATGCTCTGGAAAATATTTTGTAAGTCACTGACAAGAGAGATATACCTCTATAATTATTGAGATTACTTCTATCTCCTTTCCTTACAAACTATTTTAACATTTTCGATTTACAGCAAAATGGTGTAATAATTAAATTATTTTGGGTTAAAGCTCACTCAGGGATAGTAAATAATGAACTGGTTGACAAATTAGCGAAAGATAGTTTACTGGATGGCATTAACACAAAAATTTCCATAACGTTAGACGAACGTATGGCCGTCTTAAAAAAAGACATGAAAAGCAAATGGAGACATCATTGGAAAGAATATTGCTTCGTTAATCCCACCAGATACACCCTCTTGGAACCCCATTTGCGTAACAAACCTTGGTATGAAGATTACAACTACCCTAGAAAAAGTGTAACAACAATCAGTAGATTAAAATTTGGCCACGCTTGTTATCCTGCTTACCTTCATAAAATAAAAATACTTGATGACGATCTCTGTCCAACATGCCAACAAATCGGCGACCTGGACCATATTTTCTCTAATTGCAAGAAATACGATAAAGAATACAGAGAACTTACAAATAAATTAACCATCTTAAAAATAAACCGGCCTTATAATTTAATGCATTTACTATCCTTGCACAAAAAGAGTATTTTCGATTGTCTATTAGCCTTTGTTAGGGATGCCAAAATTTGTATATAGGTAATAGTAGTAGTATTGTTGTAACCTTTTGTTTTTCCACGTGTTAATTTTTACCCAATCAATCCGAGGTCCACCTTGAATGCCCTGAATAACCCCTGGGCGAGAAGAGTTTATCCTTTGTCTGTAATCCTTGGGGAAAAATTTGAATAGTGTATATAGGGGAAATAATAGTGAGTATTCAGTTTATTAAACAAATGCCAAATTGGTTAGAAAGAAAATAATTGCTGAAAAATTGTTAAATTTAGTTTCTGGCTGCGTGGGCTTCGACCCAAAGGCCAACAAAAAAAATGAATGGGAAAGTTTAATTGCCCTAATTGCCCTGTCGGTAAGGCTATTTACTACGCTACGTTTGTAGGTGGTGGGAATATTTGAATTAAAATTTAGGTATCTTCCAGACCAAATTTCCTTGGTAAACCAATTAGTTTCAATTTTACCACTAGTATTATACTTTAACGATATATTAAATTAATACTATGGTTCTTTTCTTTTTCGAAAGTAAATTTTAATATAAAAAAAATATTTATTTATTTATTTATTTTTTTTTTGAAAAAACTTTAAATTGTTATTTAATGTACGGTCAGGAAAATTCCAATTTTTGTATTCACAGTAAACGCATATTTGGTCACAATAATTTGCCATTTATAATTCTTTATTTTCAAAGATATATTTAATAATAATCTTTAACAGAATAGGAAGAATTAAAATATGATCATCATTGAATTAATTTTTTGTGATAACTTTCATTTTTTATGATAACCACTTTATTGTCAGCTAAACAGATCTATACATATTCAGTTCACAAATTTTTTCAGTGATGAGTGTCGCTTTTTATACATTTGCTAATTGCTAAATTTACCAATGCTTTAATTTTTTCGCGTATTTTTCGAGTAATGACCATAATTTGTATATAAACATTAAACTTACTGAGATTATACTTAATAATAATAATAATAAACGACTTTATTGTTTCCATAATAATTAGATCTATGAATAAATATAAATAATTTCACCAGAAACAAAAGGCGGAGTTCAGGGTATAAAGCAATCATAAATCACTTTATACTCTGTTCTTCCACTCAACCATTTCATACATTAGTTAAGAATTAAAGTAATACAAATAATACAAAGAAATACAAGATATACAGAATATACAAAATATACAAAAATATACAAAAACCTTATAACACTTAAGCTCTACAGCTGTCTTAGCAACAACCTTTTTTTACAACCAACCTTAAATATGTGAGGAGGTAAAACTTTTAAGGAAGCCGGGATATCATTGTATATAAGGCAGATTTGGTATGTATAGCTTCGTCTAAATATTTCCAGTCTGAAGGGTGGCGGTGAAAGAGCCCCTCTGCTACGTATATTTATATTATGCACATCAGTTCTATAAGTTATTTTGCTATGCAGGTATGAAGGTATTTTATTTACAATAATTTTATGAAAAAGTGTTGCAGCATGCAGAGTTCTTTGGTTTTCCATATTTAGCCAATTAGCATCCTTCAGCTTATGAAATATATGATCTCTTCTGGGAATACCAAATATAAGACGCAAGCAAGAATTTTGAACCTTTTGCACTTTCTGACGATACTGGCTAAAGAGAAAAGCACCGTACAGGACATTGGTATAATTAAATTTTGACAATATTAAAGATTCACACAATTTTAACTTTACACTCTTAGTAAGAAGAGGTCTACTACCATATATTGTTTTAATTGTGGTATGGGATTGCTGTATAAGTTGGTTTATATGTTTTTCAAAATTTAAATTGGAATCCAACATCATGCCCAAACTTTTAGCTTGTGTTAAAATCTGAAGACGTTCTTCCTTAACAAAAATATGACATCTATCAGTAATTTGATCATGTTTAGTTTTATAGCCAAATATCATAATATTTGATTTATTACAATTAATATTTAAACAATGATCCTCAGCAGCTTTAATGAAATTTTTAAGATCTTCACTCTTCACACTTCACTCGCAGATCCATATTCCTTACACTTTGTAATTTGTTTAGTTTTAAAAAATTGATTTACATTTGCAATAAACGGGAAGGAATTAAACACACAACCATTCCACATCAACCATGGGCGTAGTCCATAGTTCAATTTAAAGTTTGGTAATTAATTTTAGATTCAGACTTGTTTGGTCTAACAACTTGGCCTGTTGGATCATATACAGTATTCGCCAAAATAAACAGTACTGAAATTAAAAATAAAAATTAATTTTTAATTTTGTAAGTCAATAAACATGTTTATAAAAAGTGGTTGATGGAACTGCCGAAAGATATTTTGTATTCTTTCCCGTAGTTCGGCAATATTCGCCGGCGGATTTTCCGAATGGAATATTTTTTCCTTCATTACGCCCCAAATGTATGCGTCAGGTGGCGTCAGATCAGGGGAATAAAAAGGATATTCGAAGTCTGTTCCTCGAGAAATTATTCTAATATCGAAATGCTGACGGAGTAAGTCTCAGGAGCGCACAGCTGTATGGCTCGTTGCACCACCTTGTTGGAACCATTGTGTGCGAAACTGTAGATTTCGTGCACGGCAAATTTATTTAGATCTCTCACAAAAGGTATAATAATTTTATCCTTATAACGTTCTTGGTTGACAGTAAGTGGATTCTAATTATCATCTTCAACGAAATAAGGACCAATCATTCCATTACCAGATACCGCGTTGTCCAACTTGAATACGGTATGGATAACCACCAATTGATTTGAACATACGACGTAAAGACGTTTCACTAATGTTGAGTTTACATACAGTTCTTACAAGACTTCTTTGAGGTGATTGCACAACTTGGTTAAAAACACGTCCTTCATTTTCGTTAGTGCATACTGTTTTTCGACGACCTGAAGAACGTTTACGTTGATACAATACACTACCAGTGCGACGAAATTTTTCAACAAAAGCTAACATCACACTTTTACTAGGAGTTGCTTTATTAAATTTTTGTTGATATATTATTGACACCTGTTCTAAGCTTGTACCTTGTTACGGGTTGATTGCATTTCATTAATTTCAATAATGTTAGGAACTTACCAAAGTTAAAATGCAGATTTTCTTTATAAAACTCTCCTATTTCTCTAAGGTATAACACCAGGTAAACACGAGTAATAAATTTAATACACAAACATAAACAATAACCTCTTTATTTAATTGGTGGTAACATTCACAATTCAATTGTCAATCATAAATCAGAACCACAGTAATAGAGTAGAATTCTGTGTTCAGAACTCTTTCTGTATTCAAGGACGTATTATTTGACCATCTTCTTAAAAATAAATAAACTAAATTTAAAAATAAAATAACTACCAAATTATCAAATTAAAGACTTACTTTTTTTGTTAATTTGACCTTTTGAAGCACATGGCTTTAATTCAATTTTTCGTATTTTCCGGATTTAAAACTGGTCTAAAACAAACAGAAAAACCCACTTTAACAAATAATAAGACTATATTGCATAAACATTGCAATAAGTGTTGTAAACTCTGTGGGGGATTTTTATGTAAATACATGTACACATGTACATGTAGGAGTGCATAGAACTGTACCTGCAGCCTTATCTTTCTGCATAGTTCACTCTATAGCTGTGATTCTGTCTTGCTAATACCTTTAACTGCATCTACATCTCCACCTGAAACAATAGTTATCTCAAAATTAATACACTTTGCGAAAAATGGTGCCAGAAGAAAGGCCTTAAGTTCAGTTCAGGCCAATCAATTATGATACCGTTCACCAGAAGACGCAAACACTCCCTAACCACTCCAATTGTGAACAATATCCAACTAAAATTTTACAAGGAGTTAAAATATGTTGAATCCTGGATTAAAAACTAACTTGGTGGCCAAAAATTCAATAATATACCGCAAGTGCTAGGTTGCAGAAAGTGCGACGGTTGACTATATTACAGGGGCAATGACATCGTCCCCAACAGCAGCCTTAAAGGTGGTGATGGGTCTACCTCCGCTGCAAAATTGCATAATCAGGGAGGCTGTAGGTAGTGCCTAACGACTGCAACAGATATTAAACTTAAAACCTGGTAATTTGGTTGGTCGTCTAAGGATCCGGAAAAAAATCCGCTGGCATTCTTAAACCAACCATTAAATACCCTGCCAGTTTGACTTTGAGACACCATTTGAAGTGGTTAAAGGAAACCGCCGTATGATTAAAGTAGTCGAACCAGAGCTAAAAATGGCTCACTAGTGTGGAACACTGATAGGTCCAAGATCGATGAAAGAGCTGGAGTAGTAGTAATGGGATCGAGTGGTTGTCCAAATCCTTTTGTAACGCCCCAACTATCTTTAAGGCGGAGATATACGCTGTAGATGCTAGAACCCAAAGTGTCAGCTTAAAGGCAATCGAAGGGCAAAGTTCTATATTCGTACAGACAGTCAGGCAAGAAACAACAAGGTCACTTTGATGTGGGTGCCAGATCACAGAGGGATAAGAGGCAATGAGGAAGCTGATAGACTTGCATAGGAAGGGGCTAACACCCCTTTCCTTACTCCAGAGCCCTTCTGAAGTTTTACAAAAAGCCACAGGAACTCCGTTTCTGGAAAGATGATCGACTACGGTCTCACTGGATGAATATACATATAATAAAATTGCAGAATGCATTCTTGAAAGGAGCAAAAAAGATGTAAAATTGACCGTGGATACTGCAGAGAAGAGAAAAGCAGAGAAGTCTAACTGGTTTATACGACCTAAGACAAACTAATTTAATATAACTGGGTTCTTCCTGCAAATAAATGTAGACGCAATAATACAGATGCTGGGTACGCCTATGATATATATGGCAGAGGCAATAAAACAAATCTAATAGAGCCATTAAAATATCTGGTAGAAACGAGAAAAGAGTTAACTGGTGAAAATGTTAAAAGTTAATATTTATAGCTTGTGGATGGCGACATATATTTTTCGACCGTAATGAATCATAAAAATGTCAATTTGTTGGCTTTTCCAAATTTTCTTGAAAAATTAATGATCTTCTAGCATAAAACTTTGTTTGAAATGGTGATAATATATCTTATACTTACAATGACATTCTGGATAAGAGTTAGGATTTTGCTTGGATAAAAAAATCCATTGTTCAATTGAAAAATGCGACTGTCTTATAGTTTAGTAGTGTCTGCCAAGATGATTTTGTATACCCATTTATTTATTAAAAAAGAAGTCTGGTAATTTTATATATAATTTTACAATTAACATTTAGTTAAAAAACTGCTGGGAGAGAAACAGTGTTTAATATGTTACAGACATATGTTCAGTAATAGCTGAACTTTAGGCTTGGAAAAATATTTAATGTTTGCGAAAAAATATGCTGCATTGCTTTTTTGGAACTAATCCTCATTTTGTAAATTGATACTTATTACATATAAAATTTAAAATATATTTACCACATTAATATAAAACTAAATATTGAACAGCTTCAACTATAATTTATTCTTACAATTACATCGAGTTTCTGTTTCACCCTCAAACTACATTAGCGCGATCAACCCTTAAATCCTACATTTCCCCATTATTTTCTGTTCTCCTGTTACTCGCGCCCTGTTTCGCTTACTTTGACGAGATGCATCGAGTGACAACTGACGATCACCGCTCACTCAACCGTCATCTTGAGAGGTCGCCGATGATGACAAGATGACGTCACTGCGGACAGCTGCATCGCTATCGATTAGAGGCAAAAGAGCGAGACGAAATCAAAACAGTGGCGGACGAATACATTTTTGTAAGGCAACATAAAATATAGTTTAAGCATTATATTATTTAATAAGCATAAAACGATTGCTATTGTTCATGAGGTGTAGTGATCATCGAAATAATAATAGCCATTATCCACAAATAGTAGACTATAACTTTATCCACCACTACTAGATATTTTTGTAGAAGTTTTTTTGTTGAAAATTACAGTTACAAATTATATAGTTATCATAGGGAAAAATTTACATTTTTAAATATAAATTCATAGAACTGAATTAAAAATATTTAGTGGTTTACACGATTAAATTTTAAAAACCGATTGTTTGCAGCAATATAGTATAATATTAAAGATAAATCAAGCATCTGACAGACATGATTATTAACTCATCGGTACCAACTATTAAGATCGAGCGAATCATTAAACGATTGTACATTTACTAAATATTTTTATAGTATTGGACTATTTACTTTTTGGAACATTTTTTTTAATTAAATATTCTGAATCCTTACTTCGATCTTATGTAAAACTGGGGTTTCCTCTAAATAAACAAAAGATAATTATAATAAAATACTTATTTTGATAAAGTTTAAAATTAACTGAATTTGGTGTTTTCAAATATTATACTAATATGTCTATGTAGCTAAAAATTAAATTTAAATTCATTTACTGACTATTTATGTCTAGTCTTTAAATTACTATATTGTGGTGGTAGACGTATATAGTCTATATAGAAAAGACAAGGAGTAATAAATCATTCATTTAAGTAGATTTCATAGACGTACCAAAATATATTTTAAAAGGGTATACCGTAAGGTACATTTTGTATTAAACGAATGAGTTGCAGCTATGCTAAAGAATATACGATTTAGGTCATAGGTAACGGGATGTACTAATTTTAATAAAAAAAGTGATAGAGGTACATAAATTTAAGTAAGTTTGATAAAGAAAGGCAACACAGTTTATTCATAATAGAAAACAAACCAATCTGTAACAATAATTATTTTATATATTTTTGTTCTTTTTATAAGAAAATTTTTATTAAATTCAAAGAAGCAAAATGAATATTTTTTATTTGTATTACTCCTATGTGTAGTGTTTGGGGAATTTTTCTCAGAAATTTTAAATGGCAAGTGGCCTACTGTAATCGGCTTAATACGATTACACCTATTTACAGGTTATTCGATTATTTAGAGGGATTTTGTAAACAACCCAGTTTTCTTAGAAACATTATCGGGAATATTATTTTAAAAGAAAGTAGGTACATTAAATTAGTACTTAGTATTAGTTCTTTGAGTAGGGTGGAAACCCTGGTCATGATAGGCTTTTTTAAGTACCACCTTTACTCAACAAAATAAGGGAGCAACTACTAAAAGTTCCAAAAAAAGAGTATTTGGCTATATACGAGCCAAGTACTAACAATAAAAAACTATTTGAATTAACTTTCACTATTTATTCGTAAAATACTTTAAATGCAATGACGGCCGTTTCGCTATAGAATTAGCATCGTCAGATTGACATTTTGTTTGTTTGAAGCTAGGTACCTGATGTTGATTAGGTTGTATTATGGCTAGACCAAGTATGGAAGTAATAAGACATAACAATATTAAAAAATAGATGTTATTAGCCCTAAGGGATTATCCTGGATGTATTTCCCTTTAAGATCAGCACACCTGTTCAATGATATAGAAAAACCAGAAAAAAACTATATCATGCTGATCTTTACAATAACTTAATATTTTGTGTTACAATTACGTCTTATCTATGTATAAAATGAAGACTCAATCAAAGTAAACAGTTTAATAGTCGTGAACTTCCAAGATTTATTTGTTCATTAACTACTTTATATTGTTGATCTGATAGATATCTTTTTATTTCAGGTTCTACGAGGAAATCTAAATTTTGTTTTTTACGTAATATTTGAATGTCATTGGTGTGTACGAGTGAATGTGGATGTTCAAGAACGTGTTTTGCATAGTTTGACTTATCTGGTTGTTGTAATCTATATGCTCTTAAGTGTTCGTTAAATCTTATTTTTAAATTTTTTTATGCTTGACCTGCATATACAGCATTACATTTTGACAATTAATTTTGTAAACACCAGATTTTTTTAATTTAGGTAATTTTGTTTTACATTTAACAATTTTGTACCAACATTATTATGTGATTTAAATGAAACTAATGCAGATGTTGCCGAAGATATTATTTTTGAAATTGTATTAGATATATTTCTACAATATGTAATACTTTTATAAATTTTAATTTCTTTAGTTTGCTGAGGGAATATTAGTTGTATTGACATTTTCTGTTCTTTATTATTAATTAATTTATTTATTAAATGTATTGGATAGCCATTAGATGTAGCTATTTGTTTTATAATCTGAATTTCTTTATTAATATTATTTTTGTTTTTTTCTGGTTTTTCTATATCATTGCACAGTTATACTGATCTTAAAGGGAAATACAGCCAGGATAATCCCTTAGGGCTAATAACATCTGGGCTTTAATATTGTTATGTCTTATTACTTCCATACTTGGTCTAGGCTTAATACTACCTAATCAACATCAGATACCTAGCTACAAACAAACAAAATGTAACTTCAATGTCAATCTGACGATGCTAATTCTATAGCGAAACGGCCGTCATTGCATTTAAAGTATTTTACGAATAAATAGTGAAAGTTTAATTTAACCTTTTAGTTGTTTATTGTTCTTAATAAGATGGACTTACACGTAGTAAGGGTTTGTACAATAAAACTATTTTCTGATAACTGGTTCAACATTAAAATTTTGCGTACATATGCTGGAAGTACACCGACAGTTGAGGTTCGACTATTTTTAAAGAAGGATCACAAACATATAATTCCGTGTCCAAAGGCTATAACAATTTATAACAAATATACGGGAGGATGCTATGCTAGAATACTATAGTATCAAACTTAGATGAAAAAAATTGTACATAAAGATATTTTTTCACATAACTGATTTGTGTAAATTTGTGTAAAAAGTTTGTGTAAGTTCAATAAAATCAGCTCAACAAAGAAAAGGAGCCGTCCCAGTGGAGTCATAGATAACTTGCAAAGCAAGAAAAAAAGGAGACCAATATCAAAGATTCCCATCCAAGGGGTTCGAAGAGATCAATATGGCCATATTCCAGTATAGTGTAATAATGGACAAAGGTGCAAATCTTCCTGTGGAGGAAAGTCTTTGAGAAAGTGTAAAAAATGTGGTGTTTTTCTTTGTTTAAACTAAGACAGAAACTGCTTTTATCAGTTCCATACTGAATAACTTTTTATGTATTATTGCATATTGTGCCAAATATAACCTATAAAAAAATACAAAAAAAGCTAATTAAAAAAGTTAATAAAGAATTTTTTAAATATTTTTATCGTAATCCTGGTGAATAAAAATATATATAATCTTAACAGTGACCTAATGTTAAATTAAGAAGATTAATAGGTTGTCATTTATCTATACCTTAAAATGTATAACTTTCTTAAAACAGATTATTATTTTTAAATTAAATAAAATTAAAAGGTAGCGGTTTGGGACATAAATAATCAGAAAATTTTCACTCATTTAAAACCTTTACAAAAAATGTTTTAAAAATAATAATGCGTTCAAACGAAGAGTTTTTTATTATTCTTAATAAGATAGACTTCCAAAAAGTAAGGGTTAGTACAATAAATTTAAAAAATGTTTTGGTTTCCCTTCCAAATTTACATCTTGGCATTCAGTTTACAATCATTACACCGCGACTTAAAATCCTCAATGAATTAAAGGATAGTTTCTCTGTATTCCTTCACCTTAACCTGTAATGAAGATGTAGATGGGGATCAACGGGGGGCGTGAGAATTACCTACTCAGAAAGCGTCAACCGGGGCTTATCTAATACCACTTCTAATACCATTTTAGCCAAGTTCCTCAGTCTTCGAAGCAAAAGACGTAGAAAGATGTAAAGTTGCGGGATGTTATATACCATAGTTTCTAATAGCAATATTGTAATAAATGTAATAAATATTATAGTATATAAGATTTTGTCCCCAATATAGGTACTTAATTAAAAATCATTGAAAAGCAAATTAAAAGCAATCAAAAGAGAAGTTCCACAAATATTTTCCTAAAAAATTCATGTTTCTTCTAAGTAACTATAAATTTAGGTAACTATTAAAATTAAGATAAAGAATTACAGTTATTTAAAATTATGGATACATTTATATTTTTATATTAAAGTAAAAGTAAGGGTTTTCCTTTATTTAAATATTATTAAATTATATACTCTGAGATTATTTTTGTGTATAATTTATGTGTATTAAATAAAAAATTGACAAAAATACCACAATGGCGTTTTAGAAAAAACTTAACAGTAAATGAAATTGATTGTGTTAACCTCTACTTTTTGGAAGTTCATCTTACCAAGAACAATAAATAACTGCACAGTTAAACTAAACTTCCACTATTTATTTGAAAAATTCGCTTTAAAATCAATTACAGCTGTTTCGCTATAACTAGCATCGTCAGATTGACATATTGAAATAACATGTTGTTTGTTTGTAACTAGGTGCTTGATGTTGATAAGGAGTTAAGGCTAGACCAAGTAAGTTAGCAGCTTATAATTTCATGATACATAGAGCATTTTCAATTCCAATGAACAAAAGTAATTTTAATAAAGAAATTGAGATTATAAAACAAATAGCTACATCTAATGGCTATCCAATACATTTGATAAATAAATTAATTAATAAGAAAGAACAAAAAATGTCACTAAAACTAATATTTCCAAAACAAACTAAAGAAATTAAAAGCTATAAAAGTATTACATATTGTGGAAATATTTCCAATGCAATTTCAAAAATAATATCTTCGGCAACATCAGCATTAATATCATTTAAAACACAAAATAGTATTGGAACAAAATTGTTAAATGTAAAAACAAAACTACAAAAAAATCTGGTGTTTACAAAATTAATTGTCCAAAATGTAATGCAGTATATATAGGTCAAACACAAAGAAATTTTGAAGTAAGATTTAATGAACACTTAAGAGCATATAGATTACAACAACCAGATAAGTCGAACTATGCAAAACACCTACTGGAACATCCAAACTCACTTATACACACCAATGACATTCATATACTACACATTTGTGATAAAAAACAATATTTAGATTTTCTAGAAGAACTTGAAATTAAAAGACATCTAGCAGGTCAACAGTTTAAAGTAGTTAATGAACAAATAAATCTTGGAAGGTTTCCACTATTAAACTGTTTACTTTGATTGAGTCTTCATTTTATAAATTGATAAGACATTATTGTAACATAAATATATTAAGTTATTGTAAAGATCAGCATGATATAGTTTTTTCCTGGTTTTTCTATATCATTGCACAGTTATACTGATCTTAGAGGGAAATACATCCAGGATAATCCCTTAGGGCTAATAACATCTAGGCTTTAATATTGTTATGTCTTATTACTTCCATACTTGGTCTAGCCTTAATACTACCTAAACATCAGGTACCTAGCTACAAACAAACAAAATGTAACTTAAATGTCAATCTGACGATGCTTAATAGCGAAACGGCTGTCATTGAGTCTTTTAAAAAAGCAATTTTTTAAATAAATATTGGAAGTTTTGTTAAAACGAAGAGTTTTTTATTATCCTTAATAAGATGGACTTCCAAAAAGTAAGGGTTAGTACAATCAATTTAACTTAACAGTAGTTAAAGTGGTGTGTTTAATCCAGGTAGTTCACAAAAATTCACCACCAGATACAATTTTATCGTCAAAACTATAATGCATATACAGTAGACATAGCTTTGGTAAACTTTCTGTAAATTATTATCACATAATGATTTTTATTGGTTTAATACTTAGTACAATATCTACTCCACTGCTTTCAACTCCTGCTTTAATCTTTCAAAACTGTGTGTCCTGACTAATATCTTAACTCCAGACATTTGAATAAATGCTAATATCAACTCCTCTTCTCACAGATATTACACTTTCGTCATATTTATTAATGTTCTGCATCATGTTTACGGGTAAAGTTAAATTAGGTTTAAATAGCCGGGCGTTGAGAATATACAAATCTTGGAGTAAACAAGCGGAATAAATAGATGAAATAAAAATTAGTGGATCTTTATGAGTTTGTTTTTGACAAGGGCAATAAAAGAAAGGTACTAATAAGTTTGGTTTTAAATATCTTTATTTTTAAAATTAGACACGAAGGAAAGTTTATATGTAACAAGAAGAAATTACTTCTTAGCCTTCAAAAATTCCTGACTTCCCATGTCCAGTTTTTTAAAATTTTAGTCTCAATGCCTAACTTCAGAAATAAAAATTCTTCTAAATATCAAAAATTCTTCTAATCATCCAAAAAGATAGTGCAAAAAAACTTATACCGAATTTCTTACCATTTAATATAAAATTTAATTTATTATAGACCAAATATTTAAAAAAAACCTATGAATAAATATAAATACAAATAGTGCAAATAATTATTTCTGTTTAGCGACATAAGGACACTATAAACATAGATCATTCACAGGATGATTGATTCATTATGGATGACGTTGATTGTGTTGCCGACAACACTGAATAATTTTGGTAAATGAACGACGAACGAGGTCGACGGTGGTGGTCGAGATGACAGTAGCTGCCTTTAGACAGATCATCATCTATTATATTAACGCATCATTTGCAGACAGTAAACTATTAGTCACTGAATAATAATGTATCACTGTATCAAATGACTAGAAATTTTCAAATGCTGATGGATACAATTATTATTTATAGAATCAGGTAAAATTAAATTAAGAACCTGCTATCATTTTTTTAATAAAATAAAAAATAATTAAGAATAATAAAAAACTCTTCGTTTTAACAAAACTTCCACTATTTATTTAAAAAACTCAATGACAGCCATTTCGCTAGACACTAGATTGACATACTATTTGTTTGTTTGTAGCTAGGTACCTGATTTTTATTAGGTAGTTTTAAGGCTAGACCAAGTATGAAAGTAATAAGACATAACAATATTAAAGCCTAGATGTTATTAGCCCTAAGGGATTATCCTGGATGTATTTCCCTCTAAGATCAGTATAACTGTGCAATGATATAGAAAAACCAGGAAAAAACTATATCATGCTGATCTTTACAATAACTTAATATATTTGTGTTACAATTACGTCTTATCTATGTATAAAATGAAGACTCAATCAATCTTAGAGGGAAATACATCCAGGATAATCCCTTAGGGCTAATAACATCTAGGCTTTAATATTGTTATGTCTTATTACTTCCATACCTGGTCTAGCCTTAATACTACCTAAACATCAGGTACCTAGCTACAAACAAACAAAATGTAACTTAAATGTCAATCTGACGATGCTTCATAGCGAAACAGCTGTCATTGAGTCTTTTAAAAAAGCAATTTTTAAATAAATATTGGAAGTTTTGTCAAAACGAAGAGTTTTTTATTATCCTTAATAAGATGGACTTCCAAAAAGTAAGGGTTAGTACAATCAATTTAATTTGAGTATATATGCATATCTTTTGGAGTTAGAGAAATCAAATTTAGGAAATTAAAAAAAAGAACAAATGACCATGTAGAATTTAAAAAAAAATTAATTTATACATTAATCAAATCTATATCAAATTTTTAAAATCATGTTTTTTAAGTTTTTTAATAAATATCCCATTTATTACAATTTTTTAAAATACTTTATCCATATTATCACTTAGATATAAAAGTATTATTGATTCTATTAACTGCTATATAGTCTATTTTTAATTGTACAATTTTTAAGACCTTGAAAATAAACCCATAGGGGTTCGAAAGCTCGATAAATAAATTCTAAAAGGAGAAGACTGGTTTTATTGCCACATTCCCAAAAATATTCCCATTATAAAAATAAATGTACATAAATAATTCGGATCTAAAAAATTGTAATGATGAAACCATTTTTTAATCATCAATCTATTTTGTTCAGTAAAAAAATAAAATAAAATTTTAAAATCGTAATTAAAGAATAATTCTATAAATTTTAGATACATCCTGTAGTTCTGATTTTTCTAAACACAATCAAAATAACAAAAGAAAATAAATGAAAATATGGTGATTATGAGAAAAATAAGTAAAATTATTCCCGTTTCTGATAATTTAGGCTTAAAAGAAAACGAGATCAGCGTTTGCGGTGGGCTGACATTTGTGAACCGTGTGCCACGTGCTAAGTGTATTATAATGTTAATGTAGCAAGTTTTGCTGTTGGCTGGCTGGCGTATCCGCCGTTTTGCTTCGGTCGGAGGCTGCTTCATATGCCTGCAAACGACGTCGTTAATTCTTGTTTTCATGGGATTAACTGAAAATTAGATGGCGTAAGTTTGTCTGAAAATGAAAAGAATACATCGTTTCGTGGTGTATTATTCGAAAAGTGAGCTCGTTGTGAAGCTCACATCTAGTCAGGCAGTCTTGCATCGCGCTGATATTAACACTATATATGGAGGAATCACGACCGACTAATGAAGCGTAAATATTAACACAAAGAACGAATTCGCCGCTTTTATTATAGAAACTGTACTGAAGGTACTTCCTGAATATTTTACTTTTAACTGGTGCTTTGCTTTGATGAGAAAATTTACAGAGACACTTTTCATTACCTTTTGTTTTACTTTTTAAATCGATTAAAACTAAAATTATCATTCAGAAAATCATTTAATTTTTAATTGTCCAATGCCCATGCAATTGATCTGAATTATTGTTTTTTTGTAAAAGGCAAATATATTTAAATTTTGTTTGATTTTGTAGTTGAGTTGGAAGATTTAATATATGCTAAAATAAATTTGAACTTTTTTTATTATTTTAGTATATATTTTTATATTTAACCAAACTTTTTTTACAATTAAGATAAGTTTTATCAAAATTAGTAGTTTATTTTTGTTAGAAATAACTAAGGATTACCTTTTTGCAAATGGATTTACTAAGAAAAACCAATATCCTTTTAAAATATACCTTTTTTTACTTTTTTATATTTGACATTGACAATTTTGAGATGGCCATTTAGAAATCGAATTATATAACCAACAAGGACCCTCCCACCATCTCCCATTAGATAGTTGTTTAGCGAAACAACCTCTCGATGGGAGATCTGCTGGATTTAGTTCACCCGGAACAAAATACCAATCTTGAGGTTTTGAGATACGCCTAATTTCATAAAAGGATATTGGTTTTTCTTAGTAAATCCATTTGCAAAAAGGTAATCCTTAGTTATTTCTAACATTTGGCGACCGTGACAGGACCCTTTTCATTTGCAAGTATGGACAAAACTAAGAAAGCAATTGGACTACAACGAAGTACCTTTATGAAGATATGTGATAAAACATTAAAAGATCTTTTCGCAGATAATAAAGATCTAATAGAAATTCAAAGCAGTATTAAAGTATTGGAGGATAAAATGCCGCAGATTACTGAGTTGAATCAAGTATTGTTAGATTTAATGTTGGATGCAGATAGTCCTGAAGCCGAAATGCAAACTGAAATAGAAATTATGGATAATTTAGTTTCGCAGTATTATCAAATAAAGTATAAATTTGATAATTTAGTATCATCAGATGGTTCTAAGAAATCTGAATTCAAAAATAAGCTGAAAATACCTAAATTGCAGTTAAGACAATACGGAGGTGATTTAAAGGAATGGCTTAGCTTTTGGAGTCAATTTAGTAGAATAGACGAAGATTCTAACATAGAAGAAGAGGATAAACTACAGTACCTCATCCAGTCCACTACGCCAGGTTCTCGGGCAAGAAATATAGTAGAGAGTTACCCTGCCACAAAAGGTAACTATAAGAAAGCGATTAATAGTTTAAAGGAAAGGTTTGGCAGAGAAGATTTACTTATAGAAGTCTACGTACGCGAACTGCTAAAATTAGTTCTAACAAATCTGAATGCGAAGAATAAATTATCCACTTTCTTTGATACTATAGAATCACAGTTAAGAGCCTTAGAAAGTTTAGGCGTAACATCTGATGCCTGTGCAGCTATGTTGTATCCTTTAGTCGAGTCTTGTTTAGGAGAAGAGTTAATACGTGCTTGGCATCGAAGTCAGTCTTATTCCGCCGAATCTAGTTTAAAGAAACGTCTTGATACTTTGATGAATTTCCTTAGACAAGAAGTAATGAACGAAGATAGAATTTCACTAGCTGTAAGTAGTTTTAAAGATAAATCAAAATTTGAAGAAAAAACTACAACCAAAATTGCTAAAACCGTGCACACTGCTGCTGAACTCTTCAACAAGGGACTCTATAAATGTGTCTTTTGTAAAGGCTCACATTTATCAGATCAATGTAAACAAGCTATAAAGTTAAGTTTTGAAGATAGAAAACAGAAGTTGTCAGAGTCTGCTTGTTGTTATTTGTGTACCAAGTTTGGACATGTTGCTCGAAGATGTCGATTGAAACGAAAGTGTTCTGATTGCCAGGGAAATCATTGTTCAATAATGTGTCCAAAACAGAAAACCTTTAACATAACTGATGATACTACCAAAGACGTTTGCAATATAAGTAGTGAACAGAATCTGAGTAACCACACTTACACTGAAGTTTTTTTACAAACCATGGTTGTAGAATAAAAAGGAGAATTGTCAATGTCAAATATTAAAAAGTAAAAAAGGTATATTTTAAAAGGATATTGGTTTTTCTTAGTAAATCCATTTGCAAAAAGGTTATTTCTAACAATTTTAATGAAGCAATAGAAATAAGATAGTTTTTGATATTTTGTCGATAAAATAAACTTTTAAATGAGAGAATTTATCAAAGGTAATACCACGAGTCCTTAAAATTTTATTTATTTATTTATTTATCTAATCAACAGGGAAGAACCCCATACAATAATTATTTACTATATAACAAAAATAAAAACGCATGTACATTATTTAAGTAATTTATAAAAATTAACCATATTTAAATAATATTTTTGATTTATTTTTAACAGAATATATTGAAGTCACTTTTGGATCACACCATAATGCAATATCATTACAATTTTTTAATAATCTGTTAATAATAGATTCAAATTGACCTGGTCTTATTTTGTCGATAAAAAATGTTTGATTATGACGCAAATATCTTGGTGGAACATATAATTTTAATTCACTTAAGAGTTCAGGCACATTTACATAATTTGACATCAGTTTGAACATAAAAATAATACCAGCTCTGTCCATGGCTGATTCAAAGGTAGCTAACATAAAAAGGTTGTAAAGATGACTCAAGTCATGAACAAAGTATGGAACAGAATTTCCAGTTTTAAATGCCGCAAATCTTAAGAATTTTCTATTCAGAGATTTAATTTTATTTTTTAATCCAATTTCATTACTTCTCCAAACAATTGAAGCATACATAACTTTGGAAAATATAAAAGAGAAATATAATGATCTAAAGGTAAATACTCCACTGAATGAAGAAGAGGATCTTTTGATGAAGTAGATAATTTTAGATGCTGCAATGTAGATGTATTCTATATGCAGTTTAAAAGAATGTTTGGAATTAAAAATCACTCCCAAATCTTTGATAGAGTCACAGAGGGAAACAATATTATCATTTAATGAGTATGGCACAATATAAATATTATTAGAATGGCTAAATCTGATATGATGACATTTGCTAATGTTTATTATTAATCCATTTAATTTACACCATTGTTGAAATAACATTAAATCACTTTGAAGTAGATACATTTCTTCATATGTATAAATAGCTTTAAAAAGTTTTCCATCATCAGCAAACAATAATATTTTACAATTTTTTAAATTTTGTACCAAGTCATTAATAAAAGCAATAAATAATAATGGTCCTAGGTGAAGACCCTGTCCTACACCAGAGAAGACAGAAAAAATGTATGAATAATAATTGCCTATTTTAACTAATTGTTTTCTATTTGTTAAGTAAGATTCAAGCCATTTTAACAAACTACCATTAATGCCATATGCATACAATTTCTTAATCAATAGTTTAGTATTAACTACGTCCAAAGCTCTAGATAGGTCAGTATATATGGAATCAACTACAGCACCTTTGTTTAAGTTAGAAACAATGTATTCATGATAACTAATTAAATTTGTTACTGTAGATTTACCTTTCCTAAAACCATGTTGTTGATCAACAATAAATCTATTAAGATATAAATATAGATGAGTGTAAACTAATTTATCAAATATCTTAGCCAAAATGTTATATTTACTTATAGGTCTATAGTTATTAATATCAGTAATATCTCCACCCTTTAAAAGAGGAAGGATGTATGATAGTTTCCATAAATCTGGAAAATACCCTAATTTCAAAGATAAATTGTATACTTTAGTTAACCATGGCACAATGCTGTCAATAGAATATTTTAATATTTTAATATGTATCCCATCAAGCCCTGGACTACTCTCAGATTTCATCTCAAGAATAACATCTCTTACCTCATTCTCTGTTAGAATAATGTCATTAAAGCTGTCTAAGAAATCAAAAAATATTGGAGTCTCACTATGATCAGACAAAGAATAGGCACTAGAGAACTTATTGGCAAAGAGATCGGCAATGCCCACAGTGTTGTCAGCAATAGTACCATCAAGATGCATATCTGATGGAAAAGGATGACCCCCACTTAAAGAATTAAGAATTTTATCGATAAATTTTTAGTTTCAACGAAAAGTTTTTTATTTGGCAAAAATACTAAAACAAACTGAAATGTGATAGTCCGTCGTAGAACGAGTGATTTTATCTTATTCAGTTTGTTTGAGTAGTTTTGCCTAAAATAAAAAAGTTTGAGTCTAGAAAATAAAAATTTATTTAGTATAATTTTACAGGAAGAATGGTATTTGAGAAGATTATTTTTTGAACCATTCTGTACAAAAACCACTTTATTTAATAATTTCACTAATTTTCGCTGTTTAATTGTTCAATATTGTTAGTGAATTTTTGACAGTTACTTGATTTTATAAATACTGGTAAAACGACTAGTGATTTTATCACTTATAATTACACGAGAGCTTTTTTTTGTCGAAGTAAACTTGACATGTATCAATAGGAATTTTGTTGCCTAACGAAAAAAACTGCCTCTGGCAGTTTTTTGAGTTGAATTACCTAATGGCAACAAAATTCAAATTATAAATGTCAAGTTTACTTCGACAAAAAAAAAAGAGCTAGAGTGTAATTCGGTAAGACAATTTAATGAATATCAAAATCAATAAATTAAAAAATGAGATGTAAATTAGTTTATTTAATTTAACGGAAAAGTACAATTGTTAAAAACACAATTATTAAAAATAGCTTGATTTTCAGAAGCTTCGTGTCTTTTGGTATAGTAATGCCCAAATACAGCGAAGAAAAATTGATTTTAGACAGTATTTTTGATAAAATATCTTACATTTACATGTAGTTGTCGCAAAAATGACGCAGATGATCAACAGGAAGAAATAATATTGTTTTTAAGAGAGGATGCGTCATTTTCTATATAATAACCGATAAAGTCTTGTTGCAAAAGTTATTTGTTTATTGTTTTTAATATAAAGGACTTTGACAAACAAAGGTTTTCATTATTTAATAACATTATAAATGTAAAAATAACAGTTTTTATTAATTTATTTTAAATATATCAAACAATATCTCCTTTTCCAGTACACTGAATAAATTGACTATAAATTTTGTCCATTAAACAATATTTTTGCTTGAAGGGGTAGGTAAATAATTAATGTTTTATATTACAATTAAAATTATAAGTCTTTATGAAAAAAATAATAAGCGCTGCATGAATTTTCTGGGGAAACACAAGAATAAATAAAGAAGATGGAATTTTGAATTATTGAACAGAAAATGTTTTTTTAAACTGACTAATTTATCAAATACTAATAAGTTTACAAGAAAACAAACAAAAAATATTGTTCTTCGATGTACAAAAGGCTACAATTAAGCCAATTTTAACAAAAATTAGTTACAATCTTACAGGGTGTTCCATAATATGGTGGCACACCAAACTTATGTTTCTTATGAAACACCCTGTATTTTATTTAAAATTTAATCTTATCTTTAATTTAAAGTTATCAAGAAAATAATGTACTTGCATTTTGACTTACCCTTAATTTAATTTAACGAATATTATAAAAACGAACATGTTTTATAATTTTTAACAATTATTCAAAAACTATGGTTGCAATAGATCAATGTTCCTATACTCCTTTTTAATTGTACAGGGAGTTAAAGTTGATACGATTTTCAGGTAATATTGGTTATAACTTTTTAAATACCCGGTATAACATAATAAAACTTTACATTGTTGTGATGATGAAGTGTAGCAATGCTAAAATATTAATATTAATTTTTTGTAGATTCTTAAGAATGAATTTTTTAAATCTTGTAAGCTATCCATATATCAAATGTGGGTTAAAACACAAAAGGTTCAAAGGAAACTCAAAGTCTATCCCACAACTGTTCAGAATTTTCGTTTTCCTTATTAATTGTATTTAAATAAATTATTTCACAAGGCTCCCAAATATTTTCAGGAGCTTCTTCTGTGATTGTCTCACTTTCATTTTCAATCAATTCAATGCCCTCATATTCGGTTACATTGGTTGCCCCAGCTACCGCAACCTTTCCCCACACTGAAAGGCCTCTTTTCTCCAATTCGCTCAATTGAAGGTTACTTTGAGGCCCTCTACCGGTTCCTAATGAATGGGCTTTTATTTTTATATATTTCGATTCTGTTAAATATTTCCAATCCAAAAATCTCTAAAAAATGTCAAGGGTGAAAACAAAAAAAGAAATATGCAATTATTTGCTTACCTTCTTCCATTCTTTAACTGTTAAAGAAGGGCCTGTCCCAATTAAATTTAATTGGGTCGCTAATTCTTTCCACTTATTGGTCAAATAGTTAGGGTCTTATGTAGCTGTTGCTTCTAAAAACATAATCACTTTTTATACCTTGCAATCTATAAAATAAGTAGATTTTCATTTATTTAATAAATACATATGTTATATATACATCATTATGATAGTTTACTTACACCATTATTTTATAATAATAATAAAAAAACACTCATTCAACATTACAATTACAACAATTCTTTAGTTTTGAGAAATTTGAGGTTATAATTTTGACATTATAAATAGGTGTGAAGTTGAAACCTATAAGGTAAGGATCTGTAACTTGGGCTCTTATAGGTTTCGGCGTAGAATAGCAAAATTTACAAATCTGTAACTGTTCAGCTTACAGATTCTATACCTATCTTACAGATTCTGTAGCTTATAGGTAAAATCTCAGAATTCCACCATTAGTTGGAATTACTTTTTAAAATATTTTAGCTAGACCACTAATAAGCGATAATAGTCTATAATTAACTGGTTCAGTTTTTTTTCCAGCCTTGTAAATGGAGATTACAATTTAAAAGCAAAAAGAAAGTGACCGTTTTGTAAACACTTATTAATCAAATATGTAAAAGGTTTAGCTATGTCATCCCAAATGATTTAAAGACTATATGCTATGATTATTGATTGATTATCTATAATATTTTATTCAATTTTTAAAGCAAAATGTGCAGCACTGAACACGTAAAAATATGTTTTTCATTCCTTTTCAAACCCCTTACTTCGCTCGTGTTCAAATTTCCCCTTCAGCTAAGCCCAATAATTTTTGTTATTTTTTTTTTGGTACTGCACTGGGGTCTTCAGAGACACCTATAAACTCACCTCTATTTTATGCAGAGGATATAAACAAGAAGAGGAAACAATCGACCATATCCTGTGTGACTGCTCGGCTCTTTTAACTAAAAAGAAATCCTAACTTAACAAAATTTATTGTACTATGTGAAAGTTCATCTTATTTAAAGTATTTAACGAATAAATAGTGAAAGTTAATTCAACCTTTTAGTTGTTTATTTTTCTGTTTCCTAACTTAACCACTGCTAACACTAACAAACATAAAAGAGGCTCCCCTCAAAACCCAAGAACATGGTAGAGTACTTAAAATCAGTAGATTGGACAACGAACTAAAGCAAGCTTAGGGGAAAGCACAATATAACTATCGAGGTCTAATTAAATATTTAAATAAAGAAAGCATATTTAAACATTTGATGAAATATATTTTGCCTTCTGGAGTTAAAACCTGATTTTAAATAATTTTGCTAATTTATTTTAATGGAGACTATAAATATTTGTTTTTTTTTTTAATAAATAAAACAATATAAGAATATCTATAAACTTTAAAATAAATTCCACTTAAAGTCGATGCTAAGCCATTTTCTATTTGAAAACTTCAAAACTCGTAAGCGATGCAGAGTCGCTAAAATAGAGTTGTCTGAAATCTGCAGTGACTGCAGGCAGACCTTTGTCGGTCGACAGTGCCTTCACCTCAAACTCAGACTGACAAATCGATACAACAACTGCCCTGACGGGGAGGGTTCAAGTGATTGACTGACTGACAGGTGTAACTCTCCTCCCTCTACACCCTTCGTCTATACGTTCTCCAATGAATTAGTCCGTGAGCAAGAACTCAAGACTTTTGTCTTTTCTGTGTCGTCTTGGCCGTATTAGAGCAATCGATAAATGGAAAAATGGAACAAATATCAGTAAATTAGAGATTATTAGTTGGTAATAAACCAATGATTTTATTTTAAAAATGCATATATATTAAAGAGAACATCTTTTTTAAATATCAGTAATTACACAATTCTATAACATGATATTTTAATATACGGTCCAATCAATTTGTGATATGATTTAAATGTTGAGAGTGAATTTATAAAAATATTTAGTTAACTTTTAAAAAATAACAATATACCAAAAGAAAAAATGTAATTTACAATAAAACAACCATTAATATTAATTTCGTGTTTAATTAGTTGCATTTAATTTAATTAGGGCATTCCCCAGACAGTTAATGGATGGATATTCAATATGCTCTCCCAGAGAGCAATAATAATGAGCGTGGAAGATGTCACTATAAGAGGCCTGGTTGTCAAAGGATGTCCACAGGGAGGGGTGCTCTCACCTCTACTGTGAAACTTGGTCTTAGACTCCTTACTCAACCGCCTGAGCAGTGAGAACTTCTACACTATCGCTTATGCAGATGACCTAGTGATTCTGCAAACAGGAAGGTTCGAGGAAACACTCTGTGCTAGAATGCAAGAGGCCCTCAATATCATAGAAAGCTGGTGCAAGGATCACTCACTGTCATTAAACCCACAGAAGACAGAGATGGTCCTGTTCACAAAGAAAAGGAGGCTTGTGAACCTTCGGGCTCCAAAACTCCTAAAAACTGAATTAAACTTCTCTGCAGAGGTGAAATATCTAGGGATCACCTTTGACAGCAAGTTAACATGGAACTCTCATCTGGAAAACAGAGTCAAAAAAGCATATATTGCCTATGAACAGTGTAGAAGAACCATTGGTCGTACCTGGGGTTTGTCACCAAGGGTCACGGAGTGGATCTACACTGCAATCATAAGACCTATGCTAACCTACGGCGCGATTGCCTGGGGAGTAAAAACAAACCAGTTGACAGTCGTCCGCAAACTTGACCATATACAAAGAACAGCATGCCTTAACATAACAGGAGGTATGAGAACTACACCAACTAGAGCGATGGAGGTGATCCTCGGTCTCACCCCACTTGATATATATATCAAGGAGGTGGTTTTGATGACCATGTTACGGCTCCGCTCTACTGGTACACAACTTGTAGCAGAATCTGGTGAGTCGAGGTGTGGTTTGTGGCGCGAAGCTATAAACGAGCTTTCAATGCTACAAGCAAATACAGAATCGATTTCACCAAGATATGCCTTTCACAGGCCCTACAAGATAATCATTAATGACAACGCTCAAAATGCATTGGCGACAGGTACTATATGTATCTTCACCGATGGATCTAGGACAAAAGAAGGTTCAGGATGTGGAATTTACTCCAGATCCCTAAACCTAAATATAAAATGGGCAATGGGTTGTAATGCAAGTATAGCTCAGACAGAGCTAACTGCCGTCTCCATAGCCGCAAAAGAGATTACCATAAGAGGAATCACTGGCAAAAACATCCGTATCCTTACGGACAGCAGACAAGTACTATTAGCCCTGAATAGGCCACGGATCACATCAGGACTAGTATTAGAATGTCACATGGCCCTTACGGAAGCCTGCTACAACATGTGGTTACTCTAGGCTGGATAAAAGGTCATGGAATTTCTAAAGGCAACCGCATAGCTGACTCGTTGGCTAGAAAAGCTGCCTCCCAAAGGCTCTCGGGACCCGATAGTCTTGTTAGCTTGCCGGCATCAGCGGTGGTTGACCTAGTAAAGGAACGCTCCCTTGACAAATTCAGGGGAAGATGGGACGAAGAAAAAGGTTGCTTACTATCCAAGGAACTTCTGAAATATCCGAATAGCAAAGCAACCAAGAAATACGTGGCCATGACCAGAAAGGACCTGCGGTTGGTCACAGGTATACTTACTGGCCATTGTCACCTACGAAAACATCTGAACAGGTTGGGTTTATTTGACAGCCCACTATGAAGAGGATGTGAACAAGAGGGTGAGACAGTTGAGCACGTTCTTTGTGACTGTCCGGCACTCTCTCTAACAAGACTTTCTGTATTCGGCGAGAACTGGCTAACACATGCCAACTTAAGGAAGCTGCTTACAGGCGACGTCATCACCTACTTTAAACAGGTAGGATGGTTGACGAGCCAATAGGTTAGGCTCAATCTCAGAAGGACGCACAATGGGCCAAATATGGCCTAAGTGCTGTGGGGCGACCCACCCTTCCAGAATTACAGATACAGATAGTTGTAAAAGATATTTCAATAATTAACACAATTTATTAAAGTTTATCTCAGCAAAAATGATGATAGTTAAATACCTCAGCTAGGGGTGAGTAAGTTCATTAGCACTGACTATAGTACAATATTTGTTTCTTTAAGAAATTATAAGGGCGCCACTGAAATCTTTTTATTTTTTATGATACTACTGAAGAAAGTACCATAAGATGATAGAAAGATGTCAGAAAAAACTGTCTATGAAGTAAAAAAAATGAAAATGTACCAACAGATAAAAGATAAATATAAATATAAATTCCTTGGTGCTAAAATGAATGAAGTTAAGAATACGTTACAAAAAAATAACCCGCAAACAGTTCTTTACAACTACTTATTCTAATACAGTTGACGATACGGCAATGATTTTGAAATTACGTTTAAGAAATAAAGAAAAACGAGACAGCTGTATAATATTATAAATGCATTTATTTACGTTGGTCGACTTATCTTTTTTTACATCTGCGATCCATAGGTTGATCCAGGAGAGGGCTGGTCCAGTAAAGGGTTGGTCTGGTGAAGAGTCCACCAATGTAGAACCAATCAGCGGTAATTCGGTAGTAACTCAGTAATGGTTTTGAAATTGGGATTGTCTTTGAAATTGAAATTTGTAATGTCTTTGGTATTTTATATTCCAGTGCTGTGAAAAATTGTCAGCATCAGCCACGTGTTCGTTTATTTTTTTCCGTACAAAAAGAACAAAACAGCGTATTCCGAAATCTACATTTACCATTAGGATATATTACCGAAAATACAGTAGTAACAAAAGATAAATTAATATAACTATTAGAATTCCAAAAATGTACTCAACTCGCCATTTTGTATTTTTTTTATAAAAAAATTTACAATTATTACTTTTAAATTGCCCTCAAAATATACTTGAAATAAATATAAATGTGAAAATTCTCATTTGATTATATAGTAGGTACTGTCAAGATTTATAGAAATTACATTTAAAATCTTTTACCAAAAATATAAATCAAAAAAACATACCTGCGTATAACACCAATGACAATAAGAGAATTAATCGTGTTTGAAGGTATTGGACTATGTCACATTAAAGATCGTGTATAAAGTTGGAATTACTGACAGGAATCGTTTATAATAATTAACATGTTAAGAACTATATACAATAGATGGTGTTTGTGTTAGCCATAAAATTAATTTTAAAATACTACGTTTTTAGTTAACATATCTAGATACTACTATGGGGTATTTTGCCCCTAATTTTTTTAAGTATAAGGTACAGCAAGATAATGCATTCTGTCATATTGAGCTGGAGATCCTTTCAAATCTTTTAAAAAAATTTAAAGTGATAGGTACTAGTATAGACTATCTTACAACCAAAATTTAATTTTTTAGAGGATAAGTGAACATTTTTTCGTTGTATACTTTTCTCTATAAGTTCCTAAGTCTGTTCTCCGTAAGTACGTTCATTTTTAAATAAATAAATATATAAATAAATATTAAATTCGAAATTAACTTACATTTCTCATAATTTTTACACATGGTACACCGACTAAATTCTTTTCAGTCTTTACTAGAAGAGAAAGACTCTGTTTTGGTTCCTTTTTGAACGTGATTCAGAATAAGAGGGGTAGTGTTCTTTGTTTCGTATTTTCTTCTTTGATGAATTGATAAAATCGTGACTTTTATATACAAAATCGTTAATACTTACTTTTTATAAAAATATTCAAATGTGTTTCTTTTAATCAATAATATTTGTCTTCTTTTTATGACTGTCTTGAGTTTAAACAATTTTATTTTCAATAAATGAGTTGGTAAAATTCTTTAAAAATATATATTTGTAATAAAAAAAAATTGTGAAAGAATTCAGAAAATGGGGCACTCATTTTCTGCTCAGTATTATGTTAAAAAACGACGTAGTATTTTGAATCCATAAAATAGTGTCTGCTTTTTTAATGACTGTAATATCGAAACTAAAAATGGATGGCTAAGAAATGGTGGATTTCAATGTCTTGGAATTTGTAATTAAAAATAAAACATGTATCTTCAGATATGCAGGATGCTCTTATCAGGTATACGTTCATTAATACCCAAAACTAGTAAAGTTCAATAAAAAAACCCTTCTAAGGACTTTTGCAGCTTAAATGGGCATAAACATAAAAACAATTGTTAAGATTACAAAAATAAAATAAAACAAAATTACCAAAATTAAAAAAATCTGGTGTTTACAAAATTAATTGTCCAAAATGTAATGCAATGCAAAATGTAATGTAATATAGGTCAAACACAAAGAAATTTTGAAGTAAGATTTAATGAACACTATTATACAATTTAAATAATTGCGATTTCCTTTATATCATAGAAGAAAATATATGAGCGTAGAAAAAGTACGGTACGTTACACGAGTTGTAATCCCTTTACGCACTCGTGAAATTTATGCACTCGCAGCTACAACTTTTCACTTCGTGTGTAATGGGTTACTTACCTCTTGTAACGTAAAAAACGGTTACATCATCATTGACTACAATGCGTTACAAAACCATGCGAAGCTCTTTTGACACTCATAATTTTCGATAACTAATTATAATATTATAAAATGAACGAAAAACAAACAGAAGGCACCACGATCAAAACGCGACAAACTAGGAATAATGAACAACAATAATTTCGGTATTGACCCCAAACAAATTTGAAATAACATTCCGAACCTCCCCTTGATATGTTCGATCCCCGTTTTAGAGTTCAGAGTTAATTATACAAATTTTGATTGATTGACAGTATGAAAATTATAATTGTTATTTAATATTTAATTATTCGAAACTGTATCGGACATCAGTCAAATATTCATCCAATATGCTATTAAATATACATAGAGTGCTATAACATATTTTAGTAATTTAGTCGAAATTGTTGAATTATATTATTCCCAAATGCGATACAAAAACAGGATTAGTACTGACGCGCTTGTCCGATTTTGATTTACAATATTTCGACTACGATAATTTTTTATAAGCTTGAATGGAAGTGACATTTTTGGATTGTATAAAAAACATACAAACAGAATAAATGAAACAATAGATAATTAAAATGACAGGTAGAATATCATAATAATATGTTTGTTGTCGCTATGGGAAATTATACAGAGTGGAAAGTTTAACTGGAACAAATTCTGTAATTTAATAAATAAAAGTTTGTCGCAAAATTCCTGAAACACGTCAACTTTTATTTTCTATGGGGCATGAAATAAAGAGGTTTGTTTATTTTCTTAATTATGTTAAGGGTTGTAGCGACCCCCACCTTTTTTTTAATGAAAGGGTAGGTTGATCTTTTTTTCATTTTAAAGCTTTTTCGATTGCAAATACAAGTAGGTATTTTTTTTGTTTTTTTTTACAAGCAATGTGTTAGAAAAAAATAAAATACCGAAATGTTTTTTAATACTACTTTAATGCAATAAATGTTCAAAATGCCCTCCATTTTGTTGCTGACAATATCCTAATCGAACATAAAAATTATCCCGAATATTTTCCAATTACTTCGTCCATGTACTTACACTTTGTTTTTACTACTTGATAAGCCACAGTAAGAAATCCTTCCTTTTTCTAACCTGCTATCAGGTATTTCACTAATTAAAACTTAATGTGATTGAGTTGTCTTCAGGTATTTGTTTTAAATTTCTACAACAAATTTATAAGCCAATAAAATAAGAAAATGTCTTATTTAACCGAAATGCACCGTATCGAAATTTTACAGTGAATCGGATATGGGAACAGAAGTCGAACACAGGCTGAAGTTGCTCGTTTGTTTGCTGAAGTTCATCCAGAAGTGCCTCCAATTAATCGAAGTACGATTAGCAAAATTGAAAGTCGATGTCGAGAGTTGGGCCATGTAAGAGATATTTCTCGAAAAAGGCCTTTACAAATCGACGAAGAAACCCGGTTGAACATGTTGTTGGAAGTTGTAGAAAATCCTGTTACTCCAGCTAGGGAAGTAGCTCGCGTTCATGGTGTCAGTCACACAAGCGATTTAAAAGTTTTCAAAGATGCCAAAAAGTACCCGTATAAGATGCAAAACCTTCACGAGCTTAACGAAGACGATCCTGATCGTAGACTTGATTTTTGCGAACGATTTATGGCATTTATCGATGGTGGTCAAATTCCTTTGGAATGGGTGCTGTTTTCTGATGAAGCTAAGTTCACATTACATGGACACGTAAATCGGCACAACTGCCGTTATTGGGCTGACGAAAATCCCCATTGGATGCGTGAATCCCATACTCAAAGCCCTCAAAAAACAAACGTCTGGGCTGGTATTATTGGGAATCGCATAGTGGGTCCCTTTTTCTTTGATGAAAATGTAACTGGAGAAACAAACCTAACTATGCTTCAAAATGAATTGGTTCCTACTTTAAGGATTTTATTATATAAACCTTATCTAGAATGGTATTAATAAACTGAATGATTTTAATTATTTTTAGGTGGTGGTACGTTACAATAATAATATACAAATTTAAATTTCATATTAGTGTCCTTTACCAATCTTTTTCAGTTTTGAATTCGGCATTTTTCATAATAACGTAGTTTAATTCGGTAGTTATTATATTTACTGCAGTTCATAAAAACATGATCAACTGTTTTTACTTAATACCCAAGTAAAGGTAAAAAAGGATCTATTGGCCTCTATGAAAAAATATAGATATCTTTTAGATGATTTTCGGTGTACATCTTTTAGAAAACACATTATCGGTGTCAAAATGTTTGAATTCCGACAATCGATAAGACGTATTATATTCAATATTTTATATACTTCTATATCAAGAATTTTCGTATGTAATATATACATCCGTGTATATGTGTTTTTTATATGTATTCAGAAGTAACTTTTTGGCAATTTATATATGTCTAGAAGTTGTGAACAGATAAACGTCATTTTTATCTCAAAGTAGAACATGAAAGTTTTTGTGAATTATTATTGAAAAGTACCTCTTAGTTAAGAATAATAAAAAACTCTTAGTTTCAACGTAACTTCCAAGTTTATTTGAAAAAATATGTTTTAAATCACAATGTCGGCCGTTTCGCTAAGAAGCATCGTCTGATTGACATTTAAGTTACATTTTATTTGTTTGTAGCTAGGTACCTGATGTTAAGGTAGTATTAAGGCTAGACCAAGTATGGAAGTAATAAGACATAACAATATTAAAGCCTAGATGTTAATAGCCCTAAGGGATATCCTGGATGTAATTCCCTCTAAGATCAGTATAACTGTGCAATGATATAGAAAAACTAGGAAAAAACTATATTATGCTGATCTTTAAAATAACTTAATATATTTGTGTTTTACAATTATGTCTTATCTTATTGTGGATCTGCTAGATGTCTTTTTAATTCAAGTTCTTCAAGGAAATCTAAATTTTGTTTTTTATCACAAGTGTGTAGTATTTGGATGTCATTGGTGTGTAAGAGAGAGGTTGGATGTTCAAGTAGGTGTTTTGCATAATTTGACTTATCTGGTGGTTTTAATCTATATGCTCTTAAGTGTTCATTAAATCTTACTTCAAAATTTCTTTGTGTTTGACCTATATATACAGCATTACATTCTGGACAATTAATTTGTGAACTAATACGTGGAGAAGTCTTGGAAAGAGTGACTTAAGAATTTGTTAATAAGTTGGCATATTGTCAGCATTGTTAATTATTCTTCGTTTTTTCAAATTTGTTTACATTAAACTCAGTATGTATGAATTCAAAATAACAAGCTCTTTCAAAATCTGTAAAAATATATAGGGTGTCCCATTTAAATTAAAGAAGTTGATGGCATTTCCGGTTAAACCTGAAGTATATTATTATAAAAAAAAATGTACATATTTACTTGGTTCCATACTTTATCCCAACCCCGTATAATTAAACATGTTTTACACATATTTAAAAAATTGTCAATAAAATGTCAACAACTAGATCTCTTCATTACGTCTAAAGTTTCAGGCATAAAGATCTCTTTTAGATGGACATTTAGATGTCTATAAAACGAAATGAACCTAGTTGTTTAATACGGTCTATAGACTGTTTCTACAATGTATTTTCTACATTTTATAGATGAGACTGTGCTACTTGGGTATACATTGTTGAAAAGCCAAATGAAATAACTTAATTATTTCTGTTACTGTACATATTTATAGAAAATAATAAATTGGCATAATACATAAAATTAATAATAAATTGGCATTCTTTAAAGTGAAAATTTGTTCGCTACCTGAAATCCATTCTAATCTTAAATAAAAATGTCTTCTAATGTTAATTATCATATCAGGCGTCACTGATCTAATCGCAGTTGTTATTCGTTCTCTTAAGTCGTCCAAATCATTTGGTTTAGTTTTTTAAACTAAACTGACATAGCGCCATAAAAAAACCAATGGAGTAAGATCAGGTGATCTTGCTGGCCATTGTATTGATCCTCGCCTCCCTAACTGTATCTGTAATAGGCATGATGACTGATTTTAAAAAACTGATCCACGATGTTTTCACGTATATACTTTATCTAAAATAAATGTTATTTTTGCAAAAAAAGAGTTTTTAAATAAGAAATTTACTTTTTAACAATGCATTTTAAATTTTACGCCAAAACGCTAGAATAGTAATGGCGTCTATCTATGACATCATCGATTCGTAAATACCATTTTTATATTTTGCACTTATAAAAATCTTCATTATAAAACGCATTTGCGTACTTTTACGCACGCAAATTTTTGTTTTAAATGGTTGGCGACATGAGTGAAGTATCGAATGACAAGACTATTGACAATGACATTTGTGGCTAATAGCAATTTATTAATTTTATATTGTTCTTTAAGAAAGTATTTGCAAGTAAGAATATTATCTTTTACTTGTATAATATATTATTATTGGTGTATTAGTAATTTTAAAATATTAACATTTCAGAATTGAAATGTCAAAACTGTCAAATGTTATAAATTACACAGTGCTACCGACATACTTTTTAAAATTAAAATGTTCGTAATTTACATTAGATAATAAATTAATTTAAAAAACTCATCGCTTCGCACTTCGTTTTTTAAACTTGAACTCGTGTCATAACAGAATTCCATATGAAATGCGTGGTTTAATATACTATTATACTACACTGCGACCCAGGTCATCTGTGGATTCTGTGGTAAAAACGTCAAACTTCCAACATTTTGCAGGTTAAAAAAGGGTGGTTCTATTCTATTCTTCTGGGGTGCCTTTCATGCATGTACTGGAGCTCTAGGCTCATTGTACCCCCCTGAAGTAATCATACCAGGTTCGTTTCCTTCATGTATTCTAGAATGTCCCTGATATTCGCTTTCACGATTTCCTCTGGCTCAGGAAACTGAATGCCAAAGTGTCTCTGTCTAAGCCACTTAAGGCTCGGACAGTGACATATTACGTGAAGAGGAGTTTCGTCTTCTTCACCACATTTTCTGCATAATGGGTCCTCAGCGAGTCCCATTATGTTCATGTGTTTTCGGAGATGGCAGTGTCCTGTAAGCAGTCCCACTGCCTTTCTCAATTGGGTTCTACTTAGGCTGAGTAGTTCTGTAGTTTTCTCCCTGGATGGACCTGTTATGAATAATCTGGATTGCCTGAGTCCAGGCAGTTCCATCCAGAGTTTCTTATGTTGTTCCCTTAGTCGTTCCTCTATTGTTTCCCTTACATGTTGGTATGAGACCCCACATGTGGGAAGAGGTCCGATCAGGGTTCCTTCTGAAGCTTCCCTGGCTAGGAAGTCAGCTTTTTCATTTCCAAGGATCCCTGTGTGTCCTGGTACCCATTCAAGGATAACCTTGTGGCGTTGTGCCAGTTCAGCTACAGTTCCTTGGCAGTGCTTCACTGTTCGTGAAGCAGTGTGTACGCAGGGTGGTTAAAAAAAGTTTATTTTTTTTTTACTTAGTTTGTGCGATTATAATAATTATCATAGTCATGAATCTTAATGTGTATCGATGGTGTGCGGTTTCACAATGTAAGAATACATTAATAAAAACTCCGAACAAGTTATTTGTTTACATTCCAATGTCAACAATATTTACAAAAGTACGATGTCACGCTCTTCTGATTGGTGTTTCAGCTAATATGGCGGATTGTTAAACTTAGTGCTTATATTTTTACTAAAATAAATGTATAGGATTTTTACGATAAGTTGACAATGACGTCAGAGCATAAAATTTTGCGGTGTTGTCACGCAGAGTTGTTTTTCCTTCATCTAGGTTAACTGGTTTAATTTTCCTAGCTCTTACAAGTAAATCTCATCTACTGTCAGTTATTTTTAAGTTACTTCGTTGGCAATATAATTAACTAGAAATGACGTCATGATCAACTTATCGTAAAAATCCTATAATCACACATGTAATATAAAAATGAGTAAATTTTTTAGAATCTCCGTATCTTATATAATTATAACAAATCAATATTTTAGTGATTCTTACTGACTGTCATCATGCCTATTCTTGAAGGATGGGTCGCTCCACTGCACTGCAAGCTACATTTGGCTGATTGTGCGTCCTTCTGAGGTTGAGCCTACCTATTAGCTCGTCAACCATCCTACCTGTTTAAAATAGGTGATAACGTCGCCAGAAGGCAGCTCCCTCAAGTTGGCATGTGTTAGCCAGTTCTCGCCGAATACAGAAACTCTTATTAGAGATTCGGAAAATCACAAAGGCCATGCTTAACATCTTCTAATTCACATCCTCTACATAGTGCGGTGTCAGTTCAGATGTTTTGTAAATGACAATGGCAAGTAAGTATACCTGTGACCAACTAAATCAAACCATCACAATATATATAAATATTGTAATGAATATTATTATTTTGGTAATTAATAGTTTATATTTATTTATAAATTTTATCTGAATAATATTTGATATTTAAATGTATTTAAAGTAGCAAGATCTTCTTTTTCTCAGGGGGGTTTATGTTCTGCAAGCTTATAGTTGGATAATTAGGTAGGTATATGAATGAAAAATTGATTATTTATAATTACAAATTTATTATGAAAGAGTTAAATTAAAACAGCAATATATTGAATGTTGGATAATGAAACTATTTAGTAGGGAAAATAAGATAACAAAAAAGCATTTTATTAACTAGAAAAGAACTTACTTGATGTTGAAATTGTGCTAAATTAATTATTGTTATTTATGTAATGGTAAATAAGTTATTATCAAAATACAGTAATTATTGAGTATCACATAAATTCTTTTGTTTTAAATTATATAACTTAACTAACTCTTACAAAAATTCAAAATGTTTACAAATTTATCTGAAATTTAATACGTAGAGTTCTGCTGTCTGATTGGTGGAAAAAACTGTAGTCGCTCTATGGAAAGCGAAAACCAACGAAGGTATACGTGGAATCTCCGACTTTGGCAAAATATTGTGATACTACAAATTTTGTGATAAAAAACAAAATTTAGATTTTCTAGAAGAATTTGAAATTAAGAGCCGATAAACAATTTAAAGTGGTTAATGAACAAATAAATCTTGGAAGTTCTTCATTATTAATCTCTTTACTTTGATTAAGTCTTCATTTTATATATAGATAAGACGTTATTGTAACACAAATATATTAAGTTATTGTAAATATCAGCATGATGTAGTTTTTTTCTGGTTTTTCTATTTTATCACTGCACAGTTATAGTGATCTTAGAGAGAAATTCATCCAGGATAATCCCTTAGGGCTAATAACATCTAGGCTTTAATATTGTTATATCTTCTCACTTCGTTACTTGGTCTAGCCTTAATACTACCTAATTAACATCAGGTACCTAGCTACAAACAAACAAAATTTAACTTCAATATGTCAATCTGACGATGCCAATTCTAGCGAAAAGGCTGTCATTGCATTTAAAAACGTATTTTGCAAATAAATAGTGAAAGTTAAGTTCAACCGTTTAGTTGTTTATTGTTCTTAGTAAGATGGACTTCCACAAAATAAAGGTTACTACAATCAATGTAATTAAGCTGGTTTAAAGCACAAATTCTTAAACCGGAATCCTGAATTTTGAACTCCAAATTTCAAAATTCTGAATCCCAAATCCCGACTCCTAATTCCTTAATTTATTATCTGTTGATTATGTTGTAGTTTCTGTTGTAGTTCGGTTTCGAATTATATAAATCCTAAATAAAATTTTAGTAGACACAAAAATAAAATTTTTATTTAGCTTATTAGTCAAGTGGGTCGGGATTTACAACCATAAGTAACTGTTTGGCAAATATGTCATTTATTTACTGACCATCTCAGGTAACCGGACCTTGGGAGAAAATTTCACGTTCTCGCACATAATTCGAATTTAAATAAATTCAGCATAAATCAATCTAGTATATTTCTCTTACATCAAGCGCACTCTTGAACACTTAACAAACAAACATCAACGTAATTTATTGATGCAGTTTTATATAAACTGAAATAAATCAAGCCGACCCACGCTTTTCCTTTAAGATAATTGGCTGCGGTCTTAACGAGAACAAGATCACCACGGACCTGCAAATATCTAATTAACAATCCATTAGTACAGTTGGAGGATTATTTAACAGCTACAAGATTAATAAAAAAGGCTTTAAGTTACACATTGCCTACTGCAGTCAAATTATTAATATTAATATGCATTAGATTTAAGAATGTATAAAAGGAATCGCATAGTAAATTTATTGTTGGGCCCCACTGGATGATTAACTTGCTTAGTTTTTGTTAAAGATAAAACGTAATTTAGTAAACTGGAATTATTCACTTTCTCGAATACACTGTTAGGTGTCGAATGTTCATTTATTGGATATAAAAATACATTTTTATAGTGATACTAGTAGTTTTATTATTTAATTAAATATCAAGACTACATCAGAAGTGGTTGTGAACTCAAAGTGTTATTTTGGTTGGTTGAATTAGTCTGTTAAAATGCCCAAATCTAAATGGAAAAGACGTGACATCTCGTCCTCAAGTTCTAGCACATCGGATGATGATGACAGCAGCAATTCAAAAAAGGGTCATAGAAAGCATTACAAAAACTATGAAAAACGCAGTTTAACACCTCCAGTAACACCGGTGAGTACCCTTAATTATATACCCAGCCAACAATCTAATAGAATAGAATCTGTAAGTTTTATTCCTGAATTTGACCCTTTAATCGGTCAAGTAGATCGATGGCTTGAAATATTAGAACATAATGCAAAAATATATTTATGGACTGAAAGCATTATTATTTATCAAGCTATTAGCAAACTCTGCGGTACTGCTCGAACTTGGTACAAAAGTTTTATAGAAAATGAGCCAAATTGGTCAGCATTTTCATGGTTTCAATGGAAAACCTTATTACAAGAAACATTTCAAAGTTCAAAAAATACTTATGATATTTTTATGGATATTGCCAATCATAAACCCAGTGTTGGTGAGTCTTTATATTCATTTCACTTCGAACATCTAGCTAAAATCAATAAGTTATGCGTCAATTTTACCAACACAGACAAAGTTTCCTTAATACTTGGAGCAATTAATGATCCAAATATAAGTTTAGCAATTGAGGCTGCAGGAATAAAAGATCCTAATTTATTAGCAGCCTATTTAAGAAATAAACAATATATTCCCAACCCAAGCCACACCAGCAGAACTGTTTTTCGGTTATAAACTTCGAATGAATGAAGATAAATATATCAGCGACGATGAAATAACATTGATAGATGTTACATTATTTAGAAAGGAAGCTGCCGAAAAACTTGAAAATAATCGTACCAAACAAAATGAAGAGTTTAACAAAAAACGAAGAGTGCCTATCCAATATGTAGTCGATGATTTGGTTGTTACTAAGGTAACTAGTTTTCCTGCAAACAACAACGAAAGCAAGGAATTATTGGATAAGTATAGAGGACCATTTCGAATAGTGGTTCCGAACGATCGTTATAGAGTGAAAGAAGATGTTCACTCTACCAGAAGTCAAAGACCATATGAAGCCGTTGTAGGAGGCGAGAATATTTAGCTGTTTAAATTTCAAAAGACTTAAGTACAGATTAAAATTGATGAATTGAATATCAGATTCAATTATGATTTTGTTTTGATGAATTGAATATCACATTCAATTATGATTTTGTTTTGATGAATTGAATATCAGATTCAATTATGATTTTGTTTTGATGAATTGAATACAGATTCAATTATGATTTTGTTTTGATGAATTGAATATCAGATTCAATTGTGATTTTTTTTGTTGTTTATGATGTAAATTTCTGATTTACATAGTATAGTATTTAGCTAAAAAAAAAATTTTTACAGTAAATTTCTGATTTACTAAATTTAGATTATACCTACAGATATAAATTTCTGATTTATATGACAAGAAGAATATATTTTTGATATATTCAGTAAAAACGATATCAATATAAATTTTTAATTTATATGATATAAGCTCTCTCCGAGACACTTAATTTTGACTACACCATGATCATGCAACTTTTCAGTATCGACCGAGGACGATCGAGGGTCAGGATGGTCAAATGCAGTCAAATTATTAATATTAACATGCATTAGATTTAAGAATGTATAAAAGGAATCGCATAGTATATTTATTGTTGGGCCCCACTGGATGATTAACTTGCTTAGTTTTTGTTAAAGATAAAGATAGTAAACTGGAATTATTTAGTATGATTCACTTTCTCGAATACACTGTTAGGTGTCGAATGTTCATTTATTGGATATAAAAATACATTTTTATAGTGATACTAGTAGTTTTATTATTTAATTAAATATCAAGACTACACTACACATTTTTACACATTATTTATAAATAAATTATTATATTTATATTTAAAATATCTTATTTTGAAAACGAATCATAAAACCTTAAATTGAAAAATAAAAGAGTTATAGAAAAGAGGATGCGATATATAGGGTATAAACTGTCAGAGTAAAGAAATACATTAACACTATCTGTCATAAAAAAAACAGACAATTAATTGCTTAATATATTCCGCCAGTAGTGTACTCGTATGACATAGGTAATCTTTTGTAACGGCTTGTCAGAAATAAAAAACTAACTTATCCATAACAACAATAATAACAAAATAGCCAATATGCATGTAAACAAAAATGTATATAGGAACAATAATGCGTTACAGTTTATCGAGTTTAGTAACAAAACAGATTTTATAGTAAAAACCACTTTGCCTTAAAACTAATCAAGAAACTTGTTTAATCTTTATTTTATTTGGCAATGACATCACATATACCCCATTCAGTATAAGTCTGGCTACTATCAGAACGGGACTATGTTGCCAAGCCTTTAAAATAGTATAAAAATCTAGTAAATATAAAACGAAGTTTTTCTAATATCCTCCTTTTTATTTTACTACAATATTACTCTAGGTTAGTTATACAGATAAAAACCAAATATACTCGTAAGTGTGATTAGTGTGATTTTAGTTAACAAAAGAGTTAGCTAATATCATAGCACTATATTAGAATTTTATATTTTAATGATTCTGAACTATAGTAAAAGCCAAATAAAGTTGCGTGCACGTCACCAAGGTCGTACTTCTATTGTATATGTGGCTACATTTCTGTAGAAAAGTGTATGTTACTTAAGTTTTCTAAACAATCACTTCTAAAAATAAGCCGATTAATAAAAAAACGTTTGTAACGAAATTATGTATATACAATACAGCTTTTTTGGATAAAGATGTCCTTCGTATAATTTGGGGTTAAAATATTCATAAGATCAAGAGACCACCAATAAATGACGGACTATTAGTCACTACCAGAAATATGGTGATGTTGCCGCGTCGTTTGTTGAGTTTTTAATGTTCTGTGACTAAAAATAACCCGATTAATAAAAAAAAACGTTTGTAACCAAATAATGTATATCAGTAGCAAAGAGGTAAACTGTCTTATCTCCAAAGTTTTGAGAAATTAGAAAAAAAACAATTATTTCACATAAAATAAAGAACAACAAATTAACAACAGCTACTGTCAGAACAGAATTTTGAACTCTTTTTAAAGATGATCTGCTTGATAAAGCGACGTTACTTTACTTCTCGTATCTCATACCTGTACTTTGATTTAGTGAACTTGCGGCTATTTACCTCAACAATAAGCAATAGGTAAAAAGGAGTTACTACTTGTTATTATTTGTGAAAATTATTTTTATTTTTAACTCAAAATATTATTAAAATGTAAATAAAAATTAAAAAAATTGGCTTTCTAAGTTTATAAACAAAAAGAAAATGCCATAATTAATATTAATTAAGTGATTTAGTCATTGTCAATACTCTCATCCTTTGAATCTGTAAGCATATTTTGGTAGTAATCATGAGAAGTTTTTGGAACCCACTGGTGAAGTATAATTAAGTGATCCTTCTTTTTCTTGCTCACCCCTTTTGGGTTTTTTCTTATAGCAGGCAAGTTATCAGGTAATTTCAAAAGTTGTCTTACAGAAGGGGAATAATTTACTGTTTTAAAATCTTCCTCTTCAAATTTTGTTTTATAAAAAATAATGTGGAAATTAGAAAATTTTCTTTTTCATTACATAAACTAGTCATGCGCACTACTGCTTGTGGAGGTGCTATCGTTTACCTAAGCGAATACCGGAGATACTACAGTTTCTTACGCGCATATCTGCTGAACTAATGCACTTACACTTACGATCATTTACCACAAGAAAAAAAAAGAGTTTTATGTTTTTATATTGAAGTTAGCCTAAATTTGACCAATTGTGGAGATACGACAGTTTACCTCTATGCTACTGATATACAATATAGTTTTTTTGGATAAAGATGTCTTTCATATAATTTGAGGTTAAATTATTCAGAAGATCAAGAGACCATCAATAAATGACGGACTATTAGTCACTGCCATAAATATTGGTGATGTTGCCTAGTCGTTGAGTTTTCAGTGTTCTGTGACTTTTGTACTCGTAATATTTTTGAGATTATCTTGTGAAAATCATTTACAATACAAACTGTTTCTTTTGAAAACAACAAAGCATTTTATTTTTTGATTGTCAAAATGCCCAAAGAGCTAAATAGTCGATGCAAAGAACTTGTGGCTTCAGTGATTAACTATTTTGAAGGATAAAGAAAGAATAATGAACCTTTGTTATCCTTAAATGCTGTGCAAAAAGTAATATGCGAATAAAATATCATTACTTTACAAAAATGTGTATTACTTTAGCGTGTAGCTGCTGCTTTAAAAATCAGTGTAAGAATAGTAAGCAGTATTTCAAACGCAGAAAAAAGGTAAACAGTGCGAGCCACCAAGGAAAAACCTTTGCGCTCATAAACGAGTAACAAATACAACAATTTTAAATACAAGCTCTATTCGTAATACCATTTACAATATGTAACAGAGAAGTAAGTATGACTATAACAAATGTACCTTTAACATAATTTTATTTTTTTATGCTTTTAGAATAGCACGTAATGGTTCAATCATTGTGGTCCCAACTAAACACAAAGAATTATTTAATGGTAGTACCACTTTTTTTAAAAGATTGTGCAAAGAACTTGGATTTAAGTGGATGACGAATAATCCACAACGAAATTATAGAGGGTTCTGAAGCAATATTTTGTTTTAAAACTCAACTTAGTGATTATTAATGAACCAGGCGAATTTATTGAAATGGATTGAATATAATTTATTGTAAGTTACTCTAATTGTACTTGATATTGCACCTTATCACAGTATGCTATTGCATAAAACTCCGAATACAGGATGGTCAAAAAGTGCTATTGAGAAGTGGTGCAGATATAATCTTACATAATGTCATTTAAACACTTTTTTAGAAATAAACCACCAACCAACTATATAGTGGACGATATGGCAGAGCGGTATGGACAGAAAGTTTTACGTTCTCCTCCTTACCATTGTATCTTTAACCCTATTGTATTAATATGGGGGCATAGCAAAAAATTATTACAAAAGCACTTTAGCGCGAACAACTGTCTAAACATGTGGCTTGAGTCACTTAACATGATTACTCCTGATATGTGGATAAACTCTATAAATCATACTGAAAGAGAAATATTTAAATGGTACGAGAGAGAAAGAATATTTGATAGTCAACGTTAACGTTTCATTCGTTGATGTTTTTTTTATGTCATGTTTTGTCTTTAAAAATACGTTCAATATTTTAAAGATATTTATTATTATCGTTTGTGGTTTTATTTTAATTATATTTATTGTTACCACTTTTAATGTGGAATTCTTTACTCAGTGAAATCAAATCATGAATGTAATTAACAAAAAACAAATAAAAAAAAATCGCTAATTTTCAAGTTCAATTTAATTGTTACCCCCTTTTTCCCTACCCTCTAGAGGTGCCAGGTTCTTATAGAAAAAGGGGTAAAATGGAAAGTTAGGTAGTTTCGGAATTCAAAAAAAAAATGGTCAAAATTGCTTAATCACAATTTTCAGGGGTTAGGTTCGGAAGTGGTTCTTTTATATAACAAGATTTGTTTGTTATTTGTACAAAATTATTATTATTTAATTTTTAATTTACAAAACGAGTGGTATACAATGGTGGTATGTTAACGGAGGCCACGACCTAGCTAGTGTAGCTATTACAAAGTAGGCCAATTGTCAACTGTCTCAGACTGCACTGGAAGTCTTGTTAAACATTCCACCACTACACATATATATATACAGGGCGAAGCGAGAACAGCCATGCACAGATTATTACATAATCAGCAGCATATAAGCCAATCGCATGGGGCTGATAATGGTAAGCTAATCGAGGAACTAAAAGCGGATAAAATTTTGGGGCAACCCATTGACGCAACTGTCACGAGATATAGCTTTGCCAATAAATTTAAAATAGTTATACCAGGTAGGGAAGACTGGGAAAAAGGTGTACCCGTAGAGGCGGAGTCAACCTGGTACACGGATGGCTCAAAGACGCCGTATGGCGTGGGAGCCGGCGTAGTCGGAAGGAAACCTGCTCCAGGCTCCGGGTACTAGTTCTGCCATTCCCCGGAAGTGTGGGATTATCTCCCAAGGGATACAACCCCACTCTGCTAGCCCGCACGCGATCCAACATCGAGGGGTTGGACCCCGCCAGAGCCGACCGCACTAAAAACCACCCCGCTTCCCATCCCGTCCAGATATGTGACCCTGGTATCACCTTGTCAGATATTCGTCAGAGCCACCTCCCTTTACAACTCCGAGCTCCCCACCACTTCCTGGTAGATTCTTTCTTCCTTCTCCTTCTACTTTAATATCTCCCTAATCATTGTCCGTATATCCTTCCACTTACCCTGCCCTTCTGTCATTAACCTAACCATACTTCCCTCATTGATTACCTCTCCCACTCTTTCTTCCGTCTCCCTCCTTTTCTTTACCCATCTGGAGCATCTAAAGACTGTTAACACCTGTGTTATGTAATAATCAACCCTTCTCTCTCAATCCCTTCTCTCCATTTTCCCATTAATTCTTCCAATCATTCAAAGTTTCCAATTCTATTTCTTCCCTGAACTGCACCCCCCCTCTCATTCATATTAATTCTTTCCCCTACCAACATTTCAACCGGAGGAACCCCTGCCACCACCCGCACTGCGGCACCTGATACCGTCCGATAACCCGACACCAACCTTAACAAAATCCTTCTCTGTACCCTCCTCATCATATCCCTATACCTTACCCTATCCAAGATATCCCCCCACGTCGGAGCCCCATACAACAGAACTGACTTTGCCACCCCCCAGTATAGAAACCTCTTTACACTGCTGGGTCCACCTACGTTGGGCATCAACCTCTACAATGCTCGAACTTTTTCCTCCGCCTTTGTGACCGTCTCTACCACATGCCTTCTAAAGTTAACCCCCTCCCCTAACCAGACTCCTAGATACCTAGCCTCCTTAACCTTATTAATAACTACCCCCTCCAACTCCAATTCTAAATTTGCTCCCCTTGGGCCATTTAACAACACTAACTGCGTCTTTTGTGGTGCTAAAGCCATTTCCCTTTCCTTAAGCCACCAATTTACCTTTCATAATGCCAGGTTCATGCTATTTTCCAGTCTGACAGCATCCCGGCCTATCCCTACAACTGCTATTTCGTCAGCGTACCCAATTAATTTGACACCGTCCGGCATCTCCATCCGCAGAAGCGGATCATAAAAAACATTCCAGAGGAACGGTCCCATGACCGACCCCTGTGGTATCCCTGCCGTCACCTGATAATCCTCCTTCCCAATCAAAATCCTTCTACCCCTAAAGAAATCCCTAACAATATTAATCAAGTACCCCGAAATTCCCCTCTGGACTAACTCCCCTATAATACATTCTACAGGTGCCGTGTGGAACGCATTCCTGACATCCAACAGGACCACCGCACACCACCTGTTTCCCCTCTTATCCATTCCTATCCATTTTGCCCTATCCACCACCTCTTTAATTGCCATCACTGTAGACCTCCCCTCCCTAAAACCAAACTGTGTTTCTGCAAGATCCCCCCTTTCCCTAATCACCTTAACTAACCTCCCTTTAACAATATGCTCGTAAAGCTTGGCCACCGTATTTGTTAGGCATTCGTTACGAGTGTTAATACCTAAAAACTACTTTAATCGTAGAATTTCCTGTCAGTTGATCATGCTGACTAGTGTTGATTTTGCAATCAATTATGCTTATGGGTTGGTTCACCAACTTGTGAAGGTATGTTTAATTAATTTACACTGTCAATGTAGACAATTGATGGACTAACCTGTAATTAATTTTTTAAACATTAGTGTGTTTTATTTATTTATAAATTGAAATTTTTATTTTACTGGGAATAAGTTTTTATGTTATTTGTATATTATTTTATTTGGTTTTAGTAATGTTACTCTTCAGTGAATTTATTTATTAAATGGTTTTGGACCAGGGTATACACCTTATTTTTGTCCCTCTAGGTTAAGTAAGTATTAAGGATGAATTCATGGGATAAATAAAATTATAGTAAATTTAAACTCTAGGGCCAAAACATCAGTTGCTTTTAATCAACTGTATATTTTATGATGAAATCAATATGAATCCGTAACATAATATAATGTGATATTTTCTACCTTCGCGTTTTTTGTTTACTTCAATTATTTTGTGTTAATTTTCATACTTCATGAACAATGTTACAGCGCTGCAAATTTTCACAATGATGATGTGAACGCAACTTTATTTGGCTTTTACAGTATTTAAATATTAATAAGCCGCAGATTAGATTAATACAGATACGAAAGCTTGACAGAGAACATTATAAAGAGAGAAAGATGGGTGGACATAACTATTTAAATGTCCATCGACGTATGTCAACATCATTCGGGCTGCTTCGCAAATATTTTAACAGAGTTATTAAACTAGCGTCGTTGAAAATGATCATGTAATGGATTTTTTATCTGTTAGTGTTTTAGATATACAACCTATTTTGATAAAAAGACCCTTTTTAAAAATGTCTTATTTTTCAAGAAGAAAAAAGCATTAATAGAAAGGGTAATCATAAAAATCTCAGTGATATTTATTTTTATTAACTATCTAAGAATAAAAACATAAAAGAACAACTTACGTAATAAATCATCTTTATTAATTACTCTTTAATAATAATTTTTTGAAATTTTATTTTGACAGTGTTTATGAAAAAGATGAATGAGTAATAAGGCTTTCCAAATCACGTGACATAAAGATGGAGTCTGTGGGCAAACCTTAGAACATAACACTGTCAAAGTCACAGACCACATATAATCAAAGTTTCATAAACCATTCTGTACGTGGTTGTTGTCAGTTATCCCTGTTTGATCTACTTCCACAACCAACCACAAGGCATGTAACAGGCATTTTTTCAACTTATAACGTTAACAAGTCCAAATAATATTTAAAATCTATATTATAAAGTCACAAAAACTATATTCTTACAACAATAAAAGCTTCTACACCAACTTAAATAAAGAAAGCACTATGACAACAATACAAAACAATACTATTGTTTGCCTACAGTCGCCATATTGAATAATTTTTGACAGGTCGTTGGAAAGCCTAATATTGTAAACTTCAAATTTAACCTAAGACATTCTTCTTTTAATTTTTAATTTCTTTTTAAAATCTAAATTAATTTAAAATAATTAAGCACCCTTTGGCATTTTCAAAAATTAATAACAATTGTTTCATAAACAATTTTACTAAGGTTATTCTGACGTCTTTTTCTTAAAAAAAATGTTTTTTTAAATAATATGGACATTTCTCGGTATTTATACTTTTTGCCCAGAAATGACATAAATGACATAAAAATTTAAACTCAATTATTTTTTAAGTCAATTTTTTGAAATGTCTCAATAAATTAATTTAATTAATTTTACCATATTGCTTGATTAATTGAGTAACAATTAAACTTAAACAATTATTATTATTATTAATAAAATAACTTTCCCCAATTAAATTTCACTTTTTCCCTATTAAATTGTTGAATAAAACGGAGCGATCTAATGGCTGCCATTTATAATTTTATAATGAGATTTAAAAAATTATGAGCAAAAATACCTTATACCTAATCAATTTTTACATAAACACATTCTTTAATACTCCAAATATCACTGGATAACTTTTTCTATTGCGGAAATCCTATAATTTTATTCTAAATTACATTTTAAATTCATTAAATTATTTACTATTAGAATAAAATTTTTTTTAATAATGAACAAATAAAAAAGGTAAATGTCAAACTTACGAAGGTCAAAATTTTAATTGATAAACCATGTTTGAACGCGGCAACAGAGCGAAATTTTGCTAACATATAAAATATTAAGCAAGTTTATTGGCTCACAAGTTGTATTTAATATAAAATTAATAACGAAACCTTTCTTTATTTATGTTTTGTTATAACTGGCGGTCTCAATATTTTCCAAGTTTACAGTGAAAAAATATACTGATTGACAGTACGAAGGAATAAAATATGTCAAACCAACAGTGATTTGTTCACTTTGATGACGTGCAACCAGATTTATACTGAACGAGGTATACTTAAACAGGTTATTGTTTAAAAAAAACCAGTTGTCAAATAACTTGATTTATCATAAAACATATTTCTTTAAAAATAATGAAAAAATTGTCATTTATATCAACAGTAAACAAACAAAATGAATAGTAATTAATAAGTAATTTTAAGAACAATAAATAACTGCACAGTTAAACTAAACTTCCACTATTTATTTGAAAAATTCGCTTTAAAATCAATTACAGCTGTTTCGCTATAACTAGCATCGTCAGATTGACATATTGAAATTACATGTTGTTTCCAAAACAAACTAAAGAAATTAAAAGTATTACATATTGTGGAAATATTTCCAATGCAATTTCAAAAATAATATCTTCGGCAACATCAGCATTAATATCATTTAAAACACAAAATAGTATTGGAACAAAATTGTTAAATGTAAAAACAAAACTACCAAAATTAAAAAAATCTGGTGTTTACAAAATTAATTGTCCAAAATGTAATGCAGTATATATAGGTCAAACACAAAGAAATTTTGAAGTAAGATTTAATGAACACTTAAGAGCATATAGATTACAACAACCAGATAAGTCGAACTATGCAAAACACCTACTGGAACATCCAAACTCACTTATACACACCAATGACATTCATATTCTACACATTTGTAATAAAAAACAAAATTTAGATTTTCTAGAAGAACTTGAAATTAAAAGACATCTAGCAGATCAACAGTTTAAAGTAGTTAATGAACAAATAAATCTTGGAAGTTCTCCACTATTAAACTGTTTACTTTGATTGAGTCTTCATTTTATACATAGATAAGACATTATTGTAACATAAATATATTAAGTTATTGTAAAGATCAGCATGATATAGTTTTTTACTGGTTTTTCTATATCATTGCACAGTTATACTGATCTTAGAGGGAAATACATCCAGGATAATCCCTTAGGGCTAATAACATCTAGGCTTTAATATTGTTATGTCTTATTACTTCCTTACTTGGTCTAGCCTTAACTCCTTAACAACATCAAGCACCTAGTTACAAACAAACAACATGTAATTTCAATATGTCAATCTGACGATGCTAGTTATAGCGAAACAGCTGTAATTGATTTTAAAGCGAATTTTTCAAATAAATAGTGGAAGTTTAGTTTAACTGTGCAGTTATTTATTGTTCTTAGTAAGATGAACTTCCAAAAAGTAGAGGTTAACACAATCAATTTCATTAAGTAATTTTAAAATGCATTTACAATAAAAAGAAGCTTAAAATTATAGCAACCGAGATTGAGTTTAATAATTTTGACATAATACTTTTGAAATAACTCGATAACGCCTATGCGATGAATACTCTATTTATTTATTTTATATACACCTATTTATAATTTCATAATAAAATATGGACATACCATAATTCTATGAAATTAATTTTTGTTTTTTTTATATTCTTAATCAAGAAAGTTTTATATACCGCCACTGTTGATTTCCTCAAGAGTTGCTTGAAAGAACACCGGAGTAATAACTCCTAGTAGTAAGTTTGAGGTAATGTTAAACGGCGGGTGGGACATCAATCCTGGCAAGACAGCATTTTAATTAAAGCATGTTATCGGTAGGCGCGGCCGCTATAATTCACGCGGACAGACAGACGTAGAGGGCGGGAAGGCGACTTCAGACCCCAACCCCGTTCTATTCCTTATCGTTAAAACGGACAAACCTGCTGATCCAGGAACAACTTTCATCTGGATGTGATGCATGATCCTCATTATGGCTTGAATCCGTCTTCTTGCACCACCAGCTTTTTGGAAGGGCGGTAACGATATATGACCCGAAGTAAGAATGAAATCGGCCATCGTGGATATTTTAAAATGTATTTTAACAATAATTAAACATTTTTCATACAAGAATACTGTAATACTGTACCCTAAACCACAAAAAAACATTAAAAAATATTAAATATTACTATATTTATCGACGTTCGCTATTTTTGAAATTGGCATTCAAAGCCAAATGATTTTTTTTAAGTTTTAATTTTAAATTTCAAATTTTTAATTTTAAACGTTATTGATTTAAAAAAAATTAAAAAAAATTATTATTTTTTTTTCAAGAAAATTTTATTACAGAAAAAAAAACTTACCTAATGAACACCCTACCTACTCTTATCTATTCCTATCTACTCTTAATTAAATTTATTACTAACCTTAACTAAATTCGTCTTAATGTCTTTGTTTTGGATTGTCTCTCCACTTTTCTTTTCTATTGATTATATTTCTACACTTCTACCAAATCATATCTCTTGTCCAGCAATGATCTTCTTTGATTCTATTATCAACTTTTTTCTACAAACCACTCACCAGCTATGTAGAACTACGAATTTTTACTTATTTCTTTATTTCTTTATCATTTTAATTTATTTATTTTAAATAATCGTGTAAACTGCTGCTTTCAATTATAGGTATTTTTAAACTCTAATTTTCTTCTTTAAAAATGCCTAACTTTTTGTGCAAAAATTCCACCAAACTGCTGCGGTTTTTCTATTTTAATATTCTTTTATAACTGTCTCATTTTTCTAATATTAATTAAAACGTTTTCTGTTTAACTATTTTACTTCCTTTTCCTAATCCCTTAACTGTCTTGACTTTTTATAAATTAAACTGTTCCTTCTTTTTAAATTATCATTTTTCAACCTATTTAACTTTTCAAAAAAAAATGTTATTCTTTTTCTGACTTTTTCAAAAACTGTCCTTCCACTCACTGTCACTGTCACTCCCTTCATCCCACTTACTCTAATGACAAAAAACTCAAAAAAAAACATTACATTGATATCTCCTGATTTATGTCAACATATCTCATTTGACATAAACCTGACATTAATATAAAATAATTTTTTTTTCAATATTTTCCAAAATCAAATTAATGTATTTTTTATATAATTATCAAACCACAATAATAGATATAACATGGAAAATAGTTTCATATCCAGGTAAGCTATATAAAGTATAATGTAACAGTTTCCATGTTGCAGTAAGAACTATACAATCAAAATCTGTATCTAAATTTTGTAGAACTATTTTAAATTCATCTAAGCTTCTTATATTGTTATAAGTGGTAGTAAAATTCATGTTTTTGTCACTAACATTAAAAATTTCTTTACATTCCTCTGTATTTTTTGGGCTAAGATGGGAAACTCATGTTCGATGGATCCTTATCTAAAACCCAACAATGTTGGAATCACCCTCAAGAGGATGCCTACCAACCAAACCCACCTCAAAAACTCGCCGTTACAAGACGGGTCCTTCAACTCTTGGTCCATTCACTTACTCCTACTTCTAATCGCCATTTTCAAACAGTTCTTAGGTTACTGCCCTTGAGTTTCTTAGAATTTTGCAGTATTTTTTTAATTGTTAGAAAAACTCAACTTTTAATAGTATTATTATTTTTAAAAATGTCATATGATACTGTCGCTTAAGATCAATTCATTCCCCAAAAGTCTATTTTTCGGATTGAAACCAAGTACGTAATGGTATGTTTTAGGAAACGGTATAAAATAAAGGTTATTTAACCATTAATTTGCTCTAAAGACTTTTGATAATCTCCATTCTTTAATTATAAGAATCGTAGCTTTTAAAAATCATTGGGTTCATTCATAGTCACTTGCGAAGGAACTCTGGTTAGATTTGGAAGTAATACTCCATTTATATTGTTTTTGTTTACATTTATATCTTTTCATGTAGACTTAAGCTTTAATAAAAGCGCTAAATACGTCTCGTCAAAAAAATAAATGATACATCTGAACCCTAAGTTCATCCTACTTCCTGTGTTGTAAATATGTCTGATTAAATGAATGAATATTCCCCGATGTATAAGCAAATTCTACAAGGCAAACATGTATTATTTGTAACTGCCTTGCTTTAGAATCCCTTCAATACTTATTTTTTGTATGTCCAGTCTATGAAGGAATTAGACGTTCCTTTCTTGAAATGCATCAATCCGTAATTGACATTGAATCAATAATAATTAATTAAGCTGAACCACAAATATATGACATAAAGAAAAAATATTTCATTCTTTTCGAAATATCTAATGCAAACCTATACTTTATTATTAAAATATATGTGTTGTACAAGCTATTAATGTTCTCACTCTTGTTCATGTATTTTTATACGAAAGGACAATAAAGATCTATCTATCTATCTATCTATCTATCTATCTATCTATCTATCTATTTAATTAATATTTTAAAATATCTTACAACTTGTAGAATAAGACTACTACTACTATCATTTCTTGTAATTAGTTGGGTATAAATTGGTCCCTTGGATTTGCAACCCCCAATTTTTAGGTAAATTATTTATTATTTTCTATCCTGAAAAAATTCTAAAAATTACTCTTTTATCGAAAACAAAATTAAAATGGAGGACCAGTGCATCTAAGTAGAAAGGCAGAAAGAACAGCAAGCAATAATAGGAAACGAGAGAAAGGTATAGGTATATATTTTGCGGACGGTCAATCCATTGGTAAACAAAAACATTTTTCTAGACTTTACTAATAATATTTAAATAAATTCCCTACGTAGTTCTTTTTTCCAATGTTTTTGAATTCCAGGAATACAATTAAACTATTTTTATTTTCGACTCTGCTCTTTATAAAAACATTTATACCCTTTTGAATGTCCAATACCTTATTATTTTCGGAATAAACGTTCTTATTATCTCTCAATCGTCCTGCTCTCCTGCTATTTACGTTCGTGGAAAACCGACCACGTTGACGACTAGTTTGGCGTCAGTGTTCGCAGAAAAGCATGTGCTCGAAAATACCAATCCATACTGATCACGACATCTGGGAGATTTACTGTGAAGCTCGACAACTTAATGTACGAGGAGCCCGTAATAATTTTTTACATACCATGTTAATAATTTTAATAGTAGAAAATATAAATTTACATTTATATTCATATTTTCTTAAAAAGTGTGAAATTATTTTTGAATTTTCTTTTCGTGTTCTATAGATATGCAATCTTTTAACTACAACTTTACCAATATTTTTCTACTGTTTCTGCTAAAAGAACTTAATTCAGTCTAGAATATTAATTACTTTTATTGTTTATATCTATATTACACTTTGTCATTACACTAAACACTGTTGCATCTCTTTGTACTTTGTGCCTTTTGCAAACTGCGGTGATAAAGACTTTCTTATGGCTCGTTTCGTTTATGCGTCATGTTATTTTATTGCGAATACTGAAAATTAATGCCGTAATTTACTTTTCTTAATGCTCAAGATGATTGTTATGCGCCCTCTTGAATATTATTCCGGTCTTGTTGACAGTATTATTATCATACTTTATTATTATGATACGTTTTATAAAATCATCGTTTTTAAGGAGAATGATTCTTGTTCGTAGTAGTAGAATTAGATATAAAATAAATATTATTGTTCAACAGTTGAGATTTAAGAAATACGCGGTCTTTGCTATAAAAGCAATTATAATTTTTATGTTATAGAATATTATTCAATGTGTACAATAAAATAAAATATTACGATTCTTAAAATTATGTTAAAAATTATCCCAAAATCTAGCTGTTGAATTACTTCTTGTTAACATTTTCATAAAAAACTCAAATATTATCATTAATCTTGGATTAGATTAGATCTTAGATAGTAGACTTCTCTGAACTTTGACCTGCCTACCTTAACCTATTAAAAATGTGGAACATCAATATTTCCAGTCAAGCTTTCTAGAGGATATATATTTCTAATTAGATGCAGTTTTTAGCTTTTTTGTAGAAACAACAGATCTTACTTTCCAATTTGCTTAATGCCAGGGAAAATACTCGAAGTTGGTTTTTGTCTTATTAGCTCATTTATAGAAAGCTGCTTGCTCTTTTAAGTGATATATTTACAAACTGTTCTGCTTATGTCAGTCCTGGCGTGTACCTGTTACCAGAAATGTAGTTTCTTTTTCCAGGAACTTTTCCTTTATCGTTTGGCTTTTTGTGAGACGACAAAAGGCTTTATCACTTCTTTTGCTAGTTTGTTAGCTTTCTGGTTTCCTATTATTCCTTTGTTATCTATCACCCACATCAAAGTAACTTTATTTTTTTTCAGTTTACTTATCAAGATTCACTGTGAGAGAAGCAACAGAACTCATAGCCATTAAAGCTGTCTGACTGTATGTTAAGAATATTTATATTTGTCCTGCAAGTGCTTCTATGAAGGCTCTCTTTGATAGTAAACTCTATAGTGTGTATAACCGCCTAAAAAATGTTTGAGATCTTACCAAGGGATTTGTTTAACCCGAAAATTCGACATTGATGCCAATCGGAGACTTGCCAGTTATTTATAAGCTATTTATTAGCAATGAATTACAGTAATGTTAGTGATATTACTGTTACAATAAAGTAACTTGCCTGTTCCTTCTTTATTGATCCAATGCTTCTGCAGAAGTCCTATGGCAAAGTAGTCTTTAAACTGTTTAGTCATTGTTAACCAGGTATTTGGTGAATCCTTCTTTTCTCCCTATTCCTTTCATGTCATGCATTAATATGAATTTTTCTTACCTCTTTGAGAGTCGACGTTTTGAAAACGTATTTTTATAGTCTCCTTTTGGCCCTTTTTAGAAACTGACAGTTTTGGGTTTTGAAAAGCTAGTGGTAGTGGCAATTCATGGTTTGCTACCTCGGCTTTTCTCGGCTAGGTCTCAGAAGTGTTTTAAGGTTCGGACCACTTTAGATCCTTTACCGGAAGTCATCGCCTTTTTAGGGGTGTCGCCCAACTTTCAAAAGATACTTTTACCTCCTTTTGCATTTGGCCTATTATTTAAATGAGTCAGGATATACAATATCTAATATATAAAATTCTCGTGTCACGGTGTGCGTGATTGAACTTCTCTGAAATATTATCGTTCGTATCGGCTAGGGTGGAGAATCGGACATCTATTTTTCGTTACCCTAAATGTTAAAGGTGGTCCTCCCCTAATTTTTTTTGGCCAAATTGTTTTGTTGTTATTTTTTTATCATACAGCAACCAAAAATACATACAAACCTAAATTCACACCTGTAAATTTTTATTTCTTGATTAAATTTTTTTTTTGTATTATTTTGTATTTTCGTATTACTCTAATACAACCCCTATTTTTTAATCCCGATTTTATCTTTTTTATTCGATCCACAGATCCACAATAAGGTTGTACACACTTATTAATTATACCAATTCAAATTCAATATTCATCGTTAAGACAGGACAACGTCTGTCGGGTCAGCTAGTTTTACTATGAATAATTATTCTTTTATATTTTTAACAAATCCATTATACGAGCAATCAACACTAACTAATTTTTAAACTAAAAAAGTTGTTATTTCACTTAACTGCTTTCTCTGGTGATAGTAATCACACTACTTGCAGTATCTGACATTTTCTCTTGATTCTTTAGTCGTTTGATATTGTTATCTCTTTGGCGTTTTAGTATTTCTTCAAATTTATGGGTTTCTTTAGTTACAACTTCTGCTGGATAAAATAACTGAAACTAGCAAATTATTTTACTGGTCTTTACTTTTCCTTTGGAAACTATTGGTTTGTTGTATTTTCCTGTATATATTTTCAAAAGTTTATTGAGTAGCCAATATATTGTTTTTGTGTTGTCTCTTTCGAGGTAGACAATATTCAAACCATCTTCTTTGCCCGAAATCAATGAAAGCAAGTTCATATGAAACACTTTTCCGCACCTAGATCGAATATACACTCTTCTGCATGGGATTTTTCAAAAATCGTTCGGTCCATTAATTCTGGAATTTTATTTTTACGAATATCGATTCTAAATATCAATTGTACTGCCAGTGATTTCAACTGTTAGCAATCAAAACAAAGGTGAATTTTTTTGATTAGCATCTTCATCGCGGAGTGCTTATTGGTGTTCATTAAGGCAATGTTTGAAATAATGTTAATTTCTTCATTTATTTCATTCTTTAGGTAATGTGTACACTGTCTACATATTATACAGAGTGGAAAGTTTAACTGGAACAAAATCTGCAATTTAATAAATAAAGGTTTGTCGCAAAATTCCTGAAACACGTCAACTTTTATTTTCTATGGGGCATAAAATAAAGAGGTTTGTTTATTTTCTTAATTATATTAAGGGTTGTAGCGACCCCCAACTTTTTTTTTAATGAAAGGGTAGAGATCTTTTTTTTATTTTAAAGCTTTTTCAATTGCAAATACAAGTAGCTATTTTTTTTGTTTTTTTTTTGACAGGCAATGTGTTAGAAAAAAATAAAATACCGAAGTGTTTTTAAATACTACTTTAATGCAATAAATGTTCAAAATGCTCTCCATTTTGTTGCTGACAATATCCCAATCGATCATAAAAACTATTCCTAACATTTTGTAATACTTCCGGATTATTTGAATAATTTCGTCTCTGGTTCTTTGCTGAAGCTCGGCTATGTCCTAAGGTTTGGTAGTATATATCTTACTTTTTAAATATCTCCATAAAAAAAATCTAATGGGGTGAGATCGGTTGATCTTGCTGGCCACTCAATTGGGCCCCTTCTTCCAATCCACCAATTCGGAAACACTTCGTTGAGATAGGTCCGTACAATTTGAGCAAAATGTGGTGGTGCCCTGTCTTGTTGAAACCACATCTGTTGGTCAAATAAATTGGGATCCAAATTATCGGGGAATAAAAACCTTAAAGTAGGAACCAATTCATTTTGAAGCATAGTTAGGTATGTTTCTCCAGTTACATTTTCATCGAAGAAAAAAGAATCCCACAATGCGATTCCCAATAATTCCAGCCCAGACGTTTGTTTTTTGAAGCCTTTGGGTATGGGATTCACGCATCCAATGGGAATTTTCGTCAGCCCAGTGTCCATGTAATGTGAACGTAGCTTCATCAGAAAACAGCACCCATTCCAAAGGAATTTGACCACCATCGATAAATGCCATAAATTGTTCGCAAAAATCAAGTCTACGATGAGGATCGTCTTCATTAAGCTCGTGAAGGTTTTGCATCTTATATGGGTACTTTTTGGCATCTTTGAAAACTTTTAAAACGCTTGTGTGACTGACACCATGAACGCGAGCTACTTCCCTAGCTGGAGTAACAGGATTTTCTTCAACTTCCAACAACATGTTCAACCGGGTTTCTTCGTCGATTTGTAAAGGCCTTTTTCGAAAAATATCTCTTACATGGCCCAACTCTCGATATCGACTTTCAATTTTGCTAATCGTACTTCGATTAATTGGAGGCAATTCTGGATAAACTTCAGCAAACAAACGAGCAACGTCAGCCTGTGTTCGACTTCTGTTCCCACATCCGATCATCTGTAAAATTTCGATACGGTGCGTTTCGGTTAAATAAGACATTTTCTTATTTTATTGGCTTATAAATTTGTTGTAGAAATTTAAAACAAATACCTGAAGACAACTCAATCACATTAAGTTTTAATTAGTGAAATACCTGAGAGCAGGTTAGAAAAAGAAAGGATTTCTTATTGTGGCTTATCAAGTAGTAAAAACAAAGTGTAAGTACATGGACGTAGTAATTGGAAAATATTCGGGATAATTTTTATATTCGATTAGGATATTGTCAGCAACAAAATGGAGGGCATTTTGAACATTTATTGCATTAAAGTAGTATTAAAAAACATTTTGGTATTTTATTTTTTTCTAACACATTGCTTGTAAAAAAAAACAAAAAAATACCTATTTGTATTTGCAATTGAAAAAGCTTTAAAAAAAAAGATCAACCTACCCTTTCATTAAAAAAAAGTTGGGGGTCGCTACAACCCTTAATATAATTAAGAAAATAAAGAAACCTCTTTATTTTATGCCCCATAGAAAATAAAAGTTGACGTGTTTCAGGAATTTTACGACAAACCTTTATTTATTAAATTACAGACTTTGTTCCAGTTAAACTTTCCATTCTGTATACAATGTCTATCTAATCACATGCAATGTACAAACAATCTTTATTACCCGATAACTATATGTTATAACTTATTTAATTGTGAGGAATGAGTGTGTGATTCAATTATGATTTTTACTTCTTACTTTACTTACCTAAAAAGTATTTAACCAGAAAATAATAAGTTTAATTATTTTTGAGTAACTTTTTTTTTGGAATTTTCAATTCCAATCGGCAAAATTAACGTTAATAGTTTTGTATATTGTCTATAACAAGCAACTTTTCAATTATAATTTAGTGTGTTATTTAAAATTAATATTGAGTTTCTCTTGAATCCTACCCAAGATAAAGAGTCGGATTTTAAAATCAAACAAATCAACATTTTCACTGAGCTAGTTAAACTTTTATATAGGGCGTCCAACAATCAAACATAAAATTAATTAATTACTACATCAGTAATCAATTTAAACATAACAAAATAATTAATAAAACAATATAAAACTAAATAAATTAATAAACCCAATAAAATAAATTATTACAAATTGATAAATTCAATAAAAAAATAAACAAAAATATTAAAATTTATAGAATTAAATCATAACAATATACGCAGAATTTCTATGCAGAATTTTCACAATTATGTATTTGCTCACCTTGATCAAGAGGTATTCAGACTCTTATGATAGTGTTTTAGATTTTTTGGCTTTATTATTTATAGAATTTTTCGTAAGAAAAGCTCTCACTTTGTGGAAATTAACGAAATTTATTTTATTTCTGATTTAAAAATGTCAAATCCAATGCACACTTTTTCAGTTTTAGATTAAAAAAATCACGTCGTTATGAATTTTTCGTCCTTGGGTTGATAAGTAAAACTTTCTGCGCTATTTTTGGTGTTCATATGATTGGTTTTCCGGTTAAGTAGGCAGAAAAATTTATTGCACTGCAAAGTTGCAATATGCTTTAAATTTAAATATCTAAAAAATAAAAATAAGGCTGTTTATTTGGTTTCAGGTATTCTCTAATATCTTTTGTGTAACTATAACTTACATTATATATGAGTTAAAAATTAAATAAATGATTTAAGAAAGGTTTCGTAATTAATTTTATATTAAATACAACTCATCGGCTTATAAAATGTAAACTTCAAATGAACATAACTCATGCTTAAATATTTTATACATCAATGTAACTTCAAAACCTCTTTGCAGTTAGAGATGTCAAATTTCATAGTATAACCGCTTCTACGCGTGGAATCATTTAGACAAGCCGTGCAGCGTTGTCGCTTATTGAGCAGCTCATGTCAATGGTTAAACATTTCATAAAATGAGTGATTTAGGTGGTTATAATTCATAAAATGTTAATAAGAGATAGCATTATGGTCACAATATTTTTTTAAATGTAATGAACACTATAGATAATTCAAAACAATCACAAATCTCTTACCTTACATGGAGAGTAGGTAACAGCACAGCACTAGAAATTAGACCAGGAAAGGTAATGTTTGAGCAAGTAAAAAATTAATAGTTGCGTCTTCTCTGATATTAGATCTATGGATTACACGTACGTCTCGAAAAAAACGCCATAAAAACTGTTGAAATAAACTGACAGGTTCGTGAAATGTTCAACTTTTGCTTGTAAAAAATCTAAAAAATATACTTTTTTTTCACATGATAATTGTCTATTTTCTATGCTTTCCTTCGGGGATAATCTTTTGGTGTTAAAATTCGTGATCACAAATTGTCAAACTTTTTAAAAACATACAAGTAATTTCATTTTTTGAAAAAAGCATCATGCCTTTTTGTATTTAATAATTTCTCTAGTTTAATTAATTTTTTAAAATCAATATTATGGTTAAAATAAATAATTTTTCTTTAAATAATATATTAATATATGCTGTCCAATTATAGTGCAATCTAATTTTTTAGAACAAATATTTTTAAACTGTTTGTTTAGATTAAATTATAGTACATAGTACGTACATAATAGTAAAGTTTTGGCATTGCTTTGAAGATATTCAATATTGCTTTGACTAAGAAAGTAATAATATAAAATTGTTCGAAAGAACGAATAAAAAAACAGAAACTAATCCCCTCAAGGTCCGACTAACAAAGTTGAATACATCCCTTGTCTCATTTCGTGTAATTTTAGTGTTGGTAGTTTTGATTAACAAAATAAAAAATGCCGTTTAGTCGTCGTCTCTGCGAAAATCCCAGCTAGTGCAAGATGTGCCACCAGAGGCCACTACTAATAATTACCGTTGCATACGATCAATGGTGTAGACAATGTGTAGACAATACTTTTATTTAAGGTTTTATTTAATATTTAAATGAATAAAACCTATCATAAAATCAAGCATTTTATAAGTTTTATTATCAATCAACCACAACATTTTTACCACAATTATTAAAAATAATTGGTATGTATTTGTCCTTTTGATAAAAAACTTTTTTAAATTTTATTAATTATAATTTAATCAACTACAAACTTTACAAGAAAAAACAAATTTCTCATATCAGTTTTCCAATTTAAATTTAACAACTTACTTTTTAAATAATAAATTGTTCATTCATCTCCCTTTTGTAAATCTTACGAACTTCTATGGTCCAAGAAAAGAGAATGGATCCAATTTTCTCATTCCACTATCATACAACAACTACACACACCAGCTGCAAAAAGGGGCGGCCATCTTGCAACTTAACTTTTAAAAGCATGCATATAATCATTAACATAAAACAGAGTTATCTGCAGCTACCGAATGAGATCAGTCTTGGGTTGTGCAATTTTAAGCAAATGCACACTATAGCATGGAATATTTATCTGTCGAATGTTTAAAGGTATCTACTACACTAGAAAAACAGTAAAGAATACGAAAATAATTTAAAATAGTCCAAATATTTACGATTGCATTTTTCCTTTATTTAAATAACTGTAATAAATATTTACGTTTCTAGTCTTGTAAGTAGACTTTTACGGAACGAGTGATGTGTTTACGGTATTCAAAACGAGTGTGACGTAAAATGTTTGATCTGATGGCATGTCATAATGACAACGTTATGTCACTCAATTTTGATGACATAAGGAAGCTCATTATGGGACTAAGTACCATAATGAAATTCTATAAGGAAAACTTTAATGGTTTGATCAAAAAAGTTTATTTAAAATGCATAACTATGTACAAAACTATTTATTATAAATGGTAAAAGAACAATTACTACAATTTGTAATATTAATTCCAATGGATTCTACAGTTTTTACATTAGTAGTTGATGATTGTTGGCAAACTTGTAATCCGGTTTGGTTGTTGGCACCAAAAATTGCTTCTGATATTTTTTTCTTTTGCTCTTTCGAATTTTCGATGTAACCTTCAGCGACAGTATTGCTTTTCCATCCGCCATGGCGTTTCACGGTACACAGATCAACTCCAGAATCAGCCAAAAATGAAGCAGACGATCGCCGAAAACAATGTCCGGTATATTCTTCAGGGCGAGGTAAATTCAAGAAAGTGGCAATAACTTTTGGCATTTTATTAAAGGTATGTATTCCAACGGGTTGTTTTGTACATTTCTATAAGTGACAAAAAAAACGTAGATGGTTTGTGTTGCAAGGTCGGATTTTCACATATTGTCTGACAAGTTCTACCATATTCAATCCTGGGATATTCCCCGAAGTTACAAAAAATTCTCGCATTACCTTTGTTTTTGTATTCGGTAATGTAATTCTAAAAACGGATCCTTCATCTCAGTGCACTATGGTTTTGCATCTAAACCCACTTTCACAAGTACTGAAAAACACAAGTCAAGTATATGCAATAAAACACAAGACAAGAACACTACATACTATTAGTCACTTATTATACATGGACGACTATAGATTATATGCCTCAACATCTAAACAAATCACACAACTGATCAAACTAACAGAAGTTTTGACATAAAAATGGAATTCGGAATAGATAAATGTAGAACCATCAAAATGACTAAAGGCAAATGGGAAGAGAACGAATAAATAGATACAATGAATGAACAGCTCATTACATCCCTACATGAGCATGATACTTATAAATACCTAGGGCTTCATCAAAATACAAGAATACGACATAAAGGCATTAAACAACACAAATAACACAAAAATATACAGTTACAATCACATCCATACTTAAAACCAAACTTAACTCTAAAAACATTATAAAAGCAATAAACACAATAGACCAGATATAACACTTACACTAAAGAAAGAAAAAGTTTTTTTGGACATAGCTATTCCAACAACACAAACATAAAAACCAAGGAACAAGAAAAAATAGATAAATACACACCACTATCAATTGACGTAAAACAAACATGGAAACAAAATAAAATCATTATTTTACCATTTATCATGTCACCAACAGGAGTCACGCCAAACTCTTTTATACAAGCTCACACAAGCTCAACATAGGTACAGAAATCCACACAACTATCCAAAAAGCCGTAATACTGAAAACATGTCACTTAGTCAGAAAATTCCTGAATCCCCCGCAATAACCCACAAACCTCCCGCTTATTTGGTACCTACCCGTAAGTAGGAGAGTAAACCAGGGAAAACCTGAGGCGAAATATTGAGATGAACAACTAAGCTCAGAAAAATTAATAAGTAAAACTTACCTCAATGAGTTATAATAAAAAGGATATCTTAATAATTTTCATCTAATCATCAGCTACTTTTTCTTTATTTCATCTAAAGTATTCAATATAATAATCTTCAATAGTAAACATTCAAATAGATAGAGAATGTACTTGACAAATTTATCTTGGATAGTATCCATGGTGTCAATCAATAACAATCCAAATGTGTACAATTCCAATAACTAGTCCCAATTCATATAATAATGTACAATTGACATAGTTTTCTTTAGAAGTCAAAGTTGTAATCTAAAACAAATAAAAATGAAACAAAATTAAAAAACTATTAATCTCTAAATTGATTGTACTAACCCTTACTTTTTGGAAGTCCATCTTATTAAGAATAATGAAAATCTCTTCGTTTTACCAAAACTTCCAGCTTCTAGCGAAACGGCTCTCATTAACTTACCAGGGGACAAGGAGACAAATATTAGTCTTCGATATTAATATAATTCATCACAACCTTAGATGTACCTAAAAAAACCACAAAACAGTATAAAAAAATGTAACAAACAAAGTTAAATTCAGTGAATAAATCCTTATATCTACAATGTTGGACAGAATTAATTGAACTAATGATAAAAACACTCAAATAGTGAAAAGTAAAAGGACTATTTCAAACCATAATTAATGAACATTAATAAAGGACATATTATTTAACAAAACTGTATGTAGATTAATTAAGTAAGTTTTTATATTAGTTATAAGCTGTAAATCTTTGGTAATATCAAGAAAGGGGAATTGAGAATTTTGATTTTAGAATAGTGTATACATAGTTCAAATAAGAGAGTCACTTAAAAGTTTAAATTTTAGTTCTTAGACTTTAAATTAGTATTTAAAAGTTGAAATAGGATTAGTTTAATAGATTTATGAGTAATTTTAAATGTAATTTATAGTTTTAACTCAAATTTTGAAAGTATAGAATGAATTTGACAGCACTAAAAATCAAAATTTTAAAGGGAAAAAGTGAAATAAAAATAATGTAAATAGATTTTTTGTAAATATAAGAAGATAAACTAGCTTTATATTATCAAAGATATGTTCTAAAATGTAAAATCATTACCTCATTACTTGGAAATTTAGGTTAATTTTGGAGAAGGTAAACAGTTGAAGGTAGAATTATAAGTCATTCCTGTCAAAAACTGGCGAGACTATAAAAAGGCCAGGAAATCAATTATTCGCTCTCTTATCACTCTGGTTCCGGCTTAATTGACATCGAAGGTATCTAAAAAATTTCATTAATCAAAAGTTAATTTATGTTAAATTAATACATTTAACATCAAAAATATGTGTATAAAAGTATTTTAAAAATATCAAATCACTTACCAAAGCAGCCAATTTGAGATAACAGATCCAGATTACCATTAAATTTAGATTTCATGATATCATCATCACACATAGCAAAGTCAGCAGCCATATTGGAATCCTGTTCGAAGTGAACACAATCCGTTGGAGCCGATCTCAGTGTTTCGGTAATTTCTGCCTGACGTGGACGATATTACGAAAAGACTTTAAGATACAAGGTATGTTCAATAATTAAAAACTTATATTTTCGGTTTGTTAATGTGAATAATTGTTTGTACATCATTTTCATTGTTGTCATAACTAGACATTTATAATTTTAATGTAATTAGCATATGGTAATCCATTAATAGTTTTTGTATGTTTTATTCATGAACAATTATAACAATTAAATGGTGGTGTATTATATAAAAATTTTTAAATATTGAGTTTCTCTTGCATCCTACCCAAGATAAAGAGTCGTATTTCAAATTCAATCAGAAAATAATTTGATTGAGCTACTTGAAAAACTTTTATAAGGCGCCCAATAGGCTGATTAAAAAAAATGGATAATTTTTTTTTTCAAAATCCTCACATAAAAACTTCCGAGAAGGTGTGAAAAGACGCCTGTAAAAATCAGAGCCCTTAATATTATTATTAAGAGGTCGCGCATCGGGAATTTCTATTTCCCGTTTAAATAACACAGGAATAAATTTTTTTTAATTTTGCAATTTCGTATTTTTGCAACGGCTAATTGAATTAGCGGACCAAAGCATATTTTTGTAGGAAATTTGACGCTCTACAAAAATGGTCCTTACAAAGTTTTCGATAGTCACACTCCTTCAAAAGTTATTCGAGGTCAAACTTGAACTTACAAAAAAATTCTATGTTTTTTTTTTCGATGATACTATGAATCTTTGCTCAATATTTTGCTAGTGATAATATTTTCTGATGTATTTTTGCCATTCGGAGATTTTTTTAACTTTACTTTATAAGTAGATTCGTCTTTCGTCACAAAACCTTTGGTTTAGGCGCTTTTTTTAAACGAATGAACTGAAGTTACTTTATTAAACAAAAATTACTTACAGTAGCTTATTAAGAAATGGAGTTCACTTTTTTACCGACATTATGTCGGTTAGGTTATATCGGCGACATAACACATGTTTTTATTTTCCTCGTTACTGTGCCACATTGTTTCTAACTCTCTTTTCAATCGAACTTCAGATATTACTATTTATTATTTTGCTCCCTAAGTTTATTGTTTTGTTATTTATTATTTCATTGACTATAATGAAAAATAAAAAATATTTAATTGGTGATATCAAAGAAAATCTTGTTGGACGAAAATTACCAACAAACGGAGAGGTTCTATCAGCGTTCTTATATCAGCATTGTATACACAAACATTAAAAAAAAGTGCTTCAGGTACAATAAAAAAAGTTGAAGAAAAATGGTTACAAGCTGGACTTCCAACTTGCAAAAATTATCATGCTGTGCAGAAAGTTTTAAATTTATTTAATGAATGGTTGAAACTCAAGAAAAGTCAATATCGAAAAAAATCTACTGCACAAAAAGAAAAAGAGACAATGTTAAAAGAAAAGTTTGTAAAATTATTTGATATTGCTCGTTTAGATCCGAAGCAAAAACTTGATGATACAAAAAAACTATTTTTGGAGGCTCAACGATCTAACAAACGTTATGGATTTATTGTTTCAAATCTAAATGTAAAAGTTATAGAATATAACACAATAAATATATCTTACTCTAATTGGGCTTTTTCAATCATTAATTTTCCCATCGAGTCAATATAAAATTACCTTACAAAAATGCGATGTTAAATAATAAACATGTTATCATGGAGAATCCATAACTGATGCACTTGACTATTTAAAAATGTAATTGTTCCGAAATATATCCTCTTCATAACGAAATAATGAGAAAAGATTTATAGTATCATCGAAAAAAAAAACATAGAATTTTTTTGTTCAACTTCCACCTCGAATAACTTTTGAAGAAGGGTCACTATCGAAAACTTTGTAAGGAACATTTTTGTAGAGCGTCAAATTTCCTACAAAAACATGCTTTGGTCCGCTAATTCAATTAGCCGTTGCAAAAATACGAAATTGCAAAATTAAAAAAAATTTATTCCTGTGTTATTTAAATTAAGAAATAGAATTTCCCGATGCGCGACCTCTTAATAATAATATTAAGGGCTCTGATTTTTACAGGCGTCTTTTCACACCTTCTCGGAAGTTTTCATGTGAGGATTTTGAAAAAAAAAATTAGCCATTTTTTTTTAATCAGCCTAGCGCCCAACCATATAAAACAAAAAGAAAAATTAAATTTTACATTAGTAAACAATTTTAAAAATAAAAATAAATAAAGTAAATCATTACAAATCGACAGAACCAACGTGAATCATATTGATAAAATTAATCAGATTATTAAATAAATAAAAATAGCAATCAATTAAATAAATATAAAATTATATAAAAAATTAAATCATTTCAATATATACCGCATAAAGTAAATAAACCAAGAAAAAGGATTAACCCTGTGCGTGACATATGTATAAATACAAGAATATTACACAAAAACAACTGTAATAATGATAATAGCAATATTATAACAACAGATAAATAAATGAGTGAAACCAAAAAAAGGTAGGACCTGAACACTGACACAGATCATTGAAAGTTATAAAATAAGTATATAAACTAATCTTAACAGAGTATACAAAAATATTTAAAAATAAAAATGTATGATTGAGAATTTTGGAACTTTAATTAAATGGATAATTATAATTTTTTTAAATTTATTGTACTAACCCTTTCATGTTTGAAGTCCATCTTATTAAGAATAATAAAAAACTCTTCGTTTAAGTTCAAACGAAGAGTTTTTTATTATTCTTAATAATTGTTTTTTCATATTTTTTTTACTTAATCTTTAGACAAGAAATGTCTAAATTAAGAAAGTGTTTTAATCGTTGCAGCTCAATTACTAGCAACCACTGCTTAACTCTCCCTTTAAACAAACCGATAGAACTAATAGATTTTCATTCTGAATCTAAGTCGTTGTAGAGTTTTGGACCTAAAAATGTAAAGCATCTCTGTCCAATAGATTTTTCTGCTTTAGGTACAGCAAATGGTTCAATTCTATATCGTGTAACATATGAGTGAGAAATCAAGCTGGCGTTCTTTTTATGTTTGTGGAAATGTAAGAGTAGAGTTTTGGCATACAATTGGTACATGTTGAATATCTTAGTTCCAACATAAAGGACATCAGATGGGTAAGTGTGGGTTTTTTTGTTTATTGATTTTATTATAGCCTTTTGAATTTTTTGAAGGTTCTCTAGTAGGACAGTTCCTGCTGATCCCCAAGAAATTAATCCGTAGTATAGGTGAGACTCTACTAACGCATAGTAAAGAATTTTTAAATGGTTAATATGCAAAAGGTTGGATAAATATTTAAATTTGTACATTAGATGTCTTAATTTTTAATAACAGAGTTGATTTGTACATCCCATTTTAAGTGATTATCTATAAATATTCCAAGGTATTTAATGTTTTGAGTTGATTTTATAGTTATTTTTTGTTGGTTGTTTTTTATTACTAAGTTTTTATATGCTGGTAAATTATTACTATATGAACTAAACAGGATGTAGAATGTCTTTTCGAAATTAATTGTAAGTGATTTATAGTTAAAGAAATTTATAATCTTTTGAAAATCTTTCTCGGCAATAGTCTTTAGTGATTCCCAAGTTTTGTCTCGGTAAAATATCGCGGTATTATCTGCGAAGCTGATGATTTCACCATTTATTGTTCAAAAAGATCATTTAAAAACAGATTAAATAATAGGGGTCCAAGAACTGTTCCTTGAGGGACACCACAATTTATGACTTGATAATCACTAAAAGTACCATTAATATTGACTGTTTGTTTTTTATTTTCTGGATAACTCTTTATTAGATTGTAAGCAGCACCCCGAAACCCAACATTTTCCAACGCATCCGTTAATTTCGTATGATCAACTGTATCAAATGGTTTATTAATTTTGTCAATCTTGCAATGGCATCTGAAGTTGAGATGTTCTCCTTAAATCCATACGGGTTGTTTGAGAGCACGTTATATTTAATAAGAAATGTGGCAATTTTGTTTTTTATAATTTTTTCAAAAATCTTTCCTACACTAGATATTATAGATATAGGTCGGTAATTGATCACATCGAATTTATTCCCTTTTTTATAGACAAGTATTATCATTGCTTCTTTAAGACAATCAGGAAACTTGTCTTCATTTATTGATTAATTGATAAGAAAACCAATAACGGAAGACAATTCATGATATAAATCTTTAAAAATTTCCGAAATAATATTATCGATACCAGGCTATTTGTTATTTTTTAGTGTATTATTGTTAAGTTTATTTCATTGACATTTGTGTTATATAGATAAATATTTTTATTTAGTTTCTTTTAATTTATTATATTACTACATGCAGGAATTTTAAGACGCTCTGTCACATTATACAGGAGGCTATAAAAATCAGTGAGGCATGGTGTGAGAACCACTCACTTAACCAAAAAAGGGAAATAAAGGACCTTAGAGCTAGAAAAATTATGTTTGTAACTTTCAAGGTTTATATTGTTTTTCTTTTATTAATTTCTAACAAAAGTAATATCGAAATCTGAAAAATTATTCCATATCCCAATCCGTTCACATACGTTTATTCTTTAGTTGGTTATTTTGCATACTTAGAAATATATATAAAAAAACAATTTCCCCTAAGCAACGAAAGATCTACGCGATAGGATACGGATACGATAATGCCGGAGATAATAACTCAGACCGTCATTTACATTTTTTATCTCGGTGTATAATTTAGAAGTAACTGCATGGAATTCACTGTATAAAGACATAATTTCTAGTGGTTTACGATTGTCTACACAAACGAGAAACAATACATGAATCACTTAGAACTCCCGTACTCTTTCCCTTAATAGGACCGGTTTTTGGAGTATTTAATGCTAGTAACATATAGTAACATATAATTTTATTTTTTCACTTGCGACAAGGGATAATTTTCTTAAATTAGTTGTGCCTAAAAAAAAATTTCCTGGAATAATTTAAGCTTGAGTGGTATTCGGTAAGAAAATTTGGAAAAAATCTGTCTGTCAAAAAGCTTAATAATTACTAGTTTAAACAGAAATATTAAGGATAATAAAAAACTCTTCATTTTAACAAAACTTCCAATATTTATTTAAAAACTGCAAAAAAAAAGTAACTTCAATATGTCAATCTGACGATGCTAGTTGTCTAGCGAAACGGCTGTCATTGAGTCTTTTAAAAAAGCAGTTTTTAAATAAATATTGGAAGTTTTGTTAAAACGAAGAGTTTTTTATTATCCTTAATAAGATGGACTTCCAAAAAGTAAGGGTTAGTACAATCAATTTAAGTAGAGAAATATAATATATTTTTATTTATCTATGGTTTATACGTTGAGCTTTCAGCGTTCTCTATAGTTTCAGCTGTCAAAAAATGTTCACTTAAATATCGAGTCGCCATTAAAAATGTTCCAAACATCTTTGGTTGCCATGTTAACTAGTCAAAATGAAGGCATCTCATTGGTTAAAAAGAAAAGGTGGAAAATTTTCTATACCATTTTCAATGTTTATGATAAGGGATAATTAAGTATAGAGTATTAAAAAATGTATAGCAGTTTTTTTAATTATAATGTCCACATACCGAAACCGTTTACACTACCACTACACCAACACACACTTTTAACCGCCTGACGTGCGCTTCGATAACAAAGTTATCTTCTTCAGAGACCGAAGGTAAACTTTCGTCAACGGTTCCAGATTCAACATTTTAGTTATAATGTCCAATTCTATTAAAACAAAAGATCCATGTAAAAGAAGGGATTGATCAAATGCTTAGTATGGCAGTGATAATATTGTTTATTCTATAATGACGAACTTATTATTTGGTGATTTTTAACCCATCCTCACAGCCCTAATAGTTTGATCATTGAGGAGTCCCAGCGTAGGCCCCAGCGGTCCAATTGTTATAGTTCTTCTAGATCCTTGATGTTTTTCTATGTTTTTTTGGGTCGCTTATTACGAATTATGTGGTTACCAGGCCGAAAAGTTGTGTTTTATAGTTATTAACAATTTTAATACAAAAATGACAATTTTTTCAACTACTCTACCATATACCTTTAGGGTAAGCTAAATTTAGAAATGGGGAAAAATAAGAAAAAATGGTAGTAATACTCCATATTATTATTATATAAATTTACTGTTACTATTTTATTGTATTAAATATTATCATCAATATCCTGTTTTGCAGTTATTTATAGATTAGCCATGGAAACATAATGTTTTATTGTTGCTTTTTAATTTTAGTAGGCACTAAATTATCTTATCACTTAGTTAAATTTTTACTCAACTTTACTGTTATGAAAATGGGGAAAATGGCATTGACCGGACATAACTCTCTTAGGTTTCAACGCGTCTGAACTTTTATCGGAGTAATGCGCAGACTCGTTCAGTCAGTTTTAAAAAGAAATTGTATTAATTTTTCAACCAACTACGCAATAACAAAAACCACTATGGAGATGTAACTTTATTTCTATATCTATCACCTACATGCATTTCGATTATTCAACATATACAGGGTGTTTCAAAAAAAGGTAACACCGTCTCTAGGATAGGTAAAAAACTGAAAAATAATTGGGGTTTGCTTAGTAAAATTTTTTTCTAACGCCATCCGTTTTCAAGATAAAGGGCGTTGAAGAAAATGAAAAATTACACATTTCTTACGATTTTGTCGAAACTACTGGCACCATTGCAATGAAATTTTATAGGAATATGTTTTGGAAGCTGATATATCCCATGAATTTGTTTTTATAACTAACTCTCATAGAGGGCGCTAGTTACACGATTCATACAACGTATTATTCAACATAACTTTTTTTAGGGTAGAATTATTAGTCAAAACCCCAAGTGAACATAAACATAGTTTAATTCTACACCAAAAAGGTACTCTTGGTAAAACTCGATATTATGTACCGTTTTCGGAATATTTTGATTTGAAAATTATGAAGTAATAATCGCTCCTGGTATAAACTAATGATAAAGTTCTCTTTTCTCTAAGTTTGCCATGTAATTCTACCCTAAAAAAAGTTATGTTGAATAATACGTTGTATGAATCGTGTAACTAGCGCCCTCTATGAGAGTTAGTTATAAAAACAAATTCATGGGATATATCAGCTTCCAAAACATATTCCTATAAAATTTCATTGCAATGGTGCCAGTAGTTTCGGCAAAATCGTAAGAAATGTGTAATTTTTCATTTTCTTCAACGCCCTTTATCTTGAAAACGGATGGCGTTAGAAAAAAATTTTACTAAGCAAACCCCAATTATTTTTCAGTTTTTTACCTATCCTAGAGACGGTGTTACCTTTTTTTGAAACACCCTGTACATAGAACTTTTTTATACGTAACTCACCTATACATTAATATATTTATTAATGTTAACAATAATAAACAACTATTGGTTTAAACTTAACTTCCACGTTTCATTAAGAAATTGGCCTTTAAATTACAATGACAGCGGTTTCGCTAAAATAAGCATCGTCAGATGATATTGAAGTTACATTTTGTTTGTTTGTAGCTAGGTACCTGATATTTTAGTAGTATCAAGCCCGGACCAAGTATGGAAGTAATAAGACATAACAATATTAAAGCCTAGATGTTCATAGCCCTAAAGAATTATCCTGGATGAATTTACTTCTATATAACTGTGCAATTATATAGAAAAACTAGGAAAAAACTATATCATGCTGATCTTTACAATAACTTAATTCGCGTGTGACATTTATGTCTTATCTATATACAAAATAAAAACTCAATCAAAGTGAACAGGTTAATAGTGGAGAACTTCCAAGATCTATTTGTTCATTAACTACTTTAAATTGAGAATTTGTTAGATGTATTTTTATTTCAAGTTCTACATTTTGTTTTTATCACAATTGTGTAGTATTTGGATGTCATTGGTGTATATATGAGTAATGTTGGATAGATAGGTAGTTGTTTTGCATAATTTGACTTATCTGGTTGTTTTAACCCATATGTTCTTAAGTGTTCATTAAATGTTATTTAAAAAATCTTTGTGTTTGACCTATATATACAGCATTACATTTTGAACATTAATTTTGTAAATATCAGATTTTTTAATTTGGGTAATTTTGTTTTAACATTTAACAACTTTGTACCAATATAATTTTGTGTTTTAAATTATATTAATGCTGATGTTGCCGAAGATGTTGAGGATGTGTTGGAAATATTTCCAATATATGTAATATTTTTATAACTTTATAATTATATGATACATAGGGTATTTTTAATTCCACTGGAATATGTCAATATTCAATACATCAATTTGACGATGCTAATTCTAGAGGAACAACTGTCATTGTAATTTAAAGGCGAATTTTTTAATAAAACGTAGTTTACTTTAAACTAATAGTTTAGTTGTTTATTATTCTTAGTAAGATGGACTTCCACAGAGTAAGGATTAGTACAATAAATTTAATACTTAATGTTGATCCCATAAAATAGGATCCCTTACAGTTCGGTTATATGTTAGAAGGAGAAAGTTTATTTCCTTAAAATATAGTAAAATTATTTCCACCGACATATGAGCTTCTACTAAACCGCAATTTTAAAACATGTTCTACTATAATATATACATTAAGGTCAAAACATAAATCTTGTATATCTTTTTGCATCTGCCGTTTTGAAAATGGTTGGCAGAATCAGAATTTGAATATCCGTCTTTATCAAAATGAAACCCAGTATAGAAAATAATTACAATTAAGTCATTAATAAAGTACCATCGATAAATGATAATAAGAGCTTTTATTATAACGATTTGTATATAATTTTCATAGCTATTGCATACGACTAACTGCAATTCAGGATGGAGTAGTTTTCTTCAAAAAAGACACAGAGCATCAGTATTACCTTCCTTATCTTTATTTTCTTTTTCCGAGCTCGAATTCTCTGTCTCTTTATTCCTTGTCTTAACAAATTTATCCTTTTGCAAAATAGAGGCCTCTAGTTCCTTTTTATATGGCGAATCGGTCAAAATTGCAGTCTTACCTCGACGTCTTTTTGTGTTAGTGGCTTTCCTGCTACTATGAGGAACAGGCAGTATCTCCTTAGGAGACACAGCAAAATTTACGGACTTCATTAATGATTTCACTGGAGCTTTCGGTTGATTTGAAGTTATTGAATTTTTTTCAGGTGTAGTTTCCCTTGGTAACAAACTAGAGAAGTTAGGGTTTGGTGAATTCTCCCTAGATGTTCTGCAGGAAGGCCCAGCTACGGGTGATTTTTTTGAAGTTATTGGATTTTTTTCGGGTGTAGTTTCCCTTGATAATGGATACACTGGTTTGGACAGCGTTAATGGCTTGTAACATGTTGTGCTTGTAACATGCTGTCCTGTGACCAGCGTTGACGGTCTGTTTTTATTTGGTAATTGCGTACCATTTTAAAACCTAAAAATAGTAATAAACCATAAGGTTGACTATCGACCAAGTAGAAAATATGTACGGGGGAAAACCGGGTAGGCCCGCTTTTGCCCCGAGTGTACTTCTACAACAAATTGAGTCACTGCTTTTTAATTCTAACCTAAAATGCAAATATTTTCCTACACAAATGCACCACAGAAACAAGGGTTTCAGCGATAGTTAAACAACATTTATTAACTTAGTCCTTAGTGGATTGTAGAAAGGGTAAAAAAATTAAAAATGCATCACATACCTGGTAAAACACTTTTCATTCAATATTTCACGATAGTGGTGATGTAGATGCTATCAAATTATTCTGACAACTTGTAGACGTGACACGACTATTTTGTTGCGATGTTTCATAGCTGGCGCTACCGATTAAGGAATTAAAGTCTCTACCCGGTTTTACTTCACTACCCGGTTTTGGTCCCGTTCCCCTAAATCCGTAATTATCCAGTTACCAAAGGGAACTCACAATACTTACGGGACCTCTACTAAAAGTAAACTTTAAGGATGGATTCCAAATTTTCCTTTCATTTCATTTTCCTTTAAATTTTTTTAACTGATGTTTCTCTTGTAATTGTGGTGGAAACGGTCCTGTATCCCTTACTTTTTGGGTGCCCAAGCTTACACACGAAGCATTCTACTCTATAGCTCTGCGGTAATAGATGACTACTTTGTGGATTAAAAACCAACATATTATTGAAATATTTTTGTTTCTCCCTTCGCTTATTTAAAGCTCGGTTAGCGACGAAGAATTTATTGAGTTTTTGTTGTATTTTTGAGGAATTATGTCAGCTAAGAACCAACAAAACATAATTCCTTAATAAATCAAAACATTATCCTTGATTTTTACAAAAAAACTGTTATCAGTATACCGTAAGATGTTTTATTTTCTGTATAGGTAACTAAAAGACATAAAGTTATAATTTTTTTTGCTATTAAATAAATTTAAGTTGGAAGTAATCTGCACAGGTAGCCCTAATTAATGTTTTAACCGTGCTTTTATATAGACGTGGAAGTTAAGTTTAAACGAATAGTTGTTTATTATTCTTAGTAAGATGGACTTCCACAGAGTAAGGGTTGGTACAATAAATTTATTAATTCTAATTTTGATAGAAGTTAGTTTAATATTAGAATTGTCTAATGTTTATCGTCTATAATTAAATTGATGTAATAATTGTATTTAGTAATTTATATTAAATTAATTACTTTTAAGCTAACCTAACCTAGTAGTGACCGTATCATTGTTACCTTTGGAAATTCCAAGTAATAATTAAAAATGTTCTTTAAGATGAACTTTCACAGAGTGGGGAATGTTACAATAGATTTTGTTAAAACATTAATTAACAATATAAGGTGTATGACCAGTGAAGTTACAAATTTACATAAGTTTATATCCAGTTTGTCGAATAATAGGAAAAAACTATATTTAGTTAAAATCTTAGAACATAAAATAGTAAGGAAGTATTGCTTGTTCAAGGACAGTTGACCGGGATGGTTATCCAAGATGGCTACCGGAAGTTACTTTTTAACAATGGCGTCCTATATTTTTATTAATAGCAATATAATTTCCTTATTAAAACATATCTATTATTCAGTATGGACACTAATCATTGTATATTAAAATAATTATTTTAATAAGGAAAGTAGAGGAAAAAAAATAGTATAATATTGCCTAAAATGGAGGTACTAGATTTAAGGAAATAAAAACTAGTTATATACTACACAATTTTTATTAAAATTTTTCATTCTACCACTATTGGTTCTTGAATTGAATTTTGTGTAAACATGTCTAATTTTTTCTACATTATTTATTTTACTTTTACATATATAATAAATTCTTGTTTTTAAATATACTTCACAGATGCTTTTTATAAGTTGTTTCCTACGAGGACTTTCAGAAGTAGATGGTAGAGTTTCAGGAACAGAAACTGGTGAAATAGTTTCACTGCTAGTAGTTATTATCTCTTCAGCATAAGGGTAGTTAGTCCTTACCTGCATAGAAAAGGTATATATTAGTGAAATATATGTTTAAGTAAAATATCTGTAATTAGATTTGAGAAAAAATATAGATTTTGTCAATGTTATTAAAGCAATTTGTAGATATAATAATTTCTTACATATTTCAATCTTGCGATTTTAATTGTAGATATAACATTTGGTACTGGTATAACAATTTCTATCAAATGATTGTTCTGTAAATTGTTGTGAGCATAAAAAGCTATTCTTGCCTGGACTTTAGTTGGCTTTATCCACAATATTTAACTATTTCCATCTAATATTTTCATCCCGTGGGAAACTGCGAATGTAATAATTTGTTAATTAATACACAAATACATTTATTGTACAACGTTGCTTTAGAATACTCCATAGACATAAAAATAATTGATATATACTGTTATGGGATTAACCAAAAAATTGTAAATTAATGATAATTAAAATAAAATATCTTCTTTCCATTATTGATACGCCTATGTCACTTTAAATAGATAGGTTAGGGAACAATACAAAGTATTAATTTAATTTAAACATAAAAATATAGTTTACGTATATATAATGTATATTTATTATAATAATAGCTACTGAGCACCCACAAGCGCTACAACTAACTATTGTCTTTAAAATTATTTACAATATATATACCACTAAAATTTTGAATTAAAAAACTTACTTATATTTAAATAAACCTATTATAAACGAAAAATGTTCTAAACATAAATAATTAATCCAAATTTTTTACACAAAACTAAATTTTTATAACTTGTAAACAAACTATGAGTCATAAATGGTTATCCAATTCCGTCACCAGATTTTAACATTGTAGATATAACATAAACTCCTTTCTTACTATTTTATGTTCTAAGGTTAAAATAACCTCTATTCATTATGCTATTAAAAAATATTTTCATATCAAATTGTGATTATATGTATAATGTAATTTATTATTATTATTTAATTATAATTTATTTATGGGTATTTAACGCTTTATGTTAAACAATAACTCCAATGCTGCCGTTAAAACAAACGAATTTTTTATACAACTGGTGATTTATTTAGACTACTGGTTATGTCTGTTAAAATATAGGAGCAATAATGAAAAATTTATTCAACATCGAAAACTTTTTTACCTAATTTCCAACATTTATTTGCACACCACTGATAATAGAAACGACGAATTTAGACAGTGACAAATACTGGACAGGGGTTAAATTGTTGAACATTTGATCCAAAAACGACTATCAACTAAAACAATTAAACATTTTGCACCCTGAAGAGACTTAAAGCACCCTCCATTTTTAACACTTAATATTCCTGACAAATGATGCCTGTGGATTTTCAATTGTTGCTGCGTAAGATCATTATTTATCACTTTCGCAGTATTCTATCATTAATTCACCCTCTTACAAGATGTTCTTCTGTTATTCGATTGAAACACTTATATTCTTGTAAAGTTTGGTATATAGTTAATTAAACTAAGTATGCATTTTTAAAAGTAATGAATATGGTATATGTTATAAAGAAGTAATTATTAAATACATATTACTATGAATATATACACTATACATATCACGGTACATATCGGTCATGTGCTAAAGTTCATATTTTATTCTATATTCGAACTCTAGGCAGTAAATCAAATTAAAATACGAGGCTGGCAGACCATCGCTTTTAAAAGTGATGACCGGTAAAGTTTACACTTTGCGGCTTTAAAGTTAATGGGCTATAATTCAAGTCACATGTATATTAACTTTATTGTTTAGCAATAGAATGATTGAAACAAAGCCACGGTTTTAGAACATTTAGATATATAATTGTGTGGGTTAGAAAATGTGCATCGCGATCAGTAATTATTTATATACATCCCAATTATTTCTTGCTTTCATCGACCCAAGAGCCAACACAACATAACTTCTAGTTCTTACTAGAAGGTGAGGTTACTTCAGACAGTACTTTTAAAGTTTTTAATTGAAAAACATCTAGGTTTAGATGCAGATTTATTGTACCACCCACAAGACCACTATATTTTTTTTGTATTTCCCTTGGTTTATCATTTTCTTACTTCTACAATTATTATAAAATCTAATAACTTTTCTATCTTCTTCGATTGCTGATCTTCCCCAGTGAGCACTTGGGTCAAAAAGTAATTTAACTCCCCAAACTCTTGGTCCATCCTACTGCCAATCGCCCTTTTGAATGCCCCTTCATATCCTTCCCACCTTCTTACCATTTCCTCCTCCATCCAATCCTGAGCTTCCTCTTTTGTGGCACCCTTCCACCGCTGCCTCTTTGCCCTAGCCATCAGGTCCAAAGGGTATGACCTTGACAGCACAGCTGCAGTGGGGTATCTACACAAGATTGGGAAGAGAGAGGCTGGAATATGCGTGAGGTGTGAGGTGGAGGATGAAGAGGGTCATGTGTTTAGATGTTGGAAAAACAACGAGGATCTAGAGAAGTTGGAGAGGAGACTCGGGGTAGCAGTGTATTGGGAAAACATGGTGGAGATAATGTTGAGAGGAGAGAAATAATGGGTAGAGGTTAGCGAGGTTGTGGAGAGAATGGTTAGGAGAAGAGAGTGTTCTGATGGCGAATAGTATGAATGGGTGAAGAGTGTGTGAGGGACCGCCGCTCGTCTTAAAGTATACTAGGGTAATGATTCCGAGGCGGGGGTAACGGCGAGTTTAAAGGTGGGTTTGGATGGTAGGCATCCTATCGAGGGTGAGTCCAACACTGTTGGGTTCTGGATAAGGACCCATCGAACATGAGTTTCCCATCTCAGCCCGAAAAAAAAAATGCCAGAGAGGTGGCTGGTAGGCTGTGTTGTGGTTGCAATTCCGTTGCGGACTAGGAAACCGATACCTCGTGAGGATTGGTCCCTGTTCCTGTGGAAAGTTTGAAAGCCAGCAAAACTGGGCGGGACTTTACAGATGGTACCGGTAAGACTGAATATTTAAATTTTATCTTGAAACAGGCTATTTTTGGGAGCATGCCTTTTCCGGTTGAGTCCGTGGCAGTAGACAGTGTCTAGGACTAGGTCAATTAAAATCTAGTTTGGAAGGCGTTTTATTCTCTCTTGAGGGCCAGGAGAGAATGTGATATGGGCTTGGTTGGCCGACTGGAGGATGGTGCAGTTAATGTTATAGGTATCTGGCAATAACCGATTAAGAAGAATAATAAAAAACTCTTCAATTGAACGTAACTTCCAAGTTTATTTAAAAAGTACCTGATGTTTAGGTAGTATTAAGGCTAGACCAAGTATGGACAAAATTAACTTTTGATAAAGAAATAAGTATTATAAAACAAATAGCTATGTCCAATGGCTATCCAATTCATTTAATAAATAAATTAATTAATAAGAAAGAACATAAAGTGTCACTACAACTAATATTTCCTAAACAAACTAAAGAAATTAAAAATTATATAAATATTACATATTGTGGAAATATTTCCAATACAATTTCAAAAATAATATATTTGGCAACATCTGCATTAATATAATTTAAAACACAAAATAATGTTGGTAAAAAATTGTTAAATGTTAAAACAAAATTACCCAAATTAAAAAAATCTGGTGTTTACAAAATTAATTGTCCAAAATGTAATGCTGTATAAATAGGTCAAACACAAAGAAATTTTGAAGTAAGATCCAATGAACACTTAAGAGCATATGGATTAAAACAACCAGATAAGTCAAATTATACAAAACACCTACTTGAACATTCAACCTCACTCTTACACACCAATGACATACAAATACTACACACTTGTGATAAAAAACAAAATTTAAATTTCCTTGAAGAACTTGAAATAAAAAGACATCTAGCTGATCCACAATTTAAAGTTGTTAATGAACAAATAAATCTTAAGGGTTCTTCCCTATTAAACTGTTTACTTTGATTGAGTTTACATTTTATACATAGATAAGACGTAATTGTAAAACACAAATATATTAAGTTATTGTAAAGATCAGCATGATATAGTTTTTTCCTGGTTTTTCTATATCATTGCACAGTTATACTGATCTTAGAGGGAATTACATCCAGGATAATCCCTTAGGGCTATTAACACCTAGGCTTTAATATTGTTATGTCTTATTACTTCCATACTTGGTCTAGCCTTAATACTACTTAATCAACATCAGGTGCCTAGCTACAAACAAACAAAATGTTTCTTTAATGTCAATCTGACGATGCTAATCAGCGAAACGGCCGTCATTGTAATTTAAAACATAATTTTTTAAATAAACTTGGAAGTTACGTTCAATTGAAGAGTATTTGATTCTTCTTAATAAGATCGACTTCCAAAAAGTAAGGGTTGGTACAATAAATTCAATCCATTAAGAGTCTGTGCGACGATGTCACGAGCGTGTGGGACGGCGTTTTTGGGTCTGGCGGTGGAATTCGAGGAGTTTTTTACGACGTGGTAGGGTAAAGGGAGCTGCTTCTTGGGGAAGGATTGGGAATTCGGTCCTTTTTAGTCAACTGGGATGGAAGGCGGGATGTGGGCCTTTGCAATTGGGGCAGAAAGGAGAAAGAGTTTTGGGTTTGGGTTTTATACTAGACCCTACCACTACGCCGAGGTGAAACCCCGTAGGGGGAAACGCTCTACACTAGATTCTTCTTCATACGAGTATTCCCTGTCAGTATCATCTGACCTAGCGTAATGTGTCCATTGATAATCAGCTTTAGGATTATTTGTGTTTAATAGTACGTATACCCCATATAGATGATCTTGTATTGCATTTTTTAAATATTTGGTTTAAATATGTATTAAACGGAGACAGAAAACACCCCTGTCTCATTTTATTTAAGGTTGACGCTCTACACAATCGACAAATAAATAATAATTATTAAGAACAGTAAACAACTAAACGATTAAATGAAAATTCCACTATGTATTTCTAAAATACGTTTTAAATTTAATTACAGCTGTCTTGCTGTAAGTAGTTAAAGCTAGACCAAGTATGGAAGTAATAAAACATAACAATCCGATGTTTAAGTAAATCTTAAAAACGCCTTAATAAAAAATAAATATCAACTAATTATTATTAAAATATTGCTGCCTAACCATTTTTTTTATTTTTAAAACATGTCTTTTTAATTTTACGTTGAGTTAAATTTTTTTACTTAAATTAATTTGAAAAGTCCGCCATTTAAGATATTTCGTCACAAGGATAAATGTGAAGTTAGCATCAAATAATGGCAGCTGAGCTTCGTGCATCTCACATTACGCCCCACGTCACTTGCACTGAGTTTGTTTATACTTGGTATTTGTTCATTGTTGATTTGTTTGTGAGTTTATTTTGTGATATTCCGTATACTGTTTTTTATTATAAATAAAAAAATGGCATCGTTTGTGAAGGCAAATTCAAATAATTTACCTCATATGGATATATTTTTATGGTTCACGAATTTTTGAAAAAAGACCAATCTTCTATGTACGGATACGACTTTTGTTGGACTTTGTCAAAAAAGTACTGCAGCTACTTTTAATTTACCCTTGTGACGCATTTGTACGTAGTGTTGCATACAGTCTGTAAATTTTTTTAACGTTTTTTTTTTGTTAAATTAGAAGAAAATAAACAAGTCAAATATATTTTCAATATTATATTATCTATAGTTTCAGAAAAAAAAATAAAAATGCCGTCTTAAATTTTTACTTAAACACCTCATTTTAAAGCCTAAATGTAATTAGCCCTAAGAAATAATTCTTGATGTATTGTCCTCTAAGATCAGTATAACTGTGCGATGATATAGAAAAACCAGGAAAAAATTATATCATGCTGATATTCAACCGTTAGTTGTTTACTGTTCTTAATAAGATAGACCTTTACACAGTAAGGGTTAGTAAAATAAATTTTAAATAAATAATAATTTATCTTTTTTATGTAGCTGTGATAATTACACTTGTGTGGGTTCAATGCAAATTATGGCCATTGTTCCAATTAACAACCTTCCTTATGAAGTACAAGATATTCTAAGATATATCGTAAAAAAATTACTTAATTAACTTAACTTTTCATAACAAAAATGTTATTAAAAGTTTAGTTTAAACAACTAAAAATAAACCATTGTTAATATTTATTGAGCACAATATCTAAAACCAAATCATGTATTGATTAATTGTCGGTCAGAAAGCGATGTCATCAGAGTAGACGAAATACTTCCGTTTCCGTTATTTTCCGGATTCCAAAAAAAAATATTAAGCAGACTTCAAGATTTATTTTGACAAGTAAATGCTTGGCGAACTAAGGCATTCATACAACAACATAACATATTTTTCAAACTGATCGGTCGTTAAGACTAAGAGGGGTGAATCACAAAATATGATAGAGTCTCTTACTGATAAATAATTTATAAAATTGTTTTGAATGTAAATAGATATAAAATGGTTCATATCATTCTGAACTACACAAATACAAAATAAAAATAAGTAAGTAAACAATCCATTCAAGTGAAAATTTGATATGGTTTTTCGCTGTATGAGACACACATACACACAACTTTTATTTACAATTATAAAGATACTAAGAACATTAAAAATATAACTTTTTAAACAAAACTTCAACTATTTATTTGAAATATTGCTTTTTTAAACTCAATATTAAAATTATATTTTGAAGTTACATTTTGTTTCTTAGTTGCTAGCTACTAGCTAAGTAGTATTAGGGCTAGGCCAAGTATGGAAATAATAAGATATAACAATATTGCAACAGGTGACAGATGTGTGACGGATGAATGTGACGGATGATTGTGACAGATGCGAGAGGAATGCATGTATTTTGATATAGCTGCTTGTCATAAAGGGTAGAGTCCGTGAATGAGAAAGAAGATTTTGACAGTAACTTGACATGATATGTTATATCTGTTAAAGTAAGAGCCGAAAAGGCCAACTTAATAAAATATTGTTTTTTTGACATTTGTGAATTGTCATGAAAATTGATTTGTCAAATATAGTTGATTATTAAAGTTTTTATAAAATACTGATTTTTAAACTACAAAAGTGGCGACGAGGATTAACAAGTACCATATTAATTCAAAATAAAATCGCAGATGAACAATAATTGCCTCAGTTAATTCAAGCATTAAGTGGATTAGTTAAAAATCTATCATCAACTTATCAACCAGAAAAATGCAATGATGGAAATTTTACTGTTAAAGAAATATTGAAACAAAATATTTCATTCGAAACTTTTGATGAGAATAATGAAACATTCGATTTATATTTACAAAGACTAGAAAATTTTTTCATTTTGAAAGGTTTAGTACAAGCCACGACTGAATGTAAGGAGGCCAAGAAAATGGTGTTATTAAACTGTTTAGGAGCTAAGCATTATAAACTTGTAAATACATTAACCGCACCAGAAGTACCTATTAACAAAACATATGATGAACTGATAGCGGTACTAAAAACTCATTTAGTACCAAGGAAAAATATCTTAGTAGAGCAACATCGCTTTCTATCAAGAAAACAAGAAGCAACGGAAAGTATTTCATCTTACGTAGCAGGTCTTAAAGAGTTAGCAAAAACATGTGATTTTAAAGGTAGCTGCAATGATGGGTTGTGTGGCAAAACTATACTCGAACTTCTACTTCGGGCACAATTCATAAGAGGGTTGTATGACAAAGAAATTCGAGAAAGAATTTTACAGAAATGTGATATATCTTTTGATGAGGCCTTAAATACAGCTCTAGCAATAGAAAATTCAAAAATTCAAAATAGAGATGTATATTCCAACATTGAACATCAAAGCCATGAGATCAAGCAAATTAAACAAAATACAGGAAGAAAAAAAATGTCAGTTAATAAATCAAGTGGCAGAGAATACCTAAGCGAACAAAGAAACAAAGATCTTATAAAGAAACTAGGATTAGAAGGATTATGTTTGGCTTGCGGTAAAAATAATCACTTTGACAGTGACTGCAGATCTAAAAGTTTTTTAAAATGTTCCAGCTGTAATAAAAAAGGACACTTAAAAAGAGTTTGTATATCATCATTATTAAAAAAACAAAATCAAGTGAAGTGCGTATCCGAAGAAAATATTGACTCCAGTGATGAAGAAAACCAATTAAATTCAATAAATGCAATTGAATCTAACAATTCCACTTCGAACATTTCAATAATAAATCTACATTCCCTAGATAGCCATAAATTTTATATAACTGTTAAAATTCATAAAACTTTACAAGAATTTGAAGTAGATTCTGGAAGCCCAGTTACTTTGTTACCAGAAAATAAATTTATGAAGCTTGGAGTTCGTGAAACACTAGATCCACCTCATGTTAAATTTAGATCCTATACAGGTGAAATTTTTGAACCTTTGGGGAAAGTAAAAGTTCCTGTACAATATGGATCATGTAAAAGTTCTGAGATACTCTATATTGTTCCAGAAAAATATTCACCGATCTTGGGCCGATCGTGGATTCGACATTTAAAAATTGATCTAAATGATCTAGACGATCAAAGAGAACAAAAAGAGGTGAAAGTAATTAACATAAACGAAGACATTTTTGAAAAGTACGCCAGCATTTTTGAACAAACCATAGGAGAAATTCCAGATTATAAAACATCATTAATATTAAAGGAGAATACAAAGCCTATATTCATGAAACCACGTCCTGTACCCTATGCCTTACTACCTAAGGTAAATGAAGAACTTGATTCTCTAGAAGCTCAAGGAATAATACAAAAAACTTGATATTTGCGAATGGGGAACACCACTAGTGGTAATTCCAAAACCAGACGGTGGAGTTCGGATTTGTGCAGATTATAAAGTAACTGTAAATCCTTATCTACATGATACCAGATATCCAATTCCTAAAATTGAAGATATCTTTTCTAAATTAAAACATGGAAATTTCTTTTGTACTTTGGATTTATACAAGGCATACCTTCACATCAATGTGGATGAGAGTAGTTCTAAAATTTCTGCTATATCTACGCATAGAGGTACATACGCTGTAGAACGCTTATTTTTTGGACTAAAGAATGCTCCTAATTAATTTCATCGTATTTTCGATCAAATCATTCAAGATCTTCCTGGAGTGGCTACGTATTTTGACGATGTTATCGTCCAAGGGGCCACAAAGGAAGAGTGTAAAAGAAGACTAGAGTTGTGCCTGCAAAAACTTCAAAAATATAATATACATCTAAATAAAAATAAATGTAAACTGTTTACGCGGAAGGTTAAATATCTAGGACATATCATTTCTGAACGTGGACTTCAAAAATCAGATGACAAAGTTCAAGCAGTGTTGAAAGCAAACAGGCCTAAAAGTTTAGATGAACTACGATCATTTTTAGGCCTTACCAATTATTATATAAAATTTATTCCCGATGCAGCACAACTTATGCACCCCTTACATCATCTTTTAAAAAAGAAGTCAAGTTTTATTGGTCCAAAGCCTGTGAAAATGCCTTTCAAGCAATAAAAACAGAAATAGCTAGCGATCGTGTGTTGACATCGTTCGACCCATTCAAGCCATTGATATTAGCAACTGATGCCAGCCCATATGGCCTATCAGCCGTAATGTCACATTTGATCGATGGTCAAGAGCATCCTATCGCGTTTATTTCAAGATCACTAACTAATGCAGAAAAGGGATATAGTCAACTTGACAAAGAGGCTACAGCTGTATATTGGAGTTTCAAAAAACTAATACAATTTTTATATGGAAGACCATTTACTTTGATTGTAGACAATAAACCCATAGAACGCATTTTTGCTCCAGACAAAGCTTTACCAACTATAGCAACAGCCAGACTTTTAAGATATGCTCATTTTTTAAGCGGATTTGATTACAAAATTCGTCAACGTTCCTCAAAGTCTCACGGGAATGTTGATTATTTGTCTCGTCATCCGCTACAACTAAATCAAATAAACTTTGAATTTAAATCTGACGATTACTTAACTAATGAAGAATTGATAGCCAACCTTACCCAATATACTCCAATTACCGCAGAACAAATTAAAAAGGCAACAGATGCCTGTCCCAAACTTAGTCACATGAAACAGCAATTATTAAACGGGGAAATACTGTCCACAGATTACAGTTTACATAATGGAATTATAATGAGAGGAAATCGTGTAGTAATACCAGAACTTTTACAACCATCGCTTCTGAGAGAATTACATTCAACACATTGTGGCATAACTAAGATGAAAATGATTGCAAGATCTTATTGCTACTGGGATGGCATTGATCGAGATATTGAAGGAATGGTAAAGAGTTGTCTACCTTGTTGCGAGGTAAAGAAAAATCCCACAAAGGTACCACTTCTTACGTGGGAAATCCCTAAAACTCCTTGGGAAAGAATCCATGTAGATTATGCTGGACCTTTCCAAGGTCATCACTTTTTTATTGTAATAGATGCCTTAACAAAATGGATAGAAGTAAAAGTTACACAAAAATGTCCCACTTCGAAAAGTACCATAACATTTCTAAATGAAATTTTTTCGAGAAATGGAATTCCTGATAATATTGTCAGTGATAATGCTCAAATTTTTAAATCAAATGAGTTTGAACTATACTGCTCGCAACTAGGAATACAGCATAAGGTAATAGCTCCAAATCATCCAGCTACCAATGGATCCGCTGAGAGAGAGCAGTTCAAACCGTTAAACAAAAACTTAAGTGTATGAAGAAAGAAAGTGGCACTATACAGGATAAGATGTATCAATTGCTATATAAATATCGAACCACACCTTTAGAAAATGGAAAAACTCCTGCTGAAATGCATCTTGGAAGAAAAATTAAAACCACTCTGGACTTGATACTACCAAAAGTGAGAAATCAAGATAAAGATACGACAAGAAGTAATAAATTTTTTAATATTGGTGAGAGAGTACAGTCTAGAAATTACGTGGGATCTGATTTATGGAAATTTGGCACTATTGTAGAACGTTTGGGAAAAATTCATTATCTGGTAGAACTAGATCATGGATATGTCATCAAACGACATGTTGACCAATTAAGAAGATGTGAAACAGAAAGGCAACAAAATTCATCAAAACATTATTATGATAACCTTTTTTCACAGAATAATAAGGGTCTAACAGAAAATGTTGAAAGCGTACCACCTTCTCTACCGACTACAGGGAATGTTAATAGTAACGTGGTAAGGAATCAACCAAGAGAGTTATCGTTGAGTCTGGGTAGCGAATAGATAAAAATTCTATTCTACAAAGTCCTATAACATCTACGAATGAAAATAACGTGTCTACACCAGGTTGTTCTCCAAAGGTCAACGTAAGTGAATCCCTTAGACGCTCTACTAGGATAAGAAAACCCGTTTTACGAATGAATCTTTAAGTGGCGGAGAGTTGTTATATCTGTTAAAGTAAGAGCCGAAAAGGCCAACTTAATAAAATATTGTTTTTTTGACATTTGTGAATTGTCATGAAAATTGATTTGTCAAATATAGTTGATTATTAAAGTTTTTATAAAATACTGATTTTTAAACTACAAAATGATATATAATTATTTTAGGTTGGAAGTTATTCGGGAAAATTCTAGTATTATTTGGATTTTAGTAAATAGTTGTTTCGAGAAAAATCGAGATGTCAAGTATTTTGGTATATAAAGCGGGTCATTCACGTTGAGTTAGTAGTGTTCGTTCAGCTTTGTAATCAGCTGAATTCTTGTATTCAAGCAATTTGTAAATAAATTGTGTTTAAAATCCTCACAAGTGTTTTAATATTAAATCCTAGATGTTATTAGCCCTAATGGATTATTCTGGATGTATTTACTTCTAAAGTCATTATAACTGTGCAAACATACGTCAATTTTCTGTCCTTGTTGTAAAGCCAAAATAACTATATGTTTACATATCCACGTTTGAATATACTCGGAATTTTACAGTCTTGTAATGACGTCATTTTTGTCTATCCTTGCTAATGTAAAATGACAGTGACAAAAAATTTTGCTGAAATGTTGTTGTCGTGGCTAAATTTTACCTGAAATGCTTGTCAAGTGATTGTCAGTTTTGAAGTTTTGAAAACGCCAAAGCGTCAAAACATGCCGCCAAAAAACCCTCATCGATTTAACGAACAAACACAGTTAATAATTCTAAATGTGTTGGCTTTCTTTCAAATTGAACAGGAACAAGTTATACAGGTAATTAGTCACCAGTAGTCGGTTACTTAGCAACAAATAAATTTAATAGGACATACGTTTTTTCCCACGAAAATGACGTCATTACACGACTGTAAAATTCCGAGTATAAAACTTCTTCGGTTGTTTTCGTATATTTTCGACACCACTATCTCTTATAGCATGGAACATTGTGAATCCTTCACAAACATTAATCTTACCCTGTTCATAAACCTATTGTGGTACTGTCTCCGTTGTATTAATTTTGAGTTATGATTTAAGCATTTTAATTAACGTTAAGATATTTTGTTATTATATTAAGCATTTGTTAGCTATTAAAAGACATTTGCGACGTTGATATTTGATATTGGTAAACAGCACCGCACACTACACCTCATTCAATAGCTATATGAACATCATGCGACAAAGAGAAGTAATAATGGCTTTAGTCTGTTTTTCAGAAAAATGTTTATGGTCTATTTGTATATGGTCTAAGTATTATGGTAAACATCATTAGGAGAGTTAGTAGCTTAGATTAATATATAAGTTTGGGTCGTATAAGCCAGCTAGACTTCTTTGCATTTCGATCTACGTTTTTGTTCCTGCCTAAAATGTTCGATGGGTTCCTAATTAGAACTCAACAGTGTTGGACTGATCCCCAAGAGGACACCTACCAATCAAACTCACCTCAAAGCTCGCGGCGATCCCTCACACACTCCTGACTTACCATCATATCACTCACGCCTTCAAGAAAGTTCCCTTCCCCTAATTATAGTCTTCACTCGTCCACATGCTTTTACCAAAAACCATTCTGTAAATATAGATAGTTTAAAATTGTTAAAAAATGTATCGAACAATAGATTCTTGGATGCATTTAAAATTATAGAAATTATTAAATGTAAAAATAGATTAAATAAGGACAAAGGACCTATCCCAGATAACCCACTTTATGGTTTATAATAAGAAAACTTATTGCAAAAATGTTTTGCGCTGAACATTGGCTTTACCGCCAAAAGATTTACCGCGAAAACATTTGGTGCTAAAAATGTTATATATATAAGGTTAGTTTGTAGACATAGCTTTAGTTTACCTTCGGTCTCTGAAGAAGATAACTTGGTTATCGAAACGCGCGCCAGGCAGATAAAAGTGTGTGTTGGTGTAGTGGTAGTGTAAACGGTTTTCGGTATAAACATACCAATCAGTCGATTTAGGAACCCTATACTCCTAGTTGGCTGACTCCAATGAGCCTAAGTTGAATTTTATGTAACAGTGATCCGACATCGATGCTTCATCAGAGACATGCCAATTGTATATTTATTTATTTATTTATTTATACGGGATAACCCTTTTTACAAAACAATAAAGATACATAAAAAATATACTAAATCTAACTTAAAAACTAAAAAATATTTTACATAAATAAAAATATAAATCACTACATATTTAACGTTGGGTGCAATTTCGATAACTGTGTTTTTAGGACAGAGACTGACCTACCACAAATATCACACTTGATTGAATTGCAAAGGCGCATCATTCGTGACATGGGATTAAAAAATCCATAGTTAGTTCGATGCATTGGAACCTCAAAGAGCGAGTAATTTCGAGTGTTTCTAGTAGGGATTCGAAAGGGAATCAACATAAGAAGTTCAGCGCAGTTAACGTTACCAGATATTATTTTATGTAGTAATAGCAAATCGTTAGTGCATCTCCGAACTATATTATATACTATTTGTTAAGAACGAATTAGCCATGGTTCTCTTTAGTACCCGTTTCCTAATTGGTGGGTTTGTTTCTTTTATTAATAAATATTAAAAATAAAATTTAACTTTAATTTTTCAATCTGACAATAAAGATAAATTCTAAACAAAAAAAGTTAATTTTTTATAATTAAATAACAGAAATATTGCAAAACTGAATATTTGAATTTCTAACCACAATTATTTAAAATCTTTTTAGCTAAATTCCGAGGGTTAACATAATAATGTACACGCCTAATACACACTTTCATTTTATTTTATAAAGGGTTTTGTAATAGATACTTAAGTTACTAGTCAAGTAATTGTGTTTTGGGTATAATACAATAGTTTTAAATAAAAATTTAAAATTTAAAAAACTAAATAAACTATTTTAATTCAAATATTAAATATGACCAATCGATATCAGAATAACATAAATTCAAAACATCAGTAAACCAATTTTATTCAAATTATAACAATTATTAGCGATAATAAAACCCCAATTGATAACTGATTTTATTATTAATAAAAAAGTATTTGTGATGTATGTTTTTAATATTTATATTATAATAGAAGAGTAAAATCGCTCAAAATATCAGCTAAGAATGGCAACCACTGTCCACGCCGTTAAATGTATAAAGCTGGAGTATAGATATAATTAATTAATGGAGTTATGTGAGAGAGATAAAGGGACTCTTAGATGGAACACACAAAGGATTCTTGTCTCACTCGTCCTGTTCCTTTGTGGTGACCGGTGTTTAAAGAGGACACGACAACAAGGACATAGCGCTCTTGGTTCGGACTAGAAAATAGAATAGAAGTGACGGGCTGTCACCTCAAGCCACTTAACTCTCCTGCTGACAGCAAGTCCGAAACAGGACGGGTAAAAGGTTTAGGTGAACTGGACTTTGGCGGTGGTGCGGTGGTTGAAAATGTCCAATTCAATGACAATTTATATTACGGCGTTTTATATGCATGTGACGGAAATGAGAATTTAAAGTTTATTTCTTACATTTTAAAGTATGAAAAATTAATGTAGGATTTTAAGCTATTCATATCGTTGTCATGAATACATACACAACCACTTTGTTTGCTTTTATTTGTGAAATCACTGTCTTATAGCTATTGGACATTTTAATTTAAAAGAAGTTGAAAACAAGAAATCGATGTTTTATTCCTTATAATTATAAATATTTTAATATTAACACATTTCTATACCATATTTTAGATTTTGCCGACACGACGTATACTTATATCGATAAATACCCTGATAAAGATCTAAAAGTAATTTGAGCACCTGCCGATGCACACAAAATATCTCGAATGAATGTTGTCCACCGAGGCTTTCCTCCCTTTTTCGATTATTGTATATATAGAAAGTTACAACACCTATGGGGTTCCATCCCTGCCAGTTCTTGTTTGACCACCGGCGACCATTTTACTTGGGAATTGTTTGCATTATATATCCTGCCCTAAGACCTCCCGTGTCCGAAGAGTATCAACCATAAAATGGATGGAATTACGAGCGTGTTGTTGTAAAACTAGCGACTTACTGATATTGTAGCAACAGCAGTGGCATCGCAATAGATGCAATACATACTTCAATTCGATACAGGAACTACCGACACCAGTTTAACTATGCACATTTTAGCACTAAATATAATTTTTAATTGTAAAAAAGCAAAAACTTGTACTTTAATACATATTATAATTAAAAAACTGTATAAAATTGCCTGACAATTTTTCTAACAGAATTATTTTTCTTCCATATCAATAATCTTCCATAGCGACGTTCTCTCCTTCTCTTTCCAGATTCCTTCCGACTTGGATCCTTTTCTATTCTTCTTTTTTATCGGAAAGAAATAGCACTGGCAGGAGATGCCAAATGACTGTCACTCAAGAAAAATTATTGACCATTCCAGAATTGACCATTCCAGCATGACGTCATTGACGGTCGGCTGGGTGGCATACAAACTCATTAATTCCATTTGTTTATACAGAGTTTTGCACTTTTTGCAATTTCTTGAATAGACCCAGCATCATATTGTTTATAAGCTTGGGTGCTTTTATTAGCGTTAAACTGCTGTCCAGTAAAAAAGGCAATATTAAATAGTTCATAAGGTCTACTATTGTAATATTTGGCACTAACATTATAACTAACTTGCAATTTGTGAGAGGGATTGCGTATGGGTCGATATTATCAACAATTTTGATTGTTTCGTCATACCGGCTCTTAACATCGCCACTAAGGGATGTATAGTAGTCACTACGAGACATTTAAAAAAAATATCACTACAAACAGGAAAAAACGCTAAAAACCAATTGAAAACAGACAAAACACACGTAAGCAATACGGAGAAAGTCAGACTGTATGCCACCCAGAGAAAATGACGGATCTTGTCAAAGAAGTGTCAAAGTCACGTGTTCTGGAATGATCAATAGCACTGGCAGGAGATGCCAAATGACTGTCACTCAAGAAAAATTGCATATTAGGCTTTCCAACGACCTGTCAAAAATTATCCAATACGGCGACTGTAGGCAAATAATTATTTTGTTTTAATTGTTGTCATAGTGCTTTTTTTATTTAAGTTGGTGTAGAAATTTTTATTGTTGTGAGAATTTAGTTTTTGTGACTTTTATACATTATTTGAACTTGTTAACGTTATAAGTTGAAAAAATGCCTGTTACATGCCTTGTGGTTGGTTGTGGAAGTATGTCAAACAGGGAGGATTGTCAACAACCACGTATAGAATGGTTTATGAAACTTTGATTATATGTGGTCTGTGACTTTGACAGTGTTATGTTCTAAGGTTTGCCCACAGACGCCATCTTTATGTCACGTGATTTGGAAAGCCTTATAACCATATAACCAAAAATTAAAATAATGTCATAAAACTGTCAACTTGAAATAACGTCAAAATATGGTTAGAATGTAAGTCAAAAAGAGATAGGAGTTATTTTATGTGCTCGTCGTAATAAGAGAAGTGCACCACACACATCATAAGTTAATTTTTTAACTCTATTGATTTGACTCACGATGAATTGTAATTAAAGCAGGTAAAATATATTATAAACAGTTTGGCTCGACTTTAACGCACGCAATAAAAATGGTCATGTGATATATCAATCAAAAGCCCTTGAGTCGATATACACCTGTCTTAGTTGGCGCATGCGCAGAACAAAAAAAAGTTACGAATTACTTAATTTCCCATTATATGTTTATGGGGATCAAACATTAGATATATAAGGTCAAAAAAACAACAGTAGATTGAACTCAGTGGTTATATTTCTCCCACTTCGCCTGCGACGGTCCGAGTTCGAATCTCGGATAAGAAAAAAAAATAAAAAATTTTAGAATTTTAGAATTAGAATAAATACATTGTTAGAATAAATGAGATATGATAAATAAAGAGTTTGTTACAAAAACATTTTTTGATTTGAATTTAAGGTTAGGTTGGATAGGTTTGGTAGGGTTAGGTTAGGTTAGGTTAGATTGGGTTAGGTTAGGTTTGGTTAGGTTTGACTTGATTGTTTCTGCTGGGATTAGTGAATATACATTTAACGGATGTTTTAATTAAAGGTTAGGGTCGTTATTGAGTCTTTTCCGCATTCTCCATAGATTTATAATGGGAAATTAAAAAATTAATAACTTTTTTATTCTGCGCATGCGCCAACTATGAGGGGTGTCGATCGACTCAGCTCGTCCCATGACCATATCTATCACGTGCGTTAAAGTATGTATGTATGTAAGTTAGGGGTGATAATTACACTGCGACCTATAGGATCTATTGTGTCCCCCCTTACTTGCCATGTTCTGATATTTTCTCAGACTTATAGCAGCTATTCGAGTCCTATTTTCCTGAGAAAGTTTAGGACATCGTCGGGCTTCAAGTCAGGTAGATCCCCTTCCTCTATTCCATGTGCTCCTAGGTATCTAGCCCTAGAATTTTGCAAGGCAGGGCATTCTGCGAGTATGTGTATTAAGGTTTCATCCTCTTCCTCACAGAATCTGCACTTTGCTTCATCTGCTAACCCTAGTTTCTTCATGTGGCTTCTTAACCGGCAATGCCCGGTTAATATTCCCGTTAAAATTCGGAGCCTTTTTTTACTGAGGTTGAGGCAGCTAAGAGATCTCTTCTGGTCATAGTTCCCCAGTAGTATCTTAGATTGCCTCAGTCCTTCCTGCTGATTCCAGTACTTGGATTTTTCCTTCTCCATTTCTTCCCATTGTTTTCCTAAGATTACTCTACTGCTGATCCCACAAGATGGTTCTGGTCCCAAATGTGGGGTTTCAGCTCCTTTTTTTGCCAGCTTATCTGCTGTTTCGTTCCCCTCTATTCCTATGTGTCCCGGGACCCATAGGAGGGTGACAGTGTTCTTCTGGCCCAGTTCATTTAGTTTGCCTAGGCATTCCCAAACCATCTTCGAACTGATTATATTTGAACTGCGTTAAAGTAAAGCCCTATCAGTTATTGTGTTACTAAACTACAAACTAAAATTTCGTTGTTAAGTGATTAAGAATAAGAAATATAAAAATACAAAATGTTAAGGTATTAAGAAAATATTGGACATTTGTCATTGGAATAACGTTTTGATTTATCTTTATTTGTTGATTTAATATTATCTTCCAAGGAAACCGCTACATCAGTACACATTCAAATCGCTAAAGATGTCAAAGCGGAAACTCGAAAGATCTGTCTCTGTGGCAATCTCAATGGAACAAATCATGCTCTAAGTTGAAAAGCATTCAGCCATGTGTAACCTATTCTAAAATTAGTGACCTTACTGACCTTTCCAGGCATGAACTGTCAGTTATCCGTAGGATTCGTATAGGACACACCAAGCTCACACATAGCTACCTCATGACCTCTGACAGTCGGCCCCTTTGTTCCACTTGTAACAGCCAAGTTACGGTCAAGCATGTCCTCATGGAGTGTCCCCTTTATACCAAGAGACTTTAACTTCAACCTATTCCACAGCTGCGAGATCTTCTTAACAACCCTAGCCGAGTGATTCAAGTTCTGAAATTTCTGAAAAAAATGTTGTTGTTTAATAAAATGTAAATGTTTTAGTTTTGTAATATAACTGTACTGGTGCGAGGGTCCTTAGTTGCCGAGCACATTTTTGTAATAATAATAATATCACTATTATAGTAAAACAAAGTAGACTACATCTACAGTCAAAAAAACTTGAACATACACATGGAGAAAAAACGAAAATTTTTGTATTAGCAGAGCAGTTCTTACAGCACTCAGGCTACCGTTGGCCCATAGTACTTCCTGTCATGGAATTGTATTGTTCAATTTCGATTCAGCCTTTTCCAGAAATTTTGTTGTTGCTTATCTTAATGAAATTATATTTAATAATACATTTTATAACTCGTTTGGTGCTTAAAAATTTGTAAATAGAATTAAAAAAGGTTAAGTAGAGACTGAACTAGAGCGAAAGACATGATTAAGTTCAGTGATCGTTGATGTGCTGATTTTTGTTACTACTCGTATAGCTTAAAAATATCCCTAACGTCTTTTATTAATTGTTTGTTTCGCAATAATGAATATCATTACCCGCCAATATTTTGTGGCTCCGTCACTGTTAAACAGGACACAACATCCTATCTAGTGATTTTTCCCTCGTATCAACTTCTAATCCACCTATTTATGTTGAAAGTTACATGAGTCCAACGGCGAGGTCTTTGTTGTTTTATCGAATAAAACGTCCACTTTATGGACTCAAACATGGATATATTTTTAAACGTATGACCGTCGTTTAACTTATTGTATTGTGGAAAATAAATAACGCAAATGGGGGCCGATCGGAGAATTGCCAAAGGATATAGTTGTTTTCCCGACGAATTGAATTTTCGTTGATAAGTGAAATCGATGACAGTTGTACACACAGCGCATCATACATCATGTTCATTTTAAACACTATAGAAGCGTTAAAAAATAATATGAATAAATAACTATGTTCCATACCAGTTGGTCAAAATGTAAGGGTTAGTACAATCAATTTAAAAATATTTTCAATAAAAGTTTTTTTTTCCTTTTTAATTATACAAGGAGTTAAACTTGGTACGATTTTCAGATAATATTGGTTATAACTTTTTAAATACCCGCTATAACATAATACAATTTTACATTATTGTGATGTGGAAGTGATGCAGAATTTACAATAAAATACAGGGTGTTCTATTTAAAAACATTCTAAATAAAAACATAAATTTGGTGTGCCACCATCTTATGGAACACCCTGTAAGATTGTATGTATGTATGTATGTATGTATAAATTAGGGGTGATAAGTACACTGCGACCTATAGGATCTATTGTGTCTCCCCTTACTTGCCATGTTCTGATGTTTTCTCAGATTTGTAGCAGTTCTTCGAGTCCTATTTTCCTGAGGAAGTTTAGGACATCGAGCCTTTTTTTACTGAGGTTGAGGCAGCTAAGAGATCTCTTCTTTCCAGTAGTATCTTAGATTGCCTCAGTCCTTCCAGCTGATTCCAGTATTTGGATTTTTCCTTCTCCATTTCTTCCCTTAGTTTTCCCAAGATTACTATACTGCTAATCCCACAAGATGGTTCTGGTCCCAAATGTGGGGTTTCAGCTCTTTTTTTTGCCAGCTTATCTGCTGTTTCGTTCCCCTCTATTCCTATGTGTCCCGGGACCCATAGGAGGGTGACAGTGTTCTTCTGGCCTAGTTCATTTAGTTTGCCTAGGCATTCCCTAACCATCTTCGAACTGATTATATTTGAGCTCAGCGCTTTGATGGCTGCTTGACTATCCGACATGATCACAATCTCTTGTCTGCACATCTTTCGATGGCGCGGACTTCTGCTTTAAAGATGCTCGGGTATGTGCCCAAGCTTTCTGAGTATTTGGCTCTGGGTCCAAAAACTCCTATCCCAGTTCCCTCGTCTAGCTTGGAACCGTCCGTATATCACTTTATGGCATTTTGGTTTAAATTCTGTATGGTGTCTTCATCCCATTCAGATTTATTACCTACGTAACTTTGTAATGAATTTTCTCACAAAGTTGAATTTCTGTGGCATATCATCTTGGGGCATTTCCCAAGTTCGATCAAATTGAAGTGATCGAGGTTTTTCCCTGATAATTCCTTCTTTGATCATTCTATATATTGTTTTCTTCCTTACACTTTCTAGCAGAATGTGCAGTGAGGTCAAGTTTAAAATCACCTTCATTGCAGCAGTGGGGCAAGTTACCATTGCTCCAGTGATACATGAACAGGCTAGTCTCTGAATCTTCGGGAGATTTTTCCTCGTCGTACTCAGATTAGCCCTTGCGCCCCAAGCCACTGCCCCATATGTGATTAATGGTCTCACTATTGCTGTGTACATCCATAGCAGAATACGTGGGTTACATTCCCAGTTCTTCCCTGCAATGTTCCTGCACACCATGATTGTAACTAATTTTAAAATGTGGAGTTTAAAGCTGCTTACAATTTTTATCAATAACTTTTTTTTGTAATTTTTACTATAACAGACCTACTGAGCTTCCTCACACTAATCAATCACCCTGTATATTATATTATGTAATTACATCATATTTAAATTCAATAAAATTTCCTTTAATATCTATATACTTTTAAATAAATAAATTCCATAATTATTGACTTCATTCTGGTTATACGTCAAAATAGTCATAATATCTCTAATGCTGCCATGTTGCTAGACTAAAAAAAATGTAGCTATTATTCTATATTCTATATTATGCAGGGTGATTGGCATAACAACCGACATAGAGCAAGGACATGTAGGGGAACTCAAAATAGGTTTATTTAACGCAACTTACCTTTATGCCAAGTTGCTTCCCTGAGAACTTATAAGCTTTAAAAGAGGTTTTAAATTTAGAAAAAATCAATATCTCCCTTATACTTGAATTAAGAAGAACCAAATTCGGTATATGTTGTGGTTGTACCAAGAGCAGTAAATAGCAGTAATTAGAGTTTTATCATAGTATTTTACAATTTATTAAACCAACCCTTACTTTTTGGAAGTCCATCTTATTGAAAAAAAAAACTCTTCGTTTGAACGCAACTTCCAAGTTTATATGAAAAATTATGTTTTAAATTACAATGACGGCCGTTTCGCTGATTAACATCGTCAAATTGACATTTAAGTTACATTTTGTTTGTTTGTAGCTAGGTACCTGATGTTGTTTAGGTAGTATTAAGGATATACCAAGAATGGAAGTAATAAGTTATAACAATATTAAAGCCTAGATGTTAATAGCCCTAAGGGATTATCCTGGATGTACTTTCCTCTAAGATCAGTATAACTGTGTAATGATATAAAAAAACCAGGAAAAAACTATATCATGCTGATCTTTACAATAACTTAATATATTTGTGTTTTACAATTACGTCTTATCTATGTATAAAATGTAAACCCAATCAAAGTAAACAGTTTAATAGTGGAGAACTTCCAAGATTTATTTGTTCATTAACAACTTTAAATTGTGGATCAGCTAGATGTCTTTTTATTTCAAGTTCTTCAAGGAAATCTAAATTTTGTTTTTTATCACAAGTGTGTAGTATTTGGATGTCATTGGTGAGTGAGAGTGAGGTTGGATGTTCAAGTAGGTGTTTTACATAATTTGACTTATCTGGTTGTTTTAATCTATATGCTCTTAAGTGTTCATTGAATCTTACTTCTAAATTTCTTTGTGTTTGACCTATATATACCGCATTACATTTTGGACAATTAATTTTGTAAATACCAGATTTTTTTAATTTGGGTAATTTTGTTTTTACATTTAACAACTTTGTACCAATATTATTTTGTGTTTTAAATGATATTAATGATGATGTTGCCAAAGATATTATTTTTGAAATTGTATTGGAACTATTTCCACAATATGCAATATTTTTATAACTTTTAATTTTTTTAGTTTGTTTAGAAAATATTAGTTGTAGTGACACTTTCTGTTCTTTCTTATTAATTCATTTATTTATTAAATGAATTTGATAGCCATTAGACGTAGCTATTTGTTTTATGATACTAATTTTTTTATCAAAGTTAATTTTGTCCATTGGAATTGAGAATGCCCTATGTATCATAGAATTATAAGCTGCTATTTTATGCGTTATAGGATGATTTGAATTATATGGTATGGTTACATCTGTTTGTGTTGGTTTTCTGTATATTGAATAATTTAGTAAATTATTAACTTTTTTAATTTTTAAATCTAGAAAATTAATTGAATTATTTTATTCAACTTCTAAAGTAAAATTCATTTTAGGATGCAAGGTATTAATATAATTCAAAAATATATCTAACTGTCGTTCACTACCTACAAATCCTGCTAACACATCATCAACATATCTATACCAAAATACAATATTGTTTTTATAACTAGAATTGAAGATTATGTTTTCTAAATTATCCATAAAAATATTTGCTAAAATTGGAGAAATGGGACTTCCCATTGGAAGACCCTCATTCTGAATATTTACTTTGTTATTAAAAGTAAAATAATTTTGACTAATGCATACATTAAATAGGTCATTTATATCTGATATTATACCTATTATACCTTTCATCTAATAGCTTTTTAACTAGAACTATACATTCTTTAGGAGGTATTTTAGAGAACATATTAGTTACATCAAACGATACTAATTTAGTATTATTTTGCAATTTACAGTTATTTAATTTCTTTATCAAATCTAATGAATTTTGTACTGAATATTTAGATATGTATCCATAATTATTTAGAATGGTATTTTTTTTATTTAATTTTACGTGCGTAAGACAGCTATGGCCATTTGCACGAGTTACAGTTATTATAAAGTATTATATAAATGTAATAATTAAAACTGTATACTTAGTAAATAAAATAAAGTTTGTCAAATTATGCAAAACACCTACTTGAACATCCAACCTTACTCTTACAGACCAATGACATCCAAATACTACACACTTGTAATAAAAAACAAAATTTAGATTTCCTTGAAGAACTTGAAATAAAAAGATATCTAGCTGATCCACAATTTAAAGTTGTTAATGAACAAATACATCTTGGAAGTTTTCCACTATTAAACTGTTTACTTTGATTCAGTTTTTATTTTATACATAGATAAGAGGTAATTGTAAAACACAAATATATTAAGTTATTGTAAAGATCAGCATGATATAGTTTTTTCCTGGTTTTTGTATATCATTGCACAGTTATACTGATCTTAGAGGGAAGTACATCCAGGATAATCCCTTAGGGCTATTAACATCAAGGCTTTGATATTGTTATAAATTATTACTTCCATTCTTGGTCTAGCCTTAATACTATCTAAACCATATCAGGTACCTAGACACAAACAAACAAAATGTAACTTAAATGTCAATCTGACGATGTTAATCAGCGAAACGGCCGTCATTGTAATTTAAATCATATTTAATTAAATAAATTTGGAAGTTACGTTTAATTGAAGAGTTTTTTATTATTCTTTTTAAGGAGAATTATAGACTGTATATTTTTGCTTCTTTTCTTTAACCTTAACAGATAACGATTCTTCATTTTTTTTAAACATTATCAGTACATCGCCACCACCAGTACTTTTTTTAGTTACCTGTAGGTCTCTTTTAGTTCTAAATATGTTATAAATTGTTCTCTTAAGATCAAAAATCATGTAATTTTAAAATTTACCCTCTCTAAACCTGATAATACATTCTAAAGTCCACTATTATAAGTACAACCCTCTTATAAACTTCCATAATATTAAAAATAATTGACAAATCCAAACTAAATATTGAAAACCAATACAATAATAATGAATTAAATTATTTTTCCAACAATTTATGAAAGCTTCATTCTAATACCTACGTTTAAGAGAATTCGACAAAAATAACGCACTGAAACAAGGGTTTGGTTTGAACTACAATTATTAAATTATTGTTTAATTTATTATTATCTTTTATTAACTAATATATTTATTTCCACCATGTTATAGGCCTCCGTCTCACACCCATACCTCTACGACCGTACGTTGACAGCGGGGCTACGAGACAACACATCGGACCTTAATTAGAAGGTAAGTGACAGGCATTGTGGCGTACTAGATCGTATTTTCCCAAGAAACCGTCGTACATCACCTTGTCGAGAATACCAATGGCGGATGCCATTTTAAAAGAGGCTCCTGCTTGTATCTTAGTGTTTGTATCGGTGCGTTTCTAGAATAATGACCGAAATAAATTCGATTAGTAAGCTGGTGAAGTATTCAACCTGTTCTCGGTATTGCACCGACTAGAGCTACGTCTCAGGGTTCGCGTTCATTTGCTGTCAATAGTGAGGGCATTAACAATTTAACCGTGGACCGATTTCAAAATAAACTAATAAATCTGTGGCATAGGCTTAGGGTTTTTCTTTCGGTAAACTCTTAGTCAAATTACGTATATTACAATATGTTATCGGTAATCCTTGAATCGAAAAATAATATTCATTATCCCTACTGCATTGGTTTTGAAAGAATAATTTTTAATGTTTAAACACAGAAATATTAATTGTTTGATGTACCTTACAAATACAGTGATACTTCCTTCCTTATTTATGCTTTGACTGCATATTTTAGTAGAATTGGTACGTTAATACCTTTTATAAATATGTTGTCAATTATTTCTACTGGATATTAAATTATACAGTGGACGGCTAATTTATGGAATATTATCATTATTTCGAGAACCGTCGAGTTTTGGGGGTAATCCCGAAACAGGTCGATTTTTGTTATAAAATTCCCATCTTATAACGTACATGGAGTAAGGATGACGTCACCGGTGTGAGTGTAGTGACGTAATCGTTAATTTTTTCAAATATAAATCGGTATAATGTGACACCTCATTTGAAGGAGAATTTAAATTCTCTATTTAACGACATTACATTTGTAACTAAAATATTTTTTTAAAGGTTTAAAAATATTTTTTTTATTTAAATTCAACCAAATTACAACTAATTAGTTAATTCATAACGTACCTTAAAGTAACCAAATTATGCATAATAAATATTTTAAATTAAATGTTCGAAATGCCCTCCATCGGTTTCTTGACAATATGCGAATCTACGGACACATTCATCAAGTACATTGCGGATGACTTCTGGAGTATTGAGACTCATTTCATGCCTAATTCTATCTTTTAAGTTCTGTAAATTTTGGGGTCTATTGACATAAACTTTTGATTTTATGTAACCCCACAGGAAAAAGTCTAGAGGTGTTAGATCTGGCGACCTTGCTGGCCACTCTATAAAACCTCGTCTTCCGATCCATCTCCTGGGATAGCAATTATTTAAAAATTGACGTGCGTAATGCGGAGGGGCTCCATCTTGTTGATACCAGATATTGGCACTAGGTAAATTTGCATTATTGGCATTTGGATACATGTTAGCAAGGACAGGTATAAGTTGATTTCTCAAAAAAGTTAAATAACGTTCTCCTGTTAGATTTTCTTCAAAGAAAAAAGGCCAATTATTCTGTCATTGATGATCCCTGCCCATACATTCACTTTCTGAGGATATTGCGTGTGTGCCTCAGTCATCCAATGTGGGTTTTATTGACTCCAATACCTGCAATTTTGACGATTCACGGTACCATGTAAAAAAAATGTGGCTTCATCGGAAAAGAGGATTTGATTGATGAAACGTGGATTGCCGATACATAAATCCTGCATAATTTCAGAAAATTGAAGCCGGCGATCGGGATCGTCGTCGTTTAATTTCTGATGTAGTTGAATTTGGTAGGGATGGTATTTTTCTTTTTTTAAAATACGTAATACCGATCGTTGGGAAACTCCAGCATATTCACCCATTTGTGTTGAACTACTGTGAGGATTGTCATGGACATTTAATAAAACATCAAGTTTCACATTGTCTTCAATTTTAGGACGCCCAGAGTTTGGAATATGTTTAACGTGCCCAGTTTCTTCCAATTTTCGGACTATTTTAATAACTGTTGATTGACTGATGGGTGTGTCTGGATATTTTGCGTTGAATATATTGCATACCTCGTTCTGTGTTCTTTTTTTATCTCCACATCCGCTAAGAATTAATATTTCTGTGCGTTGTGTTTCATTTAGGTGAGCCATAATTTAGTATTCAAAAGTAAAAATTACAATTGACAACTGATGACAATTCACAAAATCAAAAAATATTTACGACAATAAATATTACAGTAACTATGCCAATATCACTTGCTTGATTTAACATTTGACAAAAAGTTTCAGTGTTTATGAGATAACTTTTTGTGTCCATTATTATTTTTACTTATTTTTGCTTTTTTAAGTATTTATTTCAGAAAGTCATGGCAGAAACCGATGGATGGCATTTGGAACAATTAATTTAAAATAATTATTATTTTTATGCATAATTTGGTACGTTATAAATTAAATCATTAGTTGTAATTTGGTTGAATTTAAATAAAAAAAATGTTTTTGTAAAAATAATTTAGTTACAAATGTAATGTTGTTAAATAGAGAATTAAATTCTCCTTCAAATGAGGTGTCGCATTACACCGATTTCTATTTACAAAAATTAACGATTACGTCACTACACCCACACCCGTGACGACATCCTTACTCCATGTACGTTATAAGATGATATCTGTACAAAAACGAAAAAACCCCTTGTAGATAGTTAACGAGGTATTCTTATTAATAACTAGACAGGGTCAGATTCAGGAAATATAAGAGTCGAAGTGTAGTCAGCCTTTGTATAAGGGAAAAATTTAATCGAGTAGGTTTTTCTCTGTATAATTATATAAAGGACACGAAACTTATCGAACTCACATAAAGATGAGCGACGAAGAATACTCGACGGATGAAATAAACAAAAAACGAAGAGCAACGGAAACATCAAGCAAAGACTTCGAAAGAAGTAAAAAAACACATAGTGAGAAAAAACGACAAGGGGGATGGAAAACTAGATAAAATAATTAAGCTGATAGGAGACCAAAAAATTTAACAAGCAGAAATAAAAGCCCAGGTGCAGTCAATAAGCTACTAACAAAAAAAAAGTTGCAGAGGAAATAATAAAAATACAAAAGGAGAACATAAAGTTAAAACAAGAAAATAAAGAAATCAAGGAAGAAAACAAACAAATTAAGGAAGAGCTAACCGAACTAAAGCGAACAATTGAAAGAATGGAAAAAAAGGACAAAAAAATAATATAATAATTCAAGGGTTACCAGTAGCCACAAATGATAAGAAGGAGCTAAAGCAGGAAATAGAATATATGTTGCAAAACTACCTTGGAGTAAATACCAGCATTAAAACAGCAACAAAGATAGCCGATAGAACATGTATGGTATCATTAGAACATGAAGATAAGAAACAAGATATTCTAAAAAATAAATATAAACTCAAACAAGTGGTAGGAAAAAAAATCTATATAATAGAGGACTTGACAACAGCTGAAAGAGAGAAGCAAAGAATTATCAGAGAGAAAGGCAATGAACTAAGGAAGAAAGGAAGTGGGATAACAAGTAGAAGAAAATAATGGAACCCCCATCAAAAAACTAATGCAGCAGATGTATGGGACAACGGAAAAAGTAAATGAAAAGCGTAACCATAAGGGAAAAAACGAGATAAGAATTCAGATGATCATCTAACGAGAAAAACCATTACAAAAATAGAAAATAAGAAAATAAACAAAAACAAGGAGATAAAAATATGCACTTGGAATGTTAGAACAATGCTCGAGGCTGGAAAAATGGAACAGATAGCGGGAGAACTGAATAAATACAAAATAGATTTGGCAGCTATACAGGAAACCAGATGGCAGGGAAAGGGAACAATAGAAAGGAAAAAATATAAGGTACTATAATCAGGAGGTGCAAAATCAGGGCAACATGGAGTAGCTTTTATTATTGGTGGAAAATTAAAAGAAAATATGATGAAGTTCAGGCCAATAAATAAAAGAATGGCGTACATAAAAATAGTAGCGAAACCTTTTAATCTATCAGTACTAAATGTATATGCTCCAACAGAAGCAGCAACTGATGAATAAAAAGAAACGTTATATGAGGAATTGGAAGACGAGCTACAAACATTACCCAAACAAGACACAATCATATTACTAGGAGACCTAAATTGCGCAAAGAAAAAGAGTATCACAGACATGTTATGTGACTATACACACAATACATGACAAAACAAATAACACAGGTCATAGACTTTGTAACCTAGCAGCAACATCGGGGTTAATTATCATTAGCACAAAATTTCAGCATGATAAATGGCACAAAGTTACATGGAGATCACCTGAGGACAAAAGATTTACACAAATCGATCATATATTAATTACAAGAAAAAGATTATCCTCTATAAAGATTGTAAGATCGTATAGAGGAGCTTGTGCGGACTCCGATCACTTCATGGTCGCAGCTAAGTTTCGTCAAAAAATTAACGTAAGACAAAAAAATAAATCAGTAATAAAAAAACTGAATCAACAGAAAATTAGAAATCAATACAAAGAACATGTAGAGAAGCGAATAAAAGAAATGCCAGTTGAAATAACTGAAATACAATCGGGATGTCAAATGATAGAACGGTGCATAAGATCCGCCGCAAAAGAAGAAATAGGACTGATGAAAAACATACCACAAAAACAATGGTTTGATGAAAAATGCAAAAAGATAGTTGAAGAAAAAAAAGGCATAGCTAAAATATATAAGAACCAGTAGATCTGAAGATAGAGGGGACTACAAAAGACTAAGATAAGTATCAATAATAGTACTAAAATCGGCGAAGAAGACAGAATTAAAAAATAAAATAAAGAACATCGAAAACGAAAGTTCTAAACGAAATACTAAAGTATTTTTATCAAACCGGGTAAGATAATTAATTGAAGATGAATCAAAATGTAAAGATATATGGATGCAGCACTTTAAAAATTTATTAACAGAAACAGCCGTAGATGAAGAAGAAATAGAGAGAATCGACAGTAATACAATAAATATGACACCGACAAAGGAAGAAATATCAGATATAATCAAAAAAAGTAAAAATGAAAAGGCACCAGGAAGTGATGAAATTAACATGGAACTGATAAAATACGGAGGAGCGGAACTAACAGATATTGTAAATTGATAATGTATATTGTAAAATATGGGAAGAGGAAGAAATTCCAGAGGAATGGCGTAAGGCCCAAATAATAGCTATACATAAGAAGGGAGATCAGCAAATGTGCAAAAATTATAGGGGAATTACACTTCTTAACGCTGCTTATAAGTTAACCTCAGCTATTATTCAAAAGAGATTGCATGAAACAGGCATCAAAGCGGGAGAATATCAATGTGTTTTTGTGAAGGGAAGATCGACAACATATGCAGTACATACATTAAAACAAACCCTGGAAAAGGCCAACCAATATAACATCGACGTTGAAATATTACTTATTGATTTCCAACAGGCATTCGACTCCATACGAAGAAATAAATTATTGAAATCATTAAGTAAATTAGGAGTATGTGACAAGTTGACAAGATGAATCAAGGTGACCCTGACTAAAATAGTAGCGGAGGTTAAAACGCAGAAAGGGATAACATAAGAGTTTGAATACAACAAAGGACTTAAACAAGGAGATTATTTGTCAAAATTATTCAACCTGGCACTGGATTATGTGCTAAAAAATTTGAGTAATGGAAATTTAAAAACAAAGGGAGCATATGCAAACTAAACTACTTAGATACAGAAAAAAATGCGAATACAAATTTATAAAGATTGGGAACCAAACATTTCAAGAAGTTAAAATAAAATACTTAGGGGTAACTATATCCAGCGATGGCCACAAAGAGACTGAAATCAAAGAAAGAATAGCAACGACAAATAAAGTATTACAGGCTAACAAGAAACTGTTAAGAAGTAACATTCTTAGCAAAAGAACTAAATTAAGGATATACAAAACAATAATCCGGCCAGTAATGTTATATGGAGCAGAAACCTTGACAATGACAAAAAAAACAGATTTGAGAATAAAAGAACGCAAAATATTGAGAACAATTTTAGGACCAAAAAAAATGGGAGATGATTATATCAGACGGACAAACGCGGAATTATCACTTGAATTAGAAAAGGATATAGTAAGGAAAATTAAAGAGCAAAGAATAAAATGGCTAGGACCCATATGGAGAGCAGATTCAAACTCTACTATAGTTTCAATGATCGAGTGGAACCCTTGCAGTAAGCGCAGAAGAGGAAGTCCTAAAACAACATGGTTGCAGGAAGTAGTATACGATCTTAACAGCATAGGAATAAAAAAATGGAAGAAGAAAACTCAGGACAGGAAACAATGGCAGCTAATAGCTGAAAAAGTATAAATGAGAACAAGAGGATTAATCCACCTCAAAAATCGGATTTAGAAAGCTTGGAAAGCGGCACAACTGCTACGGGGGTGTTAAGCCAATATATACAGGGTGTTTCTTAAGTAATCTAAAATATTATATGGGGCGCTTCGTTACTCAATTTTAAGACGAAAAGTTCATATAAACATGTGTGATGGGTGTTGTCGTTTATGAGATACAGGGTGTTGTACGTGAAATTAATTTTTCTTGATGACGCTACTGATTTATATTTTTTTATTATTTTATTACAAGCAACATGTGTTAAACATAAAGAAAAAATAATACATTTCAGAGCAAATGTTCAAAATGTCCACCTCCAGCTAAAATGCAAGAATCCGCTCGATGTCTAATGGATTGTCGAATACGTTCGAAGATACCAGGATTGTTACGAATAACATTACAGCCGTCTATGATACGATTTTGAAGATCTTGGACGTTTAATATCAGTGTTGTGTAAACAAGCGATTTCAAATATCCCCACACACAAAAATCCAGAGGATTGTGTCCAGGTGATATAGGGGGCCACGGGTGTGGAGATCCTCGTCCGATGCAATGGCCTGGAAAAACATTATTTAATAATATTCTTCGATTTAGCAAAAGTTCCAGTTTCTTGTAAACGAATATGTAACTTAGTAAACGAATCTGAACATGGTAAACGATTATTTGGATAACGCTGGGCATACGTACGTCTAGCTTCTAAGGCATTACCATTCGCTAATCCGTACAAAAAATGCATATTAACCATTTCAACATTAGTAAACACTGGCATAGTTATTAACTAAACACAGAGTCAATCAAATAAAAATGTACGATTTTTGCGTTGGTTTTCAAATTTGACACTTGTCAACATTATTTCAAAGGCCACTTAGAATAAGCATGTTTTTGCGTATTACTTCTAAAAACCAGTAGCGTCACCGGGAAAAATTAATTTCACGTACAATCAGAACTGACTTATTACAATAAATTCAACACCCTGTATCTCATAAACGACAACATCTATCACACATGTTTATATGAACTTTTCGTCTTAAAATTGAGTAACGAAGCGCCCCATATAATATTTTAGATTACTTAAGAAACACCCTGTATATTTATACACTCTGACGATTCTAATCTTAGCGAAACGGCTGTCATTGTAATTAAAAACCTAATTTTTTCCAATAAACTAGGAAGTTATGTGAAAACGAGAGTTTTTTATTATTCTTAATTAATTAGATATTTACAAAATACAGTTTCTACTCGTACTTGGATATGGAGATGCAATAAATGATATCGTGTTTGCCTCTCTAGAAAGAAAGAAAAATATGATTACCTATACCGTAAAAAACTGCGATAATAAAATAATTTACGACAAAACTTTTAATGATACTTCTATAACAAAAATAATAAAAAATCTCAAATTCCGATTAATTACTGTATTTGTTCAAGCTATTGCTAAGAGGAAAATTCGAATTCTAATTAGAAAAAAATTGTATCTTTTATCAATTTAAAAATAATCTTCTTCATATATTACGCCACAGTTTAACTTTGTGACAAAAAGGCATTTTTTCAAATAAATATTTGAAGTTAATTACTTTTTTAAATGAGCCAATGACGGTACAAAGTTCAAAATCGTCTTGGCGTTATTAATCACAAACAATAACCCTAAAAATTAATGGCCCATAGATTGAACTGAAAGTTGAATAATAAGTTGGTGGTATTGGAGTATCGGTAAGCCTTTACTTTCTTTAAACAGTGCTGGCTTAGCTAAAATGATTATCGTTGAGAGTTTAATTAAAAATTTCAAATAAAAGAATGTTTTTTCTCTTAAAGCAATGGTTAAAGGAAAGTATTTTTTAACTGTAAAACTAAACTAATGTAAAAGACCACCGAATACCTCAAACTAAAAAAAAGTAAAATCACAAATAGATTCTTTAGTCCGGTCGACAAGTTGCAAGAAGTGGAGTTGGGAAGAAAAAGGTCGGAATTTAATGAAACTTGGAGATGTTGTTCAGGGATTGTTAATTAACATTTTGTCAAGTTTTGGACCTCGAGGACCCTGTGCAAAAAAAAACGAGGGGGGGGAGAACTGCAAAAATCTCGACCTTTCGTCAGTTTTTCGTCAATTACCTTTTTTCCTTACATCCTACGACAAAAGCGTCCAGCGTCCTTAATTTGCTGAGGAGTAGCGTTTGATGTAAGAAACGGAACCACTACTGCAGAGAGGGCGGTATTCTTCATATAGGTGCTGAAAATTTTGTTCTTCCCCAATCCATACGGTGCTGACGTGGTATCACACCCACTCACTACGTGGAGGAAAAGTATATCTTTGGGAGGAAAGGAACAGGAACTTGGTGAGTAGAGAACACTAGGACCACCACCTCTTCCACTTTTCTGAAGATAGGATTTGAAGGGTGAAGTAAGAAATAAGGTTGGTTTCTGCTTTTTTAAGGTATTTTTAGCGAATTTAGGAAAATAATATTTTCTGCGAAGCGCCATATCTCAGTAAGGAATTGACATACAGACATATGTGAGTACTCAAATTGTAGATAATTTCACGTACTACAAAATGTTTCTGAACGCTTTTGTCGTAGGATGTAAGGAAAAAAGGTAATTGACGAAAAACTGACGAAAGGTCGAGATTTTTGCAGTTCTCCCCCCCCCTCCTCTTTTTGCACAGGGTCCTCGAGGTCCAAAACTTGACAAAATGTTAATTGACAATCCCTGAACAACATCATCAAATTTCATTAAATTCCGACCTTTTTCTATCTGAAACCACCTGTTGTCTGGCCTACTTTGCTTTTATTGTTCTTTATTTAAAGTAAAGCCAAAGTATGTTTAATATTTAAGACAGCGTTTTTCTTTAATTTCACGTGTTTATATAATATATTTGAATATATTTGAAGTCTCAGACAGACCATTTCATAACTACCCTCTTAGAAGTGCAGAGTATGACTTTTATTTACCAAACCCACGCACGGAAAGCTCTATTTTTTATAATGCTAAGAAAATGCACAACAACCTACCCTTGGAAATAAAGTCCATTTCATCAATAACCGCATTTCGCTATGATTTAAAATAATTATACTTGGTAGAGAGACCTAAGTATGCAGTTGACGACTTTTTTACATAAAATATTTGGGACGCACTGGAAGATTAATTTATGATATTTATTTATATTGTTGTTTGTTGTTGTTTTTTGGTGTTACTCTGACTAAATTAAAATTTTAAATTTTAACTTTTTTTGTATTACTTATTATTTATCTCTCTCATTGTATAATGTATACATAAAGTATACATTTATTTTTTTTAACTGACCTTTCATAATGTTTATATTGTGAAGTTTTATTTGTTTGTATGTTTTATTACTTGTAGATACTTTTATATTATTGTTTTAATATGTTTTGTTATTTTGTTCTATGTGATTTGCTTTTTTTTAACAGCTTTGACCACAAATTTAAAAAAAAAAATTCGACAATAAAGCTTATTATTATTATTAAACACCGGTAATTGATTTCAAGTAGGCGTACCTACGCTCGGGGATTCGAATCCTAATTGTGAGTGTAACTGTTTTCTCTTTTTATTTATATGTCTTATTTTCACCTTAATTTATTTTTTAAATTTTTTTGTAAATGTTTATTTGAACTTGCTTTTTCATAAGTTTTATTTGCCCATTAATTGTTTTTTTATATCTTTATGCTCAATACTTATTGAAGTTTACGATGTCAACACTAGCGTATATACCACAGGATTTTTATTTAATTCTTTAGGTTATTTTTGCCTTTGCTTTGCTCGTACAACTTCACTTTTAAAATTAAAAGATGCCCTTTAGCCCCTTGGTATATAATATGCTAATACTATTTATGCATAGCGACTAAAAGAGTAGTAGTATCATTGTGTAAACAGACATAGTAGGACAACCCAATGCATTATTTTCTTTGACACAATTTGGGACGACCACCAGATGTCGGTAAAGACTTGGCCCCAATTTTAAAAATAAATTTTAATTTTACTTTTATTTGGTAGATGGCGGTGCGTCAGAAACTAAATTCTCACTATTTTCTATAGGGGTAATTGCAATTGTTGTGCTCTTGTTGCAAAGTTTATTATTGACGATCTTAGTATCAACTGATTCGTTGTTATAGTTTATGGTTTGCGGTTATTTTGTTTTTGGAGTGTTTGTATTATAGTTATAGTTTATTTATTATTAAAAAACCTTACTTAGTTACAGAAAAACTGAATTGTGTTGTGATTGATTTTTTATTTTGAGGTAAGCATAATAAGACTAATATTTTTTATATAATGGTAGTATTAACAAAAATACTATAGACATATGTCAACATTTATTTAATCAGATTATAAAAAATCGTTTCCAAACACTGATTAAAATAGTATTTGATTTTAAGTTTTACCAAAAAAAAATATTTATTGGTTAATATTAAACTGTTTGTGCTTTTTTAATAAAATTTTATTGGGCAAAGCCCTTACTGGCATTCTTACTTCCCCTTATAAAATCAACAATCGCTCAGATATGGTGGCGTCGACTTTTGGCTTCGGCCTCGGTCTTTGTTCACCGTTTTCCAGGCCATTCGTCATTCTGAAATTGTGCAAATGGGCGAAAGTACAAATCATGTTTAATTGCATCAATGCCTTGGCCTACAGTTTTCCTTATTCGCTCCACTGCTAAATCAAATTTATGGATAAACTTAATTTCCTTCCAGACTTCATAGTGTTTAATTCTAACCCATTATTTGCTTTATTGCTGTTGAACTAAATAAGCACGGTAAAGGTTGAATTACTTTTCAAACAAACCCGGATGAGATATATAGACGACGCAGGCAAACATTATTGACTAAAAACTTAAAAAAATAAAAGATTTTTTTTTAAATTTTAATAAAATTATTATTAATTCAATAAATTTGCAATATTTACTTATTTTTTCAAGACATAACTAAGCTACTTAAAAATTTTTTAAGAAGTGCTCAATCAGGTTTTATTTTTATGGAAATATCTTTTCTAAATACCAGCAGCTTTTTTTTAAATCATTTTATTTAAGTTTTAACAAATTATTAGTAGGATACAGCATTTAAATTATTAATTATACAATTCATTTTCACTAAGTGCATATTTTCCTTCTTGACATTTATTGTTTTATGCATTTAATGTCAGATTTAAATGATTTAATTTTATAATTTGGCTACATTAATCCTGTTTGTTTAAGAACCAATTAATATAAATAAATTTCAAAATACGAGGTACAGTGAGTAAGTAAATTGATTGTACTAACCCTTACTTTTTGGAAGTCCATCTTATTAAGAATAATAAAAAACTCTTCTATTTAACAAAACTTCCAATATTTATTTAAAAAATTGCTTTTTTAACTTAAATGCCAATCTGACGATGCTAAGTCTAGCGAAACGGCTGTCATTAAAGTTAAAAAAGCAATTTTTTAAATAAATATTGGAATTTTTGTTAAAACGAAGAGTTTTTTATTATTCTTAATACAGTGAGTAAGAATAAAAAATATCCAGTTACATCCTCTGAAGTTTGGAAATCTTTAATAATTTTTAAAACAGATATGACCGCCTTCTAGAGGCCTCTCACTACTTGAATCAGATAGATATGAAATATCAAATATGTGAATAAAACTTAAACAATATTAGTTAAATTGGGTTGGGAATTTAACATTCATCAAATACGAAAAAAGCAATAAAAGCATCAAAGATTGTAAATTGACCCTGAATATCCGAGAACAAGACAAGAAAAGGGCAGGGAAATCATCGAGGGACCAATGTGCCGACTACTCAGGGCTAGCTTGGCACTGAGCTATATCCCTATGAACTGGAGGTCTGGAAGAGTAGTCTTCATACCGAAGCCTGGTAAGGCCACGTATGCTGAGACAGGCTCCTTCAGACCTATCAGCCTGACCTCCTTTTTTCTTAAAACCTTGGAAAAACTGGTGGACAGGTACCTACGGGACGGTGCTTTGAGGGTAAAACCTCTGCATCGAAACCAGTTTGCGTATAAGAGTGGGGTGTCCTGCGAAGTCGCGGTACACAAGCTGCTCCTGAAAGCGGAGCAGGCACTCTTAAATAAAGAGATAGCCCTAGGTACGTTTCTGGATATTGAAGGGGCATTTAATGTTGCCTCCTTCGATTCCATACTTAGGGCCATGCAGAACCGTGGCATAGAACAGGACATTGTAAGATGGACTGGTAATATGTTACGGGAAAGAACAATAATAGGTACGCTCTTTGGGGAGACGAGAATGGTCTCAGCCACTAAGGGGTGTCCGCAAGGAGGGGTGTTATCTACTCTTCTGTGGAACCTGGTGGTTGACGAGCTCCTTTGTAGACTCAATGACGAGGGTATCTATGCCCAAGCCTTTGCTGATGACGTCAGCATAGTTGTAAACGGTAGATTCGGGGCCACTGTGTCCGAGAGAATGCAGCTGGCACTGAGGATTACCGAAAAATGGTGCAGACAAGAGGGATTGTCAACTAATCCGGCAAAGACCTCCGTGATAGCGTTCACCCTCAGAAGGAACCTTAACTTGAGGGAACTTCGTATGTGGGGCCAAACGCTAAAGTTTAAAGGGAAAGTCAAATACCTAGGGGTAACCCTAGATAGCAAACTAACCCTTTCCAACCACATTAGAAACACAACAGATAAAGGCCTAAGAGCTCTCTGGGCATGCAGAAGAGCTGTGGGCAATACGTGGGGGCTTAAACCCAGTATGATGCACTGGCTTTATACGAGGGTGGTGGCACCCATCATAACCTATTGTTCTGTTGTGTGGTGGCATAAAGCGAGATGCTCAGTAGCATCTAGACAGCTAGGCAGGGTACAAAGAGTAGCCTGTCTAGCCATAACCGGGGCGATGCGAACAACGCCCACGGCGGCCCTGGAAGCTATGCTGGGACTACCTCCACTACATCTTATTGTGGAAAGGGAAGCACTGGCAGCTGCTCACAGGCTGAAAATAAACAACGAATGGGGCAGGGCGATCCCTAGGTACCATTCCCCAATCTCGAAAGAGATTGAACATAATCAATTACTGAGCATGCCCTCAGATAGAATACCTATCTGCTACGACCTTTCCAAACCATATACGGTTCATATTCCGGATAGGGACGAAGCTCGTACCAAGACTAGGACACAACATGAATCCGTTTGGTACACAGACGGATCCAAAACAAGGACCAGCACTGGGATTGAAATCTACAATGAAAATACAGGGAAGACGTATAGTCTCAACCTGGGTTCAGTAGAGACTATCCTGCAAGCTGAAGTGGTTGCCATCAACACATGCTCGGAAATCATCCTGAACGAGACAGTCCCTAACAGGACTGTCAGGATCAGAAGTGATAGCCAAGCAGCTCTCAAAGCAATAGAGAGCGTACACACTGCGTCACGAACAGTGAAGCACTGCCAAGGAACTGTAGCTGAACTGGCACAACGTCACAAGGTTATCCTTGAATGGGTACCAGGACACACAGGGATTCTTGGAAATGAAAAAGCTGACCTCCTAGCCAGGGAAGCTTCAGAAGGAACCCTGATCGGACCTCTTTCCACATGTGGGGTCTCATACCAACATGTAAGGGAAACAATAGAGGAACGACTAGGGGAACAACATAAGAAACTCTGGATGGAACTGCCTGGACTCAGGCAATCCAGATTATTCATAACAGGTCCATCCAGGGAGAAAACTACAGAACTACTCAGCCTAAGTAGAACCCAACTGAGAAAGGCAGTGGGACTGCTTACAGGACACAGCCATCTCCGAAAACACATGAACACAATAGGACTCGCTGAGGACCCATTGTGCAGAAAATGTGGTGAGGAAGACGAAACTCCTCTTCACGTAATATGTCACTGTCCGAGCCTTAAGTGGCTTAGACAGAGACACTTTGGCATTCAGTTTCCTGAGCAAGAGGAAATCGTGAAAGCGAATATCAGGGACGTTCTAGAATACATGAAGGAAACGAACCTGGTATGATTACTTCAGGGGGGTACAATGAGCCTAGAGCTCCAGTACATGCATGAAACGCACCCCAGAAGACCCTGAATATCCGAGAACAAGACAAGAAAAAGATTTGCACTATTTATCGATTTTAAAAGGGCATTTGATTCAACATATCTTTTATTCTTATGGGTCAAGCTAATTAATTTAAAAACGGAGATGTCCATATCTCAAATGGGATAAAATATTAAGGAGACCAAAAGTCCAAATAAGGAAGGGCAAAAAAGTCAAAAAGAAGTTGAATATATTGTTGTAACCAACGTCTCAAGAAGTAGAAAAAAATTCTATGTTAATAAAAAGCCGATTTGCTCGAATGGGTGCCAAGAAAAAAAGAATAAAAATTTCCAATAAAAGGAGAGTAAGAGATTTAAAAACGATAACAATTATGGTTTCCAAGGAAAAGAGAGAGAAATCCCTTAAAACAATAAAGACAAATGACTAAACTGTTCAATAATATTAATAAAAAAGTTCTAAAAGTCATAATAATATAATAATAACGTGTGTGCGACATAACTGAATTAAAATAAAAATTATATTGAAAAACTATATTAAAAAAAATATATTAAAAAACTTAAAGAACAAACTAATAGACAGGAAAAGTGTGCTTTTAAAATTTATGTTGTATACTGTAGAAGCATGAAATATCAATTAGGTAACGTTTGTTTGAGTTATTTTATTATTATTGCAAGTATCATAAATAAATACATATAAGTCCAAATTGAATTTTTAAATTGTCATTTTTTTAAGTAATCTTAAAATTTATAATAATGCACAACTTTGAATGTTATGTTATACTGTTTTTGAGGAAATTACTTGTAAATCTTCTGATATCTACTTGTGATATGTAAAACATATGAACGAACAATTGCCAATGAAAAAACAATATTGAACTTTCAAAAATCAAGAAAATACAATATCACTTTCATCATATCAACCAAAGTTGTTTGGAATAATTTGGCTTAAATCTTTTTCCCCGTCCATTGTTTACCCTTATGGAAAATAAGTATCAGCTCACCTTCACCATATGGTGATTAAGGAATAGTTGGCTATCTAACCACACACCTAGGTATTTCTCCGCCTCCTACATACGAATTTTCCTAACCTTCACCATTACTCCCACCTCCCTTGTCTTGTTTTGTCCCGTTACTAGTAATCTCGCCGTTTTATTTTATACATCTTATTAATAATAATAAAAAACTCTTCGTTTTCCAAGTTTAATTTAAAAAATTATGTTTTAAATCACAATGACAGCCGTTTCGCTGGGATTAGCATTGCCAGGTTGACGTATTTAAGTTACATTTTGTTTATTTGTAGCTAGGTACCTGATGTTGATTAGGTAGTATTAAGGCTAGACCAAGTATGGAAGTAATAAGACATAACAATATTAAAGCCTAGATGTTATGAGCCCTAAAGGATTATTCTGGATGTATTTCCCTCTAAGATCAGTATAACTGTGCAATGATATAGAAAAACCAGGAAAAACTATATCATGCTGATCTTTACAATAACTTAATATATTTGTGTTATAATTACGTCTTATCTATGTATAAAATGTAAACTCAATCAAAGTAAACAGTTTAATAGTGGAGAACTCTCAATATTTATTTGTTCATTGTTATGTCTTATTACTTCCATACTTGGTCTAGCCTTAATACTACCTAATTAACATCAGATACCTAGCTACAAACAATGTGTAACTCAAATATGTCAATTTGACGATGCAAATCCTAGCGAAACGGCTGTCATTGTGATTTAAAACCTAATTTTTTTAATTATACTTGGAAGTTACGTTAAAATGAAGAGTGTTTTATTATTCCTCTGACTTATATTCATCACAAACAGCTTATGCTCACATTAAATTCGCCATAGATAATGAACTGATCATTGGGGTATTGAGTAATGATATCTAAACTTCTCTTCAAGATTTCAATGCAAACACCATTATCCAACCCAGATTTTAAATATACAATGCCTTTTACTTAAAAAGAGCTTACTATAAATAATCTTACAAATAACTACAATACTTATATTTTTAAAATAAAAATCCTTAATTGCCGAGCTATGAAATAAATTATAATTCGCCATGTGAGGTAATCTTACCTCTACTGTGTTAATCCAGGTTTCAGCGTGACAAATTATTGGGAAGTTATAAAGATGTTAAAATTTCCTATTTTTTCATTCTCTTTTCCACTGACCGTTGTTTTTAGTTTGTTTATGTCATAATTGTCGATTGTCAACCCAATTACAAATACGTTGTTTCCTTTTTCTTATCTTTCATATTTTTCTTGATTTCTTCATTTTCTGATTTCAAATTATTTTGTTTCTCCTATGAATGTGCATTTTATTTTATTAATTCTGTTATTCCTTTACATATTATTTTTGATCTTGTCTCATTTCTACAATTTCCATTTTCAGTTCGCCTATATTCCTTATGTCTATATGTATAGCTTGTCTTCCTCTATTTTCTGTTTTGCTGGTGGTCTTGGTGTTTTTTTCTTGTGTTTTAAGCAGATTTTATTTTTTTTATTACTATCTCCGTTTTATAATTTTCTTGGCTACTCATTTTATTTTATAAATTAATAATTGTTTATAATTTAACAACACTGAGTTGTAAAAATCACTGATTTACTTATTTACCTTGTCTAAGTAAGTTTTTGTCCAAACTAATTAATGGGGGCATATGCTTATTGGGTCCCAAGTAGCAGGTAGTTCAAAAATAACGTGCTTATTGGGTCCCGAACTTTTGTCCTACCTGAATAATAATGTATGGATTCGGTCCCAGCCACCTGTTGGTAAACCAAATAAAAAACAGGTAATAAAACTAATTTAAAAATTTGATATATTTATTACATTGAAATATTATTGTAAAGGTATACATTTTAGGATATAAAAATTCCTAACCTAACCTAACCTGACCTAACCTAACCTAACCTAACCTAACCTAACCTAACCTAACCTAACCTAACCTAACCTAACCTAACCTAACCTAACCTAACCTAACCTAACCTAACCTAACCTAACCTAACCTAACCTAACCTAACCTAACCTAACCTAACCTAACTTAACCTAACCTAACCTAACCTAACCTAACCTAACCTAACCTAACCTAACCTAACCTAACCTAACCTAACCTAACCTAACCTAACCATTTTAATCACATTTTAATCTATGACCTGCCGGGACCGAATCGATCAAAACCGATTAATGGGAACTGATTGTAAAATAGTTAAAAATATATTAATGAATTAATTATTTTCTCATCTGATCTTTATAATTGTTGAGAATATTTGTTGCACTGCACAAGTCCCAAGTTTTCTATTTTACTGACATATACTTTAATAATTTAATTTCCACTAGAATTTTGGTAAATTACAATAAAATGAGGATTGAAATTTCATCCGTAGCTATTTCCCACTTTTACTAAGCATGAGAGCAAATTAATACATGTAAATTATTTCAGACACATTGATATAATTTCTTACATAGAAATAAACACACTTTGTTGTATTTTTTTTTCAACTAAATGGGCATTTATTTGCATAAGATAATGAATCACTATATTTTCTTCTACAATTTCTGTGTCTCAAGCATGTTCTAACAATACCACCATTTTGTTAAAAATAACTCAATTTGACCATAAACAATTTCTGTGGCAGGGTTCTAAAAGTTTTAATGAATTACGAGTATGTCGCCCGATGGTCGTTCACTTCCAAGAGACAAGCTCCAGAGTGGCAGGATAAAAACAGAATAGCAGTAAGAGCTTATAGTTGGCGGGTTGTCTTGATCTAGTCTTCCCTTAGGACTGAAAATTATGCCGCATATGAACGTATGGTCGCCATTATTCACACTACTACACCCTTTAAATTTGTTGCTCAAGTTACTAACTAAATTACGCTATAAATTCTTGTTTATATTTATTGTTCCAAAATAAATTTGCTATTTATTAACACACAAAATACACCGACCCATACATTTATTAAGAACCAGATTAAAGTTGTTTACAAATACACAAATTCATATCCGCCAAGAAGTTAAGGAAAAATGATTTAAATAATATTTGGAAAAATAATACCTTTTGGTGGATAAAATGCAGAATTTGTGTCGTTAATACCATCTTTAACAGAAATATTTAATAACCCTTTTAGCATAATCTTATTAGGTAGCATAAAATAAAGGTTGTACAATTTAGTAAAATAAATATATAAAAGTTATACTAGTTTCCTTGTTTTGTTTTATATTAAAATAACATTTTATTGAAATGACGGATCTTCTTACAATAAAATACTGGGCCGATTCTAATATACTACTTTCTTTTTTTTTCCATATTCAAAAACAATGCTGTCAACGCAATTGCTTCATATACTTGTTTATTTAATTTAGCTACATTTACATTTAGGGTAAAATTATAATTTACTAGCTGACCCGGCGAATTCTGTTCGACCTTAAAATTTCCGTCTTGGTAGCGGCATAAAAAATGTGAGCAGTCCGAATTCGATATAATATACAGGGGTTCCCACTCTATATAGTTTAAGGTGGACCCTAAACATTTTTTGATATCTTCTAAAACAACCCATATACCGAACTTTGTCGTAAAGTTGGTACACCCTGTATATACAGGGTGTTTCTTAAGTAATCTAAAATATTATATGGGGCGCTTCGTTACTCAATTTTAAGACGAAAAGTTCATATAAACATGTGTGATAGGTGTTGTCGTTTATGAGATACAGGGTGTTGAATTTATTGTAATAAGTCAGTTCTGATTGTACGTGAAATTAATTTTTCCCGGTGACGCTACTGGTTTTTAGAAGTAATACGCAAAAACATGCTTATTCTAAGTGGCCTTTGAAATAATGTTGACAAGTTTCAAATTTGAAAACCAACGCAAAAATCGTACATTTTTATTTGATTGACTCTGTGTTTAGTTTTTAAATAATGTTTTTCCAGGCCATTGGATTGGACGAGGATCTCCACACCCGTGGCCCCCTAGTTCACCTGGACACAATCCTCTGGATTTTTGTGTGTGGGGATATTTGAAATCGCTTGTTTACACAACACTGATATTAAACGTACAAGATCTTCAAAATCGTATCATAGACGGCTGTAATGTTATTCGTAACAATCCTGGTATCTTCGAACGTATTCGACAATCCATTTTACATCGAGCGGATTCTTGCATTTTAGCTGGAGGTGGACATTTTGAACATTTGCTCTGAAATGTATTATTTTTTCTTTATGTTTAACTTAACACATGTTGCTTGTAATAAAATAATAAAAAAATATAAATCAGCAGCGTCACCAAGAAAAATTAATTTCACGTACAACACCCTGTATCTCATAAACGACAACACCTATCACACATGTTTATATGAACTTTTCGTCTTAAAATTGAGTAACGAAGCGCCCCATATAATATTTTAGATTACTTAAGAAACACCCTGTATATAAAATATATTGATTTCTTATAAAAATCCAATTGTCATCCATACGTCCATTACATAGCTGTCATTGTGTTTTGTTATTCCAAATCTGATTCTTTTTGTTATACCACGTTTTATAGTAACTGATGTGTTATGTCAATCGGCAACACTGTCGAACGGAATAAATAGTATCGTATGTCCGTCTCCTGGCTCTAAGCTACCTTCTTACCAATTTTCAGCCATATCGGTAAAGCCGTTCTTGAGTTATAAGTAGTGTAACTAACACGCCGTTTTAGTTGATTTTTTTGAATATTTTTTGAATATTGACTACATCGAAAATATTAAGTCATACTGCGACAGTAAGAAAAATTATATTGTATGTGCCTCAGCTATAAGTTTTTACTGTTGCAGCATTACAAGATTTACTAATATTTGAATAATTAAAAATTTGATGGACTGTGGCAGTTAAACTATGTTTCTACTGTGGTCAAATATATTTACAGAAGTGGCAATGTTTTCTTACTAATGCAATGAAATTATTTAACTACCATCGATACGGTTATACTTATACCGGGGGGTGAATGGTCGGACGCACCATAGGAAATCCAATGGAAAATCATAAACTCTTAAATTCCTGCTTCCCAAATCATTTTAGGTGAAAACTCAATAGGAACTTTTCTTTAAAGAATTAAATACTGCATCAGATGAGACTATTAAAAATATTTTTCAGCTTTTGGTAGTTGAAAAAATTGACCAATTTATTTACCATTCTTGTACAGCATCAAGACAGCAATGATATGTCAGGATGACGTTACCTTTAAAAGCTATTATCAAGATTGTCATTCTATTATTCAATTAGTGACAACAATAAACGTAAAAAATGTCGTACACCGTTTCAGAACGAGTAGAAATTGTAAAAATGTTTTATTCCGGCAATAGTACGCGCACGGTAAGTGCTTTATTTAGCGCGAAATATCCAAACCGCCCGATTCCAAGCCATACTACAATTGGAAGAATAATCACAAAATTTGAAAACACTGGCACATTGCTTCCTTTATGCAAGTGTAACAAAAATGACCAAAACATTCAAATAAATGTGTTTGAAAATGAAAATACCACAAATGTATTATCTGCAGTTATTGAAAATCCCAGAATAAGTTCTCGAGAAATCGCACAGCAGTTCGACATGCATAATTCAACTGCATTAAAAATATTAAAAAAGAATAACTTCCATTCTTATAAAGTTCAATGTCATCAAGAGTTGCTTGAGGGAGATTATGAGAGAAGATCAGAGTTTTGTTATGAGATGCTGGAGAGGGCGAATGCAGACCGAAAATTTTTAAAAAATGTTTGTTTTACAGACGAGTGTACGTTTACGTTAAACAATGAACCCAACGTGCAAAACTGTAGAATTTGGTCAACTAAAAGTCCTGAAATTGTTGTGGAAACTCGTACTCAATATCACCAAAAAATCAATGTTTGGGCAGGAATACTGGGGCATCATCTTATTGGACCTTTTTTCTACGAGGAAAATCTAGACTCAGGAAGGTTTTTGGATTTGCTTCAAGAAGAAATTTTACCAGCACTCGCAGAAGTAGCTCCCGAAGAAGAAGAAATTTGGTTTCAAATGGACGGTTGTCCTGCTCACAACAGCCGTGAAGTGAAAGAATTGGTCAATAATTGTTTTAATAACTGTGTGATAGGACCAAATTGTCTTATTAAATGGCCCCCAAGATCTGGAGATCTTGCCCCAAATGACTTTTATCTCTGGGGAGATGTAAAATCCAAAATTTACGGCACGGTAAGGTTTCCAGATTTAGAGGCATTAAAGACAGGCATCCGAGAAGAATGTGCAAAAATAACGCCTCGCATTCTAGCAAATGTTCGACGAGAGTTTTATGATAGATTAGGATATTGTTTAGCCCAAAACGGTGGTTTATTTGAGCATTTATTGTAATTTATTTAGCGTTTGTATTTATTTAACAATAAATAACTTTGTTTTCTATTTTTTTGACTATTTGAATGATTTGACATCTAAATATTTTAGTCATTTTGACATTTTATTGCTGTCTTGATGCTGTATAAGAATGGTAAATAAATTGGTCAATTTTGTCAACTACCAAAAGCTGAAATATATTTTTAATAGTCTCATCTGATGCAGTATTTAATTCTTTAAAGAAAAGTTCCTATTGAGTTTTCACCTAAAATGATTTGGGAAGCAGGAATTTAAGAGTTTATGATTTTCCATTGGATTTCCTATGGTGCGTCCGACCATTCACCACCCGGTATATAGTATGTACAAAAAGTACGAGGAGTAATAAACCCTAATTAAGTATGCAAAACCTTTACAGGGAGCACCATGAAATTTTTGATAAATCTCTTACTTTAAATTACATTTCTTCGGTAAATCTAAAAACCAGGTAGATCAAACCCGTATTTGTTTCAGTTATAGCAAAGTTTAGGGTTAATAGGTTCGATTAAATCATCACAAATATTGTCAATTTTCCACATATTTGCCTCTGCTTTGATAACATGCTCGATACAGTTAGTAAAATTTTTCTTACTAACATGACTTACAGCACTCTCAAACAATTTCACAACATCGTTTATTTTAAAAGTAGTATTTTTTTTCCAACTTCCCCCTTTACCTGAGCCCATATTAATTCTATGGGATTAAGTTCACAATGATAAGGGGGAAGTCGAAGAACTGATATACCACGAGAAGAAGCCATTTCTTCTACAATGTAGGTTTTGTATTTATTTTTGTTCATTTTTGCAATTCTGTAAAGTTCTTTCCTTAGTGGATCTTTTGGAAACCTAATATTTTTCGAAATAAGCCACTCCAAAAGCTCTGTGGGCGACTTGTGGGCAATGCTTCTCGTAACCGTGAATGGTAACTTGCGTTGTCCATAACAATAACAGCCCCTTTTGGAATCAGATCCAACATTTGAACAAACCATTCCTCGAAGACATCCCCATTTATATCTTTGTGATAGTCCCCCGTGCGTTTTGAAATAAAAGTTAATAATCCACCATCAACAAAACCTTCAGAACTTCCACCATGGACAATGATAAGTCTTTTTCCTTTTCCAGATGGTGGCTGCAAACCTAACGACTAACCTTCCACGAATGCCTGCCTTCCGCTTTTAATGTTTTCATCTTGCCAAGATTTGGAAACTGTATATCTAGCATTTATCCATGTTTAGTCTAAGTAGAAGATTTTCAAATTTTGTTCTCTGACATGTCGAATGCTTCTTAAAGAGTCTCTTCTCCGGTTTATCTATCAAGGGAGATTTTCTATTATGTTTTGTATATCTGAAACCCACATCTTTCAAAAGTTTGCATAATGTCATTCTGGAGAATTTTGTATAGTCCGCATCTTCTTGCACTGATGTCATAATTTTGTCAAGTGTTGGAATTCCCGATAATGTTTCTAAGAAAACTGGGTTGTTTGGAAAATCCCTCTCAATAATCGAATAATCTGTAAATAGGTGTAATCGTATTTAGCCGATTACAGTAGGCCACTTGCCATTTAAAATTTCTGAGAAAAATTCCCCAAACACTACATATAGGAGTAATACAAATGAAAAATATTCATTTTGCTTCTTTGAATTTAATAAAAATTGTAACGATATCTTGCTATCTTGACTTTAATTAATTTTTTAAAAATATATTTCATTGTAATTTATTTGTGACAATATTCAAAGTTTGAAGTAATCTTCTTACAAAAAGAACAAAAATATATAAAATAATTATTGTTACAGATTGGTTTGTTTTCTATTATCAATAAACTGTGTTGCCTTTCTTTATCAAACTTACTAAAATGTATGTACCTCTATCACTTTTTTATTAAAATTAGTACACCCCGTTACCTCTGACCTAAATCGTATATTCTTTGGCATAGCTGCAACTCATTCGTTCAATACAAAATGTACCTTACGGTATACCCTTTTAAAATATATTTTGGTACGTCTATTAAATCTACTTAAATGAATGATTTATTACTCCTTGTCCTTTCTATATAGACTATAGTGATTGTTTCCTAAAGGTGCCCTTTACGTAGACAAAGATATATCTACAATGTAAATTAATTAATTAATTAATAATTAGAAATTTTTAGCTCATTATATTAAATTATATAAACTAAACAACTATCTAATGAGAAATGAATTTGCGGATTATTTGATTCATATTCCATTACGTGGATACTTTTTTTCATCGTATTGTTTTTCTTATAATATGACGGACAGATTGTTTTCCTTTTCAATAACTAATTCCATTATTTTTTAAATTAAAATTTCATGATTGTAAAATATTATCCTCTTAATAAAATTGTCTAGATAAAGATTTATAAATAGAGTTTCTTCTCTAGCGTCTTGAAGCGACCTCTCAATTTAAGAAAGTAGTAAGTCCTGGTTTTCCTGGAAGGACGACGGCAGTTCCAGAGGGATCTGTAGATAGCATTGTATATGAACACCGTTTGGACTGGACATAGTTTAAGCCGTCTCATAAACAAACGGCTATCGGGCCATCAGTCGGTAACTGCTCAGGTTCAGGAACGCTTCCACCCGTCCCCGACTCTCCCTGGTGGTAAACATCGTAATTTTACTCCATATCATTTCTCCACCGGATACGATCTGCCTCTTGGACATATTATTAGTGCAGTTAAAGTTTAATTTTATAGTAAAGTCAAATAAATCATTTTGATTAAAAAATTAATATGTTTATTTAATTCTATTAAAATCTTCCATTTTGATGGTCCTTAAAAAGATAAAATATTAATCAATAGATTAACAAAGTGAAAGTAAATTTGAGTAATCAGTTTCATTTTAAAACTATAAAGATATCCAATTAAAGAAAGCAAAATGTTAAATAATTAGGCACTCATTTCAATACACTGTGACCGCCAAAAACGGTTGCCACAGATTTCTTGGAATTTTAGAATTGATCAAATAGTTAAGCACTTTTAATTTAATTTTTCTGTTTGTTTTTGTGTAGACTTGATCAATTCTTCGATTATAATTGTATTAGGTTAAATTTAAAAATGTATGGATTTATATTTTGAGGATAATTACTAAATTAATATATTTCAATGTCTTGGAAACTACATTATTCAAATGCAATATTTATTTTTTATAATTGTTGGTTTGATTTCAAGTTTGTTAAAAACTTACATTTAATTCATGTTTCAGCAAATTTTCCAATATTTAACAAACTTATAAAACAACTTTTGTTTGTGACTTTATGACCTTTAAATTTAAAAAAAAAAATATGTATACCTTCGAAAATTAAATAGTCGATTTTATTTTAATTAATATAATTAAATGAAATAAATTTTTATTGAATAAAGCGTGGCAACACCACATTATTTTTAGTTGGTAGTTGTGGTATTTTAAATTTTAGAATTAAATATACTGAGGTTATGGTTTAACATATACAATTAAAACAGCTATAATAATATTATAATATTTGTCTTTCGAAGGTAGTGAAGTTAAATTAAAAAAGTCTCATTAATACTTTATTAGTTTATCTTTTCTGCCTCCGGCAGCAACACCAAAGCGCCCACGTTTAAATCGTGGACATACTCCGGTGAAATCATTAGAGTGGTCTGCGATGATGACGCGACGCTACAGTGGCTGAAAAAAGCCACAAAGGACCTCAAAACGTGGGAGGAAGCATCGCTGGCGGTCGTCGGTGTGGATGAGCTCCCAAAGCTTACCAAAGCCTCGTTGTGGATCCCGGAGGACGTCCACAAAACGACATCATTAGCTCATTAGATCTGAGGTATGTTACCAGTAAGCGGAGAGAAGTACAGTAAATGACAGTAGAGTTCAATGATAGTACAGTATCCGCCAAAAATAACAGTACCGAAAATAAAAATAAAAATAAATTTTTAATTTCTGTAATGTAAGTGTTCAAAATGTTCACCATTTCGACGCAAACAAGCTTCATATCGATTTTGTAAGTCAATAAACATATTTATTAAAAGTGGTTGATGGAACTGCCGAAAAATATTTTGTATCATTTCCCGTAGTTCGGCAATATTTGACGTGCGGATTTTCCGAATGAAATATTTTTCCTTTGTTATGCCCCAAATGTATGCGTCAGGTGGCGTCAGATCAGGTGAATGAGAAGGATATTCGAAGTCTGTTCCCCGAGAAATTATTCTATTATCGAAATGCTGACGGAGTAAGTTTAAGGTGCGCACAGCTGTATGGCTCGTTGCACCATCTTGTTGGAACCATTGTGTGCGACACTGTAGATTTCATGCACGGCAAAACTTATTTAGATCTCTCCCAAAAGGTATAATAATTTTCTCTCTATAACGTTCTTGGTTTACAGTAAGTGGATTCTGATTATCATCTTCAAAGAAATTAGGACCATTACCAGATACCGCGCACCAAACGGTGACTCGAAGACTGTGAAGTGGTTTCTCTACAATGACATCAGGACGTTCAAATCCAAGAAATCTGGTTGTCAATTAATATAGCCGGTAAGATGAACGTGACTTTCGTCTGAAAACCATATGTTTTCCAAAAATTCGGGATCTTCGTAAATTAAACTCAACATGCCACCTCAGTAAATTTCTCTTTCACGTTTGTCCGCAGCATTTAGTCGTTGTCCAACTTGAATACGGTACGGATAACCACTAATTGATTTGAACATGCGTCGTAAAGACGTTTCACTAATGTTGAGTTTACATGCAGTTCTTACAAGACTTCTTTGAGGTGATTGCACAACTTGGTTAAAATCACGTCCTTCATTTTCGTTAGTGCATACTGTTTTTCGACGACCTGAAGAACCTTTACGTTGACACAATACACTACCAGTGCAACAGCTAACATTACACTTTTACTAGGAGCTGCTTTAATAAATTTTTGTTGATATTTTATTGACACCTGTTCTAAGCTTGGACCATCATTACGACCTTTTCCGTATGCACGAAAATAATGCTCCACCAAAAACACTTTTTTTCCGTTGTTAGAACCATTTTTAAATCAAATTTAACTCCAGCGTACTATTAATATATCAAGTAATGACAATTAAGTCAAATATGACAAATCCATATATTACATAAACAACTCCACAGCACTCTCTGTTTCGGTACTGTTTATTTTGGCGGATACCGTATTTTACGGGGTCGATGGGACATTAAAATAACAGATATTTTTTAACCCTTTGACGGATTTAAAAAATGTTTACTTTGATTTGTGGGAAATTTAATTCTAAAACATTCCTTACTCTAGTTATTTTTTGAAAAAAAAATCGAATAACTAAAAACGGGCACTATAGAATGTTATTCAAAATCATTGAAAATACAAAAGTTGGCTATGAAATTAAACGTCAAACTTGACAATCAAGAAAGTATGTTATTAAATTGTATTAATTGTTGGTTTAGTCTTTTTAAAATGAGAGGAAAGTTTTCATTTAACGAGCAAGTTGACAAGCAATTAGTGCTAGGTTTTTGTGAAGGAAACTGTAGAAGAATATCATAAAAGATTTCCGAATCGTGCCATCCCCATAGAGAAACATTCTCTAATGTTAAAAGAAGGGCTCGAGAAACTGGCAAGTTCTGTGCTAATACTCGAGAAAAAGCTGTTACCAACAGGCCGCAGGTTGAAGTAGCTATTGTAGATACTATAGCAAATAATCCACATAATTTTTAGTACTTGCTCGTTATACCTTCTTATATATCTTATAACTTCTCAGGGAAGCAGCTTGGCATAGAGGTAAGTTGAGTTAAATCGCCCTATTTTGAGTGCCCCTACATGTCCTTGCTCTATGTCGGTTCTTATGCGATTCACCCTGTATATGTACAATAACCGAAATAATGATTTAATTCTATTTGGATTTTCCACAATGTATAGGTATAGGTGTAATGTATTGTATTATCATTGGATTAATTTGTTGGGTTCATCCACTTTAGAGCCACGCTTTACCAATGTGCGCAGCGACACCCTGAACAAACGCGCTGCTGTTCAAGACGGTAGACTGTAGTGAAGTTCTTTTATCCTGATCAAACTCCAATGGAAATAGGGTGAAATAATACTAAATTTAGTAAAGAATATCTATTACTATTACAAGCAGTGGGTTGTAATGCCACAACATGCAATCCCTACCAGCTACTTGCTGTAACGAAATTTAAATTGCACAATATTTCTGGCTATTCCAAAACCGGGCCTGTTTTTCTTACTCTCCAGGAAATGGTGTATACTTTATAACTTCCGTTGCACTAAAAATAGTGTCGATATAGAAATTATAACTATTTTTCTCGTGATGAGATTGTGGGAAAGAAATTTTTTACTATCTCTTGACAGGAGCGAAGCTAACTGTCAAAAAACCTCTCTTTTCTTTTTATATAAAACACACTCTCGTTTTTCTAATCGAACATACCGATGACAGTTGTCGCTAACTGTCACGATCAAGTGAGATGAATATATTATTTTTTAAGGAATATGAATTCCGAACAATCATGTAGGCCCGATGTAAACATAACCACGTGGCGGCACTTTGTAACCATATTATGACGTTGGGCGTCAATTTGTGATATGATTTAAATGTTGAGAGTGAATTTATAAAAATATTTAGTTAACTTTAAAAAAAATAACAATATACCAAAAGAAAAAATGTAATTTACAATAAAACAACCATTAATCTTAATTTCGTCTTTAATTAGTTGTAAAAGATATTTCAAAAATTAACAAAATTTATAAATGTTTATCACAGCAAAAATTATGATAGTTAAATACCTCGGCTAGGGGTGAGTAAGTTCATTAGCTCTGACTATAGTATAATATTTATTTCTTTAAGAAATAATATGGGCGCCACTGAAATCTTTTTATTTTTTATTATACTGCTAAGGAAAGTTGTTTTAAGTTGAGTTATTAAAATAAGTATCATAAGAGGACAGAAAGATGTCAGAAAAAACTGTCTATGAAGAAAAAAAATGAAATGAAAATGTACAAACAGATAAAAGATAAATAGATTTCCTTGGTGCTAAAATGAATGAAGTTGAGAATACGTTACAAAAAAAATAATCCGCAAACAGTTCTTTAAAACTACTTATTCTGATACAGTTGACGATATACCTAGATAGATGAAGGGTACAGGGGAAAAAAGATGAATGTTTAAAAACCGCCATTTTGGTATTAATGTGCGAATCCATTTCTAAAATACATTAGAATCTGACGAATTTAAATAAATGTGTACAGAGCAATAAAGATGAATGTCCAGCCATGCCGGTGAAAAAAGATGAATGTCCACCTGTGATGGGAGGCGATCACGTATTTATAGTATAGAACAGACGTCTTCTGTTTAAGTTTTAGATTTAGAGTAGGTATTAGTGTCAGTATCAGCTTATCGGTCGTAATATGGGACTAATTAACCAGAAAGCCACCATAGAACTTTCATCTGACTGGAATGAACATATTCGAAATACCAGGAAAAAGCCACACCCATTCAATGTAATAGACTGTGAAGATCAGAATATACAGGGTGTTTCAAAAAAAGGTAACACCGTCTCTAGGATAGGTAAAAAACTAAAAAATAATTGGGGTTTGCTTAGTAAAATTTTTTTCTAACGCCATCCGTTTTCAAGATAAAGGGCGTTGAAGAAAATGAAAAATTACACATTTCTTACGATTTTGCCGAAACTACTGGCACCATTGCAATGAAATTTTATACGAATTTGTTTTGAAAGCTGATATATCCCATGAATTTGTTTTTATAACTAACTCTCATAGAGGGCGCTAGTTACACGATTCATACAACGTATTATTCAACATAACTTTTTTTAGGGTAGAATTATTAGTCAAAACTCCAAGTGAACATAAACATCGTTTAATTCTACACCAAAAAGGTACTCTTGGTAAAACTCGATATTATGTACCGTTTTCGGAATATTTTGATTTGAAAATTATGAAGTAATAATCGCTCCTGGTATAAACTAATGATAAAGTTCGCTTTTCTCTAAGTTTGCCATGTAAAATTGACATTTATTGATTTTCAAATCAAAATATTCCGAAAACGGTACATAATATCGAGTTTTACCAAGAGTACCTTTTTGGTACAGAATTAAACGATGTTTATGTTCACTTGGAGTTTTGACTAATAATTCTACCCTAAAAAAAGTTATGTTGAATAATACGTTGTATGAATCGTGTAACTAGCGCCCTCTATGAAAGTTAGTTATAAAAACAAATTCATGGGATATATCAGCTTCCAAAACATATTCGTATAAAATTTCATTGCAATGGTGCCAGTAGTTTCGGCAAAATCGTAAGAAATGTGTAATTTTTTATTTTCTTCAACGCCCTTTATCTTGAAAACGGATGGTGTTAGAAAAAAATTTTACTAAGCAAACCCCAATTATTTTTCAGTTTTTTACCTATACTAGAGACGGTGTTACCTTTTTTTGAAACACCCTGTATTTCGATCCTGGACTGATCACCTTTCAAAAAAGTGTCCATTTGAGAGCAGACCAATCAAAGAAATCGCAATATTGGATGAAATGTCCAGAATGATACAGTATCGTGAATCTTATAATGGAGCCTTCACTACTTCTGTGGTAATACCAACTAAACAAAAGCAACGACATCTTGAATAACCTGATGGTCAATTTGAGTTACCGAATCTAAAATATCGGGAACGAATTCCTATAGCTTTTTTGAAGTACCAGAATCTTCAAGACTTGAAAAAGTTTTGTGAAAATCCAGATGCAAGACATTATTTTTCAAACTTACCTTACAGCCCAAATGTTGTTGATGTTTAATTTATAATCATAATAATTATCATAATTTTAATAAAGAATACGTTTAGTTACTAAATTACAGTATAATTTTATAGATTTTTTCCCTCCAATTTAATACATAGCCCCCATAAATTATTTTTACCTACCCCAATGGCAATTCAATTGGTATAGTCATTATATGCAGAATAAGTAATCATGCATGCATAAACTTTAAAAAATATTTTAGATGTAAGATATACAAGACTTCAAATCTTTAAAATCGTTTTTCTCATAAACGGTTTTTTGTGACATTCATCTTTTTTCCCCTGTACCCTTCAGATATAAACGGAGATAAAAGAGAAAAAAAATGGGAACAGTAAACTTGATATACCACAATAAACTTATCTGTTAACTATAGTGGACGATACTTCGCCGCACCTTGGGGTCGCTACGGCACTGTCTAGGTGGTTCAAAATGTCTATGGACGATCTCGAGTGGAGGGATGATCTGCCCAAGTTGTTGAGATGATCCAGTTAAAAATGTTCGTGTTTCGAGTTTACAAGATGCTTCGAGTTTACTGTATTATATTCCAACTTTCTGAAAATTGCCAGTGTTAAACACGTTTTACATTTACTTTTTCTGGCACAATAAGTACAAATCAGCATAGTCCGAAATCTACAGTTAGATGCTTACGTATTCTAATAAATTACAAAAGATACATTCTTACATTAAATTTACGTTGTAAAAACCTTACACACTAATCATAATTCCAGAAATGTACTTTCAGTAGCCTTCTTTTAAAAACTTATCATTAATACTTTTAATTACCATAAAAAGATTCTTCGAATAATGAAATATGTTGAAATTCTCATTTTATATAATAAAATATAACATAACTTTCGATGTTTTATAAATATTTTAAAAATTGGAAAAAAAAACATACTTGTATATGACAGTAAACCAATAGAAGAAATGAGACTGGGAATAATTATTAAAACCTCTTGAACCCGATAATGGCAACTCATTAGTACACCTCGTAGCGTAGCTACTTTGAACTTCCAATTATAATTATAAAGACCGTATTCATTATTTTATTATTAAGAATTCTTTCGGAAAGTTGGAGCTCGCGGTACTAATTTAATTTAATATTTAGGATACCAGGTGCCTAAAATGTTAACAGGTACTGTTACAACTTAAAATATCCAGGGAAATACTTTACTAAATGGTCATGCTTATATTAAGATTATGCCAAGATTATTAACGGCTTACCACACTTTTTAAATGTTTAGTTGTTCATTTCAAAATAAAAATTTATGGACCCAAACCTGTTATTTCAAATGATTAACGACTTATTCACCATTGGGACTGCAGGTTGATCTGCTAACAAGGGCCAACAATTGTTATGATGGGGTGTAAATTAAATATAATTATTTACCATAATCTTATTCTGGAATGTTTCTTATTCTAATATTAATGTGAGTGGGGAAAATATAAAAATCGATTAACCGTCAATCACAGCTCGCAGCCCCCGATAATTTAAGTTAGGAACCAATTAAAGAATAAGCTATGAAATTATATAATAAAATACATTTAAATTAACGTTTGGATAGTTAAATTATTCTAAATACGGTTGTAGTTAATTTCACTTTTTCCATTATGGTGAATACTCGCTACTTTGGTGATGCGCATTCGGCATATTTTTAATTATAAACATTATTTAAGCACCAGATAAATTTTCTTAAGTAATTCTGTATTCGCCTCCTATGGGGTTAAAATCTACTTTGGTACAACTAAAAATACTCAGTAGTAATTTAACTAGAGCAATGAAAATTATCGATAGTTTTTAGGAAAGATGCTCGAATGCATGTTAAGTTGAAAAAGAGCACAAGTTCACGAAGCGCACGAGTGCCTTTTTCAGTTTAACTTGCGTGAGAGCAGATTTGTCAAAAATTATCGATTCATTTTCATTGCACGAGTTAAATTTTATAAGAAAATTTTTTGAATCAAACAAATCGTATTGTGCCTCTGTCATTTGCTGTCACATTGATATCAACTGTGGCGACTATAATTTTTATGAGAAAAGTGTATGAATAAATCAAATCGTTTTGTGTCACTGTCAGTTGCTGTCACATTGGCGTCACCTGTGGCGACAACAATATTGTACAATGTCGTGATTCGGAAATGCTTCTGCTGTAGATATTGACAAGAATATAGACAATCTTACGCCAACCAATACGAGAAAGTCAAAAATGTCAGTATGGGGACAATTTCAAGAGTTTTGTGCTAACAGAAATCACTTATTAGAAAGAGGAACTTCGGTGGAAAAAATTGCTTTCACTCTAAAGGACTGGGCAAGCAACATGCGCAAGAAGGATGGATCCTTCTATAAAGAAAGTGTAGTGAAAACAATGTGCAACGTAACAGCAAAACTTGTTCAGGAAAAATATTGCGAATATTTCGGTATTGTAATAAATCCATTTAATGATGTAGATTTAATTCTGCTAGGAGTGCCCGAGATGCTACGCGCAAAATATTACAAATGAACCCGGAAAAGAGAAAAGAAAGCTCATCGGCTTTTACTCACAAAGAATTGCTGCAAATTTTTAAGCTTTACGATGAAAACGAGCCGGAAGGTCTGCAGAAAAAAATTTTTCATCTCATATCTTATGAGCTAGCATTTCGAGGAGGTGAGGCAGTCAACTGTTTGACGGATTTTTTTCAAGAAGAAAAGTTTTATGATGGAACAAGCACCAAGCACAAATAGAATAGAATATAATCCAGTATTTTCAAAAACCTGCCAAGGAGGAGGCCGTAGATTAGCGGACAGTAAATGGTTAATCCCAAACATTAGTAATGAAGACATCTGCCCCGTTAGGTAGGTCAAATTAAGGGTTTTTTATTTAATTTCACTTTTCAATGCTTTTTTTCAAGATTATACAGAAAACTTTTGTCAAAACGAGGATCTAACGTGAAGACGAACCGTCTGTTTTTTACACCGAATCGAGAATGGCAAAATAGTGGTATATGGTTCAAGAACATCCCAGCTGATAGAAACGAGATCGCAAAATGGACAAAGCTGTCTGTCCAAGAAGCAGAAAAGCGCCATCTAGCCAAGGTTGGGGTAAACGAAAACCAGCTAACGAAAATAACGGGACATGGAAATGTCAATTCAATAAAACCTTATTTACAACTTGATAAAGAGTTTCATGAGAAAATAATAAATAAAATGAGAAACAGTGAGAACAGCGAGGTTGGTGATTTTTCAGTTTCAACTTCTTCTTCCAGTAACGTTGTTTCTGACCGACAACTAACTTCGACTGGTTCAATCATAAATTTTAATAATTGCGTTTTTAATTGTAAGAATTTCAATAACTAGGCTTAACAGTGTTCATGTTATTTCAATAAATAATAAACGTTTAATATAATTACGTCTGCATTTATTTTGAAGGACCTGATAATTCGCACTAGTGCAAATTATCGCCTAATTGCATGCTCATTGGCTGAAACAACAATCAAAAAATAGTCGAAACATTGTTGAAATGTCAAATATGACAGATAAAAAAAATTTTCATTCATATTTTTAGGTTAGGTACTATAAATTTTGGTGGTAGCGCATGTTATACATTAATATTTTTAAATTATTTTATTATTTTTATATTGACGAATCTTCTATATTTTTAATATGTAATTTAAAATAAGAAATGAATAATGTTTCGGTTTTGAAATTAAAAGACATCTAGCAGATCAACAGTTTAAAGTAGTTAATGAACAAATAAATCTTGGAAGTTCTCCACTATTAAACTGTTTACTTTGATTGAGTCTTCATTTTATAAATAGATAAGACATTATTGTAACATAAATATATTAAGTTATTGTAAAGATCAGCATGATATAGTTTTTTCCTGGTTTTTCTGTATCATTGCACAGTTATACTGATCTTAGAGGGAAATACATCCAGGATAATCCCTTAGGGCTAATAACATCTAGGCTTTAATATTGTTATGTCTTATTACTTCCTTACTTGGTCTAGCCTTAACCCCTTATCAACATCAAGTACCTAGTAGTTACAAACAAACAACATGTAATTTCAATATGTCAATCTGACGATGCTAGTTATAGCGAAACAGCTGTAATTGAATTTTAAAGCGAATTTTTCGAATAAATAGTGGAAGTTTAGTTTAACTGTGCAGTTATTTATTGTTCTTAGTGATAAAATATCCCTGCTTGTTTTGACGTGTATTGACATTTGATCATTGTCTCAGTATTTGCAATTTTTCTGATACTTTTAAATTCATTGTTTCCTTAAGAGGGGCTCCCAAAGTTCGACAGCTGAAACAGAGTGGCAAGCCTAAATTGTACCCAAAATTTTAATTATTTTGTAAACAACAAATCTAAAGAACGCAAGTATATTACGTTTTGAGAATAGGGTTTAGACCTTTCTCTTGGGATTAAACTTTTTTTGGTTGAGTTTTATATCGTAAAAAAAAGATACTTGCGTTTAAGTTATGGTATGTTTTTAAGAAGCTTGTGGAGACGAATTTTAACGCCAAAACCTTATCCCCGAAAGAATGCATAGAGAAAACAGAATATAAAGTTAAAAAAAAGGTATATTTTTTGAGATTTGTTGCACGCAAAATTTGAACATTGCATGAACCGATCAATTTAGTTTAACAGTTTTGTTGGCGCCTTTTTTTGAGACGTACGTCTTTTTCTCCAAATTAATTAACTACATTTCTGTTCTATGACTACACTTCACATCATCTAATCCAACTATATTACCATTTTGTGATGTTAGAAAATATAAATCATTTTTGGGATCGGATTATAAAAACATATTTTTCCGCAAACGTCAAAAAAAGTAGACATTATTAACGTCAATTTATAAAGTTGAAGTATGATATGGTTCTGAATCCGACATAATATAATCTAAAAGAAAATTTCAGTACACCTTACTACAACAAACGAAATTTTTATGCTCAAGTAATTACCAAAAATGCACAGTCCAATTGTTGCTTTAAATCACTTACTATATTTCTGACGTAGTCAGTATCTTTTCGTTTTTTTCGTTTAACACTTCCGACCAGTCTATGTCCCTTACAAATTTTGTAAAACCCATGAAATCAGTCTTCTTGTAGTTATACTTTAAGTTATGTTTGAAGTTTTTATATTTTTATTTAGTTTAATTGATATACTTAGCGCAGGGTGATACAAGTCTTTCCTTACTGGAAAAAGTTCTTTCGAGACTGAACAAATATTTTCATTACTTTCATTACTTATAACTAAATCTAAAATCCTGCTTTGGTGATTTTGAATATTGTTAAATAATTTTAGGCCGTTAAAATCTAAAAATTCACTTATTATATTTGTTTTAAGACTATTACAATTTAAATCTAAGTTACTATTGAATCACTAATATTAAAATCTCCTTATTCAGCCGAGCGGGAAGATAGTTTTTCTATGTGTTATTTTTTTTAAATATTCATCGGTTATTTTTTATAAATTTTATTTGAAATAAAGTGTTTTTTTTCTGCCACGCTATTTCCTTACTGAATTTTTTAATTTTTGTGGAATAAAATAGTAACAGCTAAAAATAATTATAAGAAAAAATTTACAATATTTTTCTATTGCTTTTAAAATAAATAATAAAATTTTTGCTTGGGACAAAATAAATCGAATTAAAATGCATGCTCAAAAAAAAAACGATCGATGTAACAATTTGAATGATTGCCATTCCCATAATCGACAGCAAGAAAAATGGCCACGTTAATAATTTTTCAAACGACAATCAACAAATTTCATAGCCCATAATAAAATTATAAATTCGTACTACACACAATTTTATTTGAATTCGATGATAAACTCTCGACCGAATGAATAGCTCTCTCTGCAAACAGTAATAAATTAAAAAGTTTTTTTATCCAAATGTACATTTTGAAGTTACACGTCATTAATGATTTACGATAATTTTGTGAAAATGAACGCCAATTCCCATTTTGAAGAACAAACGCAATTTATTGCAGGTCGGTATGACTATATTTGTACCGATTACGAATGATTTATTGGCTTGGCAAAAAGATACTTTTCTCTTTTATCAAATCCTCAAATTTCTCATAAAATTTATATCACTTTTATTGCCAGCGCAGCTAGATATTTTAATAATTTTTGCTCGTATATTTGCGTTTCATTCTTAGCACCGACATTTGAACATCGAATCATTTATTATTTTCGATAGAAAGCTGTAAAATGTGTAGAATCCATTACTTGGGCTGTAAGAGGTTTCATTAGTATTTTTGGTATTATTTATAAGTGAATAGTATAAGATACTTATATCCTGCACAATTTCATTGTTACAGTATGTAATATTTTTTTCACTACTAGCCTATACAGTGTGTAAAAGCCAAATGGAATAAATTCTGTTACTGTTACATTTCGGTTACTGTACATATTTATAAAAAATCCCGAAACACGTCAAATTTAAATTATAACTTGACATTCTTTAACGTGAAAATGCAACCCCTACCTTCAACCCCCTGTAACATGATATGTTAACTAAAAACGTAGTATTTTTAAATTAATTATATGGCTAACACTAACACCATCTATTGTATAGAGTTTTTAACATGTTAATTATTATAAACGATTCCTGTCAGTAATTCCAACTTTATACACGATCTTTAATGTGGCTTAGTCCAATACCTTAAACCACGATTCATTATTTTATTGTCATTGGTGTTATACACAGGTATGTTTTTTGATTTTTATTTTTGGTAAAAGATTTTAAATATAATTTCTATAAATCTTGACAGTACCTACTATATAATCAGATGAGAATTTTCATATTAATAATTATTTCAAGTATAATTTGAGGGCAATTTAAAAGTAATAATTGTAAATTTTTTTATAAAAAATACAAAATGGCGAGTTGAGTACTATTTTTGGAATTCTAATTGTTATATTAATTTATCTTTTGTTACTACTGTATTTTCTGTCATATATCCTAATGATAAATGTAAATTTCGGAATACGCTGTTTTGTACTTTTTGTACGGAAAAAAATAAACGAACACGTGGCTGATGCTGACAATTTTTCACAGCATTGGAATATACAATACCAAAGACGTTACAAATTTCAAGTTAAAAGACGTTACAAATTTCAAGTTAAAAGACGTTACAAATTTCAAGTCAAAAGACGTGACAAATTTCAATTTAAAAGACACTACAAATTCCAAAGACACTACAAATTTCAAAGACATTACACTGATTGGTTCTACATTGGTGGACGGTTCATCAGACCAACCCTTCACTGGACCAGCCCTCTCCTGGATCAACCAATGGATCATATGATGTAAAAAAAAGATAAGTCGACCAACGTAAATGCATTTATAATATTATACAGCTGTCTCGTTTTTCTTTATTTCTTAAACGTAATAAAAAAATCATTGTAGTATCGTCAACTGTATTAGATTAAGTTTTTGTAAAGAACTGTTTGCGGATTATTTTTTTTGTAACGTATTCTCAATTTCATTCATTTAAGCACCAAGGAAATCTATTTATCTTTTGGTACATTTTCATATCATTTTTTTATCTTCGTAGACAGTTTTTTCTGACATCTTTCTGTCATCTTATGATACTTATTTAAATAACAGCTTAAAACAACTTTCTCCAGTAGTATCATAAAAAATAAAAAGATTTCAGTGGCGCCCTTATAATTTCTTAAAGAAACAAATATTGTACTATAGTCAGAGCTAATGAACTTACTCACCCCTAGCCGAGGTATTTAACTATAATAATTTTTGCTGTGATAAACATTTATAAATTTTGTAAATTATTGAAGTATCTTTTACAACTAATTAAAGACGAAATTAAAATTAATGGTTGTTTTATTGTAAATTACATTTTTTCTTTTGGTATATTGTTATTTTTTCAAAAAAGTTAATTAAATATTTTTATAAATTCACTATCAACAGGTAATTCATATTACAAATTAACGTCCAACGTAATAATATGGTTACAAATTGTAGCCCAACGACCAACTTATATTACAAATTAGCGCCCAACGACCAACTAATATTACAAATTAGCGCCCAACGACCAACTGATATTACACCCCTTAGAATGACAGGTACAACCCCCAATTTTTTAAATGGAAAGTATAGGCTTGTGATATATCATTTGAAAGGTCTCTTCATTCTCTATTCAAAAATGTTATTGTTTTTAAATTTAATGCAAAAATTAACTTAAAAAAATTAATATCATGTTGTTACCGAAATTCGCTACAATACAATCAAAAACTAAAATGTAATGCAAAACGTAATAAAATGTAGAACACGAAAAAGAACTATGAATGTTAATGAAGTAAATGTGCAAAATGTTTCCGCGAACGTCTTGGCAACATCCTAATCTCAAATAAAACTGTCTTCTAACATTATTTAACATATCAGGCGCGTGATCGACCTAATCGCAAGCGTTATTCGTTCTTTTAAGTCATTTAAATCAGAAGGTTTAGTTTTGTACACATGGCTCTTCACATATCCCCATAAAAAGAAATCTAATAATGTAAGATCAGGTGATCGCGCTGGCTATTCAATCGATCCTCGCCTCCCTATTCACCGATTGAGAAATATTGTATCGAGGTACTGCCGGACATTAAGTTGGTAATGTGGTGGTGCTCCATCCTGCTGAAACCATATCGTATTCGCTGGAACTTGAGGGTTACCTGGATCAGGATATAAACTGGTTGGAATGACATCATTTTGAAGTAGTGCCTAATAATTGTTGCCATTCAAGTTGCCCTCCATAAAAAAGGGACCAATGATATTGTTCCCTACAATCCCTGCCCAAACATTAACCTTTTGAGGGTATTGAGTGTGTTCTTCTCTCATCCAGTGAGGATTTTCCGTGGACCAGTAGCGGCAATTTTGCCGATTAACATGACTGTTAAGTAAAAAAGTACACTTATCAGAAAACATAACGTCCTTTAATTGGATAATATTATTATCCAACATGTCCATCATTTGCTCACAAAAAAAGTTCTCCTATCAAAATTGTCTTCCATGAGCTCCTGAGTAGGTATCATCTTATACGGATGCAATTTATTTTCTTTTAATATGTTTGCTATCGATGTATGGCTAGCATTGAATGTAGTGGATGCCGGTCTACTCGATGTATGTGGGTTTTCCTGAAACTCAAGCAACACATCTAATTTGAGTTCATCACTCAGTGCAGCTGCTTTTTTTGTATCTGCCTTACATGATCAAACTCCCGAAACTGCTTTTCCATTTTACTTATTATTCCTTGGGATATAGGCGGTAAATTAGGAAATTTCTCATGAAATAGGCGAGTTACTTCCTGTTGTGTTCGGATGTTATCTCCGTAACCAATCATTTGTAAAACTGTTATTTTATGCATTTCCGTTAATCTAACCATTTTTCAGAATTGAATTGAACAAACTTTATACTTAAATTACAACAATGACAACTTAAATAAAACAATTTACTACTGCTTGTTAAAATAGCGTTGCCACGGAAATTCTTTAAAGTTTTTTAATGATTACCATCTAAAAACCACATTGCTATGGTTTTTGTTCACTTTCTCATTATCAAGTCCTAAACGGGAAATAAGTTTTAAGTATACTGTAATAAGTTTCGAGTATATTTTAGCGAATTTCGATAACAACATGATATTAATTTTTTTTATTTTAATTTTTGCATTAAATTTAAAAAACATAACATTTTTTAATAGAGAATGAAGAGACTTTTCAAATGATATATCACAAGCCTATACTTCCCATTTAAAAAATTGGGGGTTGTACCTGTCAACCTGTCATTCTAAGGAGGTTGAAGGTGAGGGATTGCATTTTCACGTTAAAGAATGTCAAGTTATAATTTAAATTTGACGTGTTTCGGGATTTTTTATAAATATGTACAGTAACCGAAATAATGAATTTATTCCATTTGGCTTTTACACACTATATACCTAACTTTATATTGACTTTTGTTAAGCTAGTAATGTTTAGTCAAGTTATTCATTTATAACGAAGGTAGAAAAGACAGGGACTATTTGATTAGAACTAAATCTCAATCCATTTGACAGAATGTGAGGTTAACTTATGCAGAACAAAATGAAAAAATATTTTTCATTACTTTTTTAATGGTTCGCATTGCATGTTTATAATGGTCTGTCACCGTGAGTAGACTTATACTAGAGAGCTCCTGTAAATACGGTTTTGTTGTTGCTAAAAATTTAACAAACAATTAGTAAGTGCGGATAAATAATTTGACTTAAAAATTAATACAGCATATTGTAATACACAGTGAAATCGGTTTTTCTCATCCATTAAAGTTATAAAGGTATTCACACACTAAAATGACAAGAAGTAAGGTTTTTTCTATATATGTATTTATAAATATTGGTTATAAAAAAATTGTTATTGAAAAATGTAGTGAAAATTAAAAATGGTATACTTTGTATTTATTTTGTTTTTGCGAACCTCGCTGCGCTCGGCACGCAGTGATGGGTTTTTAAAATATAGTCTGTATCACAATGATGTAGTTGATAAAACTATGTAAGATACTGTAAATTTAGTGAAAAAATAATAGTGTATCATTCATTTTTAAAAATTTGTGAATTTAAAATACTTTTAACCTTTAACTATTAAAAAAAATGTTTTTAATAATAAATCTATTTAATGAAATGGGTAATTAGATAGTAAAGATTATTCTTAATTTATATAACATTTATAATATACATAATTATGAACTATGATCATAATACTATATAAATAACTATAAAAAAACTCACCAAAAATAGTTTAAAACCACAAAAACACAATTTAATACACACTTTAACACAAATTTTGACAACGAAGCACAATGACACACCCTTTCCTTCAAACAATCTAATGATGTTTATAAATGGCTTTGTTCATTTATTATCGGATCGGTCAATGAAGATCGCATGCGTATAAAATATTTTTGAACGATTCAACCAATCGTATCATAGAATGACAGAAATAGAAACTTTTACAACGAAGTACAATCGCACACCCTTTCCTTCAAACGATCTAATGTAATTTTTACTGTCAAATGTCATTTTAGCTGTCAACTGTCATTTTTCCGCTACCAACTGTAATATTTCAGGTGTCAACTGTCATTTTTGACATTCGAATATCATTTATAACTGTCTTATGTCAATTTTTTCTCTTAAATGTGTTTTTTAACTGTCTTATGTAATGATTTTAGTCTCTATGGTCATTTTTTAGTTGGTAACTGTCATTTTTAGCTGTCAACTGTCATTTTTAATTTTAAAGATCATTTTTCAGCTATCAATTGTTAAAAGTCATATTTAACTGTCAAATCTCATTGTCATCAATTAATGGTAGATCTAGTGAAATTTAAAAATGGTACACTTTCTATGTATTTTGTTTCAGCGAACCTCGCTGCGCTCGGCACGCAGTGATGGGTTTTTAAAATATAGTCTGTATCACAATGATGTAGTTGATAAAACTATGTAAGATACTGTAAATTTGAAAAAATAATAGTGGATCATTCATTTTTAAAAATTTGTGAATTTTAAATACTTTTCACCTTTAACTATTTAAAAAAAATGTATTTCAAAATAAATTTGGAAAATGTGACTATTAAATACCATTTCTATTGATGTGATGGGTAATTAGATAGTAAAGATTATTCTTAATTCACATAACATTTAAAATATACTTAATTATGGACTATATAAATAATTATAAAAAAAACTCACCAAAAATAGTTTAAAACCACAAAAACACAATTTAACACACATTTTAACACACATTTTGACACCCTTTCCTTCAAACGATCTAATGATGTTTATAAATGGCTTTGTTAATTTGTTATTGGATCGGCCAATGAAAATCGCATGCCTATAAAACATTTCAACCAATCGTATCATAGGATGACAGAAATGGAAACTTTGACAACGAAGTACAATGGCACACCCTTTCCTTCAAACGATCTAATGTAATTTTTACTGCCAAATGTCATTTTAGCTGTCAAATGTCATTTTAGCTGTCAACTGTCATTTTTCCGCTACCAACTGTAATATTTCAGCTGTCAACTGTCATTTTTCAGTTGTCAACTGTCATTTTTAATATTCGAATATCATTTATAACTGTCTAATGTCAATTTTTACTCTTAAATATAAACAATATGAAAATGAATACAAACACAAACAAACAAAAAAATTTTTTTGGAAAACCCGAAAATTCCGCTAAAAAATAATAAATTTTTTTAGAAAACCCGAAAGTTTAGCTAAAAAAAATTAAAAAATCAAAGATTGGTCCAGCCGTTGTTGAGTTACAGCAGTATATTTATTTTTTGTTTTTTTTAGCGGAATTTTTGCGTTTTGCAAAAAAAATTTTTTTTAAACCATCTCTAAACTATAGCAAAAAAAAACAAAAAAAAATTTGAAAATCGGTCTTGCCGTTTTTGAGTTTTTGCGTACAGCAATTCATTTTTATATATTATATAAATTATGAATAACATCCTAAATAATACTATGAAGGTAAAATGTAATATTAATGATGTAAACAATATTTACCGTGTTGGAAAACCGACAAATTCTGAATAACAGAACTGTTATACTTGAAATCACACACCTAACGAAAAATGAAATTCTTGAACAAAAAAGCAATTTTAAATCAACTGGAATATTTATTAATGAAAATTTGACCAGGAACAAATATAAACTATTAAGAATGGCTAAGAGCGAAGCTTCGAAGTCTTTAATGGATCCGAGACAATAATACAATTTTCTGCCGTGGCTCATGTAGCATTTTTTTTCACTACTGGCAGTCTATTATTTTAAATATTGGTTTAAAAACATATCCAAGTATGGTAAGTATTCTGTTGTTAAAATCTCTATAAAAATACAATAATAATTCAATTGATTGAATAAGGTCAACTAAAGATAAAATTACAATAAAAAGGACACCTTGGTAGATAACGTTAGATAGGCTAGTTAGGGATATAGATAGGCTAGATAGGAAGAAGTTAGGGTAGATAAGAATTTGTTTGTTATTATTCAAAATTCAAAATTTATATTAATTTTGTTTTAAGAACCCCACCATTTTTCCTTTCAAATTTCCCATTTTCTATTCTTTTCGCGTCCAATGTAACCACTCTGTTATTACGTATTCACACGAACAAATTTCTTAAAAATACTTACGAATATTCGTATGAATTCGTACACACTGTAACCGCCGCCTTATGCACAAATAATTTATTATTAAGTATTTAACAATAATTGTATTTATCTTACATTTTATGTACATATTTGCCGACTAAATAAAAGTACATGACAACATTGCATTATACTTTATAATTACCGTCTGGTTTTCAATTAACAGCACCAACAAATCAAACCGTTTTAGGTCCAACAACGGTGGATCTCCATCCACGAGAGGTTGAAGGGCCGACACCTCGCTCTCCCTCTCCTACTACCCCGATCCCTTTGGCGTACCTCTCACCCCCCTTTTATGTTCTTCAATCCTCTAAAATATTGTTCCAGAATTGCTGAATAGAACAGAAAAGGTAATTGGATGGATAAAAATTACGTCGAAATAAATTTTGGGATCTGTGAGAAAATAACGGACTCTTTGTACTCATTAGAGATTGCCTAAACTCATATTTCGCTTCGGAAATAGGGAAATTACCATAAATTTTAACTTAACACTTTACAATTACCGTCAGTGGAAGACGTGGATGGTGGAGATTGATTCAACTGTAATTCCTCTATTGTTGAGGATTCTTTATTACTACGGATGCCTCGTAAATGAATTAAAAACCGGAAAGTGTAGAGTTACTTTGTGTATTGTTTTTTTTTTCGATGGATTTTAAAAGTTCAAAAATAAGTTAAAGATATTTTTTCTCATTGTGTAAAATACTAAAGGGAAACGAAAAATTAAGAATATGCTCATAGCACAGTAAAATAAATCATCACTTTATTTTAAAAATTGCGAAATTAGAGTTGTAATTATTTTTACAACTGCCTTAGTTACATATTGGTTGTAATTGTTGGTAATTCTTGAATATATTCCAATATTAATATAAGGGAAAAATAAAAAATTGCAGGAATTTTTTTTGCATTTTTTTAATTTCAACGTAAATATATTACATAATAATACTTTTTAAAATAAAATATACAAAGATTATGCACCTGTTTCATTCTTTTTCAATGACATAAATGGTAGTGAAGTTGATACTTTACTCCTTAGATATCTAATAATATTATGTACTTATATGTAATTAAAATATTGTCTCGAGTCTGTCCCTGTACACACCTTTTATGACGGAATATCGAAAAGCGAAGTGTCTAGAACTATAATGAACAAATCGAATGTATAAAAGGATCTGCAATCGGGAAAAAATAAAAATATATAGAGTGGTCGTTCCGCGAGGAAAGAGTAACAAAAGGAACAGTATAGGAATAATACGCGAGTGTACAATATAAACAAATTAGCTGTGAACTTAACAGTAAAAATAAATGAGGTAGAAAAGTTATATAAATTATTAGTTCAAACAAAATCCACTTAAAGAAAGAAATTCAAAAGAACTGTACGTAGTTAACAGTGTACGTCATATTTAATAGGTATAAATAAATTGTTTTATACGTTCTTAATTAAATTTATTGTGCTAACCGTTACTTTGTAGAAGTCCATATTACTAAGAATAATAAAAAACTATTCCTTTGAACTTAAATTCTAAGTTTATTTAAAAAATAAGCTTTTAAATTAAAATGACATATTTAAGTTGTATTTTGTTTTTTCAAGGTAACTACCTGATGTTGATTAAATAGTGTTAAGACTAGATCAAGTATGGAAGTAATATTAGACCTAAGGAATTATCCTGAATATATTTTCCTCTAAGATCAGTATAACTGTGCAAAAAAAACTATTTCATGCTGATTCTCTATTCAACTATTTACTTTAATTGAGTCTTTGTTTTATTTCTAGGTGGTACATAAATGTGACGCAAACATAAAATCGAAGGAATGATCTATAGCTCAAATGTGGCAATAAATTTAATATTAAAACCATAAAACTTTAAAACTGTAAGACTTGATTATCGCAATCTGGAACACAGAAATTGTATTAGAAAATATAGTGATTATAAGAACTCACCTTCTAACTAATCACATTTTATTAATCCACTACTCGCAAATTAGTTCTGTTGTATATTTTGATTACCTCATGTTGTAGTGCTCATAGAATTACTTTGTATTATTGTACAAATTATGTATAACTTTATGCATTACTATTATTTATTTCCTTTAATTTTTCTTTTTCCTATTTCTTCCTTCGATATTTCTACATTATTTAGGTAGGTATAATATCTTCTAATCCTTTCTTTATGTTACGTCCTTTCTTACTATGACCTTTTATTTTTTTTAAAGCCCGTTTTGTCCCTCTATGTTCCCTATATGGTTATTTTTACTAAATAATTTCTTTATTTTATTTTACTTCGTAATTTATAATGACATTTTATGTTTTATTTACATATTAATATATTTTGGCTAATGTAACTTTTAATATTGTACAAATGCATTGACTTTTACATGAACAGGTAAGCTCTACTTTATTTTGTACCTTACTTATTTTACCATGCTGTTCAACTTTATATTTATTATTGTTATAGTTGTTGTCTTAATCCCTACCTTACTGTATCTTTTTGTTTTTAGGCTGTTGATGGTTTAGGACCGAAACTAGTTGTACTTTTTTATAGTTTTAACTTTAAATTTATCGAAGTTTTACTTAGCTAGTTGTCTTAAATAAATAGTGGAAGTTTTGTTAAAACGAAGAGTTTTTTATTATTCCTAATAAGATGGACTTCCACAAAGTAAGGGTTAGTACAATCAATTTAATATATTTAGTTATTGCAAAGATCAGTATGATATAGTCTTTTCTTGGTTTGCCTATATCATTGCACAGTTATACTAATCTTAGAGGGAAGTACATCCAGGATAATCCCTTAGGGCTAATAACGTCTAGGCTTAAATATTTTTATGTCTAATTACTTCCATACTTGGTCTAATTTTAACAATACTTGATCAACATCAGACAGTTATCCTGTGTCTGATTATTTTATTAATCACGATTCCTGTTCTGTTCTTCCCCTGCTTATGCTCTCTAAAATAGTAAAACGTGAATTCTTTTTTTCTTCTTCTATTTTGCCCTCGTCCTTCCACCTATATTTTATGGCATTATTATCTCTACTTTATATATTCCCATTTCCTTTGCTATTTCAAACATTTTTCCAGTTTATAATATCGTCTTAATGTTTCATGTTTCCACTTTAATTACATTCCATTTTTTTTTTCGGTGGTTATTGTAGTTATTTGCATTACTCCAGTATCTCTATGATTACTTTATGTTTATTGGGTCTAAACTAACTATCTCACTACACAAAATAGTGCCTAGTAAGGTGAAAATTTACGTAAAAAACGCGGTTCACAGTGCGTGGCAGAACAAGTGGTTAAAGTGCTCTGAAAAGTTAAGAGAAATAAAAGAAAATGCACTTCAACGGTCCAACCTTATAACAACAAGAACGAAACAAGTGATTTTTACTCGCCTTCGAATCGGTCACACTCGCCACACACTTAATCACCAAAGAAAACTTCGCAATTTGTAATCAATGTCAAACCAATATAACAGTGAAACATATTCTAATAGAATGTCAAAAATACAACTCCGCAAGAACTAAATTCAACTTATCCCAAAACATATCCGACCTTCTTGGACAAAAGTGCAACCTCGACATCATTAAATAAATGCAAAAAAAAATCAAACTACCTTTGATTTATTATTGATTTTCTTCTTAAATCTTATTTTGCTTTTAGTATATTAAAAAAAATTTAAAAAAATATTGATAATAAAAACGTTCAATTCCACAAAATCTAAGATAATTTTAGTTGTGTAACTGGGTATGCAATATTTTTCGAAAAAGCCAAGCGACGTGTAAGATCCTCGGGAAGAATTTCTGAAGCGACAAGGCCCATTAAGGTGTGACAAACGATGCAATTCTCCCTTACAGATCTTATTAGTTGGCGGTATTTAATAAGGAAATGTAGCTAACTTCGTAGTAAAGGATAACGCCTTACTTTATGGCTGAAAAGAAAAGAGAAAAATTTCATCTGCATTATTTACATAAACTACAGTAATTTTGTTTTCCTTTTTTTTATTCTATAATATTAGCCTAGTCGTACATAGTTTATTTGAATAAAGAAATTTTTTTTAATCACACAAAATTATTCAAATAATCTAATTGATTGGAAGCTTAAGTTTACAATATTTAAATTACCTAGATTGATATAAATTAAAAATAAAAAAAACTTATGGATAAACTGTTTTTATCAGAAGTTAGGGTTTCTTTTCTACACCAGTCCTCAATCATATAAACCAGAACCATGCATTAAATGGATGTTGGCATTTTTCTTCTTAACATCGTAAACACCCCTAAAATAACAATAAACAACTAAAACTTTCAGTTTTTATTCGAAAAATAGGGTTTTAAAATACAATTACGGCTGTGTACTGAAGCTACATTTTGTTTGTTTGTAGATACCTGATGTTGATTAAGTAGTGTTAAGGCTAGACCAAGTATGGAAGTAATAAAACAAAAAAATATTAAAGCCTAGATGTTAATAGCCCTAAGGGATTATCCTGAATGTAATTCCCTCTAAGATCAGTTTAAATGTGCAGTGATATAGAAAAACCAGAAAAAAACTACATCATGCTGATCTTTACAATAACTTAATATGTTTGACATTTACGTCTTATGTATGTATAAAATAAAGACTCAATCAAAGTAAACAGTTTATTAGATAAGACGTAATTGTTACACAAATATATTAAGTTATTGTAAAGATCAGCATAATATAGTTTTTTCCTGGTTTTTTTCTTTATTGCATAGTTATACTGTCAATCTGACGATGCTATATAATAATGCTGTAATTGCATTTTAATAGTATATTGTTTAACGAGTGACGAAAGTAGCATTTTTTGAAGTGAAAGAACAGTTTTGAGCTTTAAAAAATACTTTAGACGAGTAAAATACTATACTTTTTCTACAACCCAGAGTATATCAGCACATTCTCCGAAAATGAATTTACGTGATTTTCAATTCTTCATTACAAAAATTTTGTATATATTTCTTAATACCTTTTTTTAAATTTTATTGGTGGTAAATCTAATGAAGTTTCCTCTGCTTGATTTTTTATTTTTTCGGGTGTATGACTGTAATCTAATTCACTTTCAGAATCGGAGCTCATGATTTCAAATAAATACTTCTAGAGCAAACTGACAATTCACAAGAAACGTCAAACTATTGAAACCTGGGCACTAGATAAAAATGGTTTTTAAATCCAATTTAATTTTTTAATTTAATATATTTATTAAATAAAAAGTTGTATTCTAATTATAAAAATAATTCTTGTTTGCGTTTATTAATAATTTAAAATCGTAAAAACATTATATACCTATGCAAGCGCAAAAAAATGGTTAAAAATATAAACGTCACTTTTGTCACTAGAGACGAAAACATATTCTCTCACTTGCAACTGAAATCGCGTTTTCGCTGAACGTTTACTATTACAAAATATTATATAGGGTTGTAGAAAAAATCTTTTAAATAAAAAGTAAAAGTTTCGTTCAAACCTTTGGTTGTTTATTGTTTTTTGTTTAGTACAAATAAATATCCGCATTGTTGTTCTTTAAAAAGCAAAAAAAAATAAAATGGTTTTAATTCAATAACTTTAATAAATTAAAATGTAGGTACTGGAATTACTAAATTTAAACATACCATGTTACTAAGGTACCAGATACAGTATCCGCCAAAATAAACATTATCGAAAATAAATATAAAAATTAATTTTTAATTTCTGTAATGTAAGTGTTCAAAATGTTCACCATTTCGACGCAAACAAGCTTCATATTTATAAAAAGTGTTTGATGGAACTGACGAAAAATATTTTGTATTCTTTCCCGTAGTTCGGCAATATTCGCTGGCGGATTTTCCGAATGAAATATTTTTTGCTTCACTATGCCCCACATGCATGCGTCAGGTGGCGTCAGATCAGGTGAATAAGAAGGATATTCGAAGTCTGTTCCCCGAGAAATTATTCTATTATCGAAACACTGACGGAGTAAGTCTAAGGTGCGCACAGCTGTATGGCTCATTGCACCATCTTATTTGAACCATTGTGTGCGAAGCAGTAGATTTCGTGAACGGCAAAAGTTGTTTAGATCTCTCACAAAAGGTATAATAATTTTCTCTCTATAACGTTCTAGGTTGACAATAAGTGGATTCTGATTATCATCTTCAACGAAATAAGGACCAATCATTCCATTACCAGATACCGCGCACTAAATGGTAACTCGAAGACTGTGAAGTGGTTTCTCTACAATGACATCAGGACATTCAAATCCAAGGAATCTGGTTGTTTGTCGATTAATATAGCCGCTAAGATGAACGTGACTCTCGTCTAAAAACCATGTTTTTCAAAAGTTTGGGATCTTCGTAAATTAAATTCAACATGCGACCACAGTAAATTTCTCTTGTACGATTGTCCGCAGCATTTAGTCGTTGTCCAACTTGAATACGGTATGGATAACCACCAGTTGATTTGAACATGCGTCGTAAAGACGTTTCACTAATGTTGAGTTTACATGCAGTTCTTACAAGACTTCTTTGAGGTGATTGCACTACTTGGTTAAAAACACGTCCTTCATTTTCGTTAGTGCATACTGTTTTTCAACGACCAGAAGAACCTTTAAGTTGACACAATACACTACCAGTGCGACGAAATTTTTCAACAACAGCTAACATCACACTTTTACTAGGAGCTGCTTTATTAAATTTTTGTTGATATTTTATTGACACTTTTTCTAAGCTTGGACCATCATTACGACCTTTTTCGTATGAACGAAAATAATGCTCTACCAAAAACACTTTTTCTTCCGTTGTTAGAACCATTTTTAAATCAAATTTAACTGCAGCGTACTATTAGTATATCAACTAATGACAATTAAGTCAAATATGACAAATCCATATTACATAAACAACTCCACAGCACTCTCTGTTTCGGTTCTGTTTATTTTGGCGGATTCCGTACTTAGGTACATACATCTAAGTTGGGCCATTGGTTAAAATCAGTAATCTTTGTTTTAATTTTTATTAAAATGACCTACAAAGATCATAACTGGTTGGTTAAAAAACTATTTAATAGTTAATAGTCAGTATGAAAGTAAGGAAATGGTTTGTTTTTTAACCAATTTAAAAAAGTGTTTTTGAAAATTTTAATGTAAAGTGACACTTCTCCACCCCAATCCTGTACATTTTAAGTTTTTACCCTATGAATTTTCTGTTCCGAGCTGCATTTTGCTGATATCTAACTTAATAATGAAAATTATCGTACAAATTAAGCAGTAAGTTATTTAACTTCGTTTATCTTTATAAATATTGATCATTTTTTAAAAAAGGGTTCTTAAAATTTCTTCTTACTGTGGATACTGATAAAAAGTTTATTGTTTGATCAACTTTAATTAATAAAAAGAAAATATGACTAGAAGACTAATTTATTTATGCAAAATTTTATTCTTTACTGCAGTTTGAAATACGGTGGGAAATATCAAGAATGTTCTTTTACATTTATTTACATTTTTTTTAATATGATTACCGCTAATTTTAACATGTTGGTATACTAATAGTATAACCAAAACCATAAATTTATTTATTATCTAATTATAAAGAGATATTGTTTTTTTACATTATTTTATTACAAATAACACATAATTTTTTTTATATTTTGCACTTATAAAAATCTTCATTATAAAACGCATTTGCGTATCGTAATGTAACTTTTAGGCACGCAAATTTTTGTTTTAAATGGTTGGCGACATGAGTGAAGTATCTAATGACAAGACTATTGACAATGACATTTGTGGCTAACAGCAATTTATTAATTTTATATTGTTCTTTAAAAAAGTATTTGTAAATATGAATATTATCTTTTACTTATATAATGTATTATTATTGGTGTATCAGTCATTTAAAAGTATTTGAAAACATTAACATTTCCTAATTTAAATGTCAAAACTGTAAAATGTTGTAATGTGCTACCGACATACTTTTTAAAATCAAAATGTTCGTAATTACATAAAAATAATAAATTAATTTAAAAAATGATAAAATGGAAAATATAAAAAATTTTATAAACAACGTATGTCATATGGCTGTTGTGACACTCGTTCTTTAAAAACCTCATTGCTTCGCGATTCATTTTTTAAACTTGAACTCGTGTCATAACAGAATATACTATTATTTTAAAATTGCAGTAAAAAAGGCAAGGTAGAAAATTAATTTTGCGTTTTGTAATATTTCCGGCCAGTTTCACAATATAGGGTTAACTTTGAGAGTAGGTAACCTAACCCTTACCTGAACTTTAACCAGAACATATCATTTCACAATACATCTGTAACCAGTAGGTAGGTTACCAGAGGTAATTTTTATTGAGTTGGTAAGAAATTATGTATACTTCTATGTGATCACGATCTATAAAAAGAAGAAGATTATAATGTTTTATTATTTTGTTATATGAATTGTTGAATGTTATTTGGTATTGTTACTGATTATGGGATCATTTATGGGATTTCGCCTTTTCTGGTTAACTTCTTCCACATTTGGAACTTTCTTGTTCTTCATTCGAATGTTCAATCTGGATCCGTTGTCGAAACTGACACCGAAACCGTTTACATTAAGTAGTTGATTGTCATTACTTTTCTTTAAGTAAAATATAGTTTAAAAATTTTAGAAAAATCAAGAAAGGTATATAAATAACACAGTAAAATCATTTAATTCTACTTTCACTTTGCAGCAAGCAAAAGTATACCTGGTAACATGTTGCTCAAAATAACCACTTTTTAGAATTCTAATCCATCAAAAATTTGAGTCCCAAAAAAATCTGTTACGAAAAATCGCTAAAGTATTTATTCTAAATATAATCTACAAAATTACTTTTTAAAAAACCTGTGACTCAAAATCACAGCTTTTTTATAATGGCTGGAACATGATGCTCCAGTGACAGACAAAAAACAGTGAAAAAACCTGTTACTGTGAAATCGCAGCACATCTCTAGTTTAAACTCAACTTCTCCATTTGATAACAAAATTCGCTTTTAAATTATAATGACAGCTATTTCGTTGGAGTTAGCATTGTCAGATTGACATATTGAAGTTACATTTTGTTTGTTTGTAGCTAGGTATCTAATGATGTTGATTAGGTAGCAGCTTCCTCACCTCGCCAAGCTAATTCTACGGCGGTTATGTGATAGAATTTCCGTTGTAGCCCTTCAGGGGTGTCTTCGTTCCGATTCCGATTCCGACTGTAGTTTTCGTCGTATAGAATCGCGGGCTGCTCGCGCTTGTTGAAATACAACGCTTTTGAATGGGTCAATAATAACTTTTATTTCCTTATAATACTTTTCCTGTAAAAGCTTACTTGTAAGGTTCCACATGGTTTTGATAGTAGCTTCTTTAAACTCTGTACCATCTTTTCTTCTCATGTTCACAGCCTAATCCTTTAAAATCGACGCCAATTCTTCCACCGTCCGATTTCCATCTAATTCATATTTTCTATCATTGCAAACCTCCATAAACGCTTTCCATACAAATTTTTTACTGTAAACAGTATTCTTTGGTGTATTTGATTCGATAATTTCATTAATATTCTCATCAGTATCATGCCCTGGGCACTCTCCTCAAATGACAGGTCCACGTTTAGTAGTTAATGCTCAGGTCACGGAAGTCGCCACTATCGAAAATAAAATCACAAGCAACAGGAAATCCGTTAATGACGTAACAATTCTGAATTTAAATGTTGTCAACAATATTGTTTGACGGTTAGTATTGTATTTTCTCGTTGGTAGATATATTTTCCAGCTAGAGTTTTTGTACTTGTGTGATAGATAGTATTGTATTTTCTTAGTAATTATGGTATTTTCTCGTTAATAGTTATATTTTCTCGTTAGTATTTATATTTTCCAATCAGAGTTTTTGCAGTTATTTATTAAAATATGGTTTTTATGTGTTCTGTTACGGGTTGCCTTTATAAAAATAACTATATAAAAGTGCATTATTTACCAAAGGATCCACAGGTAAGAATATGGTTTTTTAAAGCTTCAGCGTATACCTATTTATTAGTATATGATGCATATTATATTATTTCTATGTTACATTATACTTGTAGATCCGAAGAAAATGGTGTGCTTTAAATAGAACAGATTTGGTTAATGTAACTGGAAATGGCCGTTATAAATTTAAAATCTGCATTGACCACTTTACAAAAGACTGCTTTTTCTCGCAGAATAGAAATGTTACCAATTTGTAATTAGATGCTGTGCCTTCTCTAAAATTTCCAGGTAAGAGAATGCATTTTAAAATTTTGATTGTGAATTAAAGCACAATATTAACTAACAAGAGCCTACAAATAGGGAAGTTGAAATACCTTACTATTATAGGTTAGTGTACAATTTTATTCTCAATTTCTAATTATGAGTCTTATATTGACAACTCAGCTTTTTAATATTTAATATTTATTTTTCAGAAACCAGCATCTCTCATTGTTGTGATGATCCTCTAAAAACAGAAGCTGCTCCCAGGACACCAGAATGCAATAGATCCATTTTAAAAATAATTGGGGAATCAAGAAAAATAAATATGACTTCTAATTGTAATAAAATTATTTTGCAAAAATAAAGAATTATTACTTATTTTATTTTTATATAAGCCATACCAAATTGTTAACAATATTAAAATACTTTAAAAATATTTTGAAAAATATATTTATTATATTTATCAGAATATTTTTAAAATATTTTAATATAAACATTTTCAATTAACCAATAAAATAAAAATACAATTATAAGTTAGTGCTCAGGTCACGAGCGGCGCTGTAAACACATTTTTAAAAAACCGTTAGAGTCGGCTATCTATAAACTTCTTTCTAATCTATGATCAGTATTACAACCAAATTGTAACATTTTGAAATATTGAATATTTGAAATGTCAAAATCGAAATGAAACGAAATGTAGGTATCCATAGCTCTATGATTGAGTGAAAACAGCCCATGGGATCTGTTCTCAGTATAATATTGGTTTTATTGGTTGTATTCAATCAGATGACCATAATTTACAAAATAAACCGGAATTTTATTTTATTTATAAATATTCAATGATATTTTCAACCAGCTCTGAAATATTCTGTTTAGCTCACGTAAGATAAATAAGATATGAATAATTAGTACCTATTATACCTACATAAAATTTATTGTATCAAATCTTACTTTGTGGAGGTCCATCATATTATAAACACTAAACAAAACATCCGCTGTAGTGGAAGTTTTCTAACAAAGTTATTTGATTAATTTCTTGACCTATTATACAAATTTTCTTAATTAACAAACATTCTTTTGCTTAAGCCCATTGTGTATAAATTCATATTTAAAACTTTTAATCAGCTAATATGATTTTATTGTTTTCCCTTTATATCTTACATCTTCACAAAACCGAGAGCTTGTCATATCCACATGGTATTTTTTCTTAACATAATGTGGGGCTGCACTTTCTTATGGCAGATGGAACAGTTTTGTTCTTTTCTCCGCCAATGGTCGGGGCACCTTAGTAGATCGTCCTGCGGTGGTAATATCGGAACGTACGGAATAATAATTGGTCCAGGACTAATCCTACAACCGCAGAAGAATAGAAGCCAGGATTTGCAATGCGGAGCCTGCCCAACGTCACAAATCACTTTTACTGCTGTATTATATGCGTTTGTGACCGTATGTAACGGTCGTAGAGAACCTTTCGTTAATGCTCGCCTTGAATATCTCAGATTTAATTTCCACTCTTTAATATAAATAGTCGTCGATGTGAAGGGTGGCATTAATGCTACTAACGGTCGTTCGATGGTAATTTAAACCTGGTCGGACACCGGCTTCCTTTTTATTAATTACGACCTTCTCGCCAAAACGGACGGTATCTACATTTGTATTTATATACATGCCAGCTTTTGTTTTATTAATGTTTTTGTATGTATGTATGTTAGTTTATGTTCGAGGAAAGGACCAAATACCCAATGCGATTATTTTATCGGTACAGCGCCGAAACAAAGATGGAATTTCATTTTATTTTAGCAATTAAGCTAAGATACCGATACATTACTGATTACATTTGTCAATTCCTTAAAAAAATAATAAAAACACTTCTACTCCTATTATTAAAAATATTAGTTTTTTTCATTTCAACGATAGCTGTTTTAAAGTTTCCTTATTTAATGTTCTTAATAAGATGGACCTCCATAGAGTAAAGATTAGTACAATAAATTTCCTTTAAACATAATAAATTTGTATTGTGCATTATTTTAAACAATCTCCTTCTACAAAGTGTATCAATTAGCAGTGGCTGATTGTCATAGATGTCATAGAAGAAGGTGCTTTGGGGTTTTTTCCTTCTTGTCCTTCGAGGCAGTTTTTGAGGCAGTGTTGTCTGTCTTCTTAAGTCCTCTGCCGGAGTCCTAGCAGGAGAATTAACCCCCTCCTTTGACCCCACAGGGGCTACCGAGTTGTCAACAGCGGTAGTCGCGGTGGCTTTTTCCTTGGGGTCCTTTTCCTCTCCTCCTCCCCGGGCACTGCGTCAGAATTGAATCCGACCAAACCCGTAGAAAGGGCGGAGATTTAGCCTCTTCAGTTCGTGCATCGATTCCTCATCGATTACAAACGATCACGTGTGACAGGGACCCTTAAGTTCCATACGTAACACACTCCATTCCAGAGTGTGCAGGCCTCGGTTCATTGTCCGTAGACGTTTGAGTACCACATTCTCCTCCAATTTAGATGTAACCCCGTCGTCGGGGATATAGACCATGCAGATGTGGGGTTTGGGTATTTCCTCCTTATGCACCAATTTGAGTTTGGCATCGTGCCATAGATGCAGATTGGTAACGGCCTGCTCCATCCACTCAACCGTTGCCGCATCAGCACACTGAAGGATGAGCATTCCCGGGCGGATTGTGCTACTCAGGAAATGGACTTGGGGTCCATAGTCCAGCACCTATTCTACTGCGGTCATAATGGACGGACGTTAGGGTGATCGAGGTGCATAATGCCCACTCTGACTCCCTGTGTCACCTCTCTAAACGAGCGTTCTGTGTTTTGCCCGGATACAGTCCCGATACGCTACCGAGGTGCTGCCATCCGAGCGAGAACGCATGCCAGAACGACAAGCGTTGATCAGACAAGGTTTTGGGTCGAGTTTTATCTCCTCGCCTCTCGTCCAGCTCCCGCTGGGCCAACTCGACATCATGCCACTCTCCATTAGCCGGCTAAGACCTTTTGTCGTCGCAGTGGCAAACCTAGCCCTTTTGTTCACGGCCTATTTTCGTTTCAACTTTAGAGGATTGACGTGATGATACCAACTGCCTTTCTACCTCCTCGGTGATCTTCATGACTGCATCAGAATCCTGGAGACCAGTGGGACTATCTTCCTCCATAGTACCGCCAGTACCCTGGTAAACATGGGAGTTATCCCCCCTGTTTTCTGTTATGTTTTTAAACGTGTTACTCATATTGTTCCCACGAGTAGCAAGGGGAATAGTTCACTGCCACAGAGCCCCGCATTATCGTAGTAAGGCTACCCACTTGCGGGAGGTTGCCTGGTATCCTGAAGGCTCCGTTCAGGACACCATAACTCCGGTGCCATCCAGTCTAAGGCACAGGTGGCGTAACACCACTGACTTGGGTGATTTAATAACCTTTTATTTTTTTGGAATATCCATTCATTGGCTAACCCAATGCAAAAAAATACAGCTTTGGGATATTACCCCTGACAATTAATTTCGAAATATGATTATTTATATCGCCATATTCTTAGGTACTACCACATCAAAGCCTAGACTAATAAAAAAATAAGAGTCAATTCGCCTGTCTCCGTGTTTTGAGTGATGACAAGGAGTGCTGTTTGTTTATTTCAGTTTTTTACTCGTTTACTGTTGTGTCTTTGATCTAAGTGACGTTTCTACAAAAACATGCTTAAGTTATATTTCTTGTCATATTTAATTTAAAGAAAGGTGACATTATATCAACACAATAACACAGATTTAGCGTTGACTATTTGATATTTAATTGTAGGTATTCGCACTAAGCGAGTGTTACGTGAAGAAATATTTTATAGGATAGATTAGGGACCTCAACTCAGCCTTGTAACACATGATACTTATTCTATGGCTGATACAAAATGAGAGTTTTCGAGGTATCAGTGATGAGAGATTCGGAAGTTTGTATCCATTTGAAGATGATTCCGGGATTCTGAGACTAAAAACCAAAATATCAGAAAGAAAGGACACATCAAATTTCCGCTACCCAGCTCTTCTAGCATCCAATCATCCAGTAGTCTTTAGAATGATTGACTTCATTCATGATCAGCACGTTAAACATTCTCATGCTGGAATTTAAAGGCTTATGAGTTTTTTACGAAAAAACTATTGGGTTCGTGGAGGTCGAAAAGTATTTTCGACAAGTCTTGTATGAAAAAGATATGATACGAAGAATTTGACCAGTCCATCGCCACCATTGCTAAGAGATAGAGTTAGGGATGTTGCAGTTTTTGAAATCTGTGGATTTGACTTATTCGGCCCATTGTATCTTCATGATTAACAGAAGGTTTGGGTGTATTTTTTTTCTTGCGCCATATTTAAAGCTATCCATTTGGAGACTGCGGATTCCTTGTCTTCAAAGTCTGCAAATTTCTTGAGGAGGAGGTTTAGTTACAGGGTAAAACTGAAGAAAGACATAAAGTAAAGGTTGGAGACATAGTCTTGATCGGACGTAAGAATTCGAAGATACTCGACCGGCCCTTAGCTCGTGTGGTTGAACTTTTCCCGGAAAAGATGGAGAAGTTCGTCTAGAACAATTGAAAACTTCGTCCGTTCAAAAACTATAATACCTTCTTGAATTCAATAATGAAGAAGAAAGGATTTAGTAGAAGCAAGAGAATAAGCAAAAAGTATACAGAAAAATAGACAAGAGGTCGATGAATAGATAGAAAACGAAGATGTTCAGAAAATATCAGAAACATGAAACCATCGCAAGAAGTGGAAATGAGAAGTGAGAATTTCTTATAGATACGGTGAAGAAGAAAATTAAGTAATACTTCCTCAACGTGGGAGAATGTTGGAAATTATTATCATTTTCTAGGTCTCACTGATTTGTTTTATATTTTTTATATATACTGTAGTTATAGTGATATTGATGTGTTGAATAAAGTTTACAAAATATTTTATAATGACTTGTTAAAAAACTTAATTAAAAACCCCTTTAAAAATAATATATAAGGAAGTATCCTTTATTTATTTTTTATTAGACGAAAGTTTAAGTACCTACCGGGTAAGTTATTGCACAACAAAGGTGCGTGGCACATTAGTTTTTGTGTCTGGTATAAACACAACTAGTGAAGGTCTGGAATCCTCGGTATTATTTAATGTCAAATCGCACAGTTCCTCTCTACATTGGCTCCAAAAACACCAAAAATTGCTGCAACTTTCTGCCTTAGATATATTTCATCCGGGGTTCTGCAATAAATTTGCCGATTTGTTCCCTTGCCAATACTTTTAACTTTTTCTTTTGGTATCATTTATCCTTTAGCTTCACTTAAACCACAAGCTTTTAATATCTGCTTATGTCATGATTATTTCTGTTCATCATCAACTTCAACATAAAGTAATTCGACCAAAACGTTGACGATTTCCATATTTTGGATTCCTGGCCACTGACATTCACCATTGTCACTTTAACTTACTAGGCAATCATTTAAAAGCAGCTTTATTGGCAGTTTCTTCAATTTCTGGCAGTAGATATTCGTAATCTGGATCACTTTCCATCGAGGAACAAAGAAAAGTAAAATAATAATTCCTGATTTATTGACATTAGTTGTCAACAAAGACAAATCAACATATTCTGTTTTTGATTACCTTGACAACTTCTTTCATGAATAGGTTAGACTAAGGGTGTGTTCGGGGAGCACGCTATTTGCGTCAGTTGGCGCTATCTAGTACTATTATTCGTTTGCGTTATATGGCGCTTGGCGCTACATAGCTCGAAAGCGTGCTCCCCGAACACACCCTAAATTGGATTTAAACCTTATAATCTCGAGACTATCAACTTGTTGTTTGTAGAAAAAATAGTGAATGATATACCTGCTTCAAGTGATTTTATTTTGTTTGACGGAATAAAACACTTCACCTTCGGCTTCGTATCTCAAACTACCCTTCTCACAAAATAAAATATCACTTTTAGCAAGAATAATAAAAAACTCTTCGTTTCAACGTAACTTCCAAGTTTATTTGAAAAATTTTAAATCACAATGACGGCCGTTTCGCTAAGAAGCATCATCAGATTGACATTTAAGTTACATTTTGTTTGTTTGTAGCTAGGTACCTGATGTTAAGGTAGTATTAAGGCTAGACCAAGTATGGAAGTAATAAGACATAACAATATTAAAGCCTAGATGTTAATAGCCCTAAGGGATTATCCTGGATGTAATTGCCTCTAAGATCAGTATAACTGTGCAATGATATAAAAAAACTAGGAAAAAACTATATTATGCTGATCTTTACAATAACTTAATATATTTGTGTTTTACAATTATGTCTTATCTATGTATAAAATGTAAACTCAATCAAAGTAAGCAGTTTAATAGTGGAGAACTTCCAAGATTTATTTGTTCATTAACAACTTTAAATTGTAGATCTGCTAGATGTCTTTTTATTTCAAGTTCTTCAAGGAAATTTAAATTTTGTTTTTTATCACAAGTGTGTAGTATTTGGATGTCATTGGTGTGTAATAGTGAGGTTGGATGTTCAAGTAGATGTTTTGCATAATTGTAAAACACAAATATATTAAGTTATTGTAAAGATCAGCATGATATAGTTTTTTCCTGGTTTTTCTATATCATTGCACAGTTATACTGATCTTAGAGGGAATTACATCCAGGATAATCCCTTAGGGCTAATAACATCTAAGCTTTAATATTGTTATGTCTTATTACTTCCATACTTGGTCTAACCTTAATACTACCTAAACATCAGGTACCTACAGTCGACAGAAGCAAACATGGTCCGCGGAAAATATGCCAACTAATTTCAAGGTTATCACAATCAGCCAATCACGAGCCAATGTTAACGATAATATCAATTTTAGTGGCTGCATAAGTGAGATGAAAATACAACTACAGCGACAAGGACACGCCCACCCAGGGTTCATGTTTGCTTCTGTCAACTGTAGCTACAAACAAACAAAATGTAACTTAAATGTCATTTGTCAATCTGACGATGCTTCTTAGCGAAACAGCCGTCATTGTGATTTAAAATTTTTCAAATAAACTTGGAAGTTACGTTGAAACTAAGAGTTTTTTATTATTCTTAATAAGATGGACTTCCAAAAAGTAAGAGTTAGTACAATAAATTTAATTAAAACATCTTCGAGAGAAGAATTAACTCGACTATACAAGAAGTTACATGAGAAAAGGTGTAAGGCATCCCAAAACATCTGGTTTAACCAAGAATGTCTGAAGAAGAATTTAATATCCAATTATGTAAACATTAAATGTAACACTCAATCAAAAGAAGCGCAAAAAGTAGTTAAAAAAGCCCAAAAAATGTGGATTAAAGAGGAAAGTAGAAAGTGGTTTAAAATAAGAGATGCTCTAGACATTTACATTAAAACTGTACATTCAGAATTAACGTTTGCAATGCATTCAGTAGAATTTGACTGCTTAGATGATAAAATTAGAGAACAGGTCAGTATTTTGAAACACGATAAATATCAAAAACAGATAGGTAAATTAGAAAAATTAATGAATTCACAACACACTAAAACACAATTTACACAACATAGTAACACAGTAAATACTCACATACCAATACATTTTGCTTCTCGGTCTGTAAATTTATCAGACACAATTTTTTCAAATAATGAAAATAAGGTTTTAGATAAGGGTTTAAAATATTGCATACCACCCAAATTTACTAATAATATAAAAGAAATTTTAGCCACATAGATTCTGAAATTGCTTTAAGAACTAATTCAAATAATTTTATTTATGAAAAAATGCAAATAGCAATAGCTTATTAGAGACATTAAACCAGATAAATTCAAAAGTCAAAGTCAAATTATTAAAAATTACATTTTAGCTTTAAAATCAATCAAAAATAAAGTAGATAAAAATAACCTAATCATTACAAAATCAGATAAAGGTAACTCCACAGTAATTTTAAAAAAAGAAGATTATAAATCTAAAGTGAATGATTTAAAATGTCAAGTAATGTCAAAATTTTAAAAAAGATCCCACTCAAAAATTTTCTAATCAAATAAGAGAACATATAAATGATTCAAATTATCTATTAAATAACTATGATAAAAAATACCTAGTAATTAAAAATCCTCAATGTCCAGAATTATATGGAACTATTAAATTACATAGAGAGTCAAAACCGATTAGACCAGTAGTTTCGTATGTTAACACTCCTAATAGCTAAAAAATTAAATACTATTTTAAATAATTATGGATACACATCTAAATATTCAGTACAAAATTCATTAGATTTGATAAAAAAATTAAATAACTGTAAATTACAATGTAACTTAAATGTCAATCTGACGATGCTTCTTAGCGAAACGGCCGTCATTGTGATTTAAAATTTTTCAAATAAACTTGGAAGTTACGTTGAAACGAAGAGTTTTTTATTATTCTTAATAAGATGGACTTCCAAAAAGTAAGAGTTAGTACAATAAATTTAATCACTTTTAGCACTTTTTTTTATTTTTCATGATTCTTACCAGTTTACTTATAATCGTTTTTTTTATTTAATGTTCCTAGTAAGATTTATCATATTTACAATTTTAAACGTTTGACTGTATTTTTTTTTATTGTATAAACTTGTATAATGCTTGTTTCTATAATATTCATTCCAATTAAATATAATAACTATATTGTTACAAGGAACCGACCCTGTCGATAAGTAAAGAGCGACCAGCAAAAACACAGCAAACCGGTGTAGAAACGATGACAAAAAAGGACATTCATGACGAATAGATAGATAGTGAGCGATTGGCTATGTTAAAAATATTTATTAGATATTATTTGATTATGACTAAAACAGCCTATGGTAATGAAAAATAAATATATCTAAAGACAACGACATGATCATGAATCGAAAAATTAATTCAATGACACTGATAGTTAATTTCGTATGACTTACAATTACTTAATATTTTATAGTGAAACAGTACCGTAAAAATTTGGTGTATTTAAAATACAAAATTTGGTGCTGAAGTGTGATTTCTATGGAATTTATTATTTTTGTTTAAACCACCTATTATCAATCACCTATTTTTATTTATATGTGTGTGAAAATAGCTATGCGCTCCTAATATTTATTCAGAAATAATTTCCTTGATCGTAATGTTTTTCTCTTTTGGAAGTAAATAATATGCAATAAAAACTACTGTGTATAGTTGTGCTCCAAGAGAAACGAATCGACATCCAGGAGCAGTTTAATTAACATTCCTTACCTAACATCTTTTAACGAGGCATTACTTGCAAATTAAAGGCAATAACTGCCAGCAGTCGGTGGAGCATCGGCAAAATGTTAGATACGAAGATACACCGATCGTTTTTATTTGTGAATTGTTGAATTAATTTTCACGAAACAGTTGATACGACGTGGCATCCTAGATCTGAACGTCTTTGCACAGAAATTCTGGGTATTGACATTCAAAAAGTTTTAACAATTTTTTTCTTACCTATATTTACCCAATGATATTAAACTAAGTTTAAATGTTTTTATTTTTAAAACTAGGAATGTCCTAAACATTTAAATTTATATATTCCCAAAAACACAAGTAATATTTAAGTATTTAAAGTTTATAAAATTTAAACCAAAATTTATAAATTAATCAAAGGGGAATTAACTTTGTAACTATGTTAGTAAATTCTTAAAGTTTTAGAAATAAAGATTCCTAACCTCTTGACCTTTTTTATTTTTAAGTAAGAAAATTGAGGTTAGCATTTATTATTTAACCAACGATTTTCTGGATTACTAATAATTTTCTTAAACATGTGTGGTTCTTTTAGTTTAACATATTATATAATTTTTTTAGAGGTACTAATTTTATTTTATTGATATTTTATGAATTAGTTTCAATTTTATTGGATCGCAGTTTGAAAGGACCAAATTTAATATTCCTGATATTTTATAGGGTTTAATAATATGAATAAATATAACGTAAATTCTGCTTGTTCGATCTAATGAATGCCGACTGGTTTTCTCTTTCTCTGAAGCACAGTGCAATTGAAACAATTTGTGACTCTAAATAACTTTTAATATGTCGCAGGAAAATGTAAATCAGGCTTGGTGTCTAACGATTTGCTACTATTCTTCCATTTTACTTTTTTTAAGTTTATTTTTTGATATCTTTTAAGTATTCCTTCGAGTCTTTGGAATACTCATTCTGGATTAAAAGCTGCAGAATTGCCATTAGTGTTTTTAAACAATCTATATTTTTGTATATTTTTAGCAAAGTGAAAATCTTCTTCTATCCAGACGTTAGTTCCCTTAAGTTTATTGCTGTGTTTAAGAATTTCGATCTTCTTACATGCTGTTGTTAGTTTCAACAATATAGGTCTAGTTATTCCTGGTTTTGGTTTTCCCATTTTTCTAATCTCATAAATTTCATAATCTGGATTTATTTTCGTGAAACGACTTTATGACATGCGCAGTAACTGATTTAACATTTTTAAGTTTTTCTGTTTTATTGTAACTGTTTTTCTTTTCATGAAAAATTTGTCTATTTTTCCTTTTTTAATCGAAATACTCGAATTTCTTTTAACGAAGCTGTCTGCATTCATTGGTTCGGTGAACGTTGCTGATTGCAGTTCATGCAATGTACAGTGTAGATGTAAAATCTTATCCCTCTAGACAAAGATGAAAAATGCTCGGACCCGAACATAAAAAAGAATTGTCACCCCTTTGATCCCCTTCACTTGACAGCTATCCGCTCAGATTGTTTAAATCGCAATGGTGGTCGTGCGATAGTTTGGATATGAAGAGAAGAATTCAAAAAGGTGTCACATTTTACTTTAACCTCAAGGATCTGTTTGTTAATAACGATACATTGTTTTGAGATACACTTTGTCATATCACAATACAAAATTACGTACACTGGTTTTGCTTTAATATGGTACATTGGGTATAACAAAATTTATTTAATTTTTATTCTTGAATGTTTTTACGAATTTTTTATAGCGGACTAAATACTTTTGTTTAGTTAAAACAGGTTAAAAAAATTTCAGTAATCTAGTTGGCATATGTCGTTTTTGAAAACTATCATAAAAACCAAGTAATGAGCACTGTTGTTTGTAAATAATATTGAGAATATTGAGCTTAAGTGGTAACCTGTAAATTTTTAGTCAAAACAATCAAAATGGCACCACCTTGTAGATTAGTAGACAAATGTGAAGCAATTTTAATATTACGTGACGCCGTAACTACCATAGAGCTGTAAGAATATTTAATAAACATATTCCGTATCGTCCAATTGATCGACACTACTATAGACTGCTTGTCATCAAATTTTTTAAAACTGGTTCTGGTTTTGAAACAGGATGGTGGAAAAAAGACTTCTGAAGAAATACAAGTAGATATTTTGTCTTAATTTGTATTAAATCTATCCAGTTCAACTAGAAATGTTACTCGCGAATACGAAGTTAGTCACAGAACCGTTTTATACATTTGAAAAAAGCAAAAATTTCATCTCTATAAGATGAAAATGGTGCACGAATTAACAGAGGATGATCCAGATTGACAACAATATTGTAAAACTATGGATAATAAGATTTAACAAGATCCAAATTATTATAGACATATTTGTTTTTCCGATGAAGCTACATTCTATTTAAATGATCATGTACATCGACAAAACGTAAGATATTGGTCTGACGAAAACCCTCGATGTTTCGAGTGTATCATACTCAATTTCCAACTAAATTAAATGTTTGGGAATATTAGGCACAGAACTCTGAAGAATGCAATAATGTGTCATCAGACAAAAAATTGGGTGGATATTCTTCCAACAATATTGTTGGGGTTAAGAACATATTTTAAGGAATATATTCAGTGTTCTGCAGCAGAGATGGTTTTTGGAGTTCAATTAAGGATTCCAGGAGAATTTTTTATCAAAGGGGAAAGCGACTGCAATGAATCTGAATTTATTCGCAATCTGAGGGAGCAAATGCAAAATTTAAAAAACCAGTACCTACTTCCAACTATAGTCGGAATTCTGTTTTCGTTCATCCAGAGCTGGGTAAATGTACTTATGCGTTTGTGAGGGATCATACATACTACCCGGAAGTCACTACAAACGCCATTTATTGGTCCGTGTAAGATTTTAACACGAAATGAAAAGTATTTTAAAGGGGAAGTGAATGGAAAAGGGAAAAATATTTCGGTCGATATACTGAAACCTGCTTTTTATGGCGAAGAGCACAATACATGGCATCAACCTCAACCTCAACCTCAATCTACCTCAACACGACAGACGAAACCGTCAGTTACATTTCGAGACTGAAATGCATGATGGGTGTCTCTGGGGAGGGGGTACTGTGGAGGTCCTGTTATATTTATTTTTTTAGTCACAGTTATATTTTTTGGTTTTTGACATCTGTTATATTTATATATAATTGTCATTGTCATATTTTTACGAACGATAATAAAAATCTTATTTCTATTTGTACTGCAGGCTTAGATCAAAGGTGTGGTGGGCAAAGATTGACAAAGATGGAGAAAATCTTGTCGAGTCCTGCAAGAGTTGCACTCTAGTGGGATTGCCAAAACCTCGATCACCCATGAAAAGAAGAGAATTTCCTATAGATCCGTGGGTTGACGTAGCAATGGATCTGCTGGGGCCTTTACCTAACACTGATTACTTGCTCGTGGTAGTTGACTATTATAGTCGTTATAAAGAAGTCAAGTTCACCAGAGTAGTAACCAGTTGCCAGATTATAAAATTACTTAAAGAAATTTTTAGTAGACTGGGCTACCCGATCTCAATTACCGTAGATAACGGTAAACAGTTTGTTAGCGAAGAGTTTCGTACATTTTGTGAAGAATGCAACATCGTGATTCATAACACTGTGCCATATTGGCCGCAGTCATCTTGAAAAAAAGGGCTTGAAGGAAAGCTTGATGATGTATCTATTAATGTACAATAGCACGCCTCATACTACTACAGGCAAGTCACCAACAGAACTGTTCTTTAGGCGGCAGAACAGAGACAAGATACCATCAATTGATAGACTGAAAAATACTAAAATAGACCTTCACTTTCGTGATCGAGACAAAATTCAAAAAGAAAAGGGAGGAGAGTATGGAGATAGAAGGAAAGGGGCTAGTGAATCGAATTTAACAGATGGAGATAAGGTGTATGATAAAAATATGGATAAAGCTCATAAAACTCAGTTCAAACTATAACTCAGTACCACACACTGTACAGAGTGCCCGCCGAGGTGATGTCACAGTAAAGAATGATTTAACAGGACAAGTGCTGAGAAGGAAGGTTCACCTGAAAAGAGTAGAAGGGAAATGGCAGACCGTACAGGGAGATGATCAGGAAGAGAACATGAAGGAAGCAGAAGTTCGTAATTTATTTAATGCTAAATACCCCAATCCCGATCCAATTACTCAATCAACAGTAAGTAAAATTGAAAAAAAAATTAGAGAAACGGGCCATGATCTTTCCAGAAGTGGTAGAACATCAATATCCGAAGCCAAAAAACTGGACGTTGTACTGACGTTTCAAGAAAATCCTCATGCCAGTTGTAGTGTATGCGAGTAGCTCAAACAGCATACATACGCTATCTCGTGTGTCCCTGTATTAGCGGAAAAGATAACTGTCACTGTCATTGTCACGAGAGCGGAGGAGCGAGTGTCATTATATGAGATTGGAGTTATTTTCAATACGTGGGCATCACCGAGCCAGTGTTTGGTTGGTTACTAAAGCTCCGAGTCCTTTCAAAGTTTCCCATGTTATTAAGTTTACAAAAGATGCGATATGTTGGAACGGTCATCTGTTAAACTTAAGATCCGAGACGCAACAGCTCTTCAACAGAGCCAAACGTAATGGAGATTGGTAGAGCTACACCGACAGTTGCGACATCCATCTGGATGTCGCAACTGCTATCTACAAGAATCGCAGAAATGGAGGCAGGACAAGACACTATCTTCATTAATGTGACCAGAGGCTGTCCACAGGGGGGAGTTGCATCCCCACTTATGTGGAGTCTCACTGTGGACAGTCTACTCTGTCAATTGACTAGAAAAGGCATACCATGTCAAGGGTATTCTGACGACATGGTTATCCTGGCAAAAGGGAAGTATGAAAATGTCCTCTGTGATATTGTTCAAAGAGGACTGAACATTGCCAAACAATGGTGTGACTCGGTGGGACTCAGCATCAACCCCACCAAAATCACACTAGTAGCCTTTACAAGGAAAAAGGAACCTAATCTAAAAATCAAAAAAATAGGGGAGAACATCGTCGAGTGGAAAACAGAGGTAAAATATCTAGGGCTTATCCTAGATAACAGGTTACTCTGGAATAAACACTTTCAAGCAGAAGTCCGCGCCATCGAAAGATGTGTGGAATTCAATATTGGAAGAAACTACCGCAGACAAGAGATTGTGATCATGTCGGATAGTGTTGAGATTTTGGGGTGGATCTGGGTTTCTTTACCAAAGAAATAAACTACGTCCAAAGTATAACAGTTTGTTGACACGTTATTTTATTTTATATATTAACTACAAAATTTGTTTCACCAAGGTAACTTTTACCTGGCAACTTAATTACACAAAAAAATATATGATTACATTTATATAAACATAACTACCAACTTTAACAAAAATAAGTCTCCAGTAGGAATAGGAACAAGCTGCTAATTGATCAATTTTCAACAGATAGTCAAGCAGCCACCAAAGCGCTGAGCTCAAATATAATCAGTTCGAAGATGGTTGGGGAATGCCTAGGCAAACTAAATGAAGAACACTGTCACCCTCCTATGGGTCCCGGGACACATAGGAATAGAGGGGAACGAAACAGCAGATAAGCTGGCAAAAAAAGGAGCTGAAACCCCACATTTGGGACCAGAACCATCTTGTGGCAGTAGAGTAATCTTAGGAAAACTAAGGGAAGAAATGGAGAAGGAAAAATCCAAGTACTGGAATCAACTGGAATGACTGAGGCAATCTAAGATACTACTGGGGAACTATGACCAGAAGAAATCTCTTAGCTGCCTCAACCTCAGTAAAAAGGGACTCCTAATTCTAACGGGAATATTAACCGGGCATTGCCGGTTAAAAAGCCACATGAAGAGGCTAGGTGCAGATTCTGTGAGGAAGTGGATGAAACCTCAATACACATACTCTCAGAATGCCCTGCCTTGCAGAATTCTAGGGCTAGATACCTAGGAGCACATGAAATAGAAGAAGGGGATCTACCTGATTTGAAGCCCGACGATGTCCTAAACTTCCTCAGGAAAATAGGACTCGAGGAGCTGCTGTAAATCTGAAAAAACATCAGAACATGGCAAGTAAGGGGGGACACAATAAATCCTATAAGTCGCAGTGTACTTATCACTCCTAATTTATACATAAATACATACATATTAAGTTTACCATACAGTCTGAGTCAATCAGCATCTTGGTCTTTATTCCACACAGTGTGCACTCAACTGTTGCATCATTATCAATATTGAACACATAATCAAGTTCACCTCTTGTCTTTTTGCTTCCTTTTGCACTCTGAGAATATTTGGAGAATATTTCGAGCATCTCCAGTAGTAATTTAAGTTTTCTTTAGGATAATTTGCCAGTTCCTTGAATTTTCAAGATGTAATTTATTACATCATTTTTTGGATAATTTTAAACAAATTCATTTACAAAATTTCAAACTTATACATTTTTGAATTCTTTTTTTAAATTTTTTCCCACAAACTATCGCATTTTTATAGCTCTAATATTATATTTTTAAAGTATACTATTCGTCTTTTAAAATAATTAAAAATTTCTTAAGAGAAAAAGCCATTCATATAATGTTATGGCACTTTTCTGATATGTTAAGCTAAGAAAAATGCAAATGAGAAAAAAATGCGTATCATAAATAATCAACAACACCTTCCTGTTTTCCCGTGTATATACACTTCAGTTATTTATTTTCGAGTATATATGTATTAAGCGGTCTTTTCAAGAATGCCCGAACAATTGGACCGACGGCAAGTCGAGAGAAGGAGGAAATCTTTCTGTGAATTTCCCCTGATGTAAATAAAAGTTGTCATTTTCCTGCGCACCTTCACAAATTATTGTTTTTGGTTATTCGCTTAGAAAGAGTCTTATTCGCTCGGTGTTGTACTGTATATGCATAGCTAATGCTGTTAGCTTTAAAGAAATCCTCAGTAAACATAACAAAACGCTTCAAATTTTATTTTTCATCCGTTTCTTTATCAAGAAAGATTTTATTCGTAATTTAACGGTGACATAGAGCTTAGAAAATATTGATGTATTTCTGTTGAAAGCATCACAGCCAAAAACTGAGCAGTAATCTTTATTTCAATCGGTTAATTGATTACTGGCTAGTTTTCTTCAAATGGCAGACATCAGTACTCAATCCTATATACGGTATCCGCCAAAATAAACAGTACCGAAACAGAGAGTGCTGTGGAGTGTTGTTTATGTAATATGGATTTGTCATAGTTGACTTAATTGTCATTAGTTGATATATTAATAGTACGCTGCAGTTAAATTTGATTTCCTTAATTTAAGCTGGTTATCCATTGACTGTTTTGCATCTTGTTTCCTGGATGATTGCAGTATTGTTGTTGATTTGTTCTTTTTCTTAACCATTTCGATAACAGTTCCATTGATCACAGATATTACTCTGGTTTTCTTGTCCTGTGACTTCTCTTAACTTTACCTTTCATGTTGCTTGCCTATGTTCTATGATTCCACCATATACGTGTCTATCGCCATTATTTTGAGTTCACGTGCTCTTTGTAAAGAGTAAAAGAAATAGTTTTTACCTAAGTGCATGTATTAAGTGCTTTTTGGTGAATTTCAATGCAATTAACCTTTATATTGTTATGGACAATGATTTTTATGTTTTGGCTGACTATTTATAATTTGATGTTAATTTTGATACATTTCCTAATTTGGTTTTCCATAATTTTGTGGAATCCTTTCCAATTTTCTTTCCTTTTGTGCTCTAGAAACATTTCTCTGAGACACAAGAGGTATGTCTTTGGGTCCTCCCCTTTTGACCGATTGTCACCAGCCATGGCCCATTCCCTTTCGCGGCACCAACTTGAACTCCGCATCTTTACCAGAGTTTAAGCCAATTCCTCTAGCACTCCTCGCCGTTTAACCTGATCCCTCATTTGAGTAATTTTTTATGCAAGCCTTAACTACCTATCAACATCAAGTACCTAGTTACAAACAAACAAAATGTAACTTCAATATGTCAATCTGACGATGCTATTTCGATAGCGAAACGGCTGTCATTGCATTTAAAGTATTTATAGAATAAATGATGAAAGTTAATTCAACCTTTTAGTTGTTTATTGTTCTGAGCATTCGATAGATTTATTGCTCGTAGAGGACTTCCTCATTCCATCCTATCCGTAGTACATGTAACAACGATTCGCCAATTGCAATAGGATCTTTTTTCCTTTCATTTTATACAGTCCACATTATCAAGACACTGAGCTTACAGTAAATTTTTAACCTAAATAGTAATATTTCTAAATTCTTTTATGATAGCCAGGACAGGTATCAAACCTTTAATACCTAAATATTTGTGTGAAAACATTTGTTTCTATAAAACTGTCATAATAAAATTAAAAGTTGTTTTAATATGATATGAATGGATATTTCAAAATTATGTAGGTTACTTTTTAAAACGAAAATGTGCAATAGGCAAATGGGCAGATGTAAATAATAAACGTATTTTACAGTGTAGAAAACAGGAGTGTATTAATAATCGTGATTGCGTTATAAATTCGAGAGGAGAGAGACAGATTCAGAATCCGTCTGGTAGGTTAATATTCTCAATGTCTGATGCGAGGTGTAACATGGAAATTATAGTATCAACAAAAACTCGCTCTAGCCATGTCGGGACACTTTCGTTAACGATAGTACTGATGACTTGAAAAATATATTATGGTGTGGAGTGTACAGTAAATATAACCTAAATATAAATAACAGGAATAATAAACATTTTAATTTGTTTATACTTTAAAATAAAAACAATAAGATCTCCGCTGGATAAGTATTTGGAAACAATAAATCTAAAATCAAAATTTTTATATTTTTTCAGTTTACATATTTGCTTTTTACTTGGGGGACAACCGCTGCGTTGCTAAAGAAATTTCTTAATTTTTGCTTCCTCTATTTTATTTTATAAAAACAGTAACATCATATTTATGTTGTAATTAGGAAGTCCGTACTGGCAGCCGTTTGTGTCCCATTCCTAAAATAAACGGTTGTGTGAAATAATTTTAGAGCAATTCCTAAGAGTCGTTGCAGTAGTCACTATAGTTGAATGTGTACGGTGAGATAGAGCAGTTGCTGCGTTTAAAATAACATTAAAATAACTACTTATAAAGGTTTTTAAGTTAATATATTGAGATAAATAACTAAGCTCAGAAAAGTTAATCAAAAGTATTCAATATAAAAATTTCTTATAGTAAACATTCAAACAGATAGATGATGTACTTGACAAATTTATCTTGGATAGGATCCATGGTGATCAATCAATAACAATCTAAACATGTACAATTCCAATAACTATTCCCAATTCATGTATTCATATACAATTGACATAGTTTTATGTTGAATTTAAAGTGAAACCTAAAACAAATATAAAAAGGAACAAAATTAAAAACCAATCTCTTTCATATGTTTAACAAATAAATGTGTAATTTTAAGTAGTTAAGTGTTTAAATTTGATTTATAAAGTGAAGTACTTACCAGGTTACAAGGAGACAAATATTAGTCTTCGATACTAAATAAGTATTCAAATAAATCATCACAACGTGAGATGTACCTAAAAAAACACAAAAACAGTATAAAAAATGTAACAAACAAATTTAAATTCAGTGTAAAAACTATTTAACAAAACTGTATGTAAGTTTATTAAGTAAGTTTTTATATTAGTATAAGATGTTAATCTTTGATAATATCAAGAGATATTAATTGAATCATTGCTTATAATAGTGAATACATAGTTCAAATAGTAGAGTCACTAAAAAGTTTAAATTTTAGTTCTTAGAGGTTAAATTAGTATTTAAAAGTTAAAATAGGATTAGTTTAATAGATTTATGAGTAATTTTAAAAGTAATTCATAGTTTTAACTCAAACTTTAAAAGTGTATAATGTATTTGACAGGACTAAAAACAGCCTATTTCAAATCAAAATTTTATAGGGAAAAAGTGAGATAAAAATAATTTAAATAGATTTTTAGTAAATATAAAAAGATAAACTATCTTTATATTATCAAAGATATGATCAAAAATGTAAAATCATTCCCTCATTTTTTGGAAATTTAGGTTATTTTTTTGAAAGGTAAACATTTGTATGTTGATTTATAAGTCATTCTTGTCATAATAATGCATGAAAATGAAAGTCTATTTAAAAGCATCTATTTGTCTTTATCTTAACTAAATTAAACTGTTATTCTATTACAATTGGGGATCGACCTATCCAACTCTGTAGTGTTTTCTAGAGCCCTAAAGAAAAGGCAGAATATGACCCTGTTAATGTATGGCATTTTTCTCGAAACGGCCCAATTTCCTAGAAGGAGTTGCTTTAACTCCCTATAAAATTAGGAATATGTCCTCTAGAAAGCTGGTTAGTAATCTTATTGGCTTATGCGACCTTAAACAATCCAAGCTAATGTAAGACATAAATATTTATTGAACAGTTATTTTAGCAAGACATTATTACGCGGGTATCATATATAACTCTGCTATAATCTCATACAAAACATGGTTAGACTCAATTCAAAATCAAGCATTAAGATTGTCTATAGGAGCATTTTAAACTTCCCCTATAAAAGCCTACAGAGCATTACAAATTCTCGCTCGTTGATCGAATTAATAAATACCCATTGAATAAAAGTAAAACACCTTTTATACAAAAATCTCAGTGCCTTGTAAGTCCACCACTCTTGAATCAAACGACTGCTTGAAACTTATCAAAGATATCAAATATGTTTTACCTGATTTTGCTGTTCCGTTAATTCTTAATATCTTCTCACTTGGACCATATCGTTCTATATCAATTATTCTCTCATTCCTTTTATTTAAAGAATCTTCTTGTTCTGTTTGTTCTAATTCTTATAGATAGACAATACAAGATTTTTTTCTTATAACCAGTGGCATCTAAAAATCCAGTTAAAGGGTAGTTTAGGTAAGTCTGAATTCAATCCAATTCTCTTTTCTAAATTTAAAATTAATGATCATTATCAAATAAAGAAATTTTTCTACAAACGTGTTAAAAATTCCGGTCTATGGATCAGATGGCCTGTTTATTTAGTTTTAATTTCCTTTTTTTGAAACCTCCCTTAATTTTTTTTTGAGTAGTGTATTTTAAGAAGGTCAGCGCTGTTACTACTCAAAGGCAGGCAAACGATTGCCTATATGCCTTTTATGCAACAAAATTTGAGCAATGACTCTAACCATAGAAGCTCAAAGATCATCTAAAAAGGCTGAAAAAATAAGTAAAGATTTAAAATATTTTCAAACATTAAAGGAAAAATATGAAAATAGAACCACCGTACATAGTATGTTGGTTACAACGTCTCAAAGTAACGATGATGGCATGCGGGCATCTTACAATATCTCATTGTTTAGAGCAAAATCTGGAAAACCGCACACCATCTAAGATGGTGTTCTGCAAAAACCTCCATTTGATGTACTCAAAAGAATTTCTTTTAGTACAAAGACATATTGATGAAATGAGCTTCTTGTGTGATTATATGCAAACAACTCACTTTTCTATTCAACTAGACGAGTCAACTTTACTTGTTAATGAAGCATTATTATTAGCGTATGTTCGATTATTTTTGGACGAAGAAATCCATGAACAGCTGCTATTCGCGAAAACTTTGAAGACGGAAACTAAAGGCGAATCAATATTTAATGTCCTGACATTATTTTGATGGCAGCAGATGGAGCTTCTGCCATATTCGGTCGGTATTGTCGGTTTATAAGCCATCTTAAAAGAATTATACCAGGAATAAATTTAATTCACTGTGTCATCAACCTACAACACCTGATAGCGAAAAATTAGAGTAATATATTGCACCAATAGCTTAAATTTGTAATTAAAGCAGTTAAGAAAATAAGAAGCAATGCGTTAAATACCCGTTTATTAGCACAATTGTGCGACGAAAATGATTACTTCGACGGATTGCTCTTACATACTGAAATGCGCGAGTTGTCGAAAGGCGCATGTTTAACAAGATTTTAATAACTTTTTAAATCAGTTTTAGAGTTTCTGGAAAGTAAGGATTCAGATTTACAAGAAAAACTGATCAAATTGAAAGCAGGCATTTAATAGTAATAATATATATACTTTTATACATTGGACAGATTAGCAATATATGTTCCAGGCTTTCCGGTACTTAAAGGTTGCAAATGGAACAAGTAACATTAATATCCACATTTTAGGAATTTTTATTAACATAGATGTAAAGTTTTTCAGAGTTTGCTGTACGGAGTTTGGCAATAAGTCTTTTGAAATGCCAATGACAACTACCATGCAAGTATTTGATGACATAACTTACAGTTACAAAAGGACAGCCTAAATTTAATAAAAAAAGGGTAAAATTTCGGCTTTTCTTGGAAAAGTTAAATTTATGAAGAAAAATATTAGTCGGCACAAATTCTCCCAGTTTCCAAACTTGTCACAGGCAGAATGTCTTGATGAGGATATGCAAACATATGTTCAACATTTAATACCCAGCATGATATTCTGATGATGGAAATACCACCATGGGTCAAAAATCCGTTTGATGAAACTCGAGCTTAGCACCAATGAGGAGCTGAAGGTAAAAAAGGCTATCAAACATTCTGCCTGCAAGCAGAAATGCCCGAAAAATGTCCTGGGCTATGGGAAATTGCGAGAAAACTTTTGATAGCATTTCCCTGGTCATACTTTGTCGAAAAAAGTATTAGTGTTGTTGCAAACCTAGTAACAAAAAAAAGGAGCAGACTGAACATCACAGAACGGGCAGATTTGCGATTATTCCTCTCAAAACTAAAGCCAAATATTGATAATTTGCTGTCCATCAAGTACCTCCCTGCCATTAAAATTATAACTATTTTTTTTAGTTGTTGATTTGCATTGTTGTTACGTTGGGTAATTAAACATCAATTTTAATTTTAGTAAATTTGTAGTCATATTATTTTAATAAATAGAACATTTTATTTATTCTTTTTACCACTCCGAATATGGGGTAGGAACTCAGCCACGACACAAACTTCCATCGGTAGATCTAATTTTCACATTTTTTTAGGAGTTTTAGGAATTTAGGAATTTCTAAGAGAAAAAAAGTTTGGGAACCTCTGATCTAAATCAAATTTATTTTAATGATATTATGTCTTTTATCACCGAATCTAAAAATTAAAGAATAAATTTTAAACCATTTTAAATAGTCATATCTCCTTGGATGCTTAATGACCCTGATGTGGATGCACCCTTGCCCCCAAAATATTCTTTTTTCTTACTTCAAACTTAAACAGAAAAAGGGAAAACAACTAAAATAATATCCTCCGTTATTTTTTGCTTTAATATGTGGAATTATTTAGTTTGTTAATTATTTTTCAAACTGTTCTGTAATTTTATTGCTTGAAAATTTATTTAAAATTGGGAGATAATATAAGATACATATTTTAAAAAAGTTTTGATACATATTAAGATTTTATTTTCATTTATACTTCCTTTTGCATAGAACAATATGAGTCTTCAAGCAGTTGTCAAAAAAAGATGGTAATTTATATAATTGCGTTCTCTCATAAATTTAACTAAATCTAGCAAAATACAAAGTTAAATTACTATTTAATTAGACCATTATAAATAAGCAGTATTTGTTTAAAATTTTTCTTCTGTACCAAGCTAATGTTTTCAATCACGAATCTTATTTTCTGGATGACAAACAATAATATAAATAGAATTATTTAAGTATTTAATTATAATTATTTCTGTCGTTATTCCGAAGCATTTTTATTTCAACAGTCCGTACTAGAACTACACAACCATTCGTAACAATTTGGTCCAGCTGGCACATGATATTACTGGGCATCACATATTTATGGGTGGCCAGGGCACTGCACTAACTCTGTATTTTACCTTCTCTATGTTAGTAAAGGTCCAATACCGCTTTCCACCTCTTTTTAGACGGTCCGCTAAGTAATTATGCTTGGCAAACTCCTCTTCTATAGAACTCCATAAAATGGTTAGTTTATAAGTCAGATTACACTTCTATTTTTAAATAGTGTTGTTTATGGCTACAAAAATAAAATAAATGAGATCTAAGAGAGAAAGCAGTGTGATGGAAAAATTAATATTTTAACGGTGTTACTATTTCACAGGTAGTTCATAAATGATTCACAAAAACAATCGAGTACTATTTGGTATCGTATAAAAATTGATAATATATAAAATAAAAAGTTTTATTTTTCATAAATTATGGTTATGATAAAAATTTTGCTGGCATAAAATACCACAAATAGTAAAAAATAATAACTAAACAAGAGTTTTTTATTATTCTTAAAAAATAATAATTTCACCAGTGTGGGTGTTCTCACAGTTTTGTGATATCATTCCATAAGCGAATTGAGTGGACTGTATTATAAATAAATATTATTTGTTTTTTCACGTGTCAAAATATCACTTTTTTGTGATTTCGTCCAATGAAAACGTTAATCTTTTTTTTATTTTCTTCTTTTAGGTAGGTTGTTAGAAATAATAAATAACATCCCATAAAATGAAAGATAAAATATAAAAATATTTATTTTTGAATCTCCAACAGTTTCTAATCAATCTTGATGGTACTAATTTTAATTGTTTTTATGTTGAATTTAATATTCTAAAAGAATTTTTCTTAACGTTTTTCTGTTACGTTCGTATCAAAATGACCCTACATGTATTTATTTTATATTTTATTTAGTAAATAAATAGGGTGGTAAAAATCAAAATGTAGCAATACATTTTAAAAATGAGCCGTCAACGACAGTGTGAAAAATGTAATAAATATCTAATAAATATAGATATAATAATCAAATATTTAGGTTGTTTTATTGTTGATTTATTGTTCTTTGTGTAAAATAAATTATTTTGTATAGACAACAGTTTTTTTTTGATAAATACGAGGCATGTTTTTTAAGTAAGTACCGTTTTGAAATTAACTCCTTATCAACATCAAGTACCTAGTTACAAACAAACAACATGTAATTTCAATATGTCAATCTGACGATGCTAGTTATAGCGAAACAGCTGTAATTGAATTTTAAAGGGAATTTTTCGAAAAAATCGTGGAAGTTTAGTTTAACTGTGCAGTTATTTATTGTTCTTAGTAAGATGAACTTCCAAAAAGTAGAGGTTAACACAATCAATTTCTTTAAAAAAGACGTGTAAAGATATCGTAATTTTTTTTTACATGAAAGCCAGTATCTTAATCTACTTTTCAACATAATTTCGGTGAACATTGATGCACTTGTCATAACGTGGCACCAGTTTTTTGATACCCTCATAAAATTCTGCTGCCTGACTTGTTAACCACTGTTTTACAAATGTTTTGACTTCATTATCGTCTTGCAGACGCTGACCGCCCAGTTGTTTTTTCAAGTGCAGGAACAAATGGTAGTCGCTGGGTGCCAGATCAGGGCTGAATGGAGGATGATCTAGAGTTTCCCATTTAAAAGATTTGGGGAGATCTTTGGTCCGATTAGTCACATGTGGACGGGCATTGTCATGTAGCAAAACGATACCCTTACCCCAGATTGTTCAAAGTCTCACAATGAGACGCTGCATTAATTGTCTCATTACGAGGCAGAAACTCCACTAGCAATACTCTTTTTCTGGGCAGAAATTGTTTGCTTAAACTTCACTCTTTTGGATGATGATGAATGTCGCCATTCCATGGATTGTTGATTCGATTCTGGTGTGAAGTAGGCCAACCATGTTTCGTCACCAGTAACAATTCGGTCTACTCGTAAAAAATCTTCACCTTCATTGTGGTACCGCTCAAGGAAAGTCAATGTACTGCCTAAACGTTGGGTTTTGTGCAAATCCGTCAACATTTTTGAAACCCAACGTGAACACAATTTCCGGATACTCAAGTTTTCGGTCATAATGCGATACAAAACACTACGAGAATATTGAAGAAAGCAGTCGGACAATGATGAAATTGTAAAGCGTCTGTTTTCTCTTAACGTTTCGTCCACTTTCTGCACCAAATCTTCATTAACGACCGAAGGACGCCCACTCCGTTCTTCATCATGCACATTTGTGCGGCCATCTTTAAATACTCTCACCCATTTCCTTACCATTCCATCACTCATAATGTTTTGTCCGTAAACTTCAAAGATCTCACGATGAATATCGATCGGTTTTACGCTTTTAGCACTAAGAAATCGTATAACAGCCCGCACTTCATAATCGGCGAGACTCACGATTGTCGGAGGCATCTTAAACACTTGGTAAACAACGTATACAATGAAGAATTAGACTGTATGAGTGTCAGTGCGTAGACAAGAGATGTAGCTCCACTACGCGCATGCGCTAAACGGTAACTGCAGCGCTGCAACTGCGTACACGCGTAAACGGTACTTACTTAAAAAATATGCCTCGTATGATTTATTATGTTTAAAAATATTTTTGGATTCGCTTTAGTTATACAAGAAAGCACACGTAAAAAATACGCCTAGGATTCTACCTCTGTAGTGTGAAAATGTGTAGATATTTTTATTTTGTGTAAATTTGTAGATAGACCTATTTATTCGGGATATGACCGACCCTTTTAAATAAACTTAATCCCCAAAAACCATTTAATGTAGGCGTTTTAAAAATTGCCACTCCTATGTTGTTGAAGAAGGGCGTTTTTATAACTTCAGTAGGTAAACGAAATTCACATTTATCATGTATATGCTATTCTAAAGCCGACTGTACCCACAGATTAACTTAAAATAAATATGCCTAATAATTTTCATTTTGGCAATTTACTCTTAATAGGTAAATAGCTAAAAAAATAAATATTCTGTAATGAATATTATGATTTGAGAGAAAGTTTATTGATTTGATTGATTTATTTATTAGATTGATATTACTTTTTTAAATGTACTAATAGCAACAAGATCTTTTCCTCAGGGGGTGTTTGGTTATGCTAGTTTCTATTGGGTTATTAGGTAGAAGGTATTTGAATAAAATTGATTAATTATAATTATAAATTTATTATAAAATAGTTAAATTAAAACAGTAATGTTGAAAGTTTAATAATGAAACTAATTAAAAAAAAATATTAAAAAGAAAGGCCTTTAGTAATTATAAAAGAACTTACTTGATGTGAATTAAGTTAAACTAACCAATGTTGTTTATGTAATGGCAAGTAAGATTATCAAATACACTAATTATTAAATATCAAGTAAATTCCTTTGTTTTTTTTTAATTATAAAATTCAACTAACTACTACAAAATTTTTTTAAAAAATTACAATTTTATCTGACCTTGATATGTAAAGTCCTGTTTCCTGATTGGTGGAAAAATCTGTAGGTGATCTATGAAAAACGGAGACGAACGAAGTGATACGTGGTATTTGCGATTTTGGTAAACTGAAGTGTTGTTAGACGATTAGTTTCTTGTGTAATTATTGTTCTTTGTTTGTTCCTCAAATTTTAGTGTTGATGGATTATAGTTCCTTTAGTTGTATTAATAATAGTAAGTACTCTTCTTTTTTACATCAACCGAAAATGTTTTAATCTCCCTTTGGTTAGTTTTTAATGTCACTTTTGGCACTTTGTTTTTCTTTATAATTGTTTTACTTTGTATTTTTAACGTCACTTTATTATAACTACTTTAAAAACTGTTTGTTCACTTTTTAACTGACTGTTCACACTCACTGATCTTCTCTCTTTGACTTCCAATAATAAACTTCCTCTTAACGACCTCTGTTCAGTCTTTTATAGGTTTCAAACTTCTAGAAGCTTCGTTTTTTTGTTCTAGAGATTAGTCATTTCTGGGAAAATATGTGTATCTCTTTCTTTCCTATTTATGACAAGACATTCTTACTTAGTCTATCATCGATCATTCCAGAATAAAAATATAGTAAAATATATCTGTCTCCTTTTTACACATTATCTGTCCTTTTTTACACATTATATAATCAATTTTCGCGAAGTTTCTACTAAGTTCTAAATAACATATTTATGTACTAAATATAATATCGATACATTACATAATAAAATAATTTCTAACTTAAAATTCTCTTACAAATACACAAAATATATAATAAAATAATACAATATAATAAAAATTATTTGATTTAGTTATATTAAACAACTTCTGTTGATCTTATACTATGATACTATTATAGAATATTTAAATATTACAATCCATTGGAATTATAACTGTGTTTTTACAGTGCTCACGACAACTGATAACTGTAAATACTATCTAGTATACAGGTAAAATCAATAGGAGAAGTAACGGTATTGATTGCGTCAATAAAGTAGGGCCTATTAAAGAATGAGATAGATTTATCGAACTATTACAAAAATAATAAAGAATCCAATTAGAACATTTGCGAGTTCTAATGCCAGTTTCTTTTGACTTTTTCGTTTCCCTTGCCTTACTTGCTCTGTTCTCTATAATACCACTGAATGTCGTTATCCCTCCTCCTTACTTATTCAGCGATCATGATTACATTAAAGTATAGAATTTTTATAAAGGTGGAAATTTTGACTTTATTTCTTAACTCATACATAACTTTGTAATTTTTATACATAACATTGTTTCAGTTTTATTAATTTTGTTTTGATTCATGCTTGATATTCTGTTATTAATGTTAATTTGTTTTCCATTGTAAACTTTTATTTGCCCGTAGTCACAGAACCAAAAATTTATTTTACTTCCGTTCTACTACTGGACCTTTTCTCCTGATATTTTATTCGACTAACTATCATTTTCGATTATCGATATTCAAAAGTCTCAAAAGTTTAATGCTATATGAAATTTTAATTAATTTTCGTACATTAGAAACAAAAATCAAAACAAAAAGATTAGTAGGAAACTTTTAAAATTTAAAATTTATGTAAAATAAAATTGCTTCATTAAAATAATTTATAAATTGAATTATGTTTAAAAAGGTGTTTTGGTTAAATCGATAGTTTATTCAAAACATTAAGTTCAGAAAATTATCATACAGGGTGATTGATTAGTGTGAGGAAGCTCAGTAGATCTGTTATAGTAAACATTACAAAAAAAATTATTAACAAAAATTGTAGGCAGCTTTAAACTTCACATTTTAAAATTAGTTACAATCTTACAGGGTGTTTTATAAGATGGTGGCACACCAAACTTATGTTTTTTTAAATGGAACACCCTGTATTTTATTTTAAATTTGAAATCCGCTTCACTTCCACATCACAACAATGTAAAGTTTTATTATGTTATACCGGGTATTTAAAAAGTTATAACCAATATTACCTGAAAATCGTATCAAGTTTAACTCCCTGTATAATTAAAAAGGAGTATGGGAACATTGATCTATTGCAACCATAGTTTTTCAATTATCGTAAAAAATTATAAAACATATTCGTTTTCATGACATTCGTTAAATGATGTACAGGGTAAGTCAAGATGCAAGTATTTTATTTTCTTGGTAATTTTAAATGAAACACCCTGTATTTTATACCATTATCGAAAAGTATTAATATCATTCTTTAAATTTTATGAAGTACTTCCTATACCTAAAGTTATCAGTTTTCAAGATATTTTTATTTTTCGATGAAAGTATTAATTTAGTAGATATTTGAACGTTAACAACAATTATTGTGAATTGGCCATAATTGGTCTGTCAGAAACTGGGTTTTCTATACACCGATTTTTCTTATTTAAAAGAATGTTGGACAATTTACAATCCTCTCTTGTTCGATATGACAGGATGCTTCCTTTTTTTAAAAGATGTTATTAAACTAATAATTAACCTCTCTCTTTATACTCTTATTTCTTGTGTTAACAATTGTTAACCTTCAATTAATTACTATCACTTTTATTTATTTATTTATTTATTTATTGCCCAACAGAAAAAATCCATTTACAGGACAACATAATTAGATTACAAAAAAGTAAAAACAAAATTGTTACAACAATACTAAAAAGATAGAAAAAATTGCATACATATACAGCGAATAGAAGTAATATAATACTCTAAGTATACCTTAATGTTAATAGCTAATACAAATATAAAGAAAAAAGAATTTTAAAAGTAAATGAAATGACACAAAATAAAGTAGTGGCATGTTATGCAAGTAATAAGTTCAAATAAAAGTTTTGATAGGATTTAGCCAGTAGACTAGTTAAAGAATGGAAATTTATGTCATAATCATCTGAAAGTTGGTTATAGTTCTTACAAATTCTAAACATAGGTGAATTATATAGGATATTGGTTCTTGCAGTGTCAGTATTAAATAGATTATATTGTCGTGAGTTAACTCTGGGAACCAAAAATTTAAGTTGATGTAGCAAATTTGGTGCGTCGATACCATTATGCAGTAGCTTATATAGAAAAGTTAAATCCCCATTTATACGTCTAATTTCCAAAAAATCGATATTAAATCGATGCACCAATATAGCTTGATCAATTCCTCTTTCAGGATAGACTCCATCTATTCTACTAGCCAGAAATTTAAGAAACCTACGTTGAACTTTTTCAAGAGAATCAACGTAAATTTGGTAGTGTGGGCTCCAAACTATAGATGCATATTCTAATTTGGATCTAACCAGCATAAAATATAATGATTTCAATGCAGCAAAATTCATAAATGTTCGACAATTTCTAATTATGAAGCCCAAAGACCTGGTAGCCACTGATACTACATTGTTTATATGTTCAACAAATTTTAATTCGAAATCAAATGTTACACCGAGATCACGTATCTGAGTTGTTCTACTTAAATCGAAGTTCACAACTTAACTAACTATTTTAAACCTCAAAATTTCACAACCCTCCTTTCCCAATTTTATATTTTTTACCACAAATTGTATATTACCTTTAACTATGTTATAATCAACAACTATTTTATTTTGATTGATGCATTAAAGTTTGCATAATCAGGTAAGCCTTGCCTTATTTTTATTCTACAATTTTTTCACGTTCAGTTTACTACACTTTAAGACATACAATTTAAATTCATTACTTTTGTATATGACCTTTTCATTTGTATTTATTTTAGCCTGATGATGGTCTGAAACCGAAATTAGTCGCTCTTCAGTAATTTGAATAAAGTTAATGTTGTGGTTTGACTTTGTTTTTCATTGATATATTTTTTATCAGCCACATTAGAGTTATTATTGACACTTTCATAATATTATATTTTATTATTTGTCTTATAGCTACTAGTTGGAATAAATGTAAAACATCCAACATTTGAACTATATATTGATTGTTAATTTGTACTATCTACTAAATAAATATTAAAACAACAGCAATCATCTAAAATTTTAACAAAATGGCGATAATGTTCTGGAGACGTCATTGTACGATGTTGAAATAAGACATGTTCTGTTTGGAAATGACTTCAATTTGGGTAAGAATCGTTTTGTTCATTTTTACTACCGCGGTGAGACAACACGTTCGGCGTTAAAGGCGGATTCAAAGAAAGGGTCTCGAAGTTCAGAAATTATGGTTAAAAATTAGAAGGCATTTTCGATTTAGAAGCTCTTTCGTAACAAAAAGAATACTTCTAAATTAAAGAGTGGTAAGTGGATAAACTCGGTAAGATATTTGTTTAAATTGCATAAATAAGTTTAAGATCAATTCAATAATTCCTTTAATTTTGCAAGTTTGCAAGAAGGGATGGTATTCAATTCAATTCAACTTTGACTTCTAATTACAGACCAATTTCTTTCTTACCAACCTTATCGAAAATAATTGAAAGGCTAATAAAATACCGTTTAATGACTTTTATTCATAAAAATAATATTCTGACATATCATCAATTTGGGTTCCTTCCGGGCATCTGTACTAGTGATGCAATATTTTCTGTTCTGATGATACGAGTGTAACCTGGAGCAATTCAGATATGAAAGATCTTCTTAATATTAAATTCTGGGCCGATTCTAATAAACTCTGTTTTAATACCGAGAAAACTATTGCTCTACCTTACAAATTTAACTTACAATCCATGGCACTAAAGTACACCTTAATACCATTAAAAAATTCAAGCAAGTATTTGGGAATTTAAATCGATAACACCCTTAAGTGGTCCACTCATATTGACATGTTAACAGAAAAATTATCTTCTGCGTGTTTTGCCATAAAAACCGTTTCTAAAGAGCTAACTTCTTCTATTGCGTTAACAACCTACTTTTCTCTGTTTGAGTTCCATCTAAGATATGGCTTGGCTTTCTGGGAGTTTTGTTGTGTACATCTTTTTAAACTACAGAAAAGGGCAATACGTTATGTTTTTGGCTTACGTCACAGAGCGCATTGTGAACCCTATATTAAAAAAATCAAAATTATGACTCTATTCATCTTAGAATCTGTTTGCTTACTTAGTTCGTAAATCTAACCTTATCTCAACGCAGGGACCACTCCATAGATACCCCATACGAAACCCTGATTTAGATGCCCACCTCTAGTCTTACAAAACATTCTATTATTTATAATGCTAGAAAAATGTACAACTGTCTACCAACACACATAAAAGCCACCAGTCCTTAAATTAAATTCCGCAAATTAACTAAAGCATACCTTCAGGAGAGACCATACTATAAAGTAGCTGAATTCTGTGATATATCTTCTTCTGAATGACATGTAATATGTAGTATAAAGTATTTCATAATTATTTTTTAGCTAGTAAGTAGTAATTAAGAGTGAGTTAATATGTTTATGTTTGTATGTTTACATTTAAATCATGCATATCTCTCTCTCTCTTTTTTTATTTTTGAAATTATATAAGTTGATTTAACAATGGTTTGTGTTAAAATTATCACTTGCTTATACTCTGGGATATTTCAAAGAAAACACAAAAACCTAAATTGCCAATATTTTATTTCTTAATATACGCTTCATACATGATGTAAAGTCTAAATTTGGCAATTGTACTTAAGAACCCTATACATAAGCTGGTCAGTTGGTTTGGTTCCATTTGGTGCCAGTCCAATCGGATCGAAGCTAGGAACAAATCCCACAGACTATAGAGCTGATCAGTACATTCCATGTTTCTGCGGTGGTAAAATGTATTTACACAAACGGCAATTTTTTCTTACTATTGCAATGAAATTGTTTAACTATCACCAATACGGTTTTACTGCTACTGTAAGAATAATATACTACTGTGGTAAAAATGTTTTACTTGAGTGGTAAGACAATATTACTGCGAGAGTATAACGATATGTTCTATTTGGTTATCCTGTATATCCTGCATATCCGTTATATACTTCTTACCAAACCCTTCCTTCAGTTCGTCATAGTTTATTCATTTCTTTCTAACACATTAAGTTGTAGCCGACAGAAAAAACGGTAGTTCCGTGTTTATTTCTCAAACAATATCAAAACAATGCAGAGCTTATGAGTAATTAACGTATATTCGCGTATTTTGAATGCTCCCAACTTCTAACCAATCAATCATACAAATTAAAATATTTTGTCGCAGAATACTGTAATGCAAATGCCCCTTTACAGTGTCAAACACTGAAGTGTCACAATTGTCGTTCAGGTCAGTATTTTACGTTATTTTATGTGTTAAACACGCTATAAAATGAAAAAAAATTATATTCAGTTGTATGTATGTATGGATGTATGAGTTAGGGGTGATAATTACACTGCGACCTATAGGATCTATTGTGTCCCCCCTTACTTGCCATGTTCTGATATTTTCTCAGACCTATAGCAGCTCTTCGAGTCCTATTTTCCTGAGGAAGTTTAGGACATCGTCGGGCTTCAAATCAGGTAGATCCCCTTCCTCTATTTCACGTGCTCGTAGGTATCTAGCCCTAGAATTTTGCAAGGCAAGGCATTCTGAGAGTATGTGTATTGAGGTTTCATCCTTTTCCTCACAGAATCTGCACTTTGCTTCATCTGCTAACCCTAGTTTCTTCATGTGGCTTCTTAACCGGCAATGCCCGGTTAATATTCCCGTTAAAATTCGGAGCCTTTTTTTACTGAGGTTGAGGCAGCTAAGAGATCTCTTCTGGTCATAGTTCCCCAGTAGTATCTTAGATTGCCTCAGTCCTTCCTGCTGATTCCAGTACTTGGATTTTTCCTTCTCCATTTCTTCTCATAGTTTTCCTAAGATTACTCTACTGCTGATCCCACAAGATGGTTCTGGTCCCAAATGCGGGGTTTCAGCTCCTTTTTTTGCCAGCTTATATGCTGTTTCATTCCCCTCTATTTCTATGTGTCCCAGGACCCATAGGAGGGTGACAGTGTTCTTCTGGCCTAGTTCATTTAGTTTGCCTAGGCATTCCCAAACCATCTTCGAACTGATTATATTTGAGCTCAGCGCTTTGATGGCTGCTTGACTATCCGACATTATCACAATCTCTTGTCTGCGGTAGTATCTTCCAATATTGAATTCCACACATCTTTCGATGGCGCGGACTTCTGCTTGAAAGATGCTCGGGTATGTGCCCAAGCTTTCTGAGTATTTGGCTCTCGGTCCAAAAACTCCTATCCCAGTTCCCTCGTCTAGCTTGGAACCGTCCGTATACCACTTTATGGTATTCTGGTTTAAAATCTGTATGGTGTCTTCATCCCATTCAGATTTATTACTCAACTTTGTGATGAATTTTCTCACAAAGTTGAATTTCTTTGGCATATCATCTTGGGGCATTTCCCAAGTTTGATCAAAATGAAGTGATAGAGGTTTTTCCCTGATAATTCCTTCTTCAGTTATTTTTTGGTTAATTTTTTTCAAATATGCCAAGATATTCTAAAAAAGAGCAAGTACTTATTCTGAAGCTTCTTAACTATTTTCAGTTGGAAAAAAAAGAAAATCCAAGGTGCAATAAAAGTTAGTTTCATAATTAGCTAAATACGATCCTGGCAACTGTCAGATTTGCATAGAATTACATGCAATAATACTCGACATTCCCAAAATAGTGTATGACGTCACAAACTATGACGAACTGAAAGAAGGGTTTGGTATGAAGTATACCAATACAAAATAAGGAATGCTAAATAAAAAATATATAAATATTGAAAATAACTGTTTATTTTTATCTACAACTCGTAATAACTGGAACAATTAAGACATAGATAAATTTAAAAAAAAGTCAATAAAGAAAAATGTTTTAACTCTTCTAGCTCAGGCGTAATGGACTTTGTTCCTACGTGTTTTTTTGATTTACTAACATTTCCCTGTTTTCTCTTACTTAAAAATCAATAGTGAACTTCGTTCACTAACACCGGTCATATTGGAGCACCTAGACACCACATCACCAACAGTTGCTGATGCATCTTGATATATTAGTGCATCCTAAAAAAGTTTCCGACCTCAACATGAAGATGGGAGCACCCGCAAACCAAAGTTGGGGAATGTGTTTGCGCATGCTTTGAAAGGTACACACAAAAATTTCAGCCATTTTGGCGCAGTTGTTGTTTGACAATCATTTGAGTGAGTCGATGTGAGTGTTTTTATAAAAATGGAAAAAATCGAGTACCGAGCTGTCATTAACTATTTGTCTTTGAAAAGCAATACGCCTACGCAAATCAAAGACGAGTTGGACGCTGTGTACGGGGACTCTGCACCATCATTTACTACCGTGAAATTTTGGGCTGCTGAATTTAAGCGTGGCCGCCCAGCTTGGGTGACGATGAACGTTCGGGACGTCCAAAAACTGCAACCACTGACGATAATATCGCTCAAGTTCACCAAATGGTGCTAGACAACCGTCGAATTAAAATTAGAGAGATACCAGAGGATATAAACATGTCCAAAGAATTAAGAATAATAAAAAACTCTTCGTTTCAACGTAACTTCCAAGTTTATTTGAAAAAATATGTTTTAATTCACAATGACGGCCGTCCATGAGTTACGGATTGAACTGCTTGACCACCCTCCTTAATCACCAGATCTAGCCCCAAACGACTTTTTTGGTTCCCTTAGCTAAAAGCTGCGCTCATTGGATAGAGATTTTCGTCTAATGAGGAGGCCATCACCTTCGTAAACAACTATTTTGCAGAGAAAGACGCCGAGTACTATTTGGACGGGTTGAAGAAATGGGGGCATCGCTGGGAGAAGTGTATAGACTTACAAAGAGACTATGTAGAAGAATAAAAATTAATTTGAAGAAAAAATGTCTAGCTCTTTGTTAGGTTGGAAACTTTTCAGACAACCCTCGTATGTTGGTACTTACCCAGGAATGTATTCACTAAATCTCTTGAACCCAATTATTTTATATTAAATATAAAAATACTATTATCGCATTAAAAAAATTGGTAGAAGAGTTAAAATTTAAAGTTAGGTAATTCTTAATGTTAAATCTTAAAAATGTAAAACGTCGGAAATAAAAAAAAAATTTGAATGGTATTAACATAGGAAACAATTTGTAATTGTCACAGTTTGAGACGTCCTAGGTATAAAACATACAGTAATATTATGCAAGAACATGATTAAGACAATAAAATATCTTTAAAAATGTTTGCAAAGCAGTCACCAAACTACAGTCACATGTCTTTAAGGACGCAAAATTTTCCTAATAACCTGAATGTATGAAACAAAAGATTTAATAGTTTGATGAAATAATTTAGAAAAGAAAAAGACAAAGAAAGAAAATATTTAGAGGAGAGCATTATTGAAGCATTATTGATGTAATAGCACTTAAGAAAATATCTATCTTTAAATCAATGCTTGGAAAAAGGTATTTATTCACTCACTTTAACACGAAATATGTTCACCTACTTATAAAAACAATAAAAGGGATGCAAAAGTAAAAAAATGCGTCCGGAAAGTGGGTACTTCCTGGACTGATGTCGAAAAAATAATGTTCGCAACACGACCAAAACAGTTTTCCTACTGCTCCTCCCAGAATTTTGTCTACTCGTCTAAAAATCAGTATTTTTTGGACTTGTTATGTAAATAACTATTATTGATAAATTTCTAGAAAGGTATATTTCTTATGCTTAATGTTCTAATGATATGATTGAAATCATTTTTTATTATTTAACTGATATATATTAAGAGTTTTTCTAAACGCCGTTTAATAATAAATAAGTAATAATTATAAAAGCATGAAACGTGGTGCTTTGAACATCAACACATATATAATAGTATACCTGTCGTCTGTTTTGGAACACGCACTGTCATAATGTGCTTGCTAGTAGTGCTTAGTTGCAAGTGTTATTCAATTTATCTGGCCGCACCCGCGCTTCTTGTTTATTGGCCTACTGTGATTTCTACACGTGTCTACAGCACGTGTGAACTCTCACAATTCACATTGGTTTTACCCGCTTTTAACTTTCAAATTATGTTATGCTGATTTGAGGATAGAAGTTTGAGATTACAGTAAGTTATAAAAATTTGTTGAATCACATTTGATTGTCACGTTTGAGAAAGTAGTCTGACGTTTGTGTAGATATGTATGTGAAATTTTATTAAACGATTATTGGAATTAATAAAAATTTGATTAAGAATAATAAAAAACTCTTCTTTTTAACAAAACTTTCAATATTTATTTAAAAAATTGCTTTTTTAACCTTAATGACAGCCGTTTCGCTAGACTTAGCATCGACAGATTGACATATTGAAGTTACATTTTGTTTGTTTGTAGCTAGGTACCTGATGTTTATTAGGTAGTTATAAGGCTAGACCAAGTATGGAAGTAATAAGACATAACAATATTAAAGCCTAGATGTTAATAGCCCTAAGGGATTATCCTGGATGTACTTCCCTCTAAGATCAGTATCACTGTGCAATGATATACAAAAACTAGGAAAAAACTATATCATGCTGATCTTTACAATAACTTAATATATTTATATTTTACAATTACGTCTTATCTATGTATAAAATGAAGACTCAATCAAAGCAAACACTTTAAAAGTGGAGAACTTCCCAGATGTATTTATTCATTAACAATTTTAAATTGTGGATCTGCTAGATGTCTTTTTATTTCAAGTTCTTCAAGGAAATCTAAATTTTGTTTTTTATTACAACTGTGTAGTATTTGGATGTCCTTGGTGTGTAAGAGTGAGGTTGGATGTTCAAGTAGGTGTTTTGCATAATTTGACTTATCTGGTTGTTTTAATCTATATGCTCTCAAATGTTCGTTAAATCTTACTTCAAAATTTCTTTGTGTTTGACCTATATATACAGCATTACATTTTGGACAATTAATTGTGTAAACACCAGATTTTTTTAATTTGGGTAATTTTGTTTTTACATTTAACAATTTTGTACCAACATTATTTTTTGTTTTAAATGATATAAATAAATATAAATGAAGAGTTTTTTATTATTCTTAATAAGATGGACTTCCAAAAAGTAAGGGTAGTACAATCAATTTAACATAAATTTGCTTTGAATAAAATACCTATTCTAATAACTGGTTAAAAAATAAAATTAAGTGGATTATTTTTCAAATTATGCAACAGTTTATTAAAAAAAATCATTTCTTTCTGATTTCCACCACGAAGGAATTTTATTCTTGTTTTGTGGAGTTAAAAAATATTATTTATTTTAGCGTTCTGTTTGTAAAGAAATATTTCTCTATACTTATACAGTATCTGCCAAAATAAACAGTACTGAAAATAAAAATAAAAATTAATTTTTAATTTCTGTAATGTAAGTGTTCAAAATGTTCACCATTTCGACGCAAACAAGCTTCATATCGATTTTGTAAGTCAATAAACATATTTATAAAAAGTGGTTGATGGAACTGCCGAAAAATATTTTGTATTCTTTCCCGCAGTTCGGCAATATTCGCCGGCGGATTTTCCGAATGAAATATTTTTTCCTTCATTATGCCCCAAATGTATGCGTCAGGTGGCGTCAGATCAGGTGAATGAGAAGAATATTCGAAGTCTGTTCCCCGAGAAATTATTCTATTATCGAAATGCTGACGGAGTAAGTCTAAGGTGCGCACAGCTGTATGGCTCGTTGCACTATCTTGTTGGAACTATTGTGTGCGAAATTGTAGATTTCATGCAGGGCAAAAGTTATTTAGATCTCTCACAAAAGGTATAATAATTTTCTCTCTATAACGTTCTTGGTTAACAGTAAGTGGATTCTGATTATCATCTTCAACGAAATAATGACCAATCATTCCATTACCAGATACCGCGCAACAACCGGTAACTCGATGACTGTGGAGTGGTTTCTATACAATAACATCAAGACGTTCAAATCCAAGGAATCTGGTTGTTTGTCGATTAATATAGCCGCTAAGATGAACGTGACTCTCGTCTGAATACCATATGTTTTTTAAAAATTCGAGATCTTCGTAAATTAAACTCAACATGTGACCACAGTAAATTTCTCTTGCACGTTTGTCCACAGCATTTAGTCGTTGTCCAACTTGAATACGGTATGGATAACCACCAATTGATTTGAACATGCGACGTAAAGACGTTTCACTAATGTTCAGTTTACATGCAGTTCTTACAAGACTTCTTTGAGGTGATTGCACAACTTGGTTAAAAACACGTCCTTCATTTTCGTTAGTGCATACTGTTTTTCGACGACTTGAAGAACCTTTACGTTAACACAATACACTACCAGTGCGACTAAATTTTTCAACAACAGCTAACATCACACTTCTACTAGAAGTTGCTTTATTAAATTTTTGTTGATATTTTATTGACACCTGTTCTAAGCTTGGACCATCATTACGACCTTTTCCGTATAAACGAAAATAATGCTCTACCAAAAACACTTTTTTTTCCGTTGTTAGAACCATTTTTAAATCAAATTTAACTGCAGCGTACTATTAATGTTTGTAGTGTGCATTTTAAATTCAAATTATTCTTGGTATTTTAATCTATTGAGTATATTATTATGGATTTATTGGGAGAATTCTCTTTAGATTCATCCACATCTTTTTCATCATCAAGTGATGATGGATTGGAAATGCTAGCAAATCTTTTTTTTACCCTAATTATTACAGAAAACAGTAAAAAATGAGAATTATGCCGAAAAAACAGTACCCCTATATAGTGATGAACAGTTTATCCAACATTTTAGGTTTGTGGACAAAATAATTTACTTTTTGTATCAGATATTAAAATAAGGCGTTCGGGTTTTTTCATTTGTTGATAGTTTTCAAACCGTACATAAATAATCCTTGGATTTAGTCTACTGCACATCTAGTTGTGCGCAGTCAGCAAATCGTTCTCAAACCGTCCGAAAAACGAAACCCGAATAAAGCTAACTCCACAGCACTCTCTGTTTCGGTACTGTTTATTTGGGCGGATACCGTATAATATGATTTTGTTGTTCCATTGTTCGTAATTAATTTACCAATAGTACACAAAAATTAATTATGTTTTCAAGATTTGCCTCTGTACGTTGCTACACTTTTCTTAAGTTTACAGCATGTACCGGATTATTTAATTGTAATATTTACTTGAACAAATATCGTTTCTTAAATCAAAAGCAGCAAACATGATTATTAGTACTTATAAAAACAAAATAAATGGTTATTTGTGAATGTAAGTATGGTGAAAAACAAATTTATATACTCGTGTTTATAGATAAATTTATTACTGTATTTTAGTAATTAAGAATTGTACCCAGAATTTTAATTATTTTGTAAATAACAAATTTAAAGAAAGCCATCAAATTGCGTATTGAAATTTTAACGGAATATAGCTTAAACCTTTCACTTGCTGATAAGCTTTTTGGGTTGAGTTTTACATTGTAATAAAAAAGATATTGGCGTTTATGTAATGGCATGTTTTTATAAAGTTTGACAATTTGTGGACACGAATTTTAATGCCAGCTTATCCCCGAAAGAAAGCATACAGAATGCCATTAGCAAAATATGAATTTAAAAAAGGTATATTTTTTGAAGATTTGAGATCTGTAGTTCCTCGAAATGTTTTAAGAGATAATTATTTTAATTTACACGATCATCCATTCCTTATTTGCCCCCGGAATGGAATTTAGTTTATTAGAAATTCTACCAAGAGCCTTAATTGATTTACAAGTATGTCTTCCGTGCAATTTGGAACCTACGAAAACCCCTGCATTGTCTTTCATCAACTGAACAAGCACTTCATTCTTTCGATTTGTAATTGTTTTTTTCCTGTTTTTCCATAATGTAAAATAATAATAAATAACGTTCGAAATATTATGGTTTATTTAATATACCCAATAAAAAGATTCGATTTTAATAATATATCACTGTAAAAATGTCAAAAAGATTTAATTTGATTGATTGAGCATGGATTAAACGTTTGGCAACAAGGTGCATAAAGAAGGGATGTGAATTCATGTAATGAGTGCTCAAGAATACTGTTTTTTTAAATAGGAGAGATTTTAAAGTGAGATGGGAAAATCTCACTAGAGAATTCATCCCATCTCACCAGTTTTAGGAAATCGAGGGCCAGTTTTGGTGGCGCTTTTTTCCGAGACGTAGGTAAGTCTAATCTATTAATTACTGAATTACTAAATAATAATTTATTAAAAGACTCTAGACTTTGTACACACTTTCTAAAAATGTAGGTCAATGGGAAAATGTATTTTTAATAAAAATTGTGTGTTTCAACAGTCACTTCCAATTTCTTTCTTTTATAAGTTTTTTAATTGAAGTAATTTAGGTGTAGTTTTAGTTATAATTCTGGTTTGATTTTAATGTTATACATCCTATTTAGGGTGATTAATTTTATTTTTACATTGTTGTGTCCATCTTTTCATGTAATTTGTTAGTTTTTCTTATTTATTTGTGTTAGTTTTTCTGTTTCTATGATGTTTTGTACGTTTTATACATTTCTTTTTAGTGGTTTTTATCTTTTTTGATGTAAGTTTGGAAGAACTTTTTTTTTAAACTTCCTAAAATCATTAGTTTCTTCCTCAGGAAATAAGATGTCGTACATTAAAATTAAACGATCTACTTGTAGATAAATATGCAATTATTTACTAGGCGCAACATTTTAAAAGTATCAAATTTAACAGTGGTTCTTTCCAAATTTTAGTGTATGAGCGTGTCGGTAATCTTCGGTAAAAGTTGTACTCCAAAAAAAAAATAAAAATAACAGATCATAATTATTTATTGTAATTGAATGCATTTTTTTAAGATATAATATTATTTGTAGTAATATCACAAGAGAGTGAGAATAAATTGAATATAATTCGACAGATTTTAGAAAACTTGTTGCCAGGCAATAGACATGAGAGCCCGAAGGGCTCGAGTGGCTAATGCCAGATGGGAACAAGTTTGAGAAAATGCCTGGAGAATTATTATCTAATTTATCGAACTCTCGTGTGGTATTCGATAGATTATTTTTTGACGTTACAATCAAGAAAATTCGTTGTCATTTGGTTGTCATTCAATAAGAACAATGTACATTGAATTATTCTCGCTGGAATAATGTAAGTAGATTATTCCCACTATACTAATGTTTTGATTTGCTAGAACGTATATGAATTACTAAAATTGAAAATGTCTATTGGTTTCGAGAAACGTCAAAAAATAATCTAAACTAAAAATTTTTCAATAGCTCAGAATTATTTTTTGTACTGCCACACATAGACTTATAAATTTATATTTTAACCCTTCGGTGCATATAATTCAATTCAGGATATTAAAGGTTAATTTGATTGACGGTATCGTCCTCGTTACCTTTGTGAACGATATAATATTCAGGAAAAAAGGGAACCGAAGCTAGTATACACAGGGAATAACGAGAATGGGTGACTTGAGTCGATTCCAAACGGTCGCATTCTGTCTTAAACAGACACACACCGATGAGAAGTAACGTCACGGCTCACACGCCACCCGGAATAGAGATGACTGTCGTTAAGACTAAAGACTCTGCGGACGATTCACAGGAGTTATGATGATGGTGGATATGGTATTACAGTTGGATCATGCAAGATTTATTAGAGTATTGGCCAAGCGTCCTTTTACATGGAAAGGAAACTTTAATTATGATCAAATCTGTTTATACAACAAAGGCAAGTACAGTTAAACTATAAATTCCGAAGTTAATATTTATAATTCATCCCTAATATTGTTTTCATTTTAAAAAACTATAACCATTAACAAATTAATAACAAATAAAGAAATTATTACTTCTTTTTATTTTAACATATTAATGTAAAGCATCCCCACTAGTATAACAATCAAATAAAACCTCATTGTAAAAATAATATAAATTTGTAAATGTAAATCACTAAAGTTGATTTAAAAAACAAGAAATTATTAATTTGAAATTGATTGTAATAACCTTTACTTTGTGGAAGTCCATCCTACTAAAAACACTAAAAATAGATATTTTTTTTTAATAAATAGTGAAAGTTTTGTTAAAAAAGTTTCATTTTTAATATTCTACTTTTCGTTTTTTTGTTTTTTTTTGTGTGTTAATTACCTATAATTTTAAGTGGCTATTTCTCGCCATATCTCCCACATTTTAAAGAAAAACGGCTTGGCTAATATATTTTCTTTTCTAAACAATTTTCTCTACGGTCACTACATTTTAACGTTTGTCCCACGACAGGGAGTAGAATGTGACTGTACTTTTACATCATGTAACGCAAACCACGCCACTGCGTAAAATTATAAACTCTGAAACATAAATTTGTCATATAAATATATATGTTTATAATGTTTCCTTTGAGTTAACTAAAATCGATGGCAATTTCTTACATCACTCACAAACATATCATCCTTAAGTTGACGTGATGTAGTAACTTTCTTTCCCCCCTCTCTCCATTCAGAATGGCTTTGTGCCATATTTTCTAGTAACCTCTGTAACTGATGCCTTTAATCGAAACCTGTCGTCACAAATCAAGCAACCTTTGACAGTGTCATTAAGAATGGCCGCTTGTCAGCCATACTTCATGTCCGCCAGACTTATCGGCTACTATCACTAACTCCCATACTTTTATATGTTTTATATGTTGACAGGACCGAACTGCGGGTGTTCTCGGAATAGTTTAAGTAATTTGTTGGTGTTCACCATGTCGGCAAGGAGAGATAATATCTATTAAATGAAGATAATACAGTCTAATTATTGGTAAATTATGACCAGACAAATTTTAAAAAGTAATTTGTTTATCCTATATGTTAATGCCTAATTACGAAAAGTCTTTTATGAATCAGAAAAAATTTATTTGAACTAGAAATAATAAATAATAAATTGTTATCGAAATAAAAATCAAATCAATTCTTTGTTAAATTAAATTGATTGTGTTAACCTCTACTTTTTGGAAGTTCATCTTACTAAGAACAATAAATAACTGAACAGTTAAACTAAACTTCCACTATTTATTCGAAAAATTCGCTTTAAAATTCAATTACAGCTGTTTCGCTATAACTATCATCGTCAGATTGACATATTGAAATTACATTTTGTTTGTTTGTAACTAGGTACTTGATGTTGATAAGAAGGTAAGGCTAGACAAACCTTTTTTAAAAAACAATCTCTTAAGCACTGGCAAGACGACTGGAGCCATACACATACTAAATTACATGAAATACAACCCACCGTTCCATCCATCCACCTTCCAGAGATGTATAGAAGAAATACTGTTATACTACGAAGATTACGAATAGGTCACTCGAGGTTAACTCATAGTTTTTTGATAGCATCACAAAGTCCACCTAAATGTGATCACTGTAATGTTCCTCTAACTGTGAAACATATTCTAATAGACTGTTTATACTATTCAAAAAAACGCCAGAAACATCAACTTAAACACACCATCAAAGAAATCCTAGGCTCACCTCTTCAATTTCCTCATCTCTTCAGATATTTACGAGATACTCAACTGTATGACAAAATATAAAACTTGGACTTGCCTATAGTGATATAGTAGTGATCAAAAATTAAAACTGTTAATTATCTGTGTATCTTATCATATATGTAACTAACTAAAGATATTATTATATTGTATTTGTGTCAATGATCTTGTAATCGAGACACGTTAATTGTAATAAAAAAAATAAAAAAAATATACATAATAATTCAAAATTAAATCAAAATAATCTTACCTTATTTGCCAGAACAGTCCATGTTTTATTATGAAAAGGGATATATAATAATAATAAATTCTTCAAATATATGAATTTCAAAGCTTCCTTTATTTGAAATTACACACATTTAACTAGGAACACTGAATAAATATGAGTCCAATTATAATTTTGAGTAAAAAACACTATATCTCAGTAGTATGGTTGGATTATCTTCTTGTTAGATGTCGAATCTTGTATCAATTTTAAATTACCTAAAAAAACAATAGAAACAATAAAACATATTAGTTGTGATAACTAATGTTTATATATCATTATTAGAATGAGTTTTGTTAAGAAATATGAAATGAAAATAGCAAATTAAGTTTTAATATCAACAATACATGGAGTATCATTGTTATAAAGTAGTGTAGGTTATAAACTATGATTTTAGAGTTAATATTTTAATTCAACAATTAATACCAAAAAGAAACTATATGAACTATACAATTAAATAAAGTCATAATTAAGTTTATAACAAAATAGGAAATTAGTTACAGATAGTAATAGACAATAGTTTCAACATCCATAACAATGAGTGTAACATTGAACATCCAAGTACTTGAATATATCTGAAAACATTGAATTTGTTAAATAACAGCATATGTAATATAAAATAAACATAACATGTGATTAATAAACCGTGAGTGCCATGGTGAAACCCATCAAAAATCAGTGACAATGTGCCCGGACCTATAAAGTGAAAAGACACTAGAAATTGAACTATAGGGAATAAAAAATTATATTAAATTAGTTATTAAGGTGATAGGACACTAGAAACAAGACTCTGAGAATTGAGTACAAGAACAATATATTTTTACATGTTAGTAATATGTTTTGTATCAAATTTGTTTATGTTTAGAAATATTTTGTTAATTATATAATTTTAGTTTAAATTTGGATAAAAAATGGCGGAAGTTAATTAATTTAAAAAGCAATTTATAAAAAAAATTATAGAGTTTTAGTCATAGAAAAAAAAGATATCCATAAATATTTGAAGTATTAAGGAGTAGGTTTATGTAAACAATTAATTAGATGTAAAGTGTATTTGCTCATATTTTTTTTTCAAATATCATTATAAGATTACAAGAGGTAGCCAAAACATCGCTCTGTTTAAAGTTAAAATTTAACAAGGAAAAAGTAAAATTCAATTAATGGAAGCTAATTTATTATCAATTATAATAATTAAGTAAAATTAATTAAATAGTTTTATTAGAAAATTTCGAAAAATTGCCTATATAAACAATTGAATTTAAATAATTTATGTCAATTCCGGAGAAAGAGTATAAATACCGCGGAATTATATTTTTTTTGGTCAGTTTCATGTGATTCGAAGGCGAACCTATGCCGAAAAACAAGAGAATTTAGTTAAAATTCATCGATTTGGAAAATTCTCATCCAGAAAATCCCTAACCCGTCTATCATAGTGGGGAGGTGCTCCATCTTTTTGAAACCAAACACTTTGTGGTAATTGCCCATTCTGTTGAAGTGCAGGAATAATTTCGTTATTTAGTAGATCCAAATACTTGTCACCATTCAAGTTTCTGTCGATAAAAAATGGGCCTATAAGCTGTAACAGTACCTGTTAACATTTTAAGCACCTGGTATCCTAAATATTAAATTCAATTAGTACCGCTAGCTGCTCCATCTATCCTAAAACATTTTTAATAATAAAATAATGAATACAGTCTCTATAATTATAATTGGAAGTTCAAAGTAGCTACGCTACGAGGTGTACTAATGAGTTGGCATTATCGAGTTCCAGAGGTTTTAATAATTATTCGAGTCTCATTTCTTCTATTGATTTACTGTCATATACAGGTATGTTTTTTTCCAATTTTATAATTCCTTTTTGTTAAAATATTTATAAAATATCGAAAGTTATATTATATTTGATTATATCAGATGAGAATTTCAACATATTTCATTATTATTCAAAGAATCTTTTTATGGTAATTAAAAGTATTAATGATAATTTTTTTTAAAAGGCTTGTAAAAGTACATTTCTGGAATTTTGATTAGTGTGTAAGATTATTAAAAAGTAAATTTAATGTAAAAATGTATCTTTTATAATCTATTAAAATACGTTCTAACTGTAGATTTCGAACTATGCTGATTTGTACTTTTTGTGCCAGAAAAGTAAATGTAACACGTGTTTGACACTGCTAATTTTCAGAAAGTTGGAATATAAAACAGTAAACTAGAGGCAACTCTTTAGTAAACTAGAGGCAACTCTTTAATTTGAAGATTCTGTAAACCAGAAGCATCTCTTGAATTTGGAGATTCCGTAAACTTGAACAGCTTGTAAACTTTAAGCTCTCGTATGTACCTTCTTAACTGGATTATCTCTACAACTGGGGCAGATCATCCCTCCACTAGTGATCTTCCATAATCATTTGGAACCACCTAGACAGTGCCGTAGCGACCCCAAAGTGCGGCGAAGGATCGTCCACTAGTGTAACAGATAAGTTTATTGTGATCTATCAAGTTTACTGTTCCCATATTTTTTCTCTTTTATTTCCGTGTATATCTATCTATATCGTCAACTGTATTAGAATAAGTATTTTTAAAGAACTGTTTGCGGATTATTTTGTTGTAACGTATTCTCTACCTCATTAATTTCAGCACCAAGGAAATCTTATTTTGTTTATGTTTGTACATTTTCAAATCATTTTTTTATCTTCATAGACACTTTTTTCTGACATCTTTCTGTCATCTTATGATACTTATTTAAATAACTCAGCTTAAAACAACTTTCTTCAGTAGTATCATAAAAAATAAAAAGATTTCAGTGGCGCCCTTATAATTTCTTAAAGAAACAAATATTGTACAATAGTCAGAGCTAATGAACTTACTCACCCCTAGCCGAGGTATTTAACTATCATAATTTTTGTGTGATAAACATTTATAAATTCTGTTAATTATTGAAGTATCTTTTACAACTAATTAAAGACGAAATTAAGCTTAATGTTTGTTTTATTGTAAATTACATTTTTTCTTTTGGTATATTGTTATTTTTTCAAAAAAGTTAACTAAATATTTTTATAAATTCACTATCAACAGGTAACTCATATTACAAATTGTCGCCCAACGCACAAATAATATTACAAAGCATATTTTTGACAATTTCCATCCAAACATTTAACTTCTGTGGATGCTGGGTATGTGCTTCATGAATCCAATGAGGATTCTCATTTGACCAATGCCTTAAGTTATGGCGATTAACTGTTCCATTTAAACAAAAAGTTGTCTCATCGGAAAAAAACTATGCTGATAGCAAAATTTTCGTCGACATTACAGATGTCCATTAGCCGTTCGCAAAATTCCAGCCGTCGGTCAAAAACATCGTATGACAATTCTTGAACCAACTGCACCTTATACGGATGATACTTTTCACTTTTTAATATCTTTCCTACAGAACGTCGACTGATACCATGGTTAAGTGCCAAATTTGTGGTGGAAGTTTGAGGTGATTCTTCTAAATCGATTGCAATATTTTGTTTAACAGTTTCGTTCGTTGCAGTCCGCGGTCTTCCAGGTTTTAGCAAATTTTTTACCATCCCAGTAGTATTAAAACGTTGTTGAGCGTGATATAGGATTTCTCTCCGGATGCAAATTATTAAAAATATGACAAATTTAACTAATTCGTATGATTAATATGTTGTAATGTCTCTTCTGAAGAGGTTTTATCTTTTAACGAAGTAACTCTGATGATGGCCTTATAAGCCGAAAGCGCTTAGTTACTTAATTTAATATACACTGTACACACTTAACCTACGGTTTTTAATATACAAAAAATTTTGCACTTACCTGCAAATTTTGATAAATATCGTTCTTTTCGTTTAAAAGATATTTACTTGGTTCCATACTTTATCCTAACCCCGTATAATTAGAGTTATTAGATTGATTTTTATGTTTAAAAATATATTTAAAGTAAATGGAAACAATTATAAAAATTTTAATTAAATATTAAACATCATGTTTCTAGTAGCATTGCTAATTTTATAATATTATTTTATTTCATACCCTAAAACAGTCCTTTACGTACTTGATTTTATTCCTGAAAATAGAATTTAACGGCAAAGTAGAACATATTAATATACAACGTCCTACTATCCCCTAATAAAATTTTACTTTAATAAATTAAAAACTAATAAAACCTCAGTTGGGCTAACAACGTAGCTATATATAAATATACAAAAAAGCTTAAATTCTTTGTCATAACGGGATGACGATTTGTGTGAATTAATAATTGACCTTCACCCATTTCGTGAAAATCGGATAATATTAGGATTTTTTGGGTCCAACTACAGGCCAGCTATCTTGGCATTTAATGCAACTTTCAAAAATAGCGAACACCTATTAATATAATAATATTTTTTATTTTTTCATTGTTCTTCTGTGTTTTTTAACAGTATGAAATAAAATGTTGTACGTCACACGTCCGGTAAACTTTTACAGTACTCGTATCGAATCCCGACTGCCGCCTAGTCCGTAAACATCTCACTCGTACTCGTACTAGTAACAAATGAAAGCATTTATACTATCGTTCTGAGTCCAGCCCCGGTCCATTCACGCTCCAGCAAAGATCGAACTTGTAACTGCATGTCTCGATAGTTTGAATGAAATTTAGTAATTCGGCAGTTTTTATACATTTTTCTTCTTCATTAATTAAATGCAGATAAAGCGTGTGGTATTCCCATTCCCTTTTCCTGTTTAACAAAATCTAATGACTATGATATGTCGATATTACAATAAGCAATTAAATACTTACATAACATTAAATTTATTATTAATTACCAGCAAACTGTACAACTGAATATTATTGATGATGGTGGGAAATTGAATCGTAAATAAATGGTACAATTTGACCTAATACAAAAGTATTATTTAACAAATGACCAAGAAGTTAAGGGGTTTTTTTAAGTATAAAATTTGTGATACATCCTGCAAAGTCTATTCAAACCTCAACAATAGTTTTGAGTAAATTTGAGTTTTAGTTTTGCTTAGAGTATGTTATAATAATAGGTACGACTCTGTAAAACGTTAAATGTAGCCAAGAATCGTCAGTATAGGAGATGGCTGTTACAGCAATATATTTTCCTATTTCAGACAGCTCAATGATTTTAACCGTGATGGACGACTTAAGCCCGGCCAAAAGGCGTTTCGTCTCTGGTTTTCTACTGTACGTAAAACGAAAATAGTTTGATTCCTATTCCCCTACAAACAGTAAATGTAACCAAATTCCTATTTTGAAAGTCAACAAAATAACCAGAAAATGTTTTAACTCTAAGAAATGTAAAATTAAATTATTTAGGAAAAATAATAAATTAATTATTGTAGTATAATTATTTTTATTATTTTTTGATCTAGTTTATTTTTATATTTATATAATTTATTATTTATTATTAGACCTGTAGGTTATTACAGATCTGATAACCTTTGTATATAGGGTCATTTTAGGGTTAACTCCCCAATTCTTTCCATGCATTCTTCTGCAGCTACCTAAGGGCAGTACAGCGTTCTGTGTAATTTGTTGTATGTTTGTATTCCATGGAAGCCTTTGATCTGAATAAATCTCTAGGTACTTTATATTTTTGACTACTGAAATCACCGCTCCTCCCAGCCTGTCAGTGCTGTATTTTATGTGAAGTTAATAATTTTTGTATTTTCTGATCTTTGATTGTAACACCAATTATGAACCGTATTTAGGGCTACCTGCATTTTATCAAATACCACCTCGGTAAATTTGCCTCTAACGACAATCCCAATGTCGTCCACATTTCCTAGATAATAAGTGTTTTGTGGACATGTCGTTGAGGAGATCGTCTACCTTGGTTGCCAAAAGTTGTGGCGACTGAATAGCTCCCTGTGGGTAGCGTCCATCCGCTATTGCTTTGATAAAACCTTGCTCTAGAGAGGATATTACTGTTCTGTTATTGTTCAGAGCAATCCTGATACATCAATTTTGACCGGTTTTCTCATTGTATCCATAAATGTGTTAGTCGTTACATCCATCAATCTCATTGTCCACTATAAACTAAGAAACTAACCTATTTAGGTCACACAATGCAGTTTCCGTTGAATTAACTGATGATTGTTTAGAGATTACTTATTGGTGTTATTGGTATTTTGGTGTTAGGTCCGATATTTTACCAAAATTTGGCAATTATATGACATTAACCTTTTGCCATATTTCTGGCATACTCCATGCCAACCAAGCTTTTAGTATATTATGTAACTGAGTATCTCAAATATGGCAATAATACCTCCTTCCTTATCTATTATAGGGGTGTATACCATCTCCTGTAGACTTATATGGTTTAAATTTTTCATTACCTATCTAATTATATTTGGTTTTGTAACTGTGGCAATTTTTCAATCCACAGAACTTGGCCTGTTTGACCTTCATTCTTGATTTGTTTGACCTACTTAGATTTAATGCGACAGGAATGTATATATTTATTGAGTCTCTAAGACACTAAATTTATTGTACTAACCCTTACTCTGGAAGTCCATCTTACTAAGAATAATAAACAACTATTCTTTTAAACTTGACTTTCACGTTTTATTAAAAAATTCGCTTTTAAATTATAATGGCAGCTGTTTCGCCAGAATTAGCATCGTCAGATTGATACATGTATCTAGGTATCTGATGTTGATTAGGTAGTATTAAGGCTAGACCAAGTATGTAAGTAATAAGGCACAACAAAATTAAAGCTTAGATATTATTAGCCCTAAGGGATTATTCTGGATGTACCTCCCTCTGAGATCAGTATAACTGTGCAATGGTATAGAAAAACCAGGAAAAAACTATATCATGCTGATCTTTACAATAACTAATAAGCAAATAAATTAGCTGGAAAGGATTGGTTTACTGGATTTTTAAGTCGGCAGTCTGAATTGTTCATAAGAACCCCAGAAAACACAAGTTTAGTTAGAATATCAAGTTTTAATAAATCTACGGTTGGGGCATTTCAAGCTAAGTTACAAAAGATCCTGAAAAGGTACGACTTTACTGGATTAGACATATTTAATTTGGACGAGACAAGTATTACCACAGTCCAAAAAACGCAAAAAGTGGTTATGACGAAAGGCCAGCATCAAGTGGGTAAAGTCGTTTCGCGTGAAAGAGGAGAGCTGGTTACTCAAGTAGGCATTATTGGAGCAAATGGTACATCACTTCCTCCAGTGTGGGTGTTTCCAAGAAAAAAATTTGACAAACATCGAATGCTAAGCGGTATTCCAGAAGAGTATGGTGCAACCAGCTTGGTACATTCTTTTGGATGGATGACCAGCGATAATTTTTTAAGAGTTTTAGAACATTTTGTAGTTCATGTTCGATGTTCTAAAGAACGCCAAGTCATTCTCATAATGGACAATCATAAATCCCATTTATCTGTTCCTGCCATAGATTATTACAAAGAAAATGGTATTACAATTCTAACCCTTCCACCCCACACTTCTAACAAATTGCAACCTTTAGACAGGACTGTTTTCGGTCCATTCAAAAGATGTTTCAACCAAGGGGCAGATAACTGGATGCTGTCTCATCCAGGACAGACACTGTCAATTTATGACCTTGCATCAATGTGCATGAAAGCTTGGGATCGAGCTGCAACTCCATCCAATATCAAATCTGGGTTCCGCTGTACTGAAATTTGGCTATTTGATAAAACGATTTTTACCGAAGAAGACTTCCTTTGCTTATTTGTCACAGAAAGAAAAGCAACCCAACAACGTTTCTCCTCCAAATGAGTTCATAAATAAAAATGTAGATGGATTACTGCAACCCGGCACTTTTGCACAGTCCTTACCAGAGCCCCAAATTTCATTCGAAAACGAGCAGAAGCAAAATTTGGTATCACCATCCAAAATAAGACCGTACCCGAAAGCTACGGGACGAAAACTAACTAGAAAAGGTCCAGTAAAAAGAAAATCCATAATAGCAACCGTTACTCCAGAACGTGATGAAATTGCCGAAAAAAAATTGATAAAAAAGAGACCACAAATTGATCAAAAGAAAATAGAGAAGGTAAAGAAAACACTTATGAGCGATTCTTCTTCAGATGAGAAAGAAGTGGTTTACAAAGACTTATCCTCAGACTTGGATTTGGAACAGGATTAGAATGAGCATGAGAACCCTACAAAACTTGAAGCCAACAGTTTCGTGGTTTGTAAAGTGTTTGGGAAAAAATCAGTTAGGCATTATGCTGCTAAAATAGAAGAAGTTGTTGAAGATGGCTACAACGTGAAATTCTTAAAAAAGAAAGTTGCATCCAACCGGTTTAGATATAGTGAAGAGCCTCCAGCATTTGTGTCATACGAAGAAGTGATTTTGAAGTTACCAAATCCTTTGACAGACCGAAGTGCTCGATATTTAGATATGATTTATTTTAATGTCGCTCTTACTGAGTACAGCTTATCTTAATGCTGAAGTTATTGTTTTATAAACATTTCTTTATGTTTTACGTTAAGGGTTTTTAAAGATATTTTTGTTAAATGAATATTTACATATTTGTGTTACAATTATGTCTTATCTATGTATAAAATAAAGACTCAATCAAAGTAATCAGTTTAATAGTGGAGAACTTCCAATATTTATTTGTTCATTAACTACTTTAAATTGTTGATCTGCTAGATGTCTTTTTATTTCAAGTTCTTCAAGGAAATCTAAATTTTGTTTTTTATCACAAGTGTGTAATATTTGGATATCATTGGTGTGTAAGAGTAAGGGTGGATGTTCAAGTAGGTTTTTTGTATAATTTGACTTATCTGGTTGTTTAAATCTATATACTCTTAAGTGTTCATCCAATCTTACTTAAAAATTTCTTTGTGTTTGATCTATACAGCATTTATACATACCAGAAAGTTCGGTCTAAAAGCGCTTTTCAAGACCTGAGGTCCTCCTTCCAGAATTGATTGGCCTTCGGGAAGCTTGTGCTACCACTGCTACCTTAATGGATGCCGCGTGACATTCGCTTTTTTAAGTTTTTGGTCCATTTTTTTTGGCTTTATAGATGCCGGATAGCCTTGCAGTTTTGTCTATCATGATGTCAATTTCTTCCAAAGTTGTGATCCTGGCAGTCTTTGTCTCTAATACAATATTTTTACAAAGTTTGGTTGCCATCACTATTGACCCACTGATATTTATTTAATCTTGTGCAAAATATCATGAAATATATATTTTGGTTATTATATATACAATAGGAACCAGGTTTCAGTAAGGCGAAGGTTAAATAATTCTACTTGATTTCTTTTATTTCATTTAAAATATTATTCATAATTAATTTCTAAATTTCTGTTAAACATGTCAATTTTCATAGAATCACCAAAAATAATGATTAACAAATATAACTATTTGTAATGATTATTTATGATTTGAGAGGAAGTTTATTGATTTAATTGATTTATTTATTAGATTGATATTACTTATTTAAATATACTAATAGCAACAAGATCTTTTTCTCAGGGGGTGTTTGGTTATGCTAGTTTCTATTGGGTTATTAGGTAGAAGGTATTTGAATAAAATTGATTAATTATAATTATAAATTTATTATAAAATAGTTAAATTAAAACAGTAATGTTGAAAGTTTAATAATGAAACTAATTAAAAAAAATATTAAAAAGAAAGGCCTTTAGTAATTATAAAAGAACTTACTTGATGTGGATTAAGTTAAACTAACCAATGTTGTTTTTGTAATGGCAAGTAAGATTATCAAGTACACGAATTATTAAATATCAAGTAAATTCCTTTGTTTTTTTTTAAATTATAAAATTCAACTAACTACTACAAAATTTTTTAAAAAAAAAATTACAATTTTATCTGACCTTGATATGTGAAGTCCTGTTTCCTGATTGGTGGAAAAATCTGTAGGTGATCTATGAAAAATGGAGACGAACGAAGTGATACGTGGTATTTGCGATTTTTGGTAAACTGAAGTGTTGTTAGACGATTAGTCTCTTGTGTAATTATTGTCCTTTGTTTGTTCTTCAAATTTTAGTGTTGATGGATTATAGTTCCTTAGTTGTATTAATAATAGTAAGTACTCTCCTTTTTTTTACATCAAGCGAAAATGCTTTAATTTCACCTTTTGATTAGTTTTTAATGTCACTTGGCACTTTGTTTTACTTTATAATTGTTTTACTTTGTATTTTTAATGTCACTTTATTATAACTACATTAAAAACTGTTTGTTCACTTTTTAACTGACTGTTCACACTCACTGATCTTCTCTTTTTGACTTTCAATAATAAACTTTCCTAAAAAACTGTTTGTTCAAATTGACTATTCACACTCAGATCTTCAATGTTTGACTACCAATTCTCTACTTCCTCTCTAACGACCTCTGTTCAGTCTTTTATAGGTTTCAAACTTCTAGAAGCTTCGTTTTTTTGTTCTAGAGCTTAGTCATTTCTGGGAAAAAATATGTGTATCTCTTTCTTTCATATATATGACTAGACATTCTTACTTCGTCTATCATCGATTATTCCAGAATGAAATATAGTAAAAATATATCTGTCTCCTTTTTACACATTATATAATCAATTTTCGCGAAGTTTCTACTAAGTTCTAAATAACATATTTATGTACTAAATATAATATTGATACAATATATAATAAAATAATTTCCAACTTAAAATTTTCTTACAAATACACAAAATATACAATAAAATAATACAATATAATTAAAATTATTTGCTTAAGTTAAATTAAACAACTTCTGTTGATATTTTAATCATTATACTATTGTCAAATATTTAAACATTACATATTATACTATATTATTATTTTTAAACAAATAAAAATGTATTTAAACAAAACTTAATTTTATTTAAAGTACCCTAATAATAATATATTACGAACAATTTTGTCCTACAGAAAGTGTATTATGCAATTTCTGAGCTAAAGGTTTAAACTGTGAATAAAGTTCCTTATATATGTTCTACACGCGCTGAATGTTTAGTGCAAGTGGTTAAGCAACAAATAATGATATCTTGCTATATATTAACTAATAGTACACATTGCTGCAGCATTTATGTTCTAGAGAAACAGTCTAGGGGCTTAAATCATCAACCATTCCATCGTACATACATACTCCGTAGAAGAGAGGATTACCGTTTCCTAGTTTCGAGGCCTTTGATGTGGAACACGGGATGAAAACCGGACAGAATGCGGTCACCTCATTTCAGACTTACAAACAGAATTATATTGCCAGTGACTTACTTGTTATTGTCAAGTTTCATTAGGATTGCCTATCTCTCTTTCTACCTTTCTCTCTCGGATGCTCAAAGAGCATGAATAGACCCATACTTGTTAGTGATGGCGACTTTGATATTAACCGTTACAAATTTATGAGGGGAGTTTGGGGAGTGTGTTCAGGTTATTCTGATGGACAGTGTAAATTGCTATAGACACACAGATATATTTTTAAGAATATATCTAGCGATAGTAACGAAATCGTAACCGTAAAAAATATGAAAAATAATAAATAACATATTTTTATTATGTTGCCTACCTATGATTTAATTTATTTAAACATCAATAATCAAGAGAGAAAAGAAGTGGATTTACACATAATAAAATTTGATAAATATGATAGATTATACTTAGTTACCTATAGTTTTAGTTTGTTTACTTAGTATACTTTTTGAAGTATTGTCAGATTAACTGATAAAATATATAATAAAAAAGTCAGTTAAAATTTGAGGTTTTTTTCTGTTTCCAAAGTTTTTTTTTACTACCACGTAGCTTTACTGTTGAAATATTGTAATAACAGGTCGTTATTATCGTATTCTGATCATTTGGAGGCACCCGGCGAGATTTCCATTTCCTTTGATAGAGCTATTGTAGAATTACAAAATATGGAAATCATTAAAACTTTGGACATACACAGAACCTCATTTACAAAGATTTTTAATGCAACGAACGAACTTTTAATCAAAGAAAATCCAGATGCAGTTAGATGCAAAATACCTTGAATTATTACTTGATCAAGATTCAGAAGATATTGATCTACCCTGTGAGATGGCAATTATAGATGATTACATGTGTAAATTTTTATCTCTTATGATTAAAATTGGAACGCATCAGGTAAGTTCGACAGCTGTAGATTCATTAGATAGAAATGCACCAAATACCTCCTCTTGCTGTAGTCAAAATTACTGCAAATCACAATTGAAGTATCCTTACATGGAATTTATAAAATTTGGCGGTGACATTCGAAATTGGTTGTCATTTTGGAGTCAGTTCAAAAGATATCACGAAGATCAAAAACTCCCTAATGAAGAGAAATTACAATTTTTAATTCAAGCGACCATTCCTAAATCACGAGCACGCCAAATTGTTGAGAGCTATCTACCCGTGGGAGAAAATTATCCTAAAGTGATCGAAAGCTTAAAAAGGCGCTTTGGAAGACACGACCTGCAGATAGAAGTATACGTACGAGAACTTTTGAAGTTTTAAACAACGTTAACAAATCAACGAAACTAAACACCTTATACAACCAAATTGAAACACAACTTCGTTCCTTAGAAACTTTAAATGTGACATCCGATACTTGTTCTGCTATGCTGTTTCCCCTAGAGGAATCATGCCTTCCAGAAGATCTGCTACGAGTTTGGGAAAGATCAACTTGTTTCAATGATGATGATAGCTCGAAGGTTCGTCTCGACCAACTCATGAATTTTTTGCGCAAGGAAGTCGAAAGCGAAGAACGAGTTGCATTAGCCATTTCTGGTTTTGGTGATAAATTCCGACGTAAGGAATTACCGAAAGACATCCCTACAGCTACTGGACTGTTAGCAAATAATACGAGAAAATTACAATGTCTGTTTTGTCGCGAAACACATTATAGTTCAGATTGTCCTGAGGCTAAGAAGAAATCGGTTGCTGAATTAAGGAAAATTCTTTCAGAGAAGGGTCGATGCCATGCCTGTCTGAAATTTGGACGTAATAAATGCAGAACTGCTCCTAAATTGAAATGTGAATCCTGTGACGTTGATGTGACCAAAATCTAACAAATCATCAACAAGAAAATGGACCTACGACCACAGAAGGCTTATGTAACACCCTCAGTAACACCACTTACAACGAAGGATTCTTGCAAACATTGGTGGTCAATTTGAAAGGAAAAAACACAACTCGTCCTGTAAGAATTATTATTGACACAGGATCTCATAGATCATACATCAATAGCGCAGTAGCCAGAGAAATGGGTTATGAAGTCTCGATGTCATTGATTCAAGGACACAAACCACTACCAGACAACATGAACATTGCTAAGAAAAGACTCGACAACCATATGCACAAGTTTGACAACTATACTGCTACTACTACTATAATGAGTACGACCAAGTCTTTAAAGAATGGTTGCATGAAGGGTTCATCGAAAAGGTAAACGACAAAGAGATTGGTAATACTACAGCACATTACTTACCTCATCGTCACGTGGTAAAGCTGTCAAGTACCAAGACCTGTGTTCGATGCATCCGCCACAGAAAAATATAGTCCATCTCTGAATCAATGCTTGGAGAAAGGTATTAATTTACTTAGTTTGATCCCTTCATTGTTGATTAAATTCCGTAAATCTAAAATTGGTGTCATTTTTGACATAACAAAAGCCTTTTTACAAATCAGTATACATCGATCCGACAGAGATTTTTTGAGATTCCTATGGTACGACGAAGACAGAAACCTCATTGTATATAGGCATGTCAGAGTAGTGTTTGACGTCACATGCAGTCCTTTTTTACTGAATGCAGTCTAAAAGCACCACCTGAACAACGTGTTGAAAGAATAGCGAGAAAACTTACAAGAAAATACTATTTTGAAGCTGATGGATTCTTTTTATGTTGATAACTGTGTCACTAGCCTGGATACCGAGGAAGAATTGCAGACGTTCATAAAAGAATCTACAGAAATTTTTGCTGAAGCTCAGTTTAACCTAAGGCTATGGAAGTTTACGTTATCAGATCCAGCTTAAGAGGTTAATTATTTGTTTTTTGTTCTGGGAATGTCTTGGGATAGGAACTTTGATACTCTCCACCTTTGTTTAGAACAACAAGTTGACACAAATACTATTGCGAAGAAACTTATTTTATCTGTAACTAACACGATTTTTGACCCACTTGTTTTGGTATCACCTATTCTTCTACTACCAAAATTGCTACTACAAAACACCTAGATGATAAAGTTAAATTGGACTACAGAAGTACCGAAGACATAAAGACATCTTTTTTATTCTGGTTGAACGATCTGAATTGTCTTTTTTTCGATGAAGACCCCCAGACGGTTTTTCGTACAAAAACCGCAATCTGGTCAACTAAGTATTCACACTTTTTCTGATGCACGTAAAGATGCATACGTAGTTGCCATTTTTATCAGATGCGAAACAGAAGCAGGTATCTCTCTTCAACTTGTACAGGCTAAGTCTCGAGTAGCATCAACTAAAAAGACTTCGATCCCAAGACTTGAACTTTTGGATGCTACTATTGCTGCTAGACTATTCAATACTATGAATAAAGCTAAAAGAAAATTGGAAACCATTAATCTGGAACCGTACAGAAGAGACTCGCAGACTTACAAATATTAATAACTGGAATTTTGTAGCTGGAATCATGAATCTTGCTGACTTGCCATCCAGAGGCTATACCGCAACACAGTTGCTGAAATCTTGTTGGTGGGAAGGTACGAAAAAACAGAAACATTTCTAGTCACAAAATTACGAAATTGACACAGAACAAGTTATGAAAGAAAAAAAAGAAAACTATTACAACAATGCTGTTACAAAACAAAATTGATTTTTCTTTGGCCTACAGAAAATTTTCGAAATTTGAGAACAAATGATGGAGGAACAATCCAATTGACCCGATCAGGAAAACAAGTAAACAAGCCTAAGAAGTTAGACTTATAAGTCTACTCTACGAGAGTAATTTTCCTTGGCGGGAGAATGATAGAAATTACTTAGTTACCTATAGCTTTAGCTGACTTAGTATACTTTTTGAAGTATTGTCAGATTGACTGATAAAAATATATAATAAAAAAGTCAGTTAAAATTTGAGAAGGTTTCCAAAGTTTTCTTCACGACCACGTAGCTTTACTGTTGAAATATTGTAATAACAGGTCGTTATTACCGTATTCTTATCAAAATACATTGTTTTTTAAAAGGAAATACTCATAATCTTTTGAACATTCAATACCTTTAACAAATAATATCTTCTCAAGATTACGGCTACGGCTACACTTGTAGGATAAGTAAATGGGAGAGGCTACGACATTTAGTGGTATTATAGAGAAGAGGGCGAGTGAAGTAAGGGAGACAAAAAAGTCAAAGAAAGCTTGCATTAGAACTCGCAAATGTTTTGAATAGTTTCTTTATTATTTTTATTACAGTTTGATAAATATCTATCTCATTTTTTAATAGGCGATACATTATTGACGTAATCAGTGGCTCCTATTGATTCTGTAGACTATTGATAGTTGTCAGTTGTCGTGAGCACCGTAAAACGCAGTTATAATTGATATAAATATTGATTTTTATACCTATTTACAAAATTATATTAAGAGAAAATTATCAAAATAAAAATTATTAGGCATATCAATTTGAAGTTTACGTACAAGACCGGATTTTATTTGAAGATACCTATCTAAATATTTTAAATGCATGCAGAACCAAGTTAGTTTTAAAGTACCTACCTATTTGAATATTTATTGGCGTTTAGATTAATTGAATTGTGATGAAATTATTAAAACATATTTAAGAATATTTAATATTTTTACAAAAAAATTTGACGTTTATGAGAGGAGACAGAAAGTTGGGCGTTTTTATAGAAGACAATTGTAATTTAAAGATCTGATTTAAATAAGGCGTTTAAGCGATTATCAAAAATAAATAAATTAAAAAAAAAGTGGATAATAGAGCGGCGCTACATTTTATGGCCCATTGTGTTTAGTACAGTATCCGCCAAAATAAACAGTACCGAAAATAAAAATAAAAATTAATTTTTAATTTCTGTAATGTAAGTGTTCAAAATATTCACCATTTCGATGCAAACAAGCTTCATATCGATTTTGTAAGTCAATAAACATATTTATAAAAAGTGGTTGATGGAACTGCCAAAAAATATTTTGTATTCTTTCCCGCAGTTCGGCAATATTCGCCGGCGGATTTTCCGAATGAAATATTTCTTCTTTCATTATGCCCCAAATGTATGCGTCAGGTGACGTCAGATCAGGTGAATGAGAAGGATATTCGAAGTGTGTTCCTCAAAAAATTATTCTATTATCGAAATGCTGACGGAGTAAGTCTAAGGTGCGCACAGCTGTATGGCTCTTGTTGCAACCATTGTGTGCAAAATTGTAGATTTCGTGTACGGCAAAAGTTATGTAGATCTCTCACATAAGGTATAATAATTTTTTCTCTATAACGTTCTTGGTTGACGTTAAGTGGATTCTGATTATCATCTTCAACGAAATAAGGACCAATCATTCCATTACCAGATACCGCGCACCAAACGGTAACTCGAAGACTGTGGAGTGGTTTCTCTACAATGACATCAGGACGTTCGTTGAAATCCAAGGAATCTGGTTGTTTGTCGATTAATATAGCCGCTAAGATGAACGTTACTCTCGTCTGAAAACCATATGTTTTTCAAAAAGCCGGGATCTTCGTAAATTAAACTCAACATGGCTTGGTATGTGAGTTTGAACATAAATGACAAAAAATGGTAAGTATATAGGTAATACAGGAAAAATATTCGATTTTACCTCTATCAACTATTATTTCTCCAACTTGCTTATTAACATGCATAATATGTGTTATTAGTATTTTAAAAAAAAATTATTAAAAATATATTTGAATTTAAAATAAATATTTTTTTTAATTTCACTACACAGTAACCCACGCCCATGGCGAAGGTAGCATAAGGTGTATGAATTTCATCTAGAGATTCGAAGTAACATTGTTGCCGATATGATCGTCAAGTTATCTCTCTTACACTTATTATATCAAAAGTTACAAAAAATGTCAGCAGTCCGAACTCGGGTTCCCATTTAAAAAATTATATGTTTAATTTGTAACGGAGTTATGCAACACTCTGTATAGTTTAAGGTAATTTCAAAATGTTGACCCTAAAGACGTCTACTATTTTGGTTAATAACATTTTCCTCCTAAAACAAACCATATACCCTGTATATAAATGTCGTTATACCAAAATACAATATTATTTTTACAACTAGAATTAAAGATTTTGTTTTCTAAATTTTCCATAAAAATATTTGCTAAAAATTTGAGAAGACCTTCATTTTGTATATTATTTGTTATTAAATGTGAAATAACGGCTAGTGCAGACATTAAATAGATCAATTATGTCTGATATTAAACCTGCATGGATATTTATTTCTTCTAATAGCTTTTTAAATAGAACTATACATTCTTTGGGAGATGTGTAACCATAATTATTTAGAATAGTATTTAATTTTTTAGTGTTAGGAGTGTTAACATACGAAAATGTTGCTCAAGGTAGAGACCGATGGAGCGAGTTGGGGGAGAGCTATATCCAAGGATGGATAAAAAAACATCCTTGTTTATTTATTACTTAATTTAAAGTAATTAAAAGCAAGCAAATTGTTTGTTAACGCTGAAAATTGTATGTGTTACATATTACGTCGTAAAAATGCTTGTAACGTTTACAAACTCTCTGGCAGAGTGTGCATATCATAAACTTTATCATATCCATAAAACGCCCAGCTCTGATTTAAAGTATTTAATTTATACCTACAATCATCAGTAAATATTCGATATCACGGTAGAGAGAAAGAGAGCGAAAACGTATCGTAGTCATTTCTGGCAGATGTTTCCAACTTCTAATTGCGTTTAATGATGTATACTAGCCAAAATTTATCGGCTACAACATTATAGTAGCACCAAACAGGCTAAGCGTACATTGTTAAATAAAATAAAATACTACTGAATGGTTTCATCTGTATTTACTCACTGTTAATAAACAGAGAAGTGGTTGCCAGATTTTTTAAAGGATTTACCCGCAAGATCCAACAGCATAATCATAATAAACTGCAGACGTGACAAATATAGGAATAGTATAGTATGAATCAAAGTAAAATCATACTAAATAGTTAATTATTTGTTGTAATAAATCTGCTTATAATCATCGTAACAGTTTGTGAAATTTGTCTACGTTACCTTTACGTAACATTTCCAACATATTTAATAAATAAACACCCTTAAAATAAAAATTTGCACAAGAAGTGGATAAATGTTCAAATTTCGTTCTCGAAGCAGTTGCAGGAACAAATAAATGTTTTTTAATTATTACATTAATATGAAATATACAAAAAAAGAAGAATACAAAATAGTCATTTTAGTAACAAATCTGAAAATTACTGTTTTTTTTTGGAGAAGTAGAAAAAATTCTAGGACGAGCGAGTCCTGGAAGTCTACAAGTCCAAAAAACATTTTTATTCTTATTTGTATTAAACATTCAAAATTCGAACAGATGATAGGTACTAAAAGAAATCTAATCAATTTATATTAATAATTATAATATAATACGAGCATTTATCAAAATCATAGATACCAAGATTTTCATAGTCACAATGACAACAACCATGTAATTCTTCCCTGACTAGGCTGAAAAAAATCCTGTTTTCTCAAAGAAAAATCGTCCGGGACGGTAGTTGGAAAAATATATTATGTTGTTTGTGATTTAACTGGGAAAAATATATAAATCATCTTCATTAAGAACTGAAAAATCGTCCGTTTCAATGGTTCATGTAGGCAACAAACTTACCATGACTTAAAAAATCGGATGTTTTTTCGAAACATCAGAATGACAAATACCTTGTATATATTCATATATGTAAGACTTTTTGAGTGATGTCTATTTATTTCTTTATGTCTAGACAACTTTTTTCCACTTTTTTTATTTTTAAGGAATCAAAATCGTTCTCTACTTTCTTCCACCTTTCTCTCGGTCTTCCTTTCCTTTTTTTTTCCTCCAATACTTCTCTCTATTATATTTTTTGATATTCTCTTTTGTGCCATTCTGTGTATATGTCCCATCCACCTTAACCTTTGTGTTTTTACTATGGCAGTTATACTAGGTTCTATGTATAAAGTTTTAGCTCTTGATTTATTCTTCTTTATGTCTTTCTTAGGCAAAATCTTTATAGCATTGACATTAGTTGTTAAAATAATAGTAAATTGAACCAAAAAATGGCCGAACTAAGGAAAGAATAGAAACATTAATGATGACGGGTTATGGAGAGATAAGAAGAATGCATCAAGAAGTTTGTGATCTTTTTGTTCATCCAAATCGACAGATATCACGCTCGGTAGTGACAAAAACTGTACAAAGGTATAACGCAAATGGAACAGTAAGTAATTTATTAAAAAGTGGCCGGATAAAAACAGCAACAAATGAAAATATGGCCCAAAATATTGCTATATCTTTGGAAGAGATTCCTCATTTATTCACTACTGAACTCGCCAATACGTACGAAATTAGCCGTCGTTTAGTAGGAAGGATACTAAGGAGAGAAAAATATCATATCATATCGTCTAGAATTTTGTGAGACGATTATGGATATTTGCAACCGTGATAATAATTTTGCCAGGAATGTGGTGTTTTCAGACGAGGCTACATTTTGTTTAAATAGTCGGGTTAATCGACACAACTGTCGCTACTGGTCGCAAACTAATCCGCATTGGGTACGAGAGGCTCATACGCAACATCCCCAAAAATTGAACGTTTGGGAGAGTATTTACAATCACATAATTGTGGGACCTTTCTTTATTCAAGAAACTTTAAACGGAGAAAGGTATTTTCAGCTTTTAGACACTCAAGTGAGTCCGGCGCAGGAAGTAAATGGACAATTGCCAAATAATATCTGGTTTCAGCAGGACGGAGCACCACCTCATTACGCTCGCAATGTTCGAAATCGTTTAGATTTAAACCGGAAGTGGAAAATCGTTAAAAAAATTACAAACAAATACGCAATATACTGTAATACCTACGTTCCAAATTTCAGTTCGATATCTTTAACAATTCCAAAGATATTCACTTGGTTCCACACATTTGTCCATCACTGTATAATAAACAATGTCCCAGATTTTAACTAATTTCTCAAAAAGAGCAAAAAATAATTTATATTATTTTAATAATGTATTACGCAAGGTGGATAAAAACGTTATGTCAATTATATGTTGTGCTTTATAATGGTTATTTCTATTTATAAAATAAAAATATTGTTTTAATTTGATTTATAATAATCTAATAAAATAATTAAGTTATGTAAATACCCTATTTTTTATTCTGAGGTACCTACGCACACTGATTTAAAATATATGTTTTGTTTTTAATTACAATTTTTAATAAAATAATATTCCGTGCTAATTTACATTTATATTTAAATATGTAATTTTTTTATATTGTGGAAGTATTTCCAATAAAATTTCAAAAATAATATCTTCGGCAACATCAGCAATAATATCATTTAAAACACAAAATAATGTTGGTACAAAATTGTTAAATGTTAAAACAAAATTACCTAAATTAAAAAAATCTGGTGTTTACAAAATTAATTGTCCAAAGTGTAATGCTGTATATATAGGTCAAACACAAAGAAATTTTGAAATAAGATTCAATGAACACTTAAGAGCATATAGATTACAACAACCAGATAAGTCAAATTATGCAAAACACCTACTTGAACATCCAACCTCACTCTTTCACACCAATGACATCCAAATACTACACATTTGTAATAAAAAACAAAATTTAGATTTCCTTGAAGAACTTGAAATAAAAAGACATCTAGCAGATCCACAATTTAAAGTTGTTAATGAACAAATAAATCTGGGAAGTTCTCCACTTTTAAAGTGTTTGCTTTGATTGAGTCTTCATTTTATACATAGATAAGACGTAATTGTAACACAAATATATTAAGTTATTGTAAAGATCAGCATGATGTAGTTTTTTTCCTGGTTTTTCTATATCATTGCACAGTTATACTGATCTTAGAGGGAAATACATCCAGGATAATCCCTTAGGGCTAATAACATCTAGGCTTTAATATTGTTATGTCTTATTACTTCCATACTTGGTCTAGCCTTATAACTACCTAATAAACATCAGGTACCTAGCTACAAAAATAAATAGTAACTTCAATATGTCAATCTGACGATGCTAGTTGTCTAGCGAAACGGCTTTCATCGAGTCTTTTAAAAAAGCAGTTTTTAAATAAATATTGGAAGTTTTGTTAAAACGAAGAGCAAAATAGAAAAATTGCTTATCATTAAATTTATTTCCAAATTTTTACAATTAGAAAAATATTTTTAAAGGCCCTTCAGATACTCGATAACATGCCACTGTCTTTAAATACAATATAGTCACATATCAAGCAACAGCCGGTTGCCATAATAATGAGAACATACAAAAGCTAAGCTGTTGGGGGATATTCATATGTGATTTAATGATAATGGGGAGTAAGTGGTTGGGTGCTAACAGTTAGAAATTACGCTAAAATCAAGGTAACACCAGACAAACAAATTAAATTTAATCGATAATGATCTCCAACGTTATCATTATCTGAACCATGTCGTACTTAATCTAAATTCTGTATAAAATGAACGAACAAATTAATCTCTAGCTTAAGTAGTTCATTGATGTCCTCCTACGGTCCTGTCTACTGGATAAATAAGTGCACTATTGAGGTTTAACTTGACTTGTTATTGATCATCTTACCAATTCATAGTAAAATAAGTATGTTTGTTCACGACCGTACTATAAAACCTTATTTATACATGTGCTTGCTCAAGTATAATGTTACCCATTATTCACTAGTGAATAATGAACCATTATACACTGTATGACGTCAAAACAGCACGTATGTCTAAACTTGGTATGAGAATATTCTTTGTTCATAACACGGTAGCATACACTCCAATACACACACGAGTAATAAGTGTTGCCTATACAGAATGTACTTTGGTATATGGTATACTTTATACACAGATACACACGAATATTATTCAATACGAGTATTTTATATGAACTTTTATTTACATGCTATTCTGCAATTTTCTGTCTTTGCAGTCTTTTTTATTTGTAATTTTGCTAAATAGTGCTAAATAAGAAGTATTTAACAAAATAAAATCCAAATTTATAGGATACAGTTGATGATGGCGGATTAGATGATATTTTTGATGTTAAGGTTAGAATTTATTTTAATACATTTTTATTAGATTAAATAAATTTGGCACTATAATAATAAATATAATTTTGTCCTAAAATATGTGTTAGTTACATAAAAACTTAAAAATCAAACAATATTGTGTAAAAAAAGTATAAAAGCAATATTTACATCAAAATCAAATATTGGCTTTTTGATAGTTCTGACTTAAATAAGGAGTAATTTAAGTATGAACTCAAATGATAATGCTGCTACGACATTGTACTTTACTTCATAAAAGAAAATTTTTTTTATAATTACTAGTCAATTTTATTTGAAAGTCGTGAACAAAGTATAGTATTCTACTCGCATGTAATAGCTATTATTCACTCAGATGATTTACAACTTCATCTTCGTGAATAATAGCTACCATTATAATTATATGCTTATTGAATAATATACTATTAAATTGTTTTTAAAGATTAATAGTCCAGGCGAGCTGTACGTTTAGACGGAAATTCTGAGACCTGGAATGTAACAGTTTGAGGTGATAAAGGGGCTTATAACATATGAAAAAAAAATACATTAACTATTTCAATTATGATCATAAACTTTTTAGGGGTGAAAAAGGTGAAAAAGGGATAAAAAACTGAAGTATTGCTGTTTGCGGCTAAAATTGACGTCAAAATGAAAAGTGCCCAATAGAAAATTTGTAGATCATGTAAAAATCTAAAACCCTTCCATCAGGGCACTATGGCCCAATTTTCATCAAAATTTCAATTTTCTTTGACTTTTTGAAATAATTTGTTTATTTTTAATATATAATCGTTCGGTTTTAAATAATTGTAATTGTAATTAAAAAATATATTGAAGAACAATATTTTGTATACTGAAATATTGCAAGGTCAAAGAGAATCATTGACGCAGGTATAAAGGGGCCCCGGTAGAAATGCCCGTTCTTTCCTTGATCCCCTCTCACAGCTGCGCAGCTGCCGTTACTCCAAAATGAGAGAAAGTTTTAAAAGGGTATTTGGGCCTTGAAATATCAAAAAATCGATTTATCGCATGAAAAACCTTATAATATAAACATATCAGCATACAACAATAGTAAAAACCATGAAATTCCCGCTTGGATTATTAACTTCATTAATAAACTTGAATGAGAGAGAATAATAATATTGCAAATGAAATAAAAATCCAACTAAATAATGAAATACATTTTCTTTTGTAATTTTTCCCGTAGACTATAATGCAAGAGTCGGCTTTTGCATTTTTTTAATATTATATAACAAAAATTTAACAATTATTGCAAATTTAGCTATTGCAAAATATAATTTTTGCTTTTTTTTTCATTTTTGAGTACATTTTTAAATGAGAAGTGTATTTTTTTTTATTTCATGTGAAAGTAGACGTAAAAACGAATAAAATGAGCCCCAGATAAACCTTTTCCAATAATATTTTCCGAGCAAACTTTACAGTTGAAAAAAAAGATAATTTTCCAGAAAAATCAAATTTCTCGGAAAATTATTATGTTACAAGGTTGAGAAAATTTGAAATTATTTTGGACATAAAAAGGTAAGTTTTTACCAAGTTTCATCAAGATTGACGAATCCGTTGAAAAATTAAAAATTAAAAACGAACAATCGTTTTTTTTTTCATTTTCCTCGAAAAATTGAGGTTATGTGAGAAAATTACCCCGAAAAAGTTTTAGATTTTTGCATGACCTACAACTTTTCTATTGGGCACTTTTTATTTTGACGTCAATTTTAGCCGCAAACAGCAATACTTCAGTTTTGTATCCCTTATTTACCCCTAAAAAGCTTATGATCATAATTGAAATAGTTAATGTATTTTTTTTTCATGTGTTATAAGCCCCTTTACCACCTCCAATTGTTACATTCCAGGTCTCAGAAATTCCGTATTTTTTATTTTTTTGGTACAGTACGCCTGGACTATAAACTTCGTTAACAACTCCCAGGATAAGCAGAGATGAAATACGAATTGGATGATCTTGGACACTAGGACACTGATATACTAACCATATTAAATTTCCTTCACATTTAAATTTTATCGGAACTGGTATCAAAAACGACTTGTAATTAATTCTAAATGTTTGATACATTGTATTACTTCACTAAAATGTTTCTAAAAACCCTCAAAGCTTATTTAAGTACTGTGATAATTAAATAACCTTTTAATAACATGCATTTAAATTATAATCATTTGCCACAACATACATTATCTATTTTTGTTGTTTGCTTTTAATTTTGGACTATTTGTGGTAAATTTTTAAGAATCTAATTAATATAATTATTAACTGTATATATCACTTAAGTTGTTTCCAATAGGGGCCTAACAAAGGTGCCTCCTAAATTATCAGAAACCGTCGTTTATATAAGTTGTAACCGTGGTCCCGACCGACGCGTCTCGCATCCGATTCTAGAAAATCGAGGATCTACTGGATCGTAATAATTGCAGAAGTCCGCGAATATATCATTTTCTACGAAGATTCCTCGGATATGCTTTAGCGTACGATTGTATTAGTAAGATATCTTCACTAACTCCGCTAAGAATCTAGGAGGAGTGTGTCATATCAAAGATTTACTGTTCTTAACCCTTTTAGACTTTAACTCATGTTCCGACGACGATTATTGCTTTCGGTATCTAAATTTCCGAATCAATAAGCAGCTGGGACTTGGCAATAATTCATTCTATTATGTCGCGTTCTTTTTGTCCATTTAAACAAACCAAATAAATAATAATGAAAAAAAGCTTTGTTCACAAAGTTACTGTTTACCCCCCGGATTTTACAAAAATTATTAAATGATATAGAGGTTGCACTTGCTGTAAAGAAACTCTAAATGTACCCACTGCGCCGTTGCCGTTGCTATTTCCAGAATTTTCTTTCATACCTTAGAACTGCAAAGAAAGAACTATTTAAATGTAATAAAAACATTCAAAAAGAGTAATGAGGTTTTTGATCAATGTGCCTAGATGAATTCAAAAGCGAATGGTGGTTGACTACTCGCAAACAATAAATAAATTTACTTTTTTAGATGCTTACCCCCTTCCTAATATTGAGGATATCGTAAGAAAGGTTGCGAAATTCTCAGTATTTAGCACTATTGACCTTAAAAGTGCATAATTATCATCAAATTCCAATCAAAGACGAAGAAAAGAAATACACTGCTTTTGAAGCTGATGGTCAATTATACCAATTCCGACGCATTCCGTTCGGTGTGGCATGCTTTCAAAGGGTTATTGATAGTATCATTAAATCTGAAAATTTGCAAGGTGTGTATGCTTATCTTGATGATATTACTATTTGTGGATTGGATGAAAGCCAACACAATAATAATCTCAATAGATTTCTGCAAGTAGCTAAGAAATATAATTTGACAATAAATGAAAAGAAAAGTTTCTATAATTTAAATTCAATCAAGCTTTTGGGCTATCAAATAGAAAATCAGACCTTAAAACCTGATCCTGATCGACTGGAACCTCTTGTGAAATTGCCGTTACCAAATGACTCACAATTATTAAAGAGAGCTATTGGAATGTTCGCGCAATATTCAAAATGTATTCCAAGATTTTCGGAAAAGATCCAAAAATTGGTTAATTACAAAACTTTTCCATTAACGAAGCAAGCTTCTGAAGCATTTGAAACTCTTAAATCCGAAATTATATCTTCAGCTGTATCTACTATTAATGAGAATATTCCTTTTGTTGTGGAAACTGATGCGTCAGATTCTTGTATTGCTGCCACACTAAGTCAAGATGGGAGACTCGTCGTTTTTTTTCCAGAACTTTATCAGGAAGTAAGAAAAATCATTCATCATTGGAAAAAGAGGCTTATGCTATAGTTGAAGCCTTAAAGAGATGGAGACATTTTTTGATAGGAATACATTTTCTTCTAATAACAGATCAAAAATCTGTTTCTTTTATGTTTAACATGCGCCATACAAGCAAAATCAAAAATGAAAAAATTAATCGATGGCGTCTTGAACTATCGTGCTACAGTTTTGATATTCAATACCGTCCTGGAGTACAAAATGTAGTTTCAGATACTTTTTCACGAATTTGTGGCGGGATAAATTCTCAATCAAGTCTTTTTCAACTTCATCAAGATTTGTGTCATCCAGGAATAGTTAGAATGGTACATTGGATAAAATCGCGCAATTTTCCATATACTGTTAAAGAAGTTCGTACAATAACTAACTCTTGCCCTATCTGTGCGGAAATTAAGCCAAAATTCATTAAATCTCATGGAAAATTGATAAAAGCAACTACGCCTTTTGAAAGATTGTCTATGGATTTTAAAGGCCCACTCCCTTCCAAATCACGCAATAGATATATTCTTACGATTGTGGATGAATATTCTCGATTCCCTTTTGTATACCCAGGCCAAGATGTTTCAGCTAAAACAGTTATAAATTGCCTTACAAACTTATTTTCTTTATTTGGTATGCCAGGTTACATCCATTCCGATCAAGGAGGAGCTTTTATGTCTCAAGAAGTTAAAACATTTCTTTACTCACAAGGAATACCAACAAGCCGAACAACATCATATAATCCAGAAGGAAATGGTCAGGCAGAGAGGTATAATGGAATAATCTGGAAAACAATTTCTCTTGCTTTAAAATCTAAAAATTTAAAAACTGATCAATTGGAAGAAGTTGTAGACGTTGCTTTACATTCAATTCGTTCTCTTCTGTGCACAGCAACGAATTGCACGCCACATGAACCAATGTTTTACCATTCCAGAAAAACATCTAATGGAATCGCTCTTCCCTCATAGTTGTCAACTCCAGGTACATTAGTAATGAAAAAAAATATTAGGCAATCTAAATATGACCCCCTTGTTGAGGAAGTTCAACTAATTGAAGCTAACCCTAAATATGCCATTGTTAGACGAGAAAATGGTAAAGAGGCAACAGTATCTCTAAGACAGCTTGCACCACGTGGAGATACTACTAGATTCCACTGTTGAATCAGAATTTCAGAATTTCAAAATTCTATAAATGAAGAAATATTTCAAGAAAAATTACAAACAGATTCAAGTACTGAAGAAGTAAATCAAAACCTTCCTATTTATGACGTAAACGATCGAAATAATAATGAAACTAATTTAATTGAAATTCCTACAAGAAAAAGTACCAGAGAAAGAAAAACTCCAGCGTACCTTAATGAATACATTAAAAATTAAAGCGGGGGCGATTGTGCTATATTATAATATAAAATGTTGTTTCTATGACTAATATTTGTTTCCTTAATGTCAAAACTAATATGTTATATTTCATGTAAAGTTCTTGATAATTAAAGTCTAGTTTATCGAGGTTTTGAACTGTTATTACATGTTTCCAAACAGGTTCTACAAAGATGGCTAACTGTGTTGAGCTATCTGCTAATTTTCAGATGATCATAAGTAGGTGTATTTTTTGTTTCAAAAGAGACTATGTTAGTTTTGATGAGTTTAATTTTTTCTGTATTAATGCTGGAGATCTTGCATACAATTTTATAGATTTATTGTGGTTTCTGCAGGCCACAGAAAGTTTTCGGTTCGTTAAGAGGCTTCATTGTCTTTTTTCTGATTAAAAGTTTTTGTTGACTACTTCAATCAAGGCTTCTGTGCAGTCCCATACCAGCCTTGGATTCACCTTTATTACGTTTTAAGCTTTTATAACTGTTGTTTGTTGTTTGATTGCAAGGAGGTATTTCCAACTACCTAATGCAAGTTTATCGTTGGTCGCAAAATGGCAGCTATCTTCAACTGAAATACTGTAGTGGTATACTACCTTCTTTTACCCCTTTACCATAAATAGACTAGCTCCCGTTCATTCCTTGGTATTAAAAACGTCTGTATAATAAGCCCCTGAAACAGGCAGTACATTTAACAAAAATATAAAGAAAATTTCCTTAAACCTATATTTTGTATTGGCTTATGAACATAGTGAGTATATAAAGAAATAATTTGTGTAGAAATAAAGTTAAATTTACCCACACATAAAGACTGTTCTACCGCTTTTCGTCGAGCGAAGTTGAGAGGTCCCTCATCTATCCCATAAAATATCTCTACACGTAACATTCGCTTAGTGCGAATACCTACAATTAAACGTCAATTAGTTCTCTCTTATTTCAACTCCTAATGAAATTGAACTTCATCTCGCACGTCTTGTGAAAAACGGACTGGCCCCAAATGTGTGTTATTGCGTTGATATAATGTCACGTTTCTTTAAATTAAATATTACAAGAAAAATAACTCTAGCATGTTTTTTTAAAAACGGGAGTACATCATGAAATGTTTGACTTTCAGGTTTTATCTCAGATGAAAAAATAAAATAGATAAGTATAACGATATATATATACTTTAACAAAGTTTTTATTTGTGAGCTACATAAACAACACAGCTTGTAGAAGGGGAGCGACGAGGTTTGTTTAAATTATACTGGCATAACATAATACAAATTTACTGATTATTTCGTTATAAAGCACAAAATCACATAACCAGGTTTTCTTATCTTAACACAAATTATACATAAATAGAAGAAAAGAAATATAATTTACTTGCATTTGCAACAAACAATTTAGGTAGGTATCTAAGAAGAATAATTTATTTCTTAAGAAAAAAAATGGTGAGATGATAACGGTTGCTGTATGGCTGTACTTTTTCATATCAATGTTAGATGTTTTGGTTCCACAATATTATTGGATAGTTCATCTGAGCCAATAATATGTCAATAAATTCCCGATTCGATCCAATCACTGTTAGGAACCAAACTGTCAAAGAAGTAGACACAATATGGGAAGATGGTGGGATTGATGTGACTTACAGACAATAAGCCGACGTTCTGCTTCTATTTTTTTTATTCTGAGGGTTTCTGAATGGACTAGGAAAGAGACACAGTTAAAAAACTAACTCTAAAACTCTCAAAAACGGGAGACAGGCTGGTTAATTCACTCTTAATTTTTTATTAGCCCAGTCTTTGATGTAAAAGGTTGGTTCCTAGGAATAATAAAGAGGGCTATCGATTTACACCAGCTCTAAATAATATTTCGAAAGTAATTATTTTAAAATTATGTTTTAATTTAAGCAAAAAAAACAATTAAGAATTACTAAGAATAATGAAAAACTCTTCGGTTTAACGTATCTTCCAAATTAAATTGAAAAAAATAAGTTTTAAATCACAATGACAGCCGTTTCTCTAGAATTAGCATCGTCAGATTGACATATTTTAGTTACATTTTGTTTGATTGTAGCTAGGTACCTGATGTTGATTGGGTAGTATTAAGGCTAGAACAAGTATGGAAGTAATAAGACATAACAATATTAAAGCCTAGATGTTGTTAGCCCTAATGGATTATCCTGGATGTATTTCCCTCTAAGATCAGTATAACTGTGCAACGATATAGAAAAACCAGGAAAAAACCCTTTACAATAACTTAATATGTTTGTTTTACGATTATGTATAAAATGTAAACTCAATCAAAGTAAACACTTTAATAGTGGAGAACTTCCAAGATTTATTTGTTCGTTAACAACTTTAAATTGTGGATCTGCTAGATGTCTTTTTATTTCAAGTTCTTCAAAGAAATCTAAATTTGGTTTTTTATCACAAGTCTCTAGTATTTGGATGTCATTGCTGTGTAAGAGTGAGGTTGGATGTTCAAGTAGGTGTTTTGCATAATTTGACTTACCTATCTGGTTGTTTTAATATGCTCTTAACTGTGCATTGAATCTTAGCTCAAAATTTCCCTTAGGGCTAACAACATCTAGGCTTTAATATTGTTAAGTCTTAATACTTCCATACTTGTTCTAGCCTTAATACCACCCAATCAAAATCAGGTACCTAGCTACAAACAAACAAAATGTAACTTAAATATATCAATCTGATGATGCTAATTCTAGCGAAACGGTTGTCATTGTGATTTAAAACTTAATTTTTTAATTAAACTTGGAAGTTACGTTAAAACGAAGAGTTTTTTATTATTCTTAGTAAGATGGACTTCCAAAAAGTAAGAGTTAGTATAATAAATTTAATTAAAAATTAATTGGAAAATACCAAGAACAATTTTTCCAAAAATTTATATTGGATAAAAATTTTATTTGTTAATTTTTTTAATCTCAAATATAAAAATTTAAATCTATAGAATTATTGAATTTTTTTATCGAATACCTCAGTATACAAGTGAAAAGATTTTATTTATAAACAACTCAGATATTATGAAGTTATAGTTACGCAAAGAGTAAACATTTTGAAAAAATATAGGTAAGTATCCTGGGTAAGCGTGTCCATGTCACTGTAGTTGTATTTTCGTAGTTACAGTCAATATTTTAAATCGAGAACCAAATAACAACATCTGTCATCTGTACAAAATTAATAATTATCCGAATTTACGAATCAAATTATTAGGATTTGTCAAAATTTTCAAAAGAAGTTGTGTTTTAATAAAGTCTTCGACCCTAGTCAATATGGAAAATCCCCAAAAACAATATATTGATAAATATATTGATTATGTTGCGCGTGGACAGTGATAGTGCACCATGGCTAAAGGACAGTCTAAAACCCTGGAAATACGCTAGGCTACAGGTTTAAAAAGAGGAAGAAATTCCAAGGAGGTGCGCTCGCAGTGTGCATATACCGGACGATCTTTTTGATAGGCAAATTGTCTATTCAAGAACAGTGACCTCGCACGTTTTCCATTTCTTATAGACTTTATAAGGAAAAATTACTTCCTTACCTGGCGACTTAAAAGATTTGAAATTGTTAGTCACCGGTTTAATTATTTTAGTTGCATATATTTTGCCAAGTTAACTATCCGTTTTGTTGAGTTTGCTACAAGAATATTTTGGATAACATCTTTTGATTTTGACTGTAAGGAAAGTGAATTTCTATTAGCAATATTTATTACACCAACCTTTATTTGGTCTTAAAATAAAACATCATAAATCAAAATTTAACTGTCAATCTGTCAATTTTACAATAAATATCATGACTATTCATTGTATAATTCATTATTATATTTCGATTTACTACTGCTGGAAGCACTTTTTTGTAAAATAGTACCATTTTATGCTACAAATAAATAAAAAAATCTAATACATCTATTATTTTCAACATGTTTTTATATAAACATCTTAAATTTTTTGTTAATTAAATCCTTAAAATCGACCTTTAAAAAAATGAATTATTTTTGAATTAATTAATAAAAACGTTATGTTATTTAGAAAGTGACGTTAGGTTTTAATAATAAATGTCACAATGAACTATTTCAATTAGACGGATATGATAAAATAATTAACACAACATGTCGTCGAATGTCATAACACTGGTTGATTTTGACAACGGTTACAAGAATCATATTATTCATGATAATTAGAGACACGCACAATCCGTTTTGTCACGACGCGACCAACGTCGACAGCCAGCAAAGCCCCTTTTATTATAAAGGAAATATGGGGGAAAGGGGAAAGTTTGCTAATATTGCAAAAGTGGGATAATTTAACTATATATAGGTATAGCAAGGTTAAAATGACCGGCGGGGCTGAAAACTAAGTTTTCTTAAAAAACATTAATAAATGATATCTTCCGATATGTATTTTATACCGTTTCTCAGTTATTTCGTAACTAAGCTGTTCAGTAATTTTAATTAAAACTCAACTCAATCCACTTTAGAAGTGCAAATGTGACTGATTGGTAAACGAAAAAAAAAAAAAATCAATGTCACAAAATTTTATTTCATTAAAAAACAGCAACTAGTTTCGGCCTATCAATAGGCCATCAGGCTAAAAATTAAAAGAGAAAGTGAAAACAATACAAATCAAAGAATCAGCATAAACCTACCTTAACCCATCAATTACGGGTTTAATTAAGTTTAGAATTTTGCAATAGTATATTTTCAAACTGTATTTTCAGAACGAAACAAATAGATTTGCTTAAAGAAATATAATGAAATTTTTCTTACTTTCTTCAAAAATTAGTGTTGCCATATATGGCAACCTTTTCCTTTCGGTGGATTCTTGTACTTGTTGAGGTACGTTTTGACAATTTCTCGACGAAAGTCTAGTTATTTTGTTGCCAGACTGTTTGTACAGGACCCAGGCATTTTGAATTGCGGCATCAAGTAGCCATGTGAAAAGACATCACCACCATTTTTTTTTCACGTAGACTAATCCTATAACGTGCAATATTTTCATCCATCAGATCCGTGCCACCCATAGATGCATTATATTTGGAAATCAAGTTCGGTCTTTTTACTTGAATAATTTTTTTCTCCTTCGCTGAATATCGTTGGACACTAGCAAGTGGGGCTACCCCATATTTGGTCGAAGCTGCTGAAACTACATTATTGTCAGTCCAACGCGTTAGTAAAATTCCGTTGGTTCTATCCAAACAAGAATCGAAGTCACCACGTTGTTTCTTACTCATATCCTTTTTGGATAGTAACGGGCAATTTTTAGGGATTCGGTTATCGCGAATGGTTCCTGTGGATGAGAAACCTCTTGATTTCAGATGACTAAGAAGGTGAAAGCTTGTAAATAAATTGTCTATGAATAGGTTGTATCGATGTTTTTTTCATTTCTTCTGGTAACTCATCCAAAAGCATCATCAATGGAGCAGTAGATTTTCCAAACACAGTTTGGTATTCTGTGTTCACGCGCCTATCTTTGCCTTGATAGAAGGAAAAATTCACAAGATATCCGTATTTGTTGTTCAGCGACCATATCTTGTATCCAAATCTGATTGGTTTGCCTCGGATAAATTGCTTGCATGAGTGCTTTCCAAAGTATTTGACCATACACTCATCGTAATTCAAATCTTCTTCTGGAACAAAATAATTCAGAAATTTTTGCCGTAGTAGATCACTTAGAGGTCGCAGTTTATAGAATTTGTCATTTGGATCTAGTGCATTATTATCTGCGCAGTGTAGATACCGCCAAATTGTTAAAAATCGGTCTCTCCTCATTGAATCCTTCACTAGTTGGTTACCAAGATCTGCATCAGTACTCCAGTAATGTTTTTTTCCAGGTAATTGACAATATCCCGATAAAATCAGAATAGCAATAAAACATTTCATTTCATTCAAAGTAATTTGAGGACATGGCAAGTTTTTAAATTGTGCATACTTGTTTGATTCTTCTACCAGTAAAGAAAGTACGTCTTGGTCTATGAATAACTCGAACATTTCTGTTGGGGTTAAAGTTTTAAAACTTTCATAATCCGAACGAAAATAATTTTCTAAACTTTCTACCAGATCGCCTTTGATCCATTCAATGTCCTCATAAGTAACTTTTTCTACATGTTCCGTATCTGGTTCAACTAATGCATCATCTTCACCATGTAAAACAAGTTGAGCTGGAGCATTCAATTGATTCCGAGATAAATTATCAACGAGTCCGCCTTCATCTTCCTCACCGGAATCCTCATCTGTCATCGCACCCTCATTCGGAGGCTCAATATAAATTTGGTTGACATCTAAATCATCATTATACGCAATCTGAAGAGCTTCTTCCAAAGTCCGCCCACCGCTAGAAAAAAAAAAAGCAAAATGTAAAAAGGTAGTCCACAGAAAGGACTCGTGTTGCCACATGGCAACATCGAGTTCCAAAGCTTCACGATCTCAAAGGTATTTGCAAACTCCCGTTATTCTGCCGCCTCTACGTTGATAATATATTCCCAAAGCTGTTGTAACGATTTTATTTTCAAAAGCTGTAACAATTAATTTTTATTTATACTTACGTAAACTTGATATTCATTTTTGAGAAGTCTTCTTGATATTCCCTAACAAAATCGTGTTTTTATATCACTGGAGTGAACAGGCAAACACTACACACGGTTCTGTCAACTGACACTGCAACAAACTATTGCCGTGTATACCGCCATCTATGTTTTAAATGAAAAATCTGATGAATTTTAAGCAACAGAAAACTGTTAATTTCTGTTGCCGTGTGGCAACACCAGTCCTTGATGGGTTAATAACTATAGTTGTAATTGAAAAATAACAACTTCTACCATGCTTGCATGTAGCAAAAGTATATGTATATCAAAATTGTGTAATTGAAAAAAGGAAAGCATTAAATGAAGGAAATAATGATTAAAATTATATGTTAAAAACTAAAAACTAGGTGAGTAGCAACTCATTAAACCTAGTTGAGTTATTGGTTAATAGCAAGAAGAAAACTGTAATATAGCTTAGGATAAAGGTACCCAAAAGCCTGAAAAACAAAGGAGAGCAAGTATGAGCAGTATTTGTAAAAACCGCAAGAAAGGAAAAAGTTCAAAGACCCATTGGCAAATGCATCATATCTGTCCTTGTGAGTGGTAAGGTAAGGTAAGGAAAGTTGAAACTTATGCGGTCGATGCAAAGCTAATAAAAAAAAAATTGTGACATTGATTTTGATATTTTTCTTCGTTTTTCAATCCACTTTATTTGGTATTACCATCATCCAGGGTAACTACACATGATGTTTAGGAACTTAATGTCAATAATTAGTAAGCGTGCTATTGATGTTTTATCCCTATCTGTTTTTTAACTAAGTAATAATTCGTTTTCGAAAAATATTTAAACAAAAAAAAATTTATATTAATGTTAAAAGTTTTGGAACTTTCTATCCATGACTATGATGTCACTCTGTTGACTTTGTAATTTTTGAAACTGTATTTTGTTTTATTACGTTTTTACAAAATTTATACTTGTATTATGTATCGTTGCCACTACTTTCTTCTTTTATAGCCCTGAAGATGTCGAAATAAATCGACGAAACGTTTGAATTAATCTTCTTACAAAAAGAACAAAAATATATAAAATAATTATTGTTATTCTATTATGAATAAACTGTGTTGCCTTTCTTTATCAAACTTTCTAAAATTTATGTACCTCTTTTACTTTTTTTATTAAAATTAGTACATGCCGTTACCTCTGACCTAAATCGTATATTCTTTAGCATAGCTGCAACTCATTCGTTCAATACAAAATGCACCTTACGGTATACCCTTTTAAAATATATTTTGGTAAGTCTATGAAATCTACTGAAATGAATGATTTATTACTCCTTGTCCTTTCTATATAGACTATAACCAAAATAATAAATTTTATAAAGAAAGTTAAAAAATGATAAAAAATATTGGGTAGGAAAAATAGTGTACACAATGCGTTGAAAAGTGTATTCCTTGCACTTAGGTTATATTATGTAAAACGGGAGTGACTGTTGGCCTGTCCAAAATTTATTAATAGCTTTAAACACTAATAATTAAAAAATTAGACTGCTAATAATAAAAAAATGCTATATAAACCACGGTAGAAAAGTGTATGATTTTATTATTGTTCCTAAAATTTAGTTTTTACCTTTTTTTACATTAGAACGATTATTAAACTTATTCAATAAGCGACACATCACAAGTCATGTAAAACATTCTAATGAAATATTACCAGAATTTCATTATAAATTCGTAGAGTTTAAAAAGCCTAGCTAGTATGGGTACGCCGCCGTTAATGTGTTCACCAGTGAACGTTGAACAGCTATCCATTTTGATATAGTTACTGGGAGAGATGGAATAATAACTCACGCCAATTGCAAACGCCATTTACTTTATTTATGTAGTGTGATTTATCATACACTTTGATTAGTTTATGGCTTTTATGGAGCGGAATGTGCCGATTCAGACTTTCTACTCACACACCGATCCACATCCCTTTATTACAGTCAAAATTTTTCTTGTTACAGCATCGACTATTGCTACTTTGTTGAATGCTTATTTGGTGATTACTTTCGTCTGTTTTGTTAAGTTAAAAAAATATTCTGTTGTAACTGACCTGCGAAAAGATTTTGGAAATTTAAAATCTATTTGATGCATGTTTAAATTAGGAAGTTTACCGATTAAGATTTAAGATTTAATTCAAAAATGCATTGTAGCTTAATACCTTTTCATAGTAAAATCTTCTAAAAAATGAGGCAAAAGGATAACACCAGGTTTTAAATAACTTATTTCGGGATAACCTTTCCATTGGAAGTCATCTGCGTTAAAATGTGAGCACCAAATATACGGTTGTTTTGGTAAATCATTTTTCTTTACTTTTAATGTTGATACCCATTTAAGTCTTCGAGTATTGTAGGCACGAAACCAGAAATTCAGCATGTAAAATTATATATATTTAATTAACAACAATCCTACGAACCCCACTGAAGGAAGGAGAACCAATTGAATTTATTAAAAAGTAACAAATAGTAGAAAATAAGAATTTGAGGACGTAAATAGTTGATATTTAAAATACTGCATAATTTTTAACTACACAAGTTACGAAACATCTCATAAAATAGTAGATTACCAACTTTTAAATAAAATTGTTTGAAGAAAATTTTATAATTTATTTTTTTCACCACTAGCCTATATACCTAACTTTATTGACTTTATTGATAATTTTAATAGTTTATTCACAGAAACACAAGTACACAGAGGTATAATTTACACTAACTAAACTGTCAACCATAGACTTATTATAAGAGGAGACGCAACACATTCCATTCATAAAACTCTGTTTGTTTTGTCGTAATCGATTCTCTTTGTTCCGTCTTCGTGCTGGCAACGCTATATCATTATTCAGGACTTATGCTCACGCTTGTACTCAGTGGCGTGCTATTTGTTAAAAATAGGAATATCTCTGTGAAGGTAATATTATGGGATATACAGGGTGTCCTACGACGAGTGCTTAGAAGTTTATGGGGAAGGAAAAACGCGAGATTAATGAAATTGGGCATACAGGGGTTTTTGATACTTCTGAGTTTAACTAAAATATTTTCAATTTGATCGCACTTTCGGTTATACCGGAAACCGACACCAACTTCACTATTTTAAATGCAACACTCTGTTTATTTTCTTATTTTTGGTTAGTTCGTTAAATTTAAGTGTTAGTTTATGTAAGGTACTTTGTATCTAAAATTAACCGTTTAGGAGAAATTTAATGTTTTTCGAAAATTTTGACAGAAATCACGCTTAATAAATTAATGATTATTTCAATACCTTTAAATTAAAAAGTAAATGTATTATTTTGCATTTAAGATCTTCAATTGTAAGTAAATTTATTTAAAAAAATATTATACAGGGTGATCACATTATTAAGTTAAATTTTAAATAAAAAACGAAGGTATCTTCCTTATTTCAAATAGCAACCCATATTTTTTTTTATTTTAATTTAATTCCTTATAAAAAAATAAGGTAAGTTCATATTTACATCCCTATATCAATTCCTAATAGTTTTTGAGATATTAGATACTTTACGATTTTCGGTTACAATGCAACTTTATTGGGCTTTGTTTCATTATTGTTGTTTAGTCTTCGATTAAAATCAATTTTGTTTCGAAAAGGAAATAGTGACAGATATTGTGACACTTGTACTTCAAAGAACTCGCATCGCTTCGCGTGTCAACAGAAATCCATATGAAATGCGTTGTTTAACATAGGTACTATTAAAATGAAGAATACACCAATAATAATATACTCTACTTATAAGTAAAAGATGATATTCATATTCACAAATAATTTCTTAAAGAACAATATAAAATTAATAAATTGCTAGTAGCCACAAATGTTATTGTCAATAGTCTTGTCATTAGATACTTCACTCTTGTTGCCATTACGATACGCAAATGCGTTTTATAATGAATATTTTTATAAGTGCAAAATATAAAAAATATAAATAGTTCTGTCTTCTCTCATATTAGGTCTATGCTACCAACTAATTAAAATGTTCTTAGTTTGTAACAATAATTATTATTGTTGTGTTAGTGGCTTAATATTTATTTATAAGGATAAAATCATGCAACATATACAAGGCGCCGTGGCTTAGTTGGTTAAAGCGCCTGTCTAGTAAACAGGAGATCGTGAGTTCGAATCTCGCCGGGGCCTTCGTGATCCTTTTTTTAATTACAGAAATCTCTCTATTCAAATTTAAACTTTTTTAAATATATTGCAATGCAATTTTTGGTAAATATGTAGAATTCGGTGAACTCTCCGATTTTCATAAAAATTTTATGAGGGGTCTAGGACATTGTAATGAATACGAAAATAAATTTTTTTTTCCGCGGAAACACTGAGAAATAGTAAAAATTGTTAAAAATGTAGGTTTAAAGTAAACATAACCTATCACTTACCAGTTGTAAATGTGGCAATTATATTAAGCTTGAGACCATTTTAGTGTTAAATAAACATTCTCAAGATAATTTAAAACACAAAAAACATCAAATTAGTATTGGGAAACTTATTTTCTTATTAATTTTGTTGCTCAGAACCTTCTACTTTATTGTTTATTTTAACAAACTGTCAATTTTGTCAAAACCTCTTATTGGCCAATTTGGTTAAAACTTCAAATGATTTGACAATGTTGCCAAGATTTACTATACATATATCGAGTATTTGATAAGAAAACAGATTATACTTTTGGTCGATTTTAATTTTTTCAAAATTTAAGTTTTGGTTTTTGTAGTTTTGAATAGCTAGTTTTTGGTATTGTTTTACTGTCGAATTTCAGTCGTTTTCATGTTAGTTTGGTTTTACCGTTGATTGATATATACCTAACGTTTATTTGATTTTATTCAACTTTGTACTTTAAAATGAATTTAATTAAAATTTATGAATTGGTTAAAGATGACGATAAATTAATCGAAAAATTAATTGAGTGGAACTTAATTCCGCATAGGGATAATTATAAATGTAAGAAATGTGGAGGGAATTATACTCTAACAAAAGATTGTTCTAGGTAGGTATTTATTTATTATTTAATTTCAACAAAAAATGATGATTAATTTTTAGACCTGATGGTTGGCGATGGCTTTGCCATAATAAAGTCTCTGTAAGGAAGCAAAAGGCCAAACTTTGTAGAGACGTCGTCGAATTTAGGACTGGAACATTTTTTGCGAGAAGTAATTTAACTCTATATACAATATTGGGTTTCGTGCATTTATGGGTATCTGATTGTTCATTACAATTTATTTGTCAGGAAATGGAAATTTCAAATAAAACTGCCGTCGATTGGGCAAGTTTTTGTAGAGAGGTACTTTTGTATGCCTTTATGGATAATCCGGTGAAAATTGGTGGCCCTGGTAAAATTGTCGAAATCGATGAAAGTAAATTTGGAAAAAGAAAATATCATCGGGGTCATCCGGTAGAAGGTCAGTGGGTCTTTGGAGGTTTTGAAAGAGGAACGGGTAAAATATTTATGGTCGCCGTTGAACATCGTAATAGTGATACTCTTTTACCCATTATAGAGCAATGGATAGAAAAAGGTACCACTACTATCTACTCGGATTGCTGGAAGGCATATGATTGTTTAACGGAAAATGGCTATAAACATTTGACTGTTAATCATTCAATAACTTTTAAAGATCCTGAAACTGGCTGCAATACTAATAGTATTGAAAGTTCATGGAGGCATGCAAAAGCCATAATAACATCCAATGGCCGAAAAAAAGCACATATACCGGGTAATTTAGCTAGGTATATGTTCTATAAACATTGCCAAGAATTTTCTTTGAATCGTACAGAAGCCTTCTTAAAATTAGCAGGTAAACTGTACGATCCAAACAAAATTCAATCTCCAGAAATTTGTCCTTCTGATGATGAAGGTTTATTTTGAAATTTTTGATTTTTGTCAAATATGTTGTAAATATGAAGGTTTATTTTTTATTTATTTTCCGACTTATTTTTGTTTAGGTTTATTTTATCTATTGTTGCTGTTGGGATAAAACTAAATATTTAGAGTTTTTCATTTGGGGTTTTCAGTATTTTATTTCAGATATTAAGGTGAGCGATAGTAATTTATAATACACTTTGATCTGTGTCAGTTGGTCGGGAAGAGGATTTAAATGTTTTTGTTTTCTTTATATTTTATGTCTAGTTTAGAAGTTTGTTTAAGAATTGTTGCTTTTATTCATTTTACTTTTAAAAAATATTTTTTTATTATTCATAAATGCATTAAATTTGGTATTGTACGATAGGTTAATATTTCCTACACATTTCAAGCATATATTTTATATTTCCTATATAATAAGGTACATTTTACACATTTGTTTATAATACACAAGAATAGCTATATATTTTTTTAGTCTGGCAACATGGCAACATCAGTTGGTGATATTCTTACTATTTTGACATATGTCCGAAATGAAGTTAATAATTATGGAATTTATTTATTTAAAACTATATGAATATTAAAGTTGTGGAAATGTTATTGAATTTAAAAATTATGTAATTATAAAAAATAATGTATTTGGAAACCATTTGATGCTGCTGAATATGAATTAATTCTCGTATTTACAACAGGTAAGCGTTAGGTTATGTTTATTTTGGGTTGAAATTTTTAGCAATTTTTACTATTTCTAGTTGTTTCCGCGGAAAAAAAAATTCATTTTCGTAATTATTATGGTGTCCTAGACCCCTCATAAAATTTTTATGAAAATCGGAGAGTTCACCGGATTCTACATTTTTTCCCAATTTTTTTAAACTGGTCATACGATTCAACAAGACATAGCAGTTACAGTTTTTGTTTTTTTTTTTATTGTGTTTAATCATAACTTCCAAATGAAACGTGTAACATGAATAAGAGAAACATGCAATTTCGACAAGAAAAAATAGGACATTTATTTAGTTTTCAGCGATTCTAAAAAGTTTTTCATTTTTCCTCAGTTAAGTTTTTATTTAAATGTCAGTTTTGTGACTTTCATAATTAGATAGATAATTTCGAGAATTTTAAAATAATAAATTTAACAATACACTCCTGGACAAGTTATTTTTCCCGAAAATTTTTACCATAAATTTTTCAGGTTAATTTAACTGGCCTATAATTATTTGCGAGCAATATTTCCTGAAGAAACAAGTTTTTTTGTGGGCATCCGATAAGGATTTATCAATAATTTTTATTAATTCCTAAAACAGGTACATTTAGTATATTGCAGTGTTCTACTTATTTTGAAGTCTTTTCTCTTTGCATTAAGTTTTTTACATCGGAATCTTACCCCTGAAAAGTGCGCCGCTGCTGTTGCTTTAATAGAGGAAGGTTTTTCACAGATGCAAGTGGCAGAACGATTCAATGTGTCACAATCGTCGATCTCTCGAGTGGTAAGAAGATTTGGCGAAACAAGAAGCATAAGGAGGCCAGGCCAGGGTCGTGAACGCATGACAGATGCCAATCAAGACCGTTTTTTACGCCTACAGGTACTAAGACAAAGGTTTGTGACATCTGTGCTTCGTCAAAATTTTTTAAAGCGATACCACCAAGAAATTAGCAGTAGGACAATTAGAAGACGCCTCAGGGAAGCTGATTTGAGACCTAGAGTGCCTGCAAGAGGACTTCCCTTAACCCCAGCACATCGAAGAGCAAGACTTGAATTCGCTAGGGAGCATGTGGAATGGGACGAGCATGAATGGTCCAATGATTTGTTTTCAGATGAATCAAGATTTTGTCTGTATGCCAATGATCGACGTCTACTTGTGTACAGAAGGCCTCGAGAACGATTTGAGCAATGCTGTATACAGCCACAGTATGCTTTTGGTGGTGGGTCCATTATGGTTTGGGGTGGCATTAGTTTGGAAGCCCGTACAGATTTGGTAATTGTTCAGGGGGGGGCGTATTAATGCTCACAGGTATATCGTGGACATCTTAGAACCCCATGTCGTCCCATTTGTCCCCTTCATGGGTGACAATTTCATTTACGACCGCACGTCGCAAGAGTAGTACAAAACTACCTAGAAGAGGTAGAAATTAATACCATGGATTGGCCAGCCAACAGCCCGGACCTCAATCCGATCGAGCCAATATGGGACTTGCTCAAAAAGCGTCTTCGAGCTTTACCAAACCCCCCTATCCACCTGAACAAGGTTCCTTTACGTTTGGTGGAAATTTGGCAAAATTTGGAGCAGCAAGAAATACGAAACGTAATTTTAAGCATGCCCAGACGTTGCCAGGCTGTAATTAGAGCCAGACGAGGCAATACCCGTTACTGAAATCATTTTTTGCCCTGTTTTCTGAATTAATTTTTTTCTTTTTTTCCGTACTTTTGTTTAACACATTATTTTTTTCTCTATGTTTTCTGATATGATACCCTATGGTTAGTGACCTTTGAAACTGCACGATAAGATCGCTTTTGACTGGGTATAGGTACCTTAAATTTGTATATGCAAACATTAATTTTTATTTTAGTATAGGATTTTTACGATAAGTTGACCATGACGTCATTCCTAGTTAATTATATTGCCAAAAAAGTAACTTAAAAATAACTGACAGTAAATGAGAAAAAATATTGATTAAATTAAAAATGCGTGTCCCTATTTACTAGCAACTAAATAAAATTTTGAATGATGATTCAAAATAAAAATTAAAAAAAATTTCCTCCCCGGCGGGGAATCGAACCCCGGTCTCCCGCGTGACAGGCGGGGATACTTACCACTATACTACCGAGGATATATTTAGTTCAACTCGTTAGAAGATCATAAAATGTAGCAAATAATTACATAAAGCAATCATTCTCAATTTTTCTTTTTTTTCCTTTTTATTGAAAGGTTTGTCCATTAACTTACTTTAATAGAACTAATATAAGTTAGACGTCTATTTATAATTAAATTTATTGTACTAACCCTTACTTTTTGGAAGTCCTCTTATTAAGAATAATAAAAAACTAATTCGGATCAAGTGTGGAATTATTGCCTCTTGGCCCTGTTGGAATAGGGCAGGAAACATTCCATCCGTTCCAGGGGTTTTGTACGGCTGGAAGGTGTTCATAGCCCATCTAAGCTGTTTCTCACTGCATATGTGTTTGGCCATTGCAGTGTCTTCCCTGGTAGGTCTTTTAGCTTTCTCACTTGTTTTTCCCGAAGGGACTATTCCTCCGGGAAAGTGAGTTTCTAACAGGAGCAGAGCTCGTTCTTTTTCGCTTTCTGTGAAGCTTCCATCTGGCTTCCGTAATGCCTTTACAGTGTCCACTTTTCCTATTGCCAAGACCTGCAGAGGGTGTAGCATCTATTTCTTCGCAGAATTTTCTGAAGCTGTTTCTTTTAGCTTTTCTAATCTCTTTATTATATGTTGTAAGTTTCTCGGTGTAGCTCTGCCAATCTCCATTACGTTTGGCTCTGTTGAAGAGCTGTCGCGTCTCGGATCTTAAGTTTGACAGATGACTGTTCCACCATATCGCATCTTTTGCTTTTCTAGTCCTTTGGAGAGGACAACTGGATTCATAGGCATCGATTATTGTCTCGTTCAGTTCTATGAGATCGTTTTCTAATGCCAGGTGATTCCTGACATTTCTTTTAGTCTTGAGACTTGCATAGTTATTGGTAAACGTTAAAATATCTACCAAATTAATACTTGATGGAAAAATAAAAATATCTAGAAAACTGATAACTTTAGGTATAGGGAGTACTTCATAAAATTTGAAGAATGATATTAGTACTTTTCGATAATGATATAAAATTTATTTAAAATTACCAAAAAAAATGTACTTGCATTTTGACTTACCCTGTATTTAATTTAACGAATATTATGAAAACGAATATGTTTTATAATTTTTAACAATTATTGAAAAACTATGGTTACAATAGATCAATACTCCTATATTCCTTTTTAATTATACAGGGAGTTAAATTTGGTACGATCTTCAGGTAATATTGGTTATAACTTTTTAAATACCCGGTATAACATAATAAAACTTTACATTGTTGTGATGTGGAAGTGATGCAGAATTCGAATTAAAAATAAAACACCATTTAAAAAAACATAAGTTTGGTGTGCCACCATCTTATGGAACACCCTGTAAGATTGTAACTAATTTTAAAATGTGGAGTTTAAAGTTGCTTACAATTTTTGTCAACAACTTTTTTTTGTATTTTTTACTATAACAGATCTACTGAGCTTCCTCATGCTAATCAATCACCCTGTATTTAAAATGGTACTTTTTAGATTATAACACCTATGGTCATTAACATTTTTGATCACTTACAATTTCGAATATCTTGAAAATTATCCCGCGAAGCGACGAGGGATAATTTTCTTAAAATATTCGTGCCCTAAGAAAATTTCCGGAAATAATTTAAGCTTGCATTGTATTTGGTAAGAAAATTTCACACCAGAATCTAGAAAATAATGATTAATCCAATCTGACGTCTGTCAAAAGCCTCATGATTACTAGTTTAAACCTTAGAACAAAAAGAAACAGGAAGGAGTATATGTAAAATGACCTTGAGTCCAGAAAGGAGCTTGCATATGTCGGCCAAATGTCAATTTTAATTTCCGTTTCCAATGCCGTACAGTAAAAAAATCAAATTTATATTAGGGTCTTTATTTTGATTAAATTCCAACCAATCAAGTATATGAATACATTTAGTGTTGTAAATCATTTTGTGTTCATAAAAACCGAATGATACGCCTATGCTCTCATTTTTGACATTTATATGCAAATATTGCTTTGACAGCATACTGTAAACATAAACAATGAGTCATACAAGGAGCTTCAAGATGGCCGACTTCCGTCGCAAATTTTTCTTAAAGTTAATATATGACAGACTCCTTCCTGTTTCTTTTTGTTCTAAGGTTTAAACGTCTGTACCATAGAAAAATATGCTATATTTTTATTTGTCTGTGGTCTGTACGTTAAGGTTTCAGCGTTCTATGTCGTTTAAGCTGTCAAAAAATTTCCACTTAAAGATCATGGCGCCACGTAAAATTTGCGGAAATTTTTTAAATTGCCATGGTAACGAAGTCAAAATTAAGACATTTTATGGGTTAAAAAGTAGAGCTGTAACATTTTCAATAATCAATACCTTGTGATTATACTTTATACGGGGTTAATTATTATTTTCTTCGAAATAATTAAATTGATTTTTAGTATGTAAAAGGATTAACGCCCACTAAAACACCTTATGTGGTATGTGTGTTTAAACTTAATGTAATATGAAAGGTATTTCTAAAAAGCCGTCATGAAGATATATAATAAAATTAGTGGCCACTGCCCACTAATGGATACAAGAATATTAACGTAAAAACATTAATGTTTTACTAAAAGCTTTTCTCTCTTAGAACTTATTTATTTTGTGGCATTATAGAAAATTATATTTTAATGTTGTTATAGAATGTCGAGTCTGATCTATAATATCATCAATAATAAATTGTATACAGTGGGCAAGTTAACTTATGAAAATGCAGTCAAAAACGTGATACTAATTTATAGTTTAAATGTAACTAATGTATTGAATTGAAGTCAACTCAACATCATCAAAAAAGATATCCTTGGTAGGTACAACCAAAATGAATTATAGATGATAATTTATAGTAAATGTGCTCAATTCTACAAAGGACATAACAACACTTTTGAACACCCTCGCTGTAAAATATGGTCCTATAAATTTGAGTATAATTTCAAAACAATGACCATTTAGAATTTGTACTACCCTGGAGAAATATCAATTTAAAACAACTGACGAGCTTACGTATGTGCATAGGTATATTAATTTGAAATAATTTCATTTTTAATGTTGTCGTAATTCATATTAAATAAACAAACATAGGGGTGATGACGATTGCAAAGTTAAAAGGGGAAAAATAATACAAATAACATGGCCAACGCCGAACTTCCACCGTTTATACAGTGAGCACGTAAAGGTTGGAACAAATTCAATAAAAGTTTGTGATATGGTCATTAAGCTCAGACAGGACGACTATCTTTTTCAGTTGCGCATTTTGGATGATGACAAAATTGTGTATAAAAAGCATAGCTAAAAATAATTTTACAAGTTTAAATAATACGTACCTATTTTTCAATAATCTCTTAGTATTTTGCTCCCAAAAATTTACTCCAATATCGGTTTTGTGAATTTAAATTTATCTATGTGTAAGTAAAATAGTCGTTTCTTAGTGTATAATTCTGTATATGGTTATTATTACTCTTTGCCCTCACTAATGTTTTTAAAGAGTTTCAACAAGCAAATGGCTTGCAATTTGAGTACCTAATTTGATAGTTTGTAGGTTTATTTTAATTCTGTTATAATTTTTAAATAGTGTACACGAAATTTCTTTTTAATTTTTTTTTCTCGAACATACGGATAAGTAACATAAAAAAGTTTGACATCTGTGCACAAAATGATGCGTTCTATTTGAGAGTGTTATCCAAATAGGGCTTTGCCATTTAAAAAAGATGATAATAAGATAATAAGATCAAAAAATGTCAAACTGAAAAGGAGAATCCACCTGTCTGAGTTTTGTCGAAGCTTTTTTCCCTCTAACAGCAATATCAAGCTTTTCACTATTCGTGTGTAAAAGCCAAATGGAATAAATTCATTATTTCGGTTACTGTACATATTTATAAAAAATCCCGAAACACGTCAAATTTAAATTATAACTTGACATTCTTTAACGTGAAAATGCAACCCCTACCTTCAACCCCCTTAGAATGACAGGTACAACCCCCAATTTTTTAAATATATAGGCTTGTGATATATCATTTGAAAGGTCTCTTCATTCCCTATTCAAAAATGTTACTGTTTTAAAATTTGATAAAAAAATTAACATAAAAAAATTAAAATCATGTTGTTACCGAAATTCATTAAAATATACTCGAAACTTATTACAATATACTTAAAACTTATTTCCCGTTTAGGTCTTGATAATGAGAAAGTGAACAAAAAACATAGCAATGTGGTTTTTAGATGATAACCATTAACAAACTTTAAAGAATTTCCGTGGCAACGTTATTTTAACAAGCAGTAGTAAACTAGTAAATTGTTTTATTTAAGTTGTCATTGTTGTAATTTAAGTATAAAGTTTGTTCAATTCAATTCTGAAAAATGGTTTACCGCATATATCCCAAGGAACAATAAGTAAAATAGAAAAGCAGTTTCGCGAGTTTGGTCATGTAAGGCAGATAAAAAAAAGCAGCTGCACTGAGTGATGAATGCAAATTAGATGTGTTGCTTGAGTTTCAGGAAAACCCACATACATCGAGTAGACAGGCATCCACTACATTCAATGCTACTAGCCATACATCGATAGCAAACATATTAAAAGAAAATAAATTGCATCCGTATAAGATGATACCTACTCAGGAGCTCATGGAAGACAATTTTGATAGGAGAACTTTTTTTTGTGAGCAAATGATGGACATGTTGGATAACAATATTATCCAATTAGAAGACTTTATGTTTTCTGATGAGTGTACTTTTTTACTTAACGGTCATGCTAATCGGCAAAATTGCCGCTACTGGTTCACGGAAAATCCTCACTGGATGAGAGAAGAACACACTCAATACCCTCAAAAGGTTAATGTTTGGGCAGGGATTGTAGGGAACAATATCAATGGTCTCTTTTTTATTGAGGGCAACTTGAATGGCAACAATTATTTGGCTCTACTTCAAAATGATGTCATTCCAACGTTGGCAAATTTATATCCTGATCCAGGTAACCCTCAAGTTTCAGCGAATACGATATGGTTTTAGCAGGATGGAGCACCACCACATTACCAACTTAATATCCGGCAGTACCTCGATACAATATTTCCCAATCGGTGGATAGGGAGGCGAGGATCGATTGAATGGCCAGCACGATCACCTGATCTTACATTATTAGATTTCTTTATATGGGGATATGTGAAGAGCCATGTGTACAAAACTAAACCTTCTGATTTAAATGACTTAAAAGAACGAATAACGCTTGCGATTAGGTCGATCACGCCTGATATGTTAAATAATGTAAGAAAACAGTTTTATTTGAGATTAGGATGTTGCCAAGACGTTCGCGGAGAACATTTTGAACATCTACTTCATTAACATTCATAGTTCTTTTTCGTGTTCTACATTTTATTATGTTTTGCATTACATTTTAGTTTTTGTTTGTATTGTAGCGAATTTCGGTAACAACATGATATTAATTTTTTGTATGTTAATTTTTGCATTAAATTTAAAAACAATAACATTTTTGAATAGAGAATGAAGAGACATTTCAAATGATATATCACAAGCTTATACTTCCCATTTAAAAAATTGGGGGTTGTACCTGTCATTCTAAGGGGGTTGAAGGTAGGGGTTGCATTTTCACGTTAAAGAATGTCAAGTTATAATTTAAATTTGACGTGTTTCGGGATTTTTTATAAATATGTACAGTAACCGAAATAATGAATTTATTCCATTTGGCTTTTACACACTGTATATTCAGACACATATAAAAATTAAAATTTATTTAATGGTATAATAATTATTGAGACAATTTATACACTTTATGGAGGATACCACAATAAATCTGTAGAATATCGGAGTGGGAAAGGACGTGCTTACTGCTTACTGGGCGTGGGCGTGTTACCTAGTCCACAATCTAATTTACCCTTAATTTAAAGATTTTTTTTAAGAACAGTAAACAACTAAACGGTTGAACAAAACTTCCACTATTTAAAAAAAATGCTTTTTTAAATTCAATGACAGCTGTTTTGTGAGCATTAACTTGGAGTCGAACCACCCCCTGGAGAGGGTCTCTTAGCCGGGATCTCTTTTGAGGAGCTAAAAGTGTTGCAAATTGGCGCCCTTCCTTTTTGGGACTAATTTAGTTGCAATGTAAACTATATGGGATTTTTATATTTTAACCTTTATGTTCCTCAATCAAGCAAAAATCCAAGAAATCATTTATTTATTAATGTATAACAATAATTATTAAAGCTTTTAAATTGTGAGAAAATTTAACACTACCTAATTTTATTTATTATTTACAATGTTAACATTAATGGTGCAGCCAGTGCACGAACCAATATTTATTCCCAAACCAGATAAGTCAGATTCAGCCCGTTATTTAGCAAATAAGAATTCACTCCAAAATAATGAAAATAATTATTATCAAGAACTGTCACTTTGAAATTACTTAATTTGGAAAAACAGTTCAAACCAGTTCAATACTTTTTTTCATATTAAGCTTAGCGTTTGTAGAAAAAGTTTTGTTTGTATCTCATGCGCGAAATACCTTGGTGATCTTGACTATTTTTTTTTGACTCGGTTGCGCCTCGATCACCAAAGTAGCATTTCGCGCACTAGATACAAAAATAACTATTTTGGTTGCAAATAAAATAATATACACTCCTGCTTGGTGGGAAGTTTCATTGAACCCCTATGGGAAGAATGTCACAATGTCAAATTGATTCGTTCTACAATTCAGTCTAAAATGTAAAATGTTACTTTTGAATAAGAACTTCATACCTAATCGTAAAATTGATGTAATTTTACTATAATCTCCCCTTTACATTTACTGTTTTCTTTTTAGATATCACATCATTATTTTTCTTCACAGCCGGTTGATGATCTTAATAGACCGAAACTAGTTACAACTCAACACACTTTTTGAATCTTGTTGTTTGAATTTTTACTGAATCTTTTTACTATTTTTATCATTGAGAATTTTCGAAGTAATTTGTGTGCTCGGTAAAAGTAATATTTTCCAGTGCGTCGTAAGCAAGCTACCGACGGCGTCAACATCGACATCGAGTCTAAAACACCCCATTTGAATGCATAGTTGTCCGTCAGTCAGGGTGACATAACGGCGGTACGGGTTCGACCCTCCTTTTCTTCCAATTCGCCTATAAATTGTCATAAAACCGTCAGATCGTCTGATTTGACAGCTGGGGGTAATTAAAGAGTGAATTTATGTGAGCATCGCCATCCGCATCTAGATGCCGAAGCCGAAGCGTTGCGACGATAAACACAGCCACCTAGGATAGGATCCGATTCCTTCGGGGGATCGTTTTCTCTCTTGTCTCTTACTCGTTTTGTATATGTCTTTCTAGCTTCCGTTTTGCAGAAATTGCTTTTCAACTACATTACTTGCATTGACGTGCAAATAAAATATAGACAAGACATTGCAACATTTATTTTGAAAACACTCTTCACTGAAATGGATTTCTTGATAGAATTTTTTTTAAGAAAGTCATATACCCAGATATTGTGGAAGACACCATCTTATCAAGAACATTAAAAATTGAACTTTCTAAATAAAACTTCTACTTTTTATATAAAAAATTGCTTTTTAAACTCAATAACAGCTGTTTCGCTAAAAACTAGCATCGTCAGATTGACATATTGAAGTTACATTTAAAACTCAAAATTTTTAAATGTGAAAACAAAATGAACTAAATTAAAAAACTTTGGTGTTTACAAAATTAATTGTCCAATATGTAGTGCTTTATGTATAGGTCAAACACAAAGAAACTTTGAAGTAATATTCAAAGAACTCTTAAGAGCATATAGATTACAACAACCAGATAAGTCGAACTATGCAAAACATCCAAACTCACTCATACACCATGAAATTCAAATATTACATATTTTTGATAAAAAGCAAAATTTAGATTTCCTTGAAGAACTTGAAATAAAAATACATCTAGCAGATTAACAATTTAAAGTTGTTAATGAGCAAATAAATCTTGGAAGTTCTCCACTATTAAACTATATATTTACTTTGATTAAGTCTTCATTTTATACATAGATAAGACATGTAACACAAATAGATCGTGATTTTACTATAGTTGATACAGAAGACAAAATGTTTGTTTTTCTACTTTCTTTAGACTTAATTCTAATTTACTCCTTTTTAAGATTTTCTGCTTGTACAATATTAATATTTATCCGAACTATCATCATTTTAACAAATAATCTATGTGACTGTCATTACAACAAAGATCGTCTTTTATTAAATTAAAATATTCTTGTATTATTTGAGTTTTAATGTTTTCACACAATTTATATTTCTCATAAAAATTTTTAAAATATTTTTAAGTAGATGATGAATGACTGCATTAAATTTTGGAGAAGGTTTCTTTAAATAGCTAATTTGTTCTTTGCCAAAGTCTTTGTGGAAAATTTGTAATTAAGTATTACTAAATGACTCATCCGAATTTATCATAATACTTGAACATTTTTGACAATTGTACCGTTTCTGAACCCTAAAACCTCAAAACGTCAAACATGTTAAGTTAAACTAGGTTTAAGGATAAACTTTATTTTTTAAAACACAATATTCTCTTTAAGCAAGGTTTATTTTAGTTCAATTCATTTTTTTTAAATTGCGTCCGTTTTTATTCACACCTGGATATATTTTTTATTGCACCTAACCATTGATTGAATTATCAGTCAACGACCTAAAATTACAACTATAAACTAGACCCAAAAGGTCTACTCAAATCGAATTATTGTTACGGAAAAAGTAAAACAAAATTAAACTTAAAAATAAATTTAAATAATAACAAAACACTCACCTAATACATATGGCACAGGAAGTGCATATTTATGCAGCTTTTTTCGCTGTCCACCATAAATCTTTAGTGGTAAAAAGTTTTTCACAAATTTTCTTATTTTTTAATTCTTCTGGGTAGTTATAATCCAATTTGATATTTCCAGAGCGCTTTACCCATTCTTTTAATCGGTTACTATCTTTTATAGAGAATTTAAAAAATGACATACATCCCTCAGTTTTTTTCTTTTCCTTTACATTTCTACAGTTAATATAACTGCATTTGACCGAATATTTTACGGACATTATTCAATGAATGATAAATGTCAATAAGTAAACAAAATAAAATACGAATCGTCAGTGAAAAACTAGTAAATAAAATCTTTGATTGAATAAATACCCACTCAATCAACGGTAACAAGCACAACGGTATACACAAAAGCACAAAAAATCAGAAGCGAAGTAACAAGAACAAGATCTAGACGTCGACTAACAAAAATAAGAGGGATTTTAGATGGACAATACACAACGCCATCCCATTATAAGAGGGATTTTCGGCTACAATTAGTTCCATAAGGTCGTGCTCCTTTCTATTTATTCATTCAACGCTACAATGAATCCTACGATGAATCTTTTAAAAACAAAGGATGAATTTACTAAACAGCTTAAGGGCAGCAATTTTAAAATAATTTGCCATAATTGCCCAACTGCTTATGAGGATTGAACAACTGGAACCGAGGAGCACTTGTTTAGATCACCAGACTAATTCTTTTCTATATAATGTGTTGAATTTAATCTGCCTATTGCCCTATAAATTTATACTTTTATTATTTTTTACGTCTCTTAAGAAAGAAAGGTTTAAAGTTAGATTTGATATTATATTTAGATTTTGTGAATAAGCTTATGAAGAAGTATATTAATACTACCTAATCAACATCAGGTACCTAGCTACAAACAAACATAATATAACTTGAATATGTCAATTTGACATAGGGGAGTTGCATTAAAACGAAGAGTTTTTTATTCTCTGTATCTGTAATTCTGGAAGGGTGGGTCGCCCCACTGCACTTAGGCCACATTTGTCCCATTGTGCGTCCTTCTGAGTTTGAGCCTAACCTATTGGCTCGTCAACCGTCCTACCTTTTTAAAGTAGGCGATAACGTTGCCTGTAGGCAGCTCCCTCAAATTGGCATGTGTTAGCCAGTTCTCGCCGAATACAGAAAGTCTTATTAGAGATAGTGCCGGACAATCACAAAGAACGTGCTCAACTGTCTCACCCTCTTGTTCACATCCTCTACATAGTGGACTGTCAAATAAACCCAACCTGTTCAGATGTTTTCGTAGATGACAATGGCCAGTAAGTATACCTGTGACCAACCGCAGGTCCTTTCTGGTCATGGCCACGTATTTCTTGGCTGCTTTGCTATTCGGATATTTCAGAAGTTCCTTGGATAGTATGCAACCTTTTTCTTCGTCCCATCTTCCCCTGAATTTGTCAAGAGAGCGTTCCTTCACTAGGTCAACCACTGCTGATGTCGGCAAGCTGACAAGACTACCGGGTCCCAAGAGCCTTTGGGAGGCAGCTTTTCTAGCCAACGAGTCAGCTATGCGGTTGCCTTTTGAAATTCCATGACCTTTTATCCAGCCTACAGTAACCACATTATTGTTGCAGGCTTCCGTAAGGGCCATGTGACATTCTAATACTAGACCTGATGTGATCCGTGGCCTATTCAGGGCTAATAGTACTTGTCTGCTGTCCGTAAGGATACGGATGTTTTTGTCAGTGATTTCTCTTTTGATAATCTCTTTTGCGACTATGGAGACGGCAGTTAGCTCTGTCTAAGCTATACTTGCATTACAACCCATTGCCCATTTTATATTTAGGTTTAGAGATCTGCAGTAAATTCCACATCCTGAACCTTCTTTTGTCTTAGATCCATCGGTGAAGATACATATAGTACTTGTCGCCAATGCATTTTGAGCGTTGTAGAGTTTTTTATTATTTTTAATATTATTTTTTTCTCCAATGTTTATAAAACATTGAAAAATAGCAACAATTTATTATAATATAATGTTTTAAAATGTAGAATGTAAATCCAATATTGTAAATATATTTATTAGTTCGACTTAAAAGCATTAAATATCTTTGCCTCAATAAACGTCGTACACAAAATTAACTAAACAAATACCTCCGAAATAACTATCCTAGTTATAATCATCATTTTCCTACAATCTTTATTCAGCTTCCCAAACAAGCGAACGACTCCATTACAACAAAGTTCCGACCGTGTACCTAATCCAGGAAAATATAGACAAATTTATGAGTCAAATTACATGTCCCCAAACTTCAATCATCCCGAAAACTCGTTCCGGGAATATCCCGGAATATCCAGAAAGGATAGTTCGGCCGTCCTTTTACGATCGGACATCACGCGACGCGTAATCAGAATGTAACGAGTGACCGGTTGTGGATTCTTAATCTAATTTTATCTTTTAAAGGGTAACGAATATAAAATTAATAATTTTTTTTGACAAAAAGCCAGAATTCTTTTTGTCCTTTTTAATAATTGGAGTTGTTTTCTAATTTAATCATTAATTAATTAACTAAAATAGGTTGCCCAGATACAACCTTTACAATGAATGGCAATAATATAACATTAAATACATATTTGTCAATTCTAGGATTGACAGTCTCCAATAATATTTCATATGCAGAGCACGTTAAGACAATTGCCAAAAAGGCTGCCCAGAAACTAGGATTCCTATATAGAGCGAAAAAATATTTTACTCAGCAACAACTAATGACGATTTACCAAGCACAGATAAGGTCGCAAATGGAATACTGTTCCCATGTCTGGAATTCAGCACCTAAACATTGTCTCAAACTACTAGACTGAATTCTAAAGCGAGCTATAAAATTAATCAACAATCCGGTGCTCACCGATTCATTGCAAACTCTAGAACACCGAAGAATCGTTAGGGATCTAACACTTTTTAAAAATACTTCCATGGTCAGTGTTCCCCTTAATCACATATGGGGCAGTGGTTTGGGGCGCAAGGGCTAATCTCAGTACGACGAGGATTCAGAGACTAGCCTGTTCATGTATCACTGGAGCAATGGGAACTTGCCCCACTGCTGCAATGGTGGTGATTTTAAACTTGACCCCACTGAAGATTCTGCTAGAAAGTGTAAGGAAGAAAACAATATATAGAATGATCAAAGAAGGAATTATCAGGGAAAAACCTCGACCACTTCAATATGATCAAACTTGGGAAATGCCCCAGGATGATATGCCAAAAGAAATTCAACTTTGTGAGAAAATTTATCACAAAGTTGAATAATAAATCAGAATGCTTGGGCACATACCCGAGCATCTTTTAAGCAGAAGTCCGCGCCATCGAAAGATGTGTGGAATTCAACATTGGAAGAAACTACCGCAGACAAGAGATTGTGATCATGTCGGATAGTCAAGCAGCCATCAAAGCGCTGAACTCAAATATAATCAGTTCGAAGATGGTTTGGGAATGCCTAGGCAAACTAAATGAACTAGGCCAGAAGAACACTGTCACCCTCCTATGGGTCCCGGGACACATAGGAATAGAGGGGAACGAAACAGCAGATAAGCTGACAAAAAAAGGAGTTGAAACCCCATATTTGAGACCAGAACCATCTTGTGGGATCAGCACTAGAGTAATCTTAGGAAAACTAAGGGAAGAAATGGAGAAGGAAAAATCCAAGTACTAAAATCAGCTGGAAGGACTGAGGCAATCTAAGATACTACTGGGGAACTATTACCAGAAGATATCTCTTAGCTGCCTCAACCTCAGTAAAAAAAGGCTCCGAATTCGGGAATATTAACCGGGCATTGGCTGTTAAGAAGCCACATGAAGAAACTAGGGTTAGCAGATGAAGCAAAGTGCAGATTCTGTGAGGAAGAGTATGAAACACTCAGAATGCCCTGCCTTGCAGAATTCTAGGGCTAGATACCTAGGAGCACATGAAATAGAAGAAGGGGATCTACCTGATTTGAAGCCCGACGATGTCCTAAACTTCCTCAGGAAAATAGGACTCGAAGAGCTGTACCTTCGAGAGCACTATAAAAGGGCGTATGCCCTCTTGCGAATGGCTAAAATAAAAAAAATATATTTACATTTTTTTATTTCAAGGTAACTACCTGATATTGAAAAAAAATGTGACTCAAATATGTAAATCTGACGATGTTCGTTGTAGCGAAACAGCTGTCATTCTAATTTAAAATCTAATGTTTTAATAAAAAGTGAAAGTTAGTTTAAACTAAATTATTCTTAGTAAGATGGATTTCCACAGAGTAAGGGTTAGTACAATAAATTTAAAAGATATTTTCTTTCCTATATCGAGTATATGCTTAAAGGATGCCATTTTGGTGTTTATAGGAAATTCTTGACAACGTAGCAACACAATTAACAACGTTCCATTTAATATGACGGATAAGGGCAATATTTTTTAATTATAGTTTCTTCGTGGCAGTCAATTATTCTAACAATAAATATTTTTAAGGGAATATATTTAAATATTATTTATCTATATCTATTAAAAAAAAATTATACACTCTGACGAAAGTGATGATATTTAATTATAATAAAAAATAAAAATATTATTGTGGGAGATGAAAAAATTCAATGAAAGATATTGGGTGAAGCCCTTTTGTGCTTTAATCTTGTTTCCTTTTCATCCTTATTGTATATTTAGAGAACATGGTGGATGAAAAGTCCTTTTAATAGATCAAAGTATGAATTTTTGTGCACACTATTTTATTCTTGTCGTTATTTGAGAATTATTATTGTTAAAACATCCTATATAAGCTTTAGCTTATACCAAAGTTGTTTTGTTTATGTTGTAAATTAGAAGAAAATACATCACAGTAATGCTGTATCAAATAAAAATAAAATTACATTGAGATGGTAATTTAAAATTGCTTCCAAAATAAGTAACTTTATTTTTATTTTCATGACTGTTTGCTGTTCACTGTGATGAAGCCAAATTAAAACAATTAATTAATTAATCTACGTTACCTTTTTATCGTTTAGAATCTGCTAGAAGCCGTTCAAAAAGGAAATATAGAGATAGAGAAGCGCCATCTGCAAGTCCCGTCTTGTGTTTATGGCTTGTCGGACACCAGTATTAACACATCCAATATCCAACCGACAAGACATTATCCAGATATGAATGACGTGACCGGATACCAACAGCTCGAAAAGCAGAACACACACACACGCCATTCCCTCTACGATCTTCTGTAACTGCCGCATTTCTATTTTCTATTCTATCTGATTTCGATTAAATTTACAGATTTCATAATATTGTATTTTTTGAACGACATTAGAAATAATTTAGTAATTTTCAACCTCAACAACAAAACATAACGCCAATGAATTTATAATTCTACGATATAAGGAAATTAACCTGTATGGTGTTGTTTGCCAAATTATTTGCATTTAGTCACTATTCACAACCTATTTTTTAAGACTAATCTTCTGTTGTTAATTCGGAGGATACCAAATTTTAAATCGAACAGATCTGTGATAGTTGGTTATGTAAATTAAAATAGTTAGATTAAAATACGAGTATGTATGGACTGGGCAGCTACACGTCATTTCCCACCTCGACCTCATATTGTAGTAGTTCTCTGCAGGATCTTGTTCAGTCTGATCCTTTATAACAGGCTCATTAAACTGTACAGTGTTTAACCCTCGTAGTTTTTAGCCGTAGATTTTTCTTCACCTCAAGTTAGAAGTATGCAAACAATGTGTTTAGGGGTTTTATCCTCTTCCTGGAAAAAATCAACTTTGATAAAGAAAATAATATCATAAAACAAATAGCTACATCTAATGTGTATCCAATTCATTTGATAAATAAATTAATTAATAATAAAGAACAGAAAGTGTCACTACAACTAATATTTACTAAACAAACTAAACAAGTTAAAAGTTATAAAAATATTACATTGTGGAAATATTTCCAATACAATTTCAAAAATAATATCTTCGGCAACATCAGCATTAATATCATTTAAAACACAAAATAAAATAATGACATCCAAATACTACGCACTTGTGATAAAAAACAAAATTTAGATTTCCTTGAATAACTTGAAATAAAAAGACATCTAGCTGATCCACAATTTAATTGAAAGTTGTTAATGAACAAATATATCTTGAAAGTTCTCCTTTAATAAAATATTTATTTTGATTGAGTCTTTATTTTATACATAGATAAGACATAAATGTATTAAGTTATGGTAAAAATCAGCATGATATATATAATTGCACAGTTATACTGATCTTAAAGGGAAGTACAATCAGGATAATCCCTAGGCTTTAATATTTTTATGTCTTATTACTTCCATACTTGGTCTAGCTTAATACTACCTAATCAACATCAGGTACCTAGCTACCAACAAACAAAATGTAACTTAGATATGTCAATCTGATGATGCTAGTTTTCAGCGAAACAGCTATAATTGAATTCAATAACGTATTTTTTGCACGATTGATAATTTTTGACTGATTTTACGTCAGTAGGTGACATTTACTAGCAACTAGACGGTAAGTGAATTACTTACCGTTAAATTTTAATTTAATTTTAATTTTAATTTATTTTTTGAAAGAATAAAGAAAAACGGTGGATTTAATCATTGAATAATTAATTCGAAGATGATTTGGAAATGCCTAGGCAAACTAAATGAACTAGGCCAGAAGAACACTGTCACCCTCCTATGGGTCCCAGGATACATATGAATAGAGGGGAACGAAACAACAGACAAGCTGGCAAAAAAGGAGCTGAAACCCCATACTTGGGCCAGAACCATCCTGTGGGATCAGCAATAGAGTAATCTTAGGAAAACTAAGGGAAGAAATGGAGAAGGAAAAATCCAAGTACTGGAATCAGCTGGAAGGACTGAGGCAATCTAAGATACTACTGGGAAACTATGACCAGAAGAGATGTCTTAGCTGCCTCAACCTCAGTAAAAAAAGGCTCTGCCTTGCAGAATTCTAAGGCCAGATACCTAGGAGCACATGAAATAGAAGAGGGGTGGAGAAAAAACATTCCTCCAAAGAATAGCATCACTTAATTATTTGTTCATATATCTGTTTCTTAGTTTTTAGTATATATAGTTCTTAAGTGTTTAGCATATAGCTATCGCACTTCATAAAAAATGTCAAGTGAACAATTGTCAGTGTGTGACAGTTACGTGAATTTTAATGTAAGATAGCTTTAATCAATTCTCTCCATTACGTGATAAAAAAAAGTATTAAAATTGTATTTATTATGATCATAATTCACCGAAACGTTTAATGTTTTAATAAACAAATTGAATTTGAAGAGTTGTTTAGTAAAAATTTTCTAGTGACTTCCAGTGACCAAAATCGAAGAAAAGTTCAAACACATCGTTTCTATCTAAGGGGGATCTACCTGATTTGAAGCCCGACCATGTCCTAAACTTCCTAAGGAAAATAGGACTCGAAGAGCTGCTATTAATCTGAGAAAACATCAGAACTTGGCAAGTAAAGGGGGACACAATAGATCCTATAGGTCGCAGTTTACTTATCACCCCTAATTCATACATACATACATACATACATACATACATACATACATACATACATACATACATACATACATACATACATACATACATACATACATACATACATACATACATACATACATACATACATACATACATACATACATACATACATACATACAATCATTGAATATTCTGCCCAGAGGCTTCCCGGAGCTTTCAACTGCATATGTCTTTGTACGAAATATGCCAATAGAGTCTTTTCATCGATTCCTAAGTTCTTGCATTCGCACCATTTTGGATTTTTCGCGAATAATTGCGGAACAACCATTTTATGTAATTTACAAATATCGTTTGCTAATAATTTTACAAAATTATTACATTTCATTATTTATTTCTAACAAAGTTTAAAATAATTCCGGTAATTTCTACTTTGCAAAGAAGTACGCCATAGATGTTGTGCATTTACCCTGTACAGACTAGTCACTTTGAGACGAAGTATAATTGTTATTAGCCCTAAGGGATTATCCTGAATGTACTTCCCTTTAAGATCAGTATAACTGTGCAATTATATAAAAAAGCTATATCATGCTGATCTTTACAATAACTTAATATATTTGTGGTACAATTACGTCTTATCTATGTATAAAATGAAGATTCAATCAAAGTAAACACTTGTGTGGAGAACTTCCAAGATTTATTGTTCATTAACAATTGTGAATCTGCTAGATGTCTTTTTATTTCAAGTTATTCAAGGAAATCTAAATTTCGTTTTTTTATCACAAGTGTGTAGTATATGATTGTCATTGGTGTGTATGAGTGAGTTTGGATGTTCAATTAGGTAGGTGTTTTGCATAATTTGACTTATCTGGTCAATCTGCCGATGCTAATTCTAGCGAAACAGCTGTCATTGTGATTTAAAGCCTAATTTTTTTATTAAACATGGAGGTTTAACCAAGAATGTCTGAAGAAGAATTAAATACCCAAATATGTAAACATAAAATGCAAAACTCAATCAAAAGAGTAAAAGTAGTTAAAAAAGCCCAAAAAATGGAATAAAGAGGAAAATAACCTTTTAAAATTTAAAAAGGTATCCATATATTTCTGAGAAAAACGCCTTAGTTTTTGTTATACAGTTTATAACATGAATTGTTGATCCTTCTTCATAGATTTAAGTAAACCCATTTTTAAATTCAACTGATATCACTTAGTATTTTAATAGTATTAAATTTAATTATTACGCCCTGGTTTTATGTTCACTAGTCACATACACTTATTATTCGTCACGTGAGGTACATAAACGGTATAATATTAGAAATTCGTGGCACTATTCGTGAAATAAATGTAATCCAAAGGGAAATATATTTCTAAAGTTAGAGATATCTAATAAACAATAATCTTTACTGTCAGAGTTGCTCAAGTAGTTTTGAAGTTCTGATAGCTCCATAGATCCATAGCCCTTGTGTTATTGTTCTGTCCGCCTCGCATGTAGGAAGAGAGAACAGAGTCGTGAGAATATACCCTTATATATATTGGGAGAGTTTTTCTACAAAATTTCAAGAAAAACTATAAATAAGGCATTTTTATAAGAAAAAGTGTGCTCGATTAATATAAAATATTATTTACAAACCGATATTCAGTGTGTTTCAAAAAAAAGGTAACACCGTCTCTAGGATAGGTAAAAAACTAAAAAATAATTGGGGTTTGCTTAGTAAAATTTTTTTCTAACGCCATCCGTTTTCAAGATAAAGGGCGTTGAAGAAAATAAAAAATTACACATTTCTTACGATTTTGCCGAAACTACTGGCACCATTGCAATGAAATTTTATACGAATATGTTTTGGAAGCTGATATATCCCATGAATTTGTTTTTATAACTAACTCTCATAGAGGGCGCTAGTTACACGATTTATAACAATCAATAAATGTCAATTTTACATGGCAAACTTAGAGAAAAGCGAACTTTATCATTAGTTTATACCAGGAGCGATTATTACTTCATAATTTTCAAATAAAAATATTCCGAAAACGGTACATAATATCGAGTTTTACCAAGAGTACCTTTTTGGTGTAGAATTAAACGATGTTTATGTTCACTTGGAGTATTGACTAATAATTCTACCCTAAAAAATGTTGAATAATACGTTGTATGAATCGTGTAACTAGCGCCCTCTATGAGAGTTACTTATAAAAACAAATTCATGGGATATATCAGCTTCCAAAACATATTCCTATAAAATTTTATTGCAATGGGGCCAGTAGTTTCAGCAAAATCATAAGAAATGTGTAATTTTTCATTTTCTTCAACGCCCTTTATCTTGAAAACGGATGGCGTTAGAAAAAAAATTCACTAAGCCAACCCCAATTATTTTTCTGTTTTTTACCTATCCTAGAGACGGTGTTACCTTTTTAGAAACACCCTGTATGAATTAAAAATGTGTACGCATTTTAATAAGAATTATATTTATTAATCTTTTTTTATATGACTACACATCCAAAGCCTACATTTATTATATAATAAAACAAAAATATTGGTTTCTGAAGCAAGTAGCTTCCGACGTACTTCGGAAGTCCTGGAAGAGATTCTCCAAGAGAGGGACCCATAGAAGAATGTAGAAAGGGACAAATATTGTAACATGTCTATCGTCATGTCACCTTGCACTATTACCGACCGTAAACGATACCGCTATTATTACCGTTAAAACCGACCCTGATTCACTGTTAATGCTACTGTACACGAGACACCCCTTATAGACGCTAACTATTTATCTGTTTGAACGCAATCAAATAACGCATTTCTTCTGACAAATGACACAAAACACAATTTCTGTCTTAAGCTAGACTATTTAATGAATCGCCCAACAATTTTACATCCTTTTCAACTGATACGCTGGTCTGAAGAGTCTGAGCAAACCCCTTAAGTACTCATCTTGTGAAATTCCCCCTTTTGGTTGTTGAAAGATACAACCCGCTAAGTTGGAGTCGAGTTACCGCTAAGTTGGAGTCAAGTTACCGCCAAGATACCGCTAAATTTAGAGTCCAGTTAACGCTTATGTGAAGACAGTCCTTCAAACCACTTCTGAGCTGTTAAGAATACTATTACATCACAAGCAGCCAGAACCATTAAAGAAACTTTCATCTCTCCACGAAGAAGCTGAAACCGCCCTCCTAGACAGCACAGAAACCTAAAGTTAAGTCCTCTTTTTACAACTCCAGTTCATTATCAGCAAGTACTTACATTTTCAATAAATAATCTATATTTTTGAAAAACAGTTTCATTTAGACTATAAGTCTTAAGGGTGTAGTGTGGTCGGTCTTTATTTCAAGTAGCTTCTAAATTTGTTGTTTAATTGAAGTAATTAAAGGTGTTTCTATCTTTCTTACCTTAGTTTTTGTGTAGTTTGTTTGCTTAATCGATAGCGTTCAAAAGATAGTGGCGCCCTTATTACTTATACATCCCAATCCTTCCTATAGTGAGCATTAACTTGGAGTCGAACCAACCCCTGGAGAGGGTCTCTTAGCCGGGATCTCTTTTGGAGAGTTTTTTAGTTACAAATTGGCTTCCTGCCTTTTTGGGACTAAAAAGGGTTACAAATTGGCGCCTTTGAGGAACTACTATTGTTACAATATCTTCAAAGTTAAGCGTAGAACGAAACAATGTCTTATGGGACTGCAGTTAGTCATATCCGAGTGTGGTAATAATTGGTACAGGTGTATGCAGATATTATGTTGATTTAAAATGCTAATTACCTTATATGGAGACACTGTTCTAGAAGCTAGTGAAATTAAATACAGAGGGGTCACTTTGGGTAAATGACATGCATGAATGGTCAAATGAGAATATATTCTACAAATAGTATGTGCAGGAAGTAATCTATTCCACACGATGTGTGAGAGTTGTGGCAAGAGCGAAAGTAATCTATTCCACACGATGTGTGAGTTGTGGCACGAGCGAAATTAAAAATATAGTTAACTCTGTTTTTAGCAAATAGCATAAATCTATTTACCTGAAATAAAAAATGGCGCTACGGCGATTAGAAATAGTACAACTTGTTCAATTAGTAGGTTGATAACACGAAGACTTAAGTCAAGAAGAAGTTGCTACACGGCTAAAAGTGTCCCAAAGTGTTGCCAGGCTGCATGCATGTAATTTAAGAGCCAAAAGGCGTAGTTCACATCCACGGTTGACGGCGGATCAGCGTGCATGCAGATATCGGTGAGTTGGTCACAGCACTCTACTAGCATTTTGTAGTTTATTATTCTCTACAGTCATTTAAATAACGATCTTATCTGAAATGTTTCATTTTCTTTAAACCATCACAATTCACAAACAAATCAAGATATCTGGGTAAACAAAAAAACAAAGTGTTGGAAACAAATCAGACATCTTGATAAAGTTCAATATGTGCACATCTACTACAGTTATTATGCAGTGTGGCCGGCATAGGCCAATGTAAATCTTATGGGCGAATATTCAACACTGTTGCCGCTTTGGTTACGGCTTGAACCACAAATAACTCAGCCAATTTATTTTCGTAGAAACGTTTTATTATGAATTTCGCAAAACAGATCTATTCTATATAATAAATATTATTAAAAAATTGAATTCAAATCTATTTATGTAGATTGTAATCAGTATATACCTGATCACTTGATGGATTATTTAGGTCTTTACTAAATCTTTCAGACAAATCCTAATCCTATTGCCAGTGAAAATATTATTTAATTACAAAGATGCTAATTATTTTTACCTGTATGATCCCTTGATCCTCGTAAACCGTTATGTAATATTCCTGGAATGTAGAGGTAAGTAAATGTACAGGTAAGTAATAACATAGGCAGGTACCTATCTGTTTCTGCTGATAAACGAAAGGGCATTATTGAAACAACAGCCATGCAGTTAGCAGAACCGTTTGAAAAATTTAAACAAGGTGAAAATCTTCATCGTCAAACCAAGAGGCTTTTATTGAATATTTTAACGTATACGTTGAATACAAAAGATGACAAAAGTGTGACAGCGAAAATAGAACTGATTTCTAAAATGACTGGCCTTAGTGTGAGAACAGTGTATAATCTGAAAAGCGAAGCCGCTACTGGACCTTTGACATCGCCAAAAAAACGAAGACGGAACAGCAGCCAGTCAAATTCAAGACTGATCACCTACGATGAAGGTATCCAATCGCAAATACGAAAAGCTGTGCATGAATTCTACTCCGAAAATATTCCACCAACACTGGCAAAAGTTCTTGCAAAAATAAATTCAGACGAAAATGTACCAAATTTTTCTAAAAGTACGCTAAGACGCTTCCTTAACGATATGGGGTTTGTTTATGGAAAGTGAGGAAGAGACTCGATTCTAATAGAAAGAGCTGATATAATCGCCTGGAGGCACAAATAATTAAGATCAGTGAAGAAGTTCCGCGAAGAAGGATATAACGTAATATATCTGGACGAGTCATGGATTAATGTGGGCCACAGTGTAAATTTTGAATGGAAAGACACTACCATAAAAAATGCCCGAGGTGCATTTGTCAAAGGACTGACAACAGGACTGAAGGCTCAAGTCAACGAGGACCGAGATTTGTTCTTCTTCATGCATGCTGGAAAGACGGTTTTCTTGAGGGTGCAGAAAAAAATTTTCTGGCAAAGAAAGGTGCAGACGATTACCACGACGAAATGGACGCAGAAGGCTTTGAGGCCTGGTTTAAAGATCAATTGATCCCTAATTTGCCGAAAAACGGATCAAAGAATGTTGTAGTGTTGGACAATGCGTCATACCATTCGGCGAAGTTACCTTTTCCAAAGACAACTTGGAATAAGGAACAAATAAAGTACTGACTACTGGAAAAAGAGATTCACTTCGAGGATGATTATTTAAAAACAGAATTATTGGCTACGGCAAACACCTCTGCTCTCTTTAGAGAGCAGTACGACACAAGAAAAAAAGACGACATTGCCACGGAACATAATATAACAGTCCTACGATTACCACCTTATCATTTCGAATTAAATCCTATTGAAATGGTGTGGAGCCAAGTGAAAGGATATGTGGCTCGTAATAATAGTACTTTTAAAAAATAGGATGTGGAAAAACTGGAGGATGTGAAAAAAAACAGCGTAACCCCAATGCAGTGGTCTAATTATGAAAAAAGGTAGAGAAGACAGAGGAAAAGATGTGGCAAACAGATCATTTAATGGAAGACATTGAGCCAATAATAATAAATCTAAATGAAGACGATGAAGATGAAGACTTGGATGACGATGAAGATCAGTAATATATTTCTTAACCCTCAAATGTTCCATTCAATTTTCATTTATTTTAGTTATTACCTGCTAATCATTGTCATTTTTAAAGTTTATTTTTAATTCATGTTAAAATACGTAATTATTAATTCATTTACTTATTCTATATTTTGTTTGTTACAACAACCCGCCAGAAGAAGAAAAATCCTCGGAAAAATTATCGAAACGTCGGCAAGATTTCATAAGCTTTTCTCTGTTAATCGTTCTCCCTTAAAATTTAGATGATAGCTGACTTTTTTACCACTAGTCTTGTAATTTATGTATATATTTTTATGATTGACATATTTTTATTATTTATTATATTATTATTTCATAATTTGACAAAGGTCTTTTGTAAGGCCGCTGTATTTATTTATTTCTTTATACGTGATAATTAAACATATAAAATTTGAATATTTTAGCGGATTTACAATATTTTCCTTTAAACGCGTAAAATTTATCTAAAAGCATAATTATAAATAGTAACACAATGGCATGTTATATTCCGCCAGTTGGAACCAAATTCGAAGAACATGCCGATATGGCAACGTCGTCGTCCATAAACGCAATGCTGCATAATAACTGTGACCCGCTCTATAGCACTACTACTACAGGATGAGTCAAAGGTAGAGGAAAATATTGTTTCCTTTTCTCCCCTGTAAGATCAGCATGATATAGTTTTTTGCTGGTTTTTCTAAATCATTTTAAAGTTATACTCATCTTATAGAGAGAAAGTTTAAACGTTTTGATTGGAGATTTTGATGATAAAACAGGTCAAACAAATTTATATGAAATAAAAGAAGATAGAAGTGATTAAGAGTAAACAGTTGGAAGTGGAAGTAACAGAAGACATAAATAGAAGAGGAAAGGACAATTAAGACGAATTCTGCGGTAATCAAGGCTAGTTTAGGTACTTAAGTAATCAGTTAAGACCAGATAAGGTAGATAAGTAGGAGATATGGATTAGTTAGAAATTATTTAGGCATCAGTTGACTTAGATAAAATTTTGTCTGGTTAATCATTCAAAATTCAATTTAATAAAAAAATTCAAATAAATTTCAAGTTTGGAATTCTACCCTAACAAAATTAGACAATTAAAAAATTTAAAATTAATTTGTATTGAGGAAAATTATCTTAATATATATATTCAATCGAATTGTTTGCAACTGAAACGGCGTTATTCCCTTTTAGTATTTGTTAGTGAAGTTGTAGATCATGTGTCATCTTCAAACAATGGCTGCCATTGGTGCAAGCGCGCCTTCTGCTTATAATTGTGTTTATACGGGCGTGTATGTCGTAAAGTAAAACAATTACTGTAGTCGCTTTAGGCCCAATAATTTACCGCTCTATCGGCAATAATAGTTCCCGCAAATAGTTTCGACGATCTTAAAGCTTTAAGAGGTACTTAGAGCAACTGTTGCCAAGCCGATTAAGGACGATTTGGAATGTTTAAGATTCGGATTTGTATGCATTTAGGTTTATTTTGATACATGTGAATATGGTTAAGTAGCAAAATCGTATATAAAGTAAATAAACGCATAAATTTTAATCATTAACTGATCTAAAATGAATATTGGAGTAAAATTATACCATACACAACATATAAAATCATCGATTTAGTTTATAAAACTTGATTGTTTTTATTAAAAAACAAATGATGATTGTCGATGTCGATATTGTATGTGTAGCTTTACTAGGTAGTGTGTTAAAATTGTGAGCTCTGAATAAATTGGAATAAATCGAGAGTAAGAATACACAAACAATTATAGAATTTCATATATCGATCATATAATGTTTAGATGTGTCTACCCTTAAAAAATCTCAGAATAAACCACAAATTTGAAGCAGAAACGTCTATAAAAGCAGAAATCATATTTTAAATTTATTTAAATTTCATTTCCTCTGCAAGTTGTTATCAGCAGCAAAAAGTTGTAGGTGATAAAACGATAGTAAACAAATAAAATAAAGGTGACCATACACTGACAATGTCACAGCCAACTAATGCACAACTTTTAGAAGAGATTAAATAACTAAGACATTTTGTAGAGGCAAGCGAAGTTAAGATATTGTTACAGATAGAATCAAAATTTGATGAAAAAATCAAAACGTTAGAAAAGGAAAATTATATAAACGCACTGTTAGAAACTGGATTTCTGAAAGTGGATGTATTTTTAATAGCTTAATGGGTTTAAATTATCTACAATAATTATATTTATAAACATACCTACTATGCAATTTAGGAAAAATACACAATTGAAAATAATGCTCTTTTATCCACATTAGTTTTTGTCTCTTGTCTAATATGTTATAAGATAGAACAAAACATATTAAAACAGTAATACAAGAGTATCTACAAGTAAATAAAACATAAAACATTCAAACAAATAAAACTTCATAATATAAAACATTGCGAAAGGTCAGTTAAAAAAAATAAAATAAATGTATACTTTATGTATACATTATACAATGAGAATGATAAATAATAAGTAATATAAACAAAAATTAAAATTTAAGATTTTAATTTAGTCAGAGTAACAACAAAAAAAAAAACAAACAACAAAATAAATAAATATCACAAATTAACCTTCCAGTGCGTGAGATGGTCCCAAATAATTTATGTAAAAAAGTCGTCAATATAAAATATACAAACTAACCCCATAGGACGAAATTCATCTGGAGTATAAAAACAATTGTAAATAAAAAATTTCTTTAGTTTATTTTTAAATTTAAAATACCGACCAATAATTTTTAAATTGCCATGAGATATCCATGAGTGAACCGCGTGTATCCTATTTTTAACCTTCTAATAGTGATTTTGTCTTTTCTGCTCATGGGTGGAATTGTCAAGAAGTTGGTATATGGTTGGACATCATGTAGTTTGGTACTTAGTTGATTCCACTGTTGGAGCCATTGACTGAATATTTTCTGTTTGATTGCTCTGAGAGCTTTGTGTAATTGTAAATTGATTATGGGTAAATCAGATGAAGAAGCCTCTTTTGCAGCTTGATCGGCTTTCTCGTTTCCTGGGATACCTACGTGAGCTGGAGTCCAGATTATTGTTATAGAGACCCCTTTTTGAGCAAGCAGATGACACTTTTCATGGATCTTCTGAATAATTGGTTGTGTGGAGTAGATCTTCTTTATGAATTTTATGGAAGCGAGAGAGTCTGTGCATATGGCTACATTCTCATTCTCCTGTATTGGAGTCTTCAAAGCTGCTAAGATAACGTAGAGTTCACCTGTATGTACGCTGCAGATCGTAGAGAGTCTTCCTTGTAACAATGTTGTTTGTGTTGTGGCAACAGAGAAACCAACTTTGATATCATCTTTGGAGGCGTCAGTGAAGAGGATTTGGTCATATTGGGTGGCATTAATGAGTTCATTGAAGGCTTGTCTTAGAATTGAAGTGAGGGTATCGTGTTTGCTGAATTTGCAAAGAGAGGTGTTAGAATTTGGTATTACTTTTGTCCATGGAGGGAGATTAGATACTGAGAGCGAAGTGGTATTTGATAAATTAATGTTGCATGGAAACGAATCTATATATTGCGGTACTAAGTATAATCCTTAAGAGAGTTTTGGCTAGTATGATGCCTGGGTGAAAGTATTTCTGAAACTGGATTACTAGGACAAGCTGATACTTTGGCAAAGTATGAGAGAAATAGTTGTTGATGTCGTAAGTGAATAGGAAGTTCACGGGATTCGCAGTAGAGGCTCTCTACTGGACTAGATTTAAAAGCACCTAAGCATATTCTAATGGCAGTGTTATGGATAACTGTTAGGGATTTGAGATACGTTTTGGAGGCTGAGAGAAAAACTTTTCCATAGTCTAGTTTGGAGCGAATTAATGCTCTGTAGACTCTTAGTAAAATTTCTTCATCTGCACCCCAGTGATGGTGTGAGAGTGTTTTTAGTATATTTAGGCGGTTTAAACAATTGCCTTTAGTTTCTTATAAGTGCTGTTTCCATGTAAGTCTCTGGTCGAAGGTGATCCCTAATATTTTGTGGCTCTTGACTGACTGAAGGGGTATGCCATTAACTGTAATATGTGGATCTTGAATACTGGTGTGTCTTCTAGTAAATTTAATTACTTTAGACTTGGAGGCTGAGAATGTAAAACCCATGCCTGAAACCCACTGGGTTAGATAATCTACAGCGTTTTGAAGAAGTTTACAAATACTTGCTGTACTTCATCCTTGACAGAAGATGATTAAATCGTCTGCATAAAGTGCATGTTTTATTGGACTTTGGAGTGAGGAGCATATATCAGTGATGGCTAATAGGAATAATGTACTGCTGAGTACCGAACCTTGAGGCACACCATTTTGGGTGATGTGGATGTTCGATATTTTCTCGTTGACTTTTACTTGAATCGTTCGGTTACTTAAGAAGTTGCGAATAAAGTAGAATATATTACCAGTTATGCTGGCTTCTGTAAGTTTATTGAGAATTGCTGGTCTGGAAGTTGTATCGAAAGCCTTCTCAATGTCGAAAATTACCGCGATTACATCCTGTTTGTTGGAAATTGCCTCAGCAATCTCCGACTGAAGGGTTACCAAGTTGTCTGTAGTACTACGATTAGGTCTGAATCCTGACTGGGTACTTGTTAGAATATTATGTCGTTCAAGATACCAGAGTAGGCGTTTATTGATCATATTTTCTAGTAGTTTGCAGAGTGTACATGTAAGTGAGATAGGTCGATACGAACTTGGAAGTGCTGAGGTACAATCTGGTTTTTTAATAGCAATTATTATTGACTTCGGCCACTGCGTAGGAAATTCTTGTCGTGACCATATCTTGTTATAGAGTGCTAGTAATTTTGTTAGTGACGGTTTTTCTAAATTTCTTAAAAATATAAAAGGAATTTCATCGGGCCCTGCTGCTGAATTTTTTGAAGTAGTAATTGCTATATGTAATTCATTTTCAGAAAACGGAAGATTCAGTGCTTCTATATGGTGGCGTGGAGTCGACATTATTCTTTGCTGAAACACTGCATCGGCAATATTTTGTGTTGTTGTTTTGTCCTGATAATATTTTGCCAGGTGGTCGGCTATTTCATGACTGTCCGTGATTGTTCCCTGTTGAGTGGAGAGGGCTGATATTTTGGGAGAGGAAGAGGGCTGATATTTAAAAATGATAAAATGGCAAAATATAAAAAATATTATAAACAACTTATTTCATATGACTGTTGTGACACTCGATCTTTAAAAAACGAATCGCGAAGCGATTCATAACAGAAAGCCATATGAAATGCGTTGTTTAATATACTATTACAGCTTTCACGATAACTACGCATTTGCGTAAGTATCGTAATGTAACTTTTACGCACGCAAATTTTTGTTTTAAATGGTTGGCAACATGAGTGAAGTATCTAATGACAAGACTATTGACAATGATATTTGTAGCTAACAGTAATTTATTAATTTTATATTGTTCTTTAAGAAAGTATTTATGAATATGAATATCATCTTTTACTTATATATTATTATTGGTGTATTATTAATTTTAATAGTTATTGATGATATAAGTGTAAAAGTACATTTTTAAGGCACGCATGTGAAGGTTTCTGCAATTTACATGAGTGTCTTAAAAGGTACTTTAACGCGAATATCATCCAATATTTTTTCTACAAACGTTCAAATAAAGTACCTAATTATACAGTTTGAATTAAATTTTAAAAACCTGTATTAATACAGCCAAAGGAGATAATTTTAAATTGCATCGTATATTACGGACCTTAGCAACCATTGTTGATATAATGCTTTACGAATAATCATTCTTCCTTAGCCATGGAAAATGGTAAAACAGCAGTGCAAGAAATGAATTTGCCAAGTTGCACAAATTGTACTATTAATATTAATGTTTAGGTTTCATTCATAAGTCTATTTATTTTACATAAACTCTTAAACTGTTATATGGTAGTTTTTATATGTTTTAGTAGGGGATGTCACTGTAATTGTATCGTCTGCGAACATGATAACTTGACCATGAGTTATGTAAGTAGGAAGATCGTTAATATATAATCAAAAGGATAATAAAAAAACTCTTCGTTTTAACAAAACTTCCAATATTTATTTAAAAACTGCTTTTTTAAAAGACTCAATGACAGCAGTTTTTAAATAAATATTGGAAGTTTTGTTAAAACGAAGAGTTTTTTATTATCCTTAATAAGATGGACTTCCAAAAAGTAAGGGTTAGTACAATCAATTTAATATAATCAAAATATTAGTGGTCCCAGAACAGACCCCTGAGAGACACCAAGTGATATGCTAAATTTTTGTGATAGCTTATTTTCCACTCGAACCAATAGGGAGCGGTTTTCCAGATAGGAAAATATTCAATTAAGCATCGGGGCCCTAACTCCTAAGGACTGCAGTTGTTGGCAGACGACATTAAAATATATGCAGTCAAATAACAAAGAAATCACCATATTTCTTCTATCAACTTCCTTGTTGTTGGCAGACGACATTAAAATATATGCAGTCAAATAACAAAGAAATCACCATATTTCTTCTATCAACTTCCTTAAACACAAAGTTGAGCAAGCTAATTAAAGCAGTTTCAGCACTTTTTGTTTTTCTAGAACCATGTTGTACAGCAGTTAGTATATCATATCGTGGGTATACTGCGAAAAGTGACCAAGTCACATTTTCTTAAATTCGACTTACAGTTACAAAGTGACTTCAAAAGATCATATCTATATCAAGAAAAATTCACCAAGTCAAATTTTAACATCATATTAATACATATTATGTATTAAAATTTGACTTGGTGAATTTTTCTTGATAAAGATATATGATCTTTTGAAGTCACTTTGTAACAATAAGTCGAATTTAAGAAAACATGACTTGGTCACTTTTCGCAGTATACCCACGATATTTTGTAATGTAATCCATAAGGATTTTATAAGCTGCACTTTCTAAAATTCTATAAAATGCTGTGAGTAGAAAAATCTGTCTATAATTTGTCCATTATGTATGAAGGGGACAAACAAGTGAGGTTTTCATAAAATCAGGAAAGATTGCAAAGATAAATTGATTAGATATGTCAATGGGGTTATTATGTAATCACTTATATTTTTTAACAGTTTAGAAGAAATACCATCTATACCCGCAGCAGATTTACCCTTTAAAGTTATAACTAAATGCAATACATCAAAATTCATGATAATAGAAACAAAAATTTAGATACTTGGGAATAGAGATAACTAGCTATGGAGATGTTGTAGAAGAAGTGCGACAACAAAGTCTAAAAGCAAGCAAAGTGGCGGGATCACTCAAAGATTAAATCTGGAAGAACAAACACTTAAGACAAGACACAAAAGCAAGAATATATAAAACAGTAATTAGACCTATAATGGCATACACGGCAGAGACGAGACCCGACACATCCAAAACGAGACGAATATTGGAAACAGAGATGAAAATACTTAGAAGGATATCAGGGAAAAGTTTGCTAGATAGGGAGAGAAGCGAAAACATAAGGAGGGCATGCAATGTGGAAGACATAAATGAATAGGTGACAAAACGGAAACAGGAATGGAACGAACACATTAGCCGAATAGCAGAAGATAGGATAGTAAGAGTAGCACGAGACAAGTCACCAAATGAACGAAGAAGTGTTGGTAGGCCACGGAGAAGATGGTGTGATAGTTTAAACAATGCAGGAGGCTGATATTGAAGAAGAAACAGGCTCAAAGCCTCTATACAAGAAGGAAGAAGAAGAAGGAACTAAAATAGAATTTACTCTGGTAATTGACGGGAAATTTTTAGGAACCCACCACTCTGGATGGCCGTATGATTTAAGTATAAGATGTTTGCAGGGATTTGAAAAATACTGAGCCAAGGGTTTAGCAATTTCTTTTTTATCACTTTTGGTCACCATATTGCAATTTTTCAATATCACGTTTTGATGGTTTAGTTCGATCTTACTTTTTGAATTGGTTATCTAGACTAGTAACCTTTTTAAATACTGTTTTATAATGAAATAATCGTAAAACCCAAACGATCAACAGATGTCGAACAGTAATATGAAATTTATTTTTCAATTTATAGAACGGATGGCGTAGATTAAAAACAATGTATTATATTTTATAAAACAAAAAGGCCCGACATGCGAAATGCTTCATTAACCAAAGTGAACTTGTAAAATATCGAAAAGGACGAGCATTTAAAAACCCAGGGATTACACCCTCAGGTGAGATTAGGGCGAATTTATTCTTTCGGCGAGTCATCAATTAGTTGGCCCCTTTTCTTTTTCATTGAACAGGGAGACATTAAGTGTGCACCGTTTTCGTAAGAATTTTCCCGAAGTACCCAATAACAATTTATAGAAATCTCGTTTCTTTAAAATTACGTCCTTTAATTGCTTACCGGATTACTCTAGATGCTTCTCTCTTAGATGTAGGTAGGGGCACTGACTAAATAAGAAAACAAAATAAAATATATAAAAAAATTAAGTTGGCATTTATTGAATTTGAAGAAACATCTAAAAAAGGGAGTACAACCCAACCTACACAAAACGAAAATAATTATATAGGGTGGTTCATTGGAAAATGTGCATTTAGTTAGGGTAGCTGCAAAAAATCCTGGTGCTTCTAAATTGTAACCATATTATGACGGGCGTCAATTTGTAATATGATTTACATGTTGAGAGTGAATTTATAAAAATATTTAGTTAACTTTTTAAAAATAACATTATACCAAAAGAAAAAATGTAATTTACAATAAAACAACCATTAATCTTAATTTCGTCTTTAGTTAGTTGTAAAAGATATTTCAATAATTAACAAAATTTATAAATGTTTATCACAGCAAAAATTATGATAGTTAAATACCTCGGCTAGGGGTGAGTAAGTTCATTAGCTCTGACTATAGTACAATATTTGTTTCTTAAAGAAATTATAAGGGCGCCACTGAAATCTTTTTATTTTTTATGATACTACTGAAGAAAGTTGTTTTAAGCTGAGTTATTTAAATAAGTATCATAAGATGACAGAAAGATGTCAGAAAAAACTGTCTATGAAGATAAATAAAATGATATGAAAATGTACAAACAGATAAAAGAATACGTTACAAAAAAATAATCCGCAAACAGTTCTTTAAAAATACTTATTCTAATACAGTTGACGATATAGATAGATTTAAACGGAGATACAAGAGACAAAAAAATATGGGAACAGTAAACTTGATACACCACAACAAACTTATCTGTTAACAATAGTGGACGATCCTTCGCCGCACCTTGTGTTTCTTCTCGTTAGTGATAGTGGACTGTATATTAACACCTTTTCTCTTGTTAAAAGTAAAAACTTGGTTATTTTTGTAATGACAATTTATTGTAAGTTTTTTCTATCAAAAAACGACAGTTCTTATCATGACCTTCTCTTTTCTATATAAAAAAAAACTTTTAACGATACATGTGTTGCCTAACTAATAGGTCATAAGTACAATTAAAATAAAGAGCATACGGCGTCAACATGCCGCCCGCCTTGATATGCATTTCAATAACATTAAACATAAAAATAAAATAAAGTCCCAATATATTTAAGTCTCTAATGGCAAAACACAGAGCCTTGACACAGCTCTTTTGAATTCCTTTCCATTTGCCGTTCTAATGCTGACTACTCGAACTACTCCATCAGCCCCTGGATGAAGATCGGTAATTCGCGCCAAACTCCATTGGAGGGGAGGCACATCTGGATCCTTTATCAATACTAAATCTCCAATTTTCATTAACTGGTGAGCATTGTATTTCCACTTTGTGCGTGACTGCAACTCGGCAATATATTCTACATGCCACCTTTTCCAAAATGACTGTACAGCTTGTTGCTGCTGTTTAAATAAGGCTAAACGATTCATCGGCTTTTCTACGTAGTTTGGTTCAGGTATAGCTGTAATAGGTCTGCCAACCAAGAAATGGGCAGGAGTAAGAGGGGTAAAGTCTAAAGGACTACAAGAAAGTGGAGTAAGAGGACGGGAATTTAATATTCCTTCAATTTGAATCAACACGGTAAGGAAATCTTCATATGTTAATTGTAAGTTTCCAACTACCCTTTTTACGTGATTTTTAGCGCTTTTTACACCAGCTTCCCAAATACCTCCGAAATTTGGGGTGTAAGGAGGGTTAAAATGCCAAGCTATTTCCTCTTCAGCCATATTCTGTAAAATTACTTCAGAGGAATTCTTAAGAAACTCATACAACTTATGTAATTCGGAGCTAGCTCCAATAAAATTAGATCCATTGTCAGAATAAACATTTTTTGGTTTACCCCTTCTGGCAATGAATCTCTTAAAAGTGGCAAAAAAGGCTTCAGTAGATAACCCTGTCACTAAATCAAGATGTATTGCTTTGACTGACATACATGTAAAAACACAGATATATGCCTTAATTAGTTTAGCACCCCTTAGCTTTCTGTCTTTTATTAGGATTGGTCCAGCAAAATCTATCCCGACATTAGAGAAAGGGAAATTTTGTGAAATACGATATTCAGGTAAATTACCCATAAGCGGTTGATAAAATTTAGGTTTTACTTTGAAGCACTTTATACATGAATGTACTATTTTTCTTGAAACATTACGCCCAGACAGAGGCCAGTACCTTTCTCTAATGGAGGCTAATAATTGTTGTGGACCACAATGACATAGTCGTTCATGTTCATAAAGTAGTATTAAATGCGTCAGTTTATGACTTCCACATAAAATAATTGGATGTTTTTTGTCATATAAAAATTGCTGAGAATTTTCTAGTCTCCCTCCCACTCTAATAATACCGTCATTGTCCATGAGTGGGTTTAAGCATAATAAACTGCTCTTTTTATGAATAGGGATACTCTTGCTCAAATTAACACATTCTAAAGGGAATGACTCTTGTTGAGATAATCTTATTAACGATTTAAAAGCTCTATTTAATTCTAACAATGTCAAAGCACCATATTTGGTACAAGTACGTGCTCTCAGATTGTTATAAAATCTAAAACAGAAAGCTGTTACTCTCTTTAACTTATTCAATGACGAATATCTACTAAAAATTTCAAAATGTTGATGAGTTGCTATATTACTCATTATCTTTTGTTCTGGAAGTTCTTGCAAATCATATTCAATTAATAAATCTGGCCATTCAGACTTATCCTGCAATAGCCACTGTGGTCCGTGCCACCACAAGTCAGATCCAATGATTTCCATAACAGGTATACCGCGAGTTAATAAATCGGCGGGGTTATCCTTAGATCGGATATGATGCCAATTTTTTGGTTCAGTTAAATTTTGAATTTTGCCCACTCGATTAGCAATAAATGACTTCCAAATTCTAGCTGGTGACCTTATCCAGCCAAGAGCAATGGTTGAATCACTCCAATAATATTTGCCATGTATTGGTATACAAATAGAATTTAAAACAGTTTTGCTCAGAGATGAAAGGAGCTCAGCAGCACACAACTCCAATCTGGGCAAACTCACTTGTTTTATAGGCGCGACTCTAGTCTTAGCAGCCAATAATTGGGAACTTATATTGCCCTCATTATCGATGCTTCTCAAATAAATGCATGCGCCATAAGCGCATTCAGACGAATCTGCAAAACCGTGGTATTCTATAACAAAGGCTTTTGGTGAAAGTGTGAACCTGGGGATGTCTAACCTTTCTAACATTTGCAAATCTTTTCTGAAATTAATCCAATCGCTATAAATTTTTTGAGGTACTGCCTCATCCCAAGTAAGGCCTGCTTGCCATAATTGTTGTAAAATTAATTTTGACCTTATTGTTATTGGTGAAAGTAAACCTAGCGGATCGAATATTTGAGAAGAAATGGACAGAATTATTCTTTTTGTAACAACATTAGGTGAATCTAGATTTATATTATATTGTATTGTATCACTATGAGAATTCCAATATACACCCAAAGTTTTGTTACTTTGATCTTCTGTTAAATACAATTTACTAACCTCGGAATTGTCATCTACATTAAAGTCTTTTAAATGCTCAGTTCTGTTTGTTAACCATTTTCTTAAAATAAAACCTGCGGACTGCAAAATGTAAGAAACATCCTTCTGAATTGTTAGTAATTCTTCTATCGAATCACAACCTGTCAATAAATCATCTATATAAAAGTCTTGTTTTATCACCTTTGCAGCCTTGGGGTATTTAAGCTCATTATCGTTAGCCAATTGAACTAGACAGCGTGTAGCTAAAAATGGTGCCGAAGCTGTACCATAAGTAACTGTGTTTAACTGAAAACAATTTAATTCTTCAGTAGGATTTTCCCTCCAAAATATTCGTTGCAATGAACGCTGCTCTCTATCTATTAGGATCTGCCTATACATTTTTGAAATATCGGCACTCATGACATGTGGATAACATCTAAATCTAAGCAAAATGGAAAACAAATCCGACTGAACAGTAGGACCAACATACTGTGCATCGTTTAAAGAAATACCATTGGTAGCTTTTGAACTAGCATCAAAAACTACTCGACACTTGGTAGTTAAAGAATTTTCTCGGATTACAGCATGGTGAGGCATATAATAAATTAGTTTTTCGGAACTATCATTTTCGTTTATTTTTGTCATGTGATTTAAACTTTCATACTCACGCATAAATTGAACATAATCATTTTTTAGAGAATTGTTTTTATTTAATTTTTGCTCTAAAGAATAGAATCGTTTTAGAGCTACCTTCCGTGAGTCACCTAAACAATTAATATTTTTATTGACCGGCATTTTTACCACAAAACGTCCTTCAGAGTTCCTACGTGTATTTTTTAAAAAATCATCTTCGCACATTTGTTCAATTTTATTTAAAACTGAAATATTTTCAAAATTTTCTATTTGCCAAAATTGACTTAACTGATCACTTATTATTTTTTCAAAATTATCAGCTGTTATAGTGGAGTGACACGAAATGGTAGAATAATTTTGATTTGGTAACATTGTTTGTCCCGAGATTATCCAACCTAATAAAGTTTTTGTAGGATCGGCATATTTTTTCCTAAACTTAATTGTCCCACAGAAAGTAACTGCCAAAAAATGGTACTGCCTAACAAAATATCAATTTCTCTGCTTTTATAGAATTCAGAATCAGCAAGTTGTATATTTTTTGGTATTTCAAATAGGGACCTATCCATGTTACAGGTAGGCAGGTTTTCTGTAATTTTATTTATTATTAGACAAGATACCTCAGTTTTAAAATTTGAATTTAAGGAACCTATTTCAATTATAGTTTTGTGTTTAATTGTAGATATCGCTTTCCCAACACCTTTAATTGTTAAATTGAAATTTATTTTATTAAGATTTAATTTTTCGCACAATGATTCAGTTACAAAACAACACTGTGACCCATTATCTAGTAAAACTCTTGCTAAATGATATTTACCATATTTATTTTTTACCTGCACCATAGCTGTAGCGAGCAAAACTTCTGTAGGCCAAAAAGGATTTATTGTTTGAGATACTAAAGTGTGTTGAGCTTCAATTGTATTATTACTTTCGTTATTGTTAAAATTGGTATTCATTGTTTGTTGCGTTTGATTACGATCAATATGTATTAAAGTATTGTGTTTTCGAAAGCATTTCTTACACCCGCTATAGGTGCAATGTTTTGATAAATGTCCTGGCCTAAAACAGTTAATACATAGTTTTTTCTCAAACAATTTTCGACTACGCTCGTTTATTGGAATATTTAAAAGTTGCTCACATTCATAAACTGAATGATCATTTTTACAAAAGTAGCACTTTGGTTTACTTGTGCTTACATGTGAAGTGGAAAAATTATTTTTTGAATGTTTATTGCGAAATTTATTTTCCGTTTTAATAGCGACCTTGAAATTGCTCCTTTATGTTCTAATTTTTTCATTAAACCTAGCCTATAAATTAAAAATTCCTCCATATCACTCATTTTAGGTTTTTCACCCTTAATTGCATAAGATTCCCATTCTTTTTGTGTTTCTTCATCAAATTTAGTTGTCAAGATATAAATAAGCAATGTATCCACAGAGGGCTCTTGAAAACTTTCTAAAGCTCTTAAATTTTTTGTTGTGTTTAAATAGAGATCTCTCAAACCTATATGATCTTGGTTTAGCATAGCAGATTGCTCAAAAATTGCTTTTATGTGATTAAAAATTATTAAATTGTTATTCTCATAATATTGACAAAGCAATTTCCAAGCAACATCATAATTTGCCTCTGTTTTTTGAATTCCCATTAATAAATCTTTTGCTTCACCTTCTAGTGACATTTTTAAATAATGAAATTTATCTATCTTGGTTAAATGGGTTTTATTGTGTACCATATCAAGAAAGATATCTCTAAACTCTAACCAATTGTTTATATGACCATTAAAAACAGGCAATCTGATCGTTGGAAAACGAATATCATGACTAGCTAAAGGGTGTATCGTATTGCTAAATGTTGGATTGTCTACCTTACCTTGTGCCTGAGCCCCTTGTATATGAGTTCCCTGTAATTGCTCACCTTGTATTTTACCCCTTTGTAATAATTGATCAACTTGTATCTGCGATTTTTGTACTTGATCACCTTGTATATAAGATTCTTGTATTTTATTACCTTGTATATGAGATTCTTGTGTTTGATCATCTTGTATAGTAACCTTAGTTATTTTACTACTATGTTGGGAATATTTTGACATTGTTGAACTACTTGAACTTTTTTTATTAAAATAATTGTCATTTGCCCTTATTATTTCTTTTAAATTTCCCAACACCCAAAAATAAATTTCCTCAAATTCTTGTCTTTCTTTTTCTTGTTGTTTTAATAAATTTTCATCATCTATTAATTGATGTTCTATTGAAGACTGAATTTCCTCAAATTCGTTTAAGAGAGGATCAGTCTTTTCTATTTTTGTAAGTATTGTACTATATAATGTAGGATCTTTTAAAATTAATCCTTTCTCGAACTCTATACCCTGAATATAATGTTTTAAACGGGTGATTTTCCCTTTAACTTGGCCCCTAGTCAAGTTTAGCGCCTTTAATTCGTCTCCCATAATTTGTTTCTACAGATTTTTGTATTTACGAAAGAGTCTTGTATATAGCTTAGTATTTTACTATTTAAATATGTTATAGGAACCTTGTACTTGATAGTTATTAATTGTGTAAATAGTAAATATTGTTGACTAATATTAATATTAATTTGTCTATTGAGTTTTTGATCAAATTGAAGGAATATTAATGGAAATAGAAATGGGAAAAAACTCACAGAATAGGATCGGTTGGCCACCCGAACTGACTCTGACGTGTTTCTTTCCAGTTTCCTCCAACTATTTTTCACTTCTTACTAATTTCTGTTTCTTTGATCCAGCGAAAAAGGACCATGTTTCTTCTCGTTAGTGATAGTGGACTGTATATTAACACCTTTTCTCTTGTTAAAAGTAAAAACTTGGTTATTTTTGTAATGACAATTTATTGTAAGTTTTTTCTATCAAAAAACGACAGTTCTTATCATGACCTTCTCTTTTCTATATAAAAAAAAAACTTTTAACGATACATGTGTTGCCTAACTAATAGGTCATAAGTACAATTAAAATAAAGAGCAATACGGCGTCAACACCTTGGGGTCGCTACGGCACTGTTTAGGTGGTTCCAAATGACTATGGAAGATCACCAGTGGAGGGATGATCTGCCCAAGTTGTAGAGATGATCCAGTTAAAAATGTTCGTGCATACGAGAGCTTAAAGTTTACAAGCTGTTCAAGTTTACTGAATCTTCAAATTAAAGAGATGCTTCTAGTTTACTGAATCTTCAAATTAAAGAGATGCTTCTAGTTTACTGTATTATATTCCAACTTTCTGAAAATTACCAGTGTCAAACACGTGTTACATTTACTTTTCTGGCACAAAAAGTACAAATCAGCATAGTCCGAAATCTACAGTTAGATGCTAACGTATTTTAATAGATTACAAAAGATACATTCTTACATTAAATTTACTTTGTAACAACCTTACACACTAATCAAAATTCCAGAAATGTACTTTTACTAGCCTTTTTATAAAAAATTATCATTAATACTTTTAATCACCATAAAAAGATTCTTCGAATAATAATGAAATATGTTGAAATTCTCATCTGATATAATAAAATAGAATATAACTTTCGATGTTTTATAAATATTTTAACAAAAAGGAATTATAAAATTGGAAAAAAACATACCTGTATATGACAGTAAACCAATACAAGAAATGAGACTGTGAAAAATTATTAAAACCTCTTTAACTCGATAATGGCAACTCATTAGTACACCTCGTAGCGTAGCTACTTTGAACTTCCAATTATAATTATAGAGACCGTATTCATTATTTTATTATTAAGAATTCTTCCGGAAAGATGGAGCTCGCGGTACTAATTTAATTTAATATTTAGGATACCAGGTGCTTAAAATGTTAACAGGTACTGTTACAAAATAACCTATATATTGGTATATCGTTCTTTAAAACCATGATACAGGGTGAGGAGGTAACGACATGACTATTACACCATTTTCTTTGCAAAAACTGATGCCGTTTAAGGAGAGATGCGACTCGTGATTATCCAGAATGAGTAAGATTGGTTTTTCTTTTGAGGATTGTGCGTGCTTGACTAAACGCTGCAAAAATATATAAAACTCATTTTCGGACATCCATCCTGATGTATTTGCTGCTCCGGTACAACCTGGTGGACCATTGTTCACGAAATGGTTTCTATAATTTTTTTTAAGGAAAAGAAACATTGGTGGAACTGAATTTCCGCTGGCACTTATGACAAAGCAAAACGTAACTAGGGTTCCTCTCTCCGCACATGTGACATAACCAACTTGTTTTACACCCTTTCTAGCTATTACTCGATCCGGCTTTTGAATAGTGGTTATGCCCATCTCATCACCATTGTAAATATCTTGTGGCTCGAATTTGTAACGATCCAACACTTCTTCAAGAAGAGAAAAAAAAGGGTTGACGTTATTTCTATTAAAACTTGTAGCTCTGCTGAGACTGGTTGCCTCTGGAATCCTAAGAGATAAAGCCATATGACGTTTCAAAAATCCGGTAAGCCAGTCAGATGAAGCCATTTGATATTTGATCCAATTTTCACGGACTTCTATATTATTTTTACTGAAAACTCATATGCAAAACGCCTCACTTCTTTTGTCGATAGTCCAAAATATAATTTGGATTTTTCAATATGATACCCAGCTAAATCGTTCTCCATATTATCTAGCAGAACCTGTCGATTACGTTTGTATCCGACTTGAAGAGGTGCTTGGTTGCCACCTAAAAGAATAAAACGTAATTATCAATAATAATAATAATAACTCACCGTCAAGGTTTCTCTTCCTCTTTCAAAATCTTTGTAAAGTCATGCGGTTAATTTGAAACTGGTCAGCAACTGAACGTATGATTTATTATAACCTCAACTGATGCTTGCTCAAAAACGTCCAAAGGCGTAATTCCCCTATTTTTTTTTCTCTTATACGTCCTCAATATGCTTCTAAAAATTATGTAAACATTACTTTTTAAATTCGTGAACAAATACGGAAAAGATATGGGGCACGTTGTGACAGTCACAACTTACCCCAAGTTGAATGTCACAACCAACCCCAAGACGACATCTTTGTCTTTTGCTTTCTTATTGCCAAAAAGACAATGGAATTAAAAAAAAAACATGAAAGAAACAATAATCCATATACCTTTTTTTTCAAGCTGAGGTGGAAAAACTAATGTTCGAACGGGTCCAGGACTCGAACAGTGTTGGACTCATCACCGTTAGGATGACGCCTACCAACAAAACCACCTCAAAACTCGCCGTTGGTCTCGTCTCGGAACCACTACCCTAGCATACATCAAGACGGGCGGCGGTCCCTCATACACTCTCCATTTATTCTGCCACTCATAAACGTTCTCTTCTTCTAACCATACTCTCCACTGCCTTATTCACTGAATATTATGATTTGAGATTATTTATTGATTTATTTATTTATAAATTTAATTGATTAATATATTTGATATTATTTAAATGTAGTATAGCAACAAGATCTTCTTTTTCTCAGGGGTGTTTGGTTATGCAAGTTTCCAGTTGGATTATTAGGTAGGTATTTGAATGAAATTTGATTAAATAATAATTACTAATTTATTATAAAAAAAATAAATTAAATTTAAACAGTAATCTATTGAATGACTGATAAATTAATAAGTAGGAAAATAATAAAAAGAAAGGCCTTTTATTAACTATAAAAAACTTACTTGATGTTGAATTAAGTTAAATTAACCAATGTTATTTATGTAATGGCAAGTAAGATTATCGAAATACACTAATTATTGAATATCAAGTTAATTCCTTTGTTTTTAAACTATAAAACTTAACTAACTACTACAAAAAACATTACAATTTTATCTGACCTTGATGTAGAGTCCTGATTGGTAAAAAAAAGTCTGTAGTCGCTCTATGAAAAACGGAAACGAAAGAAGTGATACGTGGAATTTGCGAATTTGGTAAAATGTCGTGTTGTTAGACGTTTGGTTTCTTGTGTAATATTATCGTTCTTTATTTGTTCCTCCAAATTGATATAGTGTTTAGTATTGGTGGATTATAATTCCTTTAATTGTATTATTGTATTAATTGTAAGTACTCTTATATTCTTCTTTTTTATCGACCGAAAATGTTTTAATTTCAATTTTTGAATATCAAATATTTAAATATTACCATACTTTCACAATTCAGCTATTATTTATTCTTTCATAAATCCTTCTATATTTTGATTTATAAAATTTATTTAATCTATATCAGCTATCAGTGGCTTATATTAAATATATTTAAGATTTCGTTTTTCTTATCAAAACTTATTAAAAAAACCTACTATTTATAGTAAATGGGTTCCCATCTAAAAAAAACGATAATGAAAGTTGAAAGGTCTCCGTCATAATATAAAGAAGAATCGTCACGTACTCCGCCTATGGTTTCTCTTTAATGCCGAAGTTGAATGAGAGTTTACGACATGAAGGCCATTATTGGAGGACGACCGAGCTATACCGTAAGACTTTTCTCCGATACGAGACAAACTGTCAAATCTACGGGTGATGGACAACTGTCCTACGTGGACAGAATTACATTGAAGTTTCATACACATCCAATCAATACTCTGTTGTGGATGCGAAGTAAGAATAGAAAATTCGTTTTAAAAGAAAAATCTTTAACAAAATTTCAATGATAAAATTGATAAAGTTACTAAGAAAGCTAATTATTTCTTTAACTAATATTTTTGTCAATAATAATAAAATAAGGAAAGTTAATTATTTTTTTCCTAAGAGAAATTGAGCTTATAATCAACCCAATCATTAAACCTTTACGATACTTTCTTCATAGGACTGACTAAGAAAGAAAAAAGACATATTAAGAAAGGGTTGTTAATATTGATTATATATTATATACAGAATGTTGGATAGTAGTTCATCCACGTTGGCTATATTCCTGGCCAAAGCATTTGATACGGTAGTCGTTAACAGCTGCTTAGGGATAGGGGAATAAAAAGAACACCTTTTTTTTAAGTTACTATTACAGTAGATTATTTGAATATAAAAACAAAGAAAGGAGGGTTATATCTAAAGAGAAAGAGTCTGTTTTAAGGTTTTAAGATTCCAGTTTCTCAGTGGCGTATCAATTTTAATTTATGATAAAATGTTATATCAATTTCAAAACCTTTATAAGAAAACAATACTCATGTAAGAAAGTTTTAAAACTAAACATTTTGTAAACCAAATTTCTGTTTACACATTTATTTTCATCAAATTTCCATCCCATTTGTTTATTTGATATTTAATTTTTTTTTAATATTTGTGCCTGAAAAAAATTTCCAGGAATAATTTAAACTTGCGAGGTATTGGGTTAAAAAATGTCACACCATAATTTGGGGAAAAAATGTAAATCCAATCTGACATTCAGTGTGTAAAAGCCAAATGGAATAAATTCATTATTTCGGTTACTGTACATATTTATAAAAAATCCCGAAACACGTCAAATTTAAATTATAACTTGACATTCTTTAACGTGAAAATGCAACCCCTACCTTCAACCCCCTTAGAATGACAGGTACAACCCCCAATTTTTTAAATGGAAAGTTTAGGCTTGTGATATATCATTTGAAAGGTCTCTTCATTCTCTATTCAAAAATGTTATTGTTTTTAAATTTAATGCAAAAATTAAGATAAAAAAATTAATATCATGTTGTTACCGAAATTCGCTACAATACAATCAAAAACTAAAATGTAATGCAAAACGTAATAAAATGTAGAACACAAAAAAGAACTATGAATGTTAATGGAGTTGATATTAAAAATGTTCTCCGCGAACGTCTTGGCAACATCCTAATCTCAAATAAAACTGTCTTCTAACATTATTTAACATATCAGGCGTGATCGACCTAATCGCAAGCGTTATTCGTTCTTTTAAGACATTTAAATCAGAAGGTTTAGTTTTGTACACATGGCTCTTCACATATCCCCATAAAAAGAAATCTAATAATGTAAGATCAGGTGATCGCACTGGCCGTTCAATCAATCCTCGCCTCCCTATCCACCGATTGGGAAATATTGTATCGAGGTACTGCCGGACACTAAGTTGATAATGTGGTGGTGCTCCATCCTGCTGAAACCATATCGTGTTCGCTGGAACTTGAGGGTTACCTGGATCAGGATATAAATTTGCCAACGTTGGAATGACATCATTTTGAAGTAGTGCTAAATTAATCTTTTGAGGGTATTGAGTGTGTTCTTCTCTCATCCAGTGAAGATTTTCCGTGGACCAGTAGCGGCAATTTTGCCGATTAGCATGACCGTTAAGTAAAAAAGTACACTCATCAGAAAACATAACGTCTTCTAATTGGATAATATTGTTATCCAACATGTCCATCATTCGCTCACAAAAAAAAGTTCTCCTATCAAAATCGTCTTCCATGAGCTCCTGAGTAGGTATCATCTTATACGGATGCAATTTATTTTCTTTTAATATGTTTGCTATCGATGTATGGCTAGCATTGAATGTAGTGGATGCCTGTCTACTCGATGTATGTGGGTTTTCCTGAAACTCAAGCAACACATCTAATTTGAGTTCATCACTCAGTGCATTGGCAGCTGCTTTTTTTATCTGCCTTACATGACCAAACTCGCGAAACTGCTTTTCTATTTTACTTATTGTTCCTTGGGATAAAGGCGGTAAATTAGGAAATTTCTCATGAAATAGGCGAGTTACTTCCTGTTGTGTTCGGATGTTATCTCCGTAACCAATCATTTGTAAAACTGTTATTTTATGCATTTCCGTTAATCTAATCATTTTTCAGAATTGAATTGAACAAACTTTATACTTAAATTACAACAATGACAACTTAAATAAAACAATTTACTACTGCTTGTTAAAATAGCGTTGCCACGGAAATTCTTTAAAGTTTGTTAATGGTTACCATCTAAAAACCACATTGCTATGGTTTTTGTTCACTTTCTCATTATAAGACCTAAACGGGAAATAAGTTTTAAGTATATTGTAATAAGTTTCGAGTATATTTTAGCGAATTTCGGTAACAACATGATTTTAATTTTTTCTATGTTAATTTTTGCATCAAATTTAAAAACAATAACATTTTTAAATAGAGTGTAGGAATTATGGGATAGGCAATGTTTAAGTTGTTAAATAATTAATCTTTGATTATTAAAAGATTGTCTTTATTTTAAAAGGAGAGTCTCCGAAGTATGTCTATACACTTACAAAATTGAGAGAGAACTAAAAAGCTTTACAACTAGGTTACTGTAGTTGTCCCTTAACATCCGGTGATATTTTGGGTTCTCAACTCAGCTTAAATTATACCTGGTTTTATGATTCGTAGTTTAAAAGAATTTTATCTTAATCTTTAGAAAATAGAAATATAAAACACCAAATGTTCACGTTTACAATACCTACAATAAAATAATAAAATATAAAATATAATATAAAAAGAGGTTCTACATAGAAAATGAAGAGAACTTTCAAATGATATATCACAAGCCTATACTTCCCATTTAAAAATTTGGGGGTTGTACCTGTCATTCTAAGGGGGTTGAAGGTAGGGGTTGCATTTTCACGTTAGAGAATGTCAAATTATAATTTAAATTTGACGTGTTTCGGGATTTTTTATAAATATGTACAGTAACCGAAAAAATGAATTTATTCCATTTGGCTTTTACACACTGTATGTAACAAAGCTTAATAATTACTAATTTAAAAAATATTGAAAACTTTAGTTACACCAAATACTGTAACTCAGATGGATATTAGTTAGGTCGTTAGAGGTGGTAGAAATATTTGGTTGTAGGTTCATTTAACCTCCCCTCAAAAAATCTGACGCGCTTGAAAAAAAAAATATTTTTTTCCATTTTCAACCCTTACGTACGACCACCGCCATCATGGAAACCGTCAGATTAACACACGTACATTTTTAAAAATATGCAGGACATACGTGATATCAATATCTGACGCGCTCGAGTATGTCCATGCAACAGTTTTTTTTTACATTTTTGAAAATCTATAGCCGCTCCCCCATCGATGAAAAGGTGTAAATTATATAATTTTTTTTTCTTTTTCACCCAAGCTTCTCAACCCAATAGGTCTCTATGACGCTCGAGTAAATCCCTATTTAGCATCGTGGGCTCCCCTACTATATGCAACAAAAATGTAAGAATCATACACACAACAAAAAAATATAATTCCCTATAATTTATCTGAATGAAAAATCATATTAGTTTTGATGTTAGACAAGTTAATTTTTTATGCCAGAGCTGTACTTTTCAGAAACCTATTTATGCACATTTACAAACATATTAGAAACTGTTAAAAAAATTAAAATTACTAATGATATTATTAACAGCAGCGTTACTTACGATTTCAGACAGGAGTTAACATAAAATGAACTTTATTGCGGCTTTCCTTTTTTTTCTAGAAAAAAAGAAAACAAAATAAAAGTATAACTTATCAAAGACTAAAAGATATTTCATTTCTTTTATAATTTAACCAATTTAACCAGCTAATCGAGAAAGAAATTAAGTTTATTTGTGCCTTGCTTAAGAGGTAGTACAATAAATTAAATATTGCAATTATTTTGCATGTATTGTATCGATTATATTATAGGACATGTTATGTGTTATCCATTATATAGCTTTGTAGAAAGATCAGCAAACGTTTTCAGCTGCAAATCGCATGCGCATTGAATAATTGGCGTTCGAAGAAGTGTTTAAGCGTTAAGTATTTACAGTACAAAAATAAGCTATTGTCAACTGATTGGAATAGGGGGAAAACTCTCTCGTTATTCTCCAACCATTTAATCTCGGTTATGCGCAATTTCAATATTATTCTTAATCCAACATTATAACCTACAATTTTGTCTTTTTTTTCTGCTTTTGTATGTTATTATTAATTTGTATTTTTGTGATTTGAATTTATGTTGACTATATAATAGTTACTGTTTAAGAGACATAAGTACACATTACGAAAATATAATATAATTTCTAAAATAAGTCTTCTTTTTTTTCTTTATCTAAAGTTTCACAACAGAGAGAGAAGAATCAACAGAAATACGAAATGTGTTCCTAGAACCATGAAAATGGATAGCAAATCCCAAACCGTTGGAGGCGGAGCATGCGAAGTATGAAATAATCACCAAACGCAAATTCCCTCTAGGAATAAAGCTATACCAATAACTAATCAAACTTAAAACGTCACTAGTATATGAATTCTGAATATGTTGGTTGACTACGAAAATAAAAAATGTTGTAATACAATTGGGGTAATTTCTAATAGTTTATTACAAATACCCAGTGATACAGTAGTTCAATTTACAACTTTTTTTTTCCAATAACAAGTTTACATGTCATTTTTAAATGTTCTATCCATTTCTTGAAGGTGGTAAACTCCAGACCACTCCAGACGTTATATAACTTAGACGGGACAAAGGGAAATAAGAATCTAACCTAATAATTATCAGACAGAACCCAATAACAGTCAACTCTATCTATCGTAACTGTAATGACTCGATTACGCTGATCAGGATGTTAAGGCATATTTTATAAAGAGTGAAATGGATAGAAAGGAGGATTGTTGTCTTTGTTGTATAAGTTACTAATAGTAGGTAAAAAAAATAAATCACTTTTTTTCAGAACCGTTTGGGATTATTTAACTGTAAATACAGGTAAATGATTTGCTGTAAGATACATTAAACCGTTTGATTTTATTTTTGAGATGGCTTGAAATGTTTGTGATTTCAATAGTGACCTTTATTGCAGCCAACCACTGGAAATATGTAAGAAGTTTAGCAGTTTTCAACATGGTAAAGTCTGTTGTATGCATCAAACATTTTTTTTTGGAATTTATAAAGTTTAGATGAAAAATAATTTATACTAGAGGGTATTTAAAATTGAGATATTTAAAAAAATGTATTTGGAATAAACGAAAAAATAAATAAATTAGGATTTTTTCCACAAAAGAAATTTATTTATAAGTTTCATAAAAGCGATATATTTATTAAATTTAGAATGCATCAAATCATCTGGTGTAAAATGTAAATTATGTAAAATTTAAAATGTTTGTTATAATAAGAATAATAAAAAATTGATAATGATGGTTTTTTATTTTGTCGGTAAATATTTCTTCGAGTTTCTTATTTTATAATTTTTTTCCTCTGTAATCCATTTAAAGACATATTTTCTCATAATAAGATAAACTAAGAATTTAATGCATTCATTTCCAATACTTTCATTTTTTTCTTTTCTTCTTTTCGATTTTTGAAATTTTTATTGTATTAAATACTGAGAATCTCCCCTTAATCTGAATAAGTAAGAAAAATACAACTATCCCCCTTTATTACCATAGTTTTCTATTGTAAATTTTTCCTCAGTTTTCTATCGTTATATGGCCAAATAATTTATGAAACTGACCACCTAAAAGGAAAGAAGAATCCAACTTAATACTTATTAAACTGACAACTAATATCACTAATATAATCTTTTATTATTAAGAGAAGTTACACTTTTGTGTTTACATGCTATCTATTTATTATTCAATATTTATTTAAATTAGGATAAGAATGGAAGGAATAATACATAATGAATCGAAACTACAAATTATTGCCACTGTATAACTGTGTAATAATGGAATATTTTTTTAATCTATTTATACAATCCATTTATGTTTAAAATAAATACTTTTGCATTTTCAGAACATTTATTTTCAAAGTAATCCTTAAAATATTTTTTCTTAATATGTTGTTTTATTAACATTGTTTATAAAACTTGCTATGCTAGATAGTATGTATTCATTGGACATCATCAAATTGGTGTTAAAGTAATTTTTTATTTTCAAATTCAACTGGATTAAAAATTAACAAAAAAATGAAGGCTTTTGAAATGACACAAGACAACTGATTGAACTGATTAGTTTTGAAATATAGCAACATCACAATTATGACGTGGTAAATGTTTGTCTTCAATTATTTATTGTCAATTATTTATTTATGTCACTGACAGTCACTGATAGTTTTTCTTGTAAGAGTGAAAATAGTTCGTAGTTCGTCAATTAATAATTATTTTTTATATTTTGCACTTATAAAAATCTTCATTATAAAACGCATTTGCGTATCGTAATGTAACTTTTACGCACGCAAATTTTTGTTTTAAATGGTTGGCGACATGAGTGAAGTATATAATAACAAGACTATTGACAATGACATTTGTGGATAATAGCAATTTATTAATTTTATATTGTTCTTTAAGAAAGTATCTGTGAATATGAATATAATATTTTACTTATAAAATATATTATTATTGGTATATTAATCATTTTAAAATATTTTAAAACATTAACATTTGATAATTTAAATGTCACAACTGTCAAATTTTATAAATTACACAGTGCTGCCGACATACTTTTTAAAATAAAAATTTTCGTAATTACATAAAAATAAAAAATTAATTTAAAAAATGGTAAAAAGGGCAAAATATAAAAAATATTATAAACAACTTATTTCATATGGCTGTTGTGACACTCGTTTTTTAAACTTAAACTCGTGTCATAACAGAATTCCATATGAAATGCGTTGTTTAATATACTATTCTATTATTTTTATATAATGACAGATGTACAAAACTTATTATGACTTTTCTACACAAAATGTCAAACTAACCAAATACATAACAACTAGGAAACAATATACAAATGGCAAACTATTAGCAACTAAAATTTATTCTTCTGTCACTATTTGTTAAAATTATTATTATTATAATTTCCAATTCGGAGCCAACTTAAAAATATATTTGACACCAAAAAATTAAAGATGGTCGCCAAGCTAAGTCTATAACAATGTAAACCAAATTATTTAAGCACATATTACACAATTTTGTAAAACTTATTTTCTAAAATTTTAAATAACACTCTCTAGGATCTTTGATTTTTGGTTAGGCTAGTTTTATCTAAAACTTTTACCTTTTTTTTGAATTTGCACATAAATGCTACATGAATTTTGTTTTAATGTTTGAAACAGAAAAATTTTAAAATTCTTCCTAAACTTAAAGTGGGTTCTCTAGAACCAATTTAGGCCTTTTAGCCCTCGGATGTTCGTCCTGGTCGAATTAAGTGCCCTCCTCATTAGTGGGTTCGTATGACAATAAGTGAATTCATTAATTTTCTCCTGGTTTCTTAGTCAGATTTGGTGGCTGATGTAGTCCACCATTAAGTCACGTCTGATGTTGGAATTACGTAGAAACCAGGGGGCTCCAGTGGTCAGTCGTAAGGCTAAATAACACTGTAAACATTACTTATTTAAAACAGACCAAAGCTATTATAGTAACTTTAACCAATTATAATTTTGCATCAATATAAAACAAATGTTGTAACATTGATTTCTAGGATACTTGCTTTTTTCTGTTATATTCGAAATTATTTATTTTACTAAGAATTATAAACTAAACGTTTGAACTTAACGTTTACCTTTTATTTAAAACAGCTATTTAAATGAAATGATGTTTGGCTTCAACGAGCATCATTACCTATTTTTTAAATAAAAGGTAGAAGTTTAGTTTAGTAGAAGAACGTTTAGTTGTTTATTATTTTTGGTAACTATTGTTTTAATTACCTGTTAAAATACTATTAGATCTCGGCCGAAGAACCAATTTTTTATCCAATATTATTTTATTTAAAAAATTATACGTCGTGTCAATTTGAAGCATTTATTTATTATTCCCCGTCTACCATATTTTTCACAATAAACTTAACGTAATAATAAACTAACTTGTTACTAAGTTTTAGATAAAATAAAATATATAGTGTGTCCAAATAATAACAAATTTTAAATACAAAAATAAATGAAAATATAACAACTATTAATTTAAAAAAATATGGTATACATACTACTAATAAATAAAAAGTACGACTCTGGCAACACTGGTAATTGACTGATTATAATAATCAAAATAACCGTAGTGAAATTATGACATGCCAATGGTGAAATATAGTGCTTTTTAAGTTACAGTATTTGATTGAACATTCCCACTTCGGTATCGGTGCATTACAAGTGCATTTTAAAATGTCCAAGCTTATTTCTATGAAAAGTGACTTATACTTTTTGAGGTTAGTGTTCTGCATTGGAGGATATTTTGGAGCATTTCCCTTAGACAAGAGTACCTTACGTAATAAAGTTTACTTTTTATTATTATTAACTTTTGTTATTTTACCAGTAATTGTCTGCCAAGTAATCAAAATAATACACAGTTTCCTAATTTCTTCAGGATTTATTAATAGATTCATCAATTTAACACAAAGCTTTGGATATATTTACTTTTTTATTATATCCATATATGGAGGACTTAAAATGGATGAACATTGGCAGGAATTATTTGAAATAATCTACAGATTAAATAAAAAGTTTAAACAAAATATCAATATTTGTTACCATTCATGTATACTTACATTCATATTTCTATTGTCAGCTTTTGTTCTGACTATTATTATTTGGTCCTGGATTGTACCAAATAATTTATTGTACTCCTTATTTTATTTAATTCCATGTTTTACATATTTTTATGTGTGTATTCAGACAGTGATGTTATGGAAAGTACTAGACGTATTGGCAAAAAGATATACGTATCTAGAGAACTCAGTTTCAAAAATATTTTATACAGTTGACAATAAAACTACATTTGATGTATATTTCCAAAATACAAAAAATTATCTACTGGTTTTAAATCGAGCAGTACGTTTGGTGAACGTAATATTCGGACAAGTAATGACTTCGTTGTTTGCCATTCTGTTCTCGGTTGTTATCTGCACGTTTAATTTTAAGTTGACGAACTATTTTGAGAAAAACGTTCCGCTGTTTACGGAAAGTTCATCATATTTAACAGAAAGCTTTCTGTTATTGGTAGGTATTTACGTATATTCTTATATGTCAAACTATGTTATCATTAGCTATTTTCGCGAAGCTATTTCTTAACACATTCAGTGGGGTGTTGCTTGTGCACTTTGGATTTAAGAGTAACCCCTCTGGTTACTTTCCTACAATGGTGAGGTTATTCCATTTGCAGCGGAAGTGGGAAATATCCTAGAAATAAAACTTACTTGGAACGCTCACTTGGAAAAAGTTATCCGCAGAGCCAGACTGGACATGTCGCAGGATCTATGAAAAATCTTGGATTGGGTCCCAAACAAATCTATTGGATATATGTGATGATTGTTAGACCAATGATCAAATGGAGCTATTGCTTGGTGCCCAAAAGCTTTACAGCGAACGGTCCAAGCAAAGCTCTCTGGTTTACAGAGACAGGCTTGTCTGGCAATTACTGGCGCCATTAGTACCACGCCGTCAGCAGCCATGCAAATCCTACTGGAGCTACCTCCTCTCCATATATTTTTGGAAAGGGAGTCCAGATGGACGACATACATAATCGCGCATATCTCTAAATGCATAAACCAGCCTTATACAGAGAGAAACAGAATGCTAGTGGACACTGAAAGTCATAGTATTCTGGGAATGACCTCTGATATAATGCCTCCAACAATAAACTACGATCTGCCTTATACCATCCTATTTCCAAATAAAGATGATTGGGTCTTCCTAGATCATTAGACTTCTGGCATAATTTACCAGAATTGGTTCATTAAAAGGCTATTAAAAGGCATCCTTCGAAGAGTATCTCCAAACAAATGTTAGACTATAGGAGGCACGACCTACATTGTCTAACAGATCTTTTAACAGGCTACTGTCATTTGAATCAGCATATGCACAAATATGGATACGATTTGCCGTCTTTGTCTGGAAGATAATGAAACAGCAGAGCATATAATATGTGCCTGCCCCGCGGCGGCTCGAATCGGGTATCTGAGTTTTTGACATTAAGACTTTTCAAAGAACACTTGAACCATTGTGCGGTTAAGGGCGAGTTGTACCAAGGTTTAAAACATAACAAATGGTTTAAGAAAAATGGGTGTTGTACCAGATTGGATCAGTTGGTAACCAGAGTGTTGCCAACGGGTTTGTTAACCGCCCAAAAATATTAACCTTAATTTTCTAACCCAAAAAATTTGTTCTGCAGTTAGTGGATACTGAATTATTTTTATTTTTACCAAATATAATGGAATATTCTCCGCCAGCTGTACAAGTCTGCAGTTTTTCTTCCGCGAAAGGTTTAGCCGACTGTCTGTACAACTCGCCCAAAACGTACCTATCTTTTTTAAATTATAACTGAATTCAATACTTTTTACCATCCCAAAACAAGACAAGAACAATATACAGTGCGGTTCTAAAGTCCCTTCCCCCCATTTATTTTTTGAACCGTTAGAATTAGAAATTTGAAATTTTGGGAAAGTGAAGTAGGAAATGTATATTACTTTTTTATAGATAGTAGGTGACGTAATCATAAAAAATGACGGACGTGGGCCCTTTTGGAAGATAATTTTAAATGGCACCATATGGCAAGTAATACATCATTTAAAAGCTTGTTTTAAACCCTTTCCAATGATACCAAAAAAAATTAATTCTTCTTCCTTATTCACAACTTTCAACCCAAAATTATAAAATGATTAAGGTTTTAAATATTTTATTTGGTAAAAAAAATATGTTCTAATAATAAAAAATTAAATAATATACTCAAAATGTTCACCATTTACTTCCTGGCAATAAAAAAGTCTAGCAGAAAACTCTTCCCGAACGCGTTCAAGTGTCTCTCTAGAAATTAACCTGTATTCTTCACTAATTCTTCGCTTTAATTCGTCAATGCTCTCAATTGGTGTACCATAAACTTTTAATTTTAGGTAACCCCATAAAAAGAAATCTAGTGGGTTCATATCGGGAGAACGCGCAGGCCACTCTATTGGACCCCGTCGTCCAATCCACCTATCTAGATATTGTTCATTTAAATAATTTCAGGTTGATAATAATGGGGAGGAGCACCATCCTGCTGAAAAGTTATTTCCATATCATGGAACTCGTCAGCATGATCCTCAAGAATCTCTAAGATTCGCGGTTCAATACCATTCTGGAGTCATTCCAGGTAAATCTCCCCAGTTAAATTTACGTTTAAAAATATAGGCCCAACAATGTAGTTTCCCAAAATTCCTGCCCACACATTCACTTTTTGAGGAAACTGGGTGTGACCTTCATAAAAGGTGAGGATTTGTGTCAATCCAGTATCTTACGTTCTGGGTATTAACTTTACCATTAAGAAAAAAAGAGCACTCAAAACTAAAGTAAATTGTTTTAAGATAATAAGGATCCTGTTCTATTTTATTTCTTATTTGCTTACAGAATTCAATTCTGCGATCTGGATCATCTTCTGTCAGCAGATGGAGCATTTTCATTTTATAAGGATGAAATTTTTGTTTCTTTAAAACTCTTTTTACAGTTGATGAAGACGCTTCACAAGTTTGTGCAACATTTGAGGTGGATTGTATGGGGTTGACTATCATTTCGGCAACTATTTCTACTTGTTTGTCTTCACTAATTCCAGGTCCACCACTTCGCTTAGCGTCTGCAACGTTTCCCGTTCTATGAAATTTATCTAAGAGTCGTCTCAGGTACTGTCTGGATATTGGTCGATCTGGATGCCTTTCATTAAAAATCCGTTCGGCTTCATGTAGATTAGTTCTAGCCTCACCAATAATTAATATTGCTTCAACTTTTTCCTGCATAGTTCGCGACGTTTTAAAAAACTCTTATTTATTATTAACGGATAAATTACTAAATCACAATAATGGTAAAGAGGTAAAATTTTACTATTTTTACAAATTATAATTATGAACCAAAAAGAAATAAAAATAAAAACTTTGAATTTAAACAAGAATAGTATAGTGCCAAACATTTTAAATTTTTAGTACGCCAGTTAATAGCATTGTACCTACATTTAAAGCAAAGAATTCGATTTAAATAAAAAGTAGGTAAAGTTTTTTTTTATTACGAAGAAGTAAATGGTGAACATTTTGAGCATATTATTAAATTTTTTTTATTTTTAGAACGTATTTTTTTACCAAATAAAATATTTTAAAAAAATTTTATAATTTTGGGTTGAAAGTTGTAAATAAGGAAGAAGATTTAATTTTTTGGTATCATTGGAAAGGGTTTGAAACAAGCTTTTAAATGAAATGCATTACTTGCCATATGATGCCATTTAAAATTATCTTCCAAAAGGGCCCACGTCCGCCATTTTTTATGATTACGTTACCTACTATCTATAAAAAAGTAATATACATTCCCTAGTTCACTTTCCCAAAATTTCAAATTTCTAATTCTAACGGTTCAAAAAATAAATGGGGGGACAGGGACTTTAGAACCGCACTGTATATTTCTAACTTTAGGAGTTAAATTACATACTGAAATGCTTCTATGTTTCAGATATTCTTTATTGTGGTTATATTATCATGCGATAAAGTGGAAAAAAGAGCTGAAACTCTAATACGAACTTGTTTTAGCATCGAAGCTTCGACAGGAAACAAAAATGCGCTTATTGTAGGTAATTTTGCAAAAGATCTACGACCTACATTTTCAGCAAGTGGATTTTTTGAAGTTAACCAGCGAATTTTGCCTACATTTTTTTTTAATTTATCCACATATTTAGTTATCACTTTACAGTTTAAATTATCTGTGTGATAAATTATATGTAATTTAAATGAAGATATTACTAAGTGCTGTTTTATGTGTTAAAAAAGTGTATTTTTTAAACCAATTTCATTATTATAACGGATTCTGTCTCCTTAGACTTCACCAGTGTTCACAGATAAGGAGATTTCTTTCGAAAAACAATAAAAGATAAAAAAGTAAGCAACATAGCTTCATCGATTATTTATCGATTATTCATCAATGGCATTTCAATATTGCAGATATAACCACTCTTGACAAACCGTCACTAAAAATAAATAATGTACAGTCGACAGAAGCAAACATGGTCCGCGGAAAATATGCCAACTAATTTCAAGGTTATCACAATCAGCCAATCACGAGCCAATGTTAACGATAATATCAATTTTAGTGGCTGCATAAGTGAGATGAAAATACAACTACAGCGACAAGGACACGCCCACCCAGGGTTCATGTTTGCTTCTGTCAACTGTAAGTCATCCATTCTCTAATGTCAATAGAAGGAGACCGCCATAGTCAGGGAAAAAACGGAGAGAAATCCCACGAAGAGGAGAGAGGAAAAGGTCCCTCCTCCTCCACCAACGCGATCGACATAATGGCGTCAATATGTCCCATTTCTCCAGCACATTTCATCCAACACGCCAAAGCGGCTTCTTTTGTCCTTGGCAGGAGATTTGCTATGGAGAATATAGACATAGCACTAGTCCAGGAACCCTGGATTTCCAGGAGGAAGAGGAATAAGCGGCCTGGGAAACTGTTCTGGTAGGTTAATATATTGCAGCTCTGGGGGAAAACCTCGGGCTTGTATACTTGTCAGAAATAACATTAATGCCCGATTTCACCAACCCATTCCTAAACTTCCTAATTCTTAACTACAATTTGCGTTTCACGACGTGCTAGGTAATACCTAAGAGAGATAGGAAATACCTAATATTAGGACAGCTAGTTACCACTGCCTAAAGCGTTTAGGAAATACTTAACCTCAAAATAGTTTGTCATTTTTGTTGACAGCATTGAAAGTATAGATTTTGTGTTTTTTTTTATTTAAAAAAATATGCGAGCTGTACGATCTATAGAACGTCTTAAAATAAATTTGTTAAGACGACATTTGTCGAAACAGCTGTCATTAAATTTTATTTTTCAATAAAAAGTGAAAATTATTTTTCTTTTTTTCTCCCCTTTTTTCACTATTTGTTAGTTTATAATCTCCGCCCGCAAAAGTCCAATTTTTAGCTAGGTATTACTTACCTAAGAATTTCTTAGGTTGGTGAAATCGTTTTAGGTAAAGTATCAAATTTAGGTATTTCCTAGCTTAGGAATTACTTAGGTAGGAAGTACCTAAAATCAAGTTGGTGAAATCGGGCATTAGTCCTAACAGGATTGTGTACTCCAGATGTGGTTGCAGCCTAGATATCAATTCCGGTGGGGGATGACAGAGTAGACCTAATAGTCTGCTCTAGTTACTTCCCGGGTGATAGAGGGACAGTTCAACCTCCTCCAGCAGTAGTGCGAGATTTGGTGGCCTATTGCAAGAGGAACAACAGGCAACTGATCATTGGATGCGATGCTGATTCTCATCATTAGGATTAGGGAAGTAACATCAATGAACGAGGTGAGTCTCTATATAATTATATAATAGGGGAGGGCCTCTCGGTTACCAACGTAGGTTACGAACCAACTTTTGTGATTAGAATTCGCAAAGAAGTTTTAGACATAACAATCAGTACTCAATTTATTAGTACTAAGATTGTTAACTGGCAGGTTTCTACTGAGCCCTCATGTTCAGATCATAGACACATAAGATTTGACATGAGAACAGGGCAAAGACTCATAGTTCAGTTTCGTGGTCCGAAGTGTACCGATTGACACTATAAAAAACAAGGCTGAAATAGAAGTGGCAAGTGAACAAATTCAAAACGCCATTCTAACAGCCTACCAGGGGAACTGCCCATTCAAGGAGAAGAGAGACCATAGAGGTACACGTTGGTGGAGCAGAAGCTTGGACAAAAAAAGAAGTTCGAAGACTCTTCAATCGAGCTAAAGTCTCAGGTTGTTGGGAATACTATTACTAAATGCCTTTTGGCTTTCTCGATTTCTTTATTGTAATTAGTAATATTATTTTAAAATACGGCAGTTAAATTAAAATAAAAAATCGACGTGTTTCAGGATTATTTCTTAAAATGAACTGTATAGCTAAAAATGAATTCGTTCCATACTTAACGGACACAGTGTATATTTATCAACTAATGGATATTATACTAAAAGTAGGGGGGTAGACAGCAATTATACCAAGAAATAATTTGTCAAAAATAAATGAGTAATTTTTCATAATTTGTTTGTAAATAATAATCACACAATCAAAACGTCATTATCAATCATTATTGATTCTTAAAACAACACAGCAGTGAACATATACCACGCGAAGATGTCATTTCTAACAAAAATGAAGAAACGAGATGTGTATTTTTTTGAATACATTATTACGTTTATAAATTATACCACTAATTTTTGCTTTTTTTCAAGACGTAAATGTTTGACTGTGCACATGGCTGCTGTAATTTTAATATATGGTCTGCAATATTATATATTATACACCGACTATTTGATAGATTTTCAATTGGAAATAACGGAAACTTTTCTTTTTAGTTTTACTCCTTTTTTAACCAGCAGCATCCATGTATACTGTTTGTTTGCTGTGTTTTCGAATAAAAACCGCTGGAATAAATTGTTTGAAAGTGTAATGAAAATTAAACAGTTTGAAACACAGATTTATCTGATTTGTCATCTGACAAAAATGTTTTTTATGATATTCGTCAATCTCGTAGCTAACGCGGCAATATCTTTATTAAATTTAAAATTAACGGCCATTTTCGGATGTATATTAGCCTTGATAACGGATTGGGAAATAACTTTTATGACTATTGTTCTCTGGGATTTGTGTAGCATAGTAAGTCTACGTTATAACTCTCTTAGTGCTTTTATTAAAGAAGCTCATTTGTCTAACAACATCAATAAACGACTATTTGACGATTTTAAAAGATATGTAATTTTTTTGTATCAAATTACAAACACTTTAAATGATATCTGCGAAAAATTTATTCTGGTTTTAGTGGTTCTTACGCTTTTTAGTTGTATGAGAAGTTTTGATTATTTTTTATTTCAAGCTACAGCTAGTTCTGGTGTAGCCGAACCTACTTTACACGTTACGGATTGCTTAAAAAACGTAGTAAGTATATTTACAATGTATTAATTTGTTTTTAGAAACTTTTTACTTGGGCAATACTTAGTTTCAATTCGCTTTTAAAATAGTATATGTGTTCCCAGTTTTCCACTTCAGTATCTTGATTTTCGAGGTGCGTACAATACAATAAACAAAAAAATTGATCAATATATTATCTATACTTTAACTTATCCGAAAAATAATAAGCTTAACTAAGAACCGTTTTACATGGCAAAGGATTATACCGAAAATTACTCTGAAATTTACTCCAATAATTTGTGTGTTTTACACAGCCAAAAATTCGAAAAATTTCTTCGTAGTAAAATCCGCGTAGTATTGTTTTCCCTAACGTTCAACAGCATTTTGTGATTTGTAACCAACAGAACACTAATATAATATGTTTAAACATTTTATACTACAAACATGTTAATCATAAATAATTTTTTTCTACGCCCATGTCTGTAAACGTCAAAAGTCGCAGTCAACATTGCTTGTAAGTGACATTTAACAATAACATGTGCGTAGTAAGATTTCATAACATACACGTGCGTTTAGATAAGAAAACTTAAATATCCTTGTTTAATCAAATTGCAATAAAATTTTTATGTACGTAACACTTTATTTGGTAGATTTACATACTTTTAGTAAATAGAAAAACGTTTTAATATTAGAGACATTCCATTTAAATTAACGAGTAATGCTCCTAGATTCGGCATCACATTATACAATTTCTCAAGAATAAATCTCATTTTCTCATAGTATGTTAAAGAAAAAAACGTCATGTCATTTACACCGTCAAGTTTTGTATACATATGAACATTTACTCAACTTCACCTACAAAAATATCTTCTAGTAGTGAAAATGATAACATTATGAGCAATTCGTTTTATTGGAATGTCACTTTTTTTATTAACTGAAATTATTTTAATGAGCAAAAACACGTTACGTAAATTCAGATAATTTTACAAACTAGGTAGTTTGCTAACTCAGTAGATACCGAACAAATTGCTTTAATGTGTCCCTATTCTTGAATTTGTGGGAGTAGAAATTGTGAGAAAGTGTCTCCCTAAAATTAAAAATACCGTGTTCTTGAAACGAATTCTAGTAGTTAACGATAGAAATTGTACCCGGAGATTACAATTTTTACTGGTCCAAACTAAGAGAAAACGATTGTTGTAGTATGTATGTATGTATGTATGTATGTATGTATGTATGTATGTATGTATGTATGTATGTATAAATTAAGGGCGATAAGTACACTGCGACCTATAGGATATATTGTGTCCCCCCTTACTTGCCATGTTCTGATGTTTTCTCAGATTTATAGCAGCTCTTCGAGTCCTATTTTCTTGAGGAAGTTTAGGACATCGTCGGGCTTCAAATCCTCTTCTATTTCATGTGCTCCCAGGTATCTAGCCCTAGAATTCTGCTAGGCAGGGAATTCTGAGAGTATGTGTATTGAGGTTTCATCCTCTTTCTCACAAAATCTGCACTTTGCTTCATCTGCTAACCCAAGTTTCTTCATGTGGATACTTAACCGGCAATGCCCGGTTAATATTCCCGTTAGAATTCGGAGCCTTTTTTTAATGAGGTTGACGCAGCTACTAAATCTCTTCTGGTCATAGTTTCCCAGTAGTATCTTAGATTGCCTCAGTTCTTCCAGCTGATTCCAGTACTTGGATTTTTCCTTCTCCATTTCTTAGTTTTCCTAAGATTACTCTACTGCTGATCCCACAAGATGGTTCTGGTCCCAAATGTGGGGTTTCAGCTCCTTTTTTTGCCAGCTTATCTGCTGTTTCATTCATTCCCCTCTATTTCTATGTGTCCCGGGACCCATAGGAGGGTGACAGTGTTCTTCTGGCCTAGTTCATTTATTTTGCCTAGGCATTCCCAAACCATCTTCGAACTGATTATATTTGAGCTCACCGCTTTGATGACTGCTTGACTATCCGACATGATCACAATCTCTTGTCTGTGGTAGTTTCTTCCAATATTGAATTCCACACATCTTTCGATGGCGCGGACTTCTGCTTGAAAGATGCTCGGGTATGTGCCCAAGCTTTCTGAGTATTTGGCTCTTGGTCCAAAAACTACTATCCCAGTTCCCTCGTCTGTCTTGGAACCGTCTGTATACCACTTTATGGCATTCTGGTTTAAATTCTGTATGGTGTCTTCATCCCATTCAGATTTATTACTCTCAACTTTGTGATGGATTTTGTGATTTGTAACCAACAGAACACTAATATAATATCATTCATTCAGAAGATAAGTGACGCAACCCAAAATATTTAGAAATGACACAACTGAGAATAAATAAATAAATAAATAATATAAAAATTCCAAAATTAAAATATTTTGGTTTATTTTACATATGTGTGCATGAGCAGGTATCTGAAATAACAGTAAAAATCGAAACCGGCAACAGCATTGATCCAAGTCTCAAAAGTGTACAAAAAGAAATAAAATAGAAATTCAATACTTAAATAAACATATAAGTCAAATATCAGAAGTTCAAAACCAAGACAACACAGGTATCGAACAACAAAGTATATATAATATGATTCAAAAATAAAATAGCAAATACTCACTGCAGATAAGTATCAGTTTAAAATTATAAAATTGTCTAATATTCTTAACAACTGTACTCAAAAATGATTTCAAAATCACTTCTTAAAGTTGTCAATTGTTATTTAAAAAAATTCAAACATGTAACTGTTTCAACTCAAAAATATCTTAAATTTGTATTAAAAAAAACAATATACTGAATATTACTGAATGTTTAAGAATGCAATACCAAGTCACAGAGTATATAATACAAACCAGAGTATCGACTCTATATGGAGGGGGTAAGCATCCATTTGCAGGTATCGCCATGACACTTTGGGAGTATCCATAGCCGTCACCGTTAGTTTTGGTTAAGGTAGGCAGTTGGTTGTATGTGAATAAATCAGTGGTGGCGTTTGTATTGTGTGGAAAAGTGCATTAAACTATTTAATTCAGGTACTGAAAACTGCGAAGGAGATGCAGAACAAATGTTACTTACTTTAAATGACATTAAAATAAATACTACTGATGCATGTACTCCTTCCCAGTGTTCTGTATCTGATAAAGATACAGATTGATGTGTGTTTTTTTAATTATTGATATCCTTCCTTACTAACGAGGAAAATTGCGTGCAAGACATACATATTCGGTCATTTATTTCGCGTAGAAATTATATTTATATAATTATTTAACCTAAAAAACCCATTTTACTTTCTTTAAAAACAAATAAATCAACGTTTAGTTATTCCATGTTTCTAAAATAACAATTATCTCAACAACAATAAAGAAAAAATTCAAGTACGGGTCTTATTTATAATAACAATTTTTTTAGTACTACCCTGAGCTTATACCACAAAACAGAATATTGGTAACCACAAAACAGACTAATCAATTTTCTGTTTTGTGGTTTATACTCCCAAAAAATGGCCGCTCTTGTCTTATAAACATCAAAGGTGCCGACAGCGAGTCGATACTCTGGTTTGTATTATATACTCTGTGACCAAGTTTATTTCTTTCGGCAGTAAAAGAATTTGTTTCAATAACACTTAAATAAGCAGAACACAAAATGTTCAAAAAAAAAGTCATCGAATCAAGAGAAAAAAAGTTATTTGGACGTTCTGTGTTTTAAGAGCAACAAAAAAATTATTATCTATAGTAAAAGTTAATATTGAGGTCAAAACTGAATAAAAAAAATTATATACCTCTCAATCCAAACTATAGCAAAGCAATAACAAGGGGCGCCAATTTGTAACTAAAAAACTCTCCAAAAGAGATCCCGGCTAAGAGACCCCCCCCCCCCCGGGGGGGGGGGTTCGCCTCCAAGTTAATGCTCACTATAGGAAGGATTGGGATGTATAAGTAATAAGGGCGCCACTATCTTTTGAACGCTATCGATTAAGTAAACAAACTACATAAAAACTAAGGTAAAAAAGATAGAAACACCTTGTAATTACTTTAATTAAACAACAAATAAAGAAGCTACTTACAACAAAAGACTGACCACGCTACACCTTTAAGACTTATAGTCTAAGGTATACAAATGAAACTGTTTTTTAAAAATATAGATTATTTATTGATTGCTGATAATTAACTGGAGTTGTAGAAAGAGGAATTAACTTTAGGTTTCTGTGCTGTCTAGGAGGGAGGCTTCAGCTTCTTCGTGGAGAGATGAAAGTTTCTTTAATGGTTTTGGCTGCTTGTGATGTAATAGTTTTCTTAACAGCTCAGAAGTGGTTTGAAGGACTGTCTTCACATAAGCGGTAATTGGGCTCTAAATTTAGCGGTATCTTGGCGGTAACTTGACTCCAACTTAGCGGTAACTCGACTCCAACTTAGCTATAACTTGGCTCCAACGTAGAGGGTTGTATCTTTCAACAACCAAAAAGGAAATTCACAAGATGAGATACTTGACTCTTCAAGTCGGCCTATTGGTCGATGAAAGGGTATGGAATTGTCTTGCTGGCCTTTATATAGGTTAGCTCAATGCGTGTTCGTGTCATTTGCCACAAAAGAGATGTTTGGCACATTCAGTTGCAAGCGAAATGCGCGTTCTTTGATTGGCCTCGTTCAAACAGATAAATAGTTAGCGTCTATAAGGGGTGTCTCGTGTACAGTAGCATTAACAGTGAATCGGGGTCGGTTTTAACGGTAACAATAGCGGTATCGTTTACGGTCGGTAATAGTGCAAGGTGACATGACGATAGACATGTTACATGTAAAATAACTAAAAGACCTTTAACTAGGTTTTAATAAACGAAATGACAATATCGTATATCGTTGACAATGATAACTTAAATAAATAATAAACAAGTAACTAAACTAGATAGAAGTTAATAAAGATCTAGTCTAGTATTTTCATCCCACTTGTATTCATCCTTCATTGATTCAAGGCTCCTGTAGGAGTCCTATGGCCAAGTTTCCTTCATTAAACCTTCTTCTAAGCACGCTAGTTACTGCTTTTGAATGTTGAAGGTTTATTTGGAGACACTTTAGCCGTTGAGATTTTAAGAGTTCGTTTTCCCCTTTGTAAGACGACTTAGCGTCATCTTTACAGGAGTCGACCATCTCCACGGCCAAATTAATTAAACGGCTAATTAAACCGAAGTTCGCCAGGTACTTCGGAGTTACATAATACCAGACCTCTCTAACCATGCATTCCTCGGTTTATGCTGTTCCACCTTGAAGTTGAGGCAATTTTTATTGTGGTTCTCTTTTACTTGGCCGGCTGATTAAGGCAAGCCCTCAAGATCTAAGGCAAGTCAAGGTCTTACAGCTTCTAGGAGTGGCATAAATATAAAAATCATTGGGGCAATTTTTTCCAAACACTTTTCATTCTATCTCCTTTATTCCCACAGCTATCAGAGCAGCTGTCGTTTGGAGGTGTTGTGTGTTACAAGAAATATGATATTCAGCTGGTATAAAATAACTCACTCAAACTATATCACTACCCACCGTACTATTTAGTAAAATCACATTTCAATAACATTCTGTTCCAGCAAATTACATTTTTTTATGTATTTTATAGATTAGAACCATTTATTTTTAATGTTAATGTAACATTTATAAATATGACACATTTGACAGCATGCATCATTAATATTTACAATGTAAATGAAATAATACAAAATAGAAACATGTATAAAAACACACGATCGTCGTGGTTTTTTAAAAATTATTTGGTCTAGAACGGAAGTTTGTCAAATATGCTGTTCTCTAAAAATAATGTATCAAATAGTGATATCTATTTCTTGAAAGTTGCCATGAAGATGTTGATTCATTTTAATCCCAAACCAAAACATCTAACAGCACATACGGTTTTCACATTATTTGTATATAGTTTTGCATTTTATTTCATGTTCGATGGAAATTTAGAAAAACAAATAATGGAGTATGTATTCACCAGCGGCAGTTTGCTATTGTTTTTTGTTACACATATTTTTTTCATATTTGAAATTGTATACAATAAAAAACGTTTTAAATGCCTACATAAAAAAATCATGAAAATGAATAAATTTAGATCCTATTCAAATTTCATTGATCAACTTTCGACAATAATAATTATGATCTTCATAAACGTCACAACGAATATTGTATCTATGTTTATATTTAAAAAAGAAGGTACTAAACGTAAATGGGACATAATCATAATGATAACTCTAAGTAAAGTGGCGGATTTGGAAATATTGTTTGCAATGATAGTCTGTTGGCTATTGTGTCATACTATAAGTACAAGATATATCGGCTTGAATGAATATGTTAAAATGTCTAGTGAAAACAACAGATTCTATAAAAAACTATTTAAAGATGTTCAAAAATATTTAATAGTTTTACATCAAACATCGAACAGTTTAAATGTTGTTAATGGAAAGTTCATTTTTATATTACTTACACTCGCATTTTTTCATTTTGTTAAAGGTGTCCAGTTTACTGCGTATAATGTGACAGATTTTAATTTATTTTTGAACTTTGTTTACCTGATTAACTGCTTTAAATACGTGGTAAGTAGAAATAGTTTTATTGGAATGTCACTTCTTTTATTAACTGAAATTATTTTAATGAGCAAAAACACGTTACGTAAATTCAGATAATTTTACAAACTAGTTATATGATAAATAATTAGAAAAATGCTACCGAACAAATTGATATGGTGGCCCTATTCTTGAATTTGTGGGAGTAGAAATTGTGAGAAAGTGTCTCCCTAAAATTAAAAATACCGTATTCTTGAAACGAATTCTATTTGTTAACGATAGAAATTACGAACCCTTAGATTAATGCTGAAATTAGCCCCGCCACGCTAATCAGGTTATTGTCTTTGGTGGTGTGATTCAGTTGGGACGCGGCATATCGCATCCATATTTTTTCGCATTGTACACGAACAGTACCAATATTATTGTTTATTGGCAGTTTTGGTGGTTTTATTAAGAAGAGAATGACGTTTCAATATACATCAACCATTTAAATAATTAGGTTCAGGAGATTTAGTGAATACATTCCTGGGTAAGTACCAACATACTGTTATATGTAAAAATATTGTAAAAAAAATTTTGGCTCTGGCGCACACTCCGGACAAAGGAAATTAGGGTTTCTGGTTATACTTAAGCTGCAAATTCAGCTAGTGGATATGTTACAATATTTTTAGTTTTAATTTGGGGTTTGAAAGCTCAATAATTTCTTGTCATAAAATGTTCATATTAATTTTAGTGTACATTAAAAAATGTTTATTTTTATATGAGGGCATTAGTGATGGCCATTTACCATGAATAATGTAGAATGTAAGAAAAGTATACATTGTATGTTAATCTTCCAATATTTTTTAGGACCTGTCTAAACTAGAATGAAGCAAGAATTAGTTAATAGCTAAGAGTTATAATATGTTCCTTAAATTACTTTTTTTTAATTTAGCTATGTTGTAAGTTTAGTTGGTTTCTCTTTATTGTTCCTGTTATTATGAGTTGTTGATAAAAATAAAGAGTTATTTTCAATATTTATATATTTTTTATTTAGCAATCCTTTTTTTGTAGTGGTATACACCGATATGCAAGACCATATCTTGCCATATCTTACCGCTTTAGTACAACAATCCAACTACTATGTAGTATTAAGATATTCTTACTGTAGTAGTAAAAACGTATCGGTGGTAGTTAAACAATTTTATTGCATTAGTAAGAAAAAATTGCCGCTTCTGTAAATATATAATACCACAGGAGAAACATAGTTTTACTGTCGCAGTCAATTTTTAGTATTTTAAATATTAGTAAATCTTGTATTACTGTAAAAAAATAAAAGCAACAAATTTTATACAAAATTCCAAACTAAGCATAAAATTTAAAGAAAGCAAAAAAAATTAAATCCTCTTTCCGACCAACTGGCTCAGATCAAAGTGTATTATAAATTAATATAGCTCACCTTAATATCTGAAATAAAATAGTAAAAAAACCAAATAAAGAACTCTCAATACTTAGTTTTATCCCAACAACAACAATATATAAAATAAACACAAACAAAAAATAAGTCGAAAAATAAATACAAAATAAACTTTCATGGTATTACAACATATTTAACAAAAATCAAAAATTTCAAAGTAAACCTTCATCATCAGAAGGACAAATTTCCGGATATTAAATCTTATTTGGATCGTTCAGTTTACCTGCTAGTTTTAAAAATGCTTTTGTACGGTTTAAAGGAGATTTTTTCCAATATTTATAAAACCTATCCTAGCTAAATTACCTGATATATGTGCTTTTTGCGACTATTAGTTTAAAAAATCTCCAAAGATCTTCTACCGGATATTTTCTTTTTCCAAATTTACTTTCATAAATTTCTTCAATTTTATCAGGGTCACCAATTTTTATCGAATTATCCATAAAGACATACAACAGTACCTCTCTACAAAAACTTGCCCAATCGACGGCAGTTTCCATTTCCATTTCCCGACAAATAATTTGTAATGATCAATCAGACACCCATAAATGCACGAAACCTAATATTGCATATAGAGTTAAGTTACTTCTCGCAAAAATATTCCAGTCCCAAATTCGGCCACGTCTCTACAAAGTTTGACCTTCTGATTCCTTACATAAATTTTATTATGGCAAAGCCATCGCCAAATATCAGGTCCAAAAATTGATCATCATTTTTTGTTGAAATTAAATAAGAAATAAATACCTGAGACAATCTATTGCTAGGGTAGGATTCCCTCCACATTTCTTTCATTTGTAATTATCTCTATGCGGAATTAACTTCCAGTCTTTGCATATTTCATACATTTTAATTAAATTCATATTAAACACAAAAGTTAAATGAAACCAAATAAACGTAAAACCAAATTAAATGAAACTCATTAATAAAAAAATACGATAAACTAGCTTCTCAAACCTACAAAAAACAAAGCCTGTTTTCCTTTTAAATACTTGATTTATTTATGTATTATAAAGCAAATGTTGTCAACATTGAAAAAAAGTTTTAACCAGATTGGTCAATAAGAGGTTTTTAAAAAATTGACAGTTTGTTAAAACAATAAAGTTAAAGATTCTATAAAATAAAAGTAATTAGAAGACAAATTTCCATATCGTAATTTCCTAGAACCTTGATAAAATTTTTAGGAAAATCGGAGAGTTCACCGGAGTCTACATATTTACCTATATTAATTATTTAAGGCTGTTGGATAAGATAATAATCCATGGAAAAATATATATATATAATTCTGAAATATAGATATATATAGAAATTATTTCTTGATTGTTATATTTTGTATAATAATTATTAATTATCCTCTCTCTGCTCTACTTCTCACTTAAAAAGTTCAACTAAAATTGTTAAAATAAAATGTATTAAAATTTTTTTAGTATTGATTGATTTTATGATTTTTAATTAAAAAAAGGTTGCATGATTTGCTTAAGGCTTTTCTCGAAGTATACTTTTTTATAAATGTTATTTCTTATTGTTCTATATTACCATGTATTATATGTCACAATCATTTTTGGATTAAATTTTATTATTTTTTTTAGATACTTTGCATAATTGTAATAATGTCATGCGATAAAGTGGAGAAAAAGGCGGAAGAATTGATAGAAACCTGTATTTTCTTGCAAATATCAACTGGCGACGAAAACGCTATAATTTTGACACACTTAGCTAAAAATCTACGTCCTAAATTTTCAGCTGTCGGTTTTTTTGACGTCAACCAAAAACTGCTACCAGGATTTTTTTCCGTTCTATCGAATTATTTTATAATCATTTTACAGTTCAAAATATCTACGTTGTAAATTAAAAACATGATTTAATGAAATTGATTATGTTAACCTCTACTTTTTGGAAGTTCATCTTACTAAGAACAATAAATAACTGCACAGTTAAACTAAACTTCCAATATTTATTCGAAAAATTCGCTTTAAAATTCAATTACAGCTGTTTCGCTATAACTAGCATCGTCAGATTGACATATTGAAATTACATGTTGTTTGTTTGTAACTAGGTACTTGATGTGGATTAGGAGTTAAGGCTAGACCAAGTAAGGAAGTAATAAGACATAACAATATTAAAGCCTAGATGTTATTAGCCCTAAGGGATTATCCTGGATGTATTTCCCTCTAAGATCAGTATAACTGCAATGATATAGAAAAACCAGGAAAAAACTATATCATGCTGATCTTTACAATAACTTAATATACATATTTATGTTACAATAATGTCTTATCTATCTATAAAATGAAGACTCAATCAAAGTAAACAGTTTAATAGTGGAGAACTTCCAAGATTTATTTGTTCATTTTTATCACAAATGTGTGGTATATGAATGTCATTGGTGTGTATAAGTTAGTTTGGATGTTCCAGTAGGTGTTTTGCATAGTTCGACTTATCTGGTTGTTGTAATCTATATGCTCTTAAGTGTTCATTAAATCTTACTTCAAAATTTCTTTGTGTTTGACCTATATATACTGCATTACATTTTGGACAATTAATTTTGATAACATCCAAAATTTCTGGTACAAAAAATTTAGCAGCTTACACGAAGTATTGGCATCGAAATTTACACATATTCTTCAACATCCAGAAGACATTCCTGCCTTTCTTACTCATGGTTTAACCCATATGCTTCCCAAAACAGCTAACACACAGGATCCTTCCCAGTATAGACCAATCACATGTCTTCCAACGCTTTACAAGATATTAACATCATGCATTACTAACAGAATTTACATGCATGTGGACCAAAATAACATCTTGGCAGAGGAGCAAAAGGGATGTAAACGTGGTCACCAGGGTTGCAAAGAACAGCTTATTATCGACTCTGTGATCCTAAGGCAAGCGCAAAAGCAATGTCGCAACATCTCGACTGCTTTTGTAGACTACCGTAAGGCATTTGACAGCGTGTCTCATTCCTGGCTAATAAACGTTTTAAACATCTACAAAATAAACCCCATCATAGTTTCTTTACTTGAAGCTTCGATGAAGCAATGGCGAACAAGCCTTCAGGTAAATATTAATGGTCAGTATATTAAGACTAACGACATTTCTATTCGAAGGGGAATATTCCAAGGAGACTCACTTAGTCCATTGTGGTTCTGTTTGGCAATGAATCCACTTTCTACCATGCTCAACAACACTAAACTTGGCTTCAATCTTAAGATCAATAAAAATACTAACTGCACCGTCTCCCACCTCCTTTATATGGATGACATCAAAATTTTTGCTTCCAATCAGCAACAAATCCTATTCCTACTCGTTCGGCATTTTACAATGGACAAAGACCGAATTGGAAGATATTCAGAGAACAACCCGGACTATGATGACAAAGTACAGATGTCACCATCCAACATCGTCAGTGCTTAGAAAAACACTACCGAGAAAGGAGGGAGGAAGATCTTTTTGCGACATAATAAATCTGCATAACAAACAGATAAATAAATTGCGAGACTTCTTTGTTACCAAATCACTGTCATCGAATTTACATAAATCTGTCATAGAAGCAGATAAGAAATACTCGCCTCTAAATTTAGCAGACCCTAATATGGATTTAGAAATAACAACTGATGCTAAAAAACAAGTAAAATGGGCCCAAAAAGCTCTACATGGTCGACATCATCACGACCTAAACCAACCACACATTGATAAAATTGCATCAAATAGGTGGCTTGCTGACGGTACCTTGTTTCCAGAGACTGAAGGATTCATGATGGCCATTCAGGATCAAGTAATTAGTACTAACAATTACAAAAAATTTGTTATCAGGGACCCAACTATTATATCGGACAAGTGTAGAAGGTGCCAACAAACTTCGGAAACCTTACAACACATCACATCAGGATGTTCAACCATAGCCAACACGGATTATTTACGTAGGCATAACCAGCTGTGTAATATTATCCACCAGAAACTGGCCAACAAATATGGACTGCTAAATACCTATACACCCTATTACAAATACAATCCACAGGCAGTGCTCGAGAATGCAGATTTTAGACTCTACTACGATAGGTCCATTATCACCGATAGACAGGTGACGAATAATCGACCCGACATTGTAGTAGTGCATAAGAAAGCTAAATCGGTGCTGTTAGTCGATGTTGCAGTTCCAAACAATAACAATGTTTTGGATAAGTATAATGAAAAGATGGCAAAGTACACCGATCTTGCCATAGAAGTGGGACAGATGTGGCATGCAGAAAAAGTGAAGGTAGTACCGATCATCGTATCATCAACTGTACTCATTCCCAAAAGTCTTGAAGACAGTCTTAAAAAACTCGATCTTCATAAAAACACTTTTATTGACTTGCAAAAAGCGGCAATTTTAAACACATGTTATACTGTTAGAAAATTTTTAAATATGTAAATTTTCAGCCTAATCCCATTTGCGTTTACGCTCGGGATAGGTAAATATTACCAGCAATTGCTGTAAGTGCATAAGTCTTTTTTTTTGATAATAATAATAATAATAATAATAATAATAATATTAATAATAAGTGTTTTAAACATCTATAAAGTACATCCCACCATAGTTACTTTCCTTGAAACTTCGATGAAGCAATGGCGAACAAGCCTTCAGGTAAACATTAATGGACAGTATATTAAGACCAACGAAATTGTTATTCACAGGGGAATATTCCAAGGTGACTCACTTAGTCCACTGTGGTTCTGTTTGGCAATGAATCCACTTTCTACCATGCTCAATGACACAAAATATGGCTTCAATCTTAAGACTAATAGAAACACCAACTGCACTGTTTCCCATCTTCTTTATATGGATGATATAAAAAATTTTGCTGCTAATCAACAACAAATTCAACATCTTCTGGATATAACCGAAAGGTTCTCCAGTGATATACACATGGAATTTGGTTTAGATAAGTGTAGAACCTTAAACATCGAAAAGGGAAAAATTGTCAATGGAGATGTGGCGCTGCCTAATGGAGATATAATCGCTGACATGCAGAATGGGTAAACCTTTAAATACTTGGGATTTCAACAAGGCAGATTATTAGACCAAAAACAGTCCAAGTCCATAGTCAAGGATCAGTATACACAGAGGGTTAGTTCATTACTAAAATCGGAACTGAACGCAGGAAACCTTAACCGAGCAATTAATACATATGCCGTACCTGTGTTAACTTATTCTTTTGGGATTCTAAGATGGACAAAAACTTAATTGGAAGATATTCAGAGAACAACAAGGAATATGATGACCAAGTACAGATATCACCATCCAATATCGTCGGTATTGAGAACAACATTGCTATGTGACATAATCAATCTACACAATAAGCAGATAAATAAATTACGAGACTTCTTTATTACTAAATCAACATCATCTAATTTACACAAATTTATTGTAGGAGCAGATAAAAATTATTCCCCTCTAAATTTAGCAGGTCCTAATGTGGATTTAGAAGTAACAACAGATGCTGAGAAACACGTAAAATGGGCTCAAAAAGCTCTACATTGTCGACATCATCACGACCTTAACCAACCGCACATTGACAAAATAGCATCAAATAGGTGGCTTGTAATTTAAAACATAATTTTTTAAATAAACTTGGAAGTTACGTTCAATTGAAGAGTTTTTTATTATTCTTAATAAGATGGACTTCCAAAAAGTAAAAGTTGGTATAATAAATTTAAGTAAATTATTCCATTAATTCACAGATATTCTTGATTATTTTATAGGTATATAAAATGATTAATAGTGTTTGTTTATAAAATATTGGTAGATACAGTAAAATAAGCACTTACAGGGAAACCTAAATATTTGATTGATTACACATTACACCACCATTATCCCTTATATTACTTAAGCCATATAATACGCGAATTATTTACCCGTACATAATCATATTTAATTTAATGATAGCGAAATTGTTGTTGTCACAGATATAATTTTTTATTTACAAATGAACATAGTTTGAAAAACATCCAAGGTATTTGCCGACCTCTTTGACAAAAAATGTTTCAGAAGATTAGAAAAACTAAAAATGTAAACGATATTTACGTTTTAAAACTATTCGTAAGATTTGCAAAAAATTCGGGATTATATTTAACTACTTTTAAAAAAAATGAAACTGTCTATAAGGCACAATTACTATTTTATGTTGTGTGTTATTCTTTTTCTGGCACAGTCGACATATTTTTGTTACAATCATTGATAAGAAGTGATAACATTATTTTACCACATTTAATTGTGTATTGTCTTAACAGTAGTATTATACTTTTTAATAAGCTGTTGTATTTTTTGGGCATTTTTAAAATGGAGTTATGGGAAAACATTTTCCTAAAAATAAAAATAATTGATAATAAACTGGGTAAATGCACTATAAGTAACAAAACTGCTTTTTGGAAAAAAGCTTATGGATTCTTTTTTCTATTATATAAATGCGTGTATACTGTATGTCTACTCGTAGTTTTCGACAATACTTTTATAAATATCATTAAAATATTTTTGGATCTAATATTTGATTTTAACTTGTTCATGGTGATTTTCTTATATGTGGAAATGGCAGGTATTTTAGAGCGAAGATTATTAAAAATGAAATTAATTATAGAAGAATCTGTTAAGAATCAAAATCTGCGAGCTGTAATTGCCAATATTAAATATATGTATACCCTAACTTACACGTTGAGGAATGATTTTAGTCAACTTTTTGGATATAAAATTTTATTTTTAATCGTTTCTTACTGGATTTACTGCATTATGGGTTTTGTTGTGTGTCTACAATACATTTTCTACAAATTGGAAATAATGTTCTTATTGATCCTTTTTGAAATACCACAACTGATTATGACGAGCGTAAGTTAACCATTGTTACATTTAATTGTTAAGATTACTAATAACAAATTAAACTTAGTAAATTATTCATATCTAAAATATGACTGTTTGGAAACTCAAAGGAAAATCCCAATGTCACAGGATATTACTATAAATTAAAAGTGGATAAAAACACAGTGGCGTAGCGTGGGTGGGGCGGAGGGGGCGGCCCGCCCCGGGCGGCAGCCCGTGGGGGCGGAAAAATGTCGCCGGTGAGTGAAGCGGATTGAGATCTATCATCTATGCAGTGAAACGAGTCACTGAAACGCGCTGGAGCGCTAGACATGTAGCTGTCAAGATGCTTAAAAATAAGTTTGAGGTAGTTCTTGAGGTACTGGAAGAATTAACAGATTCATCTCAAACTTCCGAAACAAGATCGGGAGCCACTCTTCTCCAGACAGCCATGCAGTCATTTAACTTCCCAACTTTTCTTGGCTTTTGAGCTGCAGTGCTACCTGAAGTAGATGACGCACAGATTTACCTGCAGCAACGAGGACTCAGTGTGGATAAGTGTGCTCAGAAACTTTGCGCCTTGAAAACCCTCCTAGTGGAAAGTAGAGACCGTTTCGTCCAAGACGCAATCGACTTTGCTAAAACTCTCTGCGAAAAACTCGGAATCGAACTCAAAACGAGAAGAATTCGCAAGAAAAAACGCATGCATGGCGATGAATCTTCTGAAGATGCAGCTTTGTCTCACGAGCAGGAACTCCCTCGAGAGGTGTTCGCATCATTCGACAAGATCATTCAAGAAATGACGACTCGATTCCAGCAAATTCAAGAAATATCGGACAAGTTCGGATTTTTGACGCCAGCGAAACTTTTGGACAGCAAGTACGAGTGTGATCTTTCCCATGTATTAGAAGACATTCACAAGGACAAGTTTCAGGTGGAGCGGAAGCGTCTCCAGCAGTTTGTTGCCAGTTCTGAATCAGAGGAAGACATAAGGGGTAAAGGACCACTGGAGCTCCTCCAGATCATTCAAAAACTGAATCTCGGAATTTCGGTTCCAAATATAGTCATCTTGATTCGAATATATTTGACTTTGGCGATTAGTGTTGCAAGTTGTGAGAGAAGTTTTTCGAAGTTGAAGCTAATAAAAAATTACCTTAGATCTACTATGAGCTCCGCTAGACTATCAAACTTGGCTATATTGTCGATTGAACAAGAATTGGCTGCAAATATTGATTTTGACAAAGTTATTTCTGACTTCACTGCACATAAGGCCCTTAGAATCCGCTTGTAAAACCACTCATCCTATTTTACCTTCAATAAAAGATACTTCATTGCCTGTGAAATTTAATTTTAATTAAGCACCTATAGAATGGGGGCGGCAAAATGGGTCTCCCGCCCCGGGCGCCGAGATGGCACGCTACGCCACTGTAAAAACATAACTACTAGTTTTGGTCTTTCATGGTTATGAAGCAACGAACAAATAATAAGGATTAAATAAAAAGTATATAAAAATAGATAAAATTATCAAAAATATTGTCATCCTAAATGTAGCTAAAATAGTGTAACAAGTGTTGCACACCATACTTTTTCTACGGCTGCATATTAATAATAAAAATAAAGTGAATTCATAACATTTTATTATTATTATTGGTTATAAAATAAACGGAACGGCACATACTTAATACAAAAAAAAACTAATTTAATTAATATTGTAATTAATTGTTATGTACATTACTGCAATTTTGTATTGACATTCCTGGTGTTTCATTTTTTCGTAACAGCAGCTATCAACTGTGGGAAAAAATCTACCTCACGGCTGAATTCCCATTTAAGGGGGGGGGGTAAAGTATTTAATTTTTTTTTTGCTTTTTTTATTTTTTTAAATGAATGCTTAATATTGTCTCAAAATTTTAAGTGGATCGGAGTAAAATTGACCAAGTTACGAATATTTTTATACTTGTCGGATTTTAATTCCTACTCGACCCGAGCGCTCTATTGTTGCCTGGCAGATTTTTAGCTCTCTACTATACTTTTTCTTTCTCCCCAGTTCTATTTATAGAAATTCCGACTTAAGTACAAACGTCCTTATGCCTGTACTGTATATTTTGTATACTATATACTATATATCTGAGCAAAGATGCTTCACGCAGAACAACAATGAGAGCTTGAACCAACTTATTTGGAAAATCTCACCAAAGCACTTGAGTGGAACCTCTGTCATCGTTGAAATTGCAGCTTATGTGGCAGGCAGTGTCTTCAATGAAGGTTCTTTTGCTTTACTAACCTTCATGGAAGGCATGGGAATTAGTAGTGGACCAAGTGCACATGACGGCGCGATCAACTGACTCCATACGTATAAGCCGAGCCGAACAGGAAGCTTAGAGACAAACCAAAGAAGGCAGGATTCTTCGTAGACAGGCGCAAAAAGATGCTTTAGACATCATGGATGATAGCAACATCCTTGCTATGGACCTGGCATTGATGATTCATTGTGAGGTAAGGTAACGTTTTATACAAGATTGTTTAGTGTTCAAAACTCTATTGCGTTTTTCCACAAGTCACTTTTTTAAAGTCGGTGGACATTATAACTTCAAAACTACTGCACCGATCGTTTTGAAATTTTGAACACTATTTCTGTCCATCATTTAAGAGGCCCTAACGAAAAGTTTTTTTCAAATTTGTTGATAACTGTTATTTTACAATAACAAATTAGGGGGCTTTTTTCACGAAAAATCGCGTTTTTTCCTTCAAAGTACTCCAAAAAAAGTGAAAAATTTTAATTTCGAAAAAACCCCACGTCACCTCCTGGGGAAAACTGTTATCTAACGAATGAACTTTGATTTTTTGATTTCAGATGATTCAGCACCAAGTTATGATGTCCACCGCAACTCTCCTTTTTTTCTAGGCCCGTCGGAATACTTGCTGCCATTACCGTATTTGTTGATATTTTTTTGTGAAAATTTTACGGAACATTTTTCAAATGTGATACTTCAATGTATCATTGGATTTAATAAAGAAATTTCAATTGGTTCCTCACAAAAAGTTCATAAAAACATGCCTTTTTTTTAACGAATTACCTTTACCCCCCCCCTTAAATGTACGTGGTGTGGGAAAAGACCCGTGAGGTATATTTTTCCCACAGTTAATAGCAATACGTCACTTTGTAGTTCTGTCAAATGTGTCAAAAGCACCACATTCCATATCAGCCGTAGAAAAAATTACATTTCCGGAAGAGTGAAAGTAGAAAAACAAAATCAGTTTGAAGGTAAAAATTACATAAATATGATAATTTGAAAGGAGTGCAAAGAAACATAAAAAGGTATCTACCATCGAAAGCTCTTAAGGTCATAGGTTAAATTCAGAACAAGGAAAAATAATAGTTTGTATAACATATTGTTAAAAGAGTTTTCATAAAGTATAACATTACGTGAAAAAATTAACCAATTAATCACAAGCAGTAAACTGAAATGAAATGTAATGGCTAATAAACCTAAAAAAGACAACATAATGAGCTGTATTTTTAAATATACCGCGCATAATACACTACCAACATATTGATAATCGTAGTAATAAAACTCAAAGTCTATCCACAACGTTTAATAGTAAGGTTCAAAAGTTAGTGCAAAATGTTTCGGTCTTCAGACCATCATCAGGCTGTGTGTGCAGAACGTAGGAATTGTAAATAATTTAAATTTAAATCTTAAACATCCATGAATAAGTGAAGTGAATGGATGAATAGGAGAGTTATTATATAAAAAAGAAGAGGAAAAAGGAACTTCAGAAGTTATAAAGATAGAGAATGATGGGTGTGTTGGTTAAATTAAAGTGGATAGAAAAGTGGGACCATATTCATGCTAAGAATGTTGTATCCCAGAGGAAAATTCAAATTAACAAGTTTTACATTACTAAAAGAAACAAGAAGAAAGAAATACGTGAGGAGGACAAAAGGAATGATTGTAAAAAACAATCAAAAAAAGGAGAGATCCATGACAGAGGTTCGATCTCCTTATAATCAAGAAGACAGGTCGATCCTAAACCGTGAGTAAAGGTTCCTGTTAGTCTTCTCAATCTAAGCAGTAATGCTATGTATATTAGGATGAATAGCATAAAGTACATTTCAAAATTCGCCGAACCGGAAAAGTTATACCAGCGCACTTGAAGAACCTTATACGTATGAAGGGCAATTACAGTTAAAGTTAAATTACAGTTTAACTGTAATTGCCCTTTTATTTACAATTCCTACGTTCCGCACATACAGCCTGATGATGGTCTGAAGACCGAAACATGTTGCACTAACTTTTGAACCTTACTATTAAACATTGTGGATAGACTTTGAGTTTTATTACTACGATTATCTACATCATCCACATTTGAGAGATGGATTTCCTTTTCAACCAACATATTGGTTGGGTTGATTGAAGCTTCAAAGTACATAGTTGTTTGTGAGCACTTACGTAAATATAAGCTGTTTTTGTTCAAATACATAAATAAGTTAAAATTGATAAGTATCGATGTAAAAAAGTAGCTAGGCATAATGTTAGAACTCTTTTGTTTTACGTTCAACCAGAATCTGTTTTTGTTATTATAGTTTGACGAAACTATTGCATGTTAATTATCGAGTAAAAATTAAGATTATGAGAAAGAACAAAATTATTTAATTTTTGTAATGCAGCCAATGATGGACCACTTATTTCACCCGGAAAAGACCGTAACCCAATCCAAAATAGCAGGCCTTCTCAAAAAAAGCTTATTTGAAGAGTGTTGCACCAGCAAATGCGATAAATTCCTTCAAAAAGATTAGTTTCCATCCTTTCAATCCTCTTTGGAGACTAGTGGTTTTCACCAGCTTTTGCTACACGGATAGGCCCATTCATAATGCTGAAGATAAAAACCAGATGGAATTAGACATGCAAGAGCAATGTAAATCTGGTCTTAACTTGTCTTTATCCTCAGTTCTCGACATTTCGGCGAAGGAAATTTTACCTCCTCTTTAAGCTGCAGGCATTGGTTTTAATAAACGAAAAGGCAGAAGACGTGGAAAAACAGGTCATTTAAATTCAACACCAGACATTAAAGAACTAAAAGGGAAATTTATTGAAAAGAAATGGAAGATGACAGAACAGGTCAGGACAGTAAAGAGAATTGTCTTTGACAATGACTCATGATAAAGATGAATCCCTTTCGGAGGAATTTCTGAAAACATGGATATATGCTACTTGTCTTTACTGAAACGAATTGTACTTAAACTCACGTGTAAGAAAAACTTGGATTCGATGCCAACTATGTAAGTCGTGGGGTCACCACGTATTCATATAAAGCAAAATAATAATTGGAAAACTAACATAATTATAATGATATTTCCTTAGAGGGTCCATCATAGGCACATTTCCTTTACAAACTTTCCGTTTCTTGAAATAATTTTAGTTTTGATGATGCTTCGTTGGTTTCTATATGAATAGCTGCATATTCTTGTTTCTATTGTTTACTCTCTCATTACATTTTTTGCGGCAACTAACCCTTGAGTGTTACTTAGTCAACTACATTGAGGATGAAAATATTGATAATAATTTTACCTATTTTAATTATTTTTTTTTCTATTTAATTCTTATCACTATACATTATTTATTTCTTTTCTCATACTTTGCTTGTTTTACTTATTTTTTCCCATTATTTATTTGTGTTTTTTGTAGCTTGATAATGGCCTCCATGAAAGACCGAAACTAGTATATTTTTCATGTATTTTTAATTTATCAAATTGTGTGTTTTTATTTCAGATTTTTAACAAAAAATAGCAATTCCCTATAGTTATCAAACCACTTTAATAACCATTTTTTCTATTTACGAACGATTAGGCATAATATTTATGTTAGTCAAAGATATTTTATTTTGGTATAGATATGTAAAATATACAGTATCCGCCAAAATAAACGGTACCGAAACAGAGAGTGCTGTGGAGTTGTTTATGTAATATGGATTTGTCATATTTGACTTAATTGCCATTAGTTGATATATTAATAGTACGATGCAGTTAAATTTGATTTAAAATGGTTCTAAAAACGGAAGAAATAGTGTTTTTGGTAGAGCATTATTTTCGTTCATACGGAAAAGGTCGTAATGATGGTCCAAGCTTAGAACAGGCGTCAATAAAATATCAACAAAAATTTAATAAAGCAGCTCCTAGTAAAAGTGTGATGTTAGCTGTTGTTGAAAAATTTCGTCGCACTGGTAGTGTATTGTGTCAACGTAAAGGTTCTTCAGGTCGTCGAAAAACACTATGCACTAACGAAAATAAAGGAAGTGCTTTTAACCAAGTTGTGCAATCGCCTCAAAGAAGTCTTGTAAGAACTGCATGTAAACTCAACATTAGTGAAACGTCCTTACGTCGCAAGTTCAAATCAATTGGTGGTTATCCATGTATGTATGTATGTATGTATGTATGTATGTATGTATGTATGAATTAGGGGTGATAAGTACACTGCGACCTATAGGATCTATTGTGTCCCCCCTTACTTGCCAAGTTCTGATGTTTTCTCAGATTTATAGCAGCTCTTCAAGTCCTATTTTCCTGAGGAAGTTTAGGACATCGTCGGGCTTCAAATCAGGTAGATCCCCCTCTTCTATTTCATGTGCTCCTTGGTATCTGGCCCTAGAATTCCGCAAGGCAGGGCATTCTGAGAGTATGTGTATTGAGGTTTCATCCTCTTCCTCACAGAATCTGCACTTTGCTTCATCTAGTTTCTTCATGTGACTTTTTAACGGGCATTACCCGGTTAGTATTCCCGTTACAATTCGGAGCCTTTTTTTACTAAGGTTGAGGCAGCTAAGAGATCTATTATGGTCATAGTTCCCCAGTAGTATCTTAGATTGCCTCAGTCCTTCCAGCTGATTCCAGTACTTGGATTTTTCCTTCTCCATTTCTTCCCTTAGTTTTCCTAAGATTACTCTACTGCTGATCCCACAGGATGGTTATGGTCCCAAGTGTGGGGTTTCAGCTCCTTTTTTTGCCAGCTTGTCTGCTGTTTCGTTCCCCTCTATTCCTATGTATCCAGGGATCCATAGGAGGGTGATAGGGTTCTTCTGGTTCATTTAGTTTGCCTAGGCATTCCCAAACCATCTTCGAACTGATTATATTTGAGCTCAGCGCTTTGATGGCTGCTTGACTATCCGACATGATCACAATCTCTTGTCTGCGGTAGTTTCTTTTAATATTGAGTTCCACACATCTTTCGATGGCGCGGACTTCTGCTTGAAAGATGCTCGGGTATGTGCCCAAGCTTTCTGAGTATTTGGCTCTCGGTCCAAAAACTCCTATCCCAGTTCCCTCGTCTAGCTTGGAACCGTCCGTATACCACTTTATGGTATTCTGATTTAAACTGTGTATGGTGTCTTCGTCCCATTCAGATTTATTACTCAACTTTGTGATGATTTTTCTCAAAAAGTTGAATTTCTTTGGCATATCATCTTGGGGCATTTCCCAAGTTTGATCAAAATGAAGTGATCGAGGTTTTTCCCAGATAATACCTTCTTTGATCATTCTATATATCGTTTTCTTCCTTACACTTTTTAACAGAATGTGCAGTGGGGTCAAGTTTAAAATCACCTCCATTGCAGCAGTGGGGCAAGTTCCCATTGCTCCAGTGATACATGAACAGGCTAGTCTCTGAATCTTTCCTTTTTCCTCGTTGTACTCAGATTAGCCCTTGCTCCCGAAGCCACTGCCCCATATGTGATTATTGGTCTCACTATTGCTGTGTACATCCATTGCAGAATACGTGGGTTGCATCCCCAGTTCTTTCCTGCAATGTTCCTGCTAGGGATTGCAATCCGGTACAACCTTCAATCCGGCCGGATTCAGCCGGAATTACGAGAATTCCGCCGGATCGTACCGGATCCGGCCGGATCGGTATTTTGGGTGTTCAATATAGCTCATATTTCTAACTTCATGGCATAATATGTGGAATAATCTACGGGGAAAAATAGAAACGATTTTGTGCGAAAATCAACTCTAATTTATCTATAATTATCATCAGTCATTTATTATATAATAATCAGTTTCAAAGATTACAAACAACAGTGAATTATTTATGGTTAGGTTAGGTTAACGTTTAACCCGTTCATAAAAACTAAATTAAATCAACATCATATTCTTCCATAATCTAAATTAAAATTTTCAAAATTAACAGCTTATGGATACTATACCCATGCATTCATCACAGCACAGATCCCCTTTCTTGTTGGAAATACGCCCTTAGAAAACAAATTGTATTGATAGTATCGTCCTTTAGCCTACTTCGCAAGGAACTGCAAATATAACCAGCGGCCGAAAAAGCCCTTTCAGCTTCAACACTGGTTGGTTTTATTGAAGTTAAAAAATCATATATTAGAGACAAGTATTTTCCTCTATCTCCTTCAGTTTCATAAGCGCTCATTTCTTTCTTTTTCATAATCTGATACTAGTGATACTGTGAATTTAACAGTTTGCGAAAGTCTTTTTTTTCTTGTAGAATTTTTTTTTCCAACTGTTCTTTTAGGGATAAGTTATCTGACACCAATCTCTCAGAATCAGAATCATCAGAAGCAGGTCCTACATCTTCAACTTCATTATTGTTTTTGATAACTTGGTTTAATATTTTTTTCATTTCTTGACGCATCAAATTCGTTTTTGGCATACAATAATGCCATTACAGTGTCTACTTTTCCTTTTGCCAAGACTTTGTGTAGTCTTGCTGCAGAGGGTGTAGCATCTATTTCTTCGCAGAATTTTCTGAAGCTGTTTCTTTTAGCTTTTCTAATCTCCTTATTATATGTTGTAAGTTTCTCGGTGTAGCTCTGCCAATCTCCGTTACGTTTGGCTCTGTTGAAGAGCTGTCGCGTTTCGGATCTTAAGATTGACAGATGACTGTTCCACCATATCGCATCTTTTGCTTTTCTAGTCCTTTGGAGAGGACAACTGGATTCATAGGCATCGATTATCGCCTCGTTCAGCTCTATGAGATCGTTTTCTAATGCCAGGTGATGCCTGGCATTTCTTTTAGTCTTGAGACTTGCAAGATTTATGTTCAGGTTAGTGTTGTAATTTTCCCAGTTAATTTTCCTGGAGTTTCTCCTGAGTGCTGGCTCAGGAGGATTACACTCTAATCTGAACGTAATTATTCTATGATCAGTGGGGGATGGTTCGTTCAATACTCTCCAATCTTTTACCCTATCCTTAAGATTCGGTGTACTTAGTGTTATATCTAGTACTTCCTTTCTTGTTCTGGTTACAAACGTAGGGGTATTCCCTATATTGTGTATAACAAGATTCTTATTAAATATAAAGTCTAAAATTTTCTCACCTCTTTCGTTGGTGTCTGTGCTTCCCCATACGGTATTGTTCGTGCAACGAGCCATATAGCTGTGCGCACGTTAGACTTGCTCCGTCAGCATTTCGATAATAGAATAATTTCTCGGGGAACAAACTTCGAATATCCTTCTCATTCACTTGATCTGACGCCTCCTAACGCATACATTTGGGGCATAATGAAGGAAAAAATATTTCATTTGGAAAATCCGCCAGCGAATATTGCTGAACTACGGGAAAGAATACAAAATATTTTTCGGCAGTTTCATCAACCACTTTTTATAAATATGTTTATTGACTTACAAAATCGATATGAAGCTAGTTTGCGTCGAAATGGTGAAAATTTTGAACACTTACATTACAGAAATTAAAAATTATTATTATTTTATAATTATTACTTTTATTTTCGGTACTGTTTATTTTGGCGGATACTGTAATAACTGTAATACATTATATTGATGATAGGGTGTACCTATTTTATGCCAATGCAAAAAATTTCAAAATATTACAATAATTTAAAAATTGTTTTATTTTTTTTAACCGTCACATTTCACACACAAATTAAAATATCTGTGTATAAAAAAATGTTGATTAAGTTTATTACGTGCAAATCTACTTGCAGAATTGAATTACAGGTTAAAAGCAGGAAAAAATCATTGTTTTCTTTTCTTGGCTGAATATCAGAGTATTAAAATTTTTGAGGCGCCAGAACAATAATCTTAAAAATACAGTGATCAGTTCACATTTAAACATCATCCGCTTTTGGAAGTTCGAGCATTTTTACACAAATCATTATTTTGATTGTATCGAATTTTAAGGCGGTATTGAAAAAATTGAATGTTAATAGGTATAATTTATTTATTTTCAGATATTCATCATAAACATAACTTTTTCCAGTGAAAAAATTACAACGTCATCAGAAGCTCTAATTAAAACTTGCTACGTGCTTCATTTGAATATACACGATCAACAATTGACCACAGAAATGAGATCATTAGCTAATTTAATAAAAGAACTGTCTCTAGAAATGTCTTCGGCTGGATGGTTTACTATGAACAAAAAATTTATATTAGTCTTAATATCAAGTTTAACGTCATATTTAATAATCGCTTTTCAGTTTCAAGTTGGCTAGAAAATGTAATTTTTAAACCAATCAAAAAACCGTAGTCCTGATATTAGTCACCAGTGGATAATCACAGCAAGTTGCACATGTGAAAAAGAAGCACCACAAATTTTTTATACTTAATTTTACTTTGATCATATTTATATGGCCATCTCTGCCAATCATCGAACCGAAAATTATAAACCTACAGAACATGGCGAAGTTTTGGGAAAACAAATCGCGTTGCATGGATATTGAGAAGCACACGGGCACGTTTGAGATTTAGAAACCATTTCAACTAGTCATAAAGTGTAAGCTTCTACGAACCGCATGACTGCTAGGTAAATGAAGAGTTACAATAAAAGCAGTGGCTTCTCCTAAGGATAAGCTTCCATTGTTTAGCATCAAAATCAAGATGAAATAACAATAAATAGACATACTACCTAGTATAATTGTATTGCGTGTTTTTATTACGGCTTTACACGCTTAATTTGAATATGGATATCTTACTAAATACTAATCTGTAGATTAGATCTAATTATGTAATTTTTGGGAATAAAATTTTATCCAAAATAAAAGTAATAATTTTTTACCAAAATTTTGTTTAATTAATTGCTAAATAAATTACGAGTAACACACAAATTAAAGTAAGTATAGGAAATATGTAAATAAATAAACAAATAAAATATACTTTACTGTCATTTTTTTTAATTTGTAGACAAAGCTGCAGACAAAAAAAAATAAAACACATAGGGTATAAAACAATAATAATAAAATATATATTCAACTACAAAAAGTACTAATTACAAAACATAAAAACAAACAAACTCCACAATATAAAACATTGGGAAAGGTCAGTAATTAAAAAATTACTTTATATATACCATGTATGTCAAAGATACGGCCCGCAATCCACGGTTAAATTTATCATTTCATTTCATTTGAATTTAGCCCTTTCTTCCTAATTTTTCCTTAATATCTTCTTTTTTTTTCCGCAATTGCACCTGATTGTTTTAAATTTCTTTTGTTTTTGTTCCTTAATTGCCTCCTTTTGTAATTTTCCTTTGGAACTAATTTCGGCTGTGTCCCAATTATCTTGATTCTTTTTGAGTTTTTCCAGCTTTTCCTGGATTTTCTAGGTATTTCCAAACATTTTATTTTTGTAACGAAGTTACTCAAATTTCGTGCCTTTCCGTATATTACATCAAATCCGCACGGTATTATTTATTAAATTTCGACCGTTCATTTGTTTATATTTTTAAAAGTTTTTGTAACACCGATAAGACTTCGCTAATTAGTTACTTGTTGAAATGATGCTACCGTATGATTTTAAAATTTAAAATATTTTTAATGTATCTCCGTTATTAATGGACCAATTTTTATTATTCTTTTTGGTATCGACTCAGAAAATTACGAGGAAAATCATGCTGGTAATCATTTTCGCGCGAAAACTAGATTTTTCAGTAAAATTATTTTTCCGACAAGTTCCAACCGAAACAGCAGCTGTAATTGTCTGAGTCGTATGATCACGCAGCACCTGTCCCCACTTTAAGTCCCCGTCCCTTACCTATCAAAAATTGTATAAATTAGACGATTTTGGCATTTTAAGGGAGTACCAGTTACAGTGACAGTTTTGCCTAAACTAGTGAACCATTGAAGACCCCGAGACCGACCGGAACCAAGGTAAGCACACCAAACTATCTAACTAATGTTTGCCAGAGTAACTTGCTAATATTTTTCTTTATATGCACCGCTGACCTGTTATCCTTTCCTCGCTCAACACCATCATGCGTAGTAAACTGGTGGTGCCCCTTTCCTAAGTTCCCCTCATCATGGGTAGTACACTGGTGAGGTTATCTTTTTTCCTGCTCAACACCATCATGGGTAGTAAACTGGTGGTGCACCTTCCATAAGTTTCCCCCCGTCATGGGTAGCACACTGACGGGTTTTGCCCCTCCACTCGATAGCGGTCGCGCGTGTTTTACTATTCCGTTACATTTTTCATATTTTAATTGGATAATTTAAAAATAATTTGGTTACTCTGAAGATCTCCGCTTTCATTTCTATGCTTGCGTGTTGGTGTGCTGAAGCTTGAGTTTCCACCGCTTTTACCGCTTTTATAACCGTAGCTAGTTCACAGTTTTCCGTTTTCCGTAGTAGACGGCTGGGTACCGTCGATTTAGATCGCATTGCATGTAAAGTATGGTAAAAGTAATAATTTTGAGTTTCTTCTAGCATTTACCGAAACCGTTTAACTGCATGCCTAAATAGCCTGCATTTATTTAAAGATTTTTGATTCACCGTAAAATATATAGTTTTTTTTTGTTTTAATTTATTTTCCTGTACTCCGGAACATGTGTTGCTGGCAATTTTGCATTGTAATAAAAGTACAAGCACTTGTATCATACTCAGATTGCATGGTACCTTGTTACATCAACCTTTGCTTTAAAGTCTATATCGACAATTAAATGTTTCTGCTTATAAAGCAATTTATTTATATTACTTGTTTTATTCTTCAAAAAAAGGTTTTAATATCTATTATATGGCATTGAAACATTTTTTTGTTTTATTTTCATTCAAGATACATTGATACGTTCATAAGTCTCTAAGGTAAAACTAAGAAAAATGAAGATAATATGAATATCTAGGTCCTTTATTTATAGATGAATGTGAACTAATACGTGGAGAAGTCTTGGAAAGAGTGACTCAAGAATTTGTTAATAGGATGGCATATTGTCAGCAAATAAACGGCGAGCATTTTGAACATTTAAAGTAATTTTTTTTCTCATTATTCTAAAATAATGAAATGTACATCTATTGTACTACTAACAGTGAGTTATTCCTCGTTTTTACAAATTTGTTTACATTAAACTAAGTATGAATGAATTCAAAATAACAAGCTCTTTCAAAATCTGTAAAAATATACAGGGTGTCCCATTTAAATTAAAGAAGTTGATGGCATTTCAGGTTAAACCGGAAGTATATTATTATCAAAAAAATGTACATCAGATGCGTTTTGTTCCATAGCACTTACCTGCAAATTTTCATAAATATCGTTCTTTTCGCTTAAAAGATATTTACTTGGTTCCATACTATATCCCAACCCCGTATATAGGTCAAACACAAAGAAAAATTTGGAATAAAATTCAATGAACACTTAAGAGCATATAGATTAAAACAACCAGATAAGTCAAATTATGCAAAACACCTACTTGAACATCGTTGCGTTCAAACGAAGAGTTTTTTATTATTCTTAATTAGAACTTTTTGTACAAAATTAGACTAAGATTCCAATACAACTTTTGTATGAAACACAAGTAAGAAATTCAATAACAATAAAATTAGTCTTCATAAAGTCACAACCTCGAATAATATTAAATTAGAAATCTTACACAAAATGTCAACCATTGCAAGAGACCCAGAACTATTTAAGCTTTTTGAAATAGATAATGCATTACGTAATAAAAAAATTTCAGCTCCAGATTTAGATATCTCTTACCCCTTTTTTAAAATACTTACCATTTGTAGCCAAACAGAAATTAATTAATATATATAATAGTGTCTAAAGGAGGAAAACCTTCCCTCAGACGAAAAAATGTAACATAATTAACATATTGAAACCTAACAAGAACCCAGTTAGATCAAATAGAAATTTAATGAACTGTTCAGTTTGATTTTTTAACGCTGGATATAACTTCACTGGGAAATTATTAATAGGTTTTAAAATGACTTTAATTTTTTCGTTTAGCTAACTAAATCAATCAATTTTCAATATTTAGAAAACATTGAGCCGCTACTGAATTCCCTTAAGTTAGTCTACAAAGGATAACGAACACTCCTGTGTTTATTATTTACGATGAGCTACCCGGTCGGAAATCGTCTCCAACTAATACCATGCATCATGGTAATTAGTTTTGAGATTGCAATCGTTCCGCAAGTGGCGCTGCTGCTGCTGCTGCTGCTGCTGCTGCCATTTCTACTGCTATTGCTCCAAATGTGTACCTTTAGAATTATTGTTATTATACTATTGTTTAGAGAATCGCTTATTACAATCCTCTTATAAGTGGTATAAAAAGAATTTTCTGCACATTTGATATAATTAGTTAATATTATAAGATATGACATTTTTATTTGGACAACAATAAATATATCTTATTGATGTTTTATATTAATTATTTTATAAAAGTGTTTTTAGTAATATTCAATAGTTTAACCTATGTCCACAAGTATTAATTAAATTTGTTCTAGCGTTTTTTATATTAGGATTTTGAGAAAAAATTAAAATGGAACATAAATTCGGCGTATACTAAAAAAGTGAAACATTTACACTTGAAATTCTCTTTGGGGTAAAGGGTGATTCGTCAGGGTACATTCAACAGGTGGCCCATAAAGTAGATATTCGCATATCAGACTCGCGACACGCCGATTGATGTACTCGAATGCACCACTAAAAACTACCCTTCCACGCTCGATTACCCTCTAAAGGGTACAAATATTTACATTATCTCTTCAACCGTTAGTCGCGTGCCAGAAGATGTTGACTTTTTAACTCAATTTTCACCAACTTTCATGGGATAAAATAATAGTTGAAAAAATACTGTATAACACTGATTTTGTCAATAAATTAATACAAAAAATCTAACACAAACTGATCTATCATAGGATGTAACGTTTACTTGCTACTAAAATGTTGATTTTAAGTATTTTTTTATTAGAAATTAGCAGCTTTGGATATTTTGCAAAAAAGATACAATAAAGGTTTGAGAATGATTAAATAACAGTTTCAATATGAAAGGTAAAAATTTACTACTCAGCAATACGTTGAATACCTGAAATAAATTAGATTAGTTCCCTTTTTTATATTAACCAATGAAATGTTACAATTTTTGAAATTTAGACCAATCGGACTCTATTATCAGCGACTATTTAACTAGACCTGATATCAGCCACTATCTCCCAAGAGAAATAGTCACTTATAATTACACGAGAGCTTTTTTTTTGTCGAAGTAATCTTGACATGTATCAATAAGAATTTTGTTGCCTGGGAATTTAACGAAAAAAACTGCCTCTGGAAAAATTACGAGTCCGTAGGACGAGTAATTTTTTCTGGTAGTTTTTTGAGTTGAATTATCTACTGACAACAAAATTCGAATTATAAATGTCATGTTTACTTCGACAAAAAAAAAGAGCTAGAGTGTAATTCGGTAAGACAATTTAATAATAATAATAATAATAATAATAATAATAAACAAACTTTATTTCAGAAGTATGTTACAAAATAACACAAAACGAAATAGGGTCAATAGTAACGACAAGATACAATATTTTCACCTAATTAACAGAAATATAAATTATAAAGACTATAAATTAAGGTATTCACTTAAAGTATAAGGTTCCAATTCAATTAGAAATTTAAATAACTTCTTTTTTAATTGTATAATATTGTCGATATGTTTTATAGTTTAAGGAAGATTATTATAAATACGGATACATGTATAATATGCCCCATGTTCTTTCAATGAAAGTCTGTGGGATGGATATGTATAATTTATTGACCTAGTTTTGTAGTTACTTTGAGGTTTATCTTTAACAAAAAGTGATCGATTTTTAAAGAAAAATAACACCGATTTTTGTATGAAGATTGCTGTTGTCGTCAATATTTTGTTCTGTTTAAATTTATTCCTACAAGAATCTCTCACTTTCATTCCCAATATTATTCTCAAAGCTCTTTTCTGACAAACAAATAATTTACCGACATCGGTGCAGCTTCCAAATAATATAATACCATATCTAACATGACTTTCAATGACCGCATGGTAAACCATTTTTAAAGTTGAAAGGTCCAGATATTTTTTCAGCACAACCAAAGTGTAAGTTGACCTAGATATTTTTTGACGAATATAATCAATATGTTGTGACCATGATAAGGTACTATCTAACATCATTCCTAGAAATTTAACATTTTCTTGTGGTTTGATATGTGTGTCATAAATTGTAAATAAATTGGGTATGTCTAATTTAGACCTATTTGTTTTAAATATTATCAAGTTAGTTTTATCCTTATTTATGATTAATTTATTTTTTGTGAACCAATCGATACTATTATTAAATACTGTGTTCGATCTGTGTTGTAGATTAGTTAAGTTATCACCTTTCACCAAAATATTTGTATCATCCGCAAATGTTGTTATTGAACACCAACATGGATTCTCAATAATTTCTGTTATATTATTAACATATAGTATGAACAATATTGGTCCCAATACACTCCCTTGAGGAATTCCTAGGCCTATCTCAACACTGTCAGAAGTTACTTCATTATTACGGTATTTGAGTTTAATTTTTTGTTGTCTATTTGATAGGAAAGATTCGATCCACTTTAATATTGATCCTCTAATTCCATAACAATCCAATTTACTTAACAGTATATCATAGTTTATTGAATCATATGCTTTTGATAAGTCCAGGAATAAACCCAAAGGAATGTGTCCCTCTTCCAATGTCAATAATATTTCATTCGTAAATTGAAAAACAGCTGTTAATGTTGATTTATGTTTAAGATACCCATGTTGAATATTAGACAATTGATTGGTTGAATACATAAACTCTAAGATGCGTGAAACAATGATCTTTTCAAAAATTTTGGAGAAAGATGACAACATGCTTATAGGTCTGTAGTTCTCGATTTGTGACTCATCACCTTTTTTGTAAACTGGAACTACCAGTGCAATTTTAAGGTCATCAGGGAAAATACCAGAATTTATTGAATTATTAATAATGTAAACTAATGGAGTGGCTATCACATCAACAATATATTTAATGAGACTCATTGATACTTCATCATGTCCTGCGCTTTTCTTATTTTTCAGTTCCGTTACACATTTTAGTAGTTCTTTTTTATTTATTACTGTATGTTGAATAGTTTTTATAGAATATGGTATATTTGATGTGTATGGTCTATTTTCTAACTCTGACAATAACTCCAACGCTGCGTTTGCAAGATAAGTGTTAAATTCGTTTGATTTTGTGATAGGATCTCCTTCTATGTTTATATCTTTTTTTATTTTAGTTCCTCTAATTTCTTTTATTATTGTCCACGCACTTTTAGATTTATTGTCAGAATTCTTAAGTCTTTCTGAATAATCACGTTTTTTATTGTCTTTTTTATGGCCTTCTTTATCATTTTCATTTGGAGTGTGGGATGGGGAGTGTGATAATGAACTTCTTGGTTTAAATATTTCAGATTCATCCATATTAACAGTAATCTTTTCATAATCGTGTTTTTGAATATCCTTGTTTAATCCATTTTCGTCAACAATCATTGTTGAAGAATTTGTCCGGCCCCTGTATGTATTAAAAGTAGATTTATCTTTTTTAGAATTTTTTTTCGACCTAGTCTCCACACCGTCCAGTATAATCGGTTGGTTAATTATTTCTTTATCTTCATTGTTTACCGATTGATTTCTAGGTTTCTTACTTACCGACAAATCTACGTTTGACCTTTCTTTGGGCAGTATACTTTTTCCATCACTATTTTCACTCATTACTACTAGTTGCAATCAATTTAATAGAACAGAAAAATAATAATGAATATCAAAATCAATAAATTAAAAAATGAGATGTAAATTAGTTTATTTAATTTAACGGAAAAGTACAATTGTTAAAAACACAGTTATTAAAAATAGCTTGATTTTCAGAAGCTTCGTGTCTTCTGCTAATATTTTGCTGCATGGTAGTATTTTGAGCGGTGGTAGTAACTGTTTCCTGGATGGTAGTACGAATGGAACCAATGATTTCTCTATAATGTTCTTCATCTAACTGAAGGTACGGTTTTAATGACGATGGGTTACTATGTCCCGTAATTTTCACAAGTTTTTGTTCACCTATACGACTACTGGACAATTCAGTTACAGCGGCAGCTCGATTAGAATGGTTCGTAATTTTCACCCGCTAGTTGTCATGCTTTCAAAAGTTAAGTTCGTTATTGTCGCTGGAAAAGTTAGGGCAAACTTTTTTCGCTGTCATAATGACAAAATCACGCGGCATATAGGATTTTTTATACGTGAATTAAATTGTCACGTCAAAACGTCATAAGAAAATGTCAAATACTACTGTCAGTTTTATTATTATTTTAGTTGTATTCCTGATGTTCGTGTACTGTTAATTAAGTAGGTATTAAATTAATTAAAGCGTGGCGTCTGGACATAAAGTCTACTGCGTAATTAATTAAAAATCTTCTTTATTCCAGGAACTGTAACTAACACCTTATACAGGGTGATTGATTAGTGTGTGGAAGCTCAGTAGATCTGTTATAGTAAAATTTACAAAAAAAGTTATTAACAAAAATTGTAGTCAGCTGTAAACTCCACATTTTAAGATTAGCTACAATCTTACAGGGTGTTCCATAAGATGGTGGGACACCAAACTTATGTTTTTTTAAATGGAACACCCTGTATTTTATGTTAAATTTGAAATCTGCTTAACTTCCACATAACAACAATGTAAAGTTTTATTATGTTATACCGGGTATTTTAAAAAGTTATAACCAATATTACCTGAAAATCGTATCAAGGTTAACCCCCTGTATAATTACAAAGGAGTATAGGAACATTGATCTATTGCAACCATAGTTTTTTAATAATTGTTAAAAATTATAAAACATATTTGTTATCATAATATTTGTTAAATCAAATACCAGGTAAGTCAAAATGCTAGAACATGATTTTCTTGGTAATTTTAAATGGAACACCTGAAAAGTACTATCATACTTCAAATTTTATGGAGTACTCCCTATACCTAAAGTTATCAGTTTTTTAGATACTTTTATTTTTCCATTTTGGTAGATAATTTAACGTTTACCAATCATTATTATGAGTTGGCCATGATTGGTTTGTCAGAAACTGACAATTTGACATTATTGTTTATTAATTTAGTAACGAAATATTGTCACTGAAAAGAAAATAATTTATTTCAAATAAATTTTATATAAAATAACCGACTGAAAATTAAGAAAAAAAATTAACAACAGAGAAAAATAAAAAACAACAGTAATTTTAACTTATCTTACTTAAGTAAGATGTTCAAAATGACCTCCCAAAACATTTATGCATGCTTGAAAGCGGTCATTGAAAGAGTTGCTTACATTATTAAGTATTTGTAAAGAAATATTTTGAAATGCAATTCGGATTCTATCTTTCATATCATCCCTTGTTGTTGGAGGTATTTTATACACTTCGTTCTTAACGTAACCCCAAAAAAATGAGTCCATTTTATTGAAATCTGGTGACCTTGGGGGCCACCTGACCGGTCCATACCTTCCGATCCATCTTTCTCCAAAGTGATCATTAAGTTCACCACGTACTAATTCGTTGTGGTGCGCAGGAGTACCGTCATGTAGAAACCACATTTGTTCACGTATATTAAGTGGAACCTCTTCTAATAATATCGGTAACTGATTTACGATAAAATCTAAATAAATCTCACCATTTATGTTATCTTCAAAAAGATATGGACCTATTACATAGTTACCGACGATACCTCCCCACACATTTAGAGACCATCTTGTTTGACTATGTGTTACTATGTGGTATGGATTTCTTGTTGAATAGTAGTGAAAGTTATGCCTATTAACAGAACCGTTTCGATGGAATGTAGCTTCATCACCAAATAGGACATAATAAAAAAAATCTCTCTGCTCAATAATTTTTTTTAAAGCCCATTCACAAAACACTATTCGTTTCTGAAAATCATCATTGTTTAATTCTTGATGATTTTGAATATGATTAGGGTGCATCTTGTTTTTAGATAGAATGTTTTATACAGAGTAGTAACTAAGTTCTTGTTCATGGGAAATACTCCTTATACTTGTGTGTGGGTTTTCTGTAACTGCCATCAACACACTAATTTCGTTTTCCTCTGTCACACTCGGTTTTGTTCGTTCATGTTTTTCATAATTCACTGAACCAGTGCGGTTAAATCGATCTTTCAATTTTTCAAATGTATCTTGTCTAGGTTGCCGCCTATCTGGAAACCATTCTTGATAAATTCTAGCGGAGAGTAATGAATTTTTATTGCATTCCCCCAAAATCCAGATCATATCTACCAATATATTAGTAGTAAAATTCATTATTTCTAATTTAAATTGAATTAATTTTGTTGCTAATTTACGGTGTGGCACAATACTGAATTAATAAACAATAATGTCAAACTGTCAGTTTCTGACAAACCAATCATAGCCAACTCACAATAATTCTTGGTAAACGTTAAAATATCTACCAAATCAATACTTTGATGGAAAAATAAAAATATCTAAAAAACTGATAACTTTAGGTTTAGGGAGTACTTCATAAAATTTGAAGTATTATATTAGTAGTTTTCGATAGTGATATACAGGGTGTTCCATTTAAAATTACCAAGAAAATCATGTACTAGCATTTTGACTTACCCTGTATTTGATTTAACGAATATTATTATGACGAATATGTTTTATAATTTTTAACAATTATTAAAAAACTATGGTTGCAATAGATCAATGTTCCTATACTCCTTTTTAATTATAAAGGGGGTTAAACTTGATACGATTTTCAGGTAATATTGGTTATAACTTTTTAAATACCCGGTATAACATAATAAAACTTTACATTGTTGTGATGTGGAAGTTAAGCAAATTTCCAATTTAAAATAAAATACAGGGTGTTCCATTTAAAAAAACAAAAGTTTGGTGTGTTTAAAGCTGCCTACAATTTTTGTTAATAACTTTTTTTTGTAAATTTTACTATAACAGATCTACTGAGCTTCCTCACACTAATCAATCACCCTGTATATTATAGATTTAATAAGGCTTAATAAATCAACATAGCTCATAGTTTTTCCTATCAAGATAGGTGGGATGTCTGCCAAAAAAATTAAAATCATAGTTCATTACAGTAGTTAGCAAAGATGTACCTTATTATAAATTTTTACAATCATAATTAGAAATATTTCAAATTAATCGTAGAAAAAGTTTAGTGTGCTGTTGTTTCAGAAATCCTATTCCACACTCGATTATAAACTTTCATACATCGTGTGGAATAGATTACTTTTTGCACATACAATATACTATTTAAATTTATTTTTCTTGCCTTTATAGTTTCTTATTTACCCGTTTTTATAACATTTAATACATTAAAAAGATATTTTTCTCTCTTGTCCGTAAAATGGAATTGAACAACAGCTGTACGTTCATCTTATTACCTAAATATCTTTCATCACTAGAAAATCATTGTCCAAATTGTAGAATGAATTGCTCGCAGATTTTTATGTGTTTGCTTCACGCAAAAAACATAAAGTTTAAAGCTATCAGTAACTTTATATTCAAAAATAATGGTATTAATTCCTTAAAAGTTTCGTAGCTCCGTTTTAAACATGAACCCTTAAGGAAACAAAACGTGTTTTAGGTATTCTTTTTCGATTGTTTCTCTGTAATAATGTCGAAATTACCAAAACATTTTAGAGCATTTAGGAAACGTATTTAATACCCGAAAGGAACTACTGAGAATCGATTAAAACAATTTAATTTCTGCATTGTGAATACCAATCAGTAAATGTTATGATGTAGTTTACATGCTGCATTCAGCGTTTTCCATGCCATTACGAAGGAACATTCCTTTGCGTTACACCAAAGCAGCAGCATAAAAAATAGTGACCTCATTTAGATAGCAATATACAGTGTGAAAAAGCCAAATGGGTTAAATTCATTATTTCGGTTACTGCACATATAGAAAATCCCGAAACACGTCAAATTTAAATTATAAACATTCTTTAAACTGAAAATTCGATCCCTACCTTTATTATTATTATTATTATTGTCTTTATTGCCCACAAAAATAATTACAAAATTAACAATATAATTAAATAATAGTAAAGGGCGAAATTCAATTTAACGGCTAGGTAAATCTAACCGTTAACTTGCTCTTCCACTTAACCCATAAAAAAATAGGAAAGAAAAAAGTAAACTACTACTAATCAAGGAAGAAATTACAATTAGTAAACCTTAAAGAAGTAAAGAATGTATAACAAAATATGTGTATGTGGGTAGCTTTTTCATAGATGATGGATATTTAATAAAATCGTTTTCAATTTCTTTTTAAATGAAGTACTCGTAAGTTTAGATGCTTTGTGTTCCTATGGAATATTGTTGTAAACATGGCAAATTTGGTAACTGAAGCAACGTCTAAAAAATTCAGTTCTAAATGCTGGCGAAGTAAGGCTTCCTTTGTATCTGACATTAATGCTATGGACGTCTGTACGAAATGTAATTTTTCTGTGTAGATAGGCTGGTGTTTTGTCAGAGATTATTCTGAAATAAAGAGTAGCAGAGTGTAGAAGTCTTCTATCTTCCATATTTAACCAACCTGAGTCTTTTAACTTATAAGAAATCTCTGGCGTCTTCTTATTCCATAAATAAACCTCAAACATGAGTTTTGGACTTTCTGTATCTTATTCCCATAAATATTAGTAAGAAATGGGCCGTAAAGAGAATCTGCATAATTAAATTTAGATAATACAAGTGTTTCACAACAATAAATCACAACAATAAATACGCTGAATTAAAATATTTACATGAGTTTCAAAATTAAGATTACGATCTAGTATAACTCCAAGACTCTTTGCTTCCTCTCTTACTTGAAAGGATTGACCGTTAATTGGAATATGAAAATTTTGACTGACGGTATCAATTTTTGATTTAGGGCCAAATAGCAAGACATTGGATTTTGATATATTGATTAACAAGCCATGATCAGTTGCGCTCTTTACAAAATAATATACATCATTATTAATGATTGCACATGCATTTTCAACATCTTCAGACAAGAAGCTATAATAAATTTGCATAAAAATGATTTTGGCAATGTTTTATACATTTAATAAGATTGGATGAATATATCGCAAATAAGATTGGTCCTAAGATTGATCCTTGAGGAACGCCACGCTGCAAAGGAAGATAATCTGAAAATGTACCGTTAATCAGAACCCTTTGATTTCTATCTGAAAAATAATTTTGAAAAAGAGCAACAGCTGAAGGAGACAAACCAATATATTGCAAAATTGCTAATAATTAATTATGGTTTATGGTGTCAAAGACCCTGCTGAAATCCAGCAAAATTAAAGCGGTACAATGAACCTTATCCGTTACTCTAACTGCATCATCCACAACATGAAGTAGAGCTGTTGTACAGCTGTAACCTTTTCTAAACCCAGATTAAACATTAGGCAAGATATTAAAATGTTCCACATGTTTTACGAGCTGCATTTCTACTAGTGATGAGCAAATGCAAGACCAAGACCAAGACCGGGTTAGTCTTGGTCTTGGTCTTGGTCTTGCATACAACGTCTTGGTCTTGGTCTTGCAGTCAAATAAGCAATCTTGGTCTTGTTCCTGCAGGGTCCAGTTTTGGTCTGGGTCTTGGTCTTGCACCAAGACTCTTGCAAGTCTTGCACTTTTTTTTAGATTTGCAATGCTAAGTCTTGGTCTTGCATAAGTCTTGCACTGCTCGGTGTTGGTCTTGATCTTGCAGTCTGAAGTTGATCTTGGTCTTGCATTTTCTGCAAGACCAAGACCAAGACCGCAAGATCAAGACCAGTCTCGCTCATCACTAATTTTTACAGCACGTTCGAATACCTTAGAGAGTACTGGCAAGATACTAATTGGCCTCAGATCTTTATCTTCAGTTGGGTTTGATTTTTTTGGAAGCACTTTAGCCACAGCACTACTCCATATTGTTGGGAATACCTTCTCTGTCAAAAAGAAATTTATAATATGGGTAATATATTCAATAATAAAAGGACGACATAGTTTTACTAATGTTATATTTAAATTATCGCAGCCCATAGCAATTGAAGTTATTTTAGAGATCGTCTCATAAACGAAAAGATCATTAACTTCAAGTTTATGTGTAAAGTACATTCATACTTATACCGTTCTGACTTAAGCAATTGAAATATTGATAGATAGATATAAATTGTCTAAAAATATGTACAAATGTGCAAACATCTATAAAAAAAGTAAATTCTACCCTGTTCCGTTCAAATTTTATAGCAGGTAACACCTGCCCAGGGGGCCTGCCAACAATACGGGACAAAAGGGTCGTTTATTGGCCTTAAGAAGTGAGAACGGAATAAGTATGAAGGTACTGTACCTAAAGAGTTATCCCTGTAGTATTGAAACAGATTCTGAGGAGGTTCGATTACAGAAACTGAGTTAATAAAAAAATTGTTAATATCATCAGCATTAATCAAACTATCTGGGATATCTACGTTTTTATTGGAGATGATTTTATTTTGCTTTAACGTGGGCCACATTTGCTTAGGATTTTTGTGTTGAAGTTGTGATGTAAAAAATGCTTCTTTCTCACATTTTGTTGCACTGTTTATATAATTTCTCATATCTTTGTAAAAACGAAAATCAGCATCACGTTTAGTTCTTCTATACTTGTCCTTTATTATGTCAGTTAGCCAAGGAGCTTTTGGCTTAGTGACTCTTGATCTAATGGACTAGTTTAGTAGGATCATATTAATCAAAATGATAGCAATATATATTTAGGATAAGATACCTACTTACTTATATTGGTATTCATTTTGCAAGTAATTTTTCTCATTTCGTAAAATTTAGCAATAAATAATTAGTAAGTTTTAAACGTAGCGCCAACTAATAACCAATAATGAAGTGTGTTTAAAAGTCAACGTTGTCACATTTTAGCTACGTTCGTTTCAAGTATTCTCAAAGAACTGGCGGCACAAAACACCGTGTTCTGTCACTAACTGATTGTACCAGTTGACAAGATATATGACAGGAGAAAAAATCGTGTTTATCTGTAATAAACAAACAAGACCCCTATTCTTGACGGCAATAGAATAGAACAGCCAATAGAAAGTGGGCGTGGTTCTATTGAAAATGCCAAAACGGTATTCTTGAAATTCGTTCTCTCACTGTACAGATAGAAGGGTTGCTCCCCGAGAGAACAATTATTACTTCCATTAGTTATTTTTGAAGGAACCGCTATAACACCAAGAGAAGGTGTTAGGGATTTTTATTTTCGAACCAAAAATAGTATAGAAGTAATTTCTTTTATAAACCAAACACAACCAAACAACAAATTAAACTAACGAAAATGACAGAATATTTTGTTTATTGTTTTACTCCTTATTTGATAAAGTGTCAATCAGAGAACAAAAATATCGATATGTTTATCTCTTTTTAATGACAACAAATAAGAGAGAGAGATAAGTTTCTTGGTTAATATTAAAGCATATCGACAACATCGCAAATTTTCTACCAATCTTATTGAAACACGTCACTTACCACTTATGACGTATGTAACCATTAAATTTAAATTTCAAAAGCCGATTATGGCTAGAGGATTAATTTTATAAAAATTTTATTTGTACAGTTGAACCACTAAAAACCTATTTTATAAGATGCAAATATAAAAAAAAATCACTAAACTAGTCCATTATTAGGTGCGTTCGTTTTGCACACTCCTTTTACTCCATCTACTCCAATCGCTCCGAAATCGTTCGCCATTGCTTTTTAGAGTGAAAAGAGCTACTCCTTTCGCGTTCGTTTTCAACATTTCGGAGCGCTCTCGGCGCGAATGGAGCTACTCTAAAAGTTCCAGCGTAGCGAGGTAGAGTAACGAGAGTAACAGGAGTGGTCATGCGCAGTCATGCTTATCTCGCATTGTCTGTCATTTGAACTTTGTTTACGTGAAGGCACGGTTATAGGTTAAACGTGGTGTTGAAATAAAAAAATAAATTTATAATGTTCGGAGGTAAGTGAAGGTATTTTATATTTGGAATCTTTGGTTCAAAGAAACATATCCGCAACAATAAAAAAACTACCTATCGTAAACAATGGTCCAATTTGTGAATGGTAACAATTTGTGAATTTTGTAAATAGTTAAAAACTGTGAGGTTAGAATTTAATCATTCCGCTCCTTTCGCTCCGAATCGTTCGAGATTACGAGACCACTCCGTTAGCTCTGAAGTCACGTGATGTATACGCCACTCTTACTCCACTCCAACTCCGTGTTCACTCCGAGTGTGCAAAACGAACGCACCTATTGAAGCATGCCTATCAAATAAATTTAACAAATTATTACCTAGAAATGATACCTTTTCATCGACCCTATCTTGATCAAAAATTTGGAAAAATGGAATGTTGTACAAATCTCTCTGAAAATCGTTTTCATTAAAATATTTAAAACTACGGTATTCGACAAATTGCGGACCTGATCCAATAACTTCAATATTTAATTTACACTTCACTAGTGAAATGACATTCTTTAAACTGAAAATTCGATCCCTACTTTAAACCAACTACACTACTAATTTATTTCCCATTTCAGTCTTTATAATAAGACAAAAACCATATCAGTGTTCTTTTAAATACCAATTTAAAAAAATCCTATCATAGCAATGTTAGCTTGTTTAAAACGCCTCCGCAAATTGGTTTATAATAAATATAACTGCAGGATATTGTCAAAAATGGTTAGATTAACAGAAATGCATTAAACAACAATTTTACATATGATTGATTATGGACCCGAAAACACATGGAAGTTGCTCTCCTGGGAAAAACAGCTGCCAATGCACTGAGTGTTGATATTACATGTGATGCAGACAAGTATCCGCAACATTTGATGTCAGCCCAACATCGATACTAAATATATTGAAAGAAAATAAAATTCATCCCCATAAAATGATACCGAATCGGGAACTCATTTTTTACTTGTCTTGCATTGTTCATTCTGTTTAGGTGGCCAAACCATTTTAGTTGTTGTCTTTCTATTTTTTCTATCACTGGTTCCACCGTCAGCTCGTCTCTTACAACTTCATTTCGTATCTTATCTCTTCTGTTGATCCCTTTGACTTTCCTTAAATATTTCATATCGATTGCCTGCAATTTGCTTTTATATTGGTTAGTTAATATCCAGCTTTTACTACCATATGTCAAAATTGGTCTAAAAATTGTTCTATGTATTTTCATTTTTGTTTTCCTGCTTATTTGTTTATTTTCTAGAAACGGTTTGTTTAAGCTGTGGAACGTTTTTGTTGCGTTTTTTATTCGCTCCTCCATTTCTTGGTACCTCAACTTAACACTTTCAAATCGCTGGATAGGGAGACGAGGATCAATAGAATGGACAGCAAGATCACCGGATCTTACCCATTGGACTTTTTTTAGGGCGCTGTCATAAATATTGTTTCCAAACCAAACCACTTGGTTTAGATGACTTAAGAGAACGAATAACGCTTGCGATTAAATCGGTCACTCCAGATATGTTCAATAAGACATTTTTATTTAAGATTAGGATATTGACAAGACGTTCGCAGTAAGTATTTTGAACATCTACTTCATTGACATTCATATTTTTTACGTTATGAATTAATTATTAATTTTGTTTTATGTTAATTTTTGCAATAAATGTGAAATTCCTAGGTACAATATTTGATGAAATGTAACTTGAAGGCAGCACATTAATTTTTCTGTCAAAGTGCTGAGTGGAAACTACTTTTCACCAGTTTAGCATATTTAGCGGATAAATAAATACTATAGATGATTTTGATTTTGGTTCAACAATATTTTTCCGGAATGAAATTCCTACAATTGACAATGTCCTAAGAGATGTGTAAATACTGAATTTTCCTGGTTTTTCTATATCATTGCAGTTATACTGATCTTAGAGGGAAGTACATAAAGGATAATCCCTTAGGGCTATTAACATCTAGGCTTTAATATAGTTATGTCTTATTACTTCCATACTTGGTCTAGCCTTAATACTAACTAAAAAACATCAGGTACCTAACTACAAACAAACAAAATGTAACTTAAATATCAATCTGACGATGTTAATCAGCGGAACGGCTGTTATTGTAATTTAAAACATAATTTTTTCAAATAAACTTGGTTACGTTTAAACGAAGAGTTTTTTATTATTCTTAATAAAATTACACAAACAATTAAAATTTGAATAAAAATAAAAAAATGTTCTCGGGCATCGAAGAGCAAGATGAATAATGATTTTAAAAAAATGGTTTCTAATTTTCCTAGCAAGTGGTAAAAAAATAGTACATTACCATGGGCTTTTTTTAAACAATAAAAAAAATTTTAATAAGCGGTTTTTCTTTTAAAAATTATAATTTTCATCAATGATTATGCTATCAAAAAGCATTTTTTTTATTATCTTATAAACAATTTTTTAATTTTTCTAACGGGAATATATTCGATAGCCTTTGAAAAATAGCTTCATGAAAGGAAAAAATCCCAGATTTATAGCCTAACAAATTTTCAATATTGAGGTTTGTGCTACAAAAATTTGTTAATTAATAAATGGATAATTAATTGAAAAATCGCAATAAAATTTGTTGATCGGTAATATACCTTTTCTTTAAAAATAATATTTCGTTTTAGGTTTTAAACCTAAATAGTATATATCGCATTTCAGATGGCTTTCTGGCTGAGTTTTTTAAAAAACGAGTGTCACAACAGCCATATGAAATAAGTTGTTTATATTTTGCCATTTTATCATTTTTTAAATTAATTTATTATTTGTATGTAAATTTGGAAAATTTTGATTTTAAAAAGTATGTCGGTAGCACTGTGTAATTTATAACATTTGACAGTTTTGACATTTATATGATCAAATACACCAATAAGAATACATTATATAAGTAAAAGATGATATTCATATTCACAAATACTTTCGAAAAGAACAATATAAAATTAATAAATTGCTATTAGCCACAAATGTCATAGTCAACAGTCTTGTCATTTATGTTGCCAATCATTTAAAATAAAAATTAGCGTGCATAAAAGTTACATTATGATACGCAATTCCGTTTTATAATGAAGATTTTTATATAAGTGCAAAATATAACTAAAAAAAATTATTTATATTTTTTTGTTAAGATATAAACGAACATAGAAAATATTAGATATACATAAAAAATATTAGATATAATGTAAAAAATACGAATGTAACAATAATGAATCTGAATATTCTGTTTTTTTTAAAGATTTTTGAAGGTAAAAACTAAATGTTTTTATAAATGCTTAGGGAATAAGGTTATTTGTACAACTAGGCCTGTTTTAAGAGAGACTTGTGACATACCTTTTCTTTATAAAAAATATTTCGTAGGTTTTAAACCTAAAAAAATTATTTATTAACCAACATAGAAAATATGAGAAATAATGTAAAAAATACGATAGTAACAATAATGAATCTTAATATCCAGTTTATCTTAAAAGATTTTTGTATTAAGATGTAAATATATTATTGGAATTCACCATGCACCCTCGTATTTTGGTCATTATTTCATCTGCGCCATAAAAACGTAATGAATACTTTTTAAATCTTATAGATGGTTATTAGTTGAAAGTAGTAATTTATCCTTTGGAATAAACTACCACATCCCATTTCGGTTCCCGAAACTTTGATCAAGCAATAAATTTCTAGCGAAATCTTATCTCCTCCCAATACATTCAGGGTTAGTTATATCGTATTTAATTAGCCCTTTGGTCCAGTTCGAGTCATTTCCTCACAAAATGAGGGCTGTAGAGAGAGAACTGGCTGTTTGTCGGCGTATCTTGTGACCAGAACTCTGATGGCCTGGCCAGTCGCAGGATAACGTCACGAAAGTCGTTTCAAACTTGGTCAATCCTTTAAAGGGCGCATTACTCGCGTCCAATTGCCCACTAAATTGGTCCTATCTTGACACCTTTACTACAATTTAGGGCGCTCTTACAGAGACGACACGTTTCTCTCCCGACGGACCTGAGTTTAAGCTAATGCTTTCTGCTTTATAATATTGCCCTGAAATGTTAAAGGAAACTATTTGACTAGATATTGCCGTTAGATAAATGTCTAGGATTTGAATACATTTAATCTGGAATCATCTGTGCTTTGTTTGAATTATAAGTTTCAGTAGATAACGATTAAAATGATTAAGCACAACACTGCATTACTAAAAAGTAGAACAATGATAAATATATTTAAAGAAATAACACTACCATTAAATTGAATAAGTTTGAAAAACTGACATAGATAAATTAATTAAACATGCCATTAAACAAAATTGTTTTTGGAAAATAGAACAGTTAAGCTAAGTAAGGATTTTTTTCCCTGAGAAGATCTTTTAGATCTATTATTGTGCCCCAGACTATTACGAGTTTCGTACTGTTCTTAAATTATAAAACAGACTCTATCGTCTTGATGAAGACAAGTAACTGGAAAGGTGTCACAGATCGTAGGTCACCTTCTGCAACTTCATGGTCTCCGATATGTCTAGCAATGTCCTCAAACATAACTAGCTATTACACTTTTGTTTTGTTATAAAACTTGTTCCTGTAGATAGACGTGCTTAGTGTGTTGTAACTTCCGCATCATGAATCCCGAAACGCACACATAATAAATATAATTTCTAATTTAGATAAAGATTCTGGGTAACTTTATATTACCTTCAATATTTCACTTGATAAACTTTACATTTGTTCTTTATTTTCCACGGTTCTTGGATCAAGACTGAACACAGAGATTGCAAACATTTGTACAATAACGTCCTGTACTCTGCTAGGAGCTTTTCTTCTTCATCTTGACTGATTTCCTTATCGTATTTTGGTGAGTAAGTTGGTTCTGGTGCAGTCCCAGTGGTAGCTTATCGAAAGTTCAGAAATCTGCACCTCTATTAAAATCAAAATTTAGGGGTCTTGCCCCTTGCAGCCATTCCACTTATAGCTCAGATTCGTATTCCACCAGTACGAAATGTATTCCTACGGATTGTAGGCTTCTGGTTATGTTACTCATCATCTTTGCAAATAAAGTTTCCTCCAATTAGTGAGTGTTCTTCAGGGTAGTTCTTTGTTCAATTCCTCATTTGCAATTTGGCTTTTTTTCAGGGGTATGCACCGGTCTTTGGTTTCTTTATAAAGTGAGAAGATCTTACATTCCCTTTTTAACTGATGGTTTTTCTGTGGTGACCGTAGTATGGTTTCCCTCCTCTTTTTTTTTATGCAGGACTATATTCCTCGAATCTTTAAGTGACCTTCATGAAAAAGATTTGCCCACGAATAGCCAGAGAACTGGTCTAATAGACAAGTGCAGACCTAGAGCACCGTTGACCAATACCTAGTAAAATTCCTTGGCCACAACATGACAGCTGTGACAGCTATCCTCTCCTCTTTATAAGAACTTGAGACCAGCAACTACTACACTCTCGAAACCCCCAGGTGGAGCTAGGAAATTAGGAAAACTTCATTTTCCTTTGACAGTTACTTTTTTTTAGTATTTGTCATCTGACAAGAGTTTTTAATTTATTGTGAATTTAATAAACTTATAAATAAAAGTTGTGATTAACCGACTTTGGTGTGTCCTTTTTCGAACCACCCAGCCAGAATCAAGAAGTTATTTTGGTTATCGGTGGGATAAAGAGGGGAAAGAAGGCTTGATAAAGAGAAACAGAGAAGACGAGTAAATATAGTTTGGTACGGATAAGCTAGCTAGAAAATAATCCATCAACCAATTATTGCATATTATTAGGAAAATTATGTTATATTGATGCAGAAAATAACAAATAAACGCAAAGAAGAAAGACAGGCTTTGGAATATGTCAATATGTTAATACTACTAAGAATAATAAAAAAACTTACATTTTGCTTGTTTGTAGCTAGGTACCTGATGTTGATTAGGTAGTATTAAGGCTAGACCAAGTATGGAAGTATTAAGACATAACAATATTAAAGCCTAGATGTTATTAGCCCTAAGGGATTATCCTGGATGTACTTCCCTCTAAGATCAGTATAACTTTGCAATAATATAGAAAAACCAGGAAAAAACCATATCATGCTGATATTTACAATAACTTAATATATTTGTGTTATACCTTTATGTGCAGGAGGTATACCAGGGAATGAAAAAGTCGATAAAACTGCAAAAGCAGCATCAAACCTAAATTCTAATATCTCGCCACTCCAACTGAAATATGATATCAACTTCATAATTAAACAAAAAGTTCTCCACGCATTGCTTCAGCAATGGCTAGCTTCCAAATCAACCCTTCTTAAAATTAAAAAAACCATACCCTCCATCTCCTTATCTAACTTTTCCAGACATGGCTTTATTGTTAGCAGACGCCTTCGCATAGGTTTTCTATTCGTTACACATACTCATAGTCTGAATTTATGCCCACTGCAACTGACGGTTTTCATTGATTTACGAATTGGATTTCAAATTCATGCAACTTTTCAAACTGTTTATTTTTCATGATTCACGTGGTGTAACTAATTCAAGATATTCAATGGTACATGTAATGGGAGTTATCAGGTCCCCTGATAATAAAGGAAACCCGCCGTTTAATTAGGCAATTTGTTATTTTAATCACTTTTATGAAGGTTCAGTGAATATTTTATATAATGAATAGAGAAAGAGTAAGTTAAATGAGATTTTACTTTTAAAACATTTGGATATGTTCTACTTCATAATTTGGGGTTGCAGAATGTAAAAGCTAATAAGTTAAATAAAATTTAGTAAAGTAAAGTTTCGTTTATAAACACCTACTAGTTCAAAGAAAGAATTGCAAACAAGTCTGTTTCGCATAGTATTTTGCAAGTCGCCCTCTTAACCTCCTGAGTCCCTGAGAGTTATATATAATACATAAGAAACAACATTAGATTTTAGCGCCATCTTACGTAATTGGGTCCAACTTTTTATTCTATACACTCTATAAACTACTAATGATTTCATGGTTACAGAAAACTTTACCATTGGTAAGTTACAGTTTGAGATTTTTAATAATTTACTAGTTGAGACGTGAACAATGGCGACTCAGTGGCGGTCACGTGGTAAGTAATCTTCAAATACTCACATAATCGTCTGCCTTTTTGGCTGTTTTTTTTTCAGTATCTTCTATAGTAGCAATCAATCTTGCATGCCCAGTCAATATTTTGTAAATTTATTCCAACATATTTTGAAAATAAACGTCATTAGTTTTATGTCGTATATATAATAAGTTCGGTCTCAATTACAACATAGTTTTTTTTTCTTTTTGCACAGCGTTGACAGAACAGGAGCTGATTGATGCTCTAAATGAATCCGATGTTTCACTTTCCGATGACGGGGACGTCGATGCTGAACAGCTGTCATCAAATTATTCTTCAGAGAGTTCAGATAGTTCAATTGGTTCAGAAAAGATCGGAGAAAATCGTGCAGACTCAGAATTGTCACTTTCATCGTCAATTACGCCTGCTCGAGGTGGCAATAGTAGTACCAGAACAAGAGGTAGTCGTGGCCGTGGCCGGGGGAATAGCCGTGGCCGTGGACGAGGGCGTGATAGACCAAGATCTAGGGCGCAATGTCAAAGTCGTCGTGATACTTCATCAAACCAAGCTGGAAATGATTGTTGGACTGGAAATTTTTCACCGCCAGAAAACACCATTTACCAACCAAGGTATAAAATTCAAGAACATGAATCGTGTACTCCAAAAGATTTGTTCAAACAATATGTTGATTATTGGATAAAATGGTTGTGGCAACAAATAGAACATATATTGAGAGAAAAGGCACGGAATTAAAATTGACGTTGAAGGAATTGAAAACCTTCATTGGTATGATGTTTAAATTTACCAATTATTAGAATGTATTGGACGAAGAAGTATGGGGTACCGGTTGTCAAAAATGCTATGACAAGGGATCGATTCTATACAATCAGAACTTCCCTGAAAGTCGTTTATGATAGCGATATCACCGATCAAGAAAAAACAAATAAGATTTGGAAGGTCTCGCCTCTTCTCGACTCCGTCCTACATAGATGTCAGGCGCAAGAAAAATCTGACAATCTTAGCATGGATGAAATGATAATACCTTTCACTGGACACTGCGGAATTCGACAATACTGCCCAGGAAAGCCAAATCCCGTTGGTATAAAGGTTTTTGTTCTGGCCAATCCTAATGGATTAGTTTGTGACATGGTCGTTTATCAAGGCGATTCTACATATCCGGATTTGAAAGCACAGGGTTATACTTTGGGTGAATTAGCCATTCTTTCTCTATGTGAAACGCTGGTTCCTGGTCACCACCTTTATTTTGACCGTTATTTCTCAACAGTTAAATTGGCTGATTTGCTACTAACTAGGGGTTTTCACGCAACCGCAACAATTCAAAAAAACAGGGTTCCTAAAAACTGCATTTTCTCTTCTGAATCGGACTTTCTAAAAGAGGAAAGAGGAACATCTGAAACAAAGGTTCGAGGTGATGGAACCATTGCTATTGTCCGTTGGTTAGACAACAAACCTGTCACTGTTATTTCAACGTACCACGCTGCTAACTTTCCAGATCAGTGTAGAAGATGGTCAAAGCGTAAATTTCAATACGAAATTGTCAGTCGTCCTGAAGTGATCAGATACTATAATCAGTTTATGGGTGGGGTTTACCTCGCTGACAGAATGTTATCAGTCTGCCCTACAAAGAACTCATACAAGAAAATGGATTATTCGTTTTATCAGTCATATGTTTGATTTAGCAGTTTGCAACGCTTGGTTTCAATTCAAGGAGATTCAAAAAAAGAAGCATATACCCAACAAAAATATTCCACAGCTCAGGGTATTCAAAATAGAACTGAGTGAAGCAATGATTGTCAATAACAGACTTTCATCTGATTCTGAGACTGATAGTGACGGCTATGAGAAGCTGGAACCAAAACATTCCAAGCGCAAAGTTGAAATCCAGCCGGTACCAAATGAAAATCTACGGTACTACAAAACAGACCACTTAGTAGACTACGTGGATAAGCAAAACAGATACAGACACCCCAATTGTAAGTTTCTAACAACTGCTTTTTGTGTTAAATTAAAGATTTTTTTGTGTTGTACTAGAAAAAGAAATTATTTTTTACTCTTCCATAAAAACGATTAATAAATAATTGCAAAAAAATACGTTTTTTATTAGAAAATGCATACTTATTAATTAATAGTTTGACTTGGCATTGAGACCGGATGTCTTATACATACAACATTGAGGAAATGCAGAGTTTCCACTGAAAATTTTTTTAAATATTTTTTCTAGTAATAACTAAAGGTCTGATTTATATATCACCCAAAAAAACTTGAGTTTTAAAGAAAAAAAATCCTGGGACTCAGGAGTGAAATACAACTGGTAAAATTTAATACTATATGAAGTATCAAGTAGAATAAGAAGCCAGGTACCTCGAGGTACTTCTATGCTTTTTCTACGACTGACCCTAAAAGGGAAAAGTACCTACAACAATTTTGTTTGAGATAATGGCGTTCCTTTTTGTATTTTATCTTTGTAGGCTTTTTCAAACACTGGATCTCTCATCTTCTTTTCTATTAGGCAAAGAAGGCGTAACGCAGTGTAGTGGCTTTCTGGGAATTTAATTTCGTCTTCTTTACATAGCAACTCTTCCATTATTTCCCACCTTCTTTGTAGTAAAGTAAAAAATACGACCCAGATGGTCGATCATAAAACCTATCGTACCACTTGGTACACACAGGTCGGGGGATAATTTCTTGATGAGGAAACAAAGAAGCACATTAGATATATCCTATTTGACCGAATGAATCCACATTGCCATTTATGACTTTACTACAAGGCAAAATTCAATAATGGTATAAGGTTTATAAATCAAATTGTTAGAGCAAGACCTCAATTATTTCTCAGTTAAACTGTAATAAATCGTGATCCATGTCAGACTGAACGACTCGAAGTTGGTTTTGATGACTTTGTCGTTGGATGGTATTTTCGGATGTTCTTCCTTTTCTTATTTATACCATCGTTGGGGGTATGATAGTGAGGTGTGTTGTACAATGATGGTCTTAGCTGTATAGTGTTGTTTATGGCAATACAGAAGAGAACCTTGCATCTGAACAACTGCGTTCTTGTCGGATCTACTGATGACAAGGTAAGCGGCCCTGGATAATCTCTGACAGCGACCCCGGTCTGTACGGAATATATTTTCGAAAAACTACATGGCCGAAAGGACGTAGCCAGGGGTAACATTTTTAAAAGCCATATTATAATATAGATAATAAAAAAAATCTTCATACTTAAGGTATGTGGTTACCATAGTTTCAGTAAATTTTAATAAACTTTAACAATAAATATATGTTATATATGAATATGAATTCAATTCATGGATTCAACCTTCTAAATATTTTCAAATGCCTGGAGCGATATTGCATATTTCTTGAATATTGTGTTCTGTATCAATTTTTTCTAATACTTCTTTCTCCACGCTCATCATAATGAGGGCTTCCAAATTGTCTTGACTTAGTGTAGTCCTTAATATATCCTTAATTATTTTCAATTTTGAAAACAGCAACTTGTGTTGTTGAAATTGGTAAAACATATTTATAAACAAGGAAAATATTCTTATAAGCATTGCTAAATAGATGTAATAAAAATTAGGGTCTTCTTGTCGGGGTTTTGTAGGTCTGGGTTTAGTCGGTCTGGGTTTATTAAGTATTTTTTGTCAGGTTTTTTGACGGTTTTTTATTATAAAATATTATTTTACAATATCTTTTGACATCTATCAAAATTATTTAATTATAAAAGTAAACAAATTCATGTTGAGTTGAAACTCAACAAGATGCATCGAGTATTGTTTGCCTCTGCCAGCACATGCGAGTGTTTATGAACAATGCGTAGTGTAATGCAGAGAAATTTTACGTTTTGAAGTGGCCGAATTCATATTTCTATTACTTAACTAACACATATTTTCATTTATTTTGAATTCATTTACATGGTGAAACATTTTATAAAATACATTTGTTGAAAACAATACAGAAATTGTATTCGTTAAAGTAAAAATGGGGTGGCCGGTGGCCCATTTTAATTTCTGCGGTGGGGCCCATAATATTCCCCTCTGATGGCCCCGAATATGTAACTTTTATTATATTAATCATTTCGCTGGATTTCCCTTGATTAGGGATGCACAAGATGCGGCCCGCTATTCACCCCAGTAAATCTAAAAAAAGTGCAAGACTTGCAAGAGTCTTGGTGCAAGACCAAGACCAAGACCAAGACTGGACCCTGCAAGAACAAGACCAAGATTGCTTATTTGACTGCAAGACCAAGACCAAGACCTTGTATACAAGACCAAGACCAAGATTAACCCGGTCTTGGTCTTGGTCTTGCATTTGCTCATCACTACGTAGATGCCTTCAGTTTTCTGTTTCTTAAAAATCTTACTTTTTTCTGACCTTTTCGTTTCTTCTTCCGATAAAGGCTTGTCTTCCACAAATATAATCACTGCCAAGTCCAAATCATCCATTTTTTGCTTTTAACACAGAAACAATCTAATTATTGTCAAATAATGAAACTAAACACAAGATATAAAACAAACTATAAACACACAAAACGAAAGCAAATACAAAAATGGATTTAGGCGGTCAATAACGATAAACTCTTACTTTACATCTGTGCTCACCGATAGCGGCCGTCTTGAACGGTCGTCAAATTACGGCCGCTTTATTGCGGCACCGCTATCCTAAGAAACCAAAGCTTTAGAGTTTAAAATAATCCATGGCTGCTTTATTTTTCGGTTTATATGTTTAAAAGACGCAAGACCGCAAGACTCTTGCAGGCTTGGTCTTGGTCTTGCGTATATCTTCTAATGATAAGTTTTGGTCTTGCATAAGTCTTGCCCTGCTCGGTCTTGGTCTTGATCTTGCAGCGTGAAGTCGGTCTTGGTCTTGCAGAAAATGCAAGACCAAGACCGCAAGACCAAACCAGTCTCGCTCATCACTATTTAAAATAAAATTTGGTATTGAGTAAATTATCTTCGACCTTTTTTTAGTAACCAACCGACCACCTAAACATCAAGGATGTATTATTTTTAATTTCATGAAAATATAATCATTAGTTTTTCAGTTATCTCAAAAAAAAGGAAAGTTTTTGATCGACTTCGCCCCGTTTGACGGTAACGGTTAAATTTTATAGAACTACTACTACATGCTTTATCAAATTTAAATCACATTTTACTATATGTCGAGTGTTGATTCTAAATGAGTGGCCCGTTTAACTAATTCTACATCAGCTTTGTCACTTTTCTCAATCGTAAAATACTTGAAACTTTTAGAAACATTGCAAACATCTTAAACAATATGAAATCGAAAGAAATTTTTATCGAACACGTCTGCAACACATACCCATTCAACAATCGCGTTTTTACCCGTTCCCCCTTACAAAAAAAGACCCGAGATTAAGGCCCCTCGTATAGAACACACGGAACAGCCACGAAATTGAATGGTGCCATAAATACTGTTAGCCTGACAGGGTATCGTTACAAGTAGGCCATTCCTATGCACAGAAAGAGACTTTCATCTCGGCAGGTCGAGATCTGTCACTCACAACGACCGTCATCCGGCACTGGTGGGTGGATGGATAGGGTAGTTGGGGGAAGAGATAACACAAAAAGTCAACTTTACTTACCCTTTCCATTGTTACGACCTTTTGTTTTCTCTGTGTGTCACGGCCACCGCGTTCTGGTGGTTATCTTTTGGGGTTTGGAGGTAGAAGCATCTGCCACAGCCACAGCAGTTATTTGTGTGATTTGATGAATTACGATTCAGGATATATATTAGATTTGGCCTAGCGGAAATCTGCTTTGGAAACGTGCATTGCATTTTAATATAAATCCAATGTTTTACAATTTTAATAAAACTGGGACTGTCAAAAAAATGACAAAATAAGATAAAAGAGTTTAAATATGGTACATTATCTATTAAAGATTTTTAAATTCTTATGTTATAAGTATCTGGAAAGTGTTTTTCTTGGCGATTTTAAATAACCGAATTTTAGTCAGAAGTAAACAATATACGTTTGACTTCTAATTTGGTTATCAAAACGAAAATTAGAATATCATTTTTCATTTGGTTTAAATACATAAAGGCTGTTGCCAAAACCAATTTTTGACGCTTAAAAAGAAAAAAGAAATACCAAGGACCAGGTGAAAAATTTTGTTGAGGTTGAGAAAAAAAATGTTTCTAAAAACGAAAAAATTAAAAATGGTGAAATGAGACTGTAATTTAGGGGTTCGAAAAAGGTTTTCTACGCTTTATTACAAAACGTGACTTCTTAGCGGAAATATTAACCGTCAAAATGGCGAAAAACCGAATTTTCAGTATAAGTTGCCTTAATTTTGTCTAGTTATCATGGCAACTAAAGAAATTTCCGGAAATTTTTTGGTGGCGCCTCGATATGTAAGTGGAAATTCTTTAACAACTGAAACTATATAGAACGCTGAAACCTCACCGTAAAGATCGTAGACAAATAATAGTATTTATATTACGTAACGTGTGTGGTAAATAGCATTTTACGCACGAATGGAATAGTTGCGCACGATGCCGCGTAGCGGCGAGTGCGTAATTCATCCGTAAGTGCGTAAAATGCTTTACAGCAATAGTTACGTACAATACTTTACCTACGACCTACTTGTGCCTGCATTAATCTTCTTGTTAATAATAATTAAACAAGAGCAACAATAGATGTTTTTAATCATTTTATTGTATAATAATTAAATACTTAACATTAGTTATAACTTCACGCATATACAAACAAGTTATGAGAACAATAAAAAATGGGATGTTTTTGATAATCGTTTTTTGACAAACAATAACGTGTGCGCATGTGGTCAGATGTCAGACGCATGCGCAGACGATCAATGTGTAAAAGATTTTTCCTACGACCACATATGAAAGTGCTAGATTGCACACTTATTTGTACTTAAGAAAGTAGCTAATATCAATACACGTATTGAAAAGTAAAAAAATATAGTTCTATGATCTGTGACATTTACGTCAAATTTATCAATAGTAAAAACACATGAATGTCAAAGCAAGGACCATTTAATTTTTTTTTAAATCTTCCTTGTGTCAAATATTGTATGGTAATTGCCAATACAAATTTTTCTGTATAAAGTAAGAATAAAGAATAAAGTTTCTTATAGGTTTTTAAATTTTTTAAAAATAAACATATTTTTATTCAGTATTATTACTTTTATAAAAACACTTTTAGAAAGAAGAACAGTTTATTCTCCTTTTTTATATTGTGTTTATGTTCCGTGCATATGTCGAATGTGGATTTTTGAAGTTATGTTTGTGTTTCTGTTCACAATTATCTTTGTGTCTATTATTATTACATTACTTTTCAATTAATTTCACCAACTGACCATTTTACTTTTAATTTTCTATAGAGCCCACAAAAAAAATTAAAATGTCATTTAGCTAATAAAGAATTTTGATGTGAATTCCTGAGAAAGGTGGTTATTTGATTTTAATTAATTATATTTTTATGCAATATACAAACTCGTTTAAATCCTAATTTTTAACATGACTAACAATTAAAATAAATTTTATAAATAAATTTAAAATATTTATTATAATAAGAAATATTGGGGTCGTAGGAAATATCGTGTACACAACGCGTTGGAAAGTGTATTTCTTGCACTCGTTACGTTTCCGCACTCGCCACTACGCGGCTCGTGCTAAACTTCACTTGTGCGTAATACTTCACTTTCCACACTCGTTATGTAATATACTATTAAATATGTCGGTTCAATGTACTCCTTATTGTAGTAAAACTCATTTCCGTCATTTTTGAGTGATTAATTTATTGTTACTGATCGGTTTCTCGCGTAATATTAACATTTACTGCATTCTTAATATTTAAAACGGTTTCGTATAGTAACTGAAGTGAAATTATAGTACAAAACGAGTAAAAAGTGTCTTTTATATGTTACGATTGTATCCACAAGTTGAAACAGCTTTGTAAGTATTTTTAAAAAGTATCTCGGTAATAATAATTTTATAAATGTTAAAATAATTAACTTAATTACATAAAAATAACGTAAATTTATCTGGGAAACGTAATTAAGTACATTTATATTATGATCCATTTATACAGACAGAAAGTAGGGTTAATGGAAACGAATCAAATATATATTTTCAAATATTATATCTAATAAATATGTTATCTGCCATTTATATTTAGTATAAAATTCACCTTCAAATATGTTAATAGGAAATTTTAAATAAAATAGCGACATCTAAATCTTTATTGCAAAATTCGCTACTACCCTCACCTGTTGGCGATATCATATCTTCTGAATTTTAATTTTGATCTGGATTTCCATTTTCTGATTCAAAAGGTTTCCCAAACGCTGCCATAATATATGTAACTAATTTAAGGTTAACAATTAATATGGGCAAAAATTACAATACGTAAACCAATTATTAAAAATGAATTACCGAAACAAAAATATATCTAAAGTAAATACTTAACTGCCTCAAATAAAAATCTGGACTCTCCGCCTCGGCACTAGACACCGACTTTATGAGTTATATAAAAACTGCCACAAAAAAATAACCCCCAGACCCCTGCACGCAACAGAATACACCGGACCATTAAAAGCCTTCAACAAATCGCGTGCGTACTCCATTTATTTTCGCGCTGTACAACTACCAGTCTAGAGAGAGCTTGGGTTCCGACGATACAGAGTAGATGTTTAACGGGACAAATATGTTGTTTTCATGTCATTCTTTCTATTGGAAAGACTGATCGAGAGATTTTAAAAGATGGTAGCGTTATGTGTATGAATACCACACAGTTCATTTGAGGAAGATTATCGTAATATTGAAATAAATAGGCATTTGGTAATTTTTAAAAGAATTTTGACTATGAAGTTTAACAAAAATTAGTTTTATTTACTTTATTATTATTATATATTTTTTTAATATTTATCTCTTTTTTTATTAAAAAAATGGGCTGGTGTCTGCTAATTTTTGAATGATTATTATTCATTAATACCAATTTTTAATACCAATTAATTTTTCAAGAAACTAATCTACTTATATTTGTCAATTTTTAGTGAAGACTGAAGACCCTAACGATCCAAACTATGAAGATCCTGTTTCAGAAAAATAAAATATAGGCTTAGCAAACATGTAAGTAATAAAGTGTTTTTTTTATATTATATATAATTTTATTGTTGAAATTTATTTGCTATTAATAATATATTTTTCAATTTTTAGTGATGACCTCAATAATCCCAACTATTATTGTAAAAAAAATTAGCACCTGCCGGGGATCTCAAATTTAAAACCTTATTTTTAAGTTAAAATTTAATTGTTAAAAATAAAATATCTCTTATTCTAGAGCTTCACCTAGGCCTACTAATAAGCACAGAATGTTGATTCTCCTGGAAGTGTACTTATCAAAAGTAGTGCAAATGCGACTTCAACAACATTAACTGCTTCAGAGACTCTTAGAGAAGAAAAGATAAGAAAGAGTTTTAAAAAGCCTACAAAAAGGTAATTTTTGATGGTAGCAATATTTTTTCAAAAAATGGGTGACTAATTTGAGTATTTTTAACTCTTACAAATAATTATTAAAGAAAGTTCTTAAAGTATTAGTTGGCCAAAGAGTTTTATAAATACATTTTGATTTATTTCTTTACAGGAGATTTGTTCAAGCAGAAGTGAGGACAAAGACTGGAAATTATTTAGAAAAGAAGCTTAATCAACTTCAACGTCGAGTTATTCTCAATCAAATAAAATAACAAAACTTAACAGAATGAATTATCAATTAAAAAATAAATTGCATTCATTAAGTACAACTCTTACTTATTTGAAGGATAATAATTTTTTATCTAGAAGTGCAAAAACTATTATTGATAAATGCATCTCAGTTTGTTGTTAATATATGTAAAACAGCTAAGAAATATTTTAGAATGTTTTTAATAAAAGAAAATTTATTTAATCCAAAATATAAAGATGTTTTAACGTTGTTAGTTATGGGTGCCATGAGAAATTTAAGTACCCAATTCGGTTTTTTGTACAGCTATTTCACATTGTTCAAATATATTTAGTGATCATCCCATTCAAATTATAAAACTTATTTTAAAGCATTATTTTAAGCTAAGAATCCACCATGAGACTTAAACTAAAAGATTCTAAACAAAATAGAGTTAGAAGCCTATTAACAAAGACGATTTTATTCAAAAATCAATAGAATTTAGGTATTTGATAGTTTTTATGCTTTAAAATAAAGCTCTACATATTTTTTTATTGCCTATTATTTCAACCTTCAGTTTTCCTCCCTCTTTACAAACCTCACAGGAGACTTCTGGTGATCCTCTCCTTAGGTGTTCTTATACTAAGAATATGTATCTAATTATTGAGACTGACCATTTTTATATATAAAGTTCAATTATTATAGTGATTCTTCAAACCCTGACTGTTGAATGTATTCATATTAAATAAAATTTAAAATTTTACTATATTAAGAATACTAAAAAACTCGATAATATTGTGGAATTTTATTCAACAAATTTTACCCCTTATTTTATAAAATATTTTATGACTCTATTGAAATAGTTATTTATTATCACTACTTAAATTCAAGTTCAAAAAATATTATTTTACAAGTTTTAAAATGTATTTTAAAGGTATTAATTTCAAACCCCCCTAAAAATGATACGACACTGGCTGTAGTGTCCGACTGTTTCCCCTCTGATACAAAACAATCGCTATTGCTTGCTGTCTCTACGTCAGTATATATGCTCGAAGCCATAAATTGAGGCCATTCGCTCAACATTACGTTCAGACTTCTGTGTTCTATACTTCGTGGTTGGAGCGGTCAGAGAGGTCAGAGCGGAACAAAATTGTTTTGCCTTGGATTACTCTCCGTGGATAAAGATGAGATTTCTCTTTGGACATGTGGTAGGGTAAAACTAAAATGTTGAATCTGGAAACTAATACCGAAATCGTTTACACTACCACTACAACACAAACTCTGAGTTTACCTTCAGTCTCTGAAGAAGATAGCTTGGTTAACGAAACGCGCATTAGGCAGTTAAAAGTGTGTGCTGGTGTAGTGGTAGTGTAAACGGCTTAGGTATGTGGAAGGATAATGTTGTGGTCTGGTAGTGTAAAAGTCAGTAGACTACAACCATAGAGATGCTGAATAAGCTTCAACGGCAAGCATGCTTAATAATAACAGGAGTTATGTCTACCGCACTCACTGCTGTCATTGAGGCTCTAAAAATTCTTTTTTCGCTACACCTCTGCTTGAAAGTTAGGCAATGGCGGGTGCACATAGAAGGCTAGTGAAATGCCAACATGCAGGGCAGAATAAAAGGCGAGGGCTCTTACCTCTGAGCTAACCACCGCCACCACCAGGTAGATACTAAAAAATCAGCCGGTACTAAAGATGGTATCAGATGCAGTGAAACCTAAATAAAACTACCAAAAGCCATTTACCGTCTTATTTTGAGGAAGGTGCGAATGGAATACCAATAAATCGAATCTATAATGGCTGGCCATGCAGTGGTCCAGTCAAACTAAATGATGCTTATATGTTGGCTATATTAAATAACCTAGTGTATACTTGTTTTTGTATCGATATTAACATTGCTTGTTCTAGGAAGAGTATTATTGCCAATCACAAAATTTTTTTTTAAAATGTAAAACTTACCTACCTTAACTTTTACTGATCCTTGAATTACAGCAGTACCAGAGTTGGGTCGGATACTGAAAAAAAGTATCCAGATACCGGATACGGATACTCAAAATGTATCCGGATACTTTTTAAAAAAGTTCGAATACTTTCATTTAAAAATGTATTCGGATACAAGTATCCGGATATTTTTTTCGGATACTTCCTAGGATACTTTGAAGGATACTTTTAAGGACATAAATTATTAGTATTAGAACTATGTGATGTGCATGTATTTTTAATGTAATATATAATAATAGGTTCGATCCAAAAGACAATCAGGGATGCGTTTCGGATTGTTTTCAAATTTGTTCCTACGCATGTGCGCATTTGATGAAATTTGAAACTAGTCCACAACTGTTCTCTTGGAACACTGTAGTGCTAGTTTGACATTTAACACATGACAGTGCAACATTTTTCGGGCGAACACCAATGATTTATTACTGATTAGGTAAAAACAAAGCTCCATTAGCTATATAATAATATATTATAAGGGTGACCAGTATGAAAAATGGGATTTAACATATTAGACACATCTGAATTGAAGGAAGGGCAGTGTTGTGCCTACGTTAGGTGCATTATCGGCGGGCGATAAATATTTAAAAGTATCCGAATATAAAAAAAGTATCCGGATACCGGATACTTTAAAATTTGGTCACGGATACGGATACCGGATACAAAATTTAAAAAGTATCCGGATACTACCCAGCTCTGAGCAGTACACACATATACACAAAATATAACATCACTTCGAATATCAACACTTAATAGAAAAACAAAATTTGCTAGATAAAAGATTATTTATTTCTTATATTTAAGGAGTAATCATTTTATACGACAAATAATGACAAGTAAAATAGTAAAAAGTATTTTTAAAATTGGGATTATATATAACATATGTTTCCAAACTTTAACAAGTATAATAAACTAAAGCAACCAATACAAATTTCACTTTTTAATAGTATGATTATTTAGTACAAGGAGAATTTTCAATCAAATTTAGTGTGGTAAGTCCAATTTCGTAATTAACAAGGCACTAATATTTTTATATAATTCCCATACAGTAGCTAAATCATTATAAAACTATCAAACAATCATACAAAAATCAAAAATTTATTTATGACATACCTTGGTATGCATTATCACAATTACCTTATTGTTAAAAAAAAACAGAAAGTTCACTGAAAAAATTGTCTTTGATATCACTTTGTTACTGTAGTTTTCTTTTTATCCCCATGAATGTTTTTCTTGTGCCTCTTTAAACTATGTTTAGAACCTAGCATCTTAAAACAAAGGTCACAAGGTACTTTAGGTTTCCTTGGTTTAGTCTCCGTTTGTAATCCTGAAAAACATTTTTATTTATTACACATGTGTTTTGAGCTGTATAAATCATCTAGTACAATCATCCCACTACATTAACTTGGTTAAACCTATAGAAGAGAGAAAGAGGCTCAGAGTTACTTATTCCTCGGAGGAAATAGGCACTGGACCAAGTATGAAAATATTTCTACAAGTTCGGTCCCATTTGGAATACATACAGTGTGTATAGATTTGTAATTAGTAACAAAATATACTGGAAACAAAGTGCAATAGTCCAGGCGTGCTGTACCCAAAAAAATAAAAAATCAGGAATTTCTGAGACCTGGAATGTAACAGTTGGAGGTGGTACAGAGGCTTATAATACATGAAAAAAAATTCAGTAACTTTTTCAATTATGATCATAAACTTTTTAGGGGTGAAAAAGGGGTAAAAAAATAAAGTATAAATGCTGGATAAATGCTGTCATAGCGGAGGCCATTAAACTAAGAAGAAGAAGACTTTTTATTAAAAAACTATAATAATATGATATTTATTTCTACCAAAATACAACAATCTTAAACAAATTGATTTTTTTAATTAGTTTTATGGCTTTGGCATATACCAATTAGCCAGACCATTTTTTACAGGAATCCTTATTATGTTAGTAATATGTGTCTGTTTTTTTTGTATTATTTTTTGTAAATTTATTATTATTGGTTTGTTTATATCTTTTTTTTTTTCATTAAATAGATTTGTCTTAAACCCTTCTCATAGATACGCCACTGGTGTTTATTGTCTGGTGCACATTTGCTTTAAATTGCTGTTGGTTGTTACTACAGTGACTGTACTACTAACAGTGGCGGCAATCGATGTATCGATTTTGATTGGACAACCGCCATTAAGAGGCAATTTTTATTTAGATTTGTATAAGACCTGCGCACAAAGAAATTCTATGCGCAGTTACAGGGTTATTCATTATAAATTACCCACCCCTTATCATCGTTATTATTACCTATAGGAAAAAAGTTTTTAATAAAAGTTGTGTGCTTGTGACTGAATTTTTTTAAAATGCTGTTAATTGTACAGTAGCGTGCAGATTTCAGGGGATACAAAAAAATAATGAATTTTTTTTTAATGGCATACCCTGTATATTATTATATTTTTGGAATGATCGTTTGAATAATATATTTGAATAATATATTTCCAATATGGATAGGGAATAATGGAACTATTAAATGGCCACCCAACAGTCCGGACACCTATGGATTCATTTTTTTGGGGATTTCTAAAAGATATTGTCGATAATAATAATAATAGTATTCAAGTTATTAAAGACAGGATTCGAATTGAAATAAACAATCTTAATATAAATAATGAAGCCATTTACAGTACAATTATAAATATAAGAAGACGATTATGCATTAACAATAATGGTGGACACATCGAACATCTTTTATGAATTATCATTCATTTATATTTAAATTTCCTAAATATATCTTTGTTATCTTTTTTGTATAAATATATGAACTTTTTCTTCCTCACTAGATATTCGACGTTCAATAACTCAAAAACGGTATATGGTAGGGGCATCATATGGTATATTTTTGAAATCAGGAAGAAACGATCATTACAAAAATATAATAATATACAGGGTATCCTATTTAAAAATATATATAATTTCTTTGTATCTCCTAAAAACGCACGCTACTGTACTTTTAATAGCATTTTAACAAAAACCACACAACTTTTATTAAAAACTTTTTTTCTTCTAGCTAATAATAACGATTGGCTGAATTAAAAAATTAGAAAAAATTCATAGAAACCTTTTCAGAATGGTACAAAAAGATGCCCAAGTTATAGCGAAATCGGAGATGCAAATCCAATCGGTAGGATGAGTTGGCATGGAATGCCTCATTTGTATCATGGTTGTTACGAGTCCATATATCTTTCCTTGTCTAAGATTGTATTGATTTGGAGTTGTTTAATGCTGTTTCCATATCAATCGTGTATAATATATTCAGTAGAAGATTAAGTATACTTCCTTGATGAAGTCCTACATTTGGAAGTAAACTATCGATTGATTTTTATGTATATATCTGCCGGTCGGAGCTTAGTTTACCAGGCAATTCAATTATTAGTTTATGGTGTAATGTGACTAGATTCACATTGTCGAATGCTGATATAATGTCTATAAACGCTGCAGTTGTGATGGATTTTCCGGTAAAATTTAATAAAACGTCAAAAACGAATACTGACAATCCGGAAGTAGGTATACGTTCGCTTCCTAACCAATGTTCCAACCAGTTCTTGATAAACCTCTCTAACGTTTTTAATATGCAGGATGATAACGATATTGGCTTGTATGAATCTGATTGTTCATATGTTTTTCCTGATTTTTTTATTGGTAATAGGATATATTCCTTCCAACTCCCTGGTATCGGAGACGTTTCATTCCAAATAGAGTTGTATATGTTTAGGAGGCTTTCTTTATGCTTGCTTGGAAGATTGAATAGCATTGAGTAGGAAATGTTATCTTTACCTGAGGAGGTATTGTTTGTTTGATCCATTCCCCATCTGTCGAATTCACACACACACACATTCTAATCAAACCAGTCCCTTCCAGAATGCATCCCTCTAGGAGCGATGCATTCCAGGAAGAACTTCCTCAACCCCCCCTCAGTCCTTCCACTATCTTAGTTCGGAGATGGTTTCCAGGTGTCTTCTGTTTGGTCCGGGATGGTGCTTTGCGCCTCTATCCTCCTGACTTCTTTTTAGGCGTTCAAGAGTGTGTGCTTTTCGCTGCCTCTAAAAAGTTAGTCGACGAACTGCGGCTAAAGGTAACCTTGGATAGTGGATCCACTTGTTAAAGCTGTCCCTACTCAAGAATTTGCGCATCTCCCTAGGGATGGGCAGAGTGTTTTATAGGTGGTTCCTCTTCTGTCTGCTTCTTGACAGATGTTGTTTCTTCTTAGTTGCCCAGCTGTTTCCTTGGTCTAGGATGTCTCCTGTAATCCTCCGCTGTGTAGTTTGTTAATTCCCTAAGTGCTGTATTCGGGTGTATCCCGAGTTCTTCAAATCTTCTTCTGGTTTTGGTTTTCATGATTTCTTCTCCTGGTCTAGTTCCCTGTATAGTTGTATATTTCTTATGTACCATGGAGCGTCTGCTGCTTGCCTTAAGCTGATGTTCTGCTGTGCTTGTATCTTCTTTTTGTAGGTTTTGGCTGTGTGTCCCCAGGCTACGGAGGCGTACAACATGATCGGAATAATGATTGCGTTTATTAGATGTATCTTTGTCTTCAGTGCTAGTTAGGATTTTCTTCCTATGAGTCCGGCTTCCTCTTGCTTGTTTTGCCTTCTTTGTGATGTTTTCCACGTGTTCTTTGAAGGTTAGTCCTTTGTCCAGTATCACTCCTAGGTATTTGGCTTTGTTTTTCCATTGGATCTCTTCTCCTCCTGTGTTAATGTTTTCTTCTGTTTTTTCCTTCTTTTAGTGAAGTAGACTGAAATAATGTTTATTTGCAACGACATTTACATTCTTTCTCTATTTGTTTCTACTGCGTATCGTTAAATGTGGTTTTCATAGGAAAAAACCCCAATTCCAAACGTAATAAAATTAAATATACAATATTTTCCTAGGGTACTAAGATCCTTACTAATCAAGTCCATCAAAATTAGAACCTAAAAAATCAAAAATACCGACAAAGTTTTCGCTTCTATGTAGTTTGAAATTTTGTGTAGAAATTAACCACTAGAGTTTTAAAGAAAATAGAAAGTTTTGATTCTAGTGGTTGGATTTTGGACTGCCTTAAGACAGGAGTTTGCAGAGCAACATGCCACACTTTATCAAAAGTTTTTTCCACAAATGAGTGACTAAAGTAGGAGGATCATCGAGGATGATTTTTATCAACAATTAAGAAAATAAAGGTCAGTGATAAAACAAATGCCTAAAGTTTTTTCAAAATAGATTGTTCATTATTTTAATGTTTAGAAGCTAGTCAGTATACAACAAAAAAAATCAATAACAATTATTTATAACCCATTTTGCACAATGACACTACTTATCAAACCAAGGTAATACATAATAAAATACTAACCAATGTTTGACTCCTGTATACTAATTGTTACACCCGCCCCATCATTTTCCGGTAAGGAAATGATCTGAAGGTTATTTGTGGTTGTATTTAAATCCAAAAAACTAACATCGTCCATAATAAGTGACGGTACAGCTCCTGTTTCGTTAGTAGTTAATACCATGTCGGACATTTGAAGTTGTTGAAGTAAATTTGTAGAATCAACATTTATCTGATTTTCTGGAATGGTTGATATTATAGTTGGAGGCATGCTCAAGCTAACTATTTGCGATGGAATATCCAAAGTTTGAGTTTGACTTACCTGAAACATAAATACATTATACATAGAAATTTATTCGAACATATTTTACATACATGAACATAGATTCGCCTTTTAGTCTGGTCGAGAAGTCATTTAAATCGGATTTGGGTTACACCGATCCGAAAAATCTGATTATGGTGTTAATCGATTCGAAATGACAAATATAAAAATGTTCCTGAATATCAAAATCCGTTTTCAAAAATTTCCTTTTGTTATTAACAATTTAAGATTTTTAAAAAAGGGGGTTTACATTTTTGCCAATAACTCATAAACTATAATAGCTAGAACAAAAAACTGAACGGATTCCTAAAGGGCAGGAAATTTTCACCAAAAAAGTCCCAACTACCCGAATTGTAGCTCGATTATTTATAGGTCTTAATTAATGTTGAAAATGGCATAAAAAACGGGCGGCGCGTCACCGTTGCAACTACCAAATGACATAAATTATTTTTTTTTCAATAAGTAAATATTAGTGAAAGTAATTTAAAAAATTATAGTACTAACAGAACATATCAGAGAACAAATTTTCGTAGTCAAAAAATGTTTTCCGTTATTTTTCACTACTCTATCCATTTGTTAATTAAAAAATTACATCTTCATTGTTACTAACTTTAAATTCGTTACTGTGAGTAAAATAAAAACACAAGAATTTTTTTAACCCTTGGAATCCATTATCATAAAGCTACTGAACAAAGTTACATAATAAAATTTTTAAATTTTTTAAAATTGAAATTGTTATTAACAAGCAAAGTAAACAAATGCGATTTTAGATGTGAAAAATTTAAATTTTTTTAAACAATTGTTTACAGTCATTTTTAATACGCTATAAACAATATAAATCCAATTTTTTTAAATGTTTGTGACCAATTGTTTAAAAAATTGTTATAAACAAATGGCTTATTTAACAATTTTTAAACAATTTTTTTGCCATTCTATTGTATATTAAAAACCATGATTTAAAAAAAAAATTTTCTTCACAAAATTTTTTAATTGTTAATTAACGTTTTTGTTTATTAACAATTGTTTAAATTTAATATTAAGAAATGAAAAAAATCCTAAAAATCATAATTTTCTCTTCTCTACAAAATGGTATTTTTTCAAATTTGTCAGTTAATTACTTAATTGTTTATTAATTAAACAATTTGTTATAAACAATGGCATCAACAATTAATATTTTTTTATAACACCTCACCAGGGGACATCTCCTTAATCTCGGCAGGTGTAGGCCAAGACTCACCGAACACACACTGTCTTATCGACGATAGCTCCGGACATTCACATAAGACATGCCTGACAGTTTCATCTTCCTGTTCACACCTCCTGCATAGAGGTATGTCCACTAGCCCCATAATATGGAGGTGTTTCCTTAGTTTACAGTGTCCAGTCAGAAATCCAACTGTTAAACGTAGGTTCTTCCTGGTCATCGCCAAATATTTATTCGTATCCAGCTTCTCAGGGTCGCCCAGGGTGATCCTGGCAAAACTGCATCCTTTGGTTTCATCCCATCTCTTAAGGGATTGAGTACGGGTGTAACGTTTGGCTAGTTCCGCAATTGTCGAAGTCGTCAAACCATGGGTGTCGCCTGGCCCCAAAATTTTCAGTCCAGCCGACATCCTGGCCAGAGAGTAAGCAATACGGTTACCTTTGCTCCTGTCGTGCCTTTTCACCCACCTTAGTACGATATTATTATCTAGCGTTAGCACTCTAGTGCTAACCCTGAGATAATACGTTGTCTATTCAAGGTTAGTAGGGCTTGTCTACTATCAGTGCAGATTATTATGTTTTTGCCAGAAATTTCTTTTCTGGTTAGCTCTTGAGTAGACTCCACATCCTGATACTTTCTTGGTTTTTGAGCCGTCTGTGTATATGCCTATTGCATTTGCAGCATCCGCCTCAGTGTTCTGTTTTATTTGTATTTTGTAGAGTTTAACCTCGGTTCAATTGCGTCACCGGCCGCCTGTAGCAGAGGCACCGCAGTGAGTGCCTCCCTCCACAGGCCCAGCCTCAGTTGACCCATTCCTACCTCGGGGTTTACACCAGCCGTGCGTAGCATGGCCATTAGCGCAACCTCCTTGACGTGCAGGTCGAGAGGTGTCAGACCAGTAACCAATTCCATTGCCACGGTTGGTGTTGTTCTCATAGCTCCTGTGATGTTCAGGCAAACCATTCGTTGTATTTGATACAGTTTTTGGATGGCCGTTGCTTGTAGCGTTTTAGGTCCCCATGCAATAGCTCCGTACCTTAGCATAGGTCTTATTATTGCTGTGTAGATCCAGGTGACTATACGAGGCGAGAGACCCCCTTTTTTTAAATCTTAAATTGTTAATAACAATAGGAAATTTTTTAAAACGGATTTTGATATTCAGGAACATTTTTATATTTGTCATTTCGAATCGATTGACACCAAAATCATATCGGTGTAACCCAAATCCGATTTAAATGACTTCTCGACCAGACTATTTCAGAATTAATAAAATAAATACACAAACAGACTATATCTAAACAATGTAAAGCATTTTAGAAAATATACAATAAACAAATGGTTTTTTAAGTATTAATTGTTGTTTATATACACACTATTATTATTATGGTATTAGGATTGAATGGCCAAAACTTTTATTTCTTTTACTAACTTGCAATTAAAATTAAGTCATACTAAATATTACTCACATTATTGCTATCCATAACCAAACCCAAATTTTCAAAATTAATATATTCTGGTAAGGTATTAATACTTTTTGGTATTTCGTCTTTGTTATCATTGTTTGTAGCAATTTCAGTTGTAGTATTTTTTATAAAATCTGCCAATTTATTTTTTCTTGTACTTTTCTTTTTATCGATTGCACAATTACCATTTCCTTCGTGGGATTTTTTAGCTCCTAATGTTCTAAAGTCCATGTTACAAATTGTACATTTGTAGGGCATTGCACCTAAAATATAAATGATAGAAATACACAATTACTACTAGAACACAGTTCATGCTAAGTTAAATTTTCCAATAATAAGAGTAACCCAACATTGATAATTTGCAAAATATTAACAAAATTAACCAAAAATAATAATAGATAAGATGTAACTAGCAATAATTCTTGTACCAGTTCCTTGGGATTCGATTTTTTTATTTCTTTTGTGCGCGGCCATTTGCTCAAATTACAATAATACAGTTACACAAAACTATAGTACAAATATTAATACCATACAGGGTGTCCCAAACCTCTTACAAAGTACTATAAATTTAAATTAAAAGTACTCTAAGTACACTTTTAATTTTATTAAGTAATCCCTATGCCTAACCGAGAATAAGGTAGATGATAAATTTTTCAAAACCGGATAGAACTGTTCATATAAATAGCAAAATACATTAATGCGAATTTATGCATACGAGACAATAATACACTTTCCTACCGTGGCTCAAACAGCATTTTTTTCACTACCGGCATTATCTTTTTTAAATATTAGTTTTTAAAACTAATTCACATGTATTCTACATTATGCAAAACATTATTCAAATTAGAAATGTGTTCTCTAGAAAGCTGTTTAGTTTCGATAGAAGTATTGGCATTCTATAGTTGAAGTAGATTAAGGTATTCCCAAAAGATCTTATCTAAGACAATGTTAAAAAAATCAAACATTTACCTGTATGTAATGTCATATGTACTTTTAGGCTAGCTTTAGATGAATACAAGCAATTACAGATGCCACAACAAAATTGTTTAGGATTAGGATCATGAGTGTTAAGATGGCTGTTGAGTGTAGCTTTTAACGAGAAATTCTTATTGCATATATCACAAGTGAATGGTTTCTCTCCAGTATGGGTACGGTGATGTCTTTCCTAAAAAATTAATTTGACAATAAAAACGTAATATATATGAAGGCGTTACCATTTAAACCTGGAGTACTACCCATTAAAAAAAATCTCATTTTCCTACCCGAGGTACAGGGGTACCCCAAACAAAAAAAATATCTGTTTACAAAAAAACTTTATTTTGAAAAATACAAACTATTAATATATGTAACTTAAGTCTAGCCCAACACTTTCAATGATATTTTGAGTTAATTACTGCATTCTGGACAGACTTTGGTTTGATGTTCCATGCAAATGAACTTTTTGCACGTGACCCTTGATTTCCTATCTTTTTTTTTCGCAAAAGGTGCACCTGCCAAAGAAAGATGGCCTTTGGTCTAGATGTTTATCATCTGGTTGTATATTATGTAGAATTTTTTCAATAATATGTCGGAGTTCGACTGATAAACTTGTATTTTTAAGCGTTCTTTCATTAGCGGAGTAACAAGGTCTCTAGCAAGTTTTTTTTAAAACGACCTTCTGTTCGGCATGGATTCCTTTTCTGGAGCATTGGAACCTTTACATAATACGTTTGAATTAATTCCAACAATGTCCAGAAGGTTATAAAAAAATCTAAGAGGCTACGGTCTTGATTTTCTAGCAACAGTATATCTATGCATCAGCTGATCGAATGTGTCAACTCCGACTATTTCGGGAAGAACTGCGGAATTGGGTTTATCACCCTCAGGATGCATCGTGGATAGCAAAAGAACAATTTTTTGGTTTTAGATTTTGGAGGACAATATGAAAGCAATGTGAAAATTTCACTGTAAGCAAACTTAGCCGATTTTTTTGTCTCTCTCTTAGTTCGATAAATGATTCTGGAATTTCAGCTATGGTTCGCACAAATGTAGTGGAACAGTCATTGTACTGTTTTTTGACAGTTTGGATGGAAGTGAACCAATTATCTGCCATAAGGTTACGAATTGGCTTTGTCAGATTTAACGTGTAATATTTAGCTACAGGATTGCCTTGATGTATTGAACCTTTGCCAATGTAAACCTCAGCATTGAGAAGATAAAAAGTTTTTGCATCACAAAGCACCAACATTTTAATACCGTATTTGTCTGACTTTGAGGCAGTTTGTGAGAAATTCAAATCGAGCTTCACGAAAAGTAGCACGAAAAAATGGCATTACTGTTTCTTTATTGAAAAGTTCTTTGGTTGTTACCGAATTCATATTCAGAATCCCTGCATAGTAAAAAAGTCCACATAATGCTTTGATTTCTGTTGGACTCGAATCTCTCACATAGGATGGTCTTATCTGTGTGTCAGCAACATCTTCGTCAACATCAGGTCGGTCTCTCGTATAATTTGCTCTCTGTAATCTAATTTCCTTGTTAGTAAAAGTGACGATATTCTTTAGTATATCATACGTAAAAAATAGAGACCATGCTGAAATCCCATTAGTCACACCGCGGACAGCGCCTTTATTCCCAGGATCATGAATCACCAGATTTCTTTTCTGGGTTCGAAATGATTTTTTTCCTGGTTTGCCGCTCCATTTAAAGCCATCTTTTCCACGTAATTTTATATCTATATTCTCAATTTGCAAGTATTTACTTTGGTGATTTTCGTTACTCTCTTGGAACAGATTAGCGTAAGGGGCGGAGATTCACTGGTAATTTCGGTTGTGGCTGAAACTAAGTTGGAGCTAGTCCCACGTCTTCTCTGCACTCTATGAAGTAATGGAACATCATCATTTGAATCTTCGTCAGACTCCTTCCTATAGTCTTCTATTATTATATCATCTTCGGAAATATCAGATTTGTTGTCGTCCATAGTAGACTATGGCCGCAATTTCTCTTTTCGTTAATTGCCTGCAAGTATCACAAGACATTTTAATAAACTGTAAATAAAAATAACTATTTTTCACAAACCTACCTACAAAAAGAAAAACAAATTGCTTACCGTAATATACTTTTCAAACTGATGCAAAATATACCGAAAACAATATAGAAGAAAAACAAATACACTCGTTCACTCAGCAAATGCATAATAACAACTGTATTGTTAGTATAAGAGACTACACGAGCGCGCATTGTCATGATGCCAAGTGTTACAAAATTACAGTACATTAACGAAAGGCTGGGGTACAGGCGTACCCCAGGTAGTGTTTTAGGGTTAAATACGAAGAAAGCTATAAATTCCTAATTGTTTTTACATGCTGTCATAAATATCGTTCTTTTTGATTTAACGTTATTTTCACTTGATTATACGCTACATTCAAACCCTAGGTATTTTTTTGTTCCAAGTATATTTTTAAAACATATTTGACATCAGTTTTTGCTGTATTTATTTTCACATTTGTAAAACAATAATACTAGTAAAAGGTAAGTATTGTATCCCATTATAGTATGTACCTACAAAAAGTACGAGGAGTAATAAACCCTAATTAAGTATGCAAAACCTTTACAGGGAGCACCATGAAATTTTTGATAAATCTCTTACTTTAAATTACATTTCTTCCGTAAATCTAAAAACCAGGTAGATCGACAACGTATTTGTTTCAGTTGTAGCAAAGTTTAGGGTTTCTTCATTGTTAAAGGATTAGCAGCTAAGCAATAACGCAATGCAGTGGTGTGTATTTTGGGAAAAAATGCTTTTTAAATTATAATATAATAAAAAATGAAAAGGAATAATTATTGGAATACATTTATTACTTACATTTTATTCTATATCCGACTCGGAAGAAGAAGAATCGTTGTTGACGTTAATAATAATAGGGTCGATTAAATAATCACAAATATTGTCAATTTTCCACATATTTGCCTCTACTTTGATAACATGCTCGATACAGTTTGTCCAATTTTCCTTCCTAACATGACTTACAGCACTCTCAAACAATTTCACAACATCGTTTATTTTAAAAGTAATAATTTTTTTCCAACTTTCCCCTTTACCTGAGCCCATATTAATTCTATGGGATTAAGTTCACAATGATAAGGGGGAAGTCGAAGAACTGATATACCACGAGAAAAAGCCATTTCTTCTACAATGTAGGTTTTGTATTTATTCTTGTTCATTTTTGCAATTCTGTAAAGTTCTTTCCTTAGTGGATCTTGTGGAAACTTAATATTTTTCGAAATAAGCCACTCCAAAAGCTCTGCTTTACGCCAACGACTTGTGGGCAATGCTTCTCGTAACCGTGAATGGTAACTTGCGTTGTCCATAACAATAACAGCCCCTTTTGGAATCATATCCAACATTTGAACAAACCATTCCTCGAAGACATCTCCATTCATATCTTCTTGATAGTCCCCCGTGCGTTTTGAAATAAAAGTTAATAATCCACCATCAACAAAACCTTCAGAACTTCCAACATAGACAATGATAGGTCTTTTTCCTTTTCCAGATGGTGGCTGCAAACCTAACGACAAACCTTCCACGAATGCCTGCCATTTATCCATGTTTCGTCTAAGTAGAAGATTTTCAAAATTTTGTTCTCTGGCATGTCGAATGCTTCTTAAATAGTCTCTTCTCAAAAAAACTATTTCCGGTTTATCTATCAAGAGAGATTTTCTATCATGTTTTGTATATCTGAAACCCACATCTTTCAAAAGTTTGCATAATGTCATTCTGGAAAATTTTGTATAGTCCGTATCGTCTTGCACTGATGTCATAATTTTGTCAAGTGTTGGAATTTCCTTTCGTAAGTAAAATCCATGGACTTACGCCTTAGTCTTTGTTTTAATGACTCATCGATCTCAATTGGTTTTCGGCCTGAAGGAGTTTTAGGGGGTTGAAGAGTTCCATTCTTGCTTTCTTTTAGTAATCTATAAATTGTTGATTTAGCAACACACCGTTAATTCCACAATATCATCAACACTTGCACTTGGATCCTTGTTTTTCAATGATATATAACAATTCAATATCAGAGTTTTTTCATTTAAAGATAATGGACATGTTTTTGATCGTTTAGATGGTCCTTGGCTTATCGACATTGTTTGGTACTTGCACAATTAACATTCCACAAATGTTTTAAATATATTCCAACTGTTTACAATATTATGAAAACCATACAACTTCATACAACTTAACTCAAAGAACTAATACTAAGTACTAATTTAATGTACCTACTTTCTTTTAAAATAATATTCTCGATAATGTTTCTAAGAAAACTGGGTTGTTTGGAAAATTCCTCTCAATAATCGAATAATCTGTAAATAGGTGTAATCGTATTAAGCGATTACAGTAGGCCACTTGCCATTTAAAATTTCTGAGAAAAATTCCCCAAACACTACATATAGGAGTAATACAAATAAAAAATATTCATTTTGCTTCTTTGAATTTAATAAAAATTGTAAGGAGATCTTGCTATCTTGACTTTAATTAATTTTTTAAAAATATATTTCATTGTAATTTATTTGTGACAATATTCAAAGTTTGAATTAATCTTCTTAAAAAAAGAACTAAAATTATTGTTAGAGATTGGTTTGTTTTCTATTATGAATAAACTGTGTTGCTTTTTTTATAAAACTTACTAAAATTTATGTACCACTTTTTTTTATTAAAATTAGTACATCCCGTTACCTCGGACCTAAATCGTATATTCTTTAGCATAGCTGCAACTCATTCGTTCAATACAAAATGTACTTTACGGTATACCCTCTTAAAATATATTTTGCTACGTCTATGAAATCTACTTAAATGAATGATTTATTACTCCTTGTCCTTTCTATATAGACTATATTTATTACGCGTGAGTCTCCTTTGAAAGAACAAGTAAATAAAAAATTAAGTGAAAAAAGCTATTTTAATAGCGGTAAAAAAATTAAAAACTTACTAAATCAGATGCTTTCTTAAATGACTTCGTACAAAATACACATGGGTAACAGGAAGTTTTACCATTTTGCGGCAAGCTTTTCAGTTGGGAAATATTATCAATAGAATCATTATTTTCTAATAAAGAAAGATTGGAAATTTGCTTTTCTTGTACAGAATTGTTTTGTAGAGTCTTATAGTCGCCATTACTTTGTAAAACATTAGAAGAATTATTTATGTAAACGAAATTAGTATCTTCCTTTGGTTCTTCTTTTATTTCTTTCGTCTCCACATTACTGTTTTTATTGGTATCTTGGTCTGGGTTATTGGTACATAAGTGTTTTTGAAAATGCGTTAAACTCGTATATACTTGATTACAGTGCATACATATTATACTTGCATCTTCAAATACGCCTTTTACTTCGTTCAAATTTGACGATGATGGGAAAACGGTATTCGCGTCTAAAATGGTTTCCGGTGTTGTTGATGTAGTTATATTAGTATTTTCAGGATTCGTAAAGATTAAATTAGAATCTACTTGATTCTCTTTCTGCGGTGAACCAGTTGCTACATTTCCGGAATTCTAAAATAATTGTGTTCTAAATTTAAATTGTTAATTAAAAGTTAACATACTAGAAACAGTAGTAGTCACTACATACCGGAACAACATCATTTAAAGAATTCAAATTCACAGCGTTATTAATCAATTGAAAATCGTCTAGACTAACGTAAAAAGTTTGAAGGCCCACATTACTCTCTATTCCAGGATCTGTACTTATAACTTGAGGATACAGAGAAGGTTCTTCCGGACCCAGATCCTGATGACTAGATTGCTAAAAAACATTTTAAACAATTAATTGTAAATCAAATTTTTTTATGTAAGGCATTATAACTTACTATTTTACTTAAAGGATCATGTAATGCCAAAAACGCTATTTTGAATATATTGTGGGTTAAATAAAAGAAAAATGTTTGGAGTTTTTGTACAAGAAAACATTAAATGATGGAAAAATAGAAAAAAACCTAGGACAAAGTTCGATACATTCTTAAATAATCCCCACTCACAAAATAAAATATCACTTTTAACACTTGCATAATAAATAAGTGTTATGAGTTAAGTGTTAAGTATGTTATATCATTCTCAGTGGCGGCTTCTCCTATGAGGCACCAATAATTTGCAAATTAAATAAATCACAAATTTATATTATTTTACTATTTGCATTAATTATTATATCATTTATAATTAATTATTAAATTAGTAAAAAACGATCCTGCCCTTACCATCGGTCCAGCCACCGTCAATTAACGCGTTTCGCTATAAATATCATCCATCTCATTTCTGCTTTAGGTGGTATATGGATATAGGCTGGCCTCTCTGCGGACATCGCGTTTCTTTGTCTAGCGTATTACAATTATTCTGTACTGTACGACACAGTCGAATCTAGCTTTACATAACGCGTAAAAACTGTGCTTGAGGCAGGCCCCTTCGTAAATTTAATAGGCGACATGAAATTTAACGAAAACTGATCGATTGTCTTTCGGGGATGGGGTGTGTGTATTATAAACTAAAAGTTTATAGAAAGATAAACATTTCTATGTAAGGGTTGAAGAAGTTAAGATATCCGGTAGGGTGTCTATTTAGCATATAGTTTTCTAATTTATCTTACATTTAGACTTATTCATATTACTATATGTACAGTGTGTAAAAGCCAAATGGAATAAATTTATTATTTCGGTTACTGTACATATTTATAAAAAATCCCGAAACACGTCAAATTTAAATTATAACTTGACATTCTTTAACGTGAAAATGCAACCCCTACCTTCATTTTCTTTATGGATTGGCTATTTTTAAAAAAACATTCCCAGATGAGATTTCATTATTGCTTGACGTTTATTAATTGTCTTATACATAAAAACCATTTTAAGCAAAATGTTCCTTAAGCTAGATACGCTAGAAGAAATATTTGTTTCGTCTTTAATGAGTATTTTTCTTAGGGAAACCAAAGTAGGTATTGTTTGCCCGTCATACATTTGATAAATTTTTTTTAATAGATCCAAATCACTTTCAAGGAGCCGGAGGGTTTTTCCTGGAAGTTATGGAAATTGAAAGATATTCAAATAGTTAGTCTTTGATCATCCCTCTAGTATATATTTGTACATGATTGCAGACTCTCTTAAAATTTGGAGGTTAAATTTGATTATACCGTTCTGTATATCCAGAGATGAAAGGCGCTTTTAGTAATTCTATTTTATTCGCATCTCTGATTAAGATTGTAGCACCACGACTTTGACAAGTGAAAACTAGCTATGGGTCATTCTTTATTTGTTTATATTGTAAAAAAGTGGATGGTGACAGATTTTTTTTATGTAACGAAAGTGGTTTATAGAAAAACTATTTTATTTTCGATACAAGTTGCTCAAACCTACATTGATTTCTACAATAACTTTCGATATCCCTTTTTGGATAGGGGTGGAAACTTAATTCAAACTTCTTTTTAGTCTAAGATGTACAATGTGGCACACAACAGAAATGAATAATTTTAAAAATAATCAGTTTGAAAAAAATTAATCATAAAAACGTAACAAACTATCATAAGATTTTACACCCAAACAATTAACAATGGCCCATGGCCAGGTTCCCTCTGTGTCCACCAGATGTCATATCGCTTATGAAAAATAGCGTATTCTTCTATTACATTTTGATCTTTTAAACTCTTTTTTAATGTTAAACTATACTTTCTTTAATATTCAATAAGATAACGGATATATCGAACTTTCTCAGAGGTTTAGGAAATATATATAATGGTAACAAACTACAATAATATTTTAGTTTCCATAAATATTTCATACCAAGGGGTAAAAAGTTGACCAAACAGTAAGATATAAGGTGAAATTAAAACAAAAATCATTACACGTCATAATTGTGATGTTGCCATATATCAAAACTGGTAAGAAAAGTCGGGATTTGTCAAGTTTAATAATCAGAGAACTCATAATTCTTTTTTTTTATTTACTTCCGCATCAACCACATTGGTACGGTTGACACTCCTTGGAAAGTAGATATTGGTGGCTGAGTCTGCTACGTCCTAGTCGTAGTCTGGTCAGTACAACTTCCATGTACCGATTGTGGGCACGGTTTTGCCATGGTCCAAACAAAGATTTAATCTCTCGAGGCTGAGATGGTTTTAGGCTATCGCTCCAATTTTTCAATATTAATTATACCTTAGAACCGAAATAATTACATACAGTTCCGTGATGATGACATATTTGTATCAGTTCAATCAGTTGTTATGTGTCATTTTAATAACCTTAATTATTATTTGGTTATTTTTAATCCAGTTGAAAATAAAAATACTTTAAAACATTAATTCGACAATGTCCAATGAATAAATACTAAGGCTGGCTAATTTTATTAACAATTTTAGTAAAACAACATTTTAAGAGCTAATATTTTTGAAGATTACTTTGAAAATAGAAGACTGCTCTAGAAATACAAAAGCTTTTATTTTAAACATAAATGGATTGATTGACACATCTAATGAAATTGAACTGAAATGAATTTTGAAGGTTACTTTAGAAATTATTTTGAAATTTAATACAGATGTCCAAAAGGCTAGAAATGCAAATTTAATTTAAACATAAAAATGGACTGTAAGACTTAAATAAAATAGAACAAAAATAGTAAAGTTAAAATTATAGGTATATATTATTGTAATTTTGAACTGAGATAATATTATTATCACCACAATATCAGAAAATCAGAAGAAATAACCTTAAATAGTTGGTTGATAAGGACAATTTCCGATACTAATAGTTTTCTTCGTTTAATATTTGTGGAGACGAAGAGAACAGTATATCTGATATTTTATTTCGATTTTTTTCGTTTGGCAACAGCGCTTTCTTGTAAAACAATACCGCTATAAAATAACTAAATTTGAAATGAGAGATATTATTTTTTTAAATATTGTGTTGTCATCATTGACGAATGACAATATTGAAATCTATGACGTACAACGCTTTTTGTTTTAATTTTACTGTAAGTAAATACAAACAATTTATAGAAAAAAATATAAATATTACCTACCGAATTAATTGTTACATTTTTAAGTTTAGATACGTTATTTATTATTACACTTGACGTCAAAGGTAAGGTTGCAACGACTTCTTTTTCTGTTTCTTTGCTTGCTAACTAAAAACAAATAAAAAATTTGTTTAAATAGTAAAATACAAATTATTACGCTAACCTCTGCCAACGCATCCTTTTTATGTACAAGTTTAATATGTCGTCTAGTTAGAGAAAGTGTTTGAAAATTTTTATAACAATATGGGCATGTATAAGGTCTAAGATTACTATGGGTTATCATGTGCCTCCTCAGATGGGAGGAATTAAAGAATCTCTTGTTACACTGTTCACAAGGATAATTCTTGATTTTATTGTGATAGTTCATATGTTCTCTTAATCTATACGACGCTACGAACGTCCTAAAATACAAAATTAAAGTGAATTTGATATCATTTTCTTGCATAACTGCTAATTACTGCTTCATTTGTCTTAATTATTCTACTTACTTTGAACATATATTGCACTTAAATTGTTTATCTCCTACATGTTCTTTAATATGACGATTGAGATCGTATCTTCTTGTAAATCTTACGTGACATGTTGAGCATTGAAAAGGTTTGGTTAGGGACAACTCAGAATCCGTATACCTTTTAGATCTAGGTGGTTTAAATGTTAACGTACCTAAAATTCGACAACTCAGTAAATATTAGTTTAAGATTAACAGATTCGGTATCTTATTTGTATTTCTTGAAATTATTGCTAATCAGTAATCCATTAAAAAAATTTCAGAAACCCTGCAGGTTAACTATTTTCAATCATATTATCAGAAACGTCTCTTCATTTTGGTCTTTATAATGAGCTAGCTAATTAAAAATAAGAAATACTATCTCAATAAAAGATACCCATTTTGCATTAAAAAAATTTCAGAACGCTACAGGATATCTATTTTCAATCATATTATTAGAAACATCTCTTCATTTTGTTCCTTATAATATGCTGGTAAATAAAAAATAAAAAATACTATCTCATTAATAGAAACCCATTTTGCAATACAATATTACTGTTTGATTAACTCCAAGCTTTTAGAAAAATATTCGTTTATCTTTAACTTAACAAATTAATGGACTGGGAAAGTAGTGACGTAAGTGTCAAAACCAAATGATTCCTAACAATTTTTTTTATGGTATGTTTTATAGGTGTTATTGACTATTTTATTGTATTATTGTTATTATATTATTATTGTATTATTTTCTTGATTTTTCGGAATTGATTATTGTTTTTTCATTGGTAAGTGTTCATTCATATGTTTTACATATCACTAAGGGTGTGTTCGGGGAGCACGCTTTTGAGCTATGTAGCGCCAAGAGCCATATAACGCAAACGAGGAATAGTACTAGATAGCGCCAAATGGCGCAAATAGCGTGCTCCCCGAACACACCCTAAAGTAGATATATGAACAATTTCCGTAAAAATATTATAACATAACCTTCAAAGTTGTGCATTGTCATAAATTTTGAGAATACTTACTAAAAGGGTACTTTAAAAATCGAATTTGGAAAGATTTTGCTTATATGTATTAAATTATGATACTTGCGTTACATTTTAAAGAATAATAATAACAAAATAACTCAAACAAAAGTTATTTCTGGAGTTTTATAATATTGCCGTTTGGAATCATTTCGTTGACATTTCCCAGTTGAACAGCATAGAACACAAATTTTGACGTCACACTTTCCTAGTCCATTAACATTATGATTACCATAGACAGTTTGAAACAGTGGTTGCTTCAACATTTTGTTAATTATCACTTGTCGTTTATTTAGTGAATCCTGTACCACCTCTTGCTTTGATGTATTTGCAATATCATCCACTGTGCTTTCCAATTGAGTAAAATTGTCATTTGTGTGTTTTCTGGAACATAATATTTGGTAAAAAGTTTTTACTAACTACAGTTGACAGAAGCAAACATGAACCCTGGGTGGGCGTGTCCTTGTCGCTGTAGTTGTATTTTCATCTCACTTATGCAGCCACTAAATTTGATATTATCGTTAACATTGGCTCGTGATTGGCTGATTGTGATAACCTTGAAATTAGTTGGCATATTTTCCGCGGACCATGTTTGCTTCTGTCGACTGTACATTGTTAGCAGCAATACAAAATTGTGTACATAATGGACCCACATTAATTTATACAAACCGAAAAATATTTTAGACCAAAATAGCGATTTGAAATGTCTAATTAACTAAAATTATTTGCCATCTACAATATCTATAAGTATCCATAAAAATAATAACAGGTTAAAAACTGTAATTTTCTATTGTAACAAAGTATTATAAAAACTTTGTATAGTTTTCTAAGAAATATAAGGCTTACGCTGTTCAAAAATTATGTTTCTTTAGAAAATATGTCTCTACATAATCTGTAGACACTCCCAAGTTTGACAAAGTATTCCCTTTTCAACAAATTCTGTTTCTTAAATAACTTCACACCCCAACCCCCGGCCCTCATAATCCTAAACAAAAACCCCAAAAAAAAATGAAAAAAAATAACTTACTTAAGATGAGCAATACGAGACTGTGTTGTTGAAAAGGTAATGTCACATATATCACACTTTAATTTTTCTATTTGGTGTTTTCTATCCATATGTGACAATAATGTACATTTCAGTGTAAATCGTTTTTTACATGTTTTGCACTGCAAAAACAGCATAAATTAATCCATATAATGTTAATATATTATAATTACTTAAAGTCAATGATGCAGAAATACATAATCTATCAATTAATCGAAAAAAGTTAATAAAATTCGTGTATCTAGTTCAGCTATACTTGGCCCATTTTAATGCTGTTTATCGGTACACTATTTTAGCATTTCCCTAATATCTCTGCTATTTAGAAATGAAATCATTTTATTTTTTGCAGAGACATTCAAAAGAAAACTCCGAACAATCTGTAGGTTTTAGATTTTTATATTAGGTTCCTACTTAAAAAAAAATTAAAAACTAATATTTAATTTTGTCGATTTTCAAAAATCAAAATTTGGAAACCTTAGATTGTTCCTAATTTTTTCCAATTTTTTTTTTACTTTTTACACAAACTGTTTATTAAAATGTAGCAACTAGTTTCGGTTCTATAGGACCATCATCAGGCTGTAAAAAATGTTACAATAAATTGAGAGAAGAACTCGAAAATAACCGAATAACAAAGAAAGTACGTTCAAATTCCTTACAAATTTTTACCCAATCTACATATCCACAATGATTGATTGTGGCTATTTATGAATTTGCCAGCCTGTCTCCCGGTTTTTAGTGATGAGGAATGTTATTTGTTTATTTCTGGTTTTTACTCGTTTTAGAACTGGTGGTTTTTTAACTGTTGTCTCTTACCTAGTCCAACTTGTCACTTTTCCGGTCTCTAAATTCTAATTTTGATATTCATGAAACCTTCAGGATGAAATATTAAAATAGATGCGGAACCTCGGCTTATCAACCCCACCATGTTTGCTTATGTTTATTTCTTTCACAGTTTGGTTCTTAAGTGATTGAACCGGGAATTTATTGACAATAATGATTGAGAGTAAAGCGCGTTGTCATATCTAAATTTTACGTTACCAGTTTATAGCAGAATCAAAATATAGTAAGTAGTAGAGTTGTAGGTGTTAGGTATTTATTACAACTAATGGCAACGCTGTAAGCAACGATATTTCTGTCTTTGTCACTTTACCGTAACTTCCATCACAGCGTCGCAGGCCACAGTATCAACCAAACGGGCATTTCTACATCATTAAGTTCCACAATTACAAAAGATAAATTAGTTGATATGTGCTCTGATTATGCCGGTGTACCAAAATCATCGATTTACAAAATACTAAGAGAAGCAAAAATTCATGGGGATGTACAAACGCCAACAACTAGTAGCGGCCGAAAAAAAAACACAGTTGATAAAGAAGCCAAAACCAGTATACGCAGAACTGTACAGTTTCTTTTTCAGAAATGAGCTGCTCACACTACAAACAGTTCTGGAGGCACTTAGCGATCATGAATTGGTCCCAAAAATGGGTAAAGAAACTTTGAGGAAAATTTTACATGAAATGAAATTTAGTTATGTTTTCTTTTTAGTTTATTTATTATTCAGGACAAGGTGAGTTTTACCATTTAACAGTAAATTAGCAGTGGCTAAGAACCTTATTGTTTTTTGTTATCAAGATTTTAAATTTTTCCAACTTGATTTTTACTGGTTTTTGTTTGATTTTTATTGTTAACTTTGTGATTTAATTTAATGACTGATTTTAATTGTGTTTATTGTATAGTATTTTGTAGAAATAAGTAGGTATTTCACTATTGTTGAGGAATTTGTCAATAATTTATGTTTTTATCTGTCTACAGTGAATCCGGTTTTTTTTCATTACAGAACTGGATAGAGAATCGATACCGGTCGTTCAATAAAAAATATATTATTGTGGATTGACTATCTCTTTTTTTCACCTACTTGTTGGAGAAAAAATCCAATCTACCATCTCCACTTAATTATAATTGGTCGATGTTTCAACATTGATACTGTTAGTGTAACTACCATGTTCTATTACATGTTACATTTTGTCTTATATAAATTGACTTTTGTAATTCTTCATTCTGACACATTGTGTTCTTCTCTTAGAGCCTGAAGATGGTCTTGTGACCGAAACATGTCGCTGATGTAACATTATCATTAAATTACATACTGTGGGTTGACTTTAGAGTTTTATTGCCACTAAATTTAAATGTATTAATATAAAATATAACCTTAAAAACATACGTAGGTATACTGAAAAAGTGGAAAATTGTTTCCACCTGCACCCAAGGTAAGGAAACTTAACAGTTTCTATACCAAGCTTGACCGTTTTCTAGCAAAAAACAACTACTTCCTGGGCTATATGCCCCAACGAACATTGAATTACATTCCAATAGAAAACGTGATGGCGACCGACTTCGTCGATACTTAAAACCATCTCTGTCGATTTGCACATCAACGGGAAGAACACTACTCGTAGACCGGTTTCGACATTATTGTGTCTCATCAGTACGAGGTAAGTAGTTCTTCTCATCCCGCAGAGCAGGATACAGAATGATTCTTTTACGCCAATACATAAACCGTGAACCCACGATTCAATGATAAAGTCGCAAAAAAAAGAAAAAGAATAAATTGATTTTGGAAAACAAATTTAAGAACTAAAATGATTATTTTACAGCTTTACGTGACAAATATACGTTTTATGAATTATTTACGAGAAATGAGCGAGCAACGGACGTTATATTTTTAAAGTGATTTCTAAAGTAAAAAATTGATTTTTTTTCAAAAAACCATAACGTAATTCTTTAGATAATTATTAATATTATTAACTGGTAAAATAGGTATAAATTCTGTCGCATAGGTTTTGAACTAGAAGCGAAATAGTTTTGCATTGTAAAGTAGGGGCAGAAAAAAAGTATCGAACACCCTTAATTGCTATATAAATTAACTAATATTGATAATTTAAATCTGCAATAAAACATTGCCTTACCTTTTGCTAGCAACTGCACGACTTTTTCTTTTATAACTCGGCTTTGTTTTCCCCATACTTAAACAACAAAGTTTTACACAACACGTAAAAAACCACTAGTTCTATAACGAGTAAAAATTAGCCTAGCGGCTAGGGTTTCTTGTAGAGGTGGTACTGCCTAGGAATAATAGAGGGGGTTTAAGTGTACCCATTTAATTTGAGAAACCCTCTTACCTAAAGCTAATGTCGCCAATTTTTAAAAACTTAAATAAGTCAATTTATTATTTTGAAAAATAAATAAACTAAATTGACCTATTAAATTTGATTTGTCTTTTAAATGTCTTTGTTTTTTATAATCCTTTTTGATTTTCAAATCTTCTAGTCACCCCCTTTACTATTGTGTATGATAAAGTAGGCTTCCTCTAATAACAATGTTATTCTATTTATTTCATTACTTTTTACTTCGTTTTAAAATTTTTAAACTTCTTAAAGAACCTTTTTATATTTTGTACAATAAATGACACTCATCTAGTTTATATAAATTTTTAATTTTTGTTTCAATCAGATATTTTTTCTTTTTTTTTATTTTTAAACACATCTAATTATTACATTTTCTTATTCTCGATTTTTGGTAAAAATTTCGTAAAAATTCGTTTAGCTGTTTTTTTTTAAATATTAAAAACCTTAAAAAGTATTGAAAAAATAAAAGTTTCACTAAAAACCGAGAGTTTGACCCTGGTGGATTTGATAATTCTCACTAGCTCGATTTAGTTAGCAGTAGCAAGAAGGCGAGAGAGCGCGAGATACTTTTAACAGTTCCGAATAATGTTATTTTCTCGAAATGATTTACCACAAAACTCATTTTAGAAAAAAATTTAAATAGAAAAAAAAATTGAAAAAAAAATAAGGAACATTAGGTTTCCAAATTTTGATTTTTGAAAATTAACAAAATTAAATATTAGTTTTTAATTTTTTTTAAAAAACCAGAGACCTAATACAAAAAATTAAAACCTACAGATTGTTAGGAGTTTTCTTTTGAATGTCTCCTCAAAAAATGAAACGATTTTATTCATAAATAACCGAGATATTAGGGAAACGCTGAAAGAGTGCACCGATAAAACAGCCTTAAATTACTTTTAACATAAATGTGTACCAAACGGAAAAGAAGTCCATCATTTCAATTTGGATCTTTCCTTAAATAATAATGAAAATCATTTAACTTGCCTCAAAAGGTTTTTCTTTGGTATGCACCCTAATATGTTTAATAAGATCAGAAGGTTTTTTGCACATCTTAGTACAATGCATACACCTATACCACTTGACATCTCCTATTCTCTTCAACTGTACAGAATACTTTTTTTCAACATCTCCACTTATAGATTCGGTTAAAGTTACATAATGATCCACATTATTTTCTTCAAGATCTTTTAAATTCTTCATCACATTGTTTATAATGTTTTCCTCATTCTGGTTAGATCTCAAATGAGCCTTAGTAACATGACCATTGAGAGAAGCAACTTTTTTAAAAATGCAAGAACAATGAGGGCATTTGAAAGTTTTTTGGCCTCCATACGGTACTGTATGAGTCTTTTTTAGATGAACTCTTAGGTTTCCTGTAAAAGAACAACCACTTTTATTACATCTGTAGTTATCTGTAAAATGAAGAGGGCGAAATCCAAAAGCACTTAGATCTCATTAAAAATATTTAAAAAATAGATATCATGTCTAATTTATAACTTTTGGATTAGCCGAATTAAAACTTATTTTTTATAACTCTACCAAAGAAAAAAAATTAAATTTAAGAATGTAATTTTTGACATTTGTTGTAAAATTGTAATAATAAATTCTATTGTCTCTTTTTATTATGTAGGTATTAGTTGTCTTTTATGAATTTTCGCAATCTTCCAGCAAGCCTGAGGGAGTTTGGAATTAGTATCGTTATTTCTTCTATCTTTTTGTATTTTTTTCAAATAAACAGGAAACGTTTGAAAAGATTAGTGAATGGTTATGATCCGACGCAAAAGCTAAATTTCTTAAGAGATATTAGTAACAATTTACAAATGTCGTTATTATATTATTATATTATAAAATAACATTATTAAAACAGTTTATTTGGTTTAATTTTTATATTTTATTTCATATGTTTTCATCATTCACAAATATTATTTTCAGAATAAAACAAGATTTTAAAATTGCGGGCCGATGCTGACCTTCATTAAATATCAATTAATGATGATAAAATCCAATTTTAAAATTATTATTATAACGTTTATCTTAAAATTGAAGTCTGTCCTTTTGGTTCTTCCATGGCCATTAAATTATAAAAACGAAATCTATTCAATAAATAACTTGTAATAAAGTTAAAAAGAAGGAAAAGATAACGATCCTATCTCCAAACTCTCTAGGTCCTGCTTTTGGGCTATTTTGTCAATGGGCTATTTTGTCACGGGCTATTTTGTCGCTGGCTATTTTGTCGGGGCTATTTTGTCATGGGCTATTTTGACGGGACACCAGAAAAGCAATAGTAGTTTTTATTGATCTAGCAAAGGCCTTCGATACCGTGCCTCACCAAAAGTTTATAGATTTATTGCCTTATTATGGAGTGAGAGGCATAGTTTTGGAAGTTTTTAGAAATTATTTAATAAATAGAGAGCAATATTTGCGAATTAATGGTACCACAAGTTCGCCACTGAAAATAGAAACTGGAGTTCCTCAAGGTACGATTCTCGGACCAATTCTTTTCTTAATATACATCAATTCAATACTTGACATTAATATTGTTGGTAAAACGATATCATATGCGGACGATACAGCTATAGAATTTAATGGAAACACTTGGGAAGAAGTAAAAATTGGCATGATAAAAATTAGAAATTGGCTTCAAACATATAAATTAACAATTAATATTAAAAAAACCAACTACATTGCCTTTTCATTAACAAATGCAAATCGACCCGATTACAGTAAAATTTTAATAGAGGAAAACACAAATTTTGAAATAGCTTCAGTTACTAAAACAAAGTATCTTGGTGTGATAATTGACCAGCATTTAAAATGGTCAGATCACGTTGAATACCTAACTGGTAAGATAAGAAAATTAATAAAAAAAATTTTATATACTAAGAGAATTGTTAAGCACAAAATTGTTAACAACTATATACAAAACTCTAGTAGTCACTTCTTAGATATGGTATAGTAATATGGGGAGGAACCTATAAAACCAACTTAAAACCTCTACAAATAATTCAAAATTATATTCTTAAAATAATATACAATAAAAATAGATTATATCCCTCTAATTTACTATGCAATGAAAGCATCTGCGATGTGAACACTTTATACATATTTTTAATATGCTGTTATTGGCATAAATCTGAAATACTAAAACTACCTATAAATCATCAATATGGAACCAGAAGTAACACAAACAGACTACTTATTATTCCTCAAAATAATGATTGTTAAACTTGGCAACAACACAATTATGAAATGTAAACCTTTTAATTTTGTTTTCTGTAATAAAAAAAATAATATTAATACCTTTCTGATTAAATTTTGCAGGACATAATGTACAAGAAAATGGTTTGAGTCCAGTATGTGTCAGCAGATGAACTTGCAATGTCCCTTTTTGAATAAAAGACTGATCGCATACACTACACTAAAAAAATACAACATTAAAACAAAAAATGTTACATTAAACATAACTTACTTTAAAAGGTTTTTCACCACTATGTATCATCTGATGTCTTAGTAAGAGTGACTGTTTTATAAAACTTTTTTTGCAAACCTTGCAGCTATATGCAGTATATGGCTTTTCTTTGGAATTAGGTTTTTTTGTTTTTCTCTTCCTAAAACCTTTTAATGCTTTAATGTGATTAGAAATGTGAATTCTAAGTTGGTTTTTTGTTTGAAATTGTAATTCACAATGTGAGCAAGTTAAAGAAGAACATTCCTTATTTTGAGTGGAATGTGTTGCCATATGTTGAGCATATTCATCCTACAAACAAACAGATTAAATAATACCTGCAGCATAGCAAACTAACAAAAAATAATGTTATTTCAAGAGAAAAAACAATTTTTCACTCAACATATGTAATACCTTGATTGAAATTTAGCTATAATATTTAAAAATGGTTGTGACATCAGGATATGTGTTTACCCACATTTGTTTACTTGGTTGGAATATCTGAATCCAATTTAAATCTTACATTCAGTATTAATTTGTAAATGTAATTGTATTATTATATGTTTGCTAGATCATGCAATTCGCGATTTCGACTACCATTGAGGGCGCTAAGAAACGTAAACAAATATGGAGGATTGTGAGTAATATTTTTGTTTGAGGTGTCGAACTTAGTGGTTGAGTTGTGTGTTTTAATTGTTTGGTGGTAATTTTACAAATACAAATAAAAGTATTAAACATCAAACTCCACATAACAATCCAAAATAAAATTAAAAATAATTTGCGATTACTCACAAAGTAGGTTTATTATTTATCCTCCAGAGGGCATCTAGACTTTCGAAAAGGCGAATAGACTGATCAAAATGGGTACATTGCATATTGTGATGTTGGATTTTAAAAATGTTTATTTAATGCTAACTTAACTTTGTTAACTGTGATTTCATGAACTGTGTTATTTGGCATAGGTACTTTTTTGATAAATCCATTTATGAATAAAAAAAGTAGGTTAGTTTCCTATTGTTTAAAATTTGTAAAAATAAAGTGTCTAACCTCTTTCTCAAATTCTGCATCGCATTCCTCACAACTTTGTACTTCTTCAGTTTGGTGTACCATCAAATGTGATTTCAATCCTGCAGTCCTTTTAAATTTCAGACTAACCCCACAAATTGGGCAGCTTTTTAGATTACTACCTGTAGTATGAGTCAATTCATTGTGTATCTTCAAATTAACCTCATTATTATAACCCATTGAACACAGATTACATTTGAACTTTTTCTGAGATTTATGCCATTTTAAATGATATTTATATTCTTTAATAGTTTTGAAAGTATGTTCGCATTTTGGACAAGTATATTTTGATTCTGCTGCTTCAGGTAAAGGAAGTACACAGCTTTCATTGGTTTGGGTTTCAGTTTTTTGTACAATTGTTTGATGTTCTACAAACTGTTTAATTGATCCATTATTACATACTTCTAGATTTTCTGTAAGATCTTCAAGGTTTGGCTAAAGCAAAAAACAACTACTTTGATGTACATTTAGCATTTTTACAGTTACCTGTTGATTTTCATTGTTAATAAAACAAATGGTTTCTTTTCCATAATCTGCAGAAGCTTTTGTATCCATAGGAATAACATAATAAAACTTTAAATTATTTGAGGTTAACATTTTAAACTGTACCGAAATAATAATAAAAAAATCTTTAACTACTAATGTCAGAATGTTGGAATTTAGTATTTTAACTAATTAATCTGTAAAGATTATGAAATCTAAAATAATAAATATATAATATATATTCGGGGTAAAAATGCATCTTTTAGCAATAAACCAAATATAAACACAGACACAGAACCAAAATCATCTCAATGACACTAAAATAATACCCACAGAACCAGTATTGCCGCGGCTATTATAGGTTTGTTCATACAGAAAATCCCTGACATGTTTCCAACATGTTGTGGATATAACAGGTTGGTGACAACTAATCATGGACTTGTCCCTGATCTGTCGGTAATTTGTAAATATCCTGTGTGAATATCTATTTGAGATTAGTAGAAAGTGAACTGAGTGCGCCCTCGGTGCGCACTGAAATTGCTCTTGCACTACCCCAGTTTTTACTGTGCACTGGCAACGGACGTTTTCAGGGCGAACTGAGTGTTTTTGACATTTCAAAAGAATGCATTTGATATAGTGCACTTTTTTGGTTATTATTAGTACTTGAAAATTTTTTATGAAATTACAGAAGGCGAATATAAGTTGAAGGAGAACTTAAGGTATAGAGCGGTTTTGATTCTCTCTTTTCTTCATATTCTTCTGAAGATGAATATGAGATTACAGGCGTACTAAAATAAAATAAGTACAATAAAGAAACGTTTTATACATTCTGCACAAAGACCTATTTCTTAGACAATCCTAATCTAAGACCTATTTACCTCCTCCATAGTCAACTTGAACTTGAATCGTTGAACCTAACCTATTCGTATTGTCCTGTCCTGTAAATTTGTTGTACCATGGTATTGCCCTGAGTCGAATAGTCAGAGCAGTTTTTGGTGCCCTCAGGTCACATTGAGAGCGAGCAGTCTGTTCAAAAGAACATGCGTGACAGACTGCTCTCCCTAATGACATTTCAATAGAACACACAACTCGCTCTCAGTGTGCACTCAGTGCGTTGCTCTGGTCTCAAAAGAAAACGCTATAATATAAGTAGACGGTAATTGGTATCACAGAACACAAATTTTGTGTGTATTCTTTTGGTATTCTGACAGTGTTGATGCTTACCAATCCCATCATATTAATAACAAATATTATTGATGTAATAATATTTTGATTTGATTTTCGAATACAAAAATTATTTGAAAGAAAAATATGGAGAGTTCTGAAAGTAAGTTTTTTTAATAATAAGTAAAAATATTATTTATCTTGAGATTAAATTTTTTTAGTTATTGAATTCATAGTGGAACCCAGCACTTCTTTATCTCCGCAAATGCAACATGTGCAGTGGAATGTTAACAGCACCAGAGTGTTTTTAGACATATATAAAGTTTATAAACTTAAACTTGGGACATCACAAATAAAAACAATGAAACAATTATGGCAAATTGTCAGCAAAGAAATAAGTAGCAAATTGCAGGTTGAAGTAACCCCTAGCCACTGTGAAAATAGATGGCGTGTTCTGGAAAGGGCCTACAAAAAATTTGTTGATAACAAAAATAAAACTGGTAGGGGTAGACAGTATTTTGAGTTTGAGGAGGACATGGATGAAATTTTTAAAGGAAAAAGAAATATTCAACCAGTTGCTGTTTTAAATGAAATAGATATTCAAGAAATGCCTCAAATAATCGATTCACCAAATAATTATGACCAAAAAGAAAATATAGAGAATAAGACGACCCTCAAAAGGAAAAGGCATCCCATAATGACGAGAAATGAAATTCTTGATAAAATGAGACAGGATAGAAAGGAATATTATCGAGAAAGATTAAATATAGAGCAACAAAGGTTGGAGTTAGAAAAGCAAAAATTGGAATTGTATAAAAAAAATTTAAAAAGTAACTAAAAACTCTATATTTTTTTTTATTCTATTTTTAATATTTTTTATTCTTCCAGTTTTTATTTTATATTCCTAAAAAACTGACTTATTTATTATTATATGAATAATAATTAGTTTAATGTTATTATTTATAGGTTGTTTTATTATATAGAAATCTTTGTACGAAAAAAACTTGCTTATTTCTTATTTATTATTATTTTTAATATTTTTTATTCTTCCAGTTTTTATTTTATAGATTTTATATTCCTAAAAAAACTGACTTATTTATTATTATATTAATAATAAGTAGTTTAATGTTATTATTTATAGGTTGTTTTATTATATAGAAATCTTTGTACGAAAAAACTTGCTTATTTGTTATTTATTATTATTTTGTTACTATTTATAGGTTTTTTTCTATATAGAAATATTTGTAAAAAAAAGACTGATTTATTTATTTTTATTAAACAAATCTTATATTAATAGTTGTACAATATTATTTCTTTTTTCTGCAGCCTGTACATTATTTCTGATATTTTCTTCAGGAAATTCATTTTCTTCAATTACTTCATTTTCATTATCATCCAGATCTTCAAATTGATCATCTAGGGACAAATTGTGTAAAACACAACAGGCCCTTATAAAGTTAAGTATGGTATTAATATTTCTAAATTTTAAATGATACAATTGCCTCCATTTTTGTTTTAATAAACCATTGCAATGTTCAATGATTATCCTATTGCTTGATAATTTCTGATTAAAAATTATTTGCTCTCTGTTTAAAAAACCCCTGTTTTGGAAAGGTGTCATTAAATTAGGTAGTAATGGATAGGCACTATCCCCTAAGATATGGTTTTCACCACATTTATCTGGCAGTGAATCCATTAAAGATGTCCTAAACACTCTTGCGTCATGGACTGATCCTGGATATCCAGTGAAAAAAGAAATTATTTTTCTTCTGTGGTCACAAACTAATTGAAGCTGTAAATAAATGTATATGTGTGAATATATATACATATATTTGTGAATAAAAGAAGTAGAAGAGAAACTAGGATATGAATCTCCAACTGTACCATAACTATTTTTGAAAAACATAAATTGTGTCAAATTATTTTTGGGTATGTCAGTAAATACCTATAGGTATTAAGAAATAAAGCTTCAAGAATCTATAGGTGTTTACTGACTGCAAACCTAAAATAATTTGATACACTTTGCTGTGTTTTTCATACATAGGTACCTATAAACTGGTAGGTAAATTTAAATTGGGATTGCAGCAAAACATTTAGCAGTTTGTTTCCTAACTTTTGTACCTCTTTAATATATAATAAGTGGAATTATAAATTATTTATTACCTGAATAGAGTAGTAACCCTTTCTATTATAATAGGATTCAGGATCATCTTGAGGTTGATCAATTTTAATATGAGTCCCATCAATGATCCCAATAATTCCTGGAAATCCATTTTTTCTAAAAAAATATTGTGCTGTTGTGGCCTACTGTTCTTTGTTGGGCCACTTTATTACAAGTTGCTGAGAAATTATATTGTTTTTATCAAAATTAAATTATATTATAAGCAACATTGATATATCAAATCTATCAGTGACATCCCTGAAGCAAGAAGTCTGATGACTAGCAAGCCATAAAAATATATATATATGTGCTTGGGCATTTATTTTTCCATAAGGACCAGACTGTTTTTTATAATATTCACTATTTTCAAAAAGATCCGTAATAGACTGGGCAACTGCCGGACTTACTCTAAAATGCTCTATAAATTCTTCATCATTATACTGTAGCACTGTTTCATTAATAAAAATTTTATTTTTTGGTTTTATTCTCTCCTCAAGAATATCTTTAATATCTGAATCTGTAGAGGATGTAGGTCGTTAAATTCAAACGCATTCATTGCTTCAATATCAATTTTAAATGCAGAATAAATAATAAGTTTAACATATACTAAACTAAACACATAGATAATAAATATATATAATACGGACTAAACTGACTAAACACTGACTAACTGATTAAACACTATCTAACATTAATCATAGAATAAGGTTATGAGTATAAAAATTCAAATCAATCAATGATCGGTATCGTCACAAATCATTTGTTAGTCACAGAACAAATCTTGGACAATTTACTTGAGATTTATCCGCAAACAGTTTTGACTGTCCTCGGATTGTCAGAATTTTCTGTACGAACATCCGACACTTTGCTTGAAAACTGTCAGAAATCACTGAGAACAGACAAATAAATACTGCGCAGACTCATGATGTCCCCGACAGGTTTCTGATTGCTGTATGAACAAACCTTTATATTGCCAAATTATCCTCGAAAGGAATTCAAATTATCCTCTTTTATCCTCCGAATATTTACAAATAACCTGTTTTTATCCAAACGATTTTTACTCTACGTAGATAAAAAAATGTCACATAACTACAATTTCTGATAAAATATTGCATTAAAAGTTAATCAACACAGAATAGACTTCACACAGAACAGAAGCAATAAAATGAAATGAAATGTGGGATAACTGTCAATCGAGAATCGTTGTTAATAAAAAAAAACCGAAAATAAATCATATTTACTATTAATAAATATATTTTATACAGCGAAAATAAAACAGTCCAAGAAAGTAAATTTTCTACTTATTCTCTAAAAAAATAAATAAAACAATCTAAGAAAATGAACTTAAAATGGGCATTCTAAAATTTTTGTATGAAGTCTCCGAATAGAACATAGACCATTAATAATTGTCTAATGCATAGAATATAAAGTAACTTTACTTTACTTTATGCTCTAAGATTCTCCGTGGCACCTTATTTTTTTAAACCAAGTTCAACTTCATTTGACATTCATCATGCCTTTTTGTTGTTAGAAGTATCGACTCAATAATCGAAACATCGATAAAAATCGCGAGATCACTTCAACCACCGAGAGAATGTATGGTAACCAAAACAATCAAAAATTATCCGCAAATTATCATCAAAATAAAAAGATCCCCATCATTATCCTCCAAGCTTCAAATTATCCTCTTTTCGGATAATTATCCTCCCAACGGCAACGCTGCACAGAACAGGGTGCTTATTGTAAGTATACATTTCAACCGTAGTGACAACATGAGAGCGACCACAAACAGCGACAAATAAATTATTCGGCATAAATATGAACACCAAATTCCATCAGGGCCCTTATTCTCATCCAGTGGATATGAATACTCCCATAAGAAAATACACCATCTTCCTATCGGACTTTCCTATAGGAGTATTCATATCCACCACCGGGGCCCTTATTCTCATCCAGTGGATATGAATATTCCTTAAAAGAAGATTTACAGTTTTGACATTTGACTTTGACAGTTTAGTAAGCATCTTCAGATAAACAATTAAAAATAGAATTGTTGAAAATGTATGAAATTGAAATATTTGATAAAGATAAAAATCGTTTAATTATATCACCTAACGATATTCAAACCAAATGCAGAGTTTGTCTTAAACAAAATGGAACGATTAATATATTTGAAACTAAAGAAAATGAACATTTCTATAGTGATATTTTAGCAGCCTTATCTTTGCTTCAAGTAAGAATTTGAACATAAAAATAATTATTATGGGTCATATTGTATGTGACAGGTACTTCATTCTTAGATAGATTGTTTAAAAAAATAAATATAATTCATATATTTATAGAATGTATTCATTTTAGTCTATGTCTAGAATAAGTATTTATAAACTCTTTATTATAAAACATTTTGTTGTGGTAATTAGTAATTAGCACACTTTTTATCCATTATGTAGCTTGATAAAAACAATATCCAAAAAATAACAAGTACCTGTTTTATCATAATTATTTGATTAGTTATATATTAAAATAACATAATTTTAGGTTGATAAGACGGATGGAATGCCACAAAATGTTTGTACTACATGTGGAGATTTAGTTATAACTGTTCATTCATTTAAACAGCAAGTACAAGCATCACATGTAATTTTGCAAATTGCCCTAGGTCAGATAAATCTGAATACAATAGGGCAACCAACATCAAAAGCAGAACTTGAACAAATTCAACAATTAAAAATTGCTGACCAATATAGTAATACTGTTATAAATAATTTGGAAAATTCAAAGAGCAATGAAAAATTTGAATGTTCTTTCTGTGGTCTTAAATTTGAAACTCGCTCTGAGTATATCTTCCATAGAAAAAGAGAAGAAAGGCAAAGAAGAACAAAACAATCATGTCCTCAATGTACGAAAAAATTTTTTTCTTATGAATTAAAGGATCATATGAATTCACATACAAAATGTAAACCTTATGAATGTGATTTATGTGGTATTAAGTTTAGTTACAAAACAAGTTTAACAATACATAATCTAAAACATAAATCAAATGAAGTTCCTAAATTTACATGTGGAGAATGTGGAAAGAAATTCTTTACCAAACATACATTGGGAGTACATCAAAAAGTGCATGGTGGACCTCCATATCCTTGCAAACTCTGTCATAAATTATTTACAAAAAGAAATGTGTTGAAGTTACACATGAGAAGTCATTCTGGTGAAAAGCCATATTTGTGTAATGACTGTGGAGCTAGATTTTCTCAACAAGGACATTTAAACACACATATAAAACTAAAGCATAGTAATGAGAAACCATTCTGTTGTAATATGTGCGATAAAAAATTTGCTATAAAGAGCCATTTAAGTGTTCATTTAAAAACACATGCTAAGGAAAAGTCTTACTTGTGCACTATTTGTGGTAAACTATTCACACAAGAAACAGCCTGTAAAGCTCATATGTTATCCCACTTGGAAGAACCTGGTATACTGTGTAATACTTGTGGACAAGTATTCCCTAGTAGAGTAAAGCTCTTTGAACATATTAAAGAAAAACATGGTGAGCTTCCCTCCAGTCCTGTAAACAAAAAAAATTGGCCCAAAGGCATTAAAACTCGAATGTGTGAATTATGCCAAAAACCATTTGATAAAAAAAGCACCTATGAAATTCACATGCGTACACATACAGGGGAAAAACCTTACTCCTGTAAAGAATGTGGTAAAAACTTTACACAAGGATCTCATTTATATTACCACATGAAACTGCATAATGGGGAAAAAGATTATAGTTGTCAATTTTGTAACAAAAAATTTACATTGAAAGGAAATTTAACCCAACATGTTAGGACCCACACTGGAGAGAGACCTTTTGAATGTGAAGTTTGCTTAAAAAAATTTTTTACATTAAATAATTTAAGAAGACACAAAGTTACACATCTACCAAAGTAGATAAACACTAAAAATAGCTTTTAGAGGACATTATTCCATTAAAATGTGTAGCTAACAAACCATCCACTAGATTATGTAGTGGAATTTGTTGTGAGATATATACTCTTACTGTTCCTATTTATGTCATTTACCCCTTTAGTTAAATTTATTTATTATAACATTTTATGATATAAGCATTTGATAATGTGCTAAAACTTCATTTAAATTTGTATTATCCAATATAATGTAAAAAATGTAATCAGTTATAACATATTTTATAAAATAAACCTAACTGTTGCAATGACAACTGAGTTTATGTAGAACCTAATTAGTCTGGTCGAGAAGTCATTTAAATCGGATTTGGGTTACACCGATCCGAAAAATCTGATTTTGGTGTCAATTGATTCGAAATGACAAATATAAAAATGTTCCTGAATATAAAAATCCGTTTTAAAAAATTTCCTATTGTTATTAACAATTTAAGATTTAAAAAAAAGGGGGTTTACATTTTTGCTAATAACTCATAAATTTTAATAGCTAGAACAAAAAACTGAACGGATTCTTAAAGGGCAGGAAATTTTCAACAAAAAAGTCCCAACTCCCCGAATTTTAGCTCAATTATTTATAGGTCTAAATTAATGTTGAAAATGGCACAAGAAACGGGCGGCGCGTCACTGTCGCAACTACCAACTGACATAATTTATTTTTTTTCAATAAGTAAATATTAAAATAAATTTAAAAAATTCTAGCACTAACAGAACATATCAGAGAACAAATTTCTGCAGTCAAAAATTTTTTTCCGTTATTTTTCACATTTCTATCCATTTGTTGATTAAAAAATTACATCTTCATTGTTACTAACTTTAAATTGGTTACTGTGAGTAAAAAAAAAGAATTTTTTTAACCCTTGGAATCCTTTATCATAAAGCTACTGAACAAAGTTACATAATAAAATTTTTAAAAATTGAAATTGTTATTAACAAGCAAAGTAAACAAATGCGATTTTAGATGTGAAAAATTTAAATTTTTTTAAACAATTGTTTACAGTCGTTTTTAATACGCTATAAACAATATAAATCCAATTTTTTTAAATGTTTGTGACCAATTGTTTAAAAAAATTTTTTAAACAAATGGCTTATTTAACAACTTAAAAAAAATTTTTTTTGCCATTCATCTATTGTTTATTAAAAACAACGATTAAAAAAAATGTTTCTTCAAAAAATTTTCTAATTGTTAATTAACGTTTTTGTTTATTAACAATTGTTTAAATTTAATATTAAGAAATGAAAAAAATCCTAAGAATCATAGTTTTCTCTTCTCTACAAAACGGTATTTTTTTTCGAATTTTTTTCCACGTTATAAAAAAATATTAATTGTTGCAATTGTTTATAACAAATTGTTTAATTAATAAACAATTAAATAATTAACTGAAAAATTTGAAAAAAATATACCGTTTTGTAGAGAAGAGAAAACTATGATTCTTAGGATTTTTTTCATTCCTTAATATTAAATTTAAACAATTGTTAATAAACACAAACGTTAATTAACAATTACAAAATTTTTTGAAGAAAAGATTTTTTCTTAAAAATCATAGTTTTTAATAAACAATAGAATGGCAAAAACATTTTTTTTAAATTGTTAAATAAGCCATTTGTTTATAAAAATGTTTTAAACAATTGGTCACAAGCATTTAAAAAAATTGGATTTATATTGTTTATAGCGTATTAAAAACGACCGTAAACAATTGTTTAAAAAAATTTAAATTTTTTACATCTAAAAAGTGGCAACACCGGAAAAAGTTATCGACAGCGGTCGTTGTGAACAAATTATATACTTATAGAGTTATCACATGCCGCCTTGTGCGTTGCCCTAATAAAGTTTTCCTCATATTGACAGTTACGCTTGCGCCCAAAGGTCTTTAAAATAGGGAAACCTCAAGAATGATAAACATTTAAATGTTTATCATTCTTGGGGAAACCTTAATAAGTTAACGCTGTAACTTTATTTCAGTCATGATTAGGACATTAATAGAGAGTTATCGTAAACACTTGCTTGCTAAATAAGAACTCTAATTATTGAACTTATTCTAAAAACGCCAAAAAAACCACAGTTAATACAACTCGTCAAAACAATAATAGTGACTGAATACTTTGCTCTAAAAATGAAAACCACAGAATACCATGAAAACGTGAGATTTTTATATTCGCATATTACAAAATTATATTTAATTCGAAATAACGAAGGGAAATACCTACCTACGTTATTATTCATATTTTCAACTGCTGTTCTTATCATCTTAATTATTACTTATGAATTTTAGCAGTAACTCGCCTTATTAACGTGCGTGTTTTTTATAATCAAATTTACTAAATCAAAACTAAACTATTCGCTTTCAGGAAAAAATATTTGAACTGACAACACTGTGCGGCTGTCCGGGGGTCGAATATTTTTGTACATGCGCAGAGAATTTTTAGCGGATGGTTAAACTGGAAGATAACCTTACTAATTAAAATTAATACTAATTTAGAGAGAAGTATGAAAAATGGTCAAGTGCTGTCAAAGTGAATTTATTTATGGTTGAGGATTTTTCCTTACAATGGAGGTAAAACCGAGGGTAAAACAAGAACTTCAAGATGTTTTCATTGAGGAGCCTAAAGTCAAAGAGCACTTTCTCCCAAATAAAATAATCAAAGAAGAAATATGTCTTAATGAAATGGATATTCCAGATAATGTAATAAAAAACGATTTTTATTCAGTAAAACTGGAAGAAAATTATTCTAAGTTATATACAGATAGTTTTCAACAAATCTGTTTCAAAACTGAGAGAGAATGGATGAGTGATGATGAAGTTGGGAAATGCAACTCTACTCAACTAAAGTTTAGAAACCCATCAAGAAAAGGTAAGTTATATATGAGTAATTGACTGTAGGGATCCTATTAACAATAAATGACCACTTCAGAAAATTTAGCAAGATTTTTATTTTATATATTTATACTTACTTAAAAAATTTACAGCTCTTACACTTTTTCCAAGTAATTTTTTATTTAATTCAGCACCCATTTTATAATTACACTGATTCTTGTATAAGTTTTAATGTTTTAATATTTTATACATCAACCGTATAAACTTTCTACCTTTCAATAAATTTCAAATATGTAGGTATATGAGTTGATCATGTTGATTTGTTTGAACAGCCACATGGTCGCAAAATGGTTAAAAACCTTTTACAATTTTCTATTTTTTTACCAAAATAACTATTGCGCACAACAAGGAGATATTTTTTATCTTTCAGTACCATTCCAATGTATATCAATCTAAATTTATTGTACTAACCCTTACTTTTTGAAAGTCCATCTTACTAATAATAATAAAAACTCTTTGTTTTACCAAAACTTCCATTATTTATTTAAAATAATGTTTTTTAAACTCAATGACAGCCATTTCACTAGAATTAGCATTGTCAGATTGACATATTGAAGTTACACTTTTGCTTGTTTGTAGCTAGGTACCTGATGTTGAACACCCAACCTCACTCTTACACACCAATGACATCCAAATACTACACATTTGTAATAAAAAACAAAATTTAGATTTTCTAGAAGAACTTGAAATTAAAATACATCTAGCCGAGCATCTAGCAGATCAACAGTTTAAAGTAGTTAATGAACAAATAAATCTTGAAAGTTCTCCACTTTGATTGAGTCTTCATTTTATACATAGATAAGACATGATTGTAATATAAATATATTAAGTTGATGTAAAGATCAGCATGATATAATTTTTTCCTGGTTTTTCTATATCATTGCACAGTTATACTGATCTTAGAGGGAAGTACATCCAGGATAATCCCTTAGGGCTAATAACATCTAGGCTTTAATATTGTTATGTCTTATTACTTCCATACTTGGTCTAGCCTTAATACTACCTAATCAACATCAGGTACCTAGCTACAAACAAACAAAATGTAACTTCAGTATGTCAATCTGACAAAGAAATAAATTGCTGTTATTGAGTTTAAAAAAACAATTTTTTAAATAAATAGTAGAAGTTTTTATTCTTATTATATCAATCTAGCAGGACTTTGTTTAAAAATGGCAGGTTTTCTTTCATATACAGATTAATGCCTATATTTTTTAATAAAACAATTGTTGCTATTAGTTAAGAATACCAAATTCTAAAATTTTTATTTCAATCTCTATAGCTTAACTAAACCAAACATCATATTGGATTTTAACCATATCACAAATTAAGCATGGCCTTTGAGTTAAATTGGATAGCTGCCTAAATTGTAATCAGAAAAATATGAAAAAGTTACTGTTTTGTAAAAATTTTTTGCAAGTTGGAATTAAAAAATTGAGTAAATGTCAATAGTAAGTAATATTGATAATTTTATTCAAAGCTGGTTGCTTGTCTTAGAACAGCAAATTTGTTGTTCTATGACTAAGTGTTTTAATTGACAAAAATCTTATTCAGTGCAGTGTGTTTGATTTATTTTTTTATGACGAAAAATCAGTCTATTATTAAAAATAGTTAGAATTAAAGAGTCTACTAAAAATTATTACAACTTTATTACATTGGGAGTTCTAGTTTTATGGATAAAAATACTACACAATCTAAGTGGATTTTAATATCTTTTAAAAATTGTATTGGTGTAAAGGCCAGTTATTCATTAATACTATTATTATGCTATATTTACAATCAATGCATTAATAAATCCTAATTTAGTATCCATATCTCTGCAAAAGTAGCACAAATAAGGCATGTACAAAAAAATCAATAAACAATTACCTATCTACTAACAAATAATGTGCCAGTGGTGTGCCAAATTTGAATTCTATAAGTTGAAACCTAAACATGCATAATATCATACAGCAAACAAACCAGTACCTACAGTGGCAGTAAAAACAACAGTTAAGATCCACACTTACCAGTAACATCACAAGGAACATTTTCCCAACTAACCATCACCATCCATATCATAACTCAGATAACCAACCAACTTCGGAGCAAGCTTCACATCTTCCATTAAAATTAACAATAATGAGAAACCCAGTCAACATAGATACAGATGGCAACGAAACCAATGTAGATGAAACTCAAAACAAAAACTCATGGCAGTTGGTCAAAAAACGCAAATGAACTAAACAGGATGAAGAACCTGACGCCAACAATCAAACAAATACAAAGAGCAGAAACCTGGCATCAATAAGAAATAAAACATGTGAAAAAAGAAAAAATCGTTCACCACACCTATCAAATCACCCAGCATACTGGGTGGTAATCAGACATATCCACGCACTCCATACCCAAGGAAAACAATCTCCAATATTTTTAAAACTTCTGATTGTTCCTTAGTATTTTGAGTATTAAAACAGGAACAAACAATGGGAAAATTACCACGGATATGTATGATTTTGCCCCGCTATTCTCTTCTCTATACAAACTTATGCTTACAAGACTCGTTAAGATATAATAATTACGCGTAATAATTTCAATGGGGTAACGAATTTCTGTTTAATAATATTAAATATTTATTTTTATTGTTGCGATTTTTGCAACAATATTTTTATAATTACCTAGTAGACTTTATGTCTAGACTCCATGTTTAATTAATTTAATACTTTTGTATTTCTTTTCCCTTTACGTTTTATAATTACCCCTTTTAATTGTAACCTAATTTTTTTATTTTTAAATCTTTATTAATATTTTTGTAAATATCACGTACACGTACTTATTATTATATAAAGGAAACAATATTGTCTGTGCTTGTAACCTGTTAGTGATTCCCACGAGACCAACGAGACGAGATTTTCATAAAGTCTCGTCTCGTAGCCTGCAGTCTCGTCTCGTCTCGCGCGAGAGTCTCGCAAAAGTCTCGTCGTATGTGCAAGGTGTTCAATTATAATTTGAATCCTATTTAAGTTCTTTGTTTTGTGCATTTATTAGAAAATATATTATAGACAAAAGATGTAGGGTTAAAATTTAAATAAAATATTCACATTTAATATGAACTATACCAATACTAATATATTATATAAGTAAAAGATTATATTCATATTCACAAATACTTTCTTAAAGAACAATATAAAATTCATAAATTGCTATTAGCCACAAAGGTCACTGTCAATATTCTTGTAATTAGATACTTCACTCTTGTTGCCAACCATTCAAAACAAAAATTTCGTGCGTAAAAGTTACGACACGCAAATGCGTTTTATGATGAAGATTTTTATAAGTGTAAAATATAAAAAAATATTTTTATATTTAAAAGATTATCTTTTAAATTGCAGGAAGTTCGACGAGAAGGAACTCTACAAAGTATTGGATTTCACAGAGAGGTATCTTAATTTGTGGATTATGTGGAAATATATACACCAGAAGATTTGAAATTGTATCACACATCGCACAGCAGCATCTTGTTACCAAAATATTTCAGTCAAGTAACCAGGAAGCAGTGAAAAAAAATGTTAAATATGGATTAGAAAGCGAATTTCGTCTAGATAATCCATTGAAATGTCAAATTTGTTCTAAATTGTTTAAACTAAGAAGTAGGTTAGTGATTCACATGAAATCACATGCGGTCGAGAAACAATTTAAATGCGAGATTTGTTTAAAATATTTTAGCCTTCCGAGCACTTTGAATAGACATATGCTAATTCATACCGGCCAAAAACTATTCAAATGCGAAATTTGTTCCAAATCGTTTACTGAAAAAACTAGTTTAAAGTACCACCTGAGTATCCATACAGGTGTAAAGCAATTAGAGTGTGATATTTATTTAAAATCGTTTCGGACTAATGGAATATTACTTCAACATAAACGTATTCACCAATCCAATAATCCATTCAATTGTGAAATTTGTTCCAAATCCTTTCAAATAAGACAACAATTAGAAGAACACATAAATACCCACACAAACGAAAAAGCAGTCAAATGTGAAATTTGTTCAAAATCTTTTAGTCAGCGAAGCAATTTGAAAAATCATATGTTAGTTCACACAGGCGATAAACCATTCAAATGTGAAATTTGTTCAAAATCGTTTAGCCAGCGAAACCATTTGAAAAATCATGTGCTAATTCACACAGGCGATAAACCATTCAAATGCAATATTTGTTCAAAATCTTTTAAGCAGCAAAGCCAGTTGAAAAATCATGTGCTTATTCACACAGGCGAAAAACCATTCAAATGCAATATTTGTTCAAAATCTTTTAACCAGCAAAGCCATTTGAAAAATCATATGTTAGTTCACACAGGCGATAAACCATTTAAATGTGAAATTTGTTCAAAATCTTATAGCCAGAGAAGCAATTTGAAAAATCATATGTTAGTTCACGCAGACGAAAAAGCATTCAAATGTGAAATTTGTTTAAAATGTTTTAGCGATGGAAGAAATTTGAAAAGACACATGCTTATTCACACAGGCGATAAACCATTTAAATGTGAAATTTGTTTAAAATCTTTTAGCCGGCAAAGCTATTTGAAAAATCATGTGTTACTTCACACAGAAGAATCAGCATTCAAATGTGAAATTTGTTCTAAATCGTATAGTCAGCGAAGCAACTTGAAAAATCACATGTTAGTTCACACAAACGAAAAAGCATCTAAATGTGAAATTTGTTTAAAATGTTTTAGCGATGGAAAGAATTTGAAAAGACATATGCTTATTCATACAGGCGATAAACCGTTCAAATGTGAGATTTGTTCCAAATCCTTTACCCGTAAAAATGGTTTAATTTATCACCTGAGTATCCATACAGGTGTAAAGCAATTCGAGTGTGACATTTGTTTAAAATCATTTCGCACTAAAGAAATATTACTTCAACATAAACGTATTCACCAATCTGATAAACCATTTAAATGTGAAATTTGTTTAAAATGTTTTAGGCATAGAAGCACTTTGAAAAAACATAAGCTTACTCATACAGGCGATAAACCATTCAAATGCGAAATTTGTTGCCAATCATTTAAAGAAAAAAAATCTTTAACTCGTCACGCACGTAAACACTCGAGTGAAAAAACTCACATAGCATAATTACTACAACGAGTAAATAGGGTTATGAGCAATTGGTTACTGCCCCCCCCCCTACATTACTATTTTGTCTTTTTTTTAATAGTTACCACATAGGGGAAGTGCGGGAACAGTGTTACAACTTTTTTCAATTCATCACAAAGTTGACTGACATGAATATTTCAAGTTTGTTTTTATCATTATATGATAGTATATAGCAGGGGTGGCCAACTTGATTAGACATAAGATCTACTGTTTACTAACAAAACCCTGTGCGATCTACCACTTACATACTTCTTGAAATCTTAAATGAAACAGCATAGTCACAATCATAATTTTTTTTATTATTGAACAGTCTTAATCAGTCTTCTCCTTTTCGTATCACATATTTATGAGATTGTTTCCTTAAATTTACTTAATACCTACTTTGGAATGGAAGTCTTGATGATGTTTGATCAATTTAACCTTTGTAGCAAGTCTTGTCTATATATTAGTGTGAGCATTGCGTCGCAGTATCTTCCACTAGTTTAGCATAATCAGGTTTGTAGTTGGAAATTGCCAACCTTAAAGAATCCAATGTATGAGCGTCTGTTAAACGAGAACGGTGTTTATTTTTTGTTTGCTTTAAGTATGAAAATGCTGACTCACATAAATATGTTGAACCAAAACATGAATGAAGTTGTTCAACACATTTCTTCAAATTTGGATATTTTTCATTGGACACCAATGCCCAGAAATTTTGACCTGAGGATGACCTTGCTTTAAGAAATATGTCGCAGCGCAGAGTAATAATTTCGTTTTGTAACATCATGTTCTCCATCTGAAATATATCTGCGAATTTTGAAGCCAATTCATAGATATCACTATGATTAATGGAATCATTAAACGGAAAACTGATGAATTGAACTAATTTCTCAATTTTTTTGAAATCACTAAAGCGAATTTCAAAGTCTGCTATCACTGTCCTAATTTCTGTCGTGTACTTCTCAGAAATGAAATTGTAGGTAGGATATTTTTCCATGTGATCCTTGATGTTTATAAATTGTTCAAATTTTTTCTTCTCTATGTCAACTATCATAGACGCTGATTGACTTTGAAATGCTGCAATAGAACTCATCATTTCTGTTATTGTTTTATTCTTGCCTTGTAGATTCAGATTTAATGTACTCAGTTTTCCGGTAAAATCTGCCAAGAAAGCTAAATTACATTGCCAGTCTAAATCACGCAATTGCTGATAATCATCACCTCTTTCTTCAAGAAATTTTATTATTTCGTCCAATAGATCTCGAAATCTTTGCAAAAACTTGCTTCGACTCAACCACCTTACGTCCGTGTGCAATACCAATTCTGGTTCATTCTCATCTAATTGCTGTTTAAAGAGCCGTCTTTGGAGTGCTTTTCCCTTTATGGAATTTACAATTTTGAAAGAAATATCCATCACATGTTTCGTGTTTAATCTCTTACTAGCCAGTACTTGTTGATGAATTATGCAGTGGTAGCTAATGAAGTCTGGAAAATCTTCGTCTTTGTGACAAAGACTAATAAAACCATTATGAATACCTGTCATTGCAGGAGCTCCATCAGTTGTCATTGATACGAGTTTATACAAGGGTAGCTTAATCTCGCAAATATATGCTTTGAATTCCGTGAATATATCAATGCCACGAGTTTTTCCTTTTAATGAAATCATACTTAACAGTTCTTCTTTGGTCGAGAAATCTTTGAAAACCATTCGATTAAAAACAAGTAATTGTGCAGTATCAGTGATATCTGTTGACTCGTCAAATTGAAGCGAAAAAGCAACGCAGAGGACGATATCTTTTTGTAGTTGTTCGTTTAAGTTTTTACTTAATGTTTCTATACGGCGCATCACAGTATTTCGAGACAGCTGTAAACCATGAACAGCTTTTTTAATTTCGATTTTATTTTTGAAATTCACGAACAGCGAATCTGACACTTCTTCGAAGATTTCCTTGATGTATTCCCCATCGGAAAAAGGTTTGCACTTCTGTGCAATTAGGTAGCTTACTCGGAAAGAAGATTCAGTTGCAGCTTTACTTTGCTCAATAGGCCCAGAAAACATGTTTTCTTGAACTTTAAATTGCGTTTTCAATGCTTGCAATTTACTCTTTCTTATTTCACTGTCAGGTGGAAAGTCAGTCTGATATTTACTATGCATTGTATTAAAATGTCGCTCTAAATTTCCTTTTTTGGGTATTGCCAGGGATGTATTGCATATTAAGCAGCAACAGTTTTCTTTCACCATAGTAAAGAAGTAGTCCAATTCCCATTCTGGGTGAAAGTGATAAGTTTTTGATTTCTTTGGAGCACATTTATCAAGAATCTGCAAAAAATAAAATAAAAATATCAGGAACATAATTCGTGTAATAACAAAAGTAGAAATTATCCAATTTAATGAGAATTAATTTCCTAAAGATGGCATTTACTACAACCTAGCAACTAGGCGAATAATTCGTATGATCCACCGAGTATTTAAAATAATAATTGTTATAATACACTTCAAAAAATTAAGCTAATAAAAAAATCACATAGTTTGATGTAATATGGGCGCGAAAAGTTTGTAAAGCGCTTCGGAGGTCAATGACATTAGCGCGGCACGCGTAGGTATTACTCAGTGCTCGGTTACGTTCGGTTTTATTATTTTTAATTTCTGATTTTTAATGTAAATTTCGTGATTCTTGTAGTATAGGTACGAATATTGAGCGGTAGTAATGTAGTTACAATATCAAAAATAATAACTTACTTTTTTTGATGAATCTTCAGAAGTATTTATTTCCTCTTTTGATGATCCTTCAGCGTTTCTTTTTAACCACTTATCCATAACGTACGTAAACAACTATGAGGCTTGCGTGATACAGAGTTTTATCGTGATTTATATCGGTAATCGTCAAAACGTCGTAATTCCAGTACCGTCTCTGTCGTCAACTGTCAACTGACTGAATGAGACGTGACCACAGGACGGATTGACATACGCCCCTCCCCCGCATCTCACACGCTTCCCGCTTATTAGACATCGCGCGCCGAAAACAAAAGACTAACTGCGTAGAATAGAGAATAAATACCGTGACGGAACAGCGATTGAAAAATGCTATAAGAATAAGATGATGCTGAGTAGTTAATAATGACGTTGCGCAATATGGACTATTTATTTATATTTTTTGCCTTGCCACGATCGACTGGACTAATGCTCGCGATCGACCGGTTGGCCATCCCTGGTATATAGTTTACTCGAGAGTTTACTTTGTTTTTTGATAAAGTATTATAACATTACAAGAATAAGGTATGAAAGTGTAGCATAACTTTGAAAATGTGTCATTTGTAACACTGTACCCTGCGGTAGTGTACAGTGTTACAATGTGCATGGAACACTGTTACAAGGCATAAAAAACATGAGAAAGGAGAGTGGATATATAGTGAAGAAAATTGTGATTGCTAACACCTGCCTTACTTGTTGCAACCATTTGGTATCGCATAATATAAAATGGAAATTTATTGAAATTAAAAAAAGAAGTGATAATTTTATTTATCCATCCCAGGATGTGGTTTTTATTTGCAAAACTGCTGAAAAGGTATTAGGCAGCACAATAATTTTAATACACCATATTTAAAAGTAATGTTGTTAAATAAAATTTTTAAATTAGTTTATAAGCAAGTGTTTGATTCAGCAGAAATGTTGGAACATATAAAAAATCAAGATTTTTTAGAAAATCATCTAAATCTTCTTATAAAACTTATAAATATATTTTTAAATATAAGGTTGTTTCATATAGGAAAAAGATTGTCGGCAAAAGAAAACTATGTGAGAAGTAAATTTAATAAATTAATATTGTTTAAAAACCAATAAAATATAAAAACCAAATGGAATATTATTTTTTGTAACCCAATCCTAATTTATATTACTAATCTAAGGACATTAAAATAAATGTACTCTAAAAAATTTCAATCAAGATATATATTGTTCTTCACTTCATGTGTTTGTGTGTATGTATGCAATAATTGAATTCAAATATTAAGTGAAATTGATTGTGGTAACCTTTACTTTGTGGAAGTCCATCTTATTAAGAACGATAAATAACTGAACGGTTGAACTAAACTTCCACTATTTATTCGAAAAATACGTTTTAAAATGCAATTACAGCTGTTTCGCTAATAACTAGCATCGTCAGATTGATATATTGAAGTTACATTTTGTTTGTTTGTAGCTAGGTAGGTACTTGATGTTGATACATTTTGGACAATTAATTTTGTTAACACCAAAATTAAAAAAATCCGGTATTTACAAAATTAATTGTCCAAAATGTAATGCTGTATATATAGGTCAAACACAAAGAAATTTTGAAGTAAGATTTAATGAACACTTAAGAGCATATAGATTACAACAACCAGATAAGTCGAACTATGCAAAACACCCACTTGAACATCCAAACTCACTGATACACACCAATGACATTCATATACTACACATTTGTGATAAAAAACAAAACTTAGATTTTCTAGAAGAACTTGAAATTAAAAGACATCTAGCAGATCTACAATTTAAAGTTGTTAATGAACAAATAAATGTTGGAAGTTCTCCACTATTAAACTGTTTACTTTGATTGAGTCTTCATTTTATACATAGATTAGACGTTATTTGTAACATAAATATATTAAGTTATTGTAAAGATCAGCATGATATAGTTTTTTCCTGTTTTTTCTATATCATTGCACAGTTATACTGATCTTAGAGGGAAAAACATCCAGGATAATCCCTTAGGGCTAATAAAATCTAGGCTTTAATACTGTTATGTCTTATTACTTCCATACTTGGTCTAGACTTAACTACTTATCAACATCAAGTACCTAGCTACAAACAAACAAAATGTAACTGCATTATGTCAATCTGACGATGCTAGTTATTAGCGAAACAGCTGTAATTGCATTTTAAAACGTATTTTTCGAATAAATAGTGGAAGATTAGTTCATGAAACGATAACTTTGCAGTTATCATTTCAAATTACATTTTTAGTTAACAAATTATTCAATATTTAGATTTTTGGAGTAATTGACTATTGGTCTAACCAGTACGGTTTACTATCGGAAATAAAACGAATTATTTTTCAAAAATTTCTCTTGTTGGAATATATTAAAGCACGTAAAATAGATAATTGAAGTCTTTATTACTGCGCAACTCAAACATTGTTGGCTACGGTTATAAACGAGGTAGGATACCGGCATGGTGGAATTTTGGCATGATTGTCGTTGAAATAGTTTACGTGAAACTGTGCAGTAGTTAAATATATAAATTTAAATTACCTATATCGTGAAAATTGGAGTGCTGGTTTGGGGTAACTTTATCGTAGACTACTGGTATGTTAATATTTATAATTCTTTTTATCTAAATTGTTGCTTATAAGCTAAATATATCGAATAAATACATGTCAGCCTGGGTTTTTTTTGAGAAAAGATGGCTACGACATTTTATGACATTTTAGCTTCTATCAATAAGTTTCTTTGCTTTCTGTTATAAAATTATTGCTTAAAAGTATCTTAACGTAAATAATTTATTTTTCTCTTTCTCTTTTTTTTGCTAAAATTCGTTCTTACAATATAAATTATCTTTTAAAAATGTTTTTTTGCTTTGTTTCTTTTGAATGAAATTATTTCTTATAATAAAGATTGTCCCGAACGAATCGTTAAGCTGATTCAGTTAATAAAATAAAACTTGTATGTATATATTAAGAAACGTATCTGGACTGAAATACGAGATGTATCATGTAAATTTCCTGTTCTCTTATTTTTTTTGTAACCACGCGTTATGTTTATAGCACAGTTTCGGGGAGATATCGACTCAAAAAACTGGGAGATATCAGCACAGTATCTGATAGTTACCAGCACAGTAACTAAGGCCTAGTCTCTAGAGGCCAAATTTGTTTTGGAGAAACAGTTCCTGGATACCCCCGTGAAACCAACAAGTTTCAGTTCCGGCCTTGGTCCAGTACGGTGGACACTTCCTTCAAGATTAAGGGTGTAGAACTTCGTTAGCTGTTCCTACCACATCACTACCTGACGAACTGAAGAACGTGGTTAAGATATCAGGTTTTTTTTATGTTAAACTTGTCAGTTTTGTACATTATAGTATTTTTTTGTAATAACTAATTCTTACTAACCAAAATTCTCTTATTGCATATTTTTTGTGACTCAAATCCTACACTGTTGTATTAAATTTGTATTTTCTTACCATTTACGAAGTTTTATTTGATACACAGAAACTTTAAGGCATTTAATCTCTGTCCATTTTAAATACTCTAAATAACAACAATTAAAGGTTAGCTGTTTTGTATAGTTGATTTTTTTTCTAATTTTCTTTTAGGAAAGAAAATTAGTGGCGCCCTAAAATTCTCTCTTTTTTTTTTTGTCGGTTTAACGTATTTTTATGTATTATTCAACATCTTATCAGATAACCAAGTCCTGAGTACCGGCTTTGTTATCTCCAACTATAAAGACAGTTAGGGAAGAACCTACCCACTCAACTAAAATAGTATATTAAACAACGCATTTCATATGGAATTCTGTTATGACACGAGTTCAAGTTTAAAAAACGAATCGCGAAGCGATGATTTTTTTAAAGAACGAGTGTCACAGCAGCCATATGAAATAAGTTGTTTATAATATTTTTTATATTTTGCTATTTTATCATTTTTTAAATTAATTTATTAATTTTACGTAATACCGAAAATTTTGATTTTAAAAAGTATGTCGGTAGCACTGTGTTATTTATAACATTTGACAGATCTTGACAGTTTTGACATTTAAATTATGAAATGTTAATGTTTTAAAATATTTTACAATGACTAATACACCAATAATAATATATTATATAAGTAAAAAATGATATTCATATTCACAAATACTTTCTTAAAGAACAATATAAAATTAATAAATTGCTATTAGCCACAAATGTCAATGTCAATAGTCTTGCCTTTAGATACTTCACTCATGTCGCCAACCATTTAAAACAAAAATTTGCGTGCGCAAAAGTTACATTACGATACGCAAATGCGTTTTATAATGAAGATTTTTATAAGTGCAAAATATAAAAATTTTTTTTTAATAACACCAGAATAAAATTAGTAAGCAATTGTTTTGTTTCATTCAACCGTTCAGTTATTTATTGTTCTTAGTCAAATATTAAGTACCTATGTTATTTTACAAAAAAATAATGAACAGTAAATAAAACAAAAACTAATTTTTCGGTGTTTTCCAGCTTTCATTTTTGAGGTAACTTTAAACAAAGTACGATTTTTTTAATTCTAAAAAGTGCATTTCAATATAAAATTTAATTTTCTACAAAAAACATTCTTTATAGATTTAATTAAAGTACCTACTTAACTTATTTAACAAAATTAATTCATTAAAATTAAATTAATTCTTAAAAACAAAGCCTATTTTTAATTACTTCTTAACGCCGCGCCACTTGAAAATATTCAATCATAAAACATCTGTTACCACTTTATTATCTCTTTCCAAATTCCAAAAGTTATTGTCAATCATGTGTTTATGCACAAAAGTAACTAATTTTCAAACGATAGCCCACGAAGTATAGAACACCGATAGCCAATCGTTTCAGCGGAACAAAAGCACATGACCAGGCAAGCGTAGTTAACCCCAAGAACGATAAACATTTACCAGGATTGCCTAATCGGGCTGATTTGTCCGCCAGCTGTCTGACGTCACTGCAGTCCTTCATTATAACGTTTACCATATAAATGCATGGAAATAATAGGAGACAGTATTTTTATGATTTCTAAAATACTAACGTACGACTATTTGGATTTTTAAGATTAAACACTTATAATTTATAATAAATAATCCCATAAAATCGTTTTAATACTTATATTTAATTAATTTATTGAATATTATTTGGGAAATAGGTAGAGTAAAGAAAACACTATTTAGTTCTATTTTTATTTTAAAAAATACATTCAAATAAATTTATTATTACACAAAATCATGCCTAAAACTAGTGTTTTTTGACAAACAAAGAAACAATAAACAATTTGCAGCATATTACTAGTACAATCCGTGAATCTTTTATGGAGCGACATAATATGTATTCTATAAAGAATTTTTAATTACAAATTTAAAATTAACAAAAAATACTACATACTAAAAAAATAGTAAGTAAACTATCTCACTAAAAACGTAAAATAAAAAATGTATTCACTATTAAATATTAACGTTCACACTCAACGATACTAACCAAGCAATGTCCAGCCAAGCAGTGTAACACATGAAATTTAAAAGTCCGAACTGGAGTTTAAAAGAACAGTTTTTTAAAAATTTTACACAAAAATGCAACGTACACTAATGTATCCACAATATCTACCAGTCAAAATTTTGAATATTTTTACAATAAATCTAAAAACGACGATTGAAAACGACCTAAAATGCATTGTCAAGATAGGAATAATACGGCCGAGGACTGCAGTGACGTCACAGGCCACCACGTGCGATCGATTTTTTGGCGAATGTACGTCTTATGGGATTAAGCAATCCTGGTAAATGTTTATCGTTCTTGGGTAAACTTTTAATGTTAAGCTACGTTGCCACATTGGTGTGAAAAAATCATTGTTAGCTGAAAACGGGTAGCAAGAATGAATTGTACTGTATGTTGTTGACATTTTTCCATCCTGTAAACAACGAATGCTCTAAACATTTTCAGAAGTTCATCTAAAGTTATCAAAAGGTAATATTTTATTACCTACTAGGATTTATTAAATTTTGTTTATATTATTTTGCTAAATGTTTTTAAGAAGACGAAAGTTTTAAATTGATCAGTTCATTTTGTAAATGCAGCATATTATTTTATCTTTTAGTTAACCTTAATATTAGATTTGGTATGGCGGTCACCATAAGGAAAAATAAAATTTTCAAAAAAATGTATATAAATTTATTTAGTTTGGTAACAGCACTACAAACTTCTATTGACATACCTTAAAGATACAATTAAAATAAAAAGCTCTTACAAAAGTCAAAAAACCTCACATAATTTACAAATTATAATGAAATTTTATAAATAAATAATAATTACAAATAAATAGTGAGAGAAAAACATTGGAATAATAAAATCCTATTTATAGGCTAACTAAACTTAATATAATTTTTCACTGAAAATAATATTTCACTCAAGCAAGCAAATTTAAATTTTAAAGTCTCTTATTATTATCTCAATTATTATTTATTGGTAAAAATGAATCTTATTCTCTAAAAGTCCTAAAGTTGCTTGCTCAGAGAGAAACATTGACCAGTCACAGCAAAAAATATAAAAATAAAACAAATACAAAAACTTAAAATACAATTTTGGTAGTTTTGAAGTCATTAGCATGATATTTCACTTAAGCAAGTAAATTTAAAGTCTTTTATTATCTTGATTATTATTTATTGGTGAAAATTAATCTTATATTCTCCAAAAGTTCTAAAGTTGCTTGCTCAGAGAGAAACATTGACAGGCCAGTCACAGCACAAAATAAATAATACAAAAACTTTAAATACAATTTTGGTGGTTTGGGAGTCATTAGCAAATAAATAATATTTTTAATCTTTCACATAGTGAGAGTACAATACATTAAAAAAAATGAAAATTAATAAAAATAAAACCAGATAAAAATACAATGCAATAAATTGAATTTTATTCTTTCAATTAAAAAAATCTAAGAACTAAAAAACTAAGAATAAAAACTACTTTTATATTCCCATAAATGTATAGATTTATCATGAAAAAACCTGAACTAAGAAATTGAACCAAAAATAATACACTTGGTAATAAATTTATCCCAAAAGAATCTAGCTACATCCCTTGGAATTCTAATATCCCTATAACTTTATCAAGAAATGTAGAAAAAGAAAAACAAGAATGTTTTTCAATCAAAAAGAGTCTTACTACTTCTCTAAGAATTCTGAGTTAAGAACTCAGAAGTGACCTGAGATATGTAGCAAGGTGTCATATAGCAACTTCTTACGTCCCTTAGATATCTGAGATACTAATTCAGATGTACTAAAGACGCAGCAAGGAGCTAAAAAACACTGCAGATAATTATTTCTTCAGTGATATCCCCAATTCCTTCGTAGGATTCTGCCGAAACATATGGCATTGCATGTAGCTATGTACCAAGTGCCAGAGGTAAGGGGTTTTCACCTACGAAATATATCTACCATCCTGATTAATTGAAAAGGGATGATGAAACGACCCAAAGAAGGATTGCAAAGGAAAAAAATCAAGCCAGAAATAGAAAAACAAGAAAGAACTTCAATCAAAAAGAGTCTTACTACTTCTCTAAGAATTCTGAGTTAAGAACTCAGAAGTGACCTGAGATATGTAGCAAGGTGTCATAAAGCAACTTCTTACGTCCCTTAGATATCTGAGATACTAATTCAGATGTACTAAAGACGCAGCAAGGAGCTAAAAAACACTGCAGATAATTATTTCTTCAGTGATATCCCCAATTCCTTCGTAGGATTCTGCCGAAACATATGGCATTGCATGTAGCTATGTACCAAGTGCCAGAGGTAAGGGGTTTTCACCTACGAAATATATCTACCACCCTGATTAATTGAAAAGGGATGATGAAACGACCCAAGAAAGGATTGCAAAGGAAAGAAAATCAAACCAGAAATAGAAAAACAAGAATGAATTTCAATCAAAAAGAGTCTTACTACTTCTCTAAGAATTCTGAGTTAGGAACTCAGAAGTGACCTGAGATATGTAGCAAGGTGTCATATAGCAACTTCTTACGTCCCTTAGATATCTGAGATACTAATTCAGATGTACTAAAGACGCAGCAAGGAGCTAAAAAACACTGCAGATAATTATTTCTTCAGTGATATCCCCAATTCCTTCGTAGGATTCTGCCGAAACATATGGCATTGCATGTAGCTATGTACCAAGTGCCAGAGGTAAGGGGTTTTCACCTACGAAATATATCTACCACCCTGATTAATTGAAAAGGGATGATGAAACGACCCAAGAAAGGATTGCAAAGGAAAGGAAATCAAACCAGAAATAGAAAAACAAGAATGAATTTCAATCAAAAAGAGTCTTACTACTTCTCTAAGAATTCTGAGTTAGGAACTCAGAAGTGACCTGAGATATGTAGCAAGGTGTCATATAGCAACTTCTTACGTCCCTTAGATATCTGAGATACTAATTCAGATGTACTAAAGACGCAGCAAGGAGCTAAAAACACTGCAGATAATTATTTCTTCAGTGATATCCCCAATTCCTTCGTAGGATTCTGCCGAAACATATGGCATTGCATGTAGCTATGTACCAAGTGCCAGAGGTAAGGGGTTTTCACCTACGAAATATATCTACCACCCTGATTAATTGAAAAGGGATGATGAAACGACCCAAGAAAGGATTGCAAAGGAAAGAAAATCAAACCAGAAATAGAAAAACAAGAATAAATTTCAATCAAAAAGAGTCTTACTACTTCTCTAAGAATTCTGAGTTAGGAACTCAGAAGTGACCTGAGATATGTAGCAAGGTGTCATATAGCAACTTGTTACGTCCCTTAGATATCTGAGATACTAATTCAGATGTACTAAAGACGCAGCAAGGAGCTAAAAAACACTGCAGATAATTATTTCTTCAGTGATATCCCCAATTCCTTCGTAGGATTCTGCCGAAACATATGGCATTGCATGTAGCTATGTACCAAGTGCCAGAGGTAAAGGGTTTTCACCTACGAAATATATCTACCACCCTGATTAATTGAAAAGGGATGATGAAACGACCCAAGAAAGGATTGCAAAGGAAAGAAAATCAAACCAGAAATAGAAAAACAAGAATGAATTTCAATCAAAAAGAGTCTTACTACTTCTCTAAGAATTCTGAGTTAGGAACTCAGAAGTGACCTGAGATATGTAGCAAGGTGTCATATAGCAACTTCTTACGTCCCTTAGATATCTGAGATACTAATTCAGATGTACTAAAGACGCAGCAAGGAGCTAAACAACACTGCAGATAATTATTTCTTCAGTGATATCCCCAATTCCTTCGTAGGATTCTGCCGAAACATATGGCATTGCATGTAGCTATGTACCAAGTGCCAGAGGTAAGGGGTTTTCACCTACGAAATATATCTACCACCCTGATTAATTGAAAAGGGATGATGAAACGACCCAAGAAAGGATTGCAAAGGAAAGAAAATCAAACCAGAAATAGAAAAACAAGAATAAATTTCAATCAAAAAGAGTCTTGCTACTTCTCTAAGAATTCTGAGTTAGGAACTCAGAAGTGACCTGAGATATGTAGCAAGGTGTCATATAGCAACTTCTTACGTCCCTTAGATATCTGAGATACTAATTCAGATGTACTAAAGACGCAGCAAGGAGCTAAACAACACTGCAGATAATTATTTCTTCAGTGATATCCCCAATTCCTTCGTAGGATTCTGCCGAAACATATGGCATTGCATGTAGCTATGTACCAAGTGCCAGAGGTAAGGGGTTTTCACCTACGAAATATATCTACCACCCTGATTAATTGAAAAGGGATGATGAAACGACCCAAGAAAGGATTGCAAAGGAAAGAAAATCAAACCAGAAATAGAAAAACAAGAATGAATTTCAATCAAAAAGAGTCTTACTACTTCTCTAAGAATTCTGAGTTAGGAACTCAGAAGTGACCTGAGATATGTAGCAAGGTGTCATAAAGCAACTTCTTACGTCCCTTAGATATCTGAGATACTAATTCAGATGTACTAAAGACGCAGCAAGGAGCTAAACAACACTGCAGATAATTATTTCTTCAGTGATATCCCCAATTCCTTCGTAGGATTCTGCCGAAACATATGGCATTGCATGTAGCTATGTACCAAGTGCCAGAGGTAAGGGGTTTTCACCTACGAAATATATCTACCACCCTGATTAATTGAAAAGGGATGATGAAACGACCCAAGAAAGGATTGCAAAGGAAAGAAAATCAAACCAGAAATAGAAAAACAAGAATGAATTTCAATCAAAAAGAGTCTTACTACTTCTCTAAGAATTCTGAGTTAGGAACTCAGAAGTGACCTGAGATATGTAGCAAGGTGTCATATAGCAACTTCTTACGTCCCTTAGATATCTGAGATACTAATTCAGATGTACTAAAGACGCAGCAAGGAGCTAAACAACACTGCAGATAATTATTTCTTCAGTGATATCCCCAATTCCTTCGTAGGATTCTGCCGAAACATATGGCATTGCATGTAGCTATGTACCAAGTGCCAGAGGTAAGGGGTTTTCACCTACGAAATATATCTACCACCCTGATTAATTGAAAAGGGATGATGAAACGACCCAAGAAAGGATTGCAAAGGAAAGGAAATCAAACCAGAAATAGAAAAACAAGAATGAATTTCAATCAAAAAGAGTCTTACTACTTCTCTAAGAATTCTGAGTTAGGAACTCAGAAGTGACCTGAGATATGTAGCAAGGTGTCATATAGCAACTTCTTACGTCCCTTAGATATCTGAGATACTAATTCAGATGTACTAAAGACGCAGCAAGGAGCTAAAAAACACTGCAGATAATTATTTCTTCAGTGATATCCCCAATTCCTTCGTAGGATTCTGCCGAAACATATGGCATTGCATGTAGCTATGTACCAAGTGCCAGAGGTAAGGGGTTTTCACCTACGAAATATATCTACCACCCTGATTAATTGAAAAGGGATGAAATGACCCAAGGAAGGATTGCAAAGGAAAGAAAATCAAACCAGAAATAGAAAAACAAGAATGAATTTCAATCAAAAAGAGTCTTACTACTTCTCTAAGAATTCTGAGTTAGGAACTCAGAAGTGACCTGAGATATGTAGCAAGGTGTCATATAGCAACTTCTTACGTCCCTTAGATATCTGAGATACTAATTCAGATGTACTAAAGACGCAGCAAGGAGCTAAACAACACTGCAGATAATTATTTCTTCAGTGATATCCCCAATTCCTTCGTAGGATTCTGCCGAAACATATGGCATTGCATGTAGCTATGTACCAAGTGCCAGAGGTAAGGGGTTTTCACCTACGAAATATATCTACCACCCTGATTAATTGAAAAGGGATGATGAAACGACCCAAGAAAGGATTGCAAAGGAAAGAAAATCAAACCAGAAATAGAAAAACAAGAATGAATTTCAATCAAAAAGAGTCTTACTACTTCTCTAAGAATTCTGAGTTAGGAACTCAGAAGTGACCTGAGATATGTAGCAAGGTGTCATAAAGCAACTTCTTACGTCCCTTAGATATCTGAGATACTAATTCAGATGTACTAAAGACGCAGCAAGGAGCTAAAAAACATTGCAGATAATTATTTCTTCAGTGATATCCCCAATTCCTTCGTAGGATTCTGCCGAAACATATGGCATTGCATGTAGCTATGTACCAAGTGCCAGAGGTAAGGGGTTTTCACCTACGAAATGTATCTACCACCCTGATTAATTGAAAAGGGATGAAATGACCCAAGGAAGGATTGCAAAGGAAAGAAAATCAAACCAGAAATAGAAAAACAAGAATGAATTTCAATCAAAAAGAGTCTTACTACTTCTCTAAGAATTCTGAGTTAGGAACTCAGAAGTGACCTGAGATATGTAGCAAGGTGTCATATAGCAACTTCTTACGTCCCTTAGATATCTGAGATACTAATTCAGATGTACTAAAGACGCAGCAAGGAGCTAAACAACACTGCAGATAATTATTTCTTCAGTGATATCCCCAATTCCTTCGTAGGATTCTGCCGAAACATATGGCATTGCATGTAGCTATGTACCAAGTGCCAGAGGTAAGGGGTTTTCACCTACGAAATATATCTACCACCCTGATTAATTGAAAAGGGATGATGAAACGACCCAAGAAAGGATTGCAAAGGAAAGAAAATCAAACCAGAAATAGAAAAACAAGAATGAATTTCAATCAAAAAGAGTCTTACTACTTCTCTAAGAATTCTGAGTTAGGAACTCAGAAGTGACCTGAGATATGTAGCAAGGTGTCATATAGCAACTTCTTACGTCCCTTAGATATCTGAGATACTAATTCAGATGTACTAAAGACGCAGCAAGGAGCTAAACAACACTGCAGATAATTATTTCTTCAGTGATATCCCCAATTCCTTCGTAGGATTCTGCCGAAACATATGGCATTGCATGTAGCTATGTACCAAGTGCCAGAGGTAAGGGGTTTTCACCTACGAAATATATCTACCACCCTGATTAATTGAAAAGGGATGATGAAACGACCCAAGAAAGGATTGCAAAGGAAAGAAAATCAAGCCAGAAATAGAAAAACAAGAATAAATTTCAATCAAAAAGAGTCTTGCTACTTCTCTAAGAATTCTGAGTTAGGAACTCAGAAGTGACCTGAGATATGTAGCAAGGTGTCATATAGCAACTTCTTACGTCCCTTAGATATCTGAGATACTAATTCAGATGTACTAAAGACGCAGCAAGGAGCTAAACAACACTGCAGATAATTATTTCTTCAGTGATATCCCCAATTCCTTCGTAGGATTCTGCCGAAACATATGGCATTGCATGTAGCTATGTACCAAGTGCCAGAGGTAAGGGGTTTTCACCTACGAAATATATCTACCACCCTGATTAATTGAAAAGGGATGATGAAACGACCCAAGAAAGGATTGCAAAGGAAAGAAAATCAAACCAGAAATAGAAAAACAAGAATGAATTTCAATCAAAAAGAGTCTTACTACTTCTCTAAGAATTCTGAGTTAGGAACTCAGAAGTGACCTGAGATATGTAGCAAGGTGTCATAAAGCAACTTCTTACGTCCCTTAGATATCTGAGATACTAATTCAGATGTACTAAAGACGCAGCAAGGAGCTAAACAACACTGCAGATAATTATTTCTTCAGTGATATCCCCAATTCCTTCGTAGGATTCTGCCGAAACATATGGCATTGCATGTAGCTATGTACCAAGTGCCAGAGGTAAGGGGTTTTCACCTACGAAATATATCTACCACCCTGATTAATTGAAAAGGGATGATGAAACGACCCAAGAAAGGATTGCAAAGGAAAGAAAATCAAACCAGAAATAGAAAAACAAGAATGAATTTCAATCAAAAAGAGTCTTACTACTTCTCTAAGAATTCTGAGTTAGGAACTCAGAAGTGACCTGAGATATGTAGCAAGGTGTCATATAGCAACTTCTTACGTCCCTTAGATATCTGAGATACTAATTCAGATGTACTAAAGACGCAGCAAGGAGCTAAACAACACTGCAGATAATTATTTCTTCAGTGATATCCCCAATTCCTTCGTAGGATTCTGCCGAAACATATGGCATTGCATGTAGCTATGTACCAAGTGCCAGAGGTAAGGGGTTTTCACCTACGAAATATATCTACCACCCTGATTAATTGAAAAGGGATGATGAAACGACCCAAGAAAGGATTGCAAAGGAAAGGAAATCAAACCAGAAATAGAAAAACAAGAATGAATTTCAATCAAAAAGAGTCTTACTACTTCTCTAAGAATTCTGAGTTAGGAACTCAGAAGTGACCTGAGATATGTAGCAAGGTGTCATATAGCAACTTCTTACGTCCCTTAGATATCTGAGATACTAATTCAGATGTACTAAAGACGCAGCAAGGAGCTAAAAAACACTGCAGATAATTATTTCTTCAGTGATATCCCCAATTCCTTCGTAGGATTCTGCCGAAACATATGGCATTGCATGTAGCTATGTACCAAGTGCCAGAGGTAAGGGGTTTTCACCTACGAAATGTATCTACCACCCTGATTAATTGAAAAGGGATGAAATGACCCAAGGAAGGATTGCAAAGGAAAGAAAATCAAACCAGAAATAGAAAAACAAGAATGAATTTCAATCAAAAAGAGTCTTACTACTTCTCTAAGAATTCTGAGTTAGGAACTCAGAAGTGACCTGAGATATGTAGCAAGGTGTCATATAGCAACTTCTTACGTCCCTTAGATATCTGAGATACTAATTCAGATGTACTAAAGACGCAGCAAGGAGCTAAACAACACTGCAGATAATTATTTCTTCAGTGATATCCCCAATTCCTTCGTAGGATTCTGCCGAAACATATGGCATTGCATGTAGCTATGTACCAAGTGCCAGAGGTAAGGGGTTTTCACCTACGAAATATATCTACCACCCTGATTAATTGAAAAGGGATGATGAAACGACCCAAGAAAGGATTGCAAAGGAAAGAAAAATAAACCAGAAATAGAAAAACAAGAATGAATTTCAATCAAAAAGAGTCTTACTACTTCTCTAAGAATTCTGAGTTAGGAACTCAGAAGTGACCTGAGATATGTAGCAAGGTGTCATAAAGCAACTTCTTACGTCCCTTAGATATCTGAGATACTAATTCAGATGTACTAAAGACGCAGCAAGGAGCTAAAAAACACTGCAGATAATTATTTCTTCAGTGATATCCCCAATTCCTTCGTAGGATTCTGCCGAAACATATGGCATTGCATGTAGCTATGTACCAAGTGCCAGAGGTAAGGGGTTTTCACCTACGAAATATATCTACCACCCTGATTAATTGAAAAGGGATGATGAAACGACCCAAGAAAGGATTGCAAAGGAAAGAAAATCAAACCAGAAATAGAAAAACAAGAATGAATTTCAATCAAAAAGTCTTACTACTTCTCTAAGAATTCTGAGTTAGGAACTCAGAAGTGACCTGAGATATGTAGCAAGGTGTCATAAAGCAACTTCTTACGTCCCTTAGATATCTGAGATACTAATTCAGATGTACTAAAGACGCAGCAAGGAGCTAAAAAACACTGCAGATAATTATTTCTTCAGTGATATCCCCAATTCCTTCGTAGGATTCTGCCGAAACATATGGCATTGCATGTAGCTATGTACCAAGTGCCAGAGGTAAGGGGTTTTCACCTACGAAATATATCTACCACCCTGATTAATTGAAAAGGGATGAAATGACCCAAGGAAGGATTGCAATGAAAAGAAATTGCTGAGATACGCAGCAAGGTGTCATATAGTAAAATGTCCGATACCAAATTAAACATTTGACCAACTGAAATTGAAACAGTAACCATCCAATTTTTGTATTCTGCTCCTGAAAAGGTATTGAAATATACTAAAGGTTAATAAAGTTATCCTCCCTCTATTCTTATACCCCTAAAACACTTTTTTTATTTATTAAGAAATGTAAAAAATGAAAAACAAGAATAAGTAAATTTTAATTCTTACTATGGTCCACGGAACCATCATATTTTATCTATTTTCTTATCATTAACCAAATCTAAGCATTTTTACATGATAATAATTAAATTTTTGAAAATATTTGTGGAAATAAATGATGTACATTAAATAAAACTTTCAAAAAATAGAATAACTTCTCGACTTCAACTATCAAAATTTCAATTTATAAAGTTTGTAAGTGTAAATAGTGGTTTTATTTTTATCATTTTAAAATATACATTTTAAAAATTGTTCACTGATAACTATAGTAAGTTTCTTCTACCCTTATCTGTAATAAAGAAGGAAACAAAGTTTAGATTCCACGTATATTGCGTAACTTTCAAAGAAATATAAAAAACAAAAATAATGTTAAATAAGTAAATAACTCACCCCGAACGTCTTGGCTACATTCTAGCACATATTTATCTTCTAGTTCTACGGAGTGGTTGATCTGGTTCCAGGTCCCAGCGTGTATTCCTCTTCTATCCATCCATCCACATATAACCACATATAACTACTCAGCAATTTGGAGGTTAGGTACCGTCGTACATTGATTGGAGATTGAGAAAATGTGCTTGTTGTTACTGAAAACAAACCAAAGAACTGGATTCATATATTTATTTTCTGATCCTAAATCAAAAAGAAAAACATCTCTTGAAGTCTTAATGAAATAATTTGCGCAAAATTTTGCCCTAAAGAAATTAAATATTGGTTATAAAAAAATAATATTGACAATCTAAAACATAGTATCCACAAAAAAGCAACTAATTTGGACGAAATTCCAGCTAAAAACCTGAAAAATGTTGTTTATGAATTTACAAAATTATAAATTAGTGCTACCTGACAAGAGATTTACTGCGAGATTTTATTGAAAATGGTTTTACATTTATCATAACTATAGAATAAAGAAATCTACCGTCCCATTATTTCTAAGTACTTGCCATAATCAATAATAGATTATACGCGAAGATATACACTTTGGTAAAGGTCCAGAGAGGACATTTTAATCCTAAAGAGAAAACTGCTCTTATAGCATGCCATCAAATTAATACTAAATATTTTAGAAAAAGATAAATGTTTGTAATTTAATGTCTAGAAATACTACGAGATACGTATTTAATTTCGTAACATCTTTAAAATTTATAAAGAAGGAAGCAGAAATTAGTACAGAAATTCCTTGTTCTTTCTATCAATTTGTTTAGTATTTTTTATTATTTTCACTGAAAATGTTTTCTTTAAAAGTTTAACTAGGTGTATAATTATAAAATATATAAAAATAGCTGTCTCAAATTTATGTCTATAGTCTATATAAACTCACTCAATTTCAAAGATTAAATAAAAGTAAATGTACCGAGACTGGTCAAAATTCTTGTTAATACCATATAAAAAAATATGAAATTGATCATTAGACCTCTCAAAGTCTTGCCGCTGTATGCCGTCTGTATCTAGATGAAGTTTTTATACCGATAGCATAGAATAGACTACAAAAAATATACTTAATTATTACAATTATTGTCAACCTAAATTAATAAAGACGAATTTAATTTGACTTGTAATATTTATTATTATATATTTCAAATGCCATATTAAAATCCTCAACTGACGTCATATTTTCAAAATTTTAAAACTTTGAAAACATTTTTTTATAATTTGCATTTACAATACACTGCATTGTAACACTCAACAAAGTGTAGAAATAAAATCTCTTCAAGTCTAGTTATTTTTTGTGTCCCAGTTGGTAATTGTGTCAATTTTGAAAATGATAGAACTACAGAACATAAAATCTCAGATCATAACATAACCTAAAATAAATGATAAACTTATCATTCTTGGGTTCTGCCAATTAATAAATAAAAATATTTTAGAAAAGTAAATTATATGTTAAAAGCTATGATAAAAAACGCTAACGATTATATTTTTTATTAAATCAAAACACATTACTTGGAAAATAAATGGATATGTTCTACAAACAAACTTGATAATCTGATATGTCATTTTAGTAAGTACCAACATAATTTGATGAACACAGAAAGTACTAATTGTTGAATAATTTTATTTAAAAAACATTAATAAATGCGAATTATAAAAAAATATTGAGTATTTTACAAATAATTATTGTTAAACTTAGTTGAATGGTGAAATGTATTGTACCAACAACCTTTGTGGAGGTCAATTTGAATAATAAAAGTATTTGTGGAAATAAATGATGTACATTAAATAAAACTTTCAGAAAATAAAATAATTTCAAGTATTAAAATTTCAATTTATAAAGTTTATAAGTGTAAGTAGTGGTTTTATTTTTATCTTTTAAAATATAAATTTGAAAAATTGTTCACAGATACTCTACTAATAAGTTTCTTCTATCCTTATCTGTAATAAAGAAGGAAACAAGTTTAGATTTCACGTATATTGCGTAACATTCAAAGAAATAATAAAACCAAAAATAATGTTAAATTAGTTAATGTACTAAACTCACCCCGAACGTCTTGGCTACATCCTAGCACTTAAAATTCTTCTGGTATCATATTTATCTTCTAGTTCTTCGGAGTGGTTGATCTGGTTCCAGCGTCTATTCCTCTTCTATCCATCCATCCACATATATAACTACTTAGCAATTTGGAGGTTAGGCACCGTCGTACATTGATTGGAGATTGAGAAAATGTGCTTGTTGTTGCTGAAAACAAACCAAAGTACTCTGGATTAATAAATTTATTATCTGATCCTAAATAAAAAAAACCATCTGAATTGTGTATTTTATAAATAACTATGGTTAAACTTAGTTGAATGGTGATATTTATTGTACCATCCTCTGTGAAGGTCCATCCTATCACGAACAAAGAGAGAAATTTTTAACAAAACTGCTTCCACTGTTTTATTTTAATAATAATATCGAAACAGCTGTCAAGCTAAAAAGTTAATATTTTTTAAACAAACCGTAGAAACTTTGTTAAAAAGTTCTTTGTTCTTACTTGAATAAAGAATAAATTGTTAAGTAATCAAAAGAAAATGTCGAAGAAACTTTTGAACAAAATTTCTCTATTTATTTAAAAAATTACCTTTTTTAACATACCTATATATTGGAGTTGCATTTTATTTTTACAGTCTTAAGTTGATTAAGTAGTGTTAGACTAGACCAAGCATAGTAATTAGACAAATATTAAAGCTTAGATGATAAAAAACAAAATTTAGCTTTTCTGGAACTGGAAATACATAATTTAAACTTGTAAATCAACATATGAATCTTGAAAATTTTCCACTATTAAACTGTTTACTTTGATAGAGTCTTCATTTTTTTATATATAATATAATGATCACGGAAACCGGTGTCCTAACCTAACCTTACTTTTTGTTGTCCGATATCGATAGTTTTTAAATATATCACCTATTTAAAATGTTTGGATGATTCAATGGAATAATTGTTAAAATGTAAAAACATTATTTGTTATTTTTCCGTGCTCGGGTACCTACCTATAAAAACCTATCTTGATTATTAATTAAATATTTAATTTTGTTAAATTATTAATACTATCGGTGTCTGATTTCTAACAATGGATACAAGACATAAGTGTGGCACAAATATATTGTTATTGTAAAAATCAACTTGATATAGTTTTTCCTGGTTTTTATAGGTATATCATTATACTGATCTTAGACGGAAATATATCCAGGACAAAACCTTGGCTAAAAAAACTTACCTAATATGTATTTATAAATAATTAATATAAAAAATCACTAGGTATTAAAATTTACACAATAAATTTATCACCGGCAAATTATTTTACGATTTAGTTATTAATATTAGATTTGTTCCAACCAAGCAAAGAACCGTTCTAGAACGGTAATATTACCACTCACGAGACCAAATTAGTGCACTGCGCAACTCACTACACCACTGCGCACAAAAATTACTATTTTAGAACGGTTCTCTGCTTGGTTGAAACAGACCCTAATACTAAATATCTGTACTAAATAAAGAAATACGTTAACACACATTCAAATTGGACTAGACCATGACTAGACAAAAAGAAAAAAGACATTTTACAGATTATTAGTGGTTTTTTTGACAATTGGATTTTTATTACTTGTTCCGTGATCATATAAATTACGCCGGTAGGAATTTTTTTGTTTCGTCTAAATAAAATAGTTTATCACAAATGTAAAAATTACCTAGTTATATATTATACCAAATTACTTTGAATAATCAGTTTAAAAGAATATCTAGATTTTTTTTAATTATATATAATGTAGGCCATTACATAATGTAGGCTACAGAAGTACATTTTTCGATGAAAAAATCAGTTTATAGTTATAATAACGGCCTATAGAAATACAGCTTTGGAAAAAAAATCAGTTTTTAATCCTTATCAATGTAATAACTTTCTTAAAGTAAACCTACACCTAGAAATTGAACATTAGGTATAATCCGAAGATTACTAGTAAATCGTAATTTTAATTTTTTATTTCAAATCAATAAATAAATCATTCGTTTAAAGCATGAAATAATAAAAAAATCATATTTTTAAACTAAATTATAACAAAACCTACAGTTGGGTAAATATTACAGCAAAAAATCAAGTTCGTAAATTCTTTCTAGCTTTTTCATTTAAAATTATAGTTTTATTAAAATTAAAAACTTACCTAATGTATGTTTTTATAGATAATAAATATAAAAGAACACTATAATAAATTTTAACACCGGCAAATTATTTTATGCACACAATCCTTTGTCTACCTAATTGTTAATAATACTAAATAAAAACACGTAATGACGCTAACACGCATTGAAATGAGACTAGACAAAAAAAAAGAGCTTGGTGGATTTTTGACAATTGCATTTTGATTGGTTGTTACCGTGAGCAAAAAACTAACCTAGCCAAGCATAGAACTAATAAGACAAAGATGATAGAAAACAAAACTTACTTATTAGATTTTCTGGAACTAGATTTTTTAAAGTTGTAAATCAATAATAATTGAATAATTTCTTAGATAAATCCCAATAAAATTACTAGTAAATCAGAATTTTATAAGTAGTTTGTATCTCAAGAACCAATAATATTTAATTAATTTATTTAAAACATAAAATAATAAAAAAAGTCATATTTTTAAACTAATAAATTGTTAAAATAAAATTATAATAAAACCTACAAAATAGGGCACATGCACATATAGGTATTACAGCAGAAAACTAAAATTCTTTCTAACTTTTTCATTTAAAATTATTGTTGTATTCAAATAAAAAAACTTACCTAATACGTATTTATTTATAAATAATTAATCCTCTAAAACGACACCAAAGCCACTATTAACATTTACACAATAAATTTATAAAAGCCGATAAATTATTTTACACACACAGTCCTTTCTACATCTAATTTTTAACTGGACTGAATTATGTATTAAAATGCAACTAAAGAATCAAAAATTTCAAAGCTTGCTTGGTGGACTTTTTGAATATTGGAATTTGATTGGTTGTTACCGTGTGCGCATAAATCACGGTGGTCACCAAAAAAAGCTTTTGTCTGGGAACTTTTTTTGTTTCGTCATAAAAAATTTTATCATGAATGTTGAAATTACATAGTTATGTATCAAATTATTTTGATTGATAGTATTATTAATAATTTTAAATACTTAAAAATAATTTATCTTTTTTATTTTATTGGACGCATTAGCTTATAATTTATAAAATTAATTAAAACAACTATGATTTTCACTTCTAAAGTTTTTTCCCTATGATTTGGATTTCCGATTTCCAAAGATTAATATAAAATAAAATTTACATCGTTGACAATATAGAGAATATATTTTTTAATATATAATGTAGGTACTTATAAATAAAATATTATAAAAATATTAATTAATAGTATATTACGTAACGTGTATGGTAAATACAGCACTAGTTACGTACTATACTTTACCTACGACCTATTTGTATCTGCATTAATAATATTTTTGTTAATAACAATCGTAGGTACTCCTTTATTGTAGTGAATCTCGTTTTCGTCATTTTTGAGTGATTAATTTAGTGTTACTGATCGGTTTCTCGCGTAATATTAACATTTAGTGCATTCTTAATATTTTAAAACGGTTTCCTATAGTAAATGTAGTGAAATTATAGTACAAAACGAGTAAAAAATGTCTTTTATATGTTACGATTGTATCTACAAGTTGAAACAGCTTTGTATAAGTATTTTTCAAAAGTATCTCGGTAATAATAATTTTATAAATGTTAAAATAATTTAATTACATAAAAATAACGTAAATTAATCTGAGAAACGTAATTAAGTACATTTATATTATGATCCATCTGTACAGACAGAATGTAGGGTTAATGGAAACGAATCAAATATATAATTCCAAATAACTCTAAATATATATATTAAGTGCAATATCTTATATCTAATAAATGTTATCTGCCATTTATATGTAGTATAAAATTCACCTTCAAATATGTAAATACGAAATTTTGAATAAAATAGCGACGTCTATTGACAGTTGCTAAGTGGTTGCTAGGGAAGCCGTGCGTTTATTTTACCGTGCGTAAAGAGATACATTACGTAGGTTGTAGATTGTGTGTTATTGACGGTTTAGAGGGGTGGTCGTAGGTAAAATAACATTTTCTATACCTCTATTTACATTAGGTACTTGTACTTCATACGATATTACACATGGTGTAATGGCGTTTTCAGTATATAATTTATTATTTTTTGGATTTTGGCAATAGAACTCTTTTAATCTATAAATATTTATGAACTTCTTTTTTTAAGAGGGGCGTCAAAAATATGACAGCTGAAAACGGGTGGCAAGTCTGAATTGTACCCAAAATTTCAATCATTTTGTAAACAACAAATCTAAAGAACGCCTTTAAATTACGTATTCAAATTTTAACAGGATATAGCTTAGACCTTTCTCTAGGAGATAAGGTTCTTTGGTTAAATTTTATATTGTAATAAAAGAGATATTAGTGTTTAAGTGATGGTATGTTTTTAAAAAGTTTGACAATTTGTGATCACGAATTTTAACGCCAGAAGCTTAACTCCTAAAGAATGCATAGAGAATGCGACTAGCAAAATATGAAGTTAAAGAAAGGTATATTTTTTGAGATTTGTTGCACGCAAAATTTGAACATTGCACTAATCTGTCAATTTAGTTCAACAGTTTTGGTGGCGCTTTTTTCAAAGACGTATGTCGATTCTAATTCTCCAAATCCAAACTTCACTTAACATACATAAACACTCTCTTTCCTTGTCTAAGCTTTTTTTTATACGTATATGATACCACATCCATTTTAGGTTATAATATCTATGTCGCAAACATATTTTTTAGGTTATACTACACTTAAACAAGGCTTAGGGTAGGTACCTATAACTTTATACCGAGTATAAGTTATTCCATATTTATTGGTAGACATTTTGCCTATTCCGAATTTATTCTGGGTATAAATATTTATACTCCGTTTATTAGTAAGGCTGCTAGTTTATAAATTGACACTACGAACGGCAACTTCAACGTCAAACGTTTCGTGGGCGTGTTCGGGGAGTACGCTTTCGAGCTATGTAGCGCCAAATGGCGCAAATAGCGTGCTCCCCGAACACACCCCGTGTATATGGTATTTGTCAATTGTCGTCATATGTCATGTATGGATTCACTCACGAGTATTTGACTATGACCCATAGATATTATAACCTAAAATGGATGTGCCCTGTCAATACACAGCGTATACTACCATGTGTCGCACTAGCAGTGCGAGAGAGATGGAGATAGAACGGTGGCAAAATACGCGAGCTGGCAATGTAAAATAAATACAAAATTCAAATTAATTTTGTCCACTATAAAGTTATTAGGAAGTTTGGTTAGGAAATGAATTAAAATAACTTTTCCAAGCGTAAATATTTATTTTTGCATTTTCTCAACATAAATAAATGTAGAAATTCCACAATTAAATTATAAAAAATTAAGGGTTCAAAGAAAAACACAAAGTCGATCCCACAATTTTAATTAATAATGAAAGTTACTTGCAACTAGTTTCGGTCCACATGACCATCATCAGGCTAAAAATACAATACAATGTCAATTGAAAGGAAGACAGTAGTAAGACTTAATGTGATGGAAACAAAAATCAAGACTACAGTAAAATAGTTGTAGGTGAATTATCAACTTACAACTCATAAAATAGACAACATTAAATTATGTTAATACATATGAAAATCTCCAAAGAGATCACCGCATAGAAATATAAAACATGCAGCCAAAATGATAATATTGTTTAAGTTCTCTAATAACTTTTTTAAAAAAATTTTAATTATACAAAGCAAATCATAAGAAAATACAATATATTGTAATGATAAATCAACATTATTACTAATTGATACATCAAAACACAAGAAAAGAGTAAAGTACTTAAGAAAAATGAAGAAATAATATTGAGGGAAGTAAAGTAACAAAATACTGATCAAAAAAATGAATACTATAAACATTTTAACTTGACTAAACAAAGCAATGCAAAATATAAAAAAATTTTAATTATTAAATATCAAATTTAAAAATTACAGACCTCTTCAAACTTACCAAGAATCATCAGGAGAAAAACCATAAATCTTGGAACATCAGCACTTAAGCAGACATTATTGGATAAGTAAGAAACATGAAAAATTGGGGAAACTTCTACTAATGTAAAAAGCAAAAAGAAATTATTTGAAAATGAAATAAAAAAGGCACCTGCTATTACCCACCATTTACACTAGTGGTTACACTTCTTAAAGGTCTTCGCGTTCTTTCCTTATTTTCTTTAAATGAACGGGAAAATAAAAAATAGTTGGAACAGCGTCTTTTTTCAATCGAAAGCTTTCCATAACAGTTTGGTAGTAATCACTTTGAAGAAAATGTTTACTACAAAGAACAGCTGAATCGCTTGCTTTAAAGTTTTTTCTTCGTAAAGCCAAAATCCACTTTTTGCGATGATTCGGATCTTTAGGAAAACTAAAAATGGTGACATATTTTTGATAAGGCATCAAAATAATACAATTTCAAAATATATTCTCAAATTTTACAAACAGTTATGTACTTACTGGTGAAACTTTATATCAGTTCCCTTAGTAAATCTAGTCGTGCAGTTGTAAGCTGAATATGATTTCACCATTTTTTCTTTTTTAATTCAATACACACGTATATAATTAATAAGTCTATGTATTCGCGATGTAAAAATATTGAGTAATATTTACGGAATAGCACGTTAAAAATTTAAAAAGCACAAATAAGCCCACTACTTACCCTACTTACAATGCTTTCGCGCTCCTTTTGCCACTGTTCTCTATCTATCTTTGTCTGGTTGCTATGGTCCCATACTATCTCTTTCTAAGGCACATCCATTTTAGGTTATAATATCTATGCTATGACCATACTATGACATTAATTATTTCAATCTATGGATTATTTTATAAAAACAAATTTTGTTGCTGTAATTTAAAATTAACGAGGGCAAGTCAAGACTCCAAATTAAGAAGAAAGTACTAAAACACTAGATATAGAAACTAAAACGTCTTAAAGGAATTAAGTTAATATTTATTTATTTTTTGTTCTTAGTATATTTCAGTGAATACATTGTTTGCTATGACAGAAATACGAGATACCGATATTTCAACAAACGAAGACATCGTAAATGAAATTACCCAAGGTCTTCAAGAACAATTACGTACAAATAATATGGACCAGGACGTAGCAACAAATAACTTAAACAAAGATATTCCAAGCGATTTTGAAAAATCCGACACGGAAACAAATTTAAAATCTCAAGCAGATGATTATATAGACGAAGAAATGTTACTAACTGCAGAGCTACAACTTACAGATGAGGAAAAAAAGAGAAGGCATAAAGAAGCTATAGAACTTAAAATTGTAGGTAATGAACAATTCAAATCAGGTTTGCATCTAGAATCTGTATATACTTACACAGAAGCCTTAAAATTATGTCCTCTAACTTGTAAAGTGGATAGATCAGTATTTTATGCTAACAGAGCTGCATCAAAAATTTCATTAGGTCGTAAAGAAAGTGCAGTTGAAGATTGTACAAAAGCGATAGAATTAAATGATAAATATGTTAGAGCTTATTTGAGAAGAGCTAAACTTTATGAGGAAATGCAAAAGTTAGAGGAGAGTTTAGATGATTATAGAAAAGTTTTAGAGTTGGATAAAGTTAATAAAGAAGCTTTACAAGCAGAATATAGATTACCCCCCTTAATTAATGAAAAAAATGAAAAACTCAAAACAGAGATGTTAGGTAAGGTTAAGACTTACTAAATAATTATATACAAGGCAATTATATGGTGTACTTTTTATTAAAAATATTTTATTACTTTTAGCAAAATTGAAAGATCTTGGAAATATGGTTTTAAAGCCTTTTGGACTTTCTACTGAAAATTTCCAATTGAAACAGGATCCTAATTCTGGTGGCTATTCTGTTAACTTTACCCAAAACAAGTGATGAAAATCAAAATTATTTTTAATTACATTTCTTTCAATAAAATATTTATAACTTCCAGAAATGTAAAAAGCATAAAATTTAAAACATAAAAATAAATAATGTAATGTACAGTACTATAGTAAATGTTCTCAGAAAATAATTAAAAAAACAATTCAAATTTTTTTTTAATCATGTACTATTTTATCAAAAAATGTGATTGCTGCAAAAATTTTCAGTTAAAAAGCTTATTTATTAAATTCAGATTACATTCATGTCATAGAAAATCTCATAAAATTAAATATATTATGTGCCTACCTATAAATCATACCTATTATTGAATTTAGTTACTTTATTCTGATTATGATAATTTGTGCATAAATTTGTACATTTTAATTTTAAAACATGTACTTATTTTATACAACAGCTTCATTTAAAACTGTGCTTTTTTAATATTAAGTCAAAATAAGGTGAAAAAATGAATAATTTTAATCACATAAATTACAGTATATTTGGGACATAATAGGGTCAATTTTCACCAAATTTCGTAGAAAAAAATACTTTTTTTTGAAAAGATAGAAATAAATATTTGAATTTTTCGCATAAATTTTGAGGTTACCTATGTGAAAAAATTGAAGAAGGAAGATTGGATTTATGAGATCAAAACTCAATCACTGCACCAGGATCAATAATTTTTAATACCAAAACAATCACAGTAGGATTAAATAATTAGAAAAGAAGGGGAATAGGATAATGATGAAAAAAAAATAGATTATGGGGCGATCCAATTTCAGGAAAGGAATGGGGTCTTTTTAAGGGTAAAAAAATGGTTAATTCGGCCATCTTGAAGCTCCTTTTATGACTCATTGTTTATGTTTACAGTGTACTGTCAACACACACACACTCTAACCAAACCCGTCCCTTCCAGAATGCATTCCTCTAGAAGCGGTGCATTCCGGGAAGAACTTCCTCCACCCCACCCCCCATCACGTCCGATGGGGGCCTCAGTCCTCGGGCTTATGCTCTTCCTTCCACTATCTTGGTTCGGAGATGGTTTCCAGGTGTCATCTGCTTGGTCCGGAATGGTGCTTTGCACCTTTATCCTCCTGTCTTCTTTTTGGGCGTTCAAGAGTGTGTGCTTTTCGCTGCCTCTAAAAAGTTAGTCCTTAGTCGACGAACTGCGGCTAACGGTAACCTTAGAGAGTGGATCCACTTGTTAAAGCTGACCCTACTCAAGAATCTCCCTAGGGATGGGCAGAGTCTTTTATAGGTGGTTCCTCTTCTGTCTGCTTCTTTACAGATGTTTCTTCTTAGTTGTCCAGCTGTTTCCTTGGTCTAGGATGTCTCCTGTAGTCCTCTGCTGTGTAGTTTGTTAATTTCCTAAGTGCTGTGTTCGGGTGTGTCCTGAGTTCTTCAAATCTTCTTCTGTCTTCTCCTGGTCTAGTTCCCTGTACAGTTGTATATTTCTTATGTACCATGGGGCGTCTGCTGCTTGCCTTAAGCTGATGTTCTGCTGTGCTTGTATCTTCTTTTTGTAGGTTTTGGCTGTGTGTCCCCAGGCAACGGAGGCGTACAACATGATCGGAATTATTGCGTTTATTAGATGTACCTTTGTCTTCAGTGCTAGTTTGGATTTTCTTCCTACGAGTCCGGCTAGTCTTCCTTTTGCTTGTTTTGCCTTCTTTGTGATGTTTTCCACGTGTTCTTTGAAGGTTAGTCCTTTGTCCAGTATCACTCCTAGGTATTTGGCCTTGTTTTTCCATTGGATCTCTTCTCATCCTATGTTAATGTTTTCTTCTGGTGTTTTCCTTCTTTTAGTAAAGTAGACTGCTTGGGTTTATTGGGATTTTCCATGTTGTGCACCATTCGTCTATTTAGTCCATAGCCTGTTGGAGTCTTCTTGTCACCATCCTTGGTTGAGTGCTTCTTGTAACGATAGCAGTGTTATCTGTGTAGAGAGCCATCATTGTGTTGTCTGTCTTTGGAATGTCAGACACTAAAGTTTGCTTTAGGAGGAAACAAAATTTTTTACTGGCTTCAATAACTAGAAGTGGCAACTATTCAATCACACCAGGACAACTTTAGTGGCATCCACAAAAATGTCCTAGTGAGACCCAGCCTTAACTCTTCATACACTTGGTTGGCTAAAGTAAGCTCCCACAGCCAAGCCAGTCATAACTTGTTTGTCAGGTTTCCACAGATTGAACACATTTGCACCATGTGGTAAACTAAGGTAATCCTAAGAAATTACATGAAAACTAAGAGAAAAGTAGAATATTGATAATATTTTTATATTTAACACAATTAAATTCCCTTATAACTAAATGGATGTGATGACATCAGCCTTATAATTTTTCCACTCAACTTAGGTAAAATTAAGCAAAAGACAGTTCAAGAAAATGTGACTACATCATACCCATTCCCAAGTAACAATTTTACCAAATAACTGTTATTTATAATTAAATAAAGCTCACGGCATCCTATAGTTGTAGGTATGTGTATTCAAGATTACAAGTTGAATTATTGCAATAATAAACGACTAAAATATATTATATTCAAAGTTAGAAAATACACACATTTACATAGTCACACTTTTTTCAACTACCAGTAAAAACAATATTATCTAATCTAAATTGTCATCATCTGGCTGCGTTGGCTTGGGTGTTGGTGTAGTTCCTGGTGCAGTCCCTGGGAAGCCTCCAGGAAAACCAGCACCAGGGAATCCAGCACCTGCAGCTCCAGTACCAGTGAAACCACCTCCAGAAAATCCAGGGAAGTTCATTCCAGACCCAGCAAATTTACTTGAAAGTTTTGTAACCAGGTTCATAACTTTGGGATTGGATTGGTATTTTATGAAATTAGCTGGATTCATAGAAATATCCTGGAAGGCAGCTGCAACTTCAGGATCCTGTAATAAATAAAATTAATATATAATATACTTATAAATATTTTTTGCTTGATATTAAAAAAAAAGTTACCAAAATTTTTTTTTAAACTCCTTACCTGAAATGCAGACATGATTTCAGGATCTTGCATTAATTTATAAAAAGCTCCAGCATCACCTGCATCATTGGTTGTTTCTTCTTTTTCTTCTTTGGCAGCAGCTTTAGCATGAGCTTCTCTAGCTTTTCTTATTCTATCTAGTCTTTCTTTTTCTTCTTTATCTTTCTTTCTTCGTTCTTTTTTTAATAAGTGTTCTTCTATCTTTTTAGCATTTGGTGTAACTTCTTTTAACCATTCATCTATTTGTTCATCAAAATCAATGTTACATGCTTGTCTTAGGTCTTTAGCAGCCAGCTCCCATTCACCTAATAATCTATAAGCTCTTCCTCTGAATTTATAAGCTAGGGCTGAATCACAATTTAACTCTAAGGCTCTTGTACAATCTCGAATACAAGCATTTGGTTTGTTTAAATTTATATAAGCCTGACCTCTTTTTGCAAATAAAAGGGCACTATTAGGGTTGTTCTGTATGGCTTCTGTTAACAGCTCTATTGCTTGTTCCAAATTACCTGAAAAAATTATGTTAGTAAATTTATGGATATCGTAAAATTTGTTATATTTATATCAGTAGCATAGAGGTAAACTGCCGTATCTCCACAATTGGTCAAATTTGGGCTTACTTCATTATACCACACATAAAACTCTTCTTTTTCTTGTGGTAAATGATTGTAAATGTAAGTGCATTAGTTCAGCAGATATGCGCGTAAGAAACTGTATTTCTGGTATTTGCTTAGGTTAATGATAGCATCTCCTCAAGCAGTAGTGCACATGACTAGTTTATGTAATGAAAAAGAAAATTTTCTAATTTCCACAGCTGTTTGGCTTGAGGCACGTGCACATTCACCTTCCATTATTTTTTAAAAAACAAAATTTGAAGAGGAAGATTTTAAAACAGTAAATTTTTCCAGTTCTGTAACAACCTTTGAAATTACCTGATAACTTGCCTGATATAAGAAAAAACCCAAAAGGGGTGAGCAAGATGAAGAAGGATCACTTAATTACAAAATATGCCCATAGATTCAAAGGATGAGAGTGATGACGATGACTAAATCACTTAATTAATATTCATTATGGCATTTTCTTTTTGTTTATAAACTTAGAAAGTAAAGTTTTTGTTTTATGTACATTTTAATATTTTGAGTTAAAAATAAAAATAATTTTCACAAATAATAACAAGTAGTAACTCCTTTTTACCTATTGCTTATTGTTGAGGTAAATATTCACAAGTCCACTAAATCAATGTACAGGTATGAGATACAAAAAGTAAAGTAACGTTGCTTTATCAAGCAGATACTATTTAAACAGAGTTCAAAAATCTGTTCTGACAGTAGTTATTGTTAATTTGTTGTTCTTTATTTTATGTGAAATAATTGTTTTTTTTTCAAATTTCTCAAAACTTTTTAAACTGGAGATAAGACAGTTTACCTCTATGCTACTGATATGTATATCATATATCATAAAAAATACCTTCAGACAATTGAGACATTGCTTCAACTCTTAATTTATCAGCTTTATCAGACATCTCTTCAGTTACTTCTTTAGAAGGATCACCCATTTTTTGAGCATCATCTAATTTATCTGGTTCTATACAACCACTCATGTCAAAATCTAGCTCAGATTCAGGATCAGATTCAGCAGTTTCTTCTTTTAATGTTTCATTTTGAGGTTCATCCGAATCTGGTTTAACTCCAGAAGATGAAGGCATTTTTTGGGATTCTGGGATTTTTGCTCCTAATGACTCGAGATAATCTTTAAAAAAACTAAGTTCCGGAACATGAACAATGTCGGGAGTTGTTTTGCATAGAAATATAAATTGTTTTAATTTATCAACGGCTTCTTTGCTTATTGGACAACTCATTATAAAGTATTATAATAATCAATTAACAACGTAATTCACAACTTTTTAACCGGCAAATGTCACGGCAACACCTACTATTAATATTTTGTCTAAAAGCCTAGAGATTAGAGATATTATAAACAAATTTTTGCGTGTCACGTTTGTCCAGTTTGACATCATTGACATTGACATGTTTGAAACAAGTGCGTTCACCCAATAATTCTATACTTTGTGTTCAAATCATTAATTATAAGTCTGTTCAAGCAGCAATTAAACTAGTTGGTATGATATAACCAAAATATATTAATACTCTTTCTTTAATAGAGTTATCGCACCCCACCGCCACCGCACACCACTTTGCGGTTTGACTTAAGGGGGGCGTTTCGCGTATCTAGTGGCAAGCCTGCTTAAATAAACAAGAATCTTTCCTTGTCCAAGACAAAAATAAATCTGTGTTCTGTACTTCCCTTATCTAAGGTTCTGTATTTATTGAATTTGGCAACTCTGCTCTCTGCTAGTTGTTGATGTGTTGGTGTCGTATGTCAGGTATGTCATTATTTTGAAAGAAAAATTGACATTTTGTTTCTGTTAGTTGAAGAAATACATTTGGATACAGTATTCTGCAGCGGAAATAAACGGTTAACTAATTTATTCTAAAATTAGAAAGTTTAAAATTCATTCATTATTATCCTGAGTGTTGTTTAAGCATTATGGCTCCTGTTGATGTAGATACAGCCCCTGTAAGTATAATATCAATGTTGTAATCTGTAGTAATGATTCACTATAAACAACTGAAGGGTGTTTCCTTGAATTGTTTATAATATATTTAACTTTTCCAAAAGATAAATATATTAGTAGTCGGTGGCATAAATTTGTTTTTTTAATTATTATTCCTCTAAACTAATTTTGTTATAGAAAATACGGGGTGTGGGAGCTTTTCCCAAGACAGTTTAATTAATACATTCATTGTTTGCATATTTGCTTTTGACCTACCCACTTACCTACATATTTAAATGGATAATGTTATTTTATTATTCATTGCCATCAATAGGTCACTATGGTAATGTAACCAAATGTAGTGTATAGTGTAATAAGTTGCAATTAAAGGCTCTTTATTTCTTTGTTAATTTTTCTCTTTAAGCTAATATCCTTTTTGCAGATTACATTTCTAAGTTTATAAACTTTATTTAATTTACATATATTTTGAAATTGCCTATTTTAAAGGATCATATTGATACTTTTTTGTTTTAAAAGATTTTTGAATTTTTGGGATCATTTACTATTTTGATGTTGATTAAAAAAATTCTTGGAAACATAAAGTTGTGGAAATATTAAATTGTTATAAGTATTAATTATGTCTTACTAGTGAATATTTAATATTAAAAGCTATATAACTAATTAAAGTGGTTATATTTGATTATTAAATACATTTAAATTAAGAATTCTTTATTAAGCTGCAATTTCTAGGTGCTATTATAATCTATAAACATATAATTAAAAAGTTTTGGTTTAAAGTAAAATACTTACATTTTGCATTCATCAAAAATGAATATTTTAAAGTTAATATTATTAAGTTTTCTTGAATATTAACTATTGGTAATAATAAATACCTTTCAACCTTTAAGAAGGTTAAACACAATAAATTCTACTTAAATATACCATAATATCAAGCTTAATTTCCAATTATTTGTTTAATTTGTTGAAATTAGTAATCAATTAGAAATCTATTATGTCATTAAAGTTTTTACACAAAAACATTTATAAAACAATAAAAATGAGAAAATGCGAATAATGACAAAAATTAGCATTTTAGTGTAGTCATCCAAGTTTAATTTTATAATAAATAATTTCAGATTGAGGCTCAAATACGAAACTTAATGCTTTCTGGTCATGTGGGTTTTGACTCACTTCCAGATCAATTGGTATCAAAGAGCGTTCAAAATGGTTTTATTTTCAACATAATGTGCATTGGTAAGTAATTTTGTAAATTCTATATGAATATAAAAATATCCAATTTGTAGCAAGTGATACCTTGCAGATTTAATACATTCACCTAAATTGATCTTTAACATATTGCAGCAAAATCATTTTGTAGTTTACAAATTTGGGCCAGTCTGGCACTGTGACATATGCATATATATTAATGCTGTCCTTTGTATTTTAGTGATGCTGTTACTTAGCCTTCATAGTGTCTGTTTTATAAACCCTGCTTTCAGTTTTTCTTTTTCAATATCTAGAACCTACAGCCTTGTTAGTTCTCATGTACAACAACAGTTTGTACATTTGGTTAGCCAAATGTTAAGCCTAGGTATTTAGCCTGACTCATAAATCTCTATCTAAATTTATTAATCATATTCACGCGTATTAATGATTGTTGAAGTGATCCACTCTACCAATCTTTCCAGTGTTTTAACCAGGTCAAATCATATTAATCATAAATAAATGTAATATGTAGTTAAATTTGAACTTATTACTATCCAAAAATTGTAAGAACATTAGAAATTAAACAAAACTTCCACTATTTATTAAAAAATTGCTTTTTTAAACTCATTGACAGCTGTTTCAGTAAAAAAAGAAATAGCATTTTCAATCTGTGGAAGTTTTTTTAGTTTTATTTTTATTGTTCTTGATGGACTTCCACAAACTAAAGGTTACAACAATCAATTTAATCTAAAAATAGTATTTAATTTTGTATTTGGACATTTCAGGAGAAACAGGTTTAGGAAAATCAACTTTGATGAACTCTCTATTTAATACCAATTTTGAATCATCACCAAGTCCTCATTCACTGCCTACAGTTAAACTAAAAGCCCATACATATGAATTACAGGAGAGTAATGTGAGACTTAAGGTAATGTTATAATTTAATAAAATGAAATATGGTATATTTTTCTTAATTGTTTTGTTATTTTGCCTGACAGATTAATATAAGGAAGATTAAGGTAGGGTGAGCTAATTACATGCTAAAAAGTGTGTATTCCACTAATCTAATAATTTGAGAGTGGCGTAAAGAAATGGGGAGGGCTGCAAAGTTGTAAAAAAACGTCATCTCGATATTCTGGAGCAATATTTTGAAGGAAATAATTAAAGGATATTGAAAAATATATGATCTGACCATTTCCGTAAGCTGAAATTGCAAAAATTCTTTGTAAAGTGGGTAGCTGCGTGATGCCTATTATTTCCTCTCTCAGACTTTATCTATTATTCTCCCACTCCGTCCCCACCCTGGTTTCTGTTTCTTCAAGCTACAAGATGAATAAGATTCCACTGATGAAGATGATGATTAATCAATTAATAATAATAAAAATACATTTTTAGGATTTCTTAAAATTATTTTCTTATAAATATTTCCTTAGCTAAAAAAAATTTTTTTTGTCAGATTAGGTCAATCTACATAATCATCAGACTATGAGACAGCACATCTAGAAAATAAAAATGAGTCATATATATTTTAATTCTGATGTACTTGAGTATTTTTTGCACTTTTTAATAGTGCCCGCTAGTTTGTGTCACATTGAAATAACTTTTTGTTGTTCACTTAGTAGTCTGGTCGAGAAGTTATTTAAATCAGATTTGGGTTACACCAATCCGAAAAATCTGATTTTGGTGTCAATCGATTCGAAATGACAAATATAAAAATGTTCCTGAATATCAAAATCCGTTTTAAAAAATTTCCTATTGTTATTAACAATTTAAGATTTTAAAAAAAGGGGGTTTACATTTTTGCTAATAACTCATAAACTAAAATAGCTAGAACAAAAAACTGATCGGATTCTTAAAGGGCAGGAAATTTCCAACAAAAAAGTCCCAACTCCCCGAGTTGTAGCTCAATTATTTATAAGTTTAAATTAATGTTGAAAATGGCATAAAAAACGGGCGGCGCGTCACCGTCGCAACGACCAAATGACATAAATTATTTTTTTTCAATAATTAAAAAAATTCTAGCACTAACACAACATATCAGAGAACAAATTTCTGCAGTAAAAAATTTTTTTCCGTTATTTTTCACATGTGAAAAATTTAAATTTTTTTAAACAATTGTTCATAGTCGTTTTGAATACGCTATAAACAATATAAATCCAATTTTTTTAAATGTTTGTGACCAATTGTTTAAAAAATTTTTATAAACAAATGGCTTATTTAACAATTTTAAAAAAATTTTTTTTGCCATTCTATTGTTTATTAAAAACCATGATTTTTAAAAAAAATTTTTTCTTTAAAAAATTTTCTAATTGTTAATTAACGTTTTTGTTTATTAACAATTGTTTAAATTTAATATTAAGAAATGAAAAAAATCCTAAAAATCATAATTTTCTCCTCTCTACAAAATGGTATTTTTTTCGAATTTGTCAGTTAATTATTTAATTGTTAATTTATTTAAAATTACCAAGAAAAGAATGTACTTGCATTTTGACTTACCCTGTATTTGATTTAACGAATATTATGAAAACGAATATGTTTTATAATTCGTAACAATAATTAAAAAACTATGGTTGCAAAAGATCAATGTTCCTATATTCCTTTTTAATTTTACAGGGAGTTAAACTTGATGCGATTTTCAGGTAATATTGGTTATAACTTTTTAAATACCCAGTATAACATGATAAAACTTTACATTGTTGTGATTTGGAAGTGATGCAGATTTCGAATTTAAAATAAAATACAGGGTGTTCCATTTAAAATGTGGAGTTTAATGCTGCTTACAATTTTTGTTAATAACTTTTCTTTTTAATTCTTACTATAACAGATCTACTAAGCTTCCTCACACTAATCAATCACCTTGTATACTATATAACATTTGTTTCTTATCAATTAAGCTTTGCAAACCAATAGGTGTCATTCCTTATTTAGCATCCTGGGCTCCCCTACTATTAATTTGTTGATATGTTTATATTTTTAAATTTCCTATTGAAGTAATATTGTTAATATAATAAAAAAACAATTTGCATTGTATTTTTTGTTGGAATTTAGTTTTTTAATGTATGTTAATAATTGTAAAATGTTAACTTAATTTATAGTTAACAATAGTGGACACTGTTGGTTATGGAGATCAGATAAATAAAGAAAACAGTTTTAAGGCAATAGTAGATTACATAGACGCGCAGTTTGAAAATTATCTACAAGAAGAATTGAAAATAAAAAGATCCCTTTCTACCTTCCACGATAGCCGTATCCATGCATGTTTGTACTTCATCTGTCCTACAGGACATGGACTAAAATCAATTGATTTGGTGTGTATGAAGCAACTTGATCAAAAGGTAAGAAGAAGAAATTACTTTTCTTAAAACTCAATTTGTTAGTTATTATTTTTTAAATCATTTTAATTTTTAGGTTAATGTAATTCCCATAATTGCAAAAGCAGACACAATTTCCAAAACCGAACTACAAAAGTTTAAATCGAAAATAATTGCTGAATTACAAAATAACGGTGTTTCAATCTATGAATTTCCAGTTGATGATGAATCTGTTTCGGATATTAACTCTACTATGAACTCGCATGTACCTTTTGCTGTAATTGGTAGTACTGATTTGATTAAAGTAGGTAATAAGATGGTTCGGGCAAGGCAGTATCCATGGGGAACTGTACAAGTTGAAGTAAGTATAATTACAAATTGTATTAATCTGTTGAAAATATTAATTTTTATGTTATCGTATTAGTGTCCTTATGTGGCATTAATTTAGAAATAGGTATTTGTAAATGTTAAGAACCAATAACCGCGGTATGTCCACCAAAAAATGATTTAATGTAATAACTTTTAAAATAGCTATATTTTTGGGTCTGCTTTCGTGAGATCATTTTGAAGGTGCGTTTGTTATTAATCTATTCAAATTTGAAAAAATATAAATAAGAACTAATACAGATTTCTTGACAAATTGTTAGAGTGAGAATAGTTCATCATACCCCAGAGGCCATTCATATTTTTTTTATATCAATTCTTTTTTTCTTTGAAATACAACATTTATTTGGGTTTATTTAAAAAAATTTAATGTAAAACTATGGATAGCTTGTGTGGCATGATAATATCAATAAGTACTGAAATATTGGGGTAAAAATTTTACTTGATTTGAGAGAAAAGTGAACCTAAAATTTGAAATATTTTAAGAGACTGATAAACGCGCCCTCAACGGCGAATCCATATAGATTCTGTAGTACACTTCGAGTTAAAATTTTGATATACTTGTGGTATTTATTATTTTATTGCATTTGGTTCGTTCAGGCAGGTAAAATATTCCCAGTGAATTATTTGTTGTGTTTTTCACCTACTTGTAGAATGGTCAACATCGTTAACAACCCTTAAAATTTGAAATAGAACAGAAACAGTAACGTCAATATTGTTGCTTCAATCTCCGATATTAGCACCCTTTTGGATGGTAAAATAAATAAAAGTGAAACAGACTTAAAAGACTTTAAACTATCATTTGATTTCACATATTAAACATGATTTCAGGATTATATTCTTTATTGCGGTAAAATGCTAATAAAATAAATCTCAAATGAGGTGTCACACTTTGAATTATGTAACGATTAATATTTTTTTTTAAAGCGGACGCTGAAATCGGTGCTTTACACAACATTGGTTGAGCTGATGAATTCCCCATAAAATTACCTTTTCAAAATGTGTCATATATGGTACTTTCCTTACTCAAAATTGAGAATTAAAGAGATACTCGACTTGTCCCAGCGTTTTTCTTATTAGTCACTGGCATCACAGAATACATGTAGCTGGTGTATTCTGTGCTGATATATAGAGGAAGAGCCAGTGACCAATTTTGGGTGGTCATTTCAAAAGTCACGAAACTCACCAATCGTCTGTTTATTATTTAATACATTAATAAATCAAAGGTATATTATTCTTAATTGTTTAATAAAAATTGTTTATTTAAAAATCTTCCTTTTAAATTTAGAATCTAACCAAAAGTCGTCTCTTGTCTAGATTATTGTTCAGCAGTCGTCCCTAAGGGGATTCAAATGATAAAATTACAATATTATTTTCTTTTAATACTAGTTGTCCTTGTATCTGATGATAATTAAAACTTTTTTTAATCTTACCATCTTTGTTGGTTAATTTTTTTTGTTATCTTTGTCAATTTCGATCAAGAATAATGACTTACTTTCAGTAACTTTTTTATTACAAGGACTTTCTCTTTCCTAAATATATGTGAATATGTAGAAATACCTCAGTTAAGATTATTTGATTTTACTTTCATCCCTTTGTTAAAATTTTTCATAATTGTCATAATACAGAATGGAATATCTCATTATAATAAGTATTATTTGCATTCGATTTAAATCGATAATTTAATTTTTTCTATTATTTAAACCCTCTTAATTGAGTGCGGAAAAAGAAGTCAGTTTAGTTTACCTATAATAAATTTTTAACACTTTATTTCATGTTATTAGGTTAGATTATTTTTTTTTAAATTTCGGACCTCTTAATTGGATATTTCTTTTCGTAATAAAGTTTTTAATTTTCAAACCACCTTAAAAACTTTCTTCCTACGTTCTGATTTCCCCAAAAACTAATCAGATCCATATTTTTACATAGTCGATTTTTGATGAAAATTTCGTAAAAATCTGGTCAGCCGTTCTTCCTAAACCGAAAATTTTTACCACACACATCAGCTTAGGTAAACACACGCAGATACTTTTTTTTAATAAAAATGTTTCTAAAAAATATTTAAGTAATACGATTATTTTGTCATTTCTTCAAAAAATATTTTATTTAAAACTTTAATTTTCTCCTGTATAAATTGCGAAATCCTTAGTTTTTAATTTTGTATAAGTAATTCACTACTTTTTGGATAACATTTACAGGTAATGAAAATTGAAAACTTTGTAACAATAAATGGTTTCTTTTTAATTTTTTACTTATTTTAATTCTCTATACAATAGGTATGAAATATTATTTTGAACTGTAATGTATGCACAATGATTTTTCCAGTTTTCTTATGAAAGTAATTTCAAAATATACGTATTGCAAATATAATAAATTCCGATTTGGGTCTCCGATTGTACTTAGTCCAGCCTCTGGCTAATTTTAAACGGTAGTGGGGTATCGGAATCTCTCTCTCAGAACTTTAGTTTATCTGTCATCATTTCGCACCACTTTTAGGAGTATTGGTTCTTAAATTTACTCAAACACAAATATTTTTTTTAGAATGAATCTCATTGTGATTTCGTTAAACTTCGGGAAATGTTGATTCGGACTAATATGGAAGATATGCGTGAGAAAACCCACTGCAGACATTATGAGTTGTATAGAAAAAAGCGCTTGGAACAAATGGGTCTCAGTGATGTGGATGAAGATAACAAACCAGTTAGCTTTCAACAAACTTTTGAGGCTAAACGATCAACACATTTACAAGAGTTACAACAGAAGGAAGATGAAATGAGGCAAATGTTTGTAGTCAGGGTGAAAGAAAAAGAGGCAGAATTAAAAGATGCTGAAAAAGATGTAAGTCATTAGAAAAGGATTTTTTAGTTTGGTTAATTTTTTTTCAAATTTTTTTAATACATATTTAGACCGATCTAGTTTAGATTGTTTTAGGAATATTCACCTTATATAATTAAACTATAGAACGCCCAATGCCAGTGAATGTAAGCATATTTCAGATATTCCTAATTTCTAAGAACTGTTAGAAGAACAATGCAGTTTTTCTAGCACATTTGCTTTCTGATTTACCCTTTTTTTGAGGTGATAACTCAAAGGGTAGTATCCAGTGAGAAGGGCTTGGGTTAGCTGTAGGTTTTTTGTACTCATTTTGAGAAAGCTTTTTGCTCTTTCAGGTGAGGTATTTACAAACCTTTTAGCTTACCTGTATCATGACGTATTCATCTAGTAAAATCATAGCAGGAACATAGTTTTCTTTTTCGTGTGATATTAACAGAGACAACCAAGAGACGCCCAAGTATATGTTAAATTTTTGTTCTACAGTAATGAATTGGTCCACCAGAACCGGAAAGTGAGTTGAGATGGCGATCGCGCTTCTCAGGAAATTCAAAAAAAGCGCGGACAAACCCCTTTTCGTTTATTTTCTTATTTCTTTCATTAAAAATTAAATGCACTAACTATTCGGGTTTTTGGTCAAGAAAATTTAAAATAATATTTTCTTTATTCATTCTTAGTCTACTTAATTTGGTCTCACATTCCCAGTTTCTAGACTTCAAGGAAACTGTTTTTTATAATGCGTAACAGGTGCACTAGAGTTTCTCAAACACTCACGGTTAATAAGTTACTAACAACTCTGTTCTTTGGTTAATACATTAGTGCTTCTATTGGCCATATCCGGTCCATTCTTATCACATGTCCATACGACACTTGTTTAGTCTGTATTATTTCTGCTATCGTAAAAATCGAGATATCCTACAGGATATTTTCAGGACTTCCATTTCTACAGCCTCTATTGTTTTCTCTTGTCTCTTTGTAAGTTGCCAGCACTCGCATCCATATGTTATTAATGGGCTCCACCAGAACATGGTACATTGTAAATTTTGTGTCCAAATTAACTTTTTCTGACCAAAGTAGTGAATTTATTGTACTCTATTATTATATATTTTCTTGTTGTTACAATATAATGCATATATTGCTTCCTACGTATTTACACTGCTTATATTGTCCAATCCTATTTATTGGCAAATCTGGGTTATTAAGATTAGTGTAACTTATTATGTAAATATATTTAGTACGTGGCAACGCAGCGAACTGCAAAAAACAATTCGTTTATTTTTAGTAGCACGCCACCCCTTACAGTAGTATCTATTCAGTGTTCTTACAGAGGCAATGTACCCTAGGGTATCAAATTACTAACTTTAAAATTTATGTTTGGGCAGAAACTTTAGGCAACAAATTAATAATTAATAGGTTATCATTCCAACTGGAAATTTAAATGGTAGAATGTACCTTGATTTTTTAAATGATTAGTTGTTCGAAATATTAAAATATTTTACCCTAAATGAGCGAAGATCTTTATTTTTTTATGCGCCATGGAGCTGCACTGCGATTTGATCGTTTGGTACAGGTATAGGTAAGAAGCTCCGATTCATTGGCCTCCTTGGTCGTGCGATGTTAATCCTTTGGACTACACAGTTCGGTCGTATTTAAGGAAATCTTCTGTACTATAGAGATAAAATCACGTCAAGAACTGGAAGACGGAATTCAGCGTCACTTTAATGACATCCTAAGGTACATGTATCGGTAAATTCCATTCGTTCATTGTTTAATATTTGTAACATCGCACAGCACTTAGAATTAAACATCTGGTCTAGTGGAAATAACTGATACATGTACCGTTTTCTGTTGTTTTGGAACATTAGAAGATTAATGAATTCTTTAGAATATTATCGACCTTATCCAAGAATACCATTTTGGTGTAAAATTCAATGATGCTTAAGTTTACTTGACATTTCAATTAATAATTCTACCATTAAAAAAGTTATATTAAATAATACTTGGTAAAATTTGTGTAACTAGCGTTCTGTATGAAGTCAGATAAAAACAAAGTCATGAAATATATGATCAATTTCAAACATACAGGGTGTCCTACGATGAGTGCCACCTAGAAGTTTATGGGGAAGGAAAAACGCGAGATTAAATGAAATTTGGTATACAGGGGTTTTTGATACTTCTAACCAACTTCAGTATTTTAAATGCAACACCCTGTTTATTTTCTTATTTTTGGTTAGTTCGTTAAATTTAATTGTTAGTTATTTGGTTTGTTCCAACCAAGCAAAGAACCGTTCTAGAACGGTAATATTACCACTCACGAGACCAAATTAGTGCACTGCGCAACTCACTACACCACTGCGCACAAAAATTACTATTTTAGAACGGTTCTCTGCTTGGTTGGAACATACCTAATAACTAACACTTAAATTTAACGAACTAACCAAAAATAAGAAAATAAACAGGGTGTTGCCTTTAAAATAGTGAAGTTGGTTAGAAGTATCAAAAACCCCTGTATACCAAATTTCATTAATCTCGCGTTTTTCCTTCCCCATAAACTTCTAGGTGGCATTCGTCGTAGGACAAATTTCATTACAATGTTGCCAGTAGTTTCGTCAAAATCGTTCCAAGTATAAAAAACATAGTGATAATCGAGGTGATATTTAATAGGCTTTATATTTCCAATGTCAACAATATGCAATAAAAAAATGTACGATTTCATTTTAGCTTCACGCCAAATTTGACAAACTTAAAAAGGATCATACTGAAGAAAAGAAAAAAATCGAAGATTCCCGAAAAAAGTTAGAAGATGAAATTGTAGAATTTAACAGACGAAAATCTCAGTATCAACAAATGGGACAAAGTCATCACACGCTTACACTCGGCAAAAGTAAGAAAAAATAAAATACCAGTGCTGTATGTTTTGTATTTTTATACAAATTTATTTTTATGATTTTATATGTAGATTTTAGAGCAGTTCTTGGATCCAATTTCTAAAAATCAAACCGAAAAATATTAAAAATTAATATAAATTTGATATGATTAGATAATGGAAAGCATAACACTTAATATTTGTAATATCTAGTTTTCAAAAAGAATGTCTAATATGAATTATGAACTGCAGAAATGATCCAAAGAACTGTTCAAACGTTTTGATAATAGCTTGATCATTACATTACCTCTCTCTATCATTTGGGAATGATGTAAGTTAACTTTTTATAATTTCACAAAGCTAAAGTCTTTTCTCATTCTCACAGTACAAAAATAAAGTTATAATACGTTAATTATTTCCTTTCATTAGCTGTTAGTGTTACATATTTGTATAGGTGAGTCACATTAAGAAAAAAAAAGAAATGAAAAAGATTGTCAAATAACCGTTTTGTAAATTATTGAATATATTAGATATATAAAAGAAACTTACACCATTTCAGTTTTTATAAATGTACTCTTAGAGATTTTAGATTTTTAAACATCTTATATTACACAAAATATTGTAATGAATATCGTGTCAATGATACAAAAGAATTTCATTTAGAATTAAAATATGTAACGTTTAAGTTCGTTAATGCAAAAAAGAGTTAGTTGCAATAGTTTGTGGTATGAGAACATTATGTATGTGTCAAAGTCAGATTTATCATTTATACGTACAGTCGGCTTTAGAATAGCATATGCATGTTAAATGTGAATTTCCTTTACCTACCGAAGTTATAAAAACGTCCTGCTTCAACAACATAGGAGTGGCAATTTTTAAAACGCCTACATTAAATGGTTTTTGGGGATTAAGTTTATTTACAAGGGTCGGTCATGTCCCGAATAAATAGGTCTATCTACAAATTCACACAAAATAATAATATCTACACATTTTCACACCACAGTGGTAGAATCCTAGGCGTATTTTTTTACGTGTGCTTTCTTGTATAACTAAAGCGAATCCAAAAACATTTTTAAGCATAATAAATTATATTTATCAAAAATAATTTATTTTACACAAAGAACAATAAAACAACCTAAATCTTTGATTATTATTTTTGTGTTTATTAGATATTTATTACATTTTTCACACTGTCGTTGACGGCTCATTTTTAAAATGTAGGTATTGCTACATTTTGATTTTTACCACCCTATTTATTTACTAAATAAAATATAAAATAAATAAATGTAGGGTCATTTTGATACGAACCTAACCTAACCTAACCAAAAATTCTTTTAGAATATTAAATTCAACATAAAAACAATTAAAATTGGTAACATCAAGATTGATTAGAAACTGGAGATTGAAAAATAAATATTTTTATATTTTATATTTCATTTTATGGAATGTTATTTATTATTTCTAACAACCTACCTAAAAGAATGAAATAAAAAAAAATGTTTTGAAAAGGGATTTTAATCCCAAACAAACATTTATTGTTGAGGGTTCCAAACTAAGTGAAGTAAAAAAGGAATCAGTAGAGAGGTTACAATAAAAAACAAATAAAACCGTACTGTATAATACACAGGCAATTTGTCAATAAAATACCTTATGCTGCAAACATTAAAGATGTGGGCGTGGACAACTGTTTAACTGATTTCAAATTTATTATTATTTAAACCGTGATTGGTTATATACAATAAATAGGCCATCCTTAAAATTAATTCAATGCAAGGGATTTGAGTTTGAAAATGTATATGCTATTCTGAAGCCGATAGTACATATTATTCAATATTTCAATTATTAATAAATAGAAGAGTATAACATGGAAAGCAAATTTAATTTTAAATAATGTCTACATCAAAGTACTACAGTTTTGGGTGCCTCTATGGGTTGCTAGTGTTTTATTTATTTCATAAATAATGTAATCTTTATACAAGAATAGAAAAATAATGGACTACAAATATTACAAAAAGAAATTATTGTAATATAGTACTTACTGTAACAAATTACTCAGTATATCCCGGTCTATGAATTCTTGCGCACATTACAAACGGTTTGGGTTTGTCTACTGCTTGAACAAACATATTGAAAGGTTTGCAGTCCAATTAAAGCATAAATGTTTTTTGAAACTATATTTTCTTACAAATACATGACTTTTAAACTCTCTTTTTGTACAATTAAATAAAGACATGAGATGATAAAGGTGCCATGTCCAGATATTGAGTAATTGAAGAAAACGCGTTTTCACCTATATATATTTTTTAATAAATTTTATAAAAATTACCAATATCTTATTAGACTAGAATCGTTTTGTACTTTTTTATAATAATTTTCAAAAATATTTTAATTTTTAAAAGTATTAAGATGCAGGAAGTTAATCGTCACCGCCCTCGTAAAAATATAAAAACGAAAGTTTACAGCTTTAAATATTTTATTACGTGTAATAAAGAAAATACACTAGTATGTAAAGATGCTTTCTGCTCTTTATACCGAATTGGACGAAAAAAAGTCTTTAAAGCTCAAAATGACTTAAAATCTGGTCAGGTAATGCCCTCACCACATAAGCAAGGGCATCACAAAATTCCAAAAAAATATCCGATGAAGTAATAAACTGCATTGATCACATTATTCTAGGACTAAAAACCCACATAAAAAATACCTTTTCCCTTTACTAAATATTAAGCGACTTCACCAACTGTATATAGAGGATTGTCAAACAAAAAAGCTCGAAACTAAGTATTTCGTAATAGGCCTCTTTTAACAGACATATATTTGAAACAAGGAACTTATCTTTTGGAGTACCAAAAAGTGATACTTGCAGTTTATGCAATGCTGGAGAGAACTATTTAGAGCACTCAAATAATTTTCAACTTGCTTTTGCGCAGAAGAAAGTTGACCGCGAAGCAGTCAAAATTTCCAAAACAAAATGTTACATAACAATGGATCTTCAACAAACGATGCCTTTGCCAAAGCTATCAACGTCAAAATCTTTTTACTTAAGACAAATGTGGCTATACAACTTTGGAGTCCACTGTTTAACCAGTTCTGGTCATAAGTCCTATTTTTTTACATGGACTGAGGATATTGCCAATAGGGGAAGTAATGAAATAGCAAGTTGTTTGCTACGATTTTGTCTGCTTCTTAAAGAAGAAAAGCCGACTTTCCATATCAATTATAAAATTTGCCAATTCTTGTTTTTAGACGCTGCTTGAGGATCTTTTTCACATTTAACTCGTATTCTTAACGTGGTAAGAGGAACTTGGTTCTGTACAGCTACCCTTTTCGCACTAATTGTACTATTTCTAATATCTTGTATGGCAGCTGCCATATTGTCTTCTGACCAAGACTGTTGTTGGGTTTTGCGTTTATAATTGCGAACCATTATTTTTCTGAAGAAAGAAATACGTAGATTAGATTCATTTATTTTTTTTAATTAGATAATTTAAAAGTTATTGTTAGTTCTAACTCGTTCTGAGATGTGGAATAAGGGTAAAACCACTTTGCCCCAACCTACCCTATATTTTGTGGGACCGTCTATTATCATGCTGCGCATTTGAGAAAATAAACAAATACTGACATTCAAGTTAATATAAAGTTACTTTAGGCTCCAAATGTGGTGAAGTTATATTATTGTAGTATTTTGATATTAGTATTTTTCATCTTGGAATTAAAAAAATGTGTATTTAATTTGCTGATAAATCTGAGTTTTTATTGGATATATGTTTTGGATATATAATTTTGTTGCTTTTTTGTGTATTGTACTTTATTTGCTAGCACATTTTTAATGTTTCAAAACCGATACATTTTTTAATTCTCAATATACTATAAACTAGTAAATATTTTATTACACGTAGATCACAGATGTTGGATCATAAAACTACGATTTAGATGTAATTTTTATTTATCTACTAAAAAACTTTTTTATTTGCATTTTATACATTATTTGTCTAAACAAGTCTAAACAATTAAAATATATTAAAGTAATTTGAATAATTATCTGTTATGGCCTTTACCTGAATATATTAAAACAACACATAGAAATAAGTTTATTGAATCTATTTATAACTTTAATTTTTTACAATTTGACGGTTTGAGACTAATTTAAATGGTTATAATTCACTTGACTCCATATACATTGCGTTCATCCACAAAGTAAAGCACACATTTATTATTATATAAATAAATAATAAAACTGAAAATTCCCAGAACAGGATGATTTTTTATTTTAATAATTTAAACACATACTATACCGGGTGTCCCAGACTAATTTATCCAGGCTATATCTCTTAAACGAATGAAGATTCTCGAATGGGACCAAACCTGATCTATTCCATTTCCAATACACTTTAATATGGCGGAGAAAAAATTATCCCCTAAATATTCATCCCTTAGTTACAACCCCCAACTTTAAATTTCTTAATAGCACCCTGTACATTTTTTTATAATTTTGGATTTGGTTTTCCATCGTCTATTCAAAAATTTTTTCAAAAATAAAATGGGTTCATAGGTAATCAAGAAAATATCAGTTTATTTTTTATTTTTGTTAAATTAATCAAGAAAGCCTTAAAGCTTAAAGGAACCATAAAAATAACAATTAACTAATTAATTATTACATTAGATGTTCGAATTGTAGTCCAACTGCTGCAAAACACATTTTGAATCTTGCCAGAAGATTTCTTGTATGTGTGGCTTACTTGATTAATTTAACAAAAATAAAAAATAAACTGATATTTTCTTGATTATCTACCACCCCTTTTTATTTTGGAAAAATTTGTTGAATATACGATGGAAAACTAAATCCAAAATTATAAAAAAATGTACAGGGTGCTATTAAGAAAGTTGGGGGGTTGTAACTAAGGGATGAATATTTTTTCTACGCCATATTAAAGTGCATTGGAAATGGAATAAATCAGTTTTTGATAGACTTATATAAGGGGTTAAGAATCAAAATTTTCAGCAGAGAAAAAAACCAATTCATTTAAACATTTATGAACAAAAATCTTTGTAATTTGATAAAAGTGTTAATTGCAAACTTACAACCCATACAAAGTAAGAAACACAGACAAAAGGCGAAAATATTTTTTCAAATAAAAGAAAATTAAAAAAATAGAAAAGGGATAAGTACCACTACCATTTTCATGGTAGGTAGGTGCCGGTAATTACAATAAGTTTTTAGTAGAAATCTAGCGGTGCTCTGGTAATTAAAGTTCGAGGATCGGTTCCTGTCCAACTTGTTTTTAGTTATGTCTTCAGATATATTTTTCTTCAGAACTCTTATCTTCTGCCAATGTTTGAGCTGTTTCTGCCTTACGGTGGTGCAACTGCAATTCTAGACTTGATTTTTTTCAGTTTTTATCACACTTGCATATGTTTGTCGCAGCAAGTATCCGTTCTGAACCTACGAAAACTTAAATTTGGAAATTCTTTTTTTTTTAAATCTACAATAGTATTTATAGCACTTAATTGTTAGGATACTCTATATAAAAAGCTTTTGCAAGGCCATGTATATTAAGGTCTGGGTTAGGGTACAATTTTGAGCTTTTTTCCATTTTTGCCCACCTTTCTTATCAAGAAAAATTCAGAAATTAAAAAAATCAGGCTTACATTTTAAACAATGCTAATGACATAATTGCACGAGGGTGGTTTATGCTGCATATTAGCTTATAATTTGAAAAAATAATACATTAAAATAAAAAATCGACCTCTTTTGGGATTTTTTAATATTATTTGGTATTTTGAAGGTTGGTAGGACAACATTCCAGATCAAATAGTATTTATAACCACCTTGAAAAAAGTATTAAACGAAAGAACGGGGTAAATAGAATAGAAATTAATTTCGGGTGTTTAATTTAAATAACTATTTTTCGTTTAGAAAGGTTGAAAGGCATTACATGGATGTGTACTGTGTGGGCCACATAAAATAGTCCACCTCGATATTTGGCAGTATTTATTAGTTTTTTGGAAAACAGGTCGATTTTTATTCCAAGGGGGACACATTTTTACGATATACGCATCTGTCATTTGTCTTCCTCCTTCCTTCCACTTCCCCAAACCCTTATTTTTAAATAGTGAATTTACCATGTGCGGCATATCATTTAAAAGGTATTTAGATGGAGTATTCAGACGTAACGATCTTTTACGTTTGTTTTATATTTGGATCGTCCTTGGAAAAAAAATCTTTAATTCATTTAAAGTGCAGCACCTCTTAAAAAGGTAACGTAACGCCTATGGTTTGTCATTTTTTCTGGCATATCAGAGGTAAATGGATTGGAAGGAGATACCCTATTGAATGGCCTGCAAGATCCCCCGATTTAACACCCCTGGATTTCTTTCTGTGGGGTTATTTAAATATCAAAATTTATAAAACCGAACCCTCTTTCGAGCAGCGGTTCTACAATTGTATGGAAGTCGATGGACACCATTTTGAACATCTAAATAAATAATTTAATATTAATTTAAGTAAATTGTTTAATGTATTATAACTTCTAACTTATTTAATATTCTTACATTCCAATAGACCCATCTCGTTAATGGCACAAATTGAATACTCGTGCGCGAACCAACTCCCACTCTCGTAGTTCCCCCTAAATATTCGTGCCCCTTATAAAATTGTGTTGGTATGACATGCAAAAGTAATCAGTAATCCAAAGTAAAGTAAATCCAAAGAGAAAGCTAGGTACACACACAAGTCGTTAATATTAAATACACAAAGACAAGAAAAACACAATAACAACTAGCAAGCGGCGTACACGAACGAAATAAAATTAAAACTTCTCCTTTTTGTGGTTTATGGCCTGAGCTGCCGCGGCTATACGGCAAATAGAAATAGCTTTTGACAGCTAAAAGGTTGTTTTTCATTTAAATTGTGGTATTCCTGGGTAGCAATACGTTGTGTTCTATGGTAAGAAGTAGTCATATTTTAGCAGTGGAAGGGGAAAATTCAAAAATATTTGCGCATGAGTATTCAATAAAGAGATAGGTGTATTAATTTATTGCTTTTGCAATATTTGTTTGTTTTTATTTACTTCCGATATTACAGAAAAAATTACAAACCATAGGCGTTGCGTTACATTTTTAAGAGGTGTTGTATTTTAAACTTTTTTGCAAATCGGTGCAAATATCAAAAACAACTCGTAAAAGATCGTTATGTCTGAATACTCCATGTAAATACCTTTCTAATGACATGCAGCACATGATACATTCCCTATTTAAAAATAAGGGTTTGGGGAGGTGGAAGGGAGGGGGTTGACAAATGACAGATGTGTGTATCGTAAAAATGTGTTCCCCTTTGAACAAAAATTGACCTGTTTTCTCATTTTCTTAAAATCCAATAAATACTGCCAAATATCAAGCTAGATTCTTTTCTGTGGCTCACACTATATATATTTTAAATGCAATTGAAATATTATAAAGGGTGGACCTACATGATGAACTTATACTACTGGAGATAAAATGAAACATTTAATAAAAATTAAATATATTTTTTTATCAAATAGTTTATTTAAAACGAATTCGATAAATTAAAATTTCAATTCACCTCAAATAAAAGATCATCCTATACTTTTACAATCTAATTATAGGTAAGCTTATTAGATGTTATTTTTTTTTATTGTATATTGCATATAAATGTCACATTATTAATGAAAATTAAATTCCTTTTAATTAATGTTTTTCATGGTTAATAATTTTTGAAGTGTAATATACATAGTGATTCGGATTCGGCTACTGAAATTGTACAAACTAAATTATACTTTTATCCACAATAAATTTTATAATTATTTTTTTATATTTTATTTTATATTTATATTCATAGATTATTTAGATTTAAAATTAATTGTTTCGTTTTATGTAGGCCATTATCAATTTAATTTATTTAATAGAACTAAAATCGATAAAAACTTAAATATAACCATATGGTTTTTTTGGTTATATATGAATGTCTTTTGAGTCCTCCTTAAAATATGCAGCCTGAAATGTTTATGGTTTTTAATGTCTCTGTACTGATAGTTAAAATCTGGACCACCCATGAAATAAAAATAGTTTGGTACGTTCTGTATGATAATATATCGTTAATTCTTTATTTTCTAGGACTGCATAATAAATTTTTATGAAGATGCCATTTATATGGAATAAATAGAAAAGTTACGATTGTTGTGCCGTGTACGTCCATTATGATATCGTTTAATTTATAATTTTAAACCCTTCGCTAATCTATGTAGTTATTTATTAAACAAAATGTAAGTACCAAAGTTAGTTTTTAAGATTAATAGTTGAAACTATTAACTATATATTTATTAGTTTTATGTGTATGTAAGTATTTATAATTATACTATTTTAACGCATATGTATTTAATTTTGGTTAAAATATATTTTAATGGCATTTGTAAAGTTTCACTCTTACCGTAAACGCCTACTCAAATGGAAAACTTCGCTCTTAAATGGTCTTTTTAATCTGGCTCCATCCCAGAAAATAAAAGAGCTACCTCATCTGTAAGCAGCCTGTATAAAATTTTCCGTACACTCTGCCCTATATTGCTACCCCCAATTCTACTATCTAAAAAAACATTTGTATTTTTTAAATTATCTTGTACAGCCAATCAAATGATGTGTACATAATTTTAAGTACGTCCTATGAATATACTAGGAACATTCCTTTTAGAACATTCTGTAACGGATCTTAATAAGATCTCCGTAGAACATACTAAGGACATTTGATGTTATGTGGGTTCAAATTTTTGTAAATTTTGGTTAAAATAGATTTCTAATAGGTATCTTATATTTAGTAACATTAATAAAGGATCCTTTTAATTACATTCGCACTTTTTTCTTAATGTGTAAATATCCTCTTTTGCCAAATATTTCCACTTTGGAAATTTGTACGTAAAACTTCGGGAAAACAAACATTTTGTTATAAGATCCTGCATTGATAAAGTGTTGATTATTTCTTTGTTGTTATATATTTGGTTCGATTTTTTTTATTTAATACCAAAAGCATATCTTTAAATCTTTTAAAACTATAAGAAAGTGCAACTAATTTCGGTCTTAGACCATCATCAGGCTAACAATAGGATACAGTAAGGTAAGGATTAAGACAAGAACTATAACAATAATAAATAATAATAAATATAAAGTTGAACAACAGTAAAATGAGTGAGGTACAAAAGTAATAAAGAAAAGCTTACCTGATCATGTAATAGTCAATGCATTTGTACAATATTAAAAGTTATATTAGTCAAAATATATGAATATGTAAATAAAATATAAAATGCATAATACATTACGGAGTAAAATAGAATAAAGAAATTAGTAAATTAAAATAAATATACAAGAACAAAACGGAATTTTTTAAAAAACAACTAAAAGGTCACAAGAAAGGACGTAAAATAAAGAAGGGATTCAAGCACTGTTATACATAAACAATGTAGGAATATCGAAAGAAGAAATAAGAAAGAAAGAAGAAATAAAAGAAATATTTGATTCCTTTCTTTATTTTACGTCCTTTCTTATGACCTTTTAGTTGTTATTTAAAAAAATCCCGTTTTGTCCCTCTGTGCCAATGGTGATCGTTGTAAGAGAGTTTCTGCAGACAACCATTTTGGTTTGGTGGATATACTACCTCAATGCAGCGCAATTCATCTGTTGGTATTCCATATCACACAGTGCTAACCTCTGTACGTTTATCTTCAGCACATTTTATCTTTGGAGTTGCTTGATATTAATATATAAAATGATATTTTTTCCTTACCAATACATATAGATAATAGCATATTGTGCACCAACTGCACAAGTAGATTGCACACGATGTGCGAAAGTGTGGAATACTTTTTCTGCAAGAGTAGCACACTATACTTTTTTCTAAGATCAAATCCAATAGTATATAACAATAAGCAACGTTTGATCAAAACTTCCACGTTTTATATTTTTACAAAATAATGGCCAGCCTCTTATTTTTAATCAAATAAAACACTGTAAAAATCATGTATGAAATTTTTAATTTTCTATTAACTTAATACAAGTTTTCGCTAATGTAATTAATATTATCGGCTAATTTGAACTTGAGAGTGAAATTGGTACAAAACTACTAGCCTAATGGTTATTCTACGCTTATTTACTACGATAGTTGGCAAAATACTTTAAATGTTAAAAAATATTATCAAGTGTTATTCATAGGTGCCCCAAGAGTATGCTAGTGAAAGTTATTTAATATATTAAGTAATTAAAAATCGATTCCGTAATGGGAAAGCATTTTGCATAAAAATTATGTTTCCTTGAATAACATTAAAGTATCATAACCTTCAAAGTATTTTAAATAAAATATATTGCACATTTTGCACGATTGTAGGGTGACTTTTGTGTAGGGAAACTAATATTGAACAATTATACAAGATGTCCTACGACAAGATTTGTCCAGAAACCTACAGGATACTAGTAATACAAGATTTATGTAATTCTAAATATATGTGTGTATACTTCTTTATGTTTTTAAATCGTTTAAGTACATATTTGAAAAATTCTGATGGTTATACACTTTGTAAAGCTGTTATCTAAATATACCGGTATATAGTAAAAAAGAAAACTTTTGTGGTTTAGGTACTTGAGTAAGAAAAAATAATTTGCTCATAAAAAATATTCACATTAAGTTCATATTTCAATTTAACAAAGAATTCTTTTATTTTATATTCTTTAAATACATTTAAAAAAATGTGATAAAGCCATAATGAACAAAAATTAATTATTTCACATAATCAATTCCCATTACTGGAGTGCCAAAAATCCATGTCTTTCAAAATAGTAATATTTCAACGTATTCGGTGCAATTCTTCATTTCTATAATAAAAGTTTAAATTGTTTTCTGTGTCTGTGTAGCAAAATCGAAAACTATATTTGTGTTAAGGAGGTAAATACAAACTTACCCGCATTTTTTATGTTTCAATAAAAATTGAAAAAAACTCTTTTTAAATGTTACTTAATTTAAAAACTACTCTACAATTTTTTTTATCTACCTATTATTGTTTTGTTTCCAAAGACTCAAACTTAAAAATTTTATCAGAAATTTGTATCAATTGAAATTTTTGCCTGAACGGTTACCTAAGTATTATAATATTTACACAAATTAAATATTTCAAAATATAAGAATATACATGGGGTTTCCTTCAAAATATCGAATTTATAAATATCGATATACCTAAATGTGTGATTAAATTGAATATACTATAGATAAATCTTGTAAGCTATCCATATCTCAAATGTGGGTTGAAACACAAAAGGTTCAAAGGAAACTCAAAGTCTATCCCACAACTGTTTTATTAATTGTTGCAACTAGTTTCGGTCCTATAGGACCATCATCAGGCTGAAAGAATTACAAGAAAATAGAAAGAGGATCTTAAGAGTAAAATATCAAGTTAAACATTCAATACAATTTCTTACAAATTGATTACAATGACAAACTGATAATACAGAGAATAGAGAAGGTTACAATCAAATGTCAAACGATATTAAAATAATAATAATTAATATTGTACTCTTAAGATCCTCTTTCTATTTTCATGTAATTCTTTCAGCCTGATGATGGTCCTATAGGACCGAAACTAGTTGCAACAATTGATAAAACAGTTGTGGGATAGACTTTGAGTTTTCTTTGAACCTTTTACTATAGATAAACTTGAAATTGTCAGTATGTGATGTATAAAAAACTTCATAAATCTTGGATTACTACTGCCTTATAAACTTCTAGGTAACTAAATTGTTCAAAAAACAAAATCAAAAATATATTACATTAAAAAAAGTTATTTTCTTCACTTAAAAAGTTGACAATTCAAAAATTAGATTCGGAATGCTTACATTTACATCTTTCATGATAATCAGGTAAATACCTACTACAGAAATATCACCATGTTGCTTAAACATATAACGAATCATTAAATAGTTGCATACTGGCTCCGTAAAAGTGTATATATCTATACAAATACCTGATTGTTTATTGCATATTTTGTATTATTACAATTGATAATACAAGTTCAGTCGAGCTATCTTTTTACAACAAAATATAATAGCAAATAATAAATAGATAAATGGCAAGTACCCCCGTTTTTACGAACCATTTAAACGTAATATTATTCTTGATACAATATTGTAATCCCCTTACGTTTATAGAAAATATTTACAAAAACGGTGACTATTAACAAAAAATTACACCAAAAAATATATATTTGAGCATTTCTACAAAACTACTTGTGTGGTTATTTCGTACGCAGTTTAGTTATTTGTAAGTGTGCACTCTGTAATATAAGGGTGATATTATTTCGTTAAATATTCTAATCATGAAATTGTACTTTTTCCAAAAAAGTATGTATATTATAAAACTGGTAGATTCCCAGCTTTCTTTCCTCAAAAAGCCCTTTACAATTGAAAGAATTTCAGAAAAGGCAATCAAGGAAATTTAAAAGTGAAATAAAATAACGACCACCTTGTACTTATACATCACTTAAATCACATTCGGAAATTAAACGTTTCTACAATTTTAACGAGTAATAGATTCCCTTGGAGGTGGACTCCTGTATTTGGCTCGGATATGTAAATATTTGGAAGCACTGGTAGGCCGATCTGGAGTTTCTCTGGAGACGACTTTTACTTGGCAAGGATCGTGGCGTAGAAGAAAATGATCAAGAGTATCCCAACCTCCCCCAACTCTTACCATCATGTGACGACCTTTTAATAACTGTAACAAAATATTATTAATAAATATTAAACCTTTTGTAACACATATTTATTTCATATACTACTGATATGCAGGATTACCTCAACTAAAGCTTGGCAGGTATTTTTTGAAGAGATTTAGTATAGCGATTCAGAGGCCTCATTTTATCATGTGCCTTTCGCATATTATTTCGGTCTTAATATAGTTCAAACAAATTACTTTTTTAGTGCGTCATTATTTTGACATCACATAGGATTGGATTTTAAGAATATCGAGAATCATTGGATGACATTTTAGTTAACTTTGCTAGCTGCCTAGTGATGAGCGAGACTGGTGTCTTGGTCTTGCAGAAAATGCAAGACCAAGACCAACTTCAGGCTGCAAGATCAAGACCGAGCAGTGCAAGACTTATGCAAGACCAAGACTTAGCCTTGCAAGAGTCTTGCGGTCTTGCGTCTTTTAAACATATAAACCGAAAAATAAAGCAGCTATGGATTATTTTAAACTCTAAAGCTTAAACTTCTGAAAGAACAGATTTTTTTAAGCGGGTGAACTCGCTCGCTTTCCATTTCTCGCTCATACATTTTAAATAAATTATAGTAAGACCTTACTTCAGCAGGAAGATATTTTCTGGTAGAAGAGCTACGACAGTAATGTGAGGGGACGGCTGGCAGATATTCAACAAAGGTTTGTAATAATGCTTAGGTTTTTTATTACAATGACGGCCGTTTCGCTAAGATTAGCATTGTCAGATTGACATATTTAAGTTACATTTTGTTTGTTTATAGATAGGTACCTGATGTTTATTAGGTAGTTATAAGGCTAGACCAAGTATGGAAGTAATAAGACATAACAATACTAAAGCCTATACAGTGTGTAAAAGCCAAATAGAATAAATTCATTATTTCGGTTACTGTACATATTTATAAAAAATCCCGAAACACGTCAAATTTAAATTATAACTTGACATTCTTTAACGTGAAAATGCAACCCCTACCTTCAACCCCCTTAGAATGACAGGTACAACCCCCAATTTTTTAAATGGGAAGTATAGGCTTGTGATATATCATTTGAAAGGTCTCTTCATTCTCTATTTAAAAATGTTATTGTTTTTAAATTTGATGCAAAAATTAACATAAAAAGAATTAAAATCATGTTCGAAATTCGCTAAAATATACTCGAAACTTATTACAATATACTTACTTAAAACTTATTTCCCGTTTAGGTCTTGATAATGAGAAAGTGAACAAAAACCATAGCAATGTGGTTTTTAGATGGTAACCATTAAAAAATTTTAAAGAATTTCCTTGGCAACGCTATTTTAACAAGCAGTAGTAAATTGTTTTATTTAAGTTGTCATTGTTGTAATTTAAGTATAAAGTTTGTTCAATTCAATTCTGAAAAATGGTTAGATTAACGGAAATGCATAAAATAACAGTTTTACAAATGATTGGTTACAGAGATAACATCCGAACACAACAGGAAGTAACTCGCCTATTTCATGAGAAATTTCCTAATTTACCGCCTATATCCCAAGGAACAATAAGTAAAATAGAAAAGCAGTTTCGCGAGTTTGGTCATGTAAGGCAGATAAAAAAAAGCAGCTGTCAATGCACTGAGTGATGAACTCAAATTAGATGTGTTGCTTGAGTTTCAGGAAAACCCAAATACATCGAGTAGACAGGCATCCACTACATTCAATGCTAACCATACATCGATAGCAAACATATTAAAAGAAAATAAATTGCATCCGTATAAGATGATACCTACTCAGGAGCTCATGGAAGACGATTTTGATAGGAGAACTTTTTTTTGTTAGCAAATGATGGACATGTTGGATAACAATATTATCCAATTAGAAGACGTTATGTTTTCTGATGAGTGTACTTTTTTACTTAACGGTCATGCTAATCGGCAAAATTGCCGCTACTGGTCCATGGAAAATCCTCACTGGATGAGAGAAGAACACACTCAATACCCTCAAAAGGTTAATGTTTGGGCAGGGATTGTAGGGAATAATATCATTGGTCCCTTTTTTATTGAGGGCAACTTGAATGGCAACAATTATTTGGCACTACTGCAAAATGATGTCATTCAAACGTTGGCAAATTTATATCCTGATCCAGGTAACCCTCAAGTTCCAGCGAATACGATATGGTTTCAGCAGGATGGAGCACCACCACATTACCAACTTAATGTCCGGCAGTACCTCGATACAATATTTCCCAATCGGTGGATAGGGAGGCGAGGATCGATTGAATGGCCAGCTCGATCACCTGATCTTACATTATTAGATTTCTTTTTATGGGGATATGTGAAGAGCCATGTGTACAAAACTAAACCTTCTGATTTAAATGACTTAAAAGAACGAATAACGCTTGCGATTAGGTCGATCACGCCTGATATGTTAAATAATGTTAGAAGACAGTTTTATTTCAGATTAGGATGTTGCCAAGACGTTCGCGGAGAACATTTTGAACGTTTTGCATTACATTTTAGTTTTTGATTGTATTGTAGCGAATTTCGGTAACAACATGATATTAAGTTTTTTTATGTTAATTTTTGCATTAAATTTAAAAACAATAACATTTTTGAATAGAGAATGAAGAGACCTTTCAAATGATATATCACAAGCCTATACTTCCCATTAAAAAAATTAGGGGTTGTACCTGTCATTCTAAGGGGGTTGAAGGTAGGGGTTGCATTTTCACGTTAAAGAATGTCAAGTTATAATTTAAATTTGATGTGTTTCGGTATTTTTTATAAATATGTACAGTAACCGAAATAATGAATTTATTCCATTTGGCTTTTACACACTGTATATGTTATTAGCCCTAAGGGATTATCCTGGATGTACTTCCCTCTAAGATTAGTATGACTGTTGAACGCGAAGATAATGGAAAGTTATGGCTATTCGAGCAAAAAGCAAGAGTCTGTTACTAGAAGGTGCTTAAGACAAATTAATGCAACTAATTAACACAATTTTTTACAAAATGTCGGTTACGTCGTTTTGCCTTGAACACGTCGATATAGTAATGTATAAATAAAAACTGTAACGTAAATGCTTAAGCTTTTTTATACAGTACTTAGTTGCTACATACAAAAATAACTTGTTTAATATATATTTTAAAACCAAATAATGTTTACCTCACATTTTGTTTTTCCATTGGCATACTTTGAAAATGAACAAATAAATGAATATAAAAAAGAATCCTTAAATATTTTTTAAAAAACTATGTATACAGAATAGTATCGAAAAATTTTTAATAACTTACTCTGACGAACACGTTTTTTCCAGCAATGTTATATTTTCCTTCTCCTACTTTTCTGATTCTCAGTTTATCACATCTTCCACTAGCACAATTGCAGTTTTTCTGCATCAGTCTAGCAGCTAATTGTACCTTTCTGTCCAGCTCGTTCGTTGGAGTAGGACTTGGGGTTTGAGCACCTTCACTACCTCCCGACGAAGGTCTAGTAGGAGGTGTCATGTCGAGGTCTGGATCTTCACCACTACCTATTAAATATAATTCGTTTGTAATTTCGAAATTAAACAATTAAACCTATGCCACATGAGGCAGTCAAAAGAGCACTGATTGAGAAAGGAGTAGATAGAACGACATCCATTTGGATGTCGCAACTGCTATCTACAAGAAACGCAGAAATGGAGGCAGGACAAAACACTATCTTCATTAATGTGACCAGAGGCTGTCCACAGGGGGGAGTTGCATCCCCACTTATGTGGAGTCACACTGTGGACAGTCTACACTGTCAATTGTCAAGGGTATTCCGACGACATGGTTATCCTGGCAAAAGGGAAGTATGAAAATGTCCTCTGTGATATTGTTCAAAGAGGACTGAACATTGCAAAATGGTTTGACTCGGTGGGACTCAGCATCAACCCCACCAAAACCACACTAGTAGCCTTTACAAGGAAAAAGGAACCTAATCTAAAAATCATAAAAATAGGGGAGAACATCGTCGAGTGGAAAACAGAGGTAAAATATCTAGGGCTTATCCTAGATAGCACTGCACATTCTGCTAGAAAGTATAAGGAAGAAAACAATATATAGAATGATCAAAGAAGGAATTATCAGGGAAAAACCTCGATCACTTCATTTTGATCAAACTTGGGAAATGCCCCAAGATGATATGCCAAAGAAATTCAACTTTGTGAGAAAATTCATCACAAAGTTAAGTAATAAATCTGAATGGGATGAAGACACCATACAGAATTTAAACCAGAATGTCATAAAGTGGTATACGGACGGTTCCATGCTAGACGAGGGAACTGGGATAGGAGTTTTTGGACCGAGAGCCAAATACTCAGAAAGCTTGGGCACATAACCGAGCATCTTTCAAGCAGAAGTCCGCGCCATCGAAAGATGTGTGGAATTCAATATTGGAAGAAACTACCGCAGACAAGAGATTGTGATCATGTCGGATAGTCAAGCAGCCATCAAAGCGCTGAGCTCAAATATAATCAGTTCGAAGATGGTTTGGGAATGCCTAGGCAAACTAAATGAACTAGGCCAGAAGAACACTGTCACCCTCCTATGGGTCCCGGGACACATGGGAATAGAGGGGAACGAAACAGCAGATAAGCTGGCAAAAAAGGAGCTGAAACCCCACATTTGGGACCAGAACCATCTTGTGGGATGAGCAGTAGAGTAATCTTAGGAAAACTAAGGGAAGAAATGGAGAAGAAAAAATCCAAGTACTGGAATCAGCTGGAAGGACTGAGGCAATCTAAGATACTACTGGGGAACTATGACCAGAAGAGATCTCTTAGCTGCCTCAACCTCAGTAAAAAAAGGCTCCGAATTCTAACGGGAATATTAACCGGGCATTGCCGGTTAAGAAGCCACATAAAGAAACTAGGGTTAGCATATGAAGCAAAGTGCAGATTCTGTGAGAAAGAGGATGAAACCTCAATACACATACTCTCAGAATGCCCTGCCTTGCAGAATTCTAGGGCTAGATACCTAGGAACACATGAAATAGAAGAAGGGGATCTACCTGATTTGAAGCCCCACGATGTCCTAAACTTCCTCAGGAATATAGGACTCGAGGAGCTGCTAAAAATCTGAGAAAACATCAGAACATGGCAAGTAAGGGGGGACACAATAGATCCTATAGGGCGCAGTATACTTATCACCCCTAATTCATACATACATACATGGGAAATTAAAAACACATACACAAACAACTCCTTCCATAATTTGTATGTTCTGGAGCAATGGAGCGGTGAAGTGTCGGCGATTAGAAATTGGAATTATTTGCAGGTGATCTAGGATGTTTAGGAAGATATGACATGAATTAAGGGTATTGTATACCAATAAATCCAATAAATAATACTATTATTCTTTAAAATAAAAAATATTCCAATTGATTTAATTTCTTATTGTCATTTTTATTAATAATAATCCTTAGATACCTCGTGACCACTCTTCATCTTCAGTGTTATCACTTGGAACACCGTCACTTGCTCCACTGGTATTATTTACGATAGGTAAAGAAGTCAAGCCATCCATGTGTTCAACTAAAACAACGTGATGAGTGTTCCACCTATCCAATACAGATGATATTGCTCCCGTTGAATGACTCTGTTTCATTTTTGAGTAATTCGGAGTTATATCCTACAAAATTTAAATAAAAAATAAATGGGTATTTCACATTGAAACGAAACATAATGCTAATTAAGGATAATAAAAAACTCTTCGTTTTGTTAAAACGAAGAGTTTTTTATTATCCTTAATAAGATGGACTTCCAAAAAGTAAGGATTAGTACAATCAATTTAATTGAAACATAATGCAATTAATTGATATTATAGTACACTTCTCAACAATTGAAGTAGTTTTGGCTACTGTAATGTGTAGTTAAAAATTTAGCTAGTATCTCTTGAATATTATCGGACAATATTTACAAAAAATAACCCTGTTAGTCGGGACCAAAAGTCTGATTATGCAGCATGCGTGCCACAGGGTTCGATAAGCGGTCCTACAATATTGAATGCAGTATATGGTGCCCTGAAATTGAATCTGTTGAACAGATGCTCCATTGCTTCTTTTGCTGACGATTTAGTGTTGATGACAGGAGCAAACACCAAGGCAGAAAGATCTGTAGTAACTATATGTGATTGGTTAAGACAACGAGGCTTAGAAATCGCAGAAGAAAATAATCCTTAGAGGACCCAGAAAAAGGGAAGGTATAATCTTTAAAATGGGCAACACAAACGTGATACCCAAAAAACCGGTTTTGATTGAACGAATGTAATGGGCGGGGTGGCTGATATCTGGCAAGTAGGCCATTCGGGCCCTGTTTTCCATACCCCAGGTTCGTCCCCCTCTATATTATCACTCGTTCGGTGTCCTCCCGAAACAACTCGACCTTCGTATAAAAGCCATGACGTATTTTGGAGGACACCAAAGATGTCTTGACTAAATGTGCGCAAACCTCACAGGTGCCCAGGAAGTGGTAAGAAGTTTCCCTTTGAGCTTTCCTAAAAAACGAGACTAAAAAGGAACTCTGTTCCTAGGATCTTACTTGTCATTCACGGAAGGATTGAATACTATGTTGTCTGTAAGGATTTATAGTCTGTATAGGGGCTTTAGTAAATTTTAGTAACAATTCGTGAATAATGCATAGTAAAATTAAAACAAAAAGCATTGCACGTCATAATTGTGATGTTGCCATATATCAAAAAAAAAAATTTCGGACGGCAATTCACTTCTAACCAAAAAAAATAGAAAAAAGAAAAAATTCTCGAACTCAAAAAAACTGGTCAATAATATTAGGACAAAAGCGAACTAACTGTATCAGGAACAAGAGACCTTAAACAAAATTGTTTTCGAATTTATATTTTCATTCCTACCTACAATTTTCGACTAACGACATTAAAAAAACAGAAAAGGAAAAAAAATCTAATATACTAGGCGACTCTTGTCTGAATTAAAACTCTTTTTGTACCGGATGTCCTTTAGTTTTTAAACTTGAAAATTAAAAATTAATATAATATACATTTACATAGGTACTAATTAAATGTGATTCATGGAATTGAACTACCGGAGAAATAAACGTAATACTAAAATATTACAACGGTACCTGAAATTAAGGCAGAAATATAGTAACGAGTTATATAAAAGCACTAAAAATCAAAATTTTAATGAAACAAACCAAGTAACATAGTCCAAAATAATTGTAAGTAATAATAACTCGTTACACTACACCCAGTACATCCAGGTGTTTGTGTAAATGCATTTTCTCCCCCTTCACCAAAAAAGGGTTATAAATAAAATGCTACACTACTTAACACAATATATAAAAGGTGATTACTTACTGTGACATCTGGAAATTGCCAGGATAATATCGAGTTCAGTCTGGAATCAAAGCAATCTCTTTCCTCTTCTGCAATTTGTTTTTCCAATTGAACTAGTCCCGGAGGTTCTAATCCAAATTTGGATGCTATTCGAGCGACTTCCAGTAGACAAAGGATTACATTACGTGGTTGATTATGTAAAACTGAAGTGTAAAAAATTAAATAATAATGGATAAACAACTGTACAGAATAGTAATTCATAGGTTTTTTTTGAATTATTGTAGCTATATATTTTGAATACATTTCTATTTTGTCTTTAAAACTTTGAAGTCCTTGGAGCAATTTTTGATCTACTATCATTTCAATTATCTTGCAACAAACTATATTTACCTAAGTCTTCACTTTCAAATAGCAAATTTTCATGGACGCCCAGCGACCTACAGAACCGAATGAAATTTTCCATATTATCTCTGGAAAAAAAACTTCCTCTGGCCGCTTTTTCGAAACATTTTCCACGAATTTTGGGTAATGGCTAAAAAAATTATTAGTATTTTAAACGGTTTTTGCCAAAACAAACAGTAATGAAATCGAACACGCAGAACATGGAAATATTTTATTATAAGGTAAGTGAGCTAAATATTGCCATGCTAAGACTTATTATTTTTTATTAAATAAAAATGTATTTGAAATAACCTGTAAATTTATTAAACAAGTAACAAACATGTTTATAGTCTAATTTCTAAACAATTATAAAAATAAAACAACCAAAAAAATATATATTCTTCTTTTTTTAAACAATTGCCAACTGGCAATATTTGGAACCTATACCCTTAATATTGCCACAGTACTGGCAATAAAAGGAACAGGTATTTTGTTAATAAAAATAAGTAATAATATTGAACCTTAACATTTAAAAAACTAATGAGACATTGACTATTTTTGAGAACAATTGGGGTATATGAATTTATCCTTATCATGTTTAGTCAGACCCACACACTTTTCATGCACGTATTGGCTACATGCAAGACATAATCTCATATCAGCCTGGCGTTCTTCATTACATACATGACAGAACCATGATTCACTACTTTTTAAATTCTTGTTTATTTTCTTTGTTCAGATTGTCTTGTTTTTTTTTATGTTTGTTTATTTTCTCTTCCTCCTGTTTTTTGTTTTTGTCTTTTGAATTTTCTTGATGTTTGGAAGGTTCTTTGTTACTTTTACCTTTGGGTGATTTTTCTATCGCTGTGGAAAATAAATCCTTCGTAACTTCTTGAGCTTTAGCAGTTTAACCGAGTTTTGGCTGCGATACTGTAGTCCAAGTGTTGTTCAAAGTATTTCATATCGTAGTGAAGCTTGCCTTATACTGCTTCCAGCTCTTATTGCTTCTAACGCTACAACGAGATTCGCCTCAGACCACATGGCTCTCTTTCTATTCGACATTCTGTTGAAAAGTTTTTGAAAAGTAAATTTTCATATTAGGTTCCAAATATTGTCATGGCAATATTAGGAACTATCTTATGTGGCAATATTAGGATCATCACTACTGCGGAACAAAAATGACGATTTATGTTTTATTCTATTTTATATTAATTAAACACAATATGGATTAATAAAGTACTTGAATGTACCTACCTGATAACGTCCTCACCCTTCTATAATCGGCATTAGCAAGCTTATAACAATCATTATAGTTTCCCCACGTTTTTATAAACAAATTGCACGAACTACACGCTGCTTTGCCGTGAACACCAATACTGACTGGTTTCACCTATAACGTTTTTAGAGTGGTTGTTTTAATTTGATATTTGAGCTTACATGGCCATCTGCGACTCAAGGGATAAATTAATACATATACGGGGAGTGGCAATATTAGGAACATGGCAATATTTGGCGCACTTACCTTACTTAGTTAAATAAAACTACTTTTTACAAGAATTCGTTACAATACAATTAAATAAATACAATTATTATATAATCTTATCTAACCTGATATTGGTAAGAGGAAAGTATGAAGAGGTCATCTCTAAAGTGACTCAACGAGCACTTAACATTGTTACTAGGTGGTGCGACAAGGAACAACTTTCGGTCAACCCTAGTAAAGCAACAGTTGTTAGTTTCACCAGGAGGCGGAAACTGGATAAACTCCAAATGCCCGCCCTCTATGGAGAATCTATTAAGGAAGCGAATGAAGTCAAATATCTAGGGGTTACGCTGGATAGAAGACTTTCATGGAACGCTCATGTAGAGAACATTTGCAGTAAAGCAAAGCTATCCCTTTGGACATGCCGTAGAGTATGCGGTAAGTCATGGGGAATGAAACCCAAACAAATGTATTGGCTATATCTGACAGTAATAAGGCCTATGATTACGTATGGTGCTCCGGCCTGGTGGGCTAAATGTCAGCAAAAGACCACCAGGGAGAAGCTGAATAAGCTTCATAACGGCAAGCATGCTTAATCATAACGGGAGCTATGTCTACCACTCACACCGCTGCCATCGAAATTCTGATAGATCTTCCTCCACTCCATATCTGGATGGAAAGGAAGGCGATGGCTGGTGCATACAGAAGACTAGTAAAATGTCAGGATGCAGGGCAGAGCAGTGTCATAGCCAGGGCCGGAGAGATAATAAAAAATCATCCGATACTGGAGATGGTACCAGATGCAATGCAACCTAAATATAACTACCAAAAGCCATTCACCGTCCTATTCCCAGTAAGGGACGAAAGGGAGACGAATAATCTGACCAATCGCAAGCCAAAGACGGCTGGTATTATCGCGATTAATTTTTGACGTTTTTTAAACCAATGAAATGCTTCTTTATTTGTCACAAGGGTAAGTTTCAACCAATTATGTCAAGTTACGTTTTAATACACTTGGAAAATACTTTTTAATTCCACACTGTCACCATTTAATCAGTACTAGAACTGTTTTAAGGACTGTCTCTTTTTCACTTACTATTGATTGACTGACCATAGACTAACTACCAATAATATACTAACTGCCTACAATGATAGACTGATCCCAACGACCTCTTCTTAAGTCTTTTTAAACACTTCCAAGCTTCCAGAAATTTCCTGGAGTTTCTAGGAATTAATTATGTTCTAGAACACTATCTGCACCTTTCTCTTCCCTTTCCCTATATACAACTAGACATACTAATTCTATTCACTGTGAAATTTTCTAGTGCACAATCAGTGCAAATATATGTGTCTTCTTTTTTCACATTACATAACTAATTTCTAGAAAGTTTAAGTAACTTGTTTATGTATAAAATATAATATTGATTAATTCCACAATAAAAATTATCTCTATGTTGAAATTTACTTACAAATACCTAAATTAAACTTATTTTTAAGTGTGCCTAAGAATCTTCTAAATTTTTAATCGACTACTACATGTTTTTGGAACTAGATATAATTAAAATAATTTTCTATTATCAGTTAACATTAATTAATTAAAAATATATTGATGGAATCAATTTATATCACTAATATATGGTAAAAGAAGCTCTTTATTAAAATTGATTTATTTTCATTACCTACAATTATAATTATTTCACTATTTTTACAAATTATTACCAGAATAGACACTTTTATGTTAACTGATACAATATAGTGACTTAAAATATATAACAGTTATCAGATTAAGATAGTATAAAACAACTTCTGTTGATATTACTTATTTGACTGTCTCAGTATACGTGAGTTGTCTGAAAAGTATCTCTGTCCTCCGAGCATAACTTTTTAGGGAACAAAAAAAAGTCGCTTGGGGCTATATCTGGTGAGTAAGGAGGGTGGTCAAGCAGTTCACACCGTAATTCGTGGATTTTCGCCATGGCAACCGCTGAGGTGTGAGACGGCGCATTGTCTTGGTGAAACAAAATTCTTTTTTCTGCAAGTAATGTCAAGTAATGATGCGTAGTATGCTCCTGTAATGGTTTTTCCTTTTTGATAATCGATTAAGACAACTCCATGACTATCCCAGAAAACAGTTGCCATCACTTTCCCAGCCGAAGGAACAACCTTTGCTTTTTTGGAGCCGATTCCCCATTCGCAGTGTTTTGAATGTGTTTTTGTTTCTGGAATATAATGGTGTATCTAAGTTTCATCTACAGTAATTAATCGGCGCCAAAACTCTGATTTATTGCGCCTAAACTGCGCCAACAGAGAGTTGAAAATGTTCATTCGAACACGTTTTTGGTCCAAAGTGAGCAAACGCGGCACCCAACGCGCGGACAGCTTTCTCATGTCTAAATATTGATTCCATATGTAACAAACACGTTCTTTGGACATGTTTCTAGCCTCTGATATCTCTCTAATTCTAATTCGACGGTTGTCTAGCACCATTTGGTGAACTTAAGCGATATTATCGTCAGTGGTTGCAGTTTTTGGACGTCCCGAACGTTCATCGTCACCCAAGCTGGTACGGCCACGTTTAAATTCAGCAGCCCAAAATTTCACGGTGGTAAATGATGGTGCAGAGTCCCCGTATACAGCGTCCAACTCGTCTTTGATTTGCGTAGGCTTATTGCCTTTCAATTGACAGCTCGATACTCGATTTTTTCCATTTTCATAAAAACACTCACATCGATTCACTCAAATGATTGTCAAACAACAACTGCGCGTCCAAAATGGCTGAAATTTTAGTGGGTACTTTTCAAAGCATGCGCAAACACATTCCCCAACTTTTGTTTACGAGTGCTGCCATCTTCATGTTGAGGTCGGAAACTTTTCAGACAACCCTCGTATTTATTTGACTTAATGTGTTTGGAATAACAAATGTATGCGTAGTACGATTACTTTTTACTCACTCCTTTTACCAATCCTTTATCCATAGCCTTTTTTACGCTTTCCGAAATTATTTGGGCCAAATGACAGAGGACTACACCATTATCCAATTTTTCAAGAAAATTATCCTTATTAATATTTTCCATACCTAAAACAAATATTAATTGAATAATTAATAGGAACACATCCAAGTATGCAATTAGAACTTTTCTTTTAATGTACACTTTTTCAATACCAATACATAATTACATTTTGTTTTTCAGTTTTATCCGTATCTTTAGAGAGAAAACGTACGACTGCAAATGAATAATGTTCCTGGTTTATACTAGGTTAGCATTAAGAAAAATAAACAATAACGGATATTAAAAGCAATAGAAAGCAGTCATTGCCGCTTTTATTTAAGGAAATTGAGAGCCTACTTATATTCTTTGATATAAGTAAGTCGGCCATATTTCATTTTAACTCCATAATATTTGATTACCCAAGTCCATATAATTGTTGTGTATTTATTTATGTAGAGTTACATTAGTTATTTGCTAAATAAGTCATTCAGTTTTTTTAACCAAATAAACATTAGTAGGTACGTCTCTTTTAAATGCAAAATGTTTTGGTTATCGAAACGCGCGTCAGGCAGATAAAAGTGTGTGTTGGTTAGTGGTAGTGTAAACGGTTTTCGGTATTAAAGTCACTGCAAGCACTTCTACGCGACTAAAATGTTAGTATTTTGAAATCGAATTGCTACAATTTTGGTTAAAGAGATAACAGCGTATAAAAAGAAAAAAAAAAACGACAACAACAATTTTCTATAAACAGAGTTTACTGATAGCATGCAACGTATATTTAAAATATTATTTTTGTACGCAATTTTCTGAAATTTAAAAAATATCCACTTCAATTGTTGGAATCCTCTACTCTTAATATTACCACAATTAAAAGGGAAAAAACACATCCTTTATATTCTGAATTATTAAAGCATTTGCTTTGTTTCGCGTATAATAATTATGTTCAATAATATTCTCTTGCTATCCAAACGATATTTCAAATTAATATTTTATATTATTAAGTTACGCATACACGAACCCACGATCGCTCATCCTCAAATCATGATCACATAAACAAGGTTTTCATAAAAAAAAATCGATTTCATGTCAATTATCTGAAATTATATTTTAAGTTAAAAGCACGGAATGAATTTAAATCGAAAATTTTGATATAGGCACCTCGTGGTACTGTGTTCCATTTTACAAATAGACATAATGATAGTTTCGTGATTCAAACTCTATAATTTTTTTTTGATAACAACGTCGATTATTGAGTATGTTACGTCCTTTGATTTTGTTTTAAACTTTTTTTGAATGTTGGATTTATAGCTAATATTGGCTATAATGTTAATTTTTTGTTCATTAAGCAAAACTGCTGAGGTTATTTGTCAATTAATGTGATATTAACAAAGCAATTAAATGCGTTTAATTGATTTTTACTACTAACAAAACTCAAATGCCAATCCAGTAGTGTTACATTGAAATGTTGTCGTTGTTGTCTATGTTGTTTGTTGTGTCTTTAATCCCTTCCATAGCAGTGTATCCCTTATTCCACATCCTGTTGATTTGAGCACATTTACCATACTTAGGGCCATGCAGAACCGTGGCATAGAATAGGACATTGTAAGATGGACTGGTAATATGTTACGGGAAAGAACAATAATAGGTACGCTCTTTGGGGAGACGAGGATGGTCTCAGCCACTAAGGGGTGTCCGCAAGGAGGGGTGTTATCTCCTCTTCTGTGGAACCTGGTGGTTGACGAGCTCCTTTGTAGACTCAATGACGAGGGTATCTATGCCCAAGCCTTTGCTGATGACGTCAGCATAGTTGTAAACGGTAGATTCGGGGCCACTGTGTCCGAGAGAATGCAGCTGGCACTGAGGATTACCGAAAAATGGTGCAAACAAGAGGGATTGTCAACTAATCCGGCAAAGACCTCCGTGATAGCGTTCACCCTCAGAAGGAACCTTGACTTGAGGGTACTTCGTATGTGGGGCCAAACGCTAAAGTTTAAAGGGGAAGTCAAATACCTAGGGGTAACCCTAGATAGCAAACTAACCCTTTCCAACCACATTAGAAACACAACGGATAAAGGCCTGGGCATGCAGAAGAGCTGTGGGCAATACGTGGGGGCTTAAACCCAGTATGATGCACTGGCTTTATACGAGGGTGGTGGCACCCATCATAACCTATTGTTCTGTTGTGTGGTGGCATAAAGCGAGGTGCTCAGTAGCATCTAGACAGCTAGGCAGGGTACAAAGAGTAGCCTGTCTAGCCATAACCGGGGCGATGCGAACAACGCCCACGGCGGCCCTGGAAGCTATGCTGGGACTACCTCCACTACATCTTATTGTGGAAAGGGAAGCACTGGCAGCTGCTTACAGGCTGAAAATAAACAACGAATGGGGCAGGGCGATCCCTAGGTACCATTCCACAATCTCGAAAGAGATTGAACATAATCAATTACTGAGCATGCCCTCAGATAGAATACCTATCTGCTACGACCTTTCCAAACCATATACAGTTCATATTCCGGATAGGGACGAAGCTCGTACCAAGACTAGGAAACAACATGAATCCGTTTGGTATACAGACGGATCCAAAACAAGTACCAGCACTGGGATTGGAATCTACAATGAAAATACAGGGAAGACGTATAGTCTCAACCTGGGTTCAGTAGAGACTATCCTGCAAGCTGAAGTGGTTGCCATCAACACATGCTCGGAAATCATCCTGAACGAGAAAGTCCCTAACAGGACTGTCAGGATCAGAAGTGATAGCCAAGCAGCTCTCAAAGCAATAGAGAGCGTACACACTGCGTCACGAACAGTGAAGCACTGCCAAGGAACTGTAGCTGAACTGGCACAACGCCACAAGGTTATCCTTGAATGGGTACCAGGACACACAGGGATTCTTGGAAATGAAAAAGCTGACCTCCTAGCCAGGAAGCTTCAGAAGGAACCCTGATCGGACCTCTTCCCACATGTGGGGTCTCATACCAACATGTAAGGGAAACAATAGAGGAACGACTAAGGGAACAACATAAAAAACTCTGGATGGAACTGCCTGGACTCAGGCAATCCAGATTATTCATAACAGGTCCATCCAGGGAGAAAACTACAGAACTACTCAGCCTAAGTAGAACCCAATTGAGAAAGGCAGTGGGACTGCTTACAGGACACTGCCATCTCCGAAAACACATGAACACAATAGGACTCGCTGAGGACCCATTGTGCAGAAAATGTGGTGAGGAAGACGAAACTCCTCTTCACGTAATATGTCACTGTCCGAGCCTTAAGTGGCTTAGACAGAGACACTTTGGCATTCAGTTTCCTGAGCCAGAGGAAATCGTGAAAGCGAATATCAGGGACATTCTAGAATACATGAAGGAAACGAACCTGGTATGATTACTTCAGGGGGGTACAATGAGCCTAGAGCTCCAGTACATGCATGAAACGCACCCCAGAAGAATAGAAGAATAGAATGAGCACATTTTCCCATTGCGCGTATATCCGCTTGGAAAATATTTGCCAGTTGGCCCATACTCCCCGACATTTAAATCTTTAAATATACTTCTATTCCAGTTTCTTTGATGGTTTTGAAACCGTCAGTATACCATTTTATGCCATTCTGGTAGAGTTTGGTGATGGGATTTATGTTTCATTTGCTTTCACTACTTATTTCGATGCTTAAGCCCTTCTCATAACGATATTTCTTAAGAATCGGTACATACAAATTTTTCCAGCAACCGTACTTTCTATCAGAATATACAGCGGTTTAAGACTCAAGGTGACCTTTGAAGTTTTAAGAAGTTATTTCTCTTACTTGTTTGACTAACTCTATTTTTCCAGGCTATTGCATCTTATGTGATAAATGGGCTTACTATAGCATTTTGGGGCATTTTGGCATCTCTATTTTTTCCGAAAAGTTGCCGCACATCATCATCTGTCGCATGTTTTAATAATTTTTCCTCCTGTCTTCTCAAGGTATGTTTATTATCTGTTATAATGCCAGGACATCTAGCAGATTAACAATTTAAAGTAGTTAATGAACAAATAAATCTTGGAAGTTCTCCGCTATTAAACTGTTTACTTTGATTGAGAGATTGAGTTTTGTTAAAAAGTTTCGTTGTTTAATGTTCTTAGCCCTATTTAGATTAACTTGTTTCTGTAACTTAAACGTTTGAATAAAACCATGTTTAACCACCCATTGGTTTTTGAATTATGACATCTTAAAAGCGTTATTATACTGTGTATGTTTATGGTGATTTCCGTCGAGAAAAAAAGATCTGTGGCGCAACTGTACCTTAAATTTTAATCCTATAATTGAAACAACATAATCTGGATCTTTTCATGTTAGGGTTGACCGGTATTGATAAAGTATAGAAATAGTTTATACCGATGATTATAACGTATTAATTGCATATGACTTTATTGGTATTAAAGAAGCTACAACATAGTTCAGCAATAAGAAAATAATTCATAGATAAAAAAAACTAAACTTACCCAAAGATTTATTTAACCAATCAGCTAAATCTTCTTTCAGTGGATCTAATTGTTTGGCTTGAATACTTTTTATTTCATCATCATCGTCATCGTTTGATGTTCTGTAGAACCCTGGAGATGTTACGGAAATGGGGCCCCAGCTGTTTCGATTGCGAGCAAAGTTCATTCTAGTTGCCATAGTATCTCTGAAAAAGTAATAAAAGTGTTTTAAACATTTACAAGTACCAGTATAAAAGTAAAAATTTGGAGTTGGAGACTAAGAAGTTTACAAACAAGAAATTGTAGAGATTACTTCCAATATTCAAAATAAAAATCGTGGAAATAGTCATAAAAGAGGCAGAAGCCGTCGACGCCTTGGAGGAGATCAAAAATGTAACTTAAATATTAGGCAAGGAGCGGTGCAGTCAAAAACAAATGATTCCCATTTTTTTTCCTAAATATGATTTTATGAGTGATTCTTATGTAAAAAAATGCGCTGAATTCGATGGTGTAATTTAAAATTCTCCAAATGGTGTGCTAATTGTTATAAACAATGTTTTATAACAAAGTTTTAGTTTTTTTAAAAAATACGATGTAAATAAATTTTTTTGTCATTTTTATTATTTATTATGGTGGATTTTATCATTCCCCGTCGTTTGAGACCAACCGCAACTTTTTTTTATTTTCCTTAATTTGTTATAAACAATTAAAGTTAAAATTTAAATAATTTTTTTCTCAAAGGGAAAACACTCAGTGCCTATGAAAATAGCAAATTTATTATAGTTTATGTGGTATTTTTTTCATTTCGATCCAATGGGTATTTTTCAATTGTTTAAACAATTGAGTTTATTTGTTTAATAGCATTTTGGGACAAATGAAGGAAATAGCTGGAATTTGTAAATTTAGCTACCAGCAACATTTTCTATGGGGTCTTGCCCAAAAATTTTCAAAACTGTTAGTTTATTAACAATATGAAAAAATATACTTATAAACAAATAGGATTTCTCGGACACGGAAAGACGGATCAACAAGCGGTTTGCGGGATATGAAAATATAATCCAAAATGTAAAATTAGAGCCCAAGATCGCCCCGATTCGATCACCGGAACCGGAAATATCGTACATTTTGCCAAGCGTTGCGTCATTTGTTTATTAAACAATTAAAAAAAAAACTTTATTTCGTCGTGAACATTGAACATTAAAGTTACTAAAACCGTCGGGGTAAATTAAAATGGTCACTTTTGTACCTTATTTTCGGACAAATTAAATAGCGAAACGCCACGCATTTTTATATAAATAATGGCTATATAACGCAAAGGAGCATGCGTAGCGCGCGCGTAATTTAAAATTTGAAATATGTGTATTATATATTGAAATTTTTCCGTACTCAGTAAAGTTTTTATCCAATCATTTTCAAAAAAATTGAATAATCAAAAAAAATTACATTTAAAAATTTTAATGTCAAGCATTTTGTTTAATTTTTCGAAATTGATTTTATTGGATAAAGTTTTTTTACCGTGTACTGATATAATAACAAATGGAAAACTGTTGTCTAATAATCATTTATTTAATATTTTACAAAGTACCTAACATTGAATATTTTTTTTATAGTATTTACATAACAATTTAGTCAGAATCAGAATTAGAACTATCACACTCATCGTTATTCGCAACAATATCATCTTCACTTTCGCAATCAAGATTACAATTTACAATATGATCGTTACAAATGTCTTTTTCTATAACATTCTCACTGGAACTTTCGACATCAATTTCTTCATCATCCAATACACTCACAATAGGCTCCTCGCTTTTGTAACAACTTTTTCCTTCGCAGGACTTACAGAGAATTGAACATTTTATACAATTTTTTACACGAGCATCTGCCTGTACATTTTCTCTTACATTTACAAGAGACTATTTTCAAAAGTTCGGGTGGAGCCGCTGGTTTTTCTGTCTGGAACCTTTTTTGTTTTAACTATTAAAACAACGTAACAAATATAAATTTCTGGACGTTATACACTAAAAAAATCTGTTGCTCAACTCAACGCTTCGTACAGAGTACAGCAGACTGAGGCTCGAAATCATACAGATCTACATTTCTTTGCTTGGAATTCGTATAATATACGTAATGCCCAAAAAATTCCACTATATGCAATACATTTTTTTAGAGATCGCAGCAGCTGCTATTCTGTAAAAAGAAAGAGGAGATTTTAAAAAGGAATCGAAAAAAACAAAGCTTTAATATTATGGTAATCTTTTAAATTCAATTTACGCGTGCGCCGCGTATGCTCCTTTGCGTTATATAGCCATTATTTATATAAAAATGCGTGGCGTTTCGCTATTTAATTTGTCCGAAAATAAGGTACAAAAGTGACCTCTTTAGTTTACCCCGACGGTTTTAGTAACTTTAATGTTCAATGTTCACGGCTAAACAAAGTTTTTTTTTTAAATTGTGTAATAAACAAATGACGCAACGCTTGGCAAAATGTACGATATTTCCGGTTCCGGTGATCGAATCGAGGCGATCTTGGGCTCTAATTTTACATTTTGGATTATATTTTCATATCCCGCAAACCGCTTGTTGATCCGTCTTTCCGTGTCCGAGAAATCCTATTTGTTTATAAGTATATTTTTTCATATTGTTAATAAACTAACAGTTTTGAAAATTTTTGGGCAAGACCCCATAGAAAATTTTGCTGGTAGCTAAATTTATAAATTCCAGCTATTTCCTTCATTTGTCCCAGAATGCTATTAAACAAATAAACTCAATTGTTTAAACAATTGAAAAATACCCATTGGTTCGAAATGAAAAAAATACCACATAAACTATAATAAATTTGGAACTTATCGGTGCTATTTTCATAGGCACTGAGTGTTTTCCCTTTGAGAAAAAAATTATTTAAATTTTAACTTTAATTGTTTATAACAAATTAAGGAAAATAAAAAAAAGTCGCGGTTGGTCTCAACCGACGGGGAATGATAAAATCCACCATAATAAATAATAAAAATGACAAAAAAATTTATTTACATCGTATTTTAAAAAAAAACTAAAACTTTGTTATAAAACATTGTTTATAACAATTAGCACACCATTTCGAGAATTTTAAATTACAGCGCATTTTTTTACACAAGAATCACTCATAGAATCATATTTAGAAAAAAAACTCGGAAAAAATTGCACCGCTCTTTGTCTATATATAGATTAGAAACGATTGCACATTTTGGCTCAAACAAATATTAACTTTAATGTTTGTTTTATTCCTCTTCCCATATTTTAATTGGATTTTTATATATTTGGTTGCATTGAGTAGAATATTTTGCAAAAATTCAAGGATTAATATCCGTTATAACCACCAATGGTTAATAAGGCTTAATCTATACTGTGGTGACTATTTTAACTCGTTCTAGAATCGTCTCGTGGACATCTCGATAACCTTTCTAGATTATATTGTATGCCTCGACACCAGGGAGGGTTATCAAGAAGTATATTGTGATATTACTTTCATTAAGAATAATAAAAAACTCTTCGTTTGAACGTAACTTCCAAGTTTATTTGAAAAAATTATGTTTTAAATTACAATTAAAGAAAAAAGTAAAATGAAGGGAAAGTTAAAGCAGAACCACTTTCATTAAAAACATCCCTATACTACAAGTGTTTGAAGGTATTTATTTTTAATTTATTGTATCAACTTCTACTTTTATTTAAAAAATTGGTTTTTGAAACCTCAATGACAGCTGTTTCGTTACAACAAGCATCGTCAAAATAACAGAGAGAGAGAGAGAGACATAAGCTTTATTGTCATGAAAATTTTTACAATTTTATGGACAAAGCGACAATTTAAAAATAGTTAAAAATATAAAAAATAACATAAAAAATACTGACTGTACCAATACAAAACAAAATATATAAAATACAAACTTAAATTAATAATAATAATAATAATAATTAATAATTATAATACAATGCAAGCAACGTACATCATACTAAATACTGAACTACGCCAATTTACTCAAGAGTCTAGGGTAGATTGTAGAATTCAGCCACCGAATAGTAAGGTCTCTCATGCAGAAATGCCGTTGCCAATCTCCGGAATGTAACAAATGTATTTGCCACCTTTAATTCTAAAGGTAGCTGATTGAATAGCTTCTTGGCATTGAAGGTGATGGAATTTTTTACCAGATCAGAGGTGGGTATTGTTAAGTAAATGTCGGAATTTTTTCTTCTAGTAGGGTAACTATGAATTGGTCTCTCAGATAAATTGTGAAAGTGTTTGCGAACCAAACACACGGATTCCAAAATGAATAGAGCGGGAAGAGTTAAAATTTTGTATTTCTTAAAATAGAATCCGCAATGCGTCCTACTACTCAAACCATAAATGTAACGAATAGCTCTTTTTGTAGCTTGAAGATAGATTCAAAGAGGTGCAAACTACAAGACCCCCAGAAAGGTAAACCATAGCGAAGGTGCGATTCGAATAAAGAGTAGTAGGTTGTTAAAGCAGTACAAGAATCAAGCTGTTTAGATACAGATTTAATGGCAAAACAAGCAGAGGATAATTTTTTAGCTAAAGTGTCTACATGTACAGACCATTTAAAGGCATCGTCAATGTGGAGACCAAGAAACTTAATTGAATTTGAAGATCTTATTAAGTCGTTGTTAAGTTTGAGAGGTTGCAAAACTCCTTTGTAAGATAAAACTAAAGTTTTCTCAGTGTTAAAACAAAGCCCGTTCGAGTCAGACCAGGACTTAATAGTAATGAGATCTTTGCCTATGGTAGAATGTAAAGTTAGTATATCTGGACTGTTCCATGTTACACTAGTGTCATCAGCAAATAAAGTGAATTTACCATTAATTCGTAAGTCTGTGACATCGTTAATGAATACCAAAAAGAGAATTGGACCCAAAACTGAACCTTGGGGTACACCACTGCTAACTGGTAAATGTTTCGAAAGTTTTCCATTTGCTCGCACCAGTTGTTCTCTACATCCCAGGTAAGATTCAAACCATTTTAAAGGAATACCACGGATGCCATAATATTCCAGTTTGTTTATCAAAATTCCATGATCAACACAATCGAAGGCCTTTGCGAAGTCACAAAAAACCGAAGCCGTGAAAAGTTTATTATTAAGTGAGGTATATATTTCATTAAGAACAGAAAACATTGCGTCATTAGTACATTTATTAGGTAGGAAACCGAACTGTTGGAATTTCAAGATTTTATATTTGAAAAGAAAGGGCAATAGACGGTTTTTCATTAGTCTTTCGATTATCTTCGATAAGATTGGTAATAAGGCAATAGGACGATAGTTACTAGTATTACGTTTCTGGCCACCCTTGTGGAGAGGAACAATTATTGCTGTTTTTAGACAGTTAGGAAAGAGGCCTTTTTCAAAGGATTCATTGATCATAGAACATAAAACGTTAATCACCGCATCAGGAATATTTAAAAACAACTTAGCCGATAACCCATCAATGCCACAGGAAGTCTTGTTTTGAATACTGAGTATGGTTTGCACAAGCTCAAATTTATCTATTGGTCTAAGGAAGAAACTATCAGTGATTCTTTTAGAAGGAACGAGGAAAGAAAGAGCGTCACGACTTGGAGATATTTTAGAGCTAATAGTCTTACTCACGTTTACGAAATAATTATTAAGTTCGTCTGGGTCAAGTTCAATAAAGTTAGAGGAACGAGTCTTGTTCCTCAAATCATTGATAATGGACCAAGTTTCTCTCGAGGAGTTTTTAGCTCTAGAGATGCGATTGTTATAATAGTTTTGTTTAATACATCTGATAGTTTTCCGGTACAATATTTTATAGCTATTAATATAATTGAGTATGTGAGGATTGTCTGTGAATGTTTTAATATACATGAGTGATCTCAGATTCTTAGATGAAGTACGTGTTCCTTTCGTAGACCATGATTTGTGATGTTTAGTTTTACGAGAGCGAAGAGGAAATGATGTGTTGAAGCACCTGATAATTTTATTGATAAAGTACAAAAATTTAGAGTCAATATCTTCAGAAAGATCAATCCAATCATTTGCTAAACATAAGTTATGAAATTTGCTGAAGTTTTGTTGAGAGAAGATCCTCACTAACTGAGTGTTTTTCTTAAGAGATTTAAGAGGTAATACAAATTCGGCAAAAACTGCTTCATGGTCAGAGAGACCTGAGTTAATCACTGAGAGATTCACATCATGGGATAGAAAGTCGGAAACTATGTAATCTAAAATTGAAGCAAATTGTTTCTTTCAAAATTTTAATTTTTTAATGTTCTTGGTATCCATTTTTAAATCCAGTAGAATATTAAATTGCTCTGTAATTAATGGTATAGAACAATCGTAAACATATCTATAAATAAAAAACTTTAAAATATTCTAACCACCTACGACTGTTATGGGTACAGCAAACACGCCCGGTTTCTTAGAAGTCATAAGCCACCATACAAAATACCGCATTTCAACCAACTTTTTCTTAATACAGGTCTCTTGCTTATGTCCTTATTACCGTAAGTACATGATGCATTCGAATCACGAGTTACGATTTTTTTAAAGTAGGTAAACCGCTTGCTACGTCTGCGAACTGCACAGTGTTCTAAAACTGTCAAGTAAAATGATATATTAGGTGAGCCATAGAAGAATAGTCAGATTTATGCATAAATTAATAAAAATTTATGTTACATAAGAATTTCTTAGAGCAACAGTTTTTAGAAATTATGAATAAGTAAGTGCAGATGCAGGGTTTAAAACTATTTAACTAGGTACACTTAAAATGAAAATTTTTATAAATGCATTAAAATATAATGATATTTTAGTTTTATTCCAACAGCTAATAGTTTTTTTAATGAGATAGGTAACTGGAGACAGAATTAATTTTCGAAATAAATACAATGCAACTTTGTTGGATATGTTTATATTTCTCAAAAGATTAATAGTTTCTATTATTTATCTAGTTTACCTGTCAAATAGAAATGACGATCAAATTGGCATATTTGTCACAGTTGATATTAAGTTCTTAAAATAATAACTGAGAATATTGGATTTTAAATTTATTGTACTAACCCTTGATAACAGTGAAGTACCTATATCGCATGAGTTTTTTAAAAACCTAAGGCAAGATAGAGTGACAGAACAAGAATTAGTTCTTATGTAAAAATATTGAATACAACCAACGAGAACGTTAAAATTAAAGTAAATTCAATTAACACGGTAGAGCTAGATTTATTTACTGTTTATACAATAACCCAAGAAAAAATAATGTAGTGAAAGAGCTAAAGATGTAATTAAACTTAGAAGTACCAGAATACGTTTGAGATAAGCTAGTAAGCCTTTGCGAAAACTTTTTAGACATATTCGCGTTAAAAAATGACCTAGGAATATTGAACCCTCAATTTCGGAGTACAGTATTGCTAGTGCCCAAGAAGTCATCAACCAATGATAAAGCGTGGATCGTGGATGTATTGGATTTAAATAATGAAATCAGAAAATTGTCACATATAAATTTCCATTGTCCAGAATAGATCCAATATTAGATCATTTGGAAAGATCTTAAGCCATATAGACTTAATGTAAAGTTTTCATCAAATTGGAAACTTTGAATGAATGAAAAATGAGAAGGGAAGATACAGGGCATACGGTGTCTTCAGGTGCTCCAGATGTTTGTGATTAAAGCCTTTGTCTATGTGCGTTTCCCTGCGTTCTTTTCATTTTTCCTTTCCTTTTCCCACTGGCTTAATGTCCTCTCTCTTACTTCGTATTTTGCGAGTTTATTCTTGCCGTCTGCTCTGTCGTGAATTCTCTTTCTTTTTTCCACCAATAGATGGATTGTTGGAACTTCTGCGACAACCTGTGTCACTCTGGTGGATATAGTCTTGTAAGCATTAATTACTCTCATGACGGCTTTCCTTTGGATACTATTTAGCGTAGCTTTGCAGTTCTTTATTTTCATCTCTTCATACCATACTGGTACTCCGTACAGCAATTACTACTGCGCTTCTTCTTAAAGCATTTGTCTCGTTTTTCTTCTCTAGGCCCTTTATTGTTGTGTGAAATCCCAGGTACTTCGTTTGGGATTTCATTTGGCTTGGACCAAATGTAAGCATCGCAACACCGATTACGGTCTGACCCAATTCATTTCTGGACACGGTTCTTTCGGAACATATCTGAAAAGAATTCAAAAAAACGACAACGAAGTATGCATCATATGTGAGGAAGCGAAGGACGATCCGGAACATACGGTATTAAAATGTCCAAGGTGGATAAAAATCAGACAGGAGTACATTAGTATAGGACCGACGAAGAATAACATCATAGGAATAATGGTAGAATGTGAAGACAAGTGGAAAGCGGTGCATAATATGGTAAGGCATTATTATACGGCAGAATGGGAAAATGAAAAAAGAGAGAAACTGAAAAAGGTTGCCTTATTCTTAGGTTAGGTAAGGAAAGTATTTCACTGGCAAGTGGAAAAGAGGAGACGAACAAGAAATTCTAATCTTCGAAGGCAGACAACAACCCGTTCTTAAAAAAAACGATCCATTCCGCTATACTGGGGATGAGCGAAGTTTTTGCAACTTGGATGAGTCTCACACTCTTTGGTCAGATATCTGAACCAAGGTTAGTCCGTAACAGAATTCTCCTCTCAAAGAAAGGGTTGAAGTGGATGAAAGGTTGGGAGAGTCTAGGTTTCCATCTGTCAAAAAAAAAAATGGTAAGGTTAGATAACGTACATATAGCAATTTAAACCTACATCACCAAGGATAATAGTTTTAACATTAATATATAATATATAATACTCGTAAATAACAGTTTGTTAATTTAAATTTATTGTACTAACCCTTACTTTTTGGAAGTCCATCTTATTAAGAATAATAAAAAAACTCTTCGTTTGAACGTAACTTCCAAGTTTATTTGAAAAATCATGTTTTAACTTACAGTGACGGCCGTTTCGCTAAGAAGCATCGTCAGATTGACATTTAAGTTACATTTTGTTTGTTTGTAGCTAGGTACCTGATGTTGTTTAGGTAGTATTAAGGCTAGACCAAGTATGGAAGTAATAAGACAACAATATTAAAGCCTAGATGTTAATAGCCCTAAGGGATTATCCTGGATGTACTTCCCTCTAAGATCAGTATAACTGTGCAATGATATAGAAAAACCAGGAAAAAACTATATCATGCTGATCTTTACAATAACTTAATATATTTGTGTTTTACAATTACGTCTTATCTATGTATAAAATGTAAACTCAATCAAAGTAAACAGTTTAATAGTGGAGAACTTCCAAGATTTATTTGTTCATTAACAACTTTAAATTGTGGATCTGCTAGATGTCTTTTTATTTCAAGTCCTTCAAGGAAATCTAAATTTTGCTTTTTATCACAAGTGTGTCGTATTTGGATGTCATTGGTGTGTAAGAGTGAGGTTGGATGTTCAAGTAGGTGTTTTGCATAATTTGAATTATCTGGTTGTTTTAATGGTAACCATACCATATAATTCAAATCATCCTTTAACGCATGTTGCAGTACGTATGCAACGATGCAGTACAAGGTGTAAAATAAATAGCTACTATGTTTGAAAGTAGTTCAAGAATTTTTAATGTTAAACAAAGAATACATGTTAATAATAAAAGTGATATAAGTACTACATTTTTCCTAGAACATACACATTACAAAAGTAATTTTCTCGATTTTTTATTCGCCAAGCGATCAAGCACTTTCTCTGGATCAATAACAATATCCCAGTGAATTGACATTATTGCCAGTGCACTTAGCCTATCATGTCCCATCACACTACGAGGTAGAGTTTTTATCCTCTTCATTGTAGAAAATGATCTTTCCACGTTGGCTGTTGTGACTGGAAGAGCTAGTATCTTGAGAAGAAAATTCAAAATTTCGGTCGATGGCTCATTTTATGATATTTTGGCACACCATAACTTGTACTCAGCTTGAACTGCGGACAGTGGCATTTCATCTTGAAAATATGGACCTAATTTTTTCAGTTCATTAATTTTTTTCTCGGAAGCATATCCTGGGAGCAAAAGTTGAAAACTCGATAGATTATCCTCGTTTTTGACAAATCTATCAGTCAAATTTTCAATCAAAGCGTCGATACAGGGAATGAATATAGTGACTCTAAAATACTCTTCATTCGATGCCGTTTTGTGGGTTTGCACGAGATTTCTGTCGTGATGTAACTCTTGGAGCTTGAAGTAATCGTTGTTTGACCTTGGCTACGTTTCATGTTAGTGAAGTTAACCCTGCAGTAGTCGCGGGAAGTCTGACAGACTCCGGACGATTTCAATCCTCGGTAATTTCCACATCCCTCGGGGTTTCACGTAATGCCAGGAGGCCAGGCCCGTATCCAGAAATTCGGGATTTCGGGGGGGACCTGGGCCCCCAGGCCCCCTACCTGGATACGTGCCTGCTTAAATGTCAATCTCACGATGCTAATCAGCGAAACGGCCGTCATTGTAATTTAAAACATAATTTTTCAAATAAAGTTACGTTCAAACGAAGAGTTTTTTTATTATTCTTAATAGTTTGTTCATTTATTCCAGTATATTTACTTTAATATTAGTAGATATACTAGGAGAGTTCTAACCCACTAGAGGAGTGGGGGTACCTCCGTATATACAGCATAGGAGTTCTGGAACGGTTCTGAACTGTGGTTCTGAATTGTGGACCAGTTGTTTATTTGGAATAGTTGTGTTATATTATGATGATTAAATAATTGAGCGACTGGAACGAATTTTATTGGAATTATTAAAGAATTAAACGAGTTTGTGTTGTATTGCGGGTTGCCTGCTGGTTTGAAAAAAAGGGGCTGCGTGGCGGCCGCTGGTGGGATTTGAACCACGGACCGTCGTTAGAATTTTTACAATTTAAGCGCCCTTACCCACTGGGCTGCTAACGAAGGATTATATATTGTTATGAATGGGTATTTAAACTCGCGTCGCGTATTTTGATCGTTTTCATGGAATTTGGTCTGTGATAGATATCTTGTAATCATATACAGGGTATGTCGGGATACTAAACAACTTTTTTGTATTTAAAATATCAATTTGATGATATGGTACGGGTTAGATACGGGATATATACAGGGTTTGTCGCGAATTAGATCGTCGAAATATCGAATTATGATCATTCTTAATACGCAAAAATGGCAAAAATGTCGGTACGGGGGTATGGTCGTTAATTAAAAATGTCAATTCGATCATTCGTATATTATGATGTGGGTAAAAGATAATTTCGAGTGTACAGGGTATATCGCGAATATCATTCGTAAGGGAGATGTCAATTTTTCATACGGGATATACAGGGTTTGTCGAAATATCGGATTATGATCATTCTTAATACGGAAACGGTTACGTGGCAAATAAAAATGTTTATATACGTGAGGGGTATGACGGTTCTCCATTTTCTGATCGAACAGTAATTCTCTCTTTATACGGGAATGAATTAGGATGTAAAGTTGTGACACAACGATTGTCAAAAGGGTACCAATTATTCGATGCTATGACGTCATCACACATATTTTACAAGGGTCATGCGATCGACAACGACCAGTTACATTATGTCTTCAGAAGAGCACAGTCATGGAATTGAAGACATTGCTTTTTATGAAGATAAGAGTAAGGTTATGAAACAAACTAGGGAAGCAAGAACAACGTGGAGCAGTCTAAACTGGGATTGTCGTAAATTACCGAAAACTACTTATCCGTTAAGACGTATTCAACCATGTTTAATAGAACTGAAGAAGAAGAGAGCATAAAAAATGAAATTAATAATGTTTTTGCCATGTCACGTATAATTTTAGCATCTGTCTTTGTTTTAATTTTAAAAATTATTTTAAAAATTGTTAAACGTAAATTTGAATCTTCGTGTAATATAAAAGTTGATGAATAAACAACTTGTTTTATTTCTAAGTAGTGGTGTATAAAATAAAAACTCATTTGTGGTTAAGGTTTATTTATTTTATGGTAATACAGTATTCAAAAACCAGTGGCGGAGACGTTGTACGTTTCGTTCGGTGCACGAATATAGTCCAGAGGTGTGACAGGGGTTTGGATCCTTGGCAAAGTTTACTGTTGCACACGGTGTACCATCGAACTTGTCGACTTCGCAAATGTGAGGAAAAACGTTGAAAATGTTACATTTATTTTGCAGAAACTTGGCTTTTTGTTGACCACGAACGTAAATGTAGTCTGCAGCATACAATAGCTTGCTTTCCAATATTTCATTAACTTTAGAATATTCTACATCTCCTGAAGAGTATCGAATTCCGTGCACATTTTTTTCCAAGTAGGTTGCAGTCTTTTTGTCCTCATTACTTAATGTAGAAAACGGTTGAGGTGGTAAAAACATGTAATGTGAACTTTTGAAACCAATTTCTATCGTTAGTTCTTTGACAACGAAAAATCCATCTACGACAAAGCCTTGAATGTCTACAAAAGCTATTCTCATGTTGACGTCTGCTCGAACACTAACTCTAATCAACGTCTAGTTTAAACTTTTAACAATTTCGATGAGGGGGAAGTATTCCATTACACAATCATGAATTATGATCGGCGAGAAGCTAGCTCCTAGCTCCTACCGTAGAAATACGACAAGCAGCTCATTTGGCAACAGCGCATCAAAATCTACTGTGCATACTCGACCAGCAAGTTGTAGGTAAAATTGAACGCTCGCACATGATAATACTACAAAATAAATACGGAGGAACCATGATAATTAGTGGTTGATAAAAAACATTTTATAGTTAATTTAATAAAAACAAAAATATAAAATGATATAAAATATTATAAAAATACTAATATATACTTAATAAATGTTCATAGTGTGTTAAAATTGACATATCAGTGAATTTTTCACGCAAGTTATCCTTTGGAGCTGGGGGGTAGGAGAAGATGTCCATGAATGAAATTTTGTACAGAGGTAGAAAAAATAATTCTCTTTCATCTGGCAAATTCAAAAATTACTTACAAACGTTCCGAGTGGCCAAAAAATGGATTTAAAGGGAAATTTTGACGCAAATTCGGAGTTATCCTTTGGAGCTGGGGGGTAGATGAAGATGTCCATGAATGAAATTTTGCACAGAGGTAGAAAAAACAATTCTCTTTCATCTGGCATATTCAAAAATTACTTACAAACGTTCCTAGTGGCCAAAAAATGGATTTTAAGGGAATTTTTCACGCAAATTCGGATATATCCTTTGGAGCTGGGGGGTAGATGAAGATGTCCATAAATGAAATTTTGCACAGAGGTAGAAAAAATAATTCTCTTATATCTGGCATATTCAAAAATTACTTACAAACGTTCCGAGTAGCCAAAAAATGGATTTTAAGGGAATTTTTCACGCAAATTCGGAGTTATCCTTTGGAGCTGGGGGGTAGGAGAAGATGTCCATGAATGAAATTTTGTACAGAGGTAGAAAAAATAATTCTCTTTCATCTGGCATATTCAAAAATTACTTACAAACGTTCCGAGTGGCCAAAAAATGGATTGTAAGGGAATTTTTCACGCAAATTCGGATATATCCTTTGGAGCTGGGGGGTAGATGAAGATGTCCATAAATGAAATTTTGCACAGAGGTAGAAAAAATAATTCTCTTATATCTGGCATATTCAAAAATTACTTACAAACGTTCCGAGTAGCCAAAAAATGGATTTTAAGGAAATTTTTCACGCAAATTCGAAGTTATCCTTTGGAGCTGGGGGGTAGGAGAAGATGTCCATGAATGAAATTTTGTACAGAGGTAGAAAAAATAATTCTCTTTCATCTGGCATATTCAAAAATTACTTACAAACGTTCCGAGTGGCCAAAAAATGGATTTTAAGGGAAATTTTGACGCAAATTCGGATATATCCTTTGGAGCTGGGGGGTAGATGAAGATGTCCATAAATGAAATTTTCCACAGAGGTAGAAAAAATAATTCTCTTATATCTGGCATATTCAAAAATTACTTACAAACGTTCCGAGTAGCCAAAAAATGGATTTTAAGGGAATTTTTCACGCAAATTCGGAGTTATCCTTTGGAGCTGGGGGGTAGGAGAAGATGTCCATGAATGAAATTTTGTACAGAGGTAGAAAAAATAATTCTCTTTCATCTGGCATATTCAAAAATTACTTACAAACGTTCCGAGTGGCCAAAAAATGGATTGTAAGGGAATTTTTCACGCAAATTCGGATATATCCTTTGGAGCTGGGGGGTAGATGAAGATGTCCATAAATGAAATTTTGCACAGAGGTAGAAAAAATAATTCTCTTATATCTGGCATATTCAAAAATTACTTACAAACGTTCCGAGTAGCCAAAAAATGGATTTTAAGGAAATTTTTCACGCAAATTCGAAGTTATCCTTTGGAGCTGGGGGGTAGGAGAAGATGTCCATGAATGAAATTTTGTACAGAGGTAGAAAAAATAATTCTCTTTCATCTGGCATATTCAAAAATTACTTACAAACGTTCCGAGTGGCCAAAAAATGGATTTTAAGGGAAATTTTGACGCAAATTCGGATATATCCTTTGGAGCTGGGGGGTAGATGAAGATGTCCATAAATGAAATTTTCCACAGAGGTAGAAAAAATAATTTTCTTTCATCTGGCATATTCAAAAAATACTTACAAACGTTCCGAGTGGCCAAAAAATGGATTTTAAGGGACATTTTGACGCAAATTCGGATATATCCTTTGGAGCTGGGGGGTAGATGAAGATGTCCATAAATGAAATTTTGCACAGAGGTAGAAAAAACAATTCTCTTTCATCTGGCATATTCAAAAATTACTTACAAACGTTCCTAGTGGCCAAAAAATGGATTTTAAGGGAATTTTTCACGCAAATTCGGATATATCCTTTGGAGCTGGGGGGTAGATGAAGATGTCCATAAATGAAATTTTACACAGAGGTAGAAAAAATAATTCTCTTATATCTGGCATATTCAAAAATTACTTACAAACGTTCCGAGTAGCCAAAAAATGGATTTTAAGGGAATTTTTCACGCAAATTCGGAGTTATCCTTTGGAGCTGGGGGGTAGGAGAAGATGTCCATGAATGAAATTTTGTACAGAGGTAGAAAAAATAATTCTCTTTCATCTGGCATATTCAAAAATTACTTACAAACGTTCGAGTGGCCAAAAAATGGATTGTAAGGGAATTTTTCACGCAAATTCGGATATATCCTTTGGAGCTGGGGGGTAGATGAAGATGTCCATAAATGAAATTTTGCACAGAGGTAGAAAAAATAATTCTCTTATATCTGGCATATTCAAAAATTACTTACAAACGTTCCGAGTGGCCAAAAAATGGATTTTAAGGGAAATATGAAAGAGAATTGTTTTTTCTACCTCTGTGCAAAATTTCATTCATGGACATCTTCATCTACCCCCCAGCTCCAAAGGATATATCCGAATTTGCGTGAAAAATACCCTTAAAATTCATTTTTTGGCCACTCGGAACGTTTGTAAGTAATTTTTGAATATGCCAGATGAAAGAGAATTGTTTTTTCTACCTCTGTGCAAAATTTCATTCATGGACATCTTCATCTACCCCCCAGCTCCAAAGGATATATCCGAATTTGCGTGAAAAATTCCCTTAAAATCAATTTTTTGGCCACTCGGAACGTTTGTAAGTAATTTTTGAGTATGCCAGATAAAAGATAATTATTTTTTCTACCTCTGTGCAAAATTTCATTCATGGACATCTTCATCTACCCCCCAGCTCCAAAGGATATATCCGAATTTGCGTGAAAAATTCCCTTAAAATCCATTTTTTGGCCACTCGGAACGTTTGTAAGTAATTTTTGAATATGCCAGATGAAAGAGAATTATTTTTTCTACCTCTGTACAAAATTTCATTCATGGACATCTTCATCTACCCCCCAGCTCCAAAGGATATATCCGAATTTGCTTGAAAATTTCCCTTAAAATCCATTTTTTGGCCACTCGGAACGTTTGTAAGTAATTTTTGAATACGCCAGTTGAAAGAGAATTATTTTTTCTACCTCTGTGCTAAATTTCATTCATGGACATCTTCATCTACCCCCCAGCTCCAAAGGATATATCCGAATTTGCATGAAAATTTCCCTTAAAATCCATTTTTTGGCCACTTTGAACGTTTGTAAGTAATTTTTGAATATGCCAGATGAAAGAGAATTATTTTTTCTACCTCTGTACAAAATTTCATTCATGGACATCTTCATCTACCCCCCAGCTCCAAAGGATATATCCGAATTTGCTTGAAAATTTCCCTTAAAATCCATTTTTTGGCCACTCGGAACGTTTGTAAGTAATTTTTGAATACGCCAGTTAAAAGATAAATATTTTTTCTACCTCTGTGCAAAATTTCATTCATGGACATCTTCATCTACCCCCCAGCTCCAAAGGATATATCCGAATTTGCTTGAAAATTTCCCTTAAAATCCATTTTTTGGCCACTCGGAACGTTTGTAAGTAATTTTTGAATATGCCAGATGAAAGAGAATTATTTTTTCTACCTCTGTACAAAATTTCATTCATGGACATCTTCATCTACCCCCCAGCTCCAAAGGATAACTCCGAATTTGCGTCAAAATTTCCCTTAAAATCCATTTTTTGGCCACTTGGAACGTTTGTAAGTAATTTTTGAATATGCCAGATATAAGAGAATTATTTTTTCTGCCTCTGTGCAAAATTTCATTTATGGACATCTTCATCTACCCCCCAGCTCCAAAGGATATATCCGAATTTGCGTGAAAAATTCCCTTACAATCCATTTTTTGGCCACTAGGAACGTTTGTAAGTAATTTTTGAATATGCCAGATGAAAGAGAATTGTTTTTTCTACCTCTGCAAAATTTCAATCATGGACATCTTCATCTACCCCCCAGCTCCAAAGGATATATCCGAATTTGCGTCAAAATGTCCCTTAAAATCCATTTTTTGGCCACTCGGAACGTTTGTAAGTATTTTTTGAATATGCCAGATGAAGGAAAATTATTTTTTCTACCTCTGTGCAAAATTTCATTTATGGACATCTTCATCTACCCCCAGCTCCAAAGGATATATCCGAATTTGCGTGAAAAATTCCCTTAAAATCCATTTTTTGGCCACTAGGAACGTTTGTAAGTAATTTTTGAATATGCCAGATGAAAGAGAATTATTTTTTCTACCTCTGTACAAAATTTCATTCATGGACATCTTCATCTACCCCCCAGCTCCAAAGGATAACTCCGAATTTGCGTCAAAATTTCCCTTAAAATCCATTTTTTGGCCACTCGGAACGTTTGTAAGTAATTTTTGAATATGCCAGATGAAAGAGAATTATTTTTTCTACCTCTGTACAAAATTTCATTCATGGACATCTTCTCCTACCCCCCAGCTCCAAAGGATAACTCCGAATTTGCGTGAAAAATTCCCTTAAAATCCATTTTTTGGCTACTCGGAACGTTTGTAAGTAATTTTTGAATATGCCAGATATAAGAGAATTATTTTTTCTACCTCTGTGCAAAATTTCATTTATGGACATCTTCATCTACTAAGACTTATTAGTATAAAGTTATAATATATTTTTAATATTAACTCGTAACTGTTGGACGGAATATACAGCGGAGCGGAGTTGCCAAATCAATTTTACCGTATTGGAGCTAGGAGCCTACTTCTCACCCGTGAATTATGATGCAATAGACTTTGGTATTTTCGGGAAAGCCTATGTTTGCTTCAATATCAAGTTTCACATCGACTGTGGACGCCTTCATGCTTTCTTCCTGTTTGGAACAATCGATAACAAACAATGCCCGTTTCTTGAAAGAGGAATAATCCAGCAGGGGGCGCTTCTGTGTGGAGTTCGCGTAGTTGGGATAGAATTCAATATAGTTAAAATATGCTTCATTGTAGTCAGTTTTACTAAAATCCAATTGCATTCTTTCATTGGGCCAAAATTCACCATTAAGTGACAGTCTTATACTTTGTACATCTGCATTGTCAAATAAAGTAGGATCGGCTGTGCTCACGTTACGTTTGTCAGTTTGAAAGAAAACAATAACAAAACGGGGTCTTTCAACTGAAGTGGATGTTTTAACAGCCCAAACCTCACGTCTTGCACCTTTAGTAATTGAGGGCAATTCGTGTAACTCCCACTTTCTAAATGGAATAACTATAGGCTGATCTTTTTGAATGGATTTCATGAGATTTATCTTTATATCATCATTGGGAAAGATATGTTTAACTTTTAATTCAACACTTGTAATGTTAATTTTAGCAGTTGTACTGGAGACCGTACCGGACTTGTCGGTAATATAGATGCAATCATTATTATTTCGTGCTCGAACTAATCGTATTGTTTGTCGTCCACATGTAATCATAGAATAATTGTTAAAAATGTTGAAAATATGTTTGAGAGGTATTTGAAGGTTGAAGGACTTGTCGCTGACATTTAGAATAGGATCTTTCGGGTAATTCCAGCCAGCTATAGCCATATGATTGGAATCTTCTTGGTTATAACAAGTCATAGCACGTACGGCACTTACAATTCCAGGATCTCGAACTGTTTACATTTCCCTAGCACTTTCACTGTACGTACATGAATCGAAAAGAAAGGCTCCAAAATTATTTGCTAATTTTACGTCTCCTGCTCCGTGTGTTTCGAGGGAACCTTTAATGCACAACAAAGTTTCGCTCATTGCAAAGAACGAATCAACCTGATTAATGCTAAACTCCACAATGTCACTGCAATTGAATGATTTGATAAATGGAGCATAGGTTCTGTATTCAGCCTTTCGAATGGAATCATCAAAGACCGGCTTACGGTAGATATCAAACATCGAAGGCATATTGTCATTTTGACGAAGTCGTTTTCCATACATGGTTGTCATTTCAATCTAAAACCCAGTGATTGCAGCACCAATTTGTTTGCCAACGTGAGTTGTTTCACCGGCGGCTGCTTAGCTAATGAAGTTGGAAAATGTGTAAACTGTCTTTTATGATGATGATTGATTATTAGTCCCATCTGTTTCGCGCTCTAAGCTCCAATATCAATGTACTCGATTCACCTCTAAAGTTTACAGGTTGACCGTCTTGATCTAAGGCAATGACAGTGATGTTAGTTATTTCACGTTGTGGTATAACGGGTAAGTAGATCAAATTATGAGGAATTTCGTCAATGGAATATCCTGGATCTACTTGTATGACGAATTCGTAGATTGTATGGGCAGGTCTGTTCGCATCAAAGGCTCCAGTGGTAATGTTACAATCGAAGCGAATACTGGATACTTTAATGATTTTGACGGGGAGATCTGAAGAGTGCATTTCGTTGACGTCGAGTATTTTCGGTGAAAACCCCAATATTCTTCCAAGACTATCAGCTTGCATAAAGGAAATTTTATATTTACTGAAAATTTCACATTTCAACGTATTGTGATTAGGTTTTAGTGAAAATATATCCTTCGGTGGTGTTATTGAATTGCTTGCGTCCATTTTATCACTGATAAACGCTTCAAGATTAGCAATTTCATAACATCCTGTAGGAATATTAAAACATTGAAAATTGTACGTTTTTATAACCCAACATGTCGTCTATACACTTAAATAAAAAAAATCATCAGTTGGTAAATTGTATAAGAATTCTTCATATTAAAAATGCGTATCCAGCAGCGAAGAATATGAAGACCGTACCGAATTCGCTCCCGAATTTCCAAACAAAAACAAAACCGAAAATGAAACATAAAAACGATATGATTCGCCACACTCCGCTGCCAGTTTTCATGGTTACAACTTTTATTTATTGAGGACTTTCGCACACCTAATTTTAATAATGCATCTACCTGTGTCGGTTCGATGTTAAACAAGCTTCTTTATCACGTGCATTATTTTCGATGGTTTTTTTATACGGGGTGAAGCATAAGAGAGGATAAAATATATAATATACTATTGTTCAACAATTGTAGAAATCAGAAAACATTGATGTTGGGTCAAAGTTTGAAGTAAATAATAGTCAAATATGTTAAGCCATGTTAGGCAGTTAAAAAAATATTTTAGAATGATCATCTTCAGAGGAAAGAGATATGCCATCAACTTCCAGAACTACAGAGCCAGGTGCAATAGGAGAACAACAGTTATTGTCAGGGCCTTCTACTTTAAAAATAACAGGTAGAATAAATTGGAATTTTGAGTAATTTTACTTTCCTTCAATACAAACATCTTTTAAATATCAGTTTTTAAATTTTTAGATAATTTGTTTATTGAAAAATGCAGCAACAGAAAATAGTCACCCATCATCAACATTGATACATCATTTGCATGGCTCAAAGAGAGATATAAATTTGGATTAAAAACAATCAGGGTCGAGCTACTTGTAAAATACAATTTTACATTTGGCTGTGCAGTACTACTTTTAAAATATGCTGATATGTTTGAAAATTTAATGAAAAAGTGTATTTTCATTTTTCTTTTAAATATTTATTTTATATCGTTAACTGTTGTGAATTCTAACAATTTGTGTTTGTAGAACCTTATTTAATTTTGTTTTTCAGAAATAAGGTTATTCTACATAACAGTTTTTCTGAATTTATCTTATTCTTTTAAGACTGTAACTCCCTTCGGAATAATTTTGTCGTTTAGAAAGTATTTTATTCTTAATCAAATTAGTTAACGATATATGATTAATCAACTAGTTTTATAGGTACAGTCATAGTCTTATCATTTTTACTTATAGATGTATCAGTCAGTACCTTTTGTGCAGGCGGTCGAATCGGTAGTACACAAAAGTTATTCGGAAGTTAGCCGGTATACATTTAATAAAAACGTATTTTTACGGATTTAAGTGCGCGTATATATACAGATTTTTCTTCTAAATAGTGTTTGTGCGGGAAAAAAGTGCCGGTTATTGAAAAACTACAGTGTTAGTGTTTTTTAAAACTGAAATATGTGAATGTTGACAATGGCAGTTCAAAAAGTGATGGTTGAAAAGCAGATGATGACTGGCCAATCGGTGAGTTTATTTAATTTATTATTTTTTATTTATTTAAGAGAAAAAAGATCGTTTTATAAGCCGGTTTTTGTTTGAAATAATGTGGAGTACATTTTTCCGTTAGAAATTGAAGAAATTAATTCAAATTAATTTTCTAGATTTAAGAGTTGGAAAAATTAATGATTGCATAAACTATTCTTAATTATAAGTTACTGATTTACCGGTATAAAACAATTATTTTCAAATTAATATATTTGTATGGTTAAAAACCTTATTACTTAGAATATAACCATTCTTTTTTTTTTATTAGAGGTAAAAATTCCATAAAATGTATTAAAAAACCTTCAATATCGACTATTGTCTTTTTATAGTTGCACATTTCATTTATTAAACTCGTTTTAAAATAAATATATTATAAATTTCTTATTTGATAAGTAACGTATATGATACGTATTGAGCAAACTATGCATCTATCGCACATAGAGGGTTATTTCCTCAGCAGGTGGACTGGTCATATTTTGTTTGTTTAAAATATAGTAACTAATCCTATATATTTTTTTCTGCAATAATTATACATAAAATTACAGTAAAATAATTATAAGAGTGAGTTATCTTCGTATACAGTATGATGCAAATGTATGGAATACATTTCAGAAAAAGACCACTTTTAAAAAAAATCTTAAAACATGTCAATTTTAATTTTTGAATGGCCATCAGCTGCTATAGATGTGTTGGACATTACGTCATTGGTGACGGTGTAATGACGCCATGGACAGCTCATTTGAAAGGTCTCCTTATCGTCTTTGCAACAATGTAATTATTTGAATATTTATTTCTACAGGGTTAACCAAAACTGTTGGTTTATTAATACAATTAACTTCAGGTGTTATTTGTGCAATTTCCGTTCGGATTCGCTCCTTCAACTCCTCTACATTATTCGGTCGATTTTGATTACTCTGCTCTTTAAATATCCCCTCAAAAAAAGTCTAACGGAGTCAATTCTGGATATCTTGGTGGTCATTCGATAGGCCCCCTTCTACCTATCCACCTTCCTGGGAAAACGTTATTAAGGTAATTTCGTACCTCAACGCCATAGTGTGGAGGAGCTCCATCCTGTTGGTACCATAAATCATTTCTATTTGGAAATAGATGATTCAGCTGTGGCAACAGATAATTTTAAAGAAATTCTAGATAACTAGCAGCAGTTAGGTTTTCCTCAAAAAAATATGACCCTACCATTTGATTGTTTATAATGCCGGCACAAACATTCACCTTCTCCCAATATCGACATGTCTGTATGAGGATTTTCTTGAAACACCAGTACAACGTCCAGTTTTTTGGCTTAGGATATTGATATTCTACCACTTCTGGGAAGATCTTTAACATGGCCCGTTTCTCTAATTTTTTTTTTCAATTTTACTTACTGTTGATTGAGTAATTGGATCGCGATTGGGGTATTTAGCATTAAATAAATTACGAACTTCTGCTTGAGTCCTCACTCTATCTCCATAACCAATCATGGTTAAAATCTCGATTCGTTCTGTTTCTGTTTCATTTTTGTAAATGCTGTTATTAACGTCGGCAAAAAACTTGACAGATTCACAGATCATTGACGAATAAAGACGAGTCAATGACAATACTGATTTAAATATTTTTGTAAAAATAATTCCGAGTAGCATTGTTTTTATCAATGTAGTTTTTTTTGAAACCAACAATAAACACTATTTTGTTTTATTCCCAGTGGCGGTCCTTAGTGTATTTTAGTTCAGTGAATGAATATTTGTAATTCCATGTTACTTAACAAAGTTCATAATTTTGTTTAACCCTGTAGAAATAAATATTTAAATGATTACATTGTGGCAAAGGCGATAAGGAGAACTTTCAAATAAGCTGTCACGTGACCTCCGTTTGTATTTAAAAAAATCGTCAATGACGTCATTACGCCATCACTAATGATGTAATGTCCAACTCATCTATAGCAGTTGATGGCCATTCAAAAATTAAAATTGTCGTGTTTTAGATTTTTTTTAAAAGTCGTCCGTTTCTGAAATAATGAATTTATTCCATACATTTGCATCATACTGTATAAGTAGTTAAGATTTCAAGTTTTCCCTTTTTCTTTTAAGTTACATTTTCCCAGTCAAATAAATTTCTCGCCTTAGCGACATACAGAGTGATTATTGAAAAAATGTTATATTATAAGATAATTTCTTTTTTGTTACAAAACAAGGTTATCTCATCAAATAAATGTAATACCAACTTGTTTATTTTAAAAATGGTACCTACACTTTTTATATTTTAAAATTTTGCTAATTTTACTTTAAATATATCTCTGTTAAAAACCTTGCAAAACATACATTCCTGATATAATTTAGGACACCTTGTATATATTGAAACAAAATTATCTATGCAAGTTTTAATTCTTAGTTCTTATTTCTTACAGGTGAGTATTGAAGAAAATTTCGTCAGATCTTCAAACGGCGTTCTTCACGATCATCAGTTGGGCTACTTTTTAATAATAAAAGGGGTAAGTGATATAAATATATATTTTATAAATTAGATACACTGTTAAAATTATAACCATCAAGTTTTTCATAGTAAAATAAATACGCTGAGGTCAAAAATAAACGAAATAATTTTCTATTTAAACAAATTACTATCGGTTTTATAATATTTTAAAAATTATTTAGTTAGAACAGATGATTTTTACATTAATTTAGATTGATTTTATTCAAATTTAAACTGATACATTTTTTATTAAGTAGCCCATTCAGAACATTTCAACCCACAGTTATTAAATTAGGAAAAAATAGTAAAAATTATTGCTGTTAAAGTACCTCAAAAATAATTTACAACAATTTATAATAACAGTACTTAAATCTTAACTCATATAAACTAATTATTTCTTTTTTTTGTTACAGGGTAAGTCTTTAAAAACATTTACTACCTGTATCGATTTACGATGTACTTCAAGATCGCCACTAGAATTTGTTTTTCAAAAAGGTAGGAGCAATTAAATATGGGAACTCAAATGATTTAATTGACTTTCTGTAGTTATTTTTACTGCAATAATTTTGTACATTTCCATAAATTAATAGTTGACAGCCTGTAAAAGACAGTTTAAAAATGCGGTGAAAGTTTTTTTTGTATACAGGACAGAATTTAATTAGAAATTTTGGATCAATTAAAAAAATAAGACCTTTCGAAAAGGTTGATTGTTTACAAAGTAAATTTGTTTAAAAATAATTATTTTAAGGTAATTTATAGAGAAAATATATTGTGCGTTTTCTAAAATTATTAGTTCACTTAATATATTTTTTAAATAGAGTAAAACGTATATTTTAGAAAAAAAATATAAAATTTAATCTTTATTTGACGGATTAATAAAGTTCTGTTTTATTAATGAAATATTTCATCTTTTTGGTCAATTTTTGAAGCATTTTAATAACCAATATTAAAAAAATTACGTTTTATTTAATGTTCTATTTAATTTTGTGAATATAGCTAGATCAATATTAATTTATACAATTCTGATATAGTAATAGCGCTATCAAATTATTCATGAAACTTTAGTATTTAAAAACATTTTCTATCTGTATTGATTTACTTCAAGATCGTCACCAGAATTTGATTTTCCAAAGGTAAGTGAAATAAAATGGGAATTTAAATGATATAATTGACTTTCTGTGATTATTTTTATTCAAAATGTTTTTTTATTGCGTAAAAATGTTTAATCTGAGTTAATTTATGAGAAAAAAATTATTTTAGGTTTTCTAAAACTATTATTTTACTTAAGATATTTTTTTGATAGAGTTAAACGTATATTTTAGAAAAAATATTATGAAATTCAATTTTTACTTGGAGATTTTTCTTGGAAGTTTTTTTATATAAATGATATATTTCATATTTAAGTTCAAATTTTGAAACATTTTAATAATCTGTATAAAAAAAGGATATTTTATTTAATGTTTTATATAATTTTGTGTATATAGGTACATACATTAATATACATTTTTATATTATATATATATATACTTTACACCTGCGTATATTTATAGTTAGAAGAATGTAAAAGACAGTTTACAAAAGCAGTAAAAATTTTTGTATACAAGGTGGAAACAATTAAAATATAATACCTTTCAAAAAGGTTGTAAATTTCATTAAAAATAAATAATTTGAGGCATTTTATAAAGAAAATCTATTATGGCTTTTTTAAAATTATTATTTATATAACGTATATTTCATAACAAAATATTATACAAACACAACATTAAAAAACAGTTTCCTTTATTGTTTTATATAATTTTCGTGTAAATAGGTAGATTATTATAAATTTTTAAATTTTTGATACAAAAATAACTATGTCAAATTATTAACAAAAATTTTTAAAATTTGGAATTTTTTTTTTCGAATATATTAATAATAATTTTTCATATTTTTTTAATGTCAAACAAATTAGTAATAATGATAATACGGAAATAAAAAAAATTAAAATAATCTATAACAAAATTTTTTGCAAACTATCAATGTTTTGGCATTGGCAGCATAAATTCTTTTTCGTAACAGTTTCAATTTGATCATTAAAAATTTTAGAATGTATACAGTGTCCTTAAAATCTAAGTAGCACTTCACCATTATCTCTTACGACAATATCACTTGGTCGAACATCATCAGTATTAATTTTGTCCTAAGAAAAACTCACCCTTTCAAACTATTTTATGCTTAAAAAACTGAAAATCTATTCTAACCTGAACTGCAGCACTATTCCCCATAATACTTATTTCTTCTGCCTCTCAAGATGAACTCAATCTGCAAGTTATCCATACTTCGCTTTTCATAAGATTCATGTCCTAATTATCAAAATCAAGTTACTCCAAGCAGTATATTTAGTCTACAAAAACCTTATGTCACCATACATCAAAATCTCTTCTCTAAAAATATCAAAACTTAATTTCATTTTTATCCCACTACATCTTCCAAACAATATTCTTTTGGAAGAATCTGAACATCATTTGGAGACTTGTTTTGCAAAAGGTAATAAACAAAGACTTTTCTGGGTGATAATCTAAAGTGAAAAAATGTTTGCAGATTATGAAAGCAAGAAAGAAAATTGGAGATTCTGTTATATCCTGCGAAAAGAAAATTGGATTGGGACTAAGACATCGAAAACAACATGAGGCAGAATCATTGAGTAATATTCCTGCTAGGTATCATAGGAGTGCTGTTGGGACAATGCTTCAGGTAATATCAAGTTAAAAATTACATTGTTATTGATCTTATATATTAATTTGTAAAACAGCTTTCTAGAATTTTACAGGAACGTCTTTGATTGGATATATCCAGACATGTGACTCTGGTCTACTTCATCGTCTGGTGATTTCTTTAATTTTTAAAACATTGTAAGTTATTAGGTATCAAGAAATTTAGGTTTTAAAAGAAGAATGATTGTTCTATAAAAGGTAACTTTTTTTATTGTAGGTTTTTACATTTTTATATGATGATAAGACATTGCAAATAATTGTTTTGATTTATTAATTACAGGTGTATTATAAAGAACATGAAAGATATTTTTAGGTATCAAGAACATAAGTCTATATGAAAAAATCTTTATATTTCTATACAAGGTAACAAATCTAAAGGTTTCACCAAATAAAATGGAAAGATATTAAATTATTTTTGTTGTTTTTATCAGTTGCAGATATAAATATGGAAGATATTCAGATGAAACTAAGTACAAGATAAATGCAGACCATTTTTTACAAATGTACCACAGAAACCAACATTTTTGAAATTGAATACACATCGCCATTCTATAAGTACTTGTCAACAAATTTATATTTATTTCAGATATAAAGGAAGTATATCTTTATAAAAAACACTTTTATCGTTTTATACAAGGTAATTTTTTTTAAACGCATGTTTTTCTGCTTTGATAAGTTTAAAAATGGTATTGTGGAGCTTGGAGTGATGCGGGAATGTTATAGTGGGTACTAATCTGGATTGGGAAAATATATAATTGAGGAAGCATGTACTTATGTAGCATTGGGATAGTATTTCTAATACTTTGTATATATATTATTTGTTGCAATATTTATGTAATCGCAATATTTTTCATTATTATAAACTTTTGAGTTATTACAGGCACTGTTAAGAAACTAATTCTTAAGACTGTTTTTCAGGAGGTAACTGCTTTACATTTTAGTATACACATATTATATTGTTTGCAGAAGTTTTAAATCCAAAGTATACAACTCTTTGAAGGTTACATACAGAAATTGTTTGGTTTGTTATTAAAAAATTAAACGAGAATAATTTGAAAGATTATTTCAGGTTAAACAGTTGGCAAATACTTACTAAATGATTGATAGATTTGACAAACAATTGAAAATTCGAAGAAAATAGTGAAGAAAAGACAGCCCGATATTTCTGATGTTTGTTTTTGAGGCAGATGATTTCAGTGTAGCTAAAGGGCGGTTCAAAACGGCCACTTGGTCAGTGCTTGCACTGACTAACGTCGTTTATTATCAGGGTGAGTGCAAAATTAATTTTTGTCCAATTAAAATTCCGGTTAAATGTATATTCATGAAAAATGGATATTTTTTTCAAAATCTTCATGTTCTCACCAGTATATTGACAATAAAAGAATATAAAGAAATAGGGGACCTTGTCCTTTCCCCCTCAACACTGTTTTCAACCCCCATATGCCGTATCTCGAGGGTTACAAGAGCTGTGATATAGGGGGCACCAAAATAGTATTTCGGAATTTTTCAGGAAAGTTGAGTTTTCTAGGTTATTATTAAACTTTTCTTAAAAATAATAATAATATTTTGGCATTTTTTAGACCCGATAAATATATTATGCATAATTTTTTGAGTTACTTTATTATGGTCCCAGTATTTGTAAATCTGGCTCAATTTCGTCTAAGTCTAAGGTTCCTTATGGTATAAAAGGGGCGGTCGACTTTTTCTACACAGAAATACGACAGGTACCACAATGTGGGAGAAGTACTATAACTTAAGGTGTCTGTTAGTCTGGCTTACAAACCCAGCTGTCACCCATTGAGTTGAGTACGTATAGTATTTTTCTGTTTCTGGGAAATTGTCGCCTGATGGCTATTAAAGAACCGCCTGTGGCCTCTTCTTATAATCTTTATTTTATCCTCAATTTTACATATATTTTAATCACAAGTTATGGTAATAGCTACAATAATGATTTAAGATATTGTGGCCTGCACCGTTCTTCTGGTGGAACCATTCCTTGCGATTTTTTCCTGTGGCCTCTTAACGTGTTGAAATTCGATTTCTGCAAGTGATGTCAATTATATGAAAGATAATCAGTAGCCTTCCGGTATGAAGTAAATTATATCTTCTTCCTATTTGATACAGAGACCTTTCAGAACTTCACGTACTATATATAATTTTATGTAAATCGAAGCACAAATAATTGTAATTAGGAGGTCTTTTGATGTAACGCTGAAAAAGCAGTCCTAGGTACAACTGGTGGAAGAGGAGGTGTTTTTAGCAGGTAGGTCACTGGAATTGAGGCCGGCGGTGCTCGATGTCTTCCCTAAAGGGGGATAACGAGTGCCGCCGGTCTTACTCTGGTGGAATCCTGCACACCTGGGATACGCTCCCAGATGTCTTACGAAGATTTTCACCTCAGGAAAAAAAAAAAAAAAGGAGGCCTTTTGATATCTCTTCACTATATGCAACTAGTTATATAAATAGCAATTTTGGTTGGAAACATGGTAACCTAAAAAGGGTTTTTTAAAGCTTTATTTTGTAATTTATATATACCTACAATTTATATTATTTTTTGTTGTAGAGAACCAAGCTGATAATAAATATATTAAATTACTTTGAATGTGTGCATAGTATATTAAATACGCAGTTTTTTAGATAAATCTCCCATTCTTTTAATGGCCCTAATTAGAGAGGATATTTTTGAAGAAACGTTACCTATTGAATATGGGTATACCAATTTAAATTGTTATCAATGAAAAGCGCTATTGACAATGCAGATGTACAAAGTATAAGACTGTCACTTAATGGTGAATTTTGGCCCAATGAAAGAATGCAATTGGATTTTAGTAAAACTGACTACAATGAAGCATATTTTAACTATATTGAATTCTATCCCAACTACGCGAACTCCACACAGAAGCGCCCCCTGCTGGATTATTCCTCTTTCAAGAAACGGGCATTGTTTGTTATCGATTGTTCCAAACAGGAAGAAAGCATGAAGGCGTCCACAGTCGATGTGAAACTTGATATTGAAGCAAACATAGGCTTTCCCGAAAATACCAAAGTCTATTGCATCATAATTCATGATTGTGTAATGGAATACTTCCCCCTCACCGAAATTGTTAAAAGTTTAAACTAGACGTTGATTAGAGTTAGTGTTCGAGCAGACGTCAACATGAGAATAGCTTTTGTAGACATTCAAGGCTTTGTCGTAGATGGATTTTTCGTTGTCAAAGAACTAACGATAGAAATTGGTTTCAAAAGTTCACATTACATGTTTTTACCACCTCAACCGTTTTCTACATTAAGTAATGAGGACAAAAAGACTGCAACCTACTTGGAAAAAAATGTGCACGGAATTCGATACTCTTCAGGAGATGTAGAATATTCTAAAGTTAATGAAATATTGGAAAGCAAGCTATTGTATGCTGCAGACTACATTTACGTTCGTGGTCAACAAAAAGCCAAGTTTCTGCAAAATAAATGTAACATTTTCAACGTTTTTCCTCACATTTGCAGAAGTCGGCAAGTTCGATGGTACACCGTGTGCAACAGTAAACTTTGCCAAGGATCCAAACCCCTGTCACACCTCTGGACTATATTCGTGCACCGAACGAAACGTACAACGTCTCCGCCACTGGTTTTTGAATACTGTATTACCATAAAATAAATAAACCTTAACCACAAATGAGTTTTTATTTTATACACCACTACTTAGAAATAAAACAAGTTGTTTAATCATCAACTTTTATATTACACGAAGATTCAAATTTACGTTTAACAATTTTTAAAATAATTTTTAAAATTAAAACAAAGACAGATGCTAAAATTATACATGACATGGCAAAAACATTATTAATTTCATTTTTTATGCTCTCTTCTTCTTCAGTTCTATTAAACATGGTTGAATACGTCTTAACGGATAAGTAGTTTTCGGTAATTTACGACAATCCCAGTTTAGACTGCTCCACGTTGTTCTTGCTTCCCTAGTTTGTTTCATAACCTTACTCTTATCTTCATAAAAAGCAATGTCTTCAATTCCATGACTGTGCTCTTCTGAAGACATAATGTAACTGGTCGTTGTCGATCGCATGACCCTTGTAAAATATGTGTGATGACGTCATAGCATCGAATAATTGGTACCCTTTTGACAATCGTTGTGTCACAACTTTACATCCTAATTCATTCCCGTATAAAGAGAGAATTACTGTTCGATCAGAAAATGGAGAACCGTCATACCCCTCACGTATATAAACATTTTTATTTGCCACGTAACCGTTTCCGTATTAAGAATGATCATAATCCGATATTTCGACAAACCCTGTATATCCCGTATGAAAAATTGACATCTCCCTTACGAATGATATTCGCGATATACCCTGTACACTCGAAATTATCTTTTACCCACATCATAATATACGAATGATCGAATTGACATTTTTAATTAACGACCATACCCCCGTACCGACATTTTTGCCATTTTTGCGTATTAAGAATGATCATAATTCGATATTTCGACGATCTAATTCGCGACAAACCCTGTATATATCCCGTATCTAACCCGTACCATATCATCAAATTGATATTTTAAATACAAAAAAGTTGTTTAGTATCCCGACATACCCTGTATATGATTACAAGATATCTATCACAGACCAAATTCCATGAAAACGATCAAAATACGCGACGCGAGTTTAAATACCCATTCATAACATTATATAATCCTTCGTTAGCAGCCCAGTGGGTAAGGGCGCTTAAATTGTAAAAATTCTAACGACGGTCCGTGGTTCAAATCCCACCAGCGCACACAGGCGACTTTTGAGAAATTCGTGGCCAAAATTCCAAAATATTAAATTAGGGTTTCCCAGGCAATTCTGTCACAACATAACGCATAAAAGGTGGGGGATGTCCGAATACCAACTCTTTTCCAGGTAGTGGTAACAATGAACGGTGTGGATCTGTCTAAAGTTGACGTTAGTTGAAAGCAGTGATATTTAATTCAAGTGTGCAGTAAAATTTCCTTATATTTGAGCCAAATTTGAAGATAGTTGCAGTGTTAAGCTCGTTTCGTGAATTATGGAGGCAACTACTAGTGGTAAGTAGATAATTTTAGTACCATATACAGGGTCGAAGATTAATAGCGAAATTAGATACACGTAAATATATAGACATAAGGCAAAAAATTACAAAATAAATGTTTACATTTATTTCACTAAAGAGAAAAGTAGGGTGGAATGTCTTCGCACCTAAGAATCTTTTCGGGAAATTTTGGCTAAGGATGTGTATATTCTTATCCAGTTTAAATAGTTTGCCCCTTTTTGCCCCTTTTTGAAATATTAATTTTTTATTATCTACCAATACTCAAAAATGACTAAAGTCAATATTTAAGCAAGAGGGGCAATTTTCATATTTTGTCTTTATAATAAATGTTTTGAGTTTTTTATTCAAGATTAAGAAAAAGTAAAGTTACAACAATGGTAGAGAACAAATTAAAAATATTGTGCACAAGATTTTACTCCATAGTTCTGATATTATTTCAACGGCAATTTTACCTATAGGTCAGCTTGGAGAAGAAGCCCAAGAAAGTAGAAATAAAAACATTAAGAAATATAGAGAATCCTTTTCCAGAAAGTTTTCACGGACCCAAAACATGGAAGATATTTTCCACAACCTAATGATTTCATCTGATCCTTACATAACAAGTTTTAGAAAAAATGGAATAAAGAAATTTAGATCTTATCCTCCGGAGGTAATACAATTTTTTAAAGAGCACGAATTGCCAGTAAAAGTAGGAGAGGCACAAGAAAAATCAGACTCCGAAACTGACAGTGAATGAATTTGTTATTTGTATTTAAGGATTTGGATTATGTTATGTTGTAAAAAAATGTATTTAAATGGTAAATGTATAAGTTATATAATATTATTTATATTATTTCAAATTATATTACATTTTTTTGTAATTTATTTTATATAAGAGGTATTTTTGGATACCCCTGTTCATTTTCATAAAATATAATAATTTACATAGATGTCTATCTATAACTAATTAAAGATAGCGTTTGGGGATGTTCAATTTAATTTCTCGCAGTTATTTTATGTTTTTTGTATTTTAACCTTTTTTGTGTATACCCTGTATAATTTTTCAAAGAACATGTGTTTTTCAAGTTTTTTTATTATTAACAGAAGTTTTAAATGTTTTAAATTTAATTTTGCCCCATATTACCCCATAATATATTTTGGCCACGAATTTCTCGAAATTCGCCTGTGTGCAGCGGCCGCCACGCAGCCCCTTTTTTTCAAACCAGCAGGCAACCCGCAATACAACACAAACTCGTTTAATTCTTTAATAATTCCAATAAAATTCGTTCCGATTATTTAATCATCATAATATAACACAACTATTCCAAATAAACAACTGGTCCACAATTCAGAACCACAGTTCAGAACCGTTCCAGAACTCCTATGCTGTATATACGGAGGTACCCCCACTCCTCTAGTGGGTTAGAACTCTCCTAGTATATCTACTAATATTACTTAACTAAAAATGGACAACCTCTAAAAAGTAAGGGTAGCTGCAATAAATTAAATTTTAAAAAGCGAATGTTTACAAAACTTCGAAGAGAAATCCTATATAACAAGTGATTGAATATTAATATTAATTAGTTGGAAAAGCATAAACCAAATGCACTTTATATAGCCGTACTTACTAATAACTTTTAATGTGTTAATAAAGACTACCCATTAGAGAATTAGTATTTTTTATTATTTGGAGCGTGTCCGTCCAGTACTCGTTTTTCTTTCGAGCGTTAAAAGTTGCGGTTTTTATTTTATTTAATTTAATCGAAGTAGGTGTAAGTCCAGGGTTGGACTTAGTACTAAATGTTTAAGAGCAAACAGTAGCGCGTAATTACATCTCGTTTGAAACTTAGTAAAAATCATCTAGGACATGCTATCTGCGAAAACGAGCAACGTCGCCTAATTTCAGAATTATTCGGTAGTGGAAGAAGAGATTTAATTCGATGCCGTGAAAAGAGCTAGGTACAGGCTTCATTTGACAGACCACCCTAATGGTTTCGTGTTTTATTACTTACTAAGAATAACAAAAAACTCTTCGTTTTAACACAACTTCCACGTTTAATTAAAAAATTAGGTTAGGTTAAGTTAAATTTTGTTTGTTTGTAGCTAGGTACGTGATTTTGATTAGGTAGTATTAAGGCTAGACCAAGTATGGAAGTAATAAGACAACAATATTCAAGCCTAGACGTTATTAGCCCTAAGGGATTATCCTGGATGTATTTCCCTCTAAGATCAGTATAACTGTGCAATAACATAGAAAAACCAGGCAAAAACTAATCATAAATAATTTTGCAAAACTTCTCGAAACTGTTTTGTATGGCCGTATTTATCAATCTACTAAACACATTATTTCGTTCAACAGAAACTAAAAACTTATTAGTTTTCAGCCAGTTTCTTTGTGAAAAGCTGGACAGTAGAGGGCAGGTAGATGCAATATATACAGATTTCTCGAAAGCTTTTGATAAAATCGACCATAGCATTCTTCTTCACAAGTTGGTTAAATTGGAATTCAGTAACACATACATAAATAAGCGTAAGCAATTTGTATCTTATAATGGGTTCTTATCAAATCTATACATTGCAACAAGTGGAGTACCTCAAGGATCCAACTTAGGACCTTTGTTGTTTATAATCTTTATAAATGATCTATGTACTTCACTAAACTGTAAGAGGCTTATGTTTGCAGATGATTTAAAAATATATGCATCGGTTTCTAATGTAAATGACTGTAGAATGCTACAGGATCAAATTAATTTGTTACAGAATTCTCAATTTAAATAAATCTAAATGCAAAATTTTATTTTATCTCATTGGATAAACGCAGAAAACTAACGTAAGTGTTATTTTTATACAAACTGGTAAACTACCAAATTGATTCTCCAGAATTATTAGCAAAAATTGATTTTCTTGTTTTAAGGTCCACATCTAGGTATAATAATACATTTTTTTGTAAGAAAGCACAAAATAATTTGATGTTTAAATCATCAATTAATACCATGTGCAAATAAACTAACAAACATCTGTGATATATTTTTCTGTACTATCCGAGAGCTTAAAGATAAATCATTGGTTTATGTTTAGATAAGGTATTATTTGTTAATTAAGTTTTTCTTTTATTTTTTATTTTTATTTCTTTTTATTTTTTGTAATTTATATTCACATGTATCCAAATGTATGTATGTTTAAGTAAATAATGTGTAAATTATATGTCATTTGCTCTGTAAATGGGAAACTGTTGGGCAATAAACGCTATTATTATTATTATCATGCTGATCTTTACAATAATAATATATATTTTTTCTCACATATTAGTTAAACTCTATTTTCTCAGTGGTCACACATAAAAATTTACAGTTTGCACTTTATTTCGCACAAATATAACAAATAACTTTTCAACTGTTAGTCTGAATCACATGTAGGTACAATTTATTAATATTTTGAATATTCGCCGAAAATCTTGATCCGGAATATTATGTAGATCATTTAAGGAAAGGTTCCAAAAGGGGCAACAAAAGTTAAAAACAATAAAGTAATCGAAGTGAGAGTTTTGATTTTTTGAATATCTGAAAACATTCCAGATTTTTCAAATGTTAAAATATATTAGAAAAGATCATTAAATTTGTTAAAAAAAGTTCCAACTCCCGGAAGCGAGTTTACAAAATATACCCTGTTTCAGCACAAACTCCACCTCCTGAAATACGTCATGCTTCGCTAGTGAGTAATTTCCAAAATATACCCGATGTCAGCACGTTTTACTAAATATACCCGATCTCAGCACATTCACGACAACGTCTTTCGTCATACATGATTTTCTTATTTCTTATGTCCTACCAAACTCAATATTAACACAATACATAAATAAATTGATTTTACTAACCCTGTACTTAGCATCGTCTAGCGAAGCGGCTGTCATTAAAGTTAATAAAGCAATTTTTTAAATAAATATTGGAAGTTTTGGTAAAACGAAGAGTTTTTCATTATTCTTAACAATACATAATACTACGATAATTTGTTGTGCCTACCTAGATAGCTGGCGATGTTAGACAAGTTTATTTTTGTTTGTTTTGTTGTGTATAAAGAGTTAGGTAGTTAGTTTATTCATACACTCCCTCAAGCGAATTAAAAAAATAAGTACAGCTAAGAACATCAAAGTTCAGAGTACATCAACCCATAAAGAAGGAGAGAACTCTAGAAAACGGAAAAGATCAAAAATTAATCATTCGCTCATCGAGAACATCAATAAAAATCGAACTAATGCTAAAACACATTAATTAATTTACTTTAATTTCCTCTGTCCTCATTCAATGAACTAATCTTTTTTACTATTAATATCAAAAAAGTTTGCTATAATGCCCTTGTTTGATAAAATTGTCCAACATAATAATAATTATTATTACTTATTTCATTAAATGCTTCCCATAATGATCCTGTTCACTTTGGGTTATAACAGGTAGACAAGTAATATCGTGGATTTTGCGAGATGTGCTGGGATCGGGTATATTTAGTAAAATGTGCTGACATCGGGTATATTTTGGAAACGTACTCACTAGCGAAGCATGACGTACTTCAGGAGGTGGAGCTTGTGCTGAGACAGGGTATGTTTTGTAAACTCGCCTCCCGGAACTATTTCCAATATTTATAATTTTTACAGAGCCCTGAAAATAGTGCTTAAAACGGGTGGTCTGATTTTTAGGCGGGTTACGTTACTCTAACGCGGTAGTTATTTGCTATATTTGTGAACCAGACTACGTAAGACAATTCAGATTTATTTTGTACGATGTTGCCATAAGGCAAAAAGGCGATGCGGGATATCGGAATTTATGAACAAGGATAATTAAATTCCATAATTCAAAATATGCCGAAATTATACATCATTTTAATAAACTGTAAATAGAAAAAATTATTCAGTTTGCTGCATTTCAAGTCGTAAAATAAAAAACGAGAAAAAAATAGAAACTTTTTATTAAAACCAAAAAATAAGTAGAGAGGGACTTGATTTAAATCAAAATAGACATTAAAAAATGGATCTAAATAAAGTAATCTCTATGAATCGTTTTACACGGCAAATAATTATACCGAAAATTTCAAACCTTTACATTTTCACCAATAAAATGTCTTAATTTTGACTTGTTACCATGGGGATTTAAAAAAATTCCGTAAATTTTTTCGTGGCGCCATAATACAGTATCTACAGTCTCCGCCAAAATAAACAGTACCGAAAATAAAAATAAAAATTAATTTTTAAGTGTTTTAAGTGTTCAAAATGTTCACCATTTCGACGCAAACAAGCTTCATTTCGATTTTGTAAGTCAATAAATATATTTATAAAAAGTGGTTGATGGAACTGCCGAAAAATATTTTGAATTCTTTCCTGTAGTTCGGCGATATTCGCCGGCGGAATTTCCGAATGAAATATTTTTTCCTTCATTATGCTCCAAATGTATGCGTCAGGTGGCGCCAGATCAGGTGAATGAGAAGGATATTCGAAATCTGTTCCCCGAGAAATTATTCTATTATCGAAATGCTGACGGAGTAAGTATAAGGTGCGCACAGCTGTATGGCTCCATCTTGTTGGAACCATTGTGTGCGAAACTGTAGATTTCGTGCACGGCAAAAATTATTTAGATCTCTCACAAAAGGTATTAATTTTCTCTCTATAACGTTCTTGGTTGACAGTAAGTGGATTCTGATTATCATCTTCAACGAAATAAGGACCAATCATTCCATTACCAGATACCGCGCACCAAACGGTAACTCGAAGACTGTGGAGTGGTTTCTCCACAATATCAGGACGTTCAAATCCAAGGAATCTGGTTGTTTGTCGATTAATATAGCCGCTAAGATGAACGTGACTCTCGTCTGAAAATAATATGTTTTTCAAAAATTCGTGATCTTCGTAAATTAAACTCAACATGCGACCACGTTTGTCCGCAGCATTTAGTCGTTGTCCAACTTGAATACGGTATGGATAACCACCAATTGATTTGAACATGTGGCGTAAAGACGTTTCACTAATGTTGAGTTTACATGCAGTTCTTGAGGTGATTGCACAACTTGGTTAAAAACACGTCCTTCATTTTCGTTAGTGCATACTGTTTTTCGACGACCTGAAGAACCTTTACGTTGACACAATACACTACCAGTGCGACGAAATTTTTCAACAACAGCTAATATCACACTTTTACTAGGAGCTGCTTTATTAAATTTTTGTTGATATTTTATTGACACCTGTTCTAAGCTTGGACCATCATTACGACCTTTTCCGGATTAACGAAAATAATGCTCTACCAAAAACACTTTTTCTTCCGTTGATAGAACCATTTTTAAATCAAATTTAACTGCAGCGTACTATTAATATATCGTCTAATGAAAATTAAGCCAAATATGACAAATCCATATTACATAAACAACTCCACAGCACTCTCTGTTTCGGTACTGTTTATTTTGGCGAATACCGTATTTTAGTGAAAATTTTTTGACTAGTAATTATTAAGCTTTGTGACAGATGCCATATTGGATTAATAATTTTTTCCAAATAATGATGTGAAATTTTCTTACCGAATACCACTCGATCTTAAATTATTTGCAGAAATTTTTTTTCGGGCAAGAATATTAATATTTTATTACCTAATTTAAGCTCTTGTGATATTATAAGTGAAAATTAATCTGAAATTTACTCCGAAAATTTTTATTTGTACTTTACACGGCCAAAAATTATTACGAAATATTTCGAAGTTACGCGAAAATCGGCGCAGTAGGACCTATTCTTTTTCTTGACAGTCAACAACATTTTGTAATTTGTAACCGAAAAAACACTAATATAATATGTTTATACCGCAAAACAAATTGAGTTTTGTGTATAAAAATACAATAAATTATGTTTAAAATATATCAGGTCGATAATAAAAATAAAATAATTAATACAGAAAGAAAATTACAAAAAAATATTGTTACAAACCGCCCTTCCCTTTTGTAACAGTTTTGTACGACTGAAAAGTTTTTGTAACAGTTTTGAATTTATAAAGTCGGCTTTGAAAGTATAAAATGAGCTTTGAAATTAAAAGAATTCTGAACTGTCAAAGGTTTCACAAGAAAATTATGCAAGTTTGATTTTAGCATAGTGTGAATTTATAATCGCTGTGCTTAAAAATTTATTATAATAATAATGGAGGGTTGGACCTTGAAGACGAATATTATCAACATATTGGATGCATTTGAGATGTGGATATATCGCAGGATGCTTAAGGTTGCGTGGACGGAGAGAATAACAAACGAGGGGGTTCTCGGACGTTTAAGCGAACATTCCACTTGCTGCAGCAGTAGAGTCTTGTTGAATATCATTCCACCTAGTGCAGCAATGTGCAGTATTCTTTCGGTCTCTTTCGAATTAACATGGTATTGAACAAAAAGAAAATAGCGTTAGCCATTTTATTAAGGAGAAGTAGACGACGAGCTAGCTATTGGGTCCATTCCCTGAATACAAGCAGGTTGGAATGTGATGAATATCACCGGCTTTGCCAAGAACTAGAAGAATATCCGCAAATATATTTTCAATACTTCAGAATGAATTTCGATCAGTTCAACAATTTGCATAGATTGTTGGAAAATGCAATTAGCACAGAAAATACTAATTTTAGAGATGCTATTTCATCAAGAGAAAGATTGGCTGTTACATTAAGGTAAATAACACTTAAAATTTAAATTAATTTCATTTTAAGATTTTAAATCTTTATTTTTTAAATCGGTTTTACAAATTATAAAAATTATTCGCGGTATCTTCCACAAAACTGTTGTTATCAAATTGTGTTGAAGTGGAGTCTTCAGTCATTGGCGTATAGGTTAAATTAGATGATGGGCGACTAAAATTGGAGCCACTCGTCGATGGTCTGCTTTCTCCGAAAGCTAAATTAAAAAGTAAATTTTGTATTTGAATCCGAGCGAAACAATTATCTCTCGGGCTCAACAGCTTCAGTGTAGGCACGCAGCTCAACATGAACTGTTCATCCGAGTCGTCTTTTTTGGAAATTATTTCTAAAAGCTCAGCATCAGTTATGTTGGCTGGTTTTTCTTTTATTTTTTGTTTATTATGTAGTTTTTTAGTTGCTAAAGTAGCAGTAGAAGTCGTCGGAGTGGCTAACGTTTCGCGTTCATTTAAAATTGACGTTTCTTGACTTGTTGTAGTTTGTTCGATAAAAGTATCTTCATCGTAATTTTCCTTTACGTTTCCTTCCTCTTTAGATGTGCATTCCTCTTTTTGGGCACTGTTATAATTTCCAATGGTTTCCTTAAAATCGATGAAGGGGGTTAGGAAAAGAAATTGATCATAAAATACCCATTTCTTTCTTTTTCCTCCAGCTGATCCGCTTTTCTCACTTTTGGATGACCTGTAATTTTCGATGAAGGCGTCACGTAGAGTTCTCCATCTTTTGTTAATATTTTCGAGCCCTTCAACGTCAGAATCTGAAAAACGGAATTTATTGTTTGGTACTTCTTATTACTTTTGAAGAACAAACATCCAGAAGTGACAAAACAGATTTTTTAATATTAAAATTTTTTTCTTTCCAGATATCTGGCAACTGGCATGTCTTTCAGATCTATTGCATTTAGTTTTCGCCTAGGAGAAACAACTGTGAATAAAACAGTCAAGGAAACCTGCATTGTTATAAAAAATATAGTTATGACGTTACACATTTCAAGAGTGTACAAAGAAAGATGGAATGAAATACGAAACGATTTTTATAAAAAATGGAATTTTCCAAATTGTGTGGGTGCCATCGACGGCAAGCATATTCACATATTTGCCCCCAAAAATTCAGGATACAATTTTTTTTAATTATAAAGGAGGTTTCTCGATTGTATTAATGGTATATATAATATATATAATGTATAGGTTTTTACAGTTGGTTATCGAGGGCAAGGTTAAAGGCAAGAGAGGAATAGGAAGGAAAAAGATGTCCTGGCTTCGAAACATAAGACAATGGACAGGGCTGCGCGAAGTACAAACGTTGGTACACACAGCTAGAGACAGAGAAGCAATGGAGCATCTGATCGCGAATATCCATTAGTGGTTATGCATTCGAAGAAGAAGAAGAAGATGCTCAGTCATCTTGTTTATTTATCTAAATACTTATCCAGTTAAAAAATGTTGAAACATAACTTTAGATTTCCAAAATTCAATTATGTTTTTTTTAACCTTTTAACCTTTAACATAACTTTTTAACCATTTCAGAAAATACTAATACAATGTTTAGATACTTAATATGCTTCTTAAAACGACGAATTTTAATTTAAAAAAAATATAATAATCATTCATAACCCGGATACCTGTCATATTTGCAATTAAAATATCTATTGGGAAACGCACTTGATTAACACAAACAATATCATCTTCCTACACATCTTTTAAAATGATTACATAATACGCAAATGACAAATAATAAACACTCTAAAAAATTTGTTAATTTTAAATATTAATAAATAAATGATTCAGATTCTCCAATTATAACCTTCCTACATTCAGCGATAATTACAAGCAATACAATTATGGAATCGTCACGTCTTTATATTCTAATAAGAACACCTACAAATTATAAAAGAAACATACAAACTTAACACCATCGATAATATAAACTTCTTCACTTTTCCTATCATATAAAGTAAATTTATTTTATTGATATTAATAGAGTTTTTGTTAGATAAGATGTTGACCCAGTTTGTCTAGTTTGATTCTACATAAGGGGTTATTTAGTACCAAAAATTGATGGTATAACTTGATTTGAAAACATGAAAATACTAAAAATTCGTATATTTAATAGTAACATACTGGGTGTCCCAGACTAATTTATCCAGGCTATATCTCTTAAACGAATAAAAATTCTCGAATGGGACAAAAACTCATCTATTCCATTTCCAATACACTTTAATATGACGGAGAAAAAATTATCGCCTAAATATTCATCCCTTAGTTACAACCCCTAACTTTAAATTTCTTAATAGCACCCTGTACATTTTTTTATAATTTTGGATTCAAATTACTTATTTAATGACTTCGATAAAAAATCCCCAGTAAATAAAAATCCTCAATGTCCAGAATTGTATGGAACAATTCAATTACATAAAGAGTCAAAACCAACCAATAAGACCTGTGGTTTCGTATGTAAACACTCCTTATACTAAGGTAGCTAAAAAATTAAATACTATTCTAAACAATTATGGTTACACATCTGAATATTCAGTAGCAAATTTATTAGATTTGACAAAGAAATTAAATAAATGTAATTTACAAAATAATAAAATTGATTGTACTAACCCTTACTTTTTGGAAGTCCATCTTATTAAGGATAATAAAAAACTCTTCGTTTTAACAAAACTTCCAATATTTATTTAAAAAATTTCTTTTTTAAAGGACTCAATGACAGCTGTTTCGCTATGAAGCATCGTCATAAAGCATCACTTGAAATAAAAAGACATCTAGCAGATCCACAAATAAATCTTGGAAGTTCTCCACTATTTAATTGTTTACTTTGATTGAGTTTACATTTTATACATAGATAAGACGTAATTGTATAACACAAATATATTAAGTTATTTTAAAGATCAGCATGATATAGTTTTTTCCTGGTTTTTCTATATCATTGCACAGTTATACTGATCTTAGAGGAAAATATATCCAGGATAATCCCTTAGGGCTAATAACATCTAGGCTTTAATATTGTTATGTCCTATTACTTCCATACTTGGTCTAGCATTACCTACTTAATCAACATCAGGTACCTAGCTACAAACAAAAAAATGTAATTTCAATATGTCAACCTGACAATGCTAGTTTTTTAGCGAAACAGCTGTAAATGTGATTTTAAATCGAATTTTTCAATTAAACTTGAAAGAGTTTTTTATTATTCTTAATTTTCTAGATTTACAAAGTTAATAAATAATTCATTAAATTATTCAATATACAGAAAACCCACATAAACAGATGTAACCATACCATATCATTCAAATCATCCTATATCACAGCAGCTTATAATTCTATGATACATAGAGAATTTTCAATTCCAATGAACAAAAATAATTTTGACAAAGAAATTGAGTTCATAAAACAAATAGCTACATCTAATCCAATATATTTGATAAATAAATTAATTAATAAGAAAGAACAAAAAATGTCACTAGAACTAATATTTCCAAAACAAACTAAAAAATTAAAAGCTATAAAAATATTACATATTGTGGAAATATTTCCAATGCAATTTCAAAAATAATATCTTCGGCAACATCAGCATTAATATCATTTAAAACACAAAATAATTTTGAGGCAAAATTGTTAAATGTGAAAACGAAATTACCAAAATTTAAAAAATCTGGTGTTCACAAAATTAATTGTCCAAAATGTAACGCAGTATATATATGTCAAACACAAAGAAATTTTGAAGTAAGATTTAATGAACACTTAAGAGCAGATAAGTCGAACTATGTAAATCACCTACTTAAACCTCCAAACTCACTCATACACACCAATGACATTCATATACTACACATTTGAGATAAAAAACAAAATTTAAATTTTCTTGAAGAACTTGAAATAAAAAACATCTAGCATATCAACAATTTAAATGAACAAATAAATTAGTTCTCCACTATTAAACTGTTTACTTTGATTGAGTCTTCATTTTATACATAGATAAGACATAAATGTAACACAAATATATTGAGTTATTGTAAAGATCAGCATGATATAGTTTATTCCTTGTTTTTTTTTTAAATAATTGCACAATTATATTATTCTTAGAGGAAATTTTTTTTAAACGGTAAATCAGGAGTTCTGCAAGATTCAATACTTGGTCCTCTCTTGTTCTCTTTATATACTGCTTATCTTATTGAATCAGTTACTCATTGTGAAATACATCTTTGATATTTCTACCGATCTTCTCCAATAGTCCTTTTCAAGAGCCAGAACTTTTTGTTCTGTTCTCTTAGTAATTTGCCAAGATTCGCATCCATATAGTACAATACTTTTAAATACCGCGTTATAGATGTAGTCATTTTTTTCCTTCGAAATATTCCTCGACTTCGGGACTGAGGTGACTTATTACCGCTTTTCCTTTAGTTAACCGATTCTATTTCCTGTGCTGGTCTGCGGTTCGATAACATTTTTAATGCCAGATATACAAAATGTAATATGTAGAGCGTTGTGTCATTTTTTAGTTGAATGCCCATTCCTTTACATGATCTTCTCCATTTCTTCAGCGCCTTATTTAAATACATTTTAAATAATGTGGGACACAAGTAACATCCCTGTCGAGACCTTTTGATTTGAGAAAACTATTTGAAAAGTTTTGGGCTAGTTTTATTTTAGAGCATGACTGGTCATAAAGTTGTTTTACTGCTGAAATTGCTGTATTATTTATGGAAGATAGTTCTAATATTTGCAAGATTCTTAGTTGGGACAGTATCGTATGCTTTGACCAAATCTACAAATAAAAGGTGTACTTCTCTATTTTTTTATGTCTTTTTTTCTGTTAGTTGAATAAGACTAAAAATATTTTATAAACACAGGATCTACCTGCTCTAAAGCCACTTCTAAAAATAATCCAACAGAGGATATATCGAAAATGTAAAGAACAACTGAATAAGGCGGAGTTTGGCTTTAGAACAGGATTGGGACCTAGAAAAGCATTGTTTGCTCTTTCCATACTGCTACCGGAAAGTAGAGATTACAACCAAAATATATACGTCTAATTCATTGACTTCCAGAAGGCCTTTAATAAAGATAATACACTTATAGAGAACTTAAAGAGTATTAATTTAGATCCAAGCCATATACGATTAATAAAAAATATCTACAGAACCAAACAGCAGTAAAGCATGTTTATTACATGGAGGAGTTGGCGAAGGCTGCCTTCTATCTACACAATTGTTTAATATACATTCATAGAGAGACGCGAGGGAGTAAACATTTGAGGAACATTAATAAGCTATCTAAGATTCGCGGATGATACTAAAGATGCAGAGATAATCAACCGAGAGTATTAAAATGTAGGACTTATCTGTTATTAACACCGTGGTTATAAGTAAAAATTTAAATACTAACCTCTTCCTCATATTAAATGGAAAACAAATAGAATGTGTACACAAATACAAATATCTCAATGCAGTCACATATGCTCAAATGGATACTCCTCAATGCTATAAATAGAAATATAAACTAATTAAGAATAATAAAAAAGTTTGCTGTTTCGCTGATTAGCATCGTCAGATTGTAATTTAAAACATAATTTTTTTTAAATAAATTTGGAAGTTACGTTCAATCGAAGACTTTTTTATTATTCTTAATAAGATGGACTTTCAAAAAGTAAGGGTTGGTACAATAAAGAAATATAAACCTCCACATCAGAATAAGGTTTATGGAATGCTATGTGTATCGTTGTTGAACGGAGTAAAAACTTGAACCTTAAAAGCTCAAATGAGATGTGGCATCTTGAAAATGCCATGGACAGACAAAATCTGTTGAGAGAAGGACACGTGCCACGCAACGATAAATATTTACGTAATATAATGGAGGGCATAGTAGAAGAGAGCAAGAAAGGTATAGACAAGTAGAAAAAAATCCTGTTTCCGAAACGTAAGGAAATGCACAAATTTCAGAGCTGAAGAACTGTATCATGTTGCAAGAGACAGAGCCGTTATTTAGACCACGAGCTATTAATATGAAACCGCCCTCCCCCATGGGAATTTATGACACACTTTTTTTTATTGGTATTACCCATCAGATTAAAAATTCAATGGTTTGCCTTTTTTAAATTACACTTATTTGCTGTAATTTAAAAGGAGAAGAAGAAGAAAAGAAAATACTTAAAGAAAAAAAATGGAAATTAAGAAATATTGAAAGATTAAATAAAATTAAATTTTTTGATTTGTTTAATTTTAAAATATAAAATGGTGCATTAATTATAACTTTTTAATGAACATATTTAAAGTCTTATATTGAAAATACAATTTTTTTTTATAAATGAACGTAACTAACAACATATTTTGTAGTATCATTATTTTTTTGCATTCGCTTCGTTACCTCGTTAAATATTTTTCCATCCCCACAAAATCTCAATGTAAGTTTCTTTCTGAAACTAGTACCACAGTAAACAGATTTTTATTGGTTCAGCTTTGGATAAAAAAACATTGTGGTTTTGAGTTTTATTGAACCTTTTTATTTGGACGTTTACATGCTTGCTATCGCTTAGGAAATTTAGGAAAGAAGGAAGAAGGCAACAAAGTTGTAAAAAAGCAACTTACTCCTCTTTCTTTAGGTCACTCACGAACTGTCAGATTAGTGGAATAAGTATACACGTTTTAGGATGTAACTAACTCTCCCTACCTTAATCTGACGCGCTCGAGAATTTCAGGCCATTTTTTTTACCAATCTTATCCTTGATCCTTAAAGGGCAGCCATATATAGAGCTCATATATGGTGGAAGTAATTAACCGGGTACAAGGTATCCCCTTGTATATCAATCTGCAGCGCTTCAGTAGCTCCAGAAATCCCCGCTTGGGCTCCCCTACTACAAGCTTTCTTCTCTAAATTAATCGTTATATTGGTTAAATTATATGGCAATTTGTAATATTTGAAATTTTATAACGTTAATTTAAATTAACAATAATGATAGTTTCAACATTATTGTACATAATAAATGAAGCATAAATCATTATATTAATAAAAGAACTTAAAATTACAAGAGACCTAACAGATTAGCAATTAAAAGTTTGTAATGTTAAAATTATTTAATCTTCAGTAATAGATATCCCCTGTATTGTTGGGCGTCAATTTGTAATGTTAATCAGTGTTAACAGCGTTAATTTGTAATGATATTACTTAACTGAATGTTAATTAATAATAAAACAACTATTGATCTTAATGTTGCCTTTAACTTGATCGAAAAGATATTTCAATAAGAAAATTTAATATAGCATAATATGTGCTACTATTATTAAATAAAGTATGTTTAATCACCACCAATATGATATCAGATAAATGCCTATCACCACAAATATGATAGTAGATAGATACCTCGGCTAGGGGTGAGTAAGTTCATTAGCTCTGACGTATTGTACACTATTGATCTCTTTAGAAAGTTAGTATGGGCGCCACTGAAATCTTTATATACTTAATGATACTGCGAAGTTAATTCTCTTTTTGTTAGTTATAAATATTCTGTTGATATAATTATCACCTGCAGACATAAAGATATAAAAAAAGACTGTCTGGTTAAGAACAACAAAATGAACGACAGATAAAGATATTTCCTTGGTGCTAGACTATTAGAAAGGAAAACATTGAACTTACAACATAATAAATATAATAATCAGTAAAAACTACATATAAAGTTAAAATGGATAAAAAAAATACAAATGTGAGACAGCTGTCGATATTAATAAGGTGCACAATTATTAAAAGGTTACTTATACGATAAGTAGTAATAAGATACAAATATTCCGACACTTAAAATTACAATAAAATGATTCGAAAAAGTATTTAAAAATCAGATATGAAACAGAGAACCGTGTAAGACTGTTCTGCTATAACTATACAAATAATAAATGACCTATCTGTATTTCGTTCGATACGAGATGAGTCCCTCACCGTACAGCGTTGTCGCTAATGCACTGGTCATCTAATTTATGCTGATCCTGTGGTTTAATTATTTTACATATTTATGATAACAGTCGCGTAAAATGTTAAAAGACTGTTACAAGTTGTAAACGAGCAGATACATCTTGGATGTTCTCCACTATAAAGCTGTTAAATTTGTTAGTTTTCTTGGACTTTCTATACTCTATATCATTACACAATTATACCGACCTTAAATGGAAATATATCCAGGATAATCCCTCAAAGCTAATTATATTTAGACTTTCAAACAGTTATGTTACTCCGATATTTGGTTTAGTCTTAACACTGTTTCATCAACATCGGAGAGTTACCTTATAAAATAAAATGTAACTTCTGTCAATCGATGATGTTAGTAATTTTAAAACAGGTATCATTGACGAAAACATAAATTGTTCTACTAAAACAGTTTTTTTTGCGAAGTGCTTTATTTAGTGTTCTTAATTGAGAAAATATTCAAAAAAATAGTTGTGCAGTTCATACCTTTAGAATAATCTACTACAGTGTTTCTGCTTTAATCACATTATGTTAGAAAGATCTTGTCAATAAATGTTTAGATATTTATGTATTATTTTTTGTAATTTAATAAAACAGATGCTAACTTGTGCTGATAGAGCGTAATAGCAAGGTATTAACACAAGTGAAGATTTACAAAAAATAGTAACATCGATGGCGGTTTTTAACTATTAAGAATGCAGCTCTCGTTAGCATTGCAGTACCTAGTTACAATACATGCTTACGTTTTTTTATTGTAAATTAAGCTTTCAAGAACATCAGAGTAGTAAATTTTAAAATTAGATTACTGTGTACCTATACATAACTGAATTCAAATTATCCAGCAATAGCAACGTCTTTTGAATGACGAACAACTTTGGATAATTAATAGGTAAGAAACAGTTATTCAATTACTAATATACCAGCAATGTATTGTTGTTTATGTGGTGTCTATTACTATAATTTATTTAATTGAACTTACTGTAAGTATTAGACAATTATGTTTTGTGGGTAATTTTAGCAGACCAACCGTGGAAATAACTTTACAGGACGGTATTTGATTATTTGAGCTGTATTGTTTAAAAATTATTTTAATACAATTGTCGGAATTCATCAAACAAAGCAGTAACAGAAAGTTGTAAATTTTTTAATTGATAAATTAACTCCAATGTTAAAATGTCATATACCTACAAACTATTTTGTCATTTTGACATCGATAAAAAAGGTGCATCCTTTTTTATCGCTTTTTTTTATCGCATGTTCCTCAATCTAGTAGGTGTGTATCAATTTTGCATTATTGTTGACAGGTATTTAATTGTCAAATTTAAATCAGTACTCCCCAACCAATATTTAATAATTGTATTTTTAACAACTGTTCTTTTAACTAGTTTAATTGTTTTAGAATGAATAAATTTTATTGTTTCTTTATATAATTAGTCGTTAATTTATCTTAGCAAAATACACGCGATCTTTTTTTTAATGGATAAATTTTTCTCTTCATCTCAAGATTTTTCCATCAGTAATATTACTCAAAAAACTGAAATTAGATAAAATCGCTCGACTTTCGGTCTCGCGATTTTATCATTTCAGTTTTTTTCGTAATATTACTGATTGGCAAAATCTTTCGATGAATCGAAAAATTTTCCGGTAAAAAAAAAGCTCTTGTGTATTTACTGTTGAAAAAATATCACCAAACGTTGCCTTATTACTTAAATAATTGGTCTAGTCTTTACATTACTCAATCAACATCAGATAGCTATCTCATAAAATAAAATGTAACTACAATAATCTCAATCTGACGATGATATTTAAAAAAGCTGTTATTGAACTGAAAAGTTAAAAATTGTTAAATAAACCGTGGAAATTTTATTGAAAAGTTCTTTGTTTAGTTTAGTATGATGGGCCTCCATAGAGTAAGAGTTGATACAATAAATTTCAATGAAATATATAAAATACACAACACGTACGAATTACAAAATATGCTAACAAAAAACTTCACAACATTAAATATTCTGAAAGGTCAGTAAGAGAAATAGATAATTCAAAATAATAATAAAAAAAGAACTACTATAAAATAAATATAAAGATAATTTATTCTAGCTGTAAAAAGCTATTAGCACAGGGCACCAATTTGTAACACTAAAACACCTTTCTGGCAGAGCCCGGCTAAGAGACTTGTAATATTAGTTGGTCGTTGGGCGACAATTTGTAACCATATTATTACGTTGGACGTCAATTTGTAATATGATTTACCTGTTGATAGTGAATTTATAAAAATATTTAGTTAACTTTTTTGAAAAAATAACAATATACCAAAAGAAAAAAATGTAATTTACAATAAAACAACCATTAATCTTAATTTCGTCTTTAATTAGTTGTAAAAGATACTTAACAAAAGATAAAGATAATTAACAAAATTTATAAATGTTTATCACAGCAAAAATTATGATAGTTAAATACCTCGGCTAGGGGTGAGTAAGTTCGTTAGCTCTGACTATAGTACAATATTTGTTTCTTTAAGAAATTATAAGGGCGCCACTGAAATCTTTTTATTTTATATGATACTAATGAAGAAAGTTGTTTTAAGCTGAGTTATTTAAATAAGTATCATAAAATGACAGAAAGATGTCAGAAAAAACTATGAAGATAAAAAAAATGATATGAAAATATACCAACAGATAAAAGATAAATAGATTTCCTTGGTGCTAAAATGAATGAAATTGAGAATACGTTACAAAAAAATAATCCGCAAACAGTTCTTTACAAAAACTTATTCTAATACAGTTGACGATACGAAAATGATTTTGATATAACGTTTAAGAAATAAAGAAAAACGAGACAGCTGTATAATATTATAAATGCATTTACGTTGGTCGACTTATCTTTTTTTACATATGATCCATTGGTTGATCCAGGAGAGGGCTGGTCCAGTGAAGGGTTGGTCTGATGAACCGTCCACCAATGTAGAACCAATCAGTGTAATGTCTTTGAAATTTGTAGTGTCTTTGGAATTTGTAGTGTCTTTTAAATTGAAATTTGTCACGTCTTTTGACTTGAAATTTGTAACGTCTTTTAACTTGAAATTTGTAACGTCTTTGGTATTGTATATTCCAATGCTGTGTATAACACCAATGACAATAAAAGAATCAATCGTGGTTTAAGGTATTGGACTAAGCCACATTAAAGATCGTGTATAAAGTTGGAATTACTGACAGGAATCGTTTATAATAATTAACATGTTAAGAACTCTATACAATAGGTGGTGTTAGTGTTAGGCATATAATTAATTTAAAAATACTACGTTTTTAGTTAACATATCATGTTACAGACTCTTCTCAAGGAGTGTTTCGACTCCAAGTTAATGCTGTCTATAGGTTGGATTGATGAATATAAAAGTTGATGGGCGCCACTATTTTTTTATTCGTTTACCAAAAAATAAAAGTAAATATAAACAAAAAAGAAACTAACGTGAAAAAGATAGAAATACCTTAGGTAATTAATAAGTTTAAGTTATAAAATTTTTTTATTTTAAATTGCTTCAACCACGAAGGGTTATTAGCAAGGTACAGTACAATTCAATATAGATTAAACAAATAATAAGGTAATATAAAGTTAACAGTTGTACAATTGATTAAATTTTGTTGATCATTCCAATGACTACTAAAAATTTGAAAACTGGAACAAGGTCGGAATGTTCGTCAAGGCACTTCCTTATAGTTCTGGGTAGGTGGTGTTGTGTTCGTTCCAGTTCATATAAAGTCTATAAGAACGTGGTTCACAGTTAACTCACTATCACAAAACGCAAAACACGTTGGTTTGGGAACCCATCTTTAATAGATAGTCATGAGTTAGTTTGGTGTGTCCTATTCGTAATCTGGATATGATCACTTGCTGTCGTCTGTTTGCAGGAAGGTTCCAAGACAATACTGTTTGCTTAATGGATTTTAGTTTCGAGTTTAAATTTTCCCATTTTTTTGCCATTTATCTGTTGTTATCTTTTTGAAATACTTTTTAAGGTCGAGATGGACGTAATTACAAGTGGTCGATGCTGTTGGATTTTCAATGGCTTGTTTTGCCAAACAATCAGCTTTTTCATTTCCTGGTATTCCACAATGTGCTGCAACCCAAAGAAATTGGATTGATCGGCCATTGTGTTTACATATCCTGAGTTCAGACTTGATAAGTGATACAATAGGGTGGTTGGAGTACAGTTTATGTAAAGCATTTAAAGAGTTTAAAGAGTCGCAGTGTCGTTTAAGTTGTTCTCGTTTGTGAACTTAATTATAATAATAATAATAATGTTTATTTACCATCCAAACAATGTATAAAATTACATAAAATATATTTCAGTATATAGTAGTTGCGCTTAAATTAAATATAATGTTAACCTAATTAGTAAATAAACTAGAAGAAATTCCCTAAAGAACCAGAGGTTGTGCTCAGGGTTTTCTCCTAGCAATTACTTGAAGAAATTGCCAGTAAATATTAAAGTTATTTAAATGAGTAGTTAAACTGAACGAGATACACCTTTTAGCTCTTATTGCCAGGGGGTTTTGTAAATAAAAAGGATGTAAAATTTAAAAGATTTATTTTTTGGATTTTTCTGTCAGAGGAAATGAAAAAATTAGAAGGTACTTAGCTTTGGTACATGAGGTTTCCAAAGAACCTCGAGTGGTTGGTTATGTTCTTATTGCTGTTGAATGTTAATCGGTATTCTGCGGTATTCTGGCTTTGCTTAATCCTAGCTGACTTTATCTAAGCTGTATCCTAGCTTTATTTTAGCTATATCCTAGCTGGCTGTATCTTTTGTGTACAGCCAAAGGGATACGATAGATTGCGGTGCAGGGGAGACTGTCTTCGTTGAGTTATTGGGAGTATTTATAGATGAGGGTTGACAATTATTACTATTAAACATTTTTTGCGCTGTAGAAATTTGAGGTTTTGATTAATTCTAGCAGTTGTTAAATTAAATAATGTTTGTCCTAAAAATAGAGTTTATATTTTTTCACTATTACATTAGTACTCCAACTAAGCTACATCGATAGTTAATGTAAATTCTATTTTATCTATTAGATTATTTCAAGGTGAATATTTTGTAATTTTTTTTATTTTTTTTATCCCTAGATTAAGAGAACAATTTATTTCTCACATAAATTATGGAGTCATTAGCCAGCAACTTTCTTATAGAATAAACTTTTATCAACTTTGTACTTTTTAATATTAAATAAATGTAAATAAACAAACATTGCGTGTATTTATTCTTCAGTTCCTTGACTAATTTTGAATGTTGCACGTATTTCGGTTAATCACAATTATACGATTATTTTGTGTGATGGAGAATGAAAACTGTGATTATTCTAAATAACTGTAAAATAAGCGGTAATACTCAGTCGCAACTGAAGCAAAACTGTACTGACTTCATTTTTATAATATACAACATTGTAAATAACTACTTACAGAAATTACTGTATGTTTGTTTTCTGTTTAAAAATAAGTAATAATTAGCGTAATAATATCTAAAATCTACTAGTACTACTATACAGTGTGGAAAAGTCAAATGGAACAGATTCATTATTTCGGTTACTGTGCATATTTAAGGTTTGTTCATACAGAAAATCCCTGACAAGTTTCCAACATGTTGTGGATATAACAGGTTGGTGACAACTAATCATGGACTTGTCCCTGATCTGTCGGTAATTTGTAAATGTCCTGTATGAACATCTATTATAAGTAGACGGTAATTGGTATCACAGAACACAAATTTTGTGTGTATTCTTTTGGTATTCTGAGTGTTCATGATTCATTGGCAACTGCCGGACTGACTCTAAAATGCTCTATAAATTCTTCATCATTATATTGTAGCACTGTTTGATTAATAAAGTTTTTATTTTTGGGTTTTATTCTCTCCTCAAGAATATCTTCAATATCGGAATCTGTAGAGGATGCATACTTTAACGCATACTAAACTAAACACTGACTGACTGATTAAACACTATCTACCATCATAGAATAAGGTTATAAGTAGAAAAATTCAAATCAATCAATGATTGGTATCGTCACAAATCATTTGTTAGTCACAGAACAAATTTTGGACAATTTACTTGAGATTTATCCGCAAACAGTTTTGACTGCCCTCGAATTGTCAGAATTTTCTGTACGAACATCCGACACTTTGCTTGAAAACTGTCAGAAATCACTGAGAACAGACAAATAAATACTGCGCAGACTCATGATGTCCCCGACAGGTTTCTGATTGCTGTATGAACAAACCTATAAACACGTCAAATTAGAATTAAAATTGACATTTTTTAAAGTAAAAATTTGAACCCTACTCTCAACCCCCTTTGAGTGACAGTTACAACACCCCAATTCTTTAAATCGAAAGTATGGGCTTGTGATATATCGCTTGAAATGTCTCTTCATTCTATATTCCAAAACTGTTTTGATTTTAAATTCATAGCAAAAATGAATATAAAAAAAGGAAAAATTTTGATATAAAATATTTAATTTTTCATAACGTAAAAAATATGAATGTTAATAAAGTAGATGTTCACCACGAACTTCTTGACAACATCCTAATCTTAAAAAAAATGGCTTCTAACATATTATCAAGCGTGACCGATCTAATCGCAAGCGTGATACGTTCTTTTGACTCATCTAAATCATGTGGATACGTTTTGTAAGCAATATGTCCAAAGGGGTAAAATCTGGTGGTCTTGTTGGCCATTCTATTGATCCTCGCGTCCCTATCCAGCGATTAGGAAATGTTACGTTAAGGTACTGACGGACATTGAGTTGGTAATGTGGAGGTGCTCCATCTTGCTTAAACCATATGGTATTTACTGGAACTTGAGGTGACGTGAGGCACCACAATTTTGAACTGCTAAATAATTTCGCTCAAAGAAAAAGGGACCAATAATTTGGTTTTCAACAATCCCTGCACAAAAAACAACATTTTGAGGGTATTGTGTATGTTCCTCTCTAATCCAGTGTGGATTTTCCGTTGACCAGTAGCTGCAATTTAAACGATTAACATGACCTTTAACAGAGAAAGTACATTCAGCAGAAATTCTAACGTTTTTTATTTGGGTGGTATTTTTATTTAAAATTTCCATTTTTTGTTCGCAAAAATTTGTTCTCCTATCAAAATTGTATTCCATGAGTTCCCGATTCGGTATCATTTTATAGGGATGAATTTTATTTTCTTTCAATACGAGGTCTGGCTATTAAATAACGAGACTGCGCGCGCAGAAGGCCTCCTAGAGGGGAGGGTGGGAAACAAATGCAGCGTTAGATAACTGGAAGTGTCTACTATTTCAGGACGAAAACACGTTTTTGTCGCTGTAGTAGTATTTTTTCTGTAGAGGTTAGAAACGAACGTGTTTTTTTCTCGTGCCGATAACAATGTGTGACAAAAAACACGAGCAACGGATCAATGTGAAATTTCTCGTTAAATTAAAAAAAAACTCCGACTGAGGGCTATAAGTTGTTGAAAGAGGCCTATGGTGCGCGTGTTTTCGAATGGTATAAAAGGTTTTCTGAAGGCCGAGAGAGCACCGAAGATGACCAACGTCCAGGTCGACCTGTCTCTGTTTCAACTCTGCAAACAGTGACCAAAATAAATGAAATAGTGCGTGGAGATCGTCGTATGAGCATTCGGATGATTGCTGAGTCTGTAAACACCGATAAAGAAACTGTCAGAAAAATTTTACATGACGAATTGAACATGAAGAGTTTGTGTGAAGTTGGTCCCAAAACATTTGACCCCTGACCAAAAGCTCGTCCGTCAAGAGATCTGAAGATTTTCTTCAGAGGTTTTCTTTATTGTATCTGTATCAATGACCAATAGTGCTAAAAATATTCTTTTTTATTTTAAATATTTAATCTATAAAACAGTTGTTTAAGTTATAGTTTAAAATCAAACCAAAGTTGTTTAAAATTTATTTCATTAAAACAAAATTTTTTAAAAGTAAAAATGTGTCCACTCAGAAACCCTATTTTGTAAAGTAATAATTACGAGTTTATTGCCGGAAGTTGATATATTAAAATTATATTGAAGCTAACTGTTAAGTAAATTCTTTTTCAAAAAAAATTATTATTTTCAAAAAAATTATATTGAAGCTAACTGTTAAGTAAATTCTTTTTCAATGTGATGAAACTAAGGATTATTAAAAAAAAAAAGATTATGATAATCTAATAATATCCGACCTATCTAATATTAAAGATGCTAGACAGTTTTGGTTGACCGTGAAACGATTCAGAAGTTGTTCTGTACATAAAAATAAAAGCCTACCGGTACAAGTTTAGGAGAATTTGTATGAAAATATATACCCTACAAAAGTTTACGTAAATCCTATTTTTACTGATGTCTTGCATCCATTTCTAGACTCGTCGATAACTACTGATGAAATATATTCCGTACTTAATAGTTGCAAAAATAAAAAAAATCCGGGCATTGATTCTATTTCTGTTTAATCTAATTTTTGATACAGCTGAACTTCCGCTTGACTGGTCCCATATACTTCTTTCTATGTTGCATAAAAGTGGTCCTGCGGAGGATTCTTTTAATTACAGAGGATTGGCTAAGGTTTTCACTCAAATAATTCTGAATAGACTGTCAGCTTGGACAAAAAGTAACAACATACTCCCTGAATCTCAGACTGGATTTCGTGCTGGCCGTGGTGGATGTATTGATAATATATACACATTAACCTCTGTGGTTCATATTCACATAAGGCATAAAAAAAGGAAATTGTTTGCAATATTTGTGGATTTTAAACGTGCTTTTGATTCTGTTTGTCACTCATTATTCTGGGAAAAGATGTTTGGTATTAGAATTTCCTCTAAGATTATTCGTGTGATAAAATCCATGTACGTTCATGCGACAATTAGAGTGAAAGCGTCCGATGGTTTAACGCGACCTTTTGATGTATCTGCCGGGGTTTTGCAGGGGGATTCTTTGAGCCCACTACTTTTTGCCTTATTTATCTCCGACGTTGAATCCTATTTTTAAAAAAATAATGCTCGAGGTGTAAATATAGATAGTATTAATGACGTTCTTACGTTACTTTATGCCGACGACCTTGTTATTCTAGCGGATTCTGGAATTGATGTTGCAAGAAAACTAAAAATTCTTGAGAACTACACCGCCGAAAATAGATTAACTGTTATTACTTCAAAAAACTTAAATTATATCATTCTCTAGGGGTGGCTACAGACCAACCAGTGCTAGATTTTTATTTAATGGTAACCTGATACCTTTATCAAACAGTTATGTTTATTTAGGAACAACCTTTGTATGTTCTGGTCTTTTCAGAGAGATGGCAACTATTGCCACTGATAAAAGTAAGCAAGCAATTGGGGCCATATTGCCTATTATGACGAATACAAAAATGCAGTCATGGGAAGCACGCCTTAAACTTTTTGAATCACTAGCTCTGAGTATGATGTCAAACTCTGTTGCCATCTGGGGTTTAAGATATGGTGACATACTGGAGAGAGTTCAGGTGCACTTCTTAAAGCGGATTCTTTTGCTGCCAAAAAATACCCCTGATTATGCTGTGAGGCTCGAAACTGGAAGGGTCAAGTACGCTTTCAATGTATTTAAGGCTGCCTATCACTGGCTAATAAAAGTTTTAGTTATGCCTTATCATAGGTTCCCCAAAATATGCTTATTACATCAACACCGCATGTCATAATGTGATGATAGGTATAGTTGGGCTCTACAGCTTAAAAGAATTTTTGTGTGTTTAGGAAGTGGTCACCTGTGGGATAATTTAAATTTAAAGGAACTAGTGGCTAGTAAAAAAGACATTTTAAAGTTTTATTTTGCACATCTTCATCAAGAAGATATTTCTCTAAGACAGAAAGGCCTTTTTAACTTTTTACAATAAGCTACATGTGTCCAATGTCCCCGCCCGATATCTTTTGTTAGAAATGCCTATTCAACTCACTCGCACTATTGCCCAGTTAAGGTTGTGTAACTCTTTTAGACTTGTGTTTACATTAAATGGAAACAACCATATAATCAATACAAGTGAACTATTTGTAATTGTCATGTAAATGAAACGATATATCACCTAATTTTTGAATGCCCGATTTTAACAACTATGAGGCAAAAAGTTGATTTGTTTAACAGTTCTCATTTATTTTTCAATGTTTTGGATAATCTAAATCTAGTAAACATTAAAATAATATGTCATTATATTTGGAGTATTCTTAAATTGCGTGCTATTATTTTCAGAATTTTTAAATGCTATAGTATTCATTTATTGTAGATGAATATTCGTTGTATGATCCATATTGTAGAACAGAAGCTAAAAATTTTTAACATATATACTCAACTATATGAATAGATACTATTTGGTTAATTCATTCATAGCAAATAACATTTTTATATACGGTGAATATTTAAAATAGAAACATTAAAACCTTTCAATATTTTAGGTAAACTTTCTTTACTCAGAAGTAAAATGAAGTGCATTGTGATGCTCCAAAACAAAATTGGTACATTTTCGTTTACCATTACGGCCATTTGTCTCATTAAAACCAGCTTGTCTTATAATTTTATTAACGTGATTCAAGATCTGTAAATAAACCGTCTAATAAAAGAGCCAAAGGCCATTGGACTCTAAATGTTTAAATTAAATATAAAACAAATTTACGCGATGTAAAATAGAATGAGAAGCAATTGCATTTAAAGGATGTTGTTGTTATTGTTAACGACTACTTTCCCACGCACCTATTTGATAATAAACTAACAAGAAATGTCAATAAAAATCGTTTATCGAAATAATTTGATTAACAACATTCAATATGTATCACATGTCTTAGTGATTGAATATTGCACTTACCATTGAAGACGTAAGTGTATAAATGTATCATGTCACATTAAAAAAAAATGACATTTTGACATTTTTTGCTTTCCTGAAATAGATTCAACTATGGAAACTTTGATATTTGTAATATTTTAGAGACATTTGCCCCTACCTTTTATATTATTATATAAATGACTTGGGCAATGTACTAGAGAATTGTAAAATCCATCTTTTTGCGGATGACACCCTCATTTACTATTACGGAGATAATTTTGTTGAAGTTGTAAAAACATTCAATTCGGAATTAAAAAAAAATATCTGACATACCTATTTAAGATCAATAAATTAAAAGTAGTAGTGGTCCTATTTTGCGTGCTAAATTTTTAAACCTTAATTTGAGTGTTAAGATAAATGATCAGGACCTGATGAAAACGAGCCGGAGGGTCTGCAGAAAAATTTTTTTCATCTCATATCTTATGAGCTAGCATTTCAAGGAAGTGAGGCAGTCAACTGTTTGACGGATTTTTTTCAAGAAGAAAAGTTTCATGATGGAACAAGCACAAATAGAATAGAATATAATCCAGTATTTTCAAAAACCTGCCAAGGAGGAGGCCTTAGATTAGCGGACAGTAAATGGTTAATCCGAAACATTAGTAATGAAGACATCTGCCCCGTTAGAGGTCAAATTAAGGGTTTTTTATTTAATTTTACTTTTCAATACTTTTTTTCAAGATTATACAGAAAACTTGTCAAAACAAGGATCTAACGTGAAGACGAACCGTCTGTTTCTTACACTGGTAGAAACGAGATCGCAAAATGGACAAAGCTGTCTTTCCAAGAAGCAGGTCTCGATAGCGAAAAGTTCAAATTCACAAACCATTCTCATCGAGCAACTGCCGTAAGCCATCTAGCCAAGGTTGGGGTAAACGAAAACCAGCTAACGAAAATAACGGGACATGGAAATGTCAATTCAATAAAACCTTATTTACAACGTGATAAAGAGTTTCATGAGGAAATAATAAAGAAAATGAGAAACAGTGAGAACAGCGAGGTTGGTAATTTTTCAGTTTCAACTTCTTCTTCCAGTAACGTTGTTTCTAACCGACAACAAACTTCGACTGGTTCATTCATAAATTTTAATAATTGCGTTTTTAATTGTAAGAATTTCATTAACTAGGCTTAACAGTGTTCATGTTATTTCAATAAATAATAAACGTTTAATATAATTACGTCTGCATTTATTTTGAAGGACCTGATAATTCGCACTAGTGCAAATTGTCGATAATTTGCACTAGTGCAAAATTATCGCCTAATTGCATGTTTATTGGTTGAAACAACAATTAAAAAATAGTCGGAACATTGTTGAAATGTCAAATTTGACCGATGAAAAAAAATTCCAAAAAAAATGTGTGTGTATTGCAATTGGTTCAACTTTTATTTAGCTGAAATCAGTTGTGGAGAAACTGTTGTCACGGCAAATATTGTTGTGATAAGTAGTAAACAAAAACCCAAATAATATGCTGAGGAAATATGTGGAATTCCATTGTCATGACAACCGTTCTGATGGTGGAGAAGAAGTGAAAATTTTACATTTTGTTTTTAAAGTAGATAACTTATATTGATTAAGTAGTGTTAAAAGTAGACAAAGAATGGAAATAATAAGACATAGCAATATTAAAGGCTAGATGTTATCAGCCTTAAGGGATTATCCTGAATGTATTAAACTGTTTACTTTAATTGACTTTTTAATACATATATAAGACATAAATGTTACACAAATATATTGGGTTATTTTAAAGATCAGTATGATTCGTTATTATCCGTTTATCACCAAAATATTTAACTTTATCTAACCGATAAGTATCTGGTTTATATTGAAGTTAATATTTTTTTAAACTTGATATTTTCGTCAATAGACCAGTTCTTTAAATCCTAGCACAACATTTATTGTTTTATAAATTATTAATTCATGATTAATAACTATAATATATAACGCTTTATTCATTAAAGTACATATACAAGAGAAAAATATTAATTGAATATAGCGACTAACCAATAAGTGTAGTTACACTTGTTTTGGTAATAGTAATTTTAAGTAGTTTGATTTTCTACTAAAGTAGATTTAAAATTAAACACTTAAACAGAAATAAACATACAAAAAAAATGAATGAACTACATTTTATTAAAAGATAGGTATACAGAGAAGTAAAGAAGTAAATCAAATTTTTTTTCTTTTTTTTATTTTCATTTTTATAGGCTCCATATAGATGCATTATTTGCTATACATTGTGTAACAGCCAAATGGAATAAATTCATTATTTCGGTTACTGTAGATATTTATAAAAAATCCCGAAACACGTCAAATTTAAATTATAACTTTTTTTTATTAGTTTTTATTAGTTTTTTTTATTAGTATTAGCAAGATGGACTTCCAAAAAGTAAGGGTTAGTACAATAAATTTTAAAGTCAATTTGTCAATTCTTTTTCAAATTTGGTTTTATCTGTTACATTTTATTAATTTAGTTTAGACTACCTGGTCTATAATAGTACATTAACCAAACCATTAAAAATGCTACTTGTCATTATAGTAATTTAATTTAGATTTAGTGTTCTACTTAACCGGTCAAAAAACTTTTTATAAACTGTGCACTTTAAAAAATGATCACCAGCTTCCATTTACCGGAGTTGTATGGCAAATATAGTGGAACTGTAGCTAAACACTCTTTAAATTTAATAATAAAGTATAAACATTTGATAAAGTGGCCTGCGAACGCAAGTATTTTGGAATATGGATTTGGTGATGGATCTAATTATAAATTTTCAGTAAAACCAAACTTTTCAGCAGACTATAAGGAGTACTTTGCAACGGACATTTCGAAGGTTATGTTAGATTTTGCCAAAGATAGCTTGAAGGACGTCAATATTAGTTTTCAAGAGCTTGATATAAAATCTCCGACCATTCCAGATAGTTTGACAAACAGATTTGATCTTATTTTAAGCTTTTTTACAAATCACCTAATACAGGAACCCAAGTAAGTTTAGCGTATTCTAATATATAGAAACTTGTCAGAGAAAAACCAATTAAGTGGAATATAAAAAATGGGAGGGCTGCTCGTTAATTCCACATCTATCTCTTATTTTTATGTATTAACTTTCCTTGGTTGTTTTCCAATATTTAATAAGTGATTAGTTCATAAAGCAAATTAGTAACAATAAAAGTTTATTTATTAGAATTTTAGTGTTGTAATGTTTTGCATCTGATTGTAAGTAAATTGTATCTAAGTAAATTTTTCTTATCATTAATATAATAAATAAATAAACCGCCAATACAACATATTATTTTATTAAATAAAAGATAAATAAATTGTTTAAATATGCTTCTAAAAAGAACAATAAATAACTGAACGGTTGAACTAAACTTCCACTATTTATTCGAAAAATTCGCTTTAAAATTCAATTAGATACAGCTGTTTCGCTAATAACTAGCATCGTCAGATTGACATATTGAAGTTACATTTTGTTTGTTTGTAGCTAGGTACCTGATGTTTATTAGGTAGTTATAAGGCTAGACCAAGTATGGAAGTAATAAGATATAACAATATTAAAGCCTAGATTTTAATATCCCTAAGGGATTATCCTGGATGTACTTCCCTCTAAGATCAGTTTAACTGTGCAATGATATAGAAAAACCAGGAAAAAACTATATCATGCTGATCTTTACAATAATTTAATATATTTGTGTTTTACAATTACGTCTTGTATAAAATGTAAACTCAATCAAAGTAAATAGTTTAATAGTGGAGAACTTCCAAAATTTATTTGTTCATTAACCACTTTAAATTGTGGATCTGCTAGATGTCTTTTTATTTCAAGTTCTTCAAGGAAATCTAAATTTTGTTTTTTTATCACAAGTGTGTAGTATTTGGATGTCATTGATATGTAAGAGTGAGGTTGAATGTTCAAGTAGGTGTTTTGCATAATTTGACTTATCTGTTTGTTTTAATCTATATGCTCTTAAGTGCTCATTGAATCTTACTTCAAAATTTCTTTGTGGTTGACCTATATATACAGCATTACATTTTGGACAATTAATTTTGTAAACACCAGATTTTTTTAATTTTGGTAATTTTGTTTTCACATTTAACATTTTTGTTCCAATATTATTTTGTGTTTTAAATGATATTAATGCTGATGTTGCAGAAGATATTATTTTTAAAATTGTATTGGAAATATTTCCACAATATGTAATATTTTTATAACTTTTAATTTCTTTAGTGTTTAGGAAATATTAGTTGTAATGACACTTTCTGTTCTTTCTTATTAATTAATTAATTTATTTATTAAATGAATTGGATAGCCATTAGACGTAGCTATTTGTTTTATGATACTAATTTCTTTATCAAAGTTAATTTTGTCCATTGGACTTGAAAATGCTCTATGTATCATAGAATTATAAGCTGCTAATTTATGTGATATAGGTTACATCTGTTTGTGTTGGTTTTGCGTATATTGAATAATTTAAAACACAAAATAATGTTGGTACAAAATTGTTAAATGTGAAAACAAAATTACCATAATTAAAAAAATCTAGTGTTTACAAAATTAATTGTTCAAAATGTAATGCTGTATATATAGGTCAACCACAAAGAAATTTTGAAGTAAGATTCAATGAGCACTTAAGAGCATATAGATTAAAACAAACAGATAAGTCAAATTATGCAAAACACCTACTTGAACATTCAACCTCACTCTTACATATCAATGACTTCCAAATACTACACACTTGTGATAAAAAACAAAATTTAGATTTCCTTGAAGAACTTGAAATAAAAAGACATCTAGCAGATCCACGATTTAAAGTTGTTAATGAACAAATAAATCTTGGAAGTTCTCCACTATTAAACTATTTACTTTGATTGAGTTTACATGTTATACATAGATAAGACATAATTGTTAAACACAAATATATTGTAAAGATCAGCATGATATAGTTTTTTCCTGGTTTTTCTATATCATTCCACAGTTATACTGATCTTAAAGGGAAGTACATCCAGGATAATCCCTTAGGGATATTAAAATCTAGGCTTTAATATTGTTATGTCTTATTACTTCCATACATGGTCTAGCCTTAATAATACCTAAACAACATCAGGTACCTAGCTACAAACAAACAAAATGTAACTTAAATGTCAATCTGACGATGCTAATCAGCGAAACGGCCGTCATTGAGGTTTAAAAAAGCAATTTTTTAAATAAATATTGTTTTGTTAAAAAAGAAGAGTTTTTTATTATTCGACAAAAGAACGACAAAAGAAAACTACAGATGTTTGTAATATCCACCTCAATTGTTGAGCAGTGTATTCATAATTGTTGTTTTAATCAGATACTTCGCCTTCTTTTTTCTGTTTTTTTAATCTTCTAATTATCACATTTTTATATAATCTCTGCAAAAATGAAACGATTTTATTCATAAATTGCCGAGATATTAGGGAAACGCTAAAAAAAATACACCAATAAAACAGCCCTAACAGGAAGTATACGGCACTGCTTGTACTATTATTCATTTCAAGATCCTGCGAACTGACTTATTTTTATCAGGGATTAACGACGGTCTAGTTATCACTTCCATTGTATTACCTGGTTTAACCTTTACAGGTTTGGGTTTAATATTTTCATGTAAATCTTGTTATTTAGTGTCGAATTGAAAAGGAAAGAAGTGATTGTGTGAGAACAACTTTGTAGCGATTTTTGAAAAACAACGGATTTAAATTTAAGACTATCGATATACGTCAGTCTGTTAAGGAGAGCAAGAGACTGGTTATATGGGGAAACGAATATTTACAAACCCTCACAAAATATAGAGAATGCGGCAGACCAATTTATTATCTGGATAAAATCTGGTACGAGACACATGTAACGGCGAAGAAAGGATGGGCTGATCAAAACCAGCGAAAATGCAGTGTAGACGTTTCTTCAAACAAAGGAAAAATAATTAGCATTCTACATTATGGCAATTCTGACCGTTGGGTTGAAGGAGCGCTCCTTCTCCACGCTAAAAACATAAAAAATTGTTTTCTGGATTACCATCAAGATATGGATAGCCCTCTTTTTGAGAAATGGTTTTCTGAAACCTTACTTTCAAAACTAAAGAAAAATAGCGTTATTGTTGCGGATAACGCGTCCTATCATTCAAGGGTGAGGGTAAAATAGGGCCCATACACGATGCAATTTGTTGTACGAACGGTTGTACAACAGATCGCATTGAAAATCGTATAGACAGATCGTAAAGAATTTTGCCCACAGACGTTAAACATTTCAAGCGATTTGTTGAACAACAAGTTAGTGTATACAAGTTGTTGAACATGTCAGTTGATAAAAAAAGCAATAGCTGGTGAAATTGTTGCATTATTTTCTGATGAAAATAACAAAAAAATAAATAAAAAGAAGAAAAAAGTTTGGTGCAAAAATTGGTTACTGCAAAGATATAAAAATTCGCAAATTAATTAAATGAGCTACGGGTAATTATTTACAAGAGCTACTTAGTTCCAACTTTAAAAATTAATTTTGAAAAAAATATGCTTGAGCGCACTAAATGAATACTCAATTCATGATTTGTAGATCATAATTAAACTATTTTTGTAAAAATTTAGGAAATTGGCCAGAAGTAGCTCTTGTAAATAATTATGGAAATTTCATAGCTATTTCGTTTATGTTTGTTGGAATAATCATTGGATTTTAAATCCCATAAACAGTTTTGATTTTTGAATATTTCGATAAAGTCCCATAAAAATTCTTGATCATTATCCATGTTTCTCTTGAAGTACAAATACTTTTGATTTAAAATTGTACGACAAATCGGCGAATACCCATACACGCTCAAATCCGTCGCATATCCAACTGAGTTGTACAACAGATGATTTTGGTTATTTTAATCAAAATCAATTGAATATTTTTATAATTTTTATGTATAAAATGTTAAGTGATATCGAATGACGTATATCTGTGAGAAAACTAAAGAAAGTGCTATCACTGTATAAAAGAATTCACCTAGAAATTATATCTATACCTATAATACAGTGAAACTTCTCCATAACGGACACCAATGGGGAAAAATAATTGTACGTTGTGTAGAGTTGTCCGTTATGTGGAGTTATCGCTTGATCTTTAATTATACATATTCGTATTTGCATAAGCATATACACAAATAAAACAAATAAAATACTAATATCAAAAAGGTAGGTATGTATTACTTCTTAAAAAAATCATCAATTTTGGTTTGGTTTTTGTTTTGGACATTATTTTTCACAATTTCTGACTCAACGTTTAGAATTACATCTGTAGTTCAAAAAATTTTCAATTCCATGACTTTCGCCAAAGGTTGACAATGGCAAATCATCTTCCAAGTCTTGTAGCTCCAGATTTTCCACAATTTCTTCTCCATCACTATCGTTTTTTCAAAAACCGCACCTGATGAAACACTTTTTAATTGTTTGTGTTGAAACGTCTCTCCATGCTACCACAATCCAAATTAAGGCGTTAGCAATCGTTATGGACTTCTCCAGTTCAACCGTTGATAAAGAACATTCTATAGATGATAACATTCTTCTTATCAAAAACTTTCTATACAGAGATTTAAAGTTTTTAATTATTCCTTGGTCTAACGGTTGGCAATGTGCTGTAGTATTAGGTGGCAAAAATATTATCGATAAGTTAGATACTTAACTGAATATCCGGATGGGATGTTGCGTTGTCTAGGAATAAGAGAATTTTTCTTTTTTTACGTTGCATTTTTCTGTCAAATTTGTGCAGCCAATCTGTCATTATATCTCTGGTCATCCAGGCCTTCTTGTTGTAGTACCAGTCGACTTGGACCTTATCAACATGAAAATTTTTAAAACAGCGAGGATTTTTACTTTTACCAATCACCAAAGGTTTTTCTTTTTCCCCATTTAAATTTGCACAAAATAATACGGTCAGCCTTTCCTTAGCAGATTTACCCCCAGTGCACTTTTCATTACGAAATGTTAAAGTTTTACTTGGTAAAGCTCTGTAATACAGACCAGCCTCGTCAGCGTTGTAAATATCTTGAGGTAAATAACCACTTAATAAATTTGGAAGTTTTCTTCGCCATTCTGAAACGTCGTCAAGATTAACATTTGCAGCTTCTCCAGAAATTGCTCTAAATTTAATATTATGTCTTAAGCAAAACTTGTCAAGCCAACTACTGGAAGCTTTAAAATTCAAATTGAGTTCTTTCGCTGCCTCTAATGCTTTTTCTTTTATTATCGGTCCAGATAATGGAATGTTCTTACGTCTCACTTTACAAAACCAATCTTACAGATGGCAACACCTTCAGTTTTAATCCTCTTTTTTTGTTGAACATTTCCATATTCTCTATATAACTTTTTTAAATCGGCCTTTTTCTTTAAAATGTCACTAACTTTTTCCTATTTGAAACTTTTCGTCCAAAACTCGAACACTATAATTATTTTTTCAGATGTTTCTATCACCGATATTTTTTCTTCCAAACTTAAAAATTTTCTCTTAGTCGAATACACTGTTACCATTAGAACAGAATATCGCAACTAAATTAGAAATGTGTATGTACAAAGGATGAATAAATTCTAAAATTGGTTTTTCCAAATCAAACTCGATGTACCTAAAGTATCTAGTTCTATGTACATAGCAAATAATGACAACAATGGTACCATTAAAGGATTATCGGCTTTATTTTATTACATCCTGAGGATTTGGGAATTCAAGGTTTTATATGTACATACATACTTTCCAGAGATTTAAGAATTTTAAGAAATTTCTTAACATAATAATCTTCGTTATTGGGAGGTATTTTTATGTGTAAATTAACATACAAAATATTAATTTCGGTTTCCATGTCCGTTATTAGGAGTGTCCGCTATTTAGAGGTTCTTATACAATATATATCCTATACTATACGGGGAACCATAATCTCTCCGTTATATGGAGGTGTCCATTGTTGAGAGGTGTCCGTTAAGGGAGGTTTCACTGTACTAGAATTATTACTGTGTGACTTTTAAAATTACTTCTCAATCAAACAACAGATGAATAGGTGAACATTTAGAACCCTAAATGCTAAGATAGTCTATTCTGGTCAATAAGAGAAAGATATGATTTAAATAAGTACAGCGGGAGGGGATTCACTTTCATTCTGTTCTAATAACATCGCAGACAAAAAATCACCATTGACTTAAATACTCTTTTTTTTATAGACAAATGTTCAAAAACATCAACAGAATGCTAAAACCCGGAGGTCAGACATTTCAAATTACTTTGGAACGAAGTCCATTAGATATAGTTTTTCACAATTTGTCAAAGAACCCAAAGTGGGCGAAATACAACCATAAGCAAATAATATCTCCCTATTATTACTTTTCCGATCCAAAAGAAGCTGTGGAACGAACTATTCAAAATGAAGATTTTAAAAATTATACAATAATGAAGGAGCCGTGTATATATGAATTTGACACTAAGGAACAGTGGCAAGGTAAAACATGGATAATAATAAATATTCAAAAAAAATACATGATAACAATCGATTCTGATATAATTTTTAATAATGAAAAATGTTCTCTTTTAATTTTGAAAGATTTTATTATTGAGTTTTACATGTAAGTAGTCAGTAATAAGTTATAAAATCAATATTCTGTAATTATGCTCAGGGCCCGTTAATGAATTGTCTACTAGTTAAGTATCTGTCAGATAAAGTTGGTTTTTCTTCTTATTTTTATCCTCTAGTTAATTAACTGACAGTTAAGGAATATTGGCAATAGTGATGAATTTACAGTGCTTTTCAGATAAAAGTATCCACCTTTAATTACTTTTGTAATTTAGAAAAAATATAAAAACACGTCAATTTATGTTGGAACAGGCAAGCATTATGGCTTATTTAAACTCACTGGAAAAGCCACCCCTTCACCCCTAGCAGCATCCCTTTTTTTTAAATTACTTCTTATATTTTTTATGTAAAATTTGGATACTCCTCTTTGAGCTGATTTCAAAAATGTGTAATACTTGTAGGTTAAAGTGGTTAGTTTAGTGGTTAGTAACTACGATCTGAGCGCTGCGAATGGAAGCAAAATTAAAACCTACGGTTTTCTAACATTAAACCTCAATTTGGGCCTCAGACGTGCCTTCATGTTGACTTGCCAATCATTGGTTCTGATTTTCTCTCGCATTACCATCTTTTGCCAGATTGTCGTACGAAATCCATTGATGATGGAATCACTGGTCTTCGTGCTTTTGGTTTAAGGCAAATTTCTGATCAATGTAGTGTTAAAATTGTCAACGATTCTTCGCCTTTTTCTTCTCTTATTTCTGAGTTTCCGGATATTACTCGTCCACCAGGTTTACCTCGTAAAATCAATCACAAAACGATCCATCATATTCGCACGACTCCTAGACCTCCAGTGACTAGCAAAGTTCGTCGATTAAGCCCTGAAAAATACAAAATTGCTCGAAAAGAGTTTGACGATATGTTGCAAGCTGGAACAACTCGTCCATCAGAGAGTTCTTGGTCATCTCCTTTGCATTTAACTCGAAAAAGTGATTCATCTTGGCGTCCTTGCGGAGATTTTCGCGCGTTGAATGCTCGAACAATCCCCGATTGTTATCCTGTTCGCCATATTCACGATGTTACTTATTTTATCGATGGTTGCATTGTATATTCACAAATTGATTTGGTAAAAGCTTATCAACAAATCCCTGTTGCTGAAGAAGATATTTGTAAAACCGCTATAATCACACCTTTCGGTCTTTTCGAATTTCCGTTAATGACGTTCGGTCTCCGAAACGCAGGTCAAACTTTTTAAAGATTTATCGGTGAGGTTTTACATGGATTAGACTTCTGCTTTGTTTACATGGACGATATTCTGGTTTTCTCGCATTCTAAAGAAGAGCATGATCGTCATCTTAGAATAATTTTCGAGCGCCTCTCAAAGTATGGATTGGTTATTAATATTAAAAAATGCGTTTTCGAAGTACCAGAAGTTACTTTCCTTGGTTACAACATTTCTGCTAATGGTATTCGAGCTCCAAGTGAACGTGTCAAGGCAATTCAAGAGTTTCCACTGCCAAAATCAGCTTAAGAACTTCGCCGTTTTCTTGGAATGCTCAATTTTTATCGCAGATTCATTCCTTATGCCTCTGAATTCAAAGCTCCATTGCATGATGCTATTAGCAATCCAATCATCAAGAAGACTCAAGCAATTTCTTGAATACCTGAACTGGAAGAAGCCTTCAATGCGTGCAAAAACTGTATCTCCTCAACTAGGCTATATATTCGAACAAAAGATGGTTCCCACGGCAATGGTTGTCAAGATTTTCGTTTGGGAGAAAATCAATAGAGATTTAAATGATCAGTTATTTGAAAGTCAATAAAAACGATTTAAATTTTAAAGGAATAAAGGATACTGAAATTTATATAATACGTTCATATTCCTATAACCACATTGTCGGACCTTTCTTCATCAACGGAAATTTAAATGGTGAATCAAAATCATATCTTGAGTTACTCAGGAAAGGGGTTGACACACGTATTACAACAATAATAGAAAATGATGATAACCTTTCCAAAAATTTTCTGGTATTTGAACAAGTTAGAGCTCCCCCACACTATGGTATGCCTGTCCGACAATTTTTAAATGAAACATTCCCCGCTAGTTGGATAGGAGAAGAGGGCAGATGATGGAGTGGCCCCCTAGGTCACCGGATTTAACACCCCTAAACTTCTTTTTATGGGGGTATTTAAAAACAAAAGTTTATGCTACCCAACCAGAATCTCTGGATGATTTACGAGAAAGGATAGAAAATTAATGTTGACAATTACATCCAGCCGTATTAAGCAATGTCAGAGAGGCATTTCAAAATAGATTATACCATTATATGGAAGTGAATGGTACTCATTTTGAACATTTATTGTAACTTCATAATAAATAGCACAGTTAAAAAGATTAAAGAGTTTAAACTGTTGTACAACCCATTTTATTAAAGGCAAAGAAAAATAAGGAAAATGTATGCTATTAAAAGAAAAATTGTTTATCTCATAAACTAACCACTTTAACCTACAAGTATTATACATTTTTGAAATCAGCTCAAAGAGGAGTATCCAAATTTTACATAAAAAATATAAGAAGTAATTTAAAAAAAACGGGATGCTGCTAGGGTGGCTTTTCCAGTGAGTTTAAATAAGCCATAATGCTTGCCCCTTCCAACATAAATTGACGTGTTTTTATATTTTTCCTAAATACCAGTATTACAATAGTATATTACATAACGAGTGTGGAAAGTGAAGTATTACGCACGAGTGAAGTTTAGCACGAGCCGCGTAGTGGCGAGTGCGGAAACGTAACGAGTGCAAGAAAAACACTTTCCAACGCGTTATGTACACGATTTTTCCTACGACCCCAATATTTCTTATTATAATAAATATTTTAAATTTATTTATAAAATTTATTTTAATTGTTAGTCATGTTAAAAATTAGGATTTAACTCGGGATTTAAACGAGTTTATATATTGCATGGAAATATAATTAATTAAAATCAAATAACCACCTTTCTCAGGAATTCACAATTCTTTATTAGCTAAATGACATTTTAATTTTTTTTGTGGGCTCTATAAAAATTAAAAGTAAAATGGTCAGTCGGTGAAATTAATTGAAAAGTAATGTAATAATAATAGACACAAAGATAATTGTGAACAGAAACACAAACATAACTTCAAAAATCCACATTCGATACATGCACGGAACATAAACACAATATAAAAAAGAAGAATAAACTGTTCTTCTTTCTAAAAGTGTTTTTATAAAAATAATAATACTGAATAAAAATATGTTTATTTCTTAAAAATTTAAAAACCTATAAGAAACTTTTTTCTTTAGTCTTACTTTATACAGAAAAATTTGTATGACAATATAATATTTGACACAAGGAAGATTTAAAAAAAAATTAAATGGTCCTTGCTTTGACATTTATGTTTCTACTATTGATAAATTTGACGTAAATGTCACAGATCATAGAGCTATATTTTTTTTTTACTTTTCAATACGTGTATTGATATTAGCTACTTTCTTAAGTACAAATAAGTGTGCAAACTAGCACTTTCATATGTGGTCATAGTAAAAAGTTTTTAAAGGTGGATACTTTTATCTGAAAAGCAGTGTATATAAAATATAATGGATTTGATTGGTTGTCTTTTTTACATGGTTTTCAGCAACTAATGGAAATTCTATACACAAACAAGGACATTCCATCATTTTTAATCTGTGATTTAGATTTAACCATTTTACAGCTCTTGCTCTTGGATTTTTTGAATATTTAGATAGTACAGATTTTTGGAGAACTACGTATTGGATAGCGATGAGGAAATGGATATCGTGAAAATTATTCAGCACGACCAGAAGTCTTGTAAAGTAAGGGAAAGAATGGACAATGCTGACAAATGAAATGACCATGATTTCAATGCAAGATTTAGGATGCAGAAATAAATTGTCTTGTTAATATTAGAAATGATGAAAGAAAAACTCAAATTTTGAAGGGCCACTACTTCTACTGTTAAAACTTCTTTTGATTTGCTTACAAGCATCTTTGGATTTCCAAGTTGTACCATCATTTTTTCTGTTGATTCGCTTGTTTTATCAGTTGATTTGCTTCTTCAGGACTGAAGCTGTTCTCTCTTTTTATCTTGTTAATATTCATATCTACATCTTTCTCTCTTTGTGGTTGTAATATACCTCTGCACAAATACCATTAATAAACAAGTAGAAAGACTACCACAGAAAATGGGTTATGTGACAAAAAACATTCAAGTTCAAACAAGAACTTTATGGTATTATGGGATATTCTGTAGTTATTTGACTTATCCGGCAGTTGAAAGTAATACATAACTATTAGATGGTTAGATGGATAAAATTTAGCCTGATGTCCATAAACCCACCAAATTAACTGGCAAATAAGCATTCTCTGACAGATAAACTGTCAGAGTGGGCAATCAATGGGGCGTCTTAGTTGTGCGATAAGTTTTAAAATTCAAAACTAAGAGTATCCGAAATTTACCAATTTTTCAGTTTTTTATTAAGAACGCTAAAAAAACAACTGTTTGATAATCTGACAGTAAAATCATCTTTCGATAGTGCTGTCATTGACACATAAAAGTTAATTTTTCCAATTAAAGTATGGAAATTGTATTAAACAGTTGTTTGTTTAATGTTAATATGATGAACCCTAAGTAAGTAAGTCTAAAATAGGCTAAAATTATTGGATCATTATCTTTAGTGAAAAGTCGGTAGTAAGGCAATCTTTAGTATATTTGAAGGGACTCACAAATGGCTTTATACTAATACCTTTAATTAAATAATATTTGTATTGTCTTACTTTTAAATATAATAAAACTTTTAGGTCTCTTTCTTTCCTGCAACCCTTTATTATCTAATATTCAAAAACAAGAGTTAGAAGAGTATAAAGAAGATTATTTGAATGAAATACAAAATAATGTAATTGTTTATGACGATAAAATCAATAAAAATGATGTCGGTATAGTTAAAAATACACTTTATGTTATTTCTGCAATAAAAAATTAATAAAACTGTATGTTTATGGTAAATTTAGTTAACACCTTTAATTTTTTCTAGAATTCCTATCTTTAGCAAGATTTTTACTGATATTTGGGTATACAAAAAGTTGCTTTTTATTAAACTCCATTCAAAATAAATAAAATTATAAAAAAATGAATATATTGATGAAGCAGAATTGAAATTTATTTCTAAGCAAAAAACTATCAACTATCAAAGAGAAATGAATAAAGATCCGATTCTGCTTAAGAATTAGGAAACTGGTATTATATTCGTTTCGTAAATTTCTTACTTCTTAAATTTATGGTACTAATCCTTATGCTGTGGAAGACCATCTTACTAAGAATAATGAACAACTAATCGTTTGAACTTAACTTCTTACCACACTTCTTAACTTCGCTACAAGTATCATTAGATTGACATTTAAGTTACATTTTGTTTGTTTGTAGCTAGGTACCTGATGTTTAGGTAGTATTAAGGCTAGACCAAGTATGGAAATAATAAGACATAATAATATTAAAGCCTAGATATTCTAAGATCAGCATAACTGTGCAATGAATTAAAAAAACTCAGGAAAAACCTAAATTTTGCTGATCTCTACAATATCTTCATATATTTATGTTACAATAATGTCTTATCTATGTATTAAATGAAGACTTAATCAAAGTAAACAGTTTAATAGTGGAGAACTTCCAAGATTTATTTGTTCACTAACTCAGGTAAGTGTGTGGTTCTTAGAGTTGGCAAGAATAATCCTCTTTTTTCTTATTTTTTAAATGGCCAACCCCTAAAATCACTGACTTCCCACAATGACTTCGGAGTGATAGTGAACATTGAAATGACTTGGTCTGATCATATTTCTTCCTCCTGTAAACGAGTGTACCTGATTCGAAAGTGATTTACAAATGTTTCTTTTTGGTCATTTTGTAAACACTATACCTACTATTTACGTTAAACCTATTTTTGAATATGCTGAACCCGTGTGGTATCCTGATCTTCATCGTGATAACAATTTATTGAAATACATTCAAAAAAAAGCTACCAGAATACCTTTTGGACGCGAAAGACCCTCCTACAACAAAATACTAACAATGGCCAATTTAACCTCTTTCGAATCTAGACGACTCCACAGTGACTTTCGTATTTTAAAATACAACTTTGGTAATCTAAACTATACTTTTATACTTAACACTGATACTCCATGGTACATCCATGACCACTAAAGCCGGAAAGCCCAGGAAGCGTATGAAGTATGAATTCATTCAGTATATGTTCCTATCTTAAAATCACCAAAATTGAGACGGATTTAAAAACTTACAGATTCGCCCTTCCTCCAGCATTTATAGAAAAATATCCTACCTTTATCTAAAATATTAATTTCCTGGCCTCATTGTAGAAAGTAAAGTCCTCCCTAGGGAGGCAGACGATCTGGTTATAATAGTTAGAGGCAAATTTGAAGAGGTGGTGTGAGGTGGAGCAGTTAACCCCCGCAAGACTGTTATTGTTCCTTTTACAAAAAGGATAAAGCTAACTAAGCTTCGTCAACCAATTTTATCTGGCGAAACGATTCACTTTGCGACGGAGGTAAAATATCTGGGGATCATCTTGGATAGTAAACTTACCTGGAACGCCCATGTGGAAAGAACAATAAATAAAGCCAGGATTTCCCTGTGCAATCTCAGGAGAATCTGTGGCAAATCTTGGGGAACGAGCCCCAAATAGATAGCCAGGCAGCTCTTAAGGCACTGAGCTCCAACCGGCTTAATTCAAAGTTGGTATGGAACTGTATTAAAGCCTTGGAACGTCTTGGTTCCAACAACAGGGTAACTTTGCTCTGGGCACCAGGACATAGCGGAGTGGTGGGTAACGAAAAAGCCGACACTCTTGCCAAAAAAGGAGCAGAGTCTAGATTTATAGGACCTGAACCATTCTTTGGCATTACCAAAAGTACTGCCAAAGATATTATCTCCGGCTCGATAGAGAGGAAAATCCTCATGTACTGGAATGATATCCCAGGACTAATCCATTCGAAGGCTTTCATCTCCAAACCCTCGAAAATTATACCTAAGCAGATTCTAGAGTGGGATAGGAAAGACCTACGCATTCTTATAGGACTGCTTACGGGACACTGTCGTCTAAGATACCACCTGAAGAAAGTAGGTCTGAGTCAAACTTCAGACTGCCGTTTCTGCAGTGTGGAAGACGAGACTGCAGAACACATATTATGTTCTTGCTCCGCCCTGGAAAATACTAGGCACCACATTTTTGGTTTCCCAAAAATGTAGCCTAACGACTTTAAACAGGTCTCGCCGCAGACAACCATTGACTTCGCAAGGAGGATTGGCTTATATGGCGATTTATAACCCTAGGGGTGAGCCACAATAGACCCAACGGTGGTCGCAGTGGAGGGGTGGTTGAGAGCCCCACTCACATTGAACCTAACCTAACCTCCCTAGGGAGGAAAAGTACGTCAACTGTGACATAAGATACGTCATCTATGAAATAACTTATCCGAGCTGCAAAACGACACAGACGGGCTTAACTTGTTGGATCATAATCGCGTTTTTTATTGAAATGTAATACAATTTCCAGTGGAGCATATAACCCAGGAAGTAGTTGTTTTTTTCTTTTTAAAACAGCCAAGCCTGGTTTGTAAACGATTCTAAACCTCAGAGGGGGAAGGAGAAATATTTTTCTATTTTAACATTTTTTAATATTAATTATTTATACGGTATATTAATTTTTCCCAAGAATAAATTTTAGAATACAAAATACCTAAATTTTGTATTCCAAATACGATCATTACAATAAACATCTAAGTCTTATAGTAGGGGAGCCCACGATGCTAAATCGGGATTTACTCGAGCGTCATAAAGACTTATTGGGTTGAGAAGCTTAGGTGATAAAAAGAAAAAAATATATAAGGTACACCTTTTCATCGATGGGGGAGCGGCTATAGATTTTTAAGAATGTAAAAAAAACTCGAGCGCGTTGGATATTGATATCACGCATGTCCTGTATATTTTTAAAAATGTACTTGTGTTAATCTGACGATTTTCATGATGGGGGTGGTCGTACGTAAAAAAATTTTTTTTCAAGCGCGTCAGATTTTTTTAGAGAAGGTTAAATGAACCTGTTACATAATAATCTGACGGTTTGGATGTGACGCAGACTCGCGACCGTTATTAGAATTTGCAAAAAAAATCGCCATTTTGAAATACTCAAGCGCGTCAGATTAACATATATATGGTTCATCTTTATGCCCTAGACGCTACAGTATCATAATCTGAAGATTATCTAGTAGTAGGGGAGCCCAAGAGGCTAAATGGTAAGTCACCTTAGCGCTGCGAGAACCTATCGGATCATATAGATTAGATACTAAAAAGAAAAAAAGTTTATATGATATATGCTATTTTACTGCCGGGGGAAGTAGGTACTCATTTTCAAAATATCGTATACGCCCTATGTGCTCCCGGTAACAGAGAAGTATTATACTGCCGGCTTATAAGTTGGGGGTGGCAGCACGAAGAGGTAGAAAATGAAAAAAAAATATTTAAGCTCATCAAATATTCAGGGGTAAAGTTAGGTAGGTTAGTTTAAATGACCTCTATTCAAAAGAATGACGATTTGGATGCAGCCGATTTTTAGAAATATAAAAAAAATAGTGACCTTAAAATACTCAAGCTCATCAGATTTATATTAAACTTTTTTAAAACACTATAAACAAACCAAAGCTTCACAAAATCTACGAACACGACCTCGTTGTATTATATTGTTATTGTGATCAGGTGACGTTTTTTTTTGCAAACTAATAACTGGCTTATTCTCTTATATCATGTTCAAATCGTCAGAATATTGAAATTGACACTTTTTTCCATGTAATGAACTTACTTTCTATTAATCTGACGAGCTCAAATTAATTTGAGGATCGATTTTTTTTACTAATCTGATGGGCTACCCTAGACGTACTCATATATGGTGGAAGTACTTAACAGAGTACAAGGTATCCCCCTGTATATTAATCTGTCGCACTTCAGTAAATTGAGAAATCCCCGCTTGGGCTCCCCTACTATTATTATTAGACTATAGATATTTGAAAATAAAATAAAAAAAAACAGAAACATGAGGTAAGATTGCTAACATTTCGTAAAATGTTGATTATGCCGAAACAAAAAATAGGAGAACAAACAATATTTTTACCAAAATTGACAGTTATAAGATTAATTACTAAAAGATTATAAAGCTTGTCCAAAAATATAATTGATACTGATAAAAAACAAATTATATTCTAGAACGGGTTAAATATTATTACAAAAATGTACATGCGTTGGTTTTAAACTTAAAAAAATTGGTGATAATTATTTAGATTCAATATGAAAATTGTAAAATATAATATAAATATGGTACAAAAACGAATAAAAGAAAATTAAACAAAAAAAAAATCAAAAAACGTTTACCATTATTACAAAAAATGTATGTGAATAACTCATAAGATAAGATATATTTCCTATACTAGGAGTATTGTGTAAAAAACGAATTGATTATGTATAGAATTGCAAGGGATTGTCTGCATTAAATTTCGTCAGGATTTTGTAATTTAAATCGGATGTTACCAAGAGTAGGCATAATCGGAACCCACGGAAGTTAACCTTAATGTTCAGCGAGTGCCACCGTGAATAAAAAATACGGATTTGTGACAACAAAAAAAGGTGCGTCTAAGAGTGGCAGAGGTGGATTCAGCCCAACAAATGTGTTCTATACCTAGTTCTTACGATAAATCCAAAAGTTTTGATGTTCCTATCTATAAATCTATCTATTGAAACTATATACTGAAATGGTTTTATTTATTAGTTTATTATAATTAATTATTTTTATACTGTTTTTATTATTTTTAGATGTTTGACTTGATTAATGGTATAATGATTAAATTGATTGTACTAACCCTTACTTTTTGGAAGTCCATCTTATTAAGAATAATAAAAAACTCTTCGTTTTAACAAAATTTCCAATATTGCTTTTTTAACTTTAATGACAGCCGTTTCGCTAGACTTAGCATCGTCAGATTGACATATGTCGATGACGATGCTAAGTCTAGCGAAACGGCTGTCATTAAAGTTAAAAAAGCAATTTTTTAAATAAATATTGGAGTTTTGTTAAAACGAAGAGTTTTTTATTATTCTTAATGGTATAATGATTAATTATTTTTATTGTTTAACGCCCTATAAGAATTGACCTATCTCAGTGAAATTATGAATTTGTTTAATTTAAAACCCGACTCTTTACCTTGGGTAGGATTCAAGAAAACTCAATTTTAATCTTATATAAAACACTAAATTGTACTTGAAAAATTGTTTGATATAAACTATACATAAAACTATTAAAATTGTTCAAGTGTTTATAACATGCAAAAAATTTATTATACGCAATAGAAATACCTTTACAAATTATTATTTAACCTGGATTTACATTTACAAAATCATATGTACACAAATAAATAGTTTTTAATCGCACATTCCTCGTATAAATATCTTCTATGTTAAAAAAAAAGAGATGTTAATAGCCGAAGAGTCCCGAATAGGTAGATTATCGGCACAATGGTCGTATGCTGTCGTAAACGGTTATCCAAAATGTCTGCCGGGTTGTACCTCTCGAAATAATGAAATGAATCTTACAAATTCTGCTGTGATCTGGATTGTTTTTGTTGAATTGTCTTTTTTGGTAAGTACTTTTATACTGTTATCACACTTTACAAATAATATTTTTGCTGATTATGTTGATTTACCAGATTTTTTTTATTAATGATGATTTTATGATGCTAATTAATTATCAATCGACGTATACGGCATGAGTCAGCAGGAAACAAGAGAGGGAAAATTTAATTTCCTGGTCCTTTTATACTTTTTTCCGATTATGACAAGAATGACAGATAATTAGAATTTCAATTGTTTAAATTTGCAAAAAATAACCTAAATTTACGAAAAATGATGAAATATTTTTACATGTTTGATTATTTCTTTGATAATATAAAGAAAGTCTTTGCTACTTTCAGTTATGTCAAATACGTTGAAAACTTTATAAACTTGAGCTAAAAACATAAAATGAAACTAAATCTACGCATAAATCTATTAAACTAGTCCTATTATAACTTTTAAATACTAATTTAACTTCTAAGAAATAAAATTTAAGCTTTTTAGTTAACCTATTATCTGAACTAGATATTAACTATTAGAAGTACTGATTTAACTAAAATCTCTTGATATTATCAAAGATTAACATCTTATAACTAATATACAAACTTAATTTACTAACTTACATACATTTTTGCTAACTAAATTGTCCCATATCAACATTTATTAATTGTGCTTTAAAATAGTCTTTTAAGTTTTTTCTATATGAGTTATTTTCATTAAAACAGGTTACTCTGTCTATCACTGTAAATTTAATAGTTTTACACTGATTTCACCTGTGTTTGATAACATTTATTGATACAGTTTTTATGTTTTTTTTTAGGTATATCTTAGGGTGTCTGAATACTTATCCAATATCGAACCAAGTGTCTACTTGTCACCATGTAAGTACTTTCACTTTATAACCAATATTTTTTAAACATTTAACTACTTAAATTACACAGTTGCTTGTTGAACATATGAATTAAATTAATAGTTTTAATTGTTTTCTTATAATTGCAAACATCTCTACATCTTTGAGTTCATTCTGTTTTATATGTTTTTGAAATTAATATAATATAGTATAGTAAAATGGTAAATTATCATAAATAAGAAAATGTTGTGTTCCTTCCTTAAAATTTTGTTTTGAATTCACGCATCATATAATAATTGTAATGAGTAAAAGTATAATTTAAAAAACATGCGATCGACTATTTTTAAGTTTTAATTCTGTTATGGACAAAATAAAAAACAATTCGTTAATTAAATTTATTTTCCATATGAACGCCAAAACAAATAATGAAAATCGATTCTAAAATGAAAAATTTTATTGCTTAAAAAACATCTTTATTTTAGATAGAAGTTACAAAATGCAAGGATTTAAAAAAATGAATAAAAAATTAAGTTTTCAAAAGTTGGTAGCACTGAAAGTGCCTCTTTACTCTTGAGAATAATTATTGTCTAATTTTCTATATAAATAATATACTTTTTAATTTTTTTGTAATGTTTTTTTTAGTACATGTTTTTCCATAAAATATTCAGATTATCAAAAAATGGGTTGATACCCCGAAAAGGTTGTATTTCGATTTTTTTATTGCATTTTTAGATATTTGGGTACTTTGTAGCTAACTTTGAATTTTTGCTTAATGTTTCAGTACTTTGTAGTGGGTACACTACACTTTTTGATTTGTCGCTACAAGAATCCAGTTTTAATGTTCACCCTTTGCCCTTTGTCAGCGATGCACATTAAACATAAAAAAATATCGAAGGAAAGATCCATAACTCAAATGTGGCTGATATAAAATATCAATAAAACACCAAGTCAAACCACAACAAATTTAATGGTAGGTAAAATTATAAAATTGCGACTATAGTTTCGGTCCTAACCATCATCAGGCTAAAAATAAAAGAAACAATAAGGTAAGGACAAAAACTATAACATAATGATGTTTAACTTTATTCATGGTTTATTTCCTCTAATTCTTATTCATTTTCTTTTTCTTCTTTCGAGTTTCGTACAATGTTTAGGTATAACAATGTTATAATCCCTTCGTATTTTACATCCTTCCTTTGACCTTTTAGTAGATTTTAAAAAAATAAAATCCCGTCTTGTCCCTCTATTTTTTTTCCCTATATGTCTATTTTAACTATAAATTTGTTTACCTATATTATTTTATCCCGTAAATTTTTATATTTTTTATATTTTATACAACCTATATAATTTATTGATGTAATTTTTAATTTTTGTACGAGTGTATTTACCTTTACATAATAGGTAAGCTTTTCTTTTTTCATTATTACTTTTCTTACTCATTTTACTGAGTATGTTATCCAACTTTATATTTATTACAGTTATAGTTTTTGTCCTAACCTTATTGTATCTTTTATTTTTAGCCTGATGATGGTCTAAGACCGAAACTAGTCACAATTTTATAATTTTACCATTAAATTGGTGGTGTTTTATTGATATAAAAACGTATTTTTATATAAAATTATACAGCACTTTAAATACCACTTTAAATATATTGTGTAATACAGGTTTATAAAAAAGAAATCACCTTTCTGTGAAACATAAACAAATTCGATTATTTTTCTCTCTCCTAGTAGTTATGAAAATATTATTATGTTAATAACATATACATATTTCCGTAACGTTATTAGTATGTATTATTTGATAAATATTATAAGAAACAATATAATTATGAAAACAAAAACCAAATGAAAAAGCTAAAGTAAATGTGACATGGATGGTTTACTTCATTTAAATTATTATGGTTGTTCCTGAATATTTAAGGTAGGTAGTACTTAGTTAAGATTTCTATTTTTAAACATTAAAATGCAAAGTAAAAATGCAGTCTTATGCAGTTAGCCAAAATTAAAACTAAAATCAACAACATACTTCTAAACTTGATAATATCAGCACATTGATTTTTACAAGAAATAACACATACATTAAAAAGAAAACCAATGTATAGTAAATATTTATTACTTACTTATTTGGAACCAGCATGTAGTTTTAATCAATTAGTCAACATAAAAATTTGAGGTAAACATTCCACAAAGCAGTTTTTCAATAACAAAAACAAAAACACAAGAATAAGTAAATGAACACTGTACTTTTTTTAAAGCACCGGCACCTTCAGCGAACTAACTAATCTACTATCGTGTTTATTTACTTCTTAAGAGAATTAATTGATCATACCCGCAGCCGGAAACCGCTCGATCAAGATGCAGTCTGACTAGGTGTTCATTCAGCGTAGTTACACCATACAACGACGATGAAGTTATGGTATAAAGTGTATAGTGTATATGGTAAATTCGGTGGTATTGGATGTTGTCAGCTGTTTTCATTTCGCTTTCGCTCTTCGGCGATTGAGTTTGAGCGAAAGGGCGTTTATAGTAGGTGAGCAGGAACATTTTGCTGTGTAGTGAATCCTTTTTTTGGTGATTAGTATCGTATTGTGTTTAATAGCAGAATTTAAATACGCTACTAAGTAAAAAACATTCTATAGATTAACATGTTTTTTACCAATATGTAAACCGTTACTTGTTTGATATTATTTTAATTCAGAGACGAACTTCTTACAGACCCCAGACACCATGTTTTCTGTAATTTACCGGATTAGTTTACAAATTTTAGTTTGATATTTTTCTTTTAAAATCAAGAAACAGTAGTACTAAAAGTTGGCATGTAATTTTTTTTATGTCACATTTTTTAGCAATCAAAACACAAATTAGGTTGTATAAGCTAATTTGCTGGCTGCGAAGCAAGGGGCTCCTATTGGTGTGGTGAGGTCTTCAGTCTCCAGTAACAGGACCACTTCAACCGTTTCTCAGATCAGCTGGCCAATTCCTTTTGATTTATTAAAAGACTGTAGACTTTGTACACACTTTCTAAAAATGTAGGTGAATGGGAAAATATATTTTGAATAAAAAACTGAAATCATACAGTAACTCCTTACTCCAACTTCAAATAGAACATCAAGCCAATAGGAGACTCAAAAGGAATTTTTTGAATAAAAAACTTTAAAGTTTTTTAATAAGTGTGTATTAAGTAAACTGTAAATATTGAAACTAAGCGCTTTCGGCTTACAAAGCCATCATCAGAGTTTTTCCTAAAATAGATTTTAATGGTAAGAAAAATAAAGTAAGTATATTTGTTGAATCTTCAGTAGGATGTTCACTCTTACCCTGTATGGCTATACAGAAAAGTCGAAACTGCTTCAAAGCTACTTTTATCTTTTACAAAGAATAAATGTGACGTTCACAGAAAAATGTAATTTATTGACAACTCTCAATTTTACATGACATTAAGTATTAAATAATCAAAATAGTGCTAGATTTATTACACACTCCCACCTTGCGTAATTTGAATCTAATATTAATAACGCAATCAATATCTTTTAGGTTTCTTCACTAGTCTACCAGATCTCGTTTTTAACACAGGTTCATGAACATTTTCAACTAAGTTGGTTTTGTCTGGAACAGTCAAATCACGCTCAGCTATTCGTGTATCGGGTCTAGTCAAATGTAAAATTTTCTTTTCCAGTAAAGATAGGCGTTGTACTGGTCTTAATAACTCACCAGTACTAGTCTTCAGCTTCACAATTCTTACTTTTCCGTCCAGATATAATGTCTACAACACGACCCATCGGCCACTCAATTTTTTTCTTATTAAAAAAATATCCCCGATATTAATTTCGTGATCTGATGCTACCTTGGAAAATAAGATTAGTTGACCCATGTATTCTGATTTGAATCTTCTATTCAAATCATTTCTCAATTTTAGAAGATACTTTATCCTTTTGCTTAAGTCTGTAGCTTCAATCATATCCAAATCAACTTTCTTTTATGTCCTGTAAGAACATGGCAGGTGTAAGAACTGTGAAATCGTTAGGATCTTCTGACATGTAGGTGAGTGGACGGGCATTTAAAATTGATTCACAATCAATGAGTACAGTTTGTAATTGTTCTAAATCTAGGCATGCTTTTCCTAGAGATTTTCGTAAAATATCTTTCAATAGTCTTATAAGTCGCTCCCACCAATCACCCCACCATGCAGCTGTTGGAGGATTCATTTTCCAATCTATTCTATGTAGTGCATAGGCTACTAAGTAAAAAACATTTTATAGATTAACATATTTTTTTACCAATATGTAAACCAAGAACAATAAATAACTGAACGGTTGAACTAAACTAAAATTTGGCAAGTAAATGAGTTTTATTTTAATCCTCTTACCTCTTGATACAAATAAATAATTTGCTTACTTAAGTAATTAATAAGACACAATTGATTAAGGTACGGCAACTGCCGTGGGCCCCCCGGCTAAAAGGGAGTCAGTGAAACACGGGAGCAGACGAGACTGCTACGGAATGGCCGGAATGGGAGCGCCACATTCGGTGTTCTCTCCATAAGCATAAGAGATTCTCATCTACGACAACTAAAGCAGGAATCAATAAAAACAGAGATAAAATTTACAGGGCCTTACTAAAGAGTAGGGAGGGTGTAATATGTATTTATCGAATTAAGTGATGAATGGTATCACATGTTTGTGCATACAATAATGAAATTAAATAGTTTTTAATTTGTTATAGAAAATATAATATGATATCCACAAAGTAAGGGCTTACTATCTTAAATTTAATGTAATAAAATTTTTACAAACGTATATGTAAGCATTTTATTTTTTCTGATACAGTACTGTATTTAAGGAAAGGGTGCGTATATGCACTATTAATAATTTTATGGTTCAGAAATTGCAGGAATTGCTGCTTCCTTTTTGCTGTAATTTCATAATGATATTTATTTTAAAAGCTATGTTGACTGATTATAATGGTATTATTGAATACAGGCTGTAGTTGAATAAATATCACAACTTTATATCATAGTTGATATCATTTATATGAAAAGTCATCATGATGAATATGCCTTTTGGTGCATGCGATATCGACACAGGTCGATTTTTTTGCAATAATATGATTATTAAAAAGATATTGCTTTCTTAGCAAGTTTTATAAAACACGGTATTCTAGTCGTTAGTATTAAGCAAAATGGTCTTTCATATATTAATAGATCTTATTAAAGAGCTAGCTATCTCAGTAAGGTATTTTTACACTTGTTACGGGCATAACAAGGTGACAACATTGTGAAAATATCGTTTCCTTTATTTTTTTATGAAATTTTTTTAAATTAGTATGAAAATTTAGCAAATCGGTAAGTTGCATAAGTTAAGATATTCAAGTTATTTTTTTCCCAATGAATTTTTTTTAGAATCATCTTAAGATTAGGGCTAAGACTTATAAAAGATATCAGAAACCCTTATAAACCCTCTTCGACGGTTTCTGATATCTTATAGATTCATAATATATAATTACAAAGCTTTTCCGATAAAAAGCATTTTTTGACTTCATAGAAGAAATCTCAGATTGTGGAAGAAGCAACAAGAAGGGATATTATTTCTCCTCGTTTATAGATTTATAAAGTAGTAGGTATAAGAAAATAGCTTTTTTAATAAAGTTTAATATAATTGATAAGTAATTTAGTTTTAAAAAATTTGTAAAAATTCTTTGAAAAAAAAACATTAAAGAAATCTGTTTACAAACTAAAAAAACAATTAAAAATAAGTCACAACTATAAAAAAATTATTTCAAGGTTTCTGAGGAAAAAAAATAGTTTTTAGTGTCATTATTTTTTTTGTACGATTTACCTATAACCAAATGTAGAATATTATATTTCAAAAGACTAAAGTGTATCTTTTAATCCCATAGATAATTTCTAGAATATTCCCTCTGCAGCTGCAAGAGTCGTAAGAGGCGACTAAGAGCAAAATTCTGGCTGTAGGTATAAAAGCAGATGAAGAAAACCAGCTAAAAAACCTATCCCTAAGGTGTAAGCAAATCGCGCCGATGGTATGCATGGTATCTCGGAGAGGTACCGCTAACGATGCCTTTGGGGCACCTGGCCACATCCTATCATAAACAGCCTTACTCAGGCAAGCGAGGCTCTGCCGGAATGGACACATGTTCCCTAGCTTCTCGTGGGACTTAAATGAATGAAAAAACGAAATATCACTCAATGAATAAGGCACAAAGATGGAAGAGGGAGATATCCTCAAGAAATGGGTTAACGTGACCGTTTCAGGCAGCGAGGCTGAAAAATATTGTCTAGCATCTGCTCGCACTCCAAATACACCGCTAAAGGGAACCAGCTCCGAAAGCTCTTTGAGAACAGCCAGACATTTTCACTGGTAGGAATGGAAACAAGATGATGATAAGGACGAGGAAGTCATTTTAGGGAAAGACGACCAGAGTAGAGGAAAAGAGGAAGGAATTTGGAGGACCTGGACGAAAAGAATGAACATAATGATCACGACGGCAGAAAAAACGAGTTAGAAGAAGAGTAAAATGGAGGAGAAGAAGAACACCCTTGGAAAAGAGGAAAAACTTAGATAAGTAATTTCATTGATAAATAGTAAAAAGAAGATAGGACCCAAAATCGAACTTTAGGGAACTCCACACGTTTATTGGCTTGCATGAAGATATCATCTAATCAACCCTTACAAGCTGCATTCCCTCGCTAAACAACGACTCAAATCATTTAATAGACGTGCCTCTAAATCCATCATATTCGTCTTTAATAGGTTTTGGAAAAGATTCAAGATTTATTTGTTCATTAACTACTTTAAATTGTTGATCACCTAGATGTCTTTTTATTTCAAGTTCTTTAAGAAATTCTAAATTTTGTTTTTTATCACTAATGTGTAGTATATGAATGTCAATGGTGTGTATTAGTGAGTTTGGATGTTCAAGTAGGTGTTTTACATAGTTCGACTTATCTGGTTGTTATAATCTATATTTTGGACAATTAATTTTGTAAATACCCGATTTTTTTAATTTAGGTAATTTTGTTTTCACTTTTCACATTTTACATTTTTTTGAAATTACTACTTTGCATCCTAAAATTAATTTTGTTTAAGCAGTTCAAGAAAATAATTCAATGAATTTTTTAGATTTAAAAATTAAAAAAAAATAATAATTCACCAAAATATTTAATATACACAAACAGATGAGCTTTATTGTCGAAAATTTTTTTTTTTATTTGTGGACAAAGCTGTTTAAAAAAAAGCAAATCACATAGAACAAAACATATTAAAACAGTTATACAAGAGTATCTACAAGTAAATAAAACATAAAACATACAAACAAATAAAACTTCACAATATAAAACATTGCGAAAGGTTAGTTAAAAAAAATAAATGTATACTTTATGTATACATTATACAATGAGAATGACAAATAATAAGTAATATAAAAACAATTAAAATTTAAAATTTTAATTTAGTCAGAGTAACAACAAAAAAAAACAACAAACAACAAAATAAATAAATATCACAAAAATAACCTTCCAGTGCATGAGATGGTCCCAAATAATTTATGTAAAAAAGTCGTCAACTGCATACAAAGCTCTCTCTACCAAGTATAATTTTAAAGCGTTTTCTTAGCGTTATAAAAAATAGAGCTTTTGATTAGTTCCGTGCGAGGTTTTGGTAAATAAAGGTCATACTCTGCACTTCTAAGAGGGTAGTTATGAGATGGTCTGTCTGAGACTTCAGGTAAATGTTTCCGAATTAAGGAAATGGATTCAAAGATAAATAGAGATGTGTTAATATTTTATGTTTTTTAAAGAATTCCCTACAGTGAGTTTTACTGCTTAGTTTCAGCGTATACCGAACAGCTCTCTTTTGTAATTTAAAAATACGTTCAAATTGAGTCACACAACATGTACCCCAAAAAGAAAGTGCATATCGGAGATGTGACTCGAAGAGGGCAAAGTAGACTATTTTGGAAGCTGACAGGTGAAGCTCCCTAGATATTGTTTTCAGCGCGTAACAAGAAGAGCTTAGTTTTTTTGACAAAGCGTCAATGTGTACATCCCATTTTAGAGAGCTGTCAACGACTAGTCCCAAAAATCTGAGTCAACGACCTCTATAGTGGAATTAAACCATGATACATGATATGTAACCATATCATATAATTCGAATAATCCTAAAACACATAAATTAGTAGCCTATAATTCTATAATACAAAGAGCATTTTCAATTCCAATGGACAAACATAAATTTGATAAAAAAATTGAAATCATTAAACAAATAGCTACTGATAACTAAATTAATTAATTAAGAAATAACAAAAACTCACTGTGGTGGTGGTGAAAGAATATTGGCTAGGAAACAAGTCCATTAGCCACAGTATTTTGGGTTATGATAATATTTAAAGATTCATTTTTGTTTCTTTGATGAAGTTAACTAGCAAATCTAAAGTATTACGGTTGGCGGTGCTCAAAATATGTGTGAGGTTTATTGGTAAGGCATAATTTTGTTTAAATAAGTGATGTAAGGAGTTTATTAGTCTTTTCGAGGTATTCACTACAATCAAAAAACATATGATTAAGATCTATAGATTCTTTATTTCAGTCAAATAAATAAATTCCTAAAATTTTATTAAAATAAACTAATTTAAACTGGATGTTGGGATTTTTATATCACTTAGTATATCTATTTAAAATATATTAACTTTTTTAAATTATAATTTATGGTTTTAGCAAATAAAAGACTTTCAAGTTTATATCAATCAGTTACTAAGTCATTGATTGCCATGGCGTAAAAAATGGCTACTAGCTCTAAAGCAAATTTTTATTCGGCTTAATCTCTTTCCGATGAGGTATCACTATTTCGAAGTGTAATAAAAATTTCCAAATAGAAAGTTAACAAAGGAAACAGTACTTTATCGTTTTGCAACAAAAATACGATTATATACTAATTAATTTGCTTTACATTTTTCCCATTCACTGCATGGCTACCGGCTTTCATGTTTTGAAGAACTTTGTTTTGTCCGCCAGTGCTTTTTGCAAAGCAAAGAATCCAAACTCTAGTTCTTGAACCAATAATAACCACAGAACTCTGAGAGGAAAACGCCAATATAAAATTTTATCAATGAATATTCTTTAAAATTCTTTTGGTCTATTGAGTATTAGATAACTGACTTGGTGGTGTTTATATACGATAAAACACATGTTGACGACCCATTACTCTTCTTGTTAAAACATATATAAACATGAAATACGATAGTAAAAAAATTAAAAAAATTACGGATGACATGTGCTGTAGGTTCCGAAGAATATTCACACCAATTCTTTTTCATAGCATACGTGGTGTTAAATAAATAAACCAGATGTAAACGACTGAATTGTACATTTAGGATATCAAAAGGTTATCATCTGTCTTCAGACGAGGCATTTAATATTTTCTAAAGAGTGTTTGTATCAAAAAATATTAACGTATTATTTAACAGAAATGATTTATTTTTGTTTATATCCAATGTTCTTTTATAAATAAAGATTCGGGATTGAAAACATATTACATTTGATTAGTAAATAAAAGAGAGGTTCTGAAAAATAAAAGTCTAATTAAATTATGAAAAATATATATAAGAATGATGAAAAGAACTGCCACAAGCGTGGAGAGGTGTCCATAATATACAAAATTTATAAGAACACATAATGAGAAGAAGATGACTAAAAAATAGTGTCTTTTAGAAATCTTAATCTATTAATATTTTATAAGTCAATGTATAGGGAAATGAACTTAAGATATTGTAATAGTTTTTCTTAACTTAACATTATTTTAAAGAGTATATTCTAATAAATCGTGAGTGAGATGTGAACCTAATAGTTCTAATTTAGATAAATCTGAAACACCAATACGCCGGGCAATTGCTTGAAATTATTTTAAAATGTTTTTTGAGTTTAAATTTTAAAGAAAACAGATTTGCTTGTAATTATTTTTAAATCTAAATTTGCGGATTTGTCAATTGCCTCCTAAACTATAACATCATCCAAATACCAAACATTAAATTCGGACTTTAAAGAATTAATTAAAGTATGAATTACTAAACAAAAGAGGGTAGGTCCAAGGGGAACGCCCTGATGAACACATTTCTGTGAAGACATACAATATTGACCAAAAGATAGCACTGAAGCATCACTGTAGCATTGACTTATAAAATTAAAAAATCTGGAATATATTCTTGTACTCTTTTCTAGAATTATAATAATAATAATAATTTTGTTGCTTATTAGCTAGTAGTTACAGCAAGAGTTTGAGTATTAAGTAGGTATAGATACATGTAAAGTAAAGAAAAATAAAATGTACAAACAAATTATGAATTTTAGAATATGTTATTCATCCACAATAAAAAATGATCTCAATTTGAATATGTTAGAAACATATGCATAAATGTGCTTGGCATCGTTGACCGTTAAGTTATCCAGTGATGTAATGAGAGCGTCCAAATTTTCAAGTTCCAGAATTTTAAGCTTCATGACATTGTAAATTGGGCACTCGAAAAGAATATGTAAAATAGATTCATTCTCCACCTTATTACAAACTGTGCAAATACTTTTAAGATTATGTCTCTCTGGACCATGTTAAAAGCGTTGTAAAAATAAATTTTTGATAAATTGGATTATATGAATGATCAAAACGTTTGGCATACGTGAGGCGGCTTCAGCACCATATTTTGTGCCAAAACCTTACTGCAAGGGTTGAAAGACATTCAGGCCTATTCGGTATCGCAAAGTTTCTACTGAGCAAGGTCAGTGGTTAGGTTGCCACTTGTCTTCAAATGGTATAGAAGCAGCCAGTGGTTACGAAAGTTACTTTATAGTTGTTTCTGAGCATCCACAACATTTGTGGTTGTTAAAGTTAGCAACTATGAGAAAAGGCAGGAATATGGATCCGTGGATTATGAATATTTTGTTAGATCATGAAATTAATAAAATACACAATGAGTATGTATAAAAATATACTAAAAATTGTGAACATAGTCAAAATTACCCATAAAAATTTAAGGGATCAGAGCAATTCATTTCACATGGGTGAAACACAATTTAAAAAAGTGTTCAGACTTTTTTTTTAAGATTCATAATTAAATAATTCTTTATTAATTATTTATAATTTTTATTAACCCAATATATTTTATATCTCATCCTAAAGGGCATCAAGTTAAAAACTTGTGGAAGGAAAAGTAAATTACTTTAGCAACAGATTTTCTATTTTTAATACAAATATGTTAGGTACAATAAAAAACCTATAAAGTTACTATCTACAGTTGCTTGTTAGTCAGTTGCTATAAAGTTGCTTCACTTCCACTTAGATACAGAATAGGCCTGATTAAGTAGAGTTTTAGATATTCTTGAATAAATTATCGTTGCTACAGGACGTAGACTCTGGTAATAGCCAGAATCCCATCAATTGACTTTCTTGTCGAAAAAAGACAAAAATGTAGAGAAATCAGGAAAGATGCCCACAACTGCATTCTTTATAAGAGAGATGGAACACCAACGACCAAAAGACTGATGCCTTATATTAATTATATTATTATAATCAATTTGAATGGATGTTTATGCAAAAATATTCAATATTTTCTTTTAAACTATTAAAATTGTTTTAACGATAGCTGTTTTTAAAAACTTTTCGTCTAATAAAATAAAAAGAAATGCAACTTCTAGTCAATCGATATTTTTTTTAAGCAATTTTATTTTATCGTGTTGATCATAATAATAATAACAAAATATTAAGAAATCTTTTTAAGTGCCCTGAATGCTATAAAAATTAAACAAAGAAAGCACTATGAGATAAACTTTAAAACTGTATATCCTACTTATTACTTCGTATTTCGATAGACACCAATCCTTGGACATGTGTGTAAACATTTTATTTTTATTGTAATACACTGTTAAAAATTTATTGTAAAGTTTTAAAACGAATGTAAGCCTTTTATTCATTTGTTAAATTATGATTAAAAATAGTTTATCTGTTATAACCTATAGGCAACTCTTACTACATCAATAACGTATTGGTGAAAGTATACCTATAGTCTCCATTCAGCATCCAAATAAATATATATTGTTAAAAAATTTGTAAATATAAGATGAACAAACTATTTTAACTTTAATTTTGAAATTAAAAAAGTCAAATTATTTTAAAAACAAAATAAGTCATAAAATTAATAAACAACTTAATTGCTTATGATAAAATGTAGTAGTAAAAAAATAGTATAATTGATTATAGTTTTATTTCTTTCTTCACAAAACATGTGAATTTTGATAAAAATTAACTAAATATTTAATTGTGTTATGATACAAAAATAAGGATATCTTAGGATAATGCCAATGAAATAAAAAGAATAACATTGATTTCGGATCCTATTTTTCAAAACAAATATTTTAAAATTTTATATGAGTAGAATTAGAAAATGCTTATCGTAATGTATTATTTATTCTAACAATAGAAATATATATAAATTCAAACCAATTATACAATTTTATATATATCATTGACATATATTTCACATACTATAGGTATGTATACTTTATTATTCGCTTTTCGCGATTCTTAAAATCTTTATATAGGGTATAGCTACAGATAAATATATGGACAGCGGTGCCTTCGAAGATCACTTTCACCATACTCCTGATGATTCGCTAATCCAACTGGTTGCTTTCTATCTTGGGTATAGCTAGTTTCTTCACGTTGGATTCCAGCACATGGTTGTAGCGCTTGCCACAAATTTGGGTAGGTTGATAGATCTTGAAATTTGTTCTTTGTTACCAGGTAGAAGACGAACTGCGATTTGTGTTTGAGAATCAGTGTCTGCCCAGGGGTTGGACTATGCTTTGTATTCTTATAACTGCCCAAACTTCTTTCGGAAGATTCCGGGATCGTGAACAAATCTTGTTTTTGTTCTGTAGTAACTCTTACAAGTTTCTCCTTATGCTCCCATGAATTATTCGAAAGCAGGATTTGGATCTTCTCGAATATGGTTCACTGCTTCTTCTTTGTCATGGTCTCCTTAGTACTGCGCTAGTTGGTTTTGGTGGACCACTTTCGGTTTTCCATTGGGGATCCTACTTATTCGATAGATAACGTCATTGATCCTCTTCTTGATCAAATACGGACCCTCCCAAGATTTTTGAAATTTTGGAGAGAACCCTTTTCTCCTCGTCGGGTTGAGCAGTCATACTTTTACTTTTCCCCTTTTGTTAAAATTGTCTGGTGTGGCCTGCGCGTCAGTTTTTTCATTCTGTCACTGGCAACTTGAAGATTCGTCCGGACCAATTCATATACATCGTCCATACTTTTTCTCAATTGGATCACGTAATCTTCCCGCGCCAGATCTTTTCCAGGTCGACAACCAAATTCCAGGTCACAAGGAAATCTCATTTCACGTCCAAATAAGATTTTTGCAGGTGTTTCACCTGTGGACTTATTGATAGCATATCGATAAGCCATCGCAAATAAGGAAAAATATTGGTCCCAATCTCTTTTGTGGCTGGAAATTACTTTGGACAGATCTTTTCCAAATGTCCTGTTCATTCCCTCTGACTGTGGATGAAATGCCGTTGTTCTGGTCTTCTTTATTCTCAATTTCTTGGAACAGATGGCTTTCGAAGTTCCTTCCCTGGTGGCTATGAACTTCCATGGGCTAATGAATTCTGTTACCCATTTTGTGAAATGGTCCTTCGCAACCAGGATGCATTTACAACCATTTTCTGCGGGAAATGGTCCCGCCATGCCTAAGGCAATCCTTTCTTATAGGCTTCCAATATTATACTGTTTCATAGGTGCCCTTCACTTGCGATATGGTCCATTACTCGTAGCACAAGTCGTACACTTCTATTCATTCAATAAAACCTGAAGGTTTTCTTCAGTCCCAGATGACCTCCCGATGGACGATCGTGTAACTTTCTTAGTACCTTAGCTACTCTTATTCTCGGGATAACTATTTATTTTCTCGTCTCGGAACCAACATTGTTTGCAAGGATTCGTTTTAACAGGTCTTCTTCCAGGATAAGGGAGATAAGCCCAATATTAAGTATCGGTAAGAACATCTACACTTCTTACCAGGTGGGTCGCCGATCTTCTTTCGTCCATTGTCGGATTATCTTCAGGTGGGGATCATTCTCCTGATCTTCTCTGATCCTTCGGGGTCACCATTCTTCACTGACTACCGAGGTTCTTATTACTGCAGCTTCCTTAGATTCTACCTTGTTACAGTCTGCTAGACACGGTCGTCTAGATAGGGAGCCAACATTTCGATGGCTCACACCAATCCGATGTTCGATGATGTCCCCTCGTGGACGAGCCGAGCCGTTCTAGTTTTCCCGGGACTGGGGGGTTCTTGGTTCGCTGAAGTCCTAGAGCGCTTACACGAACTATTACTACACTCTTTATTAAGTTGATGATCTGTTCCAATCTATCTTCGTCGCCATCTTGGTGAATGGCCCTCTACTTGTTTAATTCTGAAGCCTTCGTGCCTGATTCATATTCCAGAATAGCAGCTATATTTTATTTCTTTTGCATCTTCTTTTGATCATCAATCATAATCAAGTGGGAAGCTGCAATCGGCTAACACTTGTCTGGTTACCGAGGCACAAGAGAATCGGATGAAATGAGGCTGATAGATTAGCCCGGGAAAGGTCAAACACGCCATTGATAGGACCTGAACCCGTCTTTGGAATCGCAAAATCACTTAAAAGCAGCCATTAGCGAATGGGTGCAAAGAAAGTCTTTTGAATGCTCGGAAGGTACCCCTAGACAGGCCAAACAGTTCATTAGGGGACATTCGGAAAATTTCACGACAGACAGATATCTGTTTTTCGGAGTGTTCATTTTACCTTAACGGTATTGTAATCCATCATAACTGTCAGTATTAGTCAGGCGGGTATTTATGGAAATCACATAATCGGTCCTTTTTCTATACCCGATAATCTCACTGGTGAAATTTATTTAGATCTATTTGAGAATGGTATTTATCAAGCCCTTCTGCAAGTATTGGAGAATGCAGATTATCACCAAACGATCATTTTCCAATAAAATTACGCACTAGCTCATTCCATTTAAATGTCGCATCTGTTTGTAAATGAAAATTTCATTAAGTCTGAATTGGAAGAAAGGATATATTTAGTGGCCACTCAGATCACCCGATCTACCGTTAAGGTGTAAGGTGATAAAATTTACACTATAGATTGTAAACAAACTTTGTCCATTCTTTTTTATTTTTTGCCTTCTTTTGTGCTGCTGTCCATGTCAGTCCTCTGTTATGAAGTACCTGTCCCACTTGGTCATTCCAAGTCTTCCTTGGCCTTCCTCTGTTTTTGTTCTTTGTTGTCTTTGCTTGCCATACCTGTTTTACTTGTCTTGCGTTGTTCATTCTGTTTAGGTGGCCGAACCATTTTAGTTGTTGTCTTTCTATTTGTTCTATCACTGGCTCCACCTTCAGCTCGTCTCTTACAACTTCCTTTCGTATCTTATCTCTTCTGGTGATCTCTTTGACTTTCCTTAAATATTTCATATCGATTGCCTGCAATTTGCTTTTATATTGGTTAGTTAATATCCAGCTTTCACTACCATATGTAAATATTGGTCTAAAAATTGTTCTATGTATTGTCATTTTTGTTTTCCTGCATATTTGTTTATTTTCTAGAAACGATTTGTTTAAGCTGTGATACGTTTTTGTTGCGTTTTTTATTCGCTCCTCCATTTCTTGGTGCATATTTCCTTGTCTGTCAATTATCGCTCCTAAATATTTGTAGATGTCTACTTGTTCTAACGACTTATTGTTTATTACTATATTAATTTTACTGTTCCCCTTGCCTATTACCATTACTTTTGTTTTATCTGTATTAATTTTCAAGTTCCTTTTCTTTAGCTCATCATTCCATTGATTTAAATTGTTTTGCAGTTTTTCTGTAGTTGAGGCACAAATCACCAAGTCATCCGCAAAAACGCATTCCCGGACACCAACAGGACGCAAATTGTAATAACCAACATGTACAGACTGTTGGTTAGTTTTTGTTATTTTTAGTACATCATCGATTGCTAGTATAAAGAGTGTTGGGCTAAACACTCCACCTTGTCTTAAACCCTCATTTATCACAAACGTTTCAGATTCCATGTTGTCTTTTCTGACGTAACTTTCGTTGTTTTGGTACAAGCTTTTGATTCCTTTTATAAGTTTATCATCAACATTTCTTCTCTTGACTGATCTTTGCGACATAGTATCAAAGGCTTTCTCTAGGTCCAGAAAAGCTAGGTACACTTCTGTGTCTGCAATTCTTGATTTTTCTATTACCTGCTTTATTGTAAAAATATGGTCCTGTGTACTCCACCCTTTCCTGAATCCGCTTTGGGGTTCTTCTAGCGAGTTCTCTATTATGCTTCTTAAGCGTCTTTCTAATATGGTTTCATAGGTTTTCGACACTATACTCAGCAATGTTATACCTCTATAGTTCTCACAGGTTTTTGTGTCTCCTTTCTTGAATATTGGAAGAATTATTCCTACTTTCCAATCGCTCGGCACTTCTCCTGTGTTCCAGGCGTTGTTAAATATTTTATTTAACATTTCCTTTCCTCTAAGTCCCAGAGATATCAATATTTCAGCTGTAATCTGATCGTGTCCGGCTGCCTTGCCTTTTTTAAGATTTCTAATTGTTTCTTCTATTTCGTCCATACTTATGTTGGGTATTGCTTTATTTTTAGAGTGATCAGTTTTTTCTTCTTGGTGTGAAGCTGCGTCATTGTTTGATGTTAGCAGTTCGCTGAAATGTTCTTTCCAGCTTTCCATGATTTTATGCCCCTCTGATATCAGCGTTCCTTCTTTGTTGTTAAGTAATGTACGTCAATTTAATTTTTCACCACAATTTATATTACGGTATGAAAGAAAGTGAATGGTGGCCATTTTCAGCATTTAAAAACTAATCTTGCACTATTTTATCTGTAATTTCTTTATCGATCTAAATTTTCAGGATCAGATAATACTTGGTAAGATCTTTAAAATGAGGTATCGCAACATCAACATCCCTCATCTCTATTTAAAATCAAGGGGTTGTGCTCACTTCCAGTAAGGGGTTTAAGTTACGGGGATGCAAAGAGCACCGTTGGACAATCTTGTATATGATTAAGTTTCACTTAATAAAATTCACAAATCATAGACTCGTGAAATAATGGTGTCTAGATTGAAACCAATGAATACAGATACAACTAACAATGTTATAAATAGTATAACGGTTTATTTAGTAATCAAGGTCAGTTGACATTATCCTTTATGTATGTGCAGTTAACTTGATTTGTTGAATTATGAAAGTCAATCATTGAGAAAAATTAAATCTATAATAATTGTCAATTAGAAAAGCAAAAGCAAAACATACTGTAATTCTTTTTAATTCACAAACTTTCTTCAAAATAATAGGTAAATATTCAACGATATAAACGTATGATTTTACTTTTATTGTACTCGATATAATTTGTTTATATCATCATGATTAAGGAACATTCAACTTTTTATCGACGTGAAATTATAAATACATTTCTAAAATAAAAGTGTGACATAAGTTTGTATTCTTTAATGAAAAATTTGGAAAAAGTCGAAAATAATTATTCAAACGATAAAAAAAATGTATAGCTCTTTAGAAATGTGAAGTAAGTACATTACTATTAATTCCGATATCGATTGGTGTATTACAAAAGAATTGAAGTTGACAGATGTGTGAATAATATAAGATAGGTACTATCTAAGGGTTTGGCAATAAACGCCTTGAATTGAATTAACCTGAATTAACCTCCCGTTAAAAGATGGTAGCGACTGCTGTAAATGTATCGTGGAGAAAAGGATATCTGAGACCATTCAAAGAATGTGACTTTCCACCGATAGATCTCTGGCCTCTTTCTTCAGGCAAATATGGAGAGGAGTAAGACCCAGAATAATCTCCATTGCCACTGTCGAGGTAGTTGACATAGCATCCCTAACGACAACCTAAGCTAACTTTTGAAGTCCAAACAACTTAGCCGATACAACAGACTGGAGTCCCTCTCTCCACCATGCTGCCGTCTGGCTTCCCTCCATGGAAAAAGGTCATTTACAACTTTATCTTTCTAGTAGGCCATCCGCATATCGGCACAGTCATGGAGTAGAATTCCTGGCCGATGGGTGCAGTTCAGGAACCGGATTTGAGGTCCGTTCTCTGACCTTTTTTTGTACTACGTCCATTTTTTCAGTTTTAACTAATCGTCGATAGCCGGACGTTAGAGTATTCAGGAAACCCACTCTGACACTTTCCGGCACTGCTCTAAACGATTTCTTCTGCTTCAGCAACGTCTTCAGGCTTTTTGTCTTCTAAAGATCCGGGAGCGACGACGTTTTCAGAATTCAGTTAATGTTTTATTTGAAGCAAATTATTTTATTTGCTTTTTTGGTGTGTTTGACACTTTCATATATATCTATCTTTCATATCTAATTAAGCGCCGAGGTAGAAAAGTTAGTTATTATTGTCGAGGTCTTTAATGAATCCAAGTCATTAATACACTTTTCTACCGCGGCTCATATAACATTTTTTTACTATACTGCCATTCTATTTTTTTAAATATTAGTTTTTAAAAATAATCAAAATTTTGCACAGGTCACCGTTTCACATGACAATGACAAGGCAATCAATAACATCCAATTTTTGTTTTGATATGATAAATATTTTGTTGTAAAAATCGCTATAAAAATTCATGAATAAGTTAATTGATATTCATTTTTGAATAAGTAGGTGGTTTATTAAATGAGTAAGAAAAATATTTTGTCTTTGCATCAGTTAACCTTACATTCTGTTAAATGGATTGGGGTTTGTTGAGATTTATTTCTTATAAAGTAGTTCCTGTATATTTTTACCTTGGTTAATAATGATCAACTTTAATACCTCAAAAAAGTCAATAAAGTATAGTGAAAAAACAGTTATTTATTTATCTTCTTTCTTTTTATAAGTCCACGTAATTTATTCCAAAATTGTATTATTTCAATAACTTTTTTTTTTTAAACTTGTAGTGGAAGCGGTGTAAATAAATAAGTTAATATAAAATATGGGATATTAAAACAATTATAAATAATAAATAAATATATATAAGTAAATAAATAGAAAATATATACAAACAACCCATGAATTATAAAACGAACAAGCAAGCAAAACATAAAAAAAACATTAAATAAATTAAAATTTATTTAGTGAAACCAAATGTACCGCCAACATGTCTCAATTTACTTATAATGCTAAATTTCACCTTATCATTTTAATTTTATTTTTATTCTTGTTTTCACCTTATCCTCTTGTATTGTAGGGGAGAATTGGGTAGAACGGGACACTTAGTGTTCTAGGTCTCATAACTTTTTTAATAAAGCAATGATGGGGACTATTTTTTGGCTCCAGTTTCCGTTATTAATTGGCTTTTGATTGATACCATTTTTACGCAAAAAACAGAAGCCACCTGAGAAAAAAATACCTATTAATAAAAAAGTAGCAAGTATCCCGTTTTATCCGCCTAGTCGGATAAAACGGGATGTATAGTTTCCATAACGTTTAGTCCCCAGCAAGTAAAATAGAACATGGTAAATAAAGAAAAAGAGAAAAGGTTAACAAAACAAATTATTAAAATATGTTACTGACAGAAGTCACAGGTAAAAACTTCGTCTTCGTCTTCCCCCACTCCGGCACAAGCTTCATGGGCCCAGCCTTCGCAATGTTGGCACCTTATCCAACCTTCTTCTCCCTTAGAGTTGGAATAAAGTTCGCTGCAAAATATGCAGACGGCTTCTTCGCTTTCATCTTCTGAACTTGAATCATTACTTTCTCTCGATTTCCTTCTTTTTATATTCTTTTGACCCTTGGTATAATTTTGTTTTTTGTCGCTCACGATCGTTTCTTTTGCACTGCTGTCTTTCTTCTTTGGGTTCTTTGCTTTTGCGTCTTTTCTAGTCGTCATCTCATTGTCATTTATTTTGCTTTTTTTATTCAGTTTGGCTATATGGGCTGTTTTTTCAGTATCTCCTAAGTTTAACTTTCGTTTCTTTACAGGAAGTCTCTTAGAAATTGAATCCTCTAGTTCCTTTTTATATGGTGTAGATGTTAGAACTGCAGTTTTACCCCTTCTTCTGTCATTAAGATTTAAATTTCGTTCACAATGAGGAACTGGAACAATCTGTTGTGGCGTTATAACGAAATTCTGGATGGTATGGGAACATGAAGGAGTCGAATTTGCATAAAACTGCTCTGTAGGAATCGGTCTTGTGCTTGGTGGTGTTCTCAGTGGTGATCTCGGTAAACTTCTTGGTGATGTCCTCGGTGGTGTTCTTAGTGGTGTCCTTGGTGGTGTTCTAGGTGGAGAGTTTCTAGGTTCTGGTAACTGGTTATCATTTATTTCACCTTGAGTGGGCCTATTTGTAGTCTCGGCCGGTTCAAACATCCAGTCTGGGAAGATTTCTGGATTTAGTGGATGTATCCCCGTTTTTCTAAATCCGCTAACTGCGGTTTGGACGCTAGCGGCTTTCATAAAAGCATTTCCAAAAAGTTTGCCTATTTGAGAAATAGTAATAGGCCTGCCTGGATGTTCTTGCATCCATTTTTGGACCTCTGAACTGTAATACGTGCTGAGTGGTGACATAAAACTTACGTCTAGGGGTTGTAGACGGTGTGTTGTATGCGGTGGAAAGCACAGTAACACAACACCGTTATCTCTAGCTCTATGAATTAGCTCTATATTTTTGGTGTGAGTGGCATGGCCATCTAGAAGCAAAAGAACGGGATTTTCTTTAGAAGGGTTAGAAAAAGCAATGAATTTTTCGAACCAACTCAGAAATATTTCCGTTTGCATCCACCCTAATGGATGGTAATGAGCTATACTACCAGGAGGAGCATCATCCAACAGTTCTGGCTTTGCCCTAGCTCTTGGGGAAACGAACAATGGTGGCATGAATGCACCACTAGCACTCATGCAGATCTCCACTGTAACCAGAACTCCACGTTCAGCCGAAGACAAGCAGCCAACTTGTCGCTTTCCACGCAATGATAAACATTTAGACCGTTTTTTTGGTACTGTCATAATCCCTGTCTCATCGACGTTATAAATGCGCTCAGGGGGTATTTTGTGTTTCTCCATCGTTTCAGTAATCAGCGAGAAGAATTTGTTTACGCAAGGCCTATTGAAACCCATTGCCCTAGCTAGTGAGGTTGGCTCAGGAGATCGAAGTTTAATATTCGGATTCCGATTGAGAAAGGCATACAGCCATGCTTTACCAGCCGTTTTCTTGCTCTTATTAAATGTATTAGGCAAGCCGTTGCGTTCTGCTAATTCAAATGCCAAACTTCTTAATGCATCTAGAGTTAAACTAAACAGGCGTGATTCCATACACAAAATATACTCCACTAATTCCTTTTCCTGAGCAGGACTAATAACAGGTTTAAGTCGTCCTAGTCCTTTTTTTGATGAATCCTCTCTGTTAAGAGCACCCTGTTTAATTTTCTTCACCCTTGCTTCAATGGTTGTACGAGGAACCCCATGTTCTTTAGAAGCTTTAAGATACCCCATTCTTCCCTCCAGTACGTCCTCAACAGCCTGACGCATACTGTTCTCATTCCAAGACTGCCTTTGCGTTTTTCTGTTATACTTTCCCATTGGAATTCTAGCCTGAAAAAGACATTGACGATGTAGTTGGGATACCTCCCGTTTTACCCAACCACACAGTAACCGGTTTTACCCAACTGTGGATTGCTAAAACATGTGACTATATTTTAATAAAAAACAAAGCAAATTCCTAAAACCCATTTTGCATAACTATAGTAAACAAACACAGTATCCCCTAAATCTACTCACCTTCAATTAATTTTGACTGTAGAGTAAAAAATCACCGTTTGAAAGCACGCTAAATATTTTAGTATAACCTCACAATTTGACACATTCACCTCTTACGCCGTCTAGAGTGAAACTAGAGTTGGTAGATGACTTGCTGGCCATCAGTGGTACCAAGAGTTATCAGTTACGGTCATATCCGATAGATCGCACTACTCGTCTTGAAATAAAGCAGGGTATCCCGTTTTTCCAGACCAACCTGTTTTACCAAACTCTCCCCTACATCCTGTTTCTGTTTCTGTTTATTGAGTTTTTTGTGTGCTTTACTTCTGTACTATCGTATAATTTACATATAATTTTCATATTTAATTTTAAAAAGACATGTTGGTTAAAATTAACCTTCATTTTCTTTTTTATAAAGCTTTTTGCAATTTAATTTTCTTTGGTTATTAACAGTAAGATTTTTTCATTTTACTTGTATTTCATAAATTAGAGGAAATTTATTATTATCCAAATTGAAAATCAATGAAACAATCATAAACCAATTGTGTTTTGTTTATATTTAAATATTTTTAAACTACTACTTTATTTTACTTCCGGGATCGAAGTTTTTTAACATTTTAAGCACCTTGGATAACACATATTATAAATTTGGGCTGGTTTAACAGCCTGATAGTCTTCGAACTGTGCAGATATATTTTTAAAGATCTTCGTCAATTCTCATCCGAATTTCATCAAACGTGGTAGGGTTTTTTTCATTTAGCTTGCTGTTTCCGGTTTTTTATCCCCAAATTATAGAAACTGCACTCTTATTAAGACTTCGCAGGGTCATAAAACGCGAATTGTGGCTTCCTCATTTTCCTGACAAAACCTACCATTGTTAGACTAATGTGCCCTACTATCAATCTTACTATCTGGGTGAGAGTACGGCTGCCGTGAAGTTTTCTGAATATCCTTTTATGAATCTTTTGATCGGTCTATATTTAGATGTACCTTTCCACCATCCAGGAATTATAATTTGCACCCATTCACTGATGGCTCTTTTTTTAAGTGTATTTGCGATTCTATTTGCACTTCCCTGGGTCAACTTATTAGCCTTCTTACTATCCCTGATTCCCTTGTGCCTCGGTACCCATCAAGTTAGTCTTTAATATCTGTAAGTGGAAAAATATTTCCGTAAACATCGTCACCAAACCCAAAGATCCCAGCGTGATTTAAAACAATATTAGTAAGATATCGTATCTATAGATTTTTAATGCATGATGTATGATGGATATTATTAAATAAATTTTCTTAATTTTCTTATTTAAAGTCCCTGATATTGGAATAAGAATGAGTTTTTTTGTTCGATACAATGAAGTCGGGTTTCCAATTAGCAGGAAGCATGACTTGTAACAGGTTTTTAATTATAAAAATATAAAAGCGAATGTGGTCTACTTATAGCGTTACTTTATCTTTATTTCAATTACTTTCGATTTCCTTCAGAGTGACCCAATTGAAATAGCGCTCCGTTCGGACCAGCAGCCAAGCCGCCGGTCACTCTGTTCTGTCGATGTCGGTGCGAATATAATTTACAGAGGTGGACTTATAATAATTTTTTCCCTTATTTCTTTTTGTCTTTCTTGTTTTTTTTTCAAAACAACAACAAGTCTCTATCTAGACTCATTCTTAACCAGTTGCATTTTTTTAAATACTAGTTGATAATGAATATTTCGTTTTGGAATTAACTTTATTTGCAATTCATTAAAACAATTTTGAATTACAGGTTTTTGGTAAAACTTCCCATAAACAATTATTCATTATACCAATATACACTGCTCAGCAATTAAAGTGAATATTTTTTAAATTCTAGAAAATTGAGTGCAAAAATAATATTTTAAATATACGTTTGGATTTAGGCGGTCAATAACGTTAAACTCTTACTTTACATCTGTGCTCACCGATAGCGGCCGTCTTGAACGGTCGTCAAATTACGGCCGCTTTATTGTGGCACCGCTATCCTAGAAAACCAAAGCTTTAGAGTTTAAAATAATTTATGGCTGCTTTATTTTTCGGTTTATGTGTTTAAAAGACGCAAGACCGCAAGACTCTTGCAAGCTTGGTCTTGGTCTTGCATATATCTTGCAATGCTAAGTCTTAGTCTTGCATAAGTCTTGCACTGCTCAGTCTTGGTCTTGTTCTTGCAGTCTGAAGTTGATCTGGGTCTTGGTCTCTCCTGGTTGACTCCCTTCTGAACAACCTCTCTCGGCGGGGGGTGGATTTTCAGTGCTATGCAGACGATCTGGTTATAATAGAGGCAAATTTGAAGAGGTAATCTCGGAGATCCTTCAGGATGCCCTAAATATGGTTAACAGTTGGTATGAGGTGGAGCAGTTGTCTGTTAACCTCCTTTTACAAAAAGGAGAAACCTAACTAAGCTTCGCCAACCAATTTTTATCTGGCGAAACGATTCACTTTGCGATGGAGGTCAAATATCTGGAGATCATCTTGTATAGAAAGCCCATGTGGAAAGAACGATAAATAAAGCCAGGATTTCTCTGTGGAATCTCAGGAGAATCTGTGGCAAATCTTGGGGAACAAGCCCCAAACAGAATAACTGGATTTATCAAAACCAATGATCACGTATGACTTGGTGGCCTGGTGGTCCAAGGTACTCCAGAAATCCACCAGAGCAAGATTGTCTGGACTTAGCGACTGGCATGCGTGGCCATTACGGGAGCAATGTCCACTACCCCGACAGCGGCAATGGAGATCATCCTGGATATAACCCCACTCCATTTACTATTGGAGAAGGAGGCCAGGATGGTGTCCTATAGGCTGCTGTCGGTGGATAGTCAAGTAAAAGAGGAGAAGCTCTGGGACCACTCGGGCCTGATGCGTGAAATTAAAGATCACCACACGCTTGGGATGGTCTCAGATATTCTAGCCACCCAGACGCACGTAGAGCAGTCCTTTAAAGACCTCTTTCCGAAGAGAGACGAATGGGAAATGGGGATCATCTCTTTCTCTGGGACGGACTACGTACTATACACTGATGGCTCCAAAACTCCAAAAGGTGTTGGAGCAGTAGTGTATGGTAGCAAACCGAGGGTTAAAATCGCAGTAAACCTCGGCTCATATGCTACCATCTTTCAGGCAGAGGTTTTCGCCAATGAATTGTGTGCAAGAGAGCTGATAAATCACCCTCTTGTAAACAAAAATATACATATTGTATCAGATAGCCAGGCAGCTCTTAAGGCACTGAGCTCCAACCGGCTTAATTCAAAGTTGGTATGGAACTGTATTAAAGCCTTGGAACGTCTTGGTTCCAACAACAGGGTAATTTTGTTCTGGGCACCAGGACATAGCGGAGTGGTGGGAAACGACAAAGCCGACACTCTTGCCAAAAAAGGAGCAGAGTCTAGATTTATAGGACCTGAACCATTCTTTGGCATTACCAAAAGTACTGCCAAAGATATCATCTCCGGCTCGATAGAGAGGAAAATCCTCATGTACTGGAATGATATCCCAGGACTAATCCATTCGAAGGCTTTCATCTCCAAACCCTCGAAAATTATAACTAAGCAGATTCTAAAGTAGGATAGGAAAGACCTACGCATTCTTATAGGACTGCTTACGGGGCACTGTCGTCTAAGATACCACCTGAAGAAAATAGGTCTGAATCAAATTTCAAACTGCCGCTTCTGCAGTGTGGAAGACGAGACTGCAGAACACATATTATGTTCTTGCTCCGCCCTGGAAAATACTAGGCACCGCATTTTTGGTTTCCCAAAACTTTAAACAGGTCTCGCCGCAGACAACCATTGACTTCGCAAGGAGGATTGGCTTGTATGGCGATTTATAACCCTAGAGGTGGGCTACAATAGACCCAACGGTGGTCGCAGTCCAGGGGTGGATGAGCGCCCCACTCACATTGAACCTAACCTAACCTTGGTCAGAAAATGCAAGACCAAGACCAAGACCGCAAGACCAAAACCAGTCTCGCTCATCACTAGCACCAATTTAGCTTTTTAATCCTCTACAACATTGGATCGATTATTCACCTGTCTAACCTAACCTAACCTAACCTATTGTCTAAAATGTAGAGTCAAAATCTGCATTCTCGAGCAGTGTCTGTGGGTTGTATTTGTAATATGATTGATAGGTATTGAGCACTCTATATGGGACATACCGATTGGATTTACATTTCCAATTTCGTTGAAATTTGGGCATCTTTTGGTACCCTTCGAAAAAGGTTTCTATAAATTTTTTCATTCAGCCAATCGAGAGATATGAATTTTCGAAAATGTCGGGTATTTTTTTTAAATAGCCATAACTTGGTGAAAAATTGTCCAATTTGGGACTTTTTTAAAAATTTATGCAAAAAATTATTCATCAAAAATTTGATTGCTTTTTTTCATTCCAAAGTTAAAACAAGAATTTTAAGATGGTTTGTATCCTTCTACCTTTTTTTAAAAATTCTCAAAAATTCTACTCTTTAAAACACAAATTTTAAGCCTAGTCTGGTAATGGCATAATAATGGGTTATAATTTATTATTTTTTTTTCTGTTTTTTTTTTCCATTTCTTTGCCAGCTACCATGACAAAGGAACTTGTGACGGTGTAGGAGGAACACTAAAAAGAGGTGCAGCAAGAGCTAGTCGACGTAAGAAATTGAAATTTTTACTTGATTGATTTTTCTCGAGTCTCATCTAATAATGCCGCCAGTTATACACAAATAGTAAATAAAAATAATTAATTTAGTAATTTAAAAAAAATATAACCCATTATTATCCCATTACGAGACTAGGCTTAAAATTTGTGTTTTGAAGAGTAGAATTTTTTAGAATATTTTAAAAAAATTTGAAGGACACAAACAATCTTAAAATTCTTGTTTTAACTTTGGAATGAAAAAAAAAACAATCAAATTTATGAATAATTTTTTGCATACATTTTTTAAAAAGTTCATCAAAAAACACGAAAGTAAAAAAAATCTCAATTTTTCACCAAGTTATGGCTATTTAAAAAAATATACCCGAAATTTTCAAAAATTCATATCTCTCTATTGGCTAAATGAAAAAAATTCGAAAAAATTCATAGAAACCTTTTTCGAATGGTACAAAAAGATGCCCAAATTTCCTCATCGTGATTGTGATTTATTATGTCACATAGAACCATTTCTATTATTTTTTATTATTATTATTGTTGTTTCGGTTTTTTCACAAAGACTAAAAACAAAAAAAAAAAAAATAAGAATCGAATCGAGCTGCTTGTCTCATTTCAGCGGTTTTTCCATTGCCAAAACTAGTCATTATATTTAAAATGAGTTCATGAGCGGCGCTTCAAAATATTTTATAAATAAGTGGGTGGCGCGAACACTATTTAAAAGGCCACAATTTGTTTGTATAAAAAGCTATATCTTCAGCAATGGCGTCAGTAACGTTTTTGATAATGTGGCTTCCACTATTTAGGGATCTGTTTTCAAATATATCACCTGAAAGAGAAAAGTACCTCTTTGAAATGAGGAAAAAACATATAAACCTGACCACAGTTCTTCTCACTAAAAGGAGCTACTCTTACTCAGTATTACCTAAATTAGAAATATGACCTCTAGAAAAAAGAAATATGAAGTTTCGCTAAAAGTATAATTTAATCTATCTAGGGACCTGTTAATTATTTTTATAGGTTGCTATAAAAGAGAAATCCGCAAAATATTGTTGTAATCAAATTATAAAAATTTTGCAGTTAACATTATTAAATTTGCCTTTTCGAAATGTAAATGTCAGCTACCTATTTAATTTAAAGATTCAATCATAAAAGTAAGTCTAATACAGGGTGTACTAACCTTTACGACAAAGTTACAATCCATCTGTTATGAAATTCGGTATTAAAATAATGTTATGGTTAGAATTATACTTTTGGTGATTTTTTTTATTTAGAATAAGTCGTTTATTAAAATTTATTATTTTTATGGATTGTTTGTTACATTCGTTTATTCCTTTTACATAATAGGATAATAATTTACAATAAATATTATAAAATAACTCTGTTTTCGTAAACTTTGGGTATAGGGAATGCTAAACAAAAATTAAAGTTACATAATAGAATATTCTATTTATGATATAGAATACAGGGTTTTCCGTTAAAAAGAAGAGAGAAAATGAAAGGTTCGAGTTATCGTCCACCCTGTATACAAAAGGGAAAATAATTAATATTTAATAGAAATCGGTGATATTGTATCATATTACGAAACTTTTTTAGGCAAAAAAACTTTTTCTTCTACGGTCAATTAGATACAGAGCGTTGATTTACCTACGATTTTCACATAAACGTGTCGTGAAGGACTCTGTATAACGTATCAAATCCTTATTCCATAAGCTTCAAAAAAATGTGAGCAGTCCGAATTCGGTGTAATTCCAATTTAAAAAATCATATGTTTGGTTTGTAACGGAGTTATACAACACTCTGTATAGTTTATGGTTATTTTAAAATATGGATCCTAAAGACATCTACTATTTTTGTTAATAACATTTTTTTGATATCTTCTAAAACAACCCATATATTTGTCAGAAGGTTGGTACATCTTGTATATAAGGTGGGTTTTAACTTTCAATTAGGTGTTGCAAAAATAGTTTCCATTAAGTCTAGAGTTTATTTTTTCATAACAATTAAAAAAATGATCTATGCGTAGGCCACTCTAAATCTACATTTTGGTTGTATATTGTATATTGAGGTGGGTTTGGTTGGTAAGCATCTCATGGGAGATGACTACAACACTGTGTGTACCTTGGACTTGACAAATTAGAACGTGGGTCTCGACCCAAAAAATATTTAGTAAAGCATTGGCATATCTGGCAGCACAATATTTAACAATTGATATTAGTAGCAAGCATCCAAATTGTGACTCGGTGGGTCCTAGCATCAACCCCATCAAAACACACTCGTAGCCTTCACAAGGTAAAAAGAACCTAATCTTAAAAGCATAAAAATAGAAGAGAACATCGTAGAGTGGAAAACAGAGGTTAAATATTTAGGGATAATCTTTGATAGCTGGTTACTCTGGAAAAACCACGAATACGAAGTAATACACAAATCCACCAAGCCGCACATGATGTGCAAGAACATTGTAGGGAAAAACACGTAGGTATTCTTTTATGGACGTACACGGCAATAGTGAGACCTTTAATTACATATGGGGCAGTGGCTTGGGGTACAAGAGCTAATATTGGTGGTACGAGGAAAAATCTCTAGAAGATTCAGAGACTAGGAACCTGAGACTGGAAAACTGCCCATGGAAGTGATTCTAAATTTGACCCCACTGCACATTCAGCTAGATGTAAAGAAGATATATAGAATGATCAAAGAAATAATTATCAGAGAAAAACCTGGATTACTTCAATTTGATTAAACTTCAGATTCAACTTTGTAGAAAATTCATCACAAAATTGAGCAGTAAACCTGAATCGGATGAAGGCGCCATACAGAATTTAAAAGGCTATAAAATGGTATACTGACGGTTCCTGGCTAAAAGAGAGAACTGGAATAGGAGATTTTGGACCGAGAGCCAAGTACTCAGAAAGCTTGGGTACATACCCAAGTATCTTTCAGGCCGAAAACCGAAGAAACTACCATGTCGAATAGTCAAGCAGCCATCAAATTGCTGAGCTCACATACAATCAGTTGGAAGATAGTTTGGGAATGCCTAAGCAAGCTAAATGAACTACACCAGAAGAACACTGTCACCTTCCTATGGGTCCCATAACACATAAGAATAGAAAGGAGCGAAACAACAGACAAGCTAGCATAAAAAGGAGCGGAAATCCCACATCCGGAACCAGAATTATCTTGTTAGAAAAGCTGAGAAAAGCATTGAAGAAGGAAAAATTCAAGTATTGGAAGGACTGAGACAAGCTAAGATACTTCTGGTAAACTATGATCAGGAGAGATCTCTTAGCTGCCTCAACATCAGTAAAAAAACGGCTCCGGATTTTAACCGGGAATATTAACCGGGCATTGCCGGTTAAGAAGTTACATGAAGAAACTAGGTTTAGAGGATGAAGCAAAGTGTAGATACCTCAATACACATACTCTTGGAATGCTCTATCTTCCAAAATTCTATAGGTCGCAATGTACTTATCACCTCTAATTTCATACATATATACATCCAAATTAAGTTTTATTAATTTAACTCAGTTTGTTAATTTATAAACGAAGAAGGGTTCGCCATGTTGGTACAAAATCTTTGTAAAAGTATATTACGTAACAAGAGTTGTAAGTAACCTAAATTCTAGGCGTGTGTAATGTGATTACAACTTGGGTAAGGTACTATACTTTTACTACGCCGGGCTGAGTTCTCATAATTTCATCACTTTTACTACTTACAAGCATATTCATAGGTAAAGTCGAGGAAATGTTCGTTCGGATACTATATTTTGTCACAAAAATTGACAGTATAAATAACTTGACATTTATTTCCTTAGCATGCTAAGAAACGAAAATTAATAAAAAAAAAGTTTAACGTGTTGACGACATTTAGAGACACAAGGTACTTTTTTAATCTAAAGGGTATTTCACTAATTGGCCTATTTTGATAGACCAAATAATTATTTGGTTTTAATTTGATTAAAATGTTAAATCTGGAACCGTTGAAACTACCACTACACCAATACACACTTTTAACTGCCTGACGCGCGTTTTGATAACCAAGTTATCTTCTTTAGGGACCGAAATGTGTGTTGGTGTAGTGGTAGTGTAAACGGTTTCGGTATCAATTTGATTAAACAAAGAAATTTAAAAACTGAAAAAGTAGAAAATTGTTTCCACCTGCACCCAGGGTAAAGAAACTTAACAGTTTCTATACCAAGCTTGACCGTTTTCTATGAAAAAACAACTACTTCCTGGGCTATATGCCCCAACGGACATTGAATTACATTCCAAAGAAAACGTGATGGCGACCGACTTCGTCGATACTTAAAACCATCTCTATCGATTTGCAAATCAACGGGAAGAGCACTACTCGTAGACCGGTTTCGACATTATTGTGTCTCATCAATACGAGGTAAGTATTTCTTCTCATCCCGCAGAGCAGAATGATTCTTTTACGCCAATTCATAAACCGTGAACCCTAATCAACATCAGGTACCTAGCTACAAACAAAAAAAATATAACTTCAATCTGTCATTCTGATGATGCTTGTTTTAGCGAAACAGCTGTAATTGTAATTTAAAACTTAATTTTTTTAATTTAACGTGCAGTTGCGTTAAAACAAAGAGTTGTTTGCTTTTCTTATTATTTCCATAGACAGTTTCCAAAAAAATAACAAGACGACAAAAACAATAAAATAATTGGTATTCACAATTTTATATTTTATGGATTTTTGAATTATGTTTTTAGATATTACATATTTAAATAAATATGGAAATCGTACTATTTACTTTTCATTTTTAGGAAATTATAAAAAAAAGTTAAATTGAAACTATCCACTTAAATGTAGTTAAAACACCATACGGTACTCATGAATAGAATCAGCAAGCACTAGCAGTGTAAAGTGCATGTTGGAGGGGTACCAGGTGTCCAAGTAAGAGAAAGGCCACTGCTTCTGACCGGTGAGAGGGAAATTGATACAATTTTTTACTTCTTTGGTTCGTATCATGAAAATTTGACTTATTTGATTCATTCTTTCGTTCTGTCGCGCGCGGATTGTATCAAATTAGTGACTACCTAAATTCGGTGGCAATTTCGGAGTTTGTTCAGTGAACCCTTTATTTTGTGGTTTGATTTTATTGTCCAGTGGGATAATTTAAGGATTCTAAGGGCTGATATAAAAGGCTATGGTAATAAAGTAACTTTATTTTTTTTCTGTATAATATCAAAAACTTGCATCTACTCATTGACAATGTCTATATTATAATGAAATAATAAATATGGGAATTAATCAATAATACTTTAGTTAAAAATAATAATAGTTTGTTAAAAAGAATAATAATTTAAATATAATCAAACAATGATATAATTTAACTCACCAATTTCATTATCAATTTAAAAAGGATATTATTAATTGATTTACTAATCTTTTAAACATTATGACAAGTAATTAGTGTAGATATTATAATTTAAAAATAATTATCTAGAGTTGGAATCCATATGACATTCTTTCTTTATGATTTTTGATGAATCGTTCCAATGGTGTGAAGGTGATTACAAGTTTTCATAGTATATTCCATTAAACTCTTCAAACTCAAATCTAAAACAACAAAATATAATAAAATTACTTATAGTGAATTTAGAACAAACAATTGTATAATTTAGTTAGGTTGTTCAAATTAGCATAAGGAAAAACTACTTACTTTTTTTTTGAGTGTTGTGTACTAAAGTATACGGACAAAGATAGGACTTTGAATTATGCCTCTTGTTAGTACAAATGTGCTCCAAAATCATAATTGCTAGTGAATGCCCAAAAAGACAACTTCAGTGTTGAAAACCCAGAGTACCTATGGTATTAAAAGACATAGAATTTATCTGTGTGGTGCTCCAAAGAAAGTACAATAATGTACATATAAAGACTAAACGTCAAATCTAAAATTGTATTATTTTAATTAACAAAAGGTTGTATTATAATGTTTTTATTTTTTCATACTGTATTCTGATTAAAAATTGTATATAAGAATAATATTTACAGCATTATCAAAATTTTTAAAAATATTAATCAAAATTTATATGTCAAAGTACAGATTAATTTTGAAATAAGTATTTTCAATAATTCACATTTTGAATATCTAAAATAGTATTTAAAAGGATTATTAAATGATCTTAATTAAGTTTTCAATAAAATAAGCACAGAATAACATTTAAAAGCCCTAAAATAATAAAAAGTTGTAACATAAACATTTATGCAAATTAATAAACAAATACACAAAATATCAACTATGGATACATGTGAATATTGATTTTTATAAATAAGAATGATAATTTAAGTAAATATTATTCAAAATATGTCTTAATTTATAAAAAATTATATTATTAATATTATTTTAGTATAGGTTATGTTTGTATTGTAGACCAAAATTATTACCTTGCATAGCAACAGTCGTTAGAGATTCAATTGTTTTTGAAAAAGATATAAATAATCGGTGCACAATCAAAAAGCTCTCTTGGTTTCCTGGTCATCTCTGAAATACGTGCCTCTGTATTGAATAATTGTAAATTGTACCGGTTAACTAGTCATAAAAGTGTTATACCCAATTATACCTACAAATATAGTAAAGTTTCACATCTGATACAAGTTTAACAACACTTTATAACCATCACTTACTTGTAAAAAAAATTTTTAACACAGCTGAATCGATGCAAAGTGAAATTATTCCAGAACGATTGCAGCAGCGGTCAGCTGGATTCGCCATTTTGTAAAAACTATCTCTGTGCATAGGACTGCGTCGGATCACGTGAACAATTTCAATGTGAGTACTAACTTTATTTTACGAGGCAAATTCAAAAAAACTATTTATAACATTTCTCTTAATCAAAGTGACAATTTATGTGTATTCACGATTGTGAACAATTTTGTATATTTGTGTAAAGATAATTTCTCTTTGATATACTTTAAAGATCGATTAAAAGTTTGATTAATAATAAATTCACGATATTGTACGAGTTGTATTATTATATTTTGTTCAATAATATAGGTTGCTAGAGAAGTATACAGGTAGGATAAATTTAACAAATATAATAAATTTTACATCAAACAAATTAATAATTATAATCAACAAGAATTGACAGCTGAATCCTAACTCTAGGGAAAAGAAGTTTCATGCTCATTGTAATCTAAATCATAATATCTAAACTTATAATATTATTTGTATATAAAACTCCAAACCATTATAAAATAAAATTAAAATTACTTAAAATAAAAGTAATACAGCGCCATCTATTGAGATAAATAAAAATAAAAAGTTTTAACGATATTAATAAAGAATATTTCATTAAAATCTTTTAATTATAAATTCATTAATAAGATAAATAATTATAATATTTCTAATTAACATTTATACTGATATTGGTATAAAACAATAATAATTACACACAGAATAAACATTTATTATAATTTGGTTAGCCCAACGTGAGATAATTGATATAATCATTATAATCTAATTAAATATAAATTTCTCTCACAAAACATATCACTATAATATATTAAAAATGAGAATTGCAGTAATTGTAATCTAATTTATCTGCTAACATTACATACAACTTTTTTATTAATATTTACAATTATTATTAATATCAAAACATATTAAATTAATTATGATAAAAAATTGAAACCTTAAGTTACAATGTGTTCTATAAATGCAAAATATTTTGTGGCTAAAATAAAAAGTGAAATTATTTTCTTTAGGTATCCATCAGTTTTAACTATTTTAATTTTGATATTATAGTATTAAAAGTTGCTTTTGGAATAAAGAATAAACAAGTAATTGTTACTTTCTATTTTATTTAAAAAAGTGTCATTGGCCAATGACAGCAGTTTCGAATAAACAATCATCAAATTACAAGATTTATTTAGGAATGGACGAAGTATTGTAAAAATTGAGCATACAAATGTTAAACCCTAGATATTTGTAGCTCTTATTATTATGGATTATATAGGATATATTTCCTTAAAAGATCAGTATTGCTTTGCAGGGATTAGGAGTAGATTTACAAAAAATTATATTCTGCGTTTGTAAAGAACAGCAAACAACTAAATGGTTGAACGAAACTTCCACTATTTATTCGAAGAATACGTTTTAAATGCAAATAAATTCTAAAATTAGCATCGTCAGATTGACATATTGAAGTTACATTTTGTTTGTTTGTAACTAGGTACTTGATGTTGACAAGGAGGTAAGGCTAGACCAAGTAAGGAAGTTATAAGACATAACAATATTAAAGCCTAGATGTTATTAGCCTGAGGGATTATCCTGGATGTATTTCCCTCTAAGATCAGTATAACTGTGCAATGATATAGAAAAACCAGGAAAAAACTATATCATGCTGATCTTTACATTAACTTAATATATTTATGTTACAATAATGTCTTATCTATGTATAAAATGAAGACTCAATCAAAGTAAACAGTTTAGTAGTGGAGAACTTCCAAGATTTATTTGTTCATTAACAACTTTAAATTGTGTATCTGCTAGATATCTTTTTAATTCAAATTCTTTAAGGAAATCTAAATTTTGTTTTTTATCACAAATATGTAATATTTGAATGTATTTGGTGTGTATGAGTGAGTCTGGATGTTCACGAATCTGTTTTGCATAGTTTGACTTATCTGGTTGTTGTGATCTATATGGTTTTAAGTATTCATTGAATATTTTTTTTTCCTCTGATTTTATATAATATATATAATGTTGCAATTAATTAAGAAAACATTTTTTTTTCCGCAAACGTCAAAAAAAGTAGACATTATTAACGTCAATTCATGAAGTTGAAGTATGATTTCACAGACGCCACTTTTTTGTACGGCCGTGAGCGGACAAAAAAAGTCGAATTTTTAACAGGGAAAATAATTATTAGTTGAACTTTTAAACTTTATTATCGATAATAATTATTAATAGTAAAATTAAAGCTATTTAAGGTTGCACCGCACATATTTAAAGCACTACCTGATTTATTCACTTCCAATTCAAGCGAATTTTGTGCAGAGTTGAAAGAGTTCATTGACAAAATTTCCTGTGACTCCTTACTTGTTGTTGGTTCTGTTACATCAACGTCGACATAATTTCGCTAATGAGAAGCTGCATTCAGGTACAGTGAAGAAGAATTCGACATCAAGATTTTTTCTGCAGTTTGTTTTTTATTAGACAAAGAGTCTTCAATGTATCCTTCAGAGACAGTGCTCGACCTCCAACCTCTATGCCGTTTCAAACAAGTAATATCAGTTCCTCCATCTACAAGCAAAGTAGCTGAAGTTCTTTTTAAAGCATGGCCGGTGTAATCTTTTGAATTCGGTAGTTTTAAATAAGTTGCTACTGTTTTGGGTACGTTACTAATTGTATGAATTCCCATGACCATGCGATAACATTTTCCCTTTTGAAATTTCAAAAAAAAATCGTCGGCTTTCCATAGCTTGTGGACATAAAGAAGTATATTTTCTGTAAACATTTATATATTTTTCTCCAATAATTGTGAACGATCGTGGCTTTTTAGATTTACCATCAGGAATCTTTATATGATAACAGATCCTAAATTTTTTATATCGTCTATTGTCATGTTTACCATTTCATCGCATCTACATGCTCCAGATACGCCCATTATTAGAACAACCTAAAAGTAGTATGTATTTAAAAACTTGATTGTATTTATGCAGGTTAGAATATTATAACCAACCTTAATTCCAAGATATTGCTCATCAGGTGCATTATTTAAAAAATCTTCAAACTGGTCTTTTGTGAATACCTTTGACTTTTTGGGAGTATACCCTTCATTCTGCTTCTTCAGATAAGCACGTAGTTTCATATATTTGCTAATATCTAATCCATGTTTAATATTCAGTAATGATTTTATCATGGATTACTGAGACCACATTGTTGAACTTTTCATTTTTAATTTAGTTGTCATTTCAAAAAATAAGCTAGTAGCACATTTTCCGAATAGTTTGAAATATTTTTTTCATTGCACCATGTGAGAAATTTTTCGTAAGCATGATTATAAACTATACTTGACTTAGTTAGAATTAAATCATTCGTAGCTGCCTTAGCAATGTCAACAATGTCGGGCGGTGTACAGTTGGGTTCTGAATCCGACATAATATAATCTAAAAGAAAATTTCAGTACACCTTACTACAACAAACGAAAATTTGATGCTCAAGTACTTACCAAAAATGCACAGTCCAATTGTTGCTTTAAATCACAATATTTCTGACATTGTAAAATATTATTGAACTGTCAAATTTGTTTTTGACTTGGCAATCACAAAATCAGTAACCACGGAAATGTAGTGCGCAGTTTTATAATTATTATTCTCTGAATTTATCAACTTCGTTGCGATCGTTTTAAATTTTTATTTAAATATTAATTAGTTCTATAGTCTGGATGCCGTTTGCGGAAAAAATAGCATGTTTCTTTCGGAGCAAAAGCACTTTTTGTGGCTCGTCTGAAATTGTCGGCCTCACTAACGTTCGGCCATCAATCATTCAGACTCGCCACAAAAAGTTATACTTTTACTCCTAATAAAACAATATACTATTAATGAACCTGGAAAAACTTCGCAGTTAATTGTTTTCAGTTTATTTTTTTTAAGGTTGCATTCAGAGATTGTGCTTCTTGTCTTGTGTTCTTAGCAAAAAAAGCATTTCGTCGGCTTAACATGCAAATGTCGTAAGTCCACAATTGGTCAAAAATAGACTTGAAATGTTGTAAGTCCCAAAAAAACCAAAAAAAAAATTTTTTTTGTTAATTATTTTCCATAATTTGGTAAATTAGATATGTTTAAACATTTGGTAAAAGTTTTTGTTTAAAAAAATTTAATATACCAATATATATAGGAAGTTTTTTAGCTCTCCTGTAAAATTTACAATTTAGGACTTACTACATTTACATGTTAAGCCGGCGATTTACTAGTCTACTAAGAACATTAAACAAAGAAACTTTCGAACTGAACAACTGGATAATTTACTTCGTTTAAAACTTTGTCTTTGTCTTTGTTTCTTAGACCCATTGAACATATTATTGAAATGTAATAGTAACTAAACCATTTTTTTTATACTTATATGTATTGAAATAATTAACTCTAATAATAATAAATCCTAATAATAATATATTCATTAGCTGCCAACGATACCCTGCACCTTGCAGCTGTGGCTACGTAAACCAAAAAGTATAAAGAATCTTGGGACAGTTGTTCACATCCCCCATTGAGTTATTTTGCAAACTTAGATGCTAAGCGGTATAATATGTTAAAAAACAAAGCAGTAACATTTATTCTGGATGTAATTCTAAATGCATTTAGTTTGTTTCTTATTGCATGAGAAAATTTGAATATAAAATTTTGCAAAACTGTAACAAGACCTGTAGGCTATAGATTATTAAAAAGATGAGTGTAAACAGAATCTGTGAATGTGCCAACATGAAATTTCTACTTTCTGTCAAACCTCCTAATTTTTAACCAAAATAATTTCTAAAGTGCTTATAAAAGTTGTTATTTAACCACTAATATGGAGAACTAAACAAAAAACACTAAAATTAATTCCACCAAACGAGATATACCAATAAGTGAACTATTTTTTTAAAAATCTTACTCATACATTTTCTTTTTGATATATCCGTTAAGAATTCTTCATCAGAGGTCAGAATTGCATTGTTACATAGAATTCAAGATCACAAGAAGTAATGCACATTACAGACTACAAAGGTAAATTATGTAACATCAAAACGCCAGTACTGTTTAGGAAATAATTTGCTAAGTAACATTTTTTTACACTCTACGGTTTCTTGATGCAGTTGGCCGATTTGTTTTTTTTACATTTGACGTAATTTAATATTTAATTACTATTTTAATAATTAGTGTTCGGAATATATAACAGTAAAAGAAATCCAACACTTTTGCTTTAAAATATTTAATAATATCAAAACTATATATAAATGAACAGATTTTTTTCGGTGAAGCAAACTTTAACATTCAAAGAAGAGTGGTAAGGGTATGTAGTATAAAGGTGTAATATTTCTAAATGAAACAGTTGGGCGCCGATATCGAGAAGAACTGCGATAAAAATTATGAAATAAAAAAAGATTTCTAAAAGTTTAATGGTTTTGTAAAATTAAATTTTGTTCCATAAACTATGTATCACCATAAATAGCAAATCAAAATAAACAAAATAAAAAATTCGCTAAAAACTTCAGCTATGTCTTTGAATCTTCATAAGACACATTACGTTAGTACAGTATCCGCCAAAATAAACAGTACCGAAAATAAAAATAAAAATTAATTTTTAATTTCTGTCATGTAAGTGTTCAAAATGTTCACCATTTCGACGCAAACAAGCTTCATATCGATTTTGTATATCAATAAACATATTTATAAAAAGTGGTTGATGGAACTGCCGAAAAATATTTTGTATTCTTTCCCGTAGTTCGGCAATATTCGCCGGCGGATTTTCCGAATGAAATATTTTTTCCTTCATTATGCCCCAAATGTATGCGTCAGGTGGCGTCAGATCAGGTGAATAAGAAGGATATTCGAAGTCTGTTTCCCGAGAAATTATTCTATTATCGAAATGAAATAGAGTATGTCTAAGGTGTGCGCACAGCTGTATGGCTCGTTGCACCATTTTGTTGGAACCATTGTTTGCGAAAAGGTAGATTTCGTGCAAGACCAAAGTTATTTAGATCTCTTAAAAAAGGTATAATAATTTTCTCTATATAACGTTCTTGCTTGACAGTAAGTGGATTCTGATTATCATCTTCAACGAAATAAGGACCATTACCAGATACCGCGCTCGAAGACTATGGAGTGGTTTCTGTACAATGACATCAGGACGTTCAAATCCAAGGAATCTGGTTGTTTGTTGATTAATATTGCCGCTAAGATGAACGTGACTCTCGTCTGAAAACCATATGTTTTTCAAAAATTCGGGATCCTCGTAAATTAAACTCAACATGCGACCATAGTAAATTTCTCTTGCACGTTTGTCCGCAGCATTTAATCATTGTCCAACTTGAATACGGTATGGATAACCAACAATTGATTTGATCATGCGACGTAAAGACGTTTCACTAATGTTGAGTTTACATGCAGTTTTTACAAGACTTCTTTGAGGTGATTGCACTTGGTTAAAAACACGTCCTTCATTTTCGTTCATACTGTTTTTCGACGACCTGAAGAACCTTTACGGTGACATAATACTCTACCAGTACGACGAAGTTTTTCAACAACAGCTAACATCACACTTTTAATAGGAGCTGCTTTATTAAATTTTTGTTGATATTTTATTGACACCTGTTCTAAGCTTGTACCATCATTACGACCTTTTCCGTATGAACGAAAATAATGCTCTACCAAAAACACTTTTTCATCCGTTTGTAGAACCATTTTTAAATGAAATTTAACTGCAGCGTACTATTGATATATCAAGTAATGACAATTAAGTCAAATACAAAATAAAAAATTCGCTATAAACTTCAGCTATGTCTTTGAATCTTGATAAGACACATTACGTTAGTAGAATGTGACATGGGTCAATAACCATAGCTCTGAATCAAAAAAGGCTAAAGGGTGGTGTATTCCTGGTTCTTTAACTCGGAAGCTCCAGAAATCGGCCACGAAGTTGTTGGCTTTCTAAACAAGAAAAGGGATAGTCTTGAAGATTCCCGTTGTAAATATTTTTTAGGTCATTAAGAATAATAAAAAATCTCTTAGTTTCAACGTAACTTCCAAGTTTATTTGAAAAAATATGTTTTAAATTACAATGACGGCCGTTTCGCTAAGAAGCATCGTCAGATTGACATTTAAGTTACATTTTGTTTGTTTGTAGCTATTTATTTTTTCAAATAAACTTGGAAGTTACGTTGAAACGAAGAGTTTTTTATTATTCTTAATAAGATGGACTTCCAAAAAGTAAGATTTAGTACAATAAATTTAATTAAAACATCTTTGAAAGAAGAATTAACTCGATTATACAAGAAGTTACATGAGAAAAGGGGTAAGGCATCCCAAAACATCTGGTTTAACCAAGAATGTCTGAAGAAGAATTTAATACCCAATTATGTAAACATTAAATGTAACGCTCAATCAAAAGAAGCGCAAAAAGTAGTTAAAAAAAACCAAAAAATGTGGATTAAAGAGAAAAGTAGAAAGTGGTTTAAAATAAGAGATGCTCTAGACATTTACATTAAAACTGTTCATTTAGAATTAACGTTTGCAATGCATTCAGTAGAATTTGACTGCTTAGATGATAAAATTAGAGAACAGGTCACAATATACACAACATAATAACACAGTAAATACTCACGTACCAATACATTTTGCTCCTCGGTTTGTAAATTTATCAGATACAATATCAGAAAATGTCACTCCATCTAATATTTCCTTAACAAACTAAAGAAATTAAAAGTTATAAAAATATTACATATTGTGGAAATATTTCCAATACAATTTCAAAAATAATATCTTCGACAACATCAGCATTAATATCATTTAAAACACAAAATAATGTTATTACAAAATTGCTAAATGTAAAAACAAAATTACCCAAATTAAAAAAATCTGTTGTTTACAAAATTTATTGTCCAAAATGTAATGCTGTATATATAGGTCAAACACAAAAAAATTTTGAAGTAAGATTCAATGAACACTTAAGAGCATATAGATTAAAACAACCAGATAAGTCAAATTGTGCAAAACACCTACTTGAACATCCAACCTCACTCTTACACACCAATGACATCCAAATACTACACACTTGGATAAAAAACAAAATTTAAATTTCCTTGAAGAACTTGAAATAAACAGACATCTAGCAGATCCACAATTTAAAGTTTTTAATGAACAAATAAATCTTGAAAGTTCTCCACTACTAAAATGTTTACTTTGATTGAGTTTACATTTTATACATAGATAAGACCTTATTGTAAAACACAAATATATTAAGTTATTGTAAAGATCAGCATGATATGGTTTTTTCTTGGTTTTTCTATATCATTGCACAGTTATACCTATCTTAGAGAGAAGTACATCCAGGATAATCCCTTAGGGCTATTAACATCTAGGCTTTAATATGATATGTCTTATTACTTCCATACTTGGTCTAGCCTTAATAATACCTAAACAACATCAGGTACCTAGCTACAAACAAACAAAATGTAACTTAAATGTCAAACTGACGCTGCTTCTTAGCGAAACGGCCATCATTATAATTTAAAACATATTTTTTCAAATAAACTTGGAAGTTACCTTGAAACGAAGAGGTTTTTATTGTTCTTAATAAGATGGACTTACAAAAAGTAAGAGTTAGTACAATAAATTTAATTTTTTAGGTCGTCTTGGGTCTTTGGAATTTTGATATTAATCTTACAGGGATTTTTCCTGCATACTTGTTTGCGACTAGATAGCTGCACTTCTTAGGGCAATGGTATTTGGGTACTAGAGGTACTCTTTTTACCGTTTTATCGTTTTCAATTCTATCCATTACCTATGTTTTCACTTTGCTAATTTCGTTTTGGACAATTAATTTTGTAAAGTAAAGGTTACTACAATCAATTTCAAATCATATATTTTTTATAATATTTTGCATAATTTTTAAATATCAAATATTTATGACTCTACCATTTATTTATTAAAGTCGAATCAATTTAGACAACTTTTTTTATTGTATGCTTCTTATTTTTAATTTAAGCTATTGTGACACATCAAATCTCAAAAAGTGCAGAACCAACACTGTAATTTTGATGGATTTTTCTCGCTGTACATTACTACATTGAGATAATTAATTAACAAACATTATTTTGAAAGTATGTGATTTTCGTTTTTTTGTAAATTTGACAATCCGCTCTTAATGAGACACCTCGCATAGTTAATAATTTGAAAATAATAGGTAATACATTTTCTTTATACCCACAGGGATTATAAAGTAACATTTAAAATCATCATTCATCATTTAAATCCACTTTCATTCAAGTGAGTTTTTACTGATGTATACCTGTCAAAACCTTTTGCATGTATGAAATAATAGTACATAACCAATTGCACGCAAAATTACATAAGTTATAGCTTATACAAATTATTTATTAGACGTAATGATATATCAATTTTAATTAATTTTACTACTTTAATAAAAATATTAAACATTACCGTCTTCCTGAATGTCTGTACACGTAAATGTGAATTTAACAATTCATTCAACTTATAATTTTTTAGAACCGAATAAAGGGTCAATTCTATAAGAACTGGGTAAAAATTAGAGGCACTTTTAAAAATTTATTTTTAACATTTCGTTAATTGAATACTCAGAGTAATAAGTAAACATAGAGGTGCCACAACAACACTCTTATTAATAGTGCTCCAGTCTACCCAACTTGAACCCTATTTACTGTTGGTTCTATCTTTCAGAAAACTTACTGAATAAAATACGGCTTTATGATTACAAAAGTAAACTTGTATTTTTTAATTATGTAATTGACAAGACTATATATTTTTTACAATATGTCACTTTTTTATATATAGGATAAAAATATCTATGGTAACATAAATAAAATATAAATTGAAAAAAGAGAATATGATTGGTAAAACATAATTTCCAACATTCTCCCACCTTGAAAGACATCATTGGTAAATGTAGATCTTTCAAATTGCTGACTACAAATTTAACTTATTGGGACATCGAATTCTTCTTCCGTATCGTGTCAACTTGTGATCTCTTGCAATCTCTTCTTCTGCATCACTTAGCTTAATGAAGTTTTGTTTTTCTGAACTCATTTGTTGATTAATAGTCATCATCTTCATTCATTTCTAGTAAATATATTCTTTGTATTGGACGTAAGAATGTTCCAGATGCTGTTTTAACTTGAACTAGTCTAACATGATTGTCTTTACCAGGAAAAATCTTTTCTATTCTTCCCAGTGGCCATTCTGATCTTTTTAGTAAGTCGTTTTCTATCAAAACTAAACTTCCAACTTTTTTGTTTTCATATGTTACATTCTTTTTACTATCCATTCTTAAGCTGCCCAAATATTCACTTCGAAATATCTTTTTAAGGTCTTCTATCACTTTTCTTAGATAATTATACCTTTTAATAAGTTTTCCACTTTCTATGGCATCTAGATCAACTGTTCCAATTTCAGTATTCTCTTGTAAGAACATACTGGGTGACAAACAAGTTAAATCATTTATATCTTCGGAAACGTAAGTTAAAGGCCTTGAGTTCATGACTGCTTCACATTCGCACAATACACTGGTAAGTTCGCTGTAAGTAAGACATGCCTTTCCCAAAACTTTGCGTAACATCTGCTTTAGCGTTCTGATTAACCTCTCCCACCATCCACCCCACCATGCTGCAGTGGGAGGTGAGAATTTCCACTTAATTTTCTGAATGGAACTGTACTTTTCAATATTATTCCAATTTATTTGGGTAAAAGCATTTTCAACTCCTCTATAGTTAGTGGCATTATCACTGTAAATGACTGACGGTCTACCTCTTCTGGCGATAAATCTTCTGAATGCTTGTAGAAAACTTTCTGATGATAATGATCCTACTAATTCTAAATGCACCGCTCTATACACTGCGCAAGTGAAAATTGATATCCAGACTTTTTCGTTGTTTCTGAGAGGGCCTGCAAAATCCATTACTGTGATTTCAAATACCATAGCATCTCTTACACGATCTTCTGGTAAAGGAACTACGGGAGTTTCTATTCTTCGTGTATTGAACTTTCTGCATATTATGCATTTGGAAATCACAGATTTAATAGCTTTTCTGCCTCCAATAATCCAAAACCTTTCCCTCAACATTTTCATCAAGGTTTGTACCCCAATATGAAATGCTTTGTTGTGATAATGTAGAATAAGACGGGAAACTACAACGTGTTTCGCAGGTAACAGCATAGGATAACAAAACTGTTCTAGATCTTTTCTTTCGGAAATCTTAGTTGTAACTCTTAACAAATTATTTTGGTCAAAAAATGGCACCAATGTTGAAATTCTTTTATCTTTTAATCCTCCAAAACATTCTTCTTGAATGCATTTGACCAAATATAGCTCTGCGTTACTAATTTCATCTGATGATAGTTCATTCTGCTGTCTTTCATCTTTTTTCTGTCTGCAGTTAAAAACGAATCTTTTTGTCCATGCAATTATTCTTAATATTTTCTGGTAACTTGAAAAACGATTACTAAAATACCATAAAAAGTTGCAAGATTTTTGTATTAGTGTAGTGGTACCTTTACTAATCTCTTCTGCAACAATATCATGTACTTGATACTCCTGTTTGGGCCAATTTTTCTTATCTTCTTTTAACCATAATGGTAAATACAAGTTTACTTTTGTAATCATAAAGCCGTATTTTATTCAGTAAGTTTTCTGAAAGATAGAACCAACAGTAAATAGAGTTCAAGTTGGGTAGACTGGAGCACTATTAATAAGATTTGGCGACCATGACAGGACTATATATTTTTTACAATATGTCACTTTTTTATATATAGGATAAAAATATTTATGGTAACATAAATAAAATATAAATTGAAAAAAGAGAATATGATTGGTGAAACATAATTTCCAACAAACACAATAACATACAGTTTGTAGTCAATGGCAATGAACCTATAATTGAGAGGGATGGAAAATAAAATTGACATCTAGAGGTGTCGGTAAACACAGCCCTACAGTGGCGTGTAATTGGTTAGAGTATCACCGTAATATATAAATGTTAAATTTATTGTATTAACCCTTACTTTTTGGAAGTTCATCTTACGAAGAATATAAAAAACTCTTCTTTTAACGTAACTTGCAAGTTTAATTGAACAAATTAGGTATAAAATTACAATTATAGCTGTTTCGCTATATAATTAGCATCGTCAGATTGACAACTATTATTTATTTTATGTCATTAATATACCTGGTAATAGTATAATGCTTTTGATTTACAGTCCAATTCATAAGGATTGTTTTAATTAGGTAATTGAATAGTAGTTATAGTGTACTTTTTTAATAATGTTTTTTCCCATGTTCCTAAATAAAATTCACGTTAATACGTCAAAAACGGTATGAAACACAAAATGTATTTTCGCTAAGGACGGTTCGAGTGTAGCTGGTAGTGGAAGGCACAGGGGTAATGTAAATAGTTTCCCCTTATTATTTTTAATGTTTCTTCTTACACTTGGGTAAACCACTCTTAAATATGAAGGATCACGGCGAAAAAACGATCAGGGTCTAAATTTGATTATTTTGAGTCAATCAGTAATCTCTAAAATTTTTTACTCAATTAGAAATCCAATGAAATCAATTAATTTGTGGTCGTCTGATTGAATACAACCAATAAAACCAACATTATACTGAAAACAGATCCCATGGGCTGTTTTCACTCAATCATGTAGCTATGGATACCTACATTCCGTTTCATTTCGATTTTGACATTTCAAATATTCAATATTTCAAAATGTCACGATTTGGTTGTAATACTGATGAGAATATTAATGAAATTATCGAATCAAATATACCAAAGAATACCGTTTACAGTAAAAAATTTGTATGGAAAGCGTTTATGGACTTTTGCAATGATAGAAAATATGAATTAGATGGAAATGGGACGGTGGAAGAATTGGCTTCGATTTTAAAGGATTGGGCTGTGAACATGAGAAGAAAAAATGGTACAGAGATTAAAGAAGCTACTGTCAAAACCATGTGGAATCTAACAAGTAAGCTTTTACAAGAAAAGTATTATAAGGAAATAAAAGTTATTATTGACCCATAAAAAACCGTTGTATTTAATCAACAAGCGCGAGCTGCCCGCGATTCTATACGACGAAAACTACAATCGGATCCCTGTAAAAGGAAACAAATTTCAGAGGCATTGAGTGCAGTAGAAATAACAAAAATGATAAATTTGTGGAACAGAGACACCCCTGAAGGGCTACAATGGAAATTCTATCATATAACCGCTGTAGAATTAGCTTGGCGGGGTGAGGAAGCTGCTCGTTTTTTGATTGACTTTTTTCGTATTGAAACAAATAACGATGGTTCTCTAACGAATCGAGTATTCTTGCTGTATTCAGCAAGACTGGCCAAGGTGGTTCAAGAAGGTGTACTGATAGCAAATTTTAGTAGAAAACAACGACAGTAACGTATGTCCTGTCAGATTATTTAAAAAAATGTTATCAAAAAGGGGCCCAAATATTAAAACGGATAGTTTATTCCTAAGAACAAATCGTTACTGGAAAACCAAAAATGATCATTGGTATGATAATATGACCATTGGGAAAAATATGATTCAAAATTGGACAAAAAAGTCTGCCGAAGCAATTGGCTTAAAAACCAGGGAAAAAAAATTTACTAATCACTTCAATAGATCGACCGCGGTCAGTTGGTTTAACGTCTTAGTTTAAGTTACCTTTGAATGATCATTGGCCAAAAAATGTATAATACAGTATATTATGTCCTATAACTGAAAAACATTTTTTTATCTCCTATTCTGATTTTGTTTTAACCGTTTATCAACTTCAAATCCAATTATCTCAGAACTATAAACAAAGAATATTCATCATTATTGCAGTGGTTAGCAGTTAAAGCGTGTTTTTTAGTTCTTATTTAGTTACTTATTTAGAAGTTTAATGTTTATAATTTTAAGAATATCTTTCTTTTTCAAGTAAAATATGTTTCTATATTTAATATACACTGTTAGATTTCAATTAACAAATTCCTGTAGGACAAGTTTTCAACAAACATAAGGCTAATCTTCAAATGGCAAAAAATAACACATCGTGATATGTACGACTTATGCAATTTTATCGAAAACTGAACATAATTTAACTTATTATTACCTACCTACAATAACAATTATAAAAAGCGTGTTGTTATGAAATAAGAATGCAGTGTACCTAATTACGGCATTAAAGAGTGTAACAGTATTATGGAGAATACAAAAAATTTGATAGTTCTTATGCTTTTTAAATAAATTGTATATACAGAGCTGGACCTGTTGAAATACTCACCAAAACATTAACATTTTTTATAAATAATTTAATTAAACGTAAGTTTAGGAAAAGTGACATCTAATGTTAGTTATTGCCGACTAAAATATAAATAAAAAAGTTTAATACATTTTGTTTACAATTTCTTTATTAAGGAATCCAAAAAGAATTTTCTCTTAGATCTCCTTATTTTCTAATAAATCTACGAGTTTATTGTATATCACATAATAAATATACTTATTTAAGGTAGATAAAAAACAGCGCAGGGAATATTATAATCATTGGATATTATGGACTCTAGTGAGTAGCAAGTAGCAAGACTAAATGGAAGCTAAATTATGGGCGTTGTATTATAAACAGTCATGAAATTTATATCATTAAAACTTATAGCTACAAATAATGGGATTTTTGATTAAACTATATTTAACTCAAATAACTATTATCATGACCCTGCTAATACACAATAAAATTATTAATTAGAATATTAAATATATTTGAAACAAAAGATTTTTTCCTATTAGGAACTTTAATTATATGACTATTTTCTAGTTTAAAAAATAACACATTCTCCTTAAAAAAAACTCTTTCTTATTAATATTAGGTAAGTTATTCTTTAGGCTAAAATTAATTAGGTACAGGTAGCTGATAGGTCTCCTCGCTGGACACCTCAAAATAAGAACTACGAGTATTGTTACTGCAAAAGTGCCAAAGAGATGGCTAAATAAAATTTGGTTTTAACCGATGATTTCGGCTAAACAAAGTTCATAAAAGTGATACAGAGGTAGCAGCTTGTAAACATGAGCTGAATGTACGAACGCTGTTTTTTTTTTTCAACCTCCGATAGGCTATAAATGAAAGACAAGTTCATCTGAAACAACAATTTTATTATCAAAAGATTAGTACACTTAAGGTTAATTTTCGAGAGATTGAGGCATTTGTCATATCTGTGGACAAGCTTTGTAATACCTTCTTCAAAGAAATATGCCAGCAATGAATTCAAGTAGTCCTTGACATTGGTTTGAAGGTCGCCATTGGTTTAAAAGCGCTTCTTACCAAGCCACGTCTCCAGTTTAGTAAAAAAATGAAAATTACGGGGTAAGTCTGGACTTTATGGCGGATAATCGAAATATCCCAGCCAAATTGTTTAAGAATCCGTTGAGTTGCTCCAGCAGTGTGTGGACGTATATTGTCAAAGATCATTTTCTCTTTGTTTTCACTGGTTATCCCATTACTTTGAGGTTGTTTATATATTGTTGTGTATTAGACTTGAAACCTTTAGTTTTCTTTTCTGTGAACGCGTTTAAATGATTCTCCAAACCCAACCAATCTGTGAGGTTATTTTCGTGTATTTGTTTTTATGACATTACTTTTAGTGATTTCGCATTCATAGAACCCTAAATTGATTGAAACAGCCCTTGGTTTTATTTAAAAAATATACGATCGTAAATTATGCTTTAAATATAATACAAAATCATCCGGTGGTACTAGATGCTATGCAAACTAAATACAACTACCACAAGCCGTCCTATTCTCAAGAAGGGGTGAGTGTGGATTGTAAATTCTGCAACCATCGAGAGCTCGAAAGAATAAGAATCAATAAATGTGGTCAGGATGAACTCGAGCCAATGGACTGGAAGCTCCATGAGAACATTTTGAACGTCTTTTGTAAACTACATTTGTCACGGAAAAATTATAGTTAATTTAATGTTAAACGGTTCAAACAGTGTATATTTAACAAATTAATTTTTTTTAAATGTATCTTGATACTGATCTGCATTTTGCGGCCATTGAAATAGAAAGTAATCCGAGTGGAATTTAACTGTAATAAATGTCTTGATATCCTTACATGTAGGCTAGATTTAAAATAGGTATTAAATATGAATGATTTAATCATAAACGTATAATTGAATGGAACTTGTTCCACATTAAACATTAGTTAAAAATGGAGCATACTTTTGACTACAACTAGATGATATTTTGTAAATTAATAGTGTATTACATACCTAGAGACTAAAGTTGTAATCCCGAAGGTAAAGTTTACCTGAGGGATTAAGACAACTAGTTCAGTCGCTAGGTTTATACGATACTTTTCGTTCCACGAATACAAAATACAAAAAACTATTAAATAGAAACAAAGATTATGATGGTGATTACATTTTCTTGACTATTTTACTCATCTTAAAATTCTCACATAATCTGACCAATCGCAACTTGTGTTATCGCGCGCGATATAATTAGTTATAAATATAATGATGAAATCAATTTTAATTTTTTTTGATTATATACATCTTTTTTTTGTGTAGAATTTATTGAAATAAACTCTTAATACATGTCACATAAGCATAGCTTGTTTGTGCGTTTGTATTATTCAAATGGACTGGGAAAGTGTGACGTCAAAATTTGTGTTCTATGCTGTTGAACTGGGAAATGTCAACGAAATGATTCCAAACGGCAACATTGTAAATCTCCAGAAATAACTTTTGTTTGAGATATTTTGTTATTATTATACTTTGAAATATAACGGAAGTATCATAATTAAATACATATAAGCAAAATTTTTCCAAATTCGATTTTTAAGGTACCATTTTTGTAAGTATTCTTAAAATTTATGACAATGTACAACTTTGAAGGTTATGTAATAATATTTTTACGGAAATTGTTCGTCTATCTACTTTAGTGATATGTAAATCATATGAATGAATACTTACCAATGAAAAAACAGTAATTTACTCCCAAAAATCAAGAAAATACAATATAATAGTTAATAACACTTATAAAACATACCATAAAAAAAGTTGTTTGGAATCAGTTGGTTTGACGCTTACGTCACTACTTTCCCAGTCCATTACAATTAATGACATATTAATACATTTAATTTAAACACTAAATACTATACTAAATATACTATACTAAATACATATCAATATCCGTAATAAACTAATCAACCTATTTATGTTCTGATAAAAAACATAATAAACAAAATCGTATTTACTGCCTTATTAAATCTGCTATGGTCTCTCTGGATGTATTTTTAATAAATGTATTTAATTTTTTTTAACGTGTATAAAGAAGGGCTTTCCCCTTATTGCTTCCGGTAGACTGTTACATAATCTCAGACTTAAATATGAGTGTGCCCTGTGCCCAATAGTTCGTCTGGCTCGTGGAACTTCGTATTGAATCTGCTGTCTTGTCTTGTACTTGTGAATGTGTACCTTTAATGTTGTGTTATTTTTATGCTGCCTTATATTGCTCATTTTATAATAGAGTTGCTTTACATCGAATAACTCAGTTTCCTAATACAATTTAATACTGGGATATTTAGCATTTCTGGACACTATACATTTTAAAATGCGCTTCTGTATAATCTCAAGGGGTTGAAGATTAGTCTCTGCCATCGTACCCCACACTAGGAGGGCATATTATGCAATATGACTTTCTACCAGTGCATGATACAATATTTTTTTCTGTTTTAGGTCGATTATGTTTTTTATTTGGTGAAATTTATATAATACATACCTTAATTTTTTTGTTGAATAATTTACATGCTGGCACCACCGCAGATGTTTATGTATATAGACTCCTAAGTATTTAATAGTGTCAGTACAGCTTATTTTTTCTTTTTTGAATATGGTGAGGAATTTAAATTCTGGTTGTGTTGACTCATAATTGGAAAAGGACATAAAAAATGTTTTATTAAAATTAATTGATAATAATCTATAATCAAACCAGTCTTTAATTAATTGTAAGTCAGTTTCTACTTCTCTCTTTAGTGATGTCCACGATTCCCCTGAGTAAGAAATTGCCGTATCATCAGCGAAGGTAATGATTTGTCCTGTTGTTTTTAAAAGAAAAATGCTATTTAAATAAATAATAAATAGCATCGGCCCGAGCACTGTACCCTGCGGTACTCCAAATTCTATATTTTTGTAACTACTATAAGTATTTTGAATCTTCACGCACTGCCTTCGACCAGTGAGATAATTTTCAAATAATTTAAGATAATTATCTCTAATTTCAATATTTTCGAGGCTCTTCAACAGTAATGAGTGACTCACAGTTTCAAAGACTTTCGCTAAATCCAAAAATACAGCTAGACATTGTTTCCCTCTATCTAATGTATCGTGTACTCTATTGGTTAATTCCAAGATGGCGTCCTGGGTATTGCTTCCCTCTCTAAATCCATATTGTTTGTTGGATAAAATTTGATACTTATTCAAATAGCTATTTAGTCTTATTTTCAAAAGTTGCTCAAATATTTTACTAACATTTGTTATTAGTGATATTGGTCGATAGTTCCAAATGTTTGTTTTCTCTCCTGATTTGTAGACAGGAATTACTACAGATGTTTTTAAAGGTGTTGGGAATTCTCCAGAATTCATAAATTTATTGAATAGGTATGCTAAGGGGTTTGCTATAACATGTGAGACAGCTTTTAATGTTTCAGCTCTGATGCTATCATTACCTGGTGACTTTTTTCAATTCGCCAATTATTTGATTTATTTCTTCATATAAATATTTTGCTAGAGAGCCATATCAAAAGCAAATTTCCATTTTAATAATTAATAATTAGCATATTTAAATAAAAATATAGAATGCACCTACTTTTTACCATATTTTATTATTTCTCCTCTACTACCCAATGTTCAAAATTCAAACTATAAAAATTTGAAGAGCTTTTTGTTCTAATAATAATAATAATATCTCGATAGTATAATCTTGATTTAAGCCACAGTTATTAACGGATTAAAAAGGATATGACGCTGTATTTGTGAATTCGACAGTTCTCACGACAACGCTTTCATTTTTATAACACAAATTAACAGGCTTGTCCGATTCAGTTGCTCGTTAAGTAATAAATCAATGGTATTTTACATTTACTTTATCCATTTTTTGTTCAAGATCAAGTTATTAAAACATTAAGAGCTTAAGTGCAATTTATAATAAACATCTTGTATATTTTAGGGATTTCTGCATTTAAAGTACCGACCTGCAGTGATATATTTATTCATTTTTAATAACTTTATGGGGCAAGGTCATTGATTTTTTAGATAATAATATATTTTGGTTCCCCAACAAAATAGAGAAACAATTATTGACTTTTTCGAATAGCCAATTTTGTCATTGAAAAATTTATTTTAAGGTGGAATAAATTTTTAAACGTTTATTTATTCTGCCTTAAATATCATAGATTTCCACAAGGATTGGAAGAGTTAATTTCCAAAAAATAAGTTATATAAAAAATAACCTTGAATATTTTCTTACACTCAATGCATTTAATGCGATTATATAGACAATGTGGGTGTGACACTCTGTACAACAAATAGATTTCAATTTGTAAATGCTCTATTTGTTCCACCTTGAATGAATTTCAAAATAAATATCACTCATGCGTGCCACTGATTGATTGATAGGTATACTGAAAATATTACAAGTAATACGTTTATTTCAATCTAAAGTATATTATAATATTATTGTTAACAATTATTGAAAATGTCTTTAATAATTGTATGAAACCGAATAAATGACTATAAAGATAAATTAAAACAAATAATAATTATGTTACTGTACTGTTACTTCTAAAAGTTAATAATTTTCTAGTTTTCTAATAGATCTTTTTGTTTAGGCGTAGATACAGGATTTGTTTATTAAATTAAACTCAATATAAAATAAATGTGTGTGCAAAATATTATCTTCTGGAATTTTATTTTATTTATTAAATCAATACATGCATAGGCTCCATTCTACTACGACCTGAAGGTCTTCAGATTACAGCCGTTCTATCAGCTCTATAATTTTAATAAAAATTATGGTCGCTGGCTGTGGGTTAGACCTGATTCTTAGTGAAGTTGGATAAAATATGATCCGCAGTTTTGTCTTTAGCCTAACAGAATCTGCACTCCCTGCAATTGTTTTTATATGTCTGTTAAAGCGACTGTGACCAGTCAGTATTTCTATCAGAATAAGTTGATCCTGACTGCTCATATACGGCAGCATAGAGCGTCTTAAGCTCTCCAACTCATCCTCTGCTATATCGTTCCTTCAAGGCAAGTATATTTAGAAGTAAAGTTACTTTGTTGTTTTCCTCTTTTAACAGTTTTGTTCCTAACAAAACTATCTTAATGAATTTTACTGTACCAAACTTTATTTTGTGGAAGTTCATCTTAATGAGAACACTGGACATTTTTTAAGTTTAATGTAATGAATACTTAAGATCATACAGGGTGTACCAACCTTATGACAAAGTTCGGTAAGTATATGGGTTGTTTTAGAAGATATCAAATAATGTTATTAACAAAAATAGTATATGTCTTTAGGTTTCATATTTTGAAATTACCTTAAACTATACAGAGTGTTTTATAACTCCGTTACAAACCAAACATATGATTTTTAAATGGGAACCTCTGTATATTATACCGAATTCGGACTGCTCACATTTTTTGAAGATTTTTATATAAGGTTTTGATACGTTATACAGAGTCCTCCAGAAGTTATGGACACGTTTGTGTGAAAATCGTAGGTAGGTAAATCAACGCTCTGTATCTTATTGTACGTTGAAGAAAAAAAAAGCATTTTGCCTAATAGAGTTTCGTAATATGATACAATATTACCGTATTCTATTAAATATTAATTATATTCCCTTTTGTATACAGGGTGGACGATAACTCGAACCTTTCATTTTCTCTCTTCTTTCAAATAGAATATCCGATTATGTAACTTTAATTTTTGTTAAGCATTCCCTATACCCAAAGTTTATGAAAACAGAGTTATTTCGTAATATTTATTGTAAACCATAATTATTAACCTATTATGTGAAAGGAATATACGTTTAATGTAACAAACAATCTTTAAAAATAATAAGTTTTAATAAACAATTTATTCTAAATAAAACATGTCTCCAAAAGTATAATTCTAACCATAATATTAAACTAAATGTTCAAAGTGTTCACCGTTAACATGAATGCAATGCTGCAGTCTAAGTTCAAATAATTGACTAACATATTTCAACATTTCAACGTTGATTCTGTGATTCTCTCTTTCATGTCGTGTCTAGTAGAAATCCAAATTAGTTAAATCGGGAGACCGGGCTGGCCAATCATTTAGGCCCCCTATTCCAATCCATCTGTTATGGAATTCGGTATTGAGACAATGTATTGTGTCAACGTAAAGGTTCTTCAGGTCGTCGAAAAATAGTATGCACTAACGAAAATGAAGGACGTGTTTTTAACCAAGTTGTGCAATCACCTCAAAGAAGTCTTGTAAGAACTGCATGTAAACTCAAGATTAGTGAAACGTCTTTACGTTGCATGTTCAAATCAATTGGTGGTTATCCATATCGTATTCAAGTTGGGCAACGACTAAATGCTGCGGACAAACGTGCAAGAGAAATTTACTGTGGTCGTATGTTGAGTTTAATTTACGAAGATCCCGAATTTTTGAAAAAAATATGGTTTTCAGACGCGAATCACGGTCATCTTAGCGGCTATGTTAATCGACAAACAACCAGATTCTTTGGATTTGAACGTCCTGATGTCATTGTAGAGAAACCACTCCACAGTCTTCGAGTTACCGTTTGGTGCGCGGTATCTGGTAATGGAATGATTGGAATGAATCCACTTACTGTCAACCAAGAACGTTACAGAGAGAAAATTATTATACCCTTTGTGAGAGATCTAAATAACTTTTGCCGTGCACGAAATCTACAGTTTCGTACACAATGGTTCCAACAAGATGGTGCAACGAGCCAACGGGAAAAAATACAAAATATTTTTCGGCAGTGGCTGTTTGCACCAGAGCTACATCATCCGCATATAATGCGGTCAGATGCGTTCTGGCTCATGGAAAATCACTGGTGCATCACAGCGAGTATAGTAGTGGTGATAAGACAGAACCTTGAGGAACCCCGACTTCTATGTTATATGGTCCTGTTTCGGCGTTTTGAATGTTAACTACAAAATTTCTATTGGTTAAGTACGAGTGTAAAAGTAATATTAAATAGTCTGATATCTTCAGTTTCAACAAGTTATATATCAGACCCTGGATCCAAACAGAGTCAAATGTCTTTCTAATGTCTAGTGTTAACATTATCGAGGGCTTTCTCTTTCTGAATCCCGTTCTGATATAGTCAAGCACTCTAAACAATTGTGCCACCGTACTGTGTTCCGGTCTGAAACCGTATTGTTCTGATGGGAGTAACTTCAGGTTTACTTCCTCCGACATCAGCCTATTCAATATTACTTTATCATAAGTATATATATTTTGGCTATTTTACTAAGAAGTGAAATCGGCCTAAAGTTGTCGACTTCATTTCGCCCTAATAGGTATTACCGTCGCTGTTTTGAAGCGTTTTGGGTAGTAGCTAGACGTTAGTGTACAGTTGATGCATTTGACAAGCAGATCAATAATATTAGGTGGCAGGTTTTTGATCAGTATATTTATTGTGAATACTATCCTGACCTGGTGCGGTGTTAACTTTTAGGGTACTAATAATATGGCGTAGTTCCGTGTTAGAAGTTAATTTTGGTTTGAATCTTAAATTAAATAGTTAAAAATCATTCAGTAAAAGTAATCTCCTTTATAATTTTTAATCGTACCATTCTTTTTGTTACAGGGTCATCTCAGCCTGCAAATTTAAGAATTTTAATTTGAAACTAATGAGTTAGCCAACATGAATATGAAACTGCTTCCACCATTCCTTTTGTTCTTTTTTATTGTGCTTACTGATGCACAAAGAAGGACAACAATATCGGTGAGTCCATATGTATTTATAGGATATTGCAAAGGGCATACATTTAAAAAAAGTTGTATAGGAGATAATTACACAAGTTTCCAACATTTATTTAATTGATTTTTTTAATTGGTGTAATTTACTTATCAGCTATTTAAGTTTTTAATTTCATTCTTCTGTTGCAGATTAAAATGTTTATATTATTAAAGTTTTCTTTATACTTATATGCAATAGACTCTAACTTATCTAGTCAACTGAAAGCTGCTTAATTATGTAAGAGCTATATTTAAATAATTGTAAAAGATGATTCTCATCACGAATAAGTCAAGCAGTCAGTTTCTTTAATATGTTCTAGAATCTAGATGAATGTGTTTCGGTACTTTCAATTTTGTACAATTAAAAAATCAAACTCCTTTCTATATTACACAACTGTTAAGATAATTTACTACTATTAATTCGATGATATGTTTGGTTATTTATTACTGACCTCTGTTTTAAAATGTGGTTATTAATTTAAGGGATGCGTTCAAGCGTTAGCGTAAAAAGTTTAAAACTGGTTTATTGCCAAAAAAGTACATACATTCATATTATTTTTTAGAATATTAGTGCTTATAACATATAAGTATAATAATTTTGGGAGTATAAAACCAAAAAATAATAGTAGGTATTAATACATTTGATTTCGCAAGTTTTCGTTTATATGTTGAAATAAGTGGAAAAAAATTACTCTAACTAGGATTTTGCTTAACTAAATTAACAATCTAAGTCTTGTTATAGGTATGTATTGAGATGAATAACTAAGTTTAGAAAAATTAATAAATAAAACTTACCTCAATAAGTTATACTAAAAAGGATATCTTAATAATTTTTATTTATTCATCTTTTTCTATATTCTATCTGCAATATATTTATTAATTATAAATACATTTGTTTACATTCTTATCGCCAGGTCAGAAAAAGTTTATTGTCTACTTCGGTCGTCGAGTTAATTATATACTTTTAATACATATATGTTTTGAAATATTTCGATGTAGACAGTTTTGTTTTGGGTTTAAATATAAGTGGGTTAAAACTATTTATTTGTTATAGTTTTATTTACCCCCATTTACACAATATATAGTACTATCAAAAGTATTCAATATAATAATTTCTACAGATAGAGGATGTACTTGACAAATTTATCTTGGATAGGATCCATGGTGATTAATCAATAAACATGTACAATTCCAATAACTATTCCAAATTCATGTATTAATGTATAATTGACATAGTTTTATGTTGAAGTTAAAGTGAAACCTAAAACAAATATAAAAAGGAAAAAATTAAAACCTATTAATCTCTTTCATTTGTTTAGTAAATAAATATGTAATTTTAAGTAGTTAAGTTTATTAATATTATGTATAAAATGAAAGGACTTACCAAGGTACAAGTCGATCAATGTGATTCTTTGAAAGCTAAACAGACTTTTAAATAAACCATCACAATATGATATGTACCTGAAAAAACCACAAAAAACAGTATAAAAATTTGTTATAAACAAAGTTAAATTCAGTGTACAATCTTATGTATGTATGTACAATCTGCATTTATGGATAAATAACTTGTACTAGTGATAAATAACACTCCTATCTTGTAGAGTGAAAAGACAATATCAAACTATAATTAATAAACATTTATAAAAGACTTTTTAGTTAGGAAATCTATATGTAAATTAATTAAATAAGTTTGTTTATTAGATATAAGATTCAGAACAATAAACAACTAAAAGGTTGTATTAACTTTCACTATTTATTCTATGAATTGCAATTACAGCTGTTTCGCTATAACTAGCATCGTCAGATTGACATATTGAAATTACATGTTTGTTTGTAACTAGGTACTTGATGTTGATAGGTAGTTAAGGCTAGACCAAGTAAGGAAGTAATAAGACATACTTCCTTACTTGGTCTAGCCTTAACTACCTATCAACATCAAGTACCTAGTTACAAACAAACATGTAATTTCAATATGTCAATCTGACGATGCTAGTTATAGCGAAACAGCTGTAATTGCAATTTATAGAATAAATAGTGAAAGTTAATACAACCTTTTAGTTGTTTATTGTTCTGAATAACATGAATTTTCACACAGTAAGGGTTAGTACCATACATTTCATAGATATAAGATGTTAGTCTTTGATAACATTAAGAGATATTAAGTAAACCATTGCTTATAACAGTGAGTCATACTAAATCAATTAATAAAATAAATAAATAGTAACTAAAATAAATAAATTATAAAAATCCTATAAATTAAATCATTACAGTATATATAAAATTAGGGGTAATAAGTAGACTGCTACCTTTAAGATCTATTATGTCCCCCTTTACTTGCTATAGGTCTGATGTATTTTCAGACTTATAGCAGCTCCTTTGGTCCTATTTCCTTAAGAAAGTTTGGGACACCGTCGGGCTTCAAATAAGGTATATCCTCCTCTTCTATTTTATGTGCTCCTAGATATCTGGCCCTAGAATTCTACAGGGCAGGACATTCCCAGAGTATTGTATTGAGGTTTCTTCCTTCTTCGCACATAATCTGCACTTTAGTTTACCTACTAACCATAGTTTCTTCACTTAATTTCTTAACCAGCAATGCGCGGTTAATATTCCCGTTAAAATCCGGAACCTTTTTTTACTAAGGTCAAGGCAGCTAAGAGATCTCTCTGGTCATAGATTCCCAGAAGCTTGTCACAGTCCTTCCAGCTAATTCCAGTACTTAAAATTTCCCCTCTTCATTTATTTTTTTAGTTTTTCTAGGATTGCACTACTGCTGATCCCACAAGATTAAATTTTCAAAATTGACAATGACAAAGTAAACAGAAAAACAATATATTCAACAAACATCATCAGCAGTAAACATAGTAACGCAGAGCCCAGTTACCTTTAATAAAATAATTTAGTTATTTGGATGTATAAAATATATATAAAATAAAAATATGCTACATATTAAAAAGTAAGATATAAATATAAATAAATTAATGCAAAAAGCACTTACTCCTTTAATTGTCGGCATTTCGTCGTATTCTTCCGATGATGATTCAGATTCGTTGCCTGGTCGGACAGTTCTTCAATATTGATATAAACACTCCACAATCGTTTTTCTTCTTTCTTCACATGGTTTATGGCATTGGTTCAATTTTTCCGTGTTACGTTTCCAAAAGAATTTATCAAAAGCTGTCTAACGTCATTCAATTTAAAGGTTGTATCGTTTCTTGCCGCCTTACCTTTCACCTGTGCCTATATTAATTCTATATGGTTTAATTGAGACTGATAAGGTTGTTATTCCTTTTTCCTTCGTCATTTCATCAATTACATATCTTTTATATTGTAATTTGTGATGCTTTGCAATTTGCAGTAACTCCGTTTTCAGCATGGTGTCGTCAATATCTCTTTTTTCTTTCTTTAATATCTCCTTTTTTTTCCATGATGTCGTTGGTAACTTTTCTACCAGTTTTGAAAGATAACTGGGGTTATCTAAGACAAGCACTGCAGCACCGAAAAAAATCCAATAGAGGTCATTTGGTTGATTTTGATACAAAGTCTAATAACCTATTTTTTACAAACCCATGTTCACTGCCAATGTGTGCGATTGTTAGTTTGTGTGGAGCATTTAATCCTGCTGAATATGCTTAAAAAATGACTAACGGGAATTTGAAATATTAGTATCCATCCATGCTTTAGAAATAGTGTGTCCTTCATTCAACAATATTTCATATAAATAAAAGATAGTTCTTCCCTCGCTCCGTAACTTTTTGTGTTCTCCAGCAAATAATTTCTTCTGTCTAATTCAGAAATTTTCGTTTTTTATGCAACTTACACTTAAAACCAATTTCTTTTAGGAATTTCCATAACGTACTTCGTCCAAATTTGGGAATAGCATCCACTTATGCTATAACAGTCATTACTTTTTCCAAAGTCGGAATCTTCTTTTAGTACAAAGAATGGACTTGTCTTCTAATGATATCTCTATTATACTTTTTTTCTACATGTTTTTTTGGTTTACTAACATTTCCCTGACTTAAACATCGAACATCGATAGATACTTCCTTCACTTACACCGAACATATTGGTACACCTAGGGACATCACGTACAGTTGCTGATGCATCTTGATATATTAGTGCTTCATGAACATTTAAAAAAATAGTTTTTTCTCTTTGAGAAAACGCACCTAGTTTTAAATGAGCCACTTGTCCTGAAACAAAATGCGAACTTGACGCCATTTTCACTACCGACAATGTTCTTGGAGTAAAATAATAAAAATATAGATCACAATATAAACCACCAACACTAACGAGTACCTATATTCTTATGTATTAGGATATAAACAAATCCTCAATTTATAGACTAACAACGTACCTGTTTTGCAATTATCAACTTAGGGTTACCTTAATCCCTTAACACTCCTAACGACCACAACTATTCTCATTAAAATCGAAAAGCAAAATATTCTAAATATCGTATAATGACTACTTATCCCTTACCTAAGAAGATTAAAATATGATGATTAAAAGAAATTTACCGATATAAATAATTACGTGCGCTACTGATTTAGGGTCTTCTTTACAACATTTTACGATTTAATGACTTTTCTTAGCTGCCAACTTCAAACAAATGAATTATAGTACTATACACTATAGTACTATATACATTCGTAGTGTATAGTACTAACTATTTCTGTTTTTGAAAAGATGGAAAAAATTATGGCATTCCATTTGAAAAAAATGAAGCCAATTGCCTAGTTTACTAATGGACCACCCTGTATACATGAATATAATTTTAAAATGTTTGATTTTAATTACCCTTTACACATACCTTATAAATAAATATGTAAGTTATATACAATAAGAGTTATAGAACTACGACAGAGGTTTGCCGGACCCTGTATACAATGAAAAAGTATACGAACGTATATTTTTGCTTATCATGTGTTAAAATTTATTCTTTGTCTTGATAATCGAGGGTAATAAAGTAATTATGTAGAAAAAATAAAAATGACAATACTCTATTATTAAAATTTCATCTACCAGTACGTTGTTATAATACAAGTTTTATTTATGCTTTCTTTATTTGTGAAATGATAGATTTTATGATGTCTCTAATGATTTTTTTTTATTTTTAGTGTTTATCTAATTATGCTTTCTCTTGATAACAAAAAGTCGGACGTTGAATTAAAGTTTTATAGACAATATTATGATTTGTATATAATTTTTTACCAAATTATAATGCTTGAAAATGACATTATTAATTCGTAAACTCTCATAAATCATTTATAAGATTAAAGAAAATCAAATAAATTGTATTAATACGAATGTTTCTTAATTTCGTTTATGTTGAAAACAAAAAGTAAATCATTAATTTCGCTATTAAAATTTTAACCCTGCTCTGTGGTTAAAATGACGGATAATGAATAAAAATAAGTAGCAGTTTATAGGTTAGGTGAAAAGTAACAAAAAGATAAAGTTAAAGTTCTATACATAAAAAAAATACTTTTTGAAATAACCAGAGATAATGTAGTGTAACCTTTCACAGTTCCCAAAAAGGCAGGGAACCAATTTGTAACTACAAAACTCTCCAAAAGAGATCCCGGCCAAAAGACCCTCTCCAGGGGGTGGTTCGACTCCAAGTTAATGCCTACTATAGAAAGGATTGGGATGTATAAGTAATAAGGGCGCCACTATCTTTTTCTACATTTTCGATTAAGCAAACAAACTACACAAAAACTAAGGTGAGAAAGATAAAAACACCTTGTAATTAGTTCAATTAAACAAAGAAATAAGGAAGCTACTTAAAGCTTATCAGTGATGAACATAAACTTCCTTATGAATATCTCACTCTCATAACAAATCTTCACTAAACTATCGGAAGGAAATAGATATGGTCCTAAAATAACTTTTAGTAGGTACTCTTACACTGTTTCACTAAACAACTCATTATCGTACCTAATCTCTGTCACTAAAATTAAAACACAACACAAACCGAATTTTGCCAATAAGTTCAAAATCACTATAAGCTGCTATAATCATATAAGCACGATGGTCAATGATCACAATTGGATAAGCCGGACCTGAACCTAGATAAATTGTCAAAATTACTACTTTGTTTGAGGTTAAAGCAAGCAAACCCCAGAACAAGTTTGCTCAATTATCATTGGCTGACACAAGCAAGAGTGTTACACAAATTACTCTGATCTACACTAAAAAACAAACTAGTCGCGTTGTCTATCTGCTTTTATTCCATGTGCAGTAAAATGCGCAGTAGGACTTTACTCGGTATATTGTTTTTAAGTATGTGTTTGTAACACATCACTTGTAAAAAGGGAGTCTCATCAACCAATAAATTGTATAAATATACGACTTTATTGTAAAGATTTTTGAATTTCATTCTGATAGAAAATTTATAATATTGTTTGAGTATAAATCTGTGGTAAAACCTGTACGACCTGAGATATAATGTTTCGATAAACGATAGTATTTATTTTGAATTAAACAAACGAGCGCAGAAGCATTTAATTTTATTTGAGCTAGTCATCATCATACATATTATTTAAGGGGATAAGAACATTATTGCAATAAAAAACTTTAACAATTACATCAAATCAAATAGAAACAAAAAAAACCATTTAAATATCAAAAAATTAAAACAAACATAAAAAGAAAACCATAATAACGCAACAACAAAAATTAATAAATTCATAATAATATATAGGCTAGTAGTGAAAAATGTGTGTTTTTTATCAACCCTTTCGTCAAACCTTAGTTTTTAATTCTTTAGGTCAAGATATAAATGGTTTAATACCCAATTGCTTTGTCATTTAAACGTAATATTGCATTGATATCGGAAAATACAATAGTTTTTTTACTTGACTCTTTGACTTAAGAATGAAAGCTAACTTTTGGCTTCAAAATTTTCTTATATTCCCTAGGAATTAAAAAAAATACCTATATATTTTCCTAAAGATCAATGTTTAATTATAGATTTAAATGATTATAGTTTTTGTGGTTAATTTCTAGATTACCTTCAATCGATCGATATCTGGTATAACTCATTCGAGCATTCAATTATTTAAAACAACATGATATTATATACATAATATTAAATTTCCTTATTCAGTTAATAATTACTTTTATAAATATCTTAGATTATCTTTAAAATGTTTAACTTTAAAATTTAATCATTTTACATCTCTCACGAAGCTATCAAGTTGCAACATATAATGTCAAGTTGTATTTTTTTGTGAGTTTATACAGGGTGTTTCATTAAGAATTATCCATATAGTAACTGAAGAAACCTAAGCACTAAATATGAAGATTTAAGCCAAAACACTTAAGTAAAATATTTCTCCTATCCGAGATATAGGGTGTTTTATTTTAACTATTCTAAATGATTGTATCCCATATTTTTGACACCTTCCAATATTTTCTGTTCATACTTGACAAAGAGTTTATACATATTAGGTTAGTTTAAACAGTAGCAAAAGATATTTTTTCTCGATTACCAGAGGCGTGCGGTAGGGATGGATACTTTCTTTTATCCCCCTACAATTTACGCCACTGTCGTAATAATTGTTTCTGCATGTTTTTTTGATTCACCGTCACTTTCTACGTAAATATCATCCTCTTGTCTCAATACGATAGAGTGAGTAGTTTTCGAGTTATTTGCATTTAAAGGTAATGTTTAAAATATCCATTTTATTCCAATAATTCCTTAATAATTTAATCAACCCATCATATTTCTAAAGGTTAGGAGAAATTTTTCCAAAAGGATTAATAAATGTATTGAAGTCAATGGAGGCCACTTCTAAAATTTACTTTAATGTTAACTAACTAGAATTTTTTTTACAGTAGTCTAAATAAATAATTGTTTCAGTAAGTTTATTTTATGTATTCATCATGTTATTTCATAATAAAAATCATAGTTCTATTTTGTTATAAATTTAAAACTGAAATTTTGATAAATATTAATATGAAAAAATCATTTGAAACTAATAAATTTTATTTATTCAGTGAAATAGTTATTGACTCATGTGAATTTACGATTAGAATTAACAAATTTTGTTGTCAAGGTGGTTAAATTATTAAGGAAACTCATGTTAAATAAGCAATAAAACAAAAATGGATATTTTAAACATTACCTTTAAATGCAAATAACTCGAAAACTACTCACTCTATCGTATTGAGACAAGAGGATGATATTTACGTAGAAAGTGACATGCAGAAACAATTATTACGACGGTGGTGTAAATTGTAGGGGGATAAAAGAAAGTATCCATCCCTACCGCACGCCTCTGGTAATCGAGAAAAAATATCTTTTGCCACTGTTTAAACTAACCTAATATGTATAAACTCTTTATCAAGTATGAACAGAAAATATTGGAAGGTGTCAAAAATATGGGATACAATCATTTAGAATAGTTAAAATAAAACACCCTATATCTCAGTTAGGAGGAATATTTTATTTGAGTGTTTTGGCCTAAATCTTCATATTTAGTGCTGAGGTTTCTCCAGTTACTATATGGATAATTCTTAATGAAACACCCTGTATAATATTTTATACAATTTATATAAAATAATAAATGTACTAGAATTAAACTAATTAATTAAATTAATAGGCGACAGGACTGATATTGAATATTGGACTTTGAACTACATCATCGCATTGTTACAGACCCTAATTCCGGAAGTTTGTCTTCATAAAATAGTGATTGATGCCAAAAACTCTTTCGAAATGAATACTTAACCTCATCAATAGACATAGGACACGTTGCTGATGATTATCTCAGAATCAGCAGAATTTAAATATATATAAAAAAAGTGCACTCGCTTATTTTTTAAATTACTTTTGAGCAGAATAATTATAAAATCCTAAATTCACTACTAAATTTACTAACCTTTATCAAGGTTTCTTATAAACGAACGAGAGGTATAAAGCAAACTGTTTTAAATTAGCTTTTTGAAATAAATATGAACAACACTCTTAACTATTATTTGACCAAAATGATAAAAGGGGCATAAAAAGTAATGTAATAATAACCTACAAAATAATCGCTAATCAAGGACGTCATACATTTTTGACATTTTAGATTAGTTAATTTGACAAATTAGATATTTCTCAATAGGTAATTATCCCCATTAAAATATACCACAATTTTTTTTATGTTAAGGTAAAGTAATGGTTGTTGCGCAAGGATAAATTACAACTATCTGGACCTAAGAATATGTTTTAATATACCAGGAAGGACCTGAAAAATATTTCCCTTAGACAAAATGACTTATGTTTCTTATGAAGCTATTTAAATATCGTATATTAATAAATTTTCTTCTCATATTGTAATCAAGCCTTTTTGAATCTCTATTCCATCTTAATAATTAAGAGATTCGAATACATAGCATCTTAAGAAGTATTAAAAGGCTAACAAAACTTATTTAAAATTAATCTTTTCTTAATAGACTATATCAAATTAACATTTTCAACGTTGCTCCAGTTAACGATGCTATTATTTTATTTACTTAGATAGCTCCTACGAGAAGGGTATTTAGGTACTATCGGCTTCAGAATAGCATATACATTTTCAAACTCAAACGCTTACAATGAATTAATTTTAAGGACGGCCTATTTATTGTGTGTAACCAATCACGGTTTAAATAATAATAAATTTGAAATCAGTTTAACAGTTGTCCACGCCCATATCCTTAATGTTCGCAGCCGACTGCACATTGTAGATAAAAATCGATTTCAAAACAAATAGTGTGGGTAGTTAGATAAGTTTAGGTAGTCAATTTTAGGTAGTCAATTTTTATAGGTAAATTATTTGGTGTTTTAAAAATTAAAAATTGCTGCGATTTTTTAGTTTGTAAAATGTTTTTAATGTTTTATTTTTCTTTGTTTTTAAGAAGAATATGAAGAACCTCCTACTTATAGTTGGCTACATTTTTTAATCTAATAAATATTATTAATTTCTTAGCTTATTAAATGCTTAAAGTTCATGTTTTCGTGATTTTTAAAGATGCTGCGGCGAAACTAACAATTACAACGTTTAAATTATTGATAAAATTCATTATATAAACTAAGAAGAATAATAAGCAATTTTCTATTTTTAAATTAGTAAAAGATATTTTACGTATTAATTTTGTCTAGTCATTGCCTTTAGTTAGAGAATCAAAAGGAATTGTATAGTGTTATATTTACCGCAAAATTATTGTTAACCAGATATACTTTCACTGTAAGCCACAAAAATCATAATAGAAGACATTATTTGTTCAATTCAAATTATGTCACGATTAGTCTTAAAATGAGATTTTATCTATAAATAATCTTGCAATTGCAATTCAGAGTATTTTTGCCTAATATTTGTATGTATTTATAATAAGACTTGCATAAATGCAAAAACGTCAAAAGGTTGTAATATATTACCACAATGAGGTAAGGTGATTATAGTAACTCCGTTGATTTAAAGTTGGCATTCATGGTTATCATAAAACAGGACATAGATTACCGTTTGCCGAATTACTCTATCTGACAGAAACAGCCCACTAGTAGAGTTAATGGCCGCCACTATCGTTTTATTCGTTTACGAAAAACAACAATAAATATAAACAAAGTGAAACTAAAGTGAAATAGAAACACCTTGTATACAATTGAATTACATGCATAATGATTTATCAAAAATGAACAGCTATACCGAACACGATTCACCCTTCAACTCTTAAAGCCAGTGGATTTATAAATAAAGCCGAAAAATAGAATATTTATTTAATAAAATTAGTCTACCCAAAGGAAGTCAAGAGGGAAAGCTTGTAAGAACAAAAAGTTCGAGACTTATCTTAAGTTCTCCAGGTGTCCAGGTGGGTTCGGTTAGTTCTCAGGGCTTCTTACCTCTAAGGGACTGTTTAACGGTATTTTTAAACTTCTATAATGGATTGTTTAACGATATTCTTCATCTAATTAGTCACATCAACTATGTCAGTGCACCTTGGCGGTAGCTTTGCCGTGACCTTCCGCGCTGTATCTTTTGTGTACATCCAAAGGGATACGATAAATGAATGAGTTCTGTACAAGGGAAATGCTGCCAACAAAACGAATAAAAAAATATCGAAAAAGGTTAGTCCCATAAGGAAGCGGTTTTTCCAATACATTTTTTGGTTTTTCTTATATATTTTGGGTCCCTTTACCACCCATGTTGTACCCGAAAGATATGGAGGTCTTTTAACATATTTTTAGTTTGTAGTATTTTACTTCTTACAGTTGACGAAAAACTAAATGTCAGCTGTCAACACATAACACGTATCATTAGGGGTGTGTTCGGGGAGCACGCTATTTGCGCCATTTGGCGCTATCTAGTACTATTCCTCGTTTGCGTTATATGGCTCTTGGCGCTACATAGCTCGAAAGCGTGCTCCCCGAACACACCCTTGATATTGTCCTGTTATTATTTAGCATTGTTTGGCTTCGTGTTTGTATATTACTGATTTTTTATTCTAACTTTATCTGTTAGTGATTTGTGTTACTCTGATCTGCTTTTATTATTGCAAATACCATCGAGAAGAGTAATTCTACCCGGATTTGTATCTTCGTTGTGATTCCACAATACAAATTGCGATGAAGCATTGTGCATATCAAAATTGTAAAAATAATACAAGAACTTTAGTTAAAGGACGAAGAAGGAATTCTATTAAGTTTATTCCGTTTCCTAAACCCAGAAAATGTCCGAGCAGATGCCTCAAATGAATTGATTTATGTGGCAACCAAAATCTGAATTTTGCCACAATCAACAAAACCACCTATATTTGTAGTGAACATTTCATTCATAATTGCGTAGATCCAAAACCTTATTGTAATAATGAATCTACTGAAGTTGAGGAAAATGCAAAAATAACTCAAGTTGATGTACAAGAACATGCTAGTGTCTCAGACAATCAAATAGATGTTGACAATCAATTTAAGAATTTCCCAATTAAACCCACTACAAATATGTTGGAACACAATTATAGCTCTACTAATTTTATAAGGCACAGAAAAATGCTAAATAATAACAGGACAATATCTAATGATACGTGTATGTGTTGACAGCTGACATTTAGTTTTTCGTCAACTGTAAAAAGTAAAATACTACAAACTAAAAATATGTTAAAAGACCTCCATATCTTTCGGGTACAACACGGGTGGTAAAAGGGCCCAAAATATCTAAGAAAACCCAAAAATTTATTGGAAAAACCGCTTCTTTATGGGACTAACCTTTTTCAGTATTTTTTTGTTCGTTTTGTTGGTAGCATTTCCTTTATAGAACTCCTCCATTGCAGTATGAAGATGACTGTCTGAATTTTCAGCGGAAAGAAATGGTGGTTCGTTTGAAGCATCGACATTTATAAGCTCGAGCTGTTATTTTTACGGTGGTTAAATTAGGGGTTTGTTAATGTGAATAAGATGCGTTCCATTGCAATGTTCCATTCTATGTTCGGTAGAGGTGGAAAGGGAACGTCTAATATACGGTGAGTCGGGGTTGATTTTAAGGTTCGTAACGACGGTAAACTAAAATAAGGTAGCATGGCGACAGACATGTTACAACCATAAGTCTTTGGAAAAGCAATTTGTTTTAAAATTTTTGCTGGTGAAAATCATAGCTGGAAGCACTCGTACCAATTATTATACAGCTCGTTTTCCATACAACTATTTGGTATTTTAATTTTAAGAATATTAAGATGGACTTCCAAAAAGTAAGGGTTAGTACAATAAGTTTATTTTAATTTTGTTATTGTTTGCCATTTTGAATGCTAGTGCTCAGAAGTGTTTTGTAAATTGACCCAGAGCATATTTTGGACCATGTTATTAGCAATAAAATTGTTTAACATTTACAATGTTTTTAGTTCGTATGAACATATTAGGTCATTGGTAGTCAGGTATCATGCAAATAGACACATTTAGGTTCTTTTGCGAGTTTTTTTACATATTTTTAAAGTGTCTGATACGTATTCATATTACAGATCATCAGCTTATCTAAATGAAACTTTACATTCATTTATATCACCTTTCAAGACTGCTTCAACAGCTGGTCTGTTGATTTAAGTATATTGATTTTTCAGTTGGGAAAAAACTTTTCAAATTGGTTAAGACATTTTAATGTTTCAACATGTGCAGTAAAATAAGGTGTTTTTTTTATACTGAAAGTACTCTTCAAATACTGTTGCTTTTTTGTTCTGTTTACTAAATACTTTTTTCCGAAAATCGATAAGAAATAATAACATTTTTGACAACATATTTGAAAGAAAAAGTCAATATTTCCTCCAACTTGATTGTTGCCTGGCCACCGAAAATAACAGTAAGGAAATATTAATTTCTGTACTGTAAGGAAATGTTATTTTCATACAGAACATAAATGCGAACAGGTTTTTTCCTAAACAATTTAATTTTTAAAACTTTCAGCACAAACAAGGTTAACATTATATTTAAAAATTATTACTTATTATTTGTTATATTTACTGTCATTTGACAATTAGTACAAGTATTGAAAACTGGAAGAACTTGGGAACTAATAGCATTATTTTGTTGAATATTTTCCAAATATGTACTTCGTTTCTGTAGTTACGAAACAATGTTTCATGGCTTCTTTTATTCAAAGGAAAAATAATAATGTTGATTGGAAATTTTTAATATGATTAGTAATAATTTACGGTAATTTTATTGATTCCCGATTTTCGGAAAAATACTATGTAGACCTCGTAGGAAAAGCCACATTCCCGGACTCCGTATTGCCAGTCTCGGCTTGTGCCTCGACCCAATTTTTACGATCGCCCTGGAAAGTGGAGCTTTTCCTACTAGGTATACAATATACTATTTCTTCAAATGTCAAATAATGATGACATCACTTATCTAAATTTATCCTGTCAAAGTTTGATTTCTCCGCCGGCGACAGTTTTTTTCCATTTCTTTACGGCGGAGGAAAAAATGTTGTCATGGCAACAATATGAAACATGTCACAAAGCAACAATGAAAATGTCAATAACAACAATTAAACTTAATTTTTATTTATAGTAATATTAAAAGTACAATAAGTTAATGTTCCCAACTCTTGATACGCATTGGTAATTGTTAATGATATTGATGGTCGAGCACAACTGTAACCAGGGAGACGCAAATCCCACTGACGACTTAATTATTTTAATTTCTAACATCTAGACGACTTTGATAGTTGTCACAGTTAATTTCGAGTAAAAATAGCGTATGAATTGAACTATTTATGGTAGAAAATTGCTACGTTTGAAGAAAAAATAGTATACTTTATTCGACAAAGAAGCGACTTTTCTTGACTTGCCCTTTATTATGCGCCTTAACTTCGTTCGGCGCGTAATATCGGGCCTCATGGTGTGTAGAAACATTGCAGGGAAGAACTGGGGATGTAACCCACGTATCCTGCAATGGATGTACACAGCAATAGTGAGACCATTAATCACATATGGGGCAGTGGCTTGGGGCGTAAGGGCTAATCTGAATACGACGAGGAAAAACCTCTCGAAAATTCAGAGACTAGCCTGTTCATGTATCACTGGAGCAATGGGAACTTGCCCCACTACTGCAATGGAGGTGATTTTAAACTTGACCCCACTGCACATTCTGCTAGAAAGTGTAAGGAAGAAAACAATATATAGAATGATCAAAGAAGGAATTATCAGGGAAAAACCTCGATCACTTCACTTTGATCAAACTTGGGAAATGCCCCAAGATGATATGCCAAAGAAATTCAACTTTGTGAGAAAATTCATCACAAAGTTGAGTTATAAATCTGAATGGGATGAAGACACCATACAGAATTTAAACCAGAATACCATAAAGTGGTATACGGACGGTTCCAAGCTAGACGAGGGAACTGGGATAGGAGTTTTTGGACCGAGAGCCAAATACTCAGAAAGCTTGGGCACATACCCGAGCATCTTTCAAGCAGAAGTCCGCGCCATCGAAAGATGTGTGGAATTCAATATTGGAAGAAACTATCGCAAACAAGAGATTGTGATCATGTCGGATAGTCAAGCAGCCATCAAAGCGCTGAGTTCAAATATAATCAGTTCGAAGATGGTTTGGGAATGCCTAGGCAAACTAAATGAACTAGGCCAGAAGAACACTGTCACCCTCCTATGGGTCCCGGGACACATAGGAATAGAGGGGAATGAAACAGCAGATAAGCTGGCAAAAAAGGAGCTGAAACCCCACATTTGGGACCAGAACCATCTTGTGGGATCAGCAGTAGAGTAATCTTAGGAAAACTAAGGGAGGAAATGGAGAAAGAAAAATCCAAGTACTGGAATCAGCTGGAAGGACTGAGGCAATCTAAGATACTACTGGAGAACTATGACCAGAAGAGATCTCTTAGCTGCCTCAACCTCAGTAAAAAAAGGCTCCGTATTCTAACGGGAATATTAACCGGGCATTGCCGGTTAAGAAGCCACATGAAGAAACTAGGGTTAGCAGATGAAGCAAAGTGCAGATTCTGTGAGGAAGAGGATGAAACCTCAATACATATACTCTCAGAATGTCCTGCCTTGCAAAATTCTAGGGCTAGATACCTAGGAGCACATGAAATAGAGGAAGGGGACCTACCTGATTTGAAGCCCGAAGATGTCCTAAACTTCCTCAGGAAAATAGGACTCGAAGAGCTGCTATAAATCTGAGAAAACATCAGAACATGGCAAGTAAGGGGGGACACAATAGATCCTATGGGTCGCAGTGTAATCATCACCCCTAACTCATTCATACATTCATACAATATCGGGCGCGTCAAGAAAAGTTATGCTTCTTCGCCTCATACAGTGATATACTCATTTCTCGTGTTTTCCAAATCAACAGTTTCAACAGCATACAACTAAACGGTTGAACGAAACTTCCACTATTTATTCGAAAAATACGTTTTAAATTCAATTACAGCTGTTTCGCTAAAAACTAGCATCGTCAATTACAACGGAACAGCTGTAATTGAGTTTAAAACGTATTTTCCAAATAAATAGTGAAAATTTCGTTCAACCGTTTAGTTGTTTTCTGTTCTTAACTAGATGGACTTTTACATAGTAAGGGTTAGTACAATAAATTTCATTTCAAGAAATTATGAAGGTTACAAATTTTTTTTTTTTCGGTATCTTTATAAATTGTTGAATGTTTAATTTCGGTCCTGACTTTTACTAAGTAAGTTGCCTTGATATTTGTTCCGATTAAAATATTTGATTTTGCAAGTAATATTAACAGTAATCAACAGATTTTTTACGTAAGTGTTAATAGTTCAGGATTTGAAAAGTAAGATTAACATTGTAATTCATAAACATAATGTAACATTCTTATACGAGTTCTTTTTGAGTGTGAGATAAATAGAATTAAGAGTACTTAAGCTATTAAATCTATTTATCAATACCTTATAAATTATAACGGACAATGTTTAGTTACGTAAATTTATATCTAATGTATTTCTTTTATTTATTTTATGCGTCCTAATAATTTATAAGCCACTAACTAATTTATTTTTACTATACACAATTATAATGACTATTCTTGCTTAACGTCCGCTTATATATTTTTACTTCTATAAATTTACAATATGTTTACGGTCTTTCTTAATTCGTTTACTAGCAGAGACAACTAAAGAGACGGTCAAGTACATGAGCATTTTTGTTTGATTGACAAATACAATAGTTCTCTCTCTATCATTGTTTAGCATTTACTTGTAAAACTATTATAATTGGAAAACCAAGCCAGTATACTATATCAAGAAATTAAACCACCATGATGCAGGTACAGCCTGCAGAAGTATACAATAAGTGCCACCCGTCAAAAGATATGTAAACAAAGTAATACTTGCTTTACTATGTTGTAGTATAAGTTACTCTGTTTGTAGTTATTAATTTTAAATATACAGATAACATTGGTAATGGGAGGTTTAATATATTAAATAACACAAAAACAAAAATTCACTATTTATAATTTTTCTCATAGCAACATTCAAATAATAAAACTGTATACAATTAAAATAACTATAATGGTTCAATTAATGTTCTTTATTTATAAAGTAGCATGGCAAATAGTTTTTATGATACATTCTGATCAAACAATACTGAAGAAGGTTTGTTAGCCGACATAGTCGGAAGGTACTGAGGTCCTACACAGGAGGCTACCCAGCTATAAGTGTAGGGGTCGAGAGAATCTACTTCTTTTCTTTTTAATGGTGGCAGATTTCTCTTCTCAAGGTTAGAATGTGTTAAATATATATCTAGGCCCTTTTAAACCCTAAAAAAATGAAATAAAGCACACACAACACTTTTATGAAATATATGCATTTTTACAATTACCCATTATGGTAACATAATACCCAAAATTATTCATACAATAAATAAAGGTTTTAAAACTAAATAGTGGCATATTTAAGTTTGGTACCAAGAGATAGGGTGTTAGTTTTAACAAAAACGAATTGTTCTACAATTTTTAACCAAGTAATAAAATAAAGTTTAAAAATTTAGAAGCAGGTTATAAATAAGATAAATAACAGCTCAAATAGAAAACAGATAACAGAGTGAAGTTCAGTGTTACCGATGCAAATATAAAAATTATCCTAACTTACGATTCAAATTAGTAGAATTTGACAAAATTTTCAAAATAATATTTGCCCAAATAAAGTTTTCGACTTTGACCAATAAAAAAATACCCAAAAAGAATGGCCATTTTATATATCTATATCTGTATCTGTAGAGTAGGAAGGGTGAGTATAGACCCACAGCACTTAGGCCACAATATGGCCCATTGTACATCCTCCCAAGGAGTCGCTCTCCTAGGACATTGTCCATCCTGCCTTATCCAGGAAGGAAGACAGGTCACCAGGGGACATCTCCTTAATGTCGGCAGGCGTAGGCCAAGACTAACCGAACACACACTCTCTTATCGACGATAGCTCCGGCCATTTTATATATTTCTTCTGCAAAATATTCCAAAAACTATTGGATCCAAAAATTAAATCTGGTTATCCCTACATTAACAACACTGGATAACATTGATCCAGCCACTAAAATTGATCTATATTGATTAAATCGTGCTGTTATATTATATCGGTTATATTTACAATAATTACTAATGTAAAATCGTTAACATTGGCTCGTGATTGGCTGGTTGCGATAACCTTTCTTTTAGTTCGCATATTTTCCATATTTTCTTTATGGAGCATTTTATTAAAATATTTAGGACATTTAATCATAAATATATATAAGTTTTTTAGTTGTCTTTCAGCTTTAACCTTTACCCTAGAAAAATATTTAAAAAACTTTTCTAACCAAAACATTGATCCACTGATTTTTTTATGTATTATCCTATACAAAATATAAAATACACATATTTTGGTTTTTGTATTTTATGTTTCAATACAGTATCTTAGGAGAATTTACAAAAGCAATAAAAAATAAATGCATTATCTTTCAACATTCAGGCAAAAAACTAAATTTTGGGTTTAAATTGACTCGGTTTCAGTAAGGCAAAGGTTAAGAAATAATTTACGTGGACTTTTTATCAAATAAAAAGTTGACATACTTAAATTAAGGATGTTTTAACTGTACAGTAAACAAAATGCTATCTAAATAATTAAATCACGTATAAGAAATTATGATTTGCACAATAAAGAAGATTTTTTTCACTTATAAGAAGGGCTTAAATTATTTCTGGATTTTTTTGAGGGCACGAATATTTAAAAAAATTTCCTTAAAGTATTCGTACCCGAAAGAAAATTGTTAAATTTGACACTAAATTTATATGTTTATAGTTTTATTGAAAATATTTATTTGCTCACGCGTTTTCTTACAATTATTATTTCACGGTAGGAGACGTTCTATTCGAAGTAATGATGGCCCATTGATTTTTGTTTATAGTTATCTAAGATTTCGTAAACAATTAGGCACGGTATATCAACTTGTGAAAGTAAATTTATTACGAACAACTGAGAAACTAACCGTTCTCGAAATTTTAAATTTGGTTTAAAAAATTTTAATATTCCCAATGCATAAAAGTTATCTTAAATGTATCTACGAGACGTTTAGTTCATTAAAAAACTTCTTGATAAGATCAAACCTATTTTTCTTTTCTTTATCAGTATGAAAAGTATAATACATGTTAATATACAGGGTACTACATTGAAGAAAAAAAATTCAAGTATTTAGTTATAAAAATATTATTTCTTTATAAAAGATAGAAGGATAAATAAAGTTTGATGATGATTAACATCATACTTTAAACAATCTAACACAGAAAACAAATAATGTTTGAACTAAGTATTTGGATTTGTTTAAAAAATAAATGCTTCCCTTAAGAAATATTTCAGTAACACATTATCCTCATTTCTAGTAAATTGTTTTATGTCACATAAGAATTAAGTTTATATCAGAACAATAAACAACTAAGAGGTTGTATTAACTTTCACTATTTATTCTATAAATACTTTAATTGCAATGACAGCCGTTTCGCTATCGAAATAGCATCGTCAGATTGACATATTAAAGTTACATTTTGTTTGTTTGTAACTAGGTATTTGATGTTGATAGGTAGTTAAGGCTAGACCAAGTAAGGAAGTAATAAGACATAACAATATTAAAGCCTAGACGTTATTTTCCCTAAGGGATTATCCTGGATGTATTTCCCTCTAAGATCAGTATAACTGTGCAATGATATAGAAAAACCAGGAAAAAACTATATATACTTTTAAAAAGTACTAATATGTATTTTATCAGACGATTCTTTGTATTGTGTAGTTGCATACAATTTCTTATTTTTATATTATATACTATTGAAAAATTAATTACCATTATTTGATTTGTTTGATTGATTTTAAAAGGAGGATGTCGCTATTTTGAGCTAATCCGAAAAAATATTTTTTTTAATAAAAAAAGAACAGAGATTTGCTTTTCAATTCTAGTTGTGAGCATAAAATTCATTTCTATTTTTTAAAAATCTGCTTTATATGATATTTGACGTGAAGGAGAAAAATTAAAAACAAAACTATTTAATGTAAGAAAGAACTCTTCGACTGACAAAAAACTTACGTAAAATAAATAACACACAGATAATTTTAATATTTCTATGTATGTATAGAGGGCCCGAATGTTTAGTAATGTTTAACTGAAAATTGTAAGAATATGAGAAAATGTTCGACATTTATTAAAATCCAAATTAGTTAAATACATTTTTGACAGGGCAACTGCGCATGTTAGAAAACGTTACATGATAGGCATAAAGCAGGATCACAGTTACATAAAATAAAATGCTCTGGTTATATGGGTAGGGCCCGTATACATCAACATTCGGTTCTAATTCAACTCACGGTTCAACCGTAAGAAACTGCAAAATTGATATGCACCAACGCTAACCTAAACATTCAGTGGTTAAATTCAACCGTTGGTTCCGATCGTCCGTATACAGCTCGTTACTAAATTCAACCGGTTTTATAACTTCAATAAACTTGATATTGTTGATACTTGATATGTTGATATAATCCAAAATTTTATAATTGTGGTGTGGTGGCTGTACTCAAATGACACCAATAGTGTAGTGGCTAGACAGATTCATTTTACGTTTACTACACCTTATCAATTATAACAATATTTTATTTGCCCTTTAAACATAGGCAAAAGCCTTAGACCAGAATATTAGTCTACATTAGTGGGTATTTGAATATCAGGAAAAAGCTGGATCAGATCAGGAATTGTATGTATTATTAATTAATTAATTATAATAAATGTATTAATGTGGTCTTTGCGTATGGTACTCTTGCATACAGTGTGGATTTTCATCAGACTAATAACGTGTGTTTTGCCGGTTAACATGACCGTTCAAATAAAACGTTGTCTCGTCCGAAAATAAAACCTTATCAATGAAATTGTTATTTTGGTTCATCATATACTCGCAGAATTCAGTTCTTTGGTCAAAGTTGTCTTCAGCCAATTCATGGATGAGACGTACCTACTTTATACGGATTGTATTTTACCTTTTTGAAAATGTTTGATACTGAAGACTTTCCAATACTAAAATCTTTAGATAATCGTCGCACTGTACAGTGTGGATTTTTTGCAGCCGACAAAATTATGTCTTGTTGAATATTTTCATCAATTTTTGGTCTACCTTGCTTTGCTGCATCCCTCACATGTCCTAATTCTCATTATTTTCGCTTTATTCTACTTACCGTAGATTGTGAAATAGGTTCACGATCTGGGTGCATATCATGGAATAATCGGCATACCTCTTGTTGAATCCGCATCTTATCGCCAATACCAATCATCATTAATATTTCAATCCTGTCACTTTCGGATAAAAGCATTTTGTAAAAAAAGTTCACGAACGTCCTCTAAAGCGTTAACAATACGAAATTGTGCTTCAATGTTTTTGACATTCTTGTCAAATAAAAAGAATGGAAAATAATAATGCCAAACAAAAAGATTTTTATAGTCCAGGGGCTTGGATCACTAATACAAGCTGTAAGATACAATTGTTAAGAATAATACTGGATGTTCTTGATAGTTTATCAAAGTAGTTGTATAACAATACGTTATTTTATTTAAAGTGTTTATTACGTTTATTTTTGTAAGTAAATTTTTGCATTTTTGCCCACCCTGTACCAATTTGATGCAACATATTATACAGTTTTGGAATCAGCTCAGCAAAAGCAATTTGGAAATTAAAAAAGTGGTTTACCCTGTAGGTATATTAGATTATGATTTTAAACAATAGTAAATTGAAGTCAAAAATCGACCTGTTTCGGGAATTTCTAATTTTATTGTTCATTCAGCCAATAATAAATTTATGCGTTACTTTATTGACGCACTGTATATATCTGGGATTAAAAATGTCAAAGAACGGCAGAAGGCCATAGGAAATAGAAGATCGGATAACTAAAGGAAAAGCCACCTTCTTAGTCCTGTGGTCGAGGAACATTTCGAAGGAAAGAAAACACTACATCTATAACGCGGTGTTTAAAGGTATTGTACTGTATGGATGCTAATCTTGGCAAATTACTAAGAGACTTGAATAAAAACTCTTCTGGTTGTTGAAATAGACTATTGGAGAAGATCGGCAGGAATATCAAGCAAGGATAAAGTCACAAATGAAAGAACCAGGGAAATAATGCTCATTTGAATGCATACCATAGTTCTGGAAAAAAAAATTGCTCCTAATTGCCCTCTAAAAAGCTATGCTTTAAGTCACTAGAAATATTAGAGTTCTAGAGTTCAAATGGATAAAGAAAGAACAATTAGGTATAGTTTTTTTCTAGAAAAGTGGTTGACAGCAGTTAAGCTACCTACTTTCATCCCATTGTGTAGAAAAGAACTTGTCAATAAACAAACAAGTATTAAGGGCCAGATTTTAGATATTTGTTTATTAAATTTATGTAATTTAATAGGATTTTAAGAAAATAAGATGGTAACCTGTGCTGATAGAGCGTAATAGCAACATATGTGGTATCAAATACAACTGAAGATTTCGCGAAAAATGACAAATTGGACCAAAAAGCTTAAAATTTTACCATCTATGCCAATTTCAAATTATTATAATCCAGTCCTCTCGGCTAATCGGGGATGTTTATGACCGAATTTAGCATGCATAATTAGATTGCTTCAGGTATCTTAACTGCAGTCAACCATTTTTCTTGAAAACACCAGACCTAGTAGGTCAAAATGCCGAGAGAATCTAATCTTACCCAGTTAACTTTTAAAATGTTCAGTTTCAACTTTAAAACGAACAACTATGCGTCCAGTTAAAAAAAAAACGTAATTTTTAATAAATAAATGAAATAAACCAAGCTGTTGATTAGTTAAACTTCTGATTTCAGCCAATTTTTATATACATTCGTTAATATTATTAAATAAAAAACGCTTTCACTCATTTAAACAAAATAGAACCCTATATCAATACCAATTAAAGTATTATCTAAAACTTTACCCAAATAACTTTAACTACAACCAAATTATCGAATTTTCAATTATATTTTCGCAATTTTTAAATGGTTTTTGGTTGAGTAAGTAGTAAAGTGAAAGAGGCTGAAGCAATTCACATCGTGATAACTATTATCGCCAATTTTACTAATTTTACTCAAATGCGTTTAATTTGTTGGTAGTATTTGGAAATTATACGATAATTGTGTCAATTGCAATTTAAATATTAATTAGCTACTAACCTCATAAGGATTTAATTAAAGAATTATCTTTTATTAATTTTACGATTTTAAATTTTTTTAAAAAATGTTTTTGGAAGTGGAGTATACAAATCTTGCTTTAAATTATTTTTTATTCTTTGTCTTGGTTACGTTAAATTAATTTGATTTAAATTACAGCTAAATTTGGTTTTTTATTACAAATGTTTAATATTTGTGTCATTACACAACATAATGTCATTGGGGTATATATAGATTGATTTATCTGGTTGTTTTAATCGATTGATCATACTTCAAAATTTCTTTGGGTAAGGATACCTAATTAATTTTGTAAACTGCAGATTTTTTCAATGATGCTTTTACATTTAAAAATGTATTATCAACATTATTTTGTGTTTTAAATATTTCTACAATATGTAATATTTTTATATCTTTTAATTTATTTGGTTTGTTTATAAAATATTAGTGGTAGTAACACTTTTTCTTAATTATTGTATTTATTATATGTAATGGATAGACATTAGATGTAGCTATTTTTTTATGATATAAATTTCTTCATAATCTTTAACATATAAATTAGCAGCTTCTAATTTTACGAGGCATGTTTTTTAAGTAAGTACCGTTTTGGAATTAAAAAAAGACGTGTAAAGATATCGCAATAATTGACGCACTTGTCATAACGTGGCACCAGTTTTTTTATACCCTCCTCATAAAATTCTGCCGCCTAACTTGTTAACCACTGTGTCATAAATGTTTTGACTTCGTTATCGTCTTGCAGACGCTGACCGCAGGAACAAATGGTAGTCGCTGGGTGCCAGATCAGGGCTGTATGGAGGATAATCTAGAGTTTCCCATTTAAAAAATTTGAGGAGATCTTTGGTCCAATTAGCCACAAGTGGACGGGCATTGTCATGTAGCAAAACGATACCCTTACTCAACTTGCCACGTCTTTTGTTTTGGATTGCACGACAGGATTGTTCAAAGTCTCACAATAAGACGCTGCATTAATTGTCTCATTACGAGGCAGAAACTCCACTAGCAATACTAAGAAATCGTATAACAGCCCGTACTTCACAATCGGCGGGACTCACGATTGTCGGAGGCATCTTAAACACTCAGTAAACAACGTATACAATGAATAATCAGACTGTATGGGCATCAGTGCGAAGGCAAGAGATGTAGGTAAACAGCGCGCATGCGCGGAACGCTGACCGTAGTGCTACTGCTGCGGAATCGCAAAACGGTACTTACTTAAAAAACATCCCTCGTATAGAGCATTTTCAATTCCAATGGACAAAACACTTTGAACATTTAGTTTAATATTATGGTTAGAATTATATTTTTGGAGACTTGTTTTATTTAGAATAAATTGTTTATTAAAATGTATTATTTTTAAGAATTATTTGTTACATTCAACATTTATTATATTATATTTATTATATATAATATAAATATTACAAAATAACTCTGTTTTTATAAACTTTGGGTATAGGGAATGCTTAACAAAAATTAAAGTTACATAATCGGATATTCCATTTATGATATAAAATACAGAGTGTTCCATTTGAAACAAGAGAGAAAATGAAAGGTTCGAGTTATCGTCCATCCTGTATACAAAAGGGAAAATAATTAATATTTAATAAGATACGGTGATATTGTATAATATTACGAAACAATAAGATACAGAGTGTTGATTTACCTACGATTTTCACATAAACGTGTCCATAACTTCTGAAGGACTCTGTATAACGTATCAAAACTTTAAATCAAAAGGGGTTCCCATTTAAGAAATCATATGTTTGGTTTGTAACGGAGTTATACAACACTCTGTATAGTTTAAGGTAATTTCAAAATATGGACCCTAAAGACATCTACTATTTTTGTTAATAACATTTTTTGATATTTTCTAAAACAACCCGTATACCGAACTTTGTCGTAAGGTTGGTACACCCTGTATTATATAATAATAAAATAATAAATAAAATAATTCACTGAAGCTTTAGCTTGTTTACAATATAAACAATAAAAAAATACAAAAATACTACGTAAATAATCGTAAAACAAAAAAATTGATTTTTAAGTTTGCGTTGAGTACCTTAAATGTTTATTTAGTATTATTTAAGGAATTGACATTCCTGTAATTTAGACTACCCCCATGCTATTATTTCATAATTTAGTGTTTCTATTAAACTCTGATATACCATTTTTATCCTTATATAGTTAAATAATCAGATAATTACAATATAATAATTGTATAAAATGGAAAGTTTACGTACTGTGATTTCAACACCACAGAGTACCTGTTCGGTCTAATCAGCAGATCAATGCTGCTTTTCTGCGTTTTGCTGTAAGGACGGGGCTATTGTAGTTTATCTACAATATATTCCAGTAATTTTTATTTATCAACTAATTCTTAGACAATTACCTTCTTGTGTACTTGATAATTCACAATTATAAAATGATATTCTATAACTATAAATTACTTTACTCATTTGTCTATTTTTAAATAGCATATTATACTAAAGAACTAAAGTGCACCTTTTAATCCCAAAGGTGAAGTTTGCTGCACGAAGAAAGCGAGGAATTTAGAGATATCTACTTTAGTCCCGTGGTATATACTCTATTTTTTACATCGTGTGGCCCAAGACCTTTTAAATTCAAATGAAAAATGTTGAACATAAAATTATAAAAAATCAATTAATGGGCAAATAAAACTAATAAAAAAAATTCGAATAAACATTTACAACAAAAGTTTAAACAGTAAATTAAAAAGTAAACATTACCATTGGGATTAAAACCCCCAGTCGGATGCCTAGCACCCAATTACCGATATTTAACAAACTATGCTATGAAACACTGTAGATTTATGTTGTATTATAGCGTTTTCCATTCGTCGCACTCGGGCAGCACTGGGTTTTTAGAGAATTCAAGGCCAGTGCTGTCAGATGCATGCTCTAGGGCAAAACCAATGGAACACGAAAATTGATTTGACCCGGACCGGGCTGATTGTTTTTATTGACATTGGTAGAGTGCAGATTTTATTTAACTGGGTGTGGTTTGTCATTTGGTTGTAAACATTAATTATTTATCTAGGGTTGTAAACATATTTATTATAATGTATTTATTGAAGATGAAAATTAACAATGAAATTTTCTCCCTCGACTTTGCAAATGATTACGAAACTCACTATCCGCCATTATTGTTTTGCACTACCGTAACCCTTGATCAAATAGCTAGTGCCAAATTATTGCCCTCGGTTCGCCCTTAGCTCGCTAGGAGTTTGAGTGACACATGAATGGAACACAAAAAATGAAAAAAGTTCAACGAATGGAACACAAAACTGGCTCGAGTTTTGCCCCACTGCGACGAATGGAAAACGTTATTAGTTAAAAACTGTCAATTTAGTTCACATGTTTTACGTCAGTACCTTATGATTAAAAGTGGCACTTCAGTCCCTGTAAAATTGGTGGTGTTATTTCTTGCAGCGTAAAAAAAATTTAAAAATCCAGTGTTGCTTTGGTTTAAAAAATAAGTTTTATTATTATTACTAAATTATAATGTCATATATGTTAACAGACGTTTTTGTAACAATTGAAGAAATATTCATTTTGTTAAATTATTTAGTTTGGTAACATTTGTATAAAATTATACTGTGATTTTGTTTAATTATTTAATTCATTATAATATTATGATTATAGTTTTCTTGAAAAGTGAAAGAAACAAGCTTTTTTGTTACAGAACACCTAACCTACGTTGATATTAAAAAAATAACAGAAATTACAGAAAACGGTGACGTTGGATTACAAATGATCTCTTTAAATATTCAGATTCCAATTTCTAAAATTTCTAAAACTCTAACTATATTTATATAAAATTCATTTCAGTATTTCTAGAACTAAATTAGGTAGGCGGGTTTCTCTTAAAAATACCTATGTATGTTTTTAAAATCATAGGTGAACATTAAAAAAAAGTAGTTTTGTGATCCAAATAGTATCGATTTTGTAATACCTAGATTATTGTAGTATTTATTTAGAAAAAAATAAGTAAAAGCTACATTTAAAACAAAAAATATTCAAAAATTATAACAAAAGCTCATGTCGTTTCTTGTTCCGATCAAGCCTTTTATTTTTATGCCAAAAAATAATACCCTACTGACGTAAGCATTTGATCGAGCTTTTTTCTATTTATAACATTTTGGGAACTAGAAGGTTTATACATATACAAATTTAATTTTGTGAAAATCAATTCCCATTTCACAATACATGCTTTAAATAATGTCTATGTGTCGTTTAATTGTTACTGTAACAATAATTGCAATACATTTAGATTATTATGTTGGTATATTGATTAGCGACTTGACGACCTTCTAGAACGTTATAATAAAGCGATTTGATTGTGAAAGAACCAAACAATGAATGTTAATTCGATTCCTCGAGTTTCTTATTTATCTCTATCAAGTTTTCAATCTCGATAAGAAGGCGGATTTAATACGTAATTAAAAAATAAAGTTCAGATTTTCACACTATACTTTTTTTGTAGAATTGTCTTCTATAATATTATTATATAATGTATCTCTTAGGTTAAGAAAAATAGCTTTATTTTATTATTAGCACCAATAACTAGTGATTTAATCATTAAGATTGCACCATTATTTGCTTTCGCTAATAATAAATAAATAATATATAAATAAAATAAATATATAATAATAGATGGAACGCTGGAATTAAAAAGTTCAGACCAAACGTGTACGTAGATACTATAAGTAACAGAGTCCAAAAAGGCAAGTAATGAGATTCCTACCAAAATCTCCAAGAACGTCAAATTTTTTATACACCTTTTAATAGTTCTCCTAATATTGTTATTCCACCTGCAGTCTATCAAAAACTAGTTCCAAACATTTATAATCATTTTCCTCACACTTTTGGCGGACGCACAATCTCGGAGAGATTCTAAACAAATTTCTACGTACAACAAATTTCGGTTTCCATATACATTTTTCTATAAAAAAAGCCTTCCCCTATGACCTCACAACGTCGCCTTTTAGCTTACCTTGCACCTCACTTTTGCCAAAGATGGCCCCAGGGCCACTGAGAGCATCATATTCATCGACCATTTATTCCGGGCTCTCCGATAGCCATATAAGAGTATCACAAGGCTACTTTACTTATTTAGTCCGAAGATATTGTATTTAAACCAAACTTAAGATTTTCATCGATCCCTTCACTTCCAGAACTCTAGATCTTCCACCAACTTATTATCATTATTATTAATACCGGCTTTCATAACTTCCTTGCTCAGATTACCCACCTCTAAGACTTGATTCCGTATAAGAACCGAACGCCGATATGCTGCAATAAAATGCATTTCCAACTACTTTCCTTTTCCATCAGACTTCAGTACCTTCTTTTAAGACATCACCCCTATTCTCAATTTCCCTCTCCACCAAAAATCCTAAGACCTTCTAATAAGTTCGTCCCAAATCTTCTCTAAAGTCATCCTAAAACTCTCCAACATTGAAAACTTTCCGGATAACTTGCGGGAATCTAAGAAAACCTCCGACTATATCTCAGCGGAGCTGAGAATTTAAAAAATATTAGGTTTGTTCCAACCAAGCAAAGAACCGTTCTAGAACGGTAATATTACCACTCACGAGACCAAATTAGTGCACTGCGCAACTCAGTACACCACTGCGCACAAAAATTACTATTTTAGAACGGTTCTCTGCTTGGTTGGAACAGACCTATTAAAAACTGTTCGTGGATTTAAAATCTTTGATCATGGAGAAAGTATAGGCTGCTACTCGGTTAGAATGAAAATTCGTGATGCTCATGGTTCCTCACACTTGCATTCATACCTTGTTATGCTATTACGAACTAACCGTCATAATAAAGCTCTTTTTGGAGCTACCAAAAAAACTTATAAAAATATATTTAATTTTTTCAAGTTTTTAATTTTATTACAAAGTAGTTATTTAGCAAGTTTAAATCGTGCCTCATTATTTCAGAGGTTTTTCCTGACAATTCGTTGCAATCTGACACTTAATCTTTCCAAATACTTTACTTGCCGCAGAGCAATAATTTTTATCTTAAATTGTGGAAAATCGAATTTTTGTGAATACCGTTTTTTCAACTCTTAAACTGTTTGTATTTATACCCATAATGGAAATATTTATATAACCGGGCATTTTATTGACGGCCATTTAATACCCATGTAGTGGTAGCTTTAAAAAATGTGTAAACCGCCATCTTGTAGTGGCGGCCATTATGGATTTTACACATTTTATAATGAACTAGCCTTTATATTTAATAGCCACATCGTGGTAGTCGCTACAATATTTGTAAACCGCCGTTTTTAAGATCCTAATCACTGATTTAAGATAAAAAGATTTATTTAATTGTATTGTTACCAGAACTACAGGTGTGTACAAAATTTCCTATCAATCTGTCAAAAAAAGAGGGATAGTATATCATTATTTTATATGCGAAATATACATTCTTATGTTCATATTAAATTTTTACATTTTTTGAAACTTGCCTTGCTAGTGAAAACTAGCCTAGTCAAACTGTTAAGTTCAATTGATTAAAATGTAAAATAATTATTCAATTTCTGTAAATAATTCGACTGTAAAAAATTGAAAAATCATATTATTAAATAGAAGTTTTGGACGAGAAGTCTTTAAATCGACTTATGCATGTTAAAAAAATGTCTTCAGAACTTGGCAATTGTTTAGATCTTAATACTTTTGTAGGTGAATTCGACAACTACGCCATAATATTGAATTTTGCTTCCAATTTCACATGCTAGACTTTTGGCGGAATATTTTATAATAAAAACAGTTAAGTTTGTATTACCCTTTTATTTAAATACAGTTTGTTGGTTATCGTATTACTTGCATTTGTTTTGATATATTTCCTGACATTAAAATTTGTAAAATTCAAGTTTTCAGTTTTTTCCTTGATAATGAATAAAGATATTTTAAAAGCTTGGAAAACAAGTTTATATCTAAAGAAAACCACTTAACTTGATTAACGTGTCCTGGTTATTTAAAAGATCCTTGATATTTAAGAAACTTGTATCATGGACGGGAATCTACTTAACAATATATTAAACAAGTTTAAGCTATTTAACCTAATTTAGTATATCTTTATTATCAGGTATACAGGTGTTTAATAATTAGTTATACTAGAATATGCAGATTTTATGTAATATCATATTTATATCATATAATATCATGTATAGGAACAATCTTATACAGGGTGTTTCATTGGGAAAGGGCCTTACTTTAACTGTTGATGGGGATCACTTTGGTGGTTCCAAAAACCTATATTTAATGTGTCTGCTGTACTTTATAACCGAGATACAGGGTGTTTTATAAATTTATCCTATTTCTTTCGAACCTCATAACTTCCGAGTTACCCTGTATATTATTTTGAGATTTGGTACACGTAATAACCATTACCTAGAGACTGCAGGTCCGGCTTAACAAAAAATGTCAAAACTCGTCTTTCCTAAAAACAACACCCTGTATATAGATTTTCTGAAAATTGCTCTTTTTAATAGAAAAGGGTATAAAAAATCGAATCTACTTATTTCTTTTTTATTTTTCCGCAGACAATTTTACTACCAAAAATTCACCGTCAAACTTATAATTTATGCACGTTTTGGGGGTTAACAATGGTATCGGAGAGGTTTTTTTTTATTTTTTAGCTTGAAATGTAATCCATTCAATGCATCTAGAGAAGCATCCTAGAAATTCAATTGAGTGTGTATGTTTACGAGTACAGACCACTAAAAATGTGATTACAGGGCCGTACTTAGAACATACTCATTCAGTATGTTTCGAATATCTCGAACACCCTGTATAAGGATATGTATCTGGAAACTATGCAATTCTACATTTAAAATAACAAGAGTAAAATACGAGGAATAAATTTATACTTCAAAAAACGTTAAAAGTACTCGTATAAACTAGATAATACTTCAAGTAGGCTATGGAATAGACACATCATTGAAGTGTGTGTCATTTGCTTCTAGTTTCTGTCAAACAGTATTTGATGTTTTGAACTCCCTACAGTATTATCCACAGTATCCTTCTACAGGGTGTTCGAGATATTCGAAACATACTGAATGAGTATGTTCTAAGTACGGCCCTGTAATCACATTTTTAGTGGTCTGTACTCGTAAACATACACACTCAATTGAATTTCTAGGATGCTTCTCTAGATGCATTGAATGGATTACATTTCAAGCTAAAAAATAAAAAAAAACCTCTCCGATACCATTGTTAACCCCCAAAACGTGCATAAATTATAAGTTTGACGGTGAATTTTTGGTAGTAAAATTGTCTGCGGAAAAATAAAAAAGAAATAAGTAGATTCGATTTTTTATACCCTTTTCTATTATAAAGAGCAATTTTCAGAAAATCTATATACAGGGTGTTGTTTTTAGGAAAGACGAGTTTTGACATTTTTTGTTAAGCCGGACCTGCATTATCTTTTTGGAGATGCTTTTGATGGAGTCTCTAGGTAATGGTTATTACGTGTACCAAATCTCAAAATAATATACAGGGTAACTCGGAAGTTATGAGGTTCGAAAGAAATAGGATAAATTTATAAAACACCCTGTATCTCGGTTATAAAGTACAGCAGACACATTAAATATAGGTTTTTGGAACCACCAAAGTGATCCCCATCAACAGTTAAAGTTAGGCCCTTTCCCAATGAAACACCCAGTATATTAAACCTACCTACTTTTTACATAAAACTGTAACAGGAAGTTGTTTACTGATTTATCAGATACTTTAATCACACTTTCATGTAAAATTTGACTTACAATATTTAAATAAATAGTAAGATATTTGTTATATCCACAGAACTGAAAAATATTTCAATATTTAAAGTTATTTCGATTATAATGGGGATTGTTAAATTTACTATCTTCCAATGGTGTAACACACGATTTATATTTCAATTGTAAGTAGGTATATTAAAAGTGAAAACGACTTGACAAATTCCGTAACATTGAGTTCAATATTCTTTATAGATTATATGTACCATTACATCGCTTAATGTACTAGGAACACATTATTTACACTGAACAGTTGATTTTAAAAACAAAAGGAAAAAAATTCATGCATCATTGTATAGAAAAAATTCTATTTGTCTGTTTGTCTATGTCATAACAGGCATATACTTTTTCAAAGATTAGAAAGTACGGGGTCTTATTGTTTATATAAAAAAATTATTTTGTTCCAGTGTTGACTTTGTTATTTTGTCGTAAGTTGTATGGGTGTTGGTGTCATGCAGAATAGTAAGGTGAATGCTTGACATGATAATTTAAGTATGTTTATTGAAGCGGTCATACAGTGTGTAAAAGCCAAATGGTTACTGTACATATTTATAAAAAATCCCGAAACACCTCAAATTTAAATTATAACTTAACATTCTTTATGGTGAAAATGCAACCCATACCTTCAACCCCCTTAGAATAACAGGTACAACCCCCAATTTTTTTTTTAAATGGGAAGTATAGGCTTGTACTATATCATTTGAAAGGTCTCTTCATTCTCTATTCAAAAATGTTATTGTTTTTAAATTTAATGCAAAAATTAACATAAAAAAATTAATATTATCATGTTGTTACCGAAATTCGCTACAATACAATCAAAAACTAAAATGTAATGCAAAACGTAATAAAATGTAGAACACGAAAAAGAACTATGAATATTAAAAGTAGATGCTTAAATAAAACTGTCTTCTAACATTATTTAACATATCAGGCGTGATCGACCTAATCGCAAGCGTTATTCGTCCTTTTAAGTCATTTAAATAAGAAGGTTTAGTTTTGTACACATGGCTCTTCACATATCCCCATAAAAAGAAATCTAATAATGTAAGATCAGTTGATCGCGCTGGCCATTCAATAGATCGTCGCCTCCCTATCCACCGATTGGGAAATATTGTATCGAGGTACTGCCGGACATTAAGTTGGTAATGTGGTGGTGCTCCATCCTACTGAAACCATATCGTATTCGCTGGAACTTGAGGGTTACCTGCATCAGGATATAAATTTGCCAACGTTGAAATGACATCATTTTGAAGTAGTGCCAAATAATTGTTGCCATTCAAGTTGCCCTCATTAAAAAAAGGACCAATGATATTGTTCCCTACAATCCCTGCCCAAACATTAACCTTTTGAGGGTATTGAGTGTGTTCTTTTCTCATCCAGTGAGGATTTTCCGTGGACCAGTAGCGGCAATTTTGCCGATTAGCATGACCGTTAAGTAAAAAAGTACACTCATCAGAAAACATAACGTCTTCTAATTGGATAATAATGTTATCCAACATGTCCATCATTTGCTCACAAAAAAAGTTGTCCTATCAAAATCGTCTTCCATGAGCTCCTGAGTAGGTATCATCTTATACGGATATCTCCGTAATCAATCATTTGTAAAACTGTTATTTTATGCATTTCCGTTAATCTAACCATTTTTCAGAATTGAATTGAACAAACTTTATACTTAAATTACAACAATGACAACTTAAATAAAACAATTTACTACTGCTTGTTAAAATAGCGTTGCCACGGAAATTCTTTAGAGTTTTTTAATGGTTACCATCTAAAAACCACATTGCTATGGTTTTTGTTCACTTTCTCATTATCAAGACCTAAACGGGAAATAAGTTTTAAGTTATATTGTAATAAGTTTCGAGTATATTTTAGCGAATTTCGGTAACAACATTATTTTTTATAAATAAGTACAGTAACCGAAATAATGAATTTATTCCATTTGTCTTTTGCACACGTATATGTATACTTAATCTAATAACTGTTATTATATATTTCGAATATACAGTATACATATATGTCCAAATTTTGGAATATTTAGAAATAATATATCTACGCCTATGGTTTTTTAAAAACTCTTGTTGATATTTATTTTAAAGCGTTTTTAAATCAAAATAATACTAAATTTTATTCATTTTTTTATTAATTTGGTCATATTTCATTGATTAGGGTGCTTTCACATTATTCCAATTCTTGTTTAAATTTCATTTGAGCTGTTTAAAAAAACCTAGAGACATGATATCTAATAGGTCTAGAGTAATTGCTTTGTAACAACAGGGCTTTAGTCAAAGTGATATCGCGAATATTGTTGGTGTTACTCAGGGTGCTGTATCAAAAATTAAAAAAAAATTCAAGACACAAATGATGTAAAGGAGCATCCCAGAAGGGACAGAAGTCGATGTATAACAGCAGCACAAAACCGGCAGATAACATTGATAGCTCGAAGAACTCGACAGGAATCTACAAGTAGCATAACCAGAGAAATTGCTAGACTTGAAGGACTGAATATATCAAGGCAAACAATTACACGAAGATTAAATGCGGTAACTTTGAATCGCAGAAGACCTCTACGTGTTCCCAAACTAACCTATCAACAAAAAATTGTATGGTTGCAATGGGCTCAAGAAACGTTACACCATGGTCCTAACTGTAATTAAGTGATGTTCTTTGATGAATCAAGAATTGGCTTGGTTTCTGATTCGCGAAGAACGCTAGTTTGGAGGGCCCCAGGACGACAAGCCCGATTAGAAACAGCCCAACCACGTGTTCCATTTGAAGGTGAGAGTATTATAGTTTGGAGTGGTATTATGAGGGGTACACGGACGCCTCTCCTGGTTTTGGAGAGAAGAATCACTGGTGATGCCCATCAAATTACTTTGTATGGATGCCACTTCTCCTTTTTTAGCACTCTTACAACAGTTGATTGGGGAACATTATTATCTAGTGCGACCTGCCTAGAACTGGTATGAGGATTTTCTTGAGACGCTAGTACAACGTCCAGCTTTTATTGTTTTGGATATTGATGTTTTACCACTTCTGGAAAGATCTTTAACATGGCCCATTTCTCTAATTTTTTTTCAATTTTACTTAATGTTGATTGAGTAATTAGAGCGCGATTGGGGTATTTAGCATTCAATAAATTACGAACTTCTGCTTGAGTCCTCACTTTATCTCCATAACCAATCATGGTTAAAATCTCGATTCGTTCTGTTTCTGTTAGTTTCATTTTTGAAAATGCTGTTATTAATGTCGGCAAAAAATCGGCCAAAAAAAATTTGACGTCTATTATTTGACAGATTCACAGATTATTGACGAATAAAAAAGAGTCAATGACAATATTGATTTAAATATTTTTGTAAAAATAATTCCGAGTACTTACTACAATAATTAATTTCAAATTATAATGTTGCATTGTTTTTATTAATGTATTTTTTTTTCGAAACCAACAATAAACACCATTTTGTTTTATTCGTAGTGGCGATCCTTAGTGTATTTTAGTTCAGTGAATGAATATTTATTGAAATTCCAAAGTTCATAATTTTGGTTAACCCTCTAGAAATAAATATTTAAATGACTACATTGTTGCAAAGGCAATAAGGAGACCTTTCAAATGAGCTGTCACGTGACCTCAGTTTGTATTTAAAAAAATCGTCGATGACGTCATTACGCCATCACTAATGACGTAATGTCCAACACATCTATAGCAGTTGATGGCCATTCAAAACAATTAAAATTGACGTGTTTTAGGATTTTATTAAAATGTCGTCTGTTTCTGAAATAATGAATTTATTCCATTTGCATCATACTGTAGATATGTCGATTCGGTAAGTTGTTTCATAAAAACTCCAGATGATGAAGTTGCCAGCCAGGTCCTGCAGAGCACCAGGTTCCTCGGGGTGGATTGTCGATGTCAAATTCTTGACGAGCCACGCGAAAAACCTTCATTGAACGAGTTTGTATTGATTTTATCGTAACTTAAATGGAGATCGTAACTTAAATGGGGACTCAAAGCGATTATGTTCCTGGTAACGTCCTGATCTGCAGATCTACTGGGAGTCAATTTGGTCAGGATGTTCGTATTCCACTACTTGACACAATTTTGGGTGCAAAATTTCGTATAACTCAGCTGTTTTTTAAAGCAATATGATTTTTTTTACTCACTTGGAAAAATTCTGGAATCTGATGAGTATGAGTATGAATGAGTTAGGGGTGATGATTACACTGCGACCTATAGGATCTATTGTGTCCCCCCTTACTTACCATGTTCTGATGTTTTCTCAGATTTATAGCAGCTCTTCGAGTCCTATTTTCCTGAGGAAGTTTATGACATCGTCGGGCTTCAAATCAGGTAGATCCCCTTCCTCTATTTCATGTGGAATCTGATTATTTTAGTGCCAAATTTCTTTGCCCAAGTTACGAAACATATTAGCACTTCCGGGCTTGGCCCGTCTTGTCGGGATACGAAAGTGCAGGGCCGGTTGAGAATAGGTGCACACGAGTTTCGAAAAAAAAAATATTAACACTAAAAAGGGACTGGTGTCTATAATAAATTTATCATTTATCAATTATCAAAACCAAAAATCAAAAAACTCAAATTTTGTAGGTTAAACACACAAAACATTTACTTATATTAAATGTCAATGTCAAAACATTATATTGTCATAAAAATCGTAGTTCCATGGGAAGAAATAATTCTAAAAGTGAGGTTAATCAATGGTTTATTTAAATTTATTGCAATATAAATTAAATTAGCATACAAAACTCAATTTTCGGCATTTAAATTGAGTTAAAACCTTTTAAAAAATTAGTGCCTTTAATTTTCAGATGAGTAATCTTCGAAATGAGTGTGCACCTATAGTAGGATGAAACCCGAAAGTGCCATCAGATTCCACATAATTTTAAATGTACTTTTTCATTTATTATCGGTACCTATTTTATTTTATTTATGCAGTAAATATAAAGTTTAGAAATAATAAATTAAATCGGTATTGCGAAAATATTTTTGTGAAATGCTTACAAAAAATAGCCCTTGTTTAAACTGGTTTAATAGCATTCGTAAAATGATTAAAAAATAAATGGCTGAAAGTGAAAGATGTGAGTTTGCCTTGGTTTATGCTCTTCCAAATGTCAACTAGTTGTTTGGTATCGTTTTTTGTACCTCAGATTAAAATGTGAAAACTCGATTTCCGTGTATATACAAAACTGGTTCCATAAATAAAAAAAGGTTGTTTACCACACCCTTGAATATTCGTTTATGATAAATATTTATACTGAATTCGTGTTTAGTTAATCGTCTCTTAATTATATCTACATTTAATATCAATATCCCAAGTCTTCATATTTTTTTGGTGGTAAGGATGTTAAGTTTATGAAAAACTGTTACGTTTCAGTTTAGTTGCGGATCAAAAAAAGTAATAAATATTAAATATATAATTTTATAAATTTTTCGCGACTTGGCAATAATGTTTGTGACGTTACTTCCGGTGAAGTTGAAGAAAACTAGGAATAAAACGTTTTTTTAATTTTATATTATTTAAACTAACTGCTTAACAACCAATAAGTTTTCAATTTTTAAGTTAAATTGAGATATTTGATTTGTTTAAAGGTTTCCTTAGTATAACGCAGGTGTAATTACACTACAATTAATAGCCTGCCAGCTTAAAACACTGGCCGTGGTGTGATGGTCAAGTGCGTTGGCTCTCATGCCAAAGGTTCGGGGTTCTATTCCCAGTGCTGGTAAAAAATATCGACAAATGTTACGGCGGCTACTTTTCGAAAGGCAATGGCAAATCACCGAAAGTATTTTGCCCAGAATAGCCCCTCACTCTGCCGATCAGAGGCCGCAGAAGTATGCCACATGAAGAAGAAGTTTAAGAAAATTTTAAATTTTAACACCAACAATTTTTGGATATTAATACATTGTATATAAAAGAATTTAAAGTTTTTAATTTTCGTCCCGAGGTTTTTCTAAGAATACTAAAGCAATAATAAAAATGTTTTTCATATGGTTTCATTTTATATATAATAAGTACCACTGAAGGAATTATTGCATATTCGGAATATTGGTTTGTTTTTTGAGAATAAATTGAAAAAAATGGTATAATCCATTAAAAAATAATGTATGTATATTTGAAAAATAATTTAAAGAATGAAACAAAATAACCACTAGATTTAATGTGAGAATAAACACAAAGAAACTTATACTAATGTATATCAAACTACAAAACCACTAGATAATAATTAGTAAGTATATTCAATTTCTTTATTGCTTCTTAAAAAAAATTACATTTTTATAGCAAGGAGTTAGGTTTTATCCATAAAAGTATAGCCCTAAAGTATAAAATAAATACAAATTATCAAAGTAACAAATTAAATTTTATGTTTACATCATACCACAACTAACAAAAAGGTTATTTACTCATTATGTACAAATGCCCTCAGTCCTGTAAATGAAGGACGAGATCATTTTGGCAGATTGTTTACTTAAATTATCCAACACCGATAGCAAAGAATCTAAATTATTAAAATAAGGAGCTTTAGGTTTCATCACTGAATAGATGGGACATTCAAATAGCAGGTGATACAAGTTTTCAACCTCAATTACAAACCGTACACAATTCATTGGGTTTTATAAAGTATGACGTACTTTTGTACGTAAATTGCAAGTTAAACTTATTATGCAAACGTAGTTGCGCTATTGTGCGAATTATCTGGATGGGTATTTTTAAAAGAAGATAGTTTGATGGCGTCTGAGTAATGGTTAATGCAGGAAAGAAAGGAAGACTAGAAGCATTACTTACTAAATATTGGTCTTGGTAATGCAGTTTATTAAAATATTTGGTTAAAATAGCTTTTCTGTTCTTTCTAAGATTATAATAACTAATATTTTCCCATATATCCAAAAAGTCAGTGTATACAAACATTTCTTTGAGCTGAAGAGCCCAATTAAATTTAGGGTCGCATTTAGTTAAAAGTAGCTGCCGTTTAAAGCATTGTTTTGGAAACCGGGAATCATCCATTAGCAAAAGCTTTGTTAACCAATTTAGTGTCGCTTTCATTACGTTGTACTCGTATTTCACTCTTCCTGTTTCCAACCTTACCGCATAGTCAGGTGTGCGCAGTGAAACAAACAATAGTTTTTTTAAAAAGGAAATTTGCACACGCTCCACCATATCGACATACCTTAAACCCCAAACAGGAATACAGTGTGACAACACACTAAAGGCTAGAGACTCAAATAATTTTATTGTAGCCTCCCATGTGTCAATCCTAGCTTTGCTCATGATCGGAAATATAGCACCACTAGCTTGTTTATCTCTTTCAACTGCGTGAGTGGACATTTGTTTAAATAATGAAGATGAAGTAAATGTAACACCCAAATAAACGTCACTGTTGGTCAGACTGACATTTTCACCATTTAGAAAAAAACTACAATTTTTTGGCAAATGGCAACTATTATGGATAAAACCTAACTCCTTGCTATAAAAATGTAATTTTTTTTAAGAAGCAATAAAGAATTATTATTATTATTATTATATTATAAGTATATTCAATTTTATTATTTGACTGTGGCTGCATCCAGCGTTACCAAGTTCTTAACTACCTAACCTAACCTAACCTAACCTAACCTAACCTAACCTAACCTAACCTAACCTAACCTAACCTAACCTAACCAAGTTCTTAGAGCGTTATGTATTATATTAAAAAACACCTATGATATTTATATTTTCTATATTTAAATATTTCATGCACTATTCCAAATATACTGCAGTTTTTCTGATGCCTACTAAGAAAAAAATTATTATTTTGTGAAATTTATTGTATCAACTGTGGAAGTCCATCTTACTAAGAAGTAGTACTTAAATTAATTGGTCTAGTTTTAACACACAAAATGTAATTATATGTCAATCTGACTAATTATGCTCGTTGTAGAGACAAACCGCTGTTATTAAGTTTTAAAAAGCAACTTTTTAAATAAAAGTGAGAGTTTTGTTAAAAAAATGTATTTTTTAATATTCTTAGTATTCTTATCTGGTTATTCCTTTATAACATTTTTAACTTTTACAGGAAAACGAAATAGTATATAATTCCTTTATATTGATTATAATTAATGCATATTGTTATTTTTTCTTAGCTATTGGACAATAATAACATATTTAAAAAAATTCGCATCTCAAGCTATATACCTACATATATAATTTTCATCATATTTTTAACATAATATAATAGTACTATTATTAAATGTATTTCCTACGCAATATAATTATATTGGTACTAGCTGTATCTCGCGGTTTCACCCAATGTAAAAATCTATTAAAAAGCTATTTTGGGAACATAATGCTATGATCGGTTTATTTTACTTGTTGAGTTTCAACTCAACATGAACTTGTTTTAAAAAAATATCCTTACTTTATAATTTTGATAGATATATTGTCAAATAAGGTTTTATAATAAAAAAACGTCAAAAAACCTGACAAAAAATACTTGATAAACACAGCACACCCTCCTAGCAGTTTAACTCTTATCTACAATTTGTATCTAAGTTATATTATTGCGCCCACCCACTTGAGGGCGTATCTGTAGCGTGACGTTACAGTATCGCCCAATCGGAGGAAACGTGAACTGTCATCACATATTTATAAACTAATCATGATTTGTCATTTCATTTTTAATTGTTAACCGTTAACGTTTGAATTTTGAATTGTGTTTCGCCTGTGCGTTTTCCGTTGATTATCATTAAATTAATTAATTAGTTATTATTTGTGAAAGTTTCTTCCAGTTTATTGAATTTTATATTTTAGTTTATGAACTTTTTAATTGTTTTCTGTATTATAAGAGAATTAGAGCAGTGTAAGTATTGTGTATTGTATGTTAATATTTAAATGTTAACAATTATTTCATAATTATATAGTGTAGCATACAATATCATACTATAATATTTTTTTTACTTTTTTTAGTATAATATAAGCATGGCATTTCATAAAAGAATGTGTTGTGTTCCTAGTTGTACCGATCAAACAAGTAAGAGGCATCATTTCACCAAGGATCCCAACATAATTAATATTTGGATGGAGAATATAAACAATCCTGTGTTAAAGGAAAAAACAACAAAACAACTTTATAACAATTATAGAGTATGCCATCAACATTTTGACCAGCAATTTCATAACGCAGGATTTCAAAAAGAGTTGAAACCAGGTGTATACCCCACTCTACTTTTATATGGTAAGTAGATACAACTTCAAGTTATTTTGTAAGTGAATAAAATTATTTGATTTCAGATACTTCAGTTATTCTACCATCATCCACAACGGTGTCTTTGGAAGCTCCATCGATATGTAGAGGTTGATAATTAGATGCACGACCTTTTTTTGGTGCAAACAAGTGAATAAAATAGCTGCAGGCAAAGACTCCAAATATGAAAAATATTTAAATAGGGTCAAGAATGCCTCCTACATTGACCCAATAAAAGTACAGGCACACAAATCCTAAAAACAGAATCAAGAGAAAAAAGTAAATTTAATTTTTTATATTTCTTATTTATTTAATATAAACTTCAAGAACAAGGTCGAAGTTTTCTTTAAAACCCAACTTTCCAAAAATATTGATAAAATTTGTATTGTTATGTATAGTTCTGTGTTCTGGACTGCCCGTTCACTAGCGCTCGCAACATGAGGCGGGTGGGCCCAGTACTAATATATTAGATCTGATAATTAGTAGAAGAGTTAGCCTGCTAGAGGGTGTGCTGTGTTGATAAACCCAGACCGACTAAACCCAGACCCATAAAACCCCAACGAGAAGACCCTAATTTTATTATTACTGAACCTTATTGTATAAAAATCATCATATTAAAAACAATTAACTAATGGCTTTGCAACAAAACTTATACTATTCTATTAAATAAATCATCGACAATGACACCTGATTAGATTGATGTTAGATGAGATATGTAATCAACATCAGATAGAGTGTCATCCGAAAAAAACAAAAAATAACTTTAATCTATCAACAGATAAAGTAATTACGAAACATCTGACGAAAAAATGTTAATTTTTTCAATAGAATGGTGGATTTTTTGTTACAAAGTAATTTGTTAAGTTTTCTTAAGTAAATAAGGTAGTTTTCCGAGGGAATGATATACTAAATTCCTACTCTCAATAAGAATCTAGGCAAACCAAGCTCTTCATATTAGGAAACAGCCCAGCACATATTGTATTCGAATTCACTAAAATTAGAGACCTTGTCGAAACGGTCAATATGTTACCGGTTAAAATTTTATTTACAAATTTTATTTAGTTTTTCATTTTACAATTATCAATTGTCAAGTTAAATAATTATCACGACAGTTTTATTTTTATTTTAAATGTTTGATTTTATTTTCAGAAATCTACAACTGAAGCTTCTATCACAAAGCCAACATCATCAAGAAGTAGAGGTAGATCTAGATTTGTAGCTTCAGAAGAATTTCAGGGAATTCAGAGAATTCAAGCAGATACATCTTCAACTTCTGAATCAACGACTAGAAAAACTATAGCATCAAGAAGACGAGTAGTTGAAAATGTAGAGCAACGAATTCCTGCAACTTCTTACATTTCAAATCAACCATTAACGGTAACAACTTCAACTCCAAAGAGACTATTACCCACATTTAATGATACCGCTGAGAGAATATTTACAGTAACTGAAAATACAAATAAAAGATTTCAACAAAAGTCAACTACCACTACATTTTCTTCCGAAAATGCGAAACGTAAAATATCAAAACCTTTAACGGAATACGTAGAAAAGAGAAACTTTAAAAATGCCTACGAAGTACAAGAGATGTTAGATGAAGATTTTGAATTAGTTCGAAGATCTCAAAAACCTAGAGTATTTACAGAAAACAGTCTTAAAACGACAAATATTTTAAATAGAAACAAAGATAACTTTCAAATTAACCAATTTCCGAAAAGAAAACAAGAAAATACTGAACTTCCAACAAACAATAGCCCCAGAAGAAATAAAGAAATAACAGAATTATCTAAAAGTTTAAATATTCCTTCTCGAGGTCAAGAAAATATTGCCTTAATTTCTGAAAAATCTTCCACAAATATATTAACACCCGAATTTGAATCTAACGTGAATTTGAATAATTTAAAAGATACGAATTTGATAGCAGAACAATCTCTGGATACGACACAAGTACCAACTAATTTAGAAACCATTTCTGATCAAGTCACTAATATACCATCCAAAGAAGATACACCTGTAGTTCAAATTAGTTCTACAACCACTACCACTACTTCAAAAGTAACGGAATTTCCTATAAAGCAAGAAAATCGAAGGAAAAACATCAGAAAAATTACTGCTGGAGTAGCAGAACCATCCACTCAATCTCCAAGATCTAGAAGTAGAAGTAGAAAAAATCAAACTTCTCAAGTAGTTTCGACATCTGTATCAAACCTCAAAACTGCAACCTCAACTTCTTCTCCAGGGAGAGGTTTTCGAAGGAGACAAGAAACCACAGAACCAAGGTAATATTTTAAATGAATATTAATAAAATAAAGCGTTTCTTTTATTGGATGTATGATGGGGAATCGAACTTAAAATACTAAAAAAATTTGTTTGGCAAATGTGTCAATAATAAATGGCAAAACATTAAACCCCATCAGATATTCAAAGGTCGAAGTGGAAGAGGCGTTTATCGAACATTTACATGAAACCCAATTTAATCTAACCTAACTGTGGGATTCTCTTCCAAGGCTGCCCCCCGCCAAAGCCGACCGCACTAAAACCACCTCGCTTCCACCAAGATAAGTGACCCTGGTATCATCTTGTCAGATATTTGTCAGAGCCGCCTCTCATAACACCTCTGAACTCCCCACCACATTCTGGTACATTCTCTCTTTCCTCTCCTTCGCTTTCAATGTATCCCTAATCATTGTCCCAATGTCCTCCAACTTTACTCATCTGGAATATCTAAAGACTGTGCCCACAATAGATGTGTCATCCCCAGACTTATCTAACCTCTACTTGTACCTTCTGAAATACCCTTGTCCTGTTAATATCTATCTAAAATAATGGTCAAGCTTTCTATATCTCATCCACTTTACTTAATCTTCTATCAGACTTCTCATTAATCTTCCCTTATTCCAATTTTCATCTTCGATCCTCCAGCAGTTTAAAGTTTCATACTCTATTTCTTTCCTGACCTTCACTCCCTCCTAATAATCCTAGTTATTAACAGCATATCAACCAAAGGGACGCCCGCCATACCTGCACCGCTGCACTTTATACCGTCTGATAACTCGACACTAGCCTTAACAAAATACTTCTCCTTAACTTCCTCATCATATCCCTATACCTTATCCTATCTAAGTTATCCCTCCACATCGGAGCCCCATATACTAAAATAGACTTTGCCGGACCCCATTATAGAATCCAGTTTATGCTGCTGAGTCCATCTAAGTTTAGTATTAACCTCCCCAATGCCTATATTTTTTCCTCCGTCTTTCTGACCTTCTCTACCACATGTCTCCTAAAATTACCCTCCTCCCCAAAGCAAAAATCCTGATACCTAGCCACCTTAACATTTTTAATTGTTACCTTCCTAACTCCAATTATAAATTGGCTCCCTTGAGCAACACCAATTGCGTAATCTCTAGTGATAATGCCATTTCCATCTACTTAATCCAATGTATCTTCCATAATGCCAGGTTCATGCTTGTCTCCAGTCTGACAGCATCCCGGCGCATCTTTACTACTGCTATATAGTCAGCGCAACTCATTAATTTGACGCCATCCGGCATCTCTATCCGTAGAAGCGGATGATAAAATTGCCATCACCGTAGACCTCCCTGTTCTAAAACCATACTGCGTTTCTGCAGATCACCCCTCTCTCAAATCTCTCTGACTGACCTTTCTTTGACAATATGCTCGTAAAGGCGTCAGGCACAGTGGTCTGTACTAGGCTTGCCTTTCTTCGGTATCATAACCAATCTCCCTACCTTTATCCAATTTTTTCTTTTATCACTTTTAATTTTCCTAACCAAGGTTTCCCTACTCTCTTTATAAACCTCACATAGCCTACTTCCTCAAGATCCTTTTCCCTCATAAAAGTTCTACATTTTCGATGTAAGTCTTCGCTTAATACCCCAATCTTTTTATTCCACCAATATTAGTTTTCATTCCTACTTTTTGTCATACTTTTACTTCTATCAACGCATTGTATATGATCATTTCACCCTCCTTATATATCCCATCAAATTCTCCTCCATATTTTTCTTGATTTTTTCCATAAATTCTTTAACATCTACATAAGTTTGTTATCTCTCTATTTCCTTATTTTTATCCCACCCTCCAACAATGTATCTATGCAAAGATAAAGCTTCCAATTTCTAATAATTTTCCTCACACCAACTGTTCCCAACCCCTATTCAACACATTCAGATTTAACTGTCCGTTTATCGCCCTTCCCTATTCCAAAACCATTACTGGAATTGGTGTCAGATGCAATGCAACCTATTTATTGGTGTGAAAACATTCATATGCATAGCGAATTGCGGCACTCTTAAGGCACTCTTACTGGTAGGAACGGCTTTTGTAAGAGATATCTTTAAAAAGAGATCTTAACAAATGCTTAATGACATATAAAAACAATTTTACTAATAGAGATTGCATACTGTAGCTTCTATCAAGCTAAGGATGAAACGGCTAAGTATATTGTGTGCAACTGCCCGAGAGATCGGGGACTAAGGATCAATAAAGAACTTTTACTGATCTAGAGCTAATGAGCTTTGCACTGAATTCTTAAAGTAAATGTGTAATGGAATTCGGCAAAGTTATGAAGACGTATCGCCCTCTGCATTTCTACGTCTCTTAACCCGTCCACGAATGTTTGTTTAGCTAGACATTCCATGAGAGACTCCGGAGCTGATGGGTATGCACAATGAGCCAACCTGGCTACGTCTGCTTCGAATTCTTGCAGGCTTTCGTTGGCTTTCTGTCGACGGATCTTCATCTGTGACTGGAATACCTGCTGCAGATGTTCATGACCATATCTCATGTCGAGACGTTTGATGAGATGTTCGTAACTATCGGCCTCACTCTCCGGAATGGCTTGTAAGATGTTCGATGCATCACCTCGTAGAGCAACCGTTAAAGCCACCGCCTTATCTTTTGATGTCCACCCATTTGCTTTAGCAGCTGCTTCGAACTGTTTCAGGTAATTTGGCCACGGTGTTTTTTCGTCAAACGTAGGCGGCTTTACTAGATTTACAGTAGTTACTGTATCGGATTCCATTTTCATCACCAGCTGTTCACCGTCCTAAGGCTTCTTCAGTGTCTGATTCCCATTTTCAAGTTGTATCTTCAAATCTTCTATCTGGCCTTAAAGATTATTCATCTGCTCTTGCTGAGCCAGGATCTTCTCTTGTTGTTCAGAAATCTGCACCGAAATTTCTTCACGTTGAGCAGAAATCAGGGCAATAACTTCTTCACGCTGCACAGAAATATGGTCCATAATCTTATCCTGTTGAGCCACTAACCTTTCCTGCTGAGTCGTTATTTTCTCCTGTTGTTCTGAAATTTGCGCCGAAATGTCTTCACGCTGAGCAGAAATCAGTGCCACAATCTTCTCCTGTTGAGCCGCCATCTGCGTCGAAACCTCTTCTCGCTGAGCAGAAATCTGAGCCGCTATCTGTGCCGAAGCCTCTTCTTGCTGAAGAGTCATCTGAGTAGCGATCTTATCTTGCTGAGCCACTATCTCTTCACGCTGGGCAGAAATCTGAGCAGCGATCTTATCTTCCGGTTCCTCGAAGCCGAAAGTCTCTGGATCCTCGCCAATAACGTCGATCAGGTACTCTTTGAGTCGAAGCTGGAGTACCGATGTCGTACCTGCTGTCTCGAGAACCCTCTCCTCCAACTCACGTTTCAAGTCTGCCACTTTCAATTCACTGAGTCTATTCATTTTTCCACTGCTCGTTCACAAAAGTTCACCGAAAATCACAAATCCCACTTCTGACACCAATTGTTACGATCTTCGTGGGTAGAAAAGAACGACGACTGGGTTTAAACTGATAACTGATTTATTTTCAACTGAAACTAACACTTTGACAGACTAATTTATAACAACTTTTTATTTTTTGTTTTTTTGAGGTTATGAACGTAACGCAACTTCGTATTCGACTGACGTCTGCCATTAGCTGTCCCTGTATATATACCGTGTTTGAGTTGTTCTAGAATTTTCTGGAACTGTCATCTCTCTCGATCAGACGGCATTCAGGATATTCCATCTTTCTCTGTTCATGATCCTTCACGAACAACCTAGAACTAACTGGAATGTCCAATACAGGAGGATATTTTGATATCGGCGATACGTCTTCATGACTTTGCCGAATTCCATTACAATAGTATAAATTAATCGCTTATGTTACTCTAGCATCTAAAAAATTTTGGATTCAAATATATCCATTTCACACAAAAAGAATAAACTTGTTAATTGCTTAGTCCGTTATTTGTTTTTTGAAAAAGAATCAGCATTTTATACTTGTATACTAATATAAAAACTTCTTTGGATAGTCAATTGCACAATTATTTAAGCAGTATTTAACTCTGTTTTTTTTCCAGAAAAAGATTATCAGTGTTACCTGCTGATAGCCAATTTCAAGAAACTAAATCAAGAAATGGAAGAAAAATCAACTCTTCAGCTGCAGAAAAAATCATTACTGTAGAATCTTCTGCAAGAAATCGTTACCGAACTACAACTCCAAAATTTTCCAAAACTACTTCGATACCCACATTTACCAGCAGAAATGGATTTCGTTTAAGAGAAATGCCCATTATTGACGAACAAAAGTTGGAAGTTTTACCTTTATTCGAAGTCGAACCTAAGCTCGTAGTAACAAATCAAGCTGATTTTTTACCCAGAACCGAAAAAAGCATAGTTATTAACGAAAAGCCTTCTTTAACTAAAAGTGATTCAATCGATTCAAGATTAAAAAGGAAAGGAGGTTTGCAGCCCATCCAGATAACTGCTAGTGAAATGAAAAATATATTGACGAAACCATTGGCTCCTTCTTTGAGATCAAGAGTGCCAGCTACTAGAAATTCTGCTTCAGACCATAAAACAGAAGTAAAAGAATCTGTTGTATCTGAAATCAATGAAGTAACGTCTCGTAGAAAAGTGTCCAGGAAAAAAATACCAAACTTTAGTGAAATAAAGGAAAAAGCTCCCATAAATTCGCGGGGTAGCAAGAAATCGGAAGTGTTTAGAAAGGTAAATTCAGAAGAAGTTGAAGAATCTGATAATTATCCAGAAGAATTTAAAGCCTTAATCAAAGCTAAACATGAAAAGAAGGTAGGTGAATGCCAAATAGAGTTTTCGAAGTTAATATTTTTTGTATAAGAGCCATTACGTTTTTTTTATTGCAGTAATTAATTAATTAAGTTCATTTATCATTAATTGTTTATTTTTCGACAGCGTTCAAAACCATAAAAATTACAATCGTTACATGAAATAAAATTTTTTATATTACATGAACACAATGGAAATCGAAATGAAACTTTGAATAATTTTTATTGTTGGTTTTTCATTTTCAAATCACTTAAACAGATTAATTTTAAGGAATTAATTCATTGCATAATAAATTTTTTACATATTAGGGGAGTAAAACTAGTACTTTAGTACCATATTTGAGGGATTAAATTGTCTATTTTATTTTATTTTAGTGGATTCAAAAGGGATAATCTAGCGGCTATTTGGACTTAACATTGTATTAGTTAAAAAAATAATGTATGGCATAACTTCTAAACGTAATTTTATTTTGGTTAGCTACTTCCCTTCTTACAAAATAAAATATAACTTTTAGCACTTGTATATATTATTTATTATTATGATTATAAAACAGATGGAATATGGAATATGGAATAATTAGCAAAACAATAAAATTTATTATACGAACCCTTACTCTCTGGAAGTCTATCTCACTAAGAATACTAAAAATAGACTATAAAAACAAAATTGTATTTTGGTACAGGTATGTTGATGATGTGTTAGCAAGTTTTGTAGGTAGCGAACGACAGTTACATATATTTTTTAATTATAGTAATACCTTACATCCTAAAATTAATTTTAGTTTAGAATTCGTTTTCTAACTGATTTTCTAAGAATTAAAAAAATTAATAATTAACTTAATTATTAAATAAATAGAAAACCAACACAAAAAGATGTAGCCATACCATATAATTCAAATTATTCTATAACGCATAAATAAGCAGCTTATAATTCTTTGATACATAAAGCATTTTCAATTCCAACGAACAAATCCAACTTAGAAAACGACATTGATATCATAAAACAAATAACTACAATTAATGGCTATCCAATACATTTGATAAATAAATTAATTAAAGAACAGAACTACAAATAATATTTCCTAAATAAACTACTAAAGACATTAAAAGTAATAAAAATATTACATATCGTGGAAATATTTCCAATATCAATAATAATATTATCGGCAACATTAGCATTATTATCATTGAAAACACAAAATAATGTTGTTACAAAATTGTTAAATGTATAAACAAAATTACTCAATTTAAAAAAATCTGGTGTTAACAAAATTAATTGCCCAAAATGTAATGCTTTATATATAGGTCAAACACAAAGAAATTTTGAAATAAGATTTAATGAACACTTAAGAGCATATAGATTAAAACAACTAGATAAGTCAAATCATCCAAAACATCTACTTGAACATCCACTCATACACACCAATGACAAAACAAATCTTGGAAGTACTCCACAATTAAACTGTTTACTTTGAAGAAGTATTCATTTTATTCATAGATAAGAAATTGTTATTCAAATTTATAAGTTATTGTAAGGATCAGCATGATATAGTTTTTTCCTACGACCCCTTCTGAAAAGGAGACCTATACATAGTTCTGACACTTGGAAAATAGTATTATCATACACGTTCGGAAAAATAAGAAAAGAAGAAGCAATATCACACACGTGCCATGTTTTTTAAAAGCGCACAAAACGTAATAATTTAAGCAAGATTAATGAATATACACAATTAATTTTTGTGCATAAATCAATTTGATTTGTTAAATTTGATCAACAAATATTATCTTTTGGTAAAATGTAAAATTAAATCTTTTATAAAAAATTGTGTGAGTTGCATTATCTATGCAACCAAATATACACCAAGGTATAGTTTTAGTTCCAAGCTATAGTAGTTCAAAAGCAACAGAAAAAACAAATAATTGAGAATAAGGTTTCAATTGATTTCACTAATTGTTCCAATAACCATTTTACTTTTAATTTTCATGGGGCCGACAAAAAAAACTAAAATGCGATTTAGCTAGTAAAGAATTCTGATATTAATTCCTGAGAAAAGTGGTTAATTAATTTTAATTAATTATATTTCAAAACCAAAAAACAATACAAGTTAAAATAAATTTTATAAATTAAGTCAGTTATAAAAAAATATTGAGATTGTTGGAAAAATCGTATACATAACTCGTTGGAAAGTGTATTTTTGCACTCGTTAAATTTCCGAACTAGCCACTACGCGGCTCTTGCTAAACTTAACTCGTGCATAATAGTTCACTTTCCATACTTGTTATGTTACATACTTAACGAATAATTTTTTAATATTCTTAGTATACTTCTTGGTAAAGGTCGATCAGGACAGCCTATATATATGATTAAAACCAAGAAAAAGAACAATGATATTCATGTTCATAATAAATCAAAAAAATTGTAAAGGTATTACTTAAACACTAGATTGTGGACATTGAAAAACAAAAAGAAAGAAAAATAGAATATAAGGAAAACTTTGAGCAACCGTTATATATAAGCAAATAATTAACTGAGGATTGAAGCACCTCAAGGAAAAACCTACCCAATTGAAAAAACCTCCATTATTCTAGGCCGAAACTAGTAGCTTTATACCAGAGACAACCAAGAGACGCCCAAGTACATGTTAAATTTTTGTTCTACAGTAATAAATTGGTCCACCAGAACCGGGAAGTGAGTTGAGATGGCGCTCGCGCTTCTCAGGAAATTTAAAAAAGCGCGGGCAAACCCTTTTTCGTTTATTTTCTTACTTCTTTCATCAAAAATTAAATACAAAACTAAAAAAAATACTTTATTGAAAAATACAAAAAGTGGTTTTATATGAAACATAAATGATGTAAACAATATATTAAACATATTGAACAAATTACAGGAGCAATGAAAACATACCGAACGTGGAATATGAAAGTGGTTCTTAACTTTTCAAAGAAATGACAAGATATAGACTAAAAGGATGCATAAAAAACAAATTGATTTTTAACTATTGTTACACACAAACTAATCACCAAACAAAAGTCTAAAATAATTGTTCTACAACCCATTGTTACACAGTTTATAAATAAGAATTCAAATTATTGAACTTATTCTAAAAACGCCACAAAAAACACAGTTAATACAACCCGTCAAAACAATAATGGCCACTGAATACTTTGGCGGTTGGCACGTCACATTTCACATTTACCACAGAATATCAAACAAACTTTATGTTCTAAGGTTTGCCTTTGTGTCAAAAATTTCATGCTCCTAGTGCCATCTGCGCTTACTTTCCAAAAATAAAACAGAGATGTGACATGTAGAGCTAACAGGACTATTTTATTGAACAAAAATGCTCATGTACTTGACCGTCTCTTTGGTTTTCTCTGTTTATACTTACATCATTTTATAATAATAAAATTACATCTCCATTGACATCGGTGTTTTCTTTTTTCTTTTAAGAAGAGTTACATTTGAAAAATGGTTGATTTGTTTCAATTACTTAAGAACTATACGCACTACGTGTTTATAATTAAATTTGGAATATCGTATAGGAATACGATAGGAGTCATATCTAATTGACCATATAAAAATGTATTATTGAAATATTTTCAAATAATGATTGTGTTTTTAGTAATAAAATAAATGTATACTTACTTTAAATAAACTGTGTATTTTTGTTGTAGATCAGCGATAATGAGAACAGCTTGAAGTCTAAAGCAATTACTTCTAGTTATTCCTCAAGATTAAATCGAAAAAGGTTTACGGCATCTTCTACGGTTAAAACTATATTAGAACCCACAACGGAAGAACGATTTAATACTAAAACGACGAGTTTTTCTACAACCTCTTCTCCGTCTAAAAGAGCAACCAAGTATAGAACATTACCGCCAAGAAGTTTTAGTTCTTTACCAAAATTAGAAAAAGGAGTTTCATTTAAGCCAATAGGCTCTGATATTGAAAAGCCGAATGAAGGTAGAGGGAAGAGATTCGGTAGAGGGAAGAGTGCAAAAAAAACCGATGATCCCGTTTTCTTGTCTACAAAGGTAAGTCGATTATTTATTGAAAAACGAAAACATTGTTATGTAATATGTCTACCAAGTAGAAATACATACTAGATTTTCAGTTAATCAATACTTAAACTATACATGCAAAAAATCCTAAACCATGACGTTTTCTTTGGAATGTAATTCAATGTCCGTTGGGGCATATATTATAAATATAGTAGTTGTTTTTTCATAGAAAACGGTCAAGCTTGGTATAGAAACTATTTAGTTTCTTTACCCTGGGTGCAGGTGGAAACAATTTTCCACTTATTCAGCTTTTTATTGACTGCACCTTATAGAAATTATATCTTGATTGTTATCTAAGAAAAAACAAGTAAATGGTTTAAATGAATTGTGCCCTGTCTCTATATTACCTGTCCTATCGAAAGTACTTGAAAAAATTATGAAATATCAAATTAATTTACATATTAACAAGTATGCTCTGTTACCACTCACACAATCAGGTTTTAGAATGGGACATAGCTGTACAACGGCTCTATTGGACATTACAGATAATTTGTTTAGATATATTGATAAAGGAAAAACAATTGCTCTAATTTTATTAGATTACTCCAAAGCTTTTGATACCATCAACCATGAAATTTTGCTTGCTGTCTTACATTATTCTGGATTTTCAAAAGATGCTATTCTATTTGTACTTGTTCCATCATGAAACTTTTCTTCTTAAAAAAAATCCGTTCAACAGTTGACTGCCTCACCTCCTCGAAATGCCAGCTCATAAGATATAAGATGAAAAAATTTTTTCTGCAGACCTTCCGGCTCGTTTTCATCGTAAAGCTCAAACATTTGCAGCAATTCTTTGTGAGTAAAAGCCGATGAGCTTTCTTTTCTCTTTTCTGGGTTCATTTGTAATATTTTGAGCGTAGAATCTCGGGCACTCTTAGCAGATTTAAATCTAACATCATTAAATGGATCTATTACAATACCGAAATCTTCGCAATATTTTTCCTGAACAAGTTTTGGGCTAAAATGCACTTTGCAGGGCGGACCTTGAATTTTATTTTAAACTTCAAAAAAGGATATTTTTAGTGTTTCTAATTAATTCCCTTAAGGATTAAAGGCGCGGAACCTAACCAAACTTAAACTTAAAATTCACTCAAACAGCAGGTTAGATTTGGTTAGGTTAGTTTTGGTTAGGTTAGATTTGGTTAGGTTAGTTTTGGTTAGGTTAGATTTGGTTAGGTTAGTTTTGGTTAGGTTAGTTTTGGTTAGGTTAGTTTTGGTTAGGTTAGATTTGGTTAGGTTAGATTTGGTTAGGTTAGTTTTGGTTAGGTTAGATTTGGTTAGGTTAGTTTTGGTTAGGTTAGTTTTGGTTAGGTTAGATTTGGTTAGGTTAGTTTTGGTTAGGTTAGATTTGGTTAGGTTAGTTTTGGTTAGGTTAGATTTGGTTAGGTTAGTTTTGGTTAGGTTAGATTTGGTTAGGTTAGTTTTGGTTGGGTTAGATTTGGTTAGGTTAGTTTTGGTTAGGTTAGATTTGGTTAGGTTAGTTTTGGTTAGGTTAGATTTGGTTAGGTTAGTTTTGGTTAGGTTAGATTTGGTTAGGTTAGTTTTGGTTAGGTTAGATTTGGTTAGGTTAGTTTTGGTTAGGTTAGATTTGGTTAGGTTAGATTTGGTTAGGTTAGTTTTGGTTAGGTTAGATTTGGTTAGGTTAGTTTTGGTTAGGTTAGATTTGGTTAGGTTAGTTTTGGTTAGGTTAGATTTGGTTAGTTTAGTTCCTCGTTCTAATGAGTGATTTCTTTCAGCACAAAACTCTTGAAATTGTCTCCAACATTTTTGACTTTTTCGTATTCGTTGGCGTAAGATTGTCTATATTCTTGTCAATATCTACAGCAGAAGCATTTCCAAATCGCGACATTGTACAATATTGTTATCGCCACAGGTGACGCCAATGTGACAGCAACTGACAGTGGCACAAAACGATTTGATTTATTCATAAACTTTTCTCATAAAAATTATAGCAGAGACAACCCCCGAGACGCCCAACTACATACAAAATTTTAGTTCGCAATACTTTACTGGTCCATTGCAATAAAAGGTGTGGGTAGATGGCGCGCATGTAGATACAGAGGTAAGAAAGGTACCTGGAAATGACAATTGTTTTAAAAAAGAGCGCGAACAACACAGCTGTTCAAAAAGATGTACATACTACAGAGTTGTTTGAAAAATCATAAGACAAATCAAATAATTGTTTATTGAAAAATATATAAATATAGTGTTATATTATTATAATATAATGCTTTATTGGTACATTGGCTCCTTTGCAAATCTGAATAGTTTACAACAGCTTCTGTAACAGGTATTACTGCTTCACCTGCAATGCAAAGCAAAAAAATGATTAAACTATGAAAATAAGTACAAATTATGGTTTAAAAAAGAAAACTGTGAATCGATACTACATGAATATAATGTTAAATTATTAGGGCTACAAATTTTGGTCAACTTAACCATCGTTAGATGTGTAAGCATGTTAATATAATAGATGTTAAAGAAGAGCTTAACAATACTTACAAATGATGGTGTCTTATTAACTTAGTTCTTTTTTCAAATAATTTCTACTATATTAGAAATATTTACAACATTCTGCTTACAAATGATATTATTATTGGTTGAAATTCAAGTAAAGGTTATTAACAATAGAAATATACAGTTTTCTTTTATGTTTTTTTATACATGATTATCATAAATAAGAGTAATCTGTTAACATACCTTCAATGCTAGATGCTAAGACATTTTCTTGTTGAGGAATTCTGTTTATAGGGAAGAAACTAGGAACAGCATCGACTCGAAGTTTCCGTGTAGATAAAATCAGGTAGCTTCTACGCACTTCAAACGGGCAGACAAAAAGTGTTTAAATAACTCCAACGGAACAAGTAAAAAAAAATAATATTTTGACAGAGACAAATTCTAATCAAATTTAAACACAAATATAAACAAATATGGCGAATCGGGAATCGGCTAACAGACAGCAAATGTCAAGTCAACACGAAATGCACGGAATTAGAGATAAACGGAATTTCAATGCATAGAACAGCAAATTGAGTTGCAGCGCTACTACCGCCACCTGCTTTCACCTTTTAGATTATTAAACAAAGACGTATTTATGTAGTTCCAATGTATCAGACAAAGAATTCTTCTCATGTTCTTACCGAACTAATTTTCATATGTACTTGGGCGTCTCGGGGTTGTCTCTGATTATAGTCGCCACAGTTGATGTCAATGTGACAGCAAATGATTTTGATTTGATTTGATGTTTGATTCAAACAATTTTCTTATAAAATTTAACTCGAGCAATGAAAGGGAATGGATAATTTTTGACAAATCTACTCTCACGCAAGTTAAACTGAAAAAGGCACTCGTTCTCTTTTTCAACTTAACATGCATTCGAGCATCTTTCCCAAAAATTATCGATAATTTTCATTGCACCAGTTAAATTACTACTGATAATTTTTCATAATATGTATAACGATATATGCTAACATCCTATTGTTTTCAATTATATTGTAATTGGATACCTATAACTTGTGTACAAATCTGGCATGAGGTCGTCCACTTAGTATCAGTTTATCTGCCGGGGCGGTCTCTTTTTGTAATTGTTGATATTTAATTTAGAATAGGAGTATACATTTAAATATTCTGTATAACTTTACATAATAAACTTATTGTTATTATTATTAAAAATACATACTAGATTTTCAGTTAATTAATAATTTCTATTGGTAAATTTAGTTTATTTAAATTTAGTTTACGGCCGGTTGCATTAACGCTTGTTAGCTAACATTATGTTAAATTATTGATTTTTCGATGTTGTTGGATTAAATAGTTTTTCCTTGAAACCAAATAGTAAGATTTTAGTCTATTTAATTTGATTATAAAAAAAACGAAACTTATTTATTTATTAATTAACGAACTTTTACTGCCAAAATCTATGAATAATTAATGATTCTCTTTCTTTGATGTTATCTGTGATTTTAATGTTTTAAAATGGTTTCAAATAAATAAAAAAATATAAACTACCAGAATAAATACATAGAAAATTAAAAAATTGTATTCAAAATAGAAATGAAAGAGGTTTGTTTTCGTTAGTTAAATTATATATTTAGTAAACTTTTTGTTTTAATAGCAATCTGTAAATATGATTAAGATTAAACCAACAAAGCGTTAAAATAACTTAAAATATCTCGTTAAATATTATTATGCCGAGGATCTAGTTAATTCAGTAACAAAACGTAAGTAACGAAGTCCGTTTAAATTTCAAAATATACCTACAATTTTCGTCTTTCCGAAGTCTACTCCACTTTTTCAGTCTAAGAAATGTGGCAACGTAGCCTAAGAATCAATTTTTACATCTCTCGTCGACTAGTAATTCAAATCTCATGCGCCTCAGGGGGTTGTAACCTAAAATACACCTTTACCAATTTAAGATAGAGTTAACACGATGTTAAGTAACATAGTTTTAACAAGCGTTTATGCAACCGGCCCTTAATTTAGTTGTTTACGATAATTAATTTTTAAAGGTCCCTAAATATTTAACAACATCTAAAAAACTGGATCGGAGTAAATACAGAAGCGAATATAGTAATAGAGGTTCCACGACAGTACCTCCCAAATATATTCCAACAATTCCTTCAGTACCATATGTACCAACGGTACCGACAATTACCCCTCCAAGAACACTGGTAAGTTTAATATGTTTAAATTATTTGTAGTAATAATGTATGTTTTGTACAGTTTTCATAAGGTGGTAATCTGAATCTTAATTTGTTTTTAGTTTAAATGTCTAGAGAATCTCTTATTTTGAACCACTTACTAGAATGATAATCACATAGGTCGAAAGTGCTGTAAAAAGTTCAGACAAGTCAGCAATGCGCATGTGCGTCATTAGTGCTTTTCGTGACAGGCCGGGTTTCAGTAAAATTTGGTATCTAGTGGAGAAAGTTAAAGAAACGAAATATTCACTATAATTATGGTGTAGGTACCATTACCGTCATTTTTTAATACAGAATGTCAAATCCCAAGTTTGGGAATGTTCATGGTTGTTTATATCATAAGGTGGTTGGAAAAAAGTAATTGTACCTGTTATTTAGCAGATTTGAATATTTTTGTTTGCCTGCCGTGGTGTATTTGAATCTATTTTAACAGAAAGTATCGAGAAGTAAATTCACAAAAGATAAAAGAACTAACAACAAACACTATCAACAAAATATAAATTTTCAACGTAAACACTGGCACAAACTCACCGTAATCCGTCTCTGACCTCTCATATGTCTGTCAATTTATAAAAAAGCAATGTTGCACGATCATTATAATGACAGTAACATAGGGTACATTATTGTATTAAAAAAGTTTCTTTTGCGCATAAAATTGACAGTGATGTATCTTTTTGATGTTCTTCGGGTTTAAGAAAGTCTTTTGTGACCTGAAAAATACATATCTTTCAAACAACATGGTTTCATTGGCTCATGACACATTACTCTGAATTAGAACGATAAATAATTTTCAAACTTGGCAACGTTATACCCAAACTACACTGATGACGAGCATGCGCACATTCGTAAACAACTTACATATGTGGCACGCTTTTCGCCGTGAAACTTGGTGGGATTATCATTCTAGGTAGTATATATATTTCTATGTTTTGAACTGGGAAAGTATTTCAAAATTGTCAGTTATCATATTGTTATTGAGTGGATCGGGAATGAGTGTAAGTTATAAAAAAATAAAAAAAAAATCTAACATTATTTCTTGAGTTACAAGCAATATACCTGTTTTATTATATTTAAATAGTGGTGGTCCTCTTTTTGGAAGCCTAAAATTCAATTTTACGGCAAATGTTTTTTTGGCACATTATTTACTATTAAGAAACCTAAAAAATTACTAGATCGAGGTGGACCTTATCGGAAAAATAATACCTACGACTGGATTATGTTAAACTTTGTTTTTGTTTTTTACTTTTAAATCAATGTTATGTAGATACTGCCAACTTGACAAATAAACGTAATTTTTTTAAGGTAAATTTTAAAGTGTTTTCTAGTGATTGGAATCAAACGGGTAGATATTTACTCCGGTCACAACATGTGTGGAGGCCCCGGCGAGTTCTAGAAAACAATAATTTTGATATTCTGGACTCTTTTTCCTTGTGACAAACATGTCAAACGTTTTAATTTGTATTCAAAATAATCTGCGGCTTGGCCTAGTTTGTACAACATGGAACAATGAAAGATTTTAGAAGAAGAACTTCGAAAAATTAAAATAATAGGGTCGAAGATTTAATAACTTCACTGTCCACTGGTTTCAGTAAGTTGGGAAATCATTTGGCAAAAATATAATGAATCGGAGAAAACAGATGGAAAAATATATGTTGGTTTGATGGAAATTGGTTAAAATAGATTCATGTGACGAATATCGTAAGATACTCTAGAAGCAAAAACTACAGTACTAAGCTGATGTCCATGATTCAAGTCCCATTGATATACTTATGGCTGCTGACGTAGCAGGTCATTTATACCCTGTTAAAATACATATTTTACAGTGTGCTGTAGTAGCCATGAGGAAAAACTTGGTTGGACGCTTATGGGTAAGAATCCAGATTAGTCTCAAAGAAGTACAACAGAAATGTCCGCTTTTCCTTATTGGTTGGCAATTCTCCCATTACTGATCTTTATAAATTGGATGTATTAGATATTATTGAGCCAACGCAGAAAATATATATAGGAGAGTTAGAGCAATAAACCTTAGAATTTTTTATGCAAACAATAAAAGTAGGTCACCATGGATAGAAAGTCACCCTCCACTTCCAAGCAATTATTCGCTTGCTAAGAAGAGGCTTGATAATACATTAAGAAAGTTAAACAGTTCCGATATAGTAGAGAATTATGTTAAAGTGTCTTTGCCGGGAGCAAAATCTAGAGTAGCGCCTTTAAAAACACTTTTCATACCACGTCCAGAACTTTAAGCAGCTACCCTTGGTGCCAGGCTATGTGATTTGGGCAGGCAAGAATTTGATCTAAACATAGAGTGTTTCTATTGGAGTGATTCTTCAACTGTTATAGCTTGAATTCGAAGTATAGAAGAGTGAGATATTTTTGTATGGAACAGAATTCAGGTACCTTTTACAATCCAGATGGTGGAAGGGACCCGAGTGGCTTATTAGCGATTCAGCTGTGATTTTGTGATTTTTGACATTTAACCTATTTTTGGAAATATAACAAAACTGGCGTGAGTTGTGCGGTTTATTTTTAATCTTAGAAGATATAGATAAAGCTAAAGTATTTGTTTTTAATATAGTACAGGATAAAAGTTTTTAAAGTGAAACTGACAAGCGTATTTCTAGTTTAAATGGGTTTCGTGACGAGTCAGGTTTAATTCGTCTTAAAACACAAATCAGTGACAGAGATAACATAGAAAACTTCCGCTTTTCAGTGGTAATACCTGGAAAACATCCTGTGATTACTCAGCTGATTTTTTATTATCATTTAAGGACGTGTCATATAGGTACTCAGGGACTTTTGAGTTTGCTTCGCGAACGATTGTGTATTTTAGGTGGTCGCCGTTCCATTTGTTCCATTCCAAACAAATGTTAAACATGAAGAGGTATTCGTCTAAACCTTTTCAAGTATTGACGCCACCATTACCATAAAACCAAGTTGTATGGTGATGCTACCGTGATGCTTTTACTTTTGAAATCACAGAGATTGATTTGGCAGGCCCCCATTATCTTAAATTCAATGAAAAGGTCTGGATTTGTTTATTTACCTGCGCGGTTTATCGGGCAGTGCATTTTGAACTTGTCGGTTCGTAATCTTCTCCAAACTTTATTCATTGTTTTCGTCGATTCGTTATCAGACGTGGACGTCCAAATGTCATTTATAGTGATAATGGCAGTCATATTAGTGGCACTGAAAATTCATTTAGTAAATTGTATTGGGGTAAAATTTCAGCGTTTTCTTGTGAGCAACGTTACACGTTTTAGGACGGGCTTATGCTCATAATTATTAGGACCCGTCAAATTTATTATTTTAATGTGAAAAATTCACATTAAAAAGTTTAAGCCAGACCAGAGGGTCTTGCCACTATGATGTTGTCAAAATAATTATGATGACATCATGAAAATTTTCAAAACTTTCAGCGAAAATGAGGTTGGCGAAGAAGTTGTGAAGGCAACAAGTTAATTGTGTCATTAAAAGATTTTGTGAATAACGACACAATCAGATCAGAAGCTAAAGGAATACGAAGAGAAAGCTAAAAAATTAAGTACTAGTGTGGGAATAGACTACAATGAGATTGCTACCACAGCAATAAAGTATATATACATTTCATTATAGAAACAGTTTTTTGACATGGCTATTAGTTGAGTACTTAGATAGGCCCCTAAGTAGTTTCAGCCGAGGGCCCCACAAATACACGATCCGCCCCTGTATCTATCGGATGGTCCATCCGATCTAGTGGCTCTAACTCCTGCAATGCTTTTAAGTGACCAGTCTGAGTGTAGTGTGCCTGATTGCGATTTAGCAGATCAGCATCGGTTAGTCGAAAATATCGACATATATGCAAAAACTCAAAAACGTTTCTAGACAACTATTCAGAAATGAGTCAGCACAGCTAAAATTTATTCGAAAGAATCAAATAACAAATAAAATTTCAGTGGGGGAAACTATTATTTTTGAGATAATAGAACAAAACGTCTACATAGCCGAGTTAATATGAGGAAAAGATGGTCAGCTTGGATTAGCAAGAATAGCAATTATAAGATCAGTTAAGAAGGGTCCACGGCAGAGGAAGTGGCCCAGTGGACGAGGATTCTGATTTCAGAAATATTACCTTGGTTGGAATGCAACCACTGGACACTAGATACTAACGCTGGTCACGGATGCTTCATGACTTACCTAAAGAGAATCGAAAAAAAAAATGACGAAGTTTGCAAGTGCTGCCCTGTCCGCGATGACGCATGGTACACTCTTTTTGAATGCGACCACTGGCATGCAAATTGTATAAGACTTGAATTTGAACTCGTACATTAAGTACCTAACTGAAAGAAACATAGTAAACCTAATAATGGAAATGCCACAAGAACGAAAAGGGCGGTTCAGACCTTCGTCAGAAACATTAAGGAAGCCAAATAATGAGACGAATGAATAGAGGATTTGGAGGTCGGAAAGGCAGAAAGGACCATACGCTCTGACGAATATCTAAAGTACGTTTGATTCAGTCCTCGAAGAATCTCAAGATACCCAACTACAAGTTACATTAGCCAAATCTCCGATTCAAGCAGTTACAGATAGTGTGATAGTGTTGTCTATAATGACAGGTATGTCAAAAGCAGAATACACGGAAAAAAAATGTTGTACCCGAGTAAATGACGTCACTGTTGTCAAAACCGAAAAACATTTTGATAGTCGACAGAGAAGAAGATTTAGAAAAAAACTCAAACCCCCAGATTGTTATATGTTTGACCAGTTTTTCTATTTATATCATTGAATATTAATATTCATGTTGGGAGACTGTCGGGAAAAGAAGACCTACTACTGGATTATTTAAAAACTGGTTCTTGTTTTTTACTTTTAAATGTTTTAAATCTATGTTAGATACAATATTGATAGTATCGTCAAGTTGAAAAATGAACGTATTTCACCGTATTTTTTGGAAGAGTCAAGTTACATTTTAAAGTGTATATACATCTTGTCTAAATATAACATAATACTTTCGTTAAAAGTCAAAATCAAAAATAAATTATTTAAGTCTAGAAAATATGCCATTAAAACTTTTTCTAATGGTTCGGCTACACACAACGTTTTGTCTGAGAGCATGCCTGCAGAGACTTGTTTGCGCAGGTAAGAGCGTGCGTATAGACGGCAAGACGGTATCGCGCGTCGTATAAACATCGCGCGTCTTGCCGTCTATACGCACGCTCTTACCTGCGCAAACAAGTCTCTGCAGGCATGCTCTCAGGCAAAACGTTGTGTGTAGCCGGACCATGAGAAAAAAATGTGTTTTTATTGTTGTGATAGTCCATTAAATGTTTATATAAATCCTACCGATTGAATTTGCATCTCCGATTTCGCTGAAATGTGGGCATCTTTTCGTACCCTTCAAAGAAGGTTTCTATGAATTTTTTCATTCATCCAATCGAGAGATATGAATTTTCGAAAATGTCGGGTCTTTTTTTTAAATAGCCATAACTTGGTGAAACATTGTCCGATTTGGGACATTTTTTTAAATTTCGTGTTTTTTGATAGACTTTTTGAAAAATTTCTTGTTGTAGTTTTGGCATGAAAAAAAACATTCAAATTTATGATGAATAATTTTTTGCAATCCAATCGGTAGGAGGAGTTGACATGGAATGACCCATATATGCATTTTCATATTTTTCTATTAATTTTTTTGGCAATAGTTCCAATAAAGCAATCAGTCCTTAGAATGAACATTTTATCATTTATGAGCATATATACGTTTGACAATTAAATTTTTTTAACTTTTCAATAATAACCTAATTTTATTACGTATTTCAAAACATCATTTATTAATGGATGAAATTATTCTCAATTTTTTCAAAATAAAGTAATATCTATCTACTTTTGAACCATTTTAAAAAAAAGTTTTTTACATCATGGGAAAGTCACATTTCTGGTTTGTTGCTAAGTAACTCTGTGAAGTAGTAAAAGTTTAATTAAAACTCAGAATCAAATATTTTTAAAATTGCTTAAAGACATGTTCAAAATCTGTTTAAAATTTAAAAAATAATTTTCTGCTTATATAAAAATAAAATGGTACACCTTAGAGCACTTTAAGCAAACCTAAATTTTTGTTTGTCTCAAGGCAAATACTTGATCCGGATAATCAACAATGGCAAGATTATGAAGAATTCCTCCAAACATTGTAACTTCTTCAACTGTGATTTTTAATCTACTCCGCAGGTTTTCATATAAACATATTTCTTCCTCTTTGTAAAATTGTTTAGTTTTTAATTTTTAATATATTTATATAAGTAGTTTAGATATGTAAATTCATCACAATTTATTTAAAATTAAGTGGGAGTAAACTATACGATAACTAGAAAAAAGATTATACGTTATTGACTATAATGTGCATACAAGTAGGTATGCTAAAAAAATACCGCTAGTATTCGTATTCCATGTATTAACAATAATCATAAGTTATTTTATTTTATTATGTTTGTGATGAATTTTATTCATACGGTAATAGTAAAATAGTTTCTCAAACAAATAATATAAACTTTTTAAATAAAATTATCTTAAAAATAAAATGAATTGGATGTTAATTATTTTATTTACTTAAACATTATCAAAATCATATCCAAAACTCACACTAGGTAGGTACCTAAATATTAAAACTTTTTTTTACACTTCTTGATTTTCGATATTTCTTTGGTCTCGAGATTTAATATCTTATTGAGAGCTTCTTTTGTATTTTTGGTTTTGTGTTTAATTATAATGTATTTTCTTATTTTTGTCTCATTTAGTTATTTTGGTACCCCCTTTTATTATTCATTGACGGTTTTATTCAATACTCTGAATATTTATATTTGGGTACTTGATATAATTGTTTAGTTTCTTGTTTCTACCTGTTATTTTTAAAGTTCTTACCAAATTCCTTTATTTTCTGTTAGGAATTCATATTTTCTTTTTCGGTTTTTTGAAAACTGTTTCTTATATCTCTATAACCAACATTGTCTTCTATTTTTTTGGATTCCTGTAAAAATAATTTTCTATCATCTGGTGAGGGTGAGAAGTTGGTTTTCTTATTTTTTCTTAATCTTTTTGTTAATTTGATTTTTAGTTCGATTTCTACTTAATCAATTATTTACGTACTTTGGAAAATCACACTTTTACTGTTTAATTAATTAAATACATATTTTCTGAAAATTTTTTTGTTTTCTATTTAAGAGGCAAATTTAAAGTTAGTTTGGCTTTAATAAAAAAGTAATTTAATTGTTGAAAATCATTAAACAATTATTTGGATGTTGTACATATGATTTTCACCTTCCTTAAAAAGTAATTTTTAAACAAAAATAATTTAATACCAAATATACCAAAATGCTTTGAAATATTATCGATAAATTATAATAACAATTTACCAATTTCTACCATTTTGCAAAATTAGATGGTAAATGCCGTATAAGTCATTTTATTGATGACGTACGGTAGGTCACTTTTCCTTCCTAAAATGTGACCAGGAAATGTAGGTATACTTTGGATGAAGGTAAGTGAAAAAAGGAAAAAACTGTTTTTTTACTCCGCTAAAATTAATTTTAACAAGTATACCTACATCCAGAAGATAATGTGTTTGAAAATTTAAAACAACTAATAAATTGTGTAGGAACAATCCATAAATTTTCATTTTCACTATGCACTTGGTGTACTAAACTTAATTTTGTTTTATGTCTCCAAAAAAAATGTTAAAATAGTTTGCGAAACTATTTACTATGTTAGTTTTTCTGGTATTTCTGCACCAATTAAAAAACAAAAAAAATTATTTTTAAAGATATGACAGTTTTTTGTATATTAAAGTATTAGAAAAATAGTTTTGGACTTCTTTAGTATGTAGTTATAGATAATTGTATAAAAATAATTATAACCATTAAAATATTAAATTCTTGACACTCTAAATATTTAATTTTATTTTTGCTTTAACATTTGGATGTAAAATATAAAGCTATTTATAATTATTAAATAGTCTTGTTAAGGGTATTTTTTCGCGTACTTCTGTAAAATAAAATGTTGTCCTAATTTTATAAAATAAATTTTGTTATGCATATGCAAAATAACTTCAATATTTATTTAGTCTTAGTTAAGGTGTATTATTTTGTTTTTATTTTTCTTTAATCTGTAATAAATAAAATGTAATGCAATTATTTGAGTATTTATTGTTTATATATCTGTAAATATTTGCAGCGAAACTATAACAAACATGCATTAAATCAAATATTCTATAAAAGCTATAAGGGATAATTATTTTTATGGAATATTTAATTTAAGTAACTTTTAATTATTACAAATATTTAATACTCACTCGCTATTATTTTTGCACACTTATTAACAATTCTGAAAACAACAATAAAAATTGAATGATGATAATACTCGTAACTAATGAAAAGGAATTTATTATTGAAATTACTAAAAATATTATTGACCAAAGAAACTAAAAAGAGTAAAAAAATCTCCATGTTATCCCATGGTTATTATATCAATATAATTTCAAAAATAAATTCGATTATGGTAATTTCTTATCAGCCTGCATTTAATAATAATAAGCACTGATTTCTTAACCACTACTCACATATTAATAACTTGCAGGTTGGTATGACGTCAAACCAAAAGGACTACGAAGACGACGCTGTGATATCGATAGATGTACCTGTTAAAGCACTAATCTCAGCAAATCTAGTCAACGATGATTTAGTTTTATCCACAACTAAATCTGTTCCAATACCTTTACCACTGGTAAATTACTACTTTTTAATTAATATTGGCGCAGAATAAAAAACATAGGTGAAATAAATATATTATAATACCCTCTATTATAGTTTTTCCTACTTTTTAACAATACCAAATCTACAGATAAACAAATACGATACTATACATTGCTATTAATTAGAAGAGAGTAGGTAAATTCGGACCCCCAATTGATTTTGCGTTGTAACTTCTACTCTCTATTTCACTAAAAACAAAAATGGACCCTTACATCCCTTGGGGATAACTTGTCAAAGTTTTAGGTACATCAGAAATATTTTTGTTATGATTTTGTCCACTTGTACAAAAAAGCAACTTAAGAAAAAGTGCTCTAAATTTGGACCCCCCTTTTTCCCTTTACTTCGGACCCCTTAGAAATCTGTTAAGGAGATAATTGTGACGTGGTTCTACCTATCCTTATAAATTATACTGATATTTCTGATATGGCTTAAATGCCCATCGAATACTAGAAGAACTGACTCGGCAGTTGGTTTAGTTATAGTCAAAAAATGGTCGAACCATTTGGTGAACAGTTCCGTTGTTATCCATCCCGAAGGCTGCGCATGAAACACTGTTCCTGAAGGAGCTCCTTTTTGCAACTAAGGGTTCATGTATTTTCGGGGAAAAATCACCATAGGTGGAACAATGTCTCCTCCAGCACTCATACAAACTACAATTGTTATTAAAGCCCCTCTCTCTGCAGATGTAAAAGACCCTACTTGTCTTTTTCCTCTGAGGCCAAGGGCTGGTTCTACTTTACTTTGTACCGCTGTAAAGCCACTTTCATCAACATTAAAAATTCTGTTAGTTGGATAGATTTTCTCGTTGAACACACCTTCAAGATTATCAAAGAATAATGACACGTTCTCTTTTGTGAAGTCTACAGCTCGTGCAAATGAAGTGCCGGTTGGTCTACGAATGGAAAGCTGGTTTGGCTTTGCCTGCCATGCGATTTTTGCTAAAAGGATGCTGAATACCGTTTCTCCAGTTGAAAAGCCATTCGCCTAAGATATCTTCTGTATCTATAGAGTAGGAAGGGTGAGTATAGACCTACAACTTAGGCCACAATATGGCCCATTGTACATCCTCCCAAGGAGTGGCCCTCCTAGGACATTGTCCATCCTGTCTTATCCAGGAAGGAAGACAGGTCACCAGGGGACATCTCCTTAATGTCGGCAGGTGTAGGCCAAGACTCACCGAACACACACTCTCTTATCGACGATAGCTCCGGACATTCACATAAGACATGCCTGACAGTTTCATCTTCCTGTTCACACCTCCTGCATAGAGGTATGTCCACTAGCCCCATAATATGGAGGTGTTTTCTTAGTTGACAGTGTCCAGTCAGAAATCCCACTGTTAAACATAGGTTCTTCCTGGTCATCGCCAAATATTTATTCGTATCCAGCTTCTCAGGGTCGCCCAGGGTAATCCTGGCAAAACTGCATCTTTTGGTTTCATCCCATCTCTTAAGGATTGAGTACGGGTGTAACGTTTGGCTAACTCCGCAATTGTCGAAGTCGTCAAACCATGAGTGTCGCCTGGTCCCAAAATTTTCAGTCCACCCGCCATCCTGGCCAGAGAGTCAGCAATACGGTTACCTTTGCTCCTGTCGTGCCCTTTCACCCACCTTAGTACGATAGTTAAGCCGAAAAATGTAGATTCCATTACTAAACAATATTTTAGTAAATCTTTTTCCATCTCTAGAGGTAGGACAGTAGGCCTTTCTGTCCTCGTAGTAACTGCCTTTGCAGACTCTATTTTTCTTTCGACAACCGCATTAAAGTTGTCTTGGGCCTTGGAAAATTTTTACTGCTTTTTTCCTTCCAATTTTCTTCTCCCTAATGGCCTCTTTTGCATTTTTTATGTTTTCCTTCGACCACAACCGGTTCTTTTGTCTTTTTGGAGTATTCGGTATTTTCTTTCACTGGAACAACAACGCTACGAATTAATTTTCTAGAGAGTAAACAATTTTATCGTAGGGATCCGAATTAAAAACTGAAAGGGGTCCGAATTAGAAAATGAAACAAGCAAATAAAAACTAAGCTAGCCGGCAAATTACTTGATAGAATTGGTTGTTTGTCACTTTAACATGTACAGTGACTAATGCACAGCATAACGTTAAGTAAAGCACTACGAATATTTGAACCGTCTCAAAAACAAAAAACACAATCTCACAAAGTGGCTATTAACAGATGACCGAATATTCGGTAGACCACTTACTTAAAAAGGAGTTTGAGTCTGTCTCCGAGAGACGGCGTTAATCCATTTAGTAGTAAGCAAGGGGGTCCGAATTATCCGGTGGGGTCCGATATTACCAACTCTCCTCTACATTTTACAACATGAACATGAATAAACTTCAAAACGTAAAGGTTGATACAATAAAATATAATTAAACTATAGAATAAGTAACTTCGGTCCAAGTTGTCAAATAAAAAAAAATCTATCACTGGGAAGGGGAAATTTCAAAATTATTTTGTAATGTGAAGGTTCGCATTATTTATTAATATCCGTAAACAGAGAAATGGCTGTTTAAATTGAGTAATTTGATACAAATATCAATATTTGTAAAAGTCATGCCTGATTGGCAGAAAGTTTTATTTAACTAATGTAACATCAATAACCCATGATTTAGTACGGTAAATTGAGAAATCTCTCAAATACTTTTTTCTACGGCTGCTATGGGATGTGGTGCTTTTGACACATTTGACAGAACTACAAAGTGACATATTGCTATCAACTGTGGGAAAAAATCTACCTCGCGGGTCTTTTCCCACACCACGTACATTTAAATGGAAATTCAGCCATTAGGTAGATTTTTTCCCACAGTTGATAGCTGCTGTTACGAAAAAATGAAACACCAGGAATCTCAATACAAAATTGCAGTAATGTAACAATTAATTACAATATTAATTAAATTAGTTTTTTTGTATTAAGTATGTGCCGTTTATTTTATAACCAATAATATATGTATAAGCAAAGTTTATTCCATGTTTATTAATTTTAATTTTTGTTATTTTCATTGATATTCGTTTTCAATACTTAATAACCATTATAATATATTTATTTTAAAAACCTATGTTTTTTTGAGGAAAAAAAATAATGAGATTTATTTTTAAAGGTAGCCGATGGAACCACCGAAAAAGCAACTTCTATAATCGAAAGGATTATAAATTCCATTAGCTCAAGATCTACAACTTTATCCCCTTCAAATAAATTATCAAGTAGTACTGAATCAACTACCGAGTTTTCGTCGGCTATCCTGAAATTATCACCAAAAAAATCTAGACAAACTGACGGTACTGACGTGACTAAAGCTACTGATCAAACCGGTACTGTTACTTTAACCACCGAAAACCCTACAACGATAATTGAGAGGATATTGAGCTCCTTAAATGCTATACAAGCAACAGATATTACAAGTTTAGCGCAAGTAGGTACCGAATTTGTAAAATCGAGATCTATTATTACCACGCCTCTTAGTGTGATTAAGTCTTCCACTGCCAGCTCACTTCTAGCACCTAGTAGCACTACGAATCCTCCACCTAGTAATTTAGATGATATCAGTTCTAAGGAGATTGTACAAAAACAAGCTATAAATAAACTGTTGGACATTTTAAACAGTATGTTATCTAGTCAGGAACCAAACGAATTTGTGATTGTTACGCCGAAAACTGTAAATAAGCAAACTGGTAGAGGCCCTTTTGTTTCCACTACTTTTTTTCCTACTTTTATATCTGAATTTACAACTGCCAATACAGTTTCTACACTGCCGTCTTTTGGTACTGAATCTATCTCTCCAAACCTTCTATTTTCTGAACAGTCTGATGTTAGTTCTTCCGAATTTACTTCTGTTGCACCTAGTACGTCGGATGTTCCTTTAACTACAACCATATCTCCTGAATCCATATCTGAAATTTCATTATCAACTTCTTCCGAAGAGATATCTGGATTTTCTACAGATATTACAACAAGATTTACAGAAACTGATAAAACAACTACAGTGTCAACAGAAAATTCATCTACAGTTAATATGGAACAACTTACTTCAACCACTGAAATTTCTACCACAGAATCTTCGACAAGTAGTAGTAATACAATCGGTTCAACCGTTTCTGAAAATATTAATTTAATTACATTACTATCTTCATTACCTTCTCTTGAAAAATTTGAAGTAAGTCCAGGAAGTGTTTCCATAGTTTCTGCTAATGACATTTATTCCAACTTAGTAACTCCCGAGGATAACATTTCTACCACTACAGTAGTTAATATCGCTGGTAGTTTCAGCACTGAAAACAGTACTACTATACAAAGCACCACTACTGATGGTGATAGTACGACTACTATTGAAACAACATCCGAAATGATAAGTACACCTTCTGTTGAAACTACTAGTGTACCGATGCCAAGTAGTACATCTGTAAATAATACACAAACTAATAATACAAGAAAGGGAAAATTACTTGATTTCGTTCAGGAGCAGCCCTTGCAAAACGCCATTGATGCATCAACTCCTGATTATTTCATTTTTGCTGTACTAAACAATAATACAGTTTTACGTAAAAGACCACATATACAGCCCAAATCCTCCTACTATGTTATTGGTGTATATCCTAACAATACTGTTGTGAAAAAATATCCGAACGGAACCGATGTTCCCATGGAAATGCCTATAAGGGTAAGGGGATTCGATACACGTGAAAACCCCCCGCCTTTACCAGATATAACCAGTAACCAAGTAACAAGCGACCCCGGAAGTTCTATGGATAATAAAAATGTTCAAACGGTATTCTTTGTCAATAACTTTTTTGGTATTGGAGCTTTTACGGCTTCAGAGAGATCACTTGAGATTTCTACGTTCGCACATCTTTTTTGCTTGGCACACATTTAAAAATTTGTAAATAATATCAATTTATTATATGCATGGATGATTGTGGTGATGGTAATTGTTGTTGTCTTCTTTTTTTTGCACAATCGACGTAAAGAATCGTTAACCAAAAAATATATTCCTCTATTAAATAAATTTGGTATACCCTATCTTATTTAAAATAGTATTTTAATTTCATAATTAAGAACTTTAATTGTTGATAACTTTAAAATGTTAATAATCATCATTATTTACGGTTTTTTATAAGTATTTTTCTGTACATGAATATATTTTACACTTACTGCCCTATATTATACCCACATTTATCCAAAATATATTTTTAAGAATCTTTATATTTAACTTCAATAGGAATTTTGAAAATAATCTTAACATTTTTTTTGTTACTGTTCACTCACTATCAAATACTACTTTTCTTGGGAGTAATTGCTTAATTAAGAAAGTGGTTTAAAATATTATCAAATTCTTTAAGAAAATAATATTAAATCTTTTAATATTGGGATCTGTCAAATGGGCGGAGCCCTCAAAATGTAAATTAAGATACCTTCTTTCAGCTGGTTCATCTAAAAAATAGATAAAAACCCAACATGTTAAATGAAATAAAGTTTTGGCGGTATGTAGGCAATCGTCTTTACAAAAATACGGTATCCGCCACAATAAACAGTACCGAAACAGAGAGTGCTGTGGATTTGTACTATATGGATTTATCATATTTGACTTAATTGTCATTAGTTGATATATTAATAGTACGCTGCAGTTAAATTTGGTTTAAAAATGGTTCTAACAACGGAAGAAAAAGTGTTTTTGGTAGAGCATTATTTTCGTTCATACTGAAAAGGTCGTAATGATGGTCCAAGCTTAGAACAGGTGTCAATAAAATATCAACAAAAATTTAATAAAGCAGCTCCTAGTAAAGGTGTGATGTTAGCTGTTGTTCAAAAATTTCGTCGCACTGGTAGTGTATTGTATCAACGTAAAGGTTCTTCAGGTCGTCGAAAAACAGTATGCACTAACGAAAATGAAGGACGTGTTTTTAACCAAGTTGTGCAATCACCTTAAGAACTGCATGTAAACTCAACATTAGTGAAACGTCTTTACGTCGCATGTTCAAATCAATTGGTGGTTATCCATACTGCATTCAAGTTGGACAACGACTAAATGCTGCAGACAAACGTGCAAGAGAAATTTACTGTGGTCGCACGTTGAGTTTAATTTACGAAGATCCCGAATTTTTAAAAACCATATGGTTTTCAGACGGGAGTCACGTTCATCTTAGCGGCTTTATTAATCGACAAACAACCAGATTCCTTGGATTTAAACGTCCTCATGTCATTGTAGAGAAACCACTCCACAGTCTTCGAGTTACCGTTTGGTGCGCGGTATCTGGTAATGGAATGATTGGTCCTTATTTCATTGAAGATGATAATCAGAATCCACTTACTGTCAACCAAGAACGTTATAGAGAGAAAATTATTATACCTTTTGTGAGAGATCTAAATAACTTTTGCCGTGCACGAAATCTACAGTTTCGCACACAATGGTTTCAACAAGATGGTGCAACGAGCCATACAGCTGTGCGCACCTTAGGCTTACTCCTAATAGAATAATTTCTCGGGGAACAGACTTCGAATATCCTTCTCATTCACCTGATCTGACGCCACCTGACGCATACATTTGGGGCATAATGAAGGAAAAAATATTTCTTTCGGAAAATCTGCCGGCGAATATTGCCGAACTACGGGAAAGAATGCCAAATATTTTTAGGCAGTTCCATCAACCACTTTTTATAAATATGTTTATTGACTTACAAAATCGATATGAAGCTTGTTTGCGTCGAAATGGTGAACATTTTGAACACTTACATTACAGAAATTAAAAATTAATTTTTATTTTTATTTTCGGTACTGTTTATTTTGGCGGATACTGTATAACTAGCAAACTCTTATTCCAGATTTTTTATGTATTTTATATTCGTCATTCATAATTTTAATGAATATTTTCTTTTTGTTAGTCTGATTAAATTTAGGGAGCAAACGCAATGATTCATTTTTATCGGAATTTGGTGGAAAGGTATATTTTTATCCTTATTGCAAGCACTTTCAAACCTTCTACCATACAAATAAACTTATATTTACATTTTTTACGCGAAGAAAACGTTGCTGACTTCATTATCAAGAATGTGAATTAAATTCATTGTACTAATCCTTACTTTGTGGAAGTCCATCTTACTAAATATAATATACAACTATTCGTTTATACTTAACTTACACATTTTATTAAAAAATAGATTTTAAATTACAATTACAGTTGTTTTGCTACAACAAGCATCGTCGGATTGACAAATTAAAGTTTTTTTTCATTTATTCTTTTTTTTTCAAGGTAACTACCTGATTTTGAGTAAGTAGTGGACTAGACCAAGTATGGAAGTAATAAGACATAACAATTTTAAAGCCTAGATGTCATTCCCCCTAAGATCAGTATAACTTTACAATGATATAGAAAAACCAGGATAAAGCTACATCATGCTGATCTTTACAATAACTTAATATATTTTTGTTACATTTATGTATCTATTCATTAACAATTTTAAATTGTTGGTCTGCTAGTTTGTATTTTTAGTTCTTGAAGAAAATCTAAATTTTGTTTTTTTTTATCACAAGTGTGTAGTTAGTATTTGGATGTCATTGGTGTGTATGAGTTCTGGTTGTTCAAATAGATGCGTTGCATAATTTGAATTAGCTGGTTGTTTTAATCTGTATGCTCTTAATTGTTCATTGAATATTACTTCAAACTTTTCTTGTGTATATACATTACATTTTGGACAATTAATTTTGTAAAGACCAGAGTTTTTTAATTTGGGTAATTTTGTTTTTACATCTAACAACTTTGTACCAACATTATTTTGTGATTTAAATGATAATAATGCTGATGTTGCCGAAAATATTATTTAAGTGTATTGAAAATTTATTCACAATATGTAATTTTTTTATCCCCTAACACATAAATTAGCAGCTTATAGTTTTCTCCTGCTTTTTCAATATCATTGCACGGTTATACTGATCATAGAAGAAAATACATCCAGGATAATCCCTTAGGGCTAATAACATCTAGGCTTCAATATTGTAATGTCTTAAAATAATCCAATAATTTACTGTCAAATCACTAGTGTATGCGTGTATTTGACGAATCCCAATATAAACAGTTATTAATATTATTAAATGGTTGGAATATATTTTTTGAGGAAAGCTACTTTTGCCTCAAGTGATCCGAAATACAGAAATGGTATGTGGTCTGTAATGTAAATAAATCATAAATAAATCAAAATTAAAGATATTACATTTATTCGATTCTATGTTAACCATGGACCATTTCTTTATTAAAAAAATAAGTTCAAGATCCGCAAAAGGGCGAATTTAAAATCATATTTTATAATTAAAAAAATAAAAATCAAATTTATTTTTGTACATTTTTAGGAAGAGCAGAATACAATTCCTACTGTTGATGTAGCTTCTCCTTCAGTTACTTCAAGCACTAGCACTAAACCTACAAAAGCACAAAATACACAACCTTTTAGTACTTCTCCTACTACCACTACTACTACTACGATGGCAACTACTACAATTGAATCAGCTCCGACAAAAATACCAGATACGACCACAACCATTTCTATGTCTACGACAGTACCAACTATACAAACTCAATCTACAACTGCAACAGTTCCAACAACTACAACCCAACCTCCATCGACCACATCATCTCCAACTACTTCCAGTAATATAGACAGTACCACTTCTTTAGAAGTTAATTCACTTACACCAGAATCACTAGAAGGTACTACCTTAAAAAGCACAAACTTAACTAGCACAGAAAATAGCAGTACAGTCACTCAAGGCACCAGTGAGATAAGCACAATTGTATCAGATACGGTGACTGTAGAAACAAGTACATTATTTACTGTCACAACTACTACAGCGAGAAATAATAATAATCCAACTTTCCCAACGATATCTGAATTATTTAATGGTAAAACTATTGAAGCTTTTAACGAAATTGTTATTAATAGTGACGATGCAAGTGCAAATAATATTAAAAACGAATCTGCTCGGATGTCTAAGGTAAGAAACACAATATACACATTTTATAATGGTCAAACGTTTGTTTTAAAAATTTCTTTGAGATAGTTAAACTTTAGAAATTTATAATAAATAAATATATATTGTTTGACTCTTTGTAATTAGGTTTGTCAAAATAAAATTTTGTTGATTCAGAATTTAGAGCAAAAAAGTTTGGGAAAGATATTTGTTAGTAGCCATTTTATAATTTGGACATTTTGGTAAGACAGAAGCAGGTGAAATAATGAGAACAAATAAATAAAATGTAGATATTTGTAGAGTTTATATGTTGGTATAGATGATTTTATTAATATTTGGGTAAAGTTAGATGGACAATAATTGGGTAATAGATATTTTGATTCATTAGTTTTTTAGAGTGTACAAATGACAATGGTTGTATAAATCTTAATTGTATAAGATTCAAAAGAGATCTTATAATATTTGAACAACCATTTCCTATGATTTCTGACTTTGTGATTCTAAAGATTGGGGTTAGTAAGACAATTTTCATGAGATAGCTTAATTTATCATAATTCTGACTGCTTAGCCCAAAGAGTCAAACCAACAGGACCTCAAAAATTTACAGTGACAGTTACCATCCGGAAAATGAAATTGTTCTGTTAATTGTCGGTACTTAATTTATTGTACTGTATTGTAAAACAAACGTTTGCTTCATCTGTCCATATAGGTAATCATTGATACATTAAGTTCTTAATTCCCCAATAACATAAAATATATTGTTGTGATTTGTATGCAATATTTAAAATTGTTTTCTAAATTTATTTAATCTTTAAATTTTTCAAATTAGGGTAGGGATCCCAAACATTTTTTTTTTGATTGAATTTTAAATAATTACCAAACAAACTTTTTATCTACCTAAACTATTTCTTATCTAACCTTAACTAATCTTAACTAATTTAAACTACCCTTATCTACCACTTATTGTCATTCACTCTTGTTTCATTAGCTTTGTCCTTTTTTCCTCGTGTGTTGTTCAGTTTTTGTATTTTTTTCTTTATCCTCCAGTTGTTTATTATTCTAAATCTTTTTAGTTATTTTCTTTAGTTACACATCTGCTCAGCTAAATGTATCACTTCTTATTTATTAATTTTTGTTTCTTTTAGTATTTTTCCAGTTTTTTAATTATCTTAACTGATTTCTTTTAATTTATAATGTGAATAATCTTTGTTTTTTCCCATTTTACTTTGATAAATTATTTTTAACTTCTATTAAAATTCCAACTGTTCATATTCTCATCACCTATCAACGAACCTTCCTTATCACTATCCTCTACACTTCTTATTTATACTTTCACAGAATAATATTTTTAAATATCAATTCTTTTATATCAATACTTTATAATTTTAAATCATAACAATATACACATAAATAAATATATTTGTCGATTACGAATTATTCTTCTTAACTCCTTTAAAACTTTTAAACTTTTGAAACATTAGAATTTTGGCTTATTTACTGTAAACCAGGTTTATTTTTATTTGAATTTTGTAATTATTACTTCTTTTAACTTTTTTAAAATGTGGCTAATAATTATTGTAAAGCTGTCTATACTAAACACTGATTTGAATTATTTTTACCAGTATCTAAAAGTGCTAAATATCCAAGATTTGTTAAAAAGTGGAAAAGCAGTGAAGAGTTCGACAAAGGAAACAATGTCCAATAAGGCAAGAATTATTGATACTTTGATCTTTATCTAACTGAAATTGACTTGATAACAATACTAATGATTGTACATATTTTCGTGTTAAAGAATGTAGCTAAAAAGTTTTTAAAATAATCAGATATCGTAAAAAACAATACTCAATCACTTACAAAACAAATGTCTTGGTAATTGCTGGAGCAATGATTAACAGTACTGATTCTATTGTAGGTATATTAACATTTGGAATTAATAAAAAATTAAATATCGTGTCAATTGATGCCTTAAAAGTTTGTATACGCTTGTAGTAGATTAGTTTTAACTCTTTGTACATAAATTAAATGCTTTGAACAAATTTAATAAATAAACTTACCTAGTAGAATAGTAATGGGTATTTGCAAATAAACTGTTTATTGCTATAAACAATAAGCACTGTAACAATGTATCGATAAAAAAGTTTTCTTAATATAACTCTTATCGAATATCAATAAAGTAATTATTATTAAGAAATAAGGTACCAACCCTATTAGCAAATTTTAAGGTCTTATTATACATGTTTTTTTTTTAATTAATAATCTATGTGTATGTATGTATGTATGTATGTATAAATTAGGGGTGATAAGTACACTGCGACCTATAGAATCTATTGTGTCCCCCCTTACTTGCCATGTTCTGATATTTTCTCAGACCTATAGCAGCTCTTCGAGTCCTATTTTCCTGAGGAAGTTTAGGACATCGTCGGGCTTCAAATCAGGTAGATCCCCTTCTATTTCATGTGCTCCTAGGTATCTAGCCCTAAAATTCTGCAAGGCAGGGCATTCTGAGAGTATGCGTATTGAGGTATCATCCTCTTCTTTACAGAATCTGCACTTTGCTTCATCTGCTAACCCTAGTTTCTTCATGCTTCTTAACCGGCAATGCCCGGTTAATATTCCCGTTAGAATTCGGAGCCTTTTTTTACTGAGTTTAAGGCAGCTAAGAGATCTCTTCTGGTCATAAATCCCCAGTAGTATCTTAGATTGCCTCAGTCCTTCCAGCTGATTCCAGTACTTGGATTTTTCCTTCTCCATTTCTTCCCTTAGTTTTCCTAAGATTACTTTACTGTAGATCCCACATGATGGTTCTGGTCCCAAGTTTGGGGTTTCAGCTCCTTTTTTTGCCAGCTTTTCTGCTGTTTCGTTCCCCTCTATTCCTGTGTGTCCTGGGACCCATAGGAGGGTGACAGTGATCTTCTGGCCTAGTTCATTTAGTTTGCCTAGGCATTCCCAAACCATCTTCGAACTGATTATATTTGAGCTCAGCGCTTTGATGGCTGCTTGACTATCCGACCTGATCACAATCTCTTGTCTGCGATAGTTTCTTCCAATATTGAGTTCCACACATCTTTCAATGGCGCGGACTTCTGCTTGAAAGATGCTCGGGTATGTGCCCAAGCTTTCGGAGTCTCTCGGTCCAAAAACTCCTATCCCAGTTCCCTCGTCTAGCTTGGAACCGTCCGTATACCACTTTATGGTATTCTGATTTAAATTCTGTAGGGTGTCTTCATCCCATTCAGATTTATTACTCAACCTTGTGATGAATTTTCTCACAAAGTTGAATTTCTTTGGCATATCATCTTGGGGCATTTCCCAAGTTTGATCAAAATGAAGTAATCGAAGTTTTCCCCTGATAATTCCTTCTCTGATCATTCTATATATCGTTTTCTTCCTTACACTTTCTAACAGAATGTGCAGTGGGGTCAAGTTTAAAATCACCTCCATTGCAGCAGTGGGGCAAGTTCCCATTGCTCCAGTGATACATGAACAGGCTAGTCTCTGAATCTTCGAGAGATTTTTCCTCGTCGTACTCAGATTAGCCCTTGCTCCCCAAGCCACTGCCCCATATGTGATTATTGGTCTCACTATTGCTGTGTACATCCATTGCAGAATACGTGGGTTGCATCCCCAGTTCTTTCCTGCAATGTTCCTGCACACCATGAGGGTCTTGGTTGCTTTGTGTATTACCTCGTCTTCGTGTTTATTCCAGAGTAACCTGCTATCTAGGATTAACCCTAGATATTTGACCTCTGTTTTCCACTCGACGATGTTCTCCCCTATTCTTATGATTTTTAGATTAGGTTTCTTTTTCCTTGTAAAGGCTACTAGTGTGGTTTTGGTGGGGTTGATGCTGAGTCCCACCGAGTCACACCATTGTTTCGCAATGTTCAGTCCTCTTTGAACAATATCACAGAGGACATTTTCATACTTCCCTTTTGCCAGGATAACCATGTCGTCGAAATACCCTGGTCAATTGACTAAGTAGACTGCCCACAGTGAGACTCCACATAAGCGGGGATGCAACTCCCCCCTGTGGACAGCCTCTGGTCACATTAATGAAGATAGTGTCTTGTCCTGCCTCCATTTCTGCGATTTTTGTAGATAGCAGTTGCGACATCCAGATGGAAGTCGTTCTATCTACTCCTTTCTCAATCAGTGCTCTTTTGACTGCCTCGTGTGGCGAATTGTCAAAGGCCCCTTCTATGTCTAGAAAGGCACATACCACGGTCTCTTTTTTATTCAGAGCGTCTTGGATTTCGTCAGTCAATTGTATTAAAGCGGTTTCCGTGGACTTTTCCGCTTGGTACGCATGCTGACGGGGGTGCAGTGGCACCTGTTCCAAGATTTCTGTTCTAATGTAGTTCCACAGCTTTTTCCATCGTTTTGAGAACAAACGATGTGAGGCTGATCAGGATTTGGGGTGCGTAGTGTCCCGTTTCCCTGCTTTTGGGATGAAGGTGATTTTGGCCCTTCTCCACGCTTCTGGTATGTATCCCAGTTCAAGGCTGCTCCGACTAATTCGGATCAAGTGTGGAATTATTATTATTATGGAGGCTGTTTCTTTTAGCTTTTCTAATCTCCTTATTATATGTTGTAAGTTTCTCGATGAAAGGGTAGGGTTAAAATTTAAGGTCGTATGTATTTTTCAATATAGAATCATAAAAAATGGAAAAAAAAAATATAAAAAAATTAAAAAAAAATATGAGAAAGGGGTAGGAAAACTACCTTTCCTTCTAAGTTGGGCCAAACACTAAATATTTACTTTACGTCATTGCATTCGATTGAGTGGTTTTAGAGATTTTTAAATTGTATATATATACAGGGTGATTGAACCGACATAAAGCAAGGACATACAGGGGAGCTCAAAATAGAGCGATTTAACGCAACTTACCTCTATGCCAAGTTGCTTCTCTGAGAAGTTATAAGCTTTAAAAGAGAAGTTTTAAATTTAGAAAAAAATCAATACCTCCCTTCTACTTGAATTTAGAAGAACCAAACTTGGTACATCTTGTGGGTGTACCAAGAGCAGTAAATGACAGTAATTAGAGTTTAATCATAGTATTTTATAGGATGGATGGGCAATAATGGGACATTAAAATGACAGATATTTTTTTAACCCTTTGATACATTTAAAAAAATTTTACTTTGTTTTGTGGGCAATTTAATTCTAAAACTTTCTTTACTCCAGTTATTTTCTGAAAATCCTCTTCGTTACCAAAAAACATCGAATAACTAAAAACGCCTGCTATAGGAATGTTATTCAAAATCATAGAAAATTCAAAAGTTGGCTATGAAATTAAACGTCAGACTTGACAATCAAAAAGTATTTTATTCAATTGTATTAATTGTTGGTTTAGTCTTCTTAAAATAAGCGGAAAGTTGACATGCTGTTAGTGCTAGGTTTTTGTGACGGAAAAAAACTTGATTTTCGTATTCATTATAATGTCCTAAACCCCTCCTAAATTTTTTATGAACATCGGAGGGTTCACAAATTCTACATAATTGCCGGTAACGTTATAAACGGTAACAAGGTAAATTTTTTTTCTGATGCGATTTTAATTTTTATCACCGTCATCATTTATTACTCGAACTTAAGCTTTTTTGGTATTTAAAACAATTTTTGTAGGTGGACACAACCACACCACTTTCCCAGGATAGCACAACAGAAAATGTCAGCACCACAAACTTGCAGACATCAACAATAGCACCCACTGGAAAAACTATTTCAACAGTTAAACCGGTAATTATTTGCTACTTTTGTATTTAAGGCAGCTGCACAATTGCTCTGGAACGAGAACGAGAAAATGTCAGAAAATTGTTTATTTCAAAAACTAACCACTTTAACCCACAAGTATTATACATTTTTAAAATCAGCTCACAGAGGAGTATCCAAATTTTACATAAAAAATATGAGAAGTAATTTAAAAAAGAAGGGATGCTGTTAGGTGTGAGGGGGTGGCTTTTCCAGTAAGCTTAAATAAGCCATAATGCTTGCCCCTTCCAACATAAATTGACGGGTTTTTGGATTTTTGCTAAATACCAGTGTTAAAAAGTTAAAGGTGGATACTTTTATCTGAAAAGCACTGTATTTGTTAAATAATGTCCTTTTTCCATCTGCCAATTTTTTTAAGCAACCTTCGTATTATATTTTTTGTTAAATAGTATTCGTTCGCCATCTACCAACTTTATGATGTAACCTAGTATTATATTTTTGTTAAATAGTATACCCTATTTTAATTTTTTTGTTAAATAATGTTGTCGTCATCTGACAACCTTTTAATATACCATCAGAGATAATTGATCGACCGGCGAGGGCGGGAGATCAAATTGAATTTAAAAGTAAATCATAATTAAAAAAATTTGAAATTATATCCTATAAATAATTTATCGTACTACAATTATTATAATATTTCATCTCACAACCTTATTGTGGATCTGTAAATAGAATAAAAAAAATAAAAATCGGGAAAGTAAAAAAGGTATTGTATGAGAGTAATACTAAAATTTTTTATTCTCATGACAGAATAAAAAAAAATTGTTGCAAAAAAATGTTTAAATAAAAAAATTAAAAATAAAGGTTGATTGTCGAGGGGTGAAAATTTAGGATTGTATATATTTTTATACCCAGACTGTATCATAAAAATATAAAAACAAAATGTTTTGTCCAGAAAATAAAAAAATGGGAGTGGATCACTCTTAACATTTATAGGGATGAAAAATAGATGTCCGATTTTCCACCCTAGCCGATATGCACGCTAAGATTCACGAAAATCGGTCCAGTTGTTTCGGAGTTTAATCACTCATACCTTGACACGAAAATTTTATACATTAGATTATTCTAAACAATTGTTTATACAGTGTGGCGCACCGAAAACGAAACAGAGGCATTTATTGGCAGATGATTCCTTTTTTGAAAAAACTCTCGGACCCGATTTTGTTTTTGAGGGGGCACAAAATTGGCATAAAATCACTTTAACATTTGCAGCCCCTTAAGCGGGGGTGGCAACATCCCTAAAATCTTAAATGAAAAGGGGGGTCGAATGATCAATTATTTGAAAGGTCTTTTAACTCCCTTTATAATGATGTAAAATTCATGTATTCAATTCAGTAGTTTTGGAGATTTATTGATGTAAAGTTTAAAGTAGACTTTAATAGGTGGAGCGGCGGGTATTACCGTACACCTAACTTAAATAAAGGATAATTTGAAATTGAGATGACACAGAAATGTTTTTCATTAAGTCTCGGGCTGATATTCTAATCTAATTTTATTATCAAAAACATTATAAAGATATATTTAACATGTAAAAAATTATTCGACCATTTTCACAAACAATGCAGGTACGGAATTACCCGAACCTTGAGTGAAATATCGTACAGTGGTCGGCTAATTTCGTACATTTAACAAAAATTAATTTTGACAATAGCCACAACAGTAATTTTCTGCAGAGTCTTCACCACTGCATAAAGCGTGCGCCCATTGTCCACAGATAACACACCTGTACCATAATTCCTTATTTTTCCCATATTCCCCGCATATAACGCAAATGTCATCAATCCTTTTGTCTCCGAAATGTTCCCAATTTTCATCGCATTCTTCTTCGTCATCGCATATTATTATGTCTTCATCGTCAGATGAGGAGCTCTCGTGTTTTCTTTTTTTATTAACTTTCTTAACTTTTTTGTTTACAGGTTTTGTTTTTTTCTCACTTCTCGTTTCTGCTTTTCTTTGTTGCACGAATGGCAATGTACGAAATTACCCGAAATAGTGGTTTCAAATTCAATATTTCGTAACTCTCGTAAAATGTGTGAAATAAGTTTAAAAATAACGTAATCTAAAAATTTCAAGCCTTTTCTTCATGATGAAATAGATACAATATCAAAAATACTTCCTTAAATCTACTTACAGCTTATTGTGTATTCCCAGGAACTTATATCGCAAGACGTAAAATGACTCTATACTCATTCACTTCGACAACGGTTATGCTACTGACTAGATAGCTTGCGCAAAGTGAATTCTCTCTTTAACAAAGCACAGATGTCAAGGACACACGATGAAAGCTCTGTTGTTTTAGTCAAAACAGTACTGTACGGTATTAGCCTCCGTACGATAATACCCGCCGCTCCCCTACATCAAATTAGTATGTACTTATTTTAGAAGAAATTTAAGTAAAAGCATTTTCTTGATAAGTAAATGCTTTTATTTACTACGCCCATGGTTTATTAATAATAAAAATAGCAATTGAAGTGTCCTTTTGTAACAAAAAAAGTTGTTTCTTGAAGAAAGATAAGTAGAGAATGCCACGTACTTATTTTAAATAGGAAATAGTACATTAGTTTGCGATTGATTTGACCAATCTTTGTTGTTAAAATATCATTTATTGCTTTAAACATAAATTAACCATCGTATATTCCACGGCAGAAAGGATTGAAATTATTGAAATATATTTCGGAAATAATCAGTGCGCTAATAGAACAGCACAAATTTTTAATGAGCGACATGAGAACAATAATGTGCACCGAAAATATGTTCTAGAACTTGTAGCTAAATTTCGGGAAACTGGATCAGTCGCCAATAAAAAACGTAATATTGAAAATCCTATAAGGAACGAAGCAACAGAAGTGGGGGTTTTAGGGCAAGTTATTGTAGATCCTACATTAAGTACCCGCAAATTGCAAACTTCGTGTGGTGTTAGTCGACGTACTATCCAACGGATTCTAAAGGCCCATAATTTTCATCCGTATAAAATTCACCTTGTACAAGAACTTAATGAAGACGATTTTGATAAGCGATTAGAATTTTGCGAAGTTATGAGTGAACGATGAACAATTTTTATTTAACATTTGCTTTTCCGACGAATGTTCCTTTTTTTTAAATGGCGAAGCCAACATTAGAAGATTTGCGACAAAGAATTGTGAATGAGTGCCATCAAATTACTCCGCAAATATTGCAAAATGTCTGACAACGTTTTCAGCAAAATCTTTATTATTGCATGGAAAGTAATGGTAGTCATTTTTAACATTTACTCGGCTGACAGGTCAGTTCATTCTTTATTTTTTAACAACTTTGCTGCTATGTATTGATCTCCTCTTACGATGATGTATTTAAACTTTAAATCAATAAATCTCCAAAACTACTGAATTGAAGTACATGAATTTTACATCATTGTAAAGGGAGTTGAAAGACCTTTTAAATGATGGATCATTCGACCCCCCTTTCCATTTAAGATTTTAGGGATGGTGCCACCCCCGCTTAGGGGGTTGCAAATGTTAATGTGATTTTATGCTAATTTTGTGTCCCCCTCGATAACAAAATTGACGGGTACGTGCGTTTTTTTAAAAAAGGAATCAGCCAGTAAATGCATCTGTTTCGTTTTCGGTGCGCCACCCTGTATAGTATTTACTAATAAAAGTATACCTTTAGCAAAAATGTTAGAAACCAAATATTTTTTTTAAATCTTCGTATTTCACTATCATACTTTAAAATAATAAAATATAATAATTATAGTTCTTATTTATTGGACAGGTTGAGACTACTACATTAGATAACACTGAATTTATATCCAATCAAATTTTGGAAGAATTTGCGATTGTTGAAAGACTCTCACCAGTATCGGTCATACAAAGAATTAGAGTTTCCACTGTACCAACTACCACTGGTGCGCCAACTACAAGCACGCAACCAGAATGGATATTTACCAGCCCACCTTCAATTATACCGACATTCCTTACAACACTTTTCCCAAATTTGTTCAATACTGAAACAACCAAAGGTGCCAAACCAACGACGAAAACACCGGATATTATTAGAATTTCAGCTGCTCCTTCTGTATCAGAAACTGCATCTTTCACCGCAAGTACAACTACCGACAACCCCACTAGAACAACTCTACCGATAAATCCCACAGTTACAACAACAACTACGCTTATAACTACAAAAAGACCAACAACCATTACAGTGCCGACTACAACTACCAGACCTCCTATAACTGAAATATTAACTACAACTACACAACCTACAACAACTGAAAAACTAACTACAACTGTAGCACCCACTACAACAACTACTACTACAACAACATCTGCCACTAATACAGAAACAACACGGTTAGATACGTTTAATGGAGATGTGCAAACGAATAAAGCTTTTACTACAGCAAGAACATTTGACATTACCGATTATAATACGATTGAATTCACTACAAAGTCTATACAATTAAATGGCTTAACCACACAGCAAAAACAAAATTTAAAAGCCATAGCAGAACTTGAGAAAGAACAAGCAGAGTTACTGAATCAATTGTCGTTTTTGACAAGGCTGGTAAGTAACCTTATTTAAACAACTGTTTTAGACATTTTATTTGTGATCTTACTATAAGGCTTTCGAAATCACGTGACATAAAGATGGCGTCTGTGGGCAAACCTTAGAACATAAGACTGTCAAAGTCACAGACCACATACAATCAAAGTTTCATAAACCACAACCAACCACAAGGCATGTAACAGGCATTTTTTCAACTTATAACGTTAACAAGTCCAAATAATATATAAAAACTATTTTATAAAGTCACAAAAACTATATTCTCACAACAATAAAAACTTCTACACCAACTTAAATAAAGAAAGCACTATAACAACAATACAAAACAATACTATTGTTTGCCTACAGCCGCCATATTAAATAATTTTTGACAAGTCGTTGGAAAGCCTAATAATTATCAATAATAATTACTGAAAATATTTACTGCGCCTAATAACATTAAAAATGGAACTTTTTAAACAAAACCAACAGAAACAGATGAAATAATATCATATAATTCAAATCATTCTATATCACAAAAATTAGCAGCTTATAATTCTATAATACCTCGAGCATTTTTAATTCCAATGAACAAAAATAATTCTGATAAAGAAATGGAGCTTATAAAACAAATAGCTATATCTAATGGCTATCCAATATATATATAGATAAATAAATTCATTAATAAGAAAAAACAGAAAATGTCACTAGAACCAATATATCCAAAACAAAAAAAGGAATTAAAAGCTATAAAAATATTACAAATTGTGAAAATATTTCCAATTTGAACCACAATTAACTCAGCCAATTTATTTTCGTAGAAACGTTTTATTATGAATTTTGCAAAACAGATGTATTCTATATAATAAATATTATAAAAAAATGGAATTCAAATCTATTTATGTAGATTGTAATCAGTATATACCTGATTACTTGATGGATTATTTAGGTGTCTACTAAATCTTTCAGACAAATCCTAATCCTATAGCCAGTGAAAATATTATTTAATTACAAAGATGCTAATTATTTTTACCTATATGATCCCTTGATCCTCGTAAACCGTTATGTAATATTCCTGGAATGTAGAGGTAAGTAAATCTACAGGTAAGTAATAATATAGGCAGGTACCTATCTGTTGCTGCTGATAAACAAAAGGGCATTATTGAAACAACAGCCATGCAGTTAGCAGCACCGTTTGAAAAATTTAAACAAGGTGAAAATCTTCATCGTCAAACCAAGAGGCTTTTATTGAATATTTTAACGTATATGTTTAATACAAAAGATGACAGCGAAAATAGAACTGATTTCTGAAATGTCTGGCCTTAATGTGAGAACAGTGTATAATCTGAAAAGCGAAGCCGCTACTGGACCTTTGACATCGCCAAAAAAAACGAAGACGGAACAGCAGCCAGTCGAATTCAAGACTGATCACCTACGATGAAGGTATCCAATCGCATATACGAAAAGCTGTGCATAAATTCTACTCCGAAAATATTCCACCAACACTGGCAAAAGTTCTTGCTAAAATAAGTTCAGACGAAAATGTACCAAATTTTTCTAAAAGTACGCTAAGACGCTTGCTTAACGATATTATCGTTATTAACGGGGTTTGTTTATAGAAAGAGAGGAAGAGACTCGATTCTAATAGAAAGAGCTGATATAGTCGCCTGGAGGCACAAATATTTAAGATCAGTGAAGAAGTTCCGTGAAGAAGGATATAACGTAATATATCTGGACGAGTCATGGATTAATGTGGGCCACAGTGTAAATTTTGAATGGAAAGACACTACCATAAAAAATGCCCGAGATGCATTTGTCAAAGGACTGACAACAGGACTGAAGGCTCCAAGTCAACGAGGACCGAGATTTGTTCTTCTTCATGCAGGCTGGAAAGACGGTTTTCTTGAGGGTGCAGAAAAAACTTTTCTGGCAAAGAAAGCTGCAGACGATTACCACGACGAAATGGACGCAGAAGGCTTTGAGGCCTGGTTTAAAGATCAATTGATCCCTAATTTGCCGAAAAACGGATCAAAGAATGTTGTAGTGTTGGACACCATTCGGCGAAGTTACCTTTTCCAAAGACAACTTGGAATAAGGAACAAATAAAGTATTGACTACTGGAAAAAGAGATTTACTTCGAGGATGATTATTTAAAAACAGAATTATTGGCTACTGCAAACGCGTTTAGAGAGCAGTACGACCTAAGAAAAATAGACGATATTGCCACGGAACATAATATAACAGTCCTACGATTACCACCTTATCATTGCGAATTAAATTCCATTGAAATGGTGTGGAGCCAAGTGAAAGGATATGTGGCACGTAATAATAGTACATTTAAAAAAGAGGATGTGAAAAAACTTCTAAAAATAGCGTATTCGCAAGTAACCCCAACGCAGTGGTCTAATTATGAAAAAAAGGTAGAGAAGACAGAGGAAAAGATGTGGCAAACAGATCAATTAATGAAAGACATTGAGCCAATAATAATAAATCTAAATGAAGACGATGAAGACGAAGACTTGGATGACGATGAAAATCAGTAATATATTTCTTAACCTTCAAATGTTCCATTCAATTTTCATTTATTTTAATTATTACCTGCAAATCATTGTCATTTTTTAAATTTAATTTCAATTCAAGTTAAAATACGTAATTATTAATTTATTTACTTATTCTATATTTTGTTTGTTACAACAACCCGCCAGAAAAAGAAAAATCATCGAAACGTCGGCAAGATTTCATTAGCTTTTCTCTGTTAATCGTTCTCCCTTAAAATTTAGATGACAGCTGACTTTTTTACCACTCGTCTTGTAATTTATGTATATATTATTATTATTATTTCATAATTTGACAAAAGTCTTTTGTAAGGCCGCTCTATTTATTTATTTCTTTATACGTGATAATTAAACGTATAAAATTTGAATATTTTAGCGGATTTACAATATTTTCCTTTAAACGTGTAAAATTTATCTAAAAGCATAATTATAAATATTCTTAATTACTCACTAAACGATTTTCAAATGAATAATTTAGTCAACATTTAAATCATAATAGTAACACAATGGCAAGTTATATTCCCGCGCCAGTTGGAACCAAATTCGAAGAACATGCCGATATGGCAACGCCGTCATCCATAAACGCAATGCTGCATAATAACTGTGACCGCTCTATAGCCGTAACTACTTAATCAATATCAGGTACATAGCTACAAACAAACAACTTCAATATGTCAATCTGACCATGCTAGTTTTTAGAGAAACAGCTGTCATTGAGTTTAAAAAGCAATTTTTTGAATAAATAGTGGAAGTTTTGTTTAAACAGTTCTATTTTTAATGTTCTTAGTAAGATGGACTTCCACAAAGTAAAGGTTACTGCAATAAATTTCATAACTGCACCCATTTTGAATTTTAAACAATTTATTTAAATTATGTTTATTTGTCTACCCTAAACTATTCTTTTTATTATTATTGGTAAAAACTGAAAATCATTTCTTAAATGTTTAATATACAAATAAGATAATATATGTTTTAAGGATTTGTTAAAAAATAGAAATCAATAATTTACTTATGTATAAACTGTCTATTATATTTTCTGTCTTAGGTACCCAATCGAAATACAAAGTCGACCACAAACGAAAATCGGAATGCAAAAAGTAATTCTGGAGCAAGTTTGGCTGAAAGAGTAAGTAATTAATGTATGCTTTATATAATTAGTATTTCTTTCTATGTGCATTTATTATTATATAAAACATGACTGTTTTTTTTCAAGATTGTGGCTTTAGCAGTTGAAAGAGATAGAGCAAAAACCACTACAATGACTGATACAACTATCACTTCTACAACTGATTCTTCTATTGCTACTACTCGAGCACCTCAAAATATCCAAGATCAAATAGCAGCCCTTTATACAACTAAACAACCCAAAAAGGTATCTCCAGGCCTAGAAGAAGTTCTAAAAGGGTATAATCTAAATTCCATTTTATCTCCAACTTCTTCTACTTATGGGAAGTCCGAAGACGCAATATTAGCTTCTCTTTTAAAGGAACAAGGAATTGTTCCTTCAACACCAAAAGTATTAGCTGTAAGTTATTATTCATGAAAGGCTGTTTTTGAACAAAAAAATTAATCAATTATATATTGAAACCTTTTCAGGGTATTTTTGATGAAACAACTGTAAGACCGAAACCAAGGCCAAGAGTTACCACTCCTGCCCCAGGCCCGATTATGCGGGGTCTAAACTGGCTTTTAAATACTTTAGCTCCTTCTCCTGCACCTGTTACTAGAAAACCAACTTCTAAACCTCTTAAACCAAAAAAACCACCAGTAGAAGAAGAATTATTGGTAAATTCTCCAACACATATGACACCTGTTAGTACTGCTGCCCCTTCGAAATTGGCTAATTCTCTCTCTCAAGACGACATTAAGAAACTTATAAAACAACTAGAAGGTATTAGGACTATTATATCTAAAACAATGATCTTGCAATAATTAATAATTTTCAATATTATCAATAGCAATAGCATTTATTGGTTTTTTTTTAATATTCTGAGCAGCTAATCTTTCAACATGTTTAAAAAAGTTGAATTATTGAATGTATTCTACCTAAATTTTTATACTTTCCATGTATACTTTATTTATTTTTTTATTATATTCTGTTATAAACGTTTACTATCATAAATTCCCCTAAATTTTTCATTAACTTTTTTCTTTTCTTTTCAGACTTAATCTTTTGAAAGAGGCCCGTGTTCTAATGAGACCTTCTTCCATTCCTTATTTATTCCTAATACATTTACTACAAACTAGATTTTTCCAATATTTAAGCTTACTTCTTAAATAATACCATTACAAAATTGCATTTTTCTTTCATTACACACTCTTTTTATTTCTTCTTACTTTTGTTAAAATGCCTGTATATAAAAATATTTCTTCCATTAATATTTTTGAGTAGGTGTAAATATTTTTTTTTTGTTATTTAGTTATAAGATAGTAGTTTTCTGGCATGCTTATATCTTTTACCGCAAAAATTGTAATTTTATATTTTTTTATTAATAAATTATCTATACCTTGTCCAGTATAAATATGGGTGCACGTCATCAAATTGAGCAAATTGCTCTGTTCGTTTGCTACTGTGAATCAGTATCTTTTTTCACTGTAAATTAAAAAAAAAATCTTGAAACACGTTAATTTTAATTTTTGAATGGCCTTCAACGGCTATAGATGTGTTGGACAATACGTCATTAGTGATGGCGTAATGACGTCATCAATCATTTTTTAAATACAAACCGAGGTCACATGACAGCTCATTTGAAAGGTCTACTTATTGCCTTTGCAACAATGTAATCATTTGAATATTTTAACAGGGTTAACCAAAACTGTTGGTTTATTAATACAATTAACTTAGACTAAATGTTTACTTAAATACAATTAAATTACAGCTTCGAGGTGTTATTTGTGCAATTTCCGTTCGGATTCGCTCCTTCAACTCTTCTACATTATTCGGTCGATTTTGATATAATCTGCTCTTTAAATATCCTCACATAAAAAGGTCTAACGGAGTCAAATCTAGAGACCTTGGTGGCCATTCGATAGGCCCCCTTCTACCTATCCACCTTGTTGGGAAAACGTTATTAGGGTAATTTCGTACCTCCACGCCATAGTGTGGGGGAGCCCCATCCCGTGGGTACCATAAATCATTTCTATTTGGAAATAGCTGATTCAGCTGTGGCAACAGATCATTTAAAAGAAATTTCAGATAACTAGCAGCAGTTAGGTTTTCCTCAAAAAAATATGGCCCTACAATTTGATTGTTTATAATGCCGACCCAAACATTCACCTTCTCGGGATATTGTGTTCTATAATCTTCCATCCAATGTGGATTTTCACTTGCCCAATATCGACATGTGTGGCGATTTACGTTCAGCATAAAAGACGCTTCATCTGAAAAAATTACCTTTTGTATGAAACCCGGATCTCTGTTATATTGTTCCATAACGATTTCGCAGAATTAGATTCTTCTATCAAAGTCATCTTCTAATAGCTCCTGGACCAAATGTACTTTGTATGGATGCCACTTCTCCTTTTTTAGCACTCTTAACACAGTTGATTGGTGGACATTATTATCTAGTGCGACCTGCCTAGAACTGGTATGAGGATTTTCTTGAAACGCCAGTACAACGTATTTAGCATTAAATAAATTACGAACTTCTGCTTGAGTTCTCACTCTATCTCCATAACCAATCATGGTTAAAATCTCGATTCGTTCTGTTTCTGTTAGTTTCATTTTTGTAAATGCTGTTATTAATGTCGGCAAAAAACTCGAAGAGTAAAAATTTGACGTCTATTATTTGAAAGATTCACAGATCGTTGACGAATAAAGACGAGTAAAAATAATTCCGAGTACTTAGCTCAATAATTAATTTTTTATATTTTGCACTTATAAAAATCATCATTATGAAACGCGTATCGTAATGTAACTTTTACGCACGCAAATTTTTGTTTTTAATGGTTGGCGACATGAGTATCAAGTATCAAGACTATTGATAATGACATTTGTGGCTAATAGTAGTTTATTAATTTTATATTGTTCTTTAAGAAAGTATTTGTGAATATGAATATAATTTTTTACTTATATAATATATTATTATTGGTATATCAGTCATTTTAAAATATTTGAAAACATTAACATTTCATAATTTAAATGTCAAAACTGTCAAATGTTATAAATTACACAGTGCTACTCACATACTTTTTAAAATCAAAATTTTCGTAATTACATAAAAATAATATATTAATTTAAAAAATGATAAATGGCAAAATATAAAAAATATTATAAACAACTTATTTCATATGGCTGTAGTGAAACTCGTTCTTTAAAAAACTCATCGCTTCGCGATTCGTTTTTTAAACTTGAACTCGTGTCATAACAGAATTCCATATGAAATGCGTTGTTTAATATACTATTAAATTATAATGTAGAATTGTTTTTATCGATGTATTTTTTTTGGAACCAACAATAAACACTATTTTGTTTTATTCTCAGTGGGGGTCCTTAGTGTATTTTAGTTCAGTGAATGAATATTTATTTAATTCCATGTTCCAAGTTCATAATTTTGGCAAGTGAAAATCCACAATATCCCGAGAAGGTGAATGAAGTAATGTCCAACACATCTATAGCAGTTGATAGCCATGCAAAAATAAAAATTGACGTGTTTTAAGTTTTTTTTAAGTCGTCTGTTACTGAAATAATGAATTGATTCCATACATTTGCATCATACTGTATACTGCCATTTATCCATTAAAAGTACTTTTTAGAGGTGAAGTTTAAACTAAAGACCCATTAATGTTTACAGTTATTGTTCAGCTTAATTATCGACATAAAACATATGCCTTTTTATTTTATACATATAAAATGAAAAGATTATTTATAGTAAATGTAAGGTTAAATATGATTTTTATATTAACATCAAAATGTTTTTTTAGTGTGTATGCTATTTTAATTCATAAGAATTGTTTTGTCAAACATTCATTGTACTATAAAATTGGACGAATGTAATTTTAAAACTGTTTGGCATATTTCCTACACATTTAAAAGCCCTCTGCGGACGTGATTTCGGAAGATTTTTTCCATTTAGCAACGGATATCTTTTTGAAATAAAATACTTTAATCCCTGTATTCCCAATTATGATTATAAGGAAATCTTGACTTGATTTACCTAGTGAATTCTCGAAGATGCAGAATTGTTAGTAACCTACTCACAGAACTTCCTCTACTAGTCTCTTGTAGCTATTAAAACCTTCGTCCTAAGTTTTCAGTGTACGTTCATCTAAGATGTATAATTTTTCTGCCGTCCTGACTTTACTGCGTTATACAGTATCCGCCAAAATAAACAGTACCGAAAATAAAAATAAAAATTAATTTTTAATTTCTGTATTGTAAGTGTTCAAAATGTTCACCATTTCGACGCAAACAAGCTTCATATTGATTTTGTAAGTCAATAAACATATTTATAAAAAGTGGTTGATGGAACTGCTTAAAAATATTTGGTATTCTTTCCCGTAGTTCGGCAATATTCGCCGGCAGATTTTCCGAATGAAATATTTTTTCCTTCATTATGCCCCAAATGTATGCGTCAGGTGGCGTCAGATCAGGTGAATGAGAAGGATGTTCGAAGTCTGTTCCCCGTGAAATTATCGAAATTATTATTATTATCGAAATGCTGATGGAGTAAGTCTAAGGTGAGCACAGCTGTATGGCTCGTTGCACCATCTTGTTGGAACCATTGTGTGCGAAACTATAGATTTCGTGCACGGCAAAAGATATTCAGATCGCTCACAAAAGGTATAATAATTTTTTCTCTATAACGTTCTTGGTTGACAGTAAGTGGATTCTGATTATCATCTTCAACGAAATAAGGATCAAGCATTCCATTACCAGATACCGCGCACCAAACGGTAACTCGAAGACTGTGGAGTGGTTTCTCTACAATGACATCAGGACATTCAAATCCAAGGAATCTGGTTGTTTGTCGATTAATATAGCCGCTAAGATGAACGTGACTCTCGTCTGAAAACCATATGTTTTTCAAAAATTCGGGATCTTCGTAAATTAAACTCCACATGCGACCACAGTAAATTTCTCTTGCAGGTTTGTCCGCAGCATTTAGTCGTTGTCTAACTTGAATACGGTATGGATAACTACAAATTGATTTGAACATGCAACGTAAATACGTTTCACTAATGTTGAGTTTACATGCAGTTCTTACAAGACTTCTTTGAGGTGATTGCACAACTTGGTTAAAAACACGTCCTTCATTTTCGTTAGTGCATACGTTGACACAATACACTAATAGTGCGACGAAATTTTTCAACAACAGCTAACATCACACTTTTACTAGGAGCTGCTTTATTAAATTTTTGTTGATATTTTATTGACACCTGTTCTAAGCTTGGACCATCATTACGACCTTTTCCGTATGAACGAAAGTAATGCTCTACCAAAAACACTTTTTCTTCTGTTGTTAGAACCATTTTTAAATCAAATTTAACTACAGCGTACTATTAACATATCAACTAATGCCAATTAAGTCAAATATGACAAATCCATATTACATAAATAACTCCACAGCACTCTCTGTGTCGGTACTGTTTATTTTGGCGGATACAGTAATTTCCAAGTCTCTTACTGCACTTATGCTATTTTTAAGATTTTTTCCAAGTAGATTTTCAAAATATTTACATTTGTTTTTTCTCGGATTTTTGAATTGTGGGATCACGGGAAACGAAGTGACAATTAAGTATAATTTTCCTGTTATCTAAACATGAGAGTTCATGAAGTAAATGCCAGTTATGTAATATATCAAAAATGTTTCCCCCAAAGTGTCACATCTATGACTTTTTGCGTAAAACTTTAATAAAAGTAGCTTTGTTGCCTATTTAGGCTATTTCTTATCTACAGGTCATTGTAGTATTATGTAGTAGACTTTTTAAAAATTATTAGTGCCCTTAATAAAACTAGGATAAAAAAATGTAAATTACATTATTTCATTTTTTGAAATATATTGCAAATAGGTAGATAAATAGATCTTTAAAATATATGTGATAAACATTCTTATTAATTTTCCATTTTGTATATTCATAAAAATTTCAGAAAGTGTTCTCCTTAATAAGTTATTGCATTGTTACCACATGAAAACCTTTATTTTTTATTCCTGTAATTCCGAATTAATTTTTTCCCTACCTGCTAGTATTTTCTTTTGTGTTATCTGTACAAATGTAAGTAAGTGTACCTACATAATTGCGATTTAATGTAACATCACTGCTTTTTGTGTATGTCCACATTTCCTGGTGTTTTTTGGGTTTAACAATAAAAACAAGTATGAAAACATATATTTAAGTGACTTAGAATTTTAAAAATACAATTAGCATAATATAGACTTAATTAAGTAAACGGTTGCACTTAATTGTTTGCTTATATGTAAAAAAGTTAAATGCCCAGTCATAACAATACTTTTTTACAATTCAATTTATTATAAAAAATCGAAGAATGCTCTTTTTTAATAAATAAGTCGTCATTCTAGTTATTTCTAGATACTTTGAATGAATTATCCTGCATGAAAAACTATTTATATATTGAATACTTGTTGCAGTAACAAAAATACCAAAATTTGTAACTATTACTATTTAAATAATTTTATTAAATTATTTAAGGAATCCAGAAGAATCCATCTACAGGAACATTAGACCTTTCCCAATTGAAAAGCATCCAAAATTTGATTAACGTTGATGAAGGAGTTGTTATTAGTGCCAACGGAGAACATGGAACAACTTCAAGGCGAACAACAACGTTACCAACAACAATAATAAGTGAACCAACTCAGCGGCAACCTAAAAAATTACCTACATTGCCAACCGAAAATCAAGTTTTGGCAGTTAGTAATGAGGACAATAGTGTGGAAACTGTTGAAAGTACTACGCGAGTATTAAAAGCACCGATAGGATTTAATCCTGTTCCAGGGATAGATGACAGTAATCCAGACGCTCCGAATTCTTTAGTAAGAAGCAATTTGATCACCGCCGCTGTCAACGTTACTAAAGCAATTTCAAACTTCTTGGGTACTGTTTTACAAGTAAGTTTTCTAATATTATCCATAATTATAGTTTTTAATTCTTTTATAGAAGGTGATTAACAGGTATAGAATAAATTGTAAACCTTTTCTTGTACACCAATCCATATTGGAAAGAACTATTTCATAGATTTATTTGGTTAGGGTAGGCGGTCTTAAAATTATAAATATGAATATCATATCCTCAAAGTCTATGATCAAAGAAAAACTACTGATTTATTTCAAAGATAAATTTTAGTAAATTAAAATATTTGTTTGTTTAAACCGTTAACTTTTCACTATAATTTAGTTAAAATTGTTTATCTTTAAAATGCGTGTTATGAGGATTTTATGCTTGCTACATAAAAATTTCGCATTCTACATTCATTTTTAACCAAAGAACTGTAAGGATTGTTTTTGTTAGATTATTGGATTACACCAAGAAAATCACATAGCTCATACTTTGTTATATTTTGGTACCTATATCTGGTAGCTAGGGAGATGTGTTGTAAATATAGAAGTTGAAAAATAAATATACTTTTGAACTAGAGTTTATAATTTTACTGAAGTTGAATATTTCCTTAAACTGTTTCAATTTGCAAGTAATTCAATAGTTTTGTTAACTGTTTTTACAATTTTATGCTAAGCCCGTTATTACGTGGAGTCTATTTAAATAGTATATTACATAAAAAGTGTTGAAATAATGCCTTTTACTACCGACTGGCAAGTTTATGGTTAATTGACACACCTTGACAAATTCTTCATCCTTTATTCAGCTTATTCGGAACAATTAACTTCCACATAGTAAGGGTTAGTACAATAAATTACTTTATTCAGCTACTCTGACTTGTCATCATTCACTCACTTACTAGTTGTACCGTCACCCTTTTCCCTATCATCACCTCTAATCCGTTCTGGATGTTTCTCAACTAGGGCAGGTGAACATTGTGTACTCCACATTAATAAACTTCCCTCAATAATTGGAGTTTCCTGTATTCCTGTATTAACTTATGTATTCGTTGAGTGTAGGATTAAAATCTTCCATGTCCTGAAAGAACTGGTGTTAGGGAAAAATTCGTTCTCATATGCTTGCATGTCACCGATTGCTTTATTTCCGTAAACATTTATTTGGTCCACTGAGCTACTGCTTCTTCCTCTGCCTAACTTGGCTGCCACCTATCCATTGGTGCTTCTATACGCACAAGTTACTCACAGGAGCATCCGCATTTGTGTCTTTCTGAATTTCTGGACCTATACCGCAGGCCCTCTTGCATTTGGCAGGTTCCTTGTATGTTTTATCATAGTTTTTATTATTTTATCATTATTTTTATGTTACTTTCTTTGGTTTAACCTTTACTCCGTCGACAGTAAATCAATATCAGTCTTTCGGCTACCCTGATAATAAGGACCTTAGTCTTTTCTGGTGTTTTGAGTAAAACTTTATTTAGCATTCATGAGCTAATTTTGTATTTAGGTTTACTCTGTCTATAAGCTCCTCTTTTATCATCTGCATTTACCACTATCGCAAAAAGTGTAAGCTACTTAAATGCAATTCACCCCTGGGGGAGGACCTCATTCTACAATATGCTTTGCAGAAGAGCACCCAGCACAATGGTACTCCTTGTGACACTGACTATTCCTTCTTTCTTATGGTAATTCCTGCAATAGATGTAACTCTTGACCAGATTGATCAGGTGGTCGCTCACCTCCTTGGACTCCAGAGTTTTTATAACTTGGCTCCATTTCATCAGATGTCGTCTATTAAGACGATCGCTCCTCAGTTCAAATCTCCTCTTTGCGTTAACTGAAAGGCCTTTTCTACATTTCTTTTTATCCATATCCTGCGGCAGAGTTATGGGGTTGGCTCTGTACAGTTTATTTATTGTTATTATTTATTTATTTTTCCGATACTTTTATTCGTTCACTCAGCTTCCTCCCATGTCTATATCTTCTTTTGTCGCCTTTTCGGCCACTTGAGTTGCCGTTTCTTGTGTTTGTACCACTAGTCCTATTTCATCGGTTTAACTTGCCGAGATGTCAGACTCAGGTTTACTTCTTTCTATCTACTTATTTATCTGCCTCTCAATTTTCTACTTAAACGCATAAATGGGTGTTGATGGTCTTGATTTCATTCTTCGTATTGTCTCTTTCCTTTACCACTTTATTCAACTCGTTGTCATATATTTGTTGTAAAGTCTTCACGTGTTATGCGTTCTCGAGTGTCTATTCTTATGTTTTCCTTCTTTCTACTCCCTGCTTTTTTCGAAAAGACTATTGACCATGGATTTATTTAATTCCTAGTTTGTGCTCTTACCGTCTCTTATTCCGCCTCACTTCTTTAGGTACTATTTTTTCTTTATCTCCTCCTGTTGATGCCACATTTCTATCCAATGCTTCCTCTTCCTCGCTTACGAATATCCCGATCCCTATTCTTATTATCAAAATCATTGTGGTCCTGGGATATAACTTCTTGTTGAACTCCCTTTTTTCTCACTTGGCCTGGTTGATCCTGTTATCATAGTATAGAACTGTTTCTCCTAGTCTATTCTTTCAAATACTACTCAATTCGGTGTTTTTTCCCATATTTATTTTTTTCCATATTTAACCAGCTGTCTGGGCTGCCCTCTTTTTTCCACCCTATTTCTTCTTTATTGCCCGTGTTTTTTATTGTTTTCATTCATTTTGATACCCACGAGATGAGCAGAATTCGTTGTTTCAACCGGGCAGTGCTCCTTTACCCCGCTAAAGCATTCCTTCGAATTTGCCTCCAGCTACCTTATACGTTTTTGCCATGATGCTGGACGCTGCCCGCAATCCTCTTCCGGGGGCCATTCTTTTCTCATCACAGATGACAGACTTAGATTCCGTTTTTGGTTTTTGTAAGGGTATTATTTCCCTTAGCCGACGGGCCCCAGATTTTTCGATATCCTTGTTTTATTGTGGATGTTTTCCTTTAGTCGCCTTTCACTACAAGTAAGTCACGACAGGCAGGTTAATAGTCAATTTATCCCAAAATTATGTCTCATCCAATTGATATTAAACTTTTTTTGTAATTTAGATGCAACAAAAAGAGCCTACCATAATAAGTGACCCAAAAATCCGAACATCCAGTTTAAATTAGTTTATTTTTATAAAATTTTGAAGCATAATAAGTAAATGATAAAAATTTCAACATTATTGCATTGCTTTAAAGCCCTTTTACCTTTAATAATGATGCACCCGATGTATTACGCATTCTCCAACGCGCCTAGGCATACTTATGATCAGGTGGTCAATGTCCTCCTGTGGTATCTCATTCCAGGCAACCACCAACTCCTCTCGAAGTTCTTCTAGAGTCTGAGGAGGACGTTGCAAATTGAGCAAACCCCTACCCATCATATCTCACACGTGCTCAATTGGGGAGATCGGGAGATCTTGGGGGCAAAGGTAACAATGTGACATCATTATGTTAAAAAGTCTATTGTGACTCTTGCGACATGTGGTCGGGCATTATCTTCTTGGAAAGTGTATTTTCCAGGGTGTCAAGATGGGGTTCTAAGACTTCTTGGATATAACGCTGCACGTTCATGTTACCTCTGATGAAGATTAAAGGTGATCTCGAACCATAAGCTATAGCACCCCAAACCATAACTCCAATAGTTTGATGAACAAACATGCCTTTCAATAAAAAACCGTGGATTTCTCCTTTCACCACGTCGTCTTCTAACCTTCGCTCGACCATCGTGCATGCCTAAACAAAGTCGAGACTCGTCAATAAAGGCAATACTGTTCCATTCCTGTTCCCAGAGTGACCGTTCTCTGCACCACTCAAGGCAATTACGTCGGTGTTCTGGAGTTAAAGGGAAGACCCAGTGTGGTCGATATGAAAACAGGCCAAAACGTCTTATTCATCAGTAAACTCTTTGCATGCCAGTAGGTCTTCCGTGTTCTGCAAACCATTCATTTGCAATGGACTTCTGGTAGTGGAGAAAAGTTCCCCTAAGGCCAATAATCTTAGGCGGCGATCTTTACGGTCTGTTGTTCTACGGGGGCGTCCAGAGCCCCTTGCTCTTTGCATACTGCCTTCTCGAAACCATGCCTGACAACACCTAACCACGGTGTCTACACTTCTTTGCACTCTAACCTGCAAGTTCCTGAAAAGAAAATCCAGCTTCCCGAAGTCCCACTATACGACCCCTATCAAACTCATTAAGTTGACGAAATCGTACAGGTCTCCGTACCCTAGGCATCGTAACCAATGGTAAAGAACGTCAAGAACCAAAATCCATTTGGATCTTTACTACGGCTACAATATTCATTTTTGGATTTCAAAAAAAGCAGTATAAAAACCGGAATCTTCAACTGATAAGGCTGAACATTTTATTAATTGGTTATTTTAGTAAAATTAATAAATTAAACAAATTTTATTAAAATAACTGGGTGTTCGGATTTTTATGTCACTTGTATATTTATCAACGTCTTGTTATACTACCGTTGAATATTTTAAGTTTTACATATAAATATGCACCATAGAATAAGTTTGCACTTAAATAATTATATTTACATATTCCTAAATTATAGACTGTTTCTCAGGGGGCAGCGTCGTCCTTCCAGACGCTCTTTGGGGTCTCTTCGGTCGGGACAAGAGTACTGAGTAGTGCTGCAGGAGGATCATCAGCTGGATGAAACAGAAGTTAAAACTCTTAGGCGAAATTAATTTATTTATTCATGGTTTTATACAGAACTTCATTTCGTATTAACTTTTATCATTGATTCGATCTTTCAAATTGTTTATATACATTCAGTGAAAAGATTATTGGAATCTAATAATAATAATAATATATTTTGAATTTGGAGTCCATATATTTCAATACTTTTTATTTATTCATTCCAGAATGAGTCTAAAGTAAAGGTAAATATAAAAAGCAACTGATTATAAAAAAACTATTAAATAAAATGAATTTAATGTTATTAAAGTAAATAATATTTTTTCTGTAAAATATTGGTAATATTTTATTGAAAAGCAATGATTTTGAATTAGATAAATATAAAAATACTTATATTGACTAATCATGATAAAAGGTTGGTGCGGTCTAAAAGTTCCTTTGCGGTAATAGGTTTTTAAATTAATTCAGGTGCCACTTGTATAATAAGCTTTTGGATACATGTTTATAGAAATTTAAGTTATAAATGTAAATAATGTAACGTGAAGAAATCTGTAAAAAAATGGTTATTATGAAAAATATTATACCGATTTTCAATTTAATTATTTTTGTGAAGCAGATTTTAGACTAAGGGTTTTAGTTTACATGGTAAATATTAAAAGTACATCTTTTATTAACCAGTCGATGTAAAATACTCAACAATATTATTATTCAAACAAAATAGATCTACAGCAATAGTTTGATACAATGTACATATTATTACATTAAATATATATTTTACCAAATTTGTTGTTTTATTATACTATGACCAATAAAAACAAAATAATAGTATATTCTATACCTAGGCGGTAAAGTGGCATTTTTCAGGCCAAAAGAAGATATGGACAAGCGAGGCGCAACCACTTTTTGAGGCCCGAAAAGAGCACTTTACTGCCATGTTTTACACATCAATTTTTTATTCTACACAATAAATGTTGATTATATTTTATATATAAATTTTATTACTAATATTATATAATTCATTTTTGTTAGTCATTAATTTTTAAACTGATATTAGAACTCGGATTTCTAATGCTTGTTTTATAATAAAGTAACCCATTTTATATAAGCTAATATCAGTTCTGACTATGTGTTCAGCTGTTGACCTTTGCATAAGCAGAAGGTTTTTCCAAAAATTGTTTTGAACTTTTTCTGACTGTTCCAAGTAACGGAGAGCCCATATACCACTAGCATACGTAAAAGTGGGAATCACAATATTGTGGTATACTAGTTTGATAGAGTCAATACTTGAAATTTTTGAAGAATTTATTGTTCTTATCAAAGCTCCTTGAGAGAATCTAGTTTTTTGTTCGCGGTATTTAAGGTTATTTAGAAACAGTCCGTTAAATGAAAAAATAACACCTAGATATTCATACGTATTGACTGAGTTAATTACATTATCTTGTCATGTACTTTTTTTAATATACAATAAAGTTTTTCACGTACTCATCAATTTCATTTTAAAAGAGCTTCCACTTCGTTCAGAATCTCAACATGTGGACCAGCGTACTAATATGGTTACAAGCGCAGGCGGTGACGTTCTATCAAGAGAGCATTGACAAGTTGGTACCACATTACGACAAATTTCTCAATCAGCGTTGCTACTATGTTGAAAAATAGCGGAAATATATCAGTATCTGTTAATAATAGACAAGCTTCAAATTTGTACTGTTGTTTCATTTCGTGACCAATCGGACCTTGAAAGAAAATAGACCTCGTATTCTACCCAGTTGTATTTGGTTCCTCTATTCTTAGGCTTCTTGCTGTTTTTATCTTAATATATTTTTTTCCTTCCGCAAGGCATTGTGAATATTTTATTCAATTATTCGCTTAAACTGTTTTTCTCCTACATACCCTACATAGGTACCTCAACTCAGTCCATTCAGTCATTATGAGATTCAGTTTATTCGTCTCCCATTTGCCCCTCTCTATCCAGTTTCCATCTCCTCTTATCCAGATGTCACTTTTCCAAAGTAGTAACAATATTAAATGCATGTTGAGTCCGCCTCCATTTTAAAAATGCTATTAACTTATATAAATTATTCAGAAATTGGAATAGGTATGTATTTTTAGGAACAATGTATATTTGGTTGCATATTGTACACCATGAAAATGAAACTATTGAGACATAAAAAGTATCTTAATGGTGGTAACCCATATTATGATTAGATTTAATTTAATAAAATTATTTTTATAAAAATTGTGTTATAATATAACTCATATAAAGAAGTCTACCATGTAACATTCTTAACGAATTTGGTTACAGTTCAAGTTTGGATCATATCTGCAATAAATGCCAGAATCGTATAAATGAATAAATAATTCCAATGATAATTAAAACATGAATTACAGACTATTATACAACCGCCCTACAAGTAACAACAAATACTAAACGATACCAGATTTCTAATAAAGCCAAATTGATAAGTTTTATTAATAGCAATAAAATTAGCACCACATTTGTAAATATTTCGTGGGGGTCCATTTATTCTGAAGAAACACCTGACAGTTCAATAAATAATTTTTTAATACAATTAAGATTGGCATTGCTCAGTGCATCGAAAAAAGATTATTGCGTATAAAGCATGATAAAATAGCTCCGTGGATGACTAAAGGCCTACAAACGTCAGCAAATAAAAAAATATATATTAATTTAAAAAGATATCCAAATAACAGTCAACATGAATTTAAAGATTATAGGAATAAGCTTATTAACCTAATACTGAAACCAAAGTTGAACTATTACAAATGTATTTTGTCCCCTCTGTTTTTTAATAGTTCTATAACTATATCATCCTTCCCTGGCGATTTTCAGTTTTTACTCTTGTTTATAATTTCTTTAATTTCATCTCTAGTCGGTTCAGGCAACGTATTTTTTACTCCTGGTATTTTTTATTTCAGTATTTTATTTTGTTCAATTATTTTTTTATAGAATTTTTTTGTATTTTTATTTGCATTTCTTTTATTTTATTTTTTTCATTTGCTTTTGCTTATAATTTTATTGCACTCTCTTCTTTTTACTTCGTACATTTCTCTATGTTCCTTTTGGCCTTTTTTTATCAAATTTATTCTGGCTTTTATATTACTGTCTTCAGCTTTTTTACAGTAATCGTTAAGCTATTCTCTCTTATTTGTGCTTAGGTTTTTTCGCAGTTTATTTTCTGCTGCTGTACGTAAACATTTTTTTTTATTTTCACATTATCTCTATGTCGTCTGTATGTGTTCTGTATTTGCGTATTTTTTTCTTATATTATCGTTATTTTTATTTTCTATGTCTCATTTTTGACTTTCCTTTTTCCTATTATTTTTATTTTTAATTTTTTTTAAATGTAGTTGTTACCATGAAGTGGTCAGAGTCAGCACGCGTTCCTCGGTATGTTCGTACATCTCTCACTGACGTCTGTTTTCTTTTATTAATTAAAATGTATTTTTGTAACTCATTAACTAGCTCTTGCATTTTTTCTGGTATTAAAATAGTTCTGACATTCCATGTACTTATTCTAACAAGTCCTCTCTTTTTCGCCTTTTTAATTTTCCTTTTTGATTCTTACGCTTTATGATTTTCATGAAAGTGTCATTATCTTTATCAACTTTTATGGTTGCATATTTGTTCATATTTTCAGAGGTTTCGGGCGATCTCTCCCCTAAGGCTCTTTTTTATTTTCTTTGCCCTCTTCCACATATTTTTCATGCATTTATTTAAGTTCCTCCATCTTGTATGAGATTTCCAATACTGATTAGTTGGTTATGTCTAATATACTTGCTTTATCTTTTCTTTGTCCTGCATCTTTAGTTTAGTGAATCAATTGTTTTCTGTGAGATTGCATGTTAGACCCCTTTATTTTTTTTACATTTTGTAATATTTCAAAATTATTTTTTAACTTTAACAATTTAACCCTTCATATATGCCTTAATACTCCCAATCTCATTATTTTCCTTTTAGTCTGGTCGAGAAGTCATTTAAATCGGATTTGGGTTGCACCTATTCGAAAAATCTGATTTTGGTGTCAATCGATTCGAAATGACAAATATAAAAATGTTCCTGACTATCAAAATCTGTTTTAAAAAAATTCCTATTGTTATTAACAATTTAAGATTTTAAGAAAAGGGGGTTTACATTTTTGCTAATAACTCATAAACTATAATAGATAGAACAAAAAACTGAACGGATTCTTAAAGGGCAGGAAATTTCCAACAAAAAAGTCCCAACTCCCCAGATGATAAGAAATTGTTTGATAATCCTCTTACCCATGCTGATCGGCTCCATTTGAATAATCTAATAATCTGGTGTGATAATTTGGCTTATTCCATTGAATATTTCCAAGTGATCTGTTATGCATATGGGAAAATCAAATTCCAATGTTCAGTATATGTTAGGTAATGTGGTACTTAAATCAGTCGATTCGCAGAATGACCTTGGTGTGCTGGCGATAAAGAATTTAAGCTGGTCTGAACATATTTCTGCAATGGTGAGAAAGGTAAATAGTGTTGCATACATCTATAAAAAAGCATTTCAAAATCTTAGCGCACATCTATTTACTATTCTTTATAAAACTTACCTAAGGCCATTATTGGAATAGAACGTTACTATTTAGTCACCTTATCTTATCAGAGTCATTACTTTACTAGAAGAAAATGTACAACGTAGCTAACAAAGACTGTCACACGTTTATCACGTCTGGAATATCACGAAAGACTTAATGCTATTAATCTTCCAATTCTCAAAGAGACGAGATCGAGGAGATATAATTCAGTCTTTTAAAATCTTAACAAACTCATATTCACTTGACTTATCTCACCTGTTTTCTACAGCCACCAATGGTCGTTTGCGGGGTCACATTCTTAAGTTAAATCAAGAAAATTTTAAAACTACTGTGCGTCAGAATTTCTTATCCAACTGTGTTGTAAATAGATGAAACTCTCTATCCAACCATATCGTCTCAGCCATATCAGTCAATTCGCTAAAAAATGTATACGACGAATATATCAGCCGAGGAATCATTTGATAGTGCGTGTAGTGTTTTGATTCGAGTGCATGAATGGTCATTTTAAATCCGTACTTAGTGTTGGTTTTGCCGAACGCATGCAGCAGGCCTTAAACATTATAACTACTTGGTGTTCGAGGGAAGGGCTATCAGTCAATCCCAACAAAACGACACTTATTCCGTTCACTAACAGGAGGAAACTAACATTACAGCCTCCGATCATGAATGGAGTAACCCTTTCTTTCTCAGAAGAGGTCAAGTACCTAGGAGTCATCCTTGATAGGAAACTTACGTGGAATGCACACCTCACTCATATTACCACAAAAGCAATAAGGGCTTTCTGGATGTGCCGTAGGCTTTTTGGGAAAACCTGGGGTCTGAAGCCAAAAATGATCTACTGGTCATATTTAACGGTTGTCAGACCCATTATCACTTATGCTGCGATGGTTTGGTGGACCAAAACAAAGCAGCAAAAGGCAATAAACGAGTTGCAGAAAGTGCAACGACTTGCCTGTATTGGGATCACGGGTGCTATGAGATCGTGTCCTACCGCAGCCTTAGAGGCAATGCTAGACCTTCCTCCACTACATTTACATGTACAGAGGATCGCTCTGGAAAATGCCTATAGGCTGACACAGACCAAATCTCTGAAACCCGGTGACTTAACAGGACATCTTGAGGTATTAAGGGCTGTAACAACCCAAATCATGAAGATGCCTACAGACGTAATGCCTGCAAAACAAGATTTTGAACTCGCGTTAGATGTTATTATTAACGACCGCGAGTTGACAGAAAACGAAATCGCTCAAATCACAAAAGGTGCCCTCACTTATTATACTGATGGGTCAAAAACAAACGAAGGAGTAGGAATAGGGATCACAGGTCCTAATATTAGGATATTCGCAGCCCTTGGAAATGCTCCAACAATATTTCAAGCAGAACTATTAGCAATACAATTCTGTGCCCAAGAGTGCCTAAGAAAAGGCCTCAACACAGCAAGAATATTTATTGCATCTGATAGTCAGGCTGCTTTGAAGGCTCTGAAGTCCACAACCTATGAGTCAAAAATAGCCTGGAATTGTAAACAATCCCTTAAACAACTGGCTAGTCGCAACAAATTAACGTTGCTATGAGTGCCAGGGCATAAAGGAATTGTCGGAAATGAGATTGCCGATAGTCTCGCAAAGGAAGGAGCTTGTGCTCCTTTTATCGGACCTGAACCATTTTGTGGCATATCAAAAAGCCGCATAATGGAAGAAGTTCGAAAATATGAAAAGGAACTCAGTGCAGCCTACTGGAAAAATGTTCCAGGCCAAAGACAGACAAAAAGGTTATTACGACCCTCTGCCCGCTACGCGAAATTACTCTTAGAGCTTCAGAAATCTGATCTCAGAGTAATCACAGGAATTCTCACTGGACACTGCTCACTCAGACACCATCTCTGCAAAATGGGCATATTGGACAGTGGGACATGCAGATTCTGCGATGAGGCAGATGAGACGTCAGAACATATTATCTGCAATTGCAGAGTTATTGTTCGGCAACGCCATAAATATCTGGAACAGGTATTCCTTGATCCTGATCAGATTACAAACCTAGCTCCAAAACGGATAATGGACTTTCTTAGAAGCCTAGACCTTTTGGACTAAAATATAGATGTAGGGTATACACAAAAGATCTTATAGGTCGCAGTGTAGTAAGGTCAACTGGGCCAATCGACCCCTTCTGCAATCTGCAATCTGCAATCTGCAATCTAGTGTTGGTTTGTTATGTTTTCTTGTTGTTACACTTGTAATTTTAGTTTTAAATGTAATGTAATGTAATTTTTTTTTGTCTACTTTTATTTTATGTTGTTTTTTTTTTATGTTGTTTGCCTCTGCCATTATTTTTATAAATAATAATAAAAATAATAAAATGTAATTTTTGAAAAATGAAATGAAATTATTAAAAAAAGAACAAAATATCAATTAATTTTTTTAATAATAGGTATTTTATTGTTATTTACATATAAAACGTGTATATCATATACAAAATACTGACTGTTATTTTCATAAAAACGAAACTGACAGACTTTACAACATTACGCGAATACTCATATTTTAGAAATAAAAATGGTTGCGTTCCATTTTAATCTCACAATTTAAACATTTCACAAATTTTCAATATATGTATAAGTTAATAGAGTAAATTTTCATTTTTTATTTTCCATTTTTTATTTTTTTTCTGTATAAAACGGATAGTGTTGTTAAGATGATTTTAAGATAAGAGAGAAGAAAAATTGATGGTAGTTCTCATACGTAAGATTTAAAATTTCGAAATCCCGAGTTTTAATCAAAAATTTATAGGATAAGTTAAACAATTAATCTTAATATTATCCAAAGTGTTCTTCTTCTTCTTTACGTTTGAATTTGATCTACAGATATAACAACAAACTGCAATTATTGCATACGTGCGCTAGCTATGCAGAATGCATTTTGCTAAAAAAGTGGCTCCGAATCCAATAACTAGTCGGTGAATAACGTACAACCGTCTTGTTTTTGTCTTTCACTTCTCGAAAAGTAGGCCGTGACTCGATCATCGCAACTAACAACATTAAGTTGTTAGCTATCAGAGAGCGTGGTGTGAGTTCGCGCTGCGATTTTTTAGTTTTGTAAATTTGAAACATCTTTAATTTTATTTGAGATTATCTTTTACTTTCGGATATAGTAATAGATTACACGGAAGTGCAATCTATATAGTCGAGAATGGTGCTAGTTACAAGACCAGAGGTAGACGATACGGTAAGTGTATTGCAAATATTCTTGTAACTCTCTTAGTAGGTTGTGTCAGGCAGTGCCAGTGCTATTTTAGCGACCGTCGCGATTAGGTGAATATTTAAAAAACTTATTTAGATATAAAAATAAAAACTTAATTGTATTAAATATTATTGGAAAAAGTTTTTCATTTTGTTCGATAAAGGCAAATTATCAAATTTATATGATAAGTAGATACCAATTATTTAATAGTAATTTACAGTTTCCTGGATATTTACCAAAAAATAGCATTGAAATAATGTTTAATAAACAATGTAATTGAAATATACTGTATTAACTCTTACTTTGTGGAAGTCCATCATATTGAGAACACAAAACAAATAATAGTTTAACAATACTTGCACTACTTATTTAGACAAGACATAACAATATTTTTTTCTGATTGAAATATTATTGAACATTATCGTCTTGGACATCATATGTCATAACACACCGATATTTCCCTTGGAACAATATGAAATCATATTAATATTTAACCATTCACTAAATTTTTGATTCTCTACTCCTGTAGGCTTCATAGGCTTAACTATAAGTAGCTTCAAATTTCATAGGAACTAAAGGCTCACGGGCTTTTGTGGCTTGAGTTTATACGTAGTTTCACATTTTATCAGTTTTATTTCTGAGAAAACGCGAACATCAGACCAGTCAACCGTGATTCTCACTAACACAATGATTTAAAAAATTTACAATCCAATATTAATTTTTGCATTTTCAGTACAGTTTTGTTTCAAACAGAAGAAGCTATGAATTACAACTCGAGAAATTCGAATACATTTCCCTCGGCTATGACATTATAAAAACTTCAGGAAATATATTATTCACATATTTCTAGTTGTTATAATATCTACATTATTAGTTCTAAATATTACACTAAATATTTTTCCCTAAAAGATCAGTATAAGTGGAATGATATAGAAAACAACAACCAAGTAATGTTAACACATTTTTTAAAATAAGTTTTATAGGTGTCTCAGAATGCACATAAATATTTTAAATAAGCTAACTCGGCAAACTTCGTACAGCCATATTTTTTGCCTAAGACTACTGACTTTTTAAAACACAAAAAAAACAAATTTATCTATAATTATGATTTAATAATTATTTTATTTAACATATTATTCATAGATCATCTGCCTTAAGTCAAATTTCATAGCTTTACCAAAAAAATTAATTATCAAATGTCAATATATACTACATTATTGTTTTTTAACTAATTGTATATCTAATTGTTCACACAAAGGCAACTTATAGCCGTTTTGATTAAATGTACCTTCTAATTAATCAACACAAATATTATATATTACATCACAAGAGCCGAAAGTTGAACTTTTGGTCACTGCGCGTCATGATGCCAAATGGGAATTTGAGATTTTAACTTTTGGTTCTAGGGCAGTGCAATGAGAAAAGGTTAAGAAGGGTGTTAGGTGAAGGAAATTGCAAAAACCCGTTTTTTCAATATTTTAGATTCTAATTTTTTTATTCGAAATAAAAAGATACTTTTTTTGTAATAACAACCCCAAATTTTTTCGAATGAGTATACTAAAAATTATTGGAGATAAATTAACTCCAATGTTAAAATGTCATATACCTACAAACTATTTTGTCATTTTGACATCGATAAAAAAGGTGCATCCTTTTTTATCGCTTTTTTTTTATCGCACGTTCCTCAATCTAGTAGGTGTGTATCAATTTTGCATTACTGTTGACAGGTATTTAATTGTCAAATTTAACAATATAAAACAATACTACCTTTTCTTTGCAAAAAACATAAAGTATGAACCGATTTGGAGAGGTTTCACATGAACAAATTACAAAAAATATTGAAGAGTCAATACCGAAGTCAACAAAAAATACGAAGTCATCAATATGGAAACAATTCATGGAGTTTTGTCAAAGCCGAAATTATAAGTTGAAAGAGAATACTACAATACAAGATCTAGCAAAAATATTAAAAGATTGGGCTTTCAATATGAAAAAAAAAGAATGGAGAAGATTACAAAGAATTTGCGGTCAAAACAATATGGAACACGACTGCTAAAATGTTGCAACAGAAATATTTTAACGAATATGGTTTGAAATTTGATCCTTTTACAGACATAACCTTTAAAGAAGCTCGGGATGCTAGAAATGCCAAAAGAAAACAACTTCAATTGATTCCAACAAAAAGAAAGACGTGTTCTTCAGCAATAGACAAAGAAAATATAATAAAAATGGCAACACTATGGAATATAAATGAACCTGAAGGGCTGCAAAAAGATTCTTTCATATAGCTTCTTACGAATTGGCTTGGAGAGGAGGAGAAGCTGTTAATTGCAAAATTTATTATTTTAAAGTAGAAAAGAACCAAAATGGTCTTCCTACGGGTAGGATTGAATATAACACCATATTTTCGAAAACGGCAGAAGGCGGCTCGAAAAAGTTAACAGACAGCAAATGGTTGACTAGAAATGAAAGTGACGAAAGTATTTGCCCTGTAAAACTATTTCATTTGCTAGTAGAAAAAAGAAATGAACATATTACTTCTGACCGATTATTTTTAACTCCAAATCCTTTTTGGAAAAATAAAAATTCTAAAGGTTGGTACAAAAATGTTCCTTTAGGTATTAATACCATATCTGTTTGGACAAAAAATTCTGCTGCAAAAATTGGATTGGACATAATCAATAATAAAGTTACTAACCATTCAAATCGTGCCAGCGCAGTTTCCCAATTAGCCAAAGCAGGAGTTAGCGATCAACAGCTTATTAAGATAACAGGACACTCGTCATCACAATCGATTAAACCATACCTCCAAATTGACCCCGAACACTATGAACAACTTATAAATAATTTGAGACCCTCGGAAACAGAATATTCAACATACGTAGAAACACGAGAAGAAAACATTAAAATCAGTACTCCCCAACCAATATTTAATAATTGTATTTTTAACAACTGTTCTTTTAACAAGTTTAATTGTTTTAGAATGAATAAATTTTATTGTTTCTTTATATAATTAGTCGTTAATTTATCTTAGCAAAATACACGCGATCTTTTTTTTAATGGATAAATTTTTCTCTTCATCTCAAGATTTTTCCATCAGTAATATTACTCAAAAAACTGAAATTAGATAAAATCGCTCGACCTTCGGTCTCGCGATTGGCAAAATCTTTCGATGAATCGAAAAATTTTCCGGTAAAAAAAAAGCTCTTGTGTATTTACTGTTGAAAATAATTTGTTTCCAATTAAAAATAGTCCTTCAAAAAATCGACTTAGAGGGTTCTTCAAGATCCTAATTTTTCGTTTTTTGATTTATTCTCATATAAAATTATAAATATAAATTTTGTCTAATTTGTTCACTTTTACTTTCTCTATAATATATTAAATAATATGTTTTTTTTAAGTTACGACCACTACCTATTGTGAAAAATAATACTCTGCCCCTCGCTCTGCCCATTCTACGCATAAATTATTCCACATACAAACTAATTCTCATATCCGTTGCTGAACCGTCGGTTACCTCCACCTTTATTAATCCTAAATTACTCTGATATAGCCTCTATAATTTCATACTTGAACAGTTCTAGTAAAGCAAAAATTTATCCTCCCCCATTGTCTATTTACTATACAACCCAAAAATGATAGGTTCTTATATAAATTCTTTAACTGCTTTGTTCTTATAAAGTTCCAAGTATGGAATTATCCTTCCTGTATGCTTTCTACCTTTAATATTTCATCAACTATTCTTTCAACAAACCCAAATCTTCATAGTTAGTAGGCGAAATTTATTGTACTAACTCTTAAATTGTGGAAAAACAGTTTATTTATTAATTGTTTTAAAATTATCTTTATTTATGTAATGACAGCTAGACAATATGTTGAAATCAAAGTGTTTTACAAGATAACTTTTTATATTTTGCCAAAATAAAAGAATATCATAAAACACTAATTATATTGCAAAATTCCCTAGATTTAGGTTTATTTATTGATTTTTTAACTTCCAGCTATTTAAGCATATACAATTCTTGCTGGTTGTCACAAATGATCTATCTTTTATATCTTTTTATATAAGTTTTAGTTGTGATTAAAATCTAAATACAACATTTATTTTACATATGTATGCAGTATAATATAAGAAAAGCAATATAGTAGGTACTATCAGCTTCAGAATAGCATATACATTTTCAAAGTCAAATCGCTTACATTGAATTAATTTTAAGAACGGCCTATTTATTGTGTATAACCAATCACGGTTTAAATAATAATAAATTTGAAATCAGTTAAACAGTTGTATACGCCCACATCTTTAATGTTTGCAGCATAAGGCATTTTATTTTTAAATTGTCTGTCCCTCTACCTCTCTACTGATTCCTTTTTTACTTCACTTAGTTTGGAAGCCTCGATAATAAATGTTTGTTTGGGATTAAAATCCCTTTTTTTTAGGTAGGTTGTTAAAAATAATAAATAAAATTCCATAAAATGAAAGATAAAATATAAAAATATTTATTTTTGAATCTCCAGCATGCAGTTTCTAATCAATCTCTATGGTATTAATTTTAATTGTTTTTATGTTGAATTTAATATTCTAAAAGAATTTTTGTTAACGTTTTTCTGTTACGTTCTAGAAGTAGTTCTCAAATTGGCAAATAACTTTAATAATTTGTGCATAGTTGATTGGACTACCAGCATGGGAAGATTTAAAAGTACTCTCAAATCATATGTTATGTTGGATATATAAATCGCTCATCCTTCGAATTCCTCGGTTTTTGTTTTTGTTTTTGTATTTGAACCATGTCCAATTATTGTTATATAAGTATATCATGTCCATTATTAGTTAAGCTTTAATGTAATTCATTGTTTATTTTTTCTTTTTCTTAACTATCCATGTAATTAGGTGAAAAACCTGTATGGATTTTTACAAAATAAATAAATAAATAAATAAATATGACCCTACATTTATTTATTTTCTATTTTATTTAGTAAATAAATAGGGTGGTAAAAATCAAAATGTAGCAATACATTTTAAATAGAGCCATTAACGACAGTGTGAAAAATGTAATAAATATCTAATAAACATAGATATAATAATTAAATATTTAGGTTGTTTTATTGTTGATTCATTGTTCTTTGTGGAAAATAAATTATTTTTTATAAACAACAGACTTGTTTTTTTGATAAATATAATTTATTATGCATAAAAATATTTTTGGATTCGCTTTAGTTACACAAGAAAGCACACGTAAAAAAATACGCCAAGGCTTCTACCTCTGTGTAGATATTATTATTTTGTGTGAATTTGTAGATAGACCTATTTATTCGGGACATGACCGACCCTTGTAAATAAACTTAATCCCAAAAACCATTTAATGTAGGCGTTTTAAAAATTGCAACTCCTATTTTATTGAAGAAGGGCGTTTTTATAACTTCGGTAGTTAAACGAAATTAACATTTAACATGTATATGCTATTCTAAAGCCGACTGTACCTTAAATTTGTATATTTATTGTTCAAGTTAAAACTGCATAATTATTATATATTTATATAGTTAAATTATCAGGGTTATCACTGTTTATAATTACAAGAGGTAAAAACATAAATATTTCAAGCAATATTTATATGTAATAATCAACAAATACTTATATCTTTGTTTAAGAATTACTGTTATTACTTTTTGTTTGTTGTCAATGCACTGGCAAGTTTACACAGAATGAAATAGTATATTTAAATTCAAATTTTTTTTTCTGTTTAGTAATAATAATTTTCTTTGGATTTAAATAGGATTTTATTATGTTTTTTCCTTTATGCGGCATAGTTCAGTTACTGGATATACCATTTGTCGAGAAATTATACCAAGGTGGATAGTATATTGCATAGAAATCCTGGGATCTTATATTTTTTAAATCGATATATAAAAAATTGGCTTGCCAGCCATTGTTATTTTAAAAGTTTTGGGTTTGTTGAGATATTAATAACTAAAATAGTTTGCATTCTTGCTTTGGTATTATTTCACTGTATGATTTTTAATGTTTTTAATGATTATTTAATTATTTATTTTTAAATATAATATTTTTATTCATAATAATATTTTGGTGTCCGTTAATTAATTATTTAAAGTCAGGCCTTTGCAGTAGAACAGTATGTGTATTAGGTTTTCCTTATATTTTTTGCAAAACCTGCATGTGGTTGTGTCTGCCAATCCAATGTTATTCATGTGTTTGTTAAGTCGACAATGCCCTGTGAGGAGCTTAAGTAGGATCCTTATTGATTTTGTATTTTTACTCAGTAGATACTCCGTGAATTTTGAGTAGGGTCACTTGATAAACTCTTTCAGCTTCATGTTTGGCGGCTTATCCCACCACTCTCTAGGTTCAGGGGGGCCAATAGAAGCACCCTTCTGAGACAAGTGAGTCTGTCCTTGTGATTCGATTTAGGTGGTATCCAGGCTAGGATTAATTTATTATGACCAGTTCCTATAGCGTTTCCAAGCAGTCCCAAACAAGCGACAAACTAACTGAGACCTGCCGTTTTCTTTTTATCTTATATCCGTAATAATCTCAATTTGGAACAGTTGGAAATACTGATATAAAACATCTATTATACTACCATTACAAAAATACACCCATTTAGATGTTTGTAAAGAATATAACTTGTCTAGAATTTTTAATCTGCTGGATTCTATTTTCGACCTAAATATGATACATTTATTTCAACAGTTACTACTACTAAGGCATTCTTAGATTTTTAGTATTCCTAATGAGAGCCTTTGTGACGAGACCATTGCGGATATCTTTTCAATAAACTTTTGACTTTTGAACTTTCACAATATTTTCCTAATATCTCAATAATTCCCCAAAAGAATAATAAAAAACTCTTCGTTTTAACAAAACCTCCAATATTTATTTAAAAAATTGCTTTTTTAACCTTAATGAAAGCCGTTTCGCTAGACTTAGCATCGTCAGATTGACATATTGAAGTTACATTTTGTTTGTTTGTAGTTAAGTACCTGATGTTTATTAGGTAGTTATAAGGCTAGACCAAGTATGGAAGTAATAAGACATAACAATATTAAAGCCTAGATGTTATGAGTCCTAAGGGATTATCCTGGATGTACTTCCCTCTTAGATCAGTATAACTGTGCAATAATATAGAAAAACCAGGAAAAAACTATATCATGCTGATCTTTACAATAACTTAATATATTTGTGTTACAATTACGTCTTATCTATGTATAAAATCAAAAATCAATCAAAGCAAACGCTTTAAAAGTGGAGAACTTCCCAGATTTATTCGTTCATTAACAACTTTAAATTGTGGATCTGCTAGATGTCTTTTTATTTCAAGTTCTTTAAGGAAATCTATATTTTGTTTTTTATTACAAGTGTGTAGTATTTGGATGTCATTGGTGTGTAAGAGTGAGGTTGTTGAAGTAGGTGTTTTGCATAATTTGACTTATCTGGTCGTTTTAATCTATATGCTCTTAAATATTCGTTTAATCTTACTTCAAAATTTCTTTGTGTTTGACCTATATATACAGCAAAATTAATTTTGTAAACACCAGATTTTTTAATTTAGGTAATTTTGTTTTTACATTTAACAATTTTGTACCAATATTATTTTAATATGATATTAATGCTGATGTTGCCGAAGATATTATTTTTTAAATTTTATTGGAAATACTTCCACAATATGTAATATTTTTATAACTTTTAACTTCTTTAGTTTGTTTAGGAAATATTAGTTTTAGTGACAGTTTCTGTTCATTCTTATTAATTAATGTATTTATCAAATGAATTAGGTAGCCGTTAGATGTAGCTATTTGTTTTATAATATCAATTTCTTTAATTTTAATTTCGTTAATTTAGTTCATTGGAATTGAAAATGCCCTATGCATCATAGAATTATAAGCTGCTAATTTATGTGTTATAGGATGATTTGAATTATACGGTATGGTTTAATCCTATAACACATAAATTAGCAGCTCATAATTCTATGATGCATAGGGCATTTTCAATTCCAATGAACAACAATGGGCTATATATGTGATTGTGTCCTCAGTGTGAAGCACATTCTGACTATAGAATTATCGCGAGCCATAAGTTAAACCCATGAGTAAACTTACAAAACTTTTCTTAAACACTATTATTCACCATAAAATTAAAAACCAAAAAACTTTGTAACGGATATGGTTTTAATTGTAATTATTAGTTGTCCAGGAACTTAAACATAAAAAGAAGAAAAATCATAATTGCTTCTTTGAGATACCATTGAAAAATGTCTTTTTTAAATTGTAACAATAATAGCGCCTTTATGGCAGAGCCCGGCTAAGAGACTCTTTCCAAGTTAATGCTTATCTTTAGGTCCGGTGGGCTCAATTAGTTCTCTAGGGCTGCTCGCATCAGTGGTATTTGCATGTTCAGGATCAGTCATCGAAAGGAAGGGTGTTAGCGTTCCTTCTTATTTGTTTGTTTTAAGTCAACTGTCACATATAGATTCGTTGGTAAGAGAGTGAATTCGGAAACGTTTCATTGAGCGTGCACTCGTTTAAGGGCGTATTCAGATACGGTATATTCAGCTACGGTAGTGAAAAGTGTCTAATATAAGGGTAAACAAGGTTAATTTTAACGTTCGTAATGACGCTAATCTAAAGTAAGGTATCATGGCGATAGTCTTGTTACAAAATTTGCAAGAATATGGTGATATAAATATTTAAAAACTTAATTCTGCATTTTATTTTTTTGGTAGTTGCTTAAGTTTTCATTAATTTTTAGATAATCATATTAACTGAATAATATTTATCTCATTTGTCCGTATGTAAATTATTATTTTATGCTCTATTTATAATTTATTATCGTTTATAAAGGTGTGTCTAAAAATTAGTACCTATTTATAGAAACTAATAAATTAATCGAACCGGAATAAAAGTTTTGGAAAACACAAATGATCTGGGATGCAAAAAAATACCGGATAAATCGATAACAATTCCGAATCCCCATTCATTTTTTATTTGAATCAGAATGTCAATTTGAATACGTGTACAGTTTAAATCAGTAAAAAATGTTGGAAAAACCTTTTTATAAATGACATTAATTGAGTGTTACGTAACGTGATCGATTTAATAGACTTGCAAACACTTGAATAATGATAATTTAATTCAATTGTAGTTTCACTATTTTATAATTTTTTCTTTAATTATTCATGCTTAGCAATCATATACGTAAATAGGAGAATAATTGGTGGATGTATTTTTTTTATTGCCGTATTAGGTGATAGGTGATAGCAAATTTTTTAAAATAGGACCTGAAGTAACGGTTTTCTAAAATTACTACTGGAATTATTTATACAACAATGTTTTCACAGTACTAAACTCTTTGTATGTATTTAAAGTGTAAATATATATTTGATTTCTCATTGATTTTTTATTATTATTGCTTTAATACATACTGTTTTTGTTAATGTAAATATGCTGATCAGATTTCTTTTCTATCCTTATTTGAATACAATACAAATACGAACTTATTGGCACATACATCATACTTGTGACGATATCCACATAGGCTTCATGACGTAACTGAAGATTTTGTTAAATGAGAATACGGATCGTATATTTAAGAGGTTTTTATATTTTCCATTCAGCGATATAGAACATTAACATATTAATTATTTAAACGTGGAATTAATTTTTAAATTAAATTTATTATCTGACAAAATGTTTATCAGGTGGTTAGGTAATTTAAATGTTCAAATTGCCACCATTCAATTTCTTGAACCAATGACGACATTATTCTTGAAAATTGTGGATCATTTATGCAGTTATATCTTGGTGGCTACTCTATTATTCCTTGCCTATCAATTTATCCAGGCAATGCAAATGGCAGAGATGCACTATTTTGCAGAACCATGCTATTAGTTTTTGTAAAAAATTTAAATTTCTTCGTATAGTCAAAGGTTCATAAAAAAGGCCTATATAATTATATCCTCCACGATATCTTCCCATACTGGGTGCTGAGTATATGCCTGTCATCCAATGAGGGTTCTATTTACTCCAATATCTGCAGCTTTGACGATTTACTTTTCCATGTAAATATTAAGTTACTTTATACGAATGGGGGATTTTGATTGCATAAATATTTGCCTTAACTTACTTTTATTTAACAATTAAAAATTTTTAAGGTTGATATTTTTCTTCTTTTATCACAGATCTTTTAGACATGTTTGTATCACCTGCTATCACCTATGTTTAAAAGTAATTTAGAGATTCTCTGCCACTCTTAATAATACAACCAGTTTTGAATTATCACTGTGTTTCCAACATGTTTTACTTGTCCAGTTTCTCTAAATTTTCTTTTAATTTTACCAACTCTGCATTGTGTGACAGGCGTACTAGGATATTTTAGAAATATGTAGAAATCAGCTCATGAGGAATCACAATGGATCTAATGAGGGTTCAGTGCTCAGTGCTGTATAAAGCTTTTAAACTTTACAGATTTACAGATACAGACCCAAACCAACTTGTTTAAAAAAAACAACTAGTTCTATTAACATATTTAAATTGATTGTACTAACCCTTACTTTTTGGAAGTCCATCTTATTAAGAATAATAAAAAACTCTTCGTTTTAACAAACTTCCACTATTTATTTAAAAAACTGTCTTTTTTAAAACTCAATGACAGCCGTTTTGCTGTCAATCTGACGATGCTAGTTGTCTAGCGAAACGGTTGTCATTGAGTTTTTAAAAAGCAGTTTTTTAAATAAATCGTGGAAGTTTGTTAAAACGAAGAGTTTTTTATTATTCTCAATTAACATATTTGTTTTTTATATTAAGTAATAGGAAGAGCAAAAGTACTACACATTTAAATTTCTCATTTTTGACAACCAAAGAAAATAATTTACTTTTCATTTCATTTAATACCCTGTATAACCAGAAATTGTTAAAATTTTAGAGTAAATATTTGGTTTTCTTTTTTGATAGGAGTAAAATGTATTTTATGTCGTTTAAATCCAGTCAAATTAGATTAAAAATAACATAATTTTATTGCAAAATATAATATAAAAGTTGTACCAATAATACTTAAAGTTAAATAAATAAATGAAGTAATGACATTGCCTTACACTGATTAATAATTCTTAATATTTATAAAGTATTTCTTGAGAAGTATATTTATATTTAAATGTCTAGTTGCCGCCTTCATTAGAATTTTTATACATTACAGTTTAACAGGAACAAGTTTAATTATACATTATGAATTAATTTAAAAATACTTGAACTAAAATTAAAAACAAAATTTTAATAAAACACATACCTAATTATCAAGGAAATTAACTTACTAAAAAAAAAGATTGCCACACGTATAAACTATAATTAACTAAAAAAGTAACTAAATTTACTGTAGCACTAATATATTGGGAGCCGATTTGATCTGAACGAGAGAAAGAAAGAATTAAATTATAGGAATAACTTTATTGGGATAATTAGTACATACCTTTTTCAACGTAAAATAGTGTTCTGCGACGCTTTCATTAAAAACTGATCTCAAAATCCATTACCTCTAATACAGTATCCGCCAAACAGTAACGAAAATAAAAAAGAAAAATTAATTTTTAATTTCTGTAATGTAAGTGTTAAAAATGTTCACCATTTCGACGCAAACAAGCTTCATATCGACTTTGTAAGTCAATAAACATATTTATAAAAAGTGGTTGATGGAACTGCCGAAAAATATTTCGTATTCTTCCCCGTAGTTCGGCAATATTCGCCTGCGGATTTTCCGAATGAAATATTTTTCCTTCATTATGCCCCAAATGTATGCGTCAGGTGGCGTCAGATCAGGTGAATGAGAAGGATATTCGAAGTCTGTTTCCCGAGAAATTATTCTATTATGGAAATGCTGATGGAGTAAGTCTAAGGTGCGCACGGCTGTGTGGCTCGTTGCACCATCTTGTTGGAAACATTGTATGCGAAACTGTAGATTTCGTCTACGGCAAAAGTTATTTAGATCTCTCATAAAAGGTATAATAATTTTCTCTCTATAACGTTCTTGTTTGACAGTAAGTGGATTCTGATTATCTTCTTCAACTAAATAAGGACCAATCATTCCGTTACCAGATACCGCGCACCAAATGGTAACTCGAAGACTGTGAGGTGGTTTCTCTACAATGACATCAGGACGTTCAAATCCAAGGAATCTGGTTGTTTGTCGTTTAATATAGCCGCTAAGAGAAACGTGACTCTCGTCTGAAAACCATATGTTTTTCAAAAATTCGGGATCTTCGTAAATTAAACTCAACATGCGACCACATTAAATTTCTCTTGCACGTTTGTCGCAGCATTTAGTCGTTGTCCAACTTGAATACGGTGTGGATAACCAGTAATTGATTTGAACATGCGACGTAAAGACGATTCACTAATGTTGAGTTTACATGCAGTTCTTACAAGACTTCTTTGAGGTGATAGCACAACTTGGTTAAAAACACATCCTTAATTTTCGTTAGTGTATACTGTTTTTCGACTACCTGAAGAACCTTTACGTTGACACAATACACTACCAGTGCGACGAAATTTTTCAACAACAGCTAACATCACACTATTAGGAGCTGCTTTATTAAATTTTTGTTGATATTTTATTGACACCTGTTCTAAGCTTGAACCATCATTACGATCTTTTCCGTTTGAACGAAAATAATGCTTTACCAAAAACACTTTTTCTTCCGTTGTTAGAACAATTTTTAAATCAAATTTAACTGCAGCGTACTATTAATATATCAAATAATGGCAATTTAGTCAAATATGACAAATCCATATTACATAAACAACTCCACACCACTCTTTGTTTCGGTACTGTTAAATTTGGAGGATACCGTAATAGATAATTTTTTTCATAACCTAACGTATCTTCTAGCAGAGTAGCCATAGCGCTCATGCAAAATACAGATATTATTTAATAATTCAAATTAATTAATTAATTTATTTAATTCAAAAATTGAACATATTTTATTAAACAATACAATAAGTAATACATTGCAGTATAAATACTTATATTTTTTACCTGTAAAACATTAGATAGCGTCTAATTCTTAAATATTATTATAATATTATAAATACAATAAAATAATCGATTTTATATTATGAAAACTCTATAAATAAAAGCTATAAATCTAACTTATAGGCCACGTTCTGACTATTTTTTGTTACTTAATGGAAAAATAAATAAATGTATTTATTCACCAATTCACCAAAAATGATAAATACTTTTAGAGTTCTAAATAAGGGTTAATACAGTAAATAACACAAATAATTTTACTCCTTGTAAAACAATAAAAATAATATCTATCTATAAGTGACATCAGAAATCAATCTCCTTGGAGTTGTTGAAAAGTTTTTCATGTTTTCTATATTAAAATAATGTTTGGTGTGCAAGCGAATGATTCATACCAATTTTTGTAGTACACAATCATGCTACTACACGAAAATAGAAAATAATTGTTGGATTTTTTATAAATACTACTATTTACTTTCATTCACTGATTTGAGTCATTCATAAGTATTTTAACGGTTGGAAAAAAGGTTTACTATAGTTTTTTCGAATCATTGGTAAGCGATACTTTTTATATAACATTATAGTTTTACGAATAAATTAACTATAAATATTTTTGGATAATTATTGCAATAACTAGTTACCTATTTTATTAATAAAATCGACATTTAATATTTTTCTTGAACGGGAAATTTTTACATTTGTATTTTGTGCAGTGCAAGGCCCTTATTTATATAGTTTGTTAAAAAGATTGTAACAATGGGTATATTCAGGAGGTCCCAGCAGCTGAGATCGTATAGAAAGAAGTCTATGTGAATGTAGCGCTGCTTGAAATCTATTTAACAGCGGCTGAATATTTTGCTCAGCGTAGACATTCTTTGCTTTTGAAAAAGCGTGTCGCGATTTTGACATTAATGACATTTCTAAATTGGGATACGTATGTTTGTGTTGATTGTTGGGATGTGATTAATATTGCTTTTCTCCATGTGATAACTGAGGTTAATAATTATCAAGATGAATACGATATGAATATGAATTCTATTCACAAGCACATTTCTGGTCTTACTGATATTAATATTGGTTGCATAATTACATATTTTTTTAAGTTTTTATTTTTATTTTTTATTGTAGTTATGTACATAAACACCACAGACATATAAACATCAAAATAACAATTGACTTTCGTTCCGCTGTAAGTGAGCCACGCATTCAGCCGAAACGAAGGCGCTGATTAACAGCGGCCACCACATATGCTGAGTGGCTAAATCTAGCCGCTGGGACATCCTGAATGTTCCCAATGCCGCTATACTGTTACATCGCTTTTTAAATGTGTTACTTTCATTTTATGTGTTTAATAGACTTTATAATGTTAATATTCCAACCTGTTAATACTATGTATTTAAGAACATTTTCAAATTATTTTTATATTTTGCGTTTACAATGGACTTCATTGTAACACTCAATAAAGTGGAAATGAAATTTCTTTTCCTACTCGTATAGTTATTTTTTATGTCACAGTTGGTAATTGTGTGCATTTTACTAGAATATTCCTAGATGCTTCCATTTTTCTTTAAATTGGTTATATTTATATCTTATATTATATTTTCTTAAATTATTTAAAATTCAAATTAAGTGTAATTTCAAACTTGATATATCTGACATATGTCATTTTAGTAAGTACCAACATAATTTATTGAACACAAAAAGTACTAATTCTTGAATAATTTTATTTAAAAAACATAAATAAATGCGAATTATAAAAAAGATTGTGTTAAACTTTTACCAATATGACCAAAGCAAAGCACGCGTGCTTTGCAAAATTCACCGCTTAGGGGTTCGTTTTGCAAACTGCACTAGCGTTACACATAAAATTAATAAATAAATAATTTAATAAGAAAGAACAGAAAGTATCACTAAAACTAATATTTTCTAAACAAGATAAAGAAATTAAAAGTTATAAAAATATTATTTATTGTGAAATATTTCCAATAAAATTTCAAAAATAATATCTTCGGCAACACAAAATAATGTTGTTACAAAATTGTTAAATGTAAAAACAAAATTACCCAAATTAAAAAAATCTGGTGTTTACAAAATTAATTGTCCAAAATAAAATTAATAATCAGTATTTCCTCCATGGGCCTGTATGCATGACTGTAGACGATGTGGCATGCTATCGATTAAATGCACGAGCTGGGCTTGCGGGATTCTCTCCCGAGCTGCATTTTTCAGGGAAATTTGATGGCCATCTTAATGTGGATATTCCTTCTTCTCCCAAACCATTTTGTACTGCAGCTGTTCGATGTGGGGGTGCATTGTCATGCATAAACACAAATCCATCACCTACCGCCCCCCATAATAGACGCACAACAGGATTTAAAACTTCCTCGAAGTACACAGCACCAGTGATTCTTCTCTCCAAAACGAAGTGAGGCGTCCATGTACCCCTCATAATACCACTCCAAACCATAATACTCCCACCTTCAAATGGAACACGTGGATGGGCTGTTTCTAATCGGGTCTCAAAACTAGCGTTCTTCGCGAATCAGAAACGAAGCCAATTCTTGATTCATTAGAGAACATGACGTACTTCCAGTTAGGACCATGGCGTAACATTTCTTGAGCCCATTGCAACCTTAAAATTTTTTGTTGATAGGTTAGTTTGGGAACACGTAGAGGTTTTCTGCGATACAAATTTACCGCATTCAATCTTCGTGTAATTTTTTGCCTTGAGATATTTAGTCCTTCAAGTCTAGCAATTTCTCTGGATATGCCACTTGTAGATTCCTGTCGATTTCATCGAGCTATCAATGTTATCTGCCGGTCTTGTTCTGCTGTTGTACATCGACTTTTGCCACTTCTGGAATTTTTTTTTATTTTTTATACAGTACCCTGAGTAACACCAACAATATTCGCGATATTACTTTGACTAAAGCCCTGTTGTAACAAAACAATTACTCTAGACCTATTAAAATAGGTAGTTGGAAAGATTAGACAGAAAATAAAAATAGCAAGAAACATTAAACAAAATAAAATTAAATGGAATATTGATAAATTAAATGACGATAAAGTTAAAAAACTGTATAGAGAAAATATTGAACAAATATTGGAAACAACATCTACTAATGAAAGTCAAATAGAGGAAAGCTGGAACAACATACAGTGTACAATAAAACAGGCAGCGGATAAAGTACTTGGAAAAAAAAATAGATCAAAGAAACAAAGAATGGTACAATGAGAATTGTAGGAAAATAAATGAAGAAAAAAATAGCGCTAGATTAGCATGGATTGCAAAAAACAGAGAAGAAGATAGGAGAGCATACGAAGAACTCAGGAGGCAAAGCAAGAAGATCATTAGGCTAAGTAAGAGAAATTGGATTGAAGAAAAATTAACAGAAACTGAAAGGGAGAGTAAAAACAATAATTCAAAGAGATTCTAGCAAAAAATAAAAGAACAAAGCAGAAGCTACAAACACAAGATAAGTGGTATTAAAAACAAGGAAGGACAAATTATAGAAGATGAAGAAAAATATAGAAAAGTATGGGAGGAGTATTTCCAAAAACTACTAAATGAAGAGCAGCCTCAACCGGTCTTAAGGGTTGAAGATACCGATAACATACAGATAGATGAACCCACCTTAGAGGAAGTAACGGAAATTGTCTTGAGAAGTTCAAATGCAAAAGCACCAGGAATTGATGGAATTAACGCTGAACTCTTGAAATATGGAGGGGAAAAACTAATAACAAATATTCATCTGCTAATTCAACAAATATGGAGAGAAGAAAAAATGCCCAAAGAGTGGGAAAATGGAAAAATAGTATTAATACACAAAAAAGGCGACCAAAGGGAATGTAATAATTATAGGGGCATAACACTTCTCAACTCTGCGTATAAAATTTTATCAACAATCATACAAAAAAGAATAAGAGAAACATCAAGTGAACTCATCGGGAAATACCAGTGCGGATTTGTTAAAGGAAAGTCGACAACCGATGCAATATATATAATTAAACAAATAGTAGAAAAGGCTTATGACTATAAAATAAATATGGAGCTATTGTTTATCGACTTTCAGCAGGTCTTCGACTCATTAAACAGAAACGCTTTGTTAAAAATAATGAAACAAATGGGTATTGCCGCCAAACTAAGGAGAATCATAGCTCTCACAATAAGATCAACAGCGATGAATGTTCAAACACCCAAAGGTGACACAGATATGTTTACATGTAACAAAGGAGTCAAGCAGGGTGATGCACTTTCCACAACATTATTTAATATAGCATTGCAATATATAACAAGAACGTGTAGCAAAGGAACAGTAAGAACAGGAGCAGGACAAGTGGTAGCTTATGCTGATGACCTAGTGATCATAGCAAAGAGAAGAGAAGTCATGGCACAAATATTGCATGAAATAAGTAATGAAGGGAAAAAGTAGGTCTACAAATTAATCGAAAGAAAACAAAGATAATGAGAATCGGCAAGGAACCTGTAAGCAGGATGATAAAAGTCGGACATATGGAATTTGAAGATGTTGCCACATTTAAGTACCTAGGAGTAGTAATATCTAATACTGGGGACCGATGGAACGAAATCAACGAAAGAATTATGGCAGGGAACAGAGCCTTTCATGCAAATAAAAAAATGCTTCAATCAAAAATCCTCACACACAAAACAAAGATCAAAATATATAAAACATTAATTAGACCTATATTGATGTATGGTGCTGAAACTGCTACAATGTCCAAGGGGAAAAGGAAAGATTAAGAATAGCGGAGAGAAAAATGATGAGAAAAATTATGGGACCAGTCAGAATGGGGGAAAGCGAATATAGAAACAGGCGAAATCAGGAGATACTGGATGCCCTGGAAGAAATGGATGTGGTAAGAAGGATTAAACAACTAAGAGCGAGATGGTTGGGGCATATGCTGAGATCAGATGAAAATGAAATAACAAAAATAATTATGGACTGGGTACCGGCAGGGAAAAGAAGAAGAGGAAGACCAAAATCAAGATGGATGCAGGAAGTTAAAAATGATTTACGGGAAACAGGCATGATGAATGATGGGGAGACAGCAATGGCAAGGGACCGAAAAAAATGGAGAGCAATATGTAACAATATAAAATGAGAATAGGGGTTGGCCCACCCTAATAAATTAAGGCCTAGAAAGCTCTAAGAGCGGCGCTACTCCACACGGAGTGTTAAGTCACATACATACATACATATTAAAATATGATATCATGTCTCTGGGCATTTTTAAACAGCTCAAATGAAATTTAAATAAGAATTGGAATAATGTGAAAACACCCAAATCAATTAAATATGACCAAATTAATACAAAAACGAATCAAATTTAGTATTATTTTGATTTAAAAATGCTTTAAAATAAATATCAACAAGAGTTTTTAAAAAACCATATGCGTAGATATTCCAAACTTTTGGACATACGAGTATGTGTATGTTTATAGGCTGAACATCATTGCCTTAATTAATTATCAATAAAAATTACCTTTAATATATTTTTTATATTTTGTATTGTTTCTATAAATAGTAATTTAAATAAATTCTTGTGCCTAAACCATTGGTTCGTTTCTAGGTTTATTGAACTAAAACGCCTGTAACTACACTGGCACGTGTACATAATAGAATGGTTCAGTTTTTGAGTTCTTACAACTAAGTTAAAAACTATTTGATTTTTCCTGCCAGTTTTTCTTGCTATCGAAAGGTACAGTTATTTAAACTACTATATTAATAATTCTTATTTTATTTTGCTTTTGTAATAGTGATAATATAATATAATATAATATAAGAACAATCATAATTCTTAATTGTGGGTTGGCCCGGTATGGTAGCTACTCGAGATTGGTAATTTTATAAAAGTAGTACTGCCAAGGTCGTCCGGTTTGGTTTTTCCAAAAGGATAACGTAATCATATCGAGCGATTCAACCAGCAGAAGAAGAATGTCGGACAATTTATTTCCTTGATATTTTTGCATGGTTATCTATTTTTTTCTGGTCCTATTTTGTCTCCTGTTAAGAGCCTGTCGGTGTTTTTGTAGTGAGAATAATTCAAAGAATGCTAAATATTTAAATGTCTTTTCTAGTTGATATTTAAAGATAAAACTGTTTTACAAGGTTGCTTATTCGTTTGAATTTAGCTTTAGTCTTGTAAACTGAGATTAATCATTGTATGATAATTTAAAATAATTTAACTGGTTCATAAACTTAGTTGATTTTTTTTTCTCTGGAAGATTCTTATTGGAAAATCTATTAATTTAAAAATCGTATTATCAAAAAATCATAGTTAAAATTATATGGGTGGTTAAGTTGACGGTTCACAACGTTAATAATTATTCATTTGTAAAATAATTTGCAAAATAATAGACATAATATGCACATAAATTATTAGTTTCTAATAAATCAAACAGCTAAGAAAAATAAAGACGAAAATCTCTAAAATTTATATAAGGTAATTAATTTTTTTTTACAAATATTTTACTTTTTTTATGTGGACCAATTTAAAATGTTGATCAATAAAATAGATATATATATTAGATGCTCTAATAACATTAGACAGCGTGATTAAGTAACAGATTAAGAAATATTTAAATATTTAAAAATTAGGTTCAAAGTTACATGGAGGTTAAGGCCAACAAAAAAAATCAAGTTTAAGGAATAAAAATGTATTTGACATGAGAGTCCAAAACTAATTACTAATTACAGAGAATGATCTCTGGATTAATTGCAGCTCTCTATATAAATCTTATAGTAAAAATATTATTGCTTATGCTTGAAGTAATATTTATAAAACAAAATTAGGGGAAGGTGGTCTAATATCGACCACGAGTGTGGAAATATCGACCTTAATAATAAGAAATAATAAAAACTAAATGAATACGCCTTACTCGCAAAAATTATATAATGTAAGGTCCTTTGCATAATCTGCAGTGGTACAATCGGCATGAAACCATGTGCCACATGATCTGCATCATTATCTGCCCTGAACTCACCGCAAATATAGCATGTCGATAGTGTTTCTTACTCTATTACTTTAATCTTCTCTTTCTTCTTTTTGTTAGACACCTTCTTAGTTTCTGTATTTACCCTAAGTACGAGTTTTTTGACAGTATCACCTGCTTTCTTTTGTTTATTTATTTTCAATTCTTTTTTCATCGGTGTCGATGTCAAAATTTTGGTTTTTTGTTTCTTTCTTTTGCCTTGTCATTTAGGTTGAGGTGATGATGATGATGGCCTTGTATGCCAAAAGCACTTGGTTACAAAAATTACATACTTAATCTACGGTTTTTTAACCTAATCTAAAAATCAGAAAAAATAAGGAAGAACATCGTCGAGTGAAAAACAGAGGTAAAATATCTAGGGCTAATCCTAGATAGCAGGTTACTCTGGAACAAACACGAATACGAAGTAATACACAAAGCAACCAAGGCCCTCATGGTGTGTAGGAACATTGCAGGGAAGAACTGGGGATGTAACCCACGTATCCTGCAATGGATATACACAGCAATAGTGAGACCATTAATCACATATGGGGCAGTGGCTTAGGGCGTCAGGGCTAATCTGAATACGACGAGGAAAAACCTCTCGAAGATTCAGAGGCTAGCCTGTTCATGTATCACTGGAGCAATGGGAACTTGCCCCACTGCTGCAATGGAGGTGATTTTAAACTTAACCCCACTGCACATTCTGCTAGAAAGTGTAAGGAAGAAAATAATATTATATAGAATGATCAAAGAAGGAATTATCAGGGAAAAACCTCGATCACTTCAATTTGATTAAACTTGGGAAATGCCCCAAGATGATATACCAAAGAAATTTAACTTTGTGAGAAAATTCATCGCAAAGTTAAGTAATAAATCTGAATGGGATGAAGACACCATACAGAATTTAAATCAGAATGCCATAAAATGGTATACGGATGGTTCCAAGCTAGACGAGGGAACTGGGATAGTACCGAGAGCCAAATACTCAGAAAGCTTGGGCACATACCCAAGTATCTTTCAAGCAGAAGTCGGTGCCATCGAAAGATGTGTGAAATTCAATATTGGAAGAAACTACCGCAAACAAGAGATTGTGATCATGTCGGATAGTCAAGCAGCCATCAAAGCGCTGAATTCAAATATAATCAGTTCAAAGATGGTTTGGGAATGCCTAGGCAAACTAAATGAACTGGGCCAGAAGAATACTGTCACCCTCCTATGGGTCCCGGGACACATAGGAATAGAGGGGAACGAAACAGCAGATAAGCTGGCAAAAAAAAAGGGGTGAAACCCCACATTTGGGACCAGAACCATCTTGTGAGATCAGCAGTAGAGTAACCTTAGAAAAACTAAGGGAAGAAATGGAAAAGGAGTACTGGAATCAGCTGGAAGGATTGAGGCAATCTAAGATACTACTGGGGAACTATGACCAGAAGAGATCTCTTAGCTGCCTCAACCTCAGTAAAAAAAGGCTCCGAATTCTAACGGGAATATTAACCGGGCATTTCCGGTTAAGAAGCCACATAAAGAAACTAGGGTTAGCAGATGAAGCAAAGTGCAGATTCTGTGAGGAAGAGGATGTAACCTCAATACACATACTCTCAGAATGCCCTGCCTTGCAAAATTCTAGGGCTAGATACCTAGGAGCACATGAAATAGAGGAAGGGGATCTACCTGATTTGAAGCCCGACGATGTCCTAAACTTCCTCAGGAAAATAGGACTCGAAGAGCTGCTATAAATCTGAGAAAACATCAGAACATGGCAAGTAAGGGGGACACAATAGATCCTATAGGTCGCAGTGTAATTATCACCCCTAACTCATACATACATACATACATACATACATACATACATACCTACGGTTTTTTAAAGTACAGATATTTCTTCGTTTCAATAATTTATTAGGTCTACAGTCCTCCGATTCATATGTATACAGATTGTCCTCTGTTCGAATGAAATTATTACAAAATTAAATTTAATTTAATATTTTGTTGAATTTGATTTTTTTTGTTTAATTATTTTCATTATTATTGTTCTTAAGTTTATAATCTATTGGTCGAAATTGGGGTTAAATATATACAAATACCATATACAAAAGTATATGCTAGAAGCATAATGCGTATACCTAGTTTATCAATATTGAGGATTTTATATAGGTAAGAGACTTTAATCAATAACAACTTTTGTAATGTGGTATTTACTGTTACATCTGTGTTGGTATCACATTAGTAAACAAGTTACCCACTGTTCCACTATTAGGAATTAAATGTTTAGTGTACCGTTATATTAAAAAGTAAAAGCCGTCTGATTTTATCTTTATCTCTTCAGACGATCCTTCCAGAATGTACTTATAGTAGTATGTAGTTATACTTGGTACCATACTTTTAAGGTGCGAATATACATAAAATATATGTTATAACATTGTATGAATCATTTTATTCGTTTATAATTCTTACTGGAAGAAAAGAAACATACGAATGATTTATTACACATATGTCCAAAAGTTTGGAATATTTAGAAATAATATATCTACGCCTATGGTTTTTTAAAAACTCTTGTTGATATTTATTTTAAAGCGTTTTTAAATCAAAATAATACTAAATTTGATTCGTTTTTGTATTAATTTGGTCATATTTAATTGATTTGGGTGCTTTCACATTATTCCAATTCTTATTTAAATTTCATTTGAGACATATCATATTTTAATAGGTCTAGAGTAATTGCTTTGTTATAACAGGGCTTTAGTTAAAGTGATATCGCGAATATTGTTGGTGTTACTCAGGATGCTGTATCAAAAATTAAAAAAAAATCCAAGACACAAATGATGTGAAGGAGCATCCCAGAAGTGGCAGAAGTCTATGTACAACAGCAGCGCAAGACCGGCAGATAACATTGATAGCTCGAAGAAATCGACAGGAATCTACAAGTGGCATATCCAGATAAATTGTTAGACTTAAAGGACTGAATATCTCAAGGCAAAGAATTACACGAAGATTAAATGCGGTAAATTTGTATCGCAGAAGACCTCTACGTGTTCCCAAACTAACCTATCAACAAAAAATTATTAGGTTGCAATGGGCTCAAGAAATGTTACACCATGGTCCTAACTGGAATTACGTGATGTTTTCTAATTAATCAAGAATTGGCTTGGTTTCTGATTCGCGAAGAACGCTAGTTTGGGGGGCCCCAGGACGACAAGCCCGATTAGAAACAGCCCAACCACGTGTACCATTTGAAGGTGGGAATATTATGGTTTGGAGTGGTATTATGAGGGGTACACGGACGCCTCTCCGGGTTTTGGAGAGAAGAATCACTGGTGCTGTGTACATCGAGGAAGTTTTAAATCCTGTTGTGCGTCTATTCCGGGGGTAGGTGATGGGTTTGTGTTTATGCATGACAATGCACCTCCACATCGAACAGCTGCAGTACAAATTTTTTGGGAAGAATAAGGAATATCCACATTAAGATGGACATCAAATTCCCCTGACATAAACGTCAATGAACATGCCTGGGAACATTCTTAAAACAAGCATTAAGAAGCGAAACCCTCTCCCAATTACTCTACGAGAACTGAAAGATGCCGCTCGTGAAGAATATGAGAGAATTCCGCAAGCCCAGCTCGACCATTTAATTGATAGCATGCCACATCGCCTACAGTCATGCATACAGGGCCATGGAGGAAATACTGATTATTAATTTTATTTAAAAACCTTTTTTTGCCTATTAATTTATTTAAAAAAATTTGTAATACATTGCACATTTTTCACCTCAAAAGAATAAATCATTTTTATGTATACTTATCTGACTTCGAGATTTATTTAGTATTGGTTAGAGTTGTAGCAAAATGATGTTTACTTATATCAAAAAAAATATTTAAAAAATTAATAAAAGGATGAAATATTCCATTATTTCAAACTTTTAGACATATGTGTATATATTTTATGAAACCATCAACAGATTATCACTAATTAATATGTTTTTCTGTTAATTTTATTGCTTATTATTTAAACTTAAATAAATAATTAATTGTTAATGAAACTCAAAATCAAAAAACGATTTGATAAATAAATACCCGTTTTATCAGTAACACTGGACATGGCAAAGAACTGTAACTGCAACAGAAATATTTGTATTCCATAATCAACAATTTATATAAACATAATGTTTAAGTAATTTATTGTACTAACCCGTACTCTGTGGAACTCCACCTTATTAAAAACAATAATTAACTAAACTACTTTCTTTATTTGAAAAATAGTTTTTTTTAAGCAATTATTGATAATATACATGAAAATAAACAATATTAAATCGAGATCTTAGTCTACAAGTTTTTAAGGTTTGTAATCCTAACCTTGTTGTTGAATTTGTTAAAATGAATAATTATGTGTAGTGCATACATATTTGACATTAAAACATTCTAAAAAACCGGAATTTAGTAGTAATTTTTAACATTGTTCTAAAACAGTTTATGGATCTATGATTGTAAAGTTCAAAACAAAGACAGGAATAGTTTTAATAGAAAGTTCCTTAACAGATTTTATGTTGTGAGCTATAGTCTATATAGAAAGGACAAGGAGTAATAAATCATTCATTTAAGTAGATTTCATAGACGTACCAAAATATATTTTAAGAGGGTATACCGTAAGGTACATTTTGTATTGAACGAATGAGTTAAAGCTATGCTAAAGAATATACGATTTAGGTCAGAGGTCACGGGATGTACTAATTTTAATAAAAAAAAGTAATAGAGGTACATTTATTTTTAGTAAGTTTGATAAAGAAAGGCAACACAGATTATTCATAATAGAAAACAAACCAATCTGTAACAATAATTATTTTATATATTTTTGTTCTTTTTGTAAGAAGACTAATTGAAACTTTGAATATTGTCACAAATAAATTACAATGAAATATATTTTTAAAACATTAATTAAAGTCAAGATAGCAAGATATCGTTACAATTTTTATTAAATTCAAAGAAGCAAAATTAATATTTTTTATTTGTATTACTCCTATATGTAGTGTTTGGGGAATTTTTCTTAGAAATTTTAAATGGCAAGTGGCCTACTGTAATCGGCTTAATACGATTACATCTATTTACAGATTATTCGATTATTGAGAGTGATTTTCCAAACAACCCAGTTTTCTTAGAAACATTATCGGGAATATTATTTAAAAAAAAAGTAGGTACATTAAATCAGTACTTAGTATTAGTTCTTTGAGTAAAGTTGTATGAAGTTGTATGGTTTTCATAATATTGTAAAGAGTTGGAATATATTTAAAACATTTGTTGAATGTTAATTGTGCAAGTACCAAACAATGTCGATAAGCCAAGGACCATCTAAACGACCAAAAACAGGTCCATTATCTTTAAATGAAAAAACTCTGATACTGAATTTTTATATTACATTGAAAAACAAGGATACAAGTGCAAGTGTTGATGATATTGTGAAATTAACGGCTGCTATGTTGTGTGTTGCTAAATCAACAATTTATAGATTACTAAAAGAAAGCAAGAATGGAACTCTTCAACTCTCTAAAACTCCTTCAGGCCGAAAACCAATTGAGATCGATGAGTCATTAAAACAAAGACTAAGGCGTAAAGTCCATGGATTTTACTTACGAAAGGAAATTCCAACACTTGACAAAATTATGACATCGGTGCAAGAAGATACGGACTATACAAAATTCTCCAGAATGACATTATGCAAACTTTTGAAAGATGTGGATTTCAGATATACAAAACATAATAGAAAATCTCTCTTGATAGATAAACCGGAAATAGTTTTTTGGAGAAGAGACTATTTAAGAAGCATTCGACATGGATAAATGCTGGATATAGAGTTTCCAAATCTTGGTAAGATGAAAACATTAAAAGCGGAAGGCAGGCATTCGTGGAAGGTTTGTCGTTGGGTTTGCAGCCACCATCTGGAAAAGGAAAAAGACTTATCATTGTCCATGTTGGAAGTTCTGAAGGTTTTGTTGATGGTGGATTATTAACTTTTATTTCAAAACGCACGGGGGACTATCACGAAGATATGAATGGGGATATCTTCTAGGAATGGTTTGTTCAAATGTTAGATCTGATTCCAAAAGGGGCTGTTATTGTTATGGATAACGCAAGTTACCATTCACGGTTACCAGAAGCATTGCCCACAAGTCGTTGGCGTAAAGCAGAGCTTTTGGAGTGGCTTATTTCGAAAAATATTAAGTTTCCAAAAGATCTACTAAGGAAAGAACTTTACAGAATTGCAAAAATGAACAAGAATGTATACGAAATTGATTGTGTTAACCTCTACTTTTTGGAAGTTCATCTTACTAAGAACAATTAATAACTGCACAGTTAAACTAAACTTCCACTATTTATTTGAAAAATACAAAACCTACATTGTAGAAGAAATGGCTTCTTCTCGTGGTATATCAGTTCTTCGACTTATCATTGTGAACTTAATCCCATAGAATTAATATGGGCTCAGGTAAAGGGGGAAGTTTGAGAAAAATACTACTTTTAAAATAAACGATGTTGTGAAATTGTTTGAGAGTGCTGTAATTTATGTTAGTAAGGAAAATTGGACAAACTGTATCGAGCATGTTATCAAAGTAGAGGCAAATATGTGGAAAATTGACCAAATTTTTGTACAGACTATAGCCGAAAATCTTTCTAAACCATTTTTTTAACAACAAACATATTATTCATGACCAATTATTTCATTTATAATATTTCTTTACACGAAAAGCAAATGTATTATATCTGCCAATTTTATAAAAACAATACCAATACCTAATACTATTGGACTTGGAACTTGGAAATAAATAGAGCGGCTTTTCTTCGGGGATCTGACCCAGGAAAATTTAAATTTTGGCTCTTGTGATATAATATACTATTTGATTTTATATATTTTAAATTGTTCAATCATTAGTGCACTTTTGTTTAAAATAAATGTATTACACTCCTAAAATAAGCTTTCGTAGGATTTTTATGGTAAGTTGACCATAACGTCAATCCTACATCACATATATAAATAGTCAATTGTGAAGAAAGCTATCTACAGGTCATATTTATTATTAAGGGAAATGTATATCATTAAAATGAAAAGTCTCTTAAAGTAAAAATTAAAAAAAATATTTAAACCTATAGTTTATAAAACAAAAAAAAAATACCATTTTATCCATAACTAATGTTAGTGTTGCTATAACAACTGTTTGGAGTAGATTAAGTATTACTTTAACCGCAAGACCCCCCCCCGAAATCCCGAATTTCTGGATACGGGCCTGGCCGCCTGGCATTACGTGAAACACCGAGGGATGTGGAAATTACCGAGGATTGAAATCGTCCGGAGTCTGTCAGACTCCCCGCGACTACTGCAGGGTTAACTTCACTAACATGAAACGTAGCCAAGGTCAAACAACGATTACTTCATTTTTCAAGAAGCCGAAAGCACCTTTTTGACGCTGATCTTCAAGCTCCAAGAGTTACATCACGACAGAAATCTCGTGCAAACCCACAAACGGATCGAATAAAGAGTATTTCAGAGTCACTATATTCATTGCCTGTATCGACGCTTTGATTAAAAATTTGACTAATAGATTTGTCAAAAACGGGGATATTCTATCGAATTTTCAACTTTTGCTTCCAGGATATGCTTCCGAGAAAAAAACAAATGAACTGGAAAAATTAGGTCCATATTTTCAAGACGAAATGCCACTGTACGCAGTTCAAGCTGAGTACAAGTTATGGTGTGCAAAAATATCATCAATTGACCCATCAACCGAAATTTTGAAGCTGTTGGAATATTGTTACGGTACATTTTTTCGCGTTACTCTTCCAGTGACAACAGCCAACGTAGAAAGATCATTTTCTACAATGAACAGGATAAAAACTCTACCTCGTAGTGTGGTAGATAGGCCTTGACAGGCTAAGTGCACTGGCAATGATGTTAATTCACTGAGATATTGTTATTGATCCAGAGGAAGTGCTTGATCGCTTGGCGAAGAAAAAATCGAGAAAATTACTTTTGTAATGTGTATGTTCTAGTAAAAATGTGGTTCTGATTTCACATCTATTATTTGTTTAACATTAAAAATTCTTGAACTACTTTCAAACATAGTAGCTATTTATTTTACACTTTGTACTGCTTCTTTTTATTGCACTATAAATAGTAAAAGATTAAACGTCACATAATAATTCCAGTTTTAATGTGTCATTCGCTTTACTCTGAATTAATTAAGTTTACCTTCGGTCTCTGAAGAAGATAACTTGGTTATCGAAAGATTCAAAATTTTAATTAAAGTAGGTCCAAATTTTTTAATGATTTTCGTCTTTGAGACCCCACCCCCCCGAAACGAATTTCTTTATTTATTTCTTTAAAATTAACATTTTTAGAAATATCTATTTTTGCAGCATCAAAACTCGTTTGCTTAAACACTTGATTCGAGGTATTGGATTGATTTTCAGGTCCGCCAAGTATACACTTGGATAAAGCAATATTATTGCTTATTGACTCTTTAATGTAAGATTTCCATCCACCTAAACGTTTAAGTTTTACTAGATCAGCTCCAGAATTTGCGAACATAGTGGCTGTAGAACTACGGAAACAATACCCCGTGTACATTTCTGAATTTGCAAGTTTCAAAAAATCTGAAATCTTCTTGGGGATATTCTATGTAGTGTTAATCCCCACAGGTTGAGTAGTGCACTTTTGCTGTCGGTAATTCACAAAAAACTTACTGTGAGGTATGTTTTTGGGGAGCAAAGCAATATATTTTCTCACAATTTACAAGAATCTCACTCCACTTTTCTTATCAGTAATACAAAACGACCCATTCTGCTGGGTTTTCAGATAATGAAACGATTGTCATGCACACCAAAAATAGCAATAACCTTCATCAACAAATAGACGTCATCAGGCGCTTCTGTCAGAAATCTGCCTCCGGGATTTTGGACTTTTTAGCTTTGTATCCTCCACTCAAGTTTTTTAGTAAGGTGGTTAACTTGTAGAATTTAGAAATGTCACAATTTTCATTTACCAACAACGGACACTTCAGCATCGAATAATACGACCATAATGACGATGGCATCGTTTTTTTCGGCAACAATAAATTTTCTGCTTCCAACGCTGCATTTTCTATATCTGATGGCAGTTGACATAGTAATTCATAGCAAAGGAGCAACACAATTTTGTTTGAAATTCTGTTTTTCACCTGAAGTTAAAGTCTTGTTATAGAAAAGAATGTTGTATTGCACACGACGATAAAATCGCATTATCTTCTCGAGCATATAATATTTAAAAAAAAAGTAAAAAATATTATACCAAAAAAATTTCTAAACACATTAATTCTCGGAATTATTTTTAAGTCCACTGTTCGTCATTATTCAACATTTTCGTTCGAACGATATTATAAGGAAATATTTCATAACAAGTTATTTGATAAGTCAGCCATTTCTAAGAACTCGAAGAGAAAGTAAGTTTATGCATAAGATATTGAGGACCTACCTTAAGACTGGTTTATAATAAGCGCGCTGTGGTTTGAATCTTACTTTTTTTATGTTCATTATTATTGAATACAATCTCTCAGCATGCAAAAACAGTTATCAATTTTAAGTTTGATTTGCAGTCGGTAGTAAAATATAAAAGCAGGTTTTGATTATTTTATCCTATTTCATTAAAAACATATTTATGCACATAAAAGCAAAAAAGGAAGTTGCTTTTTACTTTTACTGCTACAGTGTGTGCACATTTATTTAGTGACTGTAGTTTTAACGTTATACAAAAATTGTTCTGTTGAAAGAATAATCTAAGAAAGTTTTATACACTTACATATTTCAGCATAAAATGGGCAATGGGTTGTAATGCAAGTATAGCTCAGACAGAGCTAACTGCCATCTCCATAGCCGCAAAAGAGATTACCATAAGAGAAATTACTGGCAAAAACATCCGTATCCTTACGAACAGCAGACAAGTACTATTAGCCCTGAATAGACCACGGATCACATCAGGTCTAGGATTAGAATATCGCATGGCCCTTACGGAAGCCTGCAACAACAATGTGGTTACTCTAGGCTGGATAAAAGGTCATGGAATTTCAAAAGGCAACCGTATAACTGACTCGTTGGCTAGAAAAGCTGCCTCCCAAAGGCTCTTGGGACCCGGCAGTATTGTCAGCTTGCCGGCATCAGCGGTGGTTGACCTAGTAAAGGAACGCTCCCTTGACAAATTCAGGGGAAGATGGGATGAAGAAAAAGGTTGCATACTATCCAAGGAACTTCTGAAATATCCGAATAGCAAAGCAGCCAAGAAATACGTGGCCATGACCAGAAAGGACCTGCGGTTGGTCACCTACGAAAACACCTGAACAGGTTGGGTTCATCTGACAACCCACTATGTAGAGGATGTGAACAAGAGCACGTCCTTTGTGACTGTCCGGCACTCTCTCTAATAAGACTTTCTGTATTCGGCGAGAACTGGTTAACACATGCCAATTTGAGGGAGCTGTCTACAGGCGACGTTATCACCTACTTTAAACAGGTAGGTTGGTTGACGAGCCAATAGGTGAGGCTCAATCTCAGAAGGACGCACAATGGGCCAAATGTGGCCTAAGTGCAGTGGGGCGACTCACCCTTCCAGAATTACAGATACAGATATTTCAACAAATATTAAGGGTAAGATAGTTATTTTTTTAAAGAATGACATTTAATTTTAAGTTTAACTTAAATTATGTAATAAAAATGTCATCCTTTTCGTAATTTCTAATTTTATCAAAATTATTTTATTATTAACAGTAATGTAAAAACAATTTCGATGAAGTGAATTTTTCTTTAATAATAATTTTAATAATATTTGTTCACTTAGTCAGCAGTAATTAATATTATTTTTAAAAGGTTTTACTCGCGAGTTGTTGGTATAAGTTGCCAATTCAGAACCTGCAAAGTGCCAACTAACAATCATATAAATATTGCATTTGGAAACCCAACCGTCACAAGCAGAACCATATAAACAACTGTTTTTTGCTAGAGTATATCAAACATACTTAACTGTCCTAGAATTTACGAAATTCTATCTGAGATTCCTAACCAGGGGCGTGTTTTCTCAAAAGACAGGATGGAACCTATACCGAATCCAAAAGAAAAACACTAGAGCTCTTGTTACAAAATCACTTCCCAAATTCAACAATTATTGAGGTACAGAAACGAATTTCGGACCTAGGACGGTTGCCTCGACCTAGGAAGGAAAGTTGGAAAATATATGCGGAAATGATCGAACCGGAGAATATAAAGTGGGCTATAAACCACTTCGATACACACAAATCCCCAGGAGAAGCTGGGGATTTGTATGGGCATTCTGCTACCTATCCTGGCTAAGTATTTTAGAGTAAGCACTGAGTTACTTTATTTACTTTATTTAAAGCACTGCAAAGATCATTTATATTAATAAAGTAGGATGAAAGGATAATCTAAATTTTCGCCAGTTTATTTCTGTTGAGAAAATTCTTGGTAGACATATTAAGGACGACTGTGGGAGCATCTAGTCAGAACCTACTAACATGCATATCGTAAAGGAAAATCAACAGAAATGGCGTTGGTCGAATTACTCCGGTTAATGGAGAGATTGCGCTCACTATCCTTCTGGACATCACCTAATTCTCTCTGTAATGCTGCGGTATATAGAGGGATGTCCTTTACAATATGTATGTGGCTGATAGCAATGCTGGAAAACATCCGATACTAACATTACTGGAAGGCGAAGAGATGGGGGTGAATGCTCTAAGGGGCTGGCCACAGGGGGTAGTATTTCCCCTCTTCTGTGATCACTACTAGTGAAGGACCTGATTTCGGACCTCGATAACCAGGAGATAGAGATACAAGCCTATGTAGATGATCTGGTGATATTGGTAAGAGGAAAGCATACAGATGTTATCTCTGAAGTGACTGAAAACATTTAACATCGTTACTAGGTGGTGCGACTCTCGTTTAATCGGGCGGAGTGACTGATGCCTTGCAAATAGGCCCTCCGTCCCTTTTTGCCATACCCCAGGTCCTCCCCCCTCTGTATTTCACTCGTTCGGCGCCCTCTCAAAACGCCTCGACCTTCGTATGAAAGTCATGACGTCCCTTGGAGGGAGCGTGTGCAACTTTACTTCCTCGACTCTTCGCACCCCAAAGATGTCTTGTCTGAGTTATGCGTAAACCTCACAGGTGCCCAGAAAGTGGCAAGAAGTTTCCTCCTCGCCACAGTTTGGGCAGTCTGGATCTTCGACTACGCCCAATAGGTGTAGATATCTTCTAAGTCCACAGTGGCCAGTAAGACTCCGACAAGCAGGCGCAGCTGTGATCTGGATTTATCCAGTAACCACTTTGTCCTAGCTTTGTCAGTATAGGTGATTATTTGTTTTGCCTGCCTAAGGCCACTGCCATTGTTCTTCTAATCCTCTCTCCGCCCATTCCTTAAGTAGAGTTGAGGTTTGTGCTCTGCTTAGCCCTATTATTGGCTCGGGTCCGTAGCAAGATTTGTTGCCTCCCTGTCTAGCAAGTTCATCTGCCCGCTCGTTGCCTACTATACCGCTATGTCCCGGTACCCATAATAGGGTTACATCCCGTCTTGAGGCCAGCCTGTCTAGAGTATTTGTGCATTCCTGGACTAGTGCCGGGCCGGTGCACCATCCCTTCACAACAAATTACTCCTGCTGAATCTTAGTTGTGAAAACAGGAAATTGTTAGTGAATACTGTAAATTTCATTTACAATTTCCATAAAATCTTCGTCGTCGTAACGTTTTCCATCACATTTGCAATATGAAAAAATAATTACACTTGTAACAAAACCATAAACCAAAGTATATTGTGTCACAAACATAAATGTGAAGAAATTAAAAGACTACAAAATCCAAATGTTTCAATATGTGTTATAACGGATTACTGTCAAACAGTTGTCTGGTTAAAATCAGTCGATTATAGTTATAAACCTTTCAAATTCTTTAATCAAGTTGAACCATTGTTATCCAGGATTATTTGATAACTTTGAATTGGAAAACGGAAACTGAATTTATAATAGCTTTGTTCGGGTTTACTTGATTACTGTTTTCAAACTGTCAGGATTCTGCGCACTAAAAAATCCTGTGTTCGGGTTTTTCTTGTACGGTTTTCGAACCGTTCTATAATTTTAATTTGGTGTTCGGGTTTTATTTCTGACTGTTTTCGGTCGATTTGAAAACTGTCAAATTAGTCCAAGGTTAAAAGTAAGAATTTTTCGTGGACTAATTGACGCATGCGCTTGGTCATCTGCCAGTCATTGTTTGTAGTGTGCATTTTAAATTCAAATTATTCTTGGTATTTTAATTTATTGAGTATATTATTATGGATTTATTGGCATAATTCTCGTCAGATTCATCCTCATCTTTTTCATCATCAAGTGATGATGGATTGGAGATGGTAGCAAATCTTTTTTTACCCGAATTATTACAGAAAAAAGTAAAAAATGAGAATTATGCCGAAGAAACAGTACCCCTATATAGTGATGAACAGTTTATCCAACATTTTAGGTTTGTGGACAAAATAATTTACTTTTTGTATCAGATATTAAAAAATAAGGCGTTTGGGTTTTTTCATTTGTTGATAGTTTTTAAACCCTACATAAATAGTCCTTGGATTTAGTCTACTGCACATCCAGTTGTGCGCAGTCAGAAAATCGTTCTCAAACCGTCCGAAAAACAAAACCCGAATAAAGCTATAATCGGTTTAGTTCAAATCTCTTGGTTAACTCGAACACTTTAACCAATTTGTCGGGGGCATTAAACAAATTTCTTTTTTTATATTATCTAGTTTACTGAATTCTGGTTTTTGGTGTGACCAAGTTCTCAGATGCAAGAATAAAGTCAAATCCTAACACATTTTTCTTGTAAAATTTAATTTTTCATAACTTATATTCTGCGAGGATTCTCGCAATACATCGCATCTAAATTTATCCCAACTGAAATATTTAATGTGGTAGTAGTTAGGATTTTATAATGACTTACGCATAGAATAAAAAGTATACAACAGATGACGTAAGCGGTTGTATAAACAAAATTTCCGAGTAACAATGACAAACTATATATGACCTCTGTTAGCAAAAAGAGATGGAGTATTCTTTGAGAGCAGCAAAAAAATGTTCGAAATCAAGGTAACGTATATAAAAGATGTGGGAGAAAGGGAAGCAATGAGAATTGTTCAAAACTGAAAAAAGATGCATTCAGTCAAGATATGAATTTGTAACGATTCGCGAGAACGCATGTCAGTAAAGTCCTGTGATTTTAGTGGTTTTTTATTAAAATATTTAAAGGAATATGATTAAGCATCCTCAAGGTATTTATAGATATGAACAATTTATTTTTTTTATATTAAAAGACATTTAAAGATTTTATAAAAAAAATTTGACCAGTTAAATATTTTAAATAACAAATTATAGTAAAAAGAAACTAGTGGTTTTTTAATGATTGTTTTATATAATTTTAATATTATCAATATTTTATACGAATATATTAGAATATTTAATTAAAATACAAGACATTTAAAAAATAATACCTACTGGAGTATTGAACTTTAAAAATAAGGTACCTTAATTGAAATGCAACATAAACAAGTTTAATTAAGGTAAAATGCAGAAGAGCATAAATACAATAAGAAATATATAAAATAAAAAAATTAATTTACAATAATTCTTAGAGAATTTGTATATATTTTACGTTAATTTATTTGTATGCTAATAATAGATCTTAATGTGAAGCAATGAATAATGTTCTCGATATCAAAAAAATTCCACAAAACCAAATATTTAAGTTTTAATGACTCTTGGTTCTATGCTTGTCGCCGTTTTAATTTTATTTTATTATTCATATATTTTTAAATTGCTGTGGATGTTTTTAACTGATGTTTAGTTTGTGATTTTTGATGATCTCTCTTGATAAATATATAACTTGACTTTTATCTCTAAGGATGGCCTATTTTATGCTTGAAAGCGATTAGCTAATAAATTTAAATTGTTAATATACATACTTATTGAGATTTCTCTCTTTTTCTTTTTACTCCCAAACTCTCTAGCCATGATTTACTTTTGGAAATTAATATATTTGTTAAAAAGCCAATTGCACATTTTAGTTAGCCACTTACTTTAAAGCATTTTGCGGAAAATAATGCATTCTGGCCACCTCATTTTCGTCGCACCCACAAATTAAACAACGGGTAGAAAGCTAGAAGGCATAATAAAATAATTACTAGATCTTAATATATTTCAATAGCTTACAATTTGTAAGCTATTGAACAGTGTAAGTTACAAAACAAACACTTGTCAATCATAAACACAAGAAAAATAATGGCGGTTTTTCAGAAAGTAGATTGACAGCTCCTTAAAATGACATATGACAATTTTGCAGCGTTACCAAATCTATTTTTCACATTACAGGTTTCTACCCTTGACTGTTAAATATGTGAATTCAAAAATTTAATCAAGAACAAGGGACTTTATTGAATGACATTTACAAAGAAAACTGACACCTCACCAAGTGACAGTTTTAAACGAAAAACTTCACATTAAACATTTGAATGTGAATATGGAATATTTCTTCCCTTGCAACACAACAAAATAAAGTACATGTCTTCTTCAATCCTACAGCCTTCTTATTTTAGAAACGGAGTCTCATCGGTGGTTTCCGGGTCCTCTGGGGCCTTGGGGTAGCTTGTAGCATAGGGGATCTTTCTGCCACTGAAACTGCCGGAGTTGTTACAGGATTTCTTTGACTTGGTTCTTCTGCCGGAGATCGAGGACTAGGTGATGGAAGTCGTCGAAGTTGCTGCTCGTGAGGTACCAATGGTGTTGATGCCGCTCGTGGAGACAACAGCGGTCTCTCGCTTGGTGCTGAAGACACATTTCCTTGAGGATCAGATGACGAGGATGCATTGTGCGAAAACCACTCAGAAGAAGAACTACTTGAAGCAGAATGATTTGCCTGATTGTGTGGACTTCTTGCTAACACCAAACCTGGTCTTCTTACAGACTCGTATACCCGTATTCGCCGACCTGAACGCGCTTGCTTCGAACTTGCATTTTGTAGATTTTCTCCCTTGTTCATAACGTTTGGGACACCTGAGTGACTTCTAATTTGATCCACGTGTCGCTTAAAGTCCTTCCGGCAGTATTCAATCAGGTAGTGCAGATCCCCTAGTCGCCGCACGATCGTGCCTGGAATCCACTTATCCATTCGAGGATTCCCTGAAATGAAATAAACAGACTCCCAAGTTCAAATGTTCGAAAGCCAACAATCGGATCAGAATTACAAACAGAATGACCTTTAATCATGGCTTGGGATGGTCTGGTCAAGTCTAGTCGGCTCCTCAGATCTCGACCCAGGAAGAGCTGAGCTGGTGAACATTCCGTTGTTGCATGAGGAGCTCCTCGAAACTGACGAAGAAACTCGTTCAGATTTTCTGTTAGCGTTCCTGGTCTCGTATCCATAGCATGAAGCGCATCCTTCACTGTCTGGACGTATCGTTCAGCCTGGCCATTAGTTGAAGGGTGATAAGGTGCAATAAACTTGTGAAACTTGACTCCTTTCATTTGAAGAAATTTCTTGAATTCAGACGAGGTAAACTGAGGAGCGTTATCAGAAACCAGAGTGATTGGGACCCCATAAGCTGCAAATAGATCATCTAGAATCCTCGCAGTAGCTGCTGAAGTTGTCGACGAAGTTACTTTAACTTCTACCCATTTACTGTACGCATCCACAATGATTAGCAACATCGAACCAGCAACCGGACCAGCATAATCGATGTGAATTCTTTCCCAAGGACCACTGGGGTACTCCCAGTGATGTTTTCGAAACTTCGGAGGAGCATGGCCATGTTTGGCGCACTCACTACATGACCTTGCCAACTCTTCAATGTTGTCATCAATACCTGGCCAAAAAACGAATGATCGAGCTAACCCTTTCATCTTCACAATTCCCAGATGAGCTGCATGTAGATCTTTCAGAATCGATGATCTTAGAGATGAAGGAATCACAACACGGTGTTCTAGAAGTAGACAACTTGCTGCCAATGTGTATCTTGATTCTGGAGGTTTGTACCCGTGCTTACTGAGATCCTGTCCATCTTCCAGCAATCTCACGATCTTTTGTAGATGATGGTCGTTTCGAGTTTCCCGGGCTATGTCTTCAGCTCGCACCGGGAGCTGTGCCACTTGATGCAAAACGAAGAAGTCGAAATCGTCTAACTCTCTATCTCTTTTCTCTTGGACAGTTCTCATTTCGTCCACATGGTTTGTCGTTTCCAAAGGAGCACGGGAGCAGTAATCAGCATTCGCGTTTGCTTTTGAGGATCGGTATTCAATGTCGAAGTTAAAATGCGCCAAGTAGTCTGCATAGTTGGCCATTCTGCTGATGCACAACACTGGTAAAGACTTTTCGGGATGAAGTATTTGAGTGAGAGGTTTATGATCCGTGATCAGAATGAAATGTCTTGCATACAAGTAGTGGAAAAACTTCTGTACTGCCCAAACTATAGCGAGCGCTTCTTTGTCAATCTGCGGGTAACGTTGTTCTGGAGCTTTCATAGTACGACTCGCGTACGCGATTGACGTTCTCGCCCGTCTGGAAGACGATGTGATAGCACTGCGCCAAGTCCCGTTTTACTCGCATCCGTAGCCAACAGGAGAGGAAGATCAGGATCATACGGCATCAAGACCTGCGGTGAAGTCAGAATTCCTTTGATGTCATCGTAGGCTTTATTAGCTTCTACCGTCCACTCGAAAGTTTCCTTCTTTAGCATGCTTCGCAAAGGTCTATCTCTGGAGGACAAATCTGGAATGAAAGAACTGTAATACGTTGCTTTGCCGAGAAATAATTGCAACTCTTCTGGTGACGTTGGTTTTGGTGCTTTACGGATAGCTTCAACATGTTTCTCAGACTTGTGAATCCCCTTCTCATCTATTCTGTGACCCAAAAATTCGACCGATGTGATTCCAAAGACACACTTCTTCCTGTTCAGCTTCAATCCGTAAGACTTGATTCGTTCCAAAACTGCCTTCAATGTTATTAAAAATTTCGCAACCGTGTCAGCAAAAATCAAAATGTCATCGAAAAAATTCACCACGTTTGGTATTCCTCGTAATAATTCCTCCATTCTTCTTTGCCAGATAGCTGGAATGCTTGCTGCACCGTAAACCGCTCTTGCAGGTCGTATTAATCCATGTGTCGGAGTGTTGAGTGTCAATGCTTCCGCGAACTTCTCATCAACAGGAAGGTGTGTATAGGCATCTGTAATATCTACGTGACCGAAGATCTTTGCATCTTTCATACGGTTAAACAAGTGATCTGCTCTCGGAATTGGATATTCGTCAATGACCATCCTTGGATTCAGTGTTGGTTTGTAGTTTCCTGTAATTCGTAAAGCACCACTTTCTTTAACCACTACATGAGTCGTTGAAGCCCACTCTGAATGCTCGACTCTTCTGTAAAATCCTGAAGCAATTTTTTCATCAATTACCTTGGCATACTTCTCTCGCAAAGCTAAAGGGATCTCACGCGCTTTGCAGAACACAGGTGTTACATCTGGTTTGAAATGTACCGTAGCTGGAGGCCCACTCATTTTTCCAGGAACTGCGCTGAACAGGTCATCGTACTTGGCTAACAATTGCTCCAGATTCTTCTTTTCATCTTCATTCAAACCGGAGAACTGAGAAACAGTGGACACATGCATGGCAGGAATACCTGAAAACAGTTTGCGAAAATCAATCTCATCGACAAACTCCTGAATCCATTCTCGTCCGAACAAGGGATCGTAATCGCCGTCCACCACGAACAAGTTGAGTTTGCGTGACGTATTTCCAACCGAAACAAGTACCGGAACAAAACCAACACATCCAATAGGATGTCCAGTGTAACTAGCAAATCGTCGGTTTGTTGGTTGCAATGGAACGTTTGGTGCAAAAGACGACAAGAGTTTCTGATTGACGATCCCACACGGTGCTCCGGTGTCCAACTCCATTTTCAAAGGATGGTTGTTGATTTCAACATCAATCATATGTTTTCTCGTTGACTTAATCACGTGCACATCTTCAATATCCCTCAAGTCTTCGAGAACTTCGACGTACTGCGCTGGTTCTTCAAACTCTTCCATCAAGTGGGTTGAATCTTGTTTTGTAGACTTACTCCGACAAATCTTCGCTATATGACCTTTTTTTCCACAGAAATTGCAAATCGCGTTTCGCAAACGACAATCTTGGCGCAAATGAGGACCTCCACAAGAGAAGCAAAGTGACTTCTGCCCTTGATCCTTCCGATCGAATCCTTTTCTTCCATGAACTGGGGGTGAATTTATCCGATAATTTCCTTTTTTCACCAATGGAACTGAATATCCAAGCTTATTTGTATATTCTCCCGATGATGCTGGCATTTCTGAGACACCCATCGTGTCTGCTGTCTTCTGAGTTGCTTCCATCGATTGCGCAATTTCGTAAGCGTCTTTAAACGTAGCTGGATCCCTGGAGATAATCTCGTCGCATATATCACGTGAAAGCAGGCCATGTAAAAATTGTTCGATTAGCATTCGGTCAAGAAATTGTTCGTAACTGCAATGGACAGCTCCTTTTCGTAATTTTAAAGAGAAATTTGCAATTGACTCACCAGCGTCTTGTTTGATTTTTCTGAATTTGCAACTTTCAGCGAATTTATTTCTCTTCCGATCCAAATGAGCAACGAGAGTATTTTTAATCTCATCATAGGTGAGCTCTTCAATTTGTCGAGGGCTGATCAAAAATTTTAATGTACTTATCAACTCCGTTCCGATGTACACACGCGCGTAGGTTGCGTGCTGCTCCACAGGGATACGGCTCAAATCCAAGGCCCAATCAAAACGCTTGAAATAGTCCGCCACTGATGTTTCATCCGACGCGCGATACTCTCCGATCGTGAAATTTGGTGGCCGTCGTTCAATCGCTTCGTTTCCGATGTTTCCATTCTCATGCCTTTGTTCGGCGATCGCAGCTACAGAATTTTTGACTGCATCGGTCAACAAATTCGTAAACGCATCAAGCAATTCTCGGGGCAATGCCATTTTGAATCGAATTCAGGTTCTTTAAATCACTTCTGACACCACTGTTAAATATGTGAATTCTAAAATTTAATCAAGAACAAGGGACTTTATTGAATGACATTTACAAAGAAAACTGACACCTCACCAAGTGACAGTTTTAAACGAAAAACTTCACATTAAACATTTGAATGTGAATATGGAATATTGACAACATTGAATTTTGTTTTGCTAGCGCCATCTGGCCACCCTCCCTATAGCTTAAGAAGGATAGTACGATTAATAGGTGTATAGTTACAAGTGAAACAGAAGATACAAAATATTTATCTGAACGACCGAACCTTTTTGTCTATTAAGTTACCCGTCTCGTTGGTTGTCTCTGATATCAATAGTACAACAATATTCAAATGAACAGTTGTCCAGTTTAAATTTACCAGTTTGCGAATTTTTAGAGAGAGAGAGTTAACAGTATTTATTTGCAAGAGTAGGTAACCATCTGTTACTTTATATTTAAAGCGTTCCATACTTCCGCGAATGATTCAGCGCATAAATAATATTGTTTTTTAATATTTAATACTATAGAGATTATAATAATTTGTGGACTATTCATATTATAAAAAAGTTTTCCAAGATAATCAATACAGCTAATTGAATAACTACCAAAATTTGCACATGGAATCAGTAAAAAGTAAAAAACTTGATAATGTTTAATATTAATGGCACTGCTTAAAATAAATAAAGTGATGTGGCAAATCGTTACCAAATTCTACATCATTGCATTTCAAATATTTGATGGACTTCGTTTACTTTTTCAACTTTAATTTTGTTTAAACCTAAAGAAAACATTTAACATTTGTTAAAGTAATTTCAGTTATTGTAATATGAAGAAAAATTTTAGACATCAATGTTGTTTCTGTTAAAAAGATTAGATTTCTTACCGTTTTATTGGTGGATTTTATAGTTTGTAACTGTAACATAGACCTATTATCAGAGAAGATGAAAAGTTTTTTCGCAATGATTACAAGAGAGTGTCTATGAGTATGACAGAGAATACCAATCGATTTTCTTTGTTCCGACTTCGTGCTGGCAACGCTGTATCATATTTCAGGAGTTATGCTTATGCTTGTAAACAGTGTCGTACTATTTATTAAAAATGGGTAATAATTACTCTGCCAGGTTTTATTAATCGTATAATAGTGAATAGTTAATAGACAATATCAATTCTTTTGCTTAATGAGATTAAAAAAGTTCATTTCTTTTTGTTGAACTGAAAGGGGAATGCAATTACCCAACCCACGTCGATTTTAATATATAGATACTAACTTAGGAGAACATAACATTGGTTTATCAAATTCTTTTTTTTTATCAAAATAAAATTGTTGTTAATGACAATGACAATAAACAAAATAATTAAAAAGTATTGCTTCAATATTATGGTGATCGATTAAATATAGTAAACATTATTACAAATTTTGCATGCCCAATAGTATTATTTCTACACTATAATTATAAATTGTTCATTGTCAGATTGAAAACGGATGTTTTAATTTTATTTCCTCATGTATAAAGTTTTACTAATTAAATCATAGTATAAACTATTAAAACACTACATTTACACAGTTTTAAAAAAAAAAACATAACATTACTTGAAAAACTATATATATTTGATTAGTTTTAGCAAACCCGAGTAAAAATTTGCTGAATTTAATTTATAAATTAGCCCTTTATGCCCAACTTTGTCAAAGGCTTTTTCTATGTATAGAAAAAGCGCGGTGCATGTTCGATTAGATATCCAGTGATCAAAGATGTTTTCAGTCAATCTTAGAGCCTGCTGCTCACAGGATTGTTCAGCTTTAAAACTAAACTGGTAATCCGGGATAATGTGTCTTTCGTCATTCTCTTCTATGATTCTGTCGAGAATGACTCTCTCGATGACTTTAGAAATTGAACTCAGAAGACTGATAGGTCTATGGTTTTGAGGAAAAATCGGATTTTCCCGGGTTTTTCTATTAAAATAACGATGGCGTTCTTCCATCTAGTGATGTTTGTCTAAAATTTGGTGTAGCTGGAGGTTTACAATATTGTCTTCTCCTGAAGCTTTTTTCGTTTTGAGTATAAAAATGGTGTATTCAATTTCTGTGTTTGTAGTTGGGCGTATTTCTAGGCGTATTTTCTAGAATGACTGTGTTTCAATGTCGCAACACTTTTTACACGTTTTGTACTATAATTTATTTCACTTCAGTTACCATTCGAAACCGTTTTAAATATTAAGAATGCAGTAAATGTTAATATTACGCGAGAAACCGATCAGTAACACTAAAGTAATCATTCAAAAATGACGAAAATGAGTTTTACTACAATAAGGAGTACATTGAACCGACATATTTAAAATGTTTTACACATTGAGCGTCTGCGCATGCGTCTGACGTCTGACCGCATGCGCACAAGTTATGATTTATCAAAAAACGATTATTTTTATTGTTCTTATAACTTGTTTGTATGCGTGAAGTTTTATACAATTATTTAAAAATGTCAAGTGATAGTGAAATGAATTTAACTCCACCCAATATAACTAATGTTAAGTATTTAATTATTATTAGTATTTTGAGCGGTGGTTGTTTACAATGCTGGTTGTCATGCTTTCAAAAGTTATGTTCGTTATTGTCGCTGGAAAAGTTAGGGCAAACTTTTTTCGATGTCATAATGACTAAATCACGCGGGATTATGGGATTTTTTATACGTGAATTAAATTGTCACTATAAAACGAAATGATTGGCTAGCATTTAGCACAGAACATTGAAGATTAAGCCTTTTCATTGGACGAAATCGCAAAACTGTGATATTTTGTACAGGTGAAAAAAATAATCATTAGTAATTAGCATTATAAGAATCATAAGATAAATATTTTACCAGATCTAGATACACTTATATTTTTTAGATGTGATACGGTTGATGGCTAATTATTTAACTACCTATATTTATATTATATGATAATTTTTATACTATTTTTTATATTTATTCTACATAAATTAGATAAAAAAGTTTGCCCAAAATGGGCTACGTAAATCCAGAACTGTAGATCTTAAAAAACCTAAAAAAATTTTGTTAATCATAATTGAATCGAAAATAATAATAATAATAATACAAAAAATGTTTGGACCATATGTATAAACTTCCTTCAATTTATTTTTAAGCTTATTTTACGCTCACGTCTATATTTAAAGCCTTAAAAATATTAATATTAATTTATCGGTACATATTTGCGAGGAATTCGATTAAAAAAATAAATACACGTTGCGGGTATCTTATTTTATTTTTGTGAACCCATTTAAAATTTAGTTACAATTAGAATTAAAATTTGCGTAGCTATGACGTCGTGTCTCGAAAAATTACAATAAATGGATTATTTGTTTTATTTTGATTTTACTTGGTTGACGTAAGATTTTTGTAGGAAGAATTCGATAATAAAAAATGCCTGGTAACGCGTGTTTAAAAAAAATTATTAAAATGTGTCATCTGACATATTATAAGGCAGATATTCGTCATGACGTTATTCAATATCTAATAATGTGTTTAATGTAATAGACGTTATTAAATTAAAAAGGTGTTAAATAATTAATGGAGACTTAAATTCTGTATGTGATTTTTATAAGTTTATTTTTGCAGACATTTTATTAATCAGTTTTACAATACAATATATTTTCAGGTTTCAGGTTTTGAACTTAAAGCTTCATCTTCTTTTTGCGATTTCTTCGTTTTCTCTGTACTTTACTTGATGTCTCCTTTTCTTCTTCTTCTTCTTCACCTTTTTTTATTTCTGCCAGAATCCTCGTTTCTTCTTCTCGATTGACTTCTAAAGGATAAAGGCGTTAAAAAGGTCTTAAACCCTCTCCTTTTTGTGTTTTTATCCTTGCTGTCCTTGAAATTCCATCTATTCCTGCTATAATTTCCACTATCTTTCCTATAGGCCAATAAATTATTTTCACATTCTCTTGACCCACCATTACAACATCTCCAACTTTTAGGCTACCACCTTCCTTCTGACAACTGAAGTAATTTTCTTTTGTTGGTGGATAGCCTTCTATAAGTTGCTTTGCGTTCGAACCATTCTCCATACATCCTAATAAATATTGAAATTTATCTTCAGCATCAACATCTGGGTCTTCATGAATTTTCTTAAACTGTCCCCAAAAAGCAATCCAACTCCTTACGTCGCCATTAAACTTTCTCAACTCTATTTGGGGTAATTTGAATCTTCTCTTAGTTTCATGTGGGTTCTTTTGAATTTCTTGTTGTTTCTGTTCCATTATGTATTTCACTTTTAATTTGAATTTTAAAAATCTGTTCTATATTTTTCTTCTTCTTGTAGTTCCTCTCTTATATCTTCTGAATTTTCTTCTGTAGCATACATAGCGTCTTTGATCGTATTATCCAAATTAAATATTCTTTCTCCTTGATCTTGTAACTGGCTACTAAGAAATGTAATATCGCTTCTTCGATGTCACATGCAGTTTTTCTAAAGGTTTTCCTTAGCTCATTTCTCTCTATCTTTAGATTCTCCATTTTTTTCAGTCCTGTCACGGTCGCCATAAATTGTTAAATAATTAATGGAGATTTAAATTCTGTATGTGATTTTAATAAGTTTATTTTTGCAGACATTTTATTAATCAGTTTGACAATACAATATATTTTCGATCATAAATAAATATTTCCCTAGCAACCTGATAAAATCCTAAAACCCTTTCTAACAAAAGGTATGATTAAATATATTTTGTGAAATTTTAAAACTGTTGAAATTATAAATCATATGAAACTTGAAATTAGTTATAAATTTCACTTAATTTGATACCGTTTATTATCATTATATTTATATCAAATATTTTTGTTTTAGATGCCACAGATGGTTCCTTCTGCAGGGTTTACGCCCCCATGCGATTACAGTAACTTTGCCGACAACTTCGATTTATCGCTTTTACCGGGAGGTGACCAACCAGTATCGCCTTCGACGCAATTTTACCCGCAATCAATTGAAACAGAAAAATTATTTCAACCGAAAATAGTGACTTCGCTTTGTGCCTCTCCTCAGTCTGAACAGGAGTCTGATTTAGAGCAGTTAGCGCCGGATTTTCAGACTTTGTTGGTACCAAACGATAATAAAAAATATACAGGCAACATTTATTTGGATGTTCCGAGTCCCTACTCCCCTAACTCACAAGGATTGTTATCTCCAAACGAGCAATTTTCAAATTACAGAGATACAAATTATTATCCCAGTTCTCCCGAACAATCAGTGTATACTCCTTCTCCGAATTCTGTGTATTCTACATCACCTTCTGGAGAAGATTATTTGCAAAATCAGTTTATTAAAAAAGAAACTTCACCGGTGCCAAATTTTTACAAATTTACTGTTAAAGAGGAATCATTTTTTTTACCAACAAGTCCTGCATCATATACATCCAATTCTTCGGACAATCAAATTTGCTTACCACTGGATAACACTGATGTACTTAATTTACTTACCACAGTTGATATAGACAAAGAAATAAAAAAAGAGACCATAGACGATTTCAATAGCTACCAAAACACACAAACTCTTAGACAATTGTTGGAAAAAGATAATAAAAGTCCCGAATCTCAAACAGTTCCCGAACAACCAAAAGATCATAGATTGTTGAGGGAGGCATTGAGAGACACTAGCTTTCAGAAAAAATTTAATATCAAACCCATCGATTTCGGATTTTGGGGAGATATTAAAATGGAGGAACCGGAACATGACGATTTAATGAGAACATGTAACGAAGAAATCGTTAAAGGAAATATCGAGCCCGTTTTGGACATGGCCATTGAACAAATGAGAAAGGACATGGACAGTACATGTGCTACGTTAGGAATTTCAGCAGGTAATATTTTTGGTTTAAATTTGTAATTAGATTCCAATTATTCTTAGCCAGGCCACATATCAAGGAAACTAGCATCAAGAAATATCAAGAATAAAATTTTAAACATGAAATGTGAAATACGAAACAGAAATCTTGGGCTTCATGGATGCACAAACCAGAATCAAATTAAATTATTTTGTTTCAGTTAGCAATGGACATTGAGTATGCTTTTGACAACCTCTGTTCAAAATTTAGTCTTTAATTCAACAATAGCAAGCAATATTGCAAGCTAAGCTGAAGCCAATGTAAAAGCTGCAAGTGTTTTGCACAATAATATTAGAAATTACTATGGAGTATTATTATTACCAGATACTTCCTTGCAATTGCCACAAAACCTTTTAAATAATCCATCACAATTATAACAACAGGACTTCAATTAAGAAATAGTTTATGTCAATGCTTTGTAAAACTAGAGGTGGCTTTACCTTGGTAAATTACAGTACGCGTTGAAGATTTTTCATTAAGAATGTATTCAGGCAATATTTTAATAAACAGTGTTATATTATTTTATTTAGTATTTCAATATGTTTAAAAGTTTTTTTTAAACATATACTTTAGTAGCCACCTATTACCACGCTTTTTTCTTAAAGTTTCTACTAGAATACTTCTCCAACTTATAATATTAAGTTTCTACATGATTTGCTTCGCTATGGCAGGACATGAAACACATTTTGCTGATGTACGTATTTTCATAATGGTAATGTGTTTCATGTTTCCTTGATGTGTGGCCAGCCTTAATAACACAATACCAATAATTATTTCACAAAGGAAAATACATCCAGGATAATCCCTTAGGGCTAATAACATCTAGGCTTTAATATTGTTATGTCTTATGACCTCCTTACTTGGTCTAGCCTTAACTACTTATCAACATCAGGTACCTAGCTACAAACAAACAAAATGTAACTTCAATATGTCAATCTGACGATGCTAGTGTTTAGCAAAACAGCTGTCGTTGAGTTTAAAAAAGCAATTTTTTAAATAAATAGTTCTATTTCTAATATTCTCAGTATTATTTATTAAATGTATTGTACCTAACATTTTAAAAGTTCATCGTTTTAAGAACACTAAACAAAGCACTGAAAAATATAATAATTTCGTAAACGCATTATCGGAACTATTAAAAAGCCAATATTTGATTTTGATGTAAGTATTGCTTTTATACTTTTTTTACACAATATTGTTTGATTTTTAAGTTTTTCTGTAACTAACGCATATTTTAGGAAAAATTATATATTTATTTTGTTAAATACTTCTTATTTAGCACTATTTAGCAAAATTACAAATCAAAAAGACCGCAAAGACAAAGAAAATTGCAGAATATCATGTAAATAAAAGTTCATATAAAATACTCGTATTGAATAATATTCGTGTGTATCTGTGTATAAAATATACCATACACCAAAGTATATTCTATATAGGCAACACTTATTACGCGTGTGTGTATTGAAGTGTATGCTACCGTGTTATGAACAAAGAATATTCTCATACCAAGTTTAGACATACGTGCTGTTTTGACGTCATACAGTGTATAATGGTTTATTATTCACTAGTGAATAATGGGTAACATTATACTTGAGAAAGCACATGTATAATTAAGGTTTTATAGCACGATCGTGGACAAATAACTGTATTTCGAACTAAAGACAAGTTATTAAAAAAGCTACATCTAAGAATGATATATACCCAATTATAACTTTAGTGTTCTATATACTAATATGTATTACTCTACTTATTAAGTCTGAAAACATTTAACGAAATTGGAAACGATTTATTCCATTATTTTTTGATATTCCATCATTTCATGGAATCGTTGGTTTTAGGATTATTATCAACCGTATTTAAATTACTGATTATCAAACGTTTACATTTAAAATTATGTAAAATGCTGGACATTTTTATTACCAAGTTTAATATATTGAATAACTAAATAGGTATATCCAGTGATTATTAGATTATTAGAGTAATACGTAATTTTTGATTTATCAAATAAAATAAAAATTAAGAATAACCAGCTAAGTATTCGTTTAAATTTAACTGCCACGTTTTATTAAAAAAATTGATTTTAAATTACAATAACTGTTTTGCTAGAATTAGCATCGTCAAATTGACATATTCAAGTTACATCATGTTTGTTTACCTAATGTTGATTAGGTAGTATTAAGGCTAGACCAAGTATGGAAGACATAAACTTCCACAGAGTAAGGGTTAGAACAATAATTTTTTTGAAATAAAAATTATTGATAGCAAATATGGTCAAACTACTATTACTTCAAAAGATCTAAAAATAATGAAATAGTTATTTTAAATTAAATTAAATGTATTAACATCTATTTTCATCATACTAACAAAAATATTTTTCACTTTGTCATTAATTTTTTATGCAATTATAATGTTATTTCCATCAACAAATTGTGCTAACCACATAGAAGTATAATAAAAATTTAAATTGATCTTGTATTACTACACTAGATCTTTACTATAAATTAATGTATTGGAACAGATTTACGACCACAGGAGTGGCGTTATCAAGGACATTATTTCGCTCTGGTATGCTTCAGTTATTTTTTTACCTATTTATATTCTGCATATACACTTCGTTTCTATTAAACCGTATACTTATTGGTTAGTTGGGGCTTAGTTTTTGAAATTAGAATTAATAATAATAATTTCATATTTAATTATTTGTTTCTTTTGATAGCCTTTTTAAAAATTATTGTAACTTCATATTTGTATCATCATTTATAGTTGTTTTGGGGCAATTGTGTAAATATTGGATTTTTAACTTACATTCTTTATTGTTATGTGATTCTGTGATTTTTCTATTTATTGTAAAAACTTTTTCTGACCTGATGATGGTGCTATAGAAACGAAACTAGTTGCTACTCCATTAATAAATAGTTTGTGGAGTAGTTTCTGCTTTTTCCTTTAAACCTTTTTTATACAACAAACAAATTACAACTTCATATACCCAAATAAAAATATAAAATCCTTTTTTCCACAGTTAATGATAAAGTGTTGCTATAACAACTGTATTGAGTAGATAAAGTATCACAAGAGTGGATAAAATGTTATGGTTTTGGAAGGTTTTCGTTTTCTTGTGTCATTTCGTATTTATTCACTTTGTACACAAAACGCAACAATATTCTCCGAAAAAACCAAAACTTAACATTTGTTTGACATTTGTTGACAGAGTAATTCATATCCCTAGCAACGGAGCGACACAATTTCGATTTTTGTTCCCAAAATAGAAAAGTGTAATGAAAGAATTTTTAAAATACTTTTTTAAAATAATTAAAAAACAAAATTTGACGCAATAACCCTCACTTACCCTCCAAAACTACCCTGTATTCATATGTGGTAGGTGGTGACATGAAATCAATTATCCTAATGTCTTATAATCCCTTCCAAAATATGAACTCCGTAGTCAAAGCCGTTTGGAAGATATGAGAAAAAATAAGAATTTCAATTCGCCCCTTTAAAGGGTTGTATCTCCCTTATTATTCGGTTTTATAAAAAAGTGTACCAAAAAAAGTACCCTTATATTTTGATGTACTATGACCTCTTAAAATTAATGTACATAATTCTGGACCACCTTGTATAATATAATATTTTCGTTGTAAAGCACTGTTCTGTGCGTCAGGATCAAAATAAAAGAATTAAAAGAAAAAATCAAAGAACTGGGAATCAGCTTAAAATTGAAAAATATGATAAACTTAATGTTAGAGAAAACTAAAACAGAATTGTTAATGTTTACCAGAGAATATCAGGAAATAACGTTGATTAAAGGCAAACAAAGCTCAAGAAGCACAAAAATTCATTTATAACTGTTATTAATTGTAAAACATGTGTTTTTAATATCTTGACAAACAATCACAATCAATATTATATCTGTTAAATCGACATAGCAACTCAAATACGATAGCGGCTAGTATATAACAGTCCTCCGCCGCTATTTCTGGACACCTTCCTACGGCACCTTGGGCGCCGGCAGCAGCTGCTCGACGTGTCTACCCCAAAGGAGGCTGCCGTCGGTTCGTAGCTCGTAATGCAGTTCGCCCAGCCGCGTGTGATCACCCCGAACTCCCATTTAATTTTCGGATGGGAATAAGCTCTGGCTTGGACGCGGTATCCTGTCTCAAATGATCTGGTCGCTGATACTAAATCACCAGTATGGGTCTTTGACAATCAATATTATATCTGTCAAATCGCCATAGCAACTCAAATACGATAGCGGCTAGTATATAACAGTCCTCCGCCGCTATTTCTGGACACCTTCCTACGGCACCTTGGACGCCAGCAGCAGCTGCTCGACGCCAAAGAAGGCCGCCGTCGGTTTGTACCTCGTAGTGCAGTTCGCCCAGGCGCGTGTGATCACTCCGAACTCCCATTTAATTTTCGAAACGGAATAAGCTCTGGCTTGGATGCGGTATCCTGTCTCAAATAATTTGGTCGCTGATGCTAAATCACCAGGATGGGTCTTTGACGGAATGTTCAATCTCCTGAACATCACCTCCATCTTAGTTCTGATGTTTCGACCAAATATAAGTTGGTAGGATGTTTGTCTGTTCTGTGTTTGGTACGTCGGAGTTGAGCCTTAATGATGAGTAGTTTGTCAGTTAATGTTAGGTTACCACTCTCCCATCGAGCGTAATGCTTTCTTAATTGTTTGCACGTAACGTTAGGCTTGACCGTTCGTGGCTGGATGATGAGGAGCAGACATTACGCAATTTTGCGTAAACTGGTATTATTACTCGCGTTTCCTTCCATAAACAGTTATTTTAAATTGTCATTGTAGCAATAATTTATTAAAAATTGACCAGTTTTTAATGCTTCTCATATTGCTTTAAATTAATCGTCATTTTTAGTCTTCTTGGCTATAATTTGTGGTCGAACTTCAAGCGCGTTTATCTGTTGAATTTGAAATAAGGAATGTTGGTCTATTGAAGTGTTTTAACTTTTTGTACTGGGAATCTTGATAGGTAATAAGCACTAGATTTTGTTATTGAGCTTCTGTATTCTACGTTGTAGTCGAATCCGGACAGAAAATGAGCGTAATGGAACAGCCTCATTGTACTAAGGATAGGCAATGTTTTATGAGGATGAAATATTGACGTAAGTGGTTTGTGGTCTGTTACTAAAGTAAATTTTCGACCATAGCAGTAATGGAAAAAAAATGTATGCCCCAAAATATAGCTGTAGCTTCTTTGTCGATTTGGCTGTATTTCTTTTCGCTGGATGACAGTGTTCTGGATGCAAATGCTATTGGTCTTTCTACGGAGACGGAGGATCAGATGCACAAACAAGGAAATAAAAGATTTGAACCAGCAATACTACATGGGATCAAAAAAAAAGAGATGAAAACTTAGAAATCGATGGAAACATGATATATAAAAACTTCTAGTAAAACTGGGATTGGAAAAGATACTTATAGATAAAAGTAAATAATAGGAAAGAATGAAGAAAAATAATATATTAGGGACCCAAAAAAGGAGAAAGAATAAATAAAAAAATACAAACAATAGGCCTTTTAACCCATTAATTCCCAAGGTAGCAATAAAAGTTTTATGAACGGTTTAATTGTTTATTATACTTTAAAGTACATAAATTAAGAAAATTAAAACACTAAAAAAATATTTCTTTTTGTTTTACTGAAAAAAAAAGTTGCGTTGACGCAATGTTGGGATTAGTCAACATAAATCAATTTTTATGCCCTCAAATGAAATAAATTAAAACAATCTGTATGAAGATGTACCTTGCATTTTTTGCACATATTATATATGGTCTGACTTTGGCACTGGCGGCATCTTCTTCTCAATTGTTCTTCCTGTTGAACTATGATATGTCCAATATCACTGCACAGCATTTTTTGAAGGTCGGCCAAGCGTCGAGTTGTTAGAATTGTAAGAAAAGTTCTGCTCACTTGTTCCTGGCGTTTGCTCCATTTCTGTGGTAATGGCAGTTTCATATTTTATGAGGGCAACCGCAATTTGTGGCTTGAAGTCTAGTTGGCTCATTTTTTGTTTGTTAATCATGTTGTGTATTTTCCAGGCATTGACGATAACACTATCCACAAGGTTTGTGAAAAGCGGCTAACACCACTTTTTTTCCTTTTACGCTACATCTATAATTCGATATACCATTATCATGCAAGTCAACCCCTCCCATGAGTTGATTATAGTCAGCTATAACATTGGGTTGTAGAATGGGAATAATCTTTTTCTCTTTCCTATCATATCTCTTGAATCTCAGAAGGGTCTGTGGAAAATCGTGGGGTATGAATCCTAAACAGATTTACTGGATTTATCAAACGGTGATAAAACCAATGGCCAGTGGCGTGGGGGTCGAAAGGACTACAACAAGCTGCTGCAGCGAAGTTGTTTGGTCTGCAGAGAACTGCATGCTTGGCCATTACGGGCGCTATATCCACCACTCCGACGGCGGCAATGGAGAGACTTCTAGGTTTAACTCCACTCCCCATTCTTTTGGAGAAGAAGGCTAGGATGGTCTCTTACAGAGCCAAGCCGATAGGTAACCAGATAACGGAGGAAGCACTTTGGGACCACGCGGGACTGGTGGGGAAATTAAATTCCCACCAAGTCCTTGGAATGGTATCAGACATGCTTGCCACACGTACACGTGGAAAGGGCATTTAACGTCCTATTCCCAAGTAGGGACGAATGGAAAGGAGGCGCAATCTCCTTCTCTGGGTCCGACTGCGTTTTATACACGGATGGCTCAAAAAATCCACTGGGTGTGGGAGCCGGGGTGTATAGCAGAAATCCGAGAGTTGACATTTCAATAAACCTTGGTAAGTACGCTACTATCTTTCAGGCGAAAACGTTTGCTATAGATTTGTGCGCAAGGGAGCTGATTGTTCAACCCCTGGTAAACAAAACATATACATAATTTCGGACAGCCAGGCAGCTTTAAAAGCACTGAAATCTACCTGGGTTGATTCAAAGCTGGTGTGGAGCTGTATCGAATCCCTTAATAACCTTGGAGCAACGTTGGGAATTAATGGGTTAAAAAGGCTTTTCACCAGTGGTGACTTATTTCACTTAAATTTTTACAAACATTTCTGTAAATAATGTAGTAGTCTCCTTGGCGTTTTTACCCGTTTTTTAACGGGTTGATAGGAAGAACCGTATAGATACCGTACTATCAAGACTATAACAAATTAAAATCATTTCTTGTGAGTAGGGATATATTGCTTGGAAATCTTAAATTTCTAACAGTATTGTTATTAAATCCAGTGTATTAATTGGCCATGAAACTTTGTTAGATATAAAAAAACCATGTGGGTGATTGTTGCTCTGTTTACAATAATAAAGTACCTTGAAGGTTAAGGCGTGGTGGAACTACTCGTGCGTACTCAGAGTTGGAATATCACAGACAAAATTTGTTAAATACAAACCTATATTAACGTATCTTACGATAAAAAACTAAATTAAATGTTTTTCGGGTAATATAATTACCAGGGCCCATCGATTTTTCACTTATAATATTATTGGAGCCTGAATTATTTCCGAAAATTTTCTTTAGGGCATGAATATTTTGAAAATCATTTCGAGTCGCAAAGCAACGAGGAATAGTTTTCGTGCCCAAACGAAAACTTCCAGGAATGAAAGCTTGCATTTTTGCTTTTTAATTTGTACATATCGTTTAAAAACTCTTGTGTAGATCATAATATATATTTATAAATTTACATTGTCATTGCAGTATTTAAAAAAAAATTTGGAAACATTTTAAGAAGGTACTTGTATTGGTAATAAAATGAAATTTTATAAATGCATGCGACAAAATTCAGGAGGTGTTTGCTCTTATAAAATTAAGATGAGTCTTTTCTATAATTTCCTTAGCCAACCCCAAGAGGGTAACATCAATCTTTAAAGGTATTGATTAACTTCTGCGCACTCGCACTAACCAAGAGTAATTTTTCAATATTCTTATGGGGGAAGGGGGGTTAGAAAATTAGCAACCCTTACTCTATTTCATATTAAAACTATTAAATAAAATATTTTGTATATTTACATTTCTATTCTAGAAAAAAAGATAAAACTCTGTATTTTGTGTCATCAAATAATCAATTTTTGATCCGCCTCTGCTATGTGTTATTAATTAATGATCTTGATTTACCAATCACCATGTGATATAGATTAGAATGTAAAAATAATAAATACTCTAGGGCGCTGTCGTTAGCTTGAAGGTATATTAGAGAATAATGCGTTTTAACTTTTTAATATTATTAAGGAAATCTTACTTTTAATGTAATTGAAGGCTATATAGGTTTACTTGTAATTTTATTAAAACAATTAACATTAAAAAATAAAGTTGTTGTTTTTTATAAAAATTATGATAATATACGTTTTACACCGCGGCAAGTAAAACTAGTCCCAAATTTGATGGACTAAACTGCTACTTTCACTAACAAGGGACTAATTTTTTTACTTCCAAGGATTTTTTTTAACTTTCAAGGGACTCATTTTTTCCGTTCAAAGCTCTTACTTTTTTATACCCAAGGGTCTAAAAAAAACTAAATAGTAAACGCCTAAACGTCAGTACAGAGACAAATAGCATTCGTTATTTCAATCTACAAGTCGACATGATTGCTGTTTTTTTTTTGTTTTTAAATGGGTTTATTGTTTGCACATTAATTTATATTTTACACTGCAGGTAGTAACACTACTACTTTAGTCCTAAATTACAGGGACTAAGGTGTCACTATAAATCCCAAAATATCTATAAAATAGATTGTTTAATTTACAAACTACAGATATGTAAAAACACGTACAATGAATTAATTATTCCACAATATTACTTTAATGGACAGGATTCGTGTTTTTATTTATTCTTTTATTTTATAGTTCAACTGTAGAAATAATTTTTTTATAAAATTGGCCCTTTGGCTACAACACCCATATGACTTTGATGGTTACCTACGTCATTCGTGGTATGTGACGTATATCAATTAAATCTGTAGAAAATTTACTAAGTTGTCGATATCTGTGCGTTAAAATTAACTGACAAACCTTCTCTCTATTATTTGTTGTCAAAAAAAAGGTAAACCTATCGATTCGGTAGGTCTGTGATTGACACTTTTAAAATATATCAACGTTGACTATTATACACAACTCATCATTGGTTTTAGTTGCCGCTAAATTAAAAAAACACAGACACAAATATTACATGCAAAATTAATTAATTTTGTGGAGAGTCAAACGACTAGATAATTTTTGAGATGTATGACCAATATATGATTGTGTACAACCCATACAACTGAGTCTATAAATAAAAATAATGTTATAGATAAAAATAATGTTATTTATAGACTCAGTTGTATGGGTTGTACACAATCATATATTGGTCATACATCTCAAAAATTATCTAGTCGTTTGACTCTCCACAAAAGTGACATAAGGTTACATCCTGATAGATGTTCATTAGCCTTACATTCCAATTCTACGGGGCATTCCATTGACTTTCCAAATGCACAGGTTTTATTTTCTGAAAGTAACTACAGGAAGAGATTGTTTCTTGAAATGGCGTTCATCTTCCAAGAGAAGAATTCTATGAATAAAAAAACCGATATCAATAATTTGAGTGGTTTATATTCATTACTACTTACGCTAGACAGTAATCATCTCATTCCCAGTAGTGAAAATTCTTCTATTTCAGAGGATTAATCTTATCTTCTTTTTCTCATTTACCCCATTACAATTTCTAAATCTTAAAAAATATCCTTTCACATTCACTATGATCAATGTTGAATAATTCTGTTTTATTATTTATTTCCTTGATTCTTCAAATCTAGTAAATAATATAACAATTTCCTTAATTTCAATCCGAACTCATCGTTCTAAGATTTCGTTCCATTTTCTAACGATTAATAGGTTTTATTAGCTTTGATTGTTTCACAATTCATTTTGTCATTCTTTTTCATTTCAGTTTATTAATAGTGTCTCACTTGGTAAAATTTACCATGTTTAGCTGTGGTTGTTTAGGTTTTACTATTGCTTCTCTTTTAAAATTATTAAAAGAAGAATTTTAACCTGACCAAGTTCAGTTACACATTTTTGTGACACGTGGCAAAGGTAGTACTAACCTTTCCCAAATTTTAATATGTTAACTTAGTAAAGAAGTTTTTTAAAAATGTAAACAATTTTGATTCAATTTTTCTGTGATATTTTATACTGTCTTGATTGGCTTTTTGCTTTTCTGGAAGTAATCAAATGGTTCTTCACTTTCCCCAACTAACATCTAGACTTAAACCTCAATTAGTGTAAGTTACTTATTGTAAATAAGTTTTTACAGATTTGTAATTTCATACTAATTCACATTTGTAGAACCCTGATGATGCAAATATATATATAGATACTTATTTGTAGTGTACCTGAAACTTGACTTTACAAATACTTTTTTCATTTTAGATCCGTCACAGTGGGATTCAGCCAGTGTGTTATCGTGGATTAGATGGACTTCTAGGCATTTTGGTCTCTCCGAACCAGTGTCGGAACAATGGGACATAACAGGTTCTAGTCTTGTTGCTTTGTCCGAAGAAGATTTTACTCGGAGATCTCCACAGGTACATTTTATTCCAGTTTTCTTACATTAAACACATATTTATTAAAACCTTTTTTGAAATTTTTGGTTTAATTAGCATTTATGTTATAATAACTGATTATTTAAAATATATGTAAAGTAAACTTTCTCGCTCGATTGAGAAACTAACATAATACTACCCATTTACAAAAAAGGGCCAAAACCAACTGCCAAAATTATCCAGGAATAAAGTTGTTAAACACGGTTTACAAAGTGTATAAGAGAATCCTGGAACAAAGATTAAAAGACAAGATTGAACCACAACTACATTAGTTAGAAAACGACTTTAGAAAAGGCAGGAGTATCAATATATTTCTCATAAAATAGCTTAGAGAGGAAATAATAGAGACTAAAAGGAAAACATATGTTGCGTTCATTGATATAGAAAAAGCGTTCGACCGTATACCCAGGAAATTACTGTTAAAAAGCCTGTAGAACAGATTTTTAAGTAGAGGATTAAAGTGTCATATATATAAGGACTGGTAACATGGAATTACAGTCATTCGCTGTCAATGATGGCCTAAGACAAGGAGGTATATTAAGAGTTCACTCTTATTAAATATTATAATGGATGATGTGTATAACGAAATTCTGTGGGGTATTTTCTTAGGGCTGAGATAGGAAACTCAAGTTCGATGGGTCCTTAACCAGAACCCAACAGTGTTGGTCTCACCCTCGAGAGGATGCCTACCAACCAAACCCACCTTAAAAAACTCGGCGTTACCCCCGCCTCGAAATCACTACCGTAGCATACTTCAAGGCGGGCGGCGGTCCCTCACATACTTTTCACCCATTTGTACTCCTCCATCAGAACATTTTCTCCATAGTTTAGCTAACGTCCACTCATTATTTCTCCCCTCTCAACATTATCTCCACCATGTTCTCCCAATACATTACTACCCCGAGTATCCTCTCCAACTTCTCTAAATCTTCCTTGTTCTTCCAAAATCTAAACACATGACCCTCAATATCCTCCTCCTCACACCTCACGCATATTCCAATCTCTCTCTTCCCAATCTTGTGTAGACACCCCACTCTTGACCCATGCCCAACTCTGTGGGGTATTGGAACCTGGAACCAGTATGGATTCCACATTGTGCATTTGCAGGACGACTTAGCAATATTCGCCAATAATGAAGCCGAACTTCAGGATGATAAAAGAAACATGAACATAAACGTCAATAAAAACGCAAGCTATGGTGCTTAGTAAAACACCTTTAGATATTAATATAAACTTAAATGGGAAGAGCATCCAACAAACAAATATGTTCAAATATCTCGGAGTCAACATAAGTTGTAAGGGAGAGATGAAGTTGAAATAAACGCTAGAATCCAAAAAGCATTAAGAATATTCCATGTCTTAAAAAACTCGTTTATTGGTAAGAAAGATGTTTCTAGAAAAACCAAATTATACGTGTATAATGTAGCATATACACAGGGGTCTATTCTGTAACTATTCCGTTAAATTTTAGAGGGCGTTAAGATTTTAACGGACGTTAATGTTATTTCGGTATTCCGTTAAAACAATCCGTTAAAATTGTATGATTTAGAGGCATGTTAAAACAAAGCTTTAAAAAATAAAGAAGTGTTAAAATGGCGTATTTTGATATTATTATTTGTTCAACTGAATTATTTAAATTTTAAGAGATTCCAACCTCCACTAAATCTGCTCCTTCTGCACTAATATTTAAAATAAGGGCCAGTAGTCTTTCTTCTAAGTCAAAGGTTTAACTGGACCACCTCCTCCTGTGCCTTGGGGACCATATTTGATGTCCCTTGTCTGTCTTTTAATATTTGCCTCCCTTCACTTAAAGTCTAAAATAACATTTAACTTATAAAATGGTCCTAAATATTATAATAGTATTTTATATAATGATAGCCATTAATACAGATAGCTTATTTTTTTTTGTTGCTTATTGTTTTATTGTTTTAGGTGAACACAGACTATTTAATTTCGTTGTAATTCATCTCCACAATTCATTTAATTTAAATAAATCCAGGTTATATCTTGCTGCTCTTCAAAATTTTCTTTTCTATTAGGAAACTTATAAAATATTCTTTTTGTTTTCTTGTTATTCCTTTAGCTCTAGACAAATTCAATTAATTGTTTAAACACAAAAATATTAAAATAAACTACAAATTTAACTATATTTAACCGTTATAGGTTGCAATTTATTTTTTTTGCTTTCTTTTATTGACAAAGCTAACTTATATCAATGTTGCCAAATGTTGTACACTATTTTTAATGGCATCCTTCAAAATGACATATTTTTAAGGGTCCTCTAAAAACTATGCCTACAGGATACCTATTCCGATATTATTATTTAACGGACCTTTAAAATATATATATTTTTTTAACGGCCTTTAAAATTTAACGGAATAGTTACAGAATAGACCCCTATATCGCCTAAAAGGCTGGGTGCTGTTTAAGATCTTGTGATATGTGAAATATAACAATGTGCCATATTCAATTCTTACAATTGATACTTACATCATACTTTGCAATCATTAGTCCCTGTTTTAGTAACCTTTTGTAGATTACGATTTCACATATTCAATGAGTAATAGAATAGAGTAACAAGCATTGGTAACAATTTTTGGTGAACGTGACTAAGCTTCGTTTAGAAAAGGAAAAGTACTTGAACCGTGAGAATGAAGATGACATCATCAATTTTTTTCTTAAACACTTCTTTTAAATGTTAAGTACAATCATTATTAGTAACATGTAGTGTGTTTCTTAATCGGCGTCTAGTTATAAAAAGCCATTTAAATAAACTGTTAATAATTATAAAAGGATTTATAAATTTTTTGGAAAGCTAACTATGTAGGGGAAAAAATATTATCTACTGCTGTATTACTTAGGGCTCAAAAATAACGAATATATAAAACTCAATGTACCAGTTAGACATTGTAACTTGCATGCCTTAAAACAACTCAGTTGCTTTTGTATTGTAGAAATGTAATAAACAATAATAACAAAGCGAAATAATATATTCTATTCTATTCTATTCTTCTGGGGTGCGTTTTATGCATGTACTGGGAGCTCTAGGCTCATTGTACCCCCCTGAAGTAATCATACCAGGTTCGTTTCCTTCATGTATTCTAGAACGATTTCCTCTGGCTCAGGAAACTGAATGCCAAAGTGTCTCTGTCTAAGCCACTTAAGGCTCGGACAGTGACATATTACGTGAAGAGGAGTTTCGTCTTCCTCACCACATTTTCTGCATAATGGGTCCTCAGCGAGTCTTATTATGTTCATGTGTTTTCGGAGATGGCAGTGTCCTGTAAGCGGTCCCACTGCCTTTCTCAATTGGGTTCTACTTAGGCTGAGTAGTTCTGTAGTTTTCTCCCTGGATGGATCTGTTATGAATAATCTGGATTGCCTGAGTCCAGGCAGTTCCATCCAGAGTTTCTTATGTTGTTCCCTTAGTCGTTCCTCTATTGTTTCCCTTACATGTTGGTATGAGACCCCACATGTGGGAAGAGGTCCGATCAGGGTTCCTTCTGAAGCTTCCCTGGCTAGGAGGTCAGCTTTTTCATTTCCAAGAATCCCTGTGTGTCCTGGTACCCATTCAAGGATAACCTTGTGGCGTTGTGCCAGTTCAGCTACAGTTCCTTGGCAGTGCTTCACTGTTCGTGACGCAGTGTGTACGCTCTCTATTGCTTTGAGAGCTGCTTGGCTATCACTTCTGATCCTGACAGTCCTGTTAGGGACTGTCTCGTTCAGGATGATTTCCGAGCATGTGTTGATGGCAAGCACTTCAGCTTGCAGGATAGTCTCTACTGAACCCAGGTTGAGACTATACGTCTTCCCTGTATTTTCATTGTAGATTCCAATCCCAGTGCTGGTGCTTGTTTTGGATCCGTCTGTGTACCAAACGGATTCATGTTGTTTCCTAGTCTTGGTACGAAATAATATAAAACCTTAACATTAAAAAGTTGTATTTCCTCTTCTTCCTCAACTCTTATTTATTATTATTATAATTTCTTCATCTTTCGCTCCTCTTATCGCCTCGTTTAACGAATTATAATTTCGTGCTTTTACTACTGTTTTTAAGTCGTAGTTATGTAAACCATTTGCAAAAGCATTAATAGCCCATTTTTCATTTGTAACTTTTAAAATTTTGGCCTCGTCGGGATCACCATCAGCTTGTGGTAGTGTTAGATTTACTATCAACTTTTCGATAGATTTTTCGAAATCATCGATTGACTTGTCTTTTTGTTTCATAGTATGTAAATCTAACGATAAAGAAGCTGCTGATTGATTTGTTAACAATTTATTCTTAATATCTGTAATTAAATCTGCATTAAGTTGCATCTAATTTTAATTTAGCACTTTTTAAAAAAACATAAGTTTGGTGTGCCACCATCTTTTGGAACACCCTGTAAGATTTTAACTAATTTTAAAATGTGGAGTTTAAAGCTGCCTACAATTTTTGTTTATAACAGATCTACTGAGCTTCCTCACACTAATCAATATCACACTAATATATATTTTCTCCACTATAATTTCTTTTCTTTGAACTCTTTTTGTATTTCGGTAGTCCACCGTAATGTTTGCTTTTTATTAATATTTTTGTTTTGGTATATTTGATCATATTTAAGTAGCTGTCTTTAATATTAGATCTTTAAATGTGTACCACCTTTGTTTGAATGTTATCTCAGTTGTTTCTAAGTATTGTTTATCTATCTCTTTTTTTTCTTAATTTGTATGGTTTAATTGCTACATAAATTTTTTATTACTATATCCTGAGGCAAGACCAGCTCGCTAATAAGGGTTTGGACAACGTTTTTACTATATAATTGTTCAGTCAGTTTTTATGCAGGATTACTCCCAAATATTAGACTATAAAAATTAAAATGGTTTTTCCTGGGTTGACCTTGAATCCTTCCTTCTGGCACTTTATATCTATAATGTTTAGGGCGATTTGAATTAGGTTTGAAATCATGCTCGTTCTCATTTTATTAAACTCCATTATACCGATAATAATTTTATAATTAGTTGCATGCAAAGGATTAACTTCAAATTATATAAAAACAAAAAAGTTTGAACACTTTACATTCTAGTACACGATATTCAAATGAAATTCCTTAATTTTCGCCAGCAGCAATGTCGTCGCCCGTCCTTCACAACAAATTGTTAACGGAGAAGTCGAGGGGGCCATACGAAGAAGAGAAACAATATTTTCTACTATTACAACGTCCAAGAAGAGAAAGTCTTTCTGTTGTGACCCACTTGACCATTAAAAAAACGGTCGTGGAATGTAATTCTACGTCGTTGGTCGATATGGTCGACTTGATTTTGTTTAAGCCAACTTGATAATTTAATTCTGAAGTTACAAAACGAAAATACCCTTATTACATTATAGGCAAAACCAATTACATAATTTATGATTTTATCAGCATATTTTTTACAATAGTTTACACAGTGGTCATTATACTGTGATTTTAAATTTGATATTAATTTAAATAAATATTAATGGAACGTAAAGTAAGAAAGATAATTACTTTTCTTCGGGTTACTTTGAGAAATCATGTGAGAATGCATGATATGACGTATTGTGGATTTTTTAGATAAATTAGACTTTTATGTTTCTTATTTTTAGCGACTAGAAGGGTCCTTAGGCCCAAAACAATTAATTGTACAAAAAAGTAAGGAAAAAAATTGAATTTTACTTTCAAACTATTTGATTCATTAACCCCCATTTTTAATTTTGATTTCTTAAACTAAATGATTTAAGTAGTTTTTTTTGTAATCTGGCCGTGCCTACAAAACAAATCATATTTATTTACTTTAAAATAGTTGTCAAACATGCTGAAGAACAGTGCAGAAATACTTAACGCAAATTGTAAGAGATTGTATTAGTTTACTATATACTTACTGCAATTCCAAATAATTTGAATGATTAAAGATTAAAGTTTACTGAAACATATTTATTACAGGAAGGAATGATCCTTCACGCTCAGCTAGAAATTTGGAAAGCTGCCTATTTTGAGGACGATTTGGGCATACAGCGTAGACCCGAAACAACTTCCAGCAATGCTTCCAGTGGAGATTTATCTGAAGGTTTGTAGATATTTACAGTTTATTTATTTTTTATTTAATTAACAAGCGTAATCAATAAATATGCTAAGCCATAAACATATAAAATTATAATTTATAAAATAGTTCAAGAAATCTTTCACTATTTTACCAAATTATATGTAATTATTTATCTTTTTTTCAATTATTTGGGATAAATTATATAGATATAGATAAAAAGTATATCTCCAATTATTTCGTATCAAATCGCTTCTTTTATAGTAAATTGTCACGTGTAATAATACAAAAGCTTAGGCAAATTATTTTCGGAAATTTTCTGAAAATTTTAAAAATTACAGTACCTTATTTTTCTTAAAAACGTTGCGTCCGAAAGAAAATTTTCAAGAACAATTTAATTCGGAAAGAAAATTTCACACCATCATTTGGAAAAAAAAATTAATCAAATATAAAATTCTAATATGTTTACCTTTTCAACACTTAAATATCGTGGCGCAAGTTGCAAGAGTTGGGTCGGATACTGAAAAAAATTATTCGGATACCGGATACGGATCCTCAAAATGTATTTTAAAAAAGTTCGAATACTTTCATTTAAAAATGTATTCGGATACAAGTATCCGGATATTTTTTTCGGATACTTCCTAGGATACTTTTTTTAACAAGGACATAAATTATTAGTATTAGAACTATGTGATGTGCATGTATTTTTAATGTAATATATAATAATAAAAATACATTAAATGATGGAGAAAAAAATCAAAAAGTACTCAAAAAATTGTTTATTGCTTATGAATAATAAAACTAAAACATAAACTTATAAGGAAAGATTAAATTAAAATAAAATCGTACCAATACAGACAGTATTCCAATTGCCGACGAAGTCAGAAGTGAAGTGCATTTGTCTTTGTAAGTAACAATACCTCAAAATGTTCATCGCTTAAAGCTTTTCTTTTAGGCGTATTATTCATAGTTGCAAAAGAGAAAAGTCTTTCAACTGGTGCTGACGAAGGGAAGCATGTGTTGTACTTTGACACCCTTTTTAAGATTGGGTATTCATTTAAGATGTTCAAATTGATTCTTTTGTCCTCCAAATATCTTAGCAACTCCAACTGTACTTTTGAACTTTTATTATTGATGTCGTAACCCTGTTCATTCTTTGTACAGCTGTTGTCCATGTCCACTTGTTGGCTAAAATCAAAAAAGTCATTCAAATTTTGATCTGATTCATTGATTTTTATCTGATTCATTGCAATTTTCCATTTCTTAACATTTCTTAACAGTACTTTTTATTAATTCAACGTGCTTCTTTTCCTGTTGCTAATACGTTTTCGTTTTTCATCTTTCCTTTAATATAAGTAAATCATTTTTGTTTATTATTTTAACCCTTTTTAGTCCCAAAAAGGCAGGGAGGCAATTTGTAACTAAAATAAACTCTCCAAAAGAGATCCCGGCTAAGAGACCCTCTCCAGGTGGTAGTTCGACTCCAAGTTAATGCTCCTATAGAAAGGATTAGGATGTATAAGTAATAAGGCCGCCACTGTCTTTTGAACGTTATCGATTAAGCAAACAAACTACACAAAAACTAAAGTGAGAAAGATAAAAACACCTTGTAATTACTTTAATTAAACAACAAATAAAGAAGCTACTTGAAATAAAGACCGACCACACTACACCCTTAAGACTTATAGTCTAAGGTACATAAATGAAACTGTTTTTTTTTTAAATTGAGTATATATTGAAACTGTAAGTACTTGCTGATTATGGACTGGAGTTGTAAAAAGTGGACTTAACTTTAGGTTTCTGTGCTGTCTAGGAGGGCGGCTTCAGCTTCTTCGTGGAGAGATGAAAGTTTCTTTAATGGTTCTGGCTGCTTGGGATGTAATAGTTTTCTTAACAGCTCAGAAGTGGTTTGAAGGACTGTCTTTACATAGGGACCTTCCAAAAGCGGTAACTGGGCTCTAAATTTAGCGATAACTTTACTCCAACTTAGCGGTATCTTAGCGATAACTTAGCAAAAAGTTGACTACAACTTAGCGGTATCTTGTCGGTAACTTGACTCCAACTTAGCGGTATCTTGACAATAACTTGACTCCAACGTAGCGATAACTTGACAATAACTTGACTCCAACTTAGCGGGTTGTATCTTTTTAAAAGTTTTATGTGTGTGAGAAGGAATCATGGAGGTATGGGCGTTAGTATTGGACAGACTTTTCAGATAGGACAGCAAATTACTAAATTTCAACAAATAAATTGTCTTATCTTCAAGTTTTCCAACACAGCGTCCATAAATATAATAAACTAATTGAAAATTTAAACGATATTGAAAATTATTAATGTACAGGACGGTGAAGCCGGTCCTGTTCTTTATAATGCAAAAAATTATCAATATGCCAATGTGATTTGAATAAAAAAGGTATGTATTTAACTAGTTCTAGTAAAACTTTGAAACAATCATATGTTTGTACTAAATGCATATTTGTGAAAAATTTATTTTTGTATAACATTAAAAATATTACAGTGAGGTGGTTTTTGTTTAGTAACTATTATTAATTGTTTGACTCTAAAGCAAGTTTTAATAGCGTGGTTGAAGACTACGCTCTAAGATTTTTATGAACTTAAAAATTGTCAATAATTGTGTTTTTAACTTACGGAAAATATAATGTATAGCTGTTTACTGATCAATTGTTAAATTTTGTCTAAAAGTAATAGCTTACCTTGAACAATTATTGAAAACACGTGTTCGAAAGCACGCTTCTGGTACATTTTATTAGTTTTCAAATAGTATGTGTACAAATTGTGTGTGAATTGTATAGAAAAGATTTTTATTATAATTAAAGCATAATTATGTAACTAGTAATGAAAAGAATAGAAAAAAGTCTACATACCATCAACCAAAAGGGGGAATTTTACAAGATGAGTACTTGAGCGTTTTTTCAGACTCTTCAGACGAGCGTATTAGTTGAAAAGGATATAAAATGGTCGTATTGGCCTATATATGGTCTTTCTCAAAACGGAAATCGTGTTTGTGTCATTTGTCAGAAGAAATGCGTTCGTTATTCAATTGCAAGCGAGGGACGCGTTCTTTGATTGGCCTCGTTCAAACAGATAAATAGTTAGCGACTATAAGGGGTGTCTCGTGTACATTAGCATTAACAGTGAATCGGGGTCGGTTTTAACGGTAATAATAGCGGTATCGTTTACGGTCGGTAATAGTGCAAGGTGACATGACGAAAGACATGTTACATTATGATAATAGGAATGTTATCTGCAAATGCAACGTTTTTATTAATTCCCCGAACTTACACCCCTGTTTTAGTATAATCCAAGTGAGTTTTTGAATAACCAATATCATAAACAAGGGACCTTAAATTGTACCCTGCATTAAACATTTCATATTTAATCAATGTACTAAGTTATTCTTGCTTTAACTATTTATATATTTTATAATTTTATAATGTAGATTTTATTTTTTCAATTATAACGTAAAACTGGTTTAATTATTAATAAATTATAAGGTGGTTTAATATTGACTACAAAAGAATAAAATTTTCTCACCTTTTTTGAGAAAATAAAATTGATCACATTATTTGATCCAATAATTAAAATAATTATAACTGGATCGAAGTAATTGAATTAGAAACTATGTCTTAATAAGAAAGTTAAAATAAGCTATTTGATGAGGTACAGTAAGTTAGATAATCATTTAAACAATTCTTATAAAATAATCCTTACGAATTTAATTACCAAGGACATATAAGCATATACACTTATAAACTTGATAGCATTTTTTATTTCTTTCAATCTTCTTAGAAGGGGATGAGTAATTTCCTACGAATAAAGAATAGAAAGGAAGGAATGTTGTCATATTTTAATTTAGCAAATAATCACGTCGGAAGTTGGCCATATTGAAGAACCAAATATGACTCATTCAAATCGTGACATTTGACAAGTATAGTTATTTCATGCTGTTTTATATAATATTTTCTAAATTAAATAGTTAACCCAACTCTTGATTGAGAATTACTTTTTATCTGTAGGGTACAACCTCATGACAATGTATATTACTGTACAGATAAATACAAGCGGAAAACAGTTATTTTTTTTAACAATTAATACGAGGCATAAGTATATAATATCCTGTGTGTGGCACCAGTGGTGACCGGAAACTTCAAGTCCGCTATATGCAAGAACCAACGCGGACATCGTCAAATCGTATTATACTCCTTCCTTTTTATTCTTTATTCGTAGGTAATTTCATTTCAAGATATTAAACCGGTGGGTGCTACACTGCTCAATAATTGAAGTAAATATTACAAAAATCTGTAATTTTTTTATCATTGCTTAATAATAAATCAAAATTCGTTAAAATAAGTTAATCTTTATTCTTTCACGTTACAGAATACCCAAAAAAATAAAATAAACAAATTTTTCATGCAAAAAAAACAGTTACAATAAAACAAAAAAAATGAAAAATGTTAAATTATTTACTGCGCAGGTCATAAAATCCTTTTACGAAAATTAATATCGTGTGGGTCCACCCCTGGCTTACCTTAGTGCTGTAACTCTATTTGACATGGTCCTTATTAGAGTATTAATAAATTGAAAGGATCCAATGAAACTCAAAGTCAAAACCACAGACTTTTATTATTTTAAAATACACTTATTGCAACTAGTTTCGGTCTCAATTAGACCATCATCACGTTGTAAAGAACACAATACAATTGGTATACAAGAAAAAAGAAACCAATGGTTGAAAAAGATGCCAACTGTTAAAGGTGTTAAAATTAATTAATATTAAACAGATTAAACAAATATCTGAGAGATAATCATTTAAGTATAAGTGAGAATATGTCAGTTAAACAATAGCTTTTACAAACTATGAGAGTATCAACTGCAATGATGAGCAATTATTATATAAAAATAATGAAAAAGGTAACATCTTAAACAGATCAAATAACGAAACAAATTTTCTTTTAACTATTTGTTTACATTTATTTGTTTACAACTGACATGACTAGATCCAGGGGATAATCGTCGAGCGAATTCAAAATCAAAGAGGTCGTGAGGTAGCAATCTCAGTGAATCCCAGCTTAACGCTGGCACAGGGAGGGATGTTGAAACCGGACCTGGTTATACAAGACCAGGGAAGGGTCTTCGTGGTCGATGTCACAGTCCGCCACGAAGATAAAGACTATCTCACCCAGGGTGCATTATCTAAAAGACAGAAATATGATCCCTTGCTACCTCAACTCCAGCAGCGGTATAACGCAGTCACTGCTGAAGTCCTTCCGATAGTGGTTGGAACTAGAGGTGCTATGCCCAATACATCTTAGTTACATTAGCGAACTGAGCAGTGGGAGTTTGATAAAAAATTACTTACCAGAGTCACAGAACCAGGAATCAAGGATCCTAACACATCGTAAACTAGGGTTAATTTGTAATATTGAACTTTACATGGTACTAATAAAATTGGATATGAAAATTATAGTATGTGGTTTTAAAAAAAAATGTTATTAATAAAAGCAAAAGTAATTTAAGGGGTAGAGGGAGGAAGGAAGGGTATTTTCTACTAGATGGAGTAAAAAACCAAAAGTAGGACAAAGGCTGAGGAGAAGAGGGAAGGAGAGTGTGTCCTACTGGATGGAGTAAAAAACCAAGAGTAGGACAAATGGAGAAGATGAAGGATTTCCACTAATTGGAGTAAGAAACCAATAGTGGGAAGGGGATAATTATTATTGAATTATTATTCAAGAATTGAAGGTGATCGGGTTGTAGGGATTGAAGGAAGACGACATGAGTAGAAATCCAATGGTAGTAGTAAGCACTACTCGCTAAAACTTTCTTGAAATTGAATGGATTGTAAGAAACAAGTTTCAAATGGTATAACCAATGTGACCATTTGTAAGTGTGGTTTAAACCACAAAATTTATTTTCCAGTTTAAAATATATACTGGGCCATATCAAGAGAGATATAATAAGGAATAATAGCAAAATCATTGTTGAAAAAGTCCATAACAGCACAACAAATAATTTGGAAAATCTTTCACGCACTTGAGGAACTAATAACGGCACCATAAGTTGAAGTGACATGTGACAGTTGAATGAAGTTTAGTCTTTGAGGAGAAAGAAGAAGAAAACTTCGTGGAACAAGAAGTAAAGAAAGCGTGGATGTAGAAGGGTAAGAAAATAAGGTATGAAGAAAAGGCCAGTGGAGTTAATTTCTGGTTCTGCGACTCCGGGCAAATAAAAGTTCAAACAGTCGAAACAAAAGATGTCAAACAACATAGTATCAACATGTATCAAAACCATAATAAAATTGAAACAAAGTTGTGTATAATAGTATATTAAACAACGCATTTCATATGGAATTCTGTTATGACACGAGTTCAAGTTTAAAAAACGAATCGCGAAGCGATGAGGTTTTTAAAGAACGAGTGTCACAACAGCCATATGAAATAAGTTGTTTATAATATTTTTTATATTTTGCACTTATAAAAATCTTCATTATAAAACGCATTTGCGTATCGTAATGTAACTTTTACGCACGCAAATTTTTGTTTTAAATGGTTGGCGACATGAGTGAAGTATCTAAAGGCAAGACTATTGACAATGACATTTGTGGCTAATAGCAATTTATTAATTTTATATTGTTTTTTAAGAAAGTATCTGTGAGTATGAATATAATATTTTACTTGTATAATATATTATTATTGGTATATTATTCATTTTAAAATATTTTAAAACATTAACATTTGATAGTTTAAATGTCACAACTGTCAAATTTTATAAATTACACAATGCTGCCGACATACTTCTTAAAATAAAAATTTTCGTAATTACATAAAAATAAAAAATTAATTTAAAAAATGGTAAAAAGGGCAAAATATAAAAAATATTATAAACAACTTATTTCATATGGCTGTTGTGACACTCGTTCTTTAAAAAACTCATCGCTCCGCGATTCGTTTTTTAAACTTGAACTCGTGCATAACAGAATTCCATATGAAATGCGTTGTTTAATATACTATTTTATATTTTGCCATTTTATCATTTTTTAAATTAATTTATTATTTTTATGTAATTACGAAAATTTTGATTTTAAAAAGTATGTCGGTAGCACTGTGTAATTTATAACATTTGACAGTTTTGACATTTAAATTATGAAATGTTAATGTTTTCAAATATTTTAAAATGACTAATACACCAATAATAATATATTATATAAGTAAAAAATGATATTCATATTCACAAATACTTTTTTAAAGAACAATATAAAATTAATAAATTGCTATTAACCCACAAATGTCATTGTCAATAGTCTTGTCATTAGATACTTCAATCATGTCGCCAACCATTTAAAACAAAAATTTGCGTGCGTAAAAGTTACATTACGATACGCAAATGCGTTTTATAATGAAGATTTTTATAAGTGCAAAATATAAAAAATTATTTTACGAAATTATGCACAGTTGGTATGAGTTGAGAAATAAAAATACAAAAATCTCTTCTATCTTCTAGATTATACTATACATTAATGTAGTCATAGTGAGGGCCAGTGACCAAACTGCTATGTATTAATAAATTGCTGAGGTGTGTTTTCCCATATTCTCTGCAAGGCATTGGCGAGCTGCTCTAGGGTTAGGGGGGCTATTTGTCGGTTTAATTGTCTAGACATGTCGGCTCAAGGCAAATCATATCGGATGAACATGGTGGCCAATTTATTCTCATAAAACCGTGATATTCAATGCGATATTTTATAATTCTCTCACGGTGCGGGCTCACATTATGGCCGATTAAGTCATGCCTATTGCACCACCAAAATATGGTAGAATTATTGGCTCTATAACCATGTCCCTAAATCGTACAGCCGTCATGGTCCACTGAGCCACCACTAAAAAGAGTGGTTAGCGCCATCAATTCATTTTATCGCTGTCATCTCTCTCTCCACACCAATATTCGACACACATATTCAACCGCAATCTGGACTCATCCGTAAACATGTGGTACCTCCAGTTCTGAAAATTTCAACGACTGTGTTCTATCGCCGATATCTGCATGCACGCTGATCCTCAGTCAACCGTGAATGAGAACTACGCCTTCTGGCTCTTAAATTACATGCATGCAACCTTCTTTTAACAATTTGACTAGATATCGCTCTTCGGGTAGAAGCTTTTAATTTTCAAAGCAGTAAATGTTCGGATTCTTCTTGCAGTTACAGCTATAAAGCGGTCTTGAGCAGGAGTTGAAGCTCCTTCTCGTACTTCTCCATGCCTGTACGCTGTAGACCCTTTTCCAAATATCCATTCCATGCTCGACTGACAATACTTTGGACACATTTAGCCGTGTGGCAACTTCTTCTTGACTTATCCTTTTTGTATCCAACGTACTAATTGATCGAGTTGCACTGTTTCTAATCGCCGTAGCGCCATTTTTTTCAGGTAAACAGATTTATGGACTAAAGTAACAATGTTAAAGTCACTACAATCACTTTTAAGGGACTAAAAGTTTGTATTTTAAAATCGAATTCCTACAATTCTGGTTAAAGAGATAATAAACAGCGTATAAAAAGAAAAAAAAAACGACAAAAACAATTTGCTATCGAAACATATATTTAAAGTAACTCAATTCTATTGCCTTTCAGAATTTTGACTGCAGCAAAAAGGCCCACAAAATTATAGTACTATATTTATCTATTTATTCAAGGTCAAACAGGCGCAATCTCTCTTATTTTTAGGGAATTTTGATAGAACAATCCAAAATCTATGTTGGCAGAAATGTCAGTTTACGTCAGCTGATTCTATCCTGGCATCCTATAAGCATAATAGTAATTGACGTTTATTCCGAAGTTCGTGTGTACTTACAGTTTGTATTTGTATGAAAATCCATGTTTTAAATTAAAGGTAACGTAACCTCAAATATTCATAAACTGACAACACTTGTCAAATGACGAAAATAATCTCTCAAAAGTTGCGGCAACGTACGAAGGCATGGTAAAAATTTGCTAGCAATTCAAAATAGACTTGCAGGAAAAAGGCTGAAATGTACGAGTACCTTTATATATTATTTTTGTACGCAATTTTTTGAAATTTAAAAAATATCAATATTCAATTGTTGAGCAGTGTACTTTATACTAACCCAGTATAAATAATTACCAGACAAATTATTTTGTATATTTAAAAGTTGGTACATACCTACCTATATTTATTTAGTTTTCTAATTACAAATTGATAATAATGACAGAATAACATAATTTCTTCAGCCAATTATTATATTTCTACAGAAAAAAATACATGTTATGTTGTTAATAAAAAGTATACACTTTAATCCTTGAGATAAAAATTACACACACTGCTAATCCACTTCCTTGGATATTTCGTGATCAAACCAATATGACCTTATTCGTTTTCAAGATTGTCCGTACGTAAGAGAATGATTTAGCAGCGATACCGTTGAAATGTTGTATAATAAGTAGAGTTGTAAAGAGGATGAAGGTGAACCGCTTAAGTGATCGGAATATTTTACACTTGATTAAAAAATATCGTGAATTAAAGGCAACCTTTAAGTCATGCAGAACAAAGCAAATATTTAAGAGACTTTCTTAAGTTACTTATAAGATAAAAATGACTAGTATTTTTTATCAAAAATGTATTTCAATAAAATTTGTTGTACTTACCAACCGTTACTTTGTGTAAGTACAGCAATAAACAACGAAGCGTTTAAACAAAACTTCCACGTTTATTTAAAAAATTAGCTTTTTTAATTCAATTACAGCTGTTTCGATAACACTATCATCGTCAGATTAACAAATTGAAGTTATCTGAAGCTATCTGATGTTGATTGAGTAGTGTTAAGACTAGGACAAGTATTGAAGTAAACAATATTAACAATATTAACGCCTAGATGTTATTAGCCCTAAGAGATTATCCTGGATGTACTTCCCTTTAAGATCAGTATAACTGTGCAATGATATAGAAAAACCAGGAAAAAACTATATCATGCTGATCTTTACAATAACTTAATATATTTGTGTAACAATTACGTCTTATCTATGTATAAAATGAAGACTCAATCAAAGTAAACAGTTTAATAGTGGTGAACTTCCAATATTTATTTGTTCATTAACAAGTTTAAATTGTGGATCTGCTAGATGTCTTTTTATTTCAAATTCTTCAAGGAAATCTAAATTTTGTTTTTTATGAAAAGTGTGTATTATTTGGATGTCATTGGTGTGTAAAAGTTTTCCTGGATATATAAAAAATAATGTTGTTACAAAATTGTTAAATGTAAAAACAAAAACCTAATTTAAAAAAGTTTCGTGTTTATAAAATTAAATGTCCAAAATATAATGGTGTAATATAGATCAAATACTAAGAAATTGTGAAGTAAGATACAGTTAACACTTAAAAAAAATAGATTACAACAACCGGATAAGTCAAACTATGCAAAACACCTACTTGAACACAGGTAAATGGCCTTTACATCTAGTAAAAGAGTTTTGCAAAATGACATTCGTCAGGGCTCGACTCTTAGCCCAACTTTATTCCTAGTGGCAATAAACTGCATAGCTGTTTTTTTAACTATCCTACGCTAAGTAACTACATATTCAACAAAACACTTACAGATGAATTCTGCTGATTCTATACTTTTGCATACATGCCAAATGGTCATTTTAAACAGTATAGAATAAATAGTATGGCCTCATAAGAATACTTCAGTATACCATGAACGCGTACGCTGTAACTCTATAGAAAAAGAAATAGAAAAAAAATTTTTTTCTATTGACAAATGCTACTCTGTATGACTTTTCCTAAAACCGTCGGGCAAGTTGGTATATAGAGAAATACGAGTATGTATTATTGATTCTGAAAACATTTTGGGAGATCTTAGTACTTTTCGATTTTCAACGTATCTATCAGTAATTTTGAGATCCTACATGTCAATATTGTCATTTTAAGATGTTATTTAACTTATTGTGTTATTGCGTTGTTTGTAGTTTCTTGTGATTTTTTTGTTAATTGATTGAAATGGATTTGATATTAGCTGAGGATCGAAAAAAGACACAAAAATGTCTGAACTTTCTAAAAGGTAGTAGAAACCACAGATTAGTCATAGAAACACCCTTTTTACTGTTTCTATCTTCCGAATATTTATACGAAACTACTCGAAACCTTCCGAATAGACATACGGAGTAACGTTACAAGAAATTTCCTAAAATAGAAAGAAATTTCGTTTCTATTCTGTTACAGAGTTAACACCCTAATTTCCTGAAATACTCAACAAAGCTGGCAACATTCCTCTTAAGGGCGACTTCTGTTATTATGGAATAAGGCTCAAAGAAATAGAGAAGGTGGTGTATTTATAAAATGTAGGGGAGGGTAGTACTAGTTAAGACGGTGTACTAAGTGAGACAACGGGAATAATTTTTTAAATTTCCCTCCAAATTCTGTGTATTGTCAGTGAGTTGTTTACATTCACAAAGCGTTCCACTCTGTAAAGTTTCAGTTTTTTTTCTTTAAAATTGAAGGATTATTGTAGTGAAAATTGATTTTAGGGTAAGTCAGTTACTTTATAATACTTTTAGATGTTCTGTAAAACTTTTACTTTGTCGAATATAACCAATATATTGTTATGCAGGTAACTTTTGCTTACTAACCTCACTTTCCACATAACCAAAGAGTTTCTTTTTAACATAGAGGCCAGTTTAAAGTGCTTTTGATTTGTTCATTGAAAATGTACCAGGTGAGACAGCATATCTTGTACTAGATGAGACTGTCTCAGTTGGTACCATCGTGGTACCATCTATACGCTTGCATAATTTTATTGATAAGTATGTTTCTGTCATGCCACATGTGCAAATTTCATTTAAATTTTAGATGCCGCGGAAGTCCAAACCAAGAAAAATTGGCAATACAAGCGCTCAAACTATGGATAATGCCGTTAATTTAGTTTTCAATGAAAACTTATCTCTGAGGGCTGCTGCAGATCAATGCAATGTAAAATTTCAAACGTTAGCCAGATAGTAAAGAAGAAGCGAGAAAATCCCTGTGCCAAAATGGAACCGAATTATCTGCATAGACAAGTATTTAAGCCGGACCAGAAAAAAAAACTTGCAGATTATTTAATTACCTGCAGCAAGATGGCCTACGGATTAACCGAAGAAGACACAAGAAAGTTAGCCTATGAGCTTGATGTCAAAAATAATTTAAATATACCTTTGTCCTGGGAGCAAAATCAAATGGCTGGTGAAGATTGGCTTAGGCCGTTTATGGCAAGAAATAAAGAAATATCCATTCGCAAACCCGAGGCATGTAGTCTGTCCCGTCTAACTTCATTTAATGCACATAATATTCAGTTATTTTTCAATAATTTGCGAAGAATTTTGGAGAAATACCCTAGTCTGGCAGATGGCTCCCATATATTTAATTTAGACGAGACAGGTACACAAACTGTTCAAATTCCAAAACGAATCCTCGCTCCAAAAGGTGTCAAACAAGTATACCATTCTACAAGTGGAGAAAGGGGAGAAACAGTAACAATGTGTGGAATAATATCGGCTACTGGAACGTTTCTACCCCCTGCTTTGATTTTTCCCTGAAAAAAATTTAAAAATCACATGATGAAAGACGGCCCTACTAGTGCCTTAGGTCTTGCTAAACCAAAGTGGCTGGATGAAATCAGATATTTTTATCGATGTTTTGAATCATTTTATCGTTCACAGCCACTCATCCAAAAAAAACCTTCACTGCGTATAAATGATAACCATGAAAGCCACATCAGCCTAAAAGTTGTAGAACGGGCCCGAGAATCTGGAGTTCACATTTTAACGATTCCGCCTCACTGCAGCAACAAGTTGCAACCACTGGACATTTCCGTGTATGGCCCTTTTAAGGCATATTATAATGGCGCATGTGATAAGTGGAAGCTTCAGCATGCTGGAATACCTATGACAATTTATGATTCTGCAGGACGGATTGCAGAAGCACTAGAAAAATCTTTTACGCCTAGAAATATAATCGCAGGATTCCGTAAATCTGGTATTCATCCTTTTAATCCTGAGGTATTCACGGAAGCAGATTTCTTAACTTCATTTGTCACTGACCGACCTAACCCTAATGAACCAGAAAAACATGACAAAACAGAAGATAAAGAAAACCAACCAGGCCCATCCCACAACAATGAGTTACCGTTACAAAAGGAAAATAGAGAAGAAGAGAATCAACAAGTACACACTGAGACTGAGACTACTCGCAGGTTAATTGAAACAACACCTCCTAAAAATACAGAGACGGCAAAAACTAATTTTATTTCACCAGAAGATGTAAGAGGATTTCCCAAAGCGTTACCAAGGAAACAGAGCAGAAAAGGTCGACAAAGAGGAAGAAGCACAGTAATTACAGAAACGCCTGAGAAAGATAAATTAATAGAAAGAGAACAGTTAAAGGAATTAACTAAAAAAACTAAACGAAACTTAGAAGAGTTACTAAAAGCAGGAAATAAGGAACCAATATCCAAGCCCAAGAAAATAAGGAAGCAACGGGATTCTTCAGATGATACCTCCGAGGATAATTTAGATTACGAAGTGCTTTCAGAAACTGAAGACTGGGTACCAGATAACGAAACTGAAGATACTATTATAACGAAAGAAGATATATCAGAGGGCAAGTTTGTATTAATTAAGATTCCCTAAAAATATTTTTTATGTTGCCAAAGTCATTACAGTGACAAACGATGAGTTTGAAGTATCTTTTCTTCGTAAGAGTGTTAAATTTTCCCATTCCTTCTTGTTCCCGATCGTGCCAGATATATCTTTTATTACTTTAAGTGACATAGTTATGATACTTCCAGAACCTGTTCCAGGCACTACAAAGCGACAGTCGACAATGTTTAAATTTGGAATCAACTTCAGCTCAGTCAATATTCGCTAGAATGCTGTTTTGATAATATATTAGCACATTTTTTCTATGTCTTAGTTTGTACTTGTACTAGTCTCGCTTGGTACTTCTTCGGGTACCAAGTAAGACAAAAACACGCCCAAAGAAAATATATTTTTGTTTTTTCCTGTACAATGTTGTTAATTTCTATTTACCCTCATAGGAGCGCAAATAGTTCCATTATTAAGTGAAACAAAGAGAAAACTGATATTCAAAAAAACAAAAAAATTAAAGAAAAAAAACTAAATTTCGTATCACTTATATGTCTCCCCTATATGTCTTTGTGTTATTTTATCTATGAAATAAACTCAGTGAGCGACGAGCTGTAAAAGCGAGAGGTGCTATGAAGAGCACATACAAACCAGCAAAGGAATTTTAGATTGGTTAATACAATACCTTTTCCTAAATTTTAACCCCACTTTCGCACAGCGTCGTCGTGGTCATGAGAATTTGAATTTATTCTACTGGGTCTAGTCTTAACAGTACTCAATCAACATCAGATACCAACTTCAATATGTCAATGTTTTTTAAATAAACGTGTGGTCTAGTGGTATGAAACATTTTGTAAATTTAAAAATAATTTTATACTGTATAGCTCATAGCTAGCTCTTATTTTTGGAAAAAAATTTGTCGGTTTACCCTTAATCCATTAATTTCCAACGTTACGTATATGCAACATTTTAGTTTATATATTTTTTTCATATTAATAAATAAGTCTACAGTTTTTTAAATAATAATATATTGTTAAGCAAAGTTTGCAATACTTCTAGTAGACCTTTATAAATTTCTTTGTTTTAAATTTAGAGATTTTTTACAAAATCGTCAATTTTCCAATTGTTATTTAGCTGTTTTTGACAGGTAAATAAAAATAGCGAAAAACAAAAAAATCGTGTTTTAGCGATTAAAACGTTGAATCTAATTCTAATTCATTTTTAAATAAAGCATCATAACTTTTCCAAAAAAGTTTTTAGTTTTTCTGTTACATAACTTCCAACATAATGTTGCGTGTACGCAACGTTGGGCCTACCCGACAGAAATCGTACACAAGTTGACAACAGCGCACTGGTGTAGTTGAGAGGCATATTTCGTGTTTAGGACGTTGTCGGATCTGTCAAATTGCTTCAATTTTTAGCGTACTAACTCTTACTGAGGGTAAATTAAAATCAAAAAGTGGTTGATATAGCACAGACAAGCAGAAGTGTAATCGACAGAACTCGTATTCTTTGATCGGTAGATCAATAGTTTGCAATCGACCTTTGTTCAAAGAGGACTTTGTCTATGCCTTTGTTTTCGTAGCTAGTGTATTCATAAGAAGTTTGATCAAAAGTGATTTTTTTCTCATAACTTGTCCATCGATGAAGAGATGGTGCCATACTTTGGTCGACACAGCTGTAAAATGTTTATGAAGGGCAAACCTATAAGATTCGGATTCAAACTCTGGTGTTTATGCAGTTCAAATGGATACCTGTATAAATTTATTCCATATGCAGGAAAATCAATTATAGAACAACCAGAACTAGGCTTGGGAGAATCAGTTGTACTAAATCTTTTGTCAGTTGTCCAAGATCCATTCAGACACCAAGTGTTTTTTGACAACTTTTTCTCCTCACATAAACTTTTTTGTTTGCTAAAGGAAAAAGGTTTTTTTGCTACTAGAACCATCCGAGAAAATCCTACTAAAAACAAAACACTGGAAATCATAAAATCAATGAAAAAAAGAGAGGGGTTCCTATGACTATTCCTTTGATACAGATAATGAAATTTTGATGGTTCAATGGAACGACAATTCGGTTGTTACGCTTGCCACTAACACGTGTGCCATTGAACCTGTGGTATCAGCGAAGAGGCATAATAAGAAAGAGAAAAAGATTATTCACATTCCACAACCCAAAGTTATAGCTGACTATAATCAACACATGGGAGGGGTTGACTTGCATGATAATGGTATATTGAATTATAGATGTAGCGTAAATGAAAAAAGTGGTGGTAACCGCTTTTCACAAACCTTGTGGATAACGTTGTTGTCAATGCCTGGAAAATACACAACATGATTAACAAACAAAAAATGAGCCAACTAGACTTCAAGTCACAAATTGCGGTTGCCCTCATAAAATACGAAACTGCCATTACCACAGAAATGGAGCAAACGCCAGGGACAAGTGAGCAGAACTTTTCTAACAATTATAACAACTCGACGCTTGGCCGACCTTTAAAAAATGCGCTAAAATTGAGAAGAAGATGCCGCCAGTGCCAAAGTCATATATGTGCAAAAATGCAAGGTACATCTTCATACAGATTGTTTTAATTTATTTCATATGAGGACATAAAAATTGAGTTATGTTGACTAATCCCAACGTTGCGTCCACGCAACATTTTTTTTTCAGTAAAACAAAAAGAAATATTTTTTTAATATTTTATTTTTATTAATTTGTGTACTTTAAAGTATAATAAACAATGAAACGGTTCATAAAACTTTTATTGCTACCCTTGGGAAATAATGGGTTAAATAACAGATATAATAAACTTTTTTGGTATCTTTTTAAATGAAAGAAATAATAGACTTCTTATAAAAATTGATCAACCTATATTAATAAACAAACTAATATGAGAGGTTCCGTCACTTTTCATTCTAGAAAAGCCAAATGCAATAAATTCATTAGTTCGGTTACTAAACATATTAACAGAAAATCGTAAAACACTTCAAATTTAAATAATCAATTGACATTCTTTAAAGTGAAAATGTGATCCATACCTTTAACCCCATTTGAGTGACAGTTACCTACAATTCCTAATTTTTTACATGGGAAGAGGGGTAATGAATCTCATAAATATGTACAGTAACCAAATTAATCAATTTATTACATTTGGCTTTTATACATTGTATACTTCAACGTATACCTATAATGTGTTGTCTTAAGTTTTTTATTTTGTTACAGATGAAGAAGAGGAAATTTCATCGCCTCCAGATGTATCTAAGCCGACAACTTCGAGATCGGGTTCCCATATTCATTTATGGCAATTCTTAAAAGAACTCTTAGCGTCTCCCCAAACATACGGCTCATGTATTAGGTGGATAGATCGCTCAAAGGGCATTTTTAAAATAGAAGATTCTGTAAAAGTTGCAAGATTATGGGGAAAAAGAAAAAACCGACCTGCTATGAACTACGACAAACTCAGCAGGTCGATTAGACAATACTACAAAAAAGGCATTATGAAAAAAACGGAAAGATCACAACGGCTGGTTTATCAGTTTTGCCACCCTTACTCCTTGTAAAAGTTTAGTTCTTTGTTACATTTCTTCTTCTAAAAATAGTTATTAAAAACAAAATTACTAAAAGAGTTCAGAAAAATGGGTAACGAAATGTCCTTATCATTTTTCTGCTTAATTTTTTTAAATTTTGTATACATTTGAAGAAGAATTGTTTACTGAATGTACATAGCTTCACTAGAATGCCAAAGTAACTAGTGTGTGGTGAACTGGGTAACGGTGTTGGGTACTAATCACTAAAATGTAATACATTTTATTATAACTTTGTTTAAAATAAGCTATAGGGTATTACTATAGACTTATCGTACGCTAGTTAAGCGTACTATATTAAGGAAGGTAATTTCCGATATAAAAAATCTTATTTGTTAAGTAAAATATTTGCCGGGCGAGGATATACATTTTTTAAAGAAACTCAGTTTAAGAATCTTGTTATTGAGGTGATTCCAGATGCTCAAGTTAATTTATCCTTAACTTTAGATGCTCGTTGTTGGTTCGATAACTGATTCAGTACTGATGTCTCTTTAAATAATTCTAAACTCGGTGATTTCGGTCCCATATATCTATGATATATTACATTTGTAAGTTCTATGAACAAATTTATATTTGAGAATTATAGTAGTAAGTTGTATATTGAAAATATTTTGTAAAAATGTTATTATACTTTTTTTATTTATATATATACGGTGATTCTAAAGCAATATGAATGAATGTTATCGGTGATTACATAATTTAAGTTTGTTATTTAGAATTCATATAAAGGTTTTGCAAGTTTTGTCGTTATTGAGATACCTGTGGTTTACCATTTTCATTTATATTTATATTAAAAAATAATATAATTTTAAAAATAAAAACTAGATTTACAGTCTAGTCCAGTAAAACAGGCAATTAATTCGCTAGAGATAAATTATTCTTCATCAAAAGTTAAATCATTCTTTACTAAAATAATGTTTTTGTTTATTTATCTAAAAATTCATTAACAGAACCTTGTGGTAGTTGTGGTATAATTTTTGTCGCAATTTTTTCTAAATAGGGAAACTAAAAAATATTATTTTCTATTTTCTTATTTATTATTTTTTATGATTAAATGGCTAGTAAAAACATATACAAAGGATATAGAAACATTAAAAGTATAGGTACAATTTTCATTTTGCAAAAATATCAGTATTATTTCATACTTAAAACATTATCACACATTCTTATGCACAATAATCTGTAGGTTTTGAGTTATTTTTCTATCTACGTAGTTTGTTACAAATTAATGATTATTTCAGACTATCAATAGTGGCAAAACTTTGACTTTTTTATCCAATGTATTGTACAATATGTCTTTGTATATGTATACTTTATCTTTTAGTAAATAACTTATCGATCTGCAACTTAAACATTTAATTTTTATATTGAAATTTATATGTATATATTTGTTTGTGAGATTAATTATATTATAAAATATTTATACTCAAGTTGATTTAACAATAAAAATTATATTTTGTTAATTACGAGTTTTTTTAAACCCATTTGTGAAATTTTAGAGAATCGAATTTGACAGTTGTTCATTACTCACCGAGGTAAAAAGATACAGATCCTACTGGATTGGAACTAAATCTCAATCCATTTGACAGCATATATGAGGTTAATTGATGCAAATATACAATGAAAAATATTGTGTTTAACATTTGACAGAATCATGGATGATATGATTTTAAAAAGAATTTTGAAATTCATAATTAATGTCTCCCAGACAAAAATTTACATTCTTTGCACATAATAAGAACATTCTTTTTGGAACAAGGATGTTCTATTAACATGCGTAAATACCGTTCAGTACATGATCAGAATGTGATAGTCACCTCAAAAGGCCGTACCAAATTACTTGATATGTATATGCAAAGAATGTTCTGAAGTATGTAAAGATCAAATTCTCAGCATTAGATGGTGATGGTAATATTCTATTTTAGTCCAAAAAAGAACTTTCTTAGAATATGTCTTGATACTACTCAGTGATAAAAATGTTCTGGTAGTACGTAAATAGCATATTCTCCGTATTACCATATATTTTTACTGTACACAGTCTAGATTACTACTGCACGAACATACACTTTTTTACTGTCTATCGCGAGTTATATTCTTCAAATATCAAAAGTAATCTTGTAACTTGCTCATCCAAACAAAAGGAATGAACATCGCACATTATATTCACGTCCCCAAAAGAATATTCCTTACATCGTTTGTGCAACATATTCTTATCATATCATCATATCACTTTCAACGGAATGATTGTTGGGTATTCAAAAATTACATGATACGAACATGTTAAGAATGTACCATAAAGAACATACAAATTTACAAGAAAAGAAACGTGAAATGGAGTTGTTTAGCATATTCTTAGAATGTGAATGTACCATTAGTGTTATGTGGGCTCGAACCTCAACAATAATAACTTACTTTTCCACCTTTTTTTTATTAATTGCTGTCCTGTTTCATCATCTTCCAGGCAAATACGGCAAATCGGATTCACCGACAGTTCAACTTTGTGCATATGATGATTCAAATGACAGTGGCCTGTTAAGATACTTGTTTGACAACGTAGGTTCCTGCTATAGTGTAACATTTGTTTGGAGACACCTGTATAAAAGTCTTTGAATGAATCAATCATGGTAAATTATGGCAGAAGTCTAATGCTCTTTTTTTAAATGCTTTTGGGTAGTAAATATATTGAAATTAATATCTAAGCTCAGAAAAAGTAAAACTTACCTCAATAAGTAATAATAAAAAGGATATTTTAATAATTTTCATTTAATCATCAGCTACTTTTCTTTATTTGATCTAAAGTATTCAACATAATAATCTCTAATAGTAAACATTCAAATAGATAGAGAATGTACTTGACAAATTTATCTTGGATAGGATATAATCTGAAACAATAAAAAAAGGAATAAAATTAAAAAACTATTAATCTCATTCATATGTTAAATAAATAAATGTGTAATTCTAAGTAGTTAAGTGTTTAAATATTATTTATAAAGTGAAGTACTTACCAGGTTACAAGTAGACAAATGTTAGTCTTCGATGTACAAACTCTTATATCTACAGTGTTGGACAGAATAACTTGTACTAATGATAAAAACACTTATATAGTGAAAATTGAAAGGACTATTTCAAAACATAATTAATAAACATTGATAAAAGACATTTTAGTTAGCAAAATTGTATGTAAATAATTAAGTTTGCATATTAGTTATAAGATGTTAATCTTTGATAATACCTACATAGTTGAAATAGTAACTAAAAAGTTTAAATTTTAGTTCTTAGAGGTTAAATTGGTATTTAAAAGTTGTGATAGGATTAGTTTAATGGATTATGGAAAATAGCATATTTCAAATCCAAATTTTATAGGGAAAAACTGATATAAAAATAATTTAAATAGATTTTTAGTAAAAATAAGAAGATAAACTATCTTTATATTATCAGTGATATGGACAAAAATGTAAAATCATTACCTCATTTTTTGAAAATTTTGGTTATTGTTTTGAAAATGCAAACAGTTGATTGCTGATTTATCTGTCTAAATTGTCATAATCGAAAGAGACTATAAAAGGACCAGGAAATGGAATTTCTTTCTCTTGTTTCCTGTTTGATTTACGCCGAATACGTCGATTGGTAATTAAAACCATCATTAATTAAAAGTTCATTTATGTTAAATTAAAACATTTAACAAAAATATTAGTATAAAAGTGTTGTAAAATATTAAAGCACTTACCAATAAAATAAATTTAATACAATATATCCAGATCATAGCAGATTTTGTAAGATTCAATTCCATCATCTCAATTAGCACACATCACTGTTTTTAAACAAAAACTGAAATCTCTCATGGATTTTTTTATAAAGCAACGTGTATATGGCCAAGTCCGTTGCTGGATGTACTCCGTTGAATGGCAAAAGCGTGGTTTGCCTCATGCGCACATTTTGATATGGTTAGTTGATAAAATCAGACCAGATGAAGTCAATTCTATTATTTCAGTTGAAATCCCGGATGAAACTATGTTGATCCAAAATTGCATGCAGTAGTAACTAAGAACATGATCCATACATTACGAGCGTTTATTCTTGACAAAAATAAATAAATGTTGAAAGCTTGATAATCACGAATCAAAAGTTGTAAAAAAAGTGTTGCAGGTGATACGAAGTTCACCGGGTCAGCTAGTATAATATAGATATTTATTTACACTTAGCTTTATTCGAGCTACACTGTGAATATATGAACCTGTGCTGCCGTTCCATTATAAATATTTGCAAAATATCGTTTCCGCTGTCCGCTAACATTATAAGAAGGAAATTTATTTGAATGTTTTTTTTTTATCAAAATGCCACTTAATTAAAAGATTTATTTTCGCAGTCATTTCAATAAACATTGTCTAAAACTGTTGCCATAAATATACAACATTATAATTAAATTTAATTTAAATAAATTATTTACAATATTTTCTTAATTGATTAATCCTTATGATCTAAATTTGTTTTTCTATACTGTTCTTCAGCTATACTTTTTAGAGATTGTTCAACAGCAGATCCAGTTTCTTGTAACATTTTCGTTAAGTGTCCATCTGGGTTTTTCAGCAATATGTGTGGATGGTCAAATTCGACAGAACGACCAGCATCCATGACCAACACCTTATCAGAATCCATAATAGTATTTAACCGATGGGCAATAGTGATTACAGTGCAGTGTTTGAAGTTTTTTCGAATGGTTTTTTGAATTAAAGCATCCGTGCTAAAAATGTAACGTTAATTAGTTTTAAATATTTGTACAATTAAAACAATGTAACTTATCAAAACTGTAATAGTTCACACTAAAATGTTAATTAAAACTTAATAATGTTTATATTATTATCAAATTTTCACTTTCCGCGAGATAAAAGCAGGAAGTTATCAACATCAAAAAGACACGCATTTACTTTTCATTGTTTTTAAAAAAGCCTATGATTATGAATTAAAAAAAAAGAATTATATAGACCTCTAAAAGACCTTAAAGTAAATGATAAGCACATAAGATTGGTGAAAATGACTGTACAAAACAGAAAATAGAATCAAAGTCAAAGGGGAAATATCTGAAAAATTTGCGGAATAATTTTAGCCTCCTTCCATGCTTCCGGGAAAGTTAAAGTTTTTAAAGACAGATTAAAGACAATTTGTAGCGGGTATGCTAATACACAAATACAGTCACGAACTAGAAAAGATGGAATATCATCATAACCAGAGGTCATCTTGTTTTTCAATTTCTTTTGTTCTTCAATTATTTCTTTCTCGGATATGTTCTTAATGTTTAATAGGTCTCCACCAAAATCAAAATCAGATGCACCTGTATAATCTGAGTTCATTGATTTCAAAAAAACACTCCCAAAAAATGTAGCAAATGCGTCAACTATGCTTTGTGGATTAAAGAGATTTTCATTGTCGAAGGTCATAGTGCTTGGGATGCGTGAACTTTTGTTCTTTGCATTAATAAAGGACCAAAAATATATGACATGGACAGACAGAAATTTCACCATAGGCAATACGCTCGATATAACTATACAAACTTTTTAGTTCTTTATTTTTTTTCCTTCTCGCCATAAGTTATTTAAGATTTTTCTTTTGCAGTTTATTATCCCATAATTCTTTAAGCTCTTCCGTCAATTTTTCTAACTATGTTACTTGGTGCACATTTAAACAGAGTGTGACAGTATATACATTATTATTATTGTACTTATTAAGAAAAAATAATAACCTAAGGGTTAGTGCACTAATTGCATTATTAAAAAAATAATATTATTCCTTCGTATTTTTGTGAATTAAATCAAATAGTTCTTGATACTATATAAAAAGGATCTTTGCTTCTATCTGGTGTATTCCCCTTTTTAACTGTATTTAACTCGTGAATATTGTATACTCATGTTATGAGTTATCCATTACTCATCCACTTTTTCCTTTAAAATTTTTAAATTTATTATTGTTATCACAAGTGTATTTAAAAATAATAAAAAACTCTTCGTTTGAACGCAACTTCCAAGTTTATTCGAAAAATTATGTTTTAAATTACAATGACGGCCGTTGGCCCTCCAAAATAAAAATTGTAAAACAATGTATTTTGCATTTAGACCAGGGTAGATAATTTTTTAAACCAAAAATAATTACAGTAGAATGAAACCCATTAGAAAAGAAGGGGAATATGATCAAAATAAAAGGAAAAATAAATTAAGGTCGATCCGAGTTCGGGAAGTGGGAGGGGTGAGTTTTTAAGGGTAAAAAATGGTTATTTTCTTTTCTTTATTTTCGGCTAAACTACACGTCCGATGCAAAAAAGTTAAATGGCAAAGTTGTAGGTAATAAAAAGATCTACAACTTTTGTTAAGAATAATGAAAAACTCTTCGTTTTACCAAAACTTTTTTTCGCTAGACTTAGCTAAGTCTAGCGAAACGGCTGTCATTCAAGTTAATAAAGCAATTTTTTAAATAAATATTGGAAGTTTTGGTAAAACGAAGAGTTTTTCATTATTCTTAATAAGATGGACTTCCAAAAAGTAAGGGTTAGTACAATCAATTTAATTACAACTTTTGTATTTCCAATTTTTTCAAATAACCTCAAAATTTGGGTGAAACATCCAAAAAACCAAGTTTTTGATATTTTATTTATATCTTTTTCAAAAAAAAATTTTTTCTACGAAATGTAATGAAAACTTACCATATTATGTCCCAAATACACTGTAATTTATTTGATTAAAAATATTTATTTTTTCGCCTTATTTTCACTTAATATCAAAAAAGCCCCCTAATTTTCAATCGAAAATTCTGACGTCAAAATATCAGCGTTTTTCAAAAAGTTTGGGGGCTTTTTGTTCGTTGAAATATCTACTTTCTAATGGTGTAAAAAAATGCAAGGTGTTTCATTAAGAATTATCCATAAAGTAACTGGAGAAACCTTAGCACTAAATATGAAGATTTAAGCCAAAACACTTAAATAAAATATTCCTCCTAACCGAGATATAGGGTGTTTTATTTTAACTATTTTAAATGATTGTATCCCATATTTTTGACACCTTCCAATATTTTTTCTTCATACTTGGCAAAAAGTTTACACATATTAGGTTACTTTAAACAGTGGCAAAAGATAGTTTATCTCGATTACCAGAGGCGTGCGGTAGGGATGGATACTTTCTTTTATCCCCCTACAATTTACGCCACTGTTGTAATAATTGTTTCTGCATGTTTTTTTTTTATTCTCCGTTACTTTCTACGTAAATATTATCCTCTTGTCTCAATACAATAGAGTGAGTTGTTTTCGAGTTATTTACATTTAAAAGTAATGTTTAAAATATCTATTTTTGTTTTATTGCTTATTCAACATGAGTTTCCTTAATAATATATCCACCTTGACAAAAAATTTGTTAATTGTAATCGTAAATTCACATGCCTCAATAACTATTTCACTAAATAAATAAAGTTTATTAGTTTCAGTAAATTTCATTTCAAAAGATTTTTTCATATCAATGTTTTTTAATTTTAAATTTATGAAAATTCAGAAATTTGATTTTTATTATCAGATACTAATAAATAAGATAAAATTCGCAGCAAATTCGCAGGTCCTTTTGAATTACCTGCATATCTGGAATTACTTCAAAATCCACTTTTTGATGAGCTGGAAAACTTACTATTAAACCAAAGAAGAAGTATGTGGTTTATGCAAGACGGCGCCCCACCACATTATCCTTTAGCGGTTGGAAATTATCTGAACAATACATTTCCTCATGGATGGATAGGGCAAGGGAGTAAATTTCCATGGCCTGCTCGGAGTCCCGATTTTAATCTCCTAGACTTTTATTTTTGGGGACATATGAAGACACTTGTGTAAGCTCAAGAAATTTACCCGACAGGAATTATGGCAACAAATAGAAAATGTTGCAAATTTTATTAGGAATCAACCCAACATATTTCTAAAGGTTAGGAGAATTTTTTCCAAAAGGATTAATAAATGTATTGAAGTCAATGGAAAATTTACTATAATGTTAACTAACTAGAATTTTTTGTTACAGTAGTCTAAATAAATAATTGTTTCAGTACGTTTATTTTATGTATTCATCATGTTATTTCATAATAAAAATCATAGTTCTATTTTGTTATAAATTTAAAACTGAAATTTTGATAAATATTCATATGAAAAAATCATTTGAAACTAATAAATTTTATTTATTTAGTGAAATAGTTATTGACTGTGGATTTACGATTAGAATTAACACATTTTGTTATGAAGATGGTTATATTATTAAGGAAACTCATGTTAAATAAGCAATAAAACAAAAATGGATATTTTAAACATTACCTTTAAATGCAAATAATTCGAAAACTACTCACTCTATCGTATTAAGACAAGAGGATGATATTTACGTAGAAAGTGACGGAGAATCAAAAAAACATGCAGAAACAATTATTACGACAGTGGCGTAAATTGTAGGGGGATACAACAAAGTGTCCATCCCTACCGCACGCCTCTGGTAATCGAGAAAAACTATCTTTTGCCACTGTTTAAAGTAACCTAATATGTGTAAACTCTTTGCCAAGTATGAACAAAAAATATTGTAAGGTGTCAAAAATATGGGATACAATCGTTTAGAATAGTTAAAATAAAACACCCTATATCTCGGTTAGGAGGAATATTTTATTTAAGTGTTTTGGCTTAAATCTTCATATTTAGTGCTAAGGTTTCTCCAGTTACTATATGGATAATTCTTAATGAAACACCCTGTATACATTTCTATAGGAAATGTTCTCAGAAAATGCAAAAAATTGAAAAAAACTCAAATTCGAAAATTTTTTTTATCATTACGCACAATTTCATCAAAAAAATATGATTGCTGCTATTTTTTTAAGTTGGAAAGTTGATTTATTTAATTTGAATTAAGTTGTAGATCATTTTATTACCTACAACTTTGCCATTTAACTTTTTCGCATAGGACGTGTAGTTTATCCGGAAATCAAGATAAACCATTTTTTACCCTTAAAAACTCTCCCCCTCCCACTTCCCGAACTCGGATCGACCGTAATTTATTTTTCCTTTCATTTTGATCATATTCCCTTCTTTTCCAATGGGTTTCATTCTACTGTAATTTTTTTTCATTTTTTACCATTTTTAAAGGCTTCGGCCCTGGTCTAATTGGAAAAAATGTTTCGGAGAAACAATATCTATTAATAAAAAAAATTAACCAGGAACGTAGGTACGAATTAATAATAAAACTTTTCTGAAGGTATAGAAGCAGTGTGAATGCTTTGAAATACTACAATACTGCAGTGACAGAGACCATAAAATAAAGAACATGGAAGGCACAGAAATAAACAATTGGAAACAATTATACCACCGCACATCGTAAGGATCATCAATACAAAGTATGTAAAGCAGGATTAAAGGCTGAATTTTCACAAATAGAATGCAAGAATGACATAAAATGGAATAGTATAAAAAAAAGTACAAAAAAATCCACGATTCTATTTTTTACAAGGTATATGTATGTCAATTATTATGATGATATATTTACCTTGGATCCACGTTTGCTGTAGCTTCATCAAGTACCAGTATTTTATTGTTTCTAATTATGGCTCTTGCTAAACACATTAATTGTCTCTGTCCTGTACTGAAATTAGAACCACCTTCTCTAATTTCCGAGTCGAGATCCATGACCGCGTTTTTCATTTCAACCTAAATCATTTCAATATAAAATTAAACGAAAATCTAACAAAAAACTTGTTGCACAAGTGGCCTTATCAAAACTTATAACAATACTTTCAGACAAATAAAAAACAATAATTATGCCAGCCAAATCATAAAGGCTAGTCTATTTTGTTAAATACCAAACTTACGTGTTCTAAGGCTTCCCATAGTTGTCCGTCAGTTACTGTTCCAAATGGATCAAGGTTGTATCTTACTGTTGCGGAAAACAGAACTGGTTCTTGAGGTATTATAGAAATTTTACATCTCAATTCAGACAGTTTTACTTCTGAGGTATCTACATCGTCTATATAAATGTATCCTTCTATTGGAGACAATCTAAAGAGAGCAGATATTAATGAAGATTTTCCTGCTCCAGTTCTACCAACTACACCTATCTAAAAAAATAAAGTAAAATAAAAATAAAAAATATATTAGTCTAATAATTGTTGCTTTATCCAATATATAAAATTCTTGTGTCACGGTGTGCGTGAATCAACTCCTTCGAAACGGATAGGCCGATTTTTGTAAATGTTTTTATTTTTTATTTTTTTATATATCCCACAAAAATACATACAACCCTCACAGTTCACCTCCCTACGATCAAAACTTTTTTTAATTGTTAAATAAGAAAAATAATAATAAGATTTTTTTTGTCGTGACAATAAAAAAATTCATATTACTCTCATACAACTCCCATTTTTTTCCCAATTTTTATTTATTTATTATATCCACAGATCCGCAATAAGGTTGAAAGATTATAATAATTACCTATTATATTATAATTGTAGTACGATAAATTCTTATTCAGATTTAATAATTCAAAGTTTCTTTAATTATTATTATTTTTTTAAATTCAATGTGATCAACTATCAATCGATCAGAGTTATCCCCGCAGGTGTTCTATATATATAAAAATTAATCCCCATTCTTTGTAACATCACGCGGGAACAGCTGGACCGATTACAACATTTTTTTTATGTGTTTGTTATTGCCAGGAGAGGTTTATAAAAGAAAAAATTCAAAAAATTGGGCAGAAATATAGAAAATTTAAGAATCCTTAATTTAAGAATGTAAAAATACTTCAATCTAACCTTGGAACTTTGGACAATGTAAACTTTTTTAATGTATTATGAAATTTGACATAGAAGTGAAAGAATGCGTACTGCAAATATCATCAAAATTTATAGGCACTCTCTTTGGTGCTAAACATTTGTACACATACAAAAATATAATACGAGGGTGGGTATATCAAAAGGTTGGCCGATGACGACATAATATTATTTAACAAAAATTAAATACAAGGATACCTATACTATTTAACAAAAATATAATGGGAGGTTACATAAAAAAGTTGGTAAATGGAAAAAGAACATTATTTAACAAAAATATAATACAAGGGTACATGACTATAAAGTTAAAAAAATTGTTAAAAAAACTCTATATTTATTATTTCTCTATCAACTGAAATGAGTGAAAACAAACATTATAACATCAATAGCGCTCCGGTTTGTTCGGAAGCTGTCGGTGTATCTTCGGTAATGTATTCAAACATTTTTATTTTGAAATAACTTTTGAATTATTGCGAAAAAAATAGTTTTATTATAAAACCATTTATCACAAAAAAAAAGAATTTCAAATACCCAATTACAGAACTTGCAAACTTTATCTGCTTGAGTTATGACTTACGAGGGTTGTCTGAAAAGTTTCCGACCTAAGAAAGATACTAGACATTTTTTCTTCAAATTAATTTTTATTTTTCTACATAGTCTCCTTCTCCCAGCGATGCTCCCATCTCTTCAACCTGTCCAAATAGTACTCGGCGTTTTTCTCTGCAAAATAGTTGTTTACGAAGGTGGTGGCCTCCTCATTCGACGAAAATCTCTGTCCTTCGAGCGCAACTTTTAGCTTAGGGAACAAAAAAAGTCGCTTGGGGCCAAATCTAGTGAGTAAGGAGGGTGGTCAAGCAGTTCAAACCGTAATTCGTGGATTTTCGCCATGACAACCGCTGAGGTGTGAGACGGCGCATTGTCTTGGTGAAACTAAATTCTTTTTTCTGCAAATGTGGCCGTTTTTCCGCAATTTCTGCCTTCAGCTTGTCAAGTAAAGATGCGTAGTATGTTCCTCTAATGATTTTTCCTCTTTGAAGATAATCGATTAAGACAATTCCATGACTATCCCAAAAAACAGTTGCCATCACTTTCCCAGCCGAAGGAACAACCTTTGCTTTTTTTGGAGCCGATTCCCCCTTCGCAGTCCATTGTTTTGACTGTGTTTTTGTTTCTGGAGTATAATGGTGTATCCAAGTTTCATCTACAGTAATTAATCGGCGCCAAAACTCTGATTTATTGCGCCTAAACTGCGCCAACAGAGAGTTGGAAATGTTTATTCGAACACGTTTTTGGTCCAAAGTGAGCAAACGCGGCACCCAACGCGCGGACAGCTTTCTCATGCCTAAATCTTGATTTAATATGTGACAAAGACGTTCTTTGGACATGTTTATAGCCTTCGCTATCTCTCTAATTTTAATTCGACGGTTGTCTAGCACCATTTGGTGAACTTGAGCGATATTATCGTCAGTGGTTGCAGTTTTTGGACGTCCCAAACGTTCATTGTCACCCAAGCTGGTACGGCCACGTTTAAATTCAGCAGCCCAAAATTTCACGGTGGTAAATGATGGTGCAGAGTCCCCGTACACAGCGTCCAACTCGTCTTTGATTTGCGTAGACGTATTGCCTTTCAAAAACAAATATTTAATGACAGCTCGATACTCGATTTTTTCCATTTTCATAAAAACACTCACATCGACTCACTCAAATGATTGTCAAAATGGCGTCCAAAATGGCTGAAATTTTAGTGGGTACCTTTCACAGCATGCGCAAACACATTCCCCAACTTTTGTTTACGAGTGCTACCATTTTCATATTGAGGTCGGAAACTTTTCAGACAACTCTCGTACATTAGCGCTAGTTAAATAACATACTATTAACTTTTTTGTCCTATTATAATATTTTTTCATATACGAATAGAAATGTGGATAAAAAGATTTCATTAAAAATATTGCTAATTGTGTACTGACTAATAATATGGCTAAGAAAATAATGCCTTTTTTATAACATTACTCATTTTTTAATAATAATAATAATAGTTTATTGTTCACACGTAGTTATAAGTACATGAACAAGTGAGTGGCTGTTTTAACAATTATTTTAACAATTTAAATTTACAAAAATACACAGAAAAGAGAAGAAAAAAGAAAGCTAATTACATTATAAATTATAGAAAAATATTCAAACTTAATTATCAGTAAACTTATACTTATAAGTATTAAGTATTATTATGAGTATTAATATACCATGAGTTGGATGAACAAACATAATTTCCGAAAAGTTATTCATTAATAATAAATGATCTTAATTTCATTGCATTACTTATAAAATAATATATTTTTGTTAGTTTTAGCAAATCCGTGGTTGATAATATTGAGTCTAAGTCATCTGAAAGGCCTAAAGGCTTAATAAAATGGGTTCTTATACTTTTATACATTGGACAGATTAGCAATATATGTTTCAGGCTTTCTGGCACTGAAAGGTTGCAACTGGAACAAGTGACATTAATATCCACATTATAGGAATTTTCATTAACATAGATGTAAAGTTTTTCAGAGTTTGCTGTACGAAGTTGGGCAATAAGTCTTTTGGCATGCCAAGGAGACCTACCATGTAAGTAATTTTTTTCAGTCATTTTTTTACTCATTTTTTATCTATTTTAAACTAAACGCAGTAAAATACAAATAAAAAAACCGCTAACTTACTTTTTCTCCAGCCTGGAAGGTTAAATTTAATTTTTTTAATACCGGTGGATTTTCCAAAGTGTATCTAAGATAGACATCTTTAAATCTAATTTCACCAGAATGTGGCCATTCCCTGTTAAGTTGTTTAAATGTAGCCACTAAGTTTTTAACTGACAGTGTCTTTTTTTCTTCTGTTTCTTTTTCCAAATTGGCATACTGAAGAACTCTTTCCACGCTAGTCATATTATTCGCAACTTCAGCCGTTTGACGGACTCCTAATTGCAACATTCCCGTCAATATAAGACACTGCGATAAAACTAGACCAACGTTACCCGTTGTTGCAGTCGCTAAAAATATATTACTTTTTACTAGGCTGATCGCAATTATGTCTAAAATCATTAATATTAATAACACCAACAAATAGTTCCTAATTTGTGGTGTAGCATGTGACTAAATCTTACGATAACCAAGTTTTAAAGGTAAATTTTACTCTATATATAGGTGAATAGACTATATATCTACATCTATGTTTACCACCAACAATAAGGAATTTAAAAATGTGGGTGCAGTAAATGACAACACAATTTGGAAAGCAACAAAGAAATTTAAAAGACCTCAAAAGCCAATTCCCCCAATTCGTAACCCAACTGGCAATTGGGCTCGTTCTGACAAAGAAAAATCCGATGTATTTGCTGCACATCTGACTAATGTATTTCAATCCGAGCCAGGTCCTGATGACAAAGAGACAGAAAATTTCATCGATGTTGCATGCCAAATGTCTCTTCCCATTAAAAGTTTCACTCCAAGTAAAGGAAGAAATTACTAAACTTAATCCTCGAAAAGCTCCTGGATATGATTTGATTACTGGCCCAATATTAAAGCAACTTTGCCGCAAGGCTATTGTACTTTTGACAGTTATCTTCAACCGGATGTTAAGTTTATCGTATTTCCCTACAATTTGGAAATATGCAGAGATCATTATGATTCCGAAACCAGGAAAACCACATACAGAAACTACGTCTTATCGACCTATCAGCCTCTTGCCAACCAAAGCAAAGTTTTTGAGCGACTGTTGCTACAAAGGGTTTACTCCGACCACGAGATTTCAACGCTTTTACCTAATCATCAATTTGGCTTTCGGGAAGACCACTCCACGATTCACAAGTCCACCGAATAGTGAATGAAATTTTAAAAAGTATTGAAAATAAGAAATTTTGCAATGCCGCATTCCTCGATATCTCCCAGGCTTTCGACAAGGTTTGGCATAAGGGCCTACTTTTTAAATTAAAAATCGCTTTATCCAGCAATTATTATCTCCTTATCAAACCCTACTTATCAAATAGGCACTTTTGCGTAAAATTTCATGACCAGCAGTCTAATTTCTGTCATATCAATTCCGGTGTTCCTAAGGGTAGCGTTCTTGGACCTCTGCTTTTTCTTTTCTACACAGCTGATATTCCACAAACCAACAACACTGTCATGGCTTCTTTTTCTGACGACGTAGCCTCAGTGGCAGTAAGTGACGACCCTGTATCCGCATCTGCATATCTGCAACACCATCTGAACCTGCTTAGTGATTGGTATACAGGATGGCGAATAAAAATAAACCAGACCAAATCTATTCAAGTATAACTTTCACTACTCGGCAGACTATCTGCCCACCTGTAAATATTAATGGCGTACGAATTCCAACAGCAAAAGAAGCTAAATATCTTGGCCTCCACCTGGACCAACGCTTTACTTGGAAAAAACATATCCAAACCGAAAGAAGACAACTTGACTTGAAGTTTCGGCAAATGTATTGGATCTTAGGTCGAAAATCAAAACTGTCTCTCTCAAATAAGGTACTAATCTACAAAGCTATTATTAAACCAATCTGGACTTATGGACTCCAACTATGGGGCTGTGCAAAGCCAACATCATTGAATATCATTCAAAGGTTTCAATCCAAAGTACTACGATGCACCATGGTGTGTAAGCAACCGGACACTTCTATACAACAATGGACCGACCGTACGGAGACTTGCTAGAATTTGGCCTAAAGACCTAATCAAAAATAAAACAATGTAGAATAAGGTGAAACGTCACTGGATGTTTCCTTTTAACGCGAAAATCCTTTATAATATTTACTTAATACTCTGTTAAATAGAAGTAGATTGTAAATAAAGCAAATGTCAAAAAAAATGTGGGTGATGGTGGTGTAATGTATGTTCATTAATAACTTTATTATTTTAAAATATATTAATGCTTTAAAAGTTTGTAATATCTCATTACAAGCCTTGCATGTTAAAGACAGAAAGAACTTTGTAATAAAACTTTAACTATTTTATTTAAAAAGCTTAATTTTTTAGTGCATTTATGTCTTATATCTAAGTATTAAATGCAGATTCAATCAAAGCAATACGCTCAGCAATATTTCCAAGCTTTATTTGCTCATTAACAAATTTTAATTGCTGAACTGCTAGATTTTTAATTTCAAGTTCAAGAAAATATAATTTTTTTAGTATTTCAATTTATTTAGTATGTGTGAGTGAGTATTTTGAAAATATTTTTATAGATAATTTAGAAGACACAATATTTAATTCCAGTTGTATAAAAACTACTTTACTTTAGTAGGTACAGATATGTAGGTGATGTGTTAGCTGGATTTGCAGGTAGTGGACGAAAGTTAAATATATTTTTTAATTAATTAATTAAAATTTAATTAATTTAAAAGTTTAAAATAGAACTTGAAAATAACTCAATTAATTTTATAAATTCAAGAATTAAAGAAGTTAATAATTCACTAAATTATTCAATATACAGAAAACCAACACAAACAGATGTAACCATACCATATATTTCAAATCATCCTATTAACACAATTTCTCCAATTTTAGCAAATATTTTTATGGATAATTTAGAAAACTTAATCTTTAATTTTAGTTATAATAACAATATTGTTTTTTTGGTATAGATATGTTAATGATGTGTAAATATTTAGTATCTTTCAAGGATTATAAAAACAAAAAAATATTCAGGGTGATCTGTTTGAAATAACAAAGTTCATTAGATTTCCCAAAAAACGGAAAATCCAACAAAGCATTAAACACTACCATAAGCTCGGCTCTATAACAAAATCGTCAAATATCAAAATGTATAAAAATCGTGCAAAGCCGTTTCCCAAATAATTAAGGACTTCCATACATAAAACTCATTCTGTATAATTATACCTTCGTTAATTCAATCTAACTGATATTTTCTACTTCTATGCTAAAAACCTTTAAATCCGTTATTTGGTTCAAACTATCCAGCTTTTCTTTTTAACTATTTCTCTCTTGTTCATAATGTCAGCTTCAATGTTTCTAGCTTCAATAAAATTATGTATTTCTGCTTTGTGTTCCACTTCCTAAATTATTTTAGTTAGGTATAACCAAAATTTTATATTTTTTTTAATTTGGGAGGATTCGTCACATTTTTATTTTAATAGAGCCCTAAATAAAGAGAGCCCCACGTTGATGGGTACCATTTTATTATTATTTGAAATGTGATATTTTTTTTTTAAAGGAAATACTTAGATTTTATAACTAACTTAATTTTTAACAATGGCCAGCTCGGAATAATAATTTAATTTTTTTTTTTAAATATTTTAAATTTGGATTTTATGAAAAGAACTTAATTATTTTATTTTATTAATTTCAAATGCTTAACAATTTAAACAACCTACTCATGAACTATACCATAACTACCGCAAAGTTATCCTTTTTCTTCTATTTCCAGTCACTCCAATCACAAATAGACTATGGGTAAAACGTAAATGTAACACAAATATATAGCTTTTCCTGGGTTTTCTATATCATTGCACAGTTAAACTGATCTTAGAAGGAAAAATGTCCGGGATAATCCCTTATAAGGCTTTAATATTGCTATATCTTATTACTTTCATACTTGGTCTAGTCTTAAGACTACTTACTTAGGCAACATCAGCTATCTCTTAAAAAAATGTAACCTTAATATGCCAATCTGAAGAATTGATTGAATTGAATTGAATGTAAAATTTTGATCACAAGTTTCTTTATTTAATGTTCTTAGTAATATAGACTTCCACGGAGGAAGTATTAGTAAAATAATTTTTTTTTTAATTGTCGTTTAGACTAACACTTTTGGATTTGGGTGCACAATTGAGGACGTCTTAGTTTTCCCTGATTATGTGGTAGATATGGTAGGTACCATATTCTATTTCTGGTCACAGTTTTCGTTCATAAGATTTTCTTAAATATTTTTGGATTTTTTCGCAGTACTTTTTATTGAAATTTGCATATATTCCCAAGCAACCAAAAGACGTCCATACGACGTCATAATTTAGACGTAATGACGTCATTTTTTGACGTCCCTATGACGTACTCACGACGTGAAAAAGTCACATGATTTTGACGTCATTTGGTGACGTCCCCACGACGTCATAATTTAGACGTAATGACGACGTTTGGTGACGTCTCCTCGACGTCATATTAAGACATTAGATACACAGTTCTAAATTATTTATAGGATTTTAAAAATGTATAGGAGAAGTTATTAATAATAATAAATTAGTAAATAAAAAATTTTTATTCTCTACTCATAAAAATAAAACAATAATACATTATAAATTAAATAAAAATACATAACACATAAAATACATATTACAGTATCAAATATAAAAATATTTCATAAATAGTTCATCGATGAATAAAATCACATGCCTCAACTTGTACATCTAAACAAAAAGGTTAGCCATCTTTTAAAGGTGGTTATAATTTTTCATTTCTGTCTATTTTATTGAGGATGAGCATAGTAGTTGATATTGTATTTCTTAATATAAATCTTAGAAAACTTACTTTTCTTTCTAATTACTGGGATAACTCTCCTAGCCACAACACAACTTGCACAATTCACGTTAACTTCACAACATATAACAACTACTTCCATCAAGTCGTTGTTTCACGTGTGCTGTTGTTTCACTTGTCAAAAATAACGGAAACGGAAAACACTCCAATGACGAGGAATGTATACAATGAAGCGGGAGATTTAAACAAATCTGTCACTCCGAATTCCAAAGTAAAATATACGTATAGAGGATTAATCACAAATGTGGATACTATCTAATAAAATAAATTATGTAAGATACAAATCAATCAGAGTGTAGGAACATATTTAAATCAATTATATACCGGGGTAGGGGAAAAATTGTGTGTTGAAATCTGCATCCGTAAGAGAACGTGTGTGTTACGATATGCATTTCTATCGCTGGTATACTGTGAACACACGGTGTTGAAAGGCCGAATCAAATCGTCTTTGGCTAACATATTTTAGAAAGATAACTTTTTATTAAAGTCACGAAACAGACGTTATACCGACGTCATTCATAAGACGTCGTTACATCGACGTCGTACCAACGTCTATACACTGACCTATGACGTCTGTGACCAAATATCACCAAATAAGGACGTCGCTACGACGTGATGTTTAGTCAGCTGGTTACCTGGGTTAATGTTTACTTTCTCATAATTTGTAATTACTGTATGGATATTTTTACTTTGGGAAGAACTAGATTGTAAGATTTTCAAAGTAAGCCAATTTCGTAGATGTCTTGTGTACCTACAGGTTATATTTTTTTTGCATGGTATTAGGCTTAAAAATCTAAAATTTACAATTCTTTTTAGCATAGAATTATTGATTTTTCCGTGAATAATTCAGCTGTCATTAATTGTGACGTTTTTTGAATAAAAAGAGAAAGTTTTATTACAAAGTAGTTGAATAAATTTTATTTATAAAGAATTTTAGTACATACAAAACAGCATCGTGTAAAATGCTTTAGAAAAATTAGTGTTAAATTTGGAATATCCATTTATTAGAGAAAACATTTATTGTTATTTTAGCTTGGAAAATCGATATAATAAAAACATGCTTTTTTTTTGTGTGTAATAAGTCTTACATAAAATGGCTTTCTTAAAATTTTCAGTTTAAAATTTTTTAAAAAACTAAACGAGTAATTCAGTGATCTATACTTTTTGTACAAGTAGTGTTTAGTTTGAAGAAATTCCAGTATTAACACAAATATACCAACAAAAAACTAAAACATGATTTAAATGAATTAAAAAATAATTTTTGACTAATTTATTCTATATACTTACAGGTGCCTTCTACAAAAAGAAACTGGTAGGTTACTATAGCTATAAAAATGGTACTTATGCAATCCAAATAAAATCCAAAACTTTCACAAGAAGTTAAATACAAATACCAAGTGGCCGAATGACGATCCAATAGATATTCAAATTCTTTGATTACCATTTCTTCAGATTTAGCAGCTCTAATTGTAGCCATCCCATCTAAAGTAGCCATCAAATGTGAAAAAACTGGACCACGATCTAAAAATGACAAGTATTACTTGGTGGTTTTGGGCATCAATAAAGTTTATTGAATAACTACTCAACCATTTTTTATGCTATCAAAAAAAGCATTTTTTCTTCAAGCGGTCAATAAATGCATCTTTATGCTTCTAATGTTTGTCATATATCCTCCGAACTTTTCACCATTTTATATTTTCCCCCTTTATAACACATACCAACCTTATGACAAAGTTCGGTATATGGGTTGTTTTAGAAGATATCAAAGATTGTTATTAACAAAAATAGTAGATGTCTTTAGGGTCCATATTTTGAAATTACCTTTAACTATACAGAGTCTATACAGAGTGCAAACCAAACATATGATTTTTTAAATGGGAACCCTTGTATATTATACCGAATTCGGACTGCTCACATTTTTTTGAAGATTATGATATAAGGTTTTGATACATTATACAGAGTCCTTCAGAAGTTATGGATACTGTATCTTCTTGTACGTTGAAGAAAAAAAAGTATTTTGCCTAACAGAGTTTCGTAATATAATAGGTTAATTATGGTTTACAATAAATATTACGAAATAACTCTGTTTTCATAAACTTTGGGTATAGGGAATGCTTAACAAAAATTAAAGTTACATAATCGAATATTTTATTTATAATATAAAATACAGGGTGTTCCATTTAAAAGAAGAGAGAAAATGAAAGGCTCGAGTTATCGTCCACCCTACAGTAAATATTAGAAAATAACTCTGATTTCATAAACTTTGGGTTTAGGGAATGCTTAACAAAAATTAAAGTTATATAATCGGGTATCCTATTTATGATATAAAATACAGTGTGTTCCATTTGAAAGAAGAGAGAAAATGAAAGGTTCGAGTTATCGTCCACCCTGTATACAAATAATTAATATTTAATAGAATACGGTGATTTTGTATCCTATTACGAAACTCTATTAGGCAAAATACTTTTTTTTCTTCAACGTACAATAAGATATAGAGAAAAGTCATTAATTTTTTGTTAAACGTGCCAGATGTGACATATTTGATGATGAAGGCAGGTATTTAAAAATAATTCATGACATTCCATTATTTTTTGATAATTTCAGGTCTGCACAATTTTTGGAATCGCAGGAGCCTGTCGTTCAGATGAATTACTTAAATTGACTATAAATGATATAGAGGACAGAGAATCGATTCTTATAATACACATTAAACAATCAAAAACAGATACTCCTAGGACATTCATTGTAACTGCTGATTTTGAAGGGGGAGTTAAACCTATTAGTTTATACAGAAAATATCGAGCTCTCCGTCCTTCACATACAGAAAATACACGATTTCTGCTGTCATACAGACAAGGAAAAAGTACAGTACAACCAGTAGGTATTCATACCATTTGTGGTATTCCAAGCAAAATTGCTAATTATGTTAACTTACGGATGCTTCATTATATACTGGTCACTGCTTTCGCAGAACATCCGCAACTTTATTTGCTAACGCTGGTGGCAGTAAAGAGAATCTTAAACTTCACGGCGGGTGGAAAAGTGATTCTGTTGCCGAGTGTTATGTGGAAGAATCGGTTTTGAATAAAACAAAGATTGCGAAGACAATTATTTTTGGGGGAGTTCATCAGCAACAACCAAATAGTTTTCTAATTAGAAAAGATACCAAAAATTCAGAAAAGGGTGAAAAGAAAAAAAATCCGAACTCTTATTTAATTACAGAAAGCAATAGTTTTAACAAGAGCTTAATCACAAACACTTCGGAAACATTTGCAATAACAGCTCCATCTACATCAGGTATAAACATTACAAATCCCTCTGGCTGTACATTTACTTTTAATGTCTATAATAAAGAATAATACATGTTACTTAATATTAAAATATGTATTTCTTTTTTAAGTTCAGCTTCTGGAAATTTTAAATGCTTGCAATCTCCAAACTCGTTCGATAAAGTGCCAATTTGCTGCCTTGTTACATAAATAGCTATTGTATCAAAGTAACAACTGAACTGTAAAAAGTAACAGGCATAATTTACGTCGGCATTAAACAAGAAATAAGTTAATGACGTTATAATTTCGTCTCATCCATTTCATGCATGAGAGATAAAGTATGACAATGTAAGACATAACGGCCAAATTTTATTAAACAAACTCCAAACGTATTAAACAATCTACTATTTTCTACTTACTAACTCCTTCTAGTCTCTTCAAATCCTGACTAGTTTTTAAAAATACGATTCTTAAATAGTAAAACATTCCACCAAGAACTACAGCTGGACCTATCATCCAGGGTATCTTGATAAATACCAGGACTAAAATACCCAGTAAAACTAAAAATATTTGAACTGCATCCAACATAGCTTTTGGTAAAAGCTCGTCAATAATTCCCATATCGTTTGAAAATCTGCTAAGAATTCTTCCTGAAATGAAAAAAAAAATTAATTCAAATAATTTAATTTCTCAAGACACCCATTATAACTAAACCTTAAACTCCTGTGATTAAATTAAGTTTAATACTTCCGGAAGTTTACTTTAAATTTGATTTTTATGGAATTGAATTTTTCATCTCAAATTAAAGTTTCTCTCGTATACTTTCTGGAAAATTAATTTTTTTTGTCAATTTTTTTGTCAGTTTTATACTTATTAAGATAGATTCTTCTTTACCTTTAAACTTTTTACCTTGCTGTATCCTTGTTTTTTTGGTAATGAACTATTAAAAAGTACCTCAAGTTTGTTACAATATCAGAGGCTTTCACAAAGTGAGGGTTGTACAATAAATCTCAATTATCATTATGACTATTTAAAAATATTAAACAACAAAAAAGCACAAGCTCAGAGTAATAAGTAAATATAGAGTAGAAATCAACGGGAATTATTATTATAGAAGCATTCGCCATTACTAAAAGTTTTGGGCAGGGCCGGCCTTTTAACGTGACTACTTTGTAACAATATATTAATATACACTTTTGGGTGATCCTTATTACTAAAAATATTTTTTCATTTTACGGGGCACCATATAATTTTACCTTAAGTACAGTATCCGTCAAAATAAACAGTACCGAAAATAAAAATAAAAATTAATTTTTAATTTCTGTAATATAAATGTTCACCATTTCGACGCAAACAAGCTTCATATCGATTTTGTAAGTAAATAAACATATTTATAAAAAGTGGTTGATGGAACTGCCGAAAAATATTTTGTATTCTTTCCCGTAGTTCGGCAATATTCGCCGGCGGATTTTCCGAATGAAATATTTTTTCCTTCATTATGTCCCAAACGTATGCGTCAGGTGGCGTCAGATCAGGTGAATGAGAAGGATATTCGAAGTCTGTTCCCCGATAAATTATTTTGTTATCGAAATGCTGACGGAGTAAGTCTAAGGTGCGCACAGCTGTATGGCTCATTGCACCATCTTGTTGGAACCATTGTGTGCGAAACTGTAGATTTCGTGCACGGCAAAAGTTATTTAGATCTCTCACAAAAGGTATAATAATATTCTCTCTATAACGTTCTTGGTTGACAGTAAGTGGATTCTGATTATCATCTTCAACGAAATAAGGACCAATCATTCCATTACCAGATACCGCGCACCAAACGGTAACTCGAAGACTGTGGAGTGGTTTCTCTACAATGACATCAGGATGTTCAAATCCAAGGAATCTGGTTGTTTGTCGATTAATATAGCCGCTAAGATGAACGTGACTCTCGTCTGAAAACCATATGTTTTTCAAAAATTCGGGATCTTCGTAAACTAAACTCAACATGCGACCACAGTAAATTTTTCTTGCACGTTTTTCCGCAGCATTTAGTCGTTGTCCAACTTGAATACGGTATGGATAACCACCAATTGATTTGAACATGCGACGTAAAGACGTTTCACTAATGTTGAGATTACATGCAGTTCTTACAAGACTGTTTTTAGGTGATTGCACAACCTGGTTAAAAACACGTCATTCATTTTTAAAACAAAAATTTGCGTGCGTAAAAGTTACATTACGATACGCAAATGCGTTTTATAATGAAGATTTGAAGTGCAAAATATAAAATGAAAATCCACAATCTCTACATTATGTTAATTGGATGAAATCTCTGCATTAAATCGCCTTGCTAAACTATGTCCTTTACAACTCGCAAAAAATGTTTAAAGTCATTTTTTGTCAGCTACATAATCAGTGTCTTCTTTCCAAGTTTTCACCTATCTATTCAAACCAGTGTCTAGAATAATTGTAAAGAATTAATAATACCGACGAAGTTTTCTACAATATTTTTCTTGAAGTGTATTATTAAGATGCCCTGTGTGTTGTTTTTAGTGCTTTTACATAAAATGTAAATAAAAAATAACTATCCTACCTCATTTTTGTTAAATTTTTCAATAAATAAAAATTGCTCTTACTCTTAAGCCAAAACGAATGTTTCAATAAAAAAAATTGAAGAGGTATAATCGTGCTAGTTCTAAATAAACGCTGTTTCTATACCTAATCCCAAGAAAATAATTGTAATATCCAGCAATTATCTGTAGTCACCTCGAGGTTGATATTATTGTTGTTGGTTTCTTGCAAACGAAATACGGTTTGCAGTCACTTCTGCAAGGATTTTTGCCTCAACTTCTTTTAATTGTTTTGTATAGTACCAGAACTACCAAACGTAGTGGTAGATTAATCTATTTCAGTTTACTTTTTTAAGTGATACAAATAAGCTAAAGAATATATTATTTTTGCTTCAAGACAAAATAAAAAAATTATAGTTTTACTCAGTTAAATCCCATTCAATTGTAGTTTCGTTGAAAGCTTCACTTGTTTAATACTCCCATTTTAAAATAATTTCAAATCCATTGATATATTCATGTTTTTGTCTATCGACGAATAGATCAATTTAAATCATAGTTTTATTGATGAAATTTTGCATTTTTAAATGATAGGTCATGGCTACGGCTGCTTTTCTGCTACTCCATTTGGGGGCAAGAAATTTTTTGACTGTAATGTAATTTATTGTATTAACCTTTACTTTGTAAAGACCCTCTTACTATACTGTATTTGAAAATCAAGAGAGAGTAAATTCCCAGAATAAAAACTAATTCGGTATGCAAAACGATACTACAGTACGTCCGGTAAAACTTCAATATTTGTAATGCATTCTAAATTGTTTTTGTTAATTTCAATACAAAATTTATTAAATTTCTTGGACTATCACATTATTTTATGATCTTTCATTGTTACTACAGTAGGCCTAAGAGGATTAACGTGCGTCATAGGCGTAACCAGATTAGAAAGGGATAATTGTTATTTAACGACCTCCGAATGGCAACAGCTTCTAATGACAGATATTTTGACTTAAATAGTGCTTAAGTTTCTAGAAATGCAGTTATTTGATTTTCGATAAACGTGACAAATAGTAGTGACTAAAAATGGAAGCAGTTTGTGAGTATACGCCAGTGAAAAATTAAAACTAGACCATTTATCGCTCAATGAAAAGAGTGCTGTAGTGAATGTGTACCACTATTTTAAACATCAAAATCCCTCAAACACTATTTACAGTGTAGTTGAAACAACATCTAAGGCAATGGGATATGGAAAATCTACAATATATAGAGTTCTAAAGGAGGAAAAATCAGGTGGAGTAAGCTCACCAAAGCCGAAACCAGGTAGACAAAAACTATTAAAAGTCAACGTGGACGAGTTTTTTAAAAATGCTATTCGTAAGCTTGTTCACTCATTTTTTATAAACAAGCAAATATCAACTTTAAATAAAGTTTTGCAAGCCATTACGAATGATGTTGATTTACCCACGCAATAAGCTGGGATAAACTATGGAAAACGTTACATGAGTTAAACTTTAAATTTGAAAAAATGGGCAGACACTCAATGCTATTGATTCTGAAGAAATTGTATGTTGGAGAAGACAGTACCTCAGAAGAATACAACAAGTTAAAGCTCAAAATAAAAACATTTATTATTTAGATGAAATATGGGTTAATAAAGGACATTGTGTAGGAAGAGTTTGGAAAGACAAAAATATAAAATCATCCCATCAAGCTTTTCTAGAAGGATATACTACTGGTTTTAAGGAACTTATAGGAAAAGGTAAAATATTAATTATTTGTCATATAGGCAGTACAAACGGTTTTCTTGAGAATGGTTTACTCTTATTTGAATAAAAAAAACCGTTGATTATCACGAAGAAATGAATGGAGACGTGTTTGAGGAATATTTTGAACAGATGATTCAATTCATACCAAAAGGATCGGTTATTGTAATGAACAATGCAAGTTACCACTCCAGATTACTTGAACCTTTACCAACCACTAAATGGAAAAAGGATGAAATTGTAAAATGGTTATCTTCTAAAAATTTAGCCTTTGACAATACAATGCTGAGGGTAGAATTGTTAACTATTGCTAAAAAGAACATTAAAAATGAAATTGAAATGAAAACTTCCATATTTTATTCAAATAATTGCTTTTTTAACTCAATGACAGCTGTTTCGCAAAAAACTAGCATCGCCAGAAAAAAGTTTGATTTTGAATGCTCTTAGTTTTGTTGGTAATGTAGTTTTGAGCTTGGTTTTGAAGTAACAGATAAAATTATATGTCTGGTAGTCAAATAAAGTTGCCTTTATATAAGTTCAAATGCAGCGGTGATATTTCGAAAAATAAGGACTTGCCAACAGACAAGCTAATAGTTTTGTGGACTAATTAGTTAAACACAATGTAAAACATCAACAAGATGGATAATAAAGTCTGCCCTAACATACAAACTAATAGTTTTGTGGACTAATTAGTTAAAACCAATGTAAAAACATCAACAAAAAGGAAAATAAGGACAGCCCTAACATACAAGCTAATTATTTTGTGGACTAATTTGTTAAAACCAATGTAATAACATCAAGATGGAAAATAATAATAAATAATAATAAAATAATAATAAAAATAATAAAGTATACACCAAATTGCTCTAGGGAAAAAATGTCAAACTAGTTTTTTATAGTTAATCGTAAAATACTGTTCCATTATACAACAGCTTCCCCTATTTTTATGTAAAACTTTATTAAAAACTTTAAATTTCTACTAACCCGATGGATTGGTGTCAAAGAATCTCATCGGTGCTTCCAGTATATTTCCGAACATTTTCTTGTGTAAGTTTCTAGACGCGTTCATGATCACCCTGTAGAAATTGAGTGACCGGATCGGTGTAAAAATTAAGGCTAGTATTATAGTTATCGTATAAATGATAATATAAGCGTCACGTGTATATGGAGTAGTTTCACTATGGTTGGAATCTATTACAGTGTAGTTGTAGTGTGAATAGTTTATTCTTGAACTGTCATTTCCAAACACGATAGTAGTATTGAGTAATCTACTTGTTGAATCACTTTCGTCGTTAACCCTAAAAATATGAATAAATTGTTTAAATTAAACTAATACCTACAGATTAAATAAATTTATTCAATGTACTACAGTTAACAGAAGCAAATATGAGCCCTGGATTTACACTATAATTTGGCAGATGAATCGTTTCGTAATGTACGAGTACTTCTGTACTTTAGTACTTTAGTAGTTGTACTTTAGTACTTCAATAATCTATTTTTAACTTCAGTCGAATCATATACATTTTTCTGTGGTTCTAGCCGTCTAATAGTGGATAACATAAGATCTGTCGTATTACAAAACCCTTGAAAACCTATATTTATAAAAATCGTACACCCGTTTCCGAGATAATTGATGAGTTAAATAATTAAATTCACCCTGTATATATAATGTAACATATTACCTATAAGTAGGCTTAAAATTAATATCTTCAAACAGTTTTTAAGTACAGATGCCGACATCTTTATGTTGAAGTGTAAAATTTTAAAACCACGACACGACCTATACCTAAATAAATTGTATTATTTATTGATACTCTTACCATTGTGTGAGCCATAAATCTCCAGCATTTGAAGCTAATTGTGCGATAATAAATAGTAAACACATAATTATAAATCCTAACAAACTAGTTCCATATCCAAAGTACTTTATATATACTGAAAATGGAATAGCTCCAGTACCCATTTTTTCAACATTTTTTTCAGGTTCTTCATCAACTCGAATAATCTAAAAATCAAAGGTTAAAATATGTACATTTTTATTTATGTTACAATAATCTTAAATTTTTTTAAGCCGTTGATAATAAAACAAAACAATCTACAAGAAGTTTTAGTATTTTTTACTAGGTTCTGTTGGAAACAATTAATTTTTTGGTTTTCTGTATTATGTTAATTAAGAAAGTTGTTTTCAAATTGTTTTACCATAAAATGATAAAGGTATAAATAGAATACAATATTTATTAAATTGGGTAATATTTTCCCCACTACTTTTTAATATTTCCAATATCCTTCAGACGTCCACACTTGGTGTGAGGAGAACCACATTTCTGTACACCCCCAACAAAACCGTGTTAGTTGCAATTACAAATAGGAGCACCTCGATAAATTTGGAAAGAAGTATCTATTCCATTTGCCGAGAAAATAAATGATTAAGCAATTATCCCAGATATAAAATTAACTCGGAGCTCTCTTCTGAGAACAAAGCTAGGACAGCCCTCTGGAACTACAAAAACATCTATGGCACATTGTGGGGATGAACCACAAACATATTAACTATACTTAGTGATAACCTATTTTGTAAAGTACTTCAGTCTGTTGTTTCGTCCTAGCTCTCTGGATTTCAGAGATTAGCAAGTGGGACCCTTAGGAACGCTATTTTAACCATACCGACGATATTAATGGAGATGACCATGGGTTTTACTTCTCTCCATGAAGAATCGGATGAGGTGCAAGCATAATAAATGTATCACAAGCTTTATGCAAATTGCCCTAAACTAAAATAGAGAAAGGGTGCTAGAAGAAAGACTAAAGCGCAATTTTGATACAGTTCACCAGAAGACGAAGATACTCTTTGACCTCTCTAACTATAAAAACTAAACTAGTAGCGAATTGGATTTACCACAGGATATTTGGGAAGACTTGGAGTTTGAAACCGAAAATGATCTTCTGGTCATACCAAACAATTACCAAGCTCATGGTTTTACTTGTGTGGTGGCCAAAAATTCAAAAATCAACGGCTTGTGCTAGGTGGCAGAAAGTGCAATATAGCTGGCTTGTCTAGGAATAAATAGCAATAACTTAGCAACGTACCCCACAGCAGCCCTTGGGGGGATGCTGAGTCTCTCACCGCTGAAAAATGACATAATGAGAAGGGGTTGCAGTAGATACAATACGACTGCAGCAGACACATAATTTAAAGCCTGGTAATTTGGTAGGAGAGCGCAGAATCCTGAAAAAAATTTCACTAGCGTCTTTGAACCAATCATTATAACTTTACACCAGAGTTGAAAGAGGGCTCACTAGTGTGGTACATAAGATATAAGATAGAGCCTCATTGGGAGTGCGGAGATTTTCGAATATACCTACAAATTCCTTGGTAATGCTACAACTATACCGGGTTGGAATAAAGTATGGAACCAAGTAAATATCTTTTAAACGAAAAGAACGATATTTATGAAAATTTGCAGGTAAGTGCAATGGAATAAAACGCATCTGATGTACATTTTTTTGATAATAATATACTTCCGGTTTAACCGGAAATGCCATCAACTTTTTAATTTAAATGGGACAACCTATATATTTTTACAAATTTTGAAGGAGCTTGTTATTTTGAATTCATGCATACTGAGTTTAATGTAAACAAATTTGTAAAAACGAGGAATAACTCAGTGTTAGTAGTACAATAGATGTACAGTCGGCTTTAGAATAGCATATACATGTTAAATGTGAATTTCGTTTACCTACCGAAGTTATAAAAACGCCCTTCTTAAACAACATAGGAATGGCAATTTTTAAAACGCCTGCATTAAATGGTTTTGAGGGATTAAGTTTATTTACAAGGGTCGGTCATGTCCCGAATAAATAGGTTTTTTTCGAATTTTTGCAGTGATATAATAAAAAAAGGGATTTTAATCCCAAACAAACATTTATTATCGAGGGTTCCAAACTAAGTGAAGATGTGGGCGTGGACAACTGTTTAACTGATTTCAAATTTATTATTATTTAAACCGTGATTGGTTATACACAATAAATAGGCCGTCTATTCAATGTAAGCGATTTGAGTTTGAAAATGTATATGCTATTCTGAAGCCGATAGTATATTTCATTATTTCAGAATAATGAGAAACAAAATTACTTCAAATGTTCAAAATGCTCGCCATTTACTTGCTGACAATATGCCATCCTATTAACAAATTCTTGAGTAACTCTTTCCAAAACTTCTCCACGTATTAGTTCACATTCATCAATAATTATTTGTCTCAATTCCTGTAAGTTTGTTGGTCGTCTAACGTAAACACGTGATTTTAGATAACCCCAAAGGAAAAAATCTAACGGGCTAAGATCCGGAGAACGGGCTAAGATCCGGAGAACGAGCAGGCCACTCTATGAATCCTCTACTACGTCCAATCCATCGATTTGGAAAATTCGCATCCAGAAAATCCCTAACCCGTCTATCATAGTGGGGAGGTGCTCCATCTTGTTGAAACCAAATATTTTGTGGTAATTGCTCATTCTGTTGAAGTGCAGGAATAATTTCATTATTTAGTAGATCCAAATACTTGTCACCATTCAAGTTTCCGTCGATAAAAAATGGGCCTATAAGCTTATTTTCGACAATTCCCATCCAATCATTTAACTTCTGTGGATGCTGGGTATGTGCTTCATGAATCCAATGAGGATTCTCATTTGACCAACACCTTGAGTTATGGCGATTAACTGTTCCATTTAAACAAAAAGTTGTCTCATCGGAAAAAAACTATGCTAGAAGCAAAATTTTCGTCGACATTACAGATGTCCATTAGCCGTTCGCAAAATTCCAGCCGTCGGTCAAAATCATCGTATGACAATTCTTGAACCAACTGTACCTTATACTGATAATACTTTTCACTTTTTAATATCTTTCCTGCAGAAAGTCGACTGATACCATGGTTTAGTGCCAAATTTATGCGGGAAATTTAAGGTGATTCTTCTAAATCGATTGCAATATTTTGTTTAACAGTTTCGTTCGTTGCAGTCCGCGGTCTTCCAGGTTTTAGCAAATTTTTTACCATCCCAGTAGTATTAAAACGTTGTAATGTTTTAGTTACTGTTGAGCGTGATATAGGATTTCTCTCCGGATGCAAATTATTAGAAATATGACACACTTCTTCATGAGTTCTAACACGATCACCATAACCGATCATCATTAAAATTTCAATACGCTCTTTTTCACTTAATTGAACCATTCTAAATTGTGCAATTTATTTCCGTCAATTAGAATTTGACACTTTAAGAACAAAAGACGTACTGAACAGCACTTGTTTATTTATTACTATGCATACAAACAACATCAATTAGTTTATCTAAATAGTTTTTTGCTCTAATGCAAAAAAACTCAAAGGAGGTTGGTTAAAGTGCTATATTCCTCGTTTTCACAAATTTTTTTACACTAACTCAGTATGTATGAATTCAAAATAACAAGCTCTTTCAAAATCTTTAAAAATATATAGGGTGTCCCATTTAAATTAAAGAAGTTGATGGCATTTCCGGTTAAACCGGAAATATATTATTATCAAAAAAATGTACATCAGATACGTTTTGTTCCATTGCACTTACCTGCAAATTTTCATAAATATCGTTCTTTTTGATATTTACTTGGTTCCATACTTTATCCCAACCCCGTATTTTAGGCGGAGATACACGCTATAGACGTAAGTAAGTTGGTAAACAAACCCTTAATAAAATGTCAAGAAACAACAAAGTTACCTTGAACAGGATCTTTTTTTCTGCAAAAACGCTAAAGAGATAACTAAGTTCCTAGAAGGAGTTGCTCTTGCTTCTTATTAAATTAGGAATATGCCATACACAAGGACCCTTAGCTTCGTTAGAAGAGTGGGTGTTATGGAATATAAATAGTTTTAAAATAAACAAAACAGATCTTAGTAGGTCGAGAAAAGTCAAACTGACTTGAACAACTTTTTTCAATCTAACAATCTACGGGGAACCGTTCTGGAATTCTGTGAGAGAAAATAAAAGGAAACATGATTTAATACTTTAGTACTGGATGGATACCCCCAGCCTAGCTCACCTTATGGCACATACTGGGAAGGAATAAAATGGATCTTCATATTCATATTAATATAAACGGTGAAGCACCTTCTGGCGGGTTACTGCCTCACTCACATTTAACCTAACCTAATATATTGAAGGTATTTTTAGTCTTTTCCTGTTTCTCTATATTGAGGTAGACTTTCCAAAGGCGTAGTTCTTAATTCTGTATATTTTAGCAATATTTAAGTATTATTTCGTTATTGGCCAATAAAGTCAACGAACTGTTTGTAATATGTTTAAATTTCTGATTATTATTGTATTGGTAATATCACAAAAATTAGTTACATTAACTTCTCATTTTAATATTGCTGAGGAAAATGACTGATACACATCTTAAATTTAAATTAGGAATATTTTGAAATATAGGAAATATAGGTAATTGTTCACTCTTCATTTTAAGAAAATCTAACTTTGTTAGTTTATCATTTTATGGTTTAAAACCCAAAAGTAGGAAACGATAGACAACTGTCAATTATATGAGGCGTTCAACAACAGTAATTATTTAATAAAATCTATTAGTTTAGTGACAATGAAATCATTATAATGTGATTTTGCATTGCTGGCAAACAATAATTAAAGTGTTTAACATTTATGGAGCTAAAGCATTTATAGCGCGGGAAGTGGAAATCATGATTTCTTGCATTGTTTTGTGCCATCATTAACTAGAATCATACGTTTAACATCGTATCAATTATTTAAGCTTTTATTTAGTATGTTATAATTATTATTCTTTACTTACCTCGCTAACATCTATCGAGTGCGAGTACCTACGAACAAGTTCTTTATGCTGAACTTCAATTTCTTCGTCACTTTTATTTAATTCTTTGAGATATTTCTCTGACAAATCAGAATAATTTCCTGTCCTAACTAGTTTGCCCTAAAACATCAATTAATTAGAAAACCTATAATTAGTAAAGATGTTTTTGAAATCTGGTAAGGTCAGGTTTAAAATTATAAATTCTCTACCGACCTTCCCCAGGAAAACATGCAATCCAGTATGATTCCTAAATATTTTGTTTAATAGAAAATGATATGCCAATATTATGAGGTCTGTTCCAACCAAGCAAAGAACCGTTCTAAAATAGTAATTTTTGTGCGCAGTGGTGTACTGAGTTGCGCAGTGCACTAATTTGGTCTCGTGAGTGGTAATATTACCGTTCTAGAACGGTTCTTTGCTTGGTTGGAACAAACCTATGGTTACCAAATTATGAGATATTCTCTAAACACAATATGAAAATAATTGATGAAAGAAAAAAACCAAAGTCAATGTCACAAACTTTTATTATAAAGGTGTAAGTATAAAGCTACTAGTTTCGGCCTACAATAAAGACCATCATCAAAAATAGAAATAGTACATTACAAGCTATTTCAATGGTAAGCAAATACAAATTCTTACCTAAAAGAGTTACAATTTATAAAGGGTTAAATGCGTTCCGAAATGATTGCAAAAAATTGTAGTTAAAGGTATTGAAGAAATTTAAAATTAATATATATTAAGATAGATTTTTTGTAAAAACAAGTCCAGAAACGTTGAAATAATTATTATTTATGTTTAATTCGAAACGAAAACGTTTTAATTAATCGTAAAAGAAGATATGCAATTGTAAAAAAATAATTAAAATAGAAGAGCAGTGAGAGGTTTGTGTAAAAAAGTCAAGGAGAATTGAAGTAGAAATGTTTTTATCCATTATTAACCATTATAAAAGGCAATAAGAAAAGGATTATTATATTTGGTAAAGTAGAAGAAAAAGGAAGTATAAAAAATAAATAACATAAAAAAAAACATAATATAAAAGTGGAAAAAGGTGACCAGTTATATGGTATACATCATAAGAAGTTTAAAGAGAGAATATTGGACAGATAAGACAATAAAAAGGACACTGCGGTAATTAAGGTTAGTTAAGGTAGATAAGATTAGATAGAATTTAGTTAGAAAAATAGATAGGATTTAGTTAGGAAAATAGATAGGAATTAGTTAAGCATCAGTTGACTTTGGATAATCATTTAAAATTCAATATAATAAAAAAAAACCGACACCTTTTCTATGTGCTGTCCTTTTCTATAAATATCAAACGATAATATTAAATTGTAAGTTGTTCTCTTCTCTATCCTATTCGTATGCTTACATACAATGACGCACGGGTAATCTTTCAGCGTAACAAGTGTAGTTAAAACAATGGTAAAAACACCAAGGAAAAGAACATTGTTGTTCAGAGAGAGTAGTTGTGAAGGTATTACTTTGAAATTAGAATGTAGACATTGAAAAAACAAAAATGAAAAGAAAAATTGAGGGGTTGATGCAACGTGGAGAAAAGCCTACCCAATAAGGGAGGAACTATATGTAAAAAAGTGAAGGATGAAATATTCAGAAAGGGGTTGTGGAAATATTTAAAGTAGGTACCCAAAACCAAAAAGAATCCTACTAAATTCTCTCCAGAGGGCCAAAAGTAGGGAAAAGAATAGTTATTAGCCATAAGGGATTATCCTGGATGTATTTTCCTCTAATATCAGTAGGTATAACAGTGTAATAATATAGAAAAAAAACAGGAACAAACTATATTATACTGATCTTTACAATAACTAAATATTTTTGTTGCATTTACGAGGGTTGTCTGAAATGTTTCCGACCTCAACATGAAGAGGGCAGCACTCGTAAACAAAAGTTGGGGAATGTGTTTGCGCATGCTTTGAAAGGAACCCACTAAAATTTCAGCCATTTTGGACGCCATTTTGACAATGATTTAAAGACGAGTTGGACGCTGTGTACGGGTACTCTGCACCATTATTTACCACCGTGAAATTTTGGGCTGCTGAATATAAACGTGGCCGTACCAGCTTGGGTAATGATGAACGTTTGGGACGTCCAAAAACTGCAACCACTGACGATAATATCGCTCAAATTCACCATATGGTGCTAGACAACCGTCGAATTAAAATTAGATAGATAGCAGAGGCTATAAGCATGTCCAAAGAATATATTTGTCACATATTAAATCAAGATTTAGGCATGAAAAAGCTGTCCGCGCGTTGGGTGCCGCGTTTGCTCACTTTAGACCAAAAACGTGTTCGAATGAACATTTCCAACTCTCTGTTGGCGCAGTTTAGGCGCCAATTAATTACTGTAGAAGAAACTTGGATACACCATTATACTCCAGAAATAAAAACACAGTCACAACAATGGACTGCTAAGGGGGAATCGTCTCCAAAAAAAGCAAAGGTTGTTCCTTTGGCTGGGAAAGTGATGGCAACTGTTTTTTGGGATAGTCATTGAGTTATCTTAATCGATTATCTTCAAAAAGGAAAAACCATTACAGGAGTATACTACGGATCATTACTTGACAAGCTGAAGGCAGAAATTGCGGAAAAACGACCACATTTGCAGAAAAAAAGAATTTTGTTTCACCAAGACAATGCGCCGTCTCACACCTCAGCGGTTGCCATGGCGAAAATCCACGAATTATGGTTTGAACTGCTTGACAGCCCTCTTTACTCACCAGATCTAGCCCCAAGCTCGGAGGACAGAGATTTTCGTCGAATGAGGAGGCCATTACCTTCGTAAACAACTATTTTGCAGAGAAAGACGTCGAGTGCTATTTGGACGGGTTGAAGAGATGGGAGCATCGCTGGGAGAAGTGTATAGACTTACAAGGAGAAAATTAAAAATTAATTTGAAGAAAAAATGTCTAGTATCTTTGCTAAGTCGGAAACTTTTCAGACAACTCTCGTACATCCTCTCTATGTATAAAATGAAGACTCAATCAAAGTAAACAGTTTAATAGTGGAGATCTTCCAAGTTTATTTTTTTCATTAACAACTTTAAATTGTGGATTTGCTAGATGCCTTTTTATTTCAAGTTCTTTAAGTGTGGAGTATTTGGATGTCATTGTATGAGTGAGGTTGGATGTTCAAGTAGGTGAAACAGCGGTCATTGTTATTTAAAAGCGAATTTTTTTATTAAAAATGGAAGTTAAGTTTAAACGAATAGTTATTAGTTATTAAAGTAATAGTTATTATTCTTTGTGACATTGACTTTAGTGTTTTCCTTTCTTTACTTAAGAAGAGTCACATTTGAGAAATGGATGATTTGTTTCAAATGAAAATAATTATTTTAACAAAAAAGAAAAAAGGTAACATGTAACTGCAATGCATTACCTAAATTTTTTGTCCAGATTTTACATTAAAAAATAAACTTACCTGATCCAAAACCACGATTACATCGGCATCCTTTAAGAATTGTAGCTGATGTGTTACCAAAATGACCGTCTTAGTACCCAAATAACCCTTGATACACCTTTCGAAAAGATGTTTTCCTACTCTCGTATCTACTGCAGACAATGGATCGTCAAGTAAGTAAATATCAGCACTAGCGTAAACCGCTCTTGCCAAGTTTATTCTTGCTCTTTGACCACCACTAAGGGATACACCTCTTTCTTCGACTATTGTCCTATCGCCGAATTGAAACTGTTTAAAATCCGTCTCCAACGCACAAACCCTTACAACTTCGTCGTATCTTTGAACAAATAAAATTAAATAATTTTGAACTGCATGGAAACAGTGCGATTTGATCATAATTGATTACATATTATATGGATTAGAACATAGAAATATTTTTATAGGTTTTTTAATTTAAGATCTGTTTTACACTTGGCTATTTTTAAACAAATTGCAGGTATACTGTATTTGAAAATCAAGAGAGAGTAAATTCCCAGAATAAAAACTAATTCGGTATGCAAAACTATACTACAGTACGTGCGGTAAAACTTCAATATTTGTAATGCATTCTAAATTGTTTTTGTTAATTTCAATACAAAATTTATTAAATTTCTTGGACTATCACATTATTTTATGATCTTTCATTGTTACTACAGTAGGCCTAAGAGGATTAACGTGCATCATAGGCGTAACCAGATTAGAAAGGGGTAATTGTTATGTAACGACCTCCGAATGGCAACAGCTTCTAATGACAGATATTTTGACTTAAATAGTGCTTAAGTTTCTAGAAATGCAGTTATTTGATTTCCGATAAACGTGACAAATAGTAGTGACTAAAAATGGAAGCAGTTTGTGAGTATACGCCAGTGAAAAAATTAAAACTAGACCATTTATCGCTCAATGAAAAGAGTGCTGTAGTGAATGTGTACCACTATTTTAAACATCAAAATCCCTCAAACACTATTTACAGTGTAGTTGAAACAACATCTAAGGCAATGGGATATGGAAAATCTACAATATATAGAGTTCTAAAGGAGGAAAAATCAGGTGTAGTAACCTCACCAAAGCCGAAACCAGGTTGACAAAAACTATTAAAAGTCAACGTAGACGAGTTTTTTAAAATGCCGTTCGTAAGCTTGTTCACTCATTTTTTATAAACAAGCAAATACCAACTTTAGATAAAGTTTTGCAAGCCATTACGAATGATGTTGATTTACCCACAATAAGCCGGGATAAACTATGGAAAACGTTCCATGAGTTAAACTTTAAATTTGAAAAAATGGGCAGACACTCAATGCTGATTGATTCTGAAGAAATTGTATGTTGGAGAAGACAATACCTCAGAAGAATACAACAAGTTAAAGCTCAAAATAAACACATTTATTATTTAGATGAAACATGGGTTAATGAAGGACATTGTGAAGGAAGAGTTTGGAAAGACAAAAATATAAAATCATCCCATCAAGCTTTTCTAGAAGGATATACTACTGGTTTAAAGGAACCTATAGGAAAAGGTAAAAGATTAATTATTTGTCAAATAGGCAGTATAAACGGTTTTCTTGAGAATGGTTTACTCTTATTTGAATAAAAAAAACCGTTGATTATCACGAACAAATGAATGGAGACGTGTTTGAGGAATATTTTGAACAGATGATTCAATTCATACCAAAAGGATCGGTTATTGTAATGGACAATGCAACTTACCACTCCAGATTACTTTAACCTTTACCAACCACTAAATGGTAAAAGGATGAAATTGCAAAATAGTTATCTTCTAAAAATTTAGCCTTTGACAATACAATGACAATCCTTCGTTTACCACCCTACCATTGTGAGCTGAATCCGATAGAATTGATATGGGCTCAAGTTAAAGGTTATGTTGCTAGAAATAACACTACTTTTAAATTATCAGATGTTAGAAATTTCTTCAATAAGGCAATATCTGAAGTAACAAGTAAAAATTGGCAAAAATGTATTAGACACGTTACAGAAATAGAAAAAAAAATGTGGGAGCTAGATAACATAATTGATATTACTATAGAGCCCATTGTAATTTCTCTAGAATCAGATGGTGAATCTTCTGACACAGAGTGCGAGGAACCATAACTTTAAAATTATTAATTTATGTACTTTAATTTTATTTTTTTCTCATATACCTACTTAATTGTTTTTTTAGCTCCTCATATTAATTTATGACTAATTGTAATTATCTGTACATATTATATACATATTTTGTAAATAAACATATGCCTAAAACAAAATGCCTAAAATAATATTGACTTTTTCTTCATTTTACCCAAATTAAATTACTACTTACGAATTATGTTTATCTATTTAAAATTGGTAATCTAGGTATAAATAACTAAAACAAATTAAATATTTCTATTTCCATATTAATTTAATTTTGAAAACGCACGTCTATGGTTTACTGCCTTTAACACTGATAACTGCAAAACATTTCTGGGAATTTACTCTCTCTTGATTTTCAAATCACTATATACATTATTGATGCAGCCTAACAATTTTTTTGTTTTCCTGATAAATTATTTCAAAATACTTACTTTTCTTTAATATACGGTTTGCCAAATAAAATATTGTCTCTAACTGTTGAAACAAATAGCCAAGGCTCTTGAGAAGAATAAGAGATATTTCCAGATATCTTAATTTTACCAGATTTTATTGGTAATTCTCCCAGTATTGTTTGTAATAGTGAGCTCTTTCCGCTGCCCACGCTTCCCACCTAAAAAGTTTTTGTATTTGAAAAAATGGATTAACGAATGTAGTTCCAATGATGTTTTGTTACATAAACATTTAATTAACATGTAATTTAAGGAATCTTTAACCCAAAGTTTAAAATGTTACTGTTTAAAATGATAAAAAATGTAAGTAATATCAAATTGTGAACAATATTATTTAACAATAAATATGAAATATTAGTTTTAAATCATGGAACAAGTAAATTATAAAAATAGGCCACACGTTAGTAAAAGAACAAAGAAGCATTTTTTTCTATAATGTAACGACATGATATTGGTTTAGAACACACAACAATTTCTATTTTCTGGGTTACGAGATGAAATAAACTAGTGGAAGATGAAAAAACTAAGTTAGCTTTTTATATTATGTTATATTTAAACATAATATGTAATTCAAATTGTATTTTTACTGTTGTTATTACTGATTAAATAATTTTTTTTGTTACATATGTACAGGGTGATCAGTTAAGGGTAGCGAGCGGCCATTTCTCATAAGATATTGGTCGTATATATTTGAGAAAAAAAAATCATGATAAAAGTCGCCAAGAGAAATTGCTGTCAATTATTTTCGAGTTTGTCAAACGTCCGTTAGACGGCGTAAGAACCAACACCAAGTAGAAAAAAAGGATTTATATAGAATTTTGCGTAATAAAAGTATACCGATGATGTTATTTTCATATTTACTGACCATTTCCCCATATTTTTTGTCTAAAACGTTTTGTTCTATCTATCAAAATAAAGCGGTGGGGGAGGTTCAATTGTTTTTTTAAACAAACCAAGATTTCTCACGTTTCGTTTGACCGATCTCAACAAATTTGGGCTCATATGAAAGAGCATAATTTGCACTATAAAAAGCTTATTTGGTTTTGAATTTTTAACTTTTGCTGTCGCCGCTAGATGGCGTTAACTGAAATGATAGCAAATTTTTGAGTTTTTTTCAAAAAAAAAACAAATGTAATGGTATATTAATTTTTATATATTTTAAAAGAGGATACATTTCTCTATAATTTAATTGATCATCTACCTTTTTTTGAACCGTTAATATTGACCAAAATATAATTTTATTACATTAAAAAATGGCACGCCACTGTTTTTTATCAAAAAAAAAATCAGCTTTTTAATCTAATAAATAAATAAATTAGCATATTTCGAGATATGGGCGCCCCATGTAAACCTATTTTATTTTTTCAATCCAAAACCGTTTGTCTAACGAAAAAAAATCAAGAGATTCTTTTTGTTAGCAACTAATAAGAGATTAAAAAGCTGATTTTTATTTTGATAAATTAACTCCAATGTTAAAATGTCATATACCTACAAACTATTTTGTCATTTTGACATCGATAAAAAAGGTGCATCCTTTTTTATCGCTTTTTTTTTATCGCATGTTCCTCAATCTAGTAGGTGTGTATCAATTTTGCATTATTGTTGACAGGTATTTAATTGTCAAATTTAACAATATAAAACAATACTACCTCTTCTTTGCAAAAAACATAAAGTATGAACCGATTTGGAGAGGTTTCACATGAACAAATTACAAAAAATATTGAAGAGTCAATACCGATGTCAACAAAAAATACGAAGTCATCAATATGGAAACAATTCATGGAGTTTTGTCAAAGCCGAAATTATAAGTTGGAAGAGAATACTACAATACAAGATCTAGCAAAAATATTAAAAGATTGGGCTTTCAATATGAAAAAAAAGAATGGAGAAGATTACAAAGAATTTGCGGTCAAAACAATATGGAACACGACTGCTAAAATGTTACAACAGAAATATTTTAACGAATATGGTTTGAAATTTGATCCTTTTACAGACATAACCTTTAAAGAAGCTCGGGATGCTAGAAATGCCAAAAGAAAACAACTTCAATTGATTCCAACAAAAAGAAAGACGTGTTCTTCAGCAATAGACAAAGAAAATATAATAAAAATGGCAACACTATGGAATATAAATGAACCTGAAGGGCTGCAAAAAGATTCTTTCATATAGCTTCTTACGAATTGGCTTGGAGAGGAGGAGAAGCTGTTAATTGCAAAATTTATTATTTTAAAGTAGAAAAGAACCAAAATGGTCTTCCTACGGGTAGGATTGAATATAACACCATATTTTCGAAAACGGCACAAGGCGGCTCGAAAAAGTTAACAGACAGCAAATGGTTGACTAGAAATGAAAGTGACGAAAGTATTTGCCCTGTAAAACTATTCCATTTGCTAGTAGAAAAAGAAATGAACATATTACTTCTGACCGATTATTTTTAACTCCAAATCCTTTTTGGAAAAATAAAAATTCTAAAGGTTGGTACAAAAATGTTCCTTTAGGTAATAATACCATATCTGTTTGGACAAAAAATTCTGCTGCAAAAATTGGATTGGACATAATCAATAATAAAGTTACTAACCATTCAAATCGTGCCAGCGCAGTTTCCCAATTAGCCAAAGCAGGAGTTAGCGATCAACAGCTTATTAAGATAACAGGACACTCGTCATCACAATCGATTAAACCATACCTCCAAATTGACCCCGAACACCATGAACAACTTATAAATAATTTGAGACCCTCGGAAACAGAATATTCAACATACGTAGAAACACGAGAAGAAAACATTAAAATCAGTACTCCCCAACCAATATTTAATAATTGTATTTCTAACAACTGTTCTTTTAACTAGTTTAATTGTTTTAGAATGAATAAATTTTATTGTTTCTTTATATAATTAGTCGTTAATTTATCTTAGCAAAATACACGCGATCTTTTTTTTAATGGATAAATTTTTCTCTTCATCTCAAGATTTTTCCATCAGTAATATTACTCAAAAAACTGAAATTAGATTGATTGGCAAAATCTTTCGATGAATCGAAAAATTTTCCGGTAAAAAAAAAGCTCTTGTGTATTTACTGTTGATAAAAAACAGGCGTGCCATTTTTTAATGTAATAAAATTATATTTTGGTCAATATCAACGGTTCAAAAAAAGGTGATTAATTTTTTTCATTTAATTTTAGAAAAATGCATCCTCTTTTAAATTATTTAAAAATGAATATACCATTACATTTGATTTTTTGAGAAAAACTCAAAAATTGGCTACCATTTCAGTTAACGCCATCTAGCGGCGAAGACCAAAATCAAAAAGTCAAAATTATGTAAGCGTTTTGTAGTGTAAATTTTGCTCTTTTATATGAGCCCAAACTCCTTGTATTTCAACATTACCATGATAAAGAATATAATCCTTGTTACGCACTGTATTATCAATAACAGAAATGTAAATTACATACATATTATGATATTGTCCAATTTTGAGATGATAAATCTTCTAAGGCGGCTGTAAAAGTTAGTGGTGTTAGTTTTAAACAACGATATAACGAATTTAAAAAAAATGATGTGTATGACGTGATAAAGTATGAATTTTGGAAGCAGGTTATTTTTCATATTCCATATGATATTTAGGGACCAAAAAATGATCATTGTTATTTTCACAGACTTTTCGTACTCACCACGCAACATAAAATTCCGGGAGGCAACTCCAAACTAACTTTACAAATAGTATCGGAAGCGACATTTCCATCCCATCTAGTTGATAAATCTTGAATACTTAAAGTTCCTTTTCTCTCTGAAGAACTCGTTGATTCCAGAAGCGAAAAGTTTTCGTTTAACATTAAAAATTTTTCCAATCTTTTTAATGAAACTTTAGCTTCGGCATATGAAGAGAGGGCATACGGAAACATAATGCACATATACATTTGGAGTGAATTGAAAAGTTGGGCGCAAGTAAATGTCGTATCCGAAGTAATCGTATTACCCAATAGTACAAAAGTTATAACTGTGAGGTACAGGGCGAACCGTTCTGTGATGACCATAAACGCTAATGTAAATCCTTTTATTCTTGATGTTTGCGCTATTCTTTTTACCTCTTCACTAAAAGTTATCACAAATAGAGATCAATCCACCAGTTTCTGATATTGGTAGATTTCCTCATGTCGATAAACAACTTAATAATAAATTACTATTTTTTTAAATACATCAAGATATTTATAACAATAATAAAAATGTAAAATATATAGTATGGACCAGCCAAATTACATATCTACAATTGATAATAAATAATTTATATAATATAACCCTCGGACACGTCGATTAGTATTTTTTTTCTATAGCTAATGTTAAAGTGTTGCTATAACTACTGTTTTGATTAGATAAATTATCACTTTAACCGCAAGGGTGGATAAAGTGACACTTTAACAGTAAAAGTAAATAAAACGTTATAACTTTTTTTTATTCAATAAAATTTACAAATTCAAACACATTAAGGATTAAAAACTAGAATTTTACAATTAACATTGTTAGAAATATCTATTTTTGGAGCATTACAACTTATACTCGTTTGCTTAAACATTTGATTCAAGGTACTGGATTGATTTTCAAGTCCGCCAAGTGTATACTTGGATACAGAAAACTTATTGCTTATTGACTCTTCAATGTAAGATTCTGTAACGGATGACGATTTACATCCACCAAAACGTTTAAATTTTACTAGATCAGCTCCAGAAGTTGCGAACATAGTAGCTGAAGAACGACGGAAACAATGCCCCGTGTACATTTCTGAATTTGCAGGTTTCAAAAAATCTGCTATCTTCTTGGGGATATTATATATAGTGTTAATCCCCACCGCTTGAGTAGTGCACTTTTGTTGTCGGTAATTTACAAAAAACTTACTTTATACTTTCTCACAATTTCCACTCCACTTTTCTTGTCAGTAATACAAAACTACCTATCCTGCTTGGTTTTAGTATTAAGCAGGCTACAGACGTTCATGTAGACTTGAGAAGTCTGCTTGCGCAAGTGTACATTTAGAATATTAGTATGCGAATAAGTATTCCTTTTTAAAAGCGAATTTTTACACCACACTCGACGTGTTTTCCTTTTTTCTCTTTTTTTAAGTACCAGCACGAACACCGCGAGAGCTAGCGCGTCGTCTTTGTCCATTTTTACTTCTAAAACTGTGCAAGTACGCTTGCATGGTGTGGAGTCGCAGAAGATTTGTGCAAGTGCACTTGCGCAAGCTACATGAACGTCTGTAGCCTGCTTTAGATAATGAAACGATTATCACCGATTTTCTGACGTTCACATTGATCATTTCTAATTTGTACAATTCATCGGACCTATTCGCTCCATGCACACCAAAAATAGCAATAACCTTCATCAACAAATAGACGTCTTCAGGAGCTTCTGACAGAAATTTAATAATGTCATCTGACTCCAGGATTTTTTAGCTTTGTATTCTCCACTCAAGTTTTTTAGTAAGGTGGTTAACTTGCTTAATTTAGAAATGTCACCATTTTCATTCACCAACAACGTACGCTTCAGCATCGAATAATACGACCATAATGACGATGGCATCGCTTTCTTCGACTTTTCAGAAAAATACGCCAGAAGTATTTTTTCGCTCACGCCATTGATGCTTTTCGATTTTTTCAAAGACTGGTATTCTTTCTCATACATAATCCTAGATTTTTGTGGTGACAATAGACTTTCTGCTTCCAACGCTGCATTTTCTACATCTGATGGAAGGTTTTTCTTTTCTTGTGTCAATTATTTTCCATCCAATTCGTATTTATTCACTTTGTACACAAAACACCACACTATTCTCCGCAAAAATCAAAACTTAACTTAAAAAGAATAATAAAAACTCTTCGTTTTTAACGAAACTTCCAATATTTATTTAAAAATTGGAAGTTTTGTTAAAAACGAAGAGTATTTTATTATTCTTAATAAGATGGACTTCCAAAAAGTAAGGGTTAGTACAATCAATTTAATCAAAACGTAACCAACAGAGTAATTCATATCCTTAGCAACGGAGCAACAAAGTTACGATATTTAAGCCAAAAATACAATTTTTTTTTGAAATTCTATGTTTCACCTTAACTATAAAAAAATGATGTATTGCACACGACGATAAAATCGCATAATTGGCGTCTCGACTCGCGAAATCTTGGTCCAGCGCGTCATGATGCCCTCAGCGCGGGGCCGAAAATTCAACTGTCAACCTTTATGCGCGAGTGCTTCTCACAGGGAGTAAAAATGAAACCCTTATCCTGCTATTAAGGATAACGTATTTTTGACTGGCTATGAAGAAATAACTATTAGGTAAGTTCTCAAATTGCATTCTAGTGCATTCTAAATAATAAAAAACTAAATACAGAGCATATCAATTTAGTGAATATTAATGGATATCAAATATTAAACAAAATATACAGTAATTTTCCTACACGTATCCATTATAACGAAACAAAATCAATAATTGACCACATCATTTCAAATTATGAATTAAATAAGATATGAATTGAAATATGTACCTACAGATTTATCTGAACATCAAAATAGTTTAGTTTTAGAGATTTTTAAAAAACCAATATAAAAAAATCATTACAAAAAAAAGTTATACATAAACTAGATGAGGAAAAATTCAGATCTATAATCTAGCAAGTTTAATAATATTTGCAAAAGCTAATGCACAGAAAGATATTATATTTACGTCTAGCGCTGAATATTATTGTGTAAACCCTGAAATACTAAATTTGATAAAACTGAAAGTAAAAGCTTATGTAAAAATGAAAGTATAAAAATGAATATATATTAGTCCATCTTACTAAGAATAATAAACCACTCAAGGAAATCTAAATTTTGTTCATAAAAGACATCTAGCAGATCAACAATTGAATGTAGTTAATGAACAAATAAATCTTGGAAGTTCTCCACAATTAAACTGTTTACTTTGATTGAGTCTTAATTTTATACATAGATGAGACGTAATTGTAACACAAATATATTAAGTTATTGTAAAGACCAACATGATATAGTTTTTTCCTGGTTTTTCTGATCTTAGAGGGAAATACATCCGGGATAATCTCTTAGTGCTAATAACATCTAGGCTTTAATATTGTTATGTTACTTCCATTCTTAGGACTAGAAAAGCAAAAGATGCGATATGGTGGAACAGTCATCTGTCAAACTTAAGATCCGAAACGCGACAGCTCTTCAACAGAGCCAAACGTAACGGAGATTGGCAGAGGTACACCGAGAAACTTACAACATCAAATAAGGAGATTAGAAAAGCTAAAAGAAACAGCTTTAGAAAATTCTGCGAAGAAATAGATACTACACCTTCTGCAGCAAGGCTACACAAAGTCTTGGCAAAAGGAAAAGTAGACACTGTAATGGCATTACGGAAGCCAGATGGAAGCTTTACAGAAAGCGAAAAAGAACGAGCTCTGCTCCTGTTAGAAACTCACTTTCCCGGAGGAATAGTCCCTTCCGGAAAAACAAATAAGAAAGCTAAAAGTCCTACCAGGGAAGACACTGCAATGGCAAAACACATATGCAGTGAGGAACGGCTGAGATGGGCTATGAACACCTTCCAGCCGTTCAAAACCCCTGTAACGGATGGAATATTTCCTGCCCTACTCCAACAGGGCCAAGAGGCAATAATTCCACACTTGATCCGAATTAGTCGGAGCAGCCTTGAACTGGGATACATACCAGAAGCGTGGAGAAGGGCCAAATTCACCTTCATCCCAAAAGCAAGGAAACGGGACACTACGTACCCCAAATCCCTTAGACCGATCAGCCTCACATCGTTTGTTCTCAAAATGATGGAAAAAGCTGTAGACAACTACATTAGAACAGAAATCTTGGAACTGGTGCCACTGCACCCCCGTCAGCATGCGTACCAAGCGGGAAAGTCCACGGAAACCGCTTTAACACAATTGACTGACGAAATCCAAGACACTCTGAATAAAAAAGAGACCGTGGTATGTGCCTTTCTAGACATAGAAGGGGCCTTTGACAATACGCCACATGAGGCAGTCAAAAGAGCACTGATTGAGAAAGGAGTAGATAGAACGACTTCCGTTTGGATCGCGCAACTGCTATCTACAAGAATCGCAGAAATGGAGGCAGGACAAGACACTATCTTCATTAATGTGACCAGAGGCTGTCCACAGGGGGGAGTTGCATCCCCGCTTATGTGGAGTCTCACTGTGGCCAGTCTACTTAGTCAATTGACCAGGAAAGGCATACCATGTCAAGGGTATTCCGACGACATGGTTATCCTGGCAAAAGGGAAGTATGAAAATGTCCTCTGTGATATTGTTCAAAGAGGACTGAACATTGCGAAACAATGGTGTGACTCGGTGGGACTCAGCATCAACCCCACCAAAACCACACTGGTAGCCTTTACAAGGAAAAAGAAACCCAATCCAAAAATCATAAGAATAGGGGAGAACATCGTCGAGTGGAAAACAGAGGTCAAATATCTAGGGCTAATCCTAGATAGCAGGTCACTCTGGAATAAACACGAATACGAAGTAATACACAAAGCAACCAAGGCTCTCATGGTGTGCAGGAACATTGCAGGAAAGAACTGGGGATGCAACCCACGTATTCTGCAATGGATGTACACAGCAATAGTGAGACCAATAATCACATATGGGGCAGTGGCTTGGGGAGCAAGGGCTAATCTGAGTACGACGAGGAAAAATCTCTCGAAGATTCAGATACTAGTCTGTTCATGTATCACTGGAGCAATGGGAACTGGCCCCACTGCTGCAATGGAGGTGATTTTAAACTTGACCCCACTGCACATTCTGTTAGAAAGTGTAAGGAAAAAAACGATATATAAAATGATTAAAGAAGGAATTATCGGGGAAAAACCTCGATTACTTCATTTTGATGCCCCAAGATGATATGCCAAAGAAATTCAACTTTGTGAGAAAATTTATCACAAAGTTGAGTAATAAATCTGAATGGGATGAAGACACCATACAGAATTTAAATTAGAATACCATAAAGTGGTGTACGGACGGTTCCAAGCTAGACGAGGGAACTGGGATAGGAATTTTTAACACCGAGAGCCAAATTCTCAGAAAGCTTGGGCACATACCCGAGCATCTTTCAAGCAGAAGTCCGCGCCATCGAAAGATGTGTGGAACTCAATATTGGAAGAAACTACCGCAGACAAGAGATTGTGATCATGTCAGATAGTCAAGCAGCCATCAAAGCGCTGAGCTCAAATATAATCAGTTCGAAGATGGTTTGGGAATGCCTAGGCAAACTAAATGAACTAGGCCAGAACACTGTCACCCTCCTATGGGTCCCAGGACACATAGGAATAGAGGGGAACGAAAGAGCAGACAAGCTGGCAAAAAAAGGAGCTGAAACCCCACTTTTGGGACCAGAACCATCTTGTGGGATCAGCAGTAGAGCAATCTTATGAAAACTAAGGGAAGAAATGAAGAAGGAAAAATCCAAGTACTGGAATCAGCTGGAAGGACTGAGGCAATCTAAGGATACTACTGGGGAACTATGACCAGAAGATATCTATTAGCTGCCTCAACCTCAGTAAAAAAAGGCTCCGAAACTAGAAATAGAAGAGGGGGATCTACATTATTTGAAGCCCGACGATGTCCTAGACGTTCTCAGGAAAATAGGACTTGAAGAGCTGCTATAAATCTGAGAAAACATCAGAACTTGGCAAGTAAGGGGGGACACAATAGATCCTATAGGTCGCAGTGTACTTATCACCCCTAATTCATACATACATACATACATACTTCCATTCTTGATCTAGTCTTAATACTACCTAATCAACATCAGATAACTAGCAACAAACAATCAAAATCTAACTTCAATATGTCAATCTGATGCTAATTCTAGCGAAACGGTTTTATTCAACCATTTAGTTGTTTACTGTTCTTATTATACCTTTTCCTACCAAAACTGGTGACTATCCCATTGCTTATATTTATTTTTATGATACTTTGTTGTGATATACCACCGTTAAAAAATGAAAGAAAGAATATGTTTACAATTTAAATTTTCTTTATACTTTTTTGTATTATACAAAAAATACTATATTACTATATCCTCAGATTGACGATGATAATTTCAGCGAAACGGCTGTCATTGTGATTTAAAACCTAATTTTTTTAATTAAACTTGAAAGTTGCGTTAAAACGAAGAGTTTTTTATTATTCTTAGTAAGATGGACTTCTAAAAAGTAAGGATAAGTAAAATAAATTTATATTACTATATGTTTGCCTGTGTATAATTGATAAATGGAAAGATTTTTAAAAGAGTTCCAAAATTTTAATGTTATAATTTACAATCCTAACAAGATTTAATTGTACTGGATTTAAAAAATTAATATTTCTGCATTTCAATTACTGGTAACACTAACTATACACCAAGTATTCAAGGCCCAAGTTTACCTGAAACCGTTTTATACATCGTATGCGTATGCGATGAGTTGTGCAACAAAGATAAAAGATTCTCTAGTTATAAAATTGCAATTGCAAAATGCAATTTTTTTTTCTTTCCCGGTGGTTCCTGTTTGTTAATGGCAGAAATTCCTTCAGATTAAAAACACATTTGAATCTATTATGCATTCAAAATTACTTTAACTTTTCTCTAACTTTATACACCTTATAACTAATTTAAATAAACATTCTATGAATTTTTACTGACATTCTGCCTTCATGAATGTAGAGAACTTTATTTCTGTGTTTAAATTTTTTTTAAATAATAAGTGGTCTTTTCAGGATACGAAAAAACCGATTGCACTTAAAATATTGGCTTAAAATATTGTGCCTACACTCTTAATGTAACAACTCTACTGATCAATTAATCACGTGTGTAGCTCTCTGTAAATAAACTGTAATAAAAAGTAGCGTTTCAACAGTGTGACATCTCTATTGCACGTAGTGGTTCATATTGAATATGTATTAGTAAATTTTAGCCTTTATCAAACATTTTTAATTTACTTTTTGTTACACAAAAGTTATTAATACATTTTTTAACATTTTATTTTCAATTTACTACGGTGGATTCACTCAACTATAACTTACCACAACGTACAATAGTCCGGAACGAACTTCCAAACTAATCTTATTTAAAGCATCTAGTTGGGCTTCTGGATTCCAACTGGTCGAAACGTTTTCTATACTAATGGCTCCTTTATTATTATTCGTAGTCAATAACATAGTCTCTCGTTCGCATAACAATAAAATATTTTCTATTCTTTTCACCGAAATGGAAGATTCAGCATAACCACAAAGAGCGTTCGGAAACGAAAAGCACATAAAATATTGTAAAGTATTTATCAGTTGTGCTAAACTAAACACAACATCCGCTGAAATATTATATCCGCTACTAACGCTTGCCACAATCATAAGGTATAAAGATAACCTTTCGGTAACCACCATTAATGCTGCATTAAAACCTTTTATTTGATTAGTTTGAATTATGTTCTTCAGCTCTTTTCTAAAAGCATTGAAAATATTTTGTTTTATTACGAAACTTCTTTCAAAATATGTTTTTTTGAAATTAGTAATCCCCAGAGATCAATAAGTCCCTAAAATTATTCTATTTATAAACATTCTTCTAAAATTTTATATACTTCATCCACAGTTTCTCAACCTTTACTATTTCTAAACAATAGGGACTCAAGGACTCCTAATGTTACACAGGAACTTGCATCGTGAAAGTTCGATAAAAGCCTAGTTTTTTTATTTGGTCTTGTTTGCGTCACTCATCTTGTCCTCAAAATTGCACTATTTGGTGTATTATAATGAATCTAACTTATAGTAATTATAAACAATAGTGATCGTTATTACAAATTTTATGTAAATTAAAGAAATCTGCAGATAAGGTTTGCAAAGCGTTTTTAAAACAGTGTAAACTGAGTTGAGGTTGTGTGTATTTAAAGTTTTAAATATCTTTTTCTAGATTTTCATTGATAGTTTTAAAACGTTAATGTATTTTGTACTTGGTTCTGATCATTACAGTGATTTACGAGTATTTTGTTTTTCCTTCAAATGTACTCGAATTGTTTGGAAAGGTTTTTACAACCACGCCTCTAGTAACGTCAGGCCGTCCATTAAGACTTCGGTTCTCTCAAGCGGCAATTTCTTCGAAATTGTCCCATTAAAACATTTTCCAGGTTCCTAATATTTTCAATCTGTTGTATAACATCCATTTTACATGAATTAGATAAATAGAAATATGAATTTACATTTTTTTTAAGTTCGAAGTGTTTGGTTGTAGGTACTAATCAGTCACATATTTCTACAGCAACAAAAGTCAGCTCGTCGATTTATAGGGAATACTGGCTATTTGGAGAACTGTCAAAAGTTGCAATGTGCCGCTTTTTGTTCGTTAGATGCCAGTGATTTTAAAAAATGCGAATGGTCAAAAATAAGGCAACGGCTATACATTTTAAGGACTTACTGACCCTAGTAGTGTTAATATACAATCAAAAGAAAGAAGTTTGTAGTGAAAGTCTTATTACAGAATAATGTACACTGTTTAAAAAAATGCTAAGAACATGATGGTTGCTATTAGAGGAACAACAAATAAAAATAAATATAGTTTTGAAAATAGTTACTTATTTATAAAAAATAAGGCTTTGGGCATAATAGAAAGTAGTGGAAAAGTAGTAGTTCAATACCAAAAACATAATATTTCAAGGCAAGATATTATTCAAATCTCTGACAAGCATTGGTACGTAAGATTATGTATATTAGATAAGATCAAGATACATGTTTTTATATACCTAAACATCTTAGGATCCTATCAAACCGATAGACTTCGGGACTGGAAAATTCATTGTTTGTATAAGGTAACGTTTACAAATAAACGTGCTCGTTATGTTACTAAAATGAAAGACTAAGGTTACGTTATTGTTAATAATAGCGAACTGCCACAACCAGGGTAGCTTTGCAACCAACCATTTTTTAAGTAAGAATGATGATATACTTATTGGTCTAAAGACTTCAGAGGTCTTGTCCTGTTTTCCGCACTTTGGGTAAATATATGGCGTTTACATTTTGCCTGATTTTAGTTTTTTGCCCACGACCAAAATTTTTGCCTTATAGCATCCCGGCTAAAACCGCACGGAATCGATAGATTATATGACCCTGTACCAAGAAATGCGATTTTCAGACATTTTGCGAGTAGCGTTTGACCTGAGGTCATTTTAAAAAATGTCAACAAATCTGACCTGTCTTATAGCAACCTGTCTGATTTTTGGATTGTAGTTAGATGAGCCCTGAGATACCAAGAACACAGTTTTCAGACACCTAGATTGTAGTGCGTACCCAGGAGACGATTTAAAAAAAAATAAGACAAAAAAAAAGGAATTATAGCAGCTCGTCTGAAAATCATATTTCTATGTAAAGGCGGGACAGTTTATGCTAAAAAATCAATGGACTAGTTTAGTAGGATCATATTAATCAAAATGATAGCAATATATATTTAGGATAAGATACCTACTTACTTATATTGGTATTCATTTTGCAATTAATTTTTCTCATTTCGTAAAATTTAGCAATAAATAATTAGTAAATTTTAAACGTAGCGCCAACTAATAACCAATAATGAAGTGTGTTTAAAAGTCAACGTTGTCACATTTCAGCTACGTTCGTTTCAAATATTCTCAAAGAACTGGCGGCGCAAAACACCCTGTTCTGTGACTAACTGATTGTACCAGTTGACAAGATATATGACAGGAGAAAAAACCGTGTTTATCTGTAATAAACAAACAAGACCCCTATTCTTGACGGTGATAGAATAGAACAGCCAATAGAAAGTGGGCGTGGTTCTATTGAATATGCCAAAACCGTATTCTTGAAATTCGTTCTCTCACTGTACCGATAGAAGGGTTGCTCCCCGAGAGAACAATTACTTCTATTGGTTATTTTTGAAGGAACCGCTATAACACCAAGACAAGGTGTTAGGGATTTTTATTTTCGAACCAAAAATAGTATAGAAGTAATTTCTTTCATAAACCAAACACAATCAAACAACAAATTAAACTAACGAAAATGACAGAATATTTTGTTTAGTGTTTTACTCCTTTTTTGATAAAGTGTCAATCAGAGAACAAAAATATCAATATGTTTATCTCTTTTTAATGACAACAAATAAGAGAGAGAGATAAGTTTCTCGGTTAATACTAAAGCATATCGACAACATCGCAAATTTTCTATCTTATTGAATCTTATTGAAACACGTCACTTACCACTTATGACGTATGTAACCATTAAATTTAAATTTCAAAAGCCGATTATGGCTAGAGGATTAATTTTATAAAAATTTTATTTGTACAGTTGAACCACTAAAATCCTATTTTATAAGATGCAAATATAAAAAAAAATCACTAAACTAGTCCATTTTCAAACGAAAAACATGTCACCTTAGATTTTTATAGCATTTCGAACATGTCAACAAATCTAACCTAATGGTTCTGTCTGAAAATTATCGTAAATGATTGAATACATTGCCCAGATGTAGAAAAAAATATCAGACAAATTGAATGTAGCATATTGCTTATCAGACAACTTTTCTCATTTTTTTTATTCGGTGGTTTTTTTCAGGATTAATTCTGAAAATATCGATTTTATGATAAAAAAAGTGGTGACCAAATTTGTTCATAATTTGAATCTCTACAAGTTTGGTCATGTTCATTTATGCCGTAAAGTGGAAGGCAAACGAGATAATGCGAGAGACAGGGACGTAACAATTGAATGGCGGCAGGAGCGTAACAAGAGCCGGCGACACTCAAAATGTCTGAAAACAGTATTTTTGTAATCTGGGCATCCATACGAACGATTTCAATCAAAAATAAATCGAGCTGCTATGAGTCACTTAGGTTAGATTTGTTGACATTTTTGAAAATTCACTCAGGTCAAACGCTACGCGCAAAATGTCTGAAAACGCAAATTTTAGTGATGAAATAACAAAACCTATGTACATTTTCAACATCAGACGGGCTGTTATAAGACAGTCGACCAATTTTTTTTGACACAGCAGAAATGGCCCCCCGCGGAGATGCTACACTTCTGAAAGTTAATACTTACCAGTCGGCTCTAGGGTCATCTAGTCTATCGATTTTACACGGTTTTAGCCGGGCTGCTATGCAACATGGTTTTGGACGTGGGCTCTCGTACTATAAGTGACCAGTTGCAGCTTTCTTTACTATGCAATATTACTGTTTTTTCCAGATAAGCTATTGGTTGCATTTTCTGCCATTTAGCACATGCCGTTAATGATTGAATTTTTTAAAGAATTTTAAATTTCATATTAATTTGTTTTTTTTTCTTTAAAATGTTTTTCAATATATCATTCAATGTAATAAAATTCGTTGTTAAATATGTACTTCAAATAAATACGTTCATCTATTTTTTCGTTTTTTCAAGACAATATGGTATAGAGACTTTAGTTAAATATATTTGTATTAATTGTACGTTAAAAATTATCAAACATGTCAAGATAAAAAAATTATTTTTGTAAATATGAATCGATTCATTTTATATAAATATTATTAAACGAATAACAAAAAGTATCTTACATTCTCGAAATTTCCACAACTTTTGCAAAATAGTTTTCCCATGCGTACATTTTAATTACTTTAATGCCGGATACTAGTTCACTCATTAACTTGACCCTGTAATCAGTTTTTTCTGCTATTTTAGATCGTAATCTTCCCTGCAGTTTAGAGAAGTAACCTGAAAGTACATATAAGTAACATTTTATGTGATATAAAAGATATTACAGTACCACTAGTATAAATAAAATGAGAGATAAAAGTGTTCCAGACAAAGATAGCTGCCATTCACAGCGGCTCTGCTGAAATTAACAAGCAAAATGTAAAAGGAAGAAGAAAGAAAGAAGAACAGTGGGCAACAAGCTCACAACTGAATGGGTACCCAACCACAATGAGTCAATGGAAACGAAGAGGTGGATCAACTAGTCCGAGAAGGTGCAGCAAAGCCTCTTAATGGACCATAGCTTTTTTGTATTTAAAAAAATGAACTATAAAATCGCACATAACCAAATAGACACCAAATGGCCGACCCATTTTGAGCGGACCGCGGGAACACACTAACTTGCACTAATAGAGGCTTGTTTCAATCTTACTAGTCTCTGTAATTTTGAGTTTAAGTTCTGCGCACGAATCTTAAATCGGAATTTGAAGAAATGTTCGCGGATTTTAAGAAAATTGAAAATGTTATGGATGTCATCAGCAGCAGCATTTACTCTCTGCACCCTTATGGTGAATGGAGCAAGGAAGCTGCTATTGTTTTCGGTAGTGATAAGCTACTCTTCAAATAAAAATCATCGATTTTCAAGAAAACACAGTTTTGAAACACAAACATGCGGAAGTTTCCAGTGAAGAGTTCTGGATCAAATTTGTGTGTTCTAATAAATATCCAGAACTAAACAAATTAGCTTTGAAACTTTTTACTTTGTTTGGATCAACATATATTTGTGAAGCGGCATTTTCAAAGATGAACTTTATTAAGAATACATTTAGATCTCGACTTACAAATGAACAACAAATAATTCGCAACAAAAAATGTCATTTTTCACATTAACAAAAAAAATTTCAATGTACGGACCGCGAGGGTTGTTTAATTTCTTAAAACGGACCCCGAGCGAAATTAATTAATGATCCCTGGTCTACAAGATCAGGATTGAGAAAAACAAAGGAAATACATTACAGGTCGGAATTCAAAATTAAGATAGTACTTGTTGAAGCAAAAAAAACACAATACTTGGAAACTCTTAACATAACACAACAGCCTCAACAAACATATGCATGTGCTAGGACTGGTAGATGGGCCCTTTCTGCAGAATCTTTCAGGGGGAAGAGGAAATCTCCAAACGCATTCTCTGCAAATGTGCAGTTCTCTTAAGACAGACTATAGACGAATATAAGTAAAGAAAAACCCACTGCTAACAGCTAAGAGAAGGAATCACTATACAGTTTAAAGAGTCTTTTACAAAATAACAAACTGAATAAGATCCGATCCACAATAGATCTCAAAAATATCGAATTTGGAAAAGGCGTGTAGCTACACAGAATTATGATGATTTGGCATTCGAAAATATTGAATCCGCCATTGATATATTATCACAAGTACAAGAAGGTGAGTTGAAAATACCTATTTTGTGGAGGTGAGACTGAAAACGGCCATGATTTACCTTTAATCGGAAAGGAAGAGAAAGGTTGCAAGTGTTTATGTTCGCGATTTTAGAGACCATGGATGTGTTAAAGGATCGATATTTTATCAAGTGTTTTTCATCTAAAAATTATCTACGAATCATTAGTGAAGTTTCCTGCATTTCTGCCAATACTGTATGATTGGAAGATAACATCATACCTCCCAAACATATTTTTAAAGACTTATATAGTTTTCAAATTAGATTTTGATGATGAACTGTACAAATTTTCCAAAATTATTATTAATAAAACACTTACCCTGCATGGGAATTCCTTCGAGTATCATCATACCAGTACCAGCCAAAGCAGCAATACCAACACTATTATACATAAGATAAAAACAAACAGCCGCCTGGATAGGCATTAACCATATATAGTGAAGATACATTAGACACAAATCGAACCTCTGTAAATCGTTTGATAGAAGGTTGACCAATTTCCCACCTGGTGTTTTACTTAAAGATGCTTGACTTAATCGTACCAGCTGTAAATAATTATTGTTTTAGTAAATTTACCTCATAAAACCTCTTTATTGAATGTTTATTCTGATTTTGAATCTACTACAAAAAATCGAAAACTCTAAACTAGCTGTTAACTTCATTTATAAGTTTAATCAAGCCTAATTGGATAATGTTATGCTATTATGTTCTAACCCTCAAAAAGTTGTATCAGAGATAAATTGATTTAAAACTAAACTCAAATAAGAAATAGGCTATTGATATTTATAATTTCATTTATTTTTTAAATTATAACATGGAAAAAGACAAAACACTACATTGTAAGGTTATAAAGAACAATTTTAGATGTTTTTAATTTAGTCCCCAAGAAAAATTTCATCAATGTCAAAATCTACCTCGCTTCCGAGCCCAAAGTTGGTACTGGGGGTTAATTTTAAAATTAATTAGCTTTAAAATACCTTGTGGCCAAGCTTTGCCGCTTGGCCACAACAATGGTAGATGTAATTCCTGTATATTACATTTGCGGCCTTTTCCATGTTTTTCAATATATTTTATTTCATAAACAAGGTCTTTGCTTGATCTTTTTTCAGTAAAATTTGATGTGTTTTTAACCAACTAATATTTTGTTTATTGATATCAACCTTTCCATTTGTAATTGCCTTTATTAAGTTTATCACGATACCATATCCTCTTTTGTCATTTTATTACCAATAAATTTATTTCTGTTTCTACATCCTTTCATAACGTTGATATAGTCTTGATCTGTGTACATTCTTTCATTGGTTTTTAAACCACATTCAACGTATCCAAAATGGAAATCATTGGGTAAAAAAGAATGACCTACTGGTGGGTTACAACACTTTTGCTTATTTATAGTCCCCAGTACAAGGACCTCAAATTTTTTTGACACATACAAATTTCATACTTTGTGAGTGCTTTCTTCGCGTCAACATTAATGTTGAAATGTTTGTCGACGGAAAATGGGTTAGAAATTACCTTAAAAATGTCTGGTATGTTCCAGAAGTAGAAAGAAATCTTTTCTCTATACCGTCAGCTGTAGAGAAAAACATTACCTCCTTTTTAAATAAAGATACCTGCAGTTTTGTCAAAGACGGAAAACTAGTTGCCACTGGAGTTAGAAGAAACTCATTATACTGGATGAATATCAGAGTAATATGCCCCGAAAAGCAAGCTGAAGTAAAAATTGTTACAACAAATACTCTTCAGATGATGCTCACAAGTGGAGGAGTGCCATGAACGACGAGATGCAGTCGTTGTTGGAGAATTGCACTTGGCAACTTGTAGAGTTACCTGAAGGTAGGAAGGTCATAAAGAATCGATGGGTCTTTAGACTAAAAGATACTCATGATGGTAAGGTTCGTTATAAAGCTCGTCTGGTTGCAAAGGGTTATTCTCAACAACCAGGAGTAGACTTTGACGAAACCTATTCTCCTGTAGCTCGATATGATACCATTAGGAGTGTTTTATCTATTGCTACAGCTGAAAATCTAGTATTATCTCAATTTGATATAAAGACTGCCTTCCTATATGGATCATTAAATGAGGAAATCTTTATGGAACAGCCCGAGTCTTACAACGATGGTACCGGTAAAGTTTGTAAACTCCTTCGAAGTATTTATGGTTTGAAACAAGCTCCAAGATGTTGGAACAATAGATTTAAAGATTGTTTAATACGCTATGGGCTCCAACAAGGTACTGGTGATGCTTGTTTATATTTCAGAAATCATTCGAAGAAGTTGATTGTTGTTCTTTACGTCGACGATGGGCTAGTTCTTGGAGAAGATCTAGAAACAAATGAAAAATTTCTTCAGGAGTTACGGAAGTGGTTCAAAATATATTGGAGTACAGATTCAACAATCAATTGAACGAGGCGAGAAAACCATTTTTATTTCTCAGGAGATGTATGCTAGACAAATTCTTCAAAAGTACAATATGGAGAATTGCCATCCTGTAGGTGTTCCTATTACAAAATCTCAGGTACTTGAAGAAGGTTTTGTTGATGAGGATCTGTCTCCTGATATTCCCTTTTCGGTCTGCTGTTGGGAGTTTGAATTTTTTAGCAGTAGTCACTAGACCTGATTTAGCATTTGCTGTACATTTTGTCTCTCAGTTTTTGGCAAATCCAAAGAAGTATCACTGGGACATAATAAAACAAATCTTCAGGTATCTCAAAGGTACATTAAATTTTGGAATAAAATATATATCTGGATCAAACAAACTACTCCAAGCCTACAGTGATTCAAATTATGCAGGTGATGTACATTCTCGAAGATCTACCTCAGGATTTGTTTCTATTTTAAATTCAGGAGCAGTGACCTGGTTCAGTCAAAAGCAGCGCTCAGTCTCATTGTCCACAATGGAAGCTGAATACATAGCAGGATGCGAAGGAGCAAAGGAAATAGTATGGTTGGGAAGATTACTGGAGGAAATTCAGAACAAGAGTATGCCGAAAGTACCAATTTTATTTATTGATAATGCAAGTGCAGTTAAACTTGTGCATAATCCAGAATTTCACAAGAAGTCGAAGCACATAGATGTGCGTTATCATTTTATTCGAGAAAAAGTGGAAGAAGGAATATTTGAAGTTCAACACATAGCAGGCGAAAAGCAAATAGCGGATATTTTTACTAAGGCTCTTGGCAAGCCTCGCTTTGAAGAACTTCGCCGAATGATGGGAGTTGTCAAATCAATGAGATATGACATCTAATGTCATAACCTTAAATATTGAATCTGTCAAGTTTGAAGTTAACCTTAAAACAAACTGATTTCACAGAATAAGAACTTGCTTGTCAGATTTGATAACTATTTTTTTATGACAATTTCTGTTAGATAGATGTTTACACTCATCAGTTCAAGGGGGAGTGTTAAGTTATGAACTGTTTATATACTATATATATTATGTAAACTATACATGTTTGGTTGATATAGAAATGTATTAATTTTGACAGTAAATAAAGTAGTAGTTGTTTCGTTTTATACCGTCAACACGTCTTTTAATTTTTTTGGTTTCTACATCACAAGCACACTCGTCGATTGTACTCTGTATCAAAAACCTTTTTTGCTTTTTAATTTATTTAAAAAAATGTGTAATACATTGTACATTTCTTACCTCAAAAGAATAAATCATTTTTTTTTGTATGTTTATCTGACTTCGAGATTTATTTAGTATTGGTTAGAGTAGTAGCAAAATGATGTTTACATATATCAAAAAAATTATTTATAAAAATTAATAAAAAGATGAAATATTCCATTATTCCAAACTTTTGGACATATGTGTATTATTCCCATTATGTTGCACCATATGTATAAAAGTTAACTGTAGATAAGGATATTTCAAACCGTTAAGTTAAGATAAAGAGACAACTTACTTTTCTATAAACTAAGGATGAACATACTGCTCTTATTCGCATTCCAGTCCTTTGTCCTCCTAACATAGCATGATGAAAGAACAGGGCATAAAGGAATGCTATTATGACCGTAAGTGATCCTAAAATCCAACCTGTGCCTTCACCAAAAATAGTGATGCTACTAGTTTTGTCAAAATATTTTATAAAACCCGCTAAAACTATTGGTTGTAATGTCCTAAAATAAGAGTAATATAATTAGATATATATTATTTATTAACAACAAACATTTTGTACTGTGAGGCCCCGTTTATATACGGTTAATACGGCGGTAGTTACGCCCTTGTTGACATCGGTCATTAGCCTAAAAACCGATAAGCTCCTTTACAGTGAATTTTATACAAATATTAGATATTCTACTGTTTAAAAATTTACTTATGGAGATTTACTTGTAAATTATGTACATATAGTGTATATTTATCTATAAATTATAATACCTATTGTAATATATAGGCCAGACAACAGGTGGTTTCAGATAGAAAAAGGTCGGAATTTAATGAAACTTGGAGATTTTGTTCAGGGATGTTTAATTAACATGTTGTCAAGTTTTGGACCTCGAGTACCCTGTGCAAAAAGAGGAGGGGAGGAGAACTGCAAAAATCTCGACCTTTCGTCAGTTTTTCGTCAATTACCTTTTTTCCTTCCATCCATACGACAAAAGCGTTCAGAAACATTTTGTAGTACGTGAAATTATCTACAATTTGAGTACTCACATATGTCTGCATGTCAATTCCTTACTGAGATATGGCGCTTCGCAGAAAATATTTTTTTCCGAAATTCAGTAAAAATACCTCAAAAAAGCAGAAACCAACCTTATTTCTTATTTTAATAATAATAATTGTTGTTATTATGGTCTCTTGTTAGAATAACTAATTTTGAACCCCCCCCCTCATCCCCCCTCCTTTCCCCACCTAACCCCCATTCTCAAAAGCTTATTTTCTACTGTAATTTCATACCAACCATATATATCATGTCGGTAATATTGGTATTGACATTAGTTACTTTTTAGACCGATATTCCCTCTCCCTCTCCTTCCCTCCACTACATAATTGTTCCAGGATAGGTAAAAAAAGACGTAGTCCTTTCGTAAACAAAATTATATTAACAAAATTAAGGTTTTGACAAAGTATACAGTAGAGGCAACAGAGATATTGTTGAAAGGTCTCTCATACATAGTAGGTACTCATTTGTACTCATTACAGTTGCTGTCGAGATTTTTTAGCCGTTGGTTCTGCTTCTAATTGCTCGTCGTCCTCCTGCACAATCAGGCTGTCAAGGACGTCCTCGCCGTCGTCGTATTCCTCGATTATGTCTGACGAGTCCTCCTCGTTCAAATCAGTTGCAGGGGCGTTTTCGCAGGAGTGGCCTGTGCAGTACTTGCACATAGCTGAGCATCTCAGACCTGCTTTCTTGCAGCTGCAAGCTCCGGTGCTACAGCCTTTGCTGCACTTGCAGGAAACAATTTGGAGGATGTTATCTGCCGCAGCATTTTTCGTTGTGGGGATTGGTAGTACCCCTCGCGTGGTTAGGCTCCAGCCCCAAACTGATGGGCGAAGTTCATTACCTAACCACGGTTGTACTTGCTGGTAAGTGCGGAGGGAGTGGTAATTGGCAGCGTCCCTTGTCGGTGGTAGGCGGGCTAGTTCCAATTTAGCCTTCGTCACTAATCGTGTAAATAATCGGTACCGCAAGTCGTCAAGGTTGTCATTGTCAATATTGCTGAGGAGTAGCGTTTGATGTAAGAAACGGAGCCACTACTACAGAGAGGGCGGTATTCTTCAAATAAGTGCTGCAAATTTTGTTCTTCCCCAATCCATACGGTGCTGACGTGGTATCACAGCCACTCACTGCGTGGAGGAAAAGTATATCTTTGGGAGGAAAGAAACAGGAACTTGGTGAGTAGACACTAGGACCACCACCTCTTCCACTTTTCTGAAGATAGATGTTCTTTATGGACATACCCAATGCCGTCAACAGAATAAGTATGTCCACATCTTCAGCAATAATAATGACGCTGTCGAATTCGCTAGCTTTGGATATGGCGGTGTTGACGATCAACACGTCGGTGTCTTCATGTGAATGAATGAATATTACTACTTTTTTTCAATAATTATTTCATGGGGAAGGGGGAAGGGTAAAGGGAATATGAAGGGTGAAGGGATATGAAGGGTGAAGTAAGAAATAAGGTTGGTTTCTGCTTTTTTGAGGTGTTTTTACTGAATTTCGGAAAAAATATTTTCTGCGAAGCGCCATATCTCAGTAAGGAATTGACATACAGACATATGTGAGTACTCAAATTGTAGATAATTTCACGTACTACAAAATGTTTCTGAACGCTTTTGTCGTAGGATGTAAGGAAAAAAGGTAATTGACGAAACACTGACGAAAGGTCGAGATTTTAGCAGTTCTCCCCCCCTCCTCTTTTTGCACAGGGTCCTCGAGGTCCAAAACTTGACAAAATGTTAATTAACAATCCCTGAACAACATCTCCAAGTTTCATTAAATTCCGACCTTTTTCTACCCAACTCCACTTCTTGCAACTTGTCGACCGGACTAATAATTAAATGTGAGTAATCATTTAAAGAAATAATGTTGGAAAAAACAAAATGACAAAACAAAATTCCAGTTTCTTTACATGAAGTGGCGAGGTGGTTCTTCAAGAAATAAAAATATTTTGCTTAGGCGCCACTATGGGCAGCTTACTTACTTTAAAATGATCGCCTGAACAAAGGCATTTACTCCATGTATTGAATATGACATGAAAAAAGTCTTAAACAGTGCAATCTTCAGGCTTGGTTTTTTTCTTTTTCCATTTTTGTATAGCTCAAGCTCCTTATTCCAGTGCCTAGATGAAATGAAATCAGTAAATATACAGTGCGGTTCTAAAGTCCCTTCCCCCCATTTATTTTTTGAACCGTTAGAATTAGAAATTTGAAATTTTGGGAAAGTGAACTAGGGAATGTATATTATTTTTTTATAGATAGTAGGTGACGTAATCATAAAAAATGGCGGACGTGGGTTCTTTTGGAAGATAATTTTAAATGGCACCATATGGCAAGTAATACATCATTTGAAAGCTTGTTTCAAACCCCTTCCAATGATACCAAAAAAATTAATTCTTCTTCCTTATTTACAACTTTTAACCCAAAATTATAAAATTATTAAAGTTTTTAAATATTTTATTTGGTAAAAAAATACATGCTAATAATAAAAAAAATTAAATAATATGTTCAAAATGTTCACCATTTACTTCTTCGTAATAAAAAAAACTTTACCAACTTTTTATTTAAATCGAATTCTTTGCTTTAAATGTAGGTACAATGCTATTAACTGGCGTACTAAAAATTTAAAATGTTTGGCACTATACTATTCTTGTTTAAATTCAAAGTTTTTATTTTTATTTCTTTTTGGTTTATATCTTAATTATAATTTGTAAAAATAGTAAAATTTTACCTCTTTACCATTATTGTGATTTACTAAATTATCCGTTAATAATAAATAAGAGTTTTTTAAAATGTCGCGAACTATGCAGAAAAAAGTTGAAGCAATATTAATTATTGGTGAGGCTAGAACTAATCTGCATGAAGCCGAACGGATTTTTAATGAAAGACATCCAGATCGACCAATATCCAGACAGTACCTGAGACAACTCTTAGATAAATTTCATAGAACGGGAAACGTTGCAGACGCTAAGCGAAGTGGTCGACGTGGAATTAGTGAAGACAAACAAGTCGAAATAGTTGCCGAAATGGTAGTCAACCCCATACAATCCACCTCAAATGTTGCACAAACTTGTGAAGTGTCTTCATCAACTGTAAAAAGAGTTTTAAAGAAACAAAAATTTCATCCTTATATAATGAAAATGCTCCATATGCTGACAGAAGATGATCCAGATTGCAGAATTGAATTCTGTGAGCAAATAAGAAATAAAATAGAACAGTATCCTTATTATCTTAAAACAATTTACTTTATTGATGAGTGCTCTTTATATCTTAATGGTAAAGTTAATAACCAGAACGTAAGATACTGGAGTGACACAAATCCTCACCTTTTTTATGAAGGTCACACCCAGTTTCCTCAAAAATTGAATGTGTGGGCAGGAATTTTGGGAAACTACATTGTTGGGCCTATATTTTTAAACGTACATTTAACTGGGGAAATTTACCTGGAATTACTCCAGAATGGTATTGAACCCCGAATCTTAGAGATTCTTGAGGATCATGCTGACGAGTTCTATGATATGGAAATAACTTTTCAGCAGGATGGTGCTCCTCCCCATTATTATCAACCATCTAGAAATTATTTAAATGAACAATATCCAGATAGGTGGATTGGACGACGGGGTCCAATAGAGTGGCATGCGCGTTCTCCCGATATGAACCCACTAGATTTCTTTTTATGGGGGTACCTAAAATCAAAAGTTTTTGGTACACCAATTGAGAGCATTGACGAATTAAAGCGAAGAATTAGTGAAGAATACAGGTTAATTTCTAGAGAGACACTTGAACGCGTTCGGGAAGAGTATTCTGCTAGACTTTTTTATTGCCAGGAAGTAAATGGTGAACATTTTGAACATATTATTTAATTTTTTTTATTATTAGAACGTATTTTTTTTACCAAATAAAATATTTTAAAACCTTAATAATTTTATAATTTTGGTTTGAAAGTTGTAAACAAGAAAGAAGAATTAATTTTTTTTGGTATCATTGGAAAGGGTTTGAAAGAAGCTTTTAAATGATGTATTACTTGCCATATGGTGCCTTTTAAAATTATCTTCCAAAAAGGCCCACGTCCGCCATTTTTTATGATTACGTCACCTACTATCTATAAAAAAGTAATATACATTCCCTACTTCACTTTCCAAAAATTTCAAATTTCTAATTCTAACGGTTCAAAAAATAAATGGGGGGAAAGGGAATTTAGAACCACACTATTAACATCTGTTTTAAACACTGTGTCTGTATGGAACAAATTTAATTTTAGCTAACGGGACCAATTTAATAAATAATTCTGAAAACCGTCAATTTTTTATTTAAATTGCCTTTAAAATAATATTCTAATATATACAGGGTGATTGATTAGTGTGAGGAAGTCAGTAGATCTGTTATAGTAAAAAAAAAAGTTATTGACAAAAATTGTAGGCAACTTTAAACTCCACATTTTAAAACTAGTTACAATCTTGGAAAAATAAAAATATCTAGAAAACTGATAACTTTAGGTGTAGGGAGTAATTTATAAAATTTGAAGAATAATATTAGTACTTTTCGATAATGATATAAAATACAGGGTGTTCTATTTAAAATTACCAAGAAAATAATGTACTTATATTTTAACTTACCCTGTATTTAATTTAACGAATATTATTAAAACGAATATGTTTCATAATTTTTAACAGTTATTAAAAAACTATGGTTGCAATAGATCAATGCTCCTATACTCCTTTTTAATTATACAGGGAGTTAAACTTGATACCATTTTCAGGTAATATTGGTTATACCCGGTATAACATAATAAAACTTTATATTGTTGTGATGTGGAAGTGATGCAGATTTCAAATTTAAAATAAAATACAGGGTGTTCCATTTAAAAAAAAAACATAAGTTTGGTGTGCCACCATCTTATGGAACACCCTGTAAGATTGTAACTAATTTTAAAATGTGGAGTTTAAAGTTTCCTATTTTTTTTTGTATTATTTACTATAACAGATCTACTGAGCTTCCTCACACTAATCAATAACCCTGTATATAGAGTAAATTACTTTTTAGAAATGAGGTCAGCGCCTGTTTTTTTAAATGGAACACCCCTGTTTTGTCTCGTTTATAGGGTTTCGAGCAACATTCTTTATTAGTGTAAAAATATCTACGAAATAAATTGTTATTGGTTTTAAAAAGCATCTTTTCCATCGTGGAAACGTAATTGGTGCAGTTAGTAGGATACTGGGAACCTTCATCGCGAATAGTCCTTTAATATCAATCAATTAACCAGTATAAAGAATTTTAATCGTTTCAGAAAGAAGAAAAATTAAGCACATAATTTCATCGCTCAAAAAAGAAGATATATTAGAATTTCGTCGTTCCAGAAGATTAGGAAGCTGCAGAGAAGAAACCAAGTATTTCAGATCAAGCTGTAAGAGCCAAATTTCCTCTTTTTTCCTTTCTGTACTTATTATTTAAAGTTTGGAAAGATAATTGTGTTAAAATTATTTGTTTATTGAAAAATTTCGTTTAATTATCGTCTAAAACTATTAATTGGGATCTTTTTAAATAAAAATTAAAACAGATTAAATACTGACGGAGTAAGTCTAAGGTGCGCGCAGCTGTTTGGCTTGTTGCACCATCTTGTTGGAACCAATGTGTGCGAAACTGCAAATTTCGTGCACAGCAAAAGTTATTTAGGTCTCTCACAAAAGGTATAATAATTTTCTCTCTATAATTCAGAACAATAAACAACTAAAAGGTTGTATTAACTTTCACTATTTATTCTATAAATTTCATTCTCTCTATAACATTCTTGGTTGACAGTAAGTGGATTCTGATTATCATCTTCAACGAAATAAGGATCAAGCATTCCGTACAGCGCACCAAACGGTAACTCGAAGACTGTGGAGTGGTTTTTCTACAATGAAATCAGGACGTTCAAATCCAAGGAATCTGGTTGTTTGTCGATTAATATAGCCGCTAAGATGAACGTGACTCTCGTCTGAAAACCATATGTTTTTCAAAAATTAAACTCAACATGCGACCACAGTAAATTTCTCTTGCACATTTGTCCACAGTATTTAGTCGTTGTCCAACTTGAATGCAGTATGGATAACCACCAATTGATTTGAACATGCGATATAAAGACGTTTCACTAATGTTGAGTTTACATGCAGTTCTTACAAGGCTTCTTTGAGGTCATTGCACGTCCTTCATTTTCGTTAGTGCATACTGTTTTTCGACGACCTGAAGAACCTTTACGTTGACACAATACACTACCAGTGCGACGAAATTTTTCAACAACAGCTAACATCACACTTTTACTAGGAGCTGTTTTATTAAATTTTTGTTGATATTTTATTGACACCTGTTCTAAGCTTGGACCATCATTACGACCTTTTCCGTATTAACAAAAATAATGCTGCACCAAAAACACTTTTTCTTCCGTTGTTAGAACCATTTTTAAATCAAATTTAACTGCAGCGTACTATTAATATATCAGCTCATGATAATTAAGTCAAATATGACAAATCCATATTACATAAACAACCCCACAGCACTCTCTGTTTCGGTACTGTTTATTTTGGCGGATACCGTATATTGACAATATTCTGCAGATAATATAATTACAAACTAATTTGTTGAGGCATTTTAAACCAACTAACATTGCATTAATAGTTTTTTAAAGGATTTTTTAATTAATATTTTAATTAATATTAAAAAGACTGAAAAGGGAAATAAATTGGTAGTGTAGGTACTCTAGCGAATTTCGGTAATAAGATGCCTTTTTTATGTTAATTTTTGCGAACTGGTTAAATATAGTAAACATAAAAAGAATATTACGGTATAATAGAACAATACCGTAAATTAAAATAAAAAATGGAAATGTATCATTATTATTTTTTAAAATGGTCTGTTCAGCAAACCATAAATTTGTTTCATACGTTTATGTTTTAAAAACTAATGAAAATTAACAAATACATTGTAAACACGGGTTTGTTTAATAGTGAAAATTATATTAATTATTATAGTATCAATATTTATTTAATCAACAATCCTGATTCATTTGCTATAAATGATAACATTAATTCCCAAATTGGGATTGGGAATTTCCTTATAAATCGAATACGAACTTATTGAAAAAGTTCAACTTTTCTGTTGTAAAATATGGTGTTATTAAAGAAATTCCTTCTTTTTCATCAATCATAAATTTAAAAACTTTATTTCATAAGTAAAAAATTTACCAAGTATATACTTTATATTTAAAAAAAGATAAATTAATGCTTTAAGACGTGTTTTCATTTGTCTTTTAAGGCTTTTCTTTATTAATACTTACTTTTCTAATTTGTTAACCATGGAGTCACACGTATCCGAATTTAGTGGATTATAGATATCTTCCTGCTGTAGATTTTTGCTATACCCATTTTTGAACAATGGAATAATCCAACTGAAAAATAATATAAAAATTATCCAAAAAAATAATTTTAATTCATTTAATTGCAATGATTTTACAATCTTAATTTGGTGCTACTAACGAAAATAGTGCAAGATGTTTCTGATTTTTAAATGAATTTATTTGTTCATTGTATCAATTTACAAAAATTCACAACATACTTATATAAATAATAGTATATTATTATATATGACTTTCATATGACACTCGTTCTTTAAAAAACTCATCGCTTCGCGATTCGGAAAATACCTAATTTGTATGTAAATTAGGAAAATTTTGATTTTAAAAAGTATGTTGGTAACACTGTGTAATTTGACAGTTTTGACATTTAAATTATGAAATGTTAATGTTTTCAAATGTTTTAAAATGACTAATACACCAATAATAATATATTATATAAGTAAAAGATGATATTCATATTCACAAATACTTTCTTAAAGAACTATATAAAATTAATAAATTGCTATTCGCCATAAATGTCATTGTCAGTAGATACACTTATGTTGCCAACCATTTAAAACAAAAATTTGCGAGCATAAAAGTTACATTACGATACGCAAATGCTTTTTATAACGAAGATTTTTATAAGTGCAAAATATAAACAAATATTTTTTCTTCAAGCGTATAATAAAAACTGTATTATGATCTTCAACACAAACAGTAGAAATAGCCTATTCTTTTACTAGTACAATAATGAACTCTCATTATTATACTGGTAACAAAATAATAAGAAACGGTAGCAACGTCTTAGGCTGCGGTTACAGTGGATGCGTACTCTGACGACCATCGAGTCGGACGTATTCGCGCGTAGTCGGACTACCGAAAGAAACACCTGCTGACAAATGGAATCGGTTATATTAGATGAGGAATAATCGTCAGTGTACGCGCGTTTATGCACGAGCGATTTTGATATTCAAACTTGTTTGTTTTTTCCGGCGTCTTCCGTCCGTAAAAACCACGTACACCGAGTATTTCTAATAAGTATAATAGAAATGGATATTGAAAAATTTATTTTGAGAGTGTTTGAAAGAAAGGCACTATGGGAACAAACAAATAAAGATTACCATGTTGAAAACACTTTCGAAAATTCGACTGCTTCTCAAGTTTTACAGAAATTTGAGATAAAATATAATTAAACGTTTCAGGTATCATAGGAAAAAAATTCAAAAAACTTCCGTGGTTGGTGTAATAACTCTTCAAATAATACGTGAAACTCGCCATTTTCGTTTCTATTTATGTATATATCATTTACCCACATTGTTCTTATATTTTCTAACATTAAAAGACGTAAAAAATTGTTCTCCAATATATATTCGTCATCTTCGGCCATGTTGTTTAAACTGAAACTGGTCGCAATTAAACGTATGCAATGCGACCACCTAGATCGTACGACCATACACATCCGTCTACGTCCGACTCGATGGTCGTCAGAGTACGCATCCACTGTAACCGCAGCCTTATGGGTGTTATAATCAAGAAGGCAGAAACTGTCAATTTCCTTATTTAATTTTGATGTTTTGTTAGTTTTGAAAAGTGTCAGACTCTGAATGTGTTGCTACCTAATTCAAACTGCAAAAATGTCTCAAGAATTACAATGTACACCTCCGGAATTAGTTGAAATAGCTAATTCCAGTATGGAAACTCTAATTCCAACGAAGTCGCGTAAAGTGTATGATTTTGCATATGAAAAATTTCTAAAATGGTGCAATTAATATAATGTACAGCAATACATGGAAAACGTTATGCTTGCATACTTCACGAATTTGTCCAGAAAGTTTAAAAGTTCTACTCTATGGGCACAGTATTCAATGATTAAAAGTCAATTAAACATTAAACATAATGTTAAAATAGAAAAATATAGCAAATTAATTGCATTAATAAAGCGCCAAGGGGAAAATTATACACCGAAAAAATCAAAAGTATTAACAAAAGATCAATTTGATAAATTTCTCAAGGATGCACCGAATAATGTTTATGTAGCAACAAAGGTAGGTACTTTCTTATTTCTTTTTAATCATTATTACGTTTATTAAACCGTTGACAGTGATATCTACTCGCAGATCAATATAATTTAACTTTACAGCAAACATTACCTCATTTCCTACTTATAACATTTAATGACGCTAGCTCAGTGGCAAATCTTTTGTCTTCGGTCGCGAAGGTCAGCGGTTCTAATCCCAGTGCTACCAGCTTTTTTTTATTTATTTCAACGTTTGTTTTTGGTTATATTAATATTTGGAGTCACAGGAGCCCTTAGATGCGATGAACTTGTTAATTTAAAGTCTACTAAAATCCAAGATCCAAATTTAATTTTGGTTAAAATCATAAACACAAAAAACAACGGTCGTTTACTATAATTGGCGATTTTTATTTGAATTTGGTAAGACAGTATACGGCTCTTCATCCGGATGATATTGACCTGCAGCGATTTTTTATTAAATACCTGAATGGTAAATGTCACCGTGTGGTAATTGGTAAAGATGATTCCAAAAATATCGCGACAGCTCCGGTTTTCCCACCTATCCTTACCGTGGACTCGAACGCTAGCGATTACCCAGTTCGAGAAATAGATTCCAGTGGCCCAGCTGCCGCTGGGACTAAGCCACACCGCACACGGAATCCGCTTAGCAATTGTTCTACTAGAATTCGGCGCGCGCCGATCGGAGATCGTCGGCGAATACTCCCACATTGCCGAATTTTACTGGAGCTGTCGCGGTATTTTTGAAATCGTCTCTATCCACAAAATATCAAACGTACCAAAAGACGTTGCTACGTTTTTGAAATTAACAAATCCTCATTAATATACAGGATATTGCCTTCGGAGGACTTCCGCAACTATTTTAGTTGACAACGGAGGTGATATTACCGCTTTAAAGCGGCATGGTGGATGGAAATCCACCAGTGTTGCTGAAGGGTACTTCGATGATTCCATTTCCAGTAAAACATAAACTGCACAAAAAATACTTAATTGGCAAGAACAACCGAGTAATAGTTCTGGAATCGCTGACATAATAATCGACAATCAACTTATTAATAATATGATGTACTCGTATACCAATGACAAAATTGTAAATGTCGAAGCTGAAAGCTGTGGCAGTGGCTTAAATTTAAACAACTGCAGTATACAAAACTGCACATTTAATATTACTGTTAATAAATAGGTAACACTTTATGTAATTTTTCGTTTGTATTAATTAAATAGTTGAGATATAAACAAAGCCTTCTATATTCTTTATAAAATGCATATTATTATTACGCTTGAAGAAAAAATAGTATATGTTACTCGGAGCAGAAGGCCCATTATATGTTTCGCCCAGTTTGCACAGTCTCGGCTGGCGCCTCGGCAAGAACCTGGGCTCAACAAAAATGTTGGCCTTCTACTCCTAGTAACATAATATACTATAAATAGCGAAAATTTACAAAAAACTTATTGAATATTTAGTGTTTTAAAGCTAGTGACGTACTAAATGGCATATTTCCAAGAAATAGTCTTTTATTAAACATTTCAGGTATGTATTTTATAAAAACTTGTATTTTAATTTGTTTATATTAAGTTTATCACTAATGTATGCACACTACTTTTATGATAAAAAAATAATCATGTTTTTTTTGTTTCAAAAATACTTCATTTGAGTTCAACAGATAAAAAATTGAACCAATACCCATGCGCAGTGTCTTAATCAATTTACAACAGCTTAAAAAGAATGTTATTTTCTTCTAATGGAATAAATGTTTACTTAAATACAATTAAATTACAACAAAAGTTCAAACTGCCGACCTTTAGCAATGATACAATGAGAAAGGCGAGCGGTAAATTCTTTCCTAACACTTCAGGTGTTATTTGTGCAATTTTCGTTCGGATTCGTTCCTTCAACTCTTCTACATTATTCGATCGATTTTGATATACTCTGCTCTTTAACTATCCCCACAAAAAAAAGTCTAGCCGAGTCAAATCTGGAGACCTTAGTGACTATAGGCCCCCTTCTACCTATCCACCTTTCTGGGAAAACGTTATTAAGGCAATTTCGTACCTTAATGCCATAGTGTGGGGGAGCCCCATCCTGTTGGTACCATAAATAATTTCTATTTGGACATAGCTGATTAGCTGTGGCAACAGATAATTTTGAAGAAATTCCAGATAACTAGCAGCAGTTAGGTTTTCCTCAAAAAAATATGTCCCTACAATTTGATTGTTTATAATGCCGGCCCAAACATTCACTTTCTAGGGATATTGTGTCCTATACTCTTCCATCTAATGTGGATTTTCACTTGCCCAATATCGACATGTCTAGCGATTTACGTGACCGTTCAGCATAAAAGACGCTTCATCTGAAAAAGTACCTTTTGTATGAAACCTGGATCTCTGTTACATTGTTCCATGACGATTTCGCAGAATTCGATTCTTCTATCAAAGTCATCTTCTAATAGCTCCTGGACCAGATGTACTTTGTATGGATGCCACTTTTGCTTTTTTAGCACTCTTACAACAGTTGATTGGTGTACATTATTATCTAGTGTTACCTGCCTAGAACTGGTATGAGGATTTTCTTGAAACGCCAGTACAACGTCCAGTTTTTTGGCTTCGGATATTCTACCGGATGTTCTACCACTTCTGGAACGATTTTAAACATGGCCCATTTCTATAATTTTTTTTCAATTTTACTTACTGTTGATTGAGTAATTGGATCGCGATTGGGGTATTTAGCATTAAATAAATTACGAACTTCTGCTTGAGTCCTCACTCTATCTCCATAACCAATCATGGTTAAAATCTCGATTCCTTCTGTTTCTGTTAGTTTCATTTTTGTAAATGCTGTTATTAATGTCGGCAAAAAACTCGAAGAGTAAAAATTTGACGTCTATTATTTGACAGATTCACAGATCATTGACGAATAAAGACGAGTCAATGACAATATGGATTTAAATATTTTTCTAAAAATAATTCCGAGAACTTACTACAATAATAAATTTCAAATTATAATGTAGCATTGTTTTTATCAATGTATTTTTTTTTCGGAACCAACAATAAACACTATTTTGTTTTATTCCCAGTGGCGGTCCTTAGTGTATTTTAGTTCAGTGAATGAATATTTATTGTAATTCTATGTTACTTAACAAAGTTCATAATTTTGGTTAACCCTGTAGAAATAAATATTTAAATGATTACATTGTTGCAAAGGCGGTAAGGAGACCTATCAAATGAGCTATCACGTGACCTCGGTTTGTATTTAAAAGAATCGTCGATGACGTCATTACGCCATCACATATGAAGTAATGTCCAACACATCTATAGCAGTTGATGGCCATTCAAATATTAAAATTGACGTGTCTTAATATTTTTTTAAAGTCGTCTGTTTCTGAAATAATGAATTTATTCCATACATCTGCATCATACTGTATACCTATTATAATACAGTCGGAAAAATACCTTTTTCTTCAAGCGGTCAATAAATGCATCTTTATGTGCATGTATATACGTAGTAAAAGTTTGTCTTTATTGATTACTGGGAGATAAAGTCTTTAAAAGGCCATGGGAGATATAGTAAATTATGGGCGGAGCCTATGACGTCTTAAAGTAAGGTTCATTTAAAATTTCTTAAATAATAATACCGATTTATTGATCAACAGTTACGTTATTGAATATTATTTTCCAATATGCGAATACCAACTACTTTGACAACTACTGTCAAAAAAAGTAAGATGGCGACAACTATTTCAGTGAGAACTAAAGTTTTTTGTTTAAGGTAGGTAAATATATTTGTTTAATTTTTATTTATTTTACTTGCTTGAAGAAAAAATAGTATATATTACACGGAGTAGAACTTTCTTTTTGTGTTTCGTCCTGATTGCAGCCCCAGCCTCAGCAAACTAAGGACTCGGCACAAAAAGAGTCACTTTTACTCCTAGTGATGTAATCTACTATTTTTCAAGAGATATAATGCACTTTCACGATTGCTTGGTTCTATTAAGGGCTCTATAATAATTTATTAGTCTCTAGCTAATTCTTTAGTTAATTTGACCGTTTTATTGAACTTTCTATCAGATAAAAATGTAAGCCGTAAATACATTTCTTAATTTTCTAAATTTTTAACAGCAATTAATAAAACTGCCATTTTCTCTCTACAAAAATATCTGAAAAATTACCAAACAAAACGATTAATATTTTCTGTATATCCCTTGTGGTGTATTCATTTTATTTTTCTAATTTATTTGGTAAATTAAACCACAATCTTTTTTTTAATGTCGAAAAAAGGATTGTGGTTTTATTTCCATATAAACAAAATAAAACTATTGGCTTTTAACATGTATAGTGATCTCGCAAGTATGAAATTCTCGCATTCGACATAAATTGTCGACTACCTTTGACCATTCTACAATTTGTCTATCAAAAATTTACGAAGGCGACATTTGAGATTTTCTTCGACCAAGAGGATTTCTCGAATGCGACAAAATATGTCACCGTTTGGACATAGGGTCCCTGGATGTAGTGTAACAGATAAAGCACATATTCTACTTTATCACAATTTAACTTGTATTAAAAGTAAATTTTAAATTTAATTGTTTAATTCTAAACGAGCTATTTATAGCACTGTTATAAAAGTATCAATAACCATATCAAAGAATAACTTCGAATTAATTCGTACTTATTGACCTGCTTTTTTCAAACTTATAGAAGGTAAATCCAATACTATCCATTAGTGGCCGAATTTTCTCTATGAATCTTTATATTTCTTTGGTAATTTTTTTCTTATATTCTCTCCCTCAATAGACTAAATTTTATTTCTCTCTTTCTCGACCATTTCGTTTAAATATTACTTGCTTAAATTTCTAATCTATCAAATTTTAATCTCCCCAAATGCTTGCTAAAATTTTTGATCCTTTAATTTTTATTTAAGTTGTTTAAAATATCGTGTACTTTTTTCATATACAGTGGACGGCTAATTTATGGAATATTATCATGATTTCGAGAACCGTCGAGTTTTGAGGGTAATTCCGAAACAGGTCGATTTTTGTTATAAAATACCCATCTTATAACGTACATGGAGTAAGGATGACGTCACCGGTGTGGGTGTAGTGACGTAATCGTTAATTTTTTTAAATAGAAATCGGTATAATGCGACACCTCATTTGAAGGAGAATTTAATTCTCTATTTAACGACATTACATTTGTAAATAAAATATTTTTTAAGGGTACAAAAATATTTTTTTTATTTAAATTCAACCAAATTACAACTAATGATTTAATTCATAACGTCCTTTAAAGTAACCAAATTATGCATAATAATTATTTTAAATTAAATGTTCCAAATGCCATCCATCGGTTCCTGCCATGACTTTCTGAAATAAATACTTAAAAAAACAAAAATAAGTAAAAATAATAATGGACACAAAAAGTTATCTCATAAACACTAAAACTTTTTGTTAAATGTTAAATCAAGCAAGTGATATTGGCATAGTTACTGTAATATTTATTGTCGTAAATTTTTTTGATTTTGTGAATTGTCATCAGCTGTCATTGTAATTCTTATTTTGAATACTAAATTATGGCTCACCTAAATGAAACACAACGCATAGAAATATTAATTCTTAGCGGATGTGGAGATAAAAAAAGAACACAGAACGAGGTATGCAATTTATTCAACGCAAAATATCCAGACAGACCCATCAGCCAATCAACAGTAAGTAAAATAGTTCGAAACTTTGGAGAAACTGGGCACGTTAAACATATTCCAAACGCTGGGCGTCCTAAAATTGAAGACAATGTGAAACTTGATGTTTTATTAAATGTCCATGACAATCCTCACAGTAGTTCAACACAAATGGGTGAATATGCTGAAGTTTCCCAACGGTTGGTATTACGTATTTTAAAAAAAGAAATATACCATCCCTACAAAATTCAACTACACCAGGAATTAAACGACGACGATCCCGATCGCCGGCTTCAATTTTCTGAAATTATGCAGGATTTATGTATCGGCAATCCACGTTTCATCAATCAAATCCTCTTTTCTGATGAAGCCACATTTTTTTTACATGGTACCGTGAATCGTCAAAATTGCAGGTATTGGAGTCAAGAAAACCCACATTGGATGACTGAGGCACACACGCAATATCCTCAGAAAGTGAATGTATGGGCATGGATCATTGATCATCTAACAGGAGAACGTTATTTAACTTTTTTGAGAAATCAACTTATATCTGTCCTTGCTAACATGTATCCAAATGCCAATAATGCAAATTTACCTAGTGACAATATTTGGTTTCAACAAGATGGAGCCCCTCCGCATTACGCACGTGAAGTACGTCAATTTTTAAATAATTGCTTTCCCAGGAGATGGATCGGAAGACGAGGTTTTATAGAGTGGCCAGCAAGATCGCCAGATCTAACACCTCTAGACTTTTTCCTGTGGGGTCACATAAAATAAAAAGTTTATGTCAATAGACCCCAAAATTTACGTTATAACATGGGTATTTTATAAGAAAAATCGACCTGTTTCGGGATTACTGTCAAAACGTTTACCCATGAATGAGAGTGGTAAACTCAAGCGTTAACTTTCTATCAAATCTATCAAATTTTACTAAACCACGTGCTTGAAAGAACCTTTATTACTCTTAATAAATAATACGTAATTCTTGAAAAGATTTCGAGGTTAAAACAACTGTCACTTGCCGAACTTGAGTATCTATCCAATGTCAAACTGATAATTATGACATCATTAGTGCATGATACTAAAGTATCCGTTTGATCTACTTCCACAACCAATCACAAGGCATGTAACAGGCATTTTTCAACTTATAACGTTAACAAGTCCAAATAATATATAAAATCTATTTTATAAAGTCATATAAACTATATTCTCACAACAATAAAAACTTCTACACCAACTTAAATAAAGAAAGCACTATGACAACAATACAAAACAATACTATTGTTTGCCTACAGTAGCCATATTGAATAATTTGTGACAGGTCGTTGGAAAGCCTTATACTGAAAACAACCTATTGGCTTTCTTCACTCTATTAGGTACGTTGCCATAGATGCATTTTGATGTTGATGTTTCAATTATTTAATATTTCGAAATGTCGCTATTTGATGACAAGACTATTAACAAAATTAAGGTAATATACAGGGTGTACCAACATTATGACAAACTTCGGTATATGGGTTGTTTTAGAAGATATCAAAAAATGTATTAACAAAAATAGTAGATGTCTTTAGGGTCCATATTTTGAAATTACCTTCAACTATACAGAGTGTTGTATAACTCCGTTACAAACCAAACATATGATTTTTTAAATGGGAACCACTGTATATTATACCGAATTCAGACTGCTCATATTTTTTTGAAGATTTTGATATGAGGTTTTGATACATTATACAGAGTCCTTCAGAAGTTAAGGACACGTTTGTGTGAAAATCGTTGGTAAATCCACGCTCTGTATCTTATTTTACGTTGAAGAAAAAAAAGTATTTTGCCTAATAGACTTTTGTAATATGATACAATATCACCGTGTTCTATTAAATATTAATTATTTTTCCTTTTGTATACAGGGTGGACGATAACTCGAACCTTTCATTTCCTCTCTTCTTTCAAATGGAACACCCTGTATTTTATATTATAAATAGAATACCCGATTATGTAACTTTAATTTTTTTTTAAGCAATTTCCTATACCCAAAGTTTATGAAAACAGAGTTATTTTGTAATATTTATTGTAAACCATTATTAACCCATTATGTGAAAGAAATAAACGTTGAATGTAACAAACAATCCTTAAAAATAATAGATTGTAATTAAAAACTTATTCTAATTACAAGTCTCCAAAAGTATAATTCTAACCATAATATTAAACCAAATGATCAAAGTCCTCACCGTTAACATTATCTCAATACCGAATTCCATAACAGATGGATTGGAAGAGGGGGCTCAAATGATTGGCCAGCCCGGTCTCCCGATTTAACTAATTTGGATTTCTACTAGACACGACATGAAAGAGAGAATCACAGCGGCATTTCAATCTGTTAACGTTGAAATGCTGAAAAATGTTAGTCAATTATTTGAACTTAGACTGCAGCATTGCATTGATGTTAACAGTGATCACTTGGAATATTTAGTTTAATATTATGGTTAGAATTATACTTTTTATGACTTGTTTTATTTAGAATAAATTGTTTATTAAAACTTATTATTTTTAAGGATTGTTTGTTACGTTAAACGTATATTCCTTTCAGGTTAATAATTACAATAAATATTACGAAATAACTCTGTTTTCATAAACTTTGGGTATAGAGAATGCTTAACAAAAATTAAAGTTACATAATCGAATATTCTATTTATGATATAAAATACAGGGTGTTATGGTCCACCCTGTATACAAAAGGAAAATAATTAATAAAAACCCTGTATAAACCCTGTATAAAAAATACTGTTAACAATTAATTAGCAAAAAAGTTTCTATTCGAATAAGCCTCGATCTGTTTCAGAGCAACAAGCTTTTGAAATCTGTTATAAAAATTTTTATAACAATTATCAATATCCTTGGGTTATTACTACTGAAAATTAATTAAATAAAAATAAAAAAGAGTTTTTACAAATTTGTTAAAATAAATTTAAAAAATATTGGATTCACGTTTACTTCCCACAAAATACTTATTAAAAATAATATCTTTCAGTTATAAAATTAATAAAATAATAAACTACTTTTTAACTACTTACCAAAAAAATATTTTTGAAATAAAATTGGCAGATATTTCCGGTGAAGGATTGTCGTATTTTTTAGTTGAATCCATAATTAAAAACTTTGCTATTTTATTTTAACAAAACTACACTTTTTACAATCTTTATTTATTTATTTACCTCAAATCACACATACTTCCACTATTATTATTATCGGTTAAAACGAAGCTGTGTGTAGTATCTTCGTATAAGGTAAAATGAAAACTAACATTACAGACGTAATCAAAAGCTCATTTGTATAAATATGTACTTTACGAGTAAACAGAATATTTTAAAGTTGACGTTACGTATGGAAAACACAAAAACTTTTACTTGAATACTCGAACACAAATAATGTGGGGAAACATTTTTAATACATCTAGTTCGAGGTTGACAATTAGACCAGTTAACAAGTTGAAAAGTACCTAAAACAAAATATCACTAATTTTTGTGAACGTTAATTTTAAAAAAAAATTTAAGCTTTTTGATTTAAAATTAACCTAATGATAATTTAAAAAAAATTTAGCTTTTTAGTTTTAACATTTATTTAAATAGTTACTTAAAAATGTTTTCTTATTGGAACAGAGTAGTGTTTTTTAATTTGATCATTAGTATTATACTCGTATTTTAATGTTTTTACTTTTAGCAAATTATGAAATTTTGCATCAAATAAGTCTGCTGCACATAGTCAATCTTTTTTATTTAAATAAATAAAAGTATCAAATTAAGTTCATTGTTTTAGTTTAAATTCACTGTTTAAAAATTAACAATTCTTAGACATCATAATTAATTTCACATTATTTTTGTACTTCCTTTGACATTATAATTCCATAAAAATTTAATTTTAGCCCGTGCTTAGTAGTTATTCGTTGGGCATTGTATATGAAATATTTTTATGTATTAATCTCTACAATAACTTTATACATTTGTTTTACATTTACGTCTTACCTATGTATAAAAAAGGAATACTTTATTTTGTTTCTACATTTAACAATAATTATCTATCAACATTACTTTGTGTTTGAAATTATATTGATGTTTCGGAAGATCTTATTTTTGAAATTAAATCAGAAATATTTCAATAATATGTAATATTTTTATAACTTTTAATTTCTGTTAGTTTGTATACAGTGGACGGCTAATTTATGGAATATTATCATTATTTCGAGAACCGTCGAGTTTTGAGGGTAATCCCGAAACAGGTCGATTTTTGTTATAAAATACCCATCTTATAACGTACATGGAGTAAGGATGACGTCACCGGTGTGGGTGTAGTGATGTAATCGTTAATTTTTTTAAATAGAAATCGGTATAATGCGACACCTCATTTGAAGGAGAATTTAATTCTCTATTTAACGACATTACATTTGTAACTAAAATATTTTTTTAAGGGTAGAATTTTTTTTTCTTTTATTCAACCAAAATACAACTAATGATTTAATTCATAACGTCCTTTAAAGTAACCAAATTATGCATAATAATTATTTTAAATTAAATGTTCGAAATGCCATCCATCGGTTCCTGCCATGACTTTCTGAAATAAATACTTAAAAAAACAAAAATAAGTAAAAATAATAATGGACACAAAAAGTTATCTCATAAACACTAAAACTTTTTGTCAAATGTTAAATCAAGCAAGTGATATTGGCATAGTTACTGTAATATTTATTGTCGTAAATATTTTTTGATTTTGTGAATTGTCATCAGTTGTCAATGGTAATTTTTACTTTTGAATACTAAATTATGGCTCACCTAAATGAAACACAACGCATAAAAATATTAATTCTTCGCGGATGTGGAGATAAAAAAGAACACAGAACGAGGTATGCAATTTATTCAACGCAAAATATCCAGACAGACCCATCAGCCAATCAACAGTAAGTAAAATAGTCCGAAAATTTGGAGAAACTGGGCACGTTAAACATATTCCAAACGCTGGGCGTCCTAAAATTGAAGACAATGTGAAACTTGATGTTTTATTAAATGTCCATGACAATCCTCACAGTAGTTCAACACAAATGGGTGAATATGCTGGAGTTTCCCAACGATCGGTATTACGTATTTTAAAAAAAGAAATATACCATCCCTACAAAATTCAACTACACCAGGAATTAAACGACGACGATCCCGATCGCCGGCTTCAATTTTCTGATATTATGCAGGATTTATGTATCGGCAATCCACGTTTCATCAATCAAATCCTCTTTTCCGATGAAGCCACTTTTTTTTACATGGTACCGTGAATCGTCAAAATTGCAGGTATTGGAGTCAAGAAAACCCACATTGGATGACTAAGGCACACACGCAATATCCTCAGAAAGTGAATGTATGGGCAGGGATCATCGATGACAGAATCATTGGCCCTTTTTTCTTTGAAGAAAATCTAACAGGAGAACGTTATTTAACTTTTTTGAGAAATCAACTTATACCTGTCCTTGCTAACATGTATCCAAATGCCAATAATACAAATTTACCTAGTGACAATATCTGGTTTCAACCAAATGGAGCCCCTCCGCATTACGCACGTGAAGTACGTCAATTTTTAAATAATTGCTTTCCCAGGAGATGGATCGGAAGACGAGGTTTTATAGAGTGGCCAGCAAGGTCGCCAGATCTAAAACCTCTAGACTTTTTCCTGTGGGGTTACATAAAATCAAAAGTTTATGTCAATAGACCCCAAAATTTACAGAACTTAAAAGATAGAATTAGGCATGAAATGAGTCTCATTACTACAGAAGTCATCCGCAATGTACTTGATGAATGTGTCCGTAGATTCGCATATTGTCAAGAAACCGATGGATGGCATTTGGAATTTAAAATAATTATTATATGCATAATTTGGTTACTTTAAAGGACGTTATGAATTAAATCATTAGTTGTAATTTGGTTGAATTTAAATAAAAAAGAAATGTTTTTGCACCCTTAAAAAATATTTTAGTTACAAATGTAATGTCGATAAATAAAGAATTAAATTTTCTTTCAAATGAGGTGTCGCATTGTACCGATTTCTATTTAAAAAAATTAACGATTACGTCACTACACCTACACCGGTGACGTCATCCTACTCCATGTACGTTATAACATGGGTATTTTATAACAAAAATCGACCTGTTTCGGATTACCCTCAAAACTCGACGGTTCTCGAAATAATGACAATATTCCATAATTTAGCCGTTTACTGTATAGTTTTTTCTGGTTTTTCTGTATCATTGCACAGTTATACTGATCTTAGAGGGGAATACATCCACGATAAATCCTTAGGGCTAATAATACATATCTAGGCTTTAATATTGTTATGTCTAACTTTTATACTTGGTCCAGCCTTAATACTAACTAATCAACATCAAGTACCTAGCTACAAACAAACAAAATATAACTTTAATATGTAAATATGACGATGCTAGTTTTTAGCGAAACAGCTGTAATTGAATTTTAAACGTATTTTTTTAATAAATAGTAAAAGGTTCGTTCGTTCGTCAGATTGACGATGCTTCATAGCGAAACAGCTGTTATTGAGTTTTTTAAAAAAGCAATTTTTAAATAAATATTGGAAGTTTTGTTAAAACGAAGAGTTTTTTATTATCCTTAATAAGATGGACTTCCAAAAAGTAAGGGTTAGTACAATCAATTTAATATTATTATTATTAATAGAGACTAGGTCACTAAGAGTAGACTGAGTTGTATTAATTAAATTATCATAATATTCAACATCAAATAAGGAGGAATTTATACAGCACCAATAATAAAACTTTTTCAGTAAATATTTTGATAAAGATCATTTCGAATGATTTATCAGTTAATGGTATTTTAATAAACTTAAATTTTTTTTAAAGCAACTAAAACAACGCCACCACTAGATTTATGACTAGTGAACAATGACCGATTGATACATCTTGACAATTTAAAAATTTTAAACTGGGTTTGTTATATTTGAGAAAATAGTTTAACATTTTATACACTACAAACGAGTATAAGCAGTTATGTATGTAAAGAAAATGTATTCCTTTAGTTAAGTGGTAGTTAAGTAGTTATCCTTAAGTATCCTTAAATTCAATGGAGAGGAAAAGCCTGTTGCTTATTTTTCAAAAAAATTAAATAATGATCAAAAAAGGAAGAAAGCCATATACTCGGAATGCCTAGCTATCAAAGAATGTGTAAAGTATTGGCAACATCTGTTAATAGGGAAAAACATTTTTCGGACCACAAACCATTAGAAAACATGAACATTAAATCAAGAACAGATGAGGAACTGGGAGAATTGACCTATTATTTATCTCAATATGATTTTAAAGTTAAATACTCCCCAGGGAAAAATAACTTAGAAGCTGATTGTCTGAGTAGAAACCCAGTTTTGGAACCAAATGAAAATTCGGAAGAACAGTTGAAGAATGTAAATTTAATAAAAATAGAAGATATCTTAAAATACCAAAAAAGAACCAATGAGATTCATAACAGACAAAAAAATATTATAGCAAGAAATGATGTTTACTACAAAAGAATAAAAAAAAGGAATAAAATTATCCTATTAGAAGAATTTAGCATAGAATTTTTAAAAAACATACACGAAAATTTATGTCATATAGGAATAACTCAGATAAAAAGAAAGATTGGTCCATTCTATACTGCAAAGAACCTAACAAGGAATATAAACAATGTTTGTAAAAGCTGCATTGTGTGTATTAAAAATAAATCAAGAGAACAAAAGAAGGTCGGTCTAATGTCTCAATTGGGACCAGCCACAAAGCCTTTAGAAATCATTTAAATTGATACAATAGGAGGTTTTGGAGATTCCCGATCTACAAAGAGATACTTACATCTTCTAGTGGACCATTATACTAGATACGCGTGGATTCTAACATCGAAAACGCAAAATGCAAATGATTTTATTAGACTTGTAAAAAAAATTGGTGAAACTGAAGATATTGGTATGATTCGGATCAATATCCAAGTATCAACTCAAAGGATTTTAAAGACTTTTTAGAAAAGAAAAACATACCAATTATTTTTACGGCAGTGAATTCGCCATTTTCCAATGGATTGAATGAGGAGCTGAACCAAACTCTAGTCAATAAAATCAGATGTAAAATCAATGAAGGACAGAAGAAAACAGCCTGGACAACTATAGCACAGGAATGTGTAAGTAAATATAACGAGACTAAACATAAAGTAACTGGATTTGCACTAGTTTATTTACTAGAGGGCACTAATGTTGCAATCCTACCAAATGAATTAAAGAGAAAAAATTCTGAACAAGACTGGCTTCATGACAGGAAAACAGTTCTAGAAAATTCAATGAAGTCACATAATTACAATAAACAAATTTATGATAAGCATCGTAGGAACCTAAATTTTAAAGTGGGTGATAGAGTATTTGTGGAGAATGGCAATAGAATGAATAGAAAAAAATTGATGAGATCAGAATTGGACCATACGAAATTATAGAAAAGTTATCAGATTGTATTTTTAGACATGTTCCACATATAGAAAGTAATTCCAATACCCGATATTGAAAAATAATAATAAAATTAATATAGTTCTGAATTAAATTTCTTTGTAAAGAAAATGTATTCCTTTAGTTAAGTAGTAGTTTTCCTTAAGCATCCTTAAATTCAATATTTTGATTGTAATTGTCAAAGAGACAGTTCTCGTCAAATTGCATTGTATGAACATTAAATGTTGTTTCTCTTTTTGTAGGTAAGATTATTTTATAATTGTATATCCAGTTTTGTAAATAAAAACTCTTGTAGAGAAACTCAAGTTTTGTTCTGCGTGTTAATTTCTGGGATAGAAGAAATATCATTATATGTATTTAAGCATTAAGAGTTTTGCTGTTAACAACTTTAAAATATGAAATGAAAATGTATAAAATGTTTATTTATAAACTTGTGCATAAAAAGAAACGGTTTGTTATGGAAAAAAATTAAAAATTACACAATACTATTTAGAACCAATTAAATATTAAAACAACTGCACGTACAATCGATAAGAACCCTCAGAACAGATATTGTAACGGTAACTATATTAGTCAACGCAATATTGGTTGATTAGTACTATTAAGCAATTACTTTGTTTTAACATAAAGAGAGGTCATGGAAAGTAAGCATTTAAGTTGCTTTGGTTAATTTGAAAACATTTTATCCTTTTCCAATAATATTAGTTAAAACAGAGTTTCATAAGGATCAAAGTAAAATATTCTAAAACTCCCTCCTTTATTAAAACATGCTTTTTTGAAAAATGTTGTCACAGTTCTTGATCATCCTTCTGTATATTTTGTAAAATTACATTCACTAACTATACAAACTGTTAACAGTTTATATGTAAAACTCCTCCTCCGCAGATTTTATGTTCAGTATTATTTTCCTTAGTTTAAAAACTTATACTTTTAAACCAAATTAAAAATCCAAAGTCAATATCACAGAATTATATTAAATTATACTGGTTTATAATCGTTTGGATACTTTCTGTCAATTTCTCCTTCTCTTTAATAATCAGACCACAGATATACTTCAATTTATATTCCGTTTCTTCGTTGGCAATTAAAATGTTGGCGAAACTGATACCGAAACCGTTTACACTAAAACACTACACCAACACCACTTTTAACCACCTGACGCGCTTTTTGGTAACCAAGTTCTTCAGAGACCAAAGGTAAACTACATTTAATTTTTTTCTTAACGCTGTAAAAATAAATATAAGACAAAGTGCGGTGTCAGTTAAAGTTTGTGAAATTGCAAAAAGAAAATGGTAAGTATTGGAAACCAAATATCTATGCAGTAAACGAAGTATGCGGGAAATAGAGGCATATGGATTTTACACATAAGTTAAGTAATGTAAAATATGAATATTGGTGGGGATTCCAAAGAAAAGTGAGTAGGATTACTCATTTGAAGTTTGAGAAGAAAATATCGATTTTGAGTAAAAATCTGAAAAACCCAAAACTTTGTCTCTGGGATCTATTAATATTAATATTAAACTTTTGACAATAATAGTGAAATAGAGTTGGTAAGAATATAAATATTGCTGTACCTTCTCGTGGGAAACTGGGTGAATTGATTAGACATATTGAAAGCATTCAATACCTCTCATGACGCCAGGATCTATTTTCGGGAGGCTTGTAAAAATCAAATTTCCTAAAACATTTCAAATAAAAACAAAAATTTACAGGGAATAAGGAAAACTAGAAATGTTGTCAAAAGTCATAAGGATCGTTTTTACTGAAAAACTGACAAAGGAAACAAGGTTGTTATAAGGGACAAACAAGAGTGAACCGCTTGATCCTTACGTTAAGATACCAAAAAATCTACAAAATAAAATGATTTCCACGGTGAAGAGTACTCTTAAAAGTTGTATGAACCTAACCTAACCGAATCATTAAAGTATAAATTAATTAATAGTAATTCTGCTCTACTGCCTTCCTTAAATACTTAAACCTGTGAAGGCAATGAGACCCATTGTTTCAGATATATATTGTAATGATTGAAAAACAAATTAAATTATCCTACCTTAATTATTAGGATAATCCATGTATTATTAAGAAAAGGATATATGATAAGAATAATAGTCTTCTGTAAATTTCAAAGCTTCTTTTATTCTGATTATACACATAAACTAAGTACACTGAATAAACTTGAGTCCAATAATCATATGAGTATGAAAACACTATAATTCAGTAGTCTGTTTGAATCATCTTTATCTTGGTTGTCGAAACATGCATCAAGTCCAAGTTACCTAGAAATAAATTAAAAGTAAACATATTAGGTCCGATAAATTGTATTTAAGTATCATTAGTAAAATAAGTGTTATCAGAAATATAAAATAGAAATTACAAAATATGAGTAGGTTATTCTTAAAGGGCAGGAAATTTCCAACAAAAAAGTCTCAACCCCCCGAATTGTAGCTCAATTATTTATAGGTCTAAATTAATGTTGAAAATGGCATAAAAAACGGGCGGCGCGTCACCGTCGCAACTACTTAATGTTTTAACAAAAGTTGTAGTACAAAAAATTATGTAGGTTATATTTAAACAATTAAAATTTATTTATACGTAAATTTTTGTTTTTTAAAAATATTCGGTAATAATGGTGACTCATTATATTAATGAATAGTGTTGAGACCGATAACCCGTTTTTCCTGGTAGAGTTGGGGAAAATGACGTAAAGATTGATTTGCGACTACCTAATTTTAGTAACAATTTTAAGTATTTATTAAGCATATTTTATGTACCTATCACTTTATTATGCAGTAGTGTGCGATAAAGGTCTAATATCAACGATGAATAATTTGTTTTTATCAGTTAAAAACTTATACATAACAGCAAACATAATTTGAGAGTAGAACTATTATTTTACTACCAATGTCTAATTTACAACAACGTAGTAAGTACGTTCTTTATAAATAAAGTTCTGATTATTGTTTGAATTTTATTTAATAGCTAAATTATCAGCAAAAAATGTAATTTTCACGTAACTTTTATTTGGTGTGGAGGGTGATATAATTTCTCCCCTGAAGGTAAAGAAAGTCGTACACTTTAATATTTACTTTTACAATGGAACTAAATATTATTGGAAAAAAACTTTTAGTCCCCAGTACAAGGACCTCTAATTTTTTCGACACATACACATTTTATATTTTTTGAGCGCTTTCTTTGCGTCGAGTCCGGCAAACTTTTCCTCTGCAAAAACTTTCTGCGTTTTTGAATGCCCGATTCTTGAAATCGATATTACGTCACTATGACCCCCCGTACATAAATATTACTGAATATTATTTATTCAGTGAGTGAAATTTTAAATCCAAATTTATTTGTCGCTTGACATGGACTATTCCGACAATGATTCTATTTCTACATTTAATTATGTCTATATTGACATCGTTCAATAAATATTTACATCCCAAGAAGAATTTTAGTGGGCTTTCCCACATCAAAATTCGAAAATCTACCTTCTACGACTGGACCATCCGTCCTGTGTTTCCATTTTATTTTAAAAAACTTGGACTATCACTAGTCTTTTCTACTTCCATTGTGGTTTCTTTGTTTTCTATTATACCCCCCTTCACCTTGAATATTCTCAACCCTTTTTTAAAAATTTAACCTTAAATCCCTTCCCACTCTTGGTTTTTTATTCCATGCAGTGGGAACCCTCCACCCTCTCCTTCGTCCTACTGTTGGTTTTTTATTCCTTCTAGTGGGACATAATCCCTAATTCCCTCCTCCCCTTCGACCCCTTAACTCCTACCCTACTTATGGTTTTTTATTCCATCAAGTAGGGACATATTAAATTCCCCTCTTAATTTATTTAGTAGAATTTCCCCCAAAAAAAAATCCCCATATCTTATTATTTCTTGACAAAAATTTTATTATTTATTAAAAAGGAAAATTTTTTTAAAACCACACACAATATTCAAAACCACCCCTTAATGAAATGTAACATTACAAATCTTCACCTATCTACGTTGTGTTAACACCCTCCACTTCTACTCTTGTGACTCTGGTAAGTATTTGTTTGTCAATTATCTATTTAGCATGTTCATGTAGCTACAACATTTTATTGTTTTACTTCATCAGGATGAGGTCATTACATATTTAACAATGTTCCACATCCCAACATCTTTTCTTGGATTTTTCATCAATTTCACATTAGAAATTTTTTTCAGAACTTATACTTTACTCCATTTGCCATGATTATTTCATCTTTGACCTCTTGCATTGGGAAAAATAAAAATAAATTGTTTTATTTTATTTTCACCCTACCGGATGTTTTAACTTTGTCAACCCATACATAGAAATAAATGAATAAATTTTTTAGTTGTATAAGATACATTTTCTATTCAGCATATATTTTTATAATTGATCTTAATTTTATACTTATTCATGTTACTAAATATTTTGATGTCACACTTGTTCCTCTTTTCATAATTTCCTTAATAATTTTACCATTTCACTATTTTGTTTACTCAAGCATTTTGTTCGAGTTTTTAGCAATTTTATGTTTGTATGTTTTTTGTAATTTTGTTAAATATGTAATGACCTCATCCTGTTTTTTCTAGCCTGATGATGGCCTTCTAAAAAGGCCGAAACTAGGATATCACTACACCTGCTATAAGGATTTTATTGTTAAAAAAATTTATTTGATATATGAAAGGTAAGACAGATTAATGTTTTAACGTTTATTGAATAATATATGTACATATATTGTAATGATACACATATGAAAAATAAAATAAATACTTACAAACTATAGTTCTAATTTTATAATAATATACATCAATTATCATGGATATCAATAGTTACTTCATAATTTGTCCAAATTAGTTATTCAACAACACATATATTTGTCTCCTGTATATTAGTATTAGATAAGAGAATATGTGTGTCTTTATAGAAATGTAATTTCTATTATTTTCAATAGAAATTAAAACGATACTTATGAAATAAACATTGAAATGAACAATTAAGTTAATATAATAAAACATTTAAATTAAATAAAAATGATAAAAAACAATTAATAAAACATTTAAAAAAATAAAAAAAATTTAAAAATAATTTCATTACCGATTTCAGCTTTGAACCATCGTCAGCTGACGAAAATACTTCTAGTACATTTCATTCTTCTGTAGACTCAGCTTCATGTTTGTCATTTTCAGTACCATCTACTTCCTGGTTAGTTTATAAAACAATATTTCTTCAGAAATCATAATGATTTAATTAGTAATTCTAATGTAGAATGATTGTTTTTTATATTTAATAAAGAATGAAATACATATTTTTATATTTTTTATATAAAATAAAATATCAATATAAATGAAATGATGATTTTTTTTTCAATTGATATTATTTTATAATTGAATTGTTGATTTGTAAATTATGTGTCATCCAGTAAAACTTATTCATAGTCAGAAAACGAGAAAAGTAACTATGTCATTGGTTTTGATGTCTTTTTTTAAATTTCTTGTCGGACTGACAAAAGAACTCAATATATTTGTCGGACAAATCGATATTTGTAATTAGAATACTATTATCTATCATTGTTATTTTTGTCCGACATGTATGTACGGGGAGATGTAATGACGTCATATCGACATTTTCGGAGTGTTGGACACTCTATACGCTGCATGATTTTTGTCGGACAAGTTGACCACAATTTTTAACGTAATTCCATCAACCAATTATTAAAAAATCAAACTTATATGTACGGGGAGTCATAGTGATGTCATATCGATATTTTGAGGGTGGTGGAACCCCATACGCAGCATCATTTTTGTCGAACAAGTTGATCACAATTTTTAATATAATTTTAATAAGCAATTTTTAAAAAATCAAATATGTATGTACGGGGAGTCATAGTGACGTAATATCGACAATTTCGAGAATCGGGCATTCAAAAACGAAGGAGCGCAGAAAGTTTTCGCAGAGGAAAAGTTTGTCGGACTCGACGCGAAGAAAGCACTCACAAGTATGAAATTTGTATGTGTCAAAAAATTAGAGGTCCTTGTACTGGGGACTATTTTACCTTACTGATAATTGAATTATTTGTTTCGACTACATCTAGATTTGGTTGGTCTCGATCTTGATATGTGAGGGTGAAATCCACAAATCCAAAAAATCACATTAAAGTCTACAATTGCCTTTGAAAGATGTAGACGGTTGTTCGAGAAAACATGGGGACTCAACCCAAATATGAACCTTTGGTTATACACGAGGGTCATAAGACCAATGTTGACATATGGTCCAGGAGTTTAGTAGACAAAAACTCTGAAACATGTCAATAGCCATGCTACCCTACTTGAAATTACCGTAATTTCGAACCTTAAAATTAACCTGAACTCCCGTTACCGTAGCTGAATGCACTTTCAATCAATGGAACGCACCTGAATTAAAACCCTTAACTGAACGCAACCCCTAACCGGATCCCAGCGGGATAACTGACAGCTCTTGTCTATAATTTACAACGCTTCTAATATACCAATTTTTTCTTCGAGTACTTAAAAAAGACAGTCTTTCTACCGCAATTTTTCGTATCTCTTTGGCTGGTGTTGAGAAAATAAATTCTTTTATTTTGATTTCTTTTCACATTAATTATTTTCATCTCATGATCATTCTAAACTCCTTTATAAGCAAGTGTGCATATTAATTTGATCAAAACACGTTTCTTTTTAACTAATCAACGCTCAGCTACGTGGCAAGGTTTGTATTAAACAGTTTCTTAGAACAGTGTCTATAACTAATCCTATAATATAAGTATTCAGTACAAAATACAGTATCCGCCCAAATAAACAGTCCCAAAAATAAAAATAAAAATCAATTTTTAATTTCTGTAATGTAAGTGTTCAAAATGTTCACCATTTCGACGCAAACAAGCTTCATATCGATTTTGTAAGTCAATCTTCTTCTTCTTCGAGTGCCATCTCAATCAATGGAGGTTAGCGATTACCATGGCAAAACTGTCTCTATCTTCTGCTGTTCTGATGAGTTCTTCGAACCCTAGTCCCGTCCATCTTCTGATGTTTCTCATCCAGGACAACTTTTTTCCTCCAATGCCGCGCCTTCCCTCTATTTTACCTTTTATTATCAATTGTGGGATATAATATTTTCCTTGTCTTAGCAGATAGCAAAGTAACTGGTTTTCCTGGTTTTTATTGTTAGGAGTTCTCTTTCCTTTTTCAACCTTTGCAGGACTGCTTCATTTGTTATTCGTGCTGTCCAGGGAATTTTTAGAATTCGGCGATAAACCCACATCTCAAATGCCTCCACTTTATTCATACTAGATGTTTTGAGTGTCCAAGCTTCCGCGCCATAGAGTAATACCGACCATATATAGCATTTAACAAGTTTCAGTCTCAATTGTAAACTGATATGTGTGTCAGTGAGCAGCCCCCGTATTTTCATAAAGCTACTTCTCGCTTGAGCAATCCTTGCTGTTATTTCTTGTTCAGGGTCAAGTTTGTTGTAAATCCAGCACCCTAGGTATTTGTACTTTGTCACCTGTTCAAGCATTCTGTTGTTTATTGCTATGGGTAGGGGAATGTTTTGATTTTTCTGGATCACCATTACTTTTGTCTTTTTCTCGTTGATCTTCATTCCGAATTCCTGACATATTTCATTCAGTTGGTCTAAGATATATTGTAAATCGATATCCGAGTCTGATATAAGTACCGTGTCATAAGTCAATAAACATATATATATAAAGTGGTTGATAGAACTGTCGAAAAATAATTTGTATTCTTTTCCGTAGTTCGGCAATATTCGCCGGCGGATTTTCCGAATGAAAAATTTTTTCCTTCATTATGCCCCAAATGTATGCGTCAGGTGGCATCAGATCAGGTGAATGAGAAGGATATTCAAAGTCTGTTCCCCGAAAAATTATTCTATTATCGAAATACTGACGGAGTAAGTCTAAGGTGCGCACAGCTGTTTGGCTTGTTGCACCATCTTGTTGGAACCAATGTGTGCGAAACTGTAGATTTCGTGCACAGCAAAAGTTATTTAGATATTTCACAAAAGGTATAATAATTTTCTCTCTATAACGTTCTTGGTTGAGTGTAAGTGGATTCTGATTATCATCTTCAACGAAATAAGGACCAATCATGCCATTACCAGATACCGTGCACCAAACGGTAACTCGAAGACTGTGGAGTGGTTTCTCTTCAATGAAATCAGGACGTTCAAATCCAAGGAATCTGGTTGTTTGTCGATTAATATAGCCGCTAAGATGAACGTGACTGTCGTCTGAAAACCATATGTTTTTCAAAAATTCTGGATCTTCGTAAATTAAACTGCGACCACAGTAAATTTCTCTTGCACGTTTGCCCGCAGCATTTGGTCGTTGTCCTACTTGAATACGGTAGGGATAACCACCAATTAATTTGAACATGCGACGTAAAGACGTTTCACTAATGTTGAGTTTACATGCAGTTCTTACAAGACTTACACGTCCTTCATTTTCGTTAGTGCATACTGTTTTTCGACGACCTGAAGAACCTTTACGTTGACACAATACACTACCAGTGCGACGAAATTTTTCAACAACATCTAACATCACACTTTTACTAGGAGCTGCTTTATTAAATTTTTGTTTATTTTATTGACACCTGTTCTAAGCTTGGACCATCATTACGATCTTTTCCGTATGAACGAAAATAATGCTCTACCAAAAACACTTTTTCTTCTGTTGTTAGAACCATTTTTAAATCAAATTTAACTGCAGCATACTATTATCAACTAATGACAATTAAGTCAAATATGACAAATCCATATTACATAAATAACTCCACAGCACTCTCTGTTTCGGTACTTTTTTTTCTGTACCGTACATATAATTTATTTATAAAATATTACTTTTATTGTAAAACAACTAATTTAAATATCAAAACTTTAAGTAAATTAACTTTTTAATATAATAACTGCCGTCCTTGTCAACCGAAAACTAAACCAACATTTTATGCCCCATAATATTTTTATTTAATTTCTATTCTCAACCTTAACTTGTAGAAAGATATAGTCCACAACAAGGACACAATTAGATGTAAGAATCACTGTCCAGAACACACTTAGATAGAAGAATCATTATCAAGGACTTAATTGGAGGTAAGAATCATTGTCAAAGACCCAATTAGATGAAAGAAATGCCGCCCAGAAACACTAGTAGCACAAGAACAACCCAAGGACCTCTGGAAATCTGATTTGCAAAAGATAATTACCTTTTGCTATAAGTTGAGGACTATCCTTTACTTCTAGTCTGGCAGATAAATGAAACTAATAAATCCCTTAGGGCTAATAACATCTAGACTTAAATATTGTTATATCTTATAACTTCTCTACTTCGCCCAGCCTTAATAATACTTAATCAACATGAGGTAGCTACAAACAAACAAAATGTAACTTCAATATATCCATCTGACGAAGCTAATTGTAGCTGCAATTGTAATTTAAAAACCTATTTTCGAATAAAAAGTAGATGTTTCGATCAAACGTTTAGTTGTTTGTTGTTCTTAATAAATCTTATTTTTTCATTAGTTTTATTTACAAAACCCACTTGGTTGTAAGAGGTGTAGGATGTATCGTGTTCGGTTTAACTGCTCATTTAGTTAACTTTAATATTTACTGATAACTTCAATAATTTATATTTATTTTTCAAATCTACAAGGTGTTTCTATCTTTCTCACTTTTCCCTTGTTTATATTTATTTTTGTTTTCTGTATAAGAATAAAAAGATAGTGGCGACCTTAAACTCTTATAACCACAAACCTGAACTATAGTGAAACTTGGAGTCGGATGACTCCTTGGGAGAGTTTCTAGCTGGGATCTGTTTAGAGTGAGTAATATCGTTACAAATTTGGCTCCCAACTCTAATAGCTTTTTAGTGTTTCACATTTGGCGCCCTTAAGGGTATTCTAGTGTTACAAATTTTTTATACAATGTTGTGATACGGGGCAATCAGGGGAAAAATAAAGCTAAATTGTCCCGAGAGGGTGACTCCATAGATAAGACCTGAAGCTGCCCTTGGAATCACAATTAAAAAAAGGAGCGAATTAGTGCAAAATGGACGAAAATCACTTTTGAGGATAGTAGGACTTTTATCTGGAAACCGCAGGCTCAAATATGCATATGAGTCTTATAGACCAGACGGAGATGGACTCATGCAGGTTCTGGAGGAGGAAACCTACCAATGGGTAATCTGTAATGTAGAAAGTGCATGTAAATTTAAAGGTTAGCGAAAACCTGAATAATTTCTCATTGCTTAAAGTTTAATATTAGGTCAAGAAACATATTTGTTATGATCATTGTTAATTAGATGCGTAGGTACTTAACAAGTTAATTATTTTTCTTGTAGATAGAATTTTAGGAGTGGAATATAGTTTAAGAAAAAAAAAAAAATGGTTACCAGCAAAGTGGATTCCTTGTAGGTTGGTTTCGTCGTAAACATATGTATGTATAATTTGTATACAGGGTGACTAATTTTAAAATGTAAAGTTTAAAGCTGCTTACCATTTTTGTTAATAACTTTTTTTTGTAATTTTTACTATAACAGATCTACTGAGCTTCCTCACACTAATTAATCACCCTGTGTATTCGTTGTAGAGGGTGTTATAACTTACTACAAAAATAATATACCTTTGTAAGGTTAGGTAACAATATTCAAAACAAGCATCTTTAAATTTTTATTTAATTATATTAACCAAATTACGAAGTAGAGACTGTATGCACTGTTTGTTTTGATTGTTGCATTAAACTTAAAAGCGATAACATTTTTTAATATAGAATAAAAAGACTATTCAAACGATATATCACTAGCCTATACTTCCCACTTTAAAATTTGAGAGTTGTAGCTGCCATTCGAAGGTGGGGTGGAATTTTCACTATAAAAAATGTCAATTTATTATTTAAATTTAACGTGTTTAGGGATTTTCCATGAATACGTACAGTAACCAAAATAATAATTTTATTAATAGAGTAAATAAAGACACATTTTTCGACAATGCTATGAGAATAGGAACTTGAAAGGCTACAAAAAAATTCTCAAAATGAGTATAATAAAGGATTGGTAACTTGGGCTGTATATAATTCCTGGAGGAAATTGTGTAATTGAATACTAGGTATACTTAAAAACCAAAAACCAACAAAAAAATTAATATTGTTGCCTTAATACTGTAAATTCCACGATTATCCATAAAAAATTCTTTTCAGACTGGTGTATGATCTAAGATCAACGTAAGGGTTGAAGGAAGAATAATAAGAACAAGCAGAAATCGAGCGGAATTATCTAAGTTGGTCATAGAATTTGATCTGTACTTTTACTGATAGTCAACATTAAATACAGTTCTTCTACTTACACAGAACAGAACAATATTACCTTAATCAGGATCTTAAAAGAAAATACAAAAAAAAGAAAACAAACACATCAACAATGGCCCCAGATTTTTGCGGTTTTAAAAGGATTTACAAAAATTGAAAAAAATTAATGGTTATCTTATATTATATAGATAATAGTATTTTTGCGAAAAATAAAGTTAAAATCTGAGTTTTAATTAATTTATAAAATAATTTTACTACCAAAGTAAATTACTAAATTTCACATTAAAGTTTTTATTTGTGGGAACTATGTTGTCATGTATGCACAATTTTACACATACCTATTTATGATATCTATAAAGTCATTTAAAAAAATATATGAATTACGTTACTTAACCTTCGTTAATTATGTTAGTGTAGTTTACTTAAAAAAAAATAAACAATTCCTAACATTTTTCTATTAATAATATTTATAGCTTCAATGAGAAATAAAATTGAGTAGGTAACCTTTATTTTGTGGAAGTCTATCTTACTACTTAAGAACATTAAAAATAGAGAAATTGCTTTTTTAACTTAATGACAGCTGTTTCGCTAAAAATTTGGATTGTCAGATTAACATATTGAAGTTACATCTGACGATGCTAGTTTTTAGGGACAAAGCCGTCATTGAGTTAAAAAAGCAATTCTTTAAATAAATACTGGAAGTTTTGTTTAGAAAGTTCCATTTTTAATGTTTTCAATGAGAAATGTTTATACGAGCTTTATTTTAATTAAAAATTTAAATAATAACATGTATAATATTTTCTCCCTACTATATTTTATTATTAAATTTAATTTAATTATAATTTATTAATGAGTTTAATTTATTTATTAATTATTAGGATCAGATATTTAAACTAATATTTTTGTGCCAAATAGTAAATTTCTAAGATCTTTCTCTAGAAGAGTTCAAATTTGTATTTGTATTTAATTAAAATTAAATTTTGACGATAATAAATATTTTAGGAAAATAAATATATTTGAACTATTCAAATTTTGACATAATTAAGTTTTTATTTAAAGTAAGATAATATTAAAACCATTCAAGTTTAATATCTTGTAAAAAAGCCTTTACTTGTCAGATTTTAATTGTTCTGAATGAGACGTTGTAATGACATGCTGTTTAATAAATTTAAGATTTATTCAAGATAAATTTTTAAACTAACATCAATCAGCACTTCACACTCACTTACTTTTAATAAACAATTTAAATTTTCTAAAATATACTTAAAAAAACAATTTAAAAAAATTTTTGATGACGTTTCAATGTAAGACAGGAGATTTAATGAAAGATAATTCAAAAAGACATCCTTATTTATAAGATTTTCCTTGGAAATCAATATTTAATTTTTAACCAGAGTTTTTATAGACCTACAATATTTTAAATAAAAACAATATTATCATGCTAAGAACAATAAATAACTGAACGGTTAAACAAAACTTCCACTATTTATACGAAAAATTCGCTTTAAAATTCAATTACAGCTGTTTCGCTAATAACTAGCATCGTCAGATTGACATATTGAAATTACATTTTGTTTGTTTGTAACTAGGTGCTTGATGTTGATAAGGAGTTAGGGCTAGACCAAGTAAGGAAGTAATAAGACATAAAAATATTAAAGCCTAGATGTTATTAGCCCTAAGGGATTATCCTGAATGTATTTCCCTCTATGATCAGTATAAGCAATGATATAGAAAAACCAGGAAAAAACTATATCATGCTGATCTTTACAATAACTTAATAAATTTATGTTACAATAATGTCTTATCTATGTATAAAATGAAGACTCAAACAAAGTAAACAGGTTAATAGTGGAGATTTTCATTAACTACTTTAAACTGTTGATCTGCTAGATGTCTTTTAATTTCAAGTTCTTCTAGAAAATCTAAATTTTGTTTTTTATCACAAATGAGTAGTATATGAATGTCATTGGTTTGTATAAGTGAGTTTGGATGTTCCAGTAGGTGTTTTGCATAGTTCGACTTATCTGGTTGTTGTAATCTATATGCTCTTAAGTTAAATCTTACTTCAAAATTTCTTTGTGTTTGACCTATGCATTACATTTTGGACAATTAATTTGGTAAACACCAGATTTTTTAATTTTGGTAATTTTGTTCATACATCATTTTGTGTTTTAAATGATATTAATGCTGATGTTGCCGAAAATATTAATAATTTAATGAATTATTAACTTTTTTAATTCTTAAATGTAGAAAATTAATTGAATTATTTTCTTCAACTTCTAAAGTAAAATTAAATTTAGGATGCAGGGTATTAATATAATTAAAAAATATATCTAACTGCCGTTCGCTACCTACAAAACCTGCTAACACATCATCAACATATCTATACCAAAATACAATATTGTTTTTATAACTAGAATTAAAGATTTTGTTTTCTAAATTATCCATAAATATATTTGCTAAAATTGGAAAAATAGGACTTTCCATGGGAAGACCCTCATTTTGAATATAAACTTTGTTTAGTAAAAATAATTTTGACTAATGCATACATCAAATAGATCAATTATGTCTGATATTATACCTGGATGGATATTTCTTTCATCTAATAGCTTTTTAACTAGAACTATACATTCTTTAGGAGGTATTTTTGAGAACATATTAGTTACGTCAAACGATACTAATTTAGTATTATTTTGTAAATTACATTTATTCAATTTTTTGATCAAATCTAATGAATTTGGTACTGAATATATAGATGTGTAACCATAATTGTTTAGAATACTATTTAATTTTTTAGCTACTTTAGTATTAGGAGTGTTAACATACGAAACTACAGGTCTAATTGGTTTTGACTCTTTATGTAATTTAATTGTTCCATATAATTCTGGACATTGAGGATTTTTATTTACTAGGTATTTTTTATCGAAATCATTAAATAGGTAATTCGAATTTTTCGAATAAATAGTGGAAGTTTAGTTTAACCGTTCAGTTATTTATTGTTCTTAGTAAGATGAACTTCCACAAAGTAAAGGTTAACACAATCAACTATTATCGTGAGAAATTTCCGTCTTTTGACAAATTTTTACATTTATTTTTTGTAACTTTTGAGAAATTTTAATAATTTTGTAAGTAACCAACATCTCTCTGTTGTGGCTTCTAATTCTAGAGGTACATTTTAATCCTTATTTACAATTATAAAGTTTTTATGTCCATTCAAAATTTGATATTGACAGTTCATTTTTATTAACTTACAAATTTTCTTTTTAACCTGTTTTCTTACATGTCTTAGCATCTGATGAATTGAAATTTATCATACTTCTATTAATTTTTCCATTACATAACCAATTTCGAATTAATATTGTCCAAATTCTGTCATTTTACTATATTTATAATCCAAAAGACTTTGTTATGTCACAAAACTCTAATTTTTGTATCTATGCTTGTTTTAGATAACTAATCAAACATTGTCCGTGTTATATTACATTTTACATAATTGAAGGAATTATCAAATGTCTTTTTTTATAATTTTAGGATAAATGAGTATTAATAAAGGAAATTTAACATCTATATTTTAAAGTAAATATTTTTAATTTCTTTAATATTTAATAAATCCAATCCTATTTTATCTATAATAAACTACTTTCTAATTATTATTTAATTTTTTTGAAATGGATGTTTATTTCAAAAATTTGTAAAGTATCTCATTAAAATCACATGTGTAGTTAATTGTTCTATAATCAAATGGATTCTTAATTATTCTTAATATCGAAAATACTCAACTTTTATAAGATCGTATACTAATATCTTTTCCATTCATATATAGCCTTACAGGTATCAAAAAATCATTTCAATAAATGCAAATCTAATTCATTCTGACAAAAATTTCTGTAATAAACAAAGTTGCTTTTCTAAAAACTGGTGTATGCCTTACAAAGTTAATTTTTCTACAATCAATTTAGAAAATTTCACATTCCGAACTACAATAATTAGAACTAAAAAATTATATATTCCGTACACAAGCATTAATCTGTATTATTATGTATTATTCCACACTGCCTTTCCTGTACTATTATTTCAAACTATTAGTCTGGTCGAGAAATCATTTAAATCGGATTTGGGTTACACCGATCCGAAAAATCTGATTTTGGTATCAATCGATTCGAAATAACAAATATAAAAATGTTCCTGAATATCCAAATCCGTTTTAAAAAATTTCCTATTGTTATTAACAATTTTAAGATTTTTAAAAAAGGGGGTTTACATTTTTGCCAATAACTCATAAACTATAATAAGCAGAACAAAAAACTCAACGGATTCTTTAAGGGCAGGAAATTTCCAACAAAAAAGTCCCAGCTCCCTGAATTGTAGCTCAATTATTTATAGGTCTAAATTAATGTTGAAAATGGCATGAAAAACGGGCGGTGCGTCACCGTCGCAACGACCAAATGACATAAATTAATTTTTTTCAATAAGTACATATTAATAAAAAAAATTAAAAAATTCTAGCACTAACAGAACATATCAGAGAACAAATTTCTGCAGTCAAAAAATGTTTTCCGTTATTTTTCACATTTCATTCACATTTTTTTTAATATAAAAAAAACGTGGAAAAATTTTTTTTCAATAATTAAACGTATACTACGGCATTCAGTATGTTGTGAGGTGTTATAAAAAAAATATAAATTATTGATGCAATTGTTTGTAACAAATTGTTTAATTAATAAACAATTAAATAATTAACTCACAAATTCGAGAAAAATACCATTTTGTAGAGTAGAGAAAAATATGATTTTGAGGATTTTTTTCATTTCTTAATATTAAATTTAAACAAATTTTAATAAACAAAAACGTTATTTAACAATTAGAAAATTTTTTTAAGAAAAAATGTTTTTTTTTAAATCATGGTTTTTAATAAAAAATAGAATGAAAAAAAATTTTTAAATTGTTAAATAAGCCATTTGTTTATAAAATTTTTTTAAACAATTTGTCACATACATTTAAAAACATTGAATTTATATTGTTTATAGCGTATTAAAAACGACTGTAAACAATTGTTTAAAAAAATTAAATTTTTCACATCTAAAATCGCAGTTCTTTACTTAGCTTGTTAATAACAATTTCAATTTTTTAAAATTTAAAAATTTTATTATGTAACTTGGTTCAGTAGCTTTATGATAAAGGATTCCAAGGGTTAAAAAAATTCTTGTGTTTTTATTTTACTCACAGTAACGAATTTAAAGTAAGTAACAATGAAGATGTAATTTTTTAATTAACAAATGGATAGAAATGTGAAAAATAACGGAAAAAATTTTTTGACTTCAGAAATTTGTTCTCTGATATGTTCTAATAGCGCTAGAATTTTTAAAATTTTTTTTATTAATATTTAATTATATAAAACAAATAATTTATGTCATTTAGTCGTTGCGACGGTGACGCGCCGCCCGTTTTTTATGTCATTTTCAACATTAATTTAGACCTATAAATAATTGAGCTACAATTCGGGGCGTTTGGACTTTTTTGTTGGAAATTTCCTGCCCTTAAAGAATCCGTTCAGTTTTTTGTTCTACCTATTATATTTTATGAGTTATTAGCAAAAATGTAAACCCCCTTTTTTTAAAATCTTAAATTGTTAATAACAATAGGAAATTTTTTAAAATATTCAGAAACATTTTTATTTTTGTTATTTCGAATCGATTAACACCAAAATCATATTTTTCGGATCGGTGTAACCCAAATCCGATTTAAACGACTTCTTGACCAGACTATATATTTCTTGGCCGGGAATAGAAACCGGGACCTCGCGGTCAAGTAATTTTGACACATTTTTGAAACGGATAACAGGAAACAGAATATTTTGAAGGGGAATTAAATTGTTAATTTGATCGTCGAAGAAGTATAATATAGACCTTTTCCACGCTGGTGTGATTGCGCGTCACATATAGTGTAGAATAGATTACTTTCCGCTTTTGTGGCACAATATATTATTGCGATTTCAACTTTTCTTCTAAAGCATATTTCAACATAGAATTTTTTATTCTTATGCTTAATAACCATAATTCTCGTTTACATATATATTTAATTTGTATTTTACGCTTTGTCTGTATCAATAAATTTTTAATTTTATCAATCAATATTTGCTGCGATTATTTTATTCTTCTTAAAAATATGACTAAGTAAAAATGCCTTTTAATATTCGGGAAATTTCAAATGTTTATCAATTAAATTTAACAATATCTGAATGACTTTCTATTATCTTGGAAATTGAATTACTTTAATAAATACTGAGTATTAGCCGATTCCCACTAATAAATTCCATCTGGATTTCCCATAACATGAAGAATTACTGTAACTTTAGTTTATTTTAGTACACTTACTGGGTAAATTCTTACTTGTTTGTATGTATATATTTACAAATAATACCGGTTTATTAGATGAAAGATTATTTTTCTTTTCGATATCGAAATATTTACTAATATTTTTTTAATTAAACAAATACATTCTGAAATAATTTCAGATAAGGTGCAGTCGATAATAAAACTGAAAAAGTAGAAAATTGTTTCTACCTGCACCCAAGGTAAAGAAACTTAACAGTTTCTATAACAAGCTTGGCCGTTTTCTATGAAAAAACAACTACTTTCTGGGCTATAGGCCCCAACGGACATTGAATTACATTCCAATAGAAAACGTGATGGCGACCGACTTCATAGATACTTAAAACCATCTCTGTCGATTTGCAAATCAACGGTAAGAACACTAATCGTAGATCGGTTTCGACATTATTGTGTCTCATCAGTACGAGGTAAGTAATTCTTTTCATCCCGCAGAGCGGGGTATATCGCCAAATATTTATTTGTATCCAGCTTCTCAGGGTCGCCCAGGGTGATCCTGGCAAAACTGCATCCTTTGGTTTCATCCCATCTCTTAAGGGATTGAGTACGGGTGTAACGTTTGGCTAGTTCCGCAATTGTCGAAGTCGTCAAACCATGGGTGTCGCCTGGTCCCAAAATTTTCAGTCCAGCCGCCATCCTGGCCAGAGAGTCAGCAATACGGTTACCTTTGCTCCTGTCGTGCCCTTTCACCCACCTTAGTACGATATTATTATCTACCGAGGCGTTAGCTAAATCTTGGTGGCACTCTAGTGCTAACCCTGAGATAATACGTTGTCTATTCAAGGTTAGTAGGGCTTGTCTACTATCAGTGCAGATTATTATGTTTTTGCCAGAAATTTCTTTTCTGGTTAGCTCTTTTGCGGCGATTGAGATGCCAGCCAGTTCTGTAGGGAAAGTCGTTTTATCGAACGCTCCTTCGATATCTATAAATATTCCCAAGGTGGATTCTTTATTATCCAATGATCTCTCGATTCTGCCAACCACTTGGTGTGGGGCCGAATCAGTGGACCTTCCCGGAGTATATGAATGCTGATTTGGATGAAGTTGATTGTGAATTAAGACTTCATCTCTTATACAGTGGACGGCTAATTTATGGAATATTATCATTATTTCGAGAACCGTCGAGTTTTGAGGGTAATCCCGAAACAGGTCGATTTTTGTTATAAAATACCCATCTTATAACGTATATGAAGTAAGGATGACGTCACCGATGTGGGTGTAGTGACGTAATCGTTAATTTTTTTAAATAGAAATCGGTATAATGCGACACCTCATTTGAAGGAGAATTTAATTCTCTATTTAACGACATTACATTTGTAACTAAAATATTTTTTTAAGGGTGCAAAAACATTTTTTTTTATTTAAATTCAATCAAATTACTACTAATGATTTAATTCATAACGTCCTTTAAAGTAACCAAATAATTATGCATAATAATTATTTTAAATTAAATGTTCCAAATGCCATCCATCGGTTCCTGCCATGACTTTCTGAAATAAATACTTAAAAAAGCAAAAATAAGTAAAAATAATAATGGACACAAAAAGTTATCTCATAAACACTGAAACTTTTTGTCAAATGTTAAATCAAGCAAGTGATATTGGCATAGTTACTGTAATATTTATTGTCGTAAATATTTTTTGATTTTGTGAATTGTCATCAGTTGTCAATTGTAATTTTAACTTTTGAATACTAAATTATGGCTCACCTAAATGAAACACAACGCATAGAAATATTAATTCTTAGCGGATGTGGAGATAAAAAAAGAACACAGAACGAGGTATGCAATTTATTCAACGCATAGACAGACCCATCAGCCAATCAACAGTAAGTAAAATAGTCCGAAAATTTGGAGAAACTGGGCACGTTAAACATATTCCAAACGTTGGGCGTCCTAAAATTGAAGACAATGTGAAACTTGATGTTTTATTAAATGTCCATGACAATCATCACAGTAGTTCAACACAAATGGGTGAATATGCTGGAGTTTCCTAACGATCGGTATTACGTGTTTTAAAAAAAGAAAAATACCATCCCTACAAAATTCAACTACACCAGGAATTAAACGACGACGATCCCGATCGCCGGCTTCAATTTTCTGAAATTATGCAGGATTTATGTATCGGCAATCCACGTTTCATCAATCAAATCCTCTTTTTCGATGAAGCCACATTTTTTTTACATGGTACCGTGAATCGTCAAAATTGCAGGTATTGGAGTCAAGAAAACCCACATTGGATGACTGAGGCACACACGCAATATCCTCAGAAAGTGAATGTATGGGCAGGGATCATCGATGGCCCTTTTTTCTTTGAAGAAAATCTAACAGGAGAGCGTTATTTAACTTTTTTGAGAAATCAACTTATACCTGTCCTTGCTAACATGTATCCAAATGCCAATAATGCAAATTTACCTAGTGACAATATCTGGTTTCAACAAGATGGAGCCCCTCCGCATTACGCACGTGAAGTACGTCAATTATTAAATAATTGCTTTCCCAGGAGATGGATCGGAAGACGAGGTTTTATAGAGTGGCCAGCAAGGTCACCAGATCTAACACCTCTAGACTTTTTCCTGTGGGGTTAAATAAAATCAAAAGTATATGTCAATAGACCCCAAAATTTACAGAACTTAAAAGATAGAATTAGGTATGAAATGAATCTCATTACTCCAGAAGTCATCCGCAATGTACTTGATGAATGTGTCCGTAGATTCGCATATTGTCAAGAAACCGATGGAGGGCATTTCGAACATTTGATTTAAAATATTTATTATGCATAATTTGGTTACTTTAAGGTACGTTATGAATTAAATCATTAGTTGTAATTTGGTTGAATTTAAATAAAAAAAATGTTTTTGTTCCCTTAAAAAAATATTTTAGTTACAAATGTAATGTCGTTAAATAGAGAACTAAATTCTCCTTCAAATGAGGTGTCGCATTGTACCGATTTCTATTTAAAAAAATTAACGATTACGTCACTACACCTACACCGGTGACGTCATCCTTACTCAATGTACGTTATAACATGGGTATTTTATAACAAAAATCGACCTGTTTCAGGATTACCCTCAAAACTCGACGGTTCTCGAAATAATGATAATATTCCATAAATTAGCCGTTCACTGTATACCGCTCGCACAGTCTCTCCATTGTTTTCTAAAAGAATGATGTGAGACTAATTGGTCGGAACGCTTTTGGTAAGGTGTAGTCCATCCCTCCTGGTTTAGGTATAAACACCACTCGTACTTCTCTCCACTTACTGGGAACATACCTCAGAGCCAATGAGGCTCTGAATATTCCGACCAGGTGCGGCATAAGAATATCCAATCCCCATTGTAGTAGGGCTGGTCTTATACCGTCAGGTCCTGGTGCTTTGAAGGGGGAAAAGCCCGATATGGTCCACCTTATCTTGTCCTGATCAATTATAGTGCTAGCAAATTGCCAGTCGTATTGTGAGGGTGTTATTGGTACTTCCGTCTGGTTCGTCGTTCCCGGGAAGACATAACCTGGGAAGTAAGTTTCCATAAGGATTTCAGCGCTCTCTTGGAAGTTGGCGGCTTTGTCGCCATTCCCCCTCGTCAGGATGCCGATACTCCTATGGTGGTCGCTTGAGAGTGCCTTCTGTAGCCTTGAGACTTGCGGAAAGTTTTCGATTACCTCGCAATAGGCTCTCCAGGCTTGCTTTTGTCTGCAGACTTTTTTGTACTTTCTGAGGTTGGCTTTATATATTTCCCAGTCCTCTTCGAGTTTTGTGACAGACATAAGGAAGATGGAAAAAGAGGTTGCAGAAGGTAGAAGGCAAAGTTGGCCGAAGACCGAAGCAGAGAGACTGAGGAAGATAGTAGATGAGTAGAAGAGACTGAATGATTTATACGAAGTTATAGAGGGCTGTAAAAGGCTCGGAAAGTGTGGCAACAGTCGTGTATGAAGGGCTAATTATTGGTGGAATTAGGAAATAAAAAAGTTGTGGAAAGAGTGCAAGAAAGCACGAAGAAGGATGTTAAGGATAAAAGGTAAATGTAACGGTAAGGAGAGATACAAGGCGAAAAAGGAGCTTTCGCGGAAAGTCGATAGCTCAAAAAGAGGAAAGTGGGAAATGTTGCTAGAGGAATTAGACAATAATCCATGGGGTAAGGCATATGAGATAGCAGTAGAAAGAATGGGGGGAACTAGGAATACTGTGCTAGAGAAAGATGGGGGGAAAGAAATTATTAAAAAACTATTTGCAGTGGGAGAAGGAGTAGGGTAGAGCAGGATTTCAGTAGGAGAGGTGAAATGAGGGGGATAAGGCTGGTAGATATAGAGGAAATAGAGAAGGAAGGACGTGGTATAAAGTATAGGAAGATCCCAGGAATAGATGGCTTGGCTGGACGAGTATTTCTTGGAACTTTTCAATAAGGTGCTGAGGGAGGAAGAGTTTCCGGAAGTGTGGAAAGTAGCCAGAGTGGTACTTGTGACGAAGGCGGGTAAAGAGGGGAAGGGGACAAAGGACTACAGGCCCATCAGTCTGCTCTGCGGGATAAGTTAAGTTTTGGAGGGGATAATAAAAACAAGAATATAGTAAGGAGTGGAAAGAAAGAAAGTCATGAATTTCTGCACCGGGTAAAGTGATGAGCTTGGTGGAAAATGCTAAGAAGGGCAGTTGCAGTAAACTTAGTAGACGATTATCTGACGGGACGGATTTTGGTTGACAGGAAAGAGAGAGAGGAGGTATAGGACGGAGATGGGAGTGCCTCAGGGATTGGTATTGGGACCGACGCTCTGGAAATGTTTGTTTGATGAGGTTTGTGGGATAAAATGGGGAGATGGATGCGAGATTACGGTTTATGCGGATGACGTGAGCCTGATATGTACAGCAAAGGGGGAGGCAGAGATAAAAAGAAAGGCGGAGAAAATGTGTAGAAAGATTGTAGAAAAGATGGAGGAATGCAGATTGGAAATAGCGGAAGAGAAGACAGTGGGATTACTGGTGAAGGGACGCAGCAAGGCGAGGGAGTTGAAGGTGATGGTGAAGGGAAAAAAAATTCACATGGAGGAATCGGTGAAATACCTAGGTGTGTGGTTGGATAGCTAGCTATCGTTCAAAAATCACATGTCGAAGGCAGCGCAGAAGGCGAAAATTCGAGCTGCATTGCTGAGGAAATTGATGTATAATATGAAAGGACCGGAACAATAAAAAAGAAGGGTTATTGGTAGAACGATTGAGCAGAGTAACCTGTACGGGGTGGAAGTATGTGGTGAAATAGCAGGATTAAACCACTACTGATGGTTTAGAGAGAAATGTTGCTGAGGGTGATGCAAGGGTACAGGATAGTAGGAGAGTTAGCAGCAGCGGTTCTGACAAGATCCTACCCATTGGATGTGATGGCTAGAGCCAGGAGAGAAGGGCGCGATGACAGAGGAAGTTATGGATTGGATGAAGAAGAAAATGGAAATAAGGTGAAAGGTGCGCTAAAAAGATTAATTGGAAATAGGAGAGGATGGATGACTAGGAAAGTCGGCGAAGTGAACTACTTCTTGATACAGGTGCTAACTGGAACAGGATACCTTCACAAAATTGGGAAAATACAGACTGGAATATGGGAATATATGAAAGATTCGAAGTGGAGGATGATGTAGGATATGCGTTTAGATGCTGAAGAAATTGGAGGAAAACCCGAGGAGGTGGCGTATTGAGAAAATATGGCGAAAAAAATGTTGAGAGGGAAGGGGTACCTTAAAAATGTACTTTTAACACTTGTATCATAAATAACTATTTTGATTCTGATGTATTATTTTACAGTGTATGTATAGATAGAAATATTCAATTTATGTTTTGTTGAAAACAATACACCTAGCAAATAGTTTGCTAATTATCTACTGACTCAACACATACATATCTGTTAAATAGAGAAACAACAAAATCAATGTCACAGATTTTTATTTATAATTTTAAACAATGTTAAGTTGGAACAGCGACTAGTTTTGGCTTATAAGGAGGTCATCATCTGACTAAAAACATGAGGAGGAGGTCAACATTCCAGTCCTAAAAAAACACCCTTCTTTATTTTGAAGAAGTTCGTGAGCATGTGCGTATTCCACTTCTTTGCTTCTTCCAGAACTAAAATTTTATCTGAATCCATTACAGCTGATAATTGATTTACCAAGGTTATAACTTATAACAGCTTATAAGGTTATAACAGCTTTTAAATTTTTTTCGAATAATTTTTTATATCAAACCGTGAGTGCTAAAAGCACCTCCAAACTATTAATTTCTAAAAATTAGTTTGTTAAATTCTCAGTTGTACAGTCAACTGTTAAATAGTGTCAATAATGAATAAAATACTTACTTAGGTTCTATGTTGCTTGCAAAACTTTCTATAATCGTTACCTTTGTATTTCTAAGTACCTCTAGCTCTTGCTAAACAAAGTAACTGTCTTTGGTCGCCGCTAAAGTTACGGCCCCCCATCTGTCTTTGAACAAAATATGCCAATAGAGTCTTTTAATCGATTTTTAAATTCTTGCCTTCGCACCATTTCTTAAAATTTTGGTAGGTATTTTGATAACGGATTTTGGATTTTTTGGGAATAATTACGGAACACCTCATCAGAAATCATAACGTCGTCCATCATTTGCTCACAAAAAAAGTTCTCCTATCAAAATCGTCTTTCATGAACTCCTGAGTAGGTATCATCTTATACGGATGCAATTTATTTTCTTTTAATATGTTTGCTATCGATGTATGGCTAGCATTGAATGTAGTGGATGCCTGTCTACTCGATGTATGTGGGTTTTCCTGAAACTCCATCAACACATCTAATTTGAGTTCATCACTCAGTGCATTGGCAGCTGCTTTTTTTATCTGCCTTACATGACCAAACTCGCGAAACTGCTTTTCTATTTTACTTATTGTTCCTTGGGATATAGGCGGTAAATTAGGAAATTTCTCAAGAAATAGGCGAGTGTGTTCGGATATTATCTCCATAACCAATTATTTGTAAAACTGTTATTTTATGCATTTCCGTTAATCTAACCATTTTTCAGAATTGAATTGAACAAACTTTATACTTAAATTACAACAATGACAACTTAAATAAAACAATTTACTACTGCTTGTTAAAATAGCGTTGCCACGGAAATTCTTTAAAGTTTTTTAATGGTTACCATCTAAAAACCACATTGCTATGCTTTTTGTTCACTTTCTCAATATCAAGACCTAAACGGGAAATAAGTTTTAAGTATATTGTAATAAGTTTCGAGTATATTTTAGCGAATTTCGGTAACAACATGATATTAGTTTTTGAATAGAGAATTAAGAGACCTTTCAAATGATATATCACAAGCCTATACTTCCCATTTAAAAATTTGGGGGTTGTACCTGTCATTCTAAGGGGGTTGAAGGTAGGGGTTGTATTTTCACGTCAAGTTATAATTTAAATTTGACGTGTTTCGGGATTTTTTATACATATGTACAGTAACCGAAATAATGAATTTATTCCATTTGTCTTTTACACACTGTATACAAACATAATATCTTGGTATTTAGATTTTAATAGGTCTGCATAAAATAATAAATTTTCCATTTCTCCTAATCTACACGTTTGCCTACGAAGTTCGATCGTTTCTGACTGGATATCGAGTTTCTGAAAATTCTAATTTTGGCATCAGGTACCGTCAAAAATAGACGATGGTAACATCCAGATCTGAAACACCGACTTGAGAAGGGGAAAGAGGGGTAGGAAAGTTTTAGTCTCAAACGAAAAATTTTGCAACAGTCAGCAGAGAGTCCTTGTTGACTGCTCACTTATTCCATCGTTAAGACCAGGTATTACTCTTATTTTATTATTTTCTAAGCAATTTTTTGTGGATTATCGTGATTATAGTGATACATAAAGTGGACAATACAGTGCTCATTTTTTTGTGTTCGAGATCTACCTACAGTGTAACAAAAAACTGTAAGATAAAAAATTAATATTATTGACATAATCAACACGAAAACACGAAAAAAAAACACCTTAATATTATTTCTTGTATATTTTCATAAACATACAGCAAGCTTTTAAAATTCAGCTTTTTCAAAATATATAGGTATTTATTTCTGTGACGTAACTCAGTCATAAAAGTAGCGGATAAAAATATAAGTCGAGCTGTTTAAGGTTTCTTAAAATAAAATAGGTAGAAGGTCGTAAGCATTTCAAATATTATGTTTAGGTCTTTTTATATTTTATTTAATTTTTAAAATACACTTTTTATTGAGTGCAACGATGGTTTTTGGAGAAAAGGTTATTCTCTAAAAACAATGGAGAAATTATTTACGTCTCCATTTTTAGGAGTTATGTCAGTTTAACAGGTTTACTTTTTAAAATAGATATCTATTAGGAATAAACCCATTCTAAACTTCATTTCAAAGACATTCTTGTACGCTTTGTACCAACAGAAGAACATAAATTAGTATTGAATACAAGATTGCGACTATGAAAGATCATTCTATCAATTTCTTGTTTAAGAACAATAAACAACTAAACGTTTTAACGAAACTTCCACCTTTTATTCGAAGAATAAGGTTTTAAAATGTCCTTTAAATTTAATTCACAATTTTCTTCCAAATGTGCACCAATAACTTTAACTAAAGAGAAAGACATAATTTCGATACATTATTACATCAGCCTAAATGTGAAGTTCTCGACAAAACTCCAATCGTTAATTCCAACGAATATAATTAGATGATATAAAGGTTTAAATTATTATTACGTATACTTCAAAAACGGTTGTGTAGATAGCAAGTCGGTTAGAACTAATATTTAAAGTAAGTAGGTGGCGCTCGGCCAACGTTAGGTGTAGGCAATTTATTTAATCGTTGTCTAAAATAGTACAGCGGAATTTGGATCTGATTCGGCCGATAAATATTGTTTGTTAAAGTTATTTTTAAATAAGCCGTTTATAACTGCTTCTGGTCACGTCAATAGTTATTACTTGTATTCTTTTGTACTAATCCAAGAATTCAAATCAACCCGAGATTACTTTAACTCATCCAATCTAAAGGATTAGTCGGAATAGGCTCGAATTGAGACGAAAGAACAATCTTCAAGAATCTGAAGACATTTTTAAAACTAATCAAAAATTAAAAAAAAAATTTTTAATGATACACTTGTTGATAATTTAAAAAAAAATGATTTAAACCATCACTAAACTTACAAAAACAATATTAAAAAATTTCCAATATTTATTCATTACAAAATTGGTCTATCTTTTGTTTTACTTTTGAGGTTAGGAAAGGTAAAACAATCCTACTAATCTTGCTATTTACTTGAATAAGTTGGATATTCAACAATTATGAGATGGTTAGCCACTAATCTTAAACTAAATAATAGTAAAGGATTACTTGATTACCTTGTTTGCAATGGCAGCCGTTTCAAATTTACAATAAACTTCATCACTAAAAAGTTTATTTTTTAAATTAAATAGTAGAAGTTAAATTATTTTTTGTTTTGTAATCTCGGCATGATGGACTTCCAGAGAGTAAGGGTTGATAAAAAATTGTATTGTATTTTATATATAAATGATGTTAGTTATAAATAGAATTTTTTTATCCCCAAATACAATTAACAATTGGTTTAATCAAATTTTAAACGAGAATTAATTTATCAAATTTGTTTTTTGTCAAAAAGTAATTTTCTGTGTCCCTTTAAAGTTTCTTATTATTTCTGCATTATTTGCATTACCTAGTATTGTGCAATTAACTATATTGTCAGAAGACATAACTTTTAAAATTCAGAAAGTTTGCGTTTTACCTTAAATGTAAACAGAAATAGTTTAGTTTAACAACCTTAGAGAAAGATAAAATTATTAAAATAATTGTGGATAGGAGCAAATTTTTTTGTTTAAATTCATGCTTAACACATTTCATTGCACTTTTGGGTAAAAAATTGGCTCCTGAAAGGCACGGAATTAAATGCAGTAGGGAGATACTGGTAACTTTTTAGGTTAAGACAAAAGCAAAGAATTTAATAACCCTCTTGAAGATACATTCCCAGTTTTGTAACTAATAAATAGACTTTATATAAGAAACATGTATCTTAAATTACAAAATACATAATAGGAAATAAAATAGAATCAAAATATAAAATAGAATAATTACAATAATAGGAAATTGTTTGTAATTTGGCATTTTACTTAATTAAATTAATGAATAAATAAATTGATTGTAGGAATCTTTACTTTGTGAAAGTCCATCTTACTAAGAACAATGAATTTAAAAAAGCATTTTTTTTAAGTAAATAGTTGAATTTTTGTTTAAAAAAATTTATTTTTAATGTTATTAGGAACACGTAATTTTTTTTAAATATAAGATTAAAAAAATAAATTAAATTACTTTCTTTGCCCATTTTTAAATGCTCGGCTTAAATTTTTTTCTACAGTGCTTTAATATTTCTATTAATACAATAAGATTAATCTTTATACGTCAAAACGAACAAGGAGTTACGTATTGTAGCTATCTAAATTTCATCTGGAAGTAATACAAAACTATAATAATTACTTATATAAATAAAAGATATTATCGAATTAATTTCTAAAATTCAAAAATAAATTGCATTAGTTTTAATATCACACAGATAAATAATGCTTTTCGTGTAATACGATAGTAAATAATTTTCTGAGTCCAAATTAGGTGATGAGAATATAGTGTAAAGCGGTTTTGGATTTGGGCCAAGACGTTCTATTTTTAACTAAAAGATGCATATACCACCGTCCTGAAACAGTCTCGTAATATATTATTGTATGATTGATTTCACACTAGCTTAAAATTTTTTAAATATTTTTATCATTTTATTTGTCGTTTTTTAGTTTTCAGACCAACACAAAAACTTCCAAAATGGCGGACGATGAGGTTAGGTACGTATCCTTTTAATTAAATGGAATATTTTCAGTTCTGCATATCATTTTATGTATTCAAAAAATAAATATTTTATAAATTATTATACAGGGTAATTGATCAGTGTAAGAAAGCTCAGTAGATCTATTATAGTGAAAATTACAAAAAAAGGTATTGACAAAAATTGTAGACAGCTTTAAACTCCACATTCTAAAATTAGTTACAGCATAAGATGGTGGCACACCAAACTTGTGTTTTTTTAAAGGAACAACCCTGTATTTTATTTTATATTTGAAATCTGCATTACTTTCATATCTTAACAATGTAAAGTTTATTATGTTATACCGGGTAATTCAAAATTATAACCAATATTATCTGAAAATCGTATCAAGTTTAACTCCCTGTATAATTAAAAAGGAGTATCGGAACATTGATCTATTGCAACCATAGTTTTATAATAATTGTTAAAAATTAGAAAATATTTTTGTTTTCATAATATTCGTTAAATCAAATACAGGGTAAGTCAAAATGCAAGTACATTATTTTCTTGGTAATTTTAAATAGAACACCCTGTATTTTATATCACTATCGAAAAGTACTAATCTCATACTTTAAATTTTATAAAGTACTCCCTATACCTAAATTTATCAGTTTTCTAGATATTTTTTATTTTTTTATCAAAGTAATAATTTGGTATAATTATTGTTTGTTTGTCAGAAACTGATAGTTTGACATTATTGTTTATTAATTCAGTAACGAATTCAGTAGCGACACAGAAAAGAAAACAATATACTTTAAATAAAATTTTTAAAAAATAAAAAAAATATAACAACACACAGAAAAATAAAAAATAACAGTTATTTTAACTTATCTTACTTAAGTAAGGTATTCAAATTGACCTCCCAAAACATTTATGCATGCTTGAAAGCGTTCATTTTGCCACAATACCTACATTTTTTTTGGTAATTTTATGGGAATTACACCACAATCCTTTTTATATATTTATATTTCGACGTCTCGCTAACGTTGCAGCTACTATCAAGAACTTTAGTTGTTAAATGACACTTCGGAAAAATTTTACAACCAGACATTTAATAATATTTTTAAGTTTAAGAGTACAAAATTGTTGTTGTCAAATTTTAAGGGTCCATTCACAGTAGATAATATTATTGGTAAAATTTGAAATTAAACAAATATTTAGGTTTGTTCGTAGAACAATTAGAAACTATGGGGTGCTATTCTCGAGTTTATGAGAATGTATGCGAATTTATTGGTTTTTCGTATAACTTCAAATGCATATTCTTGATCGATAGAATGTGATTTTTTTAGTCGCGTAGGAGATTATTTTCATGCGAATATTTTCTACTGGGTCTGCTCCATGAAAAACGCAAAAATCGAATACTGAGAGAGCAACCAAAAAATATGGCTGGATTATACGAATTGAGTCAAATAGCGACCATAAATATATTGGAGAATATCGAAGAAGAAGCAGAAGAAGTTTCACGTTCCTTTCCATAAACTCTACAAGAACTTCTTTCTGTTCTTGGGATATATTACCCGTTCTAACTTTTTTTGCAGTTGTCAACATAATTATAAACTCAACCAAATAACTTAAACTGTAGGTTTTGTACTCAAAAATTCGTTTATAAGATTTATAATTGTGATTTATAAAGTTTGATATTTGTTTGTCGAGACGATAAGGTAAGGTTACGACTAAAGGTATGTTTACCGAGGCAGAACAATCATCACTGTCCAATCGATTGGAAATTCCTTTCTACGAACAAGCCTATTTTATTGTATGATTCTAACAAGGTCCACTAGAGATGGAGTACAGTGAAGTGCACGCTCCAGGAACGGTTTTCTTTGGGATAGCGCTTTTTTGCTTATTTCGGAAATATTTTTAATAAAAAGCGTTAGTGTTACTTTTTTTTAAATCATATATAAACCGTTTTGTAATTTTTTGTATTGAAGTGTTTATCGGTTAACAACAATTCCAATAATAAATCATAAGAAAACTTGAATAAAAACTTATGATCTCTACTACTATTCGGCTGAAATACTAGCTACACATTTATCCGCATATATTTTTATTTATATTAAAGCACATTCTTTGATTTTTCATTTTTTATGATTGGGCTCTTTCAATACTAATCCCATTAGACATGATGCCCCTCTTCCCAAGCATGTTTGCAAATACCTGAATTAAATATTTCCCTATATTTAACATATCTTCTTTTTGTGTTAATTTATTCATATTTGGTCTAGATGTTTCACCTGAATTAGTTTATTACATAACGAGTGTGGAAAGTGAAGTATTACGCACAAGTGAAGTTTAGCACGAGCCGCGTAGTGGCGAGTGCGGAAACGTAACGAGTGCAAGAAATACATTTTCCAACGCGTTGTGTACACGATTTTTCCTACGACCCCAATATTTCTTATAATAAATATTTTAAATGTATTTATAAAATTTATTTTAATTGTTAGTCATGTTAAAAATTAGGATTTAAACGAGTTTATATATTGCATGGAAATATAATTAATTAAAATCAAATAACCACTTTTCTCAGGAATTCACATCAAAATTCTTTATTAGATAAATGACATTTTATTTTTTTGTGGGCTCTATAAAAATTAAAAGTAAAATGGTCAGCTGGTGAAATTAATTGAAAAGTAATGTAATAATAATAGACACAAAGATAATTGTAAACAGAAACACAAACATAACTTCAAAAATCCACATTCGACACATGCACGGAACATAACACAATATAAAAAAGAAGAATAAATTGTTCTTCTTTCTAAAAGTGTTTTTATAAAAATTAAATACTGAATAAAAATTTGTTTATTTCTTAAAAATTTAAAAACCTATAAGAAACTTTATTCTTTATTCTTATTTTATACAGAAAAATTTGTATTGGCAATTAAAATACAATATTTGACACAAGGAAGATTTAAAAAAAAATTAAATGGTCCTTGCTTTGACATTTATGTGTTTTTACTATTGATAAATTTGACGTAAATGTCACAGATCATAGAACTATATTTTTTTACTTTTCAATACGTGTATTGATATTTACTTTTCAATACGTGTATTGATATTAGCTACTTTCTTAAGTACAAATAAGTGTGCAAACTAGCACTTTCATATGTGGTCGTAGGAAAAAAATTTATCGCATTCACAGAGTATCTGATATATACAGCTTTTTGAAGATTATACTTCCTTTTTTGGTTTAGTTTTTGTTAGGATAGATCTCAACGTATGGTTCAATTTAAAGCTAGTTTGAATATTAAATTGATAATCAATTTCCTTAATCCTGTCTGATAAACCCTTAATATATAGTATTGTGGTTTAATTCCCATAAAATTAACAACAGAATAATAAATATATCACAAGGAACATACAGACCTAAATTTATTAGGTATTTGGTAAAATCAACAAAGACAACTGGACGACTGTGTCATGATTTTCGTTTTACATAACCTCATGAAAATAATTTCAAATGCGTTCTTATATAATTATAACCATTACATTTTTGTCTAATTTTTCTTATTTTATTATTTTCAGTATAACAAGATAATGCGTTGGACTTCTCCGACATGAAAGGTAACTATCAAACTGTAAGCTGTAATTAAATAATTAGCATTTTTACTATTCTAGTTTATGATTGAAAAATCTACTTTAGAGACAAGTAGACAAATAGAAATCGCTAATTGGCATACTTTTTAGATTTTTTAAATAATTTTTAACTTAGATAAGCTTTTATACCCATTTTCTTTTGAAAAATGCATAGAACGTAGAATTCTTTCAGCAAGAAGTTTTAGAGTTACCTATTTACTATGTAAATAAATAATTTAGATTTTCTTCCCATTAATATGCACATTATGAAGCGTAAGTAAATGAGTGGAGCTAACAGAAAGTCAATAATTTTGTTGTGTTGTTCTTCATATATGCTTTGTAGAAATGTGGACTTCTTAGTACCTTTTAGGCAATTTTGTTTGTTAACGATAAAAACATATCTTTAATAATTTCATGTAATGTGCTAGTTTCAATCGGGTTTTTCATTTTGATACTATGAATTTTTAATATAATTTTTAAATCATAAAAAATCAAAATGAAACGCTAGAATATCATTCATCGTATCAGTAAAATAAGACAAAAAAAGCAAACCTCCGAATAAAAGATAATAAGCTAAAAATTTGCATCTTGAGTCTTTATTTTGATGGTATTAAACTTACCTCAAAAGTTTCATATAATCACGTTTTCGCGACTTAAGGTATTTAAGGTCATGAAAATAATGTTTTTAAAAATATTTAAGGTGGTTAGAAATTGTAGAACGAAAAGTTCTCTTTAACTTTTGTCCCAAATAATTTTATGTACCTTTAACCCTTCTTGAGATAGAGCACAAAGAGTTGGGGACCGTTTACCTGTGTATACGATAAAGCGACGTCAGCCAATATAATACAATACATAAATGAGTATTTTGTCTTTCTGTCTTGGCAATATTTAAAGCGGACTGCAATGTGGTAAAAGTTTTAGTTAATTTACTTGGATCAATAAATGAAAAATTCTTATCATTTTCTTTCCTGGTATTGGTGAGATATTTTTCCTTTTTCCATGCAACCACAAAAAATCTATTGCATTTAACTATTGTTGAGTTTGTACGAGATCATCATATATAGATTTTGAACTTGAATCTTTCAGATGAACGAATATCTTCCCAGATAATAGCCGCAGCAGCTTCTACTATTCGTAATCGTTCTTCTTCAAGTGAGCTTTTTCTATTCAGGTATCAGGCTTTCGATAAAATATTCGTCTGTGTGTCACGAAAAGATTGTCGTAATTATTACATTAGTCAAAGTTCCCCCTCAATTTAGAAATTATTATCTTGTCATCCGATACGTATTCGGTAGGAATATCTTTTAGCTCTGTCAATGTAAATTGTTAATCGTTATTATTTTCTATATAAAAAAAATCTCTTTCATTGCCTGTGTGATTTCATCATCTTTTTATCTGAAGATATTCGATTTAAAAAGTGAAAGTAGCAAACAGCATGATATTTAGCCCCAGCAGCTATCAAGTCATATTCAAAATGTATGCGATTTTTGACCAGTTTTCCTCAAAAATAGCCTCTTTCTTTTGCTTTCTTCAAAATCAAGCGAGTACTCACCTTACTGTTGGTGCGTTTATACTTTTCTTTTTTTTCTGCGGCTTCATCAGCTCCTTGACCACAAAACAAGATGTTTTAAAATCAAAAACTTCTCGTTTCTTACAAGGTGGACTTGCTACAGTTGGAAATTCATCCTCTTCTGCACTGCTCTTCGATGCAGCAATTAAATTTTTACTTAAATGCACTTTTCGACAATCGTCATGCACTCTTTGCGTTCTATCTCAAGAATGGCTGATGGTATATAAAAGTACTTGAGACAAAAGTTAAAGAATATTTTTCGTTTTACAACTTTTCTAACCACCTTAAATGTCATGGAGTGTAAGGGAAACGAGATATTTCCAAAAAACAGATATTCATGACCCTTGACCATAAATATCTTTAGTCGCGAACACGTGATTATAAGAGAATTTTGAGATAAGTTTTATACCATCAAAATAAAAAGCATATTATCTTTAATTCCAAGGTTGCATCCTTATTTGACCGGACTAATAGTAATAATTGTTTTGAAGACGTAGAATTTAACAGTGTAATTAATTTTTAAAAAGTAATATCATTGGGATTACTTGATCTATTTGTTACTGATTTTTAAGCTTTTTGAAAACAGTTAATATCTAAAAATAGTTGTGGTTAAAAACTAATATTTTCTATGATAAAAAAATATGGTGGATGCAAATTTAAAAAATAAATAATAATAAAATATCTTTAATTATTATTTTGTATACCATAATCGATATTTCTATGTCTTCATTTTTTTTTAATAACTCTGTTGGTCTTAATCCACTCTAAAAACTTACTTTATGTCAATTGAACTTAATTGGAATATTTTTGTTTCATATTATACTTATTGTAACGTCTTAAATAATATACGTATATTCTTGTCATGTTTTGTTCAATTTTTTTTCATCACTTAACTAACTAAAATTTAAAATTATTTATGTAACTAATATATTTTCTTTTTATATTTTCAGAAAAAGAAGTTGGAGGAGGCACGTAAACTAACAGACCAAAATAAAATCAAAAACATAAAACATTTTTTTACAGCTTTTAGTCAACCAATTCTACTTCACGATATTAGTTTAACGCGGGTTAATTTAATAAAAAAATATTATTTTTAATTTTTTAATTCCCAAATAATTTTATTGAAAAGATGCATTATTCTTATATGTTTTCTGTTTTTGGTGCAAATTTACTTTAAACTTTTATACTGATCCGATTGTCTGACACTAAAAATAGGAAAAGAAGAGAAAGCAGGCCGAAATTGAACGCAAAAGGGCCGAGGTCAGGGCTCGTATGGAAGAGGCCTCAAAAGCTAAAAAGGCCAAGAAAGGTTTCATGACCCCTGAAAGAAAGAAGAAACTTAGGGTATGTATGTTATTTCTTACATAAAATTACTTTTCTCTGTTTTTATCTGTTTTAAATAGGGTTTCACGAGATTCTCGAAATTCGAGATTTCTCGTCTCATCTCGTCTCGATTTCGAGACGAGATCGAGACGAGATTATAAAAAATTTTTCGAGACGAGGTCGAGAAAGACACTTCGAAAAAGTTTAAGTACGTTTAGGTCAAATTAGCGAAAATAAAAAAGAAAATTAATTTTATTTATAAAATGTTAACGAAATATAAAAAATAACAAAGATAAAAAAAAAAAACAAATAACAAAGGTAAAAAATAATTTTTATATTCTAGAAGATAAAAAGATCCTTAAACTAACACAAATTAACCTTCAACACCCAAAAATGAACACAACATAAGAAAAATATTTAAACTAAATGTTTATTCATTGCCTTATAAATATATCCTTGTTATTGTTACACAGCCAGGAATTTAAACACATTAAAAATTGAGCCAATTCTGCACTTAATCGGCTTCATTCTTTTCTGAGGACCAGTGTTGCTCTGGAAAATAGTCGTTCTGCAGGCACTGGCGTAGGTAGCTTGTATGCCTAAAAAATCACGAGCCATCTTGGATAAACTTGGATATATGGACTCGTTTTTCCTCCACCATTCTAAAATATCCTGATTCCCTTCAGCTTTTTTAGACAGACAATATTCGTCTATTTCTTTTCTCCAGCTCTCCTCTTTGTTGCCGTTGCTTTTTTCAAATAAACTTTGCAAATTAAAATCGTCTTCATTATTATCATCAATATCATTATTCGATGTTGAAGGAATATCTTTATTGGAAGGAATATAATAAACTTCGTTATACAAGTTTTCAAATTTAGATATTGCTTGTTGCTTTAATTCTCTTCCCCAATTTGTAAAGTTGAATGTCTCTGTCCTATGTCGTGGATCCAATATTAGAGAGTTTTCGCATTCCATACGTAAAGCAACCGTTAAATTTGACGTATGCAACATTTTACGTTGTCGTAACAAATGTCAGCAGAGATTTCGCAGCCATAACTTGTCGTGGACGTTAAAAAAAGGTAAACAACAACAAAACATAATCTACACCCATACTTTAATTAGTGCAATATTATAGACGATGGAAGAAATTATTCAGCTTGCTTCTTTTCCTTCAATTTGGCCTTAATTTTATGGTCTAATAGTCATTTAACGGACGTCATTTACATCCGTAATTTCGTCGTCTTTGTCGTGACACGCTAAATATTTGACGTACGCAAAGCAATAGACGTACGTAAAATATTAAAGACGTGTACGTTAAAATTGTCGTTGTAGCTGCGAAAACTCTCTAATAATACGACACAGTATATCCAATTGGTTTTCGAAGTATGTTTGACGATTTTATCTTTTGCTGCTTGAACAGCTTCTATAACTTGTTCGTCAGTTGTGTTTCTATTTGGGCAATTGTCTAGGTCAAAAACCCAGGATTCCAGTTTATCTAGAAGCATAATAATTCCCAAGACGACCATAGGTAATGTACAGTATTTTTCGCTACGTTACAAATATTAAACAATTGAATGAATGGAAATTACCAATACATGTACGGTTTTCCTCTTATTGGAAAAATATCTCTCGTTTTTTGACCTATAGTTCAAGGTTTTAACCTAATTTTTGAAAGAAAAAAATGTTAGGGCAGACTTGTGTTATATATATTATAATATATTTTAACATTTAGTTTTTGTTTTCGAGGTTCTCGAAAATTCGAGAATCTCGATGAAACTCTAGTTTTCATTTTTCTTCATTATTATATTAAATATCACGTTGCATCGAAAGCGTGCATTATACAATGCCTATTATTTCAGTTACTGTTAAGAAAAAAAGCTGCAGAAGAATTAAAGAAAGAACAAGAACGTAAAGCTGCCGAAAGAAGACGTATAATCGAGGAAAGATGCGGTAAACCTAAACTTATCGATGATGCAAATGAAGGTAACAATTTTTTATTAACTAGGAATACATATACTACATACATAATGTTCGTTAAAAAGTTATTATATAGTAGTCCTCCAAATCCTCCAAGAGGTCCGTCGTGAAATATTTTTAATAAATATAACCGAATGATAATTACAATATATTGATTAGCCATAGTTAATTTTTTAAACATGGCCAAAGATTTGTTTTTTTAACTACCTAAGCCACTATTCTGCTAAAACCGTTTACCATTAATTCACACTTTTCTGAATACTTAACTTACATATTATATACAATTAGGGATTCACAAAGCGAGAAGATTATCTTCAACTAAATTAAATTATATCGTTGAGTAATAAATGTAAGAGACGTAACGCAAAGTAAAATTTTGTGCCTTATGGAGAGTTCAGCGTATATAGTCTGGTCGCGAAGTCATATAAATCGGCTTTGGGTTACACCGATCCGAATAATCTGATTTTGGTGTCAATCGATTCGAAATGACAAATAGAAAAATGTTCCTGAATATCAAAATCCGTTTTAAAAAATTTCCTATTGTTATTAACAATTTAATATTTTTAAAAAAGGGAGTTTACATTTTTACTAATAACTGATAAACTATAATAGCTAGAAAAAAAACTGAACGGATTCTTAAAAGACAGGAAATTTCCAACAAAAATGTCCCAACTCCCCGAATTGTAGCTCAATTATTTATAGGTCTAAATTAATGTTGAAAATGGCATAAATAACGGGCGGCGCGTCACCGTCGCAACGACCAAATGACATAAATTATTTTTTTTCAATAAGTAAATATTAATGAAAAAAATTTGAAAAATTCTAGCACTAACAGAACATATCAGAGAACAAATTTCTACAGACAAAAAATTTTTTCCGTTATTTTTCACATTTCTATCCATTTGTTAATTAAAAAATTACATCTTCATTGTTACTAACTTTAAATTCGTTACTGTGAGTAAAATAAAAACACAAGAATTTTTTTAACCCTTGGAATCCTTTATCATTAAGCTACTGAACAAAGTTATTTAATAAAATTTTTAAATTTTTAAAAATTGAAATTGTTATTAACAAGCAAAGTAAACAAATGCGATTTCAGATGTGAAAAATTAAAATAATCAAATAATAATCAAAGGTTAAAAAAATGTTATTACAATCCCAATTTTTTCATTAGTTATACTTTTGTTAATTAACAACTTTTTCTGTATTAAAAAAAATCGCGATAAATATTTAAATCCTAATGACTTAGGATTTGTTTTATTTCGTCAAAATATATTAAACAAGCTAACAAATAGATCCTATTCGGAAAAATTCAAATTTTTTATTCATTTTTTATTTAAAAAACAATTTGCAATAAAAAACATTTTTTTTAATATTTTTTTTAAATACTTAATTTTATGATGAAAACAACCATGAGCATTTTAAAAAAAAAATGTTTTTTCTATTTTTTAAATAACTTAATATTTCTGTGCCTTAAAACTTTTATTTTAATTTATTTTTATTTTATTTATTTTTAACTGAGTTTTATGAACATAAGCCAATAATTAAATAAATAATAGAGCTAGGGCTTTTATTAAAAACTAAAATTGTTAATTAAATAATTGTTAATACGAAAGACATGGCGTGTATGCCAGAAGTTATTTAAATAATAAAAGCAAATGAAATGATTAATTAAAAAAATATTTTCCAAGAAATAAGGGTAAAAACTATTAATTTGGTTAAATAAAACATAGTAAAAACAAACGAAAAACTATTATGATTTTTCCATTGTCCTAAGTTTTCTATGTTTTTTATTAGTTTTTGTCTTTTAAAATTTTTCAGATTCCCATTATTTTCATAAAAACGTCCAAAACATGTACAAATCTGAAAACAATTTAAATATGAATTCAAATGTTAACATATTTACATATTAATATAATACCTTTATATCATATTTAAAAATATGTCTAGATTAATGAAAAATAATCGAGACTAAAAATTCTGTTCGGAGTTGTTTACTCTCCTAAGACTACTAATTCCTAGAGAAAATAAACGGGTGGCGACATCTCTCCGCCAACATCATTTTGCAGCACAAAATCGCTTAAGAGGTTGCGTCTCTTGTTATATTTCTCACTCAACGATTATATTTAATACATTTTAAACCTAGATTTGCTAACTACATATCTTAATTTCTTTTAAAATTCAACTATATTTGAATCTAGTATTAAAGACTTCAAGTGTTTAAATATAAAATGCTTAAATATAGTCGGCAATATAAACAAACATGAATTATTTCTACCACGTGTTTTTCCATAGAACAACTTGCAAGTTATTGCAAAGCGTATCATGAAAGAATAGGCAAGCTGGAAGATCAAAAATTTGATTTGGAATATCTGGTCAAAAAGAAAGACATGGAGGTTAGGTGTAGTAAAAGATATTGTTGCACGTGTTTTTGTATTTTTTTCATACGAGACTATATTATGCATTCCAATTTTTTTGTCCGTTTATCTTCAAGGAAAAAGTATTAAAGTCGTCATAATAATAATAAAAAATATGGAATTAGAATAAAAATAATATGTAGAAGATTTTTAATAAAACTTTAAAGTATATTCAGTTTTAGAAAAACTGAACAGACTCCATCCCAAATCTAATGGGTACCTAATAGAGAATCTGTAAAATTATATTTGGTAGTAAGAATTAAAAAAAAAACTTTAAAGAAAATTTAAAATCTTAATAATGACTCCAAAGCTACATTTAACAATTGCAATGGTAGAAATTCCTTCTGGCCTGTTAGCCAAATTTATTTCTCGCAGTGTTTTCAAAACCTCATTCTTGCCACTCTATTTCTTTTTTTTTATATCCACAATTTCAACCGCTTTGTTACAAAGCTATGATCACTTTCCGTACGAAAATGACCCTGAGTAAAATGAAACTGAAAATGAAACTGAGTAACAATATTACTGCTAAATCTGCAGCACTGGGTAACATACCAGCAGTCGTCCTAAAACATGGGTCTTAAGCGGCCCATAGACGATCAATATTATTGTGCAATTTGGATTGCACAATACTTTGACGGCCGCCCACAGACGCTCAATATTATTGTACAATAAGTTGGTTTGTGCAATAAATTGAATCGTGTGGGGGTGATATTGACGGTTGTACAATATTTGGCACAATCACGAACACAGACGATCAATTTGCTTGGCAACAGGTTGTGCAAACAGTCCTCGCCAGAACTTCATTCGATGAAGATGTTGAGTGAAACTGAGTTGTGTGCTGTTGCTATTGCTGTAGCGGTAAGTGCAAAGAAGAGAAAAAAAGAACAGAGCTCGCGAAAAGGGAGAAAATGTTTATCCGCTCTCTTGTCAACCATGACGACGCGTTCACCACTACCAGATGAGACAGACTGACGGGATATTGCGCAATGTTGCCTACAGACGGCACAATTCTTTCCCGTTTGCACAATATATTTTCACGGATTTGAATTTCACGCAATATATTGCACAACCTTTCGATGTCGTCTACACACGATCAGTTTTATTGTACAACCCGGGATATTGCACAATAATATTGATCGTCTATGGGCCGCTTTAGAATGATTTCCATATAATCTTCTACAATTCGGATATTTCATCTAAAATTCGTCAGTGTACTCAGATGCTCCATTTATATAAAGCCCTAACTACAGTCTGTTCTGTGAATCTTTTCCCATGCGTCACGATGCATGTGGCACACGAATTAAATCAAAAGATGAAGTAAAACGCAGGTGGAGATATAATTCAATGTCAATATAAGAAAAATAAGAAAAAATACATCTTTGAAAACAATATTCAATGGGCAATAAGGAATCCGCACTAAACATTCCATTCTTACTTTCGCCAGCCTAAAATGATTAAAGAGTCAAAGGTACCAAATTTATAAAAAGTATAATTAGTTTATGAAATTTAATACTTTTTCTTTAGTGAACTGACTGGTCTGCTTTACGCTTTTTAAAAAAATGTTTAAAAGGTTATTTTTACAAGACGGTGCAGCAAAATTCGTCTATAATATTGTTTGAAATACAATTTTAACAAGGGTTTACATTTTATTATTTTTTTAACAGGACTAATTTTTGTCTTGTTTTTTTTATATTTTTATAATGTACACCCTTTTTAACTGCTTTTTTTCTATCTCTATCTCTCTCTATGACCTGCCTTGGCTAATTTTTCTGTACCTAGAACGAAAAAGACACGGTACCCTTTATATACCAGTTTAAAGAAGATAATCTATGTGTATTTAGTAGAATATATTTAAAGGTTATTAATTAGTAAGAATTCCCTCAAGGTGTACTGTTAAAACAGAAATGTCACAACATATTTCATTCTAGCCTCTTTAAAACAAACATGTGAGGGGTATCACAGGCGTATTGTAGACCTAGAAAATAAGAAATTTGACCTCGAAAAGGAAGTGGAATTCAGAGATTTCCAGGTAGAAAACGGAGGGCATGATGACATTTATTGCACATGCGTAGAATAATATAACAACACACGATTTATTTTTAGAGCTTTTTGCACAAAATGGTTGAATATCGACGATAAACGTTTTAAATTATTTATTTTTTGATTTGGTCGTTGTATACAACACAAATTAAATAACATATATGTGTACTCACCGAAGAAAGTTAACATTTATTTATTGATTTTTGGGACCAACTATATACATAAAGTAAAGACATTTAAACACTATATTTTTTTAAAAATACATGTTGACTTTCAATTTTTTTTCTTTTTTACACGTATTACTATATTTTTTGTAAATACTTAAATCTTCTTTTCAAAACTTTTTTATCCAATTTTGCTTTTTGCTTTTTGCTTACCTAGTCCAGCAATTTCCTTCTTAAATTTATGGTAAGTCAATTAAAAGTTTAAGTCCGTTTCTTTACGAGGTAATTTATACAAATTATCATATTTTTTGAAACTATCTGTGTAAAATATTGTCGCTAAAAAATAATTTCAACACGGAACTGTCAGCTTTTTAAAGGTTTTAAACAGTTCTGAATTTCTATTCACACACATTTACTTAATTCACATTTCTTATAGAACTATTTGTTAACTGACATTACCGCACATACCTATATTTAAAATATATTTAAAATATTTTCAATAAAACAAAATGGCATATCTCTCCACACTATTCAAATAAAATGAACTTATTATGATACCACACGGTGAAAGGATAGTTCTCCCACATGTATTCGTGGGGATGTATTTCACTAGCTCCTTTTTTTTCAATATACAAATTATGACACAAGTCGAACCAATTCTTAAGTAACGAACCAATGAGCTCTTTTCAAAAACCTGGGTAAATGGTACCTGCTGACACGGACATATTCAGAAGATTACTACTCTTTAACGGACGGAAGTAACACCATCTTCCAGTTATTTAAAGAACATACGTATTTAAAACCTTTTACGTTGCTAACCCCTATTTCTAATTTTGATAGAATTCTTAAGCTATTGATATTCTATAACTAGGGACGTAACTAGGGGGGGCGGCATAATGCGTCAGCCTCGGGCGCCAAATAGGCCAATAAAGTTACATTTTACCAAGTTCTCTAAAATACTATGCCCGATTTCACGTACAATTGCGCAAAGTGCTGACGCTGCGTTTTGCGCAAAGATGTAGCCACTTGCACCTCTAGTATTCACTACAACCAGAGCTGTCAGATATACTTTGGAAAAGTATCTAGATACAAGATAAGTTACTTTTTGAAAAAGTATCTGAAGTTACTTAGGCTATCTAGTTACTCTTGATAAAAAAAGAACTTAAGTTACTTTTTTAGATACTAAATAAGATACTTTTATATAAAATTGGCGTCACCCAGTAATTTAAATATATTGTATAATAATTTTACTTTGATATATTATTCGTTAATACATAAGAATTTTAAAAAAATCAGTAGCTATGATTCCATCTCTCCAAGGCATGCTTTGGATCAGATTTTAGTTTACATTCTAAGGAAGATTGTCCCATTCCTGTACCAGTATATCGTCGAGCGCTCAAGATTTTCTGGGGGTCGACATATGTCTACCCGAATGCATTTTTAAAGAATCCCAAACATGCTCTATTGGATTTAAATTTGGACTTAGGGCAGGTCAAACAAATCGATTTGAACCTCGTCAAGATACTCAGTAACTATTCGATCAGTGAGGGGCTGTCTAAGAATAACTATGAATGGTAAAACATGGTCTTGTAGAATCTCTATCAGGTACCTATGCGCAGTCAACGTACCATTCTTGATAAAGACTAACTCCGTGAGTGTCAATAGATATGCCTCTCCATACCATAACTGGTCCTTCATCAAATGGATGTCGCTCAGCAATACACGCTTAAGCATATCTCTCGCCTTATCGTCTCTACACTATTACACGTCTATCTGATCCTGTGAGACAGAATGGCGATTCTTCAGAAAACATTAGGCTTCTCCAATCCGCTGTTGCCCAAGCCAAGTGTTCTCGTGCAAAATTCAACCTAGCAATTAGGTGTGCACGAGAAAGCGGCGGTCCGAGAAACATGTAGTGGATGATAGTATTGTTGTTGTTTTAATTTATTGGTTTAAATATGAATATTTAAAATCATGTCAAAAAAATCATCCGGCTTAGAGTTTCGTAAAAGAGCTAAACAAAGAGAAAAAGTAGCTCAACAATCTTCTTTCCTATTATAGTCATGGCTTAATGTCAGTGACTCGAAAGGAAAATGTAGGACTGAATTGGCTCTGTCTGAAAAAATATTGGACAAAATAAAAAATGACGGCTTAGATATAAAAAATCTGTAAAGGCCAATGTTATGATAACGGGTTAAACATGCTTGAATCCTAGCAGAAAGCCCTCTGGCCTCATTTGTGCACACTCCCTAAACTTGGTTGGTGCAAATGCTGGTAGCTTGTCAGTAGAGGTACAGACCTACTTCGGCACACTTAATTTGCAATAGAATTTCTTTGCTTCCTTCACCAATAAATGGGAAGTTTTATCGAAATATGCAGAGTAATACCAGATGGTCGATGAAGAAGGAAGCTGTGACTGTTGTGTCGCTTAGGAAAAATTAAAGATACCCTGAATGAACTAAAAACCAGTACACTAACGACACTTGAAACGATAGCAGAAGCTAACTCTCACCTAAAAAACGTTACATCGTTTGAATTTGTTGTTCTCTCCTGTTTTTGGTAGAAACATTTAGGCCGTATTGACATGGTCAACAAGCTTGTTCAAAAAAGGGAAGTCACTGTCAAGGCACATTAATAGAATTATCACAGAATTTGAATCTCGACGGTTCGGCTGGTGAAAGATGCAAAAGACATTTCAACAAAGATCAACATAGATGAATTTAGATCCACATTTCAAAGTAGTAAACAAACGGAAAAAGAAGCGGATGATAGACGAAAAAGCAGAAAATGAATTGAACGAACTTTCAGAGGAAAGGAAGTTTGAAGTCTTGACTATACAACTGCGACAAAGGATTGAAGCCATCTAAAATATTAATGGAGCTGGATTTTAACACATGTCTGTAAAGGAATTTAAAACCCATGCTAATGAACTAGCTGTCACCTACAAAGATGATTTGGATCATTACCATGTATAGAATTTAATATAAAAAAGGCTACTCCAACTTTTAGTTTATATTTGCCAAATTTATTTGTTGTCCCGGGTGAAATACGGCCTAGTTACGTCCCTGACTATATTACACCTTACATTGTAAAAATTGTGATAAATTATTAATTTCATGGATATTTACTGATCCAAGAAACTGGTTTAACTTAAATTGTAATTCTATGTTTTAATTAAATAGAATAATCCATCATTGTTCTTTACTTCTTAAACTTACATTTCAAAACTTAAATCATTTCTACCAGACATATCCTTGAATTGTACTTAAGTGTAAAAGCTACAAGAAAATACTATAGGTTTCTACCGACATTTTAATAGCCTAATCATTTTAACTTTATTTTAACATGTTCCATTTTCTTTTTTTTATTGCGATGAATATATTTTGTGAATATTTTGTGATATAATAATATTCTATTCCTTCTGAGAGATACACCACAAGAACACTTACTACTCTACCTTTGTGGCGTATTGATAAGTTCAATATCGACACGAGGTTTTAGGACTACGTAGACATACACACGCTGGTATTATCATTAATTAATCCGGACCAAATTTTTAACATCGACTGTTTCTTCTAGCGGAACTACAGACTATTTGTAAAAGTTATCATGAGAAAATAGCCAAACTTGAAGGGGATAAATATGATTTAGAAGTTATCGAACGTATCAAAGCCCAGGAGGTACAAATTATACACGATACACAGGCCTTGTTGCGTTTTTTTTTTATTTTTTATTTTTATTATTACTTTAGGTGGCACTAAAGGAATGGCATTTTTAAAACTGGTACCTAAACGAAATCCAAAAAATAATTAATCATAAAACATTTCACATGCAAGAGACGGAAATAAATGATAATTTTAATAATTCCCACGTTTTTTAAAATTGGTTATTTTTTGGACGACTATTATGTTTTTACCTGCAATGTAAATATTTTGCAACGCTATTTGTATCTAGGGCTGTTTTTTAGGATAAACAACGTCCTATAGAAGTGTACAAAATTTCTTTATTTAAAAATACTTTACTGGAAAAATCACTTAAATATTTAATAACGTAGAATATTGAATTAAAAATATTTTTATGAATATTACATACCTAAAGGAATATACGAAAATAAATGCCACATATTTGCCACATGTATTTGGAATTAATCAAAATACCATTTTTATTTACTTAATTCTACAAATTTGTTGGTAATGAGCAATATAGTACGTAAAGGATAAATTGTGGACGGTTAAAATGTCCGCTGACAACTAATTCCACAATTTAGACATCCTGGAATAAAAAAATGAACAAAAAACTTCTTATTGCACTTTTTTACTAGAAAGGTTAAGATCATTGTTCAAATTATTTACTGGATTTCTAGCTAAATAACTGTTAAAATAAAATTTTTAAGCCTTTTTCCAACATATAGTAAAAATTAGTAATACAATATTATTTTTTATTTTGATAACTATAGTCTATATAGAAAGGACAAGGAGTAATAAATCATTCATTTAAGTAGATTTCATAGACGTACCAAAATATATTTAAAGAGGGTAAACCGTAAGGTACATTTTGTATTGAACGAATGAGTTGCATCTATGCTATGAATATACGATTTAGTAGGTCAGAGGTGTAACGGGATGTACTAATTTTAATAAAAAAAAGTAATAGAGGTACATAAATTTTAGTAAGTTTGATAAAGAAAGGCAACACAGTTTATTCATAATAGAAAACAAACCAATCTGTAACAATAATTATTTTATATATTTTTGTTCTTTTTGTAAGAAAATTAATTCAAACTTTGAATATTGTCACAAATACATTACAAGGAAATATATTTTTTAAAAATTAATTAAAGTCAAGATAGCAAGATATCGTTACAATTTTTATTAAATTCAAAGAAGCAAAATAAATATTTTTTATTTGTATTACTCCTATATGTAGTGTTTGGGGAATTTTTCTCAGACATTTTAAATGGCAAGTGGCCTACTGTAATCGGCTTAATACGATTACACCTTTTTACAGATTATTCGATTATTGAGAGGGATTTTCCAAACAACCCAGTTTTTTTAGAAACATTATCGGGAATATTATTTTAAAAGAAAGTAGGTACATTAAATCAGTACTTAGTATTAGTTCTTTGAGTAAAGTTGTATGAAGTATGGTTTTCATAATATTGTAAACAGTTGGAATATATTTTAAACATTTGTTGAATGTTAATTATGCAAGTACCAAACAATGTCGATAAGCCAAGGACCATCTAAACGACCAAAAACAGGTCCATTATCTTTAAATGAAAAACTCTGATATTGAATTGTTATATATCATTGAAAAACAAGGATCCAAGTGCAAGTGTTGATGATATTGTGGAATTAACGGCTGCTATGTTGTGTGTTGCTAAATCAACAATTTATAGATTACTAAAAGAAAGCAAGAATGGAACTCTTCAACCCCCTAAAACTCCTTCGGGCCGAAAACCAATTGAGATCGATGAGTCATTAAAACACAGACTAAGGCGTAAAGTCCATGGATTTTACTTACGAAAGGAAATTCCAACACTTGACAAAATTATGACATCAGTGCAAGAAGATACGGACTATACAAAATTCTCCAGAATGACATTATGCAAACTTTTGAAAGATGTGGGTTTCAGAAATACAAAACATAATAGAAAATCTCTCTTGATAGATAAACAGGAAATAGTTTTTTGGAGAAGAGACTATTTAAGAAGCATTCGACTTGCCAGAGAACAAAATTTGAAAATCTTCTACTTAGACGAAACATGGATAAATGCTGGATATACAGTTTCCAAATCTTGGCAAGATAAAAACATTAAAATCGAAAGGCGGACATTCGTGGAAGGTTTGTCGTTAGGTTTGCAGCCACCATCTGGAAAAGGAAAAAGACTTATCATTGTCCAAGTTGGAAGTTCTGAAGGTTTTGTGGATGGTGGATTATTAACTTTTATTTCAAAACGCACGGGGGACTATCACGAAGATATGAATGGGGATGTCTTCGAGGAATGGTTTGTTCAAATGTTGGATCTGATTCCAAAAGGGGCTGTTATTGTTATGGACAACGCAAGTTACCATTCACGGTTACGAGAAGCATTGCCCACAAGTCGTTGGCGTAAAGCAGAGCTTTTGGAGTGGCTTATTTCGAAAAATATTAAATTTCCAAAAGATCCACTATGGAAAGAACTTTACAGAATTGCAAAAATGAACAAGAATAATTACAAAACCTACATTGTAGAAGAAATGGCTTCTTCTCGTGGTATATCAGTCCTTCGACTTCCCCCTTATCATTGTGAACTTAATGCCATAGAATTAATATGGGCTCAGGTAAAGGAGGAAGTTGGAAAAAAAAGACTACTTTTAAAATAAACGATGTTGTGAAATTGTTTGAGAGTGCTGTAAGTCATGTTAGTAAGGAAAATTGGACAAACTGTATTGATTATCAAAAATTTCATGGTGCTCCCTGTGAAGGTTTTGCATACTTAATTAGGATTTATTACTCCTCGTACTTTTTGTACATACTATAGACAGGTTTGAAAATGGCTTTACACTTAAGAAATATATATTTTTTAATTAATCAGGGGTAATTACAGCGACTTACCGAAAAGCACAATATTATTATACAGTGTGATATATTAGTCGTAAAATTATTTTTTTATGTTAATTTTTACAATAAATTTAAAAACAAAAAACATGTTTGTAAAGAGAATAAAGAGACCTTACTTCCCATTTAAAAAATTGGGGGTTATAACTGTCACTCAAAGGGGGTTGAAGGTAGAGATCAAAATTTTACTTTAAAGATAGTCAATTTATAAATTAAATTTGGCGTGTTTCACGATTTTCTATGAATATATACAGTAACCGAAATAATGAATTTATTCCATTTGACTTTTCCACACTGTATATAGATATTATTATGTTTTAGCGAAACTGGATGTAAAATAATCACCAAAATTTATAAAATGATGTCAAAAATATGGTACCTGCCTCAAGTCGCAAACTTTAAACGCGTTTTTTATTTTAATCACAAGTTGAAAGTGTAATATTCAAAAAATATTTTTTGGAAAAACTGGAATGAAAAAAAAATTAAAAATGTTTTTTAAATAATATTATTGAACAGAGTTTGAGTATTTTTATAATAAAGAATTTAAGGTTATAATCGGGGCAATAAAAGTGTTTTACCTATCAATTTGCTGACTGCTGGTTCCGTTTCCGATTTCTAGGGACGCTTAAGAAGATTTGCAAAGACTATTATGACCGCATGTATATATGTGAAGAACAGAAGTGGGATTTGGAACGTGAAGTTCGAAAACGGGATTGGGAGGTATCTTGACACTCACACATCTGTTATGATTCCACTTGTTTTGTGCTTCATATCATACATTTTATACATATTAAAAGATACATAGTTTATGTTATCGATTCACGAAAAGACATGCCTAAATTATTTAGAACAAACCATTTTTATTCAAACCTAACTGTATACATTAAAATATAAACAATAATCTTTATGTGTTCAACCGCTACTTACTGATTGTATGCCAACTTCCTTATTTACAAAAATACTTTTTGCTAATTGCTCTTTAATTTTTTTATTTTCCTTATAGATAGTTAATAAATTTTAATTAAATAAACTTTAGTATTAAATTCAAAATTAAAAAGTACTAATTAAATTCAAATATAATAAGGCTTATAATAAAATAAAATTGTTTGTAATTCCAAGTCTTGCTACTCTTATTACATAACAATAAACAAAATTATAATTGCAATTTTATAAAATATTTAAAATGGGGGAGATGTCACAACGTGCCTATTATTTTTATATTTTTAAACACATAAATGTTGTTAAAAAACACTATAGTAACTATTTTTAATAATTTTATTAACAAATATTTAAGGGAGTAGTAAGTAGTGAATCGTTAACGAGATAAACTACACAAGACATTTCAAACTGATGACCTATGTTGTGTATACTAAATATTACATAGTAATTACATGAAGTGTTAAGCCGTAGAGTCCCTTTCCCAACCCATTGTAGCTCATAGCAGTCAAAAATTTTAAAATAAATACAACTACAATCATAGTTTACCAATAAAAACTAGAAAAATTACCTACAAATGATATTTATTTTTAGCTTGCTATTCATTATCCTTGTACCCAATGCTTCAGCTTTCCCGCAGCTTATAGTCCGTCAATTTAGACATGAAAATAGTAATGAAAGAACGAAAATTCCGACAGAGCTGAACTTCGGTAAATACCTTAAAAGTCCCCTTTTGTCCTATGAGTGCTTCAAAAGTTATTCGGGGTCAAAGGTCAAAATTTTCGGTTTTTTTAGTTTTTCTCAAAAACCATAAGTTTTTTCGAAAAAATACCTCTAACCAAATTTGTACATCACAAAATACTTTACAAAAATGATCCCTATAATTTTTTCTGTAAGTATCACCGTTCCTCAGATATTCGGGTTGATAATGTTTATGGAGTCTAATTGTCAGTTTGATTTATTTTGATACTTTCATCTGATTCTTACTTATTATAGTTAACTTCAACAATCATGTCTTCTGTCATTTCTTCTTATTCTTCCTCTTGCTGGGGGTTCATAAATTGTTCAAATAATGATGTATCAGTATTCTCTTCATCAGCATCTATTGTATTAACTCAACATTTGAACAAGACTGACCTTGGCAATAGGTACACGCAGATGAACACTGTAGCCCTACTTTTATACAGCCGCATTTGGCACTACAACCTTTCTTGCAATTACAAAAAATTGTATTAAGGAGTTTTTCAGGTGCAGGGGGGAGTAAAGTTGTAATTGGTTCCAGAGTATTATTTATTAATGTCCAACCCCAGTCTTCAGGATTAAGTTAATTACCTTGCCATGTCTGAACTTGATAATATACCCGATATCAGTGTTGAATAGCAGATGCTGATGTTGGAGGTTGTCTCGGGTATTTTTACTAAATGTTTATCAATACAATCAATTTTTATTGGAGCTCCATAAGCTGCGAGAAGAAATCGAATTTCTTTCGTAATAATTGTCTGAGGTGGAGAATCAATGTCCGTAAATACTTTCGCGCAGGCAGACGCAGGCACATGAACGGAGCCACATAGACAATAGAGTAGGTAGCCAGATGGTATATTCAAGGTCATACGGGTAGAGGGAGTTTCCGAAGGGACTGACACTCCCTTAAATGTATATTTTCTGAATGTGTGTATACGTGGCTAATGTGTGCACATTATATATAACGTGACTCTTAGAATCGTGATATCTGAGGAACGGTGATACTTACAGAAAAAATCATAGGGATCATTTTTATAGAGAATTTTGAGATATACAAATTTGTTTTGAGGTATTTTTTCGAAAGAACTTACGGCTTTTGAGAAAAACTCAAAAAACCGAAAATTTTGACCTTTGACCCCGAATAACTTTTGAAGCACTCATAGGACAAATGGGGACTTTTAAATTTTTATTTTTTATAGTAAAATAAAGGTCTTCACCGAAGTTCAGCTCTGTCGGAGTTTTTGTTTTTTTAATATCGTACAATGACCGGATTATTAATAGTAAATCATGAAATTTATTTCTGGTTTAAATGTCGTATACCATGTATGTAATAACCAAATTAAAAATTACTCACGTTATCGACTATGGAATAAAGTATTCTATCACCTACTTTGGTAAAATTTAATGATTTACTATTTATTTAACGATTATGGAATAGAATACTTTCAAAAAATTTGTAAAAATAGTTTGGATAAAAGTTCATAGGTATCTACAAAAAACGAAAACATATTTTTTCTTTGGATACGATGGAAAGATACAACTTTTCTCCAATCAGAAACTTGTTGCTAAAAATACTAATACATTAATGAAATAAAAATTAGCACTAAACTGGGCTTAACGCTTTACCCCAGCAACTCTCCATGGGATACGGCATGGCCCTTCATGCTTTTTCCTCTCTTTTTTTGTACTTCACCTTATTATTCAAACGAAAACAACAACCATGATAATAATTTTGTTTGACTTAACCATTCCAAATCACCAAAAGTACCGGAAATTTGATTCATGGAAAACGGAACCTGTCAGTTCAGAAGTGCCATGCTCTATCTATCCTGCTCTTCCTTAAAAAAATCGCAATATATTGTTTACCAGATCATTTATTTAATCCGCAAATAGAAGATAACAATAATGCTCACACTTTATACAATTTAGAGCTCTTTCAAGCAAGTACACTACACTGTAAAAGGATGCATTTTTACTTAATATTTTGTACATTAAATAAAATATTTTTAGTTATTATAGAATTCATTTAATACTGTTAACTATATTAAATAGAAGCTTTTCTAAATATACCAAATTCGATATACCAACTGTGTCTAAGTTATTTTGATTTTAAAGAAATAGATGCATTTGAAATTTTTTCCTATTTTTTTCTATTTTTGAATTCTATCTGACATTTATTTCAAAAATGTTGTACCTTTTATACATGAATTAATTTTTATATAATAAAAGGAAGGTAAATTTTTATTTTCAAAAACGGAAGGTACAAACTCTGATAGTGGCCTTGTAAGCTGAAAGTGCTCAGTTATCCAATTTAATAAAAATTGTACACTTTAACTTAACAATAAAATATTTTTAAACTCACTTCTAACTTCTAAATTCAAAATCATCCTAATTTCTATAGATGTTAGATGTGAAGCATAGTTATTCTTCCCTTTGAATTAATATATTTTTTTTCTTAGTACTTATAATTATAGCAAAATATTAAAAACAGTAAACAAGTAAACTTCCACTTTTTATTCAAAAAATAGGTTTTTTAACTCAATTACAGCTGTTTCGCTAAAAACTAGCATTGTCAGATTGACATATTGAAGTTACATTTTGTTTATTTGTAGCTAGGTACCTGATGTTGATTAGGTAGTATAATTAATTTTCTAGATTTGAAAATTGAAAAAATGAAAAATTCATTAAATTATTTAATATAAAAAATACCAACACAAACAGATGTAACCATACCATATAGTTCGAATCTATATCCATAAATTAGCAGCTTATAATTCTACGATACGAGTATCGAGAAATTGACACTATAATATAAATAGAGAGCATATAATGGCTATCTGGTACATTTGATAAATAAATTAATTAATAAGAAAGAACAAATCTTTCATTGCCTTTTATTACTAAACTTTGAATAAATGACTAATTCAAGGCCTAAACTGACAAACCTCAAATATAACCAATAACATGGTATCCATTTTACAGTGCTTTTAACGTTTAAAAGGGCTCTTTACTAAAAAAATTTATAATTAGTTGGTAAACAAATAAGACAAACAGATATCATGGTGTCGTAGTTCTTTTTTCCAAAAATATAGTAAGAAATAACCGTTAAATAATTTTAATCACTCAATATGATATCTATTGTACCGCTTATACCCAAAGAACGTGAAACATTAACTAGATCAAATTAAGTATAGCTAACAGATTTTGTCACAATGCTATGGAGTGAAAACCGTCCGTAAAAGAAAAAACATTTCAGAGTACCTAAGTCAAAGTTTAAAACTCAGATTATAATCTCATCAGTTTTCTTGATAAATATTTCAATTTTTATACTAGGAATTGTATATACCTAGTGATGAGCAAATGCAAGACCAAGACCAAGACCGGGTTAGTCTTGGGCTTGGTCTTGCATACAAGGTCTTGGTCTTGCAGTCAAATAAGCAATTTTGGTCTTGGTCTTGGTCTTGTTCTTGCAGGGTCCAGTCTTGGTCTTGGTCTTGGCCTTGCACCAAGACTCTTGCAAGTCTTGCACTTTTTTTTTACTGGGGTCAATTTTTCCAAAAAAAAAGAAAAATTATTTTTAAAATCATTACAAGTAAAGCAGGATTAAATGAAAGGGATAGTATTTTTCATTATAAAAATTTTGTTTTTTTATATTACATTGTAACGATAAATCAAGTATGAAATAATTATTATCCTAACAAGTGCAGAAAAGTTAATTTCCGCAATATTTTTTTACAAACAAAATCACCTCGAAAATTCTTTAGATACTTGAAAAGATGCGATTGTAACAATTAAATCTTTCATAGTGTCAATAAATACACGACTGTAGCTATAGCAACTAAGTACAGCCGATCAACTTCTGCTTGTTATGGTACCATCAGTAATTATAACCCTCAAAATCAAGCTTCTTCTTCGTCTTCGTCAAGGACTCCTCTACTTGCGTTCTCAGCGGAGTACAGTATGACAATGCCTCTTTCTCCAAATGATTCATAACATTATCCAAGTTTTTTAATATGTAAATATGTAAACATTAATAAAGCTTATCCATGAACTTACCTTAGAAATAAACATAGTTTTTGTTCAGGAGTTATTGGATTTTTATTACCATTGCATGGTTTTGAAACATTGTCATCTTTTATGTGATTTAAAACATAATCAAACAATACTGGTGTCAAACCAAAATATTCTCTAAATTTTTCATCATTTGTTTGAAGGTGACGACATATTTTTTTCTTCCGATGAAGACTTGTCTTCCAAAAATATCATCATTGCCAAGTCCATATCATCCATTTTTTGCTTTTAATACAGAAACACTCTAATTATTGTCAAATAATGAAACTAAAGACAAGATATTAAATAAACTATTAACACACAAAACGAAAGCAAATACAAAAATGGATTTAGGCGGTCAATAACGTTAAACTCTTACTTTATATCTGTGCTCACCGATAGCGGCCGTCTTGAACGGTTGTCAAATTACGGCCGCTTTATTACGGCACCGCTATCCTAGGAAACCAAAGTTTTAGAGTTTAAAATAATCCATGGCTGCTTTATTTTTCGGTTTATATGCTTAAAAGACGCAAGACTGCAAGACTCTTGCAGGCTTGGTCTTGGTCTTGCGTATATCTTGCAATGCTAAGTCTTGGTCTTGCATAAGTCTTGCACTGCTCGGTCTTGGTCTTGAGCTTGCAGCCTGAAGACCAAGACCAGTCTCGCTCATCACTAACCTATATTTATTTTGAATGGCAAAGCCATACTATTTATATATACAAAAGATTAGTTGATGATTCAGTTCTTAAAAATATTGGAAGTAATACATAAATAGAAAGGGCATAAAGATGGACTTTGTAAATAATATTGTAATATAAAGTAAAGGCAAATTTCCAGCTTGTATATACTAATGTTATGCCTTAAGCAACCTAGTGGAATAAATAAACTGGTATTCCAGAAATACACTTTTAAAACTTATCAAAATTGTAGGTATATAAATAAACTGGAAATTTATCTTAAAATAAAATTATCGAGATCGAAAAGAGTATGTAGCTTTTTTATTAAATGGCTTTAATAGTATAAATCACAAAACTGAACATGACCAGCCCAAGTTTTATTTAGTTTAGATCCTGGATCCTGTTCAACGTATCCTGTTTTGAAGAAAGAAGCAGATTCTCCTCTCTCCTAACTACATACAAATTATGTGTGTAATTTTTTGAGAAATGATAATATTTTTGATATTTCTCTACCTGTATATTGTGTATATTTTTGTAGAAACAGTTACAATTATATTGTCCCCTGTGTATCGTCAAAATCCTATTAGTCGCTAAGTGATTGTTCTTAAAACACAAACCTTTTAGAAAAATATGATTTTTGTTTTTTCGTTTAAATTTAGTTAGTTTTCAAAATTTATTATAAACATTTAGTTATTTAATCTTGAAGATAATATATGTATATACAATTACAAACATTGTAATGTTTTCATTGATTGTTGTTTTAAGAACTGTCATGTATTAAGTTACCTTTGTTTCTATCTCTACTCTCCAATGTTCCTGTCAATGTTCTGACCATGCAAGCTTAAATAATTTTAAATATTTTTATATTATTTCTACTAATAGGCTATTTAAGCGATATGTATTTTTTGCTGTGGAGCTTAAATAATTATATGTTTTGTTTTCATCACATTCGCACCTTTACTAACTATTTAATGTTATTTTTAAGGTTATGTACACTTTTTAATATGTTTTTTTTATTTTATTTATTATAATTATTCATAATAATGTTAGCAATATAAATAAACAACACAAATAAACAAAAGTTTACGTAACCAAAGTATTAGTAACAAGTATATAGAAATATTTACTTATATATATTTATTTTTGATAGATCTCCGAATTGAACAGCCAAGTCAACGACCTTAGAGGCAAATTGTAAGTATTTTGAATATTAAACTATTGTTACAGTAATTATTTATCTCGTGTAAAAGATACTCCAATGAAGAATGTACTTAAATTTATTGTACTAACCCTTACTTTTTGGAAGTTCATCTTACGAAGAATAGTAAAAAACTCTTGTTTTAACTTAACTTCCAAGTTTAATTGAACAAATTAGGTATAAAATTACAATTACAGCTGTTTCGCTATATAACTAGCATCGTCAGATTGTTTTTTACTATTGTTCGTAAGAATGTACTTATTAATTAATTAATTTCTAACAACTTTAGATAGTGTAGGAAAAACAACAAAAAAATCCAATAACAACGGAATACAAAACATTTAGTCCCATTCTGACTCTGTAGGCCAGACATACCCCACTTTTCTTACAATTTAAAACCGACCTCACGTAGTTATGCCGTAGAGCAGCGGTTCTCAAACTTATTTTGTCTACCGCCCACTTCGAGAATTAATTATTTTTTAACGCCCCCCAAATTTTTTTACTTTACTACATCTTAAGAATCACAATCGCAGTCATTATTTTAATAATTAAATTATGTGTGTCATGTGAAAATAAGACTTTCTGATGAGGGTAATGTAAAACACCATTTTGTAATATTAGGAAAACTTTTATTCATGTTATTAAAACAAACATTTCAATTTGAATTTTAAAACTAATCTAATGTGAAGGATGAATTTGATGATTTTTAACAAGTTTTTTAATATCAGGCTCGAATTTACTCAAAAACAGCCGTAAGTCACCGCGTTCGGTAATCTGCAACCTATTTCTCTTTTTAGTTAGCAACGTTGCCACAGCACTAAATCCACGTTCACACAAATACGATGATGGGAATGCTATCAAAAATCGTTGAACGATAGACCACAATCCAGGGTACAATTGCGGGATTGGCTTTTGTAGCCAAAATTCTTGGTATCCATTTTTGAATTTAATTTTTATTTCCTCGTTCGTTGTCAGTTCTATGAGTTCTTCTTCCAGTTGGGGTGATCCTGCTGTGTTGACATTTGAAAAAGGATCCAACACCCAGTCCGGTATTTCCAATTTTAAAATGTCCTGGAATCGTTCTACGAAATCACTGTGGAGGTTCTCCAAATGTTGGCAGTAAACAAGCAAGTCGTCGTTGTTAAAGGATACTGCTGACAAATTAGGGAAATTGCGAAACTCACATCTGCCGATATTATTCTTGTATAAGAGCAATTTGGCTACAAAAGCAGCAATGACATTTTTTGTTTTAATCAAATTCAAGTCGTCACCTTGAAGTTGGAGATTGACATCATTAAATAATTTATACAAGTCTGTCAAGTACGCAACATCATTCTTTGAAGTGATGAGGTTGCCGTGCAATTCCTTGTCTTTATTTTCCAAGAACTCTATCACAGAGTCAAATAGATTGTAAAATCGAGTCAGACAGTTACCTCTACGGCGTAGAGCATTTAAAAATTGGGATAGGGTAGATTCCTCAACTCTGGCTGTTAAAATTTTGCGCCTACACTCTTAAACAAGTGAATAACAAATTTTAAATATATCAAAAAATTGACGTTTTAAATAAAAAAGTAAAATATTCCCTTTTGGCATACACTACCGAATACACCTCTTAAGCACCTTCATATTAGGTCACAAAAAAAATAATCATATTAGTCAGAACGTTGAGTTTCTTAATTTATTTTGAAATAAACATTGGTTAGCTTTTTCCCTAAGGCGTTGGGAGTAAAAAGTTTTTAGTTTCCATATATGAATTTCTTCTATATCTTTTTTTCTTCTGATAACTTCTTGGTTTACTATTTTGTTAGTCCTGTTTTGTCCAGAATTGTGGTAATTTATTTCATTAACATCTTTCCAAACTGGCTTACCATACGTGTTTTACCGGTCTATCTTTATCCATTCTGACCATGTGTCCATCTCAGCTGGATCTATTTAATAATATTGTGAATTATTAGCTATTCTCTTCGAGTACTATCCAATACACCCCCTTGTCTTAGGCATATTATTCATTAAATACGTCGGACTTCATATCTTCTATTCTTATAGTATTTTTCAAAGTAAATTGTATTGGCTACCCGATTTAATCTCATTCTGTAGAAAATCATCAGGTAAATGATGCAATGCTAAAGAGTCGAACTTAATAAATTTGAATTTTGCATATTATAGGAGATATACAAGTATTTTATTTAAATGTTACAATTCTATTCTATATTTAGTTCAGTGTCGCTATCGCTATCCTCATCTAAATTAATTATAATAGGCGCAATTGATTTTACAGAAAGGTATGAGTTAGGTTGAATTAGCCATTTAAGGAAGAAGATATTTGCTTCTTTAATCCACTTCTTCTAGTATTTTGATCCAGCAGCCTTTCATCTGCTCATGAATGGTCGGGTCAGTTCACCTTTTGTTTTGTCACAAAAAATAGGTTTTAAAACCGGTTTGGACTTATGGGTTCCCGAAAATTAATTCAGGATCTACAAATCCGGGACCCGCATTCTCGAATAATTCCTACAAGAGAGTCCTTTCTCACTCTTACGAAAATAAATAGATGGATACATAAGTTTTCGTGTGGGAGATTGTAGATTGTATATTGCAGAAGGGGTCGATTGGCCCAGTTGACCTTACTACACTGCGACCTATAAGATCTTTTGTGTATACCCTACATCTATATTTTAGTCCAAAAGGTCTAGGCTTCTAAGAAAGTCCATTATCCGTTTTGGAGCTAGGTTTGTAATCTGATCAGGATCAAGGAATACCTGTTCCAGATATTTATGGCGTTGCCGAACAATTACTCTGCAATTGCAGATAATATGTTCTGACGTCTCATCTGCCTCATCGCAGAATCTGCATGTCCCACTGTCCAATATGCCCATTTTGCAGAGATGGTATCTGAGTGAGCAGTGTCCAGTGAGAATTCCTGTGATTACTCTGAGATCAGATTTCTGAAGCTCTAAGAGTAATTTCGCGTAGCGGGCAGAGGGTCGTAATAACCTTTTTGCCTGTCTTTGGCCTGGAACATTTTTCCAGTAGGCTGCACTGAGTTCCTTTTCATATTTTCGAACTTCTTCCATTATGCGGCTTTTTGATATGCCACAAAATGGTTCAGGTCCGATAAAAGGAGCACAAGCTCCTTCCTTTGCGAGACTATCGGCAATCTCATTTCCGACAATTCCTTTATGCCCTGGCACCCATAGCAATAAATATTCTTGCTGTGTTGAGGCCTTTTCTTAGGCACTCTTGGGCACAGAATTCTATTGCTAATAGTTCTGCTTGAAATATTGTTGGAGCATTTCCAAGGGCTGCGGATATCCTAATATTAGGACCTGTGATCCCTATTCCTACTCCTTCGTTTGTTTTTGACCCATCAGTATAATAAGTGAGGGCACCTTTTGTGATTTAAGCGATTTCGTTTTCTGTCAACTCGCGGTCGTTAATAATAACATCTAACGCGAGTTCAAAATCTTGTTTTGCAGGCATTACGTCTGTAGGCATCTTCATGATTTGGGTTGTTACAGCCCTTAATACCTCAAGATGTCCTGTTAAGTCACCGGGTTTCAGAGATTTGGTCTTTGTCAGCCTATAGGCATTTTCCAGAGCGATCCTCTGTACATGTAAATGTAGTGGAGGAAGGTCTAGCATTGCCTCTAAGGCTGCGGTAGGACACGATCTCATAGCACCCGTGATCCCAATACAGGCAAGTCGTTGCACTTTCTGCAACTCGTTTATTGCCTTTTGCTGCTTTGTTTTGGTCCACCAAACCATCGCAGCATAAGTGTGGGAGACATTGATATATGAGTAACACCTTTCGAATATGGTATATAGTTAAATCATTCCATAAGTTTAATCTTCATGGTCGGTTTGACTATAATGTACTTACCAGATGTCTTATTTCTTTATTGATATATTTTGTTTTACAAACATATTCCTAATTTTATAGGTAGAGACAACTCCAAGGAATTTCAGATTGTTACTTATTCTCATAATACATATTCCTCCTTGTCTAGAATCCAGAATAAACAACAGTTTCCACTATTTCATTTAAAAAATTACTTTGACAAAGTAAGGGTAGGTTCAAACTCTTTCATGCTACCTTTTCCTTAGGGTTTTAGCAAACACATGTCTACAATATTATGATAAAGGTTTCTCTTAATTTGATATCATATAATTTTTTTAGTGTAAAGCCTACTTTGAAGAAGGTATCCAAATATGAAAACAAATTTGCCAAACTTCAAAAGAAGGCTGCCGAATTTAACTTTCGTAACCAACTTAAAGTTGTTAAGAAGAAGGAATTCACCTTAGAAGAAGAAGATAAAGAAGTAAGTAAATATGTTTTTACTTATAAGATAGTTAAAAAAAGCTATTGAACTTTCATAAACTAAAATATTTCTTATAGCCTATTTTTGGTTCTTCTTCTTCTTTAAATTTTTCGATTTAATCTTTATTTATGTACTAGAGCTCACACCTTTGTTTTATAATTTCGGTCATTAACTAAATTTTCTAAATTCTAAAGTACGTACTTTCGTCCCTAAGAGCAGCAACGAAAGTTTAAGGTTTACTCTCGGGCATCATATGGCTTCGGTCCGAGAGCAAAAAATGCTAAACTCTGATGTCTGGCTATTAGGGATGTCGGGCGAAAAGTTGAAATCTCGGTCCTGATGCCCTCGACGATCCGAAAATTCAACTTACAACCCTATTTAATTTAGTATTTATGTTAACGACAGTTAAAAAATTAGCTTGAAATTAATTAAATGGTTCGCCCAGGTTGCAACTCATAAAAGAATTTCCACAACTCACAAATCTTACCGAAAAAGTTCTCTCTATTATGAAACTGTTACTCCAAATATTTAAAACCAATCTTTTAAAAGTCGGTTGGCAGAAGGTGAAAAGGTTTGATACACGTTGATCTGCGAATCCAAACATCATATAAGTGACGTTAAAATCATGGAGTATCCTAAAGCTTTTCACTTTCTACAGTCGTTAACATACATATTAAAAGCAAAACTACTAACTTTATTCTGAATAATCTCTTAAGGTACTCGTACATTTCAGCCTTTTTCCTGCAAGTCTATTTTGAATTGCTAGCAAATTTTGACCATGCCTTCGTACATTGCCGCAACTTTTGAGATTTTTTTTCGTCATTTGACAAGTGTTGTCAGTTTCTGAATATTTGAGGTTACGTTACCTTTAATTTAAAACATGGATTTTCATACAAATACAAACTGTAAGTTCACACGAACTTCGGAATAAACATATAGATATTATCATAAAATACTTCAATGTTTATTATGCTTATAGGACAACAGGATAGAATCAGCTGACGTAAACTGACATTTCTGCCAACATAGATTTTGGGTTGTTCGATCAAAATTCACTAAAAACAGGCGAGATTGCGCGGAGTTGACCTTGAATAAATAGAAATGGTTCTATACTTTTGTGCGCCTTTTTGTTGCAGTCAAAAGTCTGAAACGCATGCGCAGTTGTTTCACAAAAAAAGCTAGCAATAGAATTGCGAGCAAAAGGCTGAAATGTACGAGTACCTTTATAAAGAATTCTGTATTATTCAATTAATTCTCCACAACGTCAAATTAAGAAAAAATTAAACATCAAACATTTAATAATATTCCTACCGATAGGATTTGCATCTCCGATTTCGCTGAAATTTTGGATCTTTTTGTACCTTTCGAAAAAGGTTTCTATGAATTTTTTCAAATTTTTTAATGCAACCAATCGGGAGATATGCATTTTCGAAAATTTCGGATATTTTTTTTAATAGCCATAACTTTTCTTCTTTTTTTTTAATTTAGTGTTTTTTGAAAAATGTGTGCAAAAAATTATTCATCATAAATTTGATTCATTCCAAAGTTAAAACAAGAATTTTAAGATTGTTTGTATCTTTCAAATTTAAAAAAAAATCTCAAAAATTCTACTCTTCAAAACAAATCGGATAATTTTTCACCAAGTTATGGCTATTATATTATTAAATTTTTGAAAATTCATACCTCTCGATTGGCTGAATGAAAAAATTTGAAAAAATTCACAGAAACCTTTTTCGAAGGGTACAAAAAGATGCCCAAATTTCAGCGAAATCGGAGATGCAAATCCAATCGGTAGGATGAGTTGGCGTGGAATGCCCCTATTACATTATAGAAAAAATATAAACCTGCCTAAAGTTATTTTTCTTATTTGTAGTCCTAATACAGTACGAGTATTTGAGTTTTATTTTTTTGCAATTTTATCTTATGTGTTCCAATAGATCCAAAACGATTTTAATGATGTTCTCTTAGTCTTGTCCTCCCTCATATCTGCCAGCAAACACCCGAAAATTTAGTATAGGTAGCCTATTTAACAAGAACTGTTTTTTTGCAAAATCCGTAACTTTGTTTAATGAGCGTATCAGTCTACGTCAGTTTTTAATGTACAGTAAATTCAATAAATATACTCAAACAACCAACTCGTATTTATTTAATTATTTTTGAATATTTACAGTTATATTGCAGTTGTGCAAATTATTAAATATAGGGTGTAATCCAGTCGAAAAGTTTTCTTTGTTACTTTCCTCTTTATTTGTTATTTCTGAATAGTTAGCAAAGTTATTTATTTTCTTCTTCGGCAATAAAACTAATAGTATTAACAGAATCCTCTATGTCTTTTTCCCTTCTAAATATTTTATTTGCTGTCTATTTTATTTGTGAAAGATTCTTCTATATATCCTTCGGCAACACTTTAGGATTTCCATCCCCCATGTCTTTTTAAAGCAACTAAATCTGCTCCAGCATTTACCAAAATTGTTGCAGAGAATCGACGGAAACAATGTCCTGTGTATTCATCTGAATTTGACAAATTTGAAAATTTTGCAACAATTTGAGGCATTTTGCCAAACTGATGTACTCCCACTACTTGCCTGCAACCTTTCCCATTTAAATATTTAAAGAAAAAGTGACAACTCTCAAAATTTTGTGGACGACATGCGACATATTTTCTATATAATGGAATAGTTTCGTTTATTATAAAAGATCTTGGTTTATTCGTTTTATTATCAGGTGTTTTAATCAAAAGCTTAGATCCAAAATCATCTATGTCATTCAAATTCATTTGATATAGTTCATCACGGCGACATGCACCGGCAACACAAGATATTAAGGCAACCTAAAAAGTAAACTCTTCATAAATAACATATTAATTTTAAAATATTTACATTCTGTACCTTCCTAATTCATTAAATAAATATTATCTGGAGCTTGAGTTATACAAATTTCAATTTGTTCAAGTGACAACACTTTTGATTTCTTTGGTTTGTAATTGTCACTTTGACGTTTTAGAAAGGCACGTAGTTTAAAATATTTTGTTACATCAATATCTTCTCTGGTACTAAGTACGCTTTTCAGCATTGAGTAATTTGACCACAATGTAGAAGCTTTTAACTTCTTCGATAAATCTGAAAAGTATGCAATCATTACATTTTCAGATCGCAAGGTTGTATTATGTTCTTGGCAATAATCCATAAAACATAAGCAAATTTATATTTTGCTTTGGATTTATTTGGCAATAAATTTAAAATGGCATTTGTAGCAGTATTTAGTAATTCTGATGGTGTCCTGCACCTCTGAACATCATCATCGCTGTCTATTATAACTAACACCAAACACTAACTGACTTTTGTCACAATAATAAACAACCAGTGTTTGTCAAGGAAACGATTTTATAGGCAATAAGATGGTTAAGAATAATGAAAAACTCTTCGTTTTACCAAAACTTCCAATATTTATTTAAAAAATTGCTTTATTAACTTTAATGACAGCCGTTTCGCTAGACTTAGCATCAAACAAACAAAATGTAACTTCAATATGTCAATCTGACGATGCTAAGTCTAGCGAAACGGCTGTCATTAAAGTTAATAAAGCAATTTTTTAAATAAATATTGGAAATTTTGGTAAAACGAAGAATTTTTCATTATTCTTAATAAGATGGACTTCCAAAAAGTAAGGGATAGTACAATCAATTTAATAAGATGGTTATCAAAAATTGTTATGCATTTATAACAATTTCTTAATTTTTGTATTGATGCGATTTCAGAAAAAATAGTATGTGCACCTCGGAGTAAAAGCACATTCCCAGACTTTACATTGTCGTTCGGGAATGTATCGCTTTTACTCCTAGATACACAATATACTATTTCCTACGACCCCCTATCAAAACGACACCTCACATACAGTTTTGACACTTCGAAAATTAGTAATATCAAACGCATTCGGAAAATTAAGAAAAGAAGAAGCAATCTCACACACGTGCGATATTTGTTAAAAAACGTACAAAACGTAATAATTTAAGCAAAGTTATTGAACAAAAAACTATTAATTTTTGTGAATTAATCATTTTGAATTGTTCAATTTGATCAAGAAATATTATCTTTCGGTAAAATAAATGTCAAATCAATACTTTTATAAAAAAATTGTTTGAATTGCATTATCTATCTATGCAACCAAATATACACATATAGGTATACCTAGTTTTGGTTCTAAAGTATAATCCTTCAACAGCAACAGAAAGAACAAAAAATGGAGAATTACAGGAGTTAAACGTAAATAAAAAGGTTCTTAATTATGAAATATCGTGTACACAACGCGTTGGAAAGTGTACTTCTTGCACTCGTTACGTTTACTCATGCTTAATATTTCACTTTCCTCACTTATTATGTAATAAACTATTTATATGTCCATTTTTTTACGTAGTTGTTTGTACCCCCAAATTTATGTTACATAATTTTAACTATTGGTAAATTGGAAAAGTCCTTAATGAAATTTAAAAACCCTTTAATACAATTTGTTGATATACTAATTATCTTATACAAAAATCATGTTTCGGCGGTTGCCTATACACTCCCGTTGCTATCTTCCGTAGCTAACATGACTCGGACTCGACTGAAATAATTTAACTGTAAGAAAAGTGTTAAGTTATTTGAATGATACGGTTTTCTTTAATACATAGGTGCCTATATTCTAAATCTTTTTCTGTGAGTATATTGCTTGAACTAAAAAAATCTTTGTAAGGTATTTGTTCTCTAGTGCATTGATATTATTCTGATATTTCTATCTATAATACTTATTATTATTTTTTTTGACGAAAGGGCTCGACCTTCCTACTTATATTCTAAGAAAGAATATCGCTTAACTTGTAAGTTAGATGTAACTAAAAATACTAGAAATCTTTTAACGCTCTTTGTCGCAATTTCACAATTAATTCTTATGGTTTATAAAAAATGGAATTATGAGTTGCTAACCTTGATGAACAAAAACATAAAAGTTTTTCTGAAAGTTTGTTAGAATATGAGTTTATTTTTCGCAGCCCAAGAAATCGGAAAAAGCTGAATGGCAGACCAAGAAATGAACTACATATTTACAGCCGTTTTTTTTTGATTTTACAATATTTCAAGATTTTTTGAATTATACATAAACACACTACACTTAAATAAAAAAATATTTAAAAATTTACTGCATATTTTTACTACTTAATGTAGTTCCAACAACACCAATCTATTTTTACACTTCCTGTATTTTTATTTTTTTTATTTTTGGGCTTTTTTAAAATTACTTTTTTAATGGAATTAAGCCTTTAGAACAAGGTGAGCTCTGCTTTAGCTTCTTTTGTGACCAAACACTGACTGTAGCCCAGCTACCGCACTCTTCACATTTTATTTGATTTTTTAGAAGCCTTTAGATCAATGATAGTTTTATAATTAACACACAAAGAAGTGAAAATGTGTGTCAAAATAAACTTGCGAATATATTTGACAATAAAATATTAACTGGATACTATAATATAATTACCATGACTATGTTTAATAAAAATGTTTTTTTGGAAGCGGAATAAATACAAGATTAGAAATAACTAAAAGTAATTTAAATAAAGAATAACTTTTTAATGTATTGGCTTCCAAAAAATTTGTGTGAATAAAATGGTTCACATACGTTTTCACCTATGTGATTGATTTTTGCTTATATAACCTAACATTTTAACTTCGTAGGTAGATATTATGATTGACGTTAAATTTAAACGATTTCCTGTTAGCTGCAGATAATAATAAAAATCCTCAAGTTAGGATCAAAATTTCGCTATTAAAATATTATTGCTGATTTCACAAACAAGAGTAGGTAATTTTATTCTTTAATTTTTTATTCGTGACAGATAAGTATTTACAATTTATTTTAATTTTGGCAGTTTTTATTTTGTCTACAGCTATACAAATAAGCAGATTTATTAAACTTCGTTATTTTTGGGTCTGGATATTCTTATACTTTCTGTTATTCGTTTTATGAAAGATTAAATAAATTTCTGTTTTACGCAATGATACTTAAGTATCGTAGCTGAAGACTATGTTATAGATTTCCATGTTTTCGAAAGAAATCTGAGAATTTTAAGCAGTCAAAACTCAGCACTATCATGTTTTACTTTTTCTATTGCAAATGGATTGATACAGGGTCCGGCAAACCTCTGTAGTCGTTCTATAAAATTTATTTAAGACAATCCAGTACAAAATAAAAATTTCAAACGGAGTCTAAAAAAAGTCCTTTATCTTTGTACATTGGTAATTTGAAAACTTTTATCTTCCAACCCAATAAAGTTGCGGTTTTTTAAAAAGGGATGTGCAAATTAAATTTTTTTGGGAAAAAGGTGGTTTTAAAAATGTGGAAAAACGTATGGCATTTCATTGAAAAAAAATTAAGTCAATTGCCTAGTTTACTAATGGACCATCCTGTATAGACGAATATAACTTTTTCCTACGACCACATATGAAAGTGCTAGTTTGCACACTTATTTGTACTTAAGAAAGTAGCTAATATCAATACACGTATTGAAAAGTAAAAAAATATAGTTCTATGATCTGTGACATTTACGTCAAATTTATCAATAGTAAACACATGAATGACAAAGCAAGGACCATTTAATTTTTTTTTAAATCTTCCTTGTGTCAAATATTGTATTGTAATTGCCAATACAAATTTTTCTGTATAAAGTAAGAATAAAGAATAAAGTTTCTTATGGGTTTTTAAATTTTTAAAAAATAAACAAATTTTTATTTAGTATTATTATTTTTATAAAAACACTTTTAGAAAGAAGAACAGTTTATTCTTCTTTTTTATATTGTGTTATGTTCCATGCATGTGTCGAATGTGGATTTTTGAAGTTATGTTTTTGTTTCTGTTTACAATTATCTTTGTGCCTATTATTATTACATTACTTTTCAATTAATTTCACCAACTGACCATTTTACTTTTAATTTTTATAGAGCCCACAAAAAAATTCAAATGTCATTTATCTAATAAAGAATTTTGATGTGAATTCCTGAGAAAGGTGGTTATTTGATTTTAGTTAATTATATTTCCATGCAATATATAAACTCGTTTAAATCCTAATTTTTAACATGACTAACAATTAAAATAAATTTTATAAATAAATTTAAAATATTTATTATAATAAGAAATATTGGGGTCGTAGAAAAATCGTGTACACAACGCGTTGGAAAGTGTATTTCTTGCACTCGTTACGTTTCCGCACTCGCCACTACGCGGCTCGTGCTAAACTTCACTTGTGCGTAATACTTCACTTTCCACACTCGTTATGTAATAGACTATAAAATATTTGATTTTAATTACAAATTACATATACCTTATAAATGAATATACAAGTTATATGCAGTAAGAGTTATAGAACTTCTACAGAGGTTTGCGGGCCCTGTATAGGAATCATTGACTTTCCACAACACTTTTCCTATATAATAAAACCATACTTTAGTTTCTTTTCTTTTATCTCTTTAAGTTTATCTTATATTTATTATGTATTCGTTTTAGTTCGTGGACACTTCTCATTTTATGTAGCAAGGAAATGCAATTAATCTTTGTTTCAAGCACATAAATTGATGTTTAAGCTTACAAGCTGCGTAATACATTGGTATGCTAGTTAGAGCTTGGTGGGTCCTGTTGCAGTTAATGCAAATGTTCTTGTATATTTTGGTTGTGGCTGGTAGACCCTCAGGTTTATTGGTATAGCGGTAGCCGTTCGCTACTATGTAGACGGCTTAAGCCTACTTACCATATATGTCTAGCTCTTGCGATTTTCATGAAAATATTATATAATAGCTGTATTTTTGCTTAACATGCGAAATTTTAAAGTTGCAAACCCGCCCGTCGCTCTTGCAGTTAAATTTGCATTGTATATTCTTTTTGCACATTTTGTTTTCGAACTATACACCACAGAACTTGTTTGTTACACATCACATAACAAATAGCCTACAATTTATTTATGAATGTATATGCAGTGTATGTTTTCGCTACCAACTGAGCTATAAAATGTTATAGATCATGAATCGTTCAATTCCACATTTATTTAATTAAAATTCGAATCAACAAACCGTATTTTATTTCATCAAATTAACATTTTATATCTTGGGTCAATACATGGAACTTCAATTAAGTTGCAGAAAGTTTTGCTGATATTTGACAATTTTTAAGCAAAACTTAAGTTAACAGTAATTAGTAGTTAGTTAATATCTGCAGCTTGATTGTTACAATCAAAAAATGAATTTTAAGATTTTTTTTTGGTTTTCAGAAAAAACCAGACTGGTCCAAGAAAGGAGACGAAAAGAAGGTACAAGAAGTTGAGGCATGATTTTTTCCATCTATGTTTAATCCCTACTCTGTCAACTGTGGGGATTCCTCAAATTTTCATTAATATTACAAATATATTTATTTTATTCATTACTTTCCTGACTTAAGGAGTGTCTGTCCGCATGTATATTATTTGTTTATGTATAACTTATTAAAAAATTGTGAAGTATTGTCTACGTCATGTTTTGTTTTCAATCCAGCATCCCTTTAAATTAAATTATTGATTATTTATATCTATATGTACCTTTAATAACACTAACTTAACTTTATAATTTATCTAATTTTTCCATCTTTAAATGTCCCAGCCCTTTCCATAGTTATTATTGCATAAACAAAAAAAATCTTGAAAAAAGAGTATGTGGTTAAAACTATGTTTATTATAACTTTAGCAAAAGTACAGTGGCATGCGTAGTTTAGGGTACACAAGAAAATTATTCGTGTTTTAAAATGAAAGAGAGAATTTTTTAAAATATGTTTTTCTTCTGATTTCAAAAATATTCCATATCATACCCCTGGCTTACATTATTCTTAAAATATTAAATAAAAGTTTTGGTCAACATTAAAGTTGTTCAAAGTGTTTACCATTATTTCCAAAACATAATTGAAAACGTCTAATTATATTTTGAATTTCATCAGAAATAGCTTAATTTTTTACATTTAGATTATTTATTTCTAATTGAATTAGGTCTTAAATGACTTAAATACAGTCACTAGTATTATTTATAATGTCTTTTAAAAACCCCCAAAAATATTTAAATCCATAGGGGATAGATATATACTAATAGGAGGTCATAATATGGTTCCATATTATACTTGAAATACATTGTTCAAATGCTCTTTAACAGGTAGGACATTATACAGCCAAATCATATCCTGAAGTTGAACGTCAAAAAAATTATCTACAAGAATATTTTCAACTTTAGGAAGAATCATTTCCAGATCGGTAACTCCAGTTAAATTAAAATCCCATGACTTACGATTTTTCCTATTAAAACTTTTGGAGCATTTGGCGGCAAAACTCAAACCTTTTCCTTTTATGAGCCTCTGACAAACCTTGTAGGGGTAATATTTTATATGGTTTGTAGTTGTTAGTTTTCAACGTACGCTGTATTTTAGAGTAACTCATATTCAAATGAGCTGCTGCATTATTTATACTACATTAAGAATTTTTTTTAAAATAATAGTATTTCAAAAAACTTTTTAAGAATACCTATTAGAGGGCTTACCTTCGAAATAAAGTAGTATATCTAATTGATCTTCGTTGTTTGCATCAACTATAGTATGTACAAAAAGTACGAGGAGTAATAAACCCTAATTAAGTATGCAAAACCTTTACAGGGAGCACCATGAAATTTTTGATAAATCTCTTACTTTAAATTACATTTCTTCCGTAAATCTAAAAACCAGGTAGATCGACCCCGTATTTGTTTCAGTTGTAGCAAAGTTTAGGGTTTCTTCATTGTTAAAGGATTAGCAGTAAAGCAATAACGCAATGCAGTGGTGTGTATTTTGGGAAAAAAATACGTTTTAAATTTTAATATAATAAAAAATGAAATAATTATTGGAATACATTTATTACTTACATTTTATTCTATATCCGACTCGGAAGAGGAAGAATCGTTGTTGACATTAATAATAATAGGGTCGATTAAATCATCACAAATACTGTCAATTTTCCACATATTTGCCTCTACTTTGATAACATGCTCGATACAGTTTGTCCAATTTTCCTTACTAACATGACTTACAGCACTCTCAAACAATGTCACAACATCCTTTATTTTAAAAGAAGTCTTTTTTTTCCAACTTCCTCCTTTACCTGAGCCCATATTAATTCTATGGCATTAAGTTCACAATGATAAGGGGGAAGTCGAAGGACTGATATACCACGAGAAGAAGCCATTTCTTCTACAATGTAGGTTTTGTAATTATTCTTGTTCATTTTTGCAATTCTGTAAAGTTCTTTCCATAGTGGATCTTTTGGAAATTTAATATTTTTCGAAATAAGCCACTCCAAAAGCTCTGCTTTACGCCAACGACTTGTGGGCAATGCTTCTCGTAACCGTGAATGGTAACTTGCGTTTTCCATAACAATAACAGCCCCTTTTGGAATCGGATCCAACATTTGAACAAAACATTCCTCGGACATCCCCATTCATATCTTCGTGATAGTCCCCCGTTCGTTTTGAAATAAAAGTTAATAATCCACCATCAACAAAACTTTCAGAACTTCCAACATAGACAATGATAAGTCTTTTTCCTTTTCCAGATGGTGGCTGCAAACTTTCCGCTTTTAATGTTTTCATCTTGCCAAGAATTGGAAACTGTATATCCGGCATTTACCCATGTTTCGTCTAAGTAGAAGATTTTCAAATTTTGTTCTCTGGCATGTCGAATGCTTCTTAAATAGTCTCTTCTTCAAAAAACTATTTCCGGTTTATCTATCAAGAGAGATTTTCTATTATGTTTTGTATATCTGAAACCCACATCTTTCAAAAGTTTGCATAATGTAATTCTGGAGAATTTTGTATAGTCCGTATCTTCTTGCACTGATGTCATAGTTTTGTCAAGTGTTGGAATTTCCTTTCGTAAGTAAAATCCATGGACTTACGGTATACCCTCTTAAAATATATTTTGGTACGTCTATAAAATCTACTTAAATGAATGATTTATTACTCCTTGCCCTTTCTATATAGACTATAGTCGCCTTTTTCTATTAAAACTACCGATATTATTTACCTATTGGTAAATACGTCTGAACGTGTTGTCTGCGGGTGTTGGACGATTTGTATACAACTCACTGTATGATCTTTGCGCTGAACGTTTAACTTTGTTATTTTGTATATTATGTGCCTAGTCGTTGTTTGATTAAATCGACTCGAGTCAGTTTATACGGTATTCGAGGCATGACTCGATTCCCACAATTAAGAAATTCCAGAGGTCGAGTTCCAGAACTAGGTCCGATTTTAGAACAAAAGGTAAAAGTCAAATCAGTTTAACTTCAAACAGCGTGTAGGTTAGGTTAAGCATAATGAAAGATACAACAATAATAAATCAAAATTTTTATTAAAACATAATATTCATTAAATATTATAAACATAGGAGTTCTATGAAGATAAACAAAAATACATAGAAGAACATAATCTTTACTCACGACTTGGACTAGAGATTATTATATATTTAATGGTGATTGGAGACAGCTTTAAAGAATCATCCAAACACAAGACTTATGAAGAAGTATTAAAACCAAACCATTTTAAATTTACAAAAGTAGTTCAGGTTGGTTAGATGGATACAGGGATGGTATCCGTCTAACCAACCTGAACCGTATTCATAATACCGTACATAACTAAATGAACATATAAAAAACAAAATGTATATTTTTAAAATCAGAAGAAAAACATATTTTCAAAAATTCAATAATGCTTTATCTTGCGACTCTGCCGGTCTGAGTGATCACAGAGGGCCATCTTCTCTTAGGGAGACAAACTCAAACGGAAAAATAACCCAACTTAATTATTATCTAACAACTAACGTCCCTTTTCTCTTACTTCACACTACTCCTTCCTCAGATTCACTCCTCTTGGAATGATGCTAACGTTGACTGTATTTTGGTCACTTATCTCATCTTCATTTTCCAGTTCTTGAAATTACCTATTTTCTAAATGGTTACCTTTAAATAGTGCCAGACGAGCATGATGGTATATGCTGGGCTTTCCCATGGGAACTTTGAGGAAACGATAGATGACATCTTCAATATTTTTCTTGGTGGTGTATGGAACCTTCCAGTTTTGCTGTGGTTTGGGACACAAGCCACTTCGTCGTCGGTACCCGTGTTGTACCTCTTTCGGTTGTACCTCCGGTCGCTTTTCAATTGGAGTATCGTACGCACGATTTTATGAATATTCTCCATGTTCCTACGAAGATCTTCGACATATTTATCCCTAGTCGCATCTGCACCAGGCTTGCTGTCAAACACTAAGTAGCATGACAGTCTCATTAATCTATCGAACAGAACCATCGCAGATTCATTAACAGCTGATCATAAGGAAAATGGAAGTTGTCGACCCCAATCTTTTTGATACTCCGATGCATCCTTCAATAAATGATTATGGTTCAGTCGTTTCATTATTCTTTTAGATTGAGAATGCATTGTTGAGGATCTGGTTTTCCTTATGCCCAATGTTTGACAATAATCTCGGGACAAGTGGCCGTCAAAATATATTCCCCAATCGAAATTACACTCTATTAGCACCCTAAAAATTGCTTTTTAAATAAGTATAGGAAGTTTTGTTAAAACGAAGGGTTTTTATTATTCTTACTGATTGTTATTTTTCTCTCTGTATTGCCACATAAACTTATAAAAATATAATATACGGGGTTGGGATAAAGTATGGAACCAAGTAAATATCTTTTAAACGAAAAGAAAGATATTTATGAAAATTTGCAGGTAAGTGCAATGGAACAAAACGCATCTGATGTACATTTTTTTGATAATAATATACTTCCGGTTTAACTGGAAAAGCCATCAACTTCTTCAATTTAAATGGAACACCCTATATATTTTTACAGATTTTGAAAGAGCTTGTTATTTTGAATTCATACATACTGAGTTTAGTGTAAAAAAAATTGTAAAAACGAGGAATATAGCACTTTAACCAACCTCCTTTGAGTTTTTTGCATTAGAGCAAAAAACTATTTAGATAAACCAATTGATGTTGTTTGTATGCATAGTAATAAATAAGCAAGTACTGTTTAGTACGTCTTTTTTTCTTCAAGTGTCAAATTCTAATTGACGGAACTAAATTGCACAATTTAGAATGGTTCAATTAAGTGAAAAAGAGCGTATTGAAATTTTAATGATGATCGGTTATGGTGATCGTGTTAGAACTCATGAAGAAGTGTGTCATATTTTTAATAATTTTCATCCGGAGAGAAATCCTATATCACGCTCAACAGTAACTAAAACATTACAACGTTTTAATACTACTGGGATGGTAAAAAATTTGCTAAAACCTGAAATTCCGCGGACTGCAACGAACGAAACTGTTAAACAAAATATTGTAAACGATTTAGAAGAATCACCTCAAACTTCCACCACAAATTTGGCACTAAACCATGGTATCAGTCGACGTACTGTAGGAAAGATATTAAAAAGTGAAAAGTATCATCCGTATAAAGTACAGTTGGTTCAAGAATTGTCATACGATGATTTTGACCGACGGCTGGAATTTTGCGAACGAACAGAATGGGCAATTACCACAAAATATTTGGTTTCAACAAGATGGAGCACATCCCCACTATGATAGACGGGTTAGGGATTTTCTGGATGCGAATTTTCCAAATCGATGGATTGGACGTAGAGGATTCATAGAGTGGCCTGCTCGTTCTCCGGATCTTAGCCCGTTAGATTTTTTTCTTTGGGGTTATCTAAAATCACGTGTTTACGTTAGACGACCAACAAACTTAAAGAAATTGAGACAAAGAATTATTGATGAATGTGAACTAATACGTGGAGAAGTCTTGGAAAGAGTGACTCAAGAATTTGTTAATAGGATTGTTTTTCATTATTCTAAAATAATGAAATGTACATCTATTGTACTACTAATACTGAGTTATTCCTCGTTTTTACAAATTTGTTTACATTAATCTCAGTATGTATGAATTCAAAATAACAAGCTCTTTCAAAATCTGTAAAAATATATAGGGTGTCCCATTTTGAATTAAAGAAGTTGATGACATATTTCCGGTTAAACCGGAAGTATATTATTATCAAAAAAATGTACATCAGATGCGTTTTGTTCCATTGCACTTACCTGCAAATTTTCATAAATATCGTTCTTTTCGTTTAAAAGATATTTACTTGGTTCCACACTTTATCCCAACTCCGTATAATGTAAATTTATTCATGACATTAAGATTTCTGTAAAAATGATTTTTTAGTCCAAACCGCATAATTTACATAAATATAAATCGTAAATACACTATATAGGATTTTTGGAGATGCATATTGTGTCTGTCTATTTATATAAGCCAACTTTTTATCCCACTTTTTAATTAGTTACTTCTATTGTTTTAGGAAGACGAAGAAGAAGGTAAGAAAACATTATTTACTAAAATGTAGTTGTACTAATTTAACAACCTTACTGTGGAATTTTAATATTACTAAAATATATATTGGTAATTCGCCTGTCCCAACTCAATCTATTTTTAATAGGAGCTACCCTATGTAATAAAGGTTAAAGAATGCTTGAAAGTAAAAGACTGCTGGTTTTTAAACGGTTGTTTGTTGGGTTGGAACAGACTTATTGCTTACTTTGTATGTAATGTACCTCCCCGCCCACCTAAAATTAAAAAATGAGGAAACACCCACCTTACATTTTCCAAAGATGTTACCAGTTTTTGTATTTATTACAAAGATGACAATACAAAGTAAAAACTAACTAATAATACAAATTCCTTTACCTCTTCAAATAAATAAATAAAAATTAATCATATAGTTTTTTATTATTCTTAATAAAATGGACTTCCAAAAAGTAAGGGTTAGTACAATACATTTAAAAAGATTGCCATGCAATTCTATCTTTGATACTATTTAGCGTACCGTCGTGAAGCATACTTTCTTTAATTTCCTTCAATTTCCTTCAATTACCCTCTAAACCAATATACAGTGTGAAAAAGCCAAATGGAATAAATTCATTATTTCGGTTACTGTACATATTTATAAAATATCCCGAAACACGTCAAATTTAAATTATAACTTGACATTCTTTAACGTGAAAATGCACCCCTACCATCAACCCCCTTAGAATGACAGGTACAACTCCCAATTTTTTAAATGGGAAGTATTGGCTTGTGATATATCATTTGAAAGGTCTCTTCATTCTCTATTCAAAAATGTTATTCTTTTTAAATTTAATGCAAAAATTAACATAAAAAAAATTAATATCATGTTGTTACCGAAATTCGCTACAATACAATCAAAAACTAAAATGTAATGCAAAACGTAATAAAATGTAGTACACGAAAAAGAACTATGAATGTTAATGAAGTAGATGTTCAAAATGTTCTCCGCGAACGTCTTGGCAACATCCTAATCTCAAATAAAACTGTCTTCTAACATTATTTAACATATCAGGCGTGATCGACCTAATCGCAAGCGTTATTCGTTCTTTTAAGTCATTTAAATCAGAAGGTTTAGTTTTGTACACATGGCTCTTCACATATCCCCATAAAAAGAAATCTAATAATGTAAGATCAGGTGATCGCGCTGGCCATTCAATCGATCCTCGCCTCCCTATCCACCGATTGGGAAATATTGTATCGAGGTACTGCCGGACATTAAGTTGGTAATGTGGTAATTTGGTAATTCGCTGGAACTTGAGGGTTACCTGGATCAGAATATAAATTTGCCAACGTTGGAATGACATCATTTTGAAGTAGTGCCAAATAATTGTTGCCATTCAAGTTGCCCTCAATAAAAAAGGGACCAATGATATTGTTCCCTACAATCCCTGCCCAAACATTAACCTTTTGAGGGTATTGAGTGTGCTTCTGTCATCCAGTGAGGATTTTCCGTGGACCAGTAGCGGCAATTTTGCCGATTAGCATGACCGTTAAGTAAAAAAGTACACTCATCAGAAAACATAATGTCTTCTAATTGGATAATATTGTTATCCAACATGTCCATCATTTGCTCACAAAAAAAAGTTCTCCTATCAAAATCGTCTTCCATGAGCTCCTGAGTAGGTATCATTTTATACGGATGCAATTTATTTTCTTATAATATGTTTGCCATCGATGTATGGCTAGCATTGAATGTAGTGGATGCCTGTCTACTCGATGTATGTGGGTTTTCCTGAAAATCAAGCAACACATTTAATTTGAGTTCATCACTCAGTGCATTGGCAGCTGCTTTTTTTATCTGCCTTACATGACCAAACTCACGAAACTGCTTTTCTATTTTACTTATTGTTCCTCGGGATATAGGCGGTAAATTAGAAAATTTCTCATGAAATAGGCGAGTTACTTCCTGTTGTGTTCGGATGTTATCTCCGCAACCAATCATTTGTAAAACTGTTATTTTATGCATTTCCGTTAATCTAACCATTTTTCAGAATTGAATTGAACAAAGTTTATACTTAATTTACAACAATGACAACTTAAATAAAACAATTTACTACTGCTTGTTAAAATAGCGTTGCCATGGAAATTCTTTAAAGTTTTTTAATGGTTACCATCTAAAAACCACATTGCTATGGTTTTTGTTCACTTTCTCATTATCAAGACCTACATTTTAGTTTTTGATTGTATTGTAGCGAATTTCGGTAACAACATGATATTAATTTTTTTATGTTAATTTTTGCATTAAATTTAAAAACAATAACATTTGTTAATAGAGAATGAAAAGACCTTTCAAATGATATATCACAAGCTTATACTTTCCATTTAAAAAATTGGGGGTTGTACCTGTCATTCTAAGGGGGTTGAAGGTAGGGGTTGCATTTTCACGTTAAAGAATGTCAAGTTATGATTTAAATTTGACGTGTTTCGGGATTTTTTTTTAAATGTGCAGTAACCGAAATAATGAATTTATTCCATTTGGCTTTTACACACTAGATGTAAATCTTCTCTAGTATACATGCTTTAATTAGCTAATCAAATTGGACTGGTCTAATGTTAAATTGCATATTAATTGTTGGGATCTGTAAATATCAATAGCATAACAAAATGACTTAACTGAGATTTATATACTAAACATCCAACAGCACCAGGAGAAGGCCAGGAAGCGGAGGGACAGGCGACAGCAGATGCACCTGCCACAGAAGGCGAACCTCCAGCAGATGGCGAACAACCACCAGCTGAAGCATCTGCGGAAGATGCACCTACTGTGGAAGACGCACCTCCAATTGAAGGACAACCCGCTGAAAGTGAAACCGCACCACCACCTGAACCTGAAAAAGAAAAAACACCAGAACCACCACCAGAAACAGGTGAGCTAGGTTTTAGGTTAATAGTTTACTTTACTAGAAAACTTTATAAGCAAAAATGTTTGCTCTCTTATTAAATGCAATGTTTGTTCTTAGTTCCATCTCCCCTTGAAAAATCAAGAGAGCGTTCCTTTACTAAGACCACCTCCACTAGTAACTTGAGGAGAGAGTCAGTTCCCAAAAGGCAGCTTTCCTAGTTAACGAGTCATCTATGTGGTTGCCTTTGGGTTTCCATTACCTTTGATCCAGCCTAGAGTAATAACATTGTTGTAACAGGCTCCCGTAAGAATACGGATGTTATTATCAATGATTTCCCTTTTGGTAATCTTTTTGCGGCTAAGGAGATAGCAGGAGATAGTTACACTGGCATTACAACCCATCGCCCAATTTATATTTAATTTCAGTGGTCCCGAACAAATTTTACATCCTGAACCTTCTTTTGTTTTAGATCCATCGGTGTATTTATAAACAGTAACAGTCGCCAATGTATCTTTATCGTTGTTTTTAATGATTGCCTTGTAGAGTCTGTGAAAGGCATATCTTATTGCAATCGACTTATGTTTGCATGTAGCAATGGAAATTCTCTCCTAGCTTCTTGCGAAACTACATCTCGATTTATCAAACTCTACCTAAGGTTTTGTTCCAGTACAGCGAAGCTAGCACACTCATAAAAACTACCATCATCGCTCTAGTTGGTGTAGTTCTCATGCCTCCATGGTCCCGTTTGCAAACAACTGTCAACCACCATCCGAACCGATTTGGTATCTAGCCAAATCTTCACATTTGCCGGGGAGTCTTGACTTCTTGGAATTCCAGCATGTCCTACGACGATTTCTCTCCGATCCTAACCCGAAAACAGAGCAGTAAGGCATCTCTTACTACCTTCTACCCAAAAGAATTTTCCAACTCCTCCACTTCGGTGAGAAGCCCCAAACCCTATAATCCATACTTTTCATCTTCGTCTTTTCAAATCCTCTGACTAGAGGGTATGTCCAAAACCTCTCTACAACAACAGACAACTCCAACTCCGGCAACACAACACGATTTGAATTATTCTCATTTCGAACACCTTATCCGACTCAATTTCAATCACTTAAAGAAGAAACCGCCCTCCTCAGGGATGAACTCATCTAACGAAAACAATCAAGAAACACCTCTGCCAACTCATCTAAATAAACCTACGCAGCATCCGTAGGACCTAACACCCCGATTCCATGCTGGAGCTCCAGCTCTGCACGCCAACCTTCCAAAATCCTACAGCCAAGTCCACTTCCTTAAAATCCAAAAATCTCAATCGCATTAAAACCTTTAATCTACAAACCTCCCAAACAATCAGGCCAAAAATCACATGAATGAAGTTCTCCATGCCAAATTCACTCACTAAAGTTTCAACAAAACTGCCTTACTCAAAACATAGTCATTCTTTTAGCTACCCGAGCTCACTTCCAAAATCCATAATATATTAGGCAACCCCAACATTGCTGTGATAGCACTAACTCGCCAATCAAGCCAGCCTCAAAACTCCCGATTTTTCCTATGTCTGCTGAAATGTAGACGAAGATATCACAAACAACAAATACTGAAAAAACTGCACCAGTACACCAAATGCTAGCGCATCACATCTAAGGCCACGGGCCTTCCCACCACTCTGATAGGAATTATTACCTCATCAGAAAACAAATTTCACAAATGCCTTACCAAAGGCCTACAATTCCATGGACTCGTACACCCCTGCGAGCCAACGAGCCAACACTCACAAGACCGAAACTTTCCCAAAAACTGCCACTCCTGTTCCATACCCATCATATCATCACAGATGCACCTGGAAACCCCTACACTACCGCACGAAACAGCGCCCTACCCTTTGCCGAGACTGGGAAAAAGGCCTACCTACACTCTCTTATAAAACCCAAATGATTATTAAGGTATTAACTACCGTAATATTAAATACGGTAATATTAGACACATCATGCCTGCAATTTTTTCCCTCTCAGTCAATGGAAACAAAGCCCACCTTAAACCATCTCCCACCTCCGAGGGAAACTAAACCCCATCCGATATTTCATCCACACATTACTCGAAATCTGGGTCACCTCGAGGAATTTTAAAATACCTCGATTTACCCCACAATCCCGCACCCAATTGTCTGTCAGGTTATAGGTCTTTGACAAAATTTAGGCTCGTTGCTTGCGAGTTTTTCTACGCTACGCCCAACAGACCTCGCTATCCCCCCAAAGACACTCATCTGTCGCTTGAGCAATTATCTCCTCAAAAACTCAACACCTCACTCTTCTCACCACGGAAATTACGACTCTATCCAAAAGCCGTATTAACCGCTCTATTAAATTTGATTTAACATCGTGATTTTAATAACATTGATGTTAAATTTACAGCCGTTGCGAATATCTGTACATAATAACCCTATAAGTCATAAATAATTGGTTCAGAAGCATGTACTAACCAAAATAATCAAAAAGTATTTTAAACCAATTGAAATTACCCTCTTAGGATTCGAAACATTCAAGAAATTAGTTTTAAATGAAGGATACGACATTATTACATTACCAGAGACTATATTAGCACCAACAGAAGACAAGGAAGCAGTATCCATACCGAATTATTCTTTAGTAGAAAACCGTAGAGGTAGTGGAGACGGTGTAATTATGTATGTCAAAGATTCTTTAAAATATAAAGTTGTCGATTTAACAACTGCAGCAACTGATACCGAACACGCTACTTTGAGTTTTGAGGATTTATTAGAAAAACTGAAGAGGAACGGTAAGATGTCGGAAATCATCGTGACAGTCTTGATCATTATTACACATTGTTTCACGTTTTGTCAACATTGTACGTCTGCATATTAAATATAAATATAATAGCTCAATTATGTCTCTATGGTATTCAAATGTTTTAACAGTAACAATTGCATTTTAACATCCCAAATGGATCGATAATCCTTCTATAATGATTTTTAATTCGAAAAATCCATTATTTTTTTGTAGCAAGTACCTGAAAATTTCAAAAGCATTAAATGGAATAGTAGCAATAAGGTGATTGAATATTACTTTTAAATTATTTCAGGAAAAAAATTTAATTAATCATTCATTCTTTACAATGCATACTAATTTTATTATTCATCTAGCATATTAAACTATTTAAACGTATCTAACATAATATTTTAACTACTGATATAAACTGATATTTGGTTATTTTATCAAAAAGGACAAACGGCAGCAGCTGAAGCTTTAGCAGCCGCAGCATCACCACCTAGAGAAAGTGCTCCAGCTCCAGAAGGAGGCGTACCATCAGAGGGAACTCCAGCAGAAGAGGGTGCACCAGCACCAGAGGTATTACCAGTAGAGAGTGCACCACCAGCAGAAGGCGCACCATCAGTAGAAACTGTACAGCCAACGGAAGGTATGTCATCCTAGGATAATTGCCGTCCAATTCTTTGTAGTAGTGCATGTTGTTGAAGTTGAAACAGTATTTTTCACTATTCCACCAAACTTTTATATATCTACGTATGTATTTATGTATGGAATTAGCGGTGGTAAGTACACTGCGACCTATGAGATCTATTATGTACCCCTTAATTGCCATTAGCTCTGATATTTCCTCAGACTTATAGCAGCTCTTCTAGTCCTACTTTCCTGAGAAAGTTTAGGACATCGTCGGGATTCAAATTAGGTTCCTTCTCCTCTATTTCGTGTGCTCCCAGGTATCTAACCCTAGAATTTTGCAAGGCAGGGCATTCCGAGAGTATGTGGATGGAGGTTTCGTCTTCTTCCTCATAGAATCTGCAATTTGTTTCATCTTCTAACAGTTTCTTTATGTGAGTTCTTAACCGGCAATGCTCGGTTAAAATTCCCGTTAAAATCCGTAGAGATTTTTTAACGAGGGTAGAGGCAGGCACGAGATCTCGTTATAGTTTCCGAGAAGTATCTTAGCCTGTCTTAGACCTTCTAGCTGATTCCAGTACTTGGATTTTTCTTTCTCCATTTCTTTTTTAGTTTTTCTAAGATTGCGCTGCTGCTGATCCCACCCTGATGGTTCCGGTCCAAGATGTGGGGTTTCGGCTCCTTTTTTTGCCAGCTTATCTGCTGTTTCCTAAGTATCCTGGGACCCATAGGAGGTTGATAGTGTTCTTCTGCCTAGTCCACTTATATTGCTAGGCATTCCCAAACCATCTTCGAACTGATTATATTTGAGCTCAGTGCTTTGGTAGCTGCTTGATTGTCCGACATAATCACAATCTCTTGTCTGCGGTAGTATCTTTTTATATGACACATCTTTCGATGGCGCGGACTTCTGCTTGAAAGATGCTTGGAAATGTGCCCAAGCTTTTTGAGTATTTGGCTCTCGGTCCAAAGATTCCTATTCCACTTACCTTTTCTAACTTGGAACCGTCTGTATACCACTTTATGGTATTCTGGTTTAAATTCTGTTTTCATCCCATTCAGATTTATTACTCAACTTTGTGATGAATTTTCTCACAAAGTTGAATTTCTTTGGTATATCATCTTGGGGCATTTCCCAAGCTTGATCAAATTGAAGTGATCGAGGTTTTTCCCTGATAATTCCTTCTTTGATCATTCTGTATATTGTTCCCTTCCTTACATTTTCTAGCTGAATATGCAGTTCCCATTGCTCCAGTGATATATGCATAGGCTAGTCTCTGAACCTTCGAGAGATTTTTCCTCGTAGTACTCAGATTCACTCTTGTGTGCCAAGCCACTGCCCCATATGTGATTAAAGGTCTCAATATTGCCGTGTACATCAATTGCCGGATACGTGGGTTACATCCCCAGTTTTTACCTGCACACCATGAGGGCTTTGGTGGCTTTGGGTATAAATTCGTTTCCGTGTTTATTTTAGAGTAACTTGCTATCTAGGATTATCCCTAATATATCACAGAGGACATTTTCATACTTTTCATTTGCAAGGATGACTATGTCGTCGGAATATCCTTGACATAGTTAAATAATAAAAATGTAAATAATTTACTTATTTATTTATTAATTTAACGGGTATGCTCAATTCCATATAAAAGTATACATTTAAAATAATAAAAACTAAAGTTAAGTAGCAAAGAAATAATACAATGCAATAATAAAAATACAATAAAATACAATGATAAAAAAATTAATACAGTAAAAATACAATTTGATAAAAATTTCAATACAATAATAATAATTATTCCCAGCGTAAAAAAATACTAATATACCTACAAATATATATAATTATATTAATTGAGGATCACTTCCGTAACACTCAAATGTTTAGTTGAGTCAGGTGGTTCTTAAAACATCGAGAAAATGACCATTAAATAGAAGAGAATAGAAATGCTTCACTCGTAGGTACCTGTTGAGTTCTGTCAGTTAAGTAACTATTAAACCATTGCAACATAGAACCACATATGCCATATGAATTAAGTTTCTGTACCAAGAGCTCATGGTTAAATAATATATAAAAATGTAAATAATATATTGGATAATTAATTACCACAAAAATCAAAACCTGAATATGAAAAGTGTTACAAACTTTTTATGGATTGGAGGCAAACAGAGAACACACATTCATCTTCAGAAAATATTTTGATGGCGTTTTTTGGTGAATTATCAGAAAAATGGAAATTCTCAAGAATGTGGAAAATATATTCAATATTAAAAGCAACGATAAACGTAAAACATGATATAGACGTTCCAAAATATAAAAAACTTAGGGCATTTTTAAAACATTGTTCTGATAAGAACTCAACCAAAAAATCGAAGGTTTTACAGCTGAAATAATATTATTATTCTTTTATCCGAACTTAAACTCCTAGTTTGCGTGGAAAAGAATGCTTTTGATAATGTTTATCAACCTTTCAACTAAAGGCCGCACGGCTCAGTTGGTAGAGCATTGGCATTTGATAATTTTTTTATTTAATATTTTCTTTTAATTCAATGGTTGTTTTAAATGCATCTTTGCGATAAAAAAGTTAATTCTAGTAAGTCCAGGAGAAAATTTGTTTTTACTCTATTGTTACTATTTCGCGTGGACAGAAAATATTAAAAATGATACTTTTTGTTATACATAGTATTATTCTTTTACATAATTTTTTTTATAAGTCGTTCTTGGTGTAATGGGAGCTTGTCTCAAAAATGACCTTTACAACCTGAAAGTTTCGAGTATAAAAGATCTAGGAACGGCATTTTTAATTTCCATTCCGAATACAAGATCTAAAAAAACAAAAGAATTTACCGTAACAGGAGAATTCTACAAGATAGTGAAAAAATATTACCATTAGAGACCACGAGACATCCTTTCTGATAAGTGCACGGAGTAATTGGTATCAATAAAATTGGTTAAATGCCCAAATAAATTGCCACTTTTTTAAATCTCCAGAAGCTTCAAGAATACACAGGTCATTGTTATCGGAGAACGTCGGCCACTGTGTTAGTGGATGAAAGAGCAGATCTGAAAACATTAAAAAGACATGGGGGTGGAAGTTTTCTCAAGTGGCAGAAGGATACATAGAAAATTCGGTACAAAATCGAATTAACTTAGGTAATAAGCTAATCTCATCAATTACTGGATCTAACAATCCGCTAATCACGCCTTCCACTTAAAATTATATTAATGTTAGTTCATCTTCTACAAACCACGCAATAGTTGAAGATTCTTCCAATAATGAACCAGTTTTTTTATTTTGAGAACTACACAAATATAACTATTTATACAAAATAGATTGTTTCTTGAATTATTGAGTGTAATTATTTTTTGTTCGTTTCCATTTAAAAATATATACGGCATTTTATTTTATTTGTGTTTCGCCATTGCTTAGTTAATAACGTGATTGTGATTTCTGTTATGGACTTTTTCTTCACTAAAAATGTATATTTCAATTACTTATATTATGTTTGTACTGTTACTCACAGTCAAACATCACCACTTTGGTGATTTCTCTCCTTTTGATGTTAATTCATCAGAAGATTTTCAGCCTCCTACTCTTGGAGCCTTTTCAACTGATGTGTATTCACTTAAAGATTTTCAAACTCCTTTTTCCCCGATCTTTCACTCCCTAGGCTCAGCCCTTTGGGTCTATGAGTTTTCAATTTATTTAGTTTATAACTCCTTTTATCATGACGTCTCTCTGACGAATAATTTTTTACCTCCTAACTCTTTAATTTTCAATCATTGAACTGTGTTAGTTCATTTAACTTTAATTCATTTATTTACATTAGACATTACTACATAGTATCTTAATTAGTTAATAATTCTAATTTTTCTTTTCATTCTTTACTTATTACTTACACTTAATAAAACTTTGTGACATTGACTTGGACATTTGATTTCTATATCTTAGTCACATTTGAGCAATGGATAATTTACTTCATATATTTAAAACCTTTGATCGTGTAGAAAGTATAGTCTGCTACTCTGTTAGAATGAAAATTCGTTATGCTCGTGATTCCTCATGCTCCACTCACATCAAATTTTCATTCTAACCTTGTTAGAGAATATACTATTATAATACAGGCACAATAATACAAAACGTACTATAAAATAATACATCACACTTCACGTCACTAAAAGCTCTAACTGAAGAAAGCACCAAAGCGGCTGCGTCGCTCAATAAATAATAATTCCAATCATCAAATTAGTATTATCAATAACCAAAGTAATAATATTAATCATCAACGTAATAATATCACTCACCATTTTCATGAAATAAATGAATTACGTAATTAAAATGATCTCAGTTGTTTGATCACACCTGATGATTAATATTAGATTACTTCCATGGATATAACATCAATATAATACTTAAAAGTAATTAAGTTATTCTTTAGACGTTAATTATTAAAGAGATTATTGATCACAATATACTCATGTGATTGATTTCAATCATTAAAGTATTAACATCAATTCCTGTAAAGTAATTTTCATAATAATAATTTTTATTAAATTGATCAAAAACAATTAAAATCGATCTCTGTTGATATTAGGTCCAATAATTTTTTCAGTAAATAAACAGTTTTGTCCACTTTCAGGTTCCCCGGCAGAAGTTCCTGCTGCGGAAGAATCAGCAGAACCTGCACCTGTTACTGAAGCTGCCACCGAAACTCCAGTTGAAACTGAAGCTGGACCCACAGAACCTGCGTCAGCACTTTCATCTCCTCCTATTATAGAAGGTGAAGACATAGATGAAAATATTTGTTACGTGTCTTCATATCACCGTTCTGTTTATCATTCATCTCATTATTCATCTTTTATATCTAACAAAAGTTGATTTTTCGTTTAGACGATTACATTTTTATTTTAACCTACAGTTATTTTTATGGTAAGTTAAATTTTATTATTGCTAATATGGCATAAAACTTTTGAAGTTAATATATTCAAACAGCTTTTTAGATTTAAATTTGATATGCATCGAAGAAAGTGTATGTTTTACCGGTAAAAGCGCCCACACCATATACCTTCCTATAATACCAAATTAAATTATCACTAAATTATCACAAAGTGGGTAGAAATCTACTTTTCAAATGATAAATATAGTGTTTCTCAACTAATAATTAAATTAGGCAAAGTTTACGACATACAGAAACATGGTTGGCGACATGAGTGAAGTATCTAATGACAAGACTATTGACAATGACAGTTGTGGCTAATAGCAATTTATTAATTTTTTATTGTTCTTTAAGAAAGTATTTGTGAATATGAATATCATCTTTTACTTATATAATATATTATAATTGGTGTTTTAATCATTTTAAAATATTTAAAAACATTAACATTTCATAATTTAAATGTTAAAACTGTCAAATGTTATAAATTACACAGTGCTATTGGCATACTTTTCAAAATCAAAACTTTCGTAATTACATAAAAATAATAAATTAATTTAAAAAATGATAAAATGGCAAAATATAAAAAATATTATAAACAACTTATTTCATATGGCTGTTGTGATACTCGTTCGTGAAGTTGAACTCGTGTCATAACAGAATTCCATATGTTACATTTAAAAGTTTACATTGTCCAAAGCGCTAGGTTAGATAAATAGTGGTATAAGTATTATTAAATAAGTGTTTTTGAATTATCTAATTTCTAGCGAAATTTTTGGAATTTTGTCTTTCATAAGAACCTTTGTTTGACAATAACAAACACAACAAAAAATTCATTTGTATATACAGTGGACAGCTAATTTATGGAATATTCTCATTATTTCGAGAACCGTCGAGTTTTGAGGGTAATCCCGAAACAGGTCGATTTTTGTAATTCTCTATTAATTCTCTATTTAACGACATTACATTTGTAACTGAAATACTTTTTACAAATTTTTTATTTAAATTCAACCAAATTACAACTAATGATTTAATTTATAACGTCCTTTAAAGTAACCAAATTATGCATAATAATTATTTTAAATAAAATGTTCCAAATGCCATCCGTCGGTTCCTGCCATGACTTTCTGAAATAAATACTTAAAAAAGCAAAAATAAGTAAAAATAATAATGGACACAAAAAGTTATCTCATAAACACTGAAACTTTTTGTCAAATGTTAAATCAAGCAAGTGATATTGGCATAGTTACTGTAATATTTATTGTCGTAAATATTTTTTAAATTTTGTGAATTGTCATTAGTTGTCAATTGTAATTATTACTTTTGAATACTAAATTATGGCTCACCTAAATGAAACACAATGCATAGAAGTATTAATTATGCAATTTATTCACTGCAAAATATCCAGACAGACCCATCAGCCAATCAACAGTAAGTAAAATAGTCCGAAAATTTGAAAAAACTGGGCACGTTAAACATATTCCAAATGCTGGGCATCCTAAAATTGAAGACAATGTGAAAATTGATGTTTTATTAAATATCCATGACAATCCTCACAGGAGTTCAACACAAATGGGTGAATATGCTGGAGTTTCCCAACTATCGGTATTACGTATTTTAAAAAGAGAAAAATACCATCTCTACAAAATTCAACTACACCAGGAATTAAACAACGACGATCCCGATCGCCGGCTTCAATTTTCTGAAATTATGCAGGATTTATGTATCGGCAATCCACGTTTCCTCAATCAAATCCTCTTTTCCGATGAAGCCACATTTTTTTTACATGGTACCGTGAATCGTCAAAATTGCATGTATTGGAGTCAAGAAAACCCACATTGGATGACTGAGGCACACACGCAATATCCTCAGAAAGTGAATGTATGGGCAGGGATCATCGATGACAGAATCATTGGCCCTTTTTTCTTTGAAGAAAATCTAACAGGAGAACGTTATTTAACTCTTTTGAGAAATCAACTTATACCTGTCCTTGCTAACATGTATCCAAATGCCAATAATGCAAATTTACCTAGTGACAATATCTGGTTTCAACAAGATGGAGCCCCTCCGCATTACGCACATGAAGTACTTCAATTTTTAAATAATTGCTTTCCCAGGAGATGGATCGGAAGACGAGGTTTTATAGAGTGGCCAGCAAGGTCGCCAGATCAACACCTCTAGACTTTTTCCTGTGGGGTTACATAAAATCAAAAGTATATGTCAATAGACCCCAAAATTTACAGAACTTAAAAGATAGAATTAGGCATGAAATGAGTCTCATTACTCCAGAAGTCATCCGCAATGTACTTGATGAATGTGTTCGTAGATTGTCAAAAAATCGATGGAGGGCATTTCGAACATTTAATTTAAAATATTTATTATGCATAATTTGGTTACTTTAAGGTACGTTATGAATTAAATCATTAGTTGTAATTTGGTTGAATTTAAATAAAAAAGAAATGTTTTTGTACCCTTAAAAAATATTTTAGTTACAAATGTACCTGTCGTTAAATAGAGAATTAAATTCTCCTTCAAATTAGTTGTCGCATTATACCGATTTCTATTTACAAAAATTAACGATTACGTCACTACACCCACACCGGTGACGTCATCCTTACTTCATATACGTTATAAGATGGGTATTTTATAACAAAAATCGACCTGTTTCGGGATTACCCTCAAAACTCGACGGTTCTCGAAATAATGAGAATATTTTATATTAGCCGTCCACTTTATACAGATTTTTATTATGTAAATTGCGTTAAAAAATTATTAATCAGTTATCACAAAACTAATAATTTTGTTTTTTTTTATTTCAGCTGCTGCTTAACTTTTAGTATAATAAGCAAAATCATGGTGAGAGGGGTTGATTAGGAAACATTTTTTAAAAGTGTTAAAAGTGAAAAGATGTTTTATTCAAATGTATTTATACTAATATGGTGACCTTTAACTTAAAATACGTCGTGTGGTGTTATTTGGTCTATTCCATAAAAGCAGTTCATAATTTTAATAGTAATATGTTACTTATTTAATTCTCAAAAATAAAAAGATTGTCTAATTTTCTTGTTTTATTTTTTACTTTTACATTACATATCTTGTCAATACGGTAGATGGGTTAACCTAAGTTTTTATGAAAATGTATAACCTCGTGTTTTTTTATATATTGATTAAAGCAGTTTGTTCGATAAAACCTTGTTTGAATTTTGGCGACGAGTTAAAGAACCTAAAGTATACGAAAATTCTATAGTCCATATTAAAAAGTTTAAAATCTGAAGTGTAAAGTACAAAGTCTAGAAATGGCCTTAATTGGATCAATCGAGCCATTCAACCCAAAAGAGTCTGAAGTCACATCTTACTTCGAACGTATTGAGCAATTATTCTTATGTAACGAGGTGGAAGATGGTAGAAAGGTGCCTTTATTTTTAACCTTGATTGGAGCATACCGGTTATTGAAAGACCTAGCGCCCGCCAGTTTAAATACTAAATCTTATGAAGAGTTAAAAAAGCACTTGTGGGACATTACTGTCCCAAACGATTGGTAATAGCAGAAAGATACGAATATTATATTAAGAGTCAAGATTCCATGGAAGATGTTAAAACATTTAGTCAGAAATTAAAAAGCCTAGCAGAACACTGCCAGTTTGGTAATTTTTTAGGGGAGGCCCTAAGGGATAAGTTTGTCTGTGGTCTTAGATATGAAGCAATTAAGCGTAGGCTATTGGCAGAAGATAATCTTACCTTTGAGAAGGCATATCAGATCGCAATATCTATGGAGCTAGCTGAAGGTAAAGTCCAAGTTATGATTCCTGAGGGAGGAGGCCACCTTAATAAATAACAGCAAAAAGTCAAAGTCAGTATCGTCCAAGTCAAAGTCAGTATTGTCCAAGTCAAAGTCTATTCAATTCAACTACTAGTGAACAGTCTAGTAATAGTCACATAACAAGGAAGTCAGGTCAATATTTAAATTGTAAAAGATATCTACGAGTTCACCAAGACAATCAGAAATGCCCTGCAATTCACTGGAAAAGTTATGCTTGTAACAGAACAGGGCACACAGCAAAGTCAAATTTGTGTTCAAGGAATAGAGTATATGTTATAGAAGAAGAAAACGAACAGTCGATACATGAAGTGAAAACTCAATGGAATTAGGGTTTTTAGAAGACTTAAGTGAGGAATTTTATAAAAATTTTTTAGAAAACAAAGCGAATGAAGTCCAAAAGTCAAATTAAAGGTATCAAATAAACCATTACTTGTGCTTATGGAAGTGGATTCGGGAGCAAGTATTTTTGTAACATTTTGTTAGAACCTGTAAAGTTTAAATTAAGGGTTGTAATTGGTTAAAATGTAACTATATTGGGTCAGATAGTGGTTGATGTATTTTATCTAGGCAAAACTTGGCAATTACCATTGGTAATTTTAAAAAGTAGCAGCAGGTTTGTATCACTATTAGGCCGCAATTAGTTATCTTTATTGAACCCAAATTGAAAACATGTGATAGATGCCAAAGTCATTGTTGAGTCGCATAAAGTAAGTGCTATTGAGTCAGATAAGTCCTTTAAGTCGTCAGGACATTGAGTCTGTTAGATATAGTCCTCTATCAGTGAATTTATGTCAGAGTACTGAAAGTAAACAAATGGTTGAAAATCTAAAAAGTCAGTTTGAAAGTATTTTTAAAGAGGACCCTAAGTCCAGCATTAAAGATTTCAAAGTAGATATAAAGTTAAAGAGAGGTACCAAACCTATATTTCAAAGAGCATATGAAATGCCATATGCACTGAAGGAGAAAGTTGAAGGTGAATTAATGAAAATGGTTAAATCAGGTGTTATTTCTAAAGTAAAAAGTAGTAGTTGAGCAAGTCCCATAGTAGTAGTCCCCAAAAAGAATTTTTCTGAAATCCGTATATGCGTAGATTTTAAAAAATCTTTAAATACAGTAATATATACTGATCATTGTGTTTTGCCAACTCCCAATGATATTTTTGCAAGTCTCAGTAATAGTAGCTGTTTTACTGTGTTAAGCTACGCATTTTAAGAACCCGTTAACAAAACGGGTATGTTTTTAAAAAGGACCCGCTTTTTAAACGGTTCCATTTAAAACGGACAGAGTGCAATGTATGGACTGTGATCAATCAGTTTGTCAAACGCATCCCAACTCTTTCCTTCGGATAGTAGAAACAATATTGGTTTCGTGTTTTGTACATCAAAATGGATGTTACTGGGAATATTACACAATTAAAATCTTATTTAGGACTATTAAATTACTATAGAAAGATGTACTTACTTTTTATGACCCCAACTTAGCTATTTAAATAACCTGTGATTCAAGTAGTTATGGAGTAGGGGCTGTGTTAAGCCATCGAATTGGGGGGGAGTAACCACTAATGGCAATAAAGCAAAGGCAGAATGATCCTGTTTATTTCGTCCGCGCTCTCCTGGGCCAACACTCGGGAGAAACTCTAGGAAAACCAACTGGGAAAACTACAACACTAACCTGAAGCTAAATAATAGACGTATTTTGGTTAAATTTATTGAACTAACCCTTACTCTGTGGAAGTCCATATTACTAAGATAAATTCAAAAGTCAAAGTCACATTATTAAAAATGACAGTTTAGACGATTCCCATCAACGTAGTAACTTAACCAATCATAAGACACACAGCTGTTGTTTTGCAGACTTTGACGTCATTAGAGACGCCGTAAATATCTAAGTTATTATAAAAATGTAACAATAAAAATGTAACAATAGAAATGTTGTTCTTTATCTTTAACAAAGTGAATTATCCAAATTTATCAGAAATGCGGTAGGTATTAAAGCGTAATAATAAGTTTTTTAAGAACCGTTTTACACGGCAAAAAATTATGCCGAAAGTTTCACACCTCTACCTTTTAACCAATAAGATGCCTTTAATTTGTCAAGTTACCATGGCAACTAAAAAAATTTTCGTAATTTTTTTCGTGGCCTCAACATAAAGACCATGGGCAAATAAAAATATATTTTTTCTACAAACGTCAAAAAATTACCAGGTTCGAGCATTGGCATGAATATGCGAAGTGACCCTTTTTTTCATTTTTCTTTGTTACTATGACACCGTGCGCGAAGTAGTGTGCGAAATACTTACTTCGCACACTGCATGTAAACTATATGGGATTTTTATATTTTAACCTTTATGTTCCTCAATCAGCGAATACTGATCAAAATTATTTTCACTTTAAAACATTCCGTAGCAGTTAATTAAAACTATTTATTTTAAAAGTACTTTGAACATTCAGAAGATTTCAATGAATTAATCTTATCGGTAAACTTATCCAAATATGTCTAGTTGATTACCTTAATATGTGCGGAAACGTAAAAAAATCATTTTGTACACAAACTCACGTGGTTCGAGTACACGCGGTCCTAGTATACAACAGAATAAAACGCCAGTAACCAACTAAATACGAACTAGAGAACTTATATTGCGCGTCCTACAATTTGGCATTGAAAAAATCTCCGATCGATTTTTCTAGTGTAGTGAAACATTTTTCCATCTAAACACGCAAAAAATTATGATATCACTGGATGCGGTAAGTGTTTGTTTCTACATCTTATAAAATGTTGACACCTGTCACGCATAAGATTTTTTCAATTCGGTAACGCTATTATTCAAGTACCTTTATTTATAAAATTATAACAATCATTTTAAGGATTTATTTACCTAGTTTGTTTTATTCAATGAAGGATAAGTGGGTTATTTGAAACTGGTTTAATTTTTAATTTAAAATCTTTACCTTTTTTCTATCGGATTTTGTTAAAGTCACCTGCATTATCTTTTAGAATAATATAGCTATGACATCATTTTATGCGGATGACCTTTTTAAATATCGGAAATTTGTAACCTTGTCACAATTGGTTTTTAGTTGTTTTCTGTAATATGTAAATATTGCATTATCATTATTTCAACTTTCAACAAACCAATTCGTAATCTAACTAATTTTATAATCAAAGAAATTGTTTACACCATCAAGAGTAATGTTGTTAAATGTAGTTTATTTATTATCCGAATACAGGGTTAATAATAAATTTAGCCGGTAACAACTAATAATTTAAAGTTCTTAAACTGCTTTAATCAAACCATATTTTTCACTTTTTGTTAAGTGGGTACCTTCAGTTTAATAACATTTAATGGATTTTAAACGGAAATGTGTTCATTGTTAAATAATAAATGTAATTTTTAATTCTTTGAAAATGCCTTTATAAGCATAGGTATTTATTTAAAATGCATACTATTTAAACCGCCGAATTCTACCAAACATTTTCGGAATAAAAATATTGAACATGTTCTACTTTGTGCGACAATCGGCGTAGTATTAATTTTCTCAACTCTCAACATTTTGGGTTTTGTAATCCATAGAACACTATTTATACCACGGACTTCATAAAACAAACTGAACATAACATAGCCCTATTTCGACTATTGGTGAAATTGTCGCTTTCTGTAGACCGCCATGATAATATAATAATATCGTTTTCTTTTGAGACCATAGCAACGCACACTGAGAGCGAGTTGTGTGTTCTATTTAAATGTCATTAGGGAGAGCAATCTGTCACGCATGTTCTTTAGAACATTTATAAATGTCTAATAAGAATTTAAAAAAACAATTATAAAATTGTTTTATAACGGCTCTGTTACTAGAATGAAATGAGAACTTTTTAGAGCTGTTATAAAAACGTTATATAAATATTTTATAAAGCTAGCAACTTTATCACTTTTGTTAGTAGCGACAATAGCTACAAGATAAAAATGTTGTTTTAATATTCCCATTAAACAAAATTGTTTTTAAATATGCAATTAGCCTATTTCGTAATTGTAGATGAGATACAAAATCTGTTAATATTTGGTAGCAAATATAAAATAAAGGACAAATGGCTGATTCAGTATATAAAAGTACGTAATCATTTTTAAAAAATTCACCCATGGAGATGGGGCTGCGAAATTAAATTTACTGTTAATTATATGGTACAATTATAATAAAATTTTAACGCGCCTCCCGAAATATGATAAATAAGGGAATTTAAAATAATTTAAAATTTATATATTATGTCTATTTTCAATTAATAGTTTATTAGGACCTTTTAAATGATAAACTAGCCTATTTAGCATATTTATCTTTTATGAAAAAGTTATGAAAAGACATAAAAAAATATAATTTTAATATAAGCTTGACGCTTTAAACCCTCACAAAATGGCTCCTTTCTTTTACGATACTTATAAATAAAAATTGTCCGAAATAGGACAATTATGCTCTGTATGTAGCTGTTATAAAACGCAAACAGGATTTGTCTAGGCAGAGGTATACTTGGTATAAAAAATAAATCACAATGGTTTTATCTACAATGAACTAGTTTTTTTAGTATAATGTGTTAAAGTATAATGTTGAATCCTTCAGTCTCCCTTGTTGGAGTATAGTCATTTTGATTATTACTAATCTGATGGGTATCACCTACGATCTCATGATATTTACTTTTTATCTTTCTGTAAAATGAACCACTTCTTTTAATTTTTTCCAGCTGTACATGTAAGTGCAAACAAAAATATATAATTAGGCCAAACAACAACTTTATAATTATTGTTTTGTTAACAATTTAATGTTAAATGGCCTCCTTATGCTACATATTTAATTTTTAACTGTTTTTTGTAAACTTATAAAACAATCATTTTATAAACAGTCGCTGCAGAAATCAATTCACTTTTAATGTTAACAATTAAAAAGCTATTTTATAATTAGTTAATATGTTCTTAACAAAACAGTTTTATTATTGCATTTATAGCAATACATTAATTCTAAAAATCACTATTATTTTTTATTTTAGAGCGAATGTGCTCTATAAAAATTGTTTTATAAACATTAATAAAATAGCTCTATAACTTCTTCTGTAACTATTTTATAATTTTGTGGTAAAAACGTTTCCAAAACAATTTTATGGGCAGAACAGTTATGCACAACAATTTTATTGCGAATTAATACTTTATATAACATAAAAGTTCTTACGAAGCGTCAATAAAACAAGTATAAAATATATTAGTTGGCTAGCGATGTTGAATTGCTAGGGCCCTTATTCTCATCCAGTGGATATGATTACTCCTATAGGAAAGTCCGCCATCTTTCTATCGAAATCACGATAACCATATTCTCAGTCATTCGAATGCTGCTCTTTTCCTACAACTTTTAGATGGAATTTGTTCTCTCACTATAAACCAAGAGAATCGGGTATTTTCAAGTGGATCGCATGCGCAGTGATTACAAATTGATCTTTCGTAACCGTAAAGCAGTTATCTAAGCGTAAAGTCGAATTTTAAATTTTATAGATTTGATATGTCGTTATTGTCGTAGGATCTGTGTTTATAAATATAATTATTTTTGTATCAACTTTGTTTAAATTTTGTTATATAGGTATTTTAGCTTTGGTTTTTGGTATTTTTGCAATTGTGTTTATTCAGTTTGAGAGCAGATGATATTTTAACTTATTTTTGAATACATTTATGGTATTTACTATAAGATACACGTACTAAGTATCAATATAAATTATAATGGATTTAGATATAGAGGAATTAATGGTTGTGAATCAAATTAATAATAATATGTTGCAAACTGAAGCTGATGCTAATAATCCACCAAGACAAATGTACAATGTCATTCTAAATAACTAATCTTAAAATAAGAATATTTGTCTATGCCACTTCTTCAAACACAACACACTACAAACAAAAATTGACAGATAGGAATAGGATATACTTCAGTTGCCTACTTTTTGTATATGTATTAACTACTAACGCTATTATAGCGTTTTCCATTCGTCGCACGCGGGCAGCACTGGGTGTTTAGAGAATTCAAGGCCAGTGCTGTCAGATGCATGCTCTAGGGCAAAACGAATGGAACACAAAAATTGATTTGACCCGGACCGAACTATTTGTTTTTATTGATATTTGATAACAATAATAAAAGATTTGAATTTTTTGTTTTGTAGAGTGTAGATTTTATTTAACTAGGTGTGGTTTGTCATTTGGTTGTAAATATTAATTATTTATCTAGGGTTGTAAACATATTTATAATAATATATTTATTGAAAATGAAAATTAACACTATCCGCTATTATTGTTTTGCACTACTGTAACCCTTGATCAAATAGCTAGTGCCAAATTATTGCCCTCGGTTCGCCCTTAGCACAAAAAAATGAAAAAAGTTCAACGAATGGAACACAAAACTGGCGCGAGTTCTGCCCCAGTGCGACGAATGGAAAACGCTATAAGTAGCTCTAATGTCTGTGATAAATTTGGCAACAAAGTCAGTCACTTTCTCTTGGTTCAGAATACGGGTTTGACCGATCGAGAGAAATATGACTACCTACTCCCTATTCGTGTGATCGAATGTTCCCTTCTCTCACTTTTACTCCTGGGCCCTTATTCTCATCCAGTGGATATGAATACTCCTATAGGAAAGTCTGCCATCTTTCTATCGAAATCACAATAACCCTATTCTCAGTCATTCGAATGCTACTCCTCTCCTACAACTTTTCGATGGAATTTGTTCTCTCCCTATAAACCAAGAGAATCGGGTTTTTTCAAGTGGATCGCATGCGCAGTGATTACAAATTGATCTTCAATAACCGTAAAGCAGTTATCTAAGCGTAAAGTCGAATTTTAAATTTTATAGATTTTATATGTCGTTATTGTCGTAGGATCTGTGTTTTTTATAATTATAATTATTTTTCTATCATACTAAGAATATAAAAAACTTGCTGTTTCGCTAAAAAACTAGCATCGTCAGATTAACATATTGAAATTACATTTTTTGTTTGTTTGTAGCTCTGATGTTGATTAAGTAGGTAAGGCTAGAGCAAGTATAGAAGTAATAAGACATAACAATATTAAAGCCTAGATGTTATTAGCCCTAAGGGATTATCCTGGATGTGTTTCCCTCTAAGATCAGTATAACTGTGCAATGATATAGAAAAACCAGGAAAAAACTATATAATGCTGATCTTTACAATAACTTAATATATTTATGTTACAATAATGTCTTATCTATGTATAAAATGAAGACTCAATCAAAGTAAACAGTTTAATAGTGGAGAACTTACAAAATTTATTTGTTCATTCACTACTTTAAATTGTTGATCTTTTGTCTTTTTATTTCAAGTTCTTCGAGGAAATATAAATTTTGTTTTTTATCACAAATAATAATATGTAGTACTTGAATGTCATTGGTGTGTATGAGTGAGTGTGGTAAAAAAAAGTAAGGGTTAGTACAATAAATTTAATTTTTCTATCAACTTTGTTTAAATTTTGTTATATATTTCAGCTTTCGTTTTTGGTGTTTTTGCAATTGTGTTTATTCAGTTTGAGTGTAGTTGATATTTTAACTTATTTTTGAATACATTTATAGTATTTACTATAAGATACACGTACTTAGTATCAATATAAATTATAATGGATTTAGATAAAGAGGAATTAATGGTTGTGAGCCAAATTAATAATGATATGTTGCAAGCTGAAGCTAATAATCCACCAAGACAAATGTACAATGTCATCGACCCTCTTGCAACAATGAATGATGATCAATTTATGAGTTTATTTCGTGTTTCTAACAACTTGGCAGATAGGATATACTTCAGTTGCCTACTTTTTGTATATGTATTAACTACTAAGTAGCTCTAATGTCTGTGATAAATTTGGCAACAAAGTCAGTCACTTTCTCTTGGTTCAGAATACGAGTTGGACCGATCGAGAGAAATATGACTACTCCCTATTCGTGTGATCGAATGTTCCCTTCTCTCACTTTTACTCATGGATGAGAATAAGGGCCCTCTGGGTGCCGATTCTCCGGCTTCGTAGAAGCGATCAAAGTGTCGGCGATTCTCCCTCCCTGATTTTCTGGGGAAGGTCCCTGGATCTATTCTTGAATGGTGCGAATCAACCTCAATCGAGACTCCCCGTAGAATAAATGTTGACGATGTTGCCAGTGTTATTTGGAGCTTCAAAATAAGAAAAGAAGAGTAATAATGTTTACAACCACTAATTAGTTGCGCAGTAACCGCAGTGCGTCGTTATTTGTTTTGCTTATGATTTCTTTTCTTTTGATAATTGGGTTATGGATTAATAATTTGTTGTGGATACCTAGTTTATGTATTTCAATTTAAGATATAAAACTCAGGCAAATATAGATATATAATGTTGTTCTTTGCGAATAATTAAGCTTTTTTAAAATATTTATCTTTCCCTACTTTTAAATTGAAAATACCCTGTGCAGTTTTGAATACTCTTACCCTTTAACCTAAATTATATGTATCAAAAAATGTACCTGCTTTACTCTTTTAGCATGGAGAAACATTAGTTTTGTTTGGGTAAACATCAAATTTGGTTCAACTATTTCCAAAATATAGAAAGTTGAAAATAGTATTTTGTTACTTTCAGAGGCTGTAGAACCAAATTTAATATACTTACCTAGTCACCATCATTAATTTTTAAAGTATTTTGTTTCTTTTTTTATTTGTAGTTTATATTTCTTAGTTATTTAATAAATTTGTATACATTTGTGTTGTGTGCCTAACCCAAAGTGCTTTGTTAAATTAGTTAGAAATAAAAAAATTGTTTAGGTTCATAAAACATTTATTGTTTATATAAAATGGGTTTGAATAATATTTTGTTGTATCATTCGTGCTCTTTGTAAATCTTCATTGGCTGCATTTTCTTGAATATCTGGTCTGTTTATCATTCCATCAATTCCATAACACACTTAACACGCATTTACATTAAATTAATGCTTACCGAAACATTTTAATAAACTGTGTAGTTCTTGAAAAGCTTGCTCCCTTACATGGTATTGCCTTCTTGGTTGACTATTTAAATCTTCAAGAACCTCCAAATCTCTTATTACTTCATGAGCTAGTAAATATTCATATATATCGTCCATTTTATATATTAATCCAATCCACGAACTTAAGTTCGTGATCCAATCTCTAATTGAATTTAAAAAAAGTAACTTTAAAACTTAAAAAAAGCAAAATCTTCCAAACAAACGAAAATACTTGTATAAAACAAAAAATTACACCAAACACTGACTGACAACTGACTCCAAAAACAACAATTTTCAAAGACGAAAGACAGTAAACAGCTGACTCTTCTCTTAACTTTCGTTCGTTCTACTGCTTCAAAGGGAGAGAACGATGTTCTATTAAAAATACAGGGAGGGAGCTCATCCTTTTTGTCGAGAATAAGGCACCATCAAGTTTTAATAGAACCACGCCCATCTTTCTCTCGGGGAGCGCTGTTCCCTGGCCCGAGAATTCGCACCCTGGGCCCTTATTCTCATCGAGTAATAATGCAAAAATGAGATTTTCTTAATATTTTTAAAAAATTATAATAAACAAAAGAAATATTTAATTACATAATTTTTTTGACACTAAAGTTTATTATTACATATATATTCAGGCGTATCTTAAAAATTCATCTATACAAATGTCATGCAAACAAACAAAATGCCATAAAATATATAATTATTAGCTTTATTCGGGTTTCGTTTTTCGGACGATTTGAGAACGATTTGCTGACTGCGCACAACTGGATGTGCAGTAGACTAAATCCAAGGACTATTTATGTAGGGTTTGAAAACTATCAACAAATGAAAAAACCCGAACGCCTTATTTTTTAATATCTGATACAAAAAGTAAATTATTTTGTCCACAAACCTAAAATGTTGGATAAACTGTCTATTACTATATAGGGGTACTGTTTCTTCGGCATAATTCTCACATTTTACTTTTTTCTGTAATAATTCGGCTAAAAAAAGATTTGCTACCATCTCCAATCCATCATCACGTGATGAAAAAGATGAATCTAACGAGAATTCTGCCAATAAATCCATAATAATATACTCAATAAATTAAAATACCAAGAATAATTTGAATTTAAAATGCACACTACAACCAATGACTGACAAATGACAAATGAAAACAGTCAGAAATAAAACCGGAACACCAAACTAAAATTATAGAACGGTTCGAAAACCGTACAAGAAAAACCCGAACACAGGATTTTTTAGTGCGCAGAATCCTGACAGTTTGAAAACAATCAAGTACACCCGAACAAAGCTATTGTAACACCTACAGTTTATCTAAATCTAAAAGTTGTGTCAAATAATAAATAATCCAAAGTAGCTTCACAAAAAGTAGACATCGAATGAAGTGAGGTCTGCCAGGGTATCTATTAGGTCAGTGCCGACACAACAGAAAATAATTAACAAATGGATCATTTTCATTCAACCAGTTGTTTAATATTTTCTGTTGTATTGAAATAGAACGGTAGCAGCTTTTAGAAAGATTTCAGAAATTTGCATTAAAATATATAACTAATTAGTTTATTGACTAGTGTATTTAAAAAAAATGTGAAAGTAATCATCAGATAAAAATTGAAAAAAACAAATTTGAGATAGTCTTGAAAAGTTTATAAAATTTGAGCGAGAGCGATAACTTTGGACAACCATTATACAGCAACGGTTAAATTATGCTTGCTAATAAAATTAAAATAATATATGCCTTCAAGGTCAATGTAGGTGTGACACAATACTTTATATGTAGTTGACATTGAGAGAATGACGCACATAGTACTAGATAAGGGCGAGTAGACATGAAAAATATTATTTGGGGTAGTTCATTTTAATAATTTTATTGTATTCAATACATTCAACTAAAAATAAATTAATAATCACAAAAAATTAGGTTAAAAACGGGGTTAAAAATAATAAATAAAAAAGTTGATGAAAGTGGCGAACATTAATATACAGGTTGTCCCGAAAAATATGTTGATTGAACCCCACTTACCTATATACAATAGTGCACAGAAAAATTTGCGTATTAAATGCTATTCACTGGTCGAAAACATCGACAGTTATCACACATTAAAATTGGGCAGCTTCATGTTTAACTTAAAATATCCCGAGAAATATTGACTTTATCGTTATGAAAAAAGAGTACTTTATTTACGTAAAAAGTATTGGAGAATCGACAAATTGTGCTAAAGTTTCTATTTCGCCAGTGGCGTAGAATTAACATATCACTTGCCCCTGTCGTACGCCTCTGGTGGTAGCTAGAAACGTTTGTTTAATATAATTTTGTAGGGTGTACAGTGTCTACATTTTCTGCCAAATAAGAAATGAATACGTGAAACAGTCTTAAAGTACTGAACCCAAATAGTTTTTAAATTTTTCCACAAAACACCCTGTAACTAAGTAAGCAGCTACATTTTATTTAGGTGTTTTGGGTTAAATCTTCATAATTTGAAGTCAGGATTCTAGTATTAAATTATTTCCAATGAATCACCCTGTATAAGTATTTGTTTATAGTTTAATATATATTCACATAAGTGTTAAAAATATAAATTTTTAATATGTTAGTGAATACAATTTACCAAGACTATAGTATAAAAATCTAAACATTAAATGAATATATCTAAAATTCATTTACACACACAAATATTAAAATTAAGAATAATAAAAAACTCTTCGTTTTAACGTAACTTCCAAGTTTATTTGAAAAATAGTTATTTATGTACCAAGGACGAAAAACTGTCTATTATAGTCGAGCATGCAAATTGCTAGCTGAGGCGCAGCCGAGGCTAGCAAGCAGGCGAGACAATAGACAGTTTTCGCCGAGGTGCATATTACATTTTTTCGTCGTCCCCTACGCTTTTATGAAAGTAAGAACTCACCTATTTGCTACCCCCGGCTACGTCCCACTCTCCCAACTGCAGACTCGATCATAATTCAAATAAAATTATAAAAAATGTATTCTGATTTGAAGTGTAACAACTCTCTATTTAAATCATATTACTACAAAATTATCAATCTCGAAGATGGATATTGAAAGAACAGTTTATGCAATTATTAATATTAATTCCTGCTGTCGAAGAAGATGCCAGAGACAAGTTTTGATTTTGGGTACTTGTTGATGCAACTTCAGATGCAGATGCTCCGGCATCACTATTTCTAAAACTTCCCTCTCGGAGTGCTTGACCAGTTAAAATACTTTTTGATACATTTATTTTATTGGGAATGGAATCCTCAATGTAATCCTCGGCGACTGTTGAGGATTTCCATCCTCCGTGCTGTTTTAGTAACAGCATATCTGCGCCGGCATTGACTAAAAGTGTTGCAGATGTGCGCCGATAACAATGCCCGGTGTACTCTAGTTCGTTCGGCAATTTTAAGTATTTTGCGATTAAGCTAGGTATCTTTGCAAATGTATGCACTCCAACCACTTGCACTGTATACTTTCCTGATTTATAATTGACAAAAAATATATTATGATTACAATGCTTCGGTCTTAAGTTGGCGTATTGTCGAAATATTTCTAAAGGATTCACTCCGTCGCAAAGTTTGTCTGTAACTGTAAAAACACGCCTTTTACCATTTTTTGAGTCTGGAATGGTTATTACAAGCATGTTGCTTTGATAAACAATATCCTTGGTCGTTATTTTACGTAGTTCGTCTCTTCGACAAGCCCCAGCAATTCCAATAATCAAACAGAGCTGAAATATAATATAACAATAAATGCGTCAGCAAAATAACTAAAAACATTTTACCTTGTGCAAAAGATAAGTGTCATCAGGGGCATCACCAAGAAATCTGTTTATTTCATCTCGACTGAATACTCTAGATTTTTTCGCTTTGTTTTTTCAAAAATGCAATAAGTTTCGGAAATTTGGATATGTTAACGTTTTCCTTGATGGCTAGTGTAGACTTTAGCATAGAGTATATTGACCATAGCGTCGAGGACTTATAATTATTCTCATCAGCTTTACTAGAAAAATAGGCCAGAAGAACATTTTCTGAGAGATTCTCGACCTTATGTTCCTGACGCCAGTTCTTGAATTTGTTGTATTGTTTTTCGTATAAAATTCGTGATTTCTGTGGGAGTAAATCCAACGTGGCCGTATTTGCCAATTCCCGTAGCTCCGGAGGAGTATTACTTATATCCACATCGCTATCACTATTCATTTTTGATTACTTTGAACACACACCGCGGTCTTATTCACACGTAAAATCTAGCGAATTTCGTAATTACTTCATTTGACAACAGCAAATGACAGTAATTGTCACAGGCGCCTACGTTTTTATTAAACGAAAATTATTCAATCGCCGCTCTCGAACAGTGCCGTACCATAGCAACCGCAGCGGACGAAAAGTGTTTGCGGACGAAAAGTGTTTGCGGACGAAAAGTACTTGCCTCCAATAATAGTCGATTTTTCGTCCGGAAATCAGTACGTAAAATGTAACTTTTCGTAGAGGTCGACGAAAAATTAGGTTTTTAATCACAATGACAGCCGTTTCGCTAGAATTAGCATCGTCAGATTGACAAAACGAATAGTTTTTTATTTATTATTCTTAGTAAGATGGACTTTCAGAAAGTAAGGGTTAAGTTAGAATCTAAGACAGGTTTTAATTGATTTATTCATTTTTTTATCTTTTGGATTATAGAAATTAGTACCTGTGGTGATTGTCGTTGAGCAAGTCTTGTTTCCATCTATGTTTTCTTGTTTGCTGGTAATTGTTTTTCTTCCCCTTCGTTATCTGGTGTTTTTCCTTTCTGTACCTTATGAATTTCTGTTTTGCCTTCCTCTTGGACTTTTGGAAAACAGGTGTTAAAATTCTTCTTTCTTTTTAAATCCTTTTCAGAGAATGCTTCCCCTTCCACAAACAAGGTGCTTTTGTATACAGTGGACGACTAATTTATGGAATATTATCATTATTTCGAGAACCGTCGAGTTTTTAGGGTAATCCCGAAACAGGTCGATTTTTGTAGTGACGTAATCGTTAATTTTTGTAAATAGAAATCGGTATAATGCGACACCTCATTTGAAGGAGAATTTAATTCTCTATTTAACGACATTACATTTGTAACTAAAATATTTTTTTAAGGGTACAAAAACATTTCTTTTTTATTTAAATTCAACCAAATTACAACTAATGATTTAATTCATAACGTACCTTAAAGTAACCAAATTATGCATAATAAATATTTTAAATTAAATGTTCGAAATGCCCTCCATCGGTTTCTTGACAATATGCGAATCTACGGACACATTCATCAAGTCATCAAGTACATTGCGGATGACTTCTGGAGTAATGAGACTCATTTCATGCCTAATTCTATCTTTTAAGTTCTGTAAATTTTGGGGTCTATTGACATAAACTTTTGATTTTATGTAACCCCACAGGAAAAAGTCTAGAGGTGTTAGATCTGGCGACCTTGCTGGCCACTCTATAAAACCTCGTCTTCCGATCCATCTCCTGGGAAAGCAATTATTTAAAAATTGACGTACTTCGCGTGCGAAATGCGGAGGGGCTACATCTTGTTGAAACCAGATATTTCCACTAGGTAAATTTGCATTATTGGCATTTGGATACATGTTAGCAAGGACAGGTATAAGTTGATTTCTCAAAAAAAGTTAAATAAAGTTCTCCTGTTAGATTTTCTTCAAAGAAAAAAGGGCCAATGATTCTGTCATCGATGATCCCTGCCCATACATTCACTTTCTGAGGATATTGCGTGTGTGCCTCAGTCATCCAATGTGGGTTTTCTTGACTACAATACCTGCAATTTTGACGATTCACGGTACCATGTAAAAAAATGTGGCTTCATTGGAAAAGAGAATTTGATTGATGAAACGTGGATTGCCGATACATAAATCCTGCATAATTTCAGAAAATTGAAGCCGGCGATCGGGATCGTCGTCGTTTAATTCCTGGTGTAGTTGAATTTTGTAGGGATGGTATTTTTCTTTTTTTAAAATACGTAATACCGATCGTTGGGAAACTCCAGCATATTCACCCATTTGTGTTGAACTACTGTGAGGATTGTCATCGACATTTAATAAAACATCAAGTTTCACATTGTTTTCAATTTTAGGACGCCCAGCGTTTGGAATATGTTTAACGTGCTCCAAATTTTTGGACTATTTTACTTACTGTTGATTGGCTGATGGGTCTGTCTGGATATTTTGCGTTAAATAAATTGCATACCTCGTTCTGTGTTCTTTTTTTATCTCCACATCCGCTAAGAATTAATATTTCTATGCGTTGTGTTTCATTTAGGTGAGCCATAATTTAGTATTCAAAAGTAAAAATTACAATTGACAACTGATGACAATTCACAAAATCAAAAAATATTTACGACAATAAATATTACAGTAACTATGCCAATATCACTTGCTTGATTTAACATTTGACAAAAAGTTTCAGTGTTTATGAGATCACTTTTTGTGTCCAAGTATTTATTTCAGAAAGTCATGGCAGGAACCGATGGATGGCATTTGGAATATTTAATTTAAAATAATTATTATGCATAATTTGGTTACTTTAAAGGACGTTATGAATTAAATCATTAGTTGTAATTTGGTTTATTGTAAATATTATTATATTACCTTTCTGGTAATTGATGTTAAATACAATGATGTTATTTGAATAAATTTTCTTTTCCAGATATTTAATTTTATTTTTCAGCTATTAAATTCAAAAATTAATATGGAAATAATAAAACATAAAACATATTTTTATGTAAATTACGAAAATTTTGATTTTAAAAAATATGTCGGTAGCATTGTGTAATTTATAACATTTGATAGTTTTGACATTTAAATTATGAAATGTTAATGTTTTAAAATATTTTAAAATGAGTAATACACCAATAATAATATATTATATAAATAAAAGATGATATTCATATTTACAAATACTTTCTTAAAGAACAATATAAAATTAATAAATTGCTATTAGCCACAAATGCCATTGTCAATAGTCTTGTCATTAGATACTTCACTCATTTAAAACAAAAATTTGCGTGCGTATAAGTTACATTACGATACGCAAATGCGTTTTATAATGAAGATGTTTATAAGTACAAAATATAAAAAAAATATTTTTGACATATCCCCATAAAAAAGTCTAATGGCGTAAGATCAGGGGTTCTTGGATTCTTTAAATTATGTAATTATAACCTAACCTAACCATAACACTTTTTACAAACTTACTTATTCGTGTTAATAAACTATTTTGATTATTTGTATTTCTTTATAATATAAAAGTAGGTACCGAAGAAAAAGTCGTTTGATAATAAGTCAGATTAAAAATAGTCGTTGTGTTGTGCCAGATACGAGGCAGTAGCCTAAAATATATTTATGTTTTTGTTGGATCCATTTTAAATAAGTAGTTAACCTAATTTCTTAGTTTAGTTAATAGACCTGGTCGAACAGTTTTCGGGAACTTTAAGATTTGCAGTGTGAAAAAGCCGAATTCAATATTTCGGTTACTGTACATATTTACAGAAAATCCCGAAACACGTCAACTTTAAATTATAAATTTACATTCTTTAAAGTGAAAATTTTATCCCTATACCTTCAACCCCCTTTAAATGACAGCTACAACCCCCAATGTTTTAAATGGCCTTGTTATATTATAGGTCTATTCATTCTCTATCCAAAAATGTTATTGTTTTCAAATTAATTGCAAAAATTAACATAAAAATAATAAAATGATCTTATTAATGAAATTCGCTAAAGTAGTGTAGGCACTACTAATTAAAATAAGACAGTACCTAAGCAAAAACCATATCAGTAATATAAGAATTATTATTTTATAATTGTTTTTTTTTAGCATATATGCGATATTTCAAAAAAATTTAAGAAAAGAAGTATTTTGTTGTTACTACAATAAACTACATTCAATTTAAAATAGTATATTAAACAACGCATTTCATATGGAATTCTGTTATGATACAAGTTCAAGTTTAAAAAACGAATCGCGAAGCGATGAGTTTTTTAAAGAACGAGTGTCACAACAGCCATATGAAATAAGTTGTTTATAATATTTTTTATATTTTGCCCTTTTTACCATTTTTTAAATTAATTTATTATTTTTATCTAATTACGAAAATTTTTATTTCAAAAAGTATGTCGGCAGCACTGTGTAATTTATAAAATTTGACAGTTGTGACATTTAAATTATCAAATGTTAATGTTTTGAAATATTTTAAAATGAATAATATACCAATAATAATATATTATATAAGTAAAATATTATATTCATATTCACAGATACTTTTTTAAAGAACAATATAAAATTAATAAATTTAGGTACGTTCTTTTTCACACCATGTATTCATCAATGATGGAAGTGACGTCACTCTTTGATGACTGAATTGTTGGAGTCACCAGTGATATAAAAAAACGCATGACAAATCCGTCCACCATCTCCATACATCGATGGAATGGGTTTGCAATTTTGGTGTACAACATAGTAATAAATGAACGCGTGGTTACGTCAAACTAGATTTCACCAAAGAATATATGAACGTGGTTGGTGGATTGATGGAGCCACCGGTGAATAAAAGAACGTACTTTTTCTATTAGCCACAAATGTCAATGTCAATAGTCTTGCCTTTAGATACTTCACTCATGTCGCCAACCATTTAAAACAAAAATTTGCGTGCGTAAAAGTTACATTACGATACGCAAATGCGTTTTATAATGAAGATTTTTATAAGTGCGAAATATAAAAACTTTTTTGCGTATTATTACTCGATTGATATATTTTTTGAGTGTTCTCAATTATACTAACTATAGGGAAGTTGATACATCGAGGATGATGGAGCACAAATCATAAAGTTGTTATTATATATGGATAGAAAATTAATATTATTGTTAATCTGTAAATCTGTCAGTGTCTTTGTAAATAGATGTTACTCTTTACTAATTTTACCCAGAATTTTACGCAGAATCTAAAATATTTATAAATAATGTGTTTCAACCACATTTTAATTATATAATACGGAGTGCAACGCCGCCTCAAGTGTTTATAGCTAGTCATGGAAAATAGGAGGTATTTTTAGTTTAAGATATATTTAGAACACCCTAATGTTCAGTAAATTAAATACATAATTTTATACACATTAACCAAGATAATTAATGGTTTAAAAATATATTTGTATACGGAAATAATATCGTTATTGTAATAGAGGTAAAAATCAATACCAAAATTTAAGGAGACAACACAAAGTACCTAGTATAAATGGAATTCAATTTTCTACTGTATGAGTTTTTTCCTTTGTGTAAATCAGACGGAAAGATAAAAGAGCTTGAAACTCACTTTTCGGGAAGCAACACTCCTGGGAATCCCCCTAGGGAGAGGTATTTAAGAAACCAATTAAATAAAGCACTGCAATAACCAGACACATATGCAGCGATGAAAGGCTGCAAAGGGCTAGAAACACATTTTAACCTTTCAAAACACCATGCGTTGATAGCATCTTTCCTGTCCTTGTTCAAAAAGGGCAAGAGTAACTAGGAATAGAAGGAATTGCCTACAGATGGAAGATTTGGATACTAGAGATATGGAGAAGGGCAAAACTCACCTTCATACCAAAGACAGGGAAGAGGAACCTAACGAACCCCAAATCTCTAAGACCTATCAGCCTGACATCGTTTGTTTCAAAGATGATGGAAAATAGGGTTTATTATTACATTAGAACGAAAATTTTGGACAGAAGTCTACTGCATCCGCAACAACATGCATATCAGAGGCAAATCTAGAAAAACTACTCTGATACAGCTGAGAAAATACGCTTACCAGCAAAGAAACAATGATATATGTGCTTTTCTAGATATACAAAAGTTTCCGGTATGACAGAGGAGCAGAAAAGGCATTAATAGATTTTATGCAAAACTATCCCGATTTATATAATGGGAAATTTAATAAAAATTTCTCATTTAAAGATGCGGAAAAACACTGGATGGGCATCTTCCAATGCCCCTAATCCATTTAAATTTATTTGGTCGTTCAAATTCATGTTCTTATTTGTTTTTAACCATTAATATAATGTTATACACACAAACGCTTCTCTTTAACAAAACAAAAATTACAAAAAAGCACAAAGCACGCACACATAAAATCGTACATGGTCGTACACGACTAGTGAACATCGCTTACCTCAGACCACTCGATGTCCTGTCGTATACGATAAATTATGTCGTGCGCGAAGGTTCGAAAATGAAAATACATTTTCTTCCAATTTCATGCGAAAGACCATGCGACACCGCATCGCACAAGTTCGAAAATAGGGCCCCAGGTAATGCTTATGATTTGGTTACAAAAAACAAATTTACAGGGGAATAGATACCAAATGTCAATTGTCGATTTTACAAAGAAACTACTGCTAGTATGGTACTACATAGGCTAATTTTATTAACAAGTTTCATATAACTAATATGCAAAATACATATTTTAAAAATAAATTTAGATCTGCATCACTTTTATCATTATAGTTTAGAAGTAGTTTATCCCAAGTAAAATGTACCTTAGCCATTGTATTTATGAAATTACTTTCTTTAATTATCTACAAAAATATATGTTGTGGAATATTTTATTAAAATAAATTGTGACCAGATAGTAAAACAAACCTTACTAGGATATCAATATCACAATGTTTATTACATTGAAAAACTGAAAGTGCTTTCAAATATAAATAAAATATGGTACCTTAATAAATAGGCATTGCTCATGTGTGTATAAGATACCAGTTAAAAAATTAAAGTTACAATCCTATTGGATACATTTTAATTTCAATTGGTATATTTTCATTCATTCATTCAGAAATAATGTAAGCTCTTGTGATATAATAAAAGTGAAAACATTTTTAAATTAATGCATTATGTTTACGTTTTAAAAACACTATACTCCTTATATCGTGTTACGTTTAAATTTACAACATAATGTATAAAATTTGCTAAAATGCGTAATATCCAGTTAAACTGATTAAAAGTTTTTTTTTACATTATGCAGTATTTTATTTATTTGGGAATTATGTTTCGATATAACTCTTTTACGGTTTTTTTAACTTTCTGTATATTTATTATATATTCGAGGAACATGCGTTTAAATTCAATATTAAAAAAAAACAAATATTTCAACAAAAATCGAGGAACGTGAGAAAAAAGAATAATAAGAGTTTATGTTATTGTGATACAATTTTCAGAAGTAAAATAGTCAAAATAAATTAGCCAATGTATGGATAAAAACATTTAAACAGCACCTGACTTTTAAAATTGATCTACCTATTAGTTATAACGAGGTAATAATGTACGTTTTGTGTAATTAACATTTGCGTATACCATAATGATTGAATTGTGTCGGCTGCTCGTATCATTAGTCACATCCAACACCATTGACGTTAGGCGTAAAACGTCAACAATTCAACATCTTTAATGGACGAAAACATGAATGATAAATCTTATTGACATAGATATAACAAAAAAGTGGTTCTAATGGCAAAATTTTCATGTGTTTTTTAAAAATCAGTCTTAGAGCAAATTATTTATGTAATAAGTTAGTTCGTGATTCAAATAACAGCAAACTGAAGACGACGTTAAACAAAGAATAGGTTAGTTAAAAGTTCATTAGTCTTGTACCACCCACAATTAATTGTCTTTTTAGGTTCCCTAGTTGGATTATTAAGTAAAGATGGGTACATTTAAAGTTAAGGTCCTGTATGATTTTCAAGGAGAAAGTAATACTGCAGAAATGAGTATTGTGGCAGGTAAAATAAAATGTATAATTTCTTATTAAAGTGTCATAAATTATTATTGTTTTAAATCTGAAAGTACATAAGATGCTGTAAGATCTGTACTTTAAGCTAACACTATTGTAATTGGAAATGTAATATTCATGTGTACAAAAAGAAATTAATCTGGATTAAACTAAATGTTGTTATTCTTTTAGGAGAAACCCTAACTGTGACAAGAACTGATGTAGGTGAGGGTTGGTGGGAAGGTTTTAATAACAAAGGACAATCTGGTCTTTTTCCTGAAGCCTATGTAGAAAAGATTACCTCATCAAATCCCCCAAGCATTCCAGCACCAGTTTTACCACCTCAGAATGATTGGGGAGATTCAAATCAAAAAGATGATTGGGATGATGATGATGACTGGGATGAAGATACTTTGTACTCTGAAGTTGGAAATAATCAAGGTTAGTGTAAAAAAAAGTTTGAATTGTATTTTAACAACTTTGTTCAATATACCACTAGGTATATTTAAATAATATTTCAAGAATTTGTATGTCTTGTTAACTATTAATTATTGGTATAAAAATAATCATACAGTTTTAATTATTTCAAATACATTCTTTTCTAACTATAGATTTTACTAAAGTTGTGCAAGATTACACATATTATTAAAAAATTAGCTTTAACTAAATAAAAAAATGGTTAGTGGGGTAGATTATAACTAATTAATTTTGCAATCACTCCAAGAATATGAATATTGATGGCTAAGAGGACAAATATTGTATGTCCAAAATTGATGTTTTCAGTAAAATCAATTTAAAAGTTTGTGACAAACCATACTTATTTTAAAAGTAATTAAATTACAGTTAAGTTCATGTTACAGCCTTCTTTTATACATTACTCATTTCTATTTCTATTAGGGTTAAATATCAATCACATTTAAAAAGAAGTAACCCTCTGTATGGACATACAATATATTACTATTTCCATACTGCACTGATAGTGCAAATTAAATTTTTATTGATAAAAAAACATGGTTAAAGTAAAACACAAGTAAACCTTAGTCTGTTTCATATTCAGAATCACTTGGAACAATATTGTTAGCCTCTACAGATGTAGCTAATCTCTTCACAAAGTTTCTGTAGTCCTCAGGAATCACCTTCTCGTGTAAGAGGCACAGAAGGCAGGCACGTGCAACATGTACTATAGGTTGATAAGCCTCCAATATTGTGGACAAATATTGTATCTTTGGACATACAATAAAAGAGTCGTTTCGTTTTGAATTTTGTGAATGGCACAAAAATTGCATTTGTGCACTAAGCTTATGGTGTTTTTAATGGACATATCTTTAATGCTACATTAGTAACTAGTAAACTGTTCTAAAAGGACATACAATATTTGAGCACAATAAAGATTTCATCTCAACCAGCATAGACCCACCCCACCCATGAATCTCATTTATAACAAAAATGCACATACAATATTTGTCCTCTTAGCCATCAATATTTAATTGTTATTTATATTAAAATTTATATTACTGTTATACTCATTGTTATGAAGATAAGGTATTGCAGTTTAAATAACAATTATTTTCACAAACTAGTACTTTTGATTATACCTAAGCAGGTACATTAAATTTTTAATACATTTCTTTTCTAGGTCAAACTCAATTGTATAGCAATGAACCCAACCAAAATCAGATATCGCAACAGTTTGATAACATGTCTTTGGGTGGTAATAGCACATCAGGTGATAATAAAGGTACTGTTACAAAGAAAAGTTTAAACATATTTTCATCGTATGTAAAAAGTGGATTAGAAGGATATATCTTAGGTAAGTTATAATAGATTAAATGTATCTATAGTCTATACTAAGTCAATTCAAATGGTATATAAACTTCAACAAGGTACATATGACTTACAGAGGGTCAATTTTGAGGGATAGATAGTAAACTCATATATATGATGTCTAATCATCAATTTTATATGTTTTATATTGTATTCACTAGAATATTTATGTCTTGGTACATGGGCCTTTATTTTACCATTTGGATTGACTTTGTATAGAATATATTTATATAATTTTTATTTGTTTAGGCATGACATTAAAAAATGTAAATCTATAGAAGTAATTTAACCTAGGCAATCAGTACTTTAAATTATTATAAATCAATTATCAATAAATATTCCTTAGATAATTTAAAACTGTATAATAGTATTCATCATTGTACTTTTTTAGTACCTATAATCTAACTTCATAAACCTTCACTTTTCAAAATTTTACACAAACACTTCTAATCAGACTTTTTAAACAAATTTAGTTATCTTCATCCCCAAATGTTCAAATGAAGGCATTAAAAACTTTCCCCTGATATTTGGTCACATCTAAATTCTTATTAAGTTGTCATAACCAACAATTAAATTCCTCAATTGTCTGGTTAAGGTCAACTAGTCAAAATGAGTACCTCAATTGAAAATTAATTTCAGCTATGACTCAGAAAACGTGTTTACATCATTTTTGTGAATGTTGATGTTTATACACCTGTGAATCATTTTTTAAATCCACTAGAAGCAAGGTAGTGCATAAGATTGTATTTTGTTATGAAGTGAGAGTGTATATGTTAAATTGTTGGACAACAAAAATTTGAATACTGAAATAGTTGGTGATATTCAAATTAAAAACATGAAAACTGGGGAAGGTACTTGACCTAATAAAAATTGTTATTTAACTAGTGTATAAATATTTTATATAGTTATAGTGGCACTATTTTAATAGAATGGTATTAAAATTATGCCATCTTGTGGTAGAGCCTTAAAAAAACAATATGCCACATTATTAGAAACATCACTATCGCCATTGCTTGAGTTAGGTTAAAATTTTGTATACAAACAAAATTTATTGTAGTTAGTTTGTATTAAAGATTTTTATATTGTGTCTTTTCTTGGTTTTGTGAAGTTTTTGAGACAAAGAGCTAAATAGACACATTATCGTTAATGCTGTTTTGTCAGTGCACTCTTTCAGCATTTCCCTCTCAGAGTAATAAGTAAACATAGAGTAGGCATATTCCCTACTACTTGTCGTCGAGACAGATTTGTTTACAAGCAGAGCATTGCCAGACGTTGTGTTTTGTAAGTACAAAGTAGGAAACAAAAACGTAAGAATATAATTTACAACAATTTTATATTACTTTTAAGAGAAGATTTTTATTCAGAGAAAATATTCTTTAATACATTTTAATATTCACTTTCTTACCTTTCTATAATACTGATAAAAAAGCTCTAGACCAATTGTATCAAATACCAACACCGAAAATTTGGCATCAGTGCCTTTGTTTGTAATTGTTTAGAGGTGATTAGCAATTTGTTCGATTTTTCTTGAATTTCTGTGTATTTAAGTGAACTTTATAAAGTGTTTTTATTTATTTTCAATATTGAAAATGGTGAAACCCCGAAAAGCGTCTATAATATGTGGTACTTCGCAAAATGATAATCTAACCTATCACCGGTAAGTTATTCACTACATTGGCGTACAATTAGCAATTTCAATTAAAATTAAGAAAATCAAATTAATAATGAAATACATATAATATCCTTTTAGATTTCTTTCCGATAAAAATATGTTAGAAGTATAGTGCCATGCCATAAGTGTAGATATAAATTCCTTACCAAAATATGCGTATTAAATTATTTAACTAACATTTATATAGGTATTACGGTGAACTCTAACCAATTACACGCCACTGTACGGCTGTGTTTACCTACACCACTAAATTTTCCATCTCTCTCAATTATAGGTTCATTGCAATTGACTACAAACTGTATGTTATTGTGTTGTTGTGGCATCTCTATGTTTACTTATTACTCTGAGATTTCCCTAATATCTTGGCCATTTATGAATAAAATCGTTTCATGTTTTGCAGACATTCAATAGAAAACTCCAAACAATCTGTAGGTTTTAGATTTTTTATTAGCTTTCTGTTAAAAAAACTAATATTTAACTTTGTTAATTTTCAAAAATCACAATTTGGAAAACTACAGATTGTTCCTTACTTTTTTCCAGTTTTTTTTATTTACAATTTTTTTCTAAAATAAAAACTTAATTGAGTTTTGAGTTAAATAATTTCAAGAAAATAATATTATTTGGAACTATTTAAAGTATCTCGCCTTCTGCTACTGCTGTGACAACGCTCTAGTGAGAAATGTCAAACTGTTGGATTTGAGTGAAACTTTTTTTGTTTCAATATCTTATAATACTTTTACCAAATTTTTACCAAAAATTGAGTATATTAAAATATGATAATTAGAAGTATTTAAAAATCAAAAAAATTAGAAATATAGGAGTATAAAATAGATAATGATGCAAAAATTAATGAAATAATTGTAATATATTTGTTTAATTCAGGGGAACTGTTTTATCATACACAATAGTAAAGGGGGTGATTAGAAGATTTGAAAATCAAAAGAATTGCAAAAGTTTATATCTATAATAGATAAATTTAGTTTATTTTCCAAAATAATAATCACACTGGGTTGATTTTTTTAAAATTATTAAAAGTAAAGTAATAATCTCATGGTAATTGTAAAATTATTTTACAAATAAGTAAATTAAAATTCATTGGCTTTAGGTAAGAGGGTTTCTAAAATGAAATGGGTACATTTCAAATTTATTGCATGGCAAGTTTGCATTGTGTTTTAAATTTAAATCTCTAAAAAATTAGATTAAGGCTATTTGGTGCACTACTTCAGTTCTTCCCTAATATCTCCGTTATTTTTGAATAAAATTATTTCATTTTTTACAGAGGTATTTTAAACTAAACTCTGAACAATCTTTAGGTTTTAAATTTTTATAGTAGATCCACTTTTACAAAAAAAAAACTAATATTTAATTTTGTCAATTTACAAATATCATTTTTTTAATACCTACAGATTGTTCCTTATTTTTTTAGAATATTTTTCATTACATTTTTTTTTCTAAACATGTCAACCTATATGAGTTTTGAGTTAGGTGATATTTCACATTTCTGCTTCCACCACTACATCACGCCAAAATTCCAAAATGTTTACTCTTTGTGTAACTATAACTTACCTTTTATCTGAGTTATTTTTACCAATATCAATTTTTGCAAACCCAGAGAATGGGCGTATGTTACCAATTTTGCTAATTAAATCTTAATTGCATTTTTTGCTAAAATTAAAACATAATTTTGAGACAATGTATCTCCCTGCTTAACGACCAATCAGTCGATTTCAAATTTTTAAATTCAGCTAGTAGATTCGGAACTACAGTGAAAATATAGCTTGTCGCTGTATTTTCCCTGTGATAAACCTGCTAGACAGGTTGCACACAGACAACAGGTGGAGAAAGAGTGGAGTTAGCTGAAAAGTGTTTGGCGGAGAGTTCTGCTTTATCTTTAGAGGTGGAGATTATTTCGTAGACGTGGAGAGATTTCGACTGATGCTTTTGGCTAGAGACCAGAAGGATTTGCTACTGTTGGGACAGGAGATAATTTTGTCTCTCAGGTGGTTGTTGAAAGAGTTTTTGGACTTTTGGATCACAGAATTGTAGTTGTTTGTGCGCTTCAATTTTCTTACGTCTGACAGAGTCGCAATCTTTGGAAAACCAGGGTTTGTTTTTATGGGGTTTTTGGGTTTTAATAAAGTGGGGAACCTTGATGTTGGTGCTAAGTCACAGAGGAATAATAGATAATAAGGAAGCTGATAGACTCGCAAAAAAAGGGCTAAATACACCTTGGTCTGGAACCGTTTTGTGGGCGGACAAAAAGAATATCTGAACAGGGCTATTAATGGTATTGAAAAAAAAAATAAATAACCTAGGGGATTCGAATTGTCGTCTTATTACAATGTCTGTTCCTGTGCAACTATTATTACCAGAAGATGTTCCAGGGGCCTTATTGGAGAAGTTTTTTTTACAATTATTATAAATATAAATATAAACCATTTTCAAAAATCAAATAAGCACACTCTCATATACCTTGTCGAGTATAAATATGGGTGCACGTCACAGCTGTCAGAACGAGACAATGTTGCCAAGCATTTTAAATTAGTATTAGAATCTATACTAAAACCAATAATGACTGAGAGTAAAACGCGTTGTCATATCTAAATTTTACATTACCAGTTTATAGCAGAATCAAAATATAGTAAGCAGTAGAGTTGTAGGTTGTGGCAAATTATAGATAATACACAATACTAGTACGATTAAAAGGTATTATTGAGTAATACTTATACATTTCCTGATTACTGATCAGTTAAAATTTATTATTTTCTGTATAGTGTTAGGTATTTATTACAACTAGTGGCAACGCTGTACGCAACGATATTTCTGTCTTTGTCACTTTACCGTAACTTCCATCACATCGTTGCAGGCCACAGTAATGTAAATGCTAGGACGAGCGTATCATTGGTTTGTGAATTATATACAGTATGAATTGTATCAAAAGATGACTTTGTGCATATGTGCTGTAATTCTACGTGTGTACCTCCGAATAACCAACCGGGCATTTCTACACTATTAAGTTCCACAATTAAATTAAATTAAATTGGTTGATATGTGCTCTGATTATGCCGGTGTACCAAAGAATTTTTCTTTTTATTGGTCCAGGAGTTATATTTGATATAAAATTAATTACGAAGCCTTTCTTAAACCATTTATTTATTTTTTGAAATAACTTGCGGCCTACGAATTTCAATATTTAAAAAATTTACAGTAAAAAAAGATCTGATTGACAGTAGCAAACGAACGAAGTAAGTTAAACGAACAGAGCGATTTGTTCACTTTGATGAGGTGCACTTATATTTATATTGGACAAGGTATATATTCAAATACGCAGCACAGATAATCTGATGCACGTTTGAGAAAAAAAATTACATAAATATAAAATATAATAGCATATAATTCTGTGAACAAAACCGACGTTTGACGTAGAATTCGCAGATTTCGTCAATGCAGCAAACGTAAAAATTCGAATCCCCTAGTTTATTTTTTTTTCAGTAACATTAATAGCCATATTTAGATATTTGGCAACATCTAGAAATCTTTGAAATCAAAAATTTTCTGTTTTTCGAGTTTGAATAGTACCCCAAAATGCCTATAAAATGCAGACATTTTAGACCTGAAAATGTTGTAGTGGCAAAACTGAATTTATTATTACAGGAATCATCTATTGGTTCAGAAAATTTCCAGTACCATCATAGTATGTACTGTATTAAAGTCATTTAGGAAAACATATTAATTGTAAACTTTTACTGACGAGTTCTATAGTGCTAATAAAACTTAAATTTACTCATGGTAGATAAAGTTTTTCCACATGGTGACATACAAATTAATAAAATTTTGTTTAATTCTAATTTTTTAAGACGTTTATCTTATGCAATTTGTTTAAAAACTCGTAAGATAATATATCTTGTTACACCAGGAAACGGAACTATTTTTTCCGTGTTTACTTTACAGTTAAATATTACGATAAACCCGTTAAAATTAAACAATCGAAGTGTTTGCACAGTCTCAGTAATTATGACTTAACAGTATTAGGTAAATTTTAAAGTACTTAGTAATCACAATAAAAATAAAAAAAACAATGGTGAAAAAAATGCATATATACAGAGTACCAAAAAAACTGATTACCTTCATATTTTTAACACTTTACTTCTTTAAAAATTTTACAAATTGGTTGTTCCACCTTGTACCTTTGCTTTATGACAAGTCAAATACAGTATCCGCCAAAATAAACAGTACCGAAAATAAAAAAAAATTAATATTTAATTTCTGTAATGTAAGTGTTCAAAATGTTCACCATTTCGAAGCAAACAAGCTTCATATCGATTTTTTAAGTCAATAATCATATTTATAAAAAGTGGTTGATGGAACTGCCGAAAAATATTTTGTATTCTTTCCCGTAGTTCGGCAATATTCGCCGGCGGATGTTCCGAATGAAATATTTTTTCTTGCATTATGCCCCAGATGTATGCGTCAGGTGGCATCAGATCAGGTGAATGAGAAAGATATTCGAAGTCTGTTCCCCGAGAAATAATTCTATTAACGAAATGCTGACGGAGTAAGTATAAGGTGCGCACAGCTGTATGGCTCGTTGCACCATCTTGTTGGAACCATTGTGTGCAAAACTGTAGATTTCGGGCACGGCAAAAGTTATTTAGATCTCTCACAAAGGGTATAATAATTTTCTCTCTATAACCTTCTTGGTTGACAGTAAGTGAATTCTGATTATCATCTTCAACGAAATAAGGACCAATCATTCCATTACCAGATACCGCGCACCAAACGGTAACTCGAAGACTGTGGAGTGGTTTCTCTACAATTACATCAGGACGTTCAAATCCAAGGAATCTGGTTGTTTGTCGATTAAGATGAACGTGACTCTCGCTGAAAACCATATGTTTTTGAAAAATTCGGGATCTTCGTAAATTAAACTCAACATGCAACCACAGTAAATTTCTTTGGCACGTTTGTCCGCAGCATTTAGTCGTTGTCCAACTTGAATACGGTATGGATAACCACCAATTGATTTGAACATGCGACGTAAAGACGTTTCACTAATGTTGAGTTTACATGCAGTTCTTACAAGACTTCTTTGAGGTGATTTCACAACTAGGTTAAAAACACGTCCTTCATTTTCGTTAGTGCATACTGTTTTTCGACGACCTGAAGAACCTTTACGTTGACACAATACACTACCAGTGCGACGAAATTTTTCAACAACAGCTAACATTACACTTTTACTAGGAGCTGCTTTATTAAATTTTTGTTGATATTTTATTGACACCTGTTCTAAACTTGGGCCATCATTACGACCTTTTCCGTAAGAACGAAAATAATGCTCTACCAAAAACACTTTTTCTTCTGTTGTTAGAACCATTTTTAAATCAAATTTAACTGCAGCGTACTATTAATATATCAACCAATGACAATTAAGTCAAATATGGCAAATCCATATTACATAAACAATCCACAGCACTCTCTGTTTCGGTACTGTTTATTTTGGCGGATACCGTATATTCATTTGTTTGAAATATTGGTTATTTGTTTTGTTGTTGTTTTTTTTGGTAGTATAGTGCTTTATCGATGAAGACTTGTTATATTATAAAAAAAAATTTGTCCAATTACACATCAATTTATCTGTTTTTAGGAAACTCCATTAATTTACCTACAGCCAATAAAAAATTTGTAATATTTCGAGATAGCGACGATACTTTAGGAAGATGGGAAGTCATTTCAAACCCATATACAGTTCAAATAGCATCACCAAAGAAAGCCTCGAAAATGGGAGGATTAAAATCATTCATAGCCTACCAACTAACACCATCTTTTTCAAATGTAGAGGTTTCCCGAAGATATAAGCATTTTGATTGGTTACACGATAGATTAACAGCAAAATTTAATGTTATCGCTATACCGCCATTACCAGATAAACAGGTGTCTGGAAGGTAATAATCTATTTTTACATAAAAAACTTTCATTGTTTAATTTTGCTTACAGTTAAAACTTATATTATTTAAACTGACTGTGCTAGCCCTTAATCTGTGGAAGTCCACCTTACTAAGAGTAATAAACATTAACAAGTTAAACTGAAAAAGTAGAAAATTGTTTCCACCTGCACCCAGGGTAAAGAAAATTAATAGTTTCTATACCAAGCTTGACCGTTTTCTATGAAAAAACAACTACTTCCTGGGCTATATGCGTAAAATAATTAAACTGCATCCTGCTCTGCGGGATGAGAAGAACTACTTACCTCGTACTTATGAGACGCAATAATGTCGAAACGGGTCTACGAGTAGTGTTCTTCCCGTTGATTTGCAAATCAATAGAGATGGTTTTAAGTAACGACGAAGTCGGTCGCCATCACGTTTTCTATTGGAATATAATTTAATGTCCGTTGGGGCATATAGCCCAGGAAGTAGTTGTTTTTTCATAGAAAACGGTCAAGCTTGGTATAGAAAGTGTTAAGTTTCTTTACCCTGGGTGCAGGTGGAAACAATTTTCCATAGTTGTTTATTATTCTTAGTTATATTATTTATTTTAACCCGCATTAGACACTATCGACTTTTGCCTGTTATTTCATATTGGGTGGTATGCTCCTAGTATTAGCATCTTCTTCGTAGTATATACTTCAAAAGTAAGAAGGTACTACATTTCAAAGTAGATACTTTTAATTTTTCCGGAACTTACTATTCTAGGTAGAACTCTCGCGATAATGGCTGAAGTATTTACTATAATTTGATGTAGCTTCTTCATCCAGCAGATACTTCGATTTAAAGAAGAAATTGTAGTATTTACTGGACGTTAGCGAAGTTGGTAAAATAGCAACTTCACCGAGAATGCTAAATGCTACGGTATGAAAATTATTATTATTATTATTAATAATAATAATAATAATAATAATAATATAATATTAATATATAATAATATTTGAGAATATTATGTTATTATTATATGGGTATAAGATATTATCGTAATTTAGTGAAAACAACAGGATTAGATTCATCTAAAAATAAGAGAATAATCAACAATCAAGCCATTGCTTCACGAGTCTGTTTCAAAACTTATAAAGTAAAACTATAAGCAATGGACTAGTTTAGTGATTTTTTTTTATATTTGCATCTTATAAAATAGGTTTTAAGTGGTTCAACTGTACAAATAAAATTTTTATAAAATTAATCCTCTAGCCATAATCGGCTTTTGAAATTTAAATTTAATGGTTACATACGTCATAAGTGGTAAGTGACGTGTTTCAATAAGATTGGTAGAAAATTTGCGATGTTGTCGATATGCTTTAATATTAACCGAGAAACTTATCTCTCTCTCTTATTTGTTGTCATTAAAAGAGATAAACATATTGATATTTTTGTTCTCTGATTGACACTTTATCAAATAAGGAGTAAAACACTAAACAAAATATTCTGTCATTTTCGTTAGTTTAATTTGTTGTTTGGTTGTGTTTGGTTTATGAAAGAAATTACTTCTATACTATTTTTGGTTCGAAAATAAAAATCCCTAACACCTTCTCTTGGTGTTATAGCGGTTCCTTCAAAAATAACCAATAGAAGTAATTGTTCTCTCGGGGAGCAACCCTTCTATCGGTACAGTGAGAGAACGAATTTCAAAAATACGGTTTTGGCATTTTCAATAGAACCACGCCCACTTTCTATTGGCTGTTCTATTCTATCACCGTCAAGAATATAGGGGTCTTGTTTGTTTATTACAGATAAACACGATTTTCTCTCCTGTCATATATCTTGTCAACTGGTACAATCAGTTAGTCACAGAACACGGTGTTTTGTGCCGCCAGTTCTTTGAGAATACTTGAAACGAACTTAGCTAAACTGTGACAACGTTGACTTTTAAACACACTTCATTATTGGTTATTAGTTGGCGCTACGTTTAAAACTTACTAATTATTTATTGCTAAATTTTACGAAATTAGAAAAATTAATTGCAAAATGAATACCAATATAAGTAAGTAGGTATCTTATCCTAAATATATATTGCTATCATTTTGATTAATGTGATCCTACTAAACTAGTCCATTCTTGTTCATTAATTCTTAAAGATGTCATTTATGACAGAACTCTACTAAGATCAGTAAGGCGTTCACAAAATAATGCGAACAGAGCTTACATAGGTTTTTATGGAAAAATAAAATACAAATTAACAAACAAATTTTTGTTTTAACGTTCTATATACATCAGTTCTGCAATTTCTTTACGGAACTGGATTCCTCGTCGTCTAATTTCATCATTATTTGGTCCAGAATATACTGGTTCATCTTCTACATTAATTTGTTGAAAACCTTCATGTGGATCTCTCAAAACAGTTATGTAAACTCGTAAAATTTTTGTTGCCATTGGTTTAATTTAATTTTCCGATTCCCTGTTTTCTTCCTATCCACGATACTCTTAATTTTACTTTTCATGTTATTGATTTTCTTCATCACTTGTTTACAATCTACCTAATGTTTGTTAAGTATTTTTATTGTAAAATTGCAGGTGTAATTTTTTTAATTTATGATCTTCCAGCATAATAACGAAGGCTAAGGCTGTAAATCTTCATTTTGGGATTCTTCTTGATGGGCATTTCTTTATCTGAAGATATTTTAATAAGCATACCTACACACCTGACTACTTATTTCAAATGAAATTAAACAAATTTGATAAACTTGTCTTGATCTTGTAATTCCCGACTAGTTCAAAGTGGGGTAGATGCTACACCTTTCGAAGCATGTACTACGTAGTGGAAGAAAATACTACAAGCAGTGTAGTATATACTTCGACGACAAGTAAATACTACCAGAACTTACAACATACTTAATGGTAGAGCAGATACTTCGCAGTAAATTCTTTAATTTGTAGTATTAGCATTTAGTTCGTTTTTATTTATTGTGTTTTGTTTCAGTCTGCAGTTTATTATTTTCTTTATGTCCAATTTAATGCCATTATTTAGCTTCTCATAATTTTTCCTATTACCCAAAATACATCTTTAAATTTTTTATTAAATTGAATATGTATTTAAGATTAATCTTTAAAATAAATACTTAACATATTCCGAATCGCACCTTTTAGGTATGAAGAGCAATTCATAGAACACCGGAGGGCACAACTTCAGGAATTTATAAATTATATGTGTAGACATCCAGTGCTGAGTACGTGTGACGTATGGCTTCATTTTCTAACATGTACAGATGAAAAACAATGGAAACAGGGTAAAAGAAACGCCGAACGGGACCAGTTGATCGGTGCTAATTTTTGTTTATCTATCGAGGCACCTGATAAGGACATATTAGCATCTTTATCCGAACCGAAAATAGAAGAAAACCTTAATTATATGATTAGATTAGATCAATGTATAAAAAATTTAATGAATACGGCACAAGATCAACACAAGAAATGTGTTAATATGTATAAAAGGGAATTTATGAGGATAGGAGAATGCTTCTTTGCATTAGGATCAGCTTTTGAATACAATCAGCAAGGAATGTATTCAAAAGCTTCTGTGGGTAAGTATTGAAGTCCTTAATGTTTAAATTGTACATTGATTTTATATAAAATTTAATTATTATTATTTATTTTCTAAAATATGATCTAACTAACCCAAATCTCATTTTGGGAAAAAAGGAAAAAGCTAGTTTTGATTGCACTACAGAATTCTTGTAAAACCTCTGGAGACTTCTTCTTCTTTTAAAGTCTCTGCTTACACCTGCCATTCGACACCTTTTCCGTAACACCCTATATACACGATAATGACGACGACGACAACTTCTTGTAAAGCCTCTGGAGACTTCTTCTTCTTGTAAAGTCTCTGCCTACACCTGCCATTCGACACCTTTTCCGTTACACTCTGTATACACGATGACGACGACGACTTCTTGAAAAGCCTCTGGAGACTTCTTCATGTTACCATGGACTCAATCCATGGGAATTCTCCATAAGAAAATGTGTCCTCGTAGCCCCCTATTATAACTACTTTAATGAAAGTTCTTTTACTTTTGGTTAAAATTTTCTTGGGCAAACCTACTATGTATTGCAGTCAAATTCTTAACACAATTTTAGGTTCAAATTGAAAGCTTTAATTTAATTTTAAATTGGAACATTAGATAGGCAGTACTGATTCCGTGAAAAAATTCGATGCTTTTTCTTATTAATTCTGCAATTTTCGGCTCACGCAAACGTATGCGTAATTTTTTCAGCTGAACGCAAGCTAATCTCTGTAAAGGTAACATAGGCTACGTAAATAAACGTCGTTTTGTCAGTTAGGTTAGGTTAGGTTCTATATGAGTGGTCGTTTCACGTCCCTTCCACAGCGACCTGAAAGATCTATTGTGGCTCACCCCTAGGTTATAGTCGTTCTATCAGCCCTATGCCTCTAACGAAGCTCATCAGGGTCGTGGCGACACTTCCATGAAGTCACTGGGCTCGAGTTGATGCAGACCAAATCTATTGATCCTTATTCTCTCGAGCTCTCGGCAGTTACACAAGATATGCTCCACCGTTTCATCCGTTGTAGTTGTATTTAGGTTGCATTGCATCTGGTACAATTTCCAGTATCGGATGAATTTTTATTATCTCTCCGGCCCTGGCTATGACACTGCTCTGCCCTGCATCCTGACATTTTACTAGTCTTCTGTATGCACCGGCCATCGCCTCCCTTTCCATCCAGATATGGAGTGGAGGAAGATCTATCAGAATTTCGATGGCAGCGGTGGGAGTGGTAGACATAGCTCCCGTTATGATTAAGCATACTTGCCGTTGAAGCTTATTCAGCTTCTCCCTGGTGGTCTTTTGCTGACATTTAGCCCACCAGGCCGGAGCACCATACGTAATCATAGGCCTTATTACTGTCAGATATAGCCAATACATTTGTTTGGGTTTCATTCCCCATGACTTACCGCATACTCTACGGCATGTCCAAAGGGATAGCTTTGCTTTACTGCAAATGTTCTCTACATGAGCGTTCCATGAAAGTCTTCTATCCAGCGTATCCCCCAGATATTTGACTTAATTCGCTTCCTTAATAGATTCTCCATAGAGGGCGGGCATTTGGAGTTTATCCAGATTCCTCCTCCTCCTGGTGAAACTAACAACTGTTGTTGTACTAGGGTTGACCGAAAGTTGTTCCTTGTCACACCACCTAGTAACAATATTAAGTGCTCGTTGAGTCACTTTAGAGATGACCCCTTCATACTTTCCTCTTACCAATATCACCAGATCGTCTGCGTAGGCTTGTACCTCTATCCCCTGGTTGTCGAGGTCCGAGATCAGGTCGTCCACCAGTAGCGACCACAGGAGAGGGGCAGCCCATAGCAGCCTTCGCTCTTATCTCCTCGCCTTCCAGTGATGTTAGTATCAGTATGTTTTCTAGCATAGCTGTGATCCAGTTACATATTGTAAAGGATATCCTTCTAGATGCAGCAGCATTATAGAGAAAATTAGGTAATGCATTATGAAATGCTCCTTCTATATCAAGGAAGGTAGCCAAAGCAATCTCTCCATTAATCAGGGAGTGATTGATCTTGTGGACCACTTCGTCCAGCGTCGTTTCTGTTGATTTTCCTTCCTGATATGCATGCTGGTGGATACTGAAAGGATGTTCCCTCAATGGTTCCTCCTTAATATGCCTATCAAGAATTTTCACAAGTGCTTTCAACAGAAATGAAGCGAGACTAATTGGCCGGTAGGATTTAGGTAGGGCGCTATCCTTTCGTCCTACCTTGTTAATATAAACAGTGCACCAAGCCTCAGGTATGTAACCCAGAGCTAAGCTGTTCTAAAGAGCTTAGTCAGAATGGGCAACAGAATGTCCAGTCCTTTTTGTAGTAGGGCAGGAAAAAGTCCATCCTCAACCTGGAGATTTGTATGGATCGAAGTGGTTTATAGCCCACTTCACATTCTCCGGTTTGATAGTTTTCGCAGATATTTTCCAACTTTCCTTCCTAGGTCGAGGCAACCGTCCTAGGTCTAAAGTTCGCCTCTGCGTCTCAATAATTGTTGAACCTGGGAAATGGTTTTGTAACAAGAGCTCTAATGTTTCCCTCTTGGATTCGGTATAGGCTCCATCTTGTCTTGTCTTTTGAGAAGACACGGCCCCTGGTTCGGATCCTTGGAGAGAATCTTGTGAATTCTTGCACTGGCAGGTATGTCAGATATATTCTGGCAGAACTTTCTCCAAGATTCCCGCTTGGCTCTTCTTATCTCTTTGTTGTATTCTGTAAGAGCGCTTCTATATTTTTCCCAGTTCCTCAATTCCTTTGCTTTATTACACAGCATCCTTACATTTTTTCTTAATTTGTAAAATAAAATTTTATTACTTAGACATAGTTTTTAACTTTGATTTTATTTATATTTTTAAATCAACTTTTAAATTGTTGTGGATGTCCGTATTTGATAGGTCCTAGTGGGTTTTGATGATCTCTCTTGGGAAATATTTAACTTGACATTTAGCTCTGAAGATGGCCTATTTTATGGTTGAAAGCGCTTAGCTATGAAATTTTAAATTATTAATATACACACTTATTAAAAATACAAGTTTACCTCTTTTTCTCCATTTTTATAGTTTCATTGTCCAAGGTTCTGGGTCTTTAGTTCTCAATTTTTTTTTAATATTGTCTGTTGACATGTTACTTATTTTCTATGCTGTATTGTTACATGGAATAGTTTATAAAACATTCAAACTTTTTTTATTTTTTATAGATGTAAAAAACATTGGTACCACATATATGACAATAGGAAAATTATATGGTGAACAAGCAAAAATGGATTGGTTGCCTCTATTCGATAAACTTTATATTTATAAAGGCATCACGAACGATCTTCCGAATATACTTAACCTACAGAAACTTTCGGAACAGAAAAAAAGAGAATGCGAACGTAACTCCCAAGGACCGCAAAGTGTTATAGCTGATGTTAGGAGAAGAGCCGACGTTTTAACATATACTGTATTTGCTGAATTGAATCATTTCCAACAAGAACGTGACACTGATCTCAGATTAACGATGAAAATATTCTTACAAGAGCAATTGAATTTTTATAAAAATATTGTAATGAAATTAGAAGAAACGCTTGATAAATTTGATTAAAGTTCAGATCCTTGCCAAATGTATCTAAAACCAAAAACTGTTTTGGTCTGTCGAAAGTATGTGGTTCCTTAGAAAAAAAAAAGTATTTTTTGTTTTTTAACAGATACCCACTCTTAGAATATATTAGCCCGAGTTTAATTCTATTACCGCTGAAAAAACGCAAGCGAAAATAGAAAATGTTTTATTTAGCATTAAGTTTTTCAATATTTATAAAACCATCGTTTTATGGATCTTTATTTTAAATTTAAACACATACATAATATACTTCTTGCTTAAATTTTCATTCTCATATATAACATTGAATTATTTTATAAACCTGATCTCTTTATTCCATATTATACAAAATGTGTTTTTCCTAAATTTTTGAATTTATATATAAAATATTTGCTGTTTTAACAATAATAGGCTGCTCTTTTTTTATAGTTAAACTTAAATCCTTTTAAAATGAAATAAAACTAAGAAGTAGTTTTTTTCTTCTTCTTGAGTTTGTGCTTTAATTAGAAATATGCCTATATAAATAATTTAATGTTTATGTATTTCAAATTTTTATTGTACATTTTTTTTAAACCTTCTATTTACATGTAAACCAGTATATTTGACTACTAATTTTTTAATGCTTTATTTATAACTGTATTATTGTAAAATACGAAATATGTTTACTATTTACCTGTGATAGCGCATTTTGTAATTTTTACTGTATATATTGATCATTAAACCAGAAACAGATTTCGTTATTTTGAAACGAGATGTAAAGCGAGAGGTAAGACTTTCAAAAATCTTTAAATATTTATATCCGCATAAAAGAGAAAATTTATTGTTTATTATTTAATAGGTAATCATCGATTTTTGGAAAATATTTAAAAGCAATTCGTTTTACTCATTTTATTTCGTTCCTGTTTTTCCAGTTTGTAATGAAAGGTTCATTTAAAATAGATTACTGAAAATAGGTCCAAATTTTGTGTTAAAATTATAAAATTTTAAATAAAATAATGTATTTATTATTTAATTAATAATAATGAACAATTTGATTGAAAAATCCCTTCAAACAATGTATTTTTAGATGTATTAGTTTGCATATAAAAGAACAAATAATTTTATACATGATACCCATGATGCCTTTGGAAAATCCATAAAGTTCGTACCTTTCTTTGTTACATTTTAATTTAATGTAACCAAATAATATATATTGTATGTAAGTAAAACTGTACATTTTCAATGTAATTCTGAAACTTTATATTTATATATTAACCATAAAAATAAAAAAATAAATGTATTACCAGTGTTGTAAAACAATTAAGTACATTTTTTCTTAATAGAATCATTTTAATAGCCAAAAATTTACTTTCATCAAAATAAATTTAAAATTGAAAGCGTGTTTTAAGAGAAAATAAACTAATTGTTTCCAATTTATTGATAATGCTGTCCAAATTTTGTTTGATTCATAACGGTTTCTTTATACAAAAATATATCTTGTACTTTATATAAATATTATATTATTATACTTTTTTTGTATAATTTAGTCGTTGTAATTTTATTATATTATAATACCATTTGAAAATTATTTTTTAATATACCATTTGTTGAAATTAAAAATTGTTTATATTTAATTAAAAATGTACTCTTACTTTAATTCCAACTTTATTCTTAAAATTTTATTGCCGGTAATTAGAGTAAATAATTAAAAATAAACGGCGGCCTACAGTAGAACAACATAGACGGAGAAATAGGAGAGTAAATATTGATTTTTTTATTATTTCTACTATTTTAAAGTTGGAACTATTTTTCGACCGCTCTGTCAGTTTACAAGTATGACGTCTGCAAATCGCACATAGGTGAATATTGAGTAAATAGGCGGCCAAAAGTCAAAATCTTAAACTGTATGTAGGCACAAAATATTGACGTCTACGTATAGTTAACACTTCCGTGAATTATCCACCACCCATTTTTTTCACGAATGTACGTACCTGCTTCCCTGCAGGAAGTCGGAACTTGATTGTTTTTCATAGTGCACGCACCTGTTCTCGGCACTCTCAAAAGATACAATTTTCAAAGCCAATATTTTTGTTTTGAAGCATAAAACAGCAGTAACAATGATGGATTCAGGAAATACAGGTATGTATCCTTCAAACACTATACTTATATTTTTTTGTATTTCGACATAGTTTTCCTTTCTTTTTGACAAGTCAAACCTTTGACGTTTTCAATACGAAATCATCACGATTCTAAGAATAAATTGGTATTTTTATGACCCATCCCTATTCGTCCCCGTCTTGTTTAATTTCTTATTGAATACATATTTAAGAAAATCTGCCGCAGAATCCCGCAAGTTTCCGAAAAAATATTTTTCGAATATATTTGTAAAAAATAACCTAAAATTTTATTTTATTCTAACTGTATTAAAAAAAAATTTTCTTTGTTTTAGGGACATCAAGTGCTTCTGGCTAAGCTGTAAATACCTATATTAAAATTTGTTTATTGTAAATGGAAATCACAAAAAAAAATTATGTGCCCGATTATTTTTATTATACTTATTATTGAAAAAAAAATTAAAAATGGCTTTAGTTCGTAAAATATTCTTTTATTTTAATCAAATATCCTATTCTGAATGTGAAAAAACAAAAAAATATTTAAATTATTTTGAAAAACATTTTAAATCTTATTGAAAAAACATTGAATCAGCAATCTTATAATAACTAAATATATTCATGACTTACTTTTAATGGGCGAATAAAATTCTACGGCGGCTTTGGATCGGCACTCAGCACCACACTGTTCATCTTACTATTCACATACTGTATTTTATTGACTTAAGACATGCACAATATAATATTTGTTTAATTAAATATACTCTATAAAAACTAATTATTCTGCAATCATTATAAATAGTAATTTTCTTAACAAACTATTTTATTCAACAACACTATTTATCCTGCATTACTGAAATCAACTGATCTTTTTTACAGCCCTATATGTTCGATTTTTTAGTGATCCATTGTCCGCTACATCGATACGATGTTTATATAAACTTAGATATATTTTTTGGAGTGGAGATCACTAGTCTGAATATAAAATACTTTAGTACATAGAAACAGCACCTAATAACCTAACCTCACCCTATTCCGAATCTAAAGTACTTAATATAGAAATCATATCTAATACCTTTCTTAAAATAAAGGAAATGTATTTTTCCAGAAAATTTGAAAGTTTTCACTTCACATTAAATAGGTGCAATTAACGATTATTAACTAAACGAGTCGATGAAAAATTTATTCCTAACCAGGGTATTTCATTAATTGCTCTTTTAACCACTTTTTTATAGAATCGGGCTAAATCAGAGGTTAAATCCTACTCTTGGTTTTATAATTTCAATTTAATTGATATTGTAAATGTTCTGCGTGTTTTTTCAATTAATGTATTCTTCTTCCTTCTTTTTCAACCTGTGTCTGTCCTGGACGTAGGTCTCTCGTAAACATCTCCATGTCTCCCTCTCTTGTGCAATATTTAACCACACTTTCCCTACTATCTTCCTGATGTCATCTACTCATCGTTTTAGTGGACGAACCACACTTCGCCTTGTTTCTCTGGTTCTCCATGTTGTTACCTTATATGCCCATTGGTCTTTTGTTAATCTTTATGAGTTACTATGTGTTATTTATGAGTTTGTTTGCGGAGGCCTTCGTGAGACTTCCAGTTTCCAGCACAAATGTACTGACTGCTAGGATGCAATTTTGATATATCATGGTTGCTAGATTTATTGGAATATCGTTGGAGTATATGCAAAATGACCTTGAGTCCAGAAAGGAGCTTGCATATGGCGGGCAATTGTCATTTTTTTCCGGTTCCATTGACGTACCGTAAAAAAAATTTATTAGGGTTTCTATTTTGAACAAAATTCAACCAATCAAGTGTGTGAATACAATTAGTGTTGTAAATAATTTTGTGTTTATAAAAACCGAATGATAAGCCTATGCGCTCATTTTTGACATTTTTATGCAAATATTCGACAGCATACTGTAAACATAAAAAAATTCGTCATACAAGGAGCTTCAAGATGGCCGACTTCCGTCGCAAATTTTCCTTAAAGTTAATATATGACAAACTCCTTCCTGTTTCTTTTTGTTCTAAAAATCGCACAGATCAGAATGCAAGCTAGTGACGTCACATAATTTATTCCTATGACATATTGTCAAAATAGTGTTTTGACATGCCATTTGAATCTTGCATTTTTAATTTGATATTTTTTAGCAAATATGCGCCAGGATTGAAGAAAAATTTCTAAAAAGGGTTCCTTGAACTCTACCAAATAATATAAAATAGATTTCAAAAACCTGTCAAATAGCCTATTGTGGTAGTGGCTATACTCACAGAACACCAACAGTGTAGTCGCTATAGGGTGTTCTGGGAGCACGCTTTCGAGCTATGTAGCGCCAAGCGCCATATAACGCAAACGAAGAATAGTACTAGATAGCGCCAACTAGTGCAAACCCGAACACACCCATGGTGTTGGTTCACGAACCGTCAGTTGAAATAATCGGTTAGACGCCAGCCGTTGATTATTTAACCAATGGTTGGTACGATAGTTGGTGCATACGGGACTTTAATTGATCTGTGAACTTCGTAGTGTCATAAAAACATGTAATGACAACTTAACAGTACTATTTATCCATTCATAATGGACTGAGAAAGTAGTGACGTAAGTGTCAAACCAAATGATTCCAAACAACTTTTTTATGATATGTTTTATAGGTGTTATTAACTATTTTATTGTATTTTCTTGATTTTTGGGAGTTAATTACTGTTTTTTCTTTGTTAAGTGTTCATTCATATAATTTACATATCACTAAAGTAGATATAGACGAACAATTTCCGTAAAAATATTATAACATAACCTTCAAAGTTGTGCATTGTCATAAATTGTAAAAATACTAACAAAAATGATACTTTAAAAATATAATTTGGAAAGATTTTGCTTATATGTATTTAATTATGATACTTCCGTTATATTTCAAAGTAAAATAATAAGAAAATAACTCAAACAAAAGTTATTTCTGGAAATTTATATTGCTGTTTGGAATCATTTCGTTGACATTTCCCAGTTCAACAGCATAGAACACAAATTTTGACGTCACACTTTCCCAGTCCATTGTAACTTATTTATTGTATTTTTCATTACACTGACATTGAAGTTAAACTACAAAAAAAAACAGTTTAAAAATTAAAATCACCTTGATTTACTTTATTTTTGTATGCAATAATTTACTTTTTAATTTTTATTAACGATTGACTAAAGTTATGATAAAACAAATATACAAGACTTTAATTAATGGTCAACAAATGCCAGGAATTGGTTTGGGTACGTGGATGTCTACTAGAAAAGCAGAATTACAAACTGCTCTGATAGCAGCGCTAGAGTTGGGATACCGCCATTTTGATACTGCTTATATCTACCAGAATGAAAAAATTATCGGAGATACTTTAAAAGAATGGCTATGTTGTAAGCGAATAAAAAGGGAAGACCTGTTCATCACAACGAAATTACCCATTGCTGGATTGCATGAAGAAAGAGTCGAATCATTTTTAAGAAAATCACTGGAAAATTTAAAAATGGATTATGTTGACCTTTATATGATACATTTTCCAGTAGGGACTAACATTGCTGATTCTAAAACGCCTCTAAGCAAATTAAAATTGGAAATGTCTGATCACAAAGTTGTTTGGAAAATTATGGAAAGACAAGTTGAAGAGGAAAGAACAAGAGCAATTGGAGTGTGCAGTTTTACACAGAAGCAAATAGAGAATATTCTCAATGTTTGCACTGTTAGACCAGCTTGTTTACAAATAGAATCCCATGTTTTTTTACAACAAAGAGAGTTGGTAGATTTTTGTCAACAAAACGACATTATAGTTGTTGGTTTTTCACCTTTGGGAAATCCAGGTTATAATAAGTTTTTAAAAACCATAGGAAAAGATAAAAAAGAGTTACATAATGGATTAAGCAATATAATTATTAAAAATATTGCAAATAAATACAAAAAAACACCGAGCCAGGTTATGTTGCGATATCTTATAGAGAGAAATATTGTGCCCATTCCGAAGAGTACAAATCCAAAAAGGATTAAAGAAAATATTGGAGTGTTTGATTTTGAACTTGATAGCAATGATTTAAAACAATTAGAAAGCTTAGATCTTGGAGAAGAAGGTCGGATTCTTGATTTTAACTTTTTTTCTAAACAAATAAAAGAATCCCCTGAATTTCCATTTCCAGAACAAAGAAAACAATCAAATAAATAAATATTTAGATTCGAGAATAGTATTACTATTATATTATTTTAATTTTATTTGAAAAAAATAGAATTAGTACGTTTTTACTTACGCATTAGTGTATCATGAAAATTTAAAACAATAGTTTTTTCTCTTTGAGAAAGCGCACTTTGTTTTAAATGAACTACCGAAAATGTTCTTGGAATAAAATAAAAATATAGATCACAATATAAACACTAACGAGTACCTATATTCTTATGTATTAGTATATAAACAAATCCTCAATTTGTAGACTAATAACGTACCTGTTTTTGCAATTATACACATATAGGGTTACCCTATTCTTGTTAAAATTGAAAAACAAAATATTCTAAGAATATTACTATACTGATTTAGGATCTGGTTTACAACATTTTACGATTTAATGACTTTTATTAGCTGCCCACTCCAAATAAATGAACTTAAATAATTTTAATACTACTATGGGTGTGTTCGGGGAGCACGCTTTCGAGCTATGTAGCGCCAAGAGCCATATAACGCAAACGAGGAATAGTACTAGATAGCGCCAATTGGCGCAAATAGCGTGCTCCCCGAACACACCCTATGTATGTCTAAAAGGCCCGAATATTTAATAATATTCATCTGAAAAATGTAAGAATATGAGAAAATGTTTGATATTTACTAAAATCTATATTAATGAAATAAATTGTGCATGTTTGCGCCCAAATGATATAGAAGAGTTGAATGAGCGATGTTATAAAGAAAACCTTCCAAACATAAGGCTTTAATTGAATAAAAAATGTTAGTACAAATTTAGACAGAACAGAATGTGTTATGACGTTACTAACAACAACAAAGTTACTAAATATCATGACATTCTCCCCCTCTTAGGGCCGGTTTTTCAATCGCTTGTTAAAAGCTTCTGTTACTTGACCAAAAGTTAACCGTGACCAACAGCTAAAGTTTCTGTTAAAGGTTATGGCGTTTTTCAATACACTATCTAACTTTTAGCTACGAAACTGCCAGCTATCATTAAATTTGCTGGGTTGGTAAAATTGATTTTTTGGTTTGGTTTGTTAATTTCTTAGAACGGTAAATAAAGATATTGTTTTGTGTTCAATTTAGTTGAGTTAACCTAAGTTTTTATGGTTTTAAATAGAAAAAGAAGATCTTTGTTTTTATTAGTTTTATTTATTTTGTTGAGTATTATTTTAAAAATATTATATTTTCAAATGGAAACACCAAAGAAAAACAGGATATCTAATTTTTCACTATCTGATAAATCCTTGTTATTAAAATTAACAAATCATTTTAAAACAACTATTGAATGCAAAAAGACGGATGCCGTTACTTGGAGAGAAAAATATTTTTAGTTTTAAAAGAGAATTGAAATAAAAGCTTACCTGTCTGTGGGTGTTTCAATTTGATTATCGATTTGTTCTAATAATAACATAACAGTTTCCTTTGAAAGTCGAAATCTTACGCGAAAATCTAAATCATCAAACTCTTCAAAAGGGTTCGACCTTTCTTTAACAATATATGGTCTCCTTTCATATTCAAGGTATTCCAATATTTCTTCATCATCATCACTCATACAAAAATCAAATATCTCCATTTTTCCGTGCTAACTACTAGTTACAAATCCAAACAGAGACTTTGAAGTGTTTGCTAATATAACAGAAACATTAGCTTGTAGTCAACCTTAACAGTTAGTTGAAGAAACACTTTGACTCCTTGTTAAGGGTTAACTGATAGCTAAATTTGCTTAGCTGGAGATTGAAAAACCGGCCCTTAGTTGAAGAAACACTTTGACTCCTTGTTAAGGGTTAACTGATAGCTAAATTTGCTTAGCTGGAGATTGAAAAACCGGCCCTCAGTTAAGCGCATAGTCTTGTAGGTAATTCGGGGATTTTCTAATTCTTTTGGATCTTCTGATTTCTCCTGAAGAATCCAGCATTAATTTTGTAGGGGTTACACAATCCTGTGGAGTTTGATTTTGTTGAGTGTTATGTTCATGAGGAGGTTCTCGATTAGAATTAGAATCTTCTTGACCAGAATTGGAATCTTCTTGATCAGAATTACAATCAACTATAGCCCGCTGGCTACAGCCAAAGGGCTGTATTTTGATGCTCGGACATGAGTTTTTAGTAAAACTTTTCCAAGATTTGCTAACCATGAAGGAATGGCCGTGCCGTCAGTTGAACGACGAGGATGACTGAACATTCGTTCGTGTGGTGTGCAGTTAGTGGATGTACATAAGAGAGAGCGAACAGCATTCAAAGATTCGGGTAAAACAAACTCCCATTTTGAGGTTGCTAATGCTTTGCTTTTCATCGCCAACGATATTGTTTTCCAGAGAATTCCATTATATCTTTCAACAAGTCCATTTCCTTTAGGGTTGTATGGGGTGCTAGTGCTTGTAGCGATTCCGTGAGCATGAAGATAATCTGTGAGATTCTTGGAAAGTAATGAAGTTCCCCTATCTGAATCAATGTAAGCGGGGAGTCCAAAAATACTGAATAGATTGTACAAGTGTTTCTTCACTGTATCGGACGTCATATCACGACAAGGATATGCAAAAGGAAAACGCGAGTACTCGTCAACAATAGTCAAAATGTACTGATTTCCTCTGCTGGAAGGAACTGATCCCTTGAAATCAATATTGAGTCTTTCGAACGGTCGAGTAGCTTTAATTAGATGATTATTATGAAGTTTGTAGAAACGGGGTTTCAATTCGGCACAGACAGGACAAGCAGAAGTCATGCGTTTGATATCTTCTGGTAAATTCTTAGATTTGATCCAGTGGTACATCCTTGTGACACCCGGATGGCACAGAGAACGATGTAGTTCAAACAGATCACATTTGACAGTAGCACCACATACTCTGGACAGTGCATCAGCCATCTTATTTAACTTTCCTGGCCGATGGGAGATGTCAAAACTATAGCAGCACATTTCTAACCTCCAGCGCTGAACTTTGTCATTTTTTATTTTACTTGAGTGCTTGAGATTAAAAATGAAGGAGAGAGCCTCCTGATCGGTTATAAGTTTGAATTGACGGTTTATCAAGAAATGTCTCCACTTCCTCAGACTTTCGATAATGGCAGTAGCTTCCTTTTCGACAGCAGGATAGGTTTTCTCACTTCCGTTTAGTGTTCTTGAGAAGAATGCAACCGGTCGCCCATCTTGAGTTAAGGCAGCTGCAATTGAGAAATTCGAAGCATCCGTTTCAACGACAAGCGGGATTTTTGGATCAATAGAAACTAGAAGGGCATTTGCTATATCTTTCTTCAGAGTTTCAAAAGCTTTCAGGGCGTGAGATTCTAAGGGGAATAACTGAACGTCTTTCAGAGCTCGGATTTTTTCAGAAAATCTAGGGACCCACTTTGAGTAATAAGCAAACATCCCCACTATCCTCTGCAAGGAAGCTCTATTCGAAGGAGGAGGAAGACTTAATAGAGGTTGCAAACGGTCTGGATCAGGTTTGATAAGCCCATTACTGATTAGATAACCAAGAAGTTTGATAGATGTTACAGAAAATTTACATTTCTTCTCGTTGAGGCGTAGATTATATTTTCGAGCAACTTCCATGAAGCGATTAAGATTTTCGTCATGTTCTTCTTTAGTACGTCCTCCTATTGTAATGTCATCTATATAACACCGCACTCCTTGGAGCTTCTCAGCGTCAATAATTTTATCAATAAACTTTTGGAATGCTGGTACTCCATTCGTGACCCCAAATGGAAGCCTTGTGAATTGATAAAGCCTCCCTCCGGCTTCAAACGCCGTGAATTGCCGTTCTTCAGCGCTAATTGGTATTTGATGATAAGCACTTTCAAGGTCAATAGTGCTGAAATGATTGAATTGAGCAACTTCAGCAACTACCTCCTCAACATTAGGAATAGGATAAGCATCCAGAAGAGTGAATTTATTAATAGTGTTGGAATAGTCGACAACCATACGTTTCTTGTGATTTGCGTTCTTGGTCACCAAAACTTGAGCTCTCCACGGAGAAAAACTTTTTTCGATGATTCCAGCTTCCAATAACTTGCTGATTTCTTCATTAATGAATTTAGTATCATCCATTGAATGACGGCGAGATTTAGTTGCTATAGGTTTTACATTTGGAGCTAGATTAGCGAAAATACGAATAGGTTCGATGTTTGCATGTGGAAAAACTGTTGAAATTGAGAGAGGTGGACTGGCACCCCCAAAATCAACATCTAGCCGTGAATGCTTCTTCAGGATATCATGCCCGACGATCACATCAGCACATAAGTTTGAAATCACGGAGAGCTTTGTGTTCGTGTAAGTATGCTCTAACAACTGGAGATTAACAGTGATGAAGCCTTTCAGTACTGACGATAGGGATGTGGAGGCCATGGAAACTGTACCACATTCGGGAAAAACATCAAAACCATGTAAAGTGACAAACGAGTCATTGACAAAACTTCCGGAGCTTCCAGTGTCTATCAAACATCTAGCGGTATTCCCGTTTACTTTGGCTGTGATGATTGCATTAGAAAGAGAAGAAGGAGCTGACGCGCCTACCATACTGGCCATAAATGATTCAGTATCAGCACTCATTGCGGCTGTGGTTTTCCCCTTAACTTATTTTGAGCGGCAAACTTTTGAGAAATGTCCCAATTTATGACAGTTGACGCAAGCTGAGTTGATCTAGCTTGTTGTTCTGCTTCAGCAAGCTCCAATGTCTTATTTTCCAAAAGTCTTTGACGAATTTTCGAAGATGATAAACCAGCTATGAAAGCATCCCTGATGTAATCATTTTTGTTTTCCTCTGCTGAAACTGTTTTGAATTCACATTGTTTTGCCAGTGATTTTAGGGCTGTTAGGTACTGATCAATTGTTTCTGAAGAAAGTTGTTTTCTACTTGCGAGTTGATGTCGAGCATAGATGATATTTTTGGGCCGAATGTACAGATCTGCGAGAGTATTGATTGCATCTTTATAAGTGGTACAATCGTTGACGTATTCGAAGACATTTGCAGAAAGAAAATTCACGAGTACTTTCAATCGGTCGTCATCTTCAACATTCGCTTTTTCAATGAAGTTATTGAACGTCCGAAGCCAATGAGTCCATTCTCGTTGAGCCGTAATACTGTTAGGGTCCGTGTTGAATTTTTCTGGCTGGTAAAGTTTATCCATTCTTCTTTTATTTTTATTCAATTAAATTGTTATAAAGAAAACCTTCCAAACATAAGGCTTTAATTGAATAAAAAATGTTAGTACAAATTTAGACAGAACAGAATGTGTTATGACGTTACTAACAACAACTAAATATCATGACAAGCGATATGTATTTTAGTAAATAAACAGTTATGGTCTACCCTGTACAAATAAATATTCAAATAATTACATCGTTGTAAAGACCATTAGAAGACCTTTCCAATGAGGCGTCTTGAGACACATGGTTGCAAAAAAAATCGTTACAACTTCATCATGTGATGACAATTAAAAAATTAAATTTGACTTGTTTTTTATCATGCTATCATGCTATGTTAGAACATTTAAATAATATCGATATCAAATATCTATAAATGAATTAATTAAACTATAAATAATCATTCAAATCATATTATTCGTTACAATATATTTACATTAGTAATTATTACATCTAAATCCTAAAGCAACACACAAATAATGACATAATCTATTTACAGATATAATTTGATAAATCATCCTTTATATTTTTTTGCAAATTGTAAATTTAGAAAACAATGTGTTTTTGGTTTTCTTTTTTATGTTAATATGTAATTTATTCTATATTTCACGAGCACAATGTTAAGTACTCTACATATAGATTATAGGAGATAAAAATGATAACAATCTGTAATATTGTTATGTCATATTATGAAATATAATTGATAATTAAATTAGTGATTTTATATTTTTTTTGGTAAGTTTTTCTTTTGAAGACCTTGTTGCTTAGAAAAATTTGTTCTTCTTCATATTAGTGTTTAAACGATCTACACCCTCAGCCAAAACATACCCTCGTATCTACATTTTTAATTTAATATTGAATAACCTAAACTGTATTTATTTATTTAATATTGTTTTGTAAAGTGGACTTTACGGAACAGTGGGGAAAATATCAGTTTAAGGTATCCTTGTATTTTTCAGAAATCTTCAAGTGTCCCAATACCTTTTGAAATAATTAGAAATAAGAAATCAATTAGCATAAATAAATAAACATTTATTCTAATTTTTGAATGTTAGCAGTAATAGTATATGAGCTATTACTAAACACATTTATCGAAAGAGTGGGAAATTAGTATATTACATAACAAGTGTGGAAAGTGAAATATTACGCACGAGTAAAGTTTAACAGGAGCCACGTAGAGGCGAGTGCGAAAACGTAACGAGTTCAAGAATACACTTTCCAACACGTTGTGTACACGACTTTTTCTACGATCCCAATATTTTTTATAATTATGAATTATGAATTTTTTATTTATAAAATTTATTTTAATTGTTAGTCATGTTAAAAATTAGGATTAAAATGAGTTTAGATATTGCATGAAAATATAATTAATTAAAATCAAATAACCTTAGGAATTCTCAGGAATTAACATTAAAAATTTTTATTAGTTAAATGACATTTTAATTTTTTTTGTGGGCTCCATAAAAATTAAAAGTAAAATGGTTTTTAGAACAGTTCAAAAGAACATGAGTGATAGATTGCTCTCCCTAATGACATTTATATTGAACACACAACTCGCTTTCAGTGTGCATTTAGTATGTTGCTCTGATCCAAAAAGAAAACGCTATAATATAATATAATCATTAATTTTTTGTATAGGAATAATAGGTCTGTTCCAACCACGCAGAGAACTGTTCTAAAATAGTAATTTTTGTGCGCAGTGGTGTACTGAGTTGCGCAGTGCACTAATTTGGTCTCATGAGTGGTAATATTACCGTTCTAGAACGGTTCTTTGCTTGGTTGGAACAAACCTATAATATAACTCTTTATTCATTCAAATACATATACAAAAAATAATTTTAAGATATCATTTGATAATTAAATATAGCGGCGACTGGACTGATATTGAATATTGGACTTTGAACTACATCATCGTTTTGTTACAGACCCTAATTAATTTTTGTATCCCATCAACACTATTATAATAGTATATTAAACAACGCATTTCATATGGAATTCTGTTATGACACGAGTTCAAGTTTAAAAAACGAATCGCGATGCGATGAGTTTTTTAAAGAACGAGTGTCACAACAGCCATATGAAATAAGTTGTTTATAATATTTTTTATATTTTGCCCTTTTTACCATTTTTTAAATTAATTTATTATTTTTATGTAATTACGAAAATTTTGATTTTAAAAAATATGTCGGTAGCACTGTGTAATTTATAACATTTGACAGTTGTGACATTTAAATTATCAATTGTTAATGTTTTAAAATATTTTAAAATGAATAATACACCAATAATAATATATTATATAAGTAAAAGATTATATTCATATTCATAAATACTTTTTTAAAGAACAATATAAAATTAATAAATTGCTTTTAGCCACAAATGTCATTGTCAATAGTCTTGTCATTAGATACTTCACTCATGTCGCCAACCATTTAAAACAAAAATTTGCGTGCGTAAAAGTTACATTACGATACGCAAATGCGTTTTATAATGAAGATTTTTATAAGTGCAAAATATAAAAATGCGATTTATGAAATTTCTTAGCCAATTTTAAAAAATCCATGACAGGTGCCAATTTGTATTCATGATGACGTCACTTATTAAGGGTTGTTCTTATTGGTCTGTTGATGTTCAATTTCCACTTGACAACCAATGTTGCCAAATCACCTATTAAAAACAAGTTAACTGGAAATGTGTCTACATAAAATAGTGATTGATGTCAAAAACTCCTTCGAAATGAATATTTCATCTCATGCGTCGCTTCACAATAACGGAGCTTTGCTTTGCTTCCCACAAGTTTCACGGACTTTGTTGTTTGAAATTGTGACTCACCTGGCTACCATAAATTTTGGATAAGATGGGTACCAAAAATGCTTACAGACCTCCATAAAGGTCAGCGAATGGGAGCAGCCTTAACATTTCATGACGCTCACCACACACATGGTGATTCTTTACTGTTGTTGTTGTTTCTTAATTAAATAAATGTTGAGTGGATTCTATTTTTTTAAAACCATCTTTTAATCAAAAATGACATTGATATTTGTAGGTATGAAAAGTGACAGATGCTAGCCCACGTGTTGCACACTATACTTTTTATACGACTGCAAATTAATAAATAATTTAACAATTTCAAAGTAATATATTTCAAGTAGGTACTTATAAACTAATTGTTATAATTTATAGCTCTAAGGTGACATTTTCAGCTTTTGCTGTTATTTCTGGGGGTGTGTTTTCAAACTCACTGTCGCTGATGTCCATAATTAGGTACCTACTTATTTTTTTATATTTCAACACAAAATTTAGTTGAATTAAACTAAAATTAAACACTTTCTCTCTACTTTCATAACACTAACATTTGGGTACTCTGTACTTTTTAACGTTTGACGTTTTATGACAGTAGTCCAAAGCATTCTATAATCGAAAATTGTGTTGATTATTTCTCTATGGTACCGTGGCCCAAGCCGTGGGAAAGATTTTTTCCCACGGCTTGGGCAACTTTTCCCACGGCTTAGGAAAAGTGACACTTTGTAGTTTCGTAAATTGTGGGAAAAGGACTATTTTCCATAGCAGTCGTAGAAAAAGTACTTTCCCGGCTAGCTGGGATTACTTAAAAGGTTAGAAATCCATAAATTACTAACCTATTGTAAGTAAACTAGTATACAAACCTCGCGGGAACTCATTTTAGCCTCGCGTCTATAATTTAACTACCTTGCCGCTAGGCTGAAATAGAGTTCTTTCCCGCTAGGTATGTAATATACTATTACTTTAAGTAATCTTACAAAAAAGTTATTGTGGGAATTTCATATGTATATTTGATAAATTATTTCATCTATCCGATTAAAAAAATGTTTCACAAAAGTTTTTTTAGTTATTTTTATGGTACAATTTCATTTGGTCTAAATTAGTAATTTACTACAAATATCTGAGTGGAAACAAACAGGATTATAAAAGTTTGGACAAAATAATCTATTGAAATAAAACAAGTGTTGAATATTAAATTATTGATTTTTAAATATGATTTGCTTGGTTAAAGTTTTTCTAATTTTTCCCCTCTATATAATTATTTCATTGATTTTATTAACAATACTGTTAATTCTTATATTGCAATATATTTTTATAATATTATTGTTTATTAAAATTTTGTTGTGAGAAATATCTTCCAAAGTACAATCAAATGCAATGCAAAATGATCTTCCAAAGTTGGATTTATTAAAAAATCGGAACAACTTTTTAGGAGAATTTTAATATACAAGTACAGTTATTTTCCTGTGGCAACAATTCTCCATTTAACTTTGGAGTTGGATTTCTTCTGACGAAAAAACAAATGTGTTATATACATAAAACCATAAATAAGTCATAAAACAATATAAAGTCCGTGGTAAAAGTATGTTATGTCCAGTTTGTTTTATGAAGTCCGTGGATCTATCTTACTAATCCATTTTGATTTGTTATCAAAATGAATTAAGCTGCTTAAAAAATTTGAGTTAGGTATACACATTTTTGTAATAATGAAGTTTATAGTTTTATTTATTGAAATAACTTATTTTGATTATTAGATTTTTGAAAAATAAATGTCTTATATAGATAACAAGTACCTATGTATTTTATATTTGATTTTGTTTGAAGGTGTAATAGTATGTTATTACACGAGCAAGTAATGAAGGTTTTTATCCACGAAAATGAAAATTGCTGCACGAGCCGCAGGCGAGTGCATGTAATCATTTGAGTGGATAAAAACTTTTGCTTGCGATTATAATACTATACTTTATCTACGATCAAGTATATAAAAAAATATATTAGTTCGTTATAGTTTATTTTTAAACATGAAACTATTAAACTTAATTTACTTAATTTATTCTATTGACATAAACTTTTGATTTTATGTAACCCCACAGGAAAAAGTCTAGAGGTGTTAGATCTGGCGACCTTGCTGGCCACTCTATAAAATCTCGTCTTCTAATCCATCTCCTGGGAAAGCAATTATTTAAAAATTGACGTACTTCACGTGCGTAATGCGGAAGGGCTCCATCTTGTTGAAACCAGATATTGTCACTAGGTAAATTTGCATTATTGGCTTTTGGATACATGTTAGCAAGGACAGGTATAAGTTGATTTCTCAAAAAAGTTAAATAACGTTCTCCTGTTAGATTTTCTCCCATATATTCACTTTCTGAGGATATTGCGTGTGTGCCTCTCAGTCATCCAATGTGGGTTTTCTTGACTCCAATACCTGCAATTTTGACGATTCACGGTACCATGTAAAAAAAATGTGGCTTCATCGGAAAAGAGGATTTGATTGATGAAACGTGGATTGCCGATACATAAATCCTGCATAATTTCAGAAAATTGAAGCCGGCGATCGGGATCGTCGTCGTTTAATTCCTGGTGTAGTTAAATTTTGTAGGGATGGTATTTTTCTTTTTTAAAATACGTAATACCGATCGTTGGGAAACTCCAGCATATTCACCCATTTGTGTTGAACTACTGTGAGGATTGTCATGGACATTTAATAAAATATCAAGTTTCACATTGTCTTTAATTTTAGGACGCCCAGCGTTTGGAATATGTTTAACGTGCCCAGTTTCTCCAAATTTTCGGACTATTTTACTTGTTGATTGGCTGATGGGTCTGTCTGGATATTTTGCGTTAAATAAATTGCATACCTCGTTCTGTGTTCTTTTTTTATCTCCACATCCGCTAAGAATTAATATTTCTATGCGTTGTGTTTCATTTAGGTGAGCCATAATTTAGTATTCAAAAGTAAAAATTACAATTGACAACTGATGACAATTCACAAAATCAAAAAATATTTACGACAATAAATATTACAGTAACTACGCCAATTACACTTGCTTGATTTAACATTTGACAAAAAGTTTCAGTGTTTATGAGATTACTTTTTGTGTCCATTATTATTTTTACTTATTTTTGCTTTTTTAAGTACTTATTTCAGAAAGTCATGGCAGGAACCGATGGATGGCATTTGGAACATTTAATTTAAAATAATTATTATGCATAATTTGGTTACTTTAAAGGACGTTATGAATTAAATCCTTAGTTGTAAATTGCTTGAATTTAAATAAAAAAAAATGTTTTTGTACCCTTCAAAAAATATTTTAGTTACAAATGTAATGTCGTTAAATAGAGAATTAAATTCTCCTTCAAATGAGGTGTCGCATTATACCGATTTCTATTTACAAAAATTAACGATTACGTCACTACGTTACGTTACGTTATAAGATGGGTATTTTATAACAAAAATCGACCTGTTTCGAGATTACCCTCAAAACTCGACGGTTCTCGAAATAATGATAATATTCCATAAATTAGCCGCTCACTGGATATACCCCCGTAAAAGTTTAGATTACTTATTAAATGGAAAACATTTTTAAATTTATGCTACATATTTTAAGTGATTTATTTTTTGCTCTATAGATACCTATATTTAAAATAAATAATAACCAATTACTATACAAAATAAACAGTAACTAGCAAAACTCGTATTTTTTGCGAACACGTTCCTTTTTTTATCAAAACATTTCCTATATTTTAACATCAAAGCAATTCATTTATTTTAAATATATCTCATGCAGGGCTAAATATAAACTGATTGTTTACACTTTTAAATATGATTTGGTTTTATTTTCAGACCCAATGATTTTTTCATAAATTTCATGCGATGGCATCAACATGCTGCGGATTGCGAGTTACGAAGATATTTCTTTATGTTTTCCAAATAATATTTTTGGTAAGCACATGTCTAAAACTATAATTTTATCTTATTATATAATTTGATATTATTTGTAATTTAAAGTTAACCTAGATTATTATTATTCCTTGATGTTTTTTTGTTGTTGTAGTTTACAGGATTAGCGCTATGTGCGTTAGGAGCATGGAAATTTATGTTGACCTATCATTTGTTACGAATCCTGGATAATCATACTTACTCGACAACATTTTATTTATTTATAGCTACGGGTTGTCTAGTCATTTTAGTATTCCTTTTAGGATGCTGCGCAATACCAAAACATTGGACCAAACTATTATTTTGTGTAAGTCGATTTTTAAAAAATGTTCTAGTTAGTATATTATATTACGTTACTGGAAAGGAAAGTAACATTTTTTACACGAGTGGGAAATATTGTACCACGAGGAGTATGCTGAGTGCCACAATCCCACAGGTGTAAAAAATCAGTTTTGCTTAAGTATTTTTCCTACGACCACTTATTTTATTAAACAATATGTGTAACTAATTTTACGTTTTTACACTTCTATAAAAACAATTTTTCAGTAAAATAAAGATAATTAACCTTTATTTGAAATAATTACAATAAAAGTAAGTACTTAGGGATCGTCCATAAATTACGTGAGGTGTTCTGTAGGGGGGATCCAGCTCAATCTTTCCAAATCTCACGTAGGGGGCAAATATCACGTAGTTATTTTTCTAACAAAAAACGGTGTAAATTGTTTAAAAAATTATTTATACAATAAAATTTGACCAGATCTGACACAATAAAAAGTGTAGACTTCAATATAAGTATTAGACGAGGCTGTGTTTTCGTTTTTTTATTTCTCAATAATTCAATATCTACGTTTACAGCAAAAACATAAATTTTTAAGAATCTCACGGGAGATTCAGAAAGGGGGTGGGATTTGAGGAAAATCTTACGAGATTTCACCAAGGGGGAGTAGAAAAATTAATGGACGCCCCCTTATTAAACACAACAGGGAATCAATTTAATCATTTAAAACCATAAAAAATTAGAAGCAAATTGATTATTGCTATAAATTGTAAACTACAAAATAGCGAAATTTTGTTTCAATAAAATGAAAAATACAAGAAGTAGTACAATTAAATTAACTTCAATCAAATTAGTTTTTTACTTTTGGTTCTTTTTTTCGGACTGAGATGGGAAACTCATGTTCGATGGGTCCTTATCTAGAACCCAATAGTGTTGGACTCAACCTCGAGAGAATGCCTACCAACCAAATCCACCTCAAAAACTCGCCGTTACCCATGCCCAATGAGCACTTGGATCAAGAAGTAGTTCACCTCCCCAAACTCTCGATCCATTACTCACTCCTACTCCTAATCGCCATTTTTAATGTACCTTCATATCCCTCCCACCTTCTCACAATTTCCTCCTTCATCCAATCCTGAACTTCCTCTTTTGTAGCAACCTTCCGCCGTTGCCTCTTTGCCTTGGCTATGAGGTCCAGAGGGTATGAACTTGACAGCACAGCTGCTGCTATTGCACTCACTGTCCTGTACGTCCGTACCTCTCTCAACAAAATCCCCTCTGCACCTGCAGTAGTGGCTTTATCCTCGCATGGACCCCCGCTCTTTCACCACATGCTCCGTATAGCATAATCTGCTCAATCGTTCTACCAATAAATCTCCTCTTTCATTCTACCGGCCCTTTCGCATTACACATTAATCTCCCCAACCATGCTGCTCGTACTTTCGTTTCTCTGCTGGCTTCAACATATGGTGCTTGAAGGATAGTTGGCTATCTAACCAAACACCTAGATACTTCACCGTCTCCTCCATGCAAATTTTCTTGGTTGATAGGTTAAACTAAGTTGGCCACAAGTTTCTGGTTATTTGAATTTTTTACATAAATTTGTGCGGTTATGTATAAAAATTGCTGAAAAAAAAGTTCTAGATCTTTTTATTACCTACAACTTTGGTATTTAACTTTTTTTCATAGGACTTTTAGTTTTGGGGAGAAATCGATATAAAGCAACTTTGCCCTTAAAAGCTCTGGTCTATTATTAAAATAAATTTTATAAATAAAGTTAAATAATTCATAATTATTATAAAAAACATTGCGGTCGTAGGAAAAATCGTGTACATAACTCTTTGCACTCGTTACGTGTCTACCTTCGCCTTCGCCGCTACGCGGCTCGTTCTAAACTTTACTCGTGCGTAATAGTTCACTTTCCACACTAACTTGTTATAATATTTAATATAGTAATAGCTAAATAAAATTGCGTTCACATCGTCATTGTGAACATGAAGTATGAAAATTAACAGAAAATAACTGAAGTAAAAACGTGAAGGTAGAAAATTTCATATTATATTAAATGGAATTTGAAAATAACTGATATTTTTTTTCATTTGTTTTTTGTTAATTACATTCATTAATTGATTTCACAAAGTAAGGAATTCTACAGTAAAAGTGGTAAGGTTATTACTGAGTTACCAAACAATAAATATAATCAAAATAAAACCATAAGCAATAAAATAAAATATTTTTTAATAAGGAACTTATTTTCAAAGACAAATATGATATCAACGAGCTAAACGTTTTCTGAATCTAATTCCACATTAGTGTCTCCTCTTTCTCTATAGTACCTTTTAAATATTTCTTTTTCAGAGAGAGTTGGACTTTTATTTTTGATTTTATTGTGAATTATTGGTTTTATTTGTGTTATGCAATCATAAAATGTCGTCAGTAGGGTTTGTGAAAGCATTGTCAAACAATTTACCATCCTTAGACATTTTCATGGTTAGGTTAGGTTAGGTTAGGTTTCAATGCAGCTGAATTCCGAAACGTAAAAGCAACACCGTAAATACTTATTTTGTGCTTTTTGCATTAAAAAATGTCTAACTGACTTATTTTTATGAAAATCAACAAAAAATAAAGAAAAGAGAATAAATATAAATAAAAAACTTCGCACAATCTCGCAGATACACTGTTTACAATAAAATGATGGCGCTTTCAATGACACATATGAGTAGTGACGTCAACAGTCGTTTACGCGGCAAATTTTTGAATTTGAATTTGAGGATGGAATAACTATGCTACAAAATTTTTTTAATTTAAGTTTTTTTGGTTTTTGGGGTAATTGATTGCTGCTCTGTCTTCCTGCATGATTTTGAAAAAAATAGAAAACACTGAATACATAGTTTCCATTTAGCATACAGTTTTCTAATATATCCTACCTTTAGACTTATTCATATTAATTACTATAATTTTGATGTCACACCTGTTCTTCTTTTCACAATTTTTATTAATAATTTAACCATATTAGCTATTTTGTTGTAACTCAAGCATTTTTGTTCGAGAAATTATGTTTTTGAACTTAATTTAACAATTTTTATATTAATAAGGTATGTTTTTTGTTTTTGATTTTGTTAATTTTGTAATGTTGATCTCATCCTGTTTTTTCTAGCCTGATGATGGCCTTCTAAAAGGCCGGAACTAGTCGCTATTGTATTAAAATAAAAATCTGTGACATTGATTTTGTGTTTCCCTTCAATTAATGACATTTTATTCGCATATTACCTCTTGCGCAGCGTTTAAGGGTAACAAAGGACCTTTCTTCTTCAAAATAGTTAACTAAGGAAGCCACAAGTTCTTGGCATCGACTATTTAGCTGTTTGGATATTTTGACAATCAAAAAATAAAATACTTTGTTGTTTTGGAAAAAACAGTTTGTATTATAAATGTTTTTTCACAAGATAACCTCAAAAATCGATTGCACTACTAGTACAAAAGTCACAAAACACTGATTGAAAACTCAACAAACGACGCGGCAACATGACAATATTTCTGGCAGTGACTAATATTCCGTCATTAATTGGTGGTCTCTTCAAGAATATTTTAACACACAATTTTACAATGAAGGACGACTAAATTCAAAAAAGCTATATTATACATACATCATTTTATTACAAAAGTTTTTTTATTGATCGGGTTATTTTTAGAAGTGATTGTTTAGTAAACTTAAGTAACATACACCTTTCTATAGAAATGTAGCCACACATACAATAGAATTACGACCTTGGTGACGTGCTCGCAACTTTACTTGGCTTTTACTATACCTACTATTACAAAGTTAATATTTTTCTGAAAGTATTCAACGAATATTAATATATTGCTTTAAATTTATTTTTCAGTATGTAATATTATTGCTGTTGATATTTTTATTTGAAATTTTAATTGGAGTGTTAGCCTACATCTTCCAGCAAAACATCGAAGAAGATATGAACCTGAATTTTAATAAAACCATCATGAATACCTATAAATTCGACGACAGTAAAACAATATCTATTGACTATGTTCAAGAAAAGGTACATTTTTATGTCTAAATAATATTGAAAACAAAACTTAACTACAAATTAACAAACAACTACATTATTTTAACCATCCTATTCAATATAATAATGACAGTGCCAACACCGTACATATATTTTTATTTTTCAGTTACGTTGCTGTGGTGCCGTAACATATATGGATTGGCAGTACAACGCTTGGATACTTAACGATACTGTACCTAACAAAGTACCTGATTCCTGTTGCAAAACCATGACTAAAGGATGTGGAGTTAGAGACCATCCTTCAAATATAAATTTGGAGGTAGGATAGGTATTCATCTTAGAGATTATTTATTAATACCTAACATATCGCACACCATTTACCCTACCACTACATTAACACACAAACCAAATTTCCAAACAATGAATTAAAGTTAGTTTAGATCAAAATTCATAAATTTAGCAATCCGGTTTTATTATGATAAATTACAAGATTCTTATAAGTTACCAACTAATGATCACCCTCTATAAATAAAGAATAAAAAGGGAGGAGTATATAATACGATGTGACGATGTCCGCCCTGGTTCTTGCATATGGCGGACTTGAAGTTTCCGACTACCCGTGGTGTCACATAGGATATTGTATTGTTATGTCCCGTATTAATTATTCCAAAAAATAACGGTTTTTCGCTTGTACGTATCTGCATAGTAATAATATTGTTTTGAGGAAACTCAAAACCCGTATGCATAGTCGATCTCTGGCGAATCGCCGGCAAAATTTCAGCGTGGAGTCTGGAGATTCGCCGGCGGAGAGACGACTTCAAATTTTACGATGCACAATCAATCTCCCTCGCGTCTCTTCGCCAGCGGTACGCCGTCGAACAGCCTAGGTATTGAGTGTGCGCGAAGGGCTTGTTTATGAAGTTTTATTGGTATTGTGATGATTTTTAAAATTTAAAAGGTTTGAAGGTTATTATCTTTTAGGTACCTACTCGTCGTGTTTTGTTGTGCTTTGTTTTATTAGTGACGATTTGTTAATTTGTGTTGTGTTTTGGGAAAATGGCTGCAAAATATTCAGGGCATGAGAAGGATATTTTTGTGGAAATCCTCGGCAAATATCCTATAATCGAAAACAAAAGAACAGATGCGTACGCTTTCAAACAATAGAGTTAATTTTATATTTAAGATAAACTTTCGTAGTTCTAAAACCATTGTATATTATACAGCTTTTAAATTGGAATTTGGAAAAGGCCCTTAACGTTTAATTAGATGTATACACCTTAGATATAAACAATGGTTCAACTTCAATTTGCCATCATAAACATAAATAAAATATAATTCTTTAGTAATAAAAAAAGTTGATCAAACTGTAGTCAGTGTCAGAAATATGTAGAGCAATAAAACCTCATTTTCCTCATGCAAAAAACGAAACGACTACAGGGTGAGTCACCAAAAATGACTCAAGTACAGGTGATACTACCTGTACTTGATCAAACCTGCGATCAAATCATGGAAATGGGATAAATTATTGGTGGGCCACCCTGTAATCCTTTGGTCTTTTGCATACCTAATAAGATGTTATTGCTCTACATATTTATTTCTGAAACAGACTTTATTGTTCCAAAAACTAAATGTAAATATAAAAATACCGAAATTTTGCCTTCAAGTAAGACAGGTACTCAAAGATAATATTCAGGTATCTAATTTTTAAGTGTATTAATACCCATACTTTCTAAAAGGTATAATCTTAGTAATTATTATTATTACCTAGTGCATGAAAACAAAGTAATAACACTTGTTTAAAACAAGGATATTTTGTCTTCAGGTACCACAGATACCTGTACTTTAATGGTTCTTGAAATGTATGCTTCCTAAAAGGGATAGTTTTAGAAATCAATAAAAAAAATTTTAAATGGAAACAAAACAATGAAAACTTGTTCAGAAAAATAATGAATTATAGATAATAGCTTTATTACCAGCTGAACTTGAACATTGCAGAAAGAGAATATTTTCCTTTATAATATTGTAATTACATGGCTTTACATATTATTTGGAGTAGATTACTATATTCACGTAAATCATAAATATGCTCAGAATAAATATTATCTAAAATTTTTAGAGAACTATGGTCCAGTTAAAACGGCTCTGAGACAAAATGCACTTTAAATAAACACCGAACTACCCTCGGAGACTCGACGGAGATAATAATGACCATCTCCAACGATTCTCCGGCAAGTCGCCAAATTTGGTTAAACAGCGCATGACCAAAACAGACAGCGGCTGACTATGCATTGCAATTCTGTCTCGGCGATCGGCGAATCTTCGGCGCTTCGCCAGAGATCGACTATGCATACGGGCGAAAGTCTATCCCACAACTATTTATTAATCGTTGCAACTAGTTTCGGTCCTATAGGAGTTTACAATCAAATGTCAAACCATATTAAAAGAATAAACATTAATAATAATACTGTGAAACTGCAAATATATTGTTTAAATAATTAATAAATCGAAAAATATAATAAGGTTAACATTGTTAAAGTTGAATTTACATTAAATAATATTATAAGAATTAGAAATTAATAAATTTTAAAATATCTATAAAAATTATAACTTTAGTCAGTATTAGTTATAATTAGTAACCTTGAGAAGATATTATTTGTTAAAGTTATTGGAAGATCAAAAGGTTATGAGTATCTTTTCTTAAAAAACGATGTTTTTATTAAATATTATTATGTGCAAAGCCACTTCCTTTCTGTCTCTTGATTATTAATGTTTTAATGAATTAGATCATTAGTAAGCAAAAATAAAATACACGCAATTTGAATTTAAATCTTCGGCTATTGTTGAATCTTTGCTTTTTAGCAAATAGCAAAAATAGATTTAGTGAAAAGATGTCGATGAATTATTAAATAAAGTGGTTTTTGTACAGAATTGTTTAAAAAATAATCTTCTCAAATACCATTCGTCCTGTAAAATTTTACTAGATAAATTTTAAGGACTACCTTAGATTAAAAGCAGATAATTATAAATAATTCACTTAGTTCCTCTATTTAAAAAATTAAAGGACGTCTATGTTAAAAAATCCTTATGTGGTTGACATTAGAAAGTTTTTGTTAATTTTTAATAAAAGAAATAAATAGAAGCTTACTGTATTGAAAGTACACTCCTGGACAAAATTAACGCATAATTGTATTTTTTCCGAAAATTTGTACCTTAAATTTTTCAGGTTAATTTAACTGGCCTATAATTATTTGCGAACAATATTTCCTGAAGAAACAAGTTTTTTTGTGGGCGTCCGATAAGGATTTATCAATAATTTTTATTAATTCCTAAAACAGGTACACTTGGTATATTGCATTGTTCTCCGAATTCTTTGCTCTTTGCATTAAGTTTTTTACTCCAATTGTTTTAGAAACTTTAAAATGAATGTCCAACCTCGCCAAAATCGGAATCTTACCCCTGAAGAATGCGCCGCAGCAGAGAAAGGTTTTTCACAGATGCAAGTGGCAGAACGATTCAATGTGTCACAATCGTCGATCTCTCGAGTGGTAAGGAGATTTTGCGAAACAAGAAGCAACCTAAGGAGGCCAGGCCAGGGTCGTGAGCGCATAACAGATGCCAATTAAGACAAAGGCACTAAGACAAAGGTTTGTGACATTTTCTTTGCTTCGTCAAAATTTTTTAACGCGATACCACCAAGAAATTAGCAGTAGGACAATTTGAAGACGCCTCTTGAGACCTAGAGTGCCTGCAAGAGCACCTCCCTTAACCCCAGCACAATTCGCTAGGGAGCATGTGGAATGGGACGAGCATGAATGGTCCAATGTTCTGTTCTCAGATGAATCAAGATTTTGTCTGTATGCCAATGATCGACGTCTACCTGTGTACAGAAGGCCCCGAGAACGATTTGAGGAATGCTGTATACAGCCATAGTATGCTTTTGGTGGTGAGTCCATTATGGTTTGGGGTGGCATTAGTTTGGAAGCCCGTACAGATTTGGTAATTATTCAGGGGGGGCGTATTAATGCTCACAGGTATATCGTGGACATCTTAGAACCCCATGTCGTCCCTTTTGCCCCCTTCGTGGGTGACAATTTCATTTTCATGCACGATAATGCACGACCGCAAGAGTGGTACAAAACTACCTAGAAGAGGTAGAAATTAATACCATGGATTGGCCAGCCAACAGCCCGGACCTCAATCCGATCGAGCCAATATGGGATTTGCTCAAAAAGCGTCTTCGAGTTTTACCAAACCCCTCCCATCCACCTGAACGAGGTTCCTTTACGTTTGGTGGAAATTTGGCAAAATTTGGAGCAGCAAGAAATACGAAACGTAATTTTAAGCATGCCCAGACGTTGCCAGGCTGTAATTAGAGCCAGAGGAGGCAATTCCCGTTACTGAAATCATTTTTTTCCCTGTTTTTCTGAATTAATTTTTTTTCTTTTTTTCGGTACTTTTGTTTAACACCCTGTAACTTTTAACGTAGAAATTACAAATTTAAACAAAAACCGTTTTGTAATTATCGAATACCTAAGAGTTAGAAATAAATATTTTTTGTTTTCCAATTTATGCTTATTTTTTGCTAGGGCGACTTTTAAAAAGTATGCGTTAATTTTGTCCAGGAGTTTAATTCCCAATTAAGACATGGGTTAGCTAACTTAAATCAGAAAATAATATTTGAAACAAGCTGAAAAAACTTTATTTATCAAATGTGAAGATTGAAATGAGTCATATGTGGTTTTTCAATATGGCCGACTTCCGTCGTAATTATTTGCTAGATTAAAATATGACAACGTTCCTTCCTTTCTTTTCTTTATTCCTGGATCACTCTTATTAAATTTGTATATTTTGTTAAACAAATGTTTATTGTCATTAACAATTATAATTTTTGTTTCAGGGTTGCATAAACTTTATAGTAGAGAAAATACGAATAAATTTTTGGTTAATATTTTTAACAGCTTTAGGAGTTTGCGCATTTCATCTAATAGGTATTATAATTGGAGTTATTTTGTTCATTCAATTAGAATCGGGTAAATATGAAGCTGATTACAGTCCCAGGAATGGAGGCACAGAAGCATTACTTTCCGAAAATACCCAACACCATTTATAATTTTTATGAATTTTGAATGTCTCGCCAAAAACAATTTCTATTATTATGTAACTAAATAGTAGTGAAATTAATTGTTACTTTATAGTACTTAATGTTCTGTTACTCTTTTGATGTTACTTTTACAATAATCTCAGAAGTTTGGAAATGATTGATGGAATAAAAAAAGTCTTTCAAAATGATATAGAATTTCTCAGGTATTGGATTTAAACATTTGAAGGAATTGATTACTTACTGTAAGTTGACTTATAAGGTACATTCGCTAAATATGGTCCACTTTCACTTGAAAATTTAATAAAAATTACACATATGAAAAGAAATTAAAACAATATTTTTTAAACAGGTACAACATAAACAATAATTCTGGTATAAAGAAACAAAATTAAAACAATTCTAAAACTGTAAAAAAATAATTTTTAAAAAACATCTAAAATGGGCCGTATTTCCGCCCTTAACTTAAATATGGCCCAGATTATTTTGGTCAGGAAGAAATATAGCCCATATTTACGGCATGCAGTTTGGGCACTGAAAATCGTCCAAATCGTCCTTGGTAAGGCCTACGCACATTTCATGGACCCATACGTTACAAGTTACACATCTACGCATATCAGCAACCACGTCTTCTTCGCACAGTGGGCACATCCAATTGTCTTCTTTCTTCGTGGTGCCTAATTTTTCGTTTTTCTTTTTGTCCATTTTTTCTTTCTTTGCTTGCGGCTTAAAAATATTTCTTTTCAGCAACTGTTCTTTATAGTTTATAGCTTTCTTCCTGGGAGCACATCAGGTGTCGGTATTAGATTAGAAAATGTCTGACTATTCTCTTTGTTATTGTCTGATTTATCTTGTTTCTGCTTTTGAACCGTTGGAACACCCAGGTGTTGGTGAACTGTTGTTTTGGTTAACTTTTCTTGTTATGTCTCCATCTGTCATATCTGATGGACGCGTAGATTCTGAACAAGCCTGAGTTGTTTTTTTTTTAGTAGATTACTTAGAGGGGCGTTATCTTCGGAGTCACTAGCCTGTGATTCGGACTTCTTATTACTTTTTAAGTCCTTACGAGTAACCGTGGATGGTGCAAATGCCACTTCTGGTATAATTTGTGGATCGAATGTGAATATCCCAGTGGCACGAAATCCGCTTTGAATATTTGACGGGGTTAAAATTTGGTTCCAAACTGGGGAGAAGATTTTTCCAAATCTCTCCTTTTTAAGAGACCTTTGGGCAGACGATTTTCTTCCCAGTATCGCATTAGCTCTATGTCCCAATAATGCTCATATGATCTGAATACAGCCTTGTCTAAAGGTTGTAACTCATGCGTTGTGTTTGTTGGTAAGCAGTATAAAAAAATGTCATATTCTTCTGCTTCAGCAACAACTGAAATATCCAGATGGCAAGAAGCGCCATCAAAGATTAGCAGAACTCGGCCATTCGGTTTAAATTTCGCGAAATGCTTTATCCAAGTTTTACAAAGTTCCTTCGTCATGCTTCCTTTTTCAGTCATAGCTACTGTGGAACCTGGAGGCAAATTATCGTTGTAGTTTTCTTTCAATCTTGATCCCTTACAAATAAATAATTGGTGGAATAGCTTGTCCAAGAGCGTTAACACAAGCCACTATAGTAAGGTTCTCAGCATGTTCATTCGATACCAAGTGAACTCTGCGAGAGCCTTTCGCGGCTAAAACTACTTGACTATGATGTAGTGTTAACCGACAACCCTTTTCGTCCATGTTATATATTCGACCTGGTGATGTTCTAATATTTAACTCATCCAAAACATTCTTTAATTTAGCAAAGTGATCCTGTACAATAATGGGTTTAATTTTTGAGCTCTAGCCATCTTCATTGACTGAGCTTTTCTACGAGATAACTTGGGATGGCGTTTTAAAAGCAACTTGTACCAAGTATAGCTGGCCAAGCTTATACTTGGAATGACTATTCTAAGTTTAAATAAGGAATAACCTAAGAATAAGATTTTTATTTTAAGGTTTTGTCAAGAAATCTGTATTAGTTATTATTTATATTTTTTCAAATTTGAATAGATCAATAACAAAGGCACCTTCAAAATGATGTCATGGAAACAGACCCAAAACTATATTTATTTTAAAAATTATTACACTAAATCATTTTTTGGTGGACACACCGCGGTTATTGATTCTTATAACATTTTATATGCCAAACTGCAGATATGAATTAATATTCACAAGTATATATTGTTATGATTGATATGTTTTTTTTTTTATTGAGTTACTTCTATTATTTTAATATATTTTAATTATTTTGATTTTGTTGTGTTATGATTTGTTTTACTTAATTAGTTGGGTTCTTATTAATGTTTACCTTCAATTATAGATTTTAATGATTTGATATTATTTGTAATGTTTATAATTTAATATTATTTGATTTTATATACAATTCACTTTTTCTTTTTATTTTTAAGTTTGGGCGCCTTATTAGAAGTTCAAACTAGCTCAGTTTACTCAATTTTGAAGTTGAAATTTAAAATCTGACTCTTATCTTGGGTAGGGTTCAAATTAAATATTGTTTAATAACCAATACGCAATAAATTTAATGTCAAGTACTTCAAAAAGATTATTAATTGGTTTTCACACGTTCAATACAAATTAATAACAAATATTCGGATATGACAAAATGGAGATGATAAATAAAATATTAATTTACAATTGCAAATAATTAAAAATAAAAATACAAATCCTTAATTATCGGACGTACCTTGTATAACAGAGGTTTTCAAATATTGTCCTTGTCATGCGCAACGTAACAAAACTGAGATCGGCTTGTGCTTCGTTTACTCCCGCAAATGGAACAGGGACGGCAGCGTATTCAAATCGACAAGATGGCTACTATGGTTCCGTTTTGGAAACGTCTCTCGAATTTAATCTTTAAAATTCTATGGAATCTGCACTTGCTTTATGCAGTTTATCACTTTGGTAAGTAATTTAATAATAGCTGATTACTTTTCTGTATGTATTTTTAATGTTACACGTATTATTTTAATATAAACAGCTTTTAATTATTAAAATTTTCTTCTAGTTGATAATCAATTAATACATACGATATCAATTGCTCTGCGACCAGGAATATAAGAGCGTAAATGTTAACTATTCTGCTACCAAAAACATAAGAGAGCTTAATCATGAATTCTCCAGCCTTTTATAGCTTCTTGAAACAAAACAAAAATACTACGTCATCGGATTTCAACTGTTCGAATTTCAGAAAAAATAACCTACATTTCCGAAAATCCAGGTAATAAATTCACAATTCTGATAATACCTTTGATAACGTACAGATAAATCTCATCCTTATTTTTGCTTAAATTCTGTTTGTATAATTTTCTAAGTACTTTTTCCTATGAAATTTTAGATTCAAAATACATAACTTCATTGAGCTGTCAACTTATTTTAGACTTTCAAATTTTGAATTAACACTAGCTATTATATTTAAAATTACTCTAAATCCACTTAACTAGTACTATTTAAACTGATTACTTACTATTTTAACTCTAACAACTACAATTTAAACTTTTAAAAGAATTTGTTATTTGTATTACTTATACCTTATATAAGCTGATATTTTCTGTGTTATCATAGGTTAACATTTAATAATTTATATAAACAACTTCCTTAATTATCCTACATACTTTTTTTTTTACATAAATTGTCATTTGTTAATGTTTATAATTAATCTTGTGTCCTTTTTAGGTACTCACAATCTACTGGTATATTGTTTGTACAAATCGAAGACTATGATTTTGTAAGTACTTCCTTTTTATACTATTAATTTAAATATTTTACTAACTAAAATTACATGTTGATTTCTTAAACATGTGGAAACCATTAACACTTCTTGAATTTTTATTTTCTTTTTTGTTGTTTCAGATTAAACTGAGAATTTTGAAAAAGAACTAGGTGAAAAAGTGAATTGTTATGTGAAAATGCATTCATTATGGATTAGAAAATTTTGATTGTGATACAATAATTGAATATGGATCCTATACAAGATAAGATGTCAAATACATTCTTTACTTATTTGAATGTTTGTAATTGAAGAGTAAATATTGAAAATTTAAGATGTACGAAAGAAAAAGTAACTGCAGATTCAATTAAACTTATTAAGATATCCCTTTTTTGTAGATTATTGTGGTAAGTAACTTTAATTCTATTTTGTTCATTTACTACTGTGTATTGTTTATTTTTACATGTTGACTTTCCAATATGACTATCTACCCTATATTGACTTTTATCTTATGATGTTTGTTTATTATTATCTGATATGTAAGTTATACTACTTTGTTTTAGTGTAACTGTAGAGATACTGTTTGTTTATACAAATTCACACTAATTATATGTATTATTTTTAGGTCATGGAAATTCATCTCATTTTCTAATAAGATGTATCCACTAAGTCCAAATGAAAACCTGTTGTGACCAAATTTATGATATAATCAAGTTCATACTGTAGTCAAGACAATACTTCTTTTTGGGTAATTACATGGTTTAAGAAGAAAAGTGTATTTCATTATGTATATCCTTTTTTTAATTAATCCATTAGTGTAATGGCTATGATGGATGCTTAAAAGGTAAGTTTTGTTTTTATTAATAATAATGATCCATTACAATATATACTGTTATAAAAACTAACTCATCTAGTGTAATTATTCAAATGTATTATTTACTTAATTTCATATATACATATTGTTTAGTTCTATATCCGTTTTAGGAAGGACGTAATACTGCACCTGTTGTAAAAATTTTATATTTTTATTAGGAATCGGTAATGCAGAGTACTAAAATAGGTAAGTATAAAATTCGTATTTTCCAACTTTTAATCAACGTCATCAATTTAACACCAAAAAAAGGGAAAATACATTTTCAGTTTATTAATTTCTTACTTTCCACAAGATTCCTATTGGAGTAGATAAAAAATTGATTGTCTTTTTTACATAAAACACCTTTATTCAACAGCTAAAGTCATATTATACAACATAAAAGCTTCTTAAATACAAAATATAAACCTAACACAGATTATTTTTAAGAAATATACTAACTGTGAATAAACCAATAAAATTTAAATAAAATAATAGTATTTACAATTCTAGTGGCATCTCCTCGGAATAATTTAACTAAGTTTACAAAGTAACACTAAACAAATATGTTGCAAAAGTTATTTGTTTAGTGTTTTTAATATGTTGGACTTCCATAAAGTAAGGGTTGGTACAACAAATTTAACTAAGTTTGCATTAGTAGATTTCGTATGGCCCACAATTTATTTTGTAGGAAGTATGTACATGTTAAAATTGATATATTACAGTTTATCTCCGATCAAGAGTGGTCAAATACTTTTAGATGATTTAATGAAGAAAATCCAACGTTTCAATAATATGTCGTATTTATTAATAATAAAATTTTTTACTCTTATACAGGATGTTAAAATTATATTCTTTAACTTATAATGGTTAAAAAAAAACTAGCTCAAGAATTATTTTATTTTTATTAAACAGAATGTCTTTATTTTTTAAAGTATACTAATACTTTCTATAAATCAGCAAAAAAATCTACACTTTTGTAATAAACAAGATTACAATTAAATAAAAATATACAAAAATATTTGATTTTAAATAAATCCAGCAGATGCATATGATAACAAAATTTAAATAATTGTAATTTTAGATCATCAATTCATATTACTTAGTATTACATATGAGATTTACTGGATAGAGTACACAATACATTAAATTCCTTACAAAATAGGAGCTGTTTTTATATAATTTCAAGTTTTATACATTCTTATCACCCTGTAAGCGAGTTAAAGATATTTATACAATAAATGGGAATTTTATTGGGAAAAATAAATAATTGGGCCAATTACTTTATAACAAATACTAAAAATTAAACACTCCTTATCGGCAAATTTTACGGTAAACCCTTTAATTTTAGTTTTTCTGCTAAGTTAACGAAATATGACCACGTTATATTATTTTTTCAAACTTATACACTATCGGTTTATCAAAAAATAACGATGGTGTCCCAGAAGTTCAATATTTCATATGATACATTATTTAATATTGTTTTTAATTTTTAAATTATATCTATTGTCAAGGCACATTCGATCTTAAAAAACTCATCAAAAACGAATTTAGGAAGTATGCAAATGTGCCAATCTCTCCAATTCATCGTCGATACTTATGTGCTAGTAACCATAACGTTCCTGAAAAATAAATTAAATACGTGAAATGTTTAGTTTTATATAATAAGCCTAACATGCTACATGTTTACAATTATTTAATTGTAATTGTTTCACTATCTGCCTTCACAAAGATGCATAATAATTTCTTTTTATTTTCGTACGACAGAAATTTCGGTTAAATTAAAAAAGAGAATTATTTTCAAAAACCGTAAATTCTAAAAATATATTATTTCGACTAAATATTACATGACTAAATTGAAGTTACAACAAACATTTTAATAGCTTTAATATTTTTCATCTATATTTACAAACAACGTGTGAAAGTAATAAGGAATATGGCTTAATACTCTAAAATAGTTACATCAATTTTTATTATATGCAAAAAAATAAATGGACTGTAAAATGAATGTAAATTACCTGTAACGAAGACATTAAATCATTGGCCATTGATCCTAATTTTCCAGCAACTTTCGTGACACCTTGTCGCACACTTTCTTTAACATCTTCCATATCATACATCTGTACATGGCTGCTAGGATAAGTATTGTCTAAAAAATCAATTAAATAATAATTTTGGACTGTAGTATATTAAGGGTTCTTTTGCTACAGTTTAAAACTCATCGTAAATAAAGTAGTTAGTATAGCATTTAGATGGTGAATTAAAAACTGATATTTTTCAGTTGTGAATTCAATTTCACTGATCTTTACCTTTAAGACGCACAACTAGATACCGGAAATCTGAAAGATCGAAGAGAATGAAGGAAACGAGAAATCGTATTGAAGGCTAACCGATTCTAGGTGTTCTAGAGGAAACGAGAAATCGTATTGAAGGCTAACCGATTCTAGGTGTTCTATAGACTAAGTAAACTCTCTAAAAACCTGTCATGCCAATGTATCAATGTCTACAGTTGGATATCTCAAACTAATTATAGAAATAAATACATTATTTATTAAGTACAAGAATAAGAGTTAATCATTGTAAAATATTCTAATTTGAATAACGTACCTTTCCCATTTCCAAAAAACTCAGCGGATGATATGCTGGATGAACCTTGGAATCTGCTTAAATTCTCCTTGACTTCATATTCAGAAGAGTTGTCGTTGAAAAATTGGTCGGATGATATGGCTTTGGCATTACCAAACTTCTTTTGAGCTTCGTCACTACTAATACTACTACTACCACTAGTAGAAGTAGCTGCTAAATGTCTGGATGGTTTGTCAAGTTCTCTATCCCGATCAATATCTAAAAGAATTTATAAACATTAATATAAACATCCAAAATTTTCAGAATAATTTTACAAAATCAAACTAACCACCAAACTATGTTGATAAAATATAAAAACGTAAGAGCGGTTAAATACTTTGTTTTCATGCTGCTGCATCTGTATACTTGTATGCAATGAAAAAATAAACCTTTATTTTACAAATCCTAAGTGTACTTTATTTTGTTCAAAAATTATGGTCACCCTATTTATAATAAGTGATAAAAATATTGTTGACATCGGTCAGTAGCCCAAAATCCGATAAATCCGCTTAATTTGGGATAATAATGGTTTTATGTTCAGTAAGAAGTTGCTGCACAAAGAATGGCGTAGATAGGACGACACTTTCCTGAATAACCTTTCACAAGTGAGTATAAATAAAATTCAGGATTAATTATAATGATATAAACATTAATAGGGATAGGCAATTATATTTGCATGATGTGGAAATAACTAAAATCCTGTAGAACGTTTTTAAGACAGATGTAGTTATATAAAACAAACTTACTAAATATTAAAATATAAAAAGAAGGGGAAATACAATTTAGCTATAAACATACTCATTGATATTGTAAAATTTCATTTAGTCCGGACCTGATCATGCCGCCATACTGATACTACAGTAAGCTCCGCCTAGTGACACCACTGTCATGCATTGTCGTAAATGGAAGCAGTGTCTCCTCGTTTATTATATGTCTATGATTTGTTGATACGTTGAGTACATACCATTAAAGATGAATTCACGTTTGATAATTGCGCTATAACTGCATTACACCTAGCAGGTTGAGGCCTCGCGAAAGCTGCATGTCAGTGGAAGTCACATTCTGAACAAATAATTTTGTGGGCATCCTTAACAGATACCACTCTTATTAAAACCCTTTGTGGCGAGCCGGACTAACCGCAGGACATTTAGGAAGACTTGGGGCTTAATAACTACAATGATCTTCAGGTCGTACAAAAGATTATAAAGCCGATAATCACCTATGCTTGATTAGTGTGGTGGCCAAAAATTAAGCAATCAACGGCATGTGCTAAGTTGTAGAAAGTGCTGGCTTGTCTGGGAATCACAGGGTCAATGACAACGTGCCCCACAGCAACCTTAGAGATGTTGCTGGGTCTACCTCCACTGCAATATTGCATTATGAGGGAGGCTACAGATGGTGCCTTACGGCTACAAAAGACAAAAAAATTATAACCAGGTGATTTGGTTGGTCATCTAAGGATCTTGGAAAAAATTCCACTGACTTCCTTAAACCAACCATTAGACACCATGCCAGTTAAGTTTGACTTTGAAACAGTTTGAAGTGTTTATAGGAAATCAGAGCTGGAAGAGGGCTCATTGATGTTGTACAAGATAGATGATAGGGTTGGAAAGGAACAAATGGGATCGAATTTTCGTTTGTCCGAATCCCTTGGTAACGCTCCAACTATCTTTCAGAAAGAGTAAACATCTATATTCTTACAGAAGTCAGGCAGCTTTAAAGGCTCTGGGTTCTTTTACTTATGAGTCAAAGCTAGTTTGGGAATGCCAACAATCCCATAAGAAACTGACAATAAACAACAGGGACACCTTGATGTTGGTGCCAGGTCACAGAGGGATAGTAGGTAATGAGGAAGCTGATAGACTAGCAAAAGAAGGAGCTAATACCCCTTTCTCCGTTCCTGAGAAGAGGATCGACTACGATCTCACTGGAGGACTGAGGCAATAAAATTGACTGTAGGTCTTCTCACTGGACACTGCCCTTTGAACTGTCACCTCAAAATAATGGGCAAATCGGAAAGTGAAAACTGTCGTAGCATTGTTCTGTAAACGCCTTAAATTCCTAGATGGAGTTGCTCTGAATCCTTATGAAATTAGGAATTTGCCATCTAGAAAGTTGCTTAAATTCGCTAGAAGTATTGGCATTCTAGAGTTCAAGTAGATTAAGGTAGGCACAAAAGATCTTCATAAGTCGAAGTACAGAGAAGTCTGAGTAGCTTTTACAACCTAAGACATTCTAATCTAATCTATGTGTGTATGGTAGGTCGGCATGACTTGTAGGATCTATTGTGTCCCCCCTTACTTGCCAAGTTCTGATGTTTTCTCAGATTTCTCAGACACTTCGATCCTATTTTCCTGAGGAAGTTTAGGACATCGTCGGGCTTCAAATCAGGTAGATCCCCCTCTTCTATTTCATGTGCTCCTAGGTATCTGGCCCTAGAATTCTACAAGCCAGGGCATTCTGAGAGTATGTGTATTGAGGTTTCATCCTCTTCCTCACAGAATCTGCACTTGCTTCATCTGCTAACCCTAGTTTCTTCATGTTTTTAACCGGCAATGCCCGGTTAGTATTCCCGTTCAAATTCGGAGCCTTTTTTTACTGAGGTTGAGGCAGCTAAGAGATCTCTTCTGGTCATAGTTCCCCAGTAGTATCTTAGATTGCCTCAGTCCTTCCAGCTGATTCCAGTACTTGGATTTTTCCTTCTCCATTTCTTCCCTTAGTTTTCCTACTCTACTGCTGATCCCACAGAATGGTTCTGGTCCCAAATGTGGGGTTTCAGCTCCTTTTTTTCCAGCTTGTCTGCTGTTTCGTTCCTCTCTATTCTTATGTGTCCCGGACCCATAGGAGGGTGAAAGTGTTCTTCTGGCCTAGTTCATTTAGTTTGCCTAGGCATTCCCAAATCATCTTCGAACTGATTGTATTTGAACTCAGCGCTTTGATGGGTGCTTGACTATCCGACATGATCACAATCTCTTGTTTGCGGTAGTTTCTTCCAATATTGAAATCCACACATCTTTAGATGGCGCGGACTTCTGCTTGAAAGATGCTAGGGTATGTGCCCAAGCTTTCTGAGTATTTGGTTCTCGGTCCAAAAACTCCTATCTCAGTTCCCTCGTCTAGCTTGGCCCGTCCAATGGCATGACTTACATTCCCATCTGAGGCATATGCAAGTCATCAATGTTCAAATTTTATTAGTATGAATATATTATATATTTATTTTTTAAAATCAATTAAACAAAGTTTTAAAGGCAAACTTGAAGTTAGTTAACAAAATTTGTAGTGTAAATGCCAATTTTAAAAAATTGATCCTATAAACACTCTTTGTCTTAATAAAACAATATTTTTGGAGATTTATGCGTAAACCAGCCGCGGGTCGGTTCACTAGTTATGTGAAAATATAAATTTTGTTAGTATTAAATAAAAACTTACCAAAAGAATTAGGTTTTGGTTTTTCTGGCGGATCGTCAATTATAACCCAACTATCTTTATTGCTTTTATTCTTTGACCGGTCATCTAAATCAAACTGCGATAAAAACGAGTTACGACCATTTCCATAACTACTTGAATTTCTGTTCATATTTAATCCATTCCCATATAAATAATCTTCCATGAAATTATCACTATCCACTAAACGTAATTTGCCTAAAGAAGTTATGGTACTGCTTGTAGATTGTATATTTTCTTGTTCTATAGTTTGCATATCACTGACTGCTGAGTGGCTTACACCTCTAAAACGTTTTATGATGAGGAAAAATCATTTTGTATTAAATTAAATTATTTTTACTTACGTTCTCGCTCCAATACCCATTCCTAGTCTCTCCAATTGTTCAGCTTTCTTAGGATCTTCGCGTCTTAACTGTTCCTCTTTCTTCTGCTGCTGAACACCAATATCTTTGTAAACCAATCTCATGGTCGCTTCCTTTTCTTCTTGTTGTTTTGCTGTAAGAGAAGCCATTTTAAGAGCTTCTTCAGCTGCTTTGGCACGTTGTTCTTCAGCCAGTTCCGCTTCTCTCTCTAATTCAGCAAAGTTTGTTTTAACTTTTGTTGCACCTAAGCCAGTTTTTTTTGCTCCTAACTGAAATTAAAAACGAATAAACCTTCAATTATCTAAATTTCAAAAGCTACGTATAGCAGTTTTATTTATTAACTTATGTTAAATTGAATAATCCAACAGTGATAGTCACATAAGCCAACAGTGGTCACTGCTTTTCGAGTATGGTTATAGGTGGCCACTGGAAGACCAATTATCTTTTTTATAATTCAGTCTCATCTTTTCAGCTTAAAATACCAAAAATGAATTACCGAAAAAAACGGGAATAGAAAAAACACCCGAGCATATTATGAAAGATGCTCCACAGAAAATATTCGACTGTGGATATTCTGTAAAAACAGCAGCATTGGAATATAAAATTCCTAGAACAACACTTAGGAGAAATGCAGCGAAATGTAAACCTTTCCCCAAATCTGAAATGAAACTACTTTGTAATCGTGGCCGAAAAAAATATCGATTGAGATCCTAACCAGCTTTCCCTTTTTAAAACAACTAAAAGAAAGTTTCAAAGTTGAAACATAAGGTAAAGAAAAATCTTTCAGTTCAAGAAACTCATGAATTTAAATAACAAAAAAGCTTTGTATTAGTTAAATTTACAACTAAAAAATCAATGAAATATTAGGTTGGTGAAGTATTCATGAATTTATCATATTTTTCTTAAGAAAATATAAACAAAACAAATTCGTTCTCCCCTAATGTGAAAAACATGTCCACTGTTCATATAAATGACATTGAACTTCATCTGCCACATCTATTATTAAAATTAATATGGACCAATACAAGGTGAACTAATAATTTCATGTATATTTCTTATTTTTTGAGTATTTCTAAATTTCCAACATTTTATACACTAGTTCATATCAGAATAATTATTAAAAATTGAACATAACTGGTTGCTTTTGATTTTTATTAAAATTGAAAGTAGTTTGTTACAAATATGTTCCCATAAAATAATAACTTGATACTTACTGTAGATTTTTTAGCAGCAGATTTCCTGGTAGTGATTGCAGATTTTCTAGGTTCAGTAGAAGTATTATTTGTCATTAAAAAGTCAACCTTTGGTCCTTCTCCAGGATTTAGCTGTGCAGCTGGTTTAATAGGTTCAAGTATTGGCTGACTCTACAAAATATTAGAATTATCTATCTATTTATCTTACATAAACATGGCAAAATTAACAACCTCAAGAAAGGCAATTTCATTTATTACAGTGTAACCATGCCATTTGAATGACAAATTGTACTTTAACTTGTTTTCGTCGTCCTTTCTTGAAGCTGGTTTTTTTTAGTTAGACAATTGATTAGTTTAACTAATGTATAAAAATGTAATGAACTATCTTAGTGTTTTTTAAATAATTTTCATTGTATAAATTGTGTCCATAAAAACTCAATTGCGCCAACAAAACTTTTCTCAGCAAAATTTATTAAAATGGTATTTATTTAATTTAAATGCAGTGTATAATTATGTCAACCATGGTTAGTGAGTAAAATCTATTATAAATTAGCAATGCATCAATATATGTCATCTTTAAATCATGTTTAAAACTTACAATTATTGGTAATAGTAAATATTAATAATCTTTTACTTAATTAGTAGGTATTAATATATGTAAAATAAATACTAGTATAGGCAACTGCTATAGATGTCATCCTAAATATTTAATTTAATTAATAAGCTTGTACTAAGCTAGTTCATTGTCCATTTGTTTACTTTTATATTGTCTAATTAAAGAACAGTTTCATGTAATATGCAAACAGTAACAAAAAAACCAAACCACATACAACATTCGATTGTGTTTGAAGTGAAGTATCTTGATGTTTAAAATTTTCATGTTCTGAGAAAAAATCAGGTTCCTTTTCATCTGGTTTTTGTTGGGGTTGTGGATGAACATGCAGCTGAAGAATTAAGAATATATTAATAGTTTAATTAAATAAAATTGAGTAATTCTCCCCAAAAGTTTTAATATATTTACTACTTGATTAGAAGTAGTTCTAATGCCTTTTAACTACAAGTGCCTGATTTTACAACTCATATTAAGTATGAAGCGTAGAAGGAAGGAGAACCAACTGAATGTATTAAAAAGTGTCCATCAAAAGGGAACAAATTGGTGGCGCCACAGTAGCAAGTGTAAGTGTCATAGGACGTTCCAAATAGTAGAAAAGAAGAGTTTGTCCTGTGATTGGCTATGTAAAAATAAATTGTTAGAGTAAGGAATGAAATTAAATTACATTTGAATACATAAATAGTTGAGATTTTAAATACTGTATAATTTTTAACTACACAAGTCATTAAAAATATTTAATTTTACAACCCAGCTCACTTCACTCCGTTTATAACCTAAGGAGGGTTACTGACTTCACATTGCCTTTTTACCCTTCTGCTACTCTCGCGCCATCTATTTGCTCCTTACCATTGGACAGTTTTTTGACATTATTCCTATGCAAGTTGATCCTCTTTACCTCTACTACCCTCTACAGCTTCTGTAAAAAAAAATCCTTCACTCTCATATGAAATTAGCATCACTCCAAAAAATAAATGCCAACATTTTAGTAGTAGATACTTTGCTTTTAGGTCAGTATGAAAATTGGATAAGACTCTAACACCACATACAAGATCTCAATAACTTACCTTAAAAAACTTATTCCTAATTTTCACATTTAGAATATATTTGGTAAACCATTAATGGAGAATTACCCATCTAATAGGTGCTATTTATATAAAAATGTGATTAACAAAATGAAAAGTTAGTAGTTTTAACAAAAAATTAAAAATAAGACAAAGCATTCTTGAGCGTGGCAAATAAATATCCACGCCTACCTGTTTATTTTCCTCTAAGAAGAATGCACTGTATATCAATGATGATGACTGTAAAAATTATAAATTCCAATTAAAATTTTCTTTGGGACACTAGTAAGTTATTTAATGAAATGCCCAAATATAAAAAAAGATTTTCTTTCAATTAGAGAACTTATAATAATATTAAAACATTTACAGAGTAGAATATACCAGAAAATTCTTGTTTGTACACTATTTTATAAGGAGAAACTTAAAAACTACTATACAAATTATACTGACTGCTTAAATTTCAAATCATCATTTATTTACTAAGTTTTAGATTGTAATTTTTAAAAATAAGATTTAAATCTGCATTAAAAAGTTTATTTTAAATTTCTGTATATTTAAAATGTATGACTACTCTTACCTGAGTATTAGCCTTAAGTGAATTAGCTGCAGCTTGACTCAGCTTTTCTCTATAAAGTTGAGCAGCTCGAGAATTGTATTTCTTCTGAGCATCATTAGTATTACAATTATGTTGACTGAAAAACTGCAACTAAAAATATACATAATTTTTATAATAAAGGTTATTTTTTGGTGAATTGCATTACATAAAAAATAAAATAAATTCAACAGAAAATATAAACAACATTTTTAAATTGAATACATACAGCATTACTATTACCACCTAATTGCATGTGTCTAAGTTGTAATAATGTCCAATTGGTATCCAACTGTGTGGATCTAACAAATGTTAAGTGTACCCCCAATCCTCTATGAACTGCAGAACAGTCTATACAAATAAAAACACCATATGTAACACTAGCCCATGTTGGATTTTTGGCATTACAATCAAAACAGACCTAAAATATTTTATTTTATTAACAGGGACACGTCATTTCTAATATGTGGTAAATTGCTATGATTACAATATAGTACGATTACCTTATTAGCAGAAATTGAACGTAACCTATTAAACACTGCTTCAATGTCGTCTTTGGTAGGTTGATATTCCATTTTTATTTAAAAACAAATGGTTTTAAAAATTAAAATGAATTCCAAATTTAATGTTAATAATCTACCACTTTCTTACTTTCCCCAGAAAATATCTTAAAATTTGACTTTGATGACAATTATTCTCACAAATCATGATTATTCTTTTGACATTTGCCACTTGCGTCATCATGTAACGTAAGCCTAGCCTCCATGCACCAAAATACTATTTAAATGACCAATCAACGTAATGCCCATTTGGGTATTACCTTATAGGATGGTGTTCAATAATTGATGTACCTTAAACATCTGTACCTTATACTTTAATAGACCTATCCATAAAATAATGAATATTAGAATATTATGAAGACCAGAAATACGTAATGTTGGAGAAGGTAAAAAAATAAATAGTTACGTCTCCCCTAATATTAGGTCTATGGTTTGTCTACTCGTACATTTCTTATTGGTTAACTCGCCCTTCCCCTTCTATTTAACACAAACGTCACAAACTGTCATAGGTATATAATTTTATTCCGGTTGTACATTTTTAATTAAGTTCTAAAGAAGAATTCTAAATTTGGGTTTATTTAACCGCTAGTAATAGGTATGTTATTATTATTTATTTATGTTTTTATTATAATTACTACTTACGAATTAAAACCTGAAACAAATATTTTGAACTGAACTATAGGCTACGTGGTAATTTCTAAACAAAGTTTAATAACTTTTTAGTTTTATTCTTATGACCCTACATTTTATTTATGTTTAATATATTTATGCAGTATTTCTTTAATTTTATCAACATATTTCTTATAAAAACTTTGACTCTACTATTGATAACCTACAAAATCTTGGAAGGGAGATTACATTTTATAATTCAATTAAGAATATAGGAAGCACCATTTCCTTTTTTATGTCATAAACGCTTCAAAGGTTCATTTGCAATTGCCTTTCATCCATTTATTTTTTTTAGAATTGTATGCCTTACCAACATGAGGTATAGGATAAGATATCTGATCTTGGTGCTTATAATAAATAGTGGCGTATTAAGTGAAAGTATAGAGGTAAGAGGCTTAATAAAGTTGTTATTCTAATCCAGTATTTAAGTTTGTAATGTATATTGCATTTATCAAATAATGCCATATTAAATAGGTTTATACATATTTGTTTCTGACTTGGGAAACTGGTTAAAGAAATATTAAATAAAAAAACTCTTTGTATTTCATTGTTCACATAAAACCCTATCATCAATTGTAAGGTGGTATCAAATTTATTTTTATCAACACAATCATTTTTTGAATCTAAGATTAAATTAAAGCAATGTAAACTATCGTAAATAAATAGTTTAATGGCATTTCTTTACTTTACTGGTATTTCTTTACTGTACTTGCTAGGAACATAAATAAAAACTGATCTAAAGTAGAACTAATTACACAATATTTACTTATATTAAGGTTTTACAGAAATTAATCCTTTCAGAAACTTTTAAATTGATAAGTACAAGCTTTATGGACCAAAAAGTAAATTTTGTTCTTACACAAATATTTACAAGTCTTAACTTTATTTAATAATAAAATTTACAAAAGGCAAATCAGAATTGGTATGTGACCTAAATAAATGACAGCACAATAAAAATATGTTATTCAATGAATAAGTTACACAAATTAATGTCATATTTGTCACTATACTATTGCTGTACTAGTACTAGGCATATTACAAAATATTGACTTTTTATTTTTATTCAATTTGTAGGATGAAGAAGTGACTATTGAAACTGTAGATGAATCAGTACCAGATGTACTATATGAAAGTCCTATTCCCCTAGATCCTAAAAAAGTATATTTTGCAGAACATTTTGATGATCTTACTCAATTTAATAAGCGTTGGATTAAATCTCAAGCAAAAAAAGAAGGATTAGATGAAGATATAGCCAAATATGATGGGCAATGGGAAATAGAAAGTGCAGCTAAAGATAGTTTACCAAATGATAAGTTAGTATTTTTTATTAAAAAATTATTTTCTTTCAATTGTTAATATAAATTTACTATTTTCAGTGGTTTAGTTTTAAAAACTAAAGCTAAACATGCAGCCATTGCTGCATCCTTGTCAAAACCATTTGTTTTTACTGATAAACCTTTGATATTGCAATATGAAGTTCTCTTGCAAGATGGACAAGAATGTGGTGGGTCTTATTTGAAATTAATAAGTGATGGGCCAAATTCAAAGAACCTGAATAACTTCCATGATAAAACTCCATACACCATTATGTTTGGTCCAGATAAATGTGGTAATGATCACAAGCTGCACTTTATATTTAAGCACAGGTTTGTAAGACAGTTTCTGTTAGTAAAAAATTATTTATAAAGTTAGGACATGGTTTTTTGATTTTGGTAATAAGTGATAAGTTTATCTATAAAAGAAAAGTTATTTAAAGTTATGATTGAGTTTTTAATTTGCTAAAATTGGTTTCCACAAGGTACTTATATTTCCACATCATATGAAAAATATTTTTTTCCCTACTAACCTCTAAACCCAACTTTATTGACTTGTTAAGGTATTTAACTGGTTGCAAGGAGGCATACAACCAGGGGTTTGAATCTTAATGGAGACAGTTATTTTTTTTCTTCTTTTTTTATGTGTTATTATTTGCACATTAATGTACTTTTTAAATTATTTTTTGTAAATATTTGAATTTTAGAGGTCTTGGGCCCCACAATGTAAAAAATAGTAATAATAATAATAGTATATATAACACAGGACTACCCCTTTGGAATTAAAAGATACACTTTAGTCTGTTGGGATATAATAGACTATTATTATATAACTTTTATATTTTTAACAAACATGAAGACATCCAAGACCATTAGTGAATATTTATCTTTTGATATATTCTTTTAGATTAAATTAGATGTGGATATTTATTTTTTAATATATAATATCACCATACAAGATGTAAAATATGAAATTACTTTTTTCACATTTTGTATGGAAAATAAACAAATCTTTTGAGTGAATGAAATGGTTTTCTTGTAAACTAAAGAAAACTTGAGAATTAAATTAATTAGAAATTTTTTTGCATCGAAACTAATTTTTCCAAAATAATTTTGGAAATAGTACATATCAAAGCAACTTTTATTTTATCCTGTAAATTACTAAAAATCTTCAAAAAAGGGAAAAGCCATTGTTCATAACAGAGAAACATAAATTTAGTGTACCTGAATTGGTATCCAAGTGATTTTTTACAATTTTGTTTGAAGTTGTGTCAAATACTCATTATTTTGGACTTGTTGGGAGTGGAATGAGTTTAATAATAAAGTAACAGGAATATGCTGCAAGGATGAAATTAATACTGTCAAAGTCCGGGGAAAGATATGAAAACGAAATTTAGAAATTGTTAAGATTTTCTTTACAACGCTCCTGTTGTTATTATAATTATATATGTTATAACAGTTTTGAAAAATTGTATATTTGTTTTGTATATACTTCTTCCACCAATTATTTATTCTTAACATTTTCTATTTTTTTTTAAGAAATCCATTAAATGGTAGTCTAGAAGAGAAACATTGTCAAAAACCAAAAGAACGTCTTGAAGAATATTTTTCAGATAAATTGCCACATTTATATAAATTGGTTCTCAATCCTGATAATTCCTTTGAAATATCTGTGGATAAAAAAATCGTGAACTCAGGTAGTTTACTTGAAGATTTTGTTCCTCCAGTTAATCCACCTGCTGAAATTGATGATCCTCATGATAAAAAACCAGATGATTGGGATGAAAGGTAAAGGAATACTAAATTATAACTAATCAATGGACTAGTTTAGTATAATCGTATTCATTAAAATGGTAATAGTAAATATTTAATATAAGATACTTAGTTACTTATATTGACATTAATTTTACATTTAATATTTCTCATATCGTAAAATTTAACAATAAATAAATAGTAAGTTTTAAATTTAGCGCCAACTAATAACCAATAATGAAGGGTGTTTAATAGTTGATATTGCCAGATTTTAAAAGTGTCAATAACAGATCAAATATATCAATAGGTTTCATCTTCTTTTTATGACAATAAATAAGAGAGAAGGTTTGTTAGTTAATTTTAAAATATAGATTTCGTAAATTTTCTACAGATTTTATTGATATACGTCCAGAGCTGTCAGAAAAAAGTATCTTAGTTACTTTAGAGTAATTTAGTTACTTTGAGTTATCTAAGTTACTGTATCTTGTATGTATGAATTAGGGGTGAAGTACACTGCGACCTATAGGATCTATTGTGTTCCCCCTTACTTGCCAAGTTCTGATGTTTTCTCAGATTTATAGCAGCTCTTCGAGTCCTATTTTCCTGAGGAAGTTTAGGACATCGTCGGGCTTCAAGTCCGGTAGATCCCCCTCTTCTATTTCATGTGCTCCTAGGTATCTAGCCCTAGAATTCTGCAAGGCAGGGCATTCTGAGAGTATCTGTATTGAGGTTTCATCCTCTTCCTCACAGAATCTGCACTTTGCTTCATCTGCTAACCCTAGTTTCTTCATGTGGCTTCTTAATCGACAATGCCCGGTTAGTATTCCCGTTAGAATTCGGAGCCTTTTTTACTGAGGTTGAGGCAGTTAAGAGATCTCTTCTGGTCATAGTTCCCCAGTAGTATCTTAGATTGCCTCAGTCCTTCCAGCTGATTCCAGTACTTGGATTTTTCCTTCTCCATTTCTTCCCTTAGTTTTCCTAAGATTACTCTACTGCTGATCCCACAGGATGGTTCTGGTCCGAAGTGTGGGGTTTCAGCTCCTTTTTTTGCCAGCTTGTCTGCTGTTTCGTTCCCCTCTATTTCTATGTGTCCTGGGACCCATAGAAGGGTGACAGTGTTCTTCTGGTCTAGTTCATTTAGTTTGCCTAGGCATTCCCAAACCATCTTGGAACTGATTATATTTGAGCTCAGCGCTTTGATGGCTGCTTGACTATCCGACACGATCACAATCTCTTGTCCGCGGTAGTTTCTTCCAATATTGAATTCCACACATCTTTCGATGGCGCGAACTTCTGATTGAAAGAGGCTTGGGTATGTGCCCAAGCTTTCTGAGTATTTGGCTCTCGGTCCAAAAACTCGTATCCCAGTTCCCTCGTCTAGCTTGGAACCGTCCGTATACCACTTTATGGTATTCTGGTTTAAATTCTGTAATTCAGATTTATTATGAATTTTCTCACAAATTTGAATTTCTTTGGCATATCATCTTGGGGCATTTCCCAAGTTTGATCAAAATGAAGTGATCGAGGTTTTTCCCTGATAATTCCTTCTTTGATCATTCTATATATCGTTTTCTTCCTTATATTTTCTAACAGAATGTGCAGTGGGGTCAAGTTTAAAATCACCTCCATTGCAGCAATGGGGCAAGTTCCCATTGCTCCAGTGATACATGAACAGGCTAGTCTCTGAGATTTTTCCTCGTCGTACTCAGATTAGCCCTTGCGCCCCAAGCCACTGCCCCATATGTGATTAATGGTCTCACTATTGCTGTGTACATCCATTGCAGAATACGTGGGTTGCATCCCCAGTTCTTCCCTGTAATGTTCCTGCACATTATGAGAGCCTTGGTTGCTTTGTGTATTACTTCGTCTTCGTGTTTATTCCAGAGTAACCTGCTATCTAGGATTAGCCCTAGATATTTTACCTCTGTTTTCCACTCGACGATGTTCTCCCCTATTTTTATGATTTTTAGATTAGGTTTCTTTTTCCTTGTAAAGGCTACTAGTGTGGTTTTGGTGGGGTTGATGCTGAGTCCCACCGAGTCACAACATTGTTTTACAATGTTTAGTCCTCTTTGAAAAATATCACAGAGGACATTTTCATACTTTCCTTTTGCCAGGATAACCATGTCGTCGGAATACCCTTGACATGGTATGCCTTCCCTAGTCAATTGACTAAGTAGACTGTCCACGGTGAGACTCCACATAAGCGGGGATGCAACTCCCCCCTGTGGACAGCCTCTGGTCACATTAATTGTCCTGCCTTCATTTCTGCGATCCTTTCTCAATCAGTGCTCTTTTGACTGCCTCATGTGGCGGATTGTCAAAGGCCCCTTCTATGTCTAGAAAGGTACATACCACGGTCTCTCTTTTATTCAGAGCGTCTTGGATTTCGTCAGTCAATTGTGTTAAAGCGGTTTCCGTGGATTTTCCCGCTAGGTACGCATTTTGACGGGGGTGCAATGGCACCTGTTCCAAGATTTCTATTCTAATGTAGTTGTCTACAGCTTTTTCCATCGTTTTGAGAACAAACAACAAACCGTTGGAGTAGGGCAGGAAATATTCCATCCGTTCCAGGGGTTTTCAATGGCTGGAAGGTGTTCATAGTCCATCTCAGCCGTTCCTCACTGCATATGTGTTTTGCCATTGCAGTGTCTTCACTGGTAGGTATTTTAGCTTTCTCACTTGTTTTTCCGGAAGGAACTATTCCTCCGGGAAAGTGAGTTTCTAACAGGAGCAGAGTTCGTTCTTTTTCGCTTTCTGTGAAGCTTCCATCTGGCTTCCGTAATGCCATTACAGTTCCTTTTGCCAAGACTTTGTGTAGTCTTGCTAGTTACCGAGGAGTGTCTTATATGCCAAAAAGAATGTTAGAGGTGACAAATGTAAACATAAGTGAGTGGTCAATTAGGAGGTGATTTCACGTTGCTGGAACGCTGGTTGCTAGGATGAATTTTGCACGAGAACACTTGGCTTGGACAATAGCGGATTGGAGTAGCCTACTGTTTTCCGAAGAATCGCGATTCTGTCTCACAAGATTAGATATACGTGTAAGAGTGTGGCGACGATAAGGCGAGAGAAATGCTCAAGCGTGTATTGCTGAGCGATTTCAATTTGCTAAAGGATCAATTATGGTATGGAGAGGCATATCTGTTGACACTCACGGAGTTAGTCTTCATCAATAATGGGACGTTGACTGCGCATAGAGGTTCCAGATAGAGGTTCTACATTACCAAGTTTTACCGTTCATGGTTATTCTTACAGTCCCTAACTGATCGAATAGTTACTGCGTATCTTGACGAGGTTCAAATCGATTTGTTTGGCCTGCCCTAAGTCCAAATTTAAATCCAATAGAGCATGTTCGGGATTAATTAAAAAGGCATTTGCGTACCCTAAGTAACTAGACACTTTTTTAAAAAGTAACTTATCTTGTATCTTGATACTTTTCCAAAGTATCTTTGACAGCTCTGTATACGTCACATACCACAAATGACGTAGGTAACCATTAAATTTAAATTTCAAACAAGGCCAATTTTATAAAAATATTTTATTTGCACTGTTGAACTACTACATACTTATTTTATAAAGTGCAAGAATAAAAAAAACATTGAACTAGTCCATTACTTTGTAAGTTAGTTTTGGTATACTTCATGTTCTCTTTTATTTGGTATAACTAAATGTAAAATTATTATTTCAAGAGAAAAAATTCCGGATCCAGAAGCCACAAAACCAGACGATTGGGACGAAGATGCTCCTCCTCAAATATTTGATGAATCTGCCGTTATTCCAGATGGTTGGCTGGAAAATGAACCATCTCATATTCCGGATTCAGATGCTAAGAAACCTGCTGATTGGGACACTGACATGGATGGTGAATGGGAGCCACCATTGATTGAAAATCCAGTTTGTAAGACAGCTGCTGGATGTGGACACTGGGAACCTCCTCTAATCAACAATCCTGCTTACAAAGGTAAATGGAGAGCACCAATGATTGACAATCCCAATTACAAAGGAAAATGGAGACCTAGAAAGATAGCAAATCCCGATTACTTCAATGATCAGAACCCTTTCAGAATGACCACAGTGGTGGGTGTATATTAATTTATATTTAAAACTAACTTTGTTCGCATTTGGGTCATTTATGCAATGTCTTGTACTGTAATTGTTTTTGCAGACTGCTGTTGGTTTTGAAATCTGGTCTATGTCTCAGGATATACTTTTTGATAATATCTTGATTACGGATGATATAGCTGTGGCAGAAAAATGGACCGCAGATACTTTCGAAAAGAAACGTCAAAAAATTGCCAAAGATTCGGTAAGATTTTGGTTAATTTACCGTACAAATTATACTGATTCTTTATAAAATATAATTTCTCTTTGAATAGGGTTACTCATTATGTTTTGACACTTCTTAAACTTTTAGAATCCAAAGAAGTTTACGTAGGGGTCAAAATATAAAGATTAATATCCTATCCTATCCTATTCTTCTGGGGTGCGTTTCATGCATGTACTGGAGCTCTAGGCTCATTGTACCCCCTGAAGTAATCATACCAGGTTCGTTTCCTTCATGTATTCTAGAATGTCCCTGATATTCGCTTTCACGATTTCCTCTGGCTCAGGAAACTGAATGCCAAAGTGTCTCTGTCTAAGCCACTTAAGGCTCGGACAGTGACATATTACGTGAAGAGGAGTTTCGTCTTCCTCACCACATTTTCTGCACAATGGGTCCTCAGCGAGTCCTATTGTGTTCATGTGTTTTCGGAGATGGCAGTGTCCTGTAAGCAGTCCAACTGCCTTTCTCAATTGGGTTCTACTTAGGCTGAGTAGTTCTGTAGTTTTCTCCCTGGATGGACCTGTTATGAATAATCTGGATTGCCTGAGTCCAGGCAGTTCCATCCAGAGGTTTTATGTTGTTCCCTTTAGTCGTTCCTCTATTGTTTCCCTTACATGTTGGTATGAGACCCCACATGTGGGAAGAGGTCCGATCAGGGTTCCTTTTGAAGCTTCCCTGGCTAGGAGGTCAGCTTTCTCATTTCCAAGAATCCCTGTGTGTCCTGGTACCCATTCAAGGATAACCTTGTGGCGTTGTGCCAGTTCAGCTACAGTTCCTTGGCAGTGCTTCAGATTAATAAATAAAAATAAAGAAAACACGAAAAACTATTTTAAATTTGAAATTATAAATTCAAAAAGTAATTTCATTTTTTATATAACTTTTATCTATTTGCACATCTCTTTCAAAAAGTATATTGTGGCTTTTCTACTTTAAAGTGATATAAAATAAATAATTTAATATTCTACGGGTATATGAGAGTTAAGATATTTCTTCGAGTTTAAAATGAAAAACATTAAAATTTGGATTTTTTAACTTAACGAACACAAACTTCATTGCTGTCGTTAAAGAAAATATGTTTTCATATTTTCATTTCACTTTCAAACAATGAATAACTAAAATTTTCTGTTTTTCCTTTGCTTGAAGAAAACATGGTGGGGCAAAATGTTACGCGGCATGAATTATAGACCAAAAACTTGGGCGTTTTATGGAATATATTGCCTAATACCGATTATTTTCTATGGTTATTACTTGTATCTTTGTGTTCGAGAGGTAACAGGAGAAAAAATATATCTTGCTTTAGCAAAATATAAAGTAAAAGTATTGGTGTTTCATAATTTTTCAAATACTCCCGAAACTGTAATTTTTTCTGTTAACAAGCACTCTTGGTCGTAAACATTATAATTAACTATTCAATTTAATTAAATTTATTGTACTAACCATTACTCTGTGGAAGTCCATCTACTAAGAATCATAAACAACAATTCGTTTAAACTTAACTTCCACGTTTTATTAAAAAATTATGTCAGATTGACATATTTAAGTTACATTTTGTTTTTTCAAGGTTGATGTTGATTAAGTAGCGTCAAGACTAAACCAAGTATGGACTTTAATATGTCAATCTGACGATGCTCTTCGTAGCAAAACAGCTGTCATTGTAATTTAAAAGCTAATATTTTAATAAAACGTGGAAGTTAAGTTTAAACGAATTGATTATTATTCTTATTCACTTTAAATTAAATACATATTTAAAAACATTCTTATCCACATACCAATTACTTTACTTCATGTTTTGAAAAATCGCCATTATTGCTAGTTTTTAGAAAGTTGTATTTATTTTAATAGGAAAGCTTTGTCCAGAGGCTAGCTAGTCTCACCAATGAGTATCCAATCTTATGGGCATTGTACATAATTGTACTAGCTGTACCTGTTGTATTTATTTTGTACCTTTGCTGCAAACCCAGTTCCTCGGCTAGTCAACTACAGGTAGGAACTTATATATTTTTATTTTATTACTAGACATGATTGTTAATATAGTTGTTGTGGTACAATATTGTCAAAATATATTAAATTACAGGTAAATATTGTAGTACAAGGCATAATATGCTGAGTGCAACAATCCAAAGAATGTAAAAAAGTCACTTTCGTCCAAGTAGTGCCTACCACCTATTTTATTAAACAATGTGTAACAGTCTAACTGAGTTGCTGACTAATCTTACGTTTTATTTGTAACAGTCTATGTTTGAATATTGTTTATATAAAAAGTGCTAGTGAAAAGCTACCTTTATGTATTTGATCAAATCTGGGTTTTTATACACTTAAACTTTCTAAGTGAAAATACGAATCGATTGACAGCTTGGTCGTTATTTTTGGACAGGGCTGAAAAATGTTATAAAAAAAGTACATGTGAACCAGACTACATACAATCAGTTCGACGATGGTTTGGGAATGCATGGGAAAGTTAAATGAACTAGGCCAGAAGAACGTTGTGACGGTCCTATGGGTCCAGGACACATAGGAATAGACGGGAACGAAACAACTCGTAAAAAAAGGAGCCCAAACCTTACATCTGGGACGAGAACCATCTTGTGGGATCAGCAGTAGCGCATACTGGGATACTTCTGGGAAACTACGACCAGAAGAGATCTCTTAGCTGCCTCAACCTTGATAAAAAAATATCAACCGACCATTGCCGGTTAAGAAGTCACATGAAGAAACTAGGGTTAGTAGATGAAGCAAAGTGCAAATTCTGTGAGGAAGAGGATGAAACCTCAATACACATACTCTCAGAATGCCCTGCCTTGCAGAATTCTAGGGCCAGATACCTAGGAGCACATGAAATAGAAGAGGAGGATGTGCCTGATTTGAAGCCCGACGATGTCATAAACTTTCTTAGGAAAATAGGACTAGAAGAGCTGCTATAAGATGAGAAAACATCAGACCCTTGGCAAGAAAAGGGGACACATTAGATCCTATAGGTCGCAGTGTACTTATCAACGCCCCTAACTCCATACGTACATACATACCTGAGCGCCTGCTGCATCCACCATTCTGGGTTTAGTGACTTCTCATGTATTGTAGGTATAGGGGCCTCAGTGTACACCCAGGTCTGATCAAATACATACAGGTAGCTTTTTATTATCTCTTAGAATATTATCTAGTGAAATAATCAATGTTTATTTCAAGCAATTACAATAAAAGTAAAAACCTGCTTATTAGATCCAACTGTGGAACAAACTGAAGTACAAATTGTAAATTATAAAATCGGTGAATTTTGTTTTAATAATTTTTTTAAACTCTTAATGAAACAATTTAAAGACTAGGTGTTTGGAAAATATTATTTGAGTTAGTTTTTTTATAACTAAGAAACGGATACAGAACTAAAACGATCATCTAAATTAAATACCCAATTTTAATTAAATTAATTTCGGACTCTAGATGGTCCTCAAATTTTAGGGGTATTTGTATTATAATGTCTTTGGTACCTCCAAACAAATTTAGAACTTTCTGACGGTACTCCTATACCACGACAACTACCTTAACGATGGTTATTTAAATAAATATTTAAACTGTGATTTACCGACATTAAATACGTCGATTGCGATTATATATTAATAATCTCATTTCGTTATTTGTACCATAAATAAATTTTCAAAAAGTTGTTAACTTTCTCTCTTTAATCGCGAGTATACTACAAAATTCCAAAACGGAGTTCTGCGTAATTGTACTTGGAAAAACTATTCTTGGTAATTTTTTTTTAACAATTCTCGATAGATTAACAATACCGTGTATTTAGCCCAAGACACGTTACTGTTATTTCACCTGTTTGTTTGTTCCCCAAAATGTTATGGAATGATACCCACAGTGTATCTGTTGGCTCTAATCACATTTTAAATGATTGTTATTGATGAATAGATACAATTGTGAGAATGGGAAAGTCCACTAATTTTCAAAAACAACGTAATCGTGATTTATTTCGGGGATTTTTCAGATTTATTTATTTATTTATTTATTAAACGGATTAACCAATTCACAATTATTATAGATGTATTTATAACATTCATAATCAAAAAATAATATACATAAATATACTTACATTAAAAGCTATGAGCAACAATCAAAACATAAATGTTCTAGGTAAAATGAATACCCCTGATTTGGCTTTTAAATTGTGGTAATGTAGAGCCGAAAAAGTCAAGATTATGCTGATAATTGTTAGCAGTTCTCAGCAGTCTAGTTATAGGTTCATTCCTGCCATAGTTTGTCTGGTGAAATGGAATATGAAACAATTCCGTGTTACGCATTCTTCTGTCGTTAACGTTAAATTTAATTAAGGCCAATAATTCAGGATAATTAATGCGACCACTAAGCATGTTTTGTAAACAGCATAAATCAATTTTTGTTCTCCGATTTTTTAAGGATTGAAGATTTAATCAAGTAAGCTCATTGATGTGAAAATCATCTACCCTAATTCCCATTTTCAAAGCAGACTGTCTAAGAAACCTATTCTGGAACCTTTCTAATAAATATATATCAGTATTAAAATCTGGAGACCAAACTACTGAATTATACTCGAACTAACGAACAATATAATAATTTTAAGACGTCAGCTGAAAAATGTCTAGATGATCTATTAATAAAGCCAAGCATTTTGTTAGCCTTGGATGTAATTTCCAATAAGTGTTGGTTAAATGTTAATTTAGAATCAAATGTGATACCAAGATCCCTTATATCATTGGTTGTAGCAAGCTTTATATTTTTTATGCTGTAATTATATACTGGAAAGCTGGAATTTCTTGAAAATGTAATTTGGTAGCATTTGCTTTCATTCAATTCTAGCATATTAATATCACACCAATGAACCAAATTATTTAGATTTTGCTGTAACATAATAGAATCGTGTGGGTGTTTAATATTTTTAAATAACTTCAAATCATCAGCAAACATCAAGCAGCAACTGTCTGACAAGACTTCTATTACATCATTAATAAACAAATTAAATAAAATTGGTCCCAGATGTGATCCCTGAGGAACACCTGATGTCACCTTTATTACCGATGATATGGAACCAGCAAATCTAACACATTGCTCTGTGTTTGATATATTATAATTTTGTAGCCAGCTAAATACACTTCTTATACCAACCACAAATAATTTTGACAGTAATAGTTCTTGATTAACTCTATCGAAGGCTTTAGTAAAATCCGTATATACAGCATCAACTTGAAGTTTACTTTCAAAAGCTGATAGAATGTAATTTTCATAACAAAGTAGATTAGAGGTAGTGGATTTTCCAGTTGTGAAACCATGCTGTTGTGAATTAATAATATGTCGTGTGTCCCAAGATAACTTTTTAGAAATAAGGGAATCCATAAATTTTGGTATTTTAGATTGTACTACTGTAATACTGATTTCAAAATGCTAGGAAATCTATTTAATACGATTTCTACACATGATAAACCCTACGCATTGAACCAACATCATTCTTCATCGATTGAAATATGTTTGAAATGATTTCATCTCTTAGTGGTCTTCCCCATTATCCAAATTAAGTAGAAATAGTAATTTGGTATTTAAATTATATGATCGAAATGCTTTAGCAATTTTCTATTGTAGTAGGTGTACTTGTGCTATTTAAATATTATTGCTTCATGATCAAAGTTTAATATCTACTTTTACATTTGCTTAGGAAAAGGAGGAACTACTTCGAGCGGCAGAAAGAAAAAAGACTGATGAAGTGACTGAAGATATAAAAGAGGAAATAGAAGCTAACGAAATTGAAGAAATTGAAAATGAGGGTGATGATAATGAAGATCAAGAGAAAAATTCTGAACCTGATTCAGAAGAAGATAACGAAACTCCAGAATTAGGAGAGGTACGTTTATTTTCTTTTTGTTGGAAATTACAGACCAACAAGGATTTCTACATTTCTGGTCTAAGCTAGAAATTTGGTTTACAGTAAAAGTTGTTTTTTTTTTGTAGGGTGAACCAAAGACTAAGCTGGCGGCAGAGGGCGCCAGGAAGAGGAAAGTTAGAAAAGAGTAAAATATAGTTATGTTAATTAGCACATTTTTGTGTACATTGTTGCAAACACCAAAAAATCGAAAGTTTTTTAAATATGATTGTGTAAGAGGGTAGCTGAACTTATAAGTTTTTTTAAATAGCGTTACTAGGTGTAGATCACTTTTTGTATGTCTTATTTGTTTATTGTTTTTTATATACAATTAATGATAATTATTTATAAACAAAATTAAATTAAAATTGTGCTACAGTGCAGTGGTTATTTTCAACCATATAAATATGCATTAAATAATATTGTTTAAATACAAAAATCGTTAATAACTTTGAGAGGGTGTAGCAAGTAGAAATGTATATTTCTTTACAATTTATAAATAATGTTCAGTTTTATTATTAACGTAATTGTGGTTATAATACTGTGTGAAATAAAAACGATCATTACTTTAATATGTTCGCCAACTTCAGTTTCTGCATAAAAAGTAAGTTCCTAAAGCAAAACAAAATAAGATCTCGAATATTTCACTAGTTTTGGGGAAAAACACAAAACGGTTTGTTTCTATCTGAAGAATCGTAATTGTTTTATTCTTGCGGTTTTATAGAACATGACAGCAAACAAATTGAAGTTGGTGAATATTCTCTATTACTGTTACAAATTAGAGATGTAATTTTAAATAGGTAAATACGTTTCCAGTATAATTTTTCCGTTAATTTTTTTCTGACGGACTTATGTGGTAAGTAAAGTATGCATCCTATATGTATGATCAAACCAAATGTTAGTTCTTCTGTTGGCCAATAACATATTTAAATAAATTTGATATTTTAAATGTTCTGTAAACAAGTAATGTACTCTCACTATTAAACAATCTAATTAAAATATGAAGTGTCTATTAGCAAACATCCGATAAAATCATTATAAGAAAGATAACTTGTCAAAGTTCCTGTTATAAAAACAGATTTCTCTTAAGTAATCTAATTAAAATAATTAATTATGAATGAGAACGTAAAACTTTTGTATATATTTTTATGTATTGCTAATTGCAAGGTTACGGACCAATTGTAATAATTTCGTTCGAGCTGAATAAAAGTTTCAGTAGGATTTTTTTTGGTTTTATTTAGTGCAATGCTCAGAGTAATAAGTAAACATAGAGGTGCCACAACAACACAATAACATACAGTTTGTAGTCAATAGCAATGAACCTTCTTTTGAAAGAGAATGTGGAGTTTCATCCGAGTCCGAATTAGATTGCATACCTTTTAATTTACTATAATTACTAACCTAACCTAACCTAACTATAATTTGGAGGGACAATTTGAACATCTGATAAAATATTAATTTTAGGAGTACTATGTGTTACGTTGCTTGGACCACTTTCTTGGAAATCTTTATCAGAGATATAATTTCGTGGGTCACTGATAAGTTTACGTTCTTGGTTTATGTCACCTGGGCTATTTATTATTGATTCTGTATCTAAAACGTTAATTTGTGCTCGTTGATATTTAATTTTGTAAAGCTGCTTATTTTAATATTAATCTAATCTTTGGTAAGTTGTAAATATTCATATGATTTTTTATTTCAATTATAATTTCTGTATTCAATTGCTTTGTAGAACTCCTTGAAAAAGGAAATAAATGTTTCCGAAAGCTTGGATATTCAAAGAATAGTGTGCTTTAATTTAAGCCCTTCATATACTGACTACTACACACAAAATAAAAGTAAAAAAATTGTTTTTTTTCCAAACTAGTCAACAAGTTTATATAAAATAAAATAAAAAAAAGTTTTTTAAAAATTGTTTATAATAATAATTAAGAATAGTAAAAACAAAATCTTTAGAATTCATTTTTAGTGGTTTTGTTTAGTTTTGAACAATTTTGATTAAATCAATTGTAGGTTATAGGTAAAAGGACTTAGGGGTTGAAGTGGAAAACAAAATAAGTATAATAAATTAAATTTAATTATTTAAATTATATTAATTATAGCGCTGTATGTTCCAGAGGTAATGGCAGCTACAAATGCAACACACAGTAACAAATTTTTCCAAAGACACCAATTCAGTGTACCCCAGTCGTTCCAATTTACTATGATGTCGACAACTGCTGGAACGAAGATACCCAAAATTGAGAAAAAAATAGCTCCTGTGAGATCAATAAGTATGCTCATGCTGCTTCCTACTGCAGCAGCTATACTTATAATTAAAGTGAGTGTTACTACCCGCATAATAATCTGCAATACGTTATGTTTCTTGAGTGACACATGTGGTTCGATTTTTTTCCAGACAATCTCAGTTGGTACGTAGTAGATCAAAGTAAAACTCAAGATCATCGTGATCGCTATGCAGATTTGTACCACTTGGGCTGGTCTGAAAACAAAAATATTGTTGATTCAAAATATTGATGTTCAATAAAATTAAATTAAAAAAAGTTAGAGAATTACTTGAGCAATCTCCATCGATATTTGAGTCAAGGCATTGAACTTTTAAGTCATAGTGTTACACTATGTAGTTCAAGAATAAAAATAAGTGGAAAGTGTATGTATGGTATAAGCAATGTTTTTATTGTCAACAAATGAAAATACTAAATTTATAGGCAATAAATCCAATTACTTACACATCATCTGGTAAATTTTGCGTGATAGCTGCATGGGTTTTTTCTCCAAAGGCGAAATAACCAAAAAATCCCATGGTTGTGTAAATATTTACAACGCAAAACATAGCTACATTTAATACACCTACAGGACCGACGAATTTGGGCTCCATCTGAAATAAAAACAAAATTTATTAAATTTTAGGATAAAAACTGTGCGCCCGCACAGGAAAACTTTTCCCGTGCGCTAATGACATTAAATGGCTACTAATAAAACATACTATTGAAAGTTCCTTAATAACCGCAAACAATGCTTGTTTATTTTCCTTAGCAACGTTAAACAACGCTTGTATATTGTGACAGTTTTTCGAATTTGTATTCAAAATATTTTTAAAATGATTTCTCCAGAAGAAAAAATATCACTTGAAGCTGCGAAAGTAAGTGCAGAATTACTGCCCAGGAAGTCTTGTGAGAGATATGAAAATGAGTACCGTCTATTTTGCAAGTGGCGTCAGCAAAAAGAAGTTAACACAGTAAGTGATGATACTCTTCTCGTTTATTTGTCTGAAAAAGCCAAATCCATGAAAGCTTCAACTTTATGGAGTCGATTTTCAATGTTAAAAAGTTGTCTAGCAGTAAAAGAAAATATGATTGTTAGTTAATAACAAAATCTATTGCATTTCTCAAACGGCAAAGTGTTGGTTACACACCAAAAAAGTCCAAAGTATTAACTGCAGACCAAATCGCCAAATTCATACTTGAAGCACCAGATGAGAAGTGGTTATTAACTAAAACAATTTTAATATTTGGTATTTTCGGTGCATGCAGAAGAGATGACTTGATTCGATTAACTTTGGAAGACGTGGAAGACAATGGCCGGTTTTTGGTGGTATTCCTTCGAGATGGCAAAACTCACAAATCAAGAAGTTTTACCATTACAAAGGAAGGATGCCCCTTTGATCCATGCAGTTTTTATCGCAAATATATTAATCTAAGGCCTACAAATATGAAAACTACAAGATTACTTATTGCGTATCGTAATGGTAGATGTTATGCTCAACATGTAGGTTGCCATACTATAAGTGGTACAACAAAACAGATTGCTGAATATTTGAACCTAAAAATCCTGAAGAATATACTGGACACGGCTTAAGACGATCTTCAGCGTCTATGTTAGTCGAAGGCGGAGCGAATTTGCTTACTCTAAAAAGACATGGAGGTTGGCATTCGTCGATAGTAGCTGAAGGCTACATCGAAGAATCAGTAAGCAGAAAGATTGAAGTTTCTCGTAAATTGTTCAATCATTCAAGAATAGGAAACACAACGTCAACACCAGAAGCCATTGTAGTTGGGAAAGACCAAGAAATAAATACTAATGTACCTTCGACTTCATCAACTACAATTCTACAAAATGAAATGCCTGCTAAAGAATTGCACATTTACAACAACACAAATTGTAACATAAATATTTCATTTAGTAAAAATTAAAAATTAGGTATAGGTTTTTGTTCGTTCATGTTTAAAAATAAAGGTTTCTAACATTGTGTAGATTTTTTTACCTTGTTTTTTGTTTTCAGAGGTATAATGAAAAGTATCGTTCATTACACGTCCATAAATGCTAATGAGAAAGAACACAAAATAGCCCTGAAGTATGGTAGATTTTTAAGTTTCAATCTGGATAATTACTCATTTTATAATTAAAGTAATTAAAACTTTAACTTACCATCGAATTTTCAACTGGCATAATCGTTCCGATTCCTTCAATAGAAAATAGCACCGTACTGAAGAATGTAGGAAGACTAGCAACGTTGGTAAACAAGTGTCGATCTTTTATCCCAATTTTTGGTATTTCCAGTGCTATGTAGTAAAGCGTTATTCCGAAAGCGATGACAATAGTAACGTTTGCTATTAACGATAGTGGTACTAAATATTTTAACTCTCTGATTTGACACAAACCAAGAAGAACATAGAAAGCTGCCAATTTAAAATAGAGCCCCCAATCTTCTGCGGGTGGATAGTAAACTATCACCAGCTGTAAAAGATTTAAAATAGTAATTAGAAGATATTTAACAGAGTCTAAATTTACTAAATTTTATTACTTCTTAACTTTTATATCAAAATTATCTGTCACTATTTTTGTTGATAATATAATTTTGATTAGTAACACTAATGGTGATGGTAGATCTAAATAATATAAAAGTTTTGATATGGGAAGAAACGTTTTTGTATAAATAGGGGAAATTCTTTGACGATGAATTTTCACAAAGTAAGGGTCAAAAAATTTCCTTTAAAACCCGCTAAGATATTTGGGTGGCGTTTTAGTACAAGAAAATTCAAAATTTATAATTAAGCAATTATCAAGTAAAAATGAAGATCACATTTTAAAAACATGCAGTATTCTACAGTGGGGATGTACGAGGATAGAGGTAGTACACTTAATAACCTAGTCAGTAAGTAGTAGGCGATTACTAGTCCTCACAAGACTACCAATTCTCACTGATGGCTCTACGTGCCACGTCCTGGGCAAATAGATCGACCTGTAGACTAAACTAAGTGAGGATATTCAGATATGGCGAACTCGCAGCTGCTGATCCAGAATGAGCGGCTGCAAATAGCGTCTGTTCTCCAAGTTAAGAGCGGCTAATACAAACCTTATCAACTCGCATTGGACCAGCGTGAGAATGAAAGGTCCAAACCTTTCACAAATGGAAATGTTGAACTTTAAAACAGTATACCACATAGTATTGACTAGGGAAGGCATACCATGTCAAGGGTATTCCGACAACATGGTTATCCTGGCAAAAGGGAAGTATGAAAATGTCCTGTATGATATTGTTCAAAGAGGACTGAACATTGCAAACAATGGTGTGATTCGGTTGGACTCAGCATCCACCCCACCAAAACCACACTAGTAGCCTTTACAAGGAAAAAGGAACCTAATCTAAAAATCATAAAAAGAGGGGAGAACATCGTCGAGTGGAAAACAGAGGTAAAACATCTAGGGCTAATCCTAGATAGCAGGTTACTCTGGAATAAACACGAAACACGAAGTAGTACACAAAGCAACCAAAGCCCTCATGGTGTGCAGGAACATTGCAGGGAAGAACTGGGGATGCAACCCACGTATTCTGCAATGGATGTACACAGCAATAGTGAGACCAATAATCACATATGGGGCAGTGGCTTGGGGCGCAAGGGCTAATCTGAGTACGACGAAGAAAAATCTCTGGAAGATTCAGAGACTAGCCTGTTCATGTATCACTGGAGCAATGGGAACTTGCCCCACTGCTGCAATGGAGGTGATTTTAAACTTGACCCTACTGCACATTCTGTTAGAAAGTGTAAGGAAGAAAACGATATATAGAATGATCAAAGAAGGAATTATCAGGGAAAAACCTCGATCACTTCATTTTGATCAAACTTGGGAAATGCCCCAAGATGATATGCCAAAGAAATTCAACTTTGTGTGAGGGAACTGGGATAGGAGTTTTTGGACCAAGAGCCAAATACTCAGAAAGCTTGGGCACATACCCGAGCATCTTTCAAGCAGAAGTCCGCGCCATCGAAACATGTGTGGAACTCAATATTCGAAGAAACTACCGCAGACAAGAGATTGTGATCATGTTGGATAGTCAAGCAGCCATCAAAGCGCTGAGCTCAAATATAATTAGTTCGAAGATGGTTTGGGAATGCCTAGGCAAACTAAATGAATTAGGCCAGAAGAACACTGTCACCCTCCTATGGGTCCCAGGACACATAGGAATAGAGGGGAACGAAACAGCAGACAAGCTGGCAAAAAAAGGAGCTGAAACCCCACAATTGCGACCAGAACCATCCTGTGGGATCAGCACTAGAGTAATCTTAGTAAAACTAAGGGAAGAAATGGAGAAGGAAAAATCCAAGTAGTGGAATCAGCTGGAAGGACCTTAGGCAATCTAAGATACTACTGGGGAACTATGACCAGAAGAGATATCTTAGCTGCCTCAACCTCAGTAAAAAAAGGCTCCGAATTTTAACGGGAATACTAACCGGGCATTGCCGGTTAAAAAGCCACATGAAGAAACTAGGGTTAGCAGATTAAGCAAAGTGCAGATTCTGTGAGGAAGAGGATGAAACCTCAATACACATACTCTCAGAATGCCCTGCCTTGCAGAAGTCTAAGGCCAGATACCTAGGAGCACATGAAATAGAAGAGGGGGATCTATCTGATTTGAAGCCCGACGATATCCTAAACTTCCTCAGGAAAATAGGACTCGAAGAGCTGCTACAAATCTGAGAAAACATCAGAACTTGGCAAGTAAGGGGGGACACAATAGATCCTATAGGTAGCAGTGTACTTATCACCCTTGATTCATACATACATACATGGTTACTTTTGAAACCATTATTAGAACTTTAATGAGACATGAGAAAAATGTTTCCATGGCTGCGGATCGTCTACAAAAAAATTGGGCGGATTAATCTTCCCTGGTCTCTAAACCTGTAAAACGTTCTTTCTCTGAAGGCAACACCCCGGAACTATCGAAGGCAAAAAAAGCCTCTAGCTAGGGAGTTCCGTCAAAATCCAAAGTTCATCCAGGAGACACTAACGTCCGATTCTCAACGATGAGCTGAAACTGTTACAATAGTTTATACACTGGACTCACTACCAGAAGATGGATCTCAAATCCTGTTTCTTTGCTACACCCATCGGCTGCTCCTCTACTGCGCCGATACTATTACGGATAGATATGGACTTTCGCCCTAAATAGTGCGTCTAGAATGGAACTGGTGGGGCTAGAGCTTAGACCTTTTTCCGTTTTGGGAGGGATCCCTCCTAATAGCCACCCAGGTGGCTCGGGTCTCAGTGGAGAAGAAAACTCCTCCTTGGACGAGGTAAGATAGCCCGAAAAAGCCATCGACAAACCTATTAGGTCCATCTCAAATCCCCTTGGTGATAAGGAGATAAAATTTCTTCTTCCCATATAAATCATCTAGAAAGAATGGAGTTTTTCCCTCCTGGTGTGGAATTATATATCGCTGGTCTGGTCGATCGCGAGAGTCGTATAGAAAGTGGGGATTGCCTACCAAAATCCTCTTTCGTACTAAAATTACTACAAGTATAATAATTCTGGATTAGCATATTAGAAAAGAAAACTGCAGGGATTTTGCCCCCAATTATAGACAATATTTTGCATTAAATAACTTCATGGAAAAAATGGGTCCCACTCAGGAGGTGTCTTTAAGGTATGGTTCTGTTTCCGCTACTTTGGTCACTTTTGGTCAGTTCCTTCAGACATTTCCAAATATCGTCTACAGTTGCTCTGCGGAGAAACAGATGTCTGTGAACCCCATAAAACAGTACAAATATAGAGAACTGTATGGTAAACTATATTTGCGGGTGAGCCACAATGGGCGCTGACTATCCGCAGCAGGCGGGAGAGCTTGGATCCTATTAACATTTTAAAAATGTACATTACAAAAAATTTAAAATAAAATATTCCGTCAGCGAACATAAATTAAGATCCTTCTTCTGCAACCATGGTTGCTTACTTAGAGCACATAATATCGATAATGAATAATTTCAGGGAAACCATACATTAAATTCATACAGATAACCGTAAAAAGCGAGAGAGATGGGTGGACATACCTATTTAAATTTACGATCATAGGTCAAAGATTTTATAAGCAATTTTTCTAATCGTGAGAGTCATCCAGATACAAATATTCCACAATTACTTGTTTTTAATTAATTTTATTTACATTAAAAGAAATGTAGAATTAAAAAAATCATAATGTATAAATATATACTTTTTGACATTCATTTCTTTGGCAACCAAGCGCAATAACGGTGACGGCTTGGCTCAAAGAATTAGTCAAAATGACATTTGACTAATCAGTTTTGATTAAAATATCAATAAAACAAACCACAACAAATTTAATGGTAAAAATTTAAAAATCGCGACTAGTTTCGGTCTTAGACCATCATCAGGCTAAAAATAAAAATGAAAAGATACAATAAGGTAAGGACAAGAACTATAACAATAAAAAATATAAAATTGGACAATATACTTAGTAAAATGAGTAAGGCATAAAAGTAATAAAGAAAAGCTTACCTATCATGTAAAAGTAAATACACTCGTACAAAATTAAAAATTACATCAGTAAAATATATAGGTTGTATAAAATATAAAAAATTACGGGGTAAAATAATATAAACAAGTTTTTAGTTAAAATAGACATATAGGGGAAAAATAGAGGGACAAGACGGGATTTTATTTTTAAAAAACAACTAAAAGGTCAAAGGAAGGACGTAAAATATGAAGGGATTATAACATTGTTATACCTAAACAATGTACGAACATCGAAAGAAGAAAAAGAAACAAATAAGAATTAGAGGAAATAAACCGTGAAGAATAAAGTTTTACATTATCTTTAGAATATACAGAGTAATTCTATGAGCACTACAACATGAAGTAATTAAAGTATACAACCGAACTAATTAGCGAGTAAAGGGCTGATTAAGTATAAGATTATAAACTATTATTGCTATCAAATGAATAAACAGCGTGGTGGAGTGTATTGTTCACACAGAGACTGTCCAAATAAATTTTATTCAGAAATAAAAATAAAGTTCTCTTCTTATTTTATTTTTAATAAATATATTAATTTTTTTTTATTTGATACGGCACTGGAAATTGTTATTGCCCCCTAGTAAACATTGCAATTTTGTAAGAAATTCTGATAATATTTCAAATTGGCTACATCGCGCCCATACCAATTAAAGGTCCAGGGTCATTGACGACGGATTTTAAAATCCTTTGATGTTTTGCCGATAATCGTATCTGGTCTAATCATTAACCTGTGGGGAAACCTTAATTCTACAATAGGTCGAAAATGTACGGTCGACGACCGTAAAATACATGGGAAAGTGGAGTCGCTAGGGATAAAGTTATTGATTAGATGATCAATTGGACATAAAAATTACTTACTTTTGTTAACGTTTCTGAAACTAGTACAATGTACACAGCCGCTGACAGGTAGTACGTAAGACTGAGAGCTATCTCCACAAAAAACCTGAAAAGAGATTAACTATTATATAGGTGAAATTTATTGTACTAACCCTTACTATGTGAAAGTTCATCTTATTCAGAACAATAAACAACTAAAAGGTTGAATTAACTTTCACTATTTATTCGTTAAATACTTTAAAATGTAATGACGGCCGTTTCGCTATAGAATTAGCATCGTCAGATTGACATATTGAAGTTACATTTTGTTTGTTTGTAGCTAGGTACCTGATGTTGATTAGGTAGTATTAAGGCTAGACCAAGTATGGAAGTAATAAGACATAACAATATTAAAGCCTAGATGTTATTAGCCCTAAGGGATTATCCTGGATGTATTTCCCTCTAAGATCAATATAACTGTGCAATGATATAGAAAAACAAGGAAAAAACTATATCATGCTGATCTTTACAATAACTTAATATATTTGTGTTACAATTACGTCTTATCTATGTATAAAATGAAGACTCAATCAAAGTAAACAGTTTAATAGTGGTGAACTTCCAAGATTTATTTGTTCATTAACTACTTTATATTGTTGATCTGCTAGATGTCTTTTGATTTCAAGTTCTTCGAGGAAATCTAAATTTTGTTTTTTATCACAAATATGTAATATTTGAATGTCATTGATGTGTATGAGTGAGTGTGGATGTTCAACAACGTGTTTTGCACAGTTGGCAAAGAAATTTTGAAATTAGATTCAAGGAAAATTTAAGAGCATAATAGATTACAACAACCAGATATGTCAAACTATGTAAAACACGTTAACCCGTTAACCCATCATGGTGAAAGAGATGCTGAAAATTCCAGAAACATGAAAACTACATGAAACCACCAACATTTAATGGAAAAACTTCTTGGTAGAATTATTTAAAACAATTAAATGGTGCGGCTGTGGCTAATGGGAGAACGGCTCAAGAGAAATTCATATCCCTTACTGCATCTCTTCGAGGAGAAGCCTTGGACGTGTTGCAATCTCTACCTTTAGACGAAGTAGAAGATTTCTAGCTGCTACTGAAACGGCTGAAAATCCGTTATGAAGATGCCTACAGCTGGAGCTAGCCTAGATGTTTGAAAGAGTCGGAAACAGAAATTTGGTGAATCTATTCAAGAATTTGAGATGTGTATTGCTAAGATAGTAAGATGCACATATCTTTCAGCATCAGAAGATATATAAATAGTCAGAATTAAGAAAAGATACTTACTTTGCAAATGTTGCCCATCGTTGGATAAACCTGGGACCGTTTTGAAAAACTGCTTCAACTGTTTCTGAAAATCCTAAACTAGGTGTTTTGGTCCTTGTACAAATTTTGTGAGATGCTCGAACCTATAATATTGGTACCTGGGTGTTAAAAGAAAACACAGCTTAAGCTTTAATTGATTAATTACTAAGAAAATATACACGATATGATTACAGTAATTTCAATTGCTATTAAGAGTGTAAGCGTAAAATTTTAACAGCCAGAGTTGAGATATCTACCCTATCCCAATTTTTAAACGCTCTACGGCATTACTACGTGAGGTATGTTTTAAATTGTAAGAAAAGTGGGGTATGCCTTGCCTACAGAGTCGGAATCGGACCAAATGTTTATAGTTTTAGTTTATTCTGTTTGGGTTATTAATATTATATTATTATTTGTAGCATTTACTGTTAATAGTTTTCTAGGACTGTATATACATCATCTAAAATGTTCAATCTGGAACCGTTGGCGAAACTGAGTTTACCTTCGGTCTCTGAAGAAGATAACTTGGTTATCGAAACGTGCGTCAGACAGTTAAAAGTGTGTGTTGGTGTAGTGGTAGTGTAAACGGTTTCGGTAAATACATCATATAAAAATAATCTTTTTATTGTCGATATAATATTAATTCGTTTATTGATACTTTGTATCAATGTATGAATTTAGAATTCATAAATAACATTGTTTTCTGTTCCTTGCAAATGCACCTTTTCCTACCGAAACTGATGATTATCCCTTTCCATATATTTATTTTTATGATACATTGTTGTGATTATCATCGTTAAAAAATGAAAGAAAGAATATGTTTACAATTTAAATTTTCTATAGACTTTTTTGTATTATTTACAAAAAATACTGTATTACTATATTTTTGCCAATCCGGACACCCTATAACTCTTCACTAGGTAATATGACATGTTTTTTTGTACATACAGTTAAATATTGTAATAATTTTAATGTACTCCTAAAATATAATAAACTGCATATCGTATAATCTTCGGTATCAAATAACGCAAAATTTATCTATATAAGACATTAAAAACTTTAAACCCAAATTACAATTGCACTGTATATTTTTATATATAACCCGTTTTATAATATTTTAAGTAAATGATTATAAAAAAAGCAAAACAAACTTATTACTTTATTTCGTTTAAAACTTGTGATATATATTTGAATAAATTTGATAAATTTGAATTTGAATTATTCATTAAAAATTACATTCAGTTTTCTCTAACTTTACATCCCTATAACTAATTTAAATAAACATTTTATGAATTTTTACTGACTTTCTGCCTTCGGGACCATAAAGACCTTTATTTCTGCATTAAAATCTTTTTAAAATAATAAGTAGGTAGTCTTTTCAGAATTCGAAAAAAATGCATTTAAAATGCATTGGCTTAAAATTTTGCGCCCACTCTCTTAACCCTTTTGGAGTTTGTTGTTTTGGTTTTCTGTTTATTCCACACTGTTTTGTTATTCGCCAATTCATGCGAGTTTTTCAATATTTATTTGTCATTTTCTATAATAAAATTACTGTCAAAAAACTAAGAAAAAGAGAAGTTGCAAGGCTTTTTAAGCCTTAAAAAAATTTACTCCATTTTTAAATGGAATAAGCTATAAATCTAAATACGCCGATAGACTAGCCGTTGCAGGATTACAAGAAGTAATGTAAATTATCACTTATTTCATCATAAAAGGGTGATAAACAATGTTACCATCTCATACCTATTTGTATCCATTTACAATATAATAAATGGTATAAAGATATTTTACTTTAATTGACGACGTTCATTATTGTTTTTTGACTACAAGCAATAAAAAAGTGAAGAATTTATTCCAACATAAAATAAAATCTAGAAACAACATTTGTGTTAAAAAACCGCTGAGGTTGTGCAAACAACCAGTGTATAAATTCGAATTTTTATAGCCAATTTAATCTATCCATTTTACTTTATAGGTATTGTAATATGACATAATACTTACTAATAAATGCACGTTGTATGTACATAAAATTCCTACAAATAAGGTTCCTATAGTTCCTACTAGCAATCCGGCCGTTTTAAATGCTCTTGGTACTGAAAAAATTCCTATTCCTAATGATCCTTTTATTATATGTACGACCGCTCCAAAATATCTTAAACAAAAAAATAAAGTTACATTTTGGAATACTCCAAACTATTATTTATTAAACCAAACAACATATTTATCATGAGTGCAAAAATGTATATTACAAATAGTAGCATTTTAAGATTGAATTAATTTTACAACTTAGTCCCACAGATCCGTAATGTGGTCGCAAGATGGCAATCAAATACTATAATTGTATGAAAAATTCTTATTCAGATTTTATAATTTTAAGTTCCTTTAGTTATGATTTTTTTACTAGCCAAGGCAATGAAGCACTAAAAAGGCCAAAGATAGGAAGTGATGTTCAAATCGACGCAGATGTAGCTCTTGCAAAATTCTAAATGTTTATCCCATTTTTATAAATAAAGGCTATTTTTAAATTTCTCTGCAGGTGGCTAATTAATGACTACATTATCCATTCTGGGCTCATTCTTTTCGTTAAGCCTGAAATTAAATTACATTAGAGTAGACATCAAAAAAAATGTTTGATTTTTGTATTTCCTGAAAAAGAAAGAGAAAAAGGAAATTAGCTCCGTAGCACATGGAACTGCCCAGCCCAAATAATTGCCAGCATCTTGTTGGATTGACAATTTGACTTAAGCATGTCGGACGACTAGCCAAACCAAAGCATTAATTATGCAGTAAATTCGAAAATGATTACTTTTGTATTAGTTTTATTTTTTATTATTTATTTTTTTTATTTATTTATTTATTCGGTCAAACTTTAGGACTTTATATTTGGGTAAACAATGATTTATCTACAGTCATTTACTTTTACAGGATAACGATATGTTAAATTTTTGGATGACAATTTAAATTAAAATATGGTTAAAATTTTGCTGGTAATTTACCATTTTTGGGTTAACAATTACTAGTTTGGGGTCGTTTGCTTTAATAGAATAGAGGTAAAATGTTTGGTTATAATTTTGCATTAAAATGGGGTTTACATTTTTTTGATCAATTACTATTTTTGGCAGAATAAAGTGTTTTTCTGACGTTATATTTTACTATATCTGGTGGTAAATTAAACATAAGCCTTTTAAATATTTAATATTTGGTTGCTCAGCTTTTAGTTAATTTTAATTGTTTACTAAAACATATAAAAATCCCTATCTTTGATTTTACTTTATTATTTATTATTTTATTAAAAAAAAAACGTTTACTTACGTGTTTGGATGTTGTAGTTTTCTGTTTGCGTAAGGTTCATATTCTTTTTTTGCCATTTCGACTGTGTAAAGTTGATCATTGTTGGGTAAATTTACCCTGAAAGGAAACATATTCTTATAAAATATTCAAATTACTAATCTGCAGTCATCAGAATTACCTTAGCACTAATATATTCAACATGACATAAAATCCATTACTAAACGTTTAAAATTTTGGCATAGTTTCAAAAATAATAAAAATACGTTTTTTTTAAGTTTTGGAATGCAGGTAAAGATGATTTAAATGGTCATAGTTATGTAAAGACAGAAAATTAGTCATTCGTTAAAAATATTTAAAGCATCGATACTAATTAAAACGAAAATTTTCCAGAAAAGGTAAAGTTTACTTCTTTTACTTTAAGCTTAACAACTATATTTATTTTTCATACATCATATCAATTCTTATAACACTGAAGTCGAAAAAAAAACTGTACACTACATCAATACGTAGGTAGTATAAAACGTTTTCCGCATTTGTCTATATTCCGAAAAACATGAAATGGATTTTGATGTGGTTTTCATCAGTTCACAGATTTGTATTCATAGTAAAACTTTTTTGGTATTAATACGTAATAGATATTTACGTTACGAAGTAACGTTATGCCGCTATTGGTCAACGGAAAATCCTCACTGGATGAGAGAGGACACAATACCCTTAAAAGGTTAATGTTTGGGCAGGGATTGTTGAAAACCTCAACTTAACATTTCCAATTCACTGGATAGGAAGGCGAGGATCAATAGAATGGCCAGCAAACTCACCTGATCTTACCCCATTGGACTTTTTTTTATGGGACCAGGTCAAAAATATTGTTTACAAAACTAAACCAAATGGTTTAGATGACTTAAGAAAACTAATATTGCTTGCGATTTGATCGGTCATGCCTGATATTTTAATTTTAATTAGACATTAGGATGTTGCCACAACTTCATTGACATTCATATTTTTTACTTTATGAACAATTAAATATTACATATCAGATATTTAAGTTTTTTATGTTAATTTTTGGAATACATTTAAAAACAATAACATTTCAAACGAAATATCACAAGCCTATACTTCCCAATTAAAAAATTTGGGGTTGTAACCGTCACTCAAAGGGGTTGAAGATAGGGATCAAATTTCCCCTATAAAGAATGTTTTCAGATGAAAAATTCTTGCACTGTGGCACTCAACAATTTTTTTTTTGTTACAGCTTATTTCAAAGCTATGCTTTTGACATTAGATCAAAAAAATCGGAGCAAATATACAACAACAAAGAACACAGGTTCTTACGTACAAATTTCTAAGTGTAGATGGCGCCCACTCCGTGTTGATCGCGAATATAGTATATTGTTTTTAATACCACTCTTCTCTTTACATTTTGGTACCTAAATTATGTACTCCAAAGTAATAACTTTGTGTATTTGTTCTGAAGAATTCAGATTTTCTGGTAGGTGTCCAAAAGTTGTCTTCATTTCCTGAATGTTGCTGACAATCAGTGATGTGTTTGACGGAAAGAACGGTGTTGTAAAGATAGCATAAATGAAAAGGTTCTGAAGCCATTAGATGGCAATGTGTGATATTGGTATGTCCAATTCGCAATCTTTTGATAATTATATTATCCTTTCTTGGTAATGAGGGGAGGTAGAATGACTTGACTGATTTCCTCGACCGCTAACAAAGGTATTTATAGACTTTCTAAGCTTCCAGAATAGTCATGGAAGTTCCGGAAATAATTCTAACAATTTTCTTGTACATTTTTTTTTCGGGCTGATATGGGAAACTCATGTTCGATGGGTCTTTATCCAGAACCCAACAGTGTTGGACTCACCCTCGAGAGGATGCCTACCAACCAAACCCACCTCAAAACTCGCCGTTACCCCCGCCTCGGAATCACTACCCTAGCATACTTCAAGACGGGCGGCGGTCCCTCAAATACTCTTCAACTTCCTAGATTTACTAAAAATTCCCTTCCTCCATTTACTTCCTGTTCTATTATTTCCTTTCAATCCATTCCACATCCCACGAGTAGCTAGGGAATTGAAAGTCTCCCACCACAGAGCCCCGCTTGTGCTGGTAAGGCTAGGTACTCCGGGAGGTCACCAGGTATCCCGGAGGCACCGTTTATGACTGACTTACGCGCAGCCATTCATCCTTTGTCATTACGGATTGTTTATCGAAGTTTACTCTTCTAGGCTTTTTTAACGGTTGCCTCCGGACGCAGTTGCTACCGCTGCTCAAGTCACACAACATGGCTGCCTCCCCCATGCTGCCGCTTTTTTATCGAGGTTTACTCCTCTATTCCGTTTGATCCGCGAGCAAATATTTGGGTTCCCATGCAGGATCCTTATTCATTGCTTATCCCGAGAGTTGGTCGGTCATGAGGCTCTTACAACTTAAAAAGCCCACCCCCTGGAGACACCCTATGAGCCATTGGGACGTGTCGGGTGGAAAGCCCTCTCCTTGGATTAGGGGTGAATCACTTCCAGTCCCCCTCATCCAACCCTTCACCTACATACAACTAGACATACTAACATTGTCTAATTTTTGGAAGTTTCCAGAACAAGTTTAATACAAATATGTCTGTTTTCTTTTATCATATTACATAATAATTTGTAGAACAATCTAATAAGTTTATAAATTGTTTACATACTAAAAAATATAATATTGGTAAAATTGCACATTAAAAATCATTTCTAAGTTAAAGTTTTCTTACAAATACATGAATCAAGCATATTTTATTATGTGAATGTCTAAAAATAATTTAAATTTTTAATCTTAACAGTATTCGATATATGGTTTAAAATATAATGATGAAATCAATGTTAACTATTTTTCATTAAATATCTTTATAAAATATAGTATAATAAAAACATTTAGTTACATATTGATATCACTCAAATTATACTTTATCGTTATTATTATTGATTTCTGTTGATTATCAATTTAAATTATTTCACTGTTTTTTACAGAAATTACATTTTTATGTTAACCGATACAATATAGTGACCGGATATTCAAAATATATAATAATAGTTATTAGATTGAGACAGTATTCAACAACTTCTGTTTATATAATATTTATTAGGCATTTAATTTAATAGTTGTCACATAAGCAGCGTTAAAAAATGTCTTTATCACATAACCTTCCAAAATTTTGCTGAAGAGCTTATTTGAAGATGTTCCCGAATTGTTTGGAAGCTAAAATTTTTGACAACTGTATCTTTTTTATGGATAACAAGTGTGCTAAATCTTATGACCGGGAGCAGAAGGCCCAGAAAAGCATACCCTCCTGTACTGAATAATCAGTGTATTTTCAATCAATTAAAAAATATATTTATTAAACGAAACATTTAATTCATCGATTAACAGTAATACGGTAAAAAAGCTTTCAGTTTATTCGTAAAAAATTGGCTGCAAAAACAAATAACGATACAATACTCAATGCAGTAAATGTTGGTAATGAAGGATTTTTTATGCATCCGGTGGAACTGGCGAGACGTTCTTGATTTAATTTATTTTAGATACAATTGGGAACAAAGTAAAATAGAGCTGGCAGTAGCCTTGGAATCGCTGCTACATTGTGTGTTTAGTAGATATGTTAACAATTTATTTTAGCTGCAAAAAATAAGAACATATACTGATTGGAAAACCACCAGCATTATTTTTCTCTGCAAAAGGAAAAAGAAAACTGTACATCTTAGACTTTAGACAGTATTGATGGCAAAAATATGGCAATACGAACTTCCCCGGTTTAGCTAGTTTACTTTTTAACTTTATTACCATTATAAAAGCTAAATTTTTGTGGATTTGATGTTTTAGATCACATTTTTTTTAAACCATTTGAAAACGCGACTGTAATATAACGATTTGGCAATTTTATGAGAATGTAGGCCATCATTGCTGATGTAATGCATGTCAAATTATAATATCTTATTTTTAGAAAGCTAAAGTCATCAATTAATGGAAATAAACATATAATTTGTTACTGCTTTAATAAACGTTACGGATAACTTAGAACATTGACGGTGAATAAAACGATTAAATTATACAATAGTGTAGTAAACAAAAAAATTGGTTGTCTACAACTTTCAAACATTTCCAAACATTGGAAGAGATTACTCTCATAAATAATCTGATCATAGGTCAAAGCTATGTAAAATACAATTCAGAGTTTTTAAAATAAAATCTTAAAATTTAAACCAAACAATGAACAAACAAAATATTATTGATGTTGGTTTTTCCTTTATTTATTTAACAAGAATCACATTTAAGAAATGCTTCTTTTAAAATGCTATTACGATAAAGGCTTCTGGAATAGCATTATGGTTTTTAAATGATCTAGATTTATGACCTGGTGTGATTATATGAAAATTTATTCCATATAAATTATGCTCCACAATTGAAATTATCTGAAAACACAGTTTTTTTTAAATATACAAGGTCCGACAAGCCTCTGTCGTAGTTCTATAACTCTTATTGTATATAACTTCCAAATTTATTTATAAGGCAGAAGTAGGGTGGGGTAAAAGTAGGCACCGGGTAAAAGTACGCATTGCCATTATTTCAACTCTTGAAACAAAACTTTTAAAAACCATATTGCTGTGTCACTACACAAATAGTTTGTGAGCCTAACGTGAGTTCCCGGTTTCCAAAAGAAAAGTGAAAAAAATGAGGTAAATTAAAAAAATAACTAAGTGATATAGTTTTTCAAGGTTTTATATTAAATATGTCATAAATCTTCACATAATTACATCGTTGTAAAGACAATTAGAAGACCTTTCCAATGAGATGTCTTGAGACACATGGTTGCATTTAAAAAAAATTACGATTACGTACCAATTTAATATTGTTGACGTAATATTCCTTACAACCTCATCATATTATGTGATGACGATTCAAAAATTAAAATTGATCTATTTTCGAAATTTTTTCAAAAGTCGATTATTTTGGGAATAATGAATTTATTCTATACATTAGGGACATACTGTATAATGAGATTTATTAGTTTAACAAAACAATACATACCTAGAGCTAAATTCTATACAAGGAATACTGTTGGATTTGTCTGTAGTCATGGTTCACCTGAAAAATACAATAATTTTAATTTCAATTATTATCACAAAAATGAGGACAAGGACTATGTAGTAATTTAACGATATTATAATTAAAGTTGTCTTTCGTGAAATTTTCTGTTTGGGAAAAATGTTAAATGCTTGTAAGTATCCATTTATAGCTATTAATATATAAAAGAACACAAAGAACACAAGAACACTTCATTCAAGAAAATAGTGAATAAAACAAACAATTTGGGTAAAAAATGTCATTCCTCTTTATCTATAATTACATAGTAATTTAATGTTTAATCTAATGTTGTTTTGAGTCATTGTTTCTATTGTACATAAAATATCAATAACTGCTCTTCCCACACCATCTGTAGATCCGTATTTGTTTTACGCAAGTAAACTACTAAACTTTCTCTACGCCCTTATTACGACCAGCTAAATTTGTATTTTTTTGACACGCTATTATAGAGGAGTAACTATAAATTTTTAATATATCGTTATTTTACTATTTAAAATGAAAATCAAATTAAGGTCGTATTGAATAACTATTATAATTTTTCTTACTAAGGAACTTCAAAGCTATTACTTAAACCTAGCCTTAACTTTGTGCAGGGGGCACAGCAGGGTTGGACAAACCAAAACCAAAAACCATACCATGAAGGGACTCGAAAATTTTGCTATCCGATGAAGGCAGGACTATTGTGACGAAAGTGACGCTTCAGGAGGTACGTCAAGACCCACTGAATTGATCACAACGAAAATCGCTGGACTGGGAAAATACCAGCGACGATCGAAGATTTCGGAAGTCCAGAAAAGGAGGCAGACCCGAGAGAAGAAAATGGCGGAGGGTACCTGGACTCAGGAGAAGCCTTAAAGGTAGAGTCCTAAAGAAAAGGTAGCCAACACCAGCAGTAATAAGGGAAAAAGAAACCGGTCGGATTCTCAGACCCCACGATCTGCGAAGAGGCCGAAAAGTGGACCACCACAGACCGGCTCCTACAGCAACATGCAGACCTGGTTTAAAACAAGATGGTAGAAGCAATTGACCGAGCTCTCTCAGGGAGCGACACATTAGGACACCATTTAGGAATCCTTTGGGTGACCTGCGCTAAACAGCAGACGGGAGACTGGCTCAGGGAAGGGTCAGGGAGTGTGGGTGGCTTGTGGGAGGAGACGGCTTTAACAAAAGTTGTTGCCAAGCGGCCCAGAGTTCTTTGTTTTTGTTCCTGGGTCGACCAAACAGGAGGAAAAGGTGCGTGAACGTTTTTTTGAAGCAGAATGCAGGCCTATAGGTTAAGGGTTGGCTCCTTCTGAGTCGAAAAATAAAAGAAAAGCGACAGATCCTGAACTACTCTGTTGACGATGTCTTCTTTGGGACTTTTGGTGAGAAACCAGATAAAAGCTTATTATAACCTCATTGGGGGATACATTCAGGGCCCTCCAATTGAACCTCCACCACAGTAAGTTGGCCTCGGCGGAACTTACTATGCAAAGAGGGAAATTTAAAGTATCCCTTCTACAAGAGCTGTGTATTAACCGTTGAACCGAGAGGTCTTATAGCGAAAAAAATATTAAAATACTACCACTTTTGAATTTATTATTATCACTTGATTATGTCTGCCTAAAGGCAGTCAACATCAAGCTGGGGAAAGGAAGTAGAACCACAAAAGTTATTCTCGCATCGGCCTAGCTTTTTACGATGACCCCATTCCTCCACCAAGCACTGAAATCGAGGAATTGGTAAATCACCCCAGCGAGAAAAAAGATGCAGCTACTAATAGCTGCGATGCCAATGAACATGGGTCCCGGGGAAGCACGGATACCAATGAAAGAGGTGAGTTTTACTAGAATTTATTGCGGCAAACAATTTAGACGTATTAAATATACGAAACAAACCAACATTCGTAATTTCAAAAAAAAGGAGGTTGTAGATATTAAAATCAGTACTAATTTTATAAGTAATTTCAAAAGAAACTGAAATGAATCTTAGAAGAAAAGCTTCTCAGATCATAGACATAGGTATATACTTCGATACTACGGTTACTGAACCGAAATTAGAATTAAAAAACTGACTTAGGGGCATTATGTGTAACTAGAAAATAGCTGAAATCGGCTCTTTTTGTTTTTAGTTCGTTTTACTTTTAATAAGTAACACCTAGTGTTCTGGAACAACTTTATGTGAATGGAATCTTCCCTCTCACACCACCACTATTCCAGCAAATTTATGTAGTTCGCGTGAAGAATTGAGATATTTTCCTAACAGCAGCATACTTCATTCTTCAGAGGAAAATAGAGCTAACTTATGAAGTTTTTCGCTACATAGTGCAAGAATGCCAACATAGAAATGTATGCCTGGATCTCGGATCCTGCAAAGTCAGAGTATATACAGAAAAGTGCAACAACTTGGTATGCAGCATTTCTGCGGCTGGATAGGGTCGCCGAAAGAATGAGTTTCCTCAGGAATCATCTTGGTGGAGACTTATATGGAGAACTCCTTGATTACTTCGACTAAACATATATTACTGGCAAATACAGGAGAGCAGGGAACTAGGAGCAAGGTGCCCCTTTTTCGAAGAATCCTGTACCGAGTCCCACTAGAGATATGAAACACTAAGATCAATAACAGCACTGAAGGTTTGCCTTTTTAAATTTTAACTGATATTCTTTTAAAAAATATTAGTGTTATTCAAAAATTTAATTGGATTTTGTTTTAGGTTGGAACAACCGATTCAGTCATCTCGTAGGAATGAAGCATCCTTCTATTTTTTCAAAACTTCAACAGTTCAACATCTGACCGGTTTCACGTCCAAGGATTCGTCCAGCGGAATATAGACCGCAAGAAACATTATACCGAAACTATCTACATTAGCACCATGTTGTGTGTGTGTGTTGGTGTAGTGGTAGTGTAAACGGTTTCGATATCAGTTTCGCCAACGGTTCCAGATTGAACATTTTAGTTGCAAGAAATATTGAGAATCCTTTGGTTCAAATTAAAAAACAATATTCAATACTAGAAGAACTTGAAATTAAAAGACATCTAGCAGATCAACAGTTTAATGTAGTTAATGAACAAATAAATCTTGGAAGTTCACTATTAAACTGTTTACTTTGATTGAGTATTCATTTTATACATAGATAAGACATTATTATAACACAAATATATTAAGTTATTGTAAAGATCAGCATGATATAGTTTTTTCCTGGTTTTTCTATGTCATTGCACAGTTATACTGATCTTAGAGGGAAATACATCCAGGATAATCCCTTAGGGCTAATAACATCTAGGCTTTAATATTGTTATGTCTTATTACTTCCTTACTTGGTCTAGCCTTAACTACTTAGCAACATCAAGTACCTAGTTACAAACAAACAAAAATGAAATTTCAATATGTCAATCTGACGATGCTAGTTATAGCGACACAGCTGTAATTGAATGTTAAAGCGAATTTTTCGAATAAATAGTGGAAGTTTAGTTTAACCGTTCAGTTTTTTATTGTTCTTTTCATATTCTATTTTTATTCTAGCATTGAAAAAGTGTGCCTTGGATTTGACATTTTTAAATCAGAAATAATATAACTTTCGACCAATTCTACGAAGTGAGATCTTTTTTCAAACAAAATTCTATAAATTATAAGCAAAAAACACTAAGGCTCTATCACAAGAATAGTGCATTCGATTTTTAAAAGAAGCGTCCAATTCTGGCAATCAAATACATAATAGTATAAATTCTACAATATGAGCGTTTCCTTCAGCGCCTGATTGTGGCGCAGTGGTATACGTGCTTGCCCTTCACGCAGAGTGCTCTGGTTCGGTTCTACACCACATTTTATAAAATTTTTATTTAATATTCATAAAGGTAGGCGAAAAACAGTTGTGTGTTTCAGGTGCATAAATGCATTAGCACCCCTTATCTGGTAGCTTGTTACACTCGGGCAGCAAATACATCCGCGGGCTGCTAATGCCTACTTTCCCTTGTGACACAATATACTATTACAGTTTCATTTTTGGCAATTTAGCCAGGGTATTTGATTGTGTTAATGATATTTTATTCAGTAACTCAATCTTTATTACATTAGTCGGTTTCCTTGGTAATTATTTTTTATCGTTTCATTACCATCAAATAAATTGTTTATTCATTAAAATTAGGACTTATTTATCGCCAGTATGTAACTGCAATAAAACTCATCATTAATATGAAACTTTTCATCTTAAAACAGTATGCGTATCGCCCATAATTAATATATCAAATTTATTTGAAAAAAATGTATAGTGTCACTGTCATTTTAAAATACATAAAAAATACGCGTAATTATTTATACAAACAACTTACATAAAGGTAAAATTTTCCATGAAATACTTAATTTTAGCTTATGTTTAATAGGTACAGTGTGGAACAACCAAATGTAATAAATTCGAAAGCAGATAATTGGGGACATGTTTGAAAAAAACGCTCGCACCTGTCGATAATTATTTGAAGTGCGCTTGTTTTATCGAAATTTTTGTATACAGGGTGTGTAATATGACCGTGACCAATACCAAATTTGTTTTTCAAATATAACATCCCGTCTATTATTTAATTTTTGAATTATTTAGAATATTTTAGACATATTTCATGTACAATGTTCTATACCTAACCTTACTGTTTCGAAAATATTAAGGGTTTCAAAATTTATTGCAAAAGGTAACAATTAATTGAAGAACTTTATTTATTTACAGAAATTTTCTACAACTTAAACTCTAACTTAAAAATTATTTCTCATTTAAAGCTAATTACATCTAGGCTTTAATATCGTTATGCCTTATTACATTAGGTAGCTACCTTAAAAACCAAAATGTAACTTCAATATATCAATCTGACGAAACAGTTTTCATTGCGTTTTTAAAAAGCAATTTTTTAATAAAATTGGAAGTAATTTTTAAATATTCTTAGTAACCAATTATTGCTTAAATTTTGGAAGTACGAGAGAAATGGTTTATTTATTTCATCTAAAGTTTCCAAATTTGCCACATATTTCTCAAGGGACAGTTAATAAAATAGAGAAGCATTTCGGTGAGCTTGGACACGTAAAGCAGAAAAAAAGTAGCTGCAAATGCAATTAATTATAATACCAAATTGGATATTATGCATGAGTTTAAAGAAAACTCACTTGCAGCTTCAATGTTCAATGTAAGCCATTCATCAATTATTCGAACATTACATAAAATGATACTAGCTCAAGAATCTGTGATAGATGATTTTGATAGGAGAACGTATTTTTATGATGTAATGATGAAATTATTAAATAACAAAGTAATAGGATTAGAAAATGTCTTGTTTTTTGATGATTGCACCTTTATACTTCAATGTCAAAATTGCCGCATAATAAAAAATGAAAAGAAATAATTATTGGAATACATTTATTACTTACATTTTATTCTATATCCGACTCGGAAGAGGAAGAATCGTTGTTGACATTAATAATAATAGGGTCGATTAAATCATCACAAATATTGTCAATTTTCCAAATATTTGCCTCTACTTTGATAACATGCTCGATACAGTTTGTCCAATTTTCCTTACTAACATGACTTACAGCACTCTCAAACAATTTCACAACATCGTTTATTTTAAAAGTAGTATTTTTTTTCCAACTTCCCCCTTTACCTGAGCCCATATTAATTCTATGGGATTAAGTTCACAATGATAAGGGGGAAGTCGAAGAACTAATATACCACGAGAAGAAGCCATTTCTTCTACAATGTAGGTTTTGTGTTTATTCTTGTTCATTTTTGCAATTCTGTAAAGTTCTCTCCTTAGTGGAACTTTTGGAAACTTAATATTTTTCGAAATAAGCCACTCCAAAAGCTCTGCTTTACGCCAACGACTTGTGGGCAATGCTTCTCGTAACCGTGAATAACAGCCCCTTCTTGCACTGATGTCATAATTTTGTCAAGTGTTGGAATTTCTTTTCGTAAGTAAAATCCATGGACTTTACGCCTTAGTCTTTGTTTTAATGACTCATCGATCTCAATTGGTTTTCGGCCTAAAGGAATCTTAGGGGATTGAAGAGTTTCATTCTTGCTTTGTTTTAGTAATCTATAAATTGTTGATTTAGCAACGTACAACATAGCAACCGTTAATTCCACAATATTATCAACACTTACACTTGGATCCTTGTTTTTCAATGATATATATAACAATTCAATATCAAAGATAATGGACCTGTTTTTGGTCGTTTAGATGGTCCTTGGCTTATCGACATTGTTTGGTACTTGCACAATTAACATTCAATAAATGTTTTAAATATATTCCAACTGTTTACAATATTATGAAAACCATACAACTTTATACAACTTTACTCAAAGAACTAATACTAAGTACTGATTTAATGTACCTACTTTCTTTTAAAATAATATTCCCGATAATGTTTCTAAGAAAACTGGGTTGTTTGGAAAATCCCTCTCAATAATCGAATAATCTGTAAATAGGTGTAATCGTATTAAGCCGATTACAGTAGGCCATTTGCCATTTAAAATTTCTGAGAAAAATTCCCCAAACACTACATATAGGAGTCATACAAATAAAAAAATTCATTTTGCTTTTTTGAATTTAATAAAAATTGTAATGATATCTTGACATCTTGACTTTAATTAATTTTTTAAAAATATATTTCATTGTAATTTATTTGTGACAATATTCAAATTTTGAATTAATCTTCTTACAAAAAGAACAAAAACATATAAAATAAATAATTATTGTTTACAGATTGGTTTGTTTTCTATTATGAATAAACTGTGTTGCCTTTCTTTATCAAACTTACTAAAATTTATGTACTTCTATCACTTTTTTTGTTAAAATTAGTACATCCCGTTACCTCTGACCTAAATCGTATATTCTTTAGCATAGCTGCAACTCATTCGTTCAATACAAAATGTACCTTACGGTATACCCTCTTAAAATATATTTTGGTACGTCTATGAAATCTACTTAAATGAATGATTTATTACTCCTTGTCCTTTCTATATAGACCATAAACATCCCTGCCGAGTGGACAGGATTATAAGAACTTGAAATAGGCATTCATTGGTAAAATTTTAAGCATGTTTTGTCAGTTTTCATTTCTCGTGGTCTTCAGTTGTATTTAATACCTAATAGGTTACTATTACTCTCTATCAGCCCAGGTTAGCAACTGTTTTACTTAAAATCATATTAAATTACATAAATTGAATACATAAATATCTAAATCCGATCCTAAACAATATCCATGTTTATTGACAAGCTCATTCCTTTTTTGAAAAACACCATAGCTAAATTTATTGACGGTTTACCCTGTGGCCCTTTTGAATACCTTATGAGATTGTTAATATTATTCTATAGGTACCTTTCCGAAACAGTAAATGTTCTAGACAAAATATGTCTAGAATGTTTTCAATAATTCAAAAATTAAATAATAAATATGGAAATATGGTATTGTATTTGAAAAAAGTTGGTATTGGCCACGATCACATGACACACCCTGTATAAAAAAATATTGATAAAACAAGCGCACTTGAAATCGATCGGTGGGAGCGTTTTTTTAAATGCGCCTATTTTTCTGTTTTCACATCTATTTCATTTGATTGTTCCACTCTGTATAATAATCTTATATGAATACAATATATTGTTTTTACAGTTCTGTCATACAATAATAATATTTAAAATTTTTTTATTATTCAGGTAGACTTACTTTGATATTAAATGAAATCTCCGTACAAGGTAATTGCACAAATTTGTAATCCACAAATGCACAAACGTATTGTTTCAAGTAAACTACACCGGTGACTTTTAAAATTAGGACCTCCAGTTTCGCCGAGAGAATCAGGTATACTAACATAAAAGACTTTCCAATTATTTTCTGGTACGAGTTGGTATACCTACGAAAAACATTGGGTATTCCCAAGATTTCGTACTGTTTGTAAAATCCCCCGTATTCAAGATCGATTACTTCATTCTTGACCGACTGCAGAGCAAAACACATCAAAGTTTCATCATACGCATTGTTTTGTCAAAATAATATTCGTGTTAAAAAAAAAATGAAGAATATAAGAATATTTCGTAAGCCGATCGTAAACACAGTAATTACATTTCGGTACTTTCGCAAAGTGGTGATTATTAATTGTACATTACAAATCAAATATTTCATTTGAATATTATAAAATTAAAATGTAGAATAGATGAAAGAGTAGAAAGAGCATTGGGTAGCTCAAGAAAAGAATCATAGGTGCCTCCTAGCTGATCCAATATTTTCTAGATTATTGGCTTTTTCGTTTGTAGAACTATAGTCGCTTGGATTTCGCTAAATACTGGTTGTTTTAAGATTCGATATTATCAAAAAAATTTTTTCTACAACACTTTGTAATAGTAAACGTTCAGCGAAAACGCGATTTCCGTTGCAAGTGAGAAAATATATTTTAGTATCTAGTAACGAAAGTGACATTTATATTTTTAACCATTTTTTGCGCTTGCATAGGTATATAATGTTTTTACGATTTTAAATTATTAATAACAACAAGAATTATTTTTATAATTAGAATGCAACTTTTTATTTAATAAATATATAAATTAAAAAATTAAATTGGATTTAAAACCATTTTTATCTAGTGCCCAGGTTTCATTAGTTTGACGTTTCTTGTGAATTGTCAGTTTGCTCTAGAAGTATTTATTTGTAATCATGAGCTCCGATTCAGAAAGTGAATTAGATTACAGTCATACACCCGAAGAAATAAAAAATCAAGCAGAGGAAACTTAATTAGATTTACTACCAATAAAATCTAAAAAAGGTATGAAGAAATATACATAAAATTTATGAAATGGAGAATTGAAAATCACGTAAATTTATTTTCGGAGAATGCTTGCATATTTTGGATTTTTGGCGAATAAATTTAAGTCATCGACCCTATGGTCTATTTATTCTTTGCTAAGAACCACATTATCAATTAAAAATTATATCTATATTAGTAAATATCTGCTATCGTTTTTGAAAGGGAACTCTGTTGGTTTTATGAGTCAAAATTCAAAATTATTTTCTTCCTATGAAATAAACACTTTCTTAAAAAACGCACCCGACTCTAAATTTTTAATGAGTAAGGTAAGTTATAAACTTTTTTATTAAGACAATATATTCTCATTATTAAACATTTGTAGGTAGTCTTAATTTTTGGAATTTCGGAAGCTTGCCGGTGCCGATGATCGTCGAATCATTGAGGATGTTCATTGTATTGGGAAACAAATTAGTCACAGATTCACTACACAGGTGTGATTAGACAATTTATATTATAAACATTATTTCGAATGTGTACAGTAGCGGCTGGTAAGGTGGGAAAATAGATGTTGAAATGGATTTTAATAAATTTGTAAAATATGTTAAATAAAAAGAAAGGAAAATCTATTGCTAAGAAGGCAATGACAACCAATGTTAGGAAGAAGAGTGTTAAGAACGAGGAATCTTTTAGTTCATCTTAAGAAGATGAAGTACTCATTTTAGATGATGATTCTGACATGGACTGTGACATTGGGGAAGAGGAAGCAGAATGTATGTTTTGTTCTGGACTCTTCTCTGAAGATACCTCGGGTGGACAATGGATTCAGTGCTCAAAATGTATCAGGTGGGCTCATGCCGACTGTGCCAATATAGACAAAGACACATATATTTGTAATTTCTGCCTCGATGGCTAGTTTTATATCGTTATCCTAATATCGGATACCCTATCCGGTATTCGGAACATTATTTTTTGTCAACATAAATTGACCATTTTTCGAAAAACTTAAATTTTATTTTTTAACATGTGGCAATGATTGATTTTGGTTTAATATATGATTCTCTATAGCCTATTATTTGTTTTATTTTCAAAACGTCGTAGCTTTATTGATGTATTCAAATTAATATTAAGGTTCAAAAAAAAGTATCCGATATTAGGGTACTTTACTCTAATTTTAACAAACTAACATTGGAAACTAAGTAAAAACTTACCAGATTTTAGAAGCAATTTAAAAACTACCATTAAACGTCGCAAAAATTGTACTGGGCGTACCAAATTGGTATGATTTGCAGGGTTTCTTGAAATCTAAAGAGCAAAAAATATAATTACTCACAAATACTTTTAATATATGAAATTTATAAATTAATCAGATTAATTACAAAATTCGTCAACTATTAAATGGCTTAGTAAAAAATTTTCTTTAATAAAACTGGATATTATGTCAAACTAGGAACCAATAAAGTCAATTATTACTTGTATTAAAAATGAGAAAACATAAACCTGAAAACTGCGTAGGTACTTTATAAACTTATCGGAAATAGTCAAGGGTATTACAAGAGTATCATAGTTACCTCTTACAAGTAGGTATAAATAAATCCAATAATAAACCTACGCCAATAAATATAAAACTCTATGGAAGAGAGACCACACATTAAAACAAACTTTTATTTTGTGTTGATGATGAGAATTTAAAAAGTAATTGAGTAATTGTACAACACGAGCGTTTTTTAGACGTCAGTCGAGACGCTAATTATGCTCGAGAAGATAATGCAATTTAATCATCGTGTGCAATACAACATTTTTTTCTATAGCAAGACTTCAAGTTCAGGTGAAAAATAGAATTTCAAAGATAATTGTAATTTTGGGTACAAAAATCGCAATTGTTGCTCTGTTACCCACTCACATATACTATCCAGAACGAATCCACCAGTATGTGAACAGTGTCAAACCAGTTTATCGGTCAAACATTTTCTAATCGAGTGCCCAGTATATCAGTCATCAAGAACAAAGTGGTCTATTGATACTAACCTAAAGTCCATATTAGGAGAACAATGTAACATCAAAAACTTGTGTGGATATCTTAAAGACATTAACATGTATGACAAAATTTAAGTTTTATAAATTATTGTAATGATTCTCTCGCCGTCGCTAATAACCCAGTGGGTTGATGCGACAATAAAAATAAAAAAAAGATAATTGTAATTTTGGGTACAAAAATCGCAATTGTTGATAGGGATATGAATTACTCTGTCAACAAATGTTTTTGCGGAGAATATTGTCGCGTTTTGCCTACAAAGTTAATAAATAAGAAATGGACACAGAAATTGACACAAGAAAAAGAAAACCTGCCATCAGATTTAGAAGTTTATTGTTGCCACAAAAATCTAGGATGATGTATGAGAAAGAATACCAGTCTTTTAAAAGTGGAAAAGCATTAAGAATATAAATGGCATGAGTGCAAAAATACTAGCGTATTTTTCGAAAAAACGATGACATCGTCACTTTTCTTTAAATTAAACATGGTAAGAAAAATAACTGGCACGGGGTGCAAAATATTTTTTGGTAGTACAAAATCAGTACCTACTAATCAAATCTCCTTTGTTTTAATTTTTTTTTCGTGTGGTCCTGCTAGGTTAATATTAAGTTAGTAGCACCACGTTTTATGTATATTAAACATTCCAACAGGTCCAATTTGATTCTTCCTATTTGATCCTGCTAGCTTAATAGAGCTTAAAAATTGTGATTTTTAAACTTTAAGCTTTTAAAATTTAAAAGTGTTTATTGGTTTCTTTACTTCCCTAGCTGGAGTCCTCCAAGGATCTATTCTAGCTCCACTATTTTACGTAATATATACCCATGAAGTTCCCACCCCACGGAACCCCCACAACCACATTCAGCATTATGCTGATGATACCGCAATCCTTGCATCGGCCCCCAACCGATACTGCCTCCAAACCCGCCTCCAAGAATTTCTCGATTCCTTTTTCGACTGGTGTCGCAAATGGAGGGTTACACTTAATTCCAATAAATCTTAACTGATCTTCTTTAAACATCCAGACACTTTCCACGAAAATCTTCTACCCGGAAACATCAGAATAATGCTCTGGGGAGAGAGGCTCGAATTCCGGAACGAAGCCGTCTACTGGGGGGTGAGGTATATTCGCACCCTCTGTTGGACGGTTGATATAAAGTACACCTTGGACTCTGTCCGGAGACGAACCAATCTCATCAAAGCGTTGGGAGGAAAATTCGGCAGAATCCACCCCTCCACTCTTCGGCACAAAATATTCATTCGCCCACTCCTAGACTACAAAGCTATTCTATGCAGCACCGCCTCCACCAGCATCTCAAGTAAAATCCAAAATTGTGAACGAGCCATCCTCAGATAATGCAAATATCAAAATCGTTTGACACCCAGCAATGTAGTCTACGAAAACACAACATCAACCCAGTCCTCGATTGATTCAATAATCTACAGTCGCGCTATATCCAGCGGACCCTTGGCTAATTAACCGCCGCTCCAGAAAAGAAAAACACCACATCTGCCACTACGCCTACACCAAGTAACCCCACGAGATACCCTCTCGGAGATATACAACACATCACCCCTAGTGATTCGCTAATACCCACACCGGGGCCTACTCTGTAACCCCATTCCCCGTCTCCGGGAATGCAACAAAATCCGGGTAACCCTCGAGGAATTCTTCAGAATTCCTTGAACTACCCCTTTAGCCTAGCTAACCCATCCCCGGCGCTCTGTCAGGTTATAGGTCTTCAGTGGTTTCCCTATAACACTTACCAAATGACCGACAAGAAGGGAACAATACAGTCACAGCTGTGTATCCGAATCTCCACGAAGTCCAACAGGCCGCGAAATTTAATCCCGTTTCCTGCGAATTCTTCTACTTCTCGCCCAACAGACATCGCTACCCTCAACACTCTTCTGTCGCTTCCAGCCATTATTTCCCAGTCACAACCTCTCAATATTTTTACCTAGGACAATACGACTCCCACTCAACACAAACAACGCCACCCCAGCCCTGTAGAGGATTTTAAATCCTAAATCTGGGCACATATATCTATAATCAAAAAAAATCAAATCTCCACCAAAATTCTATTACACATTCTCTCTGTAGCACTCTTATTCTCAAAAAAAATTTTAACTTATCTAGATATGGCATTCACTGGTAGGTTTTTTAACTGACCAAAAATTAAATAAAAATAATGAATACCATTGAAATTTCAGTTCTCAATCACAGAACTAGTTCTTTGAATAAAAAACTTTAAAGTTTTTTAATAAGTGTCTATTAAGTAAACTGTAAATATTGAAACTAAGCGCTTTCGGCTTACAAAGCCATCATCAGAGTTTCTCCTAAAATATATTTCAATGGTAAGAAAAATAAAGTAGGTATATTGTTGTTAAACTTACGTCAAAAAAGATAAAAACCACTAAGAAGAAATGTATAAAACGTACAAAACATCATAGAAACCACACAAACCAATACAAATAAATAAGTAAAAACTAACAATAGGGATAGTATCCATTCTAGGAACATTGGTGAAAAGAAACGAAACTATAAGAAAATTGACATCAGTATCGAAAATTGAGATTGACTAAATCTGTAGAATTTTTAATGGTCCTTAAGGGTCTATAATTAAGAAATTCGAGTAAAGTTTTATTAAGAAAAGTGGCCAAGAAAGAAACAGGAGTATTATGAAAACTAACAACCGGTGTTATAGGTAAATCAACTTTGTGGATCTTGGGTAAGCTGTATAATCGGGCTATTGTAGGATTGGGTAAAATAAATTTTCTGTAATTCAAATTCAAGTCACTGAAAAAATCTTTATAATTTAACAGTGTGCTCGTAACATTCGAAATCAATCTTTGAAAAGGATTTCTTTTCAACACCTCAAAATTATTGTCATATAGAAAAGTTTGAGAGAGCTTAAAGCTAATCCTAGTTACTGTTGCAACACGCAAGGTGATCTAAATACTAAATTCAAACCGTTATTTAAATTTTTCTGGGACAGTTAGGTTATACTCCAGTCATTCTTATTGGTTTTTTATCAATTTTTAGCTTTGATTTAATTTCATCTCTCATAATAGCACTTAAGGAGTTAGGAATACACCCAATATATATGACAATGAAAAAAACGACAATAACAATCAAAACAGGCGTGACTGAAGAATTTGAAATAAAAAAAGGTGTCAGACAGGGAGATGCATTATCAGTAGCATTATTTAACTTAGCACTAGAATATACACTCAGAAAAATAATGGTAAACATGCTAAATGAAGTAATAAAAGGAGGTTCTAAAGTAGGATTAAAATTACATGAAGAAAAACCAAAAATAATGAGAATCGATAAGCAGCGGGAAGGAGGCATGATTAGAGTTGGGGCTTACAGATTTATGGAAGTGGATCGCTTCAAATATTTAGGAATCTTACTGACAAATAATGGAAGTAGGGATGCTGAAATAAAACAAAAAAATAATGAACGCTAATAGAGCAATATACGCCAATAAAAAAATACTACAGAGCAAATTAATATGCAAAAACACAAAAATCAAAATATATAAAAGCCTTATAAGGCCAATATTAATGTATGCTGCAGGAACAATGACCATGACCAAAAAACAAGAGGAAGATTTAAAAATAGTTGAAAGAAAAGCAATTAAATTAATATTAGGACCAGTCAAGATAAATGAAAATGAATTTAGAAGGAGAACGAATCAGGAAATACAACAAGAGGCAAAGTAAAATGTGGTTCAGAAAATAAAGCAACAGAGAGTAAGGTGGCTAGGACACGTTTTTAGAGCAGGAACTACAGCAACAATAAATATAATATTAGAATGGGACCAGGAAATAAAAAAAGGCGAGGCAGACCCAGAACATAATGGTTGCAAGAAGTAAAGGAAGACCTAAAGGCAGCCGGAATTAACAAGTGGAAGGAAAAGGCAGCTGACAGAAAAATATGGAGAGAAATAGTAGATAGAATATGAACAAAGATTCGGGGATTGATCCACCCCGAAAAATGGATTTAGAGAGCACCACTTGGTACTGCATAACCCCTCTAGGGGTGTTTTTGGCCACTATATATATATTAATTTCATTTTACAATCTATTTTACAACTTTAATCTTAATTTATCGATTGTGTGTTTCAACAGTCACTTCCAATTTCTTTCTTTTATAAGTTTTTTATTTGAAGTAATTTAGGTGTAGTTTTAATTATAATTCTGGTTTGATTTTATTGTTTATAGATCCTATTTAGGGTGGTTAATTTTAATTTTTACATTGTTGTGTCCACCTTTTTATGTAATTTGTTAGTTTTTACTTATTTATTTGTAATGGTTTGTCTAGTGTCTAGTTTCTATGATGTTTTGTACGTTTTATACATTTCTTCTTAGTGGTTTTTAACTTTTTTGACGTAAGTCTAACAACAATATACTTACTTTATTTTTCTTACCATTAAAATATATTTTAGGAGAAACTCTGATGATGGCTTTGTAAGCCGAAAGCGCTGTTTGAATGCTTCAGTTTACTTAATACACACTTATTAAAAAAGCTTTTTATTTAAAATACATTTTCCCATTCCCCTACATTTTTAGAAAGTGTGTACAAAGTCTACAGTCTTTAAATAAAAGAACTAGTTCTATTTTTATCAAATACCAATTCAATATTCTTCAGTTAATTTACTAATAAGTTGTTTTGTATTAAATAAAAAAAGGAAAACGCGGAAAATAGTTTTTTTGAGGTAAGGAAAATTAAATCATGAATGTCTACTCTGGTTAGGAATGAATTTTCCAATTTTCATTTATCCAAAATGTTGAAAAAATTAAAATTTTTAAATGATGGTGAATATAAGTATTGGAAAAAGATAATTGGCTAATTCTGGTTTATGATCACTAAAACACAGGTATCCTTGCGTGCCGCTAATGAGTAGCTGTCGAATATTTGGCAAATTTGACTTGATGGATACGTGACACCGGTTAGTCCGGTTCAGGTCAACTGCGCGATTTTAAATGACTAACTTTATTATTTTTTGTTATATGTATTTTAAAAGAATCATGATTTCTGTGTTTATAAAATAGGAAAAGTTCAATGGTTTCAGTGATTGCATACAGAATAAATTATATAAATGTTTAGTATTTATATAAAAATTCTGAAGTAAATAGAATAGTGTATCAATAATTTTTAATTGTCAAAAATAAAAGAGAACATTAAAAATAACATGCTTTTTCCCTAGGTTTTAATTATTGAACATTCAACATGAACTCCCAGTATAAATTTGACAGTCTATTGTGCCTTTTCAAAATAAAGGAAAAAATGTACACGTTTTTTACGATTTTACTGAAACTACTGGCAACGTAATAGTATATTAAACAAAGAATTTCATATCAATCAAATGAAAAACCCAAAGTCTATGTCACAGAACATTATTCTTGATGGAAAAACAATAGTAGCTACTAGTTTCGGGCTAACATTGAGGCCATCATCAGGCTATAAAAAAGGTTATTTTAGTGGTATGAATGAAAAAGAGAACAAAAAGCATACCTTAGTGTAAAAATTAACACATATACAAGTATAAGGACTATAACATAATATAACATAAAATATAAAATTGCAAAAATTCTCAAAGAACCAACAGATAAAAAATAAGAAATAAATATAAGAACATGTACGATAAAATGTATAAAATTTATGGTCTAAAATTAACATTTTATATGTTTAAAAAGAAAGAAAAATGGAGGGGCGAGTTCAATATAGACATATAGATTAAAAAACCTTTCCAGTGTAACGTGTAACTATAGTCCGACAAAACAGAGGACAAGAAGAATAAGTCACAAGAAGAACAAAAGGTTTGTGAGGTTATGCTGACTAACAATTCAGATTAATTTAAAATGAATATAAACAACCTAAAACAACCTAGTAAAATGAACGAAGCTAATTAGTCACATTAGAAAGAAAGTATAACCAATTATTGAAGAAAGTGGACAACAGAAAACAAATAAAGGAAATATGGAAAACAAAGTAAAATCTTTTACAAACACATATCGTTAAAAGGGAAGACTAAGAAGTTTGTAGGGGTCCTTTGGTCTCAGCTGTTCATTCAAACAGCGTGACAAAATGAAATCTCATTTTGTCACGCAAATTGGCTATAACGGCTTTTGCAGCTTCTTCAACGTCTGAAAGTAGACTCAGATTCGCTCATTTTTAATAAAAAACTAACAACTTAATACAGGCGACTATTGTGACAAATATGTTTTGACATTTGAGCTTTCCTGTAATGGTTATCTCCATAGAAACAAACAAGGATGGCTTTGATACTATCTAGCCGGAATAGGCCGACGTAAAATAATAACCAAGTTAAATAAATTCAAAATAAAAACGAAACTGGATTACAAAAAATCTTGAATGCAAACACTGTGAAAATTTAATTAATTTTTACAAGTGTCATCCTATCCGCTGATTAATGGATTAAAACACATTCCGTTTTAAGTCAATTTTAATTTATGATTATTGTTTAAAATTAAGATTTACTAAAATAAAAAGGATGTGGAGGGCGTTTTTTCTTTTTCTTATTTTAGCCAAAAACTACTTATAAATAAGTACCTTTCATATTACCAGGTATTAATCGGTATTATTTTGCAAAAAAATAAAACATAAAAAATGTCTTATCTAAGTCGTTTACATTCTTTTGAATCAAATATTTACATGCATAATACATTGCATTGTTATCAGTTGTTTTTACTACTATTTGCTTATAATATTATTACATTGTTACTGTGGTTTCCGATTAAGTCATATTCAACACAAAAATAACAACTTTATTGAATTACTGACAAACAAGTGGATTTTAAAAATTGTTTACAAAAAATTGCTTTAATATGCTACGTAAAATGTATCTAAACAGTTATTTATGATCCACCCCATATGCTGTCAATCAGATCGATTCTGTTTAAATATTGTTATAGTAGCCATATTGTTAAATCGTTTAAACAATAACAATATGGTAGTTTACATTCGTATTCTGTTTGGACCATGACAGCAATATTTGCTATTAGTTTGATTCATAACAATATTGTTTTTTCAATGCTAACTATTTCTAATTTTAAAGCTTACAACACTGGAATTTGAGGTTAGTTTTTGCAGGATAACCTAACAAAATGAGTAGTAAAATTCAAATAAAAAATAAGAAAACTTCTAAAAAACAAATGTAGTTATGAGTAAACTGTTCAGGAAAAATATTGGTTTTATTACAGGTAAAATGCACCCACAAAACCGTCATTTTGTTACAAATTATTTCTTTTACATACAGGGTGTTTCAAAAAGGTATGTCATAAATTAAATCACGCTTTCCGGGGACAAAAATAAATTGATTGAATTCAACTTACCATAGTACAAAAAGTGTACACAAAAAAAGTTATAGCCCTTTGAAGTTACAAATTAAATTTTATTTTTTTACATTATCTCTCAAACTACTTGACATTTTGTAATAAAAATTGACACGTTACTTTCTTGTTCTGAAAGCATTTTTCATAAAAAAGAAAAAACAAAATCTCAGAGCTCAGAAAAATTTTAAGGGGGTGTGCAGCCCTAAATCCCCCCCAAACTTTTGAGTACGTTCAAATCAAATGAATTTTATGGCATCATTAGTTTAACACATTATTTTTAAAACTTTTTTGCGTCTTATCACTTTTTTCAGAAAACAGTTTTTATTGAGATAAGGCCCTTTTATTAATTAACCTTTGAAAAATAAGGTGCAACTAAAAATAATGGCTTAAATAAATTAACAAGTACAAAAAATGTCTATAACCTCTGTAAATATGTTATTACAATAAATGTTCAAAATGACCCCCATTTTCTTCAATACACATTCGATATCGTTTTAACAAGGAACACCGAATGCGCTGAAAAATCATATTTTTTTGACGAAATTGATTACAAAATGTCAAGCAGTTTGGGAGATAATGTAAAAAAATAAAATTTAATTTGAAACTATAAGGGCTATAACTTTTTTGTGTACACTTTTGTACTAAGGTAAGTTGGATTCAATCAATTTATTTTTGTCCCCGGAATGCGTGATTTAATTTATGACATACCTTTTTTAAACACCCTGTATAGTACAGTGTCAAAATACAAAACACAAAAGCAGAATTATACACCCAGAGGTGAAATGAAGTGGCTAGTGCACTTACATAAGTGGTTGTCAAACCCCGCTTTGATTTTTAAAATAATATTTAAACTATTCATTAAACTTTTAATTAACAGTATATGCCATGTCAATCGTTGGAAATCTTTATCGATGCATTTTTTTTACTAAAGCGTTGAATGTCTTTATTTTAACTATTTTTGACACCTCTATCTCTTATAGTTACTAAGGCCCATGCGGTCATGTGCATTACGTTTAAACGCATCTTTTTATATATCCACTATTAAAAATTATGTACCATGGCCTTTCTGGCTGGTTTGGCTTTGTTCTTCACATTTTTTACGATTGGTTACTTGTAAGAATCGTTGTGAAATAGCTTGGTGTCACGTGATTGATGGCTGAGTGGTATCGACGACCACAGATGACGTATGTCATAGTACGTTGACAGTTGCTATGTCTGCATGGGACACATTGTTCCATGGTGTGTGACAGATGACGTATACATTACGACATAGCTTCCGGTGGCTATTTTGGATGACATCCTGCGGTCAAAACATCTTAGGCTCAGTTTCAATAATCCCGATTTAGCACTTAAGAGGAGCTTCTAATCACGATTAACCTATAGAAACGTTTCACCATGCTCAAAAGTGGGATTAAATAGACTGATCGCGATTTAACACAAATCGCCCATTTTGCTGGATTTATCTAGTAAAGTCCAATTAGTTCAGATTTCAATATTTTATTATTATATCTAGATGCGGAATGTATATTTTTTAATTTTTGATAAATTGTTAATTAAACACGATTTAAGAAAGAAATAATATTTCCAAAAATTGGATAATAAAGATTTTGAGACAAGATTTTGACTTCAAATAGTGGGATATATTGAAGACCATATAGAATTTACAAAGAACACCTATACTGTATAACTTTTAATTATCATTTTGATTATTATGATTTGTGATTTAGGCATTATAATTGACTATTAGTTTATTGAATTACTCATATATTTTTTCAGGAATGATTCTGTTTCAAAATGAACCAGTTATTATGTATTAAGTATTATGGTTTTTTGTTGAAAGGCATGTTCATCAAACTGTTGGAGTTATGGTTTGGGGTGCTATAGCTTATGGTTCGAGATCACCTTTAATCTTCATCAGAGGTAACATGAATGCGCAGCGTTATATCCAAGAAGTTTTGGAACCCCATCTTTTACGCTATCTTGACACCCTGGCAAATCCAACTTTCCAACTTGTCAGTTGAAGACATTTATAAAAAATATGTATTTTGTGAGGAACATTTTTCTAGTAACTGTAAAGTTTTAGGTACCAAAAGAGGTCTTATAAGAACAGCAGTTCCAACTTTAAATTTACCTGGTAAGTGAATAAATCAAATTGTAATTTATAAAGAAAGAAAACCTGTACTAGCAGATCATGCAAACGTTTTTATGCTGAAAGGACTGTATAAACAGTGGAAGCAACCATTAGCTTTTACATTTAGTGAAGGACCTCAAATGTCAAAGTATAGGTTTGAAGGTAGTATCGACAGTTTGTGACCAAAGTGAAAATAATGTCGGAGCTATTAGACTGCTAATGAGTGAAACGAAGGAGGAATACTTAAAAAGAAAAGAAGAGAATAGAAATTTTGGTTTTGTGATCAATGACCAAGAAATTATTCCCATATTTGATGTCCCTCATATTTTCAAGTGTTTGAGAAATAATCTTTTGAAACATGACTTGTATTTTAAGCAAAATAAATAAATAAATTATCATTTTTTGATTATAAACATATATTTACTTTAGTTTCGTTGAAATGTAGCTGTCTATTTTATCGCAGAGTACTTCTTATTGACAGATAGATATCACTAGAAATAAATTTAAGGAATCTGTATTATCGACAATATTTTTTAACACAACTGCTGCTACTCGATGTCGCATACGGATCTAGACAGTCACTAGGTTCTTGCCTTCTTGCCATTCTATTCGTAGTATCGTAGTTGTATTCGGTGACTTATCCCCAATTGAGCAAGTGTGGGATATGATGGGTAGGAGATTTGCTCAATTTGCATGTCTTCCGTTATGTAATTCGTTAAATATTCTAGCAGAAGCTCTTGCACAATTATTAGTTTGGTAGTATAAACCTATAATTTCAATTCTTTCTTGCAAAGAGTAAACTGTTTCAGTGAAACAGAATAAATAATTTATAAAAGTACACTTTCAATAGTGACTACAAATTCTAGTTTGATAATGTCAAACTTTAATAAAAAGTAGAGTTTTTTGTTGTTTGGATTTTTGAAGTAGCATAAATAGCACAGTTAAAAAGATTAAAGAGTTTGAACTGTTATACAACCCATTTTATTACAGCCAAATAAGGTGAAAGTAAAAAATAAGTAAAAATTGTGGTATTAAAGGAAAAATTGTTTATCTCATAAACTAACCACTTTAACCTACAAGTATTATACATTTTTGAAATAAGCTTAAAGAGGAGTATCCAAATGTTTCATAAAAAATATGAGAAGTAATTTAAAAAAAGGGGATGCTGCTAGGGTTAAGGGGGTGGCATTTCCAGTAAGTTTAAATAAGCCATAATTTTTCCTAAATACCAGTATTACAAAAGTTATTAAAGATGGATACTTTTTTCTGAATACCACTGTACATCAAAATATTATAGTAGTTACATTTTTTGGCTTGCATGAAATTTGTAACCTATCATTTGGAAAAATGTCCTAAAAAATGTAAGTAAAGTTCATAGAATAAAATGTAGCCATAAATTATTCAATAGAATTTTTTACCGGTATATTTTCATATTATAGATATGAAAAACATATTTTGAGTATGCGAGTATTTGGAGCTTAAAACAATTTTGCTGTGTTTAAAATGTTTAGTTTAATAATATATTAATTTGGTATACATACAATTTGGTTAATTTTTTAAGCTCATAAGCATTTTATAATATTTTTTCTAAGTGCGTACAATTGGTCAATGTCTTGCAAAAAAACTAACGTAAGAAGATATTGTCACCTTCTTTTTATTTGGAGCAGGTCTTATAAAAATATGTTATCAACTAAAACGTGAAATTTTTTGGGAAACTTCCAATGTTTCATAATAATAAATGGTTATAGCAGTTACAGTTTTTTATTACTACCAATTTCTAACCAATAGTTTTATAGAAAAGTGAAAAATAGCTAATTAATTTTTTATTATAATATGTTGTCAGTAATTATTTAAAGCTCTCTTTAAAAAAAAACAAGTTATTTTAATATAATACTTACAAAATAAAAGCATTTGTTAGAGAAAAATCCATTAAAATTCAACACCACAAATACATTTATTAACCACAACTGGCGCGTGACAAAAGTAGATTTTAATAGGAGACTCACTACCTTATTTAAAAAAATAATGCAGGTATCTAAAAATATTTAGAAAAGTAAACTGTTGCCAAAAACGCATTGGCAATATACGTATTTTTAAGAAAATTTTACATTTTCAACGTTTATGTTAGATAATATAGACGCTGTGTATCGGCGTCGAGTCAACGTCGAGGTTAATATGTTCCATTTATCTGTGAATGTGGGTTTTTATGGTAGGGATAAGTTACATTAAAAATTATGTTTATATACACAGACAGTATTTTAAGTTTAAGTTTATGTTTAAAAATATCAAAGTCGATTGTATTATTAGAATTAACAAAACATTGTTAATATGATGTGTTTTTCGGATTTCCATCTTCAAAAGAAAAAAAAATCTTATATAAATATTGTAATAAATTACAATTAAAAAAAATTACAGATTGTATTAATGTAGTTTAAATTGTTATAATTATTATTTTTGTTGTTTTTATAATTTGAAATTTTTATTTTTAAAGTTTTGTGGGGCTATTCTTTATATTTAAATTTGTTTCAATTTTAATTTAATCTTCATTCAATTTAAAACACCTTAAAATTTCTTTATTTTATTGATCCTTTTCTACTTGTAAAAAAAATTATGTTATTGAACTTAAGATGTGTAATTTTATTTATTATTTATTATTAAATTTAATATATCTAAATCAATTCCTTTATCATTTGAGACTCATAACCTCAGTAGTCAGTTCAAAATGTAAAATTTAACAATATTAATATTTATTTATTCTGCTTTCCCTAAAAGAATTAATGTACCCTTAACCCATTCAACGATACGGCTATGTCAAATTCGTGCGCATCAACCCCCATTTAGGTACACGTGATCCTTAACGGTTATTTCTGGGGTAAAGAATGTCGAGAAGCGTGTGTTTATTAGTTGTTAAAAAGTTTCCTAATAATATAATGTTCTCAAATCAAGATTATAAAAAAATTGTTCAACGATATTGAAATATACTACTCACAATGTTTTTTAGAAGTTATGAAAGTGATATAAGTGAATAAAGTTAAAAACATACCCTAAATCACTTGTTGCTGACGGTGAAGGATGGAAATTTTTTTGTGGCGGCTTTCCAGACTTGGCTTCTTACCAGTGAATAATTTACACCACGTGCAAATGCCTCCTTGTACGGATACCAAACAGGATTACAACCACTGGATGTTATTTTTCCTTCGTTTCTTCCAGATATTTTATTATTATTACAGGTTAGTCAAAACAAATTTAATTTTTCTTCTTAGGATTTAATATTTATTATTCGGTACACAATTTATAACCATTTACAATTTTTCCAATAGGTTTGTTTGAAAATACATTATATAATTTATCATATTACTTTTCAGCCATCTTTTATTTTTAACAGTCATCGGCCATTGTTTTTATGATAATTTTAAAATTGACTGGCGTGGATTCGGCCTTTTGATAAATTTAGAATGACCTCGATTTTCCTTTTTCCTGGGCTTATATACCCTCGGTCAAAAAATCGAATAATGGCCGCCTTTTCGAGCGTATTTTGTTTTTTATAACCCCACTTACATCAAATTTTTGAAAAATTGACTTTTTAATTATACATTTTCTGACCTTTTAATAGTTACAAATCAATTCTGTATCACTTATTTGATTATAAAATAACATTTTTAGAATTTTAAAATCAATTTTTCCTTATTAAAACAGCTGACTTTGCGGAGTAAACAATGTCGGCCATTTTGACACTTATCAATATTAAATTTAACAATTTTGAGCTAATATCTCTTTTTGGCCATTAATTTTAACAAAAACTGAAAATTTACATATTCTAATATGATCAGATAACTTTTATTTTCAATGACACCGCTTATATTAGCTTTTATTTGCTTTTTAAATTTACTACGTCATAACGATTCAAATACAAAATTTATCAAATAAACTAATTAATAACATTCAAAATCATCAAAGAACAACCTAAAATTAATTATCTTACAACAACATATAATAATAACAAATAGTACCATCAATTAATCCTCTAATATTTAGTTTATGTCTTTCCACTACAAGCACATCTTTTAAGTTTATAATCCGCAAGTTTTTTATCATCACTTCACTATTTACAGTGTTTTTCATTGAATTTATCATTCATAATGTCCTTTATTACACTTTAATTAAACAGTCTTCGCTTGTAAACAAAAACATCACTTTCTTACAGATGCGTTCTTACATGTAATATATTTCAACATCTTTCTTTATTTTTTAGATTTAGTCTCAAACATTGCATTTTATCAAAACTGAGATGTACCAGAATATAGGAATTACTGGACTTGTACTGTCATCCGATACATTATAATACAGGACTCATCACTTGATGCTTAATTGAATTAGAAAATATTGTTCAGGTAAGTAAAATTTATTTATCAAATTATAATCATTTCTATGATTTATTTATTTATTTTGCTCTAACAGCTAAAATTAGTTTGTTGAGGTTTAAGTTTTTGTAACTTCTATTACTAACTGTTACAGTTGAATAATCTCTATTTTATATGATAAATTTAAATAACCTAAACCTACTTATTCTTATTTTATAGCTACTTATAAAAAAAATTATTGAACTTATTATTTTTAACATTGACTATAACTTATTTGGATCTTAATTTAAATAACTTAATATAACTAAAATAGTTGGTTTCTTACTAATATTGTATTCTTATGATTCATTATCAACATATTCTAATACTTATTTACTTTTTATTTTTAGTAGTTTAAGCAACATAAGGACCTTGGACTTGATTCTTGGATCGACTACTGGTGTTAGTGCTCATTCTTTTGAACTCATTTTATCAAGATATTTTTGTGTTCTTGTGTGAATTAAGATTTACTGGATTGGCTCAAATAAAGAAATTTTTGGTGTATTGATCTTTTAATGAAGAGTTTTGAAAGTAACATCCATGACTAGTAATTTATTTCAACTCAAGTTATTTATTTTGGGTAAGTTATATTTATTATTATTTTAAAACATTACAATATATATTAAAGAGAACCACGACAAGATACATTCAGAGCTGTTATTTTTTAAACCAGTAAATTATAATAGTATATTACGTAACGTGTGGGGTAAGAAGCATTTTATGCAAGAATGGAAAAGGTTCCGTAAGTTACGTACTATACTTTACCTACTGTTAGACTGATCTCGGCTTTCAGAAGCTTCCTGGAGATTCTGGGTCGCTAATTATGTTCTAGAATACTATTTGCATCTCTGTCTTCACTACATACAACTAGACATACTAACATTGTCCACTGTGGAACTTTCTAGAACTTTCTAGTAAGTTTATATATTGTTTAAAGGCAAATTAAATAATATTGGTAAAATGACACACTAAAAATTATTTCTAGGTTAAAATTCACTTATAAATACATAAATCAAGCTTATTTTTCTATGGGTATTTCTAATAATGACTTTAATTTTTAATCGAAACAGGATAAGATATATGGTTACCACATGTTTATTAAACTAGATATAATTTATACAGTGCGGTTCTAAAGTCCTTTCCCCCCATTTATTTTTTGAACCGTTAGAATTAGAAATTTGAAATTTTTGGAAAGTGAACTAGGGAATGTATATTACTTTTTTATAGATAGTAGGTGACGTAATCATAAAAAATGGCGGACGTGGGCCCTTTTGGAAGATAATTTTAAATGGCACCATATGGCAAGTAATACATCATTTGAAAGCTTGTTTCAAACCCTTTCCAATGATACCAAAAAAAATTAATTCTTCTTCCTTGTTTACAACTTTCAACCCAAAATTATAAATTTAAATTATAAAATTATAAAAACTGTATATTGTATATTGTAGGTAGCGAACGATAGTTAGATTTATTTTTTAATTACATAAATACCTTGCAACCTAAAATTAATTTTACTTTAGAAGTTGAAGAAAATAATTCAATAAATTTTCTAGATTTAAAAATTGAAAAAGTTAATAATTTACTAAATTATTCAATATACAGAAAACCAACACAAACAGATGTAACCACACCATATAGTTTAGATCATCCTATAACGCATAAATTAGCAGCTTATAATTCTATGATACATAGGGCATTTTCAATTCCAATGGACAAAATTAACTTTGATAAAGAAATGGCCATCCAATTCATTTAATAAATAAATTAATTAATAAGAAAAAACAGAAATTGTCACTACAACTAATATTTCCTTAACAAACTAAAGAAATTAGAGAGTTTGCGGTAAGGTGTTTTACGTTATAAAAATTTCCGTTATAATGTATAACGTAAAAATGTAGTAAAAATTATACCGTATAAAGCATATTTAAACGCTATTTTTGAAAATAACGTTAACCAATCAGATTTTAATGCTTATAATTTACTTTCATGGTACAACAAATTTATATTGTAAATTGTTGTATCATGACTGTTGATCATTAGTTTCAATCCTGTTAGGTATTTGCAAAAAATAATGTCTTGTTTTTCAAAACGAAACAAGAATATACAATTATTGCTCTCCACTGATTATAAATTAAATTTAATTGTAGAATCAAGTACTTTTCTTACTTCGACTGCTTTCTGTAAAGCAGTAACTATGATGAAATCTTCAACATCTTAGTTACTATAAATATACAATCAGGTTTACCAAGGCTTTGTTCATGATTTTTTATGGTTATTTTTCTTAATTTTGTTAATTATTTTTAGCGATCTTTTTTAAACTTGCACTAGTGACATATTATATAGCATATGAGAGTAACCTTGATTTTTAAGGAACGATAACCGCAAGCGATGTTTACAAATTTTACGATACACTACAGTATAACGTAAAATAGAAGTCTAACGTAACGGAAATCGACTGACCGCAAACTATCTATTAAAAGTTATAAAAACATTCTATATTGTGGAAATATTTCCAATACAATTTCAAAAATAATATCTTGGGCATAATATTGGTACAAAATTGTTAAATGTAAAAACAAAATTACCCAAATTAAAAAAAATCTGGTGTTTACAAAATTAATTGTCCAAAATGTAATGCTGTATATATAGGTCAAACACAAAGAAATTTTGAAGTAAGATTCAATGAACACTTAAGAGCATATAGATTAAAACAACCAGATAAGTCAAATTATGCAAAACACCTACTTGAACATCCAACCTCACTCTTACACACCAATGATATCCAAATACTACACACTTGTGATAAAAAACAAAATTTAGATTTCCTTGAAGAACTTGAAATAAAAAGACATCTAGCAGATCCACAATTTAAAGTTGTTAATGAACAAATAAATCTTGGAAGTTCTCCACTATTAAACTGTTTACTTTGATTGAGTTTACATTTTTTACATAGATAAGACGTAATTGTAAAACACAAATATATTAAGTTATTGTAAAGATCAGCATGATATAGTTTTTTCCTGGTTTTTCTATATAATTGCACAGTTATACTGATCTTAGAGGGAAGTACATCCAGGATAGGGCTATTAACATCTAGGCTTTAATATTGTTATGACTTATTACTTCCATACTTGGTCCAGCCTTAATACTACCTAAACAACATCAGGTACCTAGCTACAAGCAAACAAAATGTAACTTATATGTCAATCTCACGATGCTAATCAGCGAAACGGCCGTCATTTAAAACATATTTTTCAAATAAACTTGGAAGTTACGTTCAAACGAAGAGTTTTTTATTATTCTTAATAAGATGTACTTCCAAAAAGTAACGGTTAGTACAATAAATTCCATTATTTTTGATTGTAATTTTAAACATTGTTTTTCTTTCTTTGTTACGTTGTGTTATTCCGTATTATCTTTCTTTATAAAATAATAAAAACACAAAATTATTAATTTTTGTTATATAACTATGTGCCTTCTGGTTATTCTACATTTTATATACATTATGGGCATTAAGTTCGTTTCTTTTTTCGTTTCAATTTCTTTTGTGACAATAGTTTTGAAACCACCGGAAAAATTAAATGAACTATTTTCTCCTGGTAACTAAGTTACTTGTTTTCAATATGATCAAATTATCTTCCAATAAACAATGCCAAGAAATAAATTATTACAATATTTTCATAAAGCATAAAGTTATTTAGCCAAACACAATGTGCCCCACTTTAAAATAAATTAGTTTTCATAAAACATATATGCACTACACGTTGTTTCAATTATGTTCATTATGTTTTGGGTTCTAGCTTATTAAGGAAATATCATAACGGTTTTTCCAAAGTGATTAATGTGAGTTTATATGTTTATTGGCTTAAAACCTCGTTTCTAGTTTATTTCAATATATTTTAGTTCATAACCATATAATTATCAACGTATCTCTGAAAATACCTAACAGAAAGAAAATATTTGTTATTGAAAATTTTGAGCTATTTAATTTAATTCTATTTTTTCCCTTCGCCATAATTTTATTCTTCTGGTATAAACAAAACAAAATGATATTAGAGTTCCCACAATTTTGAACAATTAAATTATAACTTAATGTTGCTTCAAAATTTGCAGCAATTCTTTGTGAGTAAAAGCCAATGAGCTTTCTTTTCTCTTTTCCGGGTTCATTTGTAATATTTTGCGCGTAGTATCTCGGGCACTCCTAGCAGATTTAAATCTTACATCATTAAATGGATCTATTACAATACCGAAATCTTCGCAATATTTTTTCTGAACAAGGATCCATCCTTCTTGCGCATGTTGCTTGCCCAGTCCTTTAGAGTGAAGGCAAGTTTTTCCACCGAAGTTCCTCGTTCTAATAAGTGATTTCTTTCAGCACAAAACTCTTGAAATTGTCTCCATACTGACATTTTTGACTTTTTCGTATTCGTTGGCGTAAGATTGTCTATATTCTTGTCAATATCTACAGCAGAAGCATTTCCAAATCGCGACATTGTACAATATTGTTATCGCCACAGGTGACGCCAATGTGACAGCAACTGACAGTGACACAAAACAATTTGATTCATTCATAAACTTTTCTCATAAAAAATATAGTCGCCACAGTTGATGTCAATGTGACAGCAAATGACAGAGGCACAATACGATTTGTTTGATTAAAAAAATTTTCTTATAAAATTTAACTCGTGCAATGAAAATTAATCGATAATTTTTGACAAATCTGCTCTCACGCAACTGAAAAAGGCACTCATACTCTTTTTCAACTTAACATGCATTCGAGTATCTTTCCCTATCGATAATTTTCATTGCACTAGTTAAATTACTACTGATCATTTTTAAATATAAAAAAAGATTAAGCTAGAAAATGCCGGCCAGAAATATTTCTTTTTTGATAAAATTAAATTTAATATAATGAAAAATATTAAAAAAAGTATAAAGGATACACATAAAATAAAATAAAGAATCTGCAGAAAGATACGATTAGAAAAAAATAATTGCTGCTAGGAGATATTATTGCTAGTAGAAAAGGCTTAACAATCCATGCAGCATACTGAATATTAAGAAAAGAGATGTGCAATACACAAACATTTTAAAAAATAAAAGAACCACCAAAAATTCAATCAAAAGGAATTATTATCACCATATTTAATGATAATAAATAAGACAATAAAGTAATTCATTGATTTGAATAAAATTGTATGAATCTTCTTTATTGTCATTTGACGGTTAAAAAAAATAATCTAACTGCATATATTTAATTTAAATTTTTTTTTTGGTATCAACTTTCTAATTTTTTTTCCTTCCTTACGTTTTATGTTGATAACCCATTAAAAAAAGCGGCGTAAATTGTCAAATATTAACAGAAAATTTTTTTTAAAGTCAATGCTAGATATCTTGGAAACTTTCCAGCTGGCAGATATTCAAATAAATAAAAAGTTGTAGGTGTTAGTAAATCTGTGATTGTATTATTTTATTTATAACAAAATGTTTATTTAAAACGACGTTTTACTCGTTTTTATAAAAATTAACTTCGAAGTTAGTGTTGCAAAAAGGCATAATAAACAGAACGCGATAATTCATGTTAGTACAATATAAAATTTTCAATGTTATATTAAGGTTTTTATAAATATGACTCACAAATAATTATATTATGTAAGATATAAGAACTAATCTTTTTCCAAACCAAAGTTATTAATTGGTTAAATTATTTCAACATTAGTACCTACTCTAAAAAAGTGTAAGCCATTTTTTATTTTATATAAAACAATCAGACATTTATGTTTCTTGTTCTTAATATCTCCAAAAAATACCACATAAGTAATTCTTATTTTTGATTTATGTACGCATACCAATTTACCTATTTTTCAATATTTGGATAAATCAGAGTTATTTTGAATTTTCTAATAAAATGTCCTAAAAAACTTTTCTTTCAATTATAATTTTTTTTATTTATAATCAACTTTTTTAGAGTAAACTATAAATTTATATGTAGAAAAATATTCCGTTTTAATAGTTTCAAATTAACACGATTAATATAAGTAACTGACCTGTACAATAACACGATTACTGATACTAGTCCAATACAAGTCGTCGATAAGTCACCAAGAAAAACACTAAACTCACTATTATTTTCTTTGCTGTAACACGGATAAAATGTCGACACACAATTGATGTATCCAATAGAAAAGTAGAAAATGGAGTTGATCTTAAGTCAAATATTATATTATTGTTACAGTAAAGTAACTACGTCAATTGCAAAAGTGAATAAATGAAACATTTGAGTATAATCAAGACCAAATTAAAATTACCAAATATAAAAACCATAAAAGTAGGTGTCCTTGTATATGTTTAAAGAACTTTTTTTCAATAAATACGGTAAACATATGATCCACTTAAATTTTTGATAAAGGTTTATATATGATACGACACCTCATGTTAACATTCTTATTTTGATTTAGTAAATAATTTTATCATTTTGTTAAAACTTTTCAATATAATATAACAAGGAAGTGAAAAATAGTTATATTCTTTTGTAATAACTACGTAATACTCAGGATCTTCAAGGATGTAGGTATGTCCAGCGGTTATTTTCTCATTTAAAGCTGGAATGTTGTACCGGAATCACACTGTACTTGCCTTGAAATTATTTTTCCATGAACTAACAATATTGGTTACGTAGACTTGTAATAAAAGACTACTAATTATGTGGATATATTAAAACCTACTCAAATCTCTTTATAATTATTAAATTTAGATTAGGTCAGTTTCCTAATCGTGTTGCCTATATCTACGTACCTACTTACAAAATCTTCTAAGCCTTGTAATTCCTACATTTTTTAGTAATAAATAATATGCGACTCCAAAAAAAACCAGTAGACACACTATTCTCAATCTTACAAAAAATAATTACTGATAATGTTAATGGCAATCTCAATTTTATTTTATTAAATATTTACCGAAAATTACGACCAAGGTGTCATTTGATACGGAATATTGTGTAGATCATTTAAGGAAAGGTTCCAAAAGGGGCCAGAAAAATAGCAATAGTTAAAAACAATAAAGTTAACAAAGCAGGAGTTTAAATTTTTTGAATATCTGGAAAAAATACTCAAGACTTTCTAAGTTTTAAAAAAGATTTAAAAAGTTCATTTAATTTTCTAAAATAGTCCCAACTCTTCCATATTTATAATTTTTACAGAGCCCTGAAAATGGTGCCTGATTTTAAGGCGCACTGCGTCACTCTAAAGCAGTAACAATAAATTATTTAAACACATTAATAATAATAAAAAACTCTTCGTTTGAACGCAACTTTATTTATTTATTTAAACATATTAAATATGAATACTAAGAAGGTTAAAATTCATGTACTATATTCGGGTACATAAATAAAAATCAGCGGTTAAAAAATTTGTATGCAAATATTTTCATTGGTTATGCTTTTGTTAATTAACAACTTTTTCTGCAGTAAATATTAAAAGAAAAACCACTGCGATAATTATCGAAAGGGAGCCATGGGATTTTTTTACTTTTAGCTATTCTAAATAGGTTAATAAATCCCTATTGGGGGTAGTACAATTTATGACTTTTGGTGAAAAAACGGTTACTTAAAAAATTATTTGTTGCTAAAAAATGCGTTTGCTAATTAACGTTCTATTTTAGCAACAAAATAAATTAAGAAAACATGTTTTTTCTAAAAACCAAAAATTCTATTTTTCTTTTGGATTAAACTTTATATTCATTTTTTATTTGTTTATTTAATTTGTTTCTTTTTGTCATTCTACTTTAAATATTTTTGGTGTTTTGAAACTTTTTTTCTTTATTTTGTTTTATTTAAATAAATGGAAATATGGCAGATACGACAGGTATTTTTTATTAGTTTTTAATTCATTAAGGAATTTTAGATTTTAATAAAAGCCTTAACGCTCTCTTAAAAATCTGTTTTTGCATTGTTTTCAGGGCTCTGTAACAATTATAAATATTGGAGAGTTCCGGGAGTTGGGAGTTTTTTAGTAAAATTAATGATATTTTTTAACATTTCGAAAATCTTGAATAATTTTCGAGATATTAAAAAAAACTAAACTCCGACATTGATTACTTTATTGCTTTTAACTCTTGCTATTTTTTGTAACTTTCTTTATATGACCTACATAATATTCCGGATCAAATGACACCATGGTCGTAATTTTCGGTGAATATTCAAAATATTTCTGAAAAATCGTACATGTGAACCAGGCTAACAGTTCAAAAGGAATCTTGTGGTTATTTGTTATATTCGTGCAAAATAAAGTACAATTTGCAAATTTTCATGTGTGAGCGCTGAGAAAAGAGTGTTGGATATATCCAAGCGTTTATCTTACAGACTTTTTAATTTGTCAAAAAACCCTTTAACTAACTAATATTGGATAATAATCCGAATCGAATGACACCCCGTTCCTAATTTTCGGTGAATATTAAAATGTTGTATGAAAAATTGTAGATGTGAGCTAGAATAACAGTTCAAAAGCGATATTGTAGTTATAGTAGGGGAGCCCCCAATGCTAAATCGGGATTTTACTTAAGCGTCATAGAGACCTATTGGGTTGAGAAGCTCGTGATAAAAAGAAAAAATGTTCTATAATGTACACCTTTTCATCGGTGGGGGAGCTATAGATTTTCAAAAATGTAAGAAAAAATTGTTGCATGGACATACTCGAGCGTGTCAGATATTGATATCACGTATGTCCTGCATATTTTTAAAAATGTACGTGTTAATCTGATGGTTTCCATGATGGGGGTGGTCGTACGTAAGGGTTGAAAATGGAAAAATGATTCATTATGTTGCATTTCAACTCGCTCTTGTTATTTCTTTATTTATTAAAAGAAGGATAAAAAATAGAAACTATTTATTGTAACAAAAAACCAAGTAGAGAGCGAGTCAATAGGCACTTTTTAATACGAGTTGGGCGTTGGGCGCCAATTTGTAACCATATTATGACGTTGGACGTCAATTTGTGATAAGATTTACATGTTGAGAGTGAATTTATAAAAATCTTTGGTTAACTTTTTTAAAAAAATAACAATATACCAAAAGAAAAAATGTAATTTACAATAAAACAACCATTAATCTTAATTTCGTCTTTAATTAGTTGTAAAAGATATTTCAATAATTAACAAAATTTATAAATGTTTATCACAGCAAAAATTATGATAGTTAAATACCTCGGCTAGGGGTGAGTAAGTTCATTAGCTCTGACTATAGTACAATATTTGTTTCTTTAAGAAATTATAAGGGCGCCACTGAAATCTTTTTATTTTTTATGATACTACTGAAGAAAGTTGTTTTAAGCTGAGTTATTTAAATAAGTATCATAAGATGACAGAAAGATGTCAGAAAAAACTGTCTATGAAGATAAAAAATGATATGAAAATGTACAAACAGATAAAAGATAAATAGATTTCCTTGGTGCTAAAATGAATGAAGTTGAGAATACGTTACAAAAAATAATCCGCAAACAGTTCTTTAAAAATACTTATTCTAATACAGTTGACGATATAGATAGATATAAACGGAGATAAAAGAGAAAAAAAAATGGGAACAGTAAACTTGATATACCACAATAAACTTATCTGTTAACTAACTATAGTGGACGATCCTTCGCCGCACCTTGGGGTCGCTACGGCACTGTCTACAGAGGATCGCTCTGGAAAATGCCTATAGGCTGACACAGACCAAATCTCTGAAACCCGGTGACTTAACAGGACATCTTGAGGTATTAAGGGCTGTAACAACCCAAATCATGAAGATGCCTACAGACGTAATGCCTGCAAAACAAGATTTCGAACTCGCGTTAGATGTTATTATTAACGACCGCGAGTTGACAGAAAACGAAATCGCTCAAATCACAAAAGGTGCCCTCACTTATTATACTGATGGGTCAAAAACAAACGAAGGAGTAGGAATAGGGATCACAGGTCCTAATATTAGGATATCCGCAGCCCTTGGAAATGCTCCAACAATATTTCAAGCAGAACTATTAGCAATAGAATTCTGTGCCCAAGAGTGCCTAAGAAAAGGCCTCAACACAGCAAGAATATTTATTGCATCTGATAGTCAGGCTGCTTTGAAGGCTCTGAAGTCCACAACCTATGAGTCAAAAATAGCCTGGAATTGTAAACAATCCCTTAAACAACTGGCTAGTCGCAACAAATTAAAGTTGCTATGGGTGCCAGGGCATAAAGGAATTGTCGAAAATGAGATTGCCGATAGTCTCGCAAAGGAAGGAGCTTGTGCTCCTTTTATCGGAACTGAACCATTTTGTGGCATATCAAAAAGCCGCATAATGGAAGAAGTTCGAAAATATGAAAAGGAACTCAGTGCAGCCTACTGGAAAAATGTTCCAGGCCAAAGACAGGCAAAAAGGTTATTACGACCCTCTGCCCGCTACGCGAAATTACTCTTAGAGCTTCAGAAATCTGATCTCAGAGTAATCACAGGAATTCTCACTGGACACTGCTCACTCAGATACCATCTCTGCAAAATGGGCATATTGGACAGTGGGACATGCAGATTCTGCGATGAGGCAGATGAGACGTCAGAACATATTATCTGCAATTGCAGAGTAATTGTTCGGCAACGCCATAAATATCTGGAACAGGTATTCCTTGATCCTGATCAGATTACAAACCTAGCTCCAAAACGGATAATGGACTTTCTTAGAAGCCTAGACCTTTTGGACTAAAATATAAATGTAGGGTATACACAAAAGATCTTATAGGTCGCAGTGTAGTAAGGTCAACTGGACCAATCGACCCCTTCTGCAATCTACAATCTACAATCTAGGTGGTTCCGAATGATTATGGAAAATCACGAGTGGAGGGATGATCTGCCCCAGTTGTAGAGATGATCTAGTAAAAATGTGCATACGAGAGCTTAAAGTTTACAAGCTGTTCAAGTTTACTGAGTCTTCAAATTAAAGAGATGCTTCTAATTTATTGAATCTTCAAATTAAAGAGATGCTTCTAATTTACTGAATCTTCAAATAAAAGAGATGCTTCTAATTTACTGAATCTTCAAATTAAAGATTTGCTTCTAATTTACTGAATTATATTCCAACTTTCTGTATGACAGTAAACCAATAGAAGAAAATGAGACTGGGAATAATTATTAAAACCTCTTGAACTCGATAATGCCAACTCATTAGTACACCTCGTAGCTACTTTGAACTTCCAATTATAATTATAGAGACCGTATTCATTATTTTATTATTAAAAATTTTTTAGGAAAGATGAAGCTAGTGGTAATAATTAAATTTAATATTTAGGATACCAGGTGCTTAAAATGTTAACAGGTACTGTTACAACTTTAAAAAATTAATCTAAATAAAGTAATCTCTACGGCTGCAGTTCGACTTTTCAATCTGATTCTTGATGGGTAATTCTAAAGAGCTAAGTTTTTACTACTATCATTATACATAATTAAATCAATTTTAGGCAATAAAATTTATTTGTTATGTAGGATGGCTGAAATAAAACTTACTAGATATCTTAAAACTTTAGACCACAAAATGTATATGAATTACGGAAATATTTCTTCTTAAATATTTTCAGAAATTATGTATCAAAAGATAGTTAATAATGAATACACTGTGGAATATATTCAGGATATGACGAATGACTTTTAAGTAATTTTAAGTAAATATTTATCAATTTTATTACTATTTTTTTATAAAAAAAAATGTTATAAATTATCCTTTCCTGACAGCCTTAATAATCCTAATATATTCTTTAAATATCACAAGTTATTTATATGTCTTGATTAAATAATTATTGCAATAATCAAAATATTGAAATTATTTTTCTTTTTTTTCAGTTATAATAAGTTATAATCCTTACGTTCAAATTTTCGAACAATTGCTGATACTCCGATATATTTGTTGTGCTGTAATATACCAAAAAATTTCACTTCCGGGTTTGGTAATATTTTTAAAATGAATTAATAATTTATTAAAATTTAATTAAATATGTTATATATTGTATAGGAAGGTATGCATATATTTCAACTAAAAGAAAGTGATTTACAGTTTTATACTGTTTCCTTCCTATCCTATACATTCTGTTTTTTGGTGATACTGCTACTTATTTATGTGGTTTGACAATTTTAATTAAATCATTATTTTTCCACATTCACCATGAATGAACTTTCAAATTTATGAATGATTTAAATGGATTTTATGATATTAAAATTATTTTATATTACCGCAATTTCTTTACAGAAAATCAATAAATGAAAATTTTAATCGACGCTGCAAACTGCTAAATATAATTATTAACCAGAACGTCTGGTTGCATAAATTACAGTTTCTATTTTCTAATTATTATGGATAACAATTTTTAAGTAAAAATTGTGGACAGGAATCTATCTGTAAAATTTAAATTCTTGCTAGAAATACATAGAATTAAATATAAGTAAAGGTGTGTACCGTTTTATTAGAAAACTTACAGTAGGCGTTTGGAATATATAAGATAATTTTAACTGTTATTTCGGGACACTTTTTTATGACTTTTTTAAATAGGTTATGTTTGTGTTCTATGGGTTATGTTTATATCACTCAAGTTTAGTTGTTCATAGTTTTATTTGTGTAAAGAATTAACGTTAAAGTGAAAAGTGAGAATGGAAAACCAAGCTGCTATAGCATTTCAAAATTAAAAAAAATATTTTTTTGAAATAGCTAGGTGATATACAGATTATTAAAACTTAATTCCATTATAATTTATTTACAATTTTTAAAAATATCTGTTAATAATTTATAAATGTATACTTTAGCTATGATTCCAATATAACCTAACCTAACAAACTTAACTTATACACCTCACGAGCTCTTTGACTTCGGTAACTTCTGCAAATTCGTTTTTCGTCCTGAAATGTCATTTTTAAGGTACGAATTTCTATGAGTTTTAACTTGAGCTGAATAAAACGGTGCACACCCTAAATGAAAACTAACTCAAGTAAACTCTTATTTTATTATTTATTATCTAAACTAAAAGCAAAAAAATAGCGTTCCATGTCAAATGTTGGGTAGTAAAATTCAACCACTGAATGTTGTCGGGTGTGGAGGGGAGAGGGTGGAAAAGGTTGAAAAGGGTTTTTTTCTTTGATTTGTGGAGTAAATATTCTTAACATAAATAAAGTTAAATGAAAAAGTTGTAGATAATTATTAAATGTTACAGAATTTTTTTCCTCTCAGCTCTCAACTTAACCACAAATATTGTCAGGAAAACGTAAAAAAAATTCACTTTAATGGCATAAGAGCTTAAATTATTTCCGGAATTTTTTTGAGGGCACGGATATATTGAAAATTAATTTTCTTAAAATAATCGAAAGAAAATTTTCAGGAACAATCGAAGCTTGAGTGTTATTAGGTAAGAAAATTTCACACTCTAATTTGGAAAAAAATATTCATCCAATCTGACATCTGTCGCAAAGCTTAATAATTAGGTACTATTTTTATTTGTGTATGGTCTGTACGTTGAGTTTTTAGCGTTCTCTATGGTTTCAGCTGTCAAAAAATGTTACAAAAAGCTTTCCGGAATTTTTTTAGTTGCCATGGTAACTAAACAAAATTAAGACTTCTTATTGGTTAAAAAGTAGAGGTGTGTAATTTTCTTTTAAATTTTAAATTCAGTGAAAATTATTTGCAATCCAAAGTAACTATTATTTTTTTATTTTTAATGAGTTTAGTAGTTTTTGAGAAATTTAAAAAGCGTGAAAAAAGATTTTAATGTTTTAATGATATTGAAATTATTTTATTCGGTTTTTTAGTGCTGCATAAAAACAAGAGTTTTGAGTTTTGTTTTTTTTTGTTCAAAAAGTTTTTGTTTCTGTTTCTTAAAACTGTCTCTCTGGTGGAAAACCGTCATAAGGTTTGCATTTTATTAGCAAATAAATAATTTAAAAGGAAAAACATTGCTTTTTGCGGTTTACTAAAAAAATTTGAGGTTATGTTAAAAACTGATAAGACCAAAAGTTGTTTAGCTTTTGATTATCTACAACTTTAAGATTTTTTTTATATAAGCAATACTTATGACGCAAATTTCATAAAACCGATTTTTACACCCCACCCCTTCATTTAAAAAACTCAAAACTGAAAAAGAGGCTGCAACTCGTGCCAGATTTCGTGTGGCTTTTGAAATTGCAAAACGTAAAAAACCATTCATCGATGGAGAAATGTTCAAAGAATGCATAATTGCAGTGCCCTGAAAAGGTAAATTTATTATAATCTGTCAGTATGTCAGCAAACACTGTGGCTCGAAGGGTAAAAAACATCGCTGAAAATATATCCTATCCATTGTTCGACAAAAATGGACATGTTGAGTAGTTCTCTTTGGCCTTGAATGAGTCACCGGATGTGTCAGATACTGCTCAGGTATTGATTTATATTCGAGGAGTAGATAATAGCTATGAAGTGCATGAAGAACTTCTTGATATGTATAGTATTCATGGCACAACTACTGGTACAGATATTTTTAAAGGAGTTGAAACGACCATTAAACAAAAGAACCTTCGATTGAAAACCTTGAAATGTATTACAACTGATGGAGGCAAAAACATTAGTGGGAAAGATAAAGTCTTACATTGTATTATTCATCTTTGTGCAAAAAATATCAACTGTTAATTTTATCAGATCTTTGAAAATAAATTTTGATACCCGTTCCCCAAACTTTGATGCCATTGCGAATCAAACGTAAAGAGCTTCTATGTTGATTAATCAACATCAGGTACCTAGCTACAAACAAACAAAATGTAACTACAATATGTCAATCTGACGATGCTAGTTATATAGCGAAACAGCTGTAATTGTAATTTTATACCTAATTTGTTCAATTGAGCTTAAAAGTTAAGTTAAAGCAAGAGTTTTTTATTATTCTTCGTAAGATGAACTTCCAAAAAGTAAGGGTTAGTACAATAAACATAATAAAATAATTTGTAGGAAGTAATAACTTTAAACAGTTGTTAACAAATTAAGAATGACAGTTTTCGATACTAATTGTTGTCTTCGTTTAATATTTGTAGAAGATATTTTTATTTTTTTAAATAGTTTTAATTTAGTAACAGAGCTTCTTTGCCAAACAATACGGCAATCTGTTATTGGCATTGACGAATGATGACATTGAGCTCTATGACCTGCAATGCTATTTGTGTTGCGTTTACTGTAGTAGTACAATTATTACAAAAATCATGTTATGGATTACACAATAATTGCTTAAAAAATTCTTGGTTTATTTTTTGTTGTTGTTTTTTACTGGTTTACAACCACATTTCATATATGTTACATTTTTGTATAAATTTTTTATTAGCTTGACGATAATTAATATTTACATGGAAATTGATGTTCTTTAATTACCAGTTTAATGGAACAATTAGAAAGTAGAAAAAACAAAACAAATTGGATAATTCAATATTGATTTTTATGCTCTGGTTGCTTGTTGATCAGACCAGATGTCTACTTTACAAGATGTGTAGTAGCGTATAGAGCTTCTATCAGTGTATGGGTATACGTAAAACCCTGAACGATGATTTCTATCTTATCCTGTATAGTAAGATCAAAGTAAAGTTCATAACAAAGATAATCTCTTTGGCAAATATATTTAAATTTTTATTGAATTTATAATAAGGTATTATTTATAATTTTTGGTCGATGACCTTTTCGACAGGTAATCTTAAACGTAATAATTACATTTTAAAGGAAATATCACTGCAAATATATTTTCTCTTCGATAGAATTTTTCAGGTCAAGATCATTGAAAGCAAAATGATGGTTTTGTACCAACGACACTGAAAAATTGAAATGTAGATTCATTTTAACGTGACGGTGTTTGTGATTGTGAACCAACTGAAATTGATATCAGGTAAGCAGAAACTAATTTTTTTAATTTTTTAACAACTTTGACGTTTGCACCACATAATATTACATTTAGGAAATTAAAGTTGTTTTAAACGTAATTTTTAAAAGAACATTAATATTTTACTAAAAAGATTAAAACTACTATTTTGATAATAGAACTACAGACATACCTAATTTAACAGAATACCATATAAAAGCATTTATTAACAGTAAAGTAAATTTAGTATGTAAGAATAATAAACAACTATTTATTTAAACTTAACTTCCACGTTTTATTAAAAAATTCACTTTTAAATTACAATGACAGCTGTTTCGCTAGAAGTAAGTGGAAGATGAGTTTAAACGAACAGATGTTTATTATTCTTAGTAAGATGAACTTCCACAGAGTAAGGGTTAGTACAATAAATTTAAATTTAGTATGTATTAAATTTAATTTTTAAATAAATATTTTATATTATATAATAAATAGTATATTGTATACCTAGTAGGAACAATTGCCAGTCGAGGCGCAAGCAGAGACTGGCATACGGAGTCCGGGAATGTGACTTTTCCTACGAGGTCTACATACTATTTTTCCGAAAATCGGGAATCATTAAAATTACGGTAAATTATTACTAATCATGTTAAAAATTTCAAATCAACATTATTATTTTTCCCTTAAATAAAAGAAGCCATGAAACATTGTTTCGTAACTACAGAAACGGAGTACATAATTTTAAATTGTCAAACTTGACGAGTGAAAAGTTTATTTGTGGCGTCTTTGCAAAGTGTTGATTTTTAACGTTTTAAAAAGCCAAAGTAACGTGCAAAATGATGACTGTTCCATTTCTGGAACACCCCCAGAACTCACGGAGGCAGTGAATGCTGCATCATTGGAATTTTTACCAGTAAAATCTAGAAATAAGTATAACTATGCATACAACAGCTTCATGGACTACTGTACGAATAAAAATGCAACTTCTTTCTCGGAAAATGTTGTAATGGCTTACTTCTTGGAGCTTGGTTCCAAGATGAAATCTTCAACTTTATGGGCCAATTATTCAATGCTGAAGGCAACCCTTGCAATTAGACATGATGTGGATATATCTAAATATTCAAAACTTCGGACATTTCTGAAACGGAAAGCACATGCCTATAAAAAAATCCAAGATTTTAACTAAAGAAAAATAAACAAATTTATTCAGGAAACTCCAGATAAGGAATATTTAATCATTAAGGTAACTTACAAAACTTCCAATTATATTTGGATTCTTAACATGCTTATTTATTGTTGTAGGTAGCTGTAATATTTGGAATTTCCGGAGATTGCAGAATGGACGAGCTTGTTAAAATGACTGTGCAAGATATACAAGACCTACTATCTAAACTTTTAGTTACCATACCGGATTCAAAAACCAATACATCAAGATCATTTATAGTAAACGAAATGTACTTAAATCTATACCGCAAGTACCTATGTCTCTTTAAGACCAAGAGACATGAATACCACTCGGTTTTTTTTAAGTACCTACCAAAATGAAAAAGGTTATAGACAAGTAGTAGGAATTCACCAATTGGTATTTATTCTTGTTCATTTTTGCAATTCTGTAACATTCTTTCCGTAGTGGAACTTTTGGAAACTTAATATTTTTCTAAATAAGCCACTCCAAAAGCTATGCTTTACGCCAACGGCTTGTGGGCAATGCTTTTCGTAACCGTGAATGGTAACTTGCGTTGTCCATAACAATAACAGCCCCTTTTGGAATCAGATCCAACATTTGAACAAACCATTCCTCGAAGACATCCCCATTCATATCTTCGTGATAGTCCCCCGTGCGTTTTGAAATAAAAGTTAATAATCCACTATCAACAAAACCTTCAGAACTTCCAACATGGACAATGATAAGTCTTTTTCCTTTTCCAGATGGTGGCTGCAAACCTAACGACAAACTTTCCACGAATGCCTGCCTTCCGCTTTTAATGTTTTCATCTTGCCAAGATTTGGAAACTGTATATCCAGCATTTATCCATGTTTCGTCTAAGTAGAAATTTTGTTCTCTGGCATGTCGAATGCTTCTTAAATAGTCTCTTCTCCAAAAAACTATTTCCGGTTTATCTATCAAGAGAGATTTTCTATTATGTTTTGTATATCTGAAACCCACATCTTTCAAAAGTTTGCATAATGTCATTCTGGAGAATTTTGTATAGTCCGTATCTTCTTGCACTGATGTCATAATTTTGTCAAGTGTTGGAATTTCCTTTCGTAAGTAAAATCCATGGACTTTACGCCTTAGTCTTTGTTTTAATGACTCATCGATCTCAATTGGTTTTCGGCTTCAAGGAGTTTTAAGGGGTTAAAGATTTGCATTTTTGCTTTCCTTTAGTAATCTATAAATTGTTGATTTAGCAACACACAACATAGCAGCCATTAATTTCACAATATCATTAACACTTGCACTTGGATCCGTGTTTTTCAATGATATATAACAATTCAATATCAGAGTTTTTTCATTTAAAGATAATGGACCTGTTTTTGGTCGTTTAGATGGTCCTTGGCTTATCGACATTGTTTGGTACTTGCACAATTAACATTCAACAAATGTTTTAAATATATTCCAACTGTTTACAATATTATGAAAACCATACAACTTTACTCAAAGAACTAATACTAAGTACTGATTTAATGTACCTACTTTCTTTTAAAATAATATTCCCGATAATGTTTCTAAGAAAACTGGGTTGTTTGGAAAATCCCTCTAAATAATCGAATAATCTGTAAATAAGTGTAATCGTATTAAGCCGATTACAGAAATTAAAATTTCTGAGAAAAATTCCCAAACACTACATATAGGAGTAATACAAATAAAAAATATTTATTTTGCTTCTTTGAATTTAATAAAAATTGTAACGGTATCTAGCTATCTTGACTTTAACTAATTTTTAAAAAATATATTTTAAAAATATATTTAATAATATGTTTCAATTTATTTGTGACAATATTCAAAATTTGAATTAATCTTCTAACAAAAAGAACAAAAATATATAAAATAATTATTGTTACAGATTGGTTTGTTTTCTATTATGAATAAACTGTGTTACCTTTCTTTATCAAACTTACTGAAATTTATGTACCTCTATCACTTTTTTTTATTAAAATTAGTACATCCCGTTACCTCTTACCTAAATCGTATATTCTTCAGCATAGCTGCAACTCATTCGTTCAATACAAAATGTACCTTACGGTATACCTTCTTAAAATATATTTTGGTACGTCTATGAAAGCTACTTAAATGAATAATTTATTACTCCTTGTCCTTTCTATATAGACTATAGTAAAGATCAGCATGATCTAGTTTTTTCCTGGCTTCCTATTAAACTGTCAATCTGACCATGTTCGTTGTAGCAGAACAGCTGTCATTTCTTTAAAAATCTTTTTTTTATTTAAGGTGAAAGTTTATTTTAAACGTTTAGTTGTTTATTGTTTTTTTAAAAATAGTTGCTAAACAATTCATGGGTCATAGATCTTAATAATAGACCTGAAATAAATTATACAGAGATCGCAATCGATATTTAAGTTATTTTAAAGATATAATTTAAATAAATTTTAAATAAATATCAAGATTAAGATAAATAAACAAATAGCTTTGTCAACAAAACTGCAATGGTTTATTAAAAAAAAAAATAACTTTTTATCTCAATTACATCTGTTTCAAGTCAATCAACTCATCATTGTCTGATTAAATATCAAAACAGTCATAACATAATATAATATAAAAAATCACCTTTAAACTCTTAATCATCTGATTATTATTTAAGCTAATACCTCAAACAGCAGCAAATACAAATACCAAAGGTATTTGTCTACAAAACACTAAAATTAATTAGGACTTCTAAAAATAATTATAGTTTTTGTTTAATTATAACATTATAATTGAATTTAAATTTAATAAAAAACTGTACAAAATTGATTGTGGTAACCTTTACTTTGTGGAAGTCCATCTTACTAAAAACAATAAATAACTGAACGGTTGAACTAAACTTCCACTATTTATTCGAAAAATACGATTTAAAATGCAATTACAGCTGTTTCGCTAAAAACTAGCATTATTGAAGTTACATTTTGTTTGTTTGTAGCTAGGTAAAGAAGTAATAAGACATAACAATATTAAAGCCTAGATGTTATTCGCCCTAAGAGATTATCCTGGATGTATTTCCCTCTAAGATCAGTATAACTGTGCAATGATATAGAAAAACAAGGAAAAAACTATATCATGCTGATATTTACAATAACTTAATATATTTATGTTACAATAATGTCTTATCTATGTATAAAATGAAGACTCAATCAAAGTAAACAGTTTAATAGTGGAGAACTTCCAAGATTTATTTGTTCATTAACTACTTTAAACTGTTCATCTGCTAGATGTCTTTTAATTTCAAGTTCTTCTAAAAAATCTAAATTTCGTTTTTTATCACAAATGTGTAGTATATGAATGTCATTGGTGTGTATCAGTGAGTTTGGGTGTTCAATTAGGTGTTTTGCATAGTTCGACTTATCTGGTTGTTGTAATCTATATGCTCTCAAGTGTTCATTAAATCTCACTTAAAAATTTCTTTGTGTTTGACCTATTTATACTGCATTACAATTTGGACAATTAATTTTGTATACACCAGATTTTTTAAATTTTGGTAATTTTGTTTTAAATGATATTAATGCTGATGTTGCCGAAGATATTATTTTGAAATTGCATTGGAAATATTTCCACAATATGTAATACTTTTATAGCTTTTAATTTCTTTAGTTTGTTTTGGAAATATTAGTTCTAGTGACATTTTTTGTTCTTTCTTATTAATTAATTTATTTATCAAATGTATTGGATAGCCATTAGATGTAGCTATTTGTTTTATGAGCTCAATTTCTTTATTAAAATTATTTTTGTTCATTGGAATTGAAAATGCTCTATGTATCATGGAATTATAAGCTGCTAATTTATGTGATAGAGGATGATTTGAATTATATGGTATGGTTACATCTGTTTATGTAGGTTTCCTGTATATTGAATAATTTAATGAATAATTAACTTTTTCAATTCTTAAATCTAGAAAATTAATTGAATTATTTTCTTCAACTTCTAATGTAAAATTAATTTTAGGATGCAAGGTATTTATATAATTAAAAAATATATCTAGCTGTCGTTCGCTACCTACAAATCCTGCTAACACATCATCAACATATCTATACCAAAATACAATATTGTTTTTATATTTCGCACTTATAAAAATCTTCATTATAAAACGCATTTGCGTATCGTAATGTAACTTTTACGCACGCAAATTTTTGTTTTAAATGGTTGGCGACATGAGTGAAGTATCTAATGACAATGACATTTGTGGCTAATAGCTATTTATTAATTTTATATTGTTCTTTAAGAAAGTATATTTGTGAATATTAATATCATCTTTTACTTATATAATTTATTATTATTGGTGTATTATTCATTTTAAAATATTTTAAAACATTAACATTTGATAATTTAAATTTCAAAACTGTCAAATGTTATAAATTACCTTAGAACATAAAATAGTAAGGAAGTATTGCTCGTTCAAGGACAGGTGACCGGGATGGTTATCCAAGATGGCTACCGGAAGTTACTTTTTACAGTGGCGTCCTATATTTTAATTTGTAGAAAAATAATGACCTTATTGAAACATACCTATTATTATTCAGTATGGACAATAATCATTATATATTAAAATAACAATTTTAATAAGGAAAGTAGAGGAAAAAATAGTATAACATTGCCTAAAATGGGGTACTAGATTTAAGGAAATAAAACCAGTTATATACTACACAATTTTTATTAAAATTTTTCATTCTGCCATTATTGGTGCTTAAATTCAATTTTGTGTAAACATGTCTAATTTTTTCTACATTATTTATTTTACTTTTACATAATATAAAATAAATTCTTGTTTTTAAATATACTTCACAGATGCTTTTTATAAGTTGTTTCTTACGAGGACTTTCAGAAGTAGATGGTAGAGTTTCAGGAACAGGAACTGGTAAAATAGTTTCACTGCTAGTAGTTATCTCTTCAGCATAAAGGTCCTTAGTCCTTACCTGCATAGAAAAGGTATATATTAGTGAAATATATGTTTAAGTAAAATATCTGTAAATAGATTTGAGAAAAAATATAGATTTGGTTAATGTTATTAAAGCAATTTGTGGATGTAATAATTACTTACATATTTCATTCTTGCGATTTTAATTGTAGGTTAGTAAAACAATTACTGAAGAAATTCTATTAAATAATTGTTCTGTAAAATGTTGTGAGCCTAAAAAGCTATTCTTGCCTGGACTCCAGTTATCTTTATCCACAATATTTAACCATTTCCGTCTAATATTTTCATCCCGTGGGAAACTGTGAATGTAATAATGTGAATGTAGTAATGTGTTGTATAACGTTGCTTTATAATACTTAAAAATTGCTTAAAATAATTGACGTATACAGTTATGAGATTAACAAAAAAATTGTAAATTAATGATAATTAAAATAAAATATCCTCTTTCCATTATTGATACGCCTATGTCAATTTAAGTAGATAGGTTAGGGATCAATACAAAGTATTAATTTAATTAAACATAAAAATATAGTTTACGTATATATAATGTATAATTATTATAATAATAGCCACTTACCAATAAATAATTAATCCAAATTTTTAACAGAAAACTAAATTTTTATAACTTGTAAACAAAGTATGAGTCATAAATGGTTATCCAATATGGCTGACTTCCGTCGCCAGATTTTAACATTGTAGATATAACACAAACTCCTTCCTTACTATTTTATGTTCTAAGTAAATTACACAGTGCTGCTGACATACTTTTTAAAATAAAAATTTTTGTAATTTACATACAAATAATAAATTAATTTAAAAAATGATAAAATGGCGAAATATAAAAAATATTATAAACAACTTATTTTATATGGCTGTGGTGACACTCGTCATTTAAAAAACTCATCGCTTCGCGATTAATATACTATTTTACTACTAGAATATTTTATAACTAGAATTAAAGATTTTGTTTTCTAAATTATCCATAAATATATTAGCTAAAATTGGAGAAATAGGACTTCCCATGGGAAACTTTGTTATTAAAAGTAAAATAATTTTGATTGATGCATACATCAAACATATCAATTATTATGTCTGGATGGATATTTATTTCATTTAATATTACAATATTAGAACCACCTCCATAATTTCTGACTTCTCTTATGCTACACTCAGCAAATCGCTCACCTGCGCGTTTATAAACTGAAATACGGCTATCGGATCCAAAAGGTGAAAATCTTGATTCGTCCGTAAAAAAAATATTAGCCCATTCGTTATCCCAATTAACATGTTCTCTTGCGAACCTTAAACGTGTTACACGGTGTGCTCTGGTTAACAATGGAGCAGTAACAGGCATTCTGGGTCTGATTCCAAAATTCCTTAATTTGCTATAATAGTTTTTAAAGGATTTTTTAATTGATATTAAATAAGAATATGGTTTTTGCTTAGGTACTGTCTTATTATAAAGACTGAAACAGGAAATAAATTAGTTGTGTAAATACTCTAGCGAATACCGATAATAAGATGATGTAATAAATTTAAATTAAAAACGATAACTTTTTGGATAGAGATTGAAGAGACCTTTCAAACGATATATCACAAGCCGATACTTCTCATTTAACTGTCACTAAAAGGGTTGGAAGGTAAGGATTACATTTTCATTTTAAAGAATGTCAATTTATAATTTAATTTGACGCGTTTCGGGATTTTCTATAAATATGTACAGTATCCGAAATAATGTATTCAATCCGTTTGGCTTTTTCACACTGTGTACTGTAAAAGTTACGTTTTCCATAGTGGTATATTTTTTAATGCTTAGTTTAGATTTTGGACAATTTTAAATTAAATTAATAAGAGAAAAAAGGAGTATAAAAGTAAAAAACCGTTACTTGATTCCTGATGTATCATTATAGCAAATTTTATAAATACAACTTGGTTGTTTACAGAGTTTTTGCATTTTCCTTATAATTATAAACCGATTCCATTACTAAAATTAAACAGAAAGGTATAGCGAAAACCAGTTTGCGATTTTATAATACAAAGACATAATATTTTGTCTTAAGCAATAATGAAGCCAGTCCCGTTACGACTTTTTCGAGAAATTATGTTTTATACATAATTTTACCTTGTGATAATGGCAAGAAATTTCGCATTCATTATTTAATTGGGCTAAAAGCTGAATTAGAATTAAATGTCAGAAACAAGGTCAATGAATATTAACATACACTATAATTTATAATAATGAACCAGTCAATCACTTAAAATAGCTGAATCGTAAGCTTATACATCAAATTGTATATTCCTTTACCTAGCTGTAAAATTCGCCTCGGTATTCTACGCTAGTGATGAGCGAGACTGGTCTTGGTCTTGCAGAACTGCAAGACCAAGACCAACTTCAGGCTGCAAGATCAAGACCAAGACTGAGCGGTGCAAGACTTATGCAAGACCAAGACTTAGCATTGCAAGATATACGCAAGACCAAGACCAAGCCTACAAGAGTCTTGCGGTCTTGCGTCTTTTAAACATATAAACCGAAAAATAAAGCAGCCATGGATTATTTTAAACTCTAAAGCTTTGGTTTCCTAGGATAGCGGTGCCGTAATAAAGCGGCCGTAATTTGACGACCGTTCAAGACGGCCTCTATCGGTGAGCACAGATGTAAAGTAAGAGTTTAACGTTATTGACCGCCTAAATCCATTTTTGTATTTGCTTTCGTTTTGTATGTTTATAGTTTGTTTTATATCTTGTGTTTAGTTTCATTATTTGACAATAATTAGAGTGTTTCTGTATAGAGCAAAAAATGGATGATCTTCATCGGAAGAAGAAACGAAATGGTCGGAAGAAAGTAAGATTTTTAAGAAAATCTTAATATGTCGTCACCTTCAAACAAAGGATGAAAAATTTAGACAATATTTTCGTTTGACACCAGTATTGTTTGATTATGTTTTAAATCACATAAAAGATGACATTGTTTCAAAACCATGCAATGGAAATAAAAATCCAATAACTCCTGAACAAAAACTTTGTTTATTTCTAAGGTAAGTTCATGGATAAGCTTTATTAATGTTTACATATTAAAAAACTTGGACAATGTTATGAATCATTTGGAGAAAGAGGCATTGTCGTACTGTACTCCGCTGAGAACGCAGGTAGAGGAGTCCTTGACGAAGACAAAGAAGAAGCTTGGTTTTGAGGGTTATAATTACTGATGGTACCATAACAAGCAGAAGTTGATCGGCTATGCTTAGTTGCTATAGCTACAGTCGTGTATTTATTGACACTATGAAAGATTTAGTTGTCACAATCGCATCTTTTCAAGTATCTAAATAATTTTCGCGGTGATTTTGCTTGTAAAAAAATATTGATTCTCTCTTGCGGAAATTAACTTTTCCGCACTTGTTAGAATAATAACTTTCTTTACTTGTAATGATTTTAAAAACTATTTTTCCTATTTTTTTGTAAAAATGGACCCCAGTAAATCTAAAAAAAAGTGCAAGACTTGCAAGACGTATAAGAAATACCATCACCAACTTTTAAACTTTGGTTTCTCGATTTTCATATGAAATCGATAAATTTTAGTTATTATGCTGTGTGTTTGGGGTATTTGTGTTACTTCAGGTTTCCAACCAATAGTGAAAGGAGAAAAATAAGGGTATCTCTTCTTGCCTGGGAACAAGATAATTGAGATTAAATAACTTAATGTATGTTCCAGTCATTTTTACTTAAAGGCAGTTGCAAATCCACTAACAAGCCATTCAGAATTTTAGTTCTATCTGACAGGTAATTTTCTGTGCTCCTTGAACATTCTTTGATAAAGATTAGAAAAATTAAAATAATACCATTGGATTTGCTCCTTTTTACCAAGATTATCTTTTTGATGAAAAATTAAAAGATTTTTAAGTCCAATATTATTAAAGTTATGATTAAAACTTCTTCACCTTTTTAAGAACAGTAAACAACTAAACAGTTGAACGAAACTTCTACTATTTATTCAAAAAATACGTTTTTAAACTCAATTAAAACCGTTTGGCTAAAAACTAGCAAAACTTCAATGTGTCAATCCGACGATACTAGTTTTTGGCGAAACAGATTTAATTGAATTTAAAAACGTATTTTTCGACTAAATAGTGAAAGTTTCGTTCAAACATTTAGTTGTTTACTTTTCTTTATAAGATGGATTTTCACATAGTAAGGATTAGTACAATAAATTTCATTACTTCAACTTTTATTAATCATCCTGTATATCCTTTAACTATTCTGTAGATGCCTTCAAATTTAATCCAATCGTGAAATTAAAGAGTCACGAAACCCTGAGTATAATATTTTAAACTTTTTCGTATTAATAAAGAGTTTAAAAAATAAAATTTAAAATACATTATATTTTATTAATATTAACGATATATTTTTTATGTGAAAGACTGAGTATAACCTATTTATAAATATATTCTCTAAAGATAACTAAATATTACCCGACATAGTAATAATTATTACCCATGAAATTGATTGTATTAACCTTTACGTCGTCAGATTGACATATTGAAGTTACATTTTGTTTGTTTGTAGCTAGGTACCTGATGTTGATTAGGTAGTTATAAGGCTAGACCAAGTATGGAAGTAATAAGACATAACAATATTAAAGCCTAGATGTTATTAGCCCTAAGGGATTAACCTGGATGTATGTCCCTCTAAGATCAGTAAAACTGTGCAATGATATAGAAGAACCAAGAAAAAACTATATTATGCTGATTTTTTGCCTACATTATTTTGTATTTTAAATGATATTAATGCTAATGTTAGCGAAGATATTATTTTTGAAATTGTATTGGAAATATTTCTACTATATGTAATATTTTTATAACTTTTACTTTCTTTATTTTATTACTTTTTAGGCCAGTAATAAAAGCATCTCTGATATAATCGTTTCTGTTGGTTTCAGCATCCACTTTCTGAAATTGACAATTTTTTGCCAGCAGTCTTAAAGTTTGCAGATAAGTAGAAATATCTTCTTCATTTTGTTGTTTTCTACAGGCTAGTAAATGTCTTGCATTGATTTCATTTGGCGGTTTAATATAAATATTTGTCAATTTTGTAATTGCCTCTTCGTTTGACAATCACTGATGTAAGAGTAGACATTAGCATCAACATGATTAATTGGTAAATTAAATTTTATACTACTATCCATTGCTTCACCATTATTCATAGATATAAAATTTTCAAAGGTTCTTTGCCAATACAGAAATTGTTTGCTCACTGCAACATCACTAGGATCAATATCCAGTTTATCAGGATGTAGGAATCTTTCCATTCTTTCTATATTTTGTTGATTATTGTAATAATAAGACAAACCTTACATATAAAAGTTTTAATCAACAAAATTAATGTTATAATATTATGTTAGCGTTTGATTGACGTTAATAATTATAATGACATAAAAGTCATAGGTAACTTTATGAATTACAACAAGGAATTTAAATTTGCAAATATTACTACAAGTTTGTTCTGCAAATATTAGTTATAGTGACACTTTCTGTTTTTTCTTATTAATTCATTTATTTATCAAATGAATTGCATAGCTTAGATGTAGCTATTTCTTTTAGGATCTTAATTTTTTATCAATGTAAATTTTGTCCATTGGAATTGAAAATGCCCTATATATAATAGAATTATATGCTGCTAATTTAGAAGCTTTCATTGCAATTTAAGTGATTTTCTTAATAAAACGTTGAAGTTAAGTTTAAATGAATAGATGTTTATTATTCTTAGTATTATTTTTTAATTTATTAACGCCCATTCAATCTGCAAAATGCTCAATAATAATTTGAAGAAATGCCAGGATGTCCTTCAATTCAAGGTAAATCAACAATAGACCTACCAGTTGAATCCGTACCTATGCGGTCATAAAACTCTTATTATTTCTATATTTCAAACTTTCTTGGATTTCCATTCGATAGGATCTCTAGTTCCCAAGAGCTCTAGATCCCATAAATTGCAAACCTTAACTAACTACAAGTTATCATTGGCGCTAAAGTTTCAAGAAGTGTATTACAAAATAAATTTATTTGCTTATGGATTAAATGCAAATTGGCTAAATTAAATTTTAACTGAACAAGAAAAAAATACAAATAAAAAAATATTGTTAAGAATAATATTAAAGCCTAGATGTTAATAGCCCTAAGGGATTATCCTGCGGATGTACTTCCTGGTTTTTCTACTTGGTCTAGCTTTAATACTACCTAAACAACATCAGGTACCTAGCTACAAACAAACAAAATGTAACTTAAATGTCAACCTGACGATGCTATTTAGCGAAACGGCCGTCAATGTAATTTAAAAAATAATTTTTCTAATAAACTTGGAAGTTACGTTGAAACGAAGAGTTTTTTATTATTCTTCATAAGATGGACTTCCAAAAAGTAAGAGTTAGTACAATAAATTTAATTTAGACCATAGATTAGTATTATAATTTTGTTTGTATTTTTCACACCTGATATATTTATCCCCCATTTATTTTTTAAATAACTAAGTTTCAGATAACTAAAACAAGCACCTAATTTAATTACTACATTTTTTCTTTCGTTCGATATCATGTTTTTAGCTTTTGGACCATCAGAACTTCTGTCACTGTTAATATTGCAAAATATGCATAAGAATTCTATTCTATTCTTCTGGGGTACGTTTCGTGCATGCATTGGAGCTCTAGGCTCATTGTACCCCCCTGAAGTGATCATACCAGGTTCGTTTCCTTCATATATTCTAGAATGTCCCTGATATTCGCTTTCACGATTTCCTCTGGCTCAGGAAACTGAATGCCAAAGTGTCTCTGTCTAAGCCACTTAAGGCTCGGACTGTAACATATTACGTGAAGAGGAGTTTCGTCTTCCTCACCACATTTTCTGCACAATGGGTCCTCAGCGAGTCCTATTGTGTTCATGTGTTTTCGGAGATGGCAGTGTCCTGTAAGCAGTCCCACTGCCTTTCTCAGTTGGGTTCTACTTAGGCTGAGTAGTTCTGTAGTTTTCTCCCTGGATGGACCTGTTATGAATAATCTGGATTGCCTGAGTCCAGGCAGTTCCATCCAGAGTTTCTTATGTTGTTCCCTTAGTCGTTCCTCTATTGTTTCCCTTACATGTTGGTATGAGACCCCACATGTGGGAAGAGGTCCGATCAGGGTTCCTTCTGAAGCTTCCCTGGCTAGGAGGTCAGCTTTTTCATTTCCAAGAATCCCTGTGTGTCCTGGTACCCATTCAAGGATAACCTTGTGGCGTTGTGCCAGTTCAGCTACAGTTCCTTGGCAGTGCTTCACTGTTCGTGACGCAGTGTGTACGCTCTCTATTGCTTTGAGAGCTGCTTGGCTATCACTTCTGATCCTGACAGTCCTGTTAGGGACTGTCTCGTTGAGGATGATTTCCGAGCATGTGTTGATGGCAACCACTTCAGCTTGCAGGATAGTCTCTACTGAACCCAGGTTGAGACTATACGTCTTCCTTGTATTTTCATTGTAGATTCCAATCCCAGTGCTGGTGCTTGTTTTGGATCCGTCTGTGTACCAAACGGATTCATGTTGTTTCCTAGTCTTGGTACGAGCTTCGTCCCTATCCGGAATATGAACCGTATATGGTTTGGAAAGGTCGTAGCAGATAGGTATTCTATCTGAGGGCATGCTCAGTAATTGATTATGTTCAATCTCTTTCGAGATTGTGGAATGGTACCTAGGGATCGCCCTGCCCCATTCGTTGTTTATTTTCAGCCTGTAAGCAGCTGCCAGTGCTTCCCTTTCCACAATAAGATGTAGTGGAGGTAGTCCCAGCATAGCTTCCAGGGCCACCGTGGGCGTTGTTTGCATCGCCCCGGTTATGGCTAGACAGGCTACTCTTTGTACCCTGCCTAGCTGTCTAGATGCTACTGAGCACCTCGCTTTATGCCACCACACAACAGAACAATAGGTTATGATGGGTGCCACCACCCTCGTATAAAGCCAGTGCATCATACTGGGTTTAAGCCCCCACGTATTGCCCACAGCTCTTCTGCATGCCCAGAGAGCTCTTAGGCCTTTATCTGTTGTGTTTCTAATGCATAAGAATACGTAGCTGCTGAATAATTCTGTCACCGTGGGAACTCGTTTACAATTTGGCTATTTCTGTTCCTTCTTTGTGAGTAAAATTGCAGATCCAGACTTGGCTAAACTAATTTTTTCTTAGTTCTCCACTTCAATACAAATACAATTAATCAGGTTTTCCAATTTATCTTAAAACTTTGCTGAATTAACGCAAATAATACTCCACCATAGGAAATAAAATTGATGAATACTTATCAGCAATTATGCCAAGAGTCTTCAAGGTTCTCAGTTGATATTCCAGTTTGTCATAAAGTTTCAAAAGTGAACGCACATGAGATATTACCAAAGCAAGCAAATTTGGAATATACATTTCGATGAGTAATTCTTGTGTTTACCGAATCGACTCTTAAGAGCTTCAACTGCTTTGGGATAGTTTGCTTCAGTGGGTGCAAAAGTTTCTACTATCCTTCTGGATCTGAAGATTGTAACAGATAACTAAATTTTTCTTCATTAGTTCACCGTCGTATGATTTACCAGAACATAAAAAGGAAATTTGTTCTCTAACCAAAACAAATAAAGGCTAGATTCATTCGTCTCCGTTATAGTTTTGTTTCAGGAATCCTCCTCTCAAGGTCGCCAAATGTTAAATACTCTTGGATAACCAAATATAAAATGCCTTTCGTTTTATTACAGTGCTCCAGTCACGGTACAAAATTAAAGTTATACCAATTATGTATATAATAGAATTTTTAAATATAACAGAATCTACCCGAACTCATTACAAACTTATTTACTACTATTTATATTAAATTGCGCTGAAATGAAGGTTGAGTTGTTTACTATATATCATCATAATGTCTTTGTTGTCTGGTATATAATTTGTTTATTACTTTTTAGCAACATAATGTTTATATCCCTTTTTTTATTTTCGTTAAAAATATTTTAGATTGTGCTCTAAAATAAAGTATAAAGGTAAACAAAACTATATGTTTTTATTTACTGATATGGTAATATACCAGGTATGGTAGTATCCTACAGGCATACGAACGGTTAATTTATCTTTTCTACTTGCCATACTATACAATGCTGTCCATATTAATTATTGGAATTACGGGTGCTTGCCGCCCAGACGAACTATATATTATAATAAAAATAACTTCCAAGACTTAAATTCTACAGTTTTAGTTGAGATACCTAACACAAAAACAAAAATTTCTAGAAAATTTACAATAACAGGACATTTTTATGAAATCCTCAGAGTAATTACTCTGAGATGAAATCTATAAAAAATATACAGATCTTCGCTCTAAGAATGTTGGAGATTCCAATTTTTACCTTAACTGTTAAAAAGGAAAATGTACAGTTCAAAGAATTGGAATGAACAAATTAGGATACCTAGGGAAACAAATTACGGTCCATTTAAAATTACCCAACCCGGAACTATACACCGGACACTGTTTCCACAGATCTTCTGCAACAATTCTAATGGACAGTGGAGAAGACATGATGTCTTTAAAAAGAACTAACCTAACCTAAATAGTGAAAGTTTAGTTCCACCATTCAGTTATTTATTGTTCTTAAAAGAAATTTCTTAATACTGATATAAATAAGTACGTGCGCTACTGATTTAGGGTTTTGTTTACATTTTACGATAATGGTTTTCTCTGCCAACTCCAAACAAATAAATATTATAATATACAGTGTGTAAAAGCCAAATGGAATAAATTCATTATTTCGGTTACTGTACATATTTATAAAAAATCCCGAAACACTTCAAATTTAATTTATAACTTGACATTCTTTAACGTGAAAATGCAACCCCTACCTTCAACCCACTTAGAATGACAGGTACAACTCCCAATTTTTTAAATGGGAAGTATAGTCTTGTGATATATCATTTGAAAGGTCTCTTCATTCTCTATTCAAAAATGTTATTGTTGTTAAATTTAATGCAAAAATTAACATAAAAAAAATAAAATCATGTTGTTACCGAAATTCGCTAAAATATACTCGAAACTTATTACAATATACTTAAAACTTATTTCCCGTTTAGGTCTTGATAATGAGAAAGTGAACAAAAACCATAGCAATGTGGTTTTTAGATAGTAACCATTAAAAAACGTTAATGAATTTCCGTGGCAACGCTATTTTAACAAGCAGTAGTAAATTGTTTTATTTAAGTTGTCATTGTTGTAATTTAAGTATAAAGTTTGTTCAATTCAATTTTGAAAAATGGTTAGATTAACGGAAATGCATAAAATAACAGTTTTACAAATGATTGGTTACGGAGATAACATCCGAACACAACAGGAAGTAACTCGCCTATTTCATGAGAAATTTCCTAATTTACCGCCTATATCCCAAGGAACAATAAGTAAAATAGAAAAGCAGTTTCGCGAGTTTGGTCATGTAAGGCAGATAAAAAAAGCAGCTGCCAATGCACTGAGTGATGAACTCAAATTAGATGTGTTACTTGAGTTTCAGGAAAACCCACATACATCGAGTAGACAGGCATCCACTACATTCAATGCTAGCCATACATCGATAGCAAACATATTAAAAGAAAATAAATTGCATCCGTATAAAATGATACCTACTCAGGAGCTCATGGAAGACGATTTTGATGGGAGAACTTTTTTTGTGAGCAAATTATGGACATGTTGGATAACAATATTATCAAATTAGAAGACGTTATGTTTTCTGATGAGTGTACTTTTTTACTTAACGGTCATGCTAATCGGCAAAATTGCCTCTACTAGTCCACGGAAAATCCTCACTGGATGAGAGAAGAACACACTCAATACCCTCAAAAGGTTAATATTTGAACAGGGATTGTAGGGAACAATATCATTGGTCCATTTTTTATTGAGGGCAAATTGAATGGCAACAATTATTTGGCACTACTTCAAAATGATGTCATTCCAACTTTGGCAAATTTCAGCAGGATGGCACACCACCACATTACCAACTTAATGTCCGGTAGTACCTTGATACAATATTTCCCAATCGGTGGATAGGAAGGCGAGGATCGATTAAATGGCCAGCGCGATCACCTGATCTTACATTATTATATTTCTTTTTATGGGGATATGTGAAGAGCCATGTGTACAAAACTAAACCTTCTGATTTAAATGACTTAAAAGAACGAATAACGCTTACGATTAGGTCGATCACGCCTGATATGTTAAATAATGTTAGAAGACAGTTTTACTTGAGATTAGGATGTTGCCAAGACGTTCGCGGAGAACATTTTGAACATCTACTACATTAACATTCATAGTTCTTTTTCGTGTTCTACATTTTATTACGTTTTGCATTACATTTTAGTTTTTGATTGTATTGTAGCGAATTTCGGTAACAACATGATATTAATTTTTTTTATGTTAATTTTTGCATTAAATTTAAAAACAATAACATTTTTGAATAGAGAATGAAGAGACCTTTCAAATGATATATCACAAGCCTTTACTTCTTATTTAAAAAATTGGGGGTTGTACCTGTCATTCTAAGGGGGTTGAAGGTAGGGGTTGCATTTTCACGTTAAAGAATTTCAAGTTATAATTTAAATTTGACGTGTTTCGGGATTTTTTATAAATATGTACAGTAACCGAAATAATGAATTTATTCCATTTGGCTTTTACACAGTGTATATAATATTCGCTATAACCTTTTAAATTACCGGTATAACACTAATCAATCACCCTGTATAGTGAAGAGTTACAAAAAAAAAAAATTTTGTTTGGTATTTGTACTGTGGTACTAGCAATAATACTAGAAATAATAATTTTTATCTACACAATTTGCAACATATTATATGAGATAACTTTTTTTAGTTGTTCAACTCTAATCACCTACCGGTTTAAATAAAATTCGTTGCGAATACGTAGATGGTTCATTCAAATGTTACCTGGTGTTGGACGTAGTTTTATCGTGGTTTATTTTAAATGGTTATTAAACTTTTATATTTTTTATAGTGTAGTGAAGACCCCTAAGTGATTTAATATTGAAGTGATAGTGTGAATTAACTGCTATTTTGTAGAAAATTAAGTACGTATTCCTACTTCAATAAATAATTCTTGGTCTGAGAATTTAGGATCATAAAGTTAGGACAGTAAAAGAGGATTGCCTTTACTAAACTTTAACATAACCTTATTGATATTTATTTTTTAAAACTTCACAGGTCTTTGATTTGAACAAATAAGTGGACAATAAAGTACTAGATTCTTGGCTAAAATATTTAAACCTAATTATTTAAAATCTTTTTCTGATTTTCGTGATTTCTTATTTTGTAAATATTATCCTGACTGACAGATATTGTAGCTGTTTTTAAAATGAAAACGGATTACTCATTTTTCCCAAAATGCTGACTTAAAATAAATAATAAACTAACTAAATTTTTGATCCTGATTAAGGGAAACGAAATATCAAAGTAACCAAGGATTCTTTAAAATAAGTTAATTATTGGAATTTTATGTTATACTTGTAACTACCTGTTAATTTTTATTGGATTGGTTTTAGAATAATAAATTTGTTTTACGATGCATATTATATATTAAATTGTCATTATTATCATAACTATTAACAATAATTCCTTGAACCATTTACCAAACTGAAATTGCTTGACATTCAAAAGACGTTCATAACCTATAAATGTTGTAATGCATTTCTGATAAATACCTATTATAAATTCGACAAATTATCAGGTAGGCAGACAAATTCGTGAGGTTTTTGTATACAGTGGAGTGCCATAGATATTTTTTAAATTTTTCATCGAGAGCACTTACATTTAGTATATGCGCTTAATTAATAATTTCTATAAATGCAATTACCAAATAATATAAATTAAACTGATTCGGATATAATATACTGTACAAGGAGATGGAACAAATTTTCAATAAAGCTTAAATTACATTCGATTTGGATTTATAATTGAATTATTGCTCCCCCAAAACAATGCAGAAGGTATAACGCCCGATGGATTGTGAGTGTAGTATCATCTACTTGGAGTATTAGAATTTAATTGCAATATACAGAATTCTAAACATCCCTGTCAAGCAAGTGCTTCTATCTTTCTCTGATAGCTAAAGTGTCCCTATACGGTCCCTGAACCTGAACGGTCAATTAGAGATATCTCGAGAACTAAAGGTATCTGAAATATGAAAATTGGCATGAAGGGGTTTTGAATAATGAGCTATTCAATGAAAATATTGCCGTCACCATTCTACTTCCGGTTATACCGGAAGTCGCACATAACTTTGTTATTTTTAATGGAAGACCCTGTATATTTTTAAATTTTAGGAATATTTACGTTATTCTGAACATTTTTTGTTGATATTTCCCTATACCTATCTTGAACCGTTTTTGAGTTGTAATGTTTTTTATATGAAAATGACACTTTTTTACCATGTACATAAAATTCAATATCCTCTAATGTAATTTGAATAAAAGTTTAAATTTCTCAGGAACTATTTACCACATACCGCTTTATCGTTTACACTGTCAAGTTACCTTTTTTATTATACAGGGTGCTGTCAAAATTGGAATAAAAACGGAATCCACAATCTTCGCGTAATTCCTTTTTTTCAAATGGGACACCCTGTATGTGATTATTTATTTTAGAAGAATACGCTGTCCACTATCGATATGTATTACTATTCCCTATACCTATCTCCTGCAGTTTTCAAAATAAATCAGCTTTATACATTTTTGTCACAAAAAATTAATTTATCAAGTCGCCTATGGAATATTCTGACACATGTCAGTTATTGTTATTGTTTAATAGTCACCTTGTTGTATGCCGTTGTGTGAAAGGTGTAATAATAGTTTGCCTTTAATTTCCTTAACCTAATAATAATGGCACATTTAGGATATACAAATGATGATTTTTTAAATTTAATTATGATTCACGGTGAGTATAACAGAATAGTATCCAGAACTTGCCGTGTGTTTGCTGAGAGATATCCTGAAAAGCCTCGACCAAATCATAAAACTGTTAAACGTTTGCTACACAACTGTTCCCAGTTTGGTCAGTTTAAAAGTAAAACAAATAAGCCCAAGACCCATGTCGATAATGAGGATTTACAAATAGACATCCTGGGATATTTTGCAGCTCATCCAAATTCATCCTTAAGGGAATGTGAGAAACTGTTAGAGGTGTCGACTAGAACAATTCACAGAATTTTAAAAAAACATCATTGGACCCCTTATTCGTATACACTAGCTCAGCATTTACATCCTGGAGATTATGTAAGACGTGTAGAATTTTGTGAATGGATTTTAATGAAATGCCAAGAAGATGAAGATTTTACAAAAAAAAATTATTTGGTGTGATGAATCGAAGTTTACTAAAAATGGTTTGTTTAACCGCCATAACAGTCACTTCTGGAGTGACGAAAATCCTCAAGTCACATGGGATAGTAAATTTCAAGTATCCTTTTCGTTTAATGTTTTTTGTGCTGTAAAAAATAATAAGATATTCGCTCTCATGATTTATGACGAAAATTTAAACGGAGAGTGTTACTGCAACATCTTACGGCAAGTAATTGTACCAGCAATGCACGCTTTACCTAATAATGAGGCTAACGAAGCTTGGTTTCAACAAGATGGTGCACCGGCTCACAATCTTCGAGGAGTAGGCACATTGCTTGATGGAATATTCAATGATAGATGGATAGCTAACAAAGGTCCGTTTCTCTGGCCACCAAGATCCCCACAATTGTCACCATTAGATTACTATATTTGGGGATATGTTAAAAAATAAGGTATTCACTGAAACTGTCAATACTAAGGAAAATATGATAAGCAAAGTCCTTCACGTTTTTAACGAAATAGATGGAGAATCACTATCAAGAGCTAATGAGAATCTGCTTAAAAGAGTCCATAAATGTTTGGAAGTTGATGGGAACACTTTGAACATTTGTTGCATTAACGAGCTAGTGCCTTATTATCTTTGATAGTATTTGTATAATTGTTCAATGTTTAACTCAATAAATTATTACCACATAGCCTATAAGAAAATTAATTTTTTGTGACAAAAATGTATAAAGCTGATTTATTTGAAAACTGCAGGAGATAGGTATAGGGAATAGTAATACATATCGATAGTGGACAGCGTATTCTTCTAAAATAAATAATCACATACAGGGTGTCCCATTTGAAAAAAGGAATTACGCGAAGATTGTGGATTCCGTTTTTATTCCAATTTTGACAGCACCCTGTATAATAAAAAAGGTAACTTGACAGTGTAAACGATAAAGCGGTATGTGGTAAATAGTTCCTGAGAAATTTAAACTTTTATTCAAATTACATTAGAGGATATTGAATTTTATGTACATGGTAAAAAAGTGTCATTTTCATATAAAAAACATTACAACTCAAAAACGGTTCAAGATAGGTATAGGGAAAAATCAACAAAAAATGTTCAGAATAACGTAAATATTCCTAAAATTTAAAAATATACAGGGTCTTCCATTAAAAATAACAAAGTTATGTGCGACTTCCGGTATAACCGGAAGTAGAATGGTGACGGCAATATTTTCATTGAATAGCTCATTATTCAAAACCCCTTCATGCCAATTTTCATATTTCAGATACCTTTAGTTCTCGAGATATATCTAATTGACCGTTTATCTGCTGCACCCTATATATAGTATTGCTACCCGTACATGTTAATTATCAAAACACTTTTTGCTCTTTTTTATTTCGTCTTCAAAAGATCTACAAAACTATGAAAGTAGGTCGAAAATTATGAATACAAAATGCACTACTAAATAAACAACATCAAAACCAGCTACTAGCACTGAGCATGTCTTAGCAATTAGTGCAATCATTCGTTTTTCCTTGTTAACGCAACTATTTTTCAGGTAGAGATACACTCTATAGATGTTAGTCTCCAGGACCCCGATTCCCGAAATCTTACAAAGTGAAAGTGAATTCAAAATATCTCAAAATAGACAAAAATGTATTCTTGAAATAAAATTTCACCAAAGATGCGTGACATGCAAGAGAGAATCAATTCTCCTGCCAAGACCCAGGAGAATCATCTCTTTTTAATTTTAATTTACTTTAACTTTAAGATTTTGGCTATAAATGTTAATAGATTAGTTTAAGGAAATTATAGAATGCTTATTTATAAATGAAGGTATTTTAAAAATAAAAAATAAATACTTCTACTATAATTATAAGTTTTTATATACCGCATGTAAAAGAAAACATGGATTTACTTGAACCCGATGAAATATTGCTTATGTTGGAAGTAATAAGGCTGAGCAACAAGGCTATTCCTGCAGTTCGTCGAAATGTTTTAAGAGAGAACTGTTTTAATTTATCCGATCATCAATTTCTTATTTGCTCCCGGAATGGAATTTAGGTTATTAGAAATTCTACTCAAGAGCATTAATTGATGTATAGTACATTCATACTTATACCGTTCTGACTTAAGGCCAATAAAAGACCCTTTTGTCCTCTATTGTCGGCCGGCGTTTTAGCCAGGTGTTACCTGCTATAAAATTTGAACGGAACAGGGTGGAATTTACTTTTTTTATAGGAAAAAATAGAAACACATTGATAATCACATATTTTATTACATACCTAGGGATACTATAAATTATTTTTTAAACATTGTCGTTTAATACTTGTCGTTGATCATTGCGTCAAAAAGTCACGTGATGGCAATGTTTAAAAAAATAAATTATACCTACTTAGTCATTTAAAAAATATATAAATAAAAAGCTTTTAAAAATACAATATACAATATAAAATGAAAAGTATCTAAAAATATTACAACTTATAATTATTATTAGGACCTATTCAATTAAATCAGTGTCACTATCACTATCATTCCCTAACTGTATAATTAGCTCCTTAACATTACTTGAAAGTGTGGTATATGATTGTTCAACTTTAATTACGTGATCTACACTGTTGCTCCAATTATTTACTGGTATTTTATCTATTTCCCTGGTGATAATGCCTAATACAAAACTATTTAAAGTCGGTGAACCGTTGTTACGTCTTGCGATTTCAATTGATGCCAAATATGTTCTATAGGGTTAAAAATGCAGTGATACAGTGGAAGCCTTAAAACCGAATGTCCCATGCTATTTGCAAACTCATCACAAACATATTTTTTCTCTATATTAAAACATTTTAATACTTCAAGTAATGGTTTTTTGAATAATTTTCATGAAAATAAATATTATTGGCGTGCATAAATTCTTGAATAATTGCTTTGGTGTCGCTTGAACAAGGGTGTTTGTTTAATTGCCTACTATGATAGCTAGCGTTACCCATAACAATAACACTTTGAGGAGGAATATTGGGAATTAACTTATTTTTAAACCAGTCTTCAAATAAATGTGCAGTTGTGTCGTCATGGTAGTCAAGAGAAGAGTCTTTTATATTTTTTGCACTCAGTGATAAAGCATTTGAAACCCATCCGTCTTTTGATCCCACATGTATAATTGTTATCCGCTTACCTCTGTTGGATGGTGCTTTTGTGTTACATTTACCACTTGAATCGTCCCAACCTTTTGATGGCGTGTCATGGGTATCGTACCACGTTTCGTCCAAATAAATGATCGACCTTCCTTGACTTCTATACATATCTATTTTCGTAAGATATTCTAATCTCCATTTCCGAAGTCGTTGCGATTCCATCAGCACTTGTTTTTTGTCTTCTTAAATTTGAATCCTAGTTTTTTCACAGTCTTCCACAATGTTGTTCTGCCACACTGTATGCCACTTTCGTGCATTTCTAGTCTCTTCATTAAGGTGTCCAATGTTGGTGCATTTTGCTCTTCATACATTTTATAGATTTTTTGTCGAATTAGGTCTTTATCACTTACATCAAGTTTTGTGGCAGTACCAGAATCGCATCTGGTATTTTCGTTAACCTGCACGTTTCTTCCAAAGCTGCTTGTATGGAAACATCGTTTCTTAAAGTTGAATTTACATTCTTTACAATTTCTTTAGCATCAACAGAAAGATGACTTCTCTTGCTGCTTGCTGTACTACTTGCTTGCTGCTCGTTGTCACTTGCTTCATCGTCAGATTCACTCCACGTTCGCCACATTTTGGAAAATACTAAGCCATATGGTATATCTAATATAACCAATAAAAAGATTCGACTTTAATAATATATCCTGTAAAAATGTCAAATAGCTGTAATTTGATTGGTTGAGGTGCATAAAGAAGGGATGTGAATTCATGCGATGACTGCTCAAGAATACCGTTTTTCTAAGTAGGAGATATTTTTAAATGAGATGAGAAAATCTTACTAGAGAGAATTCATCTCATTTCACCAGTTTTTGGGAATCGAGGGCCAGGAGAGTTTCATTATTTCATAGTTTCAAAGTAAAAAATTATTAAAGTTGTTTAATAAGTAATTTATTCTAAGATGTTTTCGGAAAAAATAAGTGTTGTGACACTTATTTATGAAAGTACCGATACAACACTGCACTAGTGTAGGGTTTTTCTTTATTCTTGAATTTTATAAAACGGGTCTGTAGAGTAGGTTATTTGTTAAATAGGCAGCAAAGTAGTAGATTGACTGCCGAGGCTGAATTCATAGCCGAGCGTAGCGAGGTGATTGCACAATTTGGTTAAAAACACGTCCTTCATTTTCGTTAATGCATATTGTTTTTCGACGACCTGAAGAACCTTTACGTTGCCACAATACACTACCAGTGCGACGAAATTTTTCAACAACAGCTAACATCACACTTTTACTAGGAGCTGCTTTATTAAATTTTTGTTGATATTTTATTGACACTTGTTCTAAACTAGGACCATCATAACGACCTTTTTCGTATGAACGAAAATAATGCTCTATCAAAAACACTTTTTCTTCCGTTGTTAGAACCATTTTTAAATCAAATTTAACTGTATCGTACTATTAATAGATCAACTAATGACAAATATGACAAATCCATATTACACAAGGTCTGTTCCAACCAAGCAGAGAACCGTTCTAAAATAGTAATTTTTGTGCGCAGTGGTGTACTGAGTTGCGCAGTGCACTAGTTTGGTCTTGTGAGTGGTAATATTACCGTTCTAGAACGATTCTTTGCTTGGTTGGAACAAACCTATAAACAACTCCACAGCACTCTCTGTTTCGGTACTGTTTATTTTGGCGGATACCGTATTATGGAATATCACTATAATTTTATTGACTGTTGAATTTGTGGAGGAAAATGTTATGAAAAGGATACCTAAAAGGTATATTAGAGATATTTTAAAAAGTAAAGGAAAGACTGTAGACTTTGTACACACTTGATGAAATAATAAAGGAAAGAAAATTTTTTTGTATATTAAAAACCGTAGGTTAAGTGTGTAAAATTTATTAAATCCGTAACTGAGCGCTTTCGGCTTATAAGGCCATCATCAGAGTTACTTCCTAAATGGTGTTAAACATAAAACTTAGAAATAAGAAAAAGGTGCAGCTTACGTTAAAAGATAAAACCTCTTCAGAAGAGACATTACAACACATTAAAATCATAAATTAGTTAAATTTTAAGAATAATACTACCTAATCAACATCAACATCAAACAAACAAAATGTTAGTTTAATCTGACGACGCTAGTTTTTATCCAAACAGCTGTAATTGAATTTGAAAACGTATTTTACGAATAAATAGTGGAAGTTTCATTCAACCGTTTAGTTGTTTACTGTTCTTAACAAGATGGACTTTCACATAGTAAGGGTTAGTACAATAAATTTCATAACATATAATTTTTGATCTATTAAAGTTTTTTTGTTCGTACAGAGCTTAGTTGCAAAGATCTTTTAAAAATTACCAAAAAAAATTATGTAAAACAAAATAATTAATAACCGTAGAACATTGTTAAAATTCCACTATCGTTTTATATATTATGTACTACCTATATACTAAAACTGGAAACAACCTTGTAGAATACATATTCCTATATTCCCTGGACTATTTATATATTATATTTATACTGTACAACCTGTTTTGGATTCTTGATAGAACATATTAAATCATGGTTTTGATTCTCAGTGTTGTATATAGGAGCAACTTTTTGTATTTCCCACAAGCCGGTTGTTTGGATGATTATTCATAAATTATGTAATAAAAAAATCACTTTTGACCAAATATCTGTTGCGAATCCCTATTCGACTTAGGCAGGAACTTATTACTCAACTTTTACAGAAGTAAATATATTCCGCAGTAGATAAACTGTACAAAAGGTACTTTAAACTAATACGTATTTAATTATAAGTAAATGATTTTGTTATACTGACCACAATTTTATATAATCAATTGGTTGAGGTTCACCTACCAGAGAATTCATTTCTATTGAACTCACGTCTATAGCAATAATATCAACTAAAGAATTGAAATCAAGGCTAATCACAATGTTAATTGTTTAAGTAAAACCTTGCTTAGTTCGAATATGTGTATGTGAGTGTATGTGTGTGTGTTTATATTTTTTTGAAACAGAGAAATAGCCAAAAGGTAAGTACAATTAACTTGTGATTGGGATTGTTTTTAAACATCTGTTGTAGAGGTTTTCGTTAATAATTTTCGAGAAATAATGAATATTTATAGTGCACCAATGAAATGTTTTTCTTCCTTTTAAATAAAACCGATTTTTTTAAATTGTTTAAATTTGTTATCTCTATCCATTTCAAAAGATATGAGACATAGTTTAGTAAAATTATTTCACAAACGGAAAAGGCTTGTTGGAGTTTAAACCAACCTTACAAAATAAAAAAAGGTTCAAAGAAAAACACAAAGCCGATCCCACAATTTTTAATTTAATAATGAAAGTTACTTGCAACTAGTTTCGGTCTACCAGACCATCATCAGGCTAAAAATACAATACAATGTCAATTGAAAGGAAGACAGTAGTAAGACTTAATGTGATGGAAAACAAAAATCAAGACTACAGCAAAATTGTTGTAGGTGAATTATCAATTTATGTTACAACTCATAAAATAGACAACTTTAAATTATGTGAATACATATGAAAATCTCCAAAGAGATCACCGCATAGAAATATAAAACATGCTGCCAATAATGATATAATGATAATATTGTAACGTTTGTTGCGATACCGATGAAGAAAATCTTTCATTTTTCTTTGCTCTTCTCGGTTTAGAGATGTACCAGCAACCACCACCATTTGTTCAAAATTATCGTTGGAATTATCGGGAATAGTTGTCTGTCGAATTATAGATGTTACTGGTACGGAGGTTCCAACTTTGGTCTCTTTCTTGATCGTAATTGGGTGATCATTGACATTTATAACTCGTACTGGAATTTCTTTAGCAGAAGTGACCAATCCTTTTCCTATAAAAATTCCTCGACCGACCTCTTTATCATGGTTCCATGGTTCCATCATCACAGGTATTCCTTCGTCAATAGTTCCTTGCAGTCTGGCCACTATGATCGTTTCGCTTCTACCAGGTACCACAGTATCCTCCTGGACAACGGCTGGCACGGTTGTGTCCTCATATGAATGAAGGAATATTTCGTCAGAACCAACTTTGATAACTCTGTTCTTGAAATCCAGTTGGAAACCATGTAAGTTCATTACATCGATTCCCAATATAACATCTTCCTCAATATCAGCGACAATAACAGTATGCGTGAACTTTTCTGAGCCAATTCCTATTTGAACCTGGACTTCTCCAAGGATGTTAGCTCTATCACCTGTGGCAGTTCGCAGTCGTAGCCTTGTTGGTAAAAGCTTCTTACGGCTATTTATAGTTGTTGGCCGTATAATCGTTCTGGTCGCTCCAGTATCCACCAATAGTGTATACTTTTTACCGTTGACTTCACCATCTACATATACACTGTCTTCGCGGCATTTCAAAGAGGGTCTTTGGAAACGTTCCGGGTCGAAGCTACCCCCTCTAGGCCGGCCCGTTTTAGTTTTTCCTGTGGAGTAGTTTCTTAATTCGTAGTGACCCCAGGACGTTTACATGAATTGCGAGCATGTCCTATTTCACCACAATTCCAGCACCTGATGGCCTTCTTCTATTTTTTATCAGTAAAGTTCTTCATCATGTTTACTAATTGGTCTAACTTATTTTCATCTTCCTCTTCAGTTACAGATCTTACTTTACTGTATCCTCCACAAGCTTTCGAAGCCGCTTCATACTCAAGCGCGGCAGACAAGATGTCCACTAATGTTTTGTGGTGGGCTAATCGGAGTGTCTTTGCCATTTCGTGGTCACGAAGTCCATCAAGTAATGCTTCAACAGCTAAACATTCCATCATTTGTTCTGGAGCTGAAGGGTAAGCAAATCTTACCAATCTGGCAATATCTACTTCGTACTCTTGAAGTGTCTCCTCTCGCTTCTGTTTCCGAGTCTTTAACTGCTATCGGTGCAAGTTCTGTGTCCTCTGTGTCCTCCACTGGTATGGTCTGAAGAACATCCAAAGCGTCTCCTCTCAGAGCGATGGTGAGGTTTATTGCCTTCTCTTTTTGGGACCATCCGTTCGCTCTTACAGCTGTTTCGAACTGTTTGAAATAATTTTCCCAAGACATCTTTCCGTCAAAGGTTGGGGCCTTAACACGAACAGAACTTTCGTTGCCTTCCAATTTCGGTTTCCGCTCCACTTTGTAGCTTCTCATTTCGTCCTTGTTTTCCTCTCCTAAATCTTCCATATCTTCTTTACCTCCTTTTTCCATCTCTTTCATTTGCTTTTCCATTTCTCTTATTTTCTCTTCAATTTTTTTTCCATAGAAGAAATATCCAAAGAAACTTTGTTTTCCAAAGACGAAATATCGTTTTTTAAAGAAGACATATCAGTAGAAACTTTGTTTTCCAAAGAAGAAATGTCAGAAGAAACTTTATTTTCCAAAGAAGAAATATCAGAAGATACTTTATTTTCCAAAGACGAAATATCATTTTTTAAAGAAGACATATCAGTAGAAACTTTGTTTTCCAAAGAAGAAATATCTTTTTTCAAAGAAGACATATCGCAAGAAATATCATTTTTTAAAGAAGACATATCAGTAGAAACTTTGTTTTCCATAGAAGAAATATCATTTTTCAAAGAAGACATATCGCAAGAAACTTTATTTAAGGAAGAAATAATTGTAGCAGAAGAGTCGTCTACGAAAATATGATTTTCTGGATCTAAACCATCATTTTCCAATGCTTGCTTAAGTCGCTCCAACAACTCAGTCTTCCTTCCTGTTGTTTCCAATTCACGATCCTCCAGCTCTTGACGCAATTCGGTCACTTTCAAGTCACAAAGTTTTTTCGACATATTTATTTATTTTTTTTACACTATTTATTTACAATATCCCACTTCTGACACCAATGTAACGTTTATTTATTTTTACTAGTCTATTTAATTTATTTTTATACTATTTAAATCACTAACACTGTTTAATTTATGTAACACAATTTATTTACAATACTTTAATTTATGTAAGACAATATTTCTATTCGCATTTATCTAACAACATACTACTAACTAACTCAAAATATTCGAATCGGTCCTTTATATAGGTAAATATTGTCGAGCATATTCCAGTCTATTCTGGAAATCATCTCGATGATTCCCCGCTTCGCTCATCAAGCGCCGTATATTCCAGAACGTTCTCGCATCATCTGTCTGCTTCGCGTCTGGGTCATAGCGCCAGGGGCGTACTCGCACAACAATATTGTTTAAATTCTCTAATAACTTTTTCAAAAATTTTTTGATTATACAAAACAAATCATAAGAAAATACAATATATTGTAATGATAAATCAAGATTATTACTAATTCAAATCAAAAACAAGAGCTGAGTAAAGTACATAAGGCTAAATCAAGAAATATATCATATCAAGGGGAGCAACAAAATACTGATCAAAAAATGAACATTATAAACAATTTTAACTTGACTAAATTCATAAATTACAGACATCTTCAAACTTTTCAAGAATCATCAGGAGAAAAGCCATAAATCCTGGAACATCAACAATTAAGCAAACATTATTGGATAAGTAACAAACATGAAAAATTAGGGAAAGAAAATATTAAAAAGAATGATATCAAAATTTATAAAAATATTTCAAAAAATTAGTAAGAAACATAATATTAAGGACACGATATGGTTAGTGGCCTTAAAATTTATACGACAATAGGAAAGAAAGAAGTTTAAGCTGCCTACAATTTTTGTCGTTAACTTTTTCTTGTAATTTTTACTACAACAGATCTACTGAGCTTCCTCACACTAATCAATCACCCTGTAAATTTTTATTACAATTATAATTTTTGATATTTCAGTTTAACATTAAAATATTTTAAGTAAGAGTAGATTGTAGCTTTTTTTTTAACAGACATATTAAACAAATATCAAATACATTCCATAACAATGTTGATGTCTATCTCAGACAAATATTAAACAATTGTTATATAATTACCAACCATTATTTTGTTTGTGTTTCGTAAATGTTAAACTAAAATTCTATAATTATAGTAATAATAAATAATACAATGCTAATAGAATTTGATAAAGAATTATATCATAAAAAATAATCCAAAATCTTTAACATGCTATGATGCAATTTACTGTCGATAATGGTAAAATGTATTGAAACTAGATTTCTATAGTTACTTTAATTAATCGTTACTCAACAATTTTATTTATGAAAAAAAAAACAATAGTTATGATGTCGTTATTTATATGTTGTATATTATAAAAAGAACGTTTCCTCTGTTTCACTGTTTTTGTGGACATTTTATGAGTATATTTATTAAGTAACTTTTAAATGTTTTTCCAATCATTTTTGATTTTCTGTTTGTATTTCACCTCAAATAACAAAAAAAGTATTCAAAGGTCACTCTATAAGTATTTGATATATGTAGTGATTTCAAATTGAGATCTAGGTCATTTTTTATTCTCGTTTGAATAGTGAACTACCCACTCTCAAGGCTCTTTTATTTTTTATGTTTAATGTGTGTCTTCAAGGTTTCACGTATCTGTGGCATCAACAAAATGGGGGTTTTTGTTCTTCGCAGATTTCCAGTCATTACTCCAAAATCTCCCAATTGTCTTTTACTATTATACCTATTTGTATTATAATACAAATAAATTTTATAAGGTGGTTTTCTATATTTTTTGTACTATTTTGATCCTTTTCATGTAATAAAATGAATATATAGATATAATGATTTTATGACTGCGATAAATCTTAAGCTTCATTTCAGAATTGAGTAAAAAAATTAAATTATAAAAATACCTTGATGCTAAAGAATTAAATAATACAAATTTATCAGTACACTATTTTAATCTTTAGTGTAAAAGGTAATTAAACAATAAAGGAAAACTAAAATACGGAAAAAAATTTAAAAAACTTTTAGAAACCCAAATTATTAATTACTAAATCGATTATTACATTTCCAAATTTTTCCTTGGAACCTGTAAATGTTTAGGTATTATATTTTTTTATGGATTTATAATTTTTAAATACGCAGATAAGTTTTTAATACTAAATAACTTTTTTAGAGGTAGTCGAAATTATAGGTAGATTATCGCTAATTAAAATTTCTATTCATCGTTTCCTCTCTATACACTTTTTTGCACCTGGCAGATAAAATCTCTACAAATAACAAAAATAAATGGGCGATTAAATGTTTTAAATCTTTTATATTGCCGGAATTTTTCCAGCTTTACTCCAAAATGGGTTGGATCAGTTACAGCCGTATTATCGACGGCTTTTCAAAGCCACCCTCATCCTCGAATACATACTCAAAACCACGAGGGATGCATAGGTGGATTTTATATCCAAGACAGTCCCATTTATGATCCACTAGTAGATACAGATACTCTCCGATGGTCAACCATGAACAATATCAAATTAAATATTCCGAATATTCCGAGGGGGTAAAATATCTAGGCCTGATTCTAGACCAACCATTTGGAAAAAATCTAATTCAAAACTTTAGTGGCGAGCTGAACTTTTATAGTAGGAAGACTTGGAGCTTGAAAACGAAAATCATACGATTATGCTTCACTAGTCCTAAGTTGCAGAAAGTTCAACGTACCCCTCAGCAGCCTCAGAATATGAGAGAAGTCACAGCTGTTGCCTAAAGAGTGCAACATACACAAAGCTTAAAACCGTTTTAAGTTATAGGAAACCTCCATAAAGTTAAAGAAGTTGTACCACAGATGGAAGAGGGCTCACTGGTATGGGACACAGATGGGTCAAGATAGAGGAAAGGGTTGAAGCGGAAGTAAAGGGACAGAATCTTCGTTTATCAAAATCCCTTAGTAACTCCCTAACTGCATGTCAGGCGTAGATGCACGGAAAACAACATTGTATTATAAAATAGCTAGTTGACCTTTGTGTGGATCAGATCGATTCAGTTCATTTCAGTTATGTTTTGATGATGAATAAAAATACATATTTAAATTATTAGTTATAAGAATGTACCAGTGATTTAATCATATAAATATTGTTAAAATCGATCTAAGTGAGTTTTTATTAAAAATGCCACGATCCATCTAGGATTGTCTCCATAAAGGTACTTGAAGGACATCTATATATTAATGGACGAACCTGAACTAGCAAAAATATGTTTTAATAAACTTTTAAAAATACAAAGTTCAAATAAACTTAATTATAACTGGGTCGTGCAGATTAAACTTATTTTATATTTGAATATGTCTGAACTTTGGAATAATCTAACTTATTATAACAAACAATTATTGATAGTTCTCTTCAGAATGTCTGTCTTTAAAAAATATGGAGAACAGACCTAAAAGTTCAAATTTCTCCTAAACCCTTAATTTTATCGAGTTCAAACAAGAGTACATTTTCATTAGTATATTATTCAGATGGTCCCTATTAAAATTACGGATTATTAACCAATGGGCACAAGCCGTCTCTGCTTATCTGTACGTAATGTAGATTCATTTATACCGTCAAACACAGGACATGGATGTATGCAATCCGTCACTGGAATTTTATAGTATTCCAATGTATAGTTTAGAAATTATGACAAAACAAAGGTTTTTATTTCGAAACTTTAGAGGTCTATAACTCGGAAACGAAGGCTCGTATGACAAAAATTTATTTAAACTTCTAACATTATTTTGACCTCTTCTATTTGCTCCCGAATTTTTGGCATTAAGTTCCTGGACACCGTGTATTTACTGAATAAACCTCCCATAAAATTGATAAGAGTACGTCTCAATTCCAAATCACGGCTAAAATTTTCTTACAATTGTAATTATTACATCATTATTTAGGAAGAAATAACTCGAGACTCTGGAATAGATAATAATGGAATGAGAATTGTACAAACTTATTGGAATACCAACACTGGGTGCATTAAAAAGTTTTGAGCACTTTATTGAGAAGTTAGGTAACTCAGAGAGTTTGAAAGGGGTCGCATACGTTTTTATTAATGTTGTTATATTTAGAGCTTTTGTTTTAAATGAATAAATCGAACTATTATTTTTTATTTATTTTTTATTTGATTATTTATAACTGTTGCTAGTTATACAGTGTGTAAAAGCCAAATGGAATAAATTCATTATTTCGGTTACTGTACATATTTATAAAAAATCCCGAAACACGTCAAATTTAAATTATAACTTGACATTCTTTAACGTGAAAATGCAGCCCATACCTTCAACCCCCTTAGAATAACAGGTACAACCCCCAATTTTTTAAATGGGGAGTATAGGCTGTGATATATCATTTGAAAGGTCTCTTCATTCTCTATTAAAAAATGTTATTGTTTTTAAATTTGATGCAAAAATTATCATAAAAAAAATTAAAATCATGTTGTTACCGAAATTCGCTACAATACAATCAAAAACTAAAATTTAATGCAAAAAGTAATAAAATGTAGAACACGAAAAAGAACTATGAATGTTAATGAAGAAGATGTTCAAAATGTTCTCCGCGAACGTCTTGGCAACATCCTAATCTCAAATAAAACTGTCTTCTAACATTATTTAACATATCAGACGTGATCGACCTAATCGCAAGCGTTATTCGTTTTAAGTCATTTAAATCAGAAGGTTTAGTTTTGTACACATGGCTCTTCACATATCCCCATAAAAAGAAATCTAATAATGTAAGATCAGGTGATCGCGCTGGCCATTCAATCGATCCTCGCCTCCCTATACACCGATTGGGAAATATTGTATCGAGGTACTGCCGGACATTAAGTTGGTAATGTGGTGGTGCTCCATCCTGCTGAAACCATATCGTATTCGCTGGAACTTGAGGGTTACCTGGATCAGGATATAAATTTGCCAACGTTGGAATGACATCATTTTGAAGTAGTGCCAAATAATTTGTTGCCATTCAAGTTGCCCTCAATAAAAAAGGGACCAATGATATTGTTCCCTACAAACCCCGCCCAAACATTAACCTTTTGAGGGTATTGAGTGTGTTCTTCTCTCATCTAGTGAGGATTTTCCGTGGACCAGTAGCGGCAATTTTGCCGAATAGCATGACCGTTAAGTAAAAAAGTATACTCATCAGAAAACATAATGTCTTCTAATTAGATAATATTGTTATCCAACATGTCCATCATTTGCTCACAAAAAAAAGTTCTCCTATCAAAATCGTCTTCCATGAGCTCCTGAGTAGGTATCATCTTATACGGATGCAATTTATTTTCTTTTAATATGTTTGCTATCGATGTATGGCTAGCATTGAATGTAGTGGATGCCTGTCTACTCGATGTACGTGAGTTTTCCTGAAACTCAAGCAACACATCTAATTTGAGTTCATCACTCAGTGCATTGGCAGCTGCTTTTTTATCTGCCTTACATGACCAATCTCGCGAAACTGCTTTTCTATTTTACTTATTGTTCCTTGGGATATAGGCGGTAAATTAGGAAATTTCTCATGGAATAGGCGAGTTACTTCCTGTTGTGTTCGGATGTTATCTCCGTAACCAATCATTTGTAAAACTGTTATTTTATGCATTTCCGTTAATCTAACCATTTTTCAGAATTGAATTGAACAAACTTTGTACTTAAATGCGACATATTTTGTTCGACATTCGAGAATAGGCCCCTGATCTAGGACGTCTCAGGTGTACTACTCCTGCAAATGACCGTTATTTCAGTATTCAGACTTTGCGAACTTGTCATGTTCTCTCTGGAGTCCGTAATGTTAGAATATCTGTCAATACGGTTAGAAACAGATTAAGGAATTTTGGAATCAGACCCAGAATGCCTGTTACTACTCCATTGTTAACCAGAGCTCACCGTGTAGCACGTTCAAAGTTTAAAGAGAACATGTTAATTGGGATATTAACGATTGGGCTAATATTATTTTTACGGATGAATCAAGATTTTCACTTTTTGGATCCGATAGACGTATTCCAGTTTATAGACGCGCAGGTTAGCGATTTGCTCAGTGTAACATAAGAGCAGAAATTATGGAGGTGGTTCGATTATGGTATGAGGAAGCATCTGTTTTAAAGGCCACACGGAGTTAATTATGTTTCGCAGGGGATCACTGACAGCTGATCGGTATATAAGGGAGGTTTTTGAGGAAAATGTAGTGCCATTTGTTCCAATCATTGGAGAGAATTTAATTTGATTCTAATTCACGATAACGCTCGCCCGCGCATTGCCAGAATAACAATGGAATACCTTCACTAGGTTGGTATCCAAGTTTTAAATTGGCTAGCAGTTAGTCCAGACCTAAACCCAATTGAACATGTTTGGGACTACCTGGACAGGCGCATAAAAACACGTAATATCGCTCCAGACAAACGTTTTTTAAACTTGAACTCGTAGCATAACAGAAAGCCATATGAAATGCGTGGTTTAATATACTATTGCCTATACGCCACATTATTGTGACGTCACTTGAGATGTCATAGCATTATATCCAAACAAGCTGTGAGCTTCTGGTAGTTAGTTTATATTGGCGTTTTTTGTATCATGCATTTTCTTGTTTTTTGTAGAGTTTTTGACATTATAGTGCTATAAAAACACATTATTATCGTTAAAGAAAAGTTTTCACCAACCAATTCTTTAAAGGAAAAACTCAAACCGGGTTTAGGATTTCCTAAATATACAATTTACATTTCACCATGCGCTAATTAAAACTTAAGAGCATTAGGATATTCTTAATGTACGCTGCGTCGGCCTAAATTATTTAAGAAATTGTAACCTAAAAAATAGTTTGTTGTTGATCCTTAGAACAAAAAGAAACAGGAAGGAGTCTGTCATATATTAACTTTAAGGAAAATTTGCGACGGAAGTCGGCCATCTTGAAGCTCCTAGTATGGCTGTGTTCGGGGAGCACGCTATTTGCGCCATTTGGCGCTATCTAGTACTATTCCTCGTTTGCGTTATATGGCTCTTGGCGCTACATAGCTCGAAAGCGTGCTCCCCGAACACACCCTATGACTCATTGTTTATGTTTACAGTATACTGTCAAAGCAATATTTGCATATAAATGTCAAAAATGAGCGCATAGGCGTATCATTCGGTTTTTATAAACACAAAATGATTTACAACACTAAATGTATTCACATACTTAATTGGTTGGAATTTAATCAAAATAAAAACCCTTACGGTACGGCATTGGAAACGTAAATTAAAATTGACAATTGGCCGCCATATGCAAGCTCCTTTCTGGACTCAAGGTCATTTTGCATATACTCCTTCCTGTTTCTTTTTGTTCTAAGTGTTGACCTTACTTTTTGACATTTCGTTGACATTCCGTAAAATTAACACTTCTAGTCAGTTTTTTTTTCTTTATCAAGGACGGAATATGTATATTTGACGTTTAACTGTCACATACAGAAATCTGTAAACACCGAACTTGACAGACCAATCAGGATCAATAATCTAGTTTGACGAACTAGATCAGAGCTCCCGATTGGTTCATTTGATAAGTTCCGTTCTAAATATAGACCTTCTTGTAGCAACACTCTTAAACTGACATTGACGAGAAAATGTTTTGAAAGTTTTTGAATTTGTTGTTTTAAATTATAGTATTCGCAACAAATCTTTAAGTTTTAAGTAGTTACAGGATTCGTTTAAAAAGCATAATATTGTATTGCACACATTATATTTAACAGTAAACTTAATTTATGTGAGATTATGTTGTTTTAATGTAGATATAGAGTGTATTTAGTTTGTTTTTATTTGCAGATTAAAATGACGAAGAAAAAACATGATATTGCCTCGCCAAATAACTTTAATTCTACGTAAGTAATTTTATTTTTCTGGTAACATTTTTGTTTTAAGTTCATTAAAACGAGACAACAAAACGGCTTGATTTCAATTAAATGACTAACAAATTATATTTTTTCCAGAACAGCTCTTGCAAACAACGATCAAATAGCCACCCAGATTAGTATTGAAAGTTTGGACAAAATTTACAATCCGTATGAAAATAGAATTTTAACTCATCCGAACACGTTAGTACAATATTTATTTTTGTGTATTTTGGTAATTTTAGCAATTCTATTCTAGTTATTTCCTATTTACTGTTATAATTAACATATTTTTTCATATTCACTACTTACCCATTTCTATACCACCTAGGATTTTGTTAAAAAAATTATTGTAAATATTAAAATTGGGTATATTGAGCTGCCTGACTAACGTTACGTTTTATGTATGACAGTCTATAATTTTTTTATTTATTATTAACAACAGAGGTCATTGACACGGGAACTAATTACAAAGCAATAACCAGTTACATTAAATTAAATTGTATGACAGTCGTTTATAAATACTGCATCAAATAGATTTGGTGATACCAGGGGGTCTTTAAGGTTTCCATTTAGGTTGTGGAGGCGATGGGCGTGACGATAGAGGTAACATTCAATAAGAATGTTACCTCTATGTTGTTACAGTAAGTCTTGTATTGCAATATATGCATACAGGAGGGGCTGTTATGATGGAACCTTCGGAAACAATGGCATAGCCAGCAGTCTTCTCATCTTTCGAAGCGTCTTTTCGAAGTATCTTTTTTGTTGTCGTTAAAGATGCTGGTGTTGATCTTGCACAGTTTTTTGGTCCAGGATAGTAGAATGGAGATGCAGATAGGATTTGTGAGTGGCAGGTCGATGGGAATAAATTTTACTGTCATAAAAGTGCAAGAAATATTATAATTAGATTAATGTAAATCGACTTTTTGGATATAAGTACATATTACTAGTGCCGTAACTAAGTAAGATTTTCAAGGCTAGCCTAGCTTGGAAATATACTCCGGTAATATGGAAGAAGGTGAAGGTCATCTATCTTCCGAAGGTATGTAGAATCTCAGACCAAACGCTCCAATCATATAGACCAATAAGCCTAACGTCCTTTCTACTCGACATTGGAAAAGCTTTGAAAACTCGCCCTCTAAGCGAAAGTCAGTATGCATACCAACAGTCCAAGTCAACAGACTCAGCTCTGGATGTCTTAAACACGCTGCTGTCCAAGTCGATCGACGACAAGGAAATAGCATTAGCCACTTTTCTGGATATAGAGAGAGCATTCCATAATGCTTCTCCAATATCTATAACCAGGTGCATGGAAAGAAGGGGGTCAAACCCATTATTTGCAAGTGACTTGTAGGCAATCTAAGGAATAGGATAATCACAACCACCCTGGGTGACGCAACCATTACAGCGGGGGTGGGAAGGGGTTGTCCATAAAGAGGCGTTTTATCGTCCTTTTTGTAGGCGATCCTGGTAGATACACTTCTAATACGGCTGTCCGATGAAGGTATCCAGTGCCTGGAGTATGTGGACGATATTGCTATCGTGGCGGTTCCCAAACAGAGCGCACCCAAAGGGCGCTTAATATAGTAAGTGGCTGGTGTAGGGAGGAAGAACTGGCGGTTAACCCCTATAAAACTACACTGGTACCATTTACAAGAGAAAGTTGCAAGATCTGCAAAAGCCGCAACGTAATGGAGTGGAAATTTCATTTGCGAAAGAAGTTAAATACCTAGGGGTCATCTTTGACCAGAAGCTTACATGGGATTCTCACATCGAGAAATGTGCACACAAAGCCAAAATCGCCATAGGAAGGTTTAGGCAAATGTGCGAAAAGAATTGGGGATTAAATCCCAACATGACCAAATGGTTAGGTCGTTAGGCCAATTATAACCTATAGATTGGAACGCAAAGGTAAACGTGCCTAAGTATCACCGGGGCCATGAAAACGACGCCGACTGCAGCCCTGGAGGCATTACTAAGCCTACCAATACTGCATATCTTTGTACAGGGTAATGCACAGATTACTACAGGGGCCTCCTACGTTAACTCAAGGACACGGTAAGGTCTACAAAAAGCTATATGAAGAAATAAAGCCAGATCCAAAACTAGAAATGCCAATGGATCAAATTGCCCAACAGTATAGTTTGAAAAACGAATACGTAGTAGTCATTCCAGATAGAAAAGACTGGGAAGCAGGTCCTCCTATAACAGCTAATCTCAAGTGTTACACTGATGGCTCTAAAACAGACTCTGGAGTAATAGCCGGAATATATGGGAGACAAGAGAGGATCACGATCTCTCTGAGCCTTGGAAGACATGCCACTGTCTTTCAGGTAGAGGTAATAGCAGTGCAATGTTGTGTTGAAGAGTTGATGATACGGAAGGTTAAAAACCAAAGAATCGTCATCTAATCCGATAGCCAAGCAGCACTAGAAGCGATAGGCTCATTTCGGAGATCGTCAAGTCTGGTGTGGGAGGCCCTCAACATACTAGGTAGTCATAATAGAGTGACCCTAGTCTGGGTGACAGGCCATACAGGAATAAAAGGCAATGAAAAAGCTAATGAATTAGTCTAGCAGAGAGCGACTGAGGTCATGTGGTATTTCCAAATGCCTCGTTAAGCAGAGTATCCAACAATGGATAAACAATCAGCTGTTGCGCTGGTGGCATGAAACCCCAGAACTAAGACAAGCTAAATTATTTCTTAAAGGCCCATTGGTCAAATTGTCACGCGACCTGCTATCTCAAAGTCGAGAAACGACTAGGATGATGGTGGGAATGCTGACCTGACCCTGCAGGCTAAGGAAACATATGCATACAATCGGCCTAGCAGATGATAGCCTTTGTAGGTTCTGCCAGGAAGAAGATGTAACTGCGGAGCATATACTCTGTGATTGCAAGGGCCTAGCAAGGGTGCGGTTTCACCTATTCGGAGAAGGTCCAGGCTAATAGGTCTAATAAAAACGATAAAGCTGGATATCGAACTCTAAAGGTCGCAGTGGGGTATGACAAAAAGCCACTCCGATACTAATCTTATCTATTCTAGGGTCTTTTTATTTACAAACATAAGGAAGTGACTTTTATGCTTGGCAAGAAAAAAAAAGAAAATGTCACATTTTATATAACTGTAAATAACAATATACTGTTATGCCAGACTTTGTTGTTAATAAAATTACTTTTTACAGATTTTTTGGTGCATTAATTCATATATTAAAAGGTTCCCTAGGAAGTGGATTGCTTGCTGTTCCTAGAGCCTTTTTGAGTGCAGGTCTCCTAGTCGGCTTTATTGGGACAATGATTATAGGATTCATCTGTACTTATACAGTTCATCTTTTGGTACGTATTTAAAAATAAAATAAGAAAAAGCTTTTTATTTCAAATCTTGTCTAATAATTATTCTAATTGAAAATTATGAGTCTAAACTAAATGTTTTTAATTTCCTTTACATAAATATAAACTTTTATTCTCAAAACATATAAATGGAAAGATTGAAATGAATTTAAAGGTTTCAGCTTCACAGAAAATGTGCATCCAACAGAAAATTCCCAGTCTAGGATTTGCAGAAACAGCAGAAGCAGTTTTTGAAAGTGGTCCAGTAGAAATTAAGAAGTTATCCAAATCTGCAAAGTAAGATTATGATTTTATTTCTACATTAAAAGACAAAGTTAAAATATTTTTAATGAAATTTAGGGTGCTAACCAAGGTAATTCCAATTTAAAGTTGTCAGTGAACAAATAAATCTTGGAAGTTGTCCACTATTAGGCTATTTACTTTGATTAAGTCTTTTGTATTATAATAGTATGTTTATAACTTAAATACTTGATTTTAACAATACTCAATCAACATCAGATAGCTAAAAATAGAATACGAATTCGAAAAACTGACTGGGTCTAGAGAATAGTGTATATCGGGTTGGCTGAGAAATTAAGAACCCTACAGGTCTTGAAATACTAGCAGACCAAACTCAGCAAGTTATTGTCTCAGCATTCAAAAACAACTGCCGAGCACTTAAAGTAAAATCCAACTAATGAACTTACTAAGGTGCGCAGGCAACTTAGGAAAAACTTCAATAGAGCTACTGAACATTCATTCATTCATTCATTCAAAAGTTTACTTTTGAGGTTAAGAGCCAATACGCCTAAAAATGGAGCAAACTGATGACAGAGAAAGTAAAGTTCTGAGAGAGAGATTCCGATACCCCACTACCGTTTAAAATTAGCCCGAGGCTGGACTAAATACAATCGGAGACCCAAATAAAATTCGGAATTTATTATATTCGCAATAGGTATATTTTGAAATTAATTTCTTAACATGAAAATGGAAAAATCATTGTGCATACATTACAGTTCAAAATAATATTTCATACCTATTGTATAGAGAAATAAAATAAGTAAAAAATTAAAAAGAAACTATTTATTGTTACAAAGTTTTTAATTTTAATTACCTGTTATCGATAAAATAGTGAATTACTTATACAAAATTAAAAACTACGGATTTCGCAATTTAAACAGGAGAAAAAATAAAAAAAATTTTTGAAGAAATGACAAAGTAATCGTAATACTTAAATATTTTTTAGAAACATTTTTTCGTTTTATTTATTTTTTTTTATTATCACATTTTGGAGATAGATATCATGTTATTAAAAAAAGTATATGTGTGTGTTTACCTAAGCTGATGTGTGTGGTAAAAATTTTCGCCAACGGTGTAGGAAGAACAGCTGACCAGATTTTTACGAAATTTTCATCAAAAATCGACTATGTAAAAATATGGATCTGATTAGTTTTTGGGGAAATCAGAACGTAGGAAGGTTCATCTGCCATTTCCAAGTTTTCTAAATTTACTAAATACTGTTATTCATCCATACCATTCCAAACCTGCAACAAACACAAACGAGAATAAAAAAATACCAACTGTCAAGTATGTAAATCTTATACGAGTATCACTTCAAAATTCGTTCGCAACTCATTTACGAACAGCATAGCGTAGTAAATTCAGAATTATTGCAAAGTGTACGAACTGTCAAGAATAGCAAAACTCTCAATTAGTTGGCAATATTCAAACTTGTGAATGACCTGAAAATTGCGAACTGTCAAGAATAGCGCTGCAGGTCCATGAAATAATGTCACTTATTACCAACAAAAAATCACTTTACTAACCTATGATTTTTTGTTATTTTCTGTTAATATATTTTTACTTTTTAGAATGTTTGTCGAGATAGCTCTGACGATGACACATTTTGTCGGAAATGCAGTGTACGTTGTATTCATATCAGAGTCAATGGCTAAGGTATGTCTTAATATTAATACTTAACAATAATTTTGATTAAATTATAAAAAGACGATTTCAACTATATGACCAATGGATATGATATAAAAATAGTAAATAATGACTTGTTATTCTTATCTACACTGCTCAAAAATTGAAGTAGATATAACAAAAATCTGTAATTTTCTTTTCTTGTCATTGTTTAATAATAAATCAAAATTCGTTAAACTAAGTTAATATTTATTTTTCTACTTTACCCAAAAAAATACACAATTTTCATAAAAAAAACAACATTTATAGGGTCATTCTGTACAAATATTCGTAACAGCTGTAAACTTAACATCGATGTTACTAACATCGCGATGTGAAATCAAATTTAACAGCGCGGTTAAAAATCGTATTCTAAACAATATTACATTGCAGCTAACTTCACTATTATTGTTGGTTAATATAAATTGCCGACTTTTTAGGTTATCGTTATATTTATTGAAAGATATTTATTATTATTAGTTTTATACATTTATTTTTATTATTATTATGGAATGTTTCATTTTGATCTACTTCTTGAAAATTTACAATTCTATGACAAACACAGTTTGACAGTTTCAACATTGGGTACATTCAGGAGGTCCCAGCGGCTGAGATCGCTTAGTAAGGAGTCTCTCTGAATGTAGCGCTGCTTGAAAGCTATTCAACAGCGGCTGACTGTTTTGCTCAGCGTAGAAATTTGTCGCTTTCTAAAAAGCGCATCGCGATTTTGACATTAATGACATATCGAAATTGGGTTATGTAGGTTTGTGTTGATCTTAATTATATTCTAGGGTGTTGATTGTTGGGATAAGATTTATCCAATTGATAATTGAAGATAATTATTGTAGTTTTGTACATGAACACAATAGAAATATAAAAACCAAAATAAAAATTGGGTTATGTTTTCAAATGTTTTGACTTTTGTTCCGCTGTCAGTGAGCCACGCATTCAGGCGAAACGAAGGCGCTTATTAACAGCGGCCACAGCATGCTGAGTGGCTAGATCTAGCCGCTGGGACCTCCTGAATGTACCCAATCCTAACGTTGAATGTTTTGGTTGGCGTTATTTTAACAGTGAAAATGTTAGAATACATCGATGTAAATTACAGTAAGAGCGTACAGAATAGCATTTTCATAACATCTCTCGACCTTGAAAGTTTACAGCGCTGTTACCGCTAACATTTTTGTACAGAATAAGCCCATTACAATAAAACAGAAAAAAATGAAAAATGTTAAATTATTTACTGCGCAGGTCATAAAATACTTTCACGAAAATTAATATCGTGTGGGTCCACCCCTAGCTTGCCTTAGTGCTGTCACTCTATTTGGCATGGTCCTTATTAAATTATTAATAAATTGCTGAAGTATGTTTTCCCATATTCCCTGCAAGGAATTGGCAAGCTGTTCTATGGTTATGGGGATCGGTTTAATTGTCTAGACATTTCGGTCAAGGCATGCTTAATACAATTCATATCGGGTGAACATGGTGGCCAGTTCATTCTTATAAAATCGTGATATTCAATGGGATCATTTACAAGCTACTACTGCCTAAAACGTTTAGGAAATACATAACCTCAAAATAGTTTGTCATTTTTGTTGACGGCGTTGAAAGTATAGATTTTGTGTTTGTTTTTTTATTTAAAAAAATATGCGAGCTGTACGTTTTATAGAACTTCTTGAAAGGTTCGATAAATAAATTTGTTAAGATGACATTTGTCGAAACAGCTGTCATTAAATTTAATTTTTCATTAAAAAGTAGAAATTATTTTTCTTTTTTTCTCCCCTTCTCTCATTATTTGTTAGTTTATGATCTCCGCCCGTTTGGTTTACAGTTTAAAATTAAACAGTAATACCAATTATACACAAAATGTATCCAAGTCCAATTTTTAACTATGTATTTCTTACCTAAGAATTTCTTAGGTAGGTAAAAACCGTTTAAGGCAAAGTATTAAATTTAGGTATTTCCTAGCTTAGGAATTTCTTAGGTAGGAAGTACCTAAAATCAAGTTGGTGAAATCGGGCATTAGTCGTGTAGCAACATCTTCTTGACTTAAGCCTTCATGTATCCTAAGTACTAATTGATCGAGTTGCACTGTTTCTAATCGCCGTAGCGCCATTTTTTTCAGGTAAACAGATTTATGGATTACAGTAACAATGTTAAAGTCACTGCAAGCACTCCTACGCGACTCAAATGTTAGTATTTTGAAATCGAATTCCTACAATTCTGGTTAAAGAGATAACATATAAAAAGAAAAAAAACTACAAAAACAATTTGCTATAAACAGAGTTTATTGATATAGTATGTACAAAAAGTATGAGGAGTAATAAACCCTAATTAAGTATGCAAAACCTTTACAGGGAGCATCATGAAATTTTTGATAAATCTCTTACTTTAAATTACATTTCTTCCGTAAATCTAAAAACCAGGTAGATCGACCCCGTATTTGTTTCAGTTGTAGCAAAGTTTAGGGTTTCTTCATTGTTAAAGGATTAGGAGTTAAGCAATAACGCAATGCAGTGGTGTGTATTTTGGGAAAAAAATACGTTTTAAATTATAATATAATAAAAAATGAAAAGAAATAATTATTGGAATACATTTATTACTTACATTTTATTCTTTATCCGACTCGGAAGAGGAAGAATCGTTGTTGACATTAATATTAATAGGGTCGATTAAATCATCACAAATATTGTCAATTTTCCACATATTTGCCTCTACTTTGATAACATGCTCGATACAGTTTGTCCAATTTTCCTTACTAACATGACTTACAGCACTCTCAAACAATTTCACAACATCGTTTATTTTAAAAGTAGTATTTTTTTTCAACTTCCCCTTTACCTCAGCCCATATTAATTCTATGGGATTAAGTTCACAATGATAAGGGGGAAGTCGAAGAACTGATATACCACGAGAAGCCATTTCTTCTACAATGTAGGTTTTGTATTTATTTTTGTTCATTTTTGCAATTCTGTAAAGTTCTTTCGTTAGTGGATCTTTTGGAAACTTAATATTTTTCGAAATAAGCCACTCCAAAAGCTCTGCTTTACGCCAACGACTTGTGGGCAATGCTTCTCGTAACCGTGAATGGTAACTTGCGTTGTCTATAACAATAACAGCCCCTTTTGGAATCAGATCCAACATTTGAACAAACCATTCCTCGAAGACATCCCCATTCATATCTTCGTGATAGTCCCCCGTGCGTTTTGAAATAAAAGTTAATAATCCACCATCAACAAAACCTTCAGAACTTCCAACATGGACAATGATAAGTCTTTTCCCTTTTCCAGATGGTGGCTGCAAACTTAACGACAAACCTTCCACGAATGCCTGCCTTCCCCTTTTAATGTTTTCATCTTGCCAAGATTTGGAAACTGTATATTCAGCATTTATCCATGTTTCGTCTAAGTAGAAGATTTTCAAATTTTGTTCTCTGGCATGTCGAATGCTTCTTAAATAGTCTCTTCTCCAAAAAACTATTTCCGGTTTATCTATCAAGAGAGATTTTCTATTATGTTTTGTATATCTGAAACCCACATCTTTCAAAAGTTTGCATAATGTCATTCTGGAGAATTTTGTATAGTCCGTATCTTCTTGCACTGATGTCATAATTTTGTCAAGTGTTGGAATTTCCTTTCGTAAGTAAAATCCATGGACTTTACGCCTTAGGGATGCAACAAAACATCTATTCTCTTTTCCTATAAAACCCGGGTAACTTCCTCGAGGAATCTTGATAATTCCTCGGACTACTCCGTTAGCCTTGCTAACTCCCCGGTGCTCTGTCAGGTTATAGGTCTTCTGTGGTTCCCTATAACATTTACCAAATGGCTTATAGGAAGGAAACAATACAGCCACAGCTCTGTACCCGAATCCCCACGAAGTCCAACTCGCCGCGAAATTGAAGCCCACAATCTCTCAACATTTCACAAAGGGCAATATGACCCCCACTCAACAAACACCGCCACCCAGTCCTGTAGAGGATCTTTAATCCTAAATCTGGGCATATCTTGATTCATAAATTATTCAGACACAAAATACACTGCTCAAAAAATGAAGTGGATAGTTTTGGCGTACAAAAGTAATATTTTAAATATATACGTTGCATGCTATCAGTAAACTCTGTTTATAGTACTGTAGTCCATAACTCTGTTTACCTGAAAAAAATGGCACTACGGCGATTAGAAACAATGCAACTCGATCAATTAGTACGTTGGATACACGAAGGCTTAAGTCAAGAAGAAGTTGCTACATGGCTGAATGTGTCCCAAAGTGTTGTCGGTCGTGCTTGGAATCGATATTTGGAAACTGGGTCTGCAGAGTACAGGCATGGAGGAGGACGAGAACGAGCTACAACTCCTATAGCTGTAACTGCAAGAAGAAACCGAACATTTACTACTTCGAGAATTAACAGCCTCTTTAGGCATGCTACCGGAAGAGTGATATCTAGTTAAACTGTTAGAAGAAGGTTGCATGTATGTAATTTAAGATGTTACAACCCTCTCCCCCGGCTCAATTTCATCTTCGTGTGTAGTAGCCATCATTATACGCTTGTTGAATAATAAACTATTATCGAATTTTAGTTTATTATTAACCAATGACAAAAGAAAATAACAGATTTTTGTAATCCACTTCATTTGTTGAGCAGTGTAAAATAGCGCTGGCAGTAGCATTGTCTGGGATTACTGCTACATTGTTGGAAGGTAGACGAATCGCTATGTCATTTAGAATAGACAGATTTCTGTCGACACTATTGGACTCATTTTTATAATGTAAAAGAAGAATTAATATCAAAAAAGTTTCCAGATATTGTGTAAATTATAAAAACTATGCTTGCAAGGCTGAGCAAAAGAGCCATTTTAAAATTTTATCAGCAAAAAATGAGAATGTAGATGATTTAGATATAAAAACCAAGAGTCAAATGAATGCATACATTTAGGGCAATAAATACATGTGATGGTTAGAGCCAGGAGACTACAGAGGAAGGGCGCAATGAGAGAAGAAGTTATGGATTGGATGGAATAGGAAATGGTAGTAAAGTGGAACGAGTATGAAGGTGCGCTCAAAAGAGTAATTGGAAATAGGAGAGAATGGATGACAATGAAATTCGGCGAAGTGAACTACTTCTTGACACAGGTGCTGACTGGGCATGGATCAAGAGCAGGATATCTTCACAAGATAGAAAAAAGAGAGACTGGAGTGTGTGAAAGATGCGGAGTGGAGGATGATGTAGGACACGCGTTTTAATGCTGGAGGAATGAAGAAATGCTGAAGAACTTGAAGGAAAAAATCGGGGAGACGGTGTATTGGGGAAATATGGTGGAGATAATGTTGAGAGGGTAGGGTGAATGGATGGAGGTGAGTAAGGCAGTGGACAGTATGGTTAGAAGAAGAGAATGTTTTTGAGTAAATGGAGACTGTGTGAGGGACCACCGCCCGTCTTGAAGTATACCAGGGTAGTGATTCAGAGAAAGGGACAACGGCGACTTTTGAGGTGCTATTACTTTTTGTGGTTTTTGGACTGTTGTTGTCGCAGTCTCATCCAAATTAAAGATACGTGTTCCGTCTGCAAATGCGGGACTACGACGAAGTGCATTTTCAAGATTATCAAAAAATCTATTAAATATTAAAGTATATTAAACCACGCATTTCATATGGCTTTCTGTTACGACACAAGTTCAAGTTTAAAACACGAATCACGAAGCGATGAGTTTTTTAAAGAACGAGTGTCACAACCGCCATGAAACCTGCAAAATTCTGCGTATTATGACCACAGGATTCAGACCTTAAAATTGTGCTACAGGTTTTTAAGTAATTACTAACTATTGTTGTACAAAATGCTAGATTTTCAAATTATAATTTATTTTTTTAATTTTCTACCTTAAACAGATGAGGCACCGTTATGGTTTCTTTCTAAATTGATTATTTTTTGCATTTTCAGTTAATTGGATATCATTACGAACCAGCTAAATATTGGAGCCAATATTTCAAAATTATAATTTTACTTCTCCTTCTACTGTTCTGTCAAATTAGAGAATTGAAACATTTAGTACCATTTTCATTTATAGCTAACACGACAATGGTAATAGCATTATCCATTACTGGTTACTATATGGTAAAAAACATGACGCAGGTAGATCCAAGTGAAAGAAATTTAGCGACAAGTATATCAGGTAATAATATTTATCTACTCCCATATCAGTATTGCCTTGATTATGTGGCAAACTAGGTCTGGTTAAGACATAATGGCTATGCAAATATATATTGAGATGAACAACTAAGCTCAGAAAAATTAATAAGTAAAACTTACCTCAATGAGTTATAATAAAAAGGATATCTTAATAATTTTCATCTAATCATCAGCTACTTTTTCTTTATTTCATCTAAAGTATTCAATACAATAATCTTCAATAATAAACATTCAAATAGATAGAGAATGTACTTGACAAATTTATCTTGGATAGGATCCATGGTGACAATCATTAACAATCCAAATGTGTACAATTCCAATAACTAGTCCCAAATTCATATAATAATGTACAATTGATATAATTTTCTTTTGAAGTCAAAATTGTAATCTAAAATAAATAAAAATGGAACAAAATTAAAAACTATTAATCCCATTCATATGTTTAACAAAGTAATGTGTAATTTTAAGTAGTTAAGTGTTTAAATTTGTTTTATAAAATGAAGTACTTACCAGATTACAAGGAGACAAATATTAGTCTTCGATATCACAACCTGAGATGTACCTAAAAAAATACTACAAAAACAGTATAAAAAAATGTAACAAACAAAGTTAAATGCAGTGAACAAATCCTTATATCTAAAGTGTAGGACAGAATTAATTGAACTAATGATAAAAACATTTAAATAGAAAAGTGAAAGGACTATTTCAAACCATAATTAATAAAGGACATATTATGTAACAAAACTGTATGCAGGTTAATTAAGTAAGTTTTTATATTAGTTATAAGCTGTGAATCTTTGGTAATATCAAGAGTTTTTTTTAATTGAATCATGATTTCTAATAGTGTATACATAGTTCAAACAATAATTACTTAAAAGTTTAAATTTTAGTTCTTAGAGTTTAAATTAGTATTTAAAAGTTGAAATAGGATTAGTTTAATAGATTTATGAGTAATTTTAAGAGTAATTTATAGTTTTAACTCAAATTTTGAAAGTGTAGAATGAATTTGACAGCACCAAAAACAGCCTATTTCAAAACAAAATTTTATAGGGAAAAAGTGAGATAAAAATACTTTAAATAGATAAGAAGATAAACTATCTTTATATTATCAAAGAAATGTTCTAAAATGTAAAATCATTACCTCATTACTTGGAAATTTAGGTTATTTTTGGAGAAGGTAAACAGTTGAAGGTAGAATTATAAGTCATTCCTGTCAAAAATTTGGCGAGACTATAAAAAGGCCAGGAAATCAATTATTCTCTCTCTTATCACTCTGGTTCCGGCCTAATTGACATCGAAGGTATCTAAAAAATTTCATAATCAAAAGTTAATTTATGTTAAATTAATACATTTTTCTCATGAAAAATTTGTTTATTTAATTTTTTTGGGTATACTGTAACGTGAAAGAATAAAGATTTATGACAATGACAAAAGAAAATTACAGATTTTTGTAATATCCCCTTCAATTGTTGAGCACTGTATATTATCAGAAAAGAGCCCGCGACAATAGCAATATTAAGAGAAAATCTGACAAGCACCTTTTTTCTGTGTATCTTACAGGTATTCCAACTTTCTTTACTACAATATTATTTGCCATGGAAGGAATTGGAACGATCATGCCTGTGGAGAATACGATGGAAACAGATACATTCATTGGATGTCCGAGTGTTTTAAATGTTGCTATGACTTTGGTTGTAATATTTTATACTGTAATCGGATTTTGTGGATACTATGCCTTTGGTGAAAAAACTGAAGCTATTATTACTCAAAATTTACCTGACGAAGATGTGTAAGTATTACTACTAAAACGTTTACTAAAACGTAAAAGTGAAATTGATTGTTTTTTACTATATAAATATTTTCATTAATAGTTTCACTTGTGATCTAATTTTCGCGATAAGTCTGTCGATTTTTTGGGTTAAAATGGAGTAAACAATTTGATATGACTCTTCTTTCACTGGTTTATTGTTGTTTTGTAATTATATGCAATGGTTTTTATAAAATTAAATCTTTTTATTTTAGTATGACAGTTATATATTATTTTTGACAATAACAAAAACTATTATATTATATAAAAAACAAACGAATAATGTTATTGAGCAGGAGTAAACTTTTCTCATTCCAACACTCCACCTCACGAACTTCTCATCTTAAGTCCAATACATTTCGTAAAACGTGAATGTTGATTTCCATTCAAGGCCTTTGTTAGTAAGTTTGCACACATATCTTCCGTCCTTTGGTAATTTAGTTTTATTTCTCCTCTTTTTACAACATCTCTTATAAAATGTTCCTTAATTGAAATATATTTTGATTTTGAACTGACGACTGGGTTTGAAGCTAAATTTTGTGCTGCCTGATTATCATTAAATATTAAAATTGTATCCTGAATGCATCGTTAATTAGATTTTTCAAGTGAATGGCTTCTTTTAATGCTTCTGTATGGCTCATATATTCGGCTTCTGCTGTTGATAAAGTAACCGTCCTTTGTTTCCGGGCTTCCAAACTAATACATGCATTTGCAAAAATGAAACAAAATCCAGTGTATGATCTTCTGTCGATTGTACATGACCCCCCAATCAGCATCAGCATATCCTACAATGTGTTTTGATGTTTTTATATAGACAAGATTTATATTCTTGGTACCCTGTAAATATCGAAGCACTCTTTTAGCAGCGGTCCAATGTTGAGTATTGTAGCAATTGTTAAATTGGCTTAGATAACTCACTGCAAAAGATATATCTGGGCGAGTCGCTACAGACAAATACATCAGGCAGCACAAAATTTAGCTTCAAACCCAGTCGTCAATTCAAAATCAAAACATATTATTTCTTCTGGATGTTTGTCGATTAATATAGCCGCTAAGATGAACGTGACTCTCGTCTGAAAACCATATGTTTTTCAAAAATTCGGGATCTTCGTAAATTAAACTCAACATGCGACCACAGTAAATTTCTCTTGCACGTTTGTCCGCAGCATTTAGTCGTTGTCCAACTTGAATACGGTATGGATAACCACCAATTGATTTGAACATGCGACGTAAAGACGTTTCACTAATGTTGAGTTTACATACAGTTCTTACAAGACTTCTTTGAGGTGATTGCACAACTTGGTTAAAAACACGTCCTTCATTTTCGTTAGTGCATACTGTTTTTCGACGACCTGAAGAACCTTTACGTTGACACAATATACTACCAGTGCGACGAAATTTTTCAACAACAGCTAACATCACACTTTTACTAGGAGCTGCTTTATTAAATTTTTGTTGATATTTTATTGACACCTGTTCTAAGCTTGGACCATCATTACGACCTTTTCCGTTTGAACGAAAATAATGCTCTACCAAAAACACTTTTTCTTCCGTTGTTAGAACCATTTTTAAATCAAATTTAACTGCAGCGTACTATTAATATATCAACTAATGACAATTAAGTCAAATATGACAAATCCATATTACATAAACAACTCCACAGCACTCTCTGTTTCGGTACTGTTTATTTTGGCGGATACCGTACAATATAAAATATTTAATTCATAACAGCAATGATTCTTAATGAGAAATTTAAAATTATTGATGCACTGAAAGATGAGTGAGATTTGATCTATAATACCAAACAGCACTAAAATTTAATATATTGTAATTATAAATTTAAGTGAAACTTAAGGTCTAATATGTGTATTATATCTTTCAGATTGGCTCAAGTGGTCCAAGCATCCGTTTCTGTAGCTATATTTTTCACTTTCATGCTCCAATATTATGTACCAATTGATATAACATGGAGAAGAATAAAACCTCACGTGCCACAAGAAAAACATAACTTGGTGCAAATATTTTGGAGAATATTGACAGTTTCTTTTATCGTAGGAGTAGCAGCTGCTGCTGGTGATCACCTAGGTCCTCTTATCGATCTCTTGGGAGCAGTTTTCTTTTCAACTTTGGGTCTTTTTATACCATCTGTTTTAGATATCATAGTCAATTGGAATAAATGGGGAAAGTTCAATTGGATTTTGATAAAAGATTTATTTCTAATTATTTTCTTTTTATTTGGATTTATAAGTGGCACGTATTTTGCTATTCTGAATTTTCTTAAATAATTGTAAAGCTTTTATTACGTCTTTAATATAATTTTTTCAACACATTTCAGGATAACTGGATAAAACCATTTCTCGTCAACTATTAATAGAAACTTAATTTAAATAAGATTTTTAAGATTCTTAGTTAGGTTTTTGACAAATGCTTTGATGACTTCAAAGCAATTTTATTGACGTAGGGTTAAAACTATTTAATCTATAATTTATCTTTCTTTAAGATGCGGTCAAAGTTTTCAAGATTTTTAACAAATTTATTTCACTTACCGTTAATAATTTTACAAAGTAACCACCAAAATATAAATTAAAAAATCATAGTTTAAATATATTTTTCCTTAAAAAGAAAATCTCATTCTCACAGTAAAAAAATTACATATTTAGTTTTCATTATATTGCCAAGTGATTTTTTGTTGTTTTTGTATGAATCTAACAGTATTTATAGTCCCTCCTATTTGTAGTTGATAAGAAGAATGTGATATTGACAAATATATATTTATATTTTATATACATACAAAATAAATATTAGTTATTTTTAATTAAAATGGCCTTATTTTTTATATGTGTTTTATTAAAGGAACCCTCCAAATGTAGATTTAATTTGTATTACAATATACACATAGATTCAAAAGTTTTAAAGAAAGGAAAAACCAATGTCAATGTCACACATTTTTATTATTAAAAAAGTTGAAAACCTAAAGCGCAACTAGTTTCGGCCTACAATAAGGCCATCATCAGGCTATAAAAGTTACAAAGTAAAAGGTTAAATATAATCAAGAAGATTGTACGATTGCAGTTGATGGTGTAACATTGAAATTATATACAGTGGACGGCTAATTTATGGAATATTATCATTATTTCGAGAACCGTCGAGTTTTGAGGGTAATCCCGAAACAGGTCGATTTTTGTTATAAAATACCCATGTTATAACGTACATGGAGTAAGGATGACGTCACCGGTGTGGGTGTAGTGACGTAATCGTTAATTTTTTTAAATAGAAATCGGTATAATGCGACACCTCATTTGAAGGAGAATTTAATTCTCTGTTTAACGACATTACATTTGTAACTAAAATATTTTTTAAGGGTACAAAAACATTTTTTTTATTTAAATTCAACCAAATTACAACTAATGATTTAATTCATAACGTCCTTTAAAGTAACCAAATTATGCATAATAATTATTTTAAATTAAATGTTCCAAATGCCATCCATCGGTTCCTGTCATGACTTTCTGAAATAAATACTTAAAAAAGCAAAAATAAGTAAAAATAATAATGGACCCAAAAAGTTATGTCATAAACACTGAAACTTTTTGTCAAATGTTAAATCAAGCAAGTGATATTGGCATAGTTACTGTAATTTTTATTGTCGTAAATATTTTTTGATTTTGTGAATTGTCATCAGTTGTAAATTGTAATTTTTACTTTTGAATACTAAAATATGGCTCAACTAAATGAAACACAACGTATAGAAATATTAATTCTTAGCGGATGTGGAGATAAAAAAAGAACACATAACGAGGAATGCAATTTATTCAACGCAAAATATCCAGACAGGCCCATCAGCCAATCAACAGTAAGTAAAATAGTCCGAAAATTTGGAGAAACTGGGCACATTAAACATATTCCAAACGCTGGGCGTCCTAAAATTGAAGACAATGTGAAACTTGATGTTTTATTAAATGTCCATGACATTGTTATATTAATGTTATATTATGTTCCGTGGCAATGTCGTCTATTTTTCTTAGGTCGTACTGCTCTCTAAGCGCGTTTGCAGTAGCCAATAATTCTGTTTTTAAATAATCATCCTCGAAGTAAATCTCTTTTTCCAGTAGCCAGTACTTTATTTGTTCCTTATTCCAAGTTGTCTTTGGAAAAGGTAACTTCGCCGAATGGTTTGACGCATTGTCCAACACACAACATTCTTTGATCCGTTTTTCGGCAAATCTTCTGCGTCTATTTCGTCGTGGTAATCGTCTGCACCTTTCTTTGCCAGAAAAGTTTTTTCTGCACCCTCAAGAAAACTGTCTTTCCAGCCTGTATGAAGAAGAACAAATCTCTGTCCTCGTTGACTTGGAGCCTTCAGTCCTGTTGTCAATCCTTTGACAAATGCATCTCGGGCATTTTTTATGGTAGTGTCTTTCCATTCAAAATTTACACTGTGGCCCACATGTGGCCCATGACTCGTCCAGATATATTACGTTATATCCTTCTTCGCGGAACTTCTTCACTGATCTTAAATATTTGTGCCTCCAGGCGATTATATCAGCTCTTTCTATTAGAATCAAGTCTCTTCCTCTCTTTCCATAAACAAACCCCATATCGTTAAGCAAGCGTCTTAGCGTACGTTTAGAAAAATTTGGTACATTTTCGTCTGAATTTATTAACAAGAACTGCCAGTGTTGGTGGAATATTTTCGGAGTAGAATTCATGCACAGCTTTTCGTATTTGCGATTGGATACCTTCATCGTAGGTGATCAGTCTTGAATTCGACTGGCTGCTGTTCCGTTTTCGTTTTTTTGGCGATGTCAAAGGTCCAGTAGCGGCTTCGCTTTTCAGATTATACACTGTTCTCACACTAAGGCCAGTCATTTCAGAAATCAGTTCTATTTTCGCTGTCACACTTTTGTCATCTTTTGTATTCAACGTATACGTTAAAATATTCAATAAAAGCCTCTTGGTTTGACGATGAAGATTTTCACCTTGTTTAAATTTTTCAAACGGTGCTGCTAACTGCATGGCTGTTGTTTCAATAATGCCCTTTCGTTTATCAGCAGAAACAGATAGGTACCTGCCTATGTTATTACTTACCTGTACATTTACTTACCTCTACATTCCAGGAATATTACATAACGGTTTACGAGGATTAAGGGATCATACAGGTAAAAATAATTAGCATCTTTGTAATTAAATAATATTTTCACTGGCAATAGGATTAGGATTTGTCTGAAAGATTTAGTAGAGACCTAAATAATCCATCAAGTGATCAGGTACATACCGATTACAATCTACATAAATAGATTTGCATTCCATTTTTTTATAATATTTATTATATAGAATACATCTGTTTTGCAAAATTCATAATAAAACGTTTCTACGAAAATAAATTGGCTGAGTTAATTGTGGTTCAAGCCGTAACCAAAGTGGCAGCAGTGTTGAATATTCGTCCATAAGATTTACATTGGCCTATGCCGGCCACGCTGCATAATAACTGTGACCCGCTCTATAGACTAAATCATCACCTTCACCGAAATGTCAGTATTGCGACGTAAAGCTCTGCATCAAGCATATTCTCGTTGATTGTCCACATTTCGCTACGAGATGTCTACAGCTGGATAATATAAAGTCTAACTACCTACAAAGAGACTCTGAATAATGCGGATCAAGTTCAAAAAGTGATAAAGTTCCTAGAAGAAGAACAGCTTATTAACAAAATTTAATGTAAATTTGTTATCATAATATGTAATGTAATTTTGAATTGTAACTCGTGCTAATGGCCATAGCTGTCTTATGTACGTTAAATTAAATAAAAAAACCTCAACTTAACAAAGTAAGCATTTATGGGTGGTTTAAATTTGCCATGAACGATCGTTAGCAAATCAAATGAATAAAGAAATCTACAATAATGGTCATTGCAACACGACAAATCTCATTTCAAGTGACAATAAAATTAAATGGCGACCTGGTAAATTTATTATACGAGTAAATTAACAATAGTTAACTACATTCATAACTGTTTGGTTAATTTTAAGTGGAATATATTCTGATAACTTCGTGTTCGCTGATAAGGTGGAAAAAAATTTAAAAACTTTGTCTTAATCATCCATTATGACGAAACTAAAAAATATTCAAGTACAAAATACCTAATTTTAAATAATTGGATAGCATTAGTTAGGTTAGTTTGTTTGCTTTTATCCAATGTAGAATCCAGAATATTAAAAAGATTTTTAGTAAATAATTCATTTTGGCAATATTTTTAACTTTCATATTTCTTAATTAAACTTTTATCTCTTCTGTAGTTATAATATATTTATCTAGAGTTTAATGGATAAATAAATACAAGAAAATCTAATTGTAACAGGACATTGATAATAAGTTACCTACAAGTTCAATTATATAAAAATATACAGATTCTATTCACAATTTATTTACACTTTATCTCTGCTCCAATAACCCATATAAATCGATAATTATTTACCGTGAAGTGTATAAGGTGGTGCAAAGTCTATAGGTATTGTGTCATTTGCAGTACGATCAAGGATTGGAATGCTTAAGAGCAAGGTGAGTTTTTCTTAACGGTATGTAAAGAAGTTTTATCAGAAAAGTTTAATTGAAGTCACTTTGAATACCCATAAAAATGTTTGCGTCAGAAAAAGAGCCTGGAACAAACTAACTTCATTTAAACCCATATAGCACACGACGTACTGGGGACGTACATATTAGGTCCTATTTTGGTCTTTACGTCCCCGGACCAGAGGGGACGTTCTGAGTACGTACATATCTGGACTTACTTGGTACGTCCGAAAATGGACGTTTTCAGTACGTACATATTGGGTCCATTTCAGGTATTTATTCCTAAAGCCAATCGGATACGTTCTGAGTACGTACATTTCTGGACGTACCCAGTTCGTTCTAAAATATACGTACCTAGTACGGACATTTCTGGACGTATCCAGTACGCACCTAAATAGACGTAGTTATTACAATGATTTCAATGTTTTATTTTGTATTATGTAGCAAAAATAACCTATTAAAAGTAAAAGTAAAAAAGTGTGACTATTCATTTAAAATTTTTCGTTGGAGCATAATATGCATAAAATAAATTTTGGTAATTACAATTTGTTATTAAAAAATAAATAAATGAAAATAGGAAGTTATCGCACACACTTGCTTAAGGTTATACTTTTCTTTATTTTAATAAGGCAAAACCTTAATACTGCATGGCACAAAAAAGTTATCGCCACAAAACTTCTGTAAGATAATAAGTTGACAGTTGACGAGAATACCTACGTTATTAACCGATAACGTATCCCGTAATATGCGGAGTTACAACGTACCGGTTATTAAACGATAAAGTTCTCACGGCTATACTAAATCTTCGTTTGTATTTCGATTGAAATGGTTAATATTTGTAATCCATGAATAAATTTGACAACTCGTCATCGAACCTTAGTTAAGAGCCAACAACGAAATATTAGGGAGTTTTTAAGCCACCTATTTAACGTATGTGTCACGCTATACGTTATTGTGCACATGCGCATTAACTACAAAATTATGAATTACGTTATTAACCGATTGTAACTCCCGTAATTTGCGGAGTTACAACGTACCGGCGTTGCCAATAGAGAATATTATTATATTTATATCTTTCTTATAAAACAAAAAAATTAATTTGGGCTGTTTACTTACAACTTCTAAAAACATAATTAAACCATTGCTAAACTAAACCTTTTGTATTTCGTTTGAAATGGTTAATATTTGTAATTCATGAGTAAATTTGACCACTCGTCATCGAACCTTAGTTAAGTTAGCCCACAACGAAATAATAAGGTTAGGTTGGGTCTATTTTGTATTTGTAATCGAATGTGCTTAATTTTGTTGTGCTCTTTTTTGCTACGTATGCTTAATTGTCAACTCTGGTCTATATATTGGAGGTCATTTGCCTCCTCTTGAAATATGTTTTGCAAAATCACATATCTAACTAAATTATGATCTAACACAGGATTTCTTCGATGAATTACAATATCTAGAACGTTTTCCATTTAAATATTAAATCTACGTATTAAACATAAACTGAAAATATCTATTATCCAATCAAAACAAACATTCATCACCGACATTAATAACAAGTGACACCGACAGATGTGGCTGTGTAAATACGTTAAATTCGATGACCAAAAACTGTTTTGTTGTAAACGGGCTAATTACGAAAGCGCAAGGAAAGCGCATGCTCATAATAACCGAAACGTGATTTACGTACATATATTTTTAGGTGGCTCAAAAACTCCCTATTAAGGTTAGGTCTAATTTGTGTTTGTAATCGAATGTGCTTAATTTTGTTGTGCTTTGTTTTGCTACGTGTGCTTAATTGTCAACTCTGGTCTATATATTAGAGGATCATTTGCCTCCTCTTCAAATATGTTGTGCAAAATCACATTTCTAACTAAATTATGATCTAACACAGGATTTATTCGATGAATTACAATATCTAGAACGTTTTCCATTTAAATATTAAATCTACACAAACTGAAAATACCTATTATCCAATCCAAAACAAACATTCGCCACTGACATTAGTGACAAGTGACACCGACAGATGTGATTGTGTAAATACGTTAAATTCGATGACCAAAAACTGTTTTGTGATTAATAGTGAACTGTTAATAGTGAAATTGTAGAAGGTAAGCTATCTTTTAATATTACAATGAATCGATCAAAAATAAGTAAACATCTAAAGTATGCTCGACAAAGAGTTCCAGTATTCGAGTAATTGCTAGCATTTGATGGTTCACATAATAGTGACAGGGATAGCGTTGATGGATTTCATAGATAGTTAATAGATGCTATTTGATTAAAGATGGTGCTGATGAAGGAAAGTCGTCTGGTTCGTTCAGAGAGACAGAACTAGCTCTCAAATCATGGCTAAAGGGGGCGAAGGAAATATTATTTAGGTATTTTTTATCAGAATTCTTTATTACTTTTTATTTTATTTTGTTATTGTAAGATATATCGTTTTATTTTAAATTTTATAAATCATTGTGAAATAAAAATGGTGATTAAAAACTGTTTTAATTAATTAAAATATTGAGATTATTTTTCACCTATTTCCTGGATACGTCCTAGATTTGTCCACATTAGGCACAGTTTGTACCAAAAGTGTACGTACCTGGGACGTCCATTTACGCGGAATCTGGACGTACCCGGTACGTCCATAGGACGTACACTGTCCCTAATCCGTAGGTCCCCAGGACGAACGATACGCCCGTTTGATACGTCGTCATAGGTCTAAGATCTAAGAATCTCTAATCTAGGTCAGCTTTTACCAAAAATTAAACAATTATCATTTAACTTAAATCTGAACTAATTATAAATAGTTTATTGTCTAAGATGATTTGTATTTTATCTTTGAGAGCGTTTTAGGGTCGAGACGTTAGTCGAGACGCTAATAATGCTCGAGAAAATAATGCAATTTTATCGTAGTGTGCATTACAACACTCTTTTCTATAGCAAGACTCAAGTTCAGGTGAAAAATAGAATTTAAAAAAAAAATTGTAATTTTGGGCACAAAAATCGCAATTGTGTTGCTCTGTTGCTATGGATATGAATTACTGTCAGCAAATGTCAAAAAAATATTACGTTTTGGTTTTTTCGGAGAATATTGTCGCGTTTTGTGTACAAAGTGAAAAGCCAGTCTTAACAACAAAAGCTTCATGACCAACCACACACAAATAGTTGCGTATGCCGATGACCTAACCATATTATCAAGCACAAAAGCCAGTGCTATAGATAGATTGGACAAAGAAGCAAGGAAATTTGGCTTGCAAATAAATGAAGACAAGACTAAGTATATGAAACTAATCAAGAGTAATGAAAATAACCCAGATAAACACTTAATTACAACCTACCACAAATACGAACGAGTGACAACATTCAATTACCTAGGGGTGACCATCGGCATCGGTAAAACAGGGAAATAAAGAGTTGCAGAAAGAATCTTAAGAGGTAACCAAGCATACGGGAAAAACAAGGCTGTGCTGAGAAGTAAACAACTAAAGATAAAAACCAAATTAAATATATATAAAACTCGCATAAGACCTGTCGTAGCTACTCTAGTTTTCGATATAACTATCTGCTTTTAGATTTCTGAACCATCATCATTCTCAACTACTCGATTCAATGTCTTCTTCTAGGATAAAAAATTCCACTGAGCCCAAAATGATTTAAGTACTGGACACAATATTAACACTTTTTGCAAGTTTTTCTCTTTTAGTGACGCATTTTCTTTTAAACAGGATTATCTTCTCTTATTTGAGTTTGTGCCTAGTAATCGTTAACTACAGTTGTTCGTATTATTTCAGTTTTTTTGGATTCTGTTTTATTGCAATGGGAGCATTCTGGTGGACACGATCTTCTGGAAAGAAAATAGGTATTTATATGGCTTACTCCGGGTAGAAGTATTCTACGGACTTACCAACTGCCAGAAGTTCTCTTCACGAAATGCAGTAATTTTGCTCAGGTTTAGAGAGCACTTTACTAAAATATCCCAGAACCCTTTATTGCCCATCTTAAATCTGAGATTAAACTCTTCCAACGCCTACATTACTGCCATGAGTATCCAAAATCAATTATTCTTCCGATTATGAGTAGACTAATATCGTTGCTATTATTAAATGCTAATTCGTCTCAGAGACGGACCAGTAACTGCCACTATGTATTCAAACTTATCGTTGGAATTATCAGAAGTGGACCTTTGACGAATTATGAACGATACTGTTACACAGGTTTTTTAATCATAATAGGGTGATTGATATTTATAAGCCTTACTGGAATTTCTCTGGCACAAGTAACCAATACTCTTCCGATTAAAATTCTTCGACCAACTTCTTCATCATGGTTCCTAGGTTCCATCATGACAGGTGTTCCTTCATCAACAGTAACCTTGCAGTCGCGCTACTATGATCATTTCCCTTCTACTAGGTATCACAGTATCCTCCTTTACAGCTACTGGTATGGTTCTGTCTTCTTACGGGTGATGGAATACCTCTTCGGCACCCACTTTAATAACTATTTTTGGGCTCCAGTTGGAAGCCATCTAAGTTCACTCCCAGTATCACATCTTCCTCAATATCAAGGACAATAACCCCCTGGCTGCTTGGGATGTAATAGTTTTCTTAACAGCTCAGAAATGGTTTGAAGGACTGTCTTCACATAGGAACCTTCTAAAAGCGGTAACTGGGCTCCAAATTAGCGATAACTTGACTCCAACTTAGCGGGTTGTATCTTTCAACAACCAAAAAGAAATTCACAAGAGGAGGTACTTCAACGTTTTTCTTCAGACTCTTCAGTCGGCCAGTTGGTCTATGAAAGGGGATATGGTTGCCTTACGGATCTTTTAAATAGTCTTGCTCAAAACGGAAATCGTGTTTGTGTCATTTGTCAGAAGAAATGTGTTCGTTATTCAATTCCAAGCGAGGGACGCGTTCTTTGATTGGCTTCGTTAAAACAGATAAATAGTTAGCGTCTATAAGGGGTGTCTCGTGTACAGTAGCATTAAAAGTGATTCGGGGTCGGTTTTATCGGTAATAATAGCGGTATCGTTTACGGTCGGATAATAGTGTAAGGTGACATGACGATAGACATGTTTTTTCAACATTTTTCTACACTATTTATTTATATATCCCACATCTGACACAAATGTAACCTTTATTTATTTATACTGTCGAATATTTAATTTATATTTTCAGTAAAACACCTTAAGTGATTTATAACATAATTTATTTACGTTTAAGAACTTAGAATTTATCTCTAAACCATCTCTAGTAAAATTACCCCCGCTTTTTCGCAAAAGGGTAACCTAACCAACCTTTCGACAAAGTTCTATATACGGGTTGTTTTACGAAACTCTGTTAGACAAAATATTGTTTTTTCTTCAAATTACAATAAGATGCAGAGCGTTGATTTACCTCATATCAAAATCTTCAAAAAAATGTGGGCAGTCCGAACCCGGTATAATATATAGGGGTTCCCATTTAAAAAATCATATAATTAGTTTGTAACGGAGTTACAGTATACGCGTAGCTTTTTTGCGTTAGAGAAGCCTCTCGACCGCCGGTTGGTAGTTTCCAGCGTAACCAACTTCCAGTGGCGGAGATCTCAATATTTTAAACGGCGACTCACTTTAACTACTAAGCTAATTAATGAGTAAATGGACGTAAACTATCAAATTAGGAATGTGCCCTCTAGAAAGTTCCTCAGCTTCGCCAGAAGTATTGAGTTTTTTCTTTAAAATTAAGGTATGCAGTAGCAAGCTGCAAAAACTTGGGATATGCATTCCATTTTGTTGACATAATTAACATTTTTTATTGTTGGTAGGAACGAATGGGTTCGAAGTTATGTTTCCCACGTTTGGCGTTTGGGCTTGTGTTTTATCAGCCAAAACCTTTCTCGATGCGGATGTTTTTAATATCTATGTTTTCTTGGTCAATGTCTGTTTTAGTATTCGTGCTTATAATTCAATAATGTATAAAAGTACTTCGAATGACATTTATTTTAGTAACTTTGGACAGTATGTACAATAATTAGAAAATAAAAGATATTATTTTTGTGCTTCATCTTTTTCAAATATATTAAATCCTCATATTATTGCCATACGCCATAGGCATACATACGGAACATATTTAGATAAAAAAGTTGTAGAATTAAATTAAATTTGCAGGCCAGTTACTTTAATGTATCACATAACTATCAATAACATGGTTTTTCATTGAAATCTCATTTATGTATAGAAGGTAATGGTCACATAGCGTAAACGATACAGACCGAGATTTATTTTTTTTGTTATATTGTTTGTTTGTTATATCATTTTCTCTTGGATAGATTATTTCTAATAATTTCCACGTAAGTCCTTCTTCCAAAACTTGATTTTATCGCTTCCTTGTACGTTATCTTACTATTAATATTCATATAACCCTGGTTGGTTACCATACAATCTTATACTTTTCACGTATTGTCTCAAAAGAGTTTCTCCAAATCAATATTAGACATCGAAAACATAGGTTTATTTTGTAGTTATATATATATTTGGGTAAGTATATTTATACGATTATTACTTTTATTGTTTAAACGAAATATTCACAGACGCCGTGACTTTTATTATGTTTTTTATTATTTATGTTTCTTTGTAAAAAAAAATTAATTCCTTACTGTTATCATCAAAATAAAATTCATGTTCTCTATTCTATTCTATTCTTCTGGGGTGCGTTTCATGCATGTACTGGAGCTCTAGGCTCATTGTACCCCCTGAAGTAATCATACCAGGTTCGTTTCCTTCATGTATTCTAGAATGTCCCTGATATTCGCTTTCACGATTTCCTCTGGCTCAGGAAACTGAATGCCAAAGTGTCTCTGTCTAAGCCACTTAAGGCTCGGACAGTGACATATTACGTGAAGAGGAGTTTCGTCTTCCTCACCACATTTTCTGCATAATGGGTCCTCAGCGAGTCCTATTATGTTCATGTGTTTTCGGAGATGGCAGTGTCCTGTAAGCAGTCCCACTGCCTTTCTCAATTGGGTTCTACTTAGGCTGAGTAGTTCTGTAGTTTTCTCCCTGGATGGACCTGTTATGAATAATCTGGATTGCCTGAGTCCAGGCAGTTCCATCCAGAGTTTCTTATGTTGTTCCCTTAGTCGTTCCTCTATTGTTTCCCTTACATGTTGGTATGAGACCCCACATGTGGGAAGAGGTCCGATCAGGGTTCCTTCTGAAGCCTCCCTGGCTAGGAGGTCAGCTTTTTCATTTCCAAGAATCCCTGTGTGTCCTGGTACCCATTCAAGGATAACCTTGTGGCGTTTTGCCAGTTCAGCTACAGTTCCTTGGCAGTGCTTCACTGTTCGTGACGCAGTGTGCACGCTCTCTATTGCTTTGAGAGCTGCTTGGCTATCACTTCTGATCCTGACAGTCCTGTTAGGGACTGTCTCGCTCAGGATGATTTCCGAGCATGTATTGATGGCAACCACTTCAGCTTGCAGGATAGTCTCTACTGAACCCAGGTTGAGACTATACGTCTTCCCTGTATTTTCATTGTAGATTCCAATCCCAGTGCTGGTGCTTGTTTTGGATCCGTCTGTGTACCAAACGGATTCATGTTGTTTCCTAATCTTGGTACGAGCCTCGTCCCTATCCGGAATGTGAACCGTATATGGTTTGGAAAGGTCGTAGCAGATAGGTGTTCTATCTGAGGGCATGCTCAGTAATTGATTATGTTCAATCTCTTTCGAGATTGTGGAATGGTACCTAGGGATCGCCCTGCCCCATTCGTTGTTTATTTTCAGCCTGTAAGCAGCTGCCAGTGCTTCCCTTTCCACAATAAGATGTAGTGGAGGTAGTCCCAGCATAGCTTCCAGGGCCGCCGTGGGCGTTGTTCTCATCGCCCCGGTTATGGCTAGACAGGCTACTCTCTGTACCCTGCCTAGCTGTCTAGATGCTACTGAGCATCTCGCTTTATGCCACCACACAACAGAACAATAGGTTATGATAGGTGCCACCACCCTCGTATAAAGCCAGTGCATCATACTGGGTTTAAGCCCCCACGTATTGCCCACAGCTCTTCTGCATGCCCAGAGAGCTCTTGGGCCTTTATCTGTTGTGTTTCTAATGTGGTTGGAAAGGGTTAGTTTGCTATCTAGGGTTACCCCTAGGTATTTGACTTCCCCTTTAAACTTTAGCGTTTGGCCCCACATACGAAGTTCCCTCAAGTCAAGGTTCCTTCTGAGGGTGAACGCTATCACGGAGGTTTTGCCGGATTAGTTGACAATCCCTCTTGTCTGCACCATTTTTCGGTAATCCTCAGTGCCAGCTGCATTCTCTCGGACACAGTGGCCCCGAATCTACCGTTTACAACTATGCTGACGTCATCAGCAAAGGCTTGGGCATAGATACCCTCGTCATTGAGTCTACAAAGGAGCTCGTCAACCACCAGGTTCCACAGAAGAGGAGATAACACCCCTCCTTGCGGACACCCCTTAGTGGCTGAGACCATCCTCGTCTCCCCAAAGAGCGTACCTATTATTGTTCTTTCCCGTAACATATTACCAGTCCATCTTACAATGTCCCGTTCTATGCCACGGTTCTGCATGGCCCTAAGTATGGAATCGAAGGAGGCAACATTAAATGCCCCTTCAATATCCAGAAACGTACCTAGGGATATCTCTTTATTTAAGAGTGCCTGCTCCGCTTTCAGGAGCAGCTTGTGTACCGCGACTTCGCAGGACACCCCACTCTTATACGCAAACTGGTTTCGATGCAGAGGTTTTACCCTCAAAGCACCGTCCCGTAGGTACCTGTCCACCAGTTTTTCCAAAGTCTTAAGAAAAAAGGAGGTCAGGCTGATAGGTCTGAAGGAGCCCGTCTCAGCATACGTGGCCTTACCAGGCTTCGGTATGAAGACTACTCTTCCAGACCTCCAGTTCATAGGGATATAGCTCAGTGCCAAGCTAGCCCTGAGTAGTCGGCACATTGGTCCCTCGATGATTTCCCTGCCCTGTTGCAACAGTGCCGGGAAGATACCGTCTGGTCCCGCGGCTTTGTATGGGTGAAAGGATTTTATCGCCCATGCAAGTCTGGTTCTGTTCACGATTTTGTTGGCAAGGGCCCAGCTGTCCTTGGATGCCCTCCTACGGAGTGCCCCTGAACAGATGTGCCCCTGCTCCGTGACAGGTTCACATCCCGGGAAGTGTGATTTTAGAAGAAGATCTAAAGTCTCCTCACCGGTCGTTGTGTATTCCCCTTTTTCATTCTTCAGAGATCCTACCCTACCCATGGTGTCCCTCTGGAGAGTTTTTCTCAGCTTGGAGCATTCTGGAAGGCTGTCAATGTCCTCACAGAATTTTCTCCAAGAGTTTTCTTTGGCTTTGCGAATCGCATAACCATATTCTCTCCTTTTAGCCTTATAGGCTTCCCAGCCATTTGTTCTTTTGGCCAGGTTGAAGAGTCTTCTCACTTCTGTCCTGAGACTCGAGAGGTCTTTGGTCCACCATACAGTGTCCCTATTAGCCCTCTTCCTTTTCTCTGGGCAGTTTCTGTTATAGGCCTCCATAAGACCTCCAGTCAGTTGTTCTGAGAGGAAGTCTATTTCAGCCTCATTCTTTGGGGCTGGGAGGCATTCGCTTAGACCCTGCTCAAGGTGCTCCCTGAAGGAGTCCCAATCACAGGTTCTAGGGTTGCGATATGTGACCTCCTCCTTCCCCGTTTCACAGGTTAGGTTGTAGAGGACATGCCTATGGTCGGACATAGACATCTCCCTAGAGACATGCCATCCGTCCACCCACCTGCACACCTCTCTTGTACCTACTGTGATATCAATGACCTCCTCCCGCGATTCAATCACAAAAGTGGGGTCATTCCCAACGTTAGCCACTTCTAGATTATTGCAAGCAATGTATTCCAGAAGTGACTCCCCTCTTGAGTTAATGTCTGTGCTCCCCCATATGATATGGTGAGCATTGGCGTCGCACCCCAGAAGGAGTTCGATCCCTTTGTCCCTACAGTGTGTAACCAGTTCTCTCACCTCTTTGGAAGGAGGGGGACCTGATTGGTCGTACGGTAGGTATGCCGAGCCAATAACAATCTGCCTCGACATATTATTTCTTTTAATCTTGACTGTAATTGCCACTAGGTCTCCTGTGCACAGGTCCCATTGTGGAAAAACATCAAGATTTCTCTTAGCTACTATACATGCCCGAGGGTGGCCATTCGTCGAATAGATCAAGTCGTAGCCTCCCGCGCATGGTAGCCCTTTGACCGCTCTCCCAACGACATAGGGTTCCTGCACAAGAGCAAGATCTATGTCTTGTTTGAGTAGACATCTCTGTAGTACAGCCGTGGCTGCCTTACAGTGATGTATATTTGCTTGTATTATTTTTACCACCTTTGCAGGTGGTGTTCGCCCGTCCGGTTTGGGCCTCTTCTGAGTCCCTGCCGGTCTCGGTTTTATGGGCTTCTCAGCCCTCTCGCCTCTTCCGCTGGTTCCTTGCCCCTCGATTGAGGTGCCGGACCCTAACGGAGTTGGTGTCAATACCGGAGCTGGCTGTCCCTCTACGGTTCCACCATCTCCGGTAAGAAGTCTTCGGGCGCGCCCCATCTTTCGACGGTGCGCTCCCGATCTTTTCGTCTTTTGTATGGTATCCATATCTGGTCCCACGAGCAGCTAGGGAAGGGGTGGTCGCCCCTGACAGAGCCCCGCATGCCAGGGGAAGGCTAAATACAATGGGGTTTCGCCCGGTGCCCCAAGGTGACTACCAGTCGCTGCTGATCTTCTGTTCAGCCACGCATCCCCTTGGCCTGGTGTCCCACCGTGAGATTCAGGTTTTTATTGAGGTTGTCTCCTCTTGGTCCAGGTTGTTAAGCCCAGACCCCCGTAACCCTATCCGCGAGACATGGTTACTGGTTTTTCGGTTCGGTCAATGGACCTCGCCGGCATCGTGTACCCCTGTGCAATCCCTTAGCCACGACACGACAGCTGGGAAGGGGTGGTTGGTCCGCGGTGCGACCTTAGGTACGACTCGTCCGACAATCTTGCGGGTTTTACACCGCTCATGCAAGACTCGCCGTCCGTATAGTACGCACAACCCCAGTGTTGCATCTTCATGTTCTCACTATATACTTGAATCATTTTAGAAGAAAACGTTCTATACTTATAAATTTAGGCAGTCAGATACAATATACCCAACAATAACCCTTACTAAATATTACTTTTTGACATTTTTTACTCACTGTAATTAGTAAGTGCTAAGATATGCAGTATAAAAAACTCTACATATAAAACTTTTCACGTATTGTCTCAAAAGAGTTTCTCCAAATCAATATTAGACATCGAAAACATAGGTTTATTTTGTAGTTATATATATATTTGGGTAAGTATATTTATACGATTATTACTTTTATTGTTTAAACGAAATATTCACAGACGCCGTGACTTTTATTATGTTTTTTATTATTTATGTTTCTTTGTAAAAAAAAATTAATTCCTTACTGTTATCATAAAAATAAAATTCATGTCCTCACTATATACTTGATTCATTTTAGAAGAAAATTTTTTATACTTATAAATTTAGGCAGTCAGATACAATATAACAATAACCCTTACTAAATATTACTTTTTGACATTTTTTACTCACTGTAATTAGTAAGTGCTAAGATATGCAGTATAAAAAACTCTACATATAAAACAGTTAATTCAACCAGGTGCAATAAATTTTTTTAACAACTGCTCATTAAATTAATGTTTCATTGTTCTGAAATTTATTGTCAACTAATGCATCTATATGATAACAACAGACGTAATAATAATTATGAGAGTTGGACTATTCAATAAGAAAAATGTTTTACATAATCGAACTTTAAAGTATGAATAGGCATCGAATTTAGAGTTGATTTAATATTGATCTGTACGGCATTTTAAAAACCGAATCATAAAGTACCTAATTGTACTTCAATTTTAAAATACACCGGTGGGCAAAAAACAGGGATCGTAATTGTATAAGAACAATAAATAACTGAACAGTTAAACTAAACTTCCACTATTTATTCGAAAAATTCGGTTTAAAATTCAATTACAGCTGTTTCGCTAACTAGCATCGTCAGATTGACATATTGAAATTACATTTTGTTTGTTGGTAACTAGGTACTTGATGTTGATAAGGAGTTAAGGCTAGACCAAGTAAGGAAGTAATAAGACATAACAATATTAAAGCCTGGATGTTATTAGCCCTAAGGGATTATCCTGGATGTATTTCCCTCTAAGATCAGTATAACTGTGCAATGATATAGAAAAACCAGGAATGGGAAATTCGCTAAAATATACTCGAAACTTATTAAAATATACTTAAAACTTATTTCCCGTTTTGGTCTTGATAATGAGAAAGTGAACAAAAACCATAGCAATGTGGTTTTTTGATGGTAACCATTAAAAAACTTTAACGAATTTCCGTGGCAACGCTATTTTAACAAGCAGTAGTAAATTGTTTTATTTAAGTTGTCATTGTTGTAATTTAAGTATAAAGTTTGTTCAATTCAATTCTAAAAAATAGTTAGATTAACGGAAATGCATAAAATAACAGTTTTACGAATGATTGGTTATGGAGATAACATCCGAACACAACAGGAAGTAACTCGCCTATTTCATGAGAAATTTCCTAATTTACCGCCTATATCTCAAGGAACAATAAGTAAAATAGAAAAGCAGTTTCGCAAGTTTGGTAATGTAAGGCAGATAAAAAAGCAGCTGCCAATGCACTGAGTGATGAACTCAAATTAGATGTGTTACTGGAGTTTCAAGAAAACCCACATACATCGAGTATACAGGCATCCACTACATTCAATGCTACTCAACATTCAATACCTACTCAGGAGCTCATGGAAGACGATTTTGATAGGAGAACTTTTTTGTGAGCAAATGATGGACATGTTGGATACCAATATTATCCAATTAGAAGACGTTATGTTTTCTGATGAGTGTACTTTTTTACTTAACGGTCATGCTAATCGGCAAAATTGCCGCTACTGGTCCACGGAAAATCCTCACTGGATGAGAGAAGAACACACTCAATATTCTCAAAAGGTTAATGTTTGGGTAGGGACTGTAGGGAACAATATCATTGGTCCCTTTTTTATTGAGGGCAACTTGAATGGCAACAATTATTTGGCACTACTTCAAAATGATGTCATTCCAACGTTGGCAAATTTATATCCTGATCCAGGTAAACCTCAAGTTCCAGCGAATACGATATGGTTTCAGCAGGATGGAGCACCACCACATTACCAACTTAATGTCCGGCAGTACCTCGATACAATATTTCCCAATCGGTGGATAGGGAGGCGAGGATCGATTGAATGGCCAGCGCGATCACCTGATCTTACATTATTAGATTTCTTTTTATGGGGATATGTGAAGAGCCATGTGTACAAAACTAAACCTTCTGATTTAAATGGCTTAAAAGAACGAATAACGCTTGCGATTAGGTCGATCACGCGATATGTTAAATAATTTTAGAACAGTTTTATTTGTGATTAGGATTTTGCCATGACGTTCGCGTAGAACATTTTGAACATCTACTTCATTAACATTCATAGTTCTTTTTCGTGTTCTACATTTTATAACGTTTTGCATTACATTTTAGTTTGTGATTGTATTGTAGCGAGTTTTGGTAACAACATGATATAAATTTAAAAACAATAATATTTTTGAATAGAGAATGAAGAGACCTTTCAAATGATATATCACAAGCCTATACTTCCCATTTAAAAAATTGGGGGTTGTACCTATCATTCTAAGGGGGTTGAAGGTAGGGGTTGCATTTTCACGTTAAAGAATTTAACAATTAATTACAATATTAATTAAATTAGTTTTTTTTGTATTAAGTATGTGCCGTTTATTTTATAACCAATAATAATAATAATAAAATGTTATGAATTCACTTCTTTATTTTTATTATTAATATGCAGCCGTAGAAAAAGTATGGTGTGCAACACGGTGGAAAAGACACTTTTCCACCTTGTTGCACAATATACTATTTTTGAAGCGAAATGATCGGTTTATTTTAAATACAACACCCTATATTTTTTAATGCCATGTGAACATTCCTTTCTTCCCCTTTCCAAAAAGGTATACATTATCTGAATTTATTAAACTTTTTTAAGAAACATTAAATTTTATATAAAACAATGTCAAGAACTTCCAAACGTACAGTATCACATTTCAACAGCTTGGAAACGTCATAATTCGAAAATGAGCTGATTGAAGAACCTTCTCTAAAATTCTTCAAAATGGTTAAATTTTGTCAAGTCTCGAAATTGTAAGGTTTAAAATTTTTGTAAGAAAGTTAGATACTTTTGTTAATTTTTTACGGATAGGTGGCTTTGAAACAAATATAACTATAACAAACGTCAAAAAGTATAAGATGGAACACAGTCAAATTTATTAATCGAAAATGTTTACTTTGCTGAGAAAAAATGAATACAATTTTCCAGGAGAAGATTCAGAGGCATTTTTGACAGAAATTCGCCCATACACTTGAGTACAACCATTTATAGAATCGGGAAAAGTAGAAAGGAAAAAAACATTTAAATCAGAATCATTTTTATTTATATATACTATAAACAAGGGAACAAACATAAAACACATCAAAACAAAAACATTTACTATTATTTCTTAATTCCTGAAGATTTGTAGGAATTGGGTTATAGCATCTCTTCTTTACATACAACCCCTTACGAAGAAGTCTGGTATGGTTTAGTCTGGAGAATACGAGGCCCACTCGATTGGACCAGCTCTACAGATAAGTCAAACTATGCAAAAACACCTACTTGAACATCCACACTAACTCATACACACCAATGACATTCAAATACTACTTATTTGTGATAAAAACCAAAATATCGAGTTTCTAGACGAACTTGAAATTAAAAGACATCTAGCATCTGAACAGTTTAAAGTCGTTAATGAACAAATAAATCAGAAGTTCTCCACTATTAAACTGTTTACTTTGATTGAATCTCCATTTCATACATAGATAAGACATGATTGTAACATAAATATATTAAGTTGTTGTAAAGATCAGCATGATATAGTTTTTTCCTGGTTTTTCTATATCATTGCACAGTTATACTAATCTTAGAGGGAAATACATCCAGGATAATTCCTTAGGGCTAATAACATCTAGGCTTTAATATTGTTATGTCTTATTACTTCCATACTTGGTCTCTCCTTATTACAACCTAATCAACATCAGGTACCTAGCTACAAATAAACAGAATGTAACTTCAATATGTCAGTCTGACGATGCTAGTTATTTAGCGAAACAGCTGCAATTGTAATTTTAAACCTAATTTTTTTAATTATAGTTGGAAGTTTCAACAAGTGTTTTAGCTTCATGACAAAAAAGGGGCCGTAGGTTTTAGTTTTGGATACACCACATCAGACATTTACTTTAGGACTATCCCTTTGAAATTCGTTGAACGCTCTTAGATTTTCATCTCCCCAAATACTGTAGTTGTGCTTATTATGTTCGATCTGATACTTTACGTTTGGAAGTTCTCGACATTTTTTTATAAAAAATTTAATATTTCTCTAAAAAGTGTAGTAAATTCAGATATTGTATACGCTTATGGAAGGGACAAGAAAGGAACTTTCAGATGGTATTAAAAAAGTGTGGTATTTAAATAAACCGATAATTTCGCTTCAAAACAGGTCATTTGGCAACTATCTCAAAAACTTGAAGGCAATATAAGAAGTTTGGCCAAAGCTGCACGTCGATATCTTTTTCCTTACTCGAGCTTCATATGTCGGCTTCATATGAAAATTGTCCAAGTCCAAAATTATCCAAATTGGGTTTTTGTCACAATCCGGTTCATAATGATGATACCTACATGCACATCGTTACAACTTTCACAAAAAGTCAATAGATGTCGCTAAAATGGCAAAAAAGAATACTGTGCAACTCATAATATTCTACAATCAACATGAATATTGTTTAACTCCATCATTTTGATAAATTCTGACATCACTTTGGAGAGTGAACCTTATTACTCTTTTTTTTCGCCTAGTATATATCTCAAACATTCTGTATTTTTGTGAAACAAGTGCAAAACTCATAGTTCATAATTTTACCATATTTGACTTCCACACTAAAGAAGCAAACTGTTTTGTTTCTATTATTTATAGATTCTTAACAACCACGGTTTTACCACCTATCGACAAACAAGACAAACCATCAATCATACTTTATAGTGAAGGCTGCGGAGCCCAAAATCGTAATGTCTGTCTAATGCTCTTTTGAATTTCACTATACTGAATGATATCTGCATCATCCACAAATATGGACTGCGATCCACAAATGGACTGCGACTCTACGCACTCTACAACAGAACGAAAATTGAAAGAAATAGTAATTAACGTTCCTGCTGACTATGTTGAGGTTGTCAAAACTGCTAGAAAGGTGCCAATACCCCACTTCGTAAAATACCTACAGCATGACTATTTCAAGGATTTCTCGAAATGAAATTTTTAATCTCATTCGGCCTGGGTTGAAAGTTGTAGATTCCACTATTCAAGACTATGATAATCTTTATCTGTTTAGTGTTTTCTGTTCATTTGGTTTGGTTGAATCCTTTATTACACGCCAAATAATTTGTTTTATTGTACATGAATTTGGACTGAAAATTGCCTATCTCCGTTATTTATCAGCAACATAAAGATTAATAGTTCTGTTGACTTATGCTACCTCATAGGAGACCTTTCAAATATGTATATCCAAAAAATCTTATGTGACTAAAAAAATGAGTTTTCTGTGTCTTCTGTAAAATTAGTGTTTTGTGAGTTGCATTTTTCATATGAAGCCAACGATATAAGCCGTCAAAATGTGTTACTTTACAATGAACACCCTGTATTTTAACGAATACGAAAAATAGTGTATTTAAAATGTTTTTAATTATTTGGAATATACTAAAAACTCTTATCCCTTCAGTTATTCTAGATACCAGTTTTTCTATGTACAGAACCTTATCGAAATAAAAAAAATTCCACTTAACTTTTGTTTTTTTAAACTCCACTACATTATTTACCATTTTTACTATTTTGTTATTTTCCTGAATTTCTGTAAAGTATTGTTTTTAATTTGCGATAACAATATTTATGTTATGTCGGAAACTCGACATTTGCAATTTAATTTTTGTTACGTTTTAAACAAATAAATTGTTTCCAAATAACTTCATTTTGAAATTACAAAATTATAGGAGCAATTTTTAATTTTTTTTTTTGTTTGCAAACGTGTAATATGTTAACGCATTATTTTCTCTGAACCGTAAAAAAACTATTGCATCTTAATAATCTGACGTCAACCCACTTAAAGAAAAATATTATTTAAAAGTAAGTGTCAAATCAGAATCTTTATCAGTCTAATCGAGTACTCAGGTCGCGTAGAAGTAGAAATAAACACTTGTTTATGTTGTTTAGTGATACGCAACGCCAAATTCAAAATTTAATAAATAAGTGAACGGATTACGTTATATTCAAATCGGCAATTGTTTACAATAAATTTGGAAGGAATAACGACATCTACTACTAGGTTAGTGCAATAGTTACATTTTCGAAATTTTATAAAAAAATAAATATTTTTAACTTGATAATAAAAGTTTCTAATAAGGACAAACAATTAAAATGAAAAGTTTTTCAAAAAAAAACTATTTTCTCTTCCGCATTTTAATTTATGCTTTGGTGCTTTATAAATATTGGAGATAGGTACATTTTGGAAAGATTGACTTTTTTAAGAATTTCCTTCTTTTTAAAAACCTATTTGTATCTTACATACCCATAGTTTTAATTTTATTTTTCTTGGATTATTCTATTTAAAAAAATCGTAATCTAAGGGTAACTTAAAATTGAATTAGCCAGTTCATATACAGTGTGTAAAAGCCAAATGGAATAAATTCATTATTTCGGTTACTGTACATATTTATAAAAAATCCCGAAACACGTTAAATTTAAACTATAACTTGACATTCTTTAACGTGAAAATGCAACCCCTACCTTCAACCCCCTTAGAATGACAGGTACAACCCCCAATTTTTTAAATGGGAAGTATAGGCTTGTGATATATCATTTGAAAGGTCTCTTCATTCTCTATTCAAAAATATTCAAAAAATTAATATTATGTTGTTACCGAAATTCGCTACAATACAATCAAAAACTAAAATGTAATGCAAAACGTAATAAAATGTAGAACACGAAAAAGAACTATGAATGTTAATGAAGTAGATGTTCAAAATGTTCTCCGCGAACGTCTTGGCAACATCCTAATCTCAAATAAAACTGTCTTCTAACATTATTTAATGTGGCGTGATTGACCTGATCGCAAGCGTTATTCGTTCAAGTCATTTAAATCAGAAGGTTTAGTTTTGTACACATGGCTCTTCACATATCCCCATAAAAAGAAATCTAATAATGTAAGATCAGGTGATCGCGCTGGCCATTCAATCGATCCTCGCCTCCCTATACACCGATTGGGAAATATTGTATCGAGGTACTGCCGGACATTAAGTTGGTAATGTGGTGGTGCTCCATCCTGCTGAAATCATATCGTATTCGCTGGAACTTGAGGGTTACCTGGATCAGGATATAAATTTGCCAACGTTGGAATGACATCATTTTGAAGTAGTGCCAAATAATTGTTGCCATTCAAGTTGCCCTCAATAAAAAAGGGACCAATGATATTGTTCCCTACAATCCCTCCCCAAACATTTACCTTTTGAGGGTATTGAATGTGTTCTTCTCTCATCCAGTGAGGATTTTCCGTGGACCAGTAGCAGCAATTTTGCCGATTAGCATGACCGTTAAGTAAAAAGTACACTCATCAGAAAAACATAACGTCTTCTAATTGGATAATATTGTTATCCAACATGTCTATCATTTGCTCACAAAAAAGTTCTCCTATCAAAATCGTCTTCCATGAGCTCCTGAGTAGGTATCATCTTATACGGATGCAATTTATTTTCTTTTTAATATGTTTGCTATCGATGTATGTCTAGCATTGAATGTAGTGGATGCCTGTATACTCGATGTATGTGGGTTTTCTTGAAACTCAAGCAACACATCTAATTTGAGTTCATCACTCAGTGCATTGGCAGCTGCTTTTTATCTGCCTTACATGACCAAACTCGCGAAACTGCTTTTCTATTTTACTTCTTGTTCCTTGGGATATAGGCGGTAAATTAGGAAATTTCTCATGAAATAGGCGAGTTACTTCCTGTTGTGTTCGGATGTTATCTCCGTAACCAATCATTTGTAAAACTGTTATTTTATGCATTTCCGTTAATCTAACAATTTTTCAGAATTGAATTGAACAAACTTTATACTTAAATTACAACAATGACAACTTAAATAAAACAATTTACTACTGCTTGTTAAAATAGCGTTGCCACGGAAATTTTTTAAAGTTTTTAATGGTTACCATCTAAAAACCACATTGCTATGGTTTTTGTTCACTTTCTCATTATCAAGACCTAAACGGGAAATAATAAGTTTCGAGTATATTTTAGCGAATTTCGGTAACAACATGATTTTATTGTTTTTTATGTTATTTTTTGCATCAAATTTAAGAACAATAACATTTTTTGAATAGAGAATGAAGAGACCTTTCAAATGATATATCACAAGCCTATACTTCCCATTTAAAAATTGGGGGTTGTACCTGTCATTCTAAGGGGGTTGAAGGTAGGGGATGCAATTTCCCGTTAAAGAATGTCAAGTTATAATTTAAATTTGACGTGTTCCGGGATTTTTTATAAATATGTACAGTAGCCGAAATAATGAATTTATTCCATGTGGCTTTTACACACTGTATTATTAAGAGCATTATAACTATTTTATACGTGGTGCATTAAATAACCAAAAAAATTAGAGTGTATTATTTAAATAAAACGCCTGATATATTGGAATTTAATAGAAAATTATAAAATAGAAAAAATATAGATCCCAGCTAATTTATTTTACTCCACTTTGTTGCTAAGATCTTTTACGATTAAATATTTATAATGTAGTCGGCTGTGTTCAAGTCTATTACTTGAGAAATTGATTCAATATTCACTTTAGAGTTACTTTGTTTCAGAGGTTATTAAAAATACTTGTTTAAAAAATGGATCTGTAGAACACATTATTATCGTTAAGGAATAGTTTGGGTTATGTAAATAAATAAATAAATAAATAAACGTTTATTTTACATATCAACAAATAACAGAAAAAAAGTAATAGTTAATTATCAGTACTTAGTAAAATTGACAATACATAAAAAAGAAGTTTCATTTTTTTCTATGGTGAGAAAACATTAAAATAATTTTACTTAACCTCAGAAGCAAACTTTTTTATTTAAAAGAAAATAAAAATTCCTTAAATACAATTCGAAATATTTCTTAACGATAATAATGTGTCTATTTAGCACTATAAAAACTCATAAACAAGAAAGTAGGTACATAATATAAAAATCTTCAATACAAATTAACTACTATAAGGCAAAAGTTTGTTTGAATAAAATGCTTTGACCGATTTTATTATGAATAGCTAAAGTTGACTTTACTAAAAGGTGACTTTACACTTAAATTTCCTTTAAAGTAACTTTTACTGTCGTTTGGTTTAATAATAGTTATTTTTCTACAAACGTGTTAAAAATGCCATTTTTAGCACTCCATAAAAGCTTTAAAAATGCTTATTGTTGTAAAATGAACGCTTATATATTTTGAAGTTAAGATACCTTACTATAAATTAAAATATGGTTTTAAGAAAAGGCTTGGCGCCAAGTACTTTTTAGCTTTAACTCTAAAAATTTAGCAGTTATACATCTAAAAATTTGATTGGACTGCAAAACAAGATTATTATAAAAGAAAAATGAGCTTCTTGAAAAAACAGTAGAAGCAGAAGAGAAGAAAGATCAAGAAAAGGGAGAGAGAAGAAGAAGAACATTTAAAAAAAGGTTTTATTAGATTTAGAAATCATATTTAAAGAAAAACAATTGAATAAAGAAAGTATTTTTTAAAACTTTGATATTTAATTATTAATATTTACAATCTAGCAAAATGTTAATTAATTATCAAGTTTCTAATGTTTTCTGCAGTATTTAATTATTTTCTATGAGATGTAATAAATCTTCATTGTCTTCCTCTATTTAATCTTCTCAGTTTTCTAGTTTTAATCTTATGCCAAACCTTAAACCTACATTTTCTACTACATTTTCGAGTTCTTATAATAGTCATTACCTTTATAAAGTTTTCAGCAGGTGTTCTGGTTTGTTGTAATTTAGTCATAAGATACGACTTTAGAGAATATCCTCGGGCACTAGTTAGCATATACTGACAAAATACACCTAATTTTGGTTTTAATCTGCTATTATGCACCGATACTGGCCATTCCGAAACAATGTCTAATTTTTTAATTTAGCATCGCTTACTGTCTGAACATTTATTGCAAAATAAGATTTTCTACATTTTCTGTATGATGTCCACCATGAGAATCAATTTTAACTAATGTGCAATCAATTGCGCCGATGGTCTTAGAAAATGAAGTTATTTCATAAAATGTTTCTAATACTTCTTCCATTTCTCGATTATTTTCATATATGCAAACGTGTTGTGGGGTTAGTGAGGCAATAGCAATAGATACACCTTTTTGATAAAATCTGAAACTGTCATTTGCAAATTTTCCAAATCAGTTTGTTCTTTTCCTATACACTTTTGGTCTTTTAATATAAATAAATTCTTCATCAGGTGAACTTGAACTAGAACTAGGCATTTGAAAATTATTATGATAAACGATTAAACGAACACAAAACTAGCAAACCTTGCTGGCACAAATGTAAAATTTGACATTATATTATAGCTTAATGACACTTTAGAGATTTAAAGTCGAAAAATCGACACTTTAAGTTTAAAGGACCCTTTTGGCTTAAAGTAATATTTTAAATTGGTTATGAAATTCAAAATATGTATTAAAGTATACTTTAATGGTAAAGTATGCTTTAAGTTTCTTTTATATTTTGCACTTATAAAATCTTTATTATAAAACGCATTTGCGTATCGTAATGTAACTTTTAAGCACGCAAATTTTTGTTTTAAATGGTTGGCGACATGAGTGAAGTATCTAATGGCAAGACTAGTGACAATGACATTTGAGGCTAATAGCAATTTATTAATTTTATATTGTTCTTTAAGAAAATATTTGTGAATATAAATATAATCTTTTATATATATATTCCACATTTTGGAAAATATAAAAGGTCGCTCGTCAAAATTTTCTCGACTAGAAGAAATACATTTAATTCAGGAAATTTAACAACTTAAACATATAAAGAATTCAAAACAATTTGTTTTTTAAGCGAAAACGTCTGTTCTTTTCCTATACAATTTTGGTCTTTTTATACAAATGTTTGATCAGATGAACTTGAACTAGAACTAGCCGTTTGAAAATTATTCATATTATTATGATCCACAATTAAACGAACACATAATTGTTCATGTTTTTTGTTTTTGAAATATAATTAATCTGAAATTTAATAACCACCTTTCTCAGGAATTAACATCAGAAGCTAAATGACATTTTAATTTTTTGTCATGTCATGAAAATTAAAAGTAAAGTGGTTATTGGAATAATTTGTTAAATTAATGGAAACGTTATACCTTGGAAATAAAACTCTAACTATGTATATATTTGGTTGCCTAGATAATGCAACTCATATAATTTTTTTATAAAAATAATTTGACGTTAATTTTACCAAAGGATAATCTTTCTTAGTAATGAAATTATTATTCTGTATATTAACTAAATTGTCTTTTTTAATAAATCTTTGTTAAAATTTAAGTAGGTGTATTGTTTCCCATTCTACATGTGTCCACATCACTCGTTTTGTGGTTTTGGTTTCTCATTTTGGTATGGGGACACAACTTGGTGTGGTATTAATATTGTTGGTTATTAGAATTGACAAATTAAATTGTCGTCTTCTTATAAATCATCGATTGTTTGCCATGTATGACATAGTAAGTAGTATAGACGAATCAGAAAGAGATAAATCGATAGCAGATTTGGTTCCATAAAAACAAATTGTAATAGTTTAATCCAAATTTTTCAAATTTACCACTTTTTAAATAGTAATCATGTGACATGTATATACTCGCATTGCAGATGTTGATATTTTGTTTTTTTACAGTTAGACTAATCGTCATTGTTTCTATTTTAGTTGTCGGGCTGCTTTGCGAATTATTCTTTTAACAGGGTTGTTAAATCTACGTAATACTTCCTTCAATTTACGATCATGGGTCAAATATTTTATAAGCACTATTTTCTAATCGTGATAGTTATACAGATACAAATGTTCGGCAATTACTTGTTTTTAATTAATTTTATTGACATTAACTGCAATAAACTATCCGATTTAAACTCATTGTGTAGAAAATCATCAGGTAAAAGATGCAAATGTGCTACAGGGTCGAACTTAAGAAATTTGAATTTTCCAAATCTCGGTAGGAATGTCATTCATACAGTTCCTAATTAATTCTACCACACTAACACTTAAAGTTGAGGAAGTGTTTTTTCCGCGCACACTGTATTTAAGTTGGTGCCATATAAGCTCTATGGGATTGAACACGCAGTAGTAAGAAGGTAGTAGTAACACTGTCTGTCCCAATTCTTCTGCAATTGTATTACATAGTACGTTTTTTTTAAAGAAAATGACTGCAGCACTTGTAAAAGTTCTTTTTTGTATAATTTTCCTGTTTGGTGGAATGTTGGGAAACAGACAATTTTTAAACCAATCTTCAAAAAGCTCTGCTGTCGTATCTTTGTGATAATCAACACAAGAGTCCTTAATATTTTTGGCAGAAAGCCACATAGCGTTCGGGCTCCAACCATTTTCTGATACTGCGTGTAATATTGTGATTCTCTTCCCTTTATTTGATGGTGCTTTTGTTTTACACTTATCAGAGAAATCAGACCATCCTTTGGAATGGGTGTCATGCGTGTCAAACCACGTCTCGTCGAGGTAGAGTATTGGCCGATTTTCAGACCGGTATTTTCTTATTGACGTTATATATTCAGAACGCCAGTTTATTAAACGTGTGGATTCCATTATTACATTGCAGACAGAGCTCGCCAAAGAGTAGTCAGGCCACAGTTGATGTGAGTTTCTTCATGATGATGAGCGGCTGTTTCAAACTTTTGATTGTAGGGACACGCTGCTCATCGTACATATTGTAGATTTTTCGCCTTATCAAATCTTTTTCCCAGCCTTGTGATACCGGAATATTTACGCTTTTTTCTTGATTCCATGGAATTTTCAACAATTCGTCTGACTGAAGTAAGAGGCATCTTCGTCAAATTACTGGTTACACATTTTTTATAATGTAACCACTGGAAGAAGCACTATTACTTTTTATCCTCGGATACTGCCTATTCTGTACGTTGGGGTATAAAATCTTTGCTATTAATGTCTGTAATAACAAATAAATGTTATAAAATTATTGCACGCCGTAACACAAGTGAACACTTCCAATGAAATACAAAGACTAAAATGAACAAGATGTGTAAGCTGTAATCCTCTACAATCCCTCTTTAAAAAAAATTACCTGAATCAGGTCCTTTTACATTTATGATGTGCATCTCGGATTTTACAACTACAAGGGTCTAATTGGTTTTGTTATAATCCTTCAGTCAATACCATTTATTGTGAAAACTACTATACAATTAAAAAGATAAAATATCAAAATTATACTAGTACAAATATATACTTTTTTCGAAAACCATATCTATGGCAATAAGTGCAATAATAAGTGCAATAAGTGCGATGGCTTGGCTTAAACGACTAGTTTAAATGACATTTAACTGATCAATTATGATTAAGTATAAAATTATAGTGGTATACACTATTATTCTTATAAAATTAATAAACAGCTCGGTGGAGTGCATTGTTCAAACAGAGACTGTCCAAATAAATTTTATTCAGACACTATTATTCTTATAAAATTAATAAACAGCTCGGTGGAGTGCATTGTTCAAACAGAGACTGTCCAAATAAATTTTATTCAGAAATAAAATTAAAGTTCTTTATTTATTTTATTTTTGTTAAGCTTTACAAAAAAAGTAGATACGGTACTGTAAATTGTTACTGTATCCGATTCAGTATTGCAATTTTGTAAGAAGTTCTGATAATATTTCAAATTGGCAACATCGTGACCATACCGAGTTAAGGGTCCAAGATCAGATCATTGACGACGAGTTTTAAAATCCTTTGATGTTTTGCCGACATTTGTATCTGTTGCACGTTTAGATATATAATCAGTTGACGTTTAGCATACGTTAAATCGATAACCAATCAATAATGCGAATTAAGATAATTTGACACGCAAAAGTACTCGATCGACAGTACTTTTACTATGTCAATGGATAAAATTGATTGTTTTTATTCCAAATTAATATAAAGTTATAATGCAGAAAATTTTTCATATTTTGCTTATTACGATTCTAGCAGCTGTCAGATTTAACTAAAATGTCATTCTCGTGACATTCTATTAAAATTCTATATGATCAAAGATTTAATGAAGCACAGAAAGAAGAGTTTGGTTTAAACTATATGTTATTATACATAATTAACAAAAAAAATATCATTTTGGGATTAGCTGAGATAGATTATATTTGATTGATTTTTTCTATTTTAGGTTACGTGACTTTTTGTTTGTTATGAACGTGTTATAATATTCATTATTAGAAATTTAAATTCTTCAAGCAAAAAGAAACAATTAATTATTCTTTCTTAAAAAAAATAAAGGAATTGTGTGAATGACTGCTTGTTGTTTTAACTTTTAGGATTTCGGCTGTATTATTGGTTGGACTACCAGTTTCGGTGGCTTTAGAGGTTTTTTTTATAAGTTTGCCTTAGTTCGTTTGTATTTAAAATCGATTATTAATGAGTTAACTTGGTAATCAGAAAATAAAAGCATCGGAAAAGTTAGGGGATGTTTTTAAAAATCAACGTCCGTTTTTCTTAAGTTAATTTAGGAAAAAGGGATACTTGTTTATTGTTAATTAATGTTTGAGTGCGGCATTAGTGCGGAAGTCCAATTACTCATTTGTGGTTAGGTTAGGTTAGGTTAGGTTAGGTTAGGTTAGGTTAGGTTAGGTTAGGTTAGGTTAGGTTAGGTTAGGTTAGGTTAGGTTAGGTTAGGTTAGGTTAGGTTAGGTTAGGTTAGGTTAGGTTAGGTTACTCATTTGTGGTAAGATATACGAAAAAAATTATTTAGATAAAAGTAGGACCATACTTTAAAAATATTTTCAAATATAGGGCCTCCCATTGTGACAGGGTGGGCCAAACTTATCTTTTTAACACTCTGTATATTTTTACATTTTTGGATTCCTTACGGTCTTTTCTTTTTGGCAATATAGGGTTTTGTAGTGTTATACTACTTTCTTAATAATTTCGTCGCGGTAATAACACCCTGTAGAATTGTACAGATTTGACATAAAAAAAATCTATATTTATCGTTAAATGATTTTTAATATAGTCCTCCATTGTACAAAATTATAAACATAGCAAAAATTTAATTTTTCTATTCAGAATAGTTCGAAACTTGGAATGATTATTTTCTGGGTTTTCTTAAATGGAACATCCTATATTTTCATGTTGCAATGAAATGGTCTTTTATGGTAGTATGGCCTTAGTTTGTGAGTTATTCGTGATTTTTTGAGCCAAACAATAATTTTATTAGGTTGGCAGTGGAAATATTCAACAGAAAAGAATTTTTTAAAGGAAACAGTAAACAGGTACAGTACTAGGAGAAGAATTCCAATTTTTATTTATTTTACGTATAGAATATTTTTATTTTGTTATTTTATTTATTTTATAGTGAATAAAGGATTTTATTTTAAACTCTGCTTGAGTTACCCGGACTACATCACAAACTAAAGAAATTAAAAGTTATAAAAATATTACATATTGTGGAAATATTTCCAATACAATTTAAATAATAATATCTTTGGCAACATCAGCATTAATATCATTTAAAACACAAAATAATGTTGGTACAAAATTGTTAAATGTGAAAACAAAATTACCGAAATTAAAAAAAAATTTGGTGTTTGCAAAATAAATTGTCCAAAATTTCAAACACAAAGAAATTAGTAAGATCCAATGAGTACTTAAGAGTACATAGATTAAAACAACCAGATAAGTCAAGTTATGCAAAATACCTACTTGGACAATCAACCTCACTCATTCACACCAATGACCTACACATTTGTAATCAATAACCAAATTTAGATTTCCTTGTAGAACTGGAAATAAACAGACATCTATCAGATCAAAAATTTAAAGTTATTAATGAACAAATAAATCTTGGAAGTTCTCCACTATTAAACTGTTTTTTATATCATTGCACAGTTATACGGATCTTGAAGGAAAATTCATCCAGGATAATCCCTTAGGCCTAATAACATCTAGGCTCTAATATTGTTATGTCTTATTATTTCCATACTTGGTCTAGTCTTAACACTACTTAATCAACATCAGGTTAGGTTTAAACGATTTGCTCATTCGCTATACGACAATATTCAACTATTAAATATTTTACGTTGCCAATAAAAATGATTTTATTATTTTAAAAAAATAATTATACAAACTTTTATCATGTTTTAAAAAAACGCAATTTTAAATTTTTTTATTGATTTTTATTGTTTCAGTTATTATAATGGATGAGAAAAAAGAATGTTTTTCATCTACGTATACAGTGGACACATTAAGTTCAACGTAAGTAACTTTTAATTTCCATTTTGTTAAAATAAGATACTCAAAACAGTTTTTGAGTCTTCCTGAAAAAAGTAGTAAAAATAAATTCTCTAAACTCCACATCTTATTTTCTTTTAGAATAATTTTGTCTTTTAACCCTTAATCACCTAACCATTGTAATACAGGACCATCCACACCATACAAACCAAGTTTATGTAACAAGAGTGTATGATTGACCCTGTCGAAAGCTTTGGAAAAATAAATTTACACATAATATGTCCAAAAGATTGGAATATTTAGAAATAATATATCTACGCCTATGATTTTTTAAAAACTCTTGTTGATATTTATTTTAAAGCGTTTTTAAATCAAAATAATACTAAATTTGATTCGTTTTTGTATTAATTTGGTCATATTTAATTGATTTGGGTGCTTTCACATTATTCCAATTCTTGTTTAAATTTCATTTGAGCTGTTTAAAAATGCCCAGAGACATGATATCATGTTTTAATAGGTCTAGAGTAATTGCTTTGTTACAACAGAGCTTCAGTCAAAGTGATATCGTGAATATTGTTGGTGTTACTCAGGGTGTTCTATCAAAAATTAAAAAAAAATTCCAAGACACAAATGATGTGAAGGATCGTCCCAGAAGTCGATGTACAACAGCAGCACAAGACCGGCAGATAACATTGATAGCTCGAAGAAATCGACAGGAATCTACAAGTGGCATATCCAGAGAAATTGCTAGACTTGAAGGACTGAATATCTCAAAGCAAACAATTACACGAACATTATGTAATGGCGCTTTCCTAGATAGATCCAAACTTACCTTGTTCGGACGGAACTTTGATCGGGACGGTCTTCCAACTAGTAAATTTTATATCATCTCGGGCGCCACCCTCAGGATTTAAGTGGTTGAGGGCCCACATGCGACAGGTAGCCTTTAGACAGTGGAGACAAAATGGGTAATTGTGTTCAGCCCAGAAATAAATAAAACTCGGACAGTACTTAACAAAACAATATATTAACCAACCACTGCGGTGTATCACAAAATATAATTTGTTAACAGTCGAAATAGCGGTCAGAATACAGTTTGAATAAAAAGATAAAAAAGATACATTAAAAATATTTTAAATTTTACAATTATATACGGTATCATCATTTCAGCAAGTGACTAATTAGCGAAGTCTTATCGGTGTTACAAAAACTTTTAAAAATATAAACAAATGAACGGTCGAAACTTAATAAATAATACCGTGCGGATTTGATGGAATATACGGAAAGGCACGAAATTTTAGTAACTTCGTTACAATTAAATGCGGTAAATTTGTATCGCAGAAATTGTAAGGTTGCAATGGGCTCATGAAATGTTACACCATGGTCCTAACTGGAATTAACTGATGTTCTTAGATGAATCAAGAATTGGCTTGGTTTCTGATTCGTGAATAACGCTAGTTTGGAGGGCCCCAGGACGACAAGCCCGATTAGAAACAGCCCAACCACGTATTCCATTTGAAGGTGAGAGTATTATGGTTTGGAGTGTTATTATGAGGGGTACACGGACTCCTCTCCTGGTGCTGTGTACATCGAGGAAGTTTTAAATCCTTTTGTGCGTTTATTCCAGGGGGCGGTAGGTGATGAATTTGTGTTTATGCATGACAATGCACCTCCACATCGAACAGCTGCAGTACAAAATTTTTTGGAAAAAGAAGGAATATCCACATTAAGATGGCCATCAAATTCCCCTCACTTGAACGTCATTGAACATGCCCGAGACATTCTTAAAACACGCATTAAGAAGCGAAACCCTCCCCCAATTACTCTACGAGAACTGAAAGATGCTGCTCGTGAAGAATGGGAGAGAATTCCGCAAGCCCAGCTCGACCATTTAATCGATAGCATGCCACATCGTCTGAAGTTATGCTTATAGGCCCATGGAGGAAATACTGATTATTAATTTTATTTAAAAACCTTTTTTGCTTATAAATTTATTTTAAAAAATTTCTATACATTGTACATTTTTCACCTCAAAAGAATAAATCATTTTTTTTGTATGTTTATCTGACTTCAAGATTTATTTAGTATTGGTTAGAGTTGTAGCAAAATGATGTTTACTTATATAAAAAAAATTATTTATAAAAATTATTAAAAATATGAAATATTCCATTATTCCAAACTTTTGGACATATGTGTGTTATTTACTAGGACAATAATAAATAAATATATTTTTAGTTCGGTAAAAAAGTAAAGAGAGGCACTCCACAATAGTGTGTAATAGATAATTGTGTTTCAATCGCTAGTGCCCACAACATTCACATATCGTGTGGATTGGATAGCTTTCTGCACTTGTAACACAATATATCATTGATATAGGTTATTTCAAATACTTAACATTTAGAAGTATAACTTCTATATAAATAACTGTGCAAGTAACTATTAAGCCATCGACCCTACGTTCATTATAATTTGGGACGTGAGCACTAAGAACTGACCATGATATCAATGATAAAAACAGGTAATGAACGACAAATGTATATCATTGAAATAAAAACATTAGTCATGCATTTCTGAATCTATAAACAGCCGATATTTACAACCGTGAATGGTTATCCAATATATTTTTTAAATAGTTAAGGAAGTCATTTGTCCTTTTTTGCTATTTATGTGAGGTGAATGAATTTCTTTTAATTTATCGGTACGCGCGTTTTTGTTATTACCTGCCCTTGGTAACAGTTTTTTTGCAATTTTAATTAAATTTTGATCCTTGTTTGTAAACCCCATCTAAAGTATTTAATACAGGTTGTCTCCTAAATACAACTGACAGTGGCGGCTTCTCCTATGAGGCAGGTGAGGCAGTGCTTCGCCAATAATTTGCAAATTAAATAAATCACAAATTTATATTATTTTACTATTTGCATTCATTATTATATCATTTAGAATTATTATTAAATTAGTAAAATACGGTCCTGCGCTCACCCTCGGTCCAGCCGCGTTTCGCTATAAATATCATCCATCTCATTTCTGCTTTAGGTGGTATATGGATATAGGCTGGCCTCTCTGCGGACGCTGCGTTTCTTTGTCTAGCGTATTACAATTGTTCTGCACTGTACGACACAGTCGAATCTAGCTTTACATAGCGCGTAAAAACTGTGTTTGAGGCAGGCCTTTCCGTAAATTTAATAAGCGACACGAAAATTAACGAAAACTGACCTCTTGATCTTTTGGGGATGGGACGTCTAATTTATATTTAGATTCGTTCGTTACGCCGGCTTTTGGCACATGCTATTTTTAGATTAACAGGTTGAGGGTTAAAAGTTAAAAGTGCACAATGCATTTGACTTTTACACTTTTTTATTATAGTTTTCGGTTCGGTGAGCAGTAAATCTCGGTGGTTTTTCTAAAATATTACATTACTTTTGAAAATTTTAATGCCAGGGTTAAAGACAGTCGACAAATTTTGACGTCTGATAGATATTACATTACATCTCTGTAGGCAGGTTACCTTTTAGGGGGCATAATGAATCTAATGAATCATTAAATCGCGGGAATTTTAAAGAGCTAGTTATTCTTCTTAGCAAATATGACACAAATTTAAAAACAATTTTAGAACATGATAATGATATTAGATCGTTTTTTTTTCTGGGACATCCAAAACTATTCAAAACGAATTCATTGATTCAATTGCTTTTGTTGTAAATTAGAAAATTGAAGACGAAATTTTAAATTCCTTATTTTTTTCTTGGCAAGTTGATTAAATTGTTCGATAACATAGCCCTAGCTTTATAAACAATTTTAATTTTTTTAAATTCAATGTTATAATTTGCGACCAAACTTTTAGGACTTATCCAAAATAAACACAAAAAAACGAACAAGGTCCTTTAAGATAGGTGCTGCCGTCTAGCTTCAGTGGAGGGGAGTGGTTCTTAAGAGCTCCACAAAATGTAGAGCATATAAAAGATTTTTAATATGGGCGCCAGGTAAATTTACCCCCAGCAAACACCTTTATATTTTCCTACACTCCAAAATTTACCAAACGTGTTGGAACTAATATAAAAAAAGTAAAAAAGATAAGACGTAATTGTAACACAAATATATTAAGTTATTGTAAAGATCAGCATGATATAGTTTTTTCCTGGTTTTTCTATATCATTGCACAGTTATATTGATCGTAGAGGGAAGTACATCCAGGATAATCCCTTAGGGCTAATAACATCTAGGCTTTAATATTGTTATGTCTTATTACTTCCATACTTGGTCTAGCCTTATAACTACCTAATAAACATCAGGTACCTAGCTACAAACAAACAAAATGTAACTTCAATATGTCAATCTGACGATGCTAAGTCTAGCGAAACGGTTGTCACGGCTAGACAACTGCTTTTAAAAAGCAATTTTTTAAATAAATATTGGAAGTTTTGTTAAAACGAAGAGTTTTTTATTATTCTTAATAAGATGGCCTTCCAAAAAGTAAGGGTTAGTACAATCAATTTAATCAGCAGAATAGCTACTAATAAGCATAAACAGAAAAAAAATAACAATTTAAATTCAACTTGCGTAAATTCTTGAGAGCACTGATGATAACTAGTAGTTTGGACTCCAGTCTTAAGCTATTACTGCCTACGGCCACCCACGGAGCTAGTAGGTTGCTTAAAATTTCCAACCAAACAAAAAAACCCCTTATTAAGGGTTTTTTTTCTTCTTCTTGGGGCTTTGGAATCCAATACACCTTTTAAGTACAAAATATTTTCACTGCAGTCTCAATGGTAATGGCTTATGAATATTTATTATTTGGTACTACTTATAAAATCTTATTAGATCCTATTATTTGCAACTTCTTAATAGACAACAATAACCAAATGACGTCTAATGGCAACTCGATGATGGCGTGAACTAAAACTATCCCCTTTCCAAGGCTATAATTTGGACTAACCACTAAATATTTGTTGCACGATACACCCAATAGTTCAAATTTACAAAAATTGCACCTTTGGCATTAATCCCTATACGGATTTTTACTATAAAACAAGATATTTGCCACAAGTCCCACAGGCTGTGTCCATTCAATCACGACGCCATTCAATAATCATCCAAACATGGCTCCCATCACCTTCTTCCTTACCCAGAGACCTCTGAAGACCAATCCTACAGTCGTACCGCACAACCGAACAGATTACGATCAGCGCTACTATTTTTGCCTACTTTAATTAATTACTTACTAAATTGATGACCCTACGAGTAGGTACTTGATAAAATTTAAAATCTTAAAATAATTAAATTAAGGTAATAGTTATTTACAATTAAATAAAATATTAATATTTTACTGTAGGTAACAAAATTTTTTTACAAATGGTATTACACAACTGACTGACTGACTGACCACTAGACTAACTTTAAATTCTAACTTTGCTAAAAAAAATTTAACTGTGCCTTACCCTCAGAGTAATATTACTCTGAGGCATAGAGATATCTCTATGCTCTGAGGCCTCACCACTTTCAAATACCACGAGACGCCACTGACAGCTGTGGCAAGTTATGTGGAGCATGAGCGTATTGCAGAAAGAGAACATGTTATTTTTCCATCAAACATTTATGAGAATAATTCTGTGCTTACAAATATTGAAATTTTATATTTATTTTCTGTTAACAGATATGTGATTATTTATTGGGTATCGATACAGAATAGAGGTTATTGTGTCTATAGATAAGATATGTATTAACGTTGACTGATAATTTCTCACTCAACGGTATGAATAGGGTGATTTTAAGCCACATAAAATTTTTGACAAACGTTGTTATTTTGACATATTTCACAGCATACAGCAGTCGAAATTGACGTAGGTATGAAATCGGCGTTGACAAGTTAAAACATTCAAAGATGTTTATAATAGTATATTTTAAAAGCCAAAATATAATTAAGTAATCTATTTAAAAATTGAAGAAAGGAAAGACCAATGTCAATGTCACACAAGTATTTATTGATATAAAAAAATTATACTGCTGTTACAAAGCTACTAGTTTCGCGATGTACAACCACCAGTCTAGAGAGAGCTAGGGGTTCCGACGATACAGAGTGGATGTTTAACGGGACAAATATGTTGTTTTCGTGCCATTCTTTCTACTTTGAAGCCCAGTAAACTAACTCACTATGTATAACACTTTTAAATGGTTTTTAGCAATTAATATTGGAAAGAACATACCTCATTCGTTGTTCAACTTTATATTTATTATTATTTATTATTGTTATAGTTCTTGTCTTAATCCTTACCTTACAGTATCTTTTTATTTTTAGCCTGATGATGGTCTAAGACCGAAACTAGTTGCACTTTTTTATAGTTTTAACACTAAATTTATTGTAATGTTTAAGCAAACCACATATACAATCATAATAATAAAAATACAAGAATACACCAAAGTAGATTAAATAATCTTTTAAATAATGTGAATAAAAGGCTAAATTGGTTCAGGTCCCAGACGAGTAGCCTTTTCCTGCTCTTCCACCAATGCCAAAAAAAAATAATATAAGAAAACATATAAGCAATAAAACACAATATAATAAAGGAGGATAGCAGGAATAATGTACGTATTATGTCTGGAGATTAAACAGATATTTTCTGTACATTAGTCCTTGACGAGCAATGAAGATAGGATTGATTCAAAGCATATATTTTATTAATGTAGACTGGCATGCCATACGAAAATGATCGTTTAAAAACAGATTTGGAAAATTGAGGAATACGTAGAATGTAGTTCGAGAATTACTAGTTTGGAAACATATTTATTAATTTACATTCATTTATGTATTCGATTTAATATAGACAAAAATATCTACCGAATATAATGTTAACTTGATTTAAAAAATATTGTCTTAATTACAATAGGAATTTTTTTTCTAGCGCTAATTTAAACACAAACGAACCGGTGAAAGTTCCAATTGATGCCCTACCAGAAAAGGAATACAACCAATATGAACATAGAGATCTGGAACACTCTAACACGTAAGTATCTGTTTAATTTGTCATAAATTCTTACCGGAAAAGGTATATGCATTCAACTTTAAAAGCAAATGTAAAAACTACTAGGAAACACATTTTATGGATACCTAATCTTTTGCAGACTTCTTGATATAGTTTGCTTTCAAAATTTCTTCCCTGATCTGCGTGCAGCTCCAACGGTACCCCAAAACGACTAATGAACTCGTTGACCAGAATATCGGCCAAGGTAGGGGCTTCTTGGTTGGGAACAAGGTAGGCTTCCACCCATTTAGAAAAATAGTCCATCACAACGAAGATGTATTTATTTCCAAATTCACTAGTTGGTAGTGGCCCCAATACTTCTACGGCGATTCTTTCGAATGGACTTCCGACAAGGTATTGCTGCATCTCTGCCTTAGGTTTACGATTAGGTCCGTTGCTAGCAACACACATCGTGCATTTGCGGCACCAATCTTTAACATCGTTGGAGCAATTAACCCAATAAAATCTATCCCGGACTTTTTGCAGCGTCTTTGTAATACCTAGGTGTCCTCCAGATATGTCATCATGAAGTTGTTTTAAAATTTTCGGCACCGTACTTCTTGGGACCACAATTTGTTTCTTGATTCCTGAGCCTTCAGAGTTTTTTACTATCCTTTTAAAGAGCCCACCGTCTAAAGTCAAAGAATTCCATTGGGCCCAATATGATTTTAAGACCGGAGAGGACGATGATACCTCTCGCCATAGGGGCGCTGATCAGTTCTTTTCCATTCCAGGATCTTCCTAATAACGGGATCGTTGTTTTGTTCCTCCTCCATTCTGGAGCACAAGTCGTCTGGCACCACTTTTATTAGAGCGAGCTTCTCGTTTTGTTCGAGTCGACTGCAATTTGTGCAATTAGGTGGGCATGGCCTTCTAGAAAGTGCATCGGCGTTACTGTGCTTAGTTCCCGGTCTTTGTTCGATTTCAAAATCGTATTCCTGGAGTTTTTCCCGCTATTGGGAGACGGTAGCAGAAAACGTCTCCTTGCGTGGACATGAGTTTTTCACGTGTCCTAGTTCTCAACAATTCCAACATCGTATAGGTCGCTGTCTCCTGCTTGTGGGTAATAATTTCATTAGCCTTTCCACTAATCCATCGACGTCGCTGGTGGGTGCTATCACGTTGTTGTCATCAACAGTCATCTCCCTTATTCGTGCAACTCCCCGTGATGCTTCCGTTGCCGCTTCAAGTTCAAGTGCAATGGTTAACGCGTCGACAAGGTCTTTTGGTCGGGCCAACCGCACAGCTCTTTGTAACTCCGGGTTCCTAATCTATTGATTAAAACTGTTTTTCCTCCGGTGGTATCCAAATCCAATTCTTCCAACTCTCTTCTGAGCTCAGCCACCAACAGTTCACGTAACTTCTCTCCAGGCATTCTTGCTTCTTCACCCCACACCTGACACCAATTTGAAACACTTGTGAAAACTTTAAACACAATTTATTTACAAATTGTTTGAATACAGGAATTCAGCTGGTTACAAATTACTAACTGTCACTTTTTACTTTTAAACTTCACAAAAGCTGAATAAATAATACTCCCCAACGTGAATGACCCGCTTTATTTTCCAAAATACTTGACATCTCGATTTTTCTCGAAACAACTACTTGCTAAAATCGAAATTATACCAGAATTTTCTCGAATAACTACCAACCTAAAATAATTATATATCATGTCAAGTTACTGTAAAAATCTTCTTCCCCATTCACGGACTCTACCCTTTATGACAAGCAGCTATATCAAAATACATGCATTCCTCTCGAATCTGTCACAATCATCCTTCAAACATCTGTCACCCGTTGCAATATTAATAAGAGATTAGCATTATGATCACAAATGGATCACAATATTAGGACAACAAATTACAGTCGGCCATATTAAGACGATACAGTCGACCAGAAATAAGTAATGTTTGAGCAAGTAAAAAAATAAATTGTTTTGTCTCCTCTAATATTAGGTCTATGGTTATTTTCTTGTTCAGTTAAAATTTAATTTAGCCAATTGGCAAGCCTAAAGTGAAGTTTGCTTTAAATAAGATAAGAATAATAAAAAACAAGTTATTTAAAGTTAATGTGTTCAAGAATATTTATATGTATGTATCTATAACATATTATGGGTTCTTACACCAAAAATCTGTATATGGTACAAACAAAAGCTCAATATAAAATATGCATTCTATAATTTTGTACATTTTAAAAATGTATATACTTTTCAGATTTACCGGTGCTTTTATCCATTTGGTAAAAAGTTGTTTAGGAACTGGAATATTAGCAATGCCGAGGGCATTTAAAACAGCTGGTTTAATAGTAGGATTTTGTGGTACTATATTTGTAGGATGTTTATGTACATATACCGTACATCTTTTGGTAAGTGTTCCTTTTCGAAAATCCAACAAAGATCACTGAACCCTATCATAGTATATTAAACAACGCATTTCATATGGAATTCTGTTATGACACGAGTTCAAGTTTAAAAAACGAATCGCGAAGCTATGAGTTTTTTAAAGAACGAGTGTCACAACAGCCATATGAAATAAGTTGTTTATAATATTTTTATATTTTGCCCTTTTTACCATTTTTTAAATTAATTTTTTATTTTTATGTAATTACGAAAATTTTTATTTTAAAAAGTATGTCGGCAGCACTGTGTAATTTATAAAATTTGACAGTTGTGACATTTAGATTATCAAATGTTAATGTTTTAAAATATTTTAAAATTAATAATATACCAAAAATAACGTATTAATAAAATATGATATTCATATTCACAGATACTTTCTTAAAGAACAATATAAAATTAATAAATTGCTATTAGCCACAAATGTCATTGTCAATAGTCTTGCCTTTAGAAACTTCACTCATGTCGCCAACCATTTAAAACAAAAATTTGCGTGCGTAAAAGTTACATTACGATACGCAAATGCGTTTTATAATGAAGATTTTTATAAGTGCAAAATATAAAAAATACATTTTTAATTCCCTTTCTTAAAATAGTTCTATTACAGGTATCAGCCTCTCAAAAAATGTGTGTAGTAACTAAAAAACCGAGTCTTGGATATGCAGAAACGGTGGAAGCTGTTTTTGAAAATGGTCCGAAAAAGTTTAGAAAATATTCTACATTTGCCAAGTAAGTTCGCATACTACAGAATAAATTAGATTTATAACTTCATCTTTTCCGTTGTTTAGATTTAATTAATAATAATAATATTTATTTTATTATACACTCATTCTTTACATTTTTCTACACTAAAATAATACATAACTAAAATAAAATTAAGGTAAATTAAGTGTTGCGCTTAGGTTTCCTTGAGACCTGTCTACGATAAATCTTTCTATTACATTCATTTCATTTCATAAATAGAATGTTATGTAAATTTATTGTACTAACTCTTACTTTTTGGAAGTCCATCTTATTAAGAATAGTAAACAACTCTTCGTTTGAACGGAACTTCCAAGTTTATTTGGAAAAATTAGGTTTTAAATTACAGTGACGGCCGTTTCGCTAAAAACTAGCATCATCAGATTGGCATATTGAAGTTACATTTTGTTTGTTTGTAGCTAGGTACCTGATGTTGTTTAGGTAGTATTAAGGCTAGACCAAGTATGGAAGTAATAAGACATAATAATATTAAAGCCTAGGTGTTATTAACCCTAAGGGATTATCCTGGATGTACTTCCCTCTAAGATCAGTATAACTGTGCAATGATATAGAAAAACCAGGAAAAAACTATATCATGCTAATCTTTACAATAACTTAATATATTTGTGTTATAATAATGTCTTATCTATGTACAAAATGTAAACTGAATCAAAGTAAACACTTTAATAGTGGACAACCAAGAAATTTTGTTTTTTATCACAAGTGTGTAGTATTTGGATGTCATTGGTGTGTAAGAGTGAGGTTGGATGTTCAAGTAGGTGTTTTGCATAATTTGACTTATCTGGTTGTTTTAATCTATATGCTCTTAAGTGTTCATTGAATCTTACTTCAAAATTTCTTTGTGTTTGGCTTATATATACAGCATTACATTTTGGACAATTAATTTTGTAAATACCAGATTTTTTTAATTTGGGTAATTTTGTTTTTACATTTAACAATTTTGTACCAACATTATTTTGTATTTTAAATGATATTAATGCTGATGTTGCCGAAGATATTATTTTTGAAATTGTATTGGAAATATTTCCACAATATGTAATATTTTTATAACTTTTAATTTCTTTAGTGTGTTTAGCAAATATTAGTTGTAGTGACACTTTCTGTTCTTTCTTATTAATTAATTTATTTATTAAATGAATTGGATAGCCATTAGACGTAGCTATTTGCTTATGATACTAGTTTCTTTATCAAAGTTAATATTGTCCATTGGAATTGATATAGTAGGGCCCGATACCTCTAAAATTTCAACATATTCACCTACTACACCAAAATCAACTTCTTTCCATTCTACTCCTTAGATACGTCTCTACCATACGCAATTCCGTCATCATGGGCGACTTCAACGCCCGCCACTCCATTTTCGGGGACATCTGTGATAATCCAGCCGGCACTCTCCTAGTCAGGGAACTTCTTACTCTCCCCCTGATTAGAACCAGAAACCCCTTTCCCACCTACTTTGGCCACCTAGGCTCATCCATAGTAGATCATATTATATGCTCTGCCAACCTGATTGTTCACTTCGACCAAGAATTTTACATTGGAACAACAATCACCTCCGACCATCTCCCTCTATTGGTCAAAACTTCACTGTTCGACCAAATTAAACCACCGCCAACAACCTACACTCAAAAGATATGATTGGCAATTGTTCCAACAACACATTTCTACATCTCTTCCCGAAAATCAGACATGTCAATCCACTGACGACATCGAAATGCAAGCCCAAATCAAAGCGTCAAAAAAATCCGTCAGAAACGACAACTGTATCGTCTCTTTCTTCGGACAAGAGATACCAATGTCAAAACACAGTAAAACCGACTGAACGCCACGGTCAGACTTGTAATTAATAATTTCAGGCAAACGTAGTGGAGAAATACCACTGCGGGCCTGGACTACAGAAAGGGGAAAATTGTTTTGGCAAAAATTCCAGACCCTAGTTGGAAAAAAGAAAAAATCAAACTCACACCTATCTATCCGAGGTCAACAAATTCATACATCTGAGCAAAAAGCCGAAATATTCAAGGAGAACCTCCAGAATGCCCTCATATCTACAAATAACCCACTCTTCCAAAACAACTTCACTGCTCAGACTAACCTCCTAATCCAAAACATAACCCACAGCCCACACGTCATCACCCCCTTCAATGAAGAGAACCCTCTTCACTCACCTTTCTCCATCGATGACATAAAATACTCCTGCCGGACTGGAAAAAACACAGCGCCTGGCCGTCAATCTTTAAAAAATCTCCCAGAATCTCTCTTCCCGGTCCTTCAAAATCTATTCAATGCCTGTCTTAAACTCTCTTATTCCCCTAAATGTTGGAAGACTGCCAACACTGTCATGATACCCAAACCCGGAAAAGACCCTACCCTGCCTGAATCATACAGGCCCATTTCCCTTATCAGCGTTCTGGGGAAGGCCCTTGAGAGACTAATCAAGGACCGACTCTGGAACTTCTGCACCCTCAACATCATCCCACAGTTCCAATCAGGCTTCAGACCAGAGCACTCCACCCTCACCCCATTGGTTAACTTTCAAACCATTATCTCCAGGTCCCAAAATCAACGTTTCTGCAGTGCCGCAGTATTCCTGGATGTTCAGAAGGCTTTTGACCAAGTCTGGCACGCCGGACTTGTTAGAAAGCTCATGAGCATCCACCTTCCTATTCCTTTTGTAAAACTCATTTACTCCTACCTCACAAACCGCACTATCAGAGTCAGATCTGGTAGTTCACTATCCTTACCATTCACTCCCCTTGCCGGAGTCCCCCAAGGATCCATCCTAGCCCCACTACTCTACCTTATCTACACCCACGACGTTCCCACTCCACGGAACCCCCACACCCACATCCAGCTCTACGCAGACGACACTGCAATCTTCGCATCCACTCCCAACCGAGACCGCCTTCAAACCCGCCTCCAAGAATTCCTCAACACCTTTTTCGACTGGAGTCGCAATTGGAAGGTTACTCTCAACTGGAACAAATCCCAACTTATTACCCCGACACACTACATCAAAAATTTCTTCCCGGAAACTTCCGAATAATGCTTTGGGGAGAGAGGCTCGAATCCCGGAACGAAGCCGTCTACCTGGGGATGAGATACACTCGCACCCTCTGTTGGACGGTGGACGTAAAGTCAATTCTGGACTCAGTCCGGAGACGAGCCAATCTCATCAAGGCATTAGGAAGAATATTCGGCAGAACCTACTCTTCTGCACACCTACAAAACATTTATTCGTCCACTCTTAGACTACAAAGCTATTCTATACAGCACCGCCTCCACCAGCATCACAAGCACTATCCAATCTTGTGAACCAGCCATCCTCAGATACTGCAAATATCAAAACAAAATACATAAACATGGTTAAAAACTGTCAATCTAATTTAGATCTTTTACTTTAGCCCCTTGGGATTAAAAGTGGCACAGTTAAAAGGACAAAAATACGAGTGAATTTTATGCACAAAAAATAGGAAAGATTTTATTTGTGCCCACCCTCTTACGAGCCACCACTGTATAATATATAATATTCATATTTGATTGACCTATAAAAACATTTAATGTTTAAATAAAAACAAAGACTTTATTTATTCATTTTATTATCATAAAAATAGCAGGATTTGCAGCACGTTACGAGGCATAAAACTTTTCCTTGTACTTATCTGAAATAAAAAATAATAATTTAATTTTTGGTAAATATTGGATTTTAACTAAAAACTTCCGTATTTATTAACATAGCGACAACAATCGCTGGGATTCTTGAATTAAAAAACGAGGGTGTGGATTTACATTATATTAACTGTATATTTATTTCTTATCATAATTATCTTTATTCTTAATCTAATGCACGCAATCACATCAACAATTATAAACAATAAATAAGTACAAATATACAATTTCATATTAAATATAATCTTAGCATACATCTAATAAAATCATTAACGCTGACTCATTTGATTAAAAAGATAAATTTGGATTTTGTACTTTGACAATTTAACTCATAAATAAAATATCCCATAAGCCGCCGCGATTTTGTCATTACGATAGCGAAAAAACTTCAGCGATAAAACGTACCTAACTCTTGAAAGCATGGCAACCAGATTTGTAAATTTTTTCCGTTGAATTGAATAAACTCAACTGTATTCATTAAATTGTCGTACCGAATTACACTCGAGCTTTATTGTGTCGAAGAAAACTTATGATAGGAGTTTAAACTAACTCAAATATACTGCCAGAGGTAGTTTTTTTGTTGAGTTGTCAGGCAACAAAATTCTCATCGAAATGTCAAGTTTACTTCGACAAAAAAAGCTCTTGAGAAATTATTTTTTTCACCAGTCAAAATATCAAAGTTTTATGATTTCGTCCAATGAAAACGCTTAATCTTCAATGTACTATGCTAAATGCTAGCCACTCATTCCGTTTTATACCGATAAATTAACTCCAATGTTAAAATATCATATACCTACAAACTATTTTGTCATTTTGACATCGATAAAAAAGGTGCATCCTTTTTTATCGCTTTTTTTTATCGCATGTTCCTCAATCTAGTAGGTGTGTATCAATTTTGCATTATTGTTGACAGGTATTTAATTGTCAAATTTAACAATATAAAACAATACTACCTTTTCTTTGCAAAAAACATAAAGTATGAACCGATTTGGAGAGGTTTCACATGAACAAATTACAAAAAATATTGAAGAGTCAATACCGAAGTCAACAAAAAATACGAAGTCATCAATATGGAAACAATTCATGGAGTTTTGTCAAAGCCGAAATTATAAGTTGGAAGAGAATACTACAATACAAGATCTAGCAAAAATATTAAAAGATTGGGCTTTCAATATGAAAAAAAGAATGGAGAAGATTACAAAGAATTTGCGGTCAAAACAATATGGAACACGACTGCTAAAATGTTACAACAGAAATATTTTAACGAATATGGTTTGAAATTTGATCCTTTTACAGACATAACCTTTAAAGAAGCTCGGGATGCTAGAAATGCCAAAAGAAAACAACTTCAATTGATTCCAACAAAAAGAAAAGACTTGTTCTTCAGCAATAGACAAAGAAAATATAATAAAAATGGCAACACTATGGAATATAAATGAACCTGAAGGGCTGCAAAAAAGATTCTTTCATATAGCTTCTTACGAATTGGCTTGGAGAGGAGGAGAAGCTGTTAATTGCAAAATTTATTATTTTAAAGTAGAAAAGAACCAAAATGGTCTTCCTACGGGTAGGATTGAATATAACACCATATTTTCGAAAACGGCACAAGGCGGCTCGAAAAAGTTAACAGACAGCAAATGGTTGACTAGAAATTAAAGTGACGAAAGTATTTGCCCTGTAAAACTATTCCATTTGCTAGTAGAAAAAAGAAATGAACATATTACTTCTGACCGATTATTTTTAACTCCAAATCCCTTTTGGAAAAATAAAAATTCTAAAGGTTGGTACAAAAATGTTCCTTTAGGTATTAATACCATATCTGTTTGGACAAAAAATTCTGCTGCAAAAATTGGATTGGACATAATCAATAATAAAGTTACTAACCATTCAAATCGTGCCAGCGCAGTTTCCCAATTAGCCAAAGCAGGAGTTAGCGATCAACAGCTTATTAAGATAACAGGACACTCGTCATCACAATCGATTAAACCATACCTCCAAATTGACCCCGAACACCATGAACAACTTATAAATAATTTGAGACCCTCGGAAACAGAATATTCAACATACGTAGAAACACGAGAAGAAAACATTAAAATCAGTACTCCCCAACCAATATTTAATAATTGTATTTTTAACAACTGTTCTTTTAACTAGTTTAATTGTTTTAGAATGAATAAATTTTATTGTTTCTTTATATAGATAAAATCGCTCGACCTTCGGTCTCGCGATTTTATCATTTCAGTTTTTTTCGTAATATTACTGATTGGCAAAATCTTTCGATGAATCGAAAAATTTTCCGGTAAAAAAAAAGCTCTTGTGTATTTACTGTTGATAAAACCACTAGTCGTTTTACCAGTATTGATATAATCATAGAACTGTCAACACTACTCAAGCAAACTGAATAAGATAAAATTAGTCGTCCTATGGAAGTTTTCGTATTTTTGCCAAATAAAAAAGTTTTGGTGTAAACTAAAAATATATCGATAAAATTTAAAGGACTCCTGATATTAACTTTGAAAAAATATAACCACTCAATAATTATAGTTAATCTAACCATTCACCGTAATTGACTAAATCCCAACACAAACTGCTAATTTAAATTTCATAAAAAATTTTAATGAACTTTCAGAAATTTCTAATATCAGCCTGAACCTGATCAATCATCAATCATATTGGGATCATTATGAACCAACTAACATGATTTTATTGGAAATTTCACGACTCTATTTTTTAACCAATAAAATGTCTTCATTTTAGCTTGTTACCATGGTGTAGGTAAAAAAATTTCCGGAATTTTTTTCGTGGCGCCAGGATATTTAAGTGGAAATTTTTTGACAGTTGAAACCATACAGAACGCTGAAACATGAACAGACCATACACAACTAATAATATATTATACAGGGTGTCCCATAACTAATGGAAAATATAAGAACTGTAGAAAGGGGTGATAAAAATAAGTCGTTTGATACAAACATGCATTAGTAAAATGTTAATAGTAAGCGAGATATGGGGCGTTAAAGTTGACAAAATATTTTTGAAAATTCGTAATATTTACAAAACAACTGAATGTATAGGTCTGAAAATTGGTACACTATGGTTTTTTGATATTGCCTTAATTTTTAATAATACTTCTAGATGGCGCTGGTTACATAGTTAAAATTTGATAGATCAGCGGTATTTTATTACCCCCTTTATAATGTGCATTTTATTACAAAATAATAAAAACTGCATCATTTTGAAACAAAAAAGCTACACTAGTTCAATTCCCATATTTTAAGTCGTTTTCAAGATATTGCTATTTTAATACTGCTTGCCACGCCGGCATTTAAAAATTATTACCTAAATAAAACATTGGTTGTTCAAAGAATACAATTTAATTGAAAAAAGGAAAGGAAAAAAACAATAGGTACATTTATTTCATTAAATGTTGAACGTGACCACCGTTTACTTCAATACATTTTCTTAAACTTTTTTGTAAATGTTGTCTTACTTTAAATGTTGGCATTTTTTAAAGTATTTGCGGCTTCATGAATTTTTGCTAATAATTCGTTTTGGTTATGAATTTCACTATTGTAGACTAACGACTTTAGATATCCCCAGACATTCTGGGGAACAAGGCGGCCAAGGAAACTCACTGCCCCGTCCAATCCAACGATGCGGAAAATTGTTATTTAAATGCTCTCGGACTATAAGTGGATAATGTGGGGGAGCACCGTCCTGCATAAACCACATATCCTGCCTTACAATTAAAGGAACTTCATCAAGTAAAATGCCTAAATCATTTTGCAAACATTCTAAATAATTTACCGCATTTAATCTGTTAGGGAGTTCAAATGGACCAATGAAATTATCGCCAATGATTCCACACCAGATGTTGATTGAAAAATCATGCTGAAAATGAGTTTATTTGTATTGATGAGTATTAGCAAGATCGTAATAGTGGTTATTTCTCCAATTAAAAACTCCCCGTCCGTAAACAGTACCTTTATTTAAAAATATTGGATCTTGATTGATCTTACCGAGCATTGATTGACAAAATTGTAGTCTCCTTGGTAAGTCATTGGGTAATAAATTTTGTACAGGCGTGAAATGATATGGGTACAATTTTTCTGTATGTAAAATTATTGACGCACTTGATTTACTTACACCAGTAGCTGCCTGCAAGCGCCGAGTACTCAATTCAGGATTTTCTATATCTCTTGTTAAAATTTCATCTTCCATATCAGCTGTAATTAATTTAGGTCGACCACCAGAATTTTTCTTACGAAAAGAGCCACTTTCACCAAAATTTGAGTACAATCTTTGAAATTTTTTACGACTGGTTACAATTCGGTTTGGATATAACTGCACATATCGTTTAACTGCAACACATGCATTATAATTTACTTGTGCATAAACACAAATCATATTCCTTAGTTCATTATTTGTAAATTCATTGCCCCTATTGCATTTTTAATGAAAGCCGTATTGTTATTTCAGAAGTTAAAAACACAGTAATGTCAACTTTTTGCTTTTAACTAGTAAATTAATGATAGTTCTTCTAATAGTCACAGCCCTCTTTAAAATATTCTATTAATTAAGTTGCAGTGTAATGATATGCACTGCAATATTAAAATAGCAATTATCTTGAAAACGACTTAAAATATGGGAATTGAACAAGTATACCTTTTTTGTTTCAAAATGATGCAGTTTTTATTCTTTTGTAATAAAATGCACATTATACAGGGGGTAAAAAAGTACCGCTGATCTATCAAATTTTAACTGTGTAACCAGCGCCATCTAGAAGTATTATTAAAATTTAAGGCAATATCATACTTATTACCATTAAAAGCCATAGTGTACCAATTTTGAGACCAATACATTAATTTGTTTTCTAAATATTAGGAATTTTCAAAAATATTTTAACGCCCCATATCTCGCTTACTATTAACATTTTACTGGTGCATGTTTGTATCAACCCTTTCTACAGTTCTTATGTTGTCCATTAGTTATGGGACACCCTGTATTTGTATATGGTACAGACATTTAAACTAGTAATTACTAAGCTTTGCGACAGATGCCAGATTGGAATAACAATTTTTTTTCAAATTATGGTGTAAAATTTTCTTATCAAATACCACGCAAGCTTAATTATTCCTGAACATTTTCTTTCGGGCACGAATATTTTAAGAAAATAATTTTCAAAATATTCTTCCTTTCAAAAAAATTCCCGGAAATAATTTAAGCACTTGTGATATTATAAGTAACGTTGTTGTATTAACTTAAAATTAATGAAATAACTATTACGAGTTATTTCTTTTTTAATTTCAAATTTATTTCTATTAAAATTACTGATTTTTATCACATTATTAAATGCTTCATTGTGTTTTTTTACAGTAAAAACAATCCTTTTTTATTTCAGAAATTTCTCTGATATATCCTTGGCGTTAACCTATTCTACTGGAACCGCTGTCTATGTAGTATTTATTTCAGAATCATTACAAAAAGTAAGTATAAGTTCGGTATAAGCTAATTTTTAAAATTAATTTATCAACCTACTGTTGTTATATTTTAGCTTTTGAAAGAATACTATGAACCACTAGGTGAAGATGTATGGAGTATTTACTTTAAATTATTAATACTTGGTCCATTGATTCTTTTTTGTCAAATCAGAGAATTAAAGCATTTGGTTCCTTTTTCTTTTATAGCGAATGTAACAATATCGATATCAGTAGCAATTACTCTTTATTATACATTTATACGAATTCCGGATGTTAAATTTTCTGAAAGAAACATGGCCACCAGTTTAAGCGGATTACCATCTTTCTTCAGTACCGCCATATTTGCCATGGAAGGTAAGATTTTTATCGATAAAATATTTGTTAACAATAGCTTCTTTTTTTACTAAATTAACTAAACTTCACAACCTACGAATAAAGAATAGAAAGGAAGTTTCATGCCGTATCTGAAGTTGATGTACTAAATGTTTTAAAGACTATTAAAACTAAAGCTATTGGACATGATGGCATAAATATTCTAACCCTAAATTTATGTATACCATTTCTGTTGCCATATATAACTCATATTATTAATTATTGCTTAATGCACTCGGTTTTTCCTGACAGTTTGAAAGTCATTTGTTACTCCATTACCCAAAACAAATAATCCAGAAACATTACAACAGTTACGACCGATAAGTGTATTGCCAACTCTGTCAAAAATTTTGGAAAAAACTATAAATTTACAACTGTTATCTCACTTGAATAAAAATGCAATTGTACCTTCGATACAATCTGGGTTTAAAACAGGACATAGTTGTACTTCTGCATTACTAAAGATTACAGATGACATCATTACTGCCACTGACCAAGGTAAATTAACAATATTATTTCTATTCGACTATTCCAAAGCTTTCGATACGTTAAACCATAGTTTACTTTTCTCAATATTAGCATATAGTGGTTTGGGTAACAAAGCTATAATGAAAATGTAATGAAAATATATCAAGTTTTTTACCTGTAGGAACAGGTGTACCGCAAGGTTCTATTCTGGGCCCTATTCTTTTTTCCGTCTATACATCTAATTTTTCAAATGCTTTCGTATCCTGTTCGCAGCATTACTACGCTGATGACACCCAGTTATACATATCTTTCTACCCATCTGAGGCTGAACAGGTTACGACTGCAATAAACTTCGACTTAAACAATTTTCGAGTTTTTTCTTCAAATCATTGCCTACATTTGAATGCATCCAAAACCAATGCCATTATTTTTGGAAATAAAGCAAATACACAACTTTTTGAACAGAATTTCTCTTCTAGTATATCTTTAAATGGACAAAATATAACATTTAATAATAAAGTTAAAAACTTGGGAGTATGGTTGGACCAAAAACTCAGATTTACTCAACATATTAGTGTATGTTTGCAAAGGGCATATGCGACTTTAAAGCTTATATTTAAATCCAGGTATGTTTTGAACAGGTCAATGAAGTCCATGTTATGTGATACACTAGTTTTATCAAAATTAAACTACTGTGACATTGTATATAACTCTTGTCTTGATTACTTTGATACCAACAGAATACAAAAATTACAAAATTCATGTCTTAGACTAATTTATGGTATTCGGAAGCATCAACCAATTAGGCATACTCTTAATACATCTAAGTGGCTTCATATGAAAAATCGGAGAGAGATGCACGCAGTTATGTTTTATGTCAAATTGTTAAAAGAAAAATCTCCTCCATATCTTTATTATAAGATTAAATACAGAACAGACGTACACACACTTAATTTAAGACATAAAAATGCATTGACATTGCCCAGATATAACACACAATTATTTAAAAGAAGTTTTTCCTATAACATTGTTTGCTGTATCAATGATTTACCCTTCGATCATCAGAAATTATCCACAAACAAACTTAAAAGGGCACTTTTCGACCATTACTTTTCTACACAATCTTAGTTTTGTCATGGTGAATACTCTTACATTTTATTTGTAATATTTGGTACTTTATTGTGTAAGTTGTAAAGTGTTAACTAAATTAAATTTGCTTATGTTTTTATAGTGATACCTATTTGTAATTTGAATCGTCTAGTTTTGTTCTGTACATCATCTAGAACTTTTAGGGGTTAGGTGGAAGAGCAGACGTATGTTGACTACTATAGCTCATTACTTGTAAAAATATATTGTTAAAAGTAACGTACGTACTGAATCTCGCCCCAAATTGAAATTTTTTTTGTTAGTTTGTATCTTTTTTTTGGAACATTAATAAAGACCTTTATTATTATTATTATTATTATTATTATTAAGGAATGTTGTCATATTTTAATTTAGCAAATAATCGCGACGGAAGTCGGCCATATTGAAGAACCAAATATGACTCATTCGAATCGTGACATTTGACATGTATAGTTTTTTCATGCTGTTTTATATATTATTTTCTGATTTAAGTAGTTAACCCAACTCTTGAATGGGAATTACTTTTCATCTGTAGGGTTCTTAGAACAAAAAGAAACAGGAAGGAGTCTGTCATATATTAACTTTAAGGAAAATTTGCGACGGAAGTCGGCCATCTTGAAGCTCCTTGTATGACTCATTTTTTATGTTTACAGTTTGCTGTCAGAGCAATTTTTGCATATAAATGTCAAAAATTAGCGCATAGGCGTATCATTCGGTTCTTATAAATACTAAATTATTTAAAAAACTAATTATATTTACACTCTTGATTGGTTGAAATTTATTAAAAATAAAAACCCTGATATAATTTTTATTTTTTTTCGGTACGTCAATGGAAACGGAAATTAAAATTGACAATTAGCCGCCATATGCAAGCTCCTTTCTGGACTCAAGGTCATTTTGCATATACTCCTTCCTGTATCTTTTTGTTCTAAGGTAGGGTTCTATTTATCTGAATTATTAAAAATTAACAAAATATTTTAATGACAACCACATTGTTATCATAGACGTTCCTTTATTTTTTATATAGACCAACTAAGTCAACTATTTATAATTACCTGCTTAGAAGTTTTTAATCTAAATTTATATTCCTACAACTTTATGACAATGTATATTGCTGTACAGATAATTTCAAGCGGAAAACAGTTATTTTTTTTAATAATTAATACGAGACATAAGTTTATAATACCCTGTGTGTGACACCACTGGTAACCGGAAACTTCAAGTCAGCCATATGCAAGAACCATTGCGGACATCGTCAAATCGTATTATACTCCTTCCTTTTTATTATTTATTCGTAGTTCACAACCTATCTATAAAAGCAACTGTTTTCAAGAGGACACCTGTCCCCTGTCAAAATATCACAACTTTTTGATGTTGTCCAATGAAAACACTTAATCTTCAATGTTTTGTGCAAAATGCTAGCCAATCATATCAGATAATATTGATAAGTCGTATTATTAGTATTGATAAAATCATAGAGCTGTTAGAAATTCAATAATAATATTGAACAATTACTTTTTTCTACGGCTGCTATGGAATGTGGTGCTTTTGACACATTTGACAGAACTACAAAGTAACGTATTGCTATCAACTGTGGGAAAAAATCTACCACACGGGTCTTTTCCCACACCACGTACATTTAAATGGGAATTCAGCCGTGAGGTAGATTTTTTCCCACAGTTGATAGCTGCTGTTACGAAAAAATAAAACACCAGGAATCTCAATACAAAATTGCAGTAATGTAACAATTAATTACAATATTAATTAAATTTTTTTGTATGAAGTATGTGCCGTTTATTTTATAACCAATAATAATAATAAAATGTTATGAATTCGCTTCTTTATTTTTATTATTGATATGCAGCCGTAGAAAAAGTATAGTGTGCCACACGGTGGAAAAGACACTTTTCTTTCACACTCGTGAGAAAAGTGTAACTTTTCCACCTTGTTGCACAATATACTATTCTTGTTTAATAGTTACCACAAATCAACATTTATTTATATTATCTAAATATTCTAAAATATATTTTATTATAGTTCATTTGTTTGAAGTTGGCGGCACAATTATAAATGCAAATCCTTCAAAGCCCACGCTAGGTTGGTTAATAAAAAATAACTAAAAGTAGTATGTATGTCTATTGAAACATAGTCATAGCTGTTATTTTTCAAAGAGACCACTGTGTAATTTTAGGGATTAACTAACCCAAACACAATCGAAACCCTAGATAATATTGTCACAATAAGTAGCTGAATAGATCCCATGACCGTAGAACCGAAGTATTCTTAAAGCATAATTTAAATGAAAAGTAAAATAAAAATATGCTACATATTAAAAAATAAGAATTAAATATAAATTTATGCAAAAAATACTTACTTCTTCCTTATTCTTCCCTTCCAACTTCTTTACGTGGTTTATGGCGTTGGTCTAATTTTCCAGTGTTATGTTTCCAAAAGAATTTATCAAAAGTTGTCTAACGTCATTTAATTTGTATTGTATTTATCTGTGTCCATACTTAATCTATAGGGTTTAATTGACAGTGATAAGGTGTCAAACGTGATACAGTTTTTCCTTCTTCCTTTGCCATTTCGTCAATTACATATCTTTTATATTGTAGTTTGTGGCGCTTTGCAATTTGCAGTAATTCCGTTTTTAGCATGGTGTCAAAATAATTATTCTTGCTATGAAGCCACTCTTTTATATCTCTTTTTTTCCATGACACTTTTCTACCAGTTTTGAATGATAACTGGCGTTATCTAAGACAACCACTGCAGCACTTGGCAAAAAGTCCAATAGCTGGGAAAAATAATCTTCAAAAACATCAGAGGTCATTTCCTCATGGTAATCTTTGGTTGACTTTGATACAAAGTCTAATAACCCATTTTCTACAAAACCATGTTCACTGCCAATGTGTGCGATTATTAGTCTGCGACCTTTTCCTCGAGGAGCATTTAATCCTGTTGAATATCCCTCCAAAAAATGCCTGACGGGAATTTGAAATATTGGTGTCATCTATGCTTTAGAAACAGTGTGCCCTTCATTCAACCATGTTTCATCTAAATAAAAAATAGTTTTTCCATCGCTCCAAAACTTTTTAATACTTCTTAAGTATTGTGTTCCCAGGCAAATAATTTCTTCTATCTTATTCAAAAATTTTATGCGATTCATACTTAAAACCAATTTCTTTTAGGAGTTTCTATAACTTATTTCGTCCAATTTCTGCTATAACAGTCATTACTTTGTCCAAAGTCGGAATCTCTTTATTTAAGTACAAAGAATGGACTTGTCTTCTAATGATATCTCTATTAAAGTTATCGACCATAATGGACTTTTTTCCTACGTGTTTTTTTTTTGGTTCACTAACATTTCCCTGTTTTCTCTCACTTAAAAATCGATAGATACTTCGTTCACTAACACCGGTCATATTGGAGCACCTAGTCACCACATCACGAACAGTTGCTGATGCATCTTGATATATTAGTGCCTCATGAACAAGGTTTTTTTAAGAAAACGCACTTTGTTTTAAATGAGCCACTTGTACTGGAACAAAACTCGAACTTTTTCACTACCGAAAATGTTCTTGTTGTAAAATAATAAAAATATAAGTATATCACAATATAAAGCACAAGTACCTATATTCTTATGTATTAGGATATAAACATAGATACAGGGTGTTTCTTAAGTAATCTAAAATATTATATGGGGCGCTTCGTTACTCAATTTTAAGACGAAAAGTTCATATAAACATGTGTGATAGGTGTTGTCGTTTATGAGATACAGGGTGTTGAATTTATTGTAATAAGTCAGTTCTGATTGTACGTGAAATTAATTTTTCCCGGTGACGCTACTGGTTTTTAGAAGTAATACGCAAAAACATGCTTATTCTAAGTAGCCTTTGAAATAATGTTGACAAGTGTCAAATTTGAAAACCAACGCAAAAAATCGTACATTTTTATTTGATTGACTCTGTGTTTAGTTAATGACTATGCCAGTGTTTACTAATGTTGAAATGGCTAATATGCATTTTTTGTACGGATTAGCGAATGGTAATGCCTTAGAAGCTAGACGTACGTATGCCCAGCGTTATCCAAATAATCGTTTACCATGTTCAGATACGTTTACTAAGTTACATATTCGTTTACAAGAAACTGGAACTTTTACTAAATCGAAGAATATTATTGGACGACCAAGAACTGTGAGAAATCCCCAATTGGAAAACCAGATTCTTCAAATTATTGACCAACATCCAGAAACGAGTACAAGAAAAGTTGCAGATGAAGTAAATGTTAGTAACAAAACTGTTTGGATTATTCTAAAAGATAATTTATTGTATCCATATCACGTTCAACGTGTTCAACATTTGTTACCTACTGACTATCCATTACGCATACAGTATTGTCAATGGATTTTACGTGAAATCGCGAACAATCCGAATTTTGTGGCCAATATTCTATTTACGGATGAAGCCAACTTTTCTAGACATGGGATTATGAATTTTCATAATGACCACATATGGGCAGATGTAAATCCACATACCATAAGTGTAAAACGATTTCAACAAACATTTTCGGTCAATGTTTGGCTTGGCATCATCGATGATTATTTAATTGGACCATTTTTTCCTTCCTGTACGGTTAACCGGTGAGACATACCAACATTTTCTAGAAAATGAACTTCCACTTCTTTTGGAAGATGTACCTATTATTATTAGAAGGCGCATGTGGTTCATACATGACGGAGCTCCTCCACATTTTTCAGTGATTGTACGCGAGTTTTTAAATAATGTTTTTCCAGGCCATTGGATCGGACGAGGATCTCCACACCCGTGGCCCCTAGATCACCTGGACACAATCCTCTGGATTTTTGTGTGTGGGGATATTTGAAATCGCTTGTTTACACAACACTGATATTAAACGTACAAGATCTTCAAAATCGTATCATAGACGGCTGTAATGTTATTCGTAACAATCCTGGTATCTTCGAACGTATTCGACAATCCATTAGACATCGAGCGGATTCTTGCATTTTAGCTGGAGGTGGACATTTTGAACATTTGCTCTGAAATGTATTATTTTTTCTTTATGTTTAACACATGTTGCTTTTAATAAAATAATAAAAAAATATAAATCAGTAGCGTCACCAAGAAAAATTAATTTCACGTACAACACCCTGTATCTCATAAACTACAACACCTATCACACATGTTTATATGAACTTTTCGTCTTAAAATTGAGTAACGAAGCGCCCCATATAATATTTTAGATTACTTAAGAAACACCCTGTATACCTAATAATTTTCATTTTGGCAATTTTCTCTTAACATAATTATGTAAATGAATAGGTATAAAAATAAATATTTATTCAAATTATAGCCACAGATTAATGAGTAAAACAGATAAGAATGTCGGAAAAATATAAAAAGGATTTTAAATTCTGTTCGCAATGACCTTGGATCAATTCATCAAAATCAATTTGAAATATCATAATTTCTCACAAAATTGCAATGTCGATGACAATAATAATCTCGAGTGCGGTGTCTAGTTTTATTGTGAAAAAATTTAACAATTTCAATAAAAATAAAATAAAGAAAGAACTTTATTTTTAATTTCTGAATAAAATTTATTTGGACAGTCTCTGTATGAACAATACATTCCACCGTGCTGTTTTTTCATTGCAGGTATAAGAATAATATTCTATGCCACTATAACTTTATACTAAATCATAATAGTCAAATGTCATTTTGACAAGTCCTATGAGCCAAGTCCTCAGCGTTATTGCTCTTGATTGCTAAAGATATGGTTTGTGAAAAATGTATATATCATTTATATGTATCATTATCTTTTAATGGTGTATATCTGTTAATACAAATAATTAATTAAAAACAGGTTATTGTGGAATATTTGTATCTGCGCATTGAACGAGAGGCTGTCCCAAACTTTGGTTGGGCGATCTCTATCTGTATGAATTTAATCTGTGTTATAACCCTGTTTTTACAAGAAGCTTACGACAACTGACAACTGTCAATACTATCTAGTGTACTGGAAGACAATGGGAAGGGTAATGGCATTGATTACATTAATAAAGTAGCGTCTGTTAAAGTATGAGATTGTAGATTTAAACTGTCATAAAAAGGAAAAAGATAGTTGCCCTACTCTCTATAATACCATCGAATGTCGTTACCCCTCCTATTTACTTATCCTGCTAGTGTAACCGTAGCCGTAACCTCGAGAAGCGGTACTAGTAACAGCAGCAGAAACTGCAATCTTAATAAATATTTTTTCTTATTTATTAAAAATTATTACTATGCGTAAACCCACTTCCTTTCTGTCTCTTGATTACATATTAATGTTTTAATAGATTAGATCATAGGTAGGCAACATAAAATATCAGAGTATCAGAGTTGGCTTTGCAATTTCAGTTTTAATAGATTTAGTGAAAAGATTTCCATGAATTACTGAATAAAGTGGCTTTTGTACAGAATGGTTCAAAAAATAATATTCTCAAATACCACTCGTACTCTAAACCTTTACTAAGACTCGTGATCTTATCACATTTCAGTTTGTTTTCGTATTTTTCCCTAAAAGTTCTCGTAGAAACTAAAAATTTGTCGATACAATTTTAAAGCCTCGTGGTATTACCTTTGAAATAATATAAAGTTGAAAAAAAAACCCACAAGTATCAAGAAAATAATTAACAAACCCAATTATTTAGTTTTTAATTTATTTCAATAAATTTTCAGGCATTGGTACTATACTTCCCGTAGAAAACTCAATGGCAACTCCTCAGTTTTTGGGTAGTTTTGGTGTTTTAAATTTAGGAATGATGGTTATTATTTTGTTCTTTGTTACTATGGGGTTTTTCGGTTACTACTCCTTTGGAGAAGAAACTGCGGCAACGATCACTCAAAATCTACCGCAAGGAGAACTGTAAGTACATAAGAATTTAATTTACGAATTAATTTTATACAAACCAAATTTAAAAAAAGAAATTTATGTTTTTAAGTTGTAGGAAAGAATCCTTATGTTGTGAAAGTCGTACATAATTAGAATACAGAATAAATAACAGTTATATCACTCATTAAATATAAATCTAGATTTTTAAATAACCAAGTAGGCAGATCCAATATCTTCTGTAGAATGTTTGACAATTCGTGTTTTATGACACTTTGAATCTTTTTTGGAAAAAAATCTAAAACATTTTTGCCAGATGAATAAAAAAAAATTATTGAAGAAGCACTGGACCAAAAATACCTAATGACCAAGGTAAATACAGTATCCGCCAAAATAAACAGTACCGAAAATAAAAATAAAAATTAATTTTTAATTTCTGTAATGTAAGTGTTCAAAATGTTCCCCATTTCGAAGCAAACAAACTTCATATCGATTTTTTAAGTCAATAATCATATTTATAAAAAGTGTTTGATGGAACTGCCGAAAAATATTTTGTATTCTTTCCCGTAGTCCGGTAATATTCGCCGGCGGATTTTCCGAATGAAATATTTTTTCCTTCATTATGCTCCAAATGTATGCGTCACGTTGCGTCAGATCAGGTGAATGAGAAGGATATTCGAAGTCTCCGAGAAATTATTTTATTTTCGAAATGCTGACGGAGTAAGTCTAAGGTGCGTACAGCTGTATGGCTCGTTACACCATCATGTTGGAACCATTGTGTGCAAAACTGTAGATTTCGTGCACGGCAAAAGTTATTTAGATCTCTCACAAAAGGTATAATAATTTTCTCTCTATAACGTTCTTGGTTGACAGTAAGTGGATTCTGATTATCATCTTCAACGAAATAAGGACCAATCATTCCATTACCAGATACCGCGCACCAAACGGTAACTCGAAAACTGTGGAGTGGTTTCTCTTCAATGACATCAGGACGTTCAAATCTAAGGAATCTGGTTGTTTGTCGATTAATATTGTATTATTGAAACACTTGTTCCTTACTATAAAAGTTTATTCTAAATTGAATAACACGTTAATATTCAATAAATTACTTTTTACAAAAGTATGACAATGACAATTATTTTTTATTTGTATCTTCCGTTACCTAACAACATAATTTAGGTAACGTAGATGTACTATCGGCTTCAGAATAGCATATACATTTTCAAACTCAAATCGCTTACATATCGAATAGACGGCCTACTTATATGTATAACCAATCACGGTTTAAATAATAATAAATTTGAAATCAGTTAAACAGTTGTCCACGCCCACATCTTCACTTAGTTTGGAACCCTCGATAATAAATGTTTGTTTAGGATTAAAATCCCTTTTTTTATTATATCAATGCAAAAAAACCTATTTATTCGGGACATGACCGACCCTTTGTAGGCGTTTTAAAAATTGCCATTCCTGTGTTGTTTAAGAAGGGCGTTTTTATAACTTCGGTAGGTAAACGAAATTCACCTTTAACATGTATATGCTATTCTAAAGCCGACTGTACATAGTTTATATAATACATCTCCCCTCTCTAAGGTAAATCCTACATATCTAGAATTTTGGGTTTTTTAATAATTCGACCTGAAACCTTAGATTTTAATACAGGTGAGCTGTTGTATTAATGTCAATTTTAGGTTGCTGCACACAATCACTGTCCAGCACGTCACAGTCTCTGTTTATAGCAGGGTCATAATTATTTAATGACTCTCTCAGATCAAACCTATTTCTAATAACTAAATTACCATTCTCATCCAAAACCTTATATGCCCTTGGATTTTTAGAAAGCTCTATAATTTTACCCGGTTTCCAAGACTTGTCAATATGATTAAATACAGTAACATTTTCATTGGGTTTTAAAGGTTTTAGATCAGTGGCATTTTTGTTATAATATTTTTCATTATTCTCTAGTCTTAACTGAAGCTTTTCTTCAACATTATTACATAGAGTTGGTTTTAAGAGATCTGCTGATATAGGTAGTTTAGTTCGACAAATGCGGCTCATTAACAATTGTGCCGGTGAGTACTCTATGTATTTAAGGGGGGAATTTCTATATTGCATTAGGGCATCAAATATATCCTTGCCCTCTTCTAACGATTTTTTTAATAACTTTTTTGCGATATTTACTGCTTTTTCAGCCAGACCATTTGACTTCGGATAAAATGGACTACGAAAAACAATATTGAAATTCCACTCCTTGGCAAATTCTTTAAACTGATAGCTATTAAAGGGTACATTATCACATACTAATGTGTCGGGACAACCAAACTTCGCAAAAATCATTTTTAATTTTTGAATTACCTCGTGAGCAGATTTATTTTTGATTGATACTAGTTCAAGCCAACCTGAATATGCGTCCATTGTCACTAAATAAGAATTGTTTCCATAAGAAAAAATGTCAGCTCCAATGCGTTCCCAAGGGCGGTTAGGGATAGGATAGGATTTAAGCGTTTGTTTTGCATTTTTGCGTGCATATTTTTCACAAATCTTGCATTTTTTTATAAACAACTCAATTTCCTGACCCATGCCGGGCCAGTAAAAAATTTGTCTTGCTCGGGCTTTAACTTTTTCTATTCCTAAGTGTCCTTCATGAAGTTTAATTAACATGTCATTTCTAAGACTCTTGGGAACAACTAATTTATGATTAAAAAATAAAAGCTCATCAGATACTGATAATTCAGTTCTCAGTTTATGAAAATGACGCACTGAATAAGGAATTTTAGCTTTATTAGGCCACCCAGTATTAATAAAATTGATTATACTTTGTAATTGTTCATCTCTCTTTGTCATCTCTTTAAATAAAACTTTTTTTCCTCAGACATGGGTAAATAATTTGTAATAGAGTGAACATAGTACTCCAAATCGATGTTTTCTGTTGTTTCTGTATTGGACAAGAAAGCGCGTGACAAGGTGTCTGCTATAAATAAATATTTTCCAGGCTTATATGTAATATTTAAGTCGTAGTTGAGTAGTCTAAGCAGCATACGTTGTAATCTAGGTGAAACAGACGACAAGCTCCTTTTAAAAATAGCCTCCAATGGTTTATGGTCGGAACAAATTTTAATATTTTTAACACCATAAATAAAGTAATGAAATTTTTGACAACTAAATAAAATGGCCAACATTTCCTTCTCAATCTGAGCATAGTTGGTTTCACTTTTAGTCATGCTTCTTGATGCAAAAGCTATTGGGTGTCCATTGTCCATTTTGTAGTAAGCAAGATCCAATGCCATCCTTTGATGCATCAGTCTCAATTTCAATGGGTACTGATGGATCAAAAAATGCAAGTACCGGAGCGGTTGTTAATAAGTGTTTTAGATTCCTTAATGATTGATCATGTTCTTCAGTCCAATTCCAGTCAATATCCTGTCTCGTTAAATTACGTAAAGGTGCAGTTATTTTTGACATATTTGGTACAAACTTGCCCAAAAATTTGGCCATACCTAACAGTCTCAAAAAGATCCGCTCTACTTTGTGGTTTGGGCATATCAGTAATTGCAGAAATATATGACTGACAGGGTTTGACACCATCCTTAAAAAACACTTGACCAAGAAACTTTACCTCATTTGACTTAAATTGAATTTTTGACTCATTAAATTTTATATCAAATTTTGATGCTCTATCTAAAACTTTTTTTAAAATTTCATCATGTTCTAACTCTGTTTCTCCAGCAATTATCAAATCGTCAAAATATATTTGAACTCCCTCAATATCCCCAAAAAGTTCAAAATTTTTACGCTGAAACACTTCAGGGGCAGAACTAATACCAAAGGGAAGACGACAAAATTGATAGCGACCAAATGGTGTGCCGAAAGTACAATAATCAGCTGACTGATCATCAATTTTCACCTGAAAATATCCATCTTTCATATCAAGTACTGAAAAAATAGCTTTACGATTGAGATTACTAGCAATTTCGTCGGCTGTGGGAATTAAAAAATGCTCACGTTGTATCTGTTGATTTAAAAACTTTGGGTCAAGGCATAACCTCAAATCACCATTTTTTTTCTCCACAATAACTAAGGGATTTAACCACTCAGTTGGTTTTTTTACTTTTCTTATAATACCTTGATTTTCAAGGTCAATTAATTTTTCTTTTACACGCTGGTGAAGTGCTTGAGGTATACGCCTGACTGCCTGTACATGTGGTATATAATTTTTCTTTAAAACAATTCTATGTTCATTAGGAAAACAGCCTAATCCTGTAAATACTTGGGGATACAATTTAACAATATCCTCCATTTTGTTAAATTGTAAACTACAACTATCAACTCTCCTAATCAAATCTAAAGCTAAACATCCTTCTAATCCTAACAGAGGCATTTGATCTTTACTATCTACTACAACAAAAGGCAAGCAAGCAAATTTATCTTTAGTTTTACAATTTAAATTAATTTTACCAACTGGCTTGATTTTAAAATTAGAGCTGCCATAAGAAACTAAAGTCATACCAGTTTTTTTTAGTTCAAAATGTTTCTTCAATTTTTTAAATATACTAAGAGGAATCACACTCACCTCTGCCCCGGTATCAAGCTTAAACTCAATTGAATTACCTTCAACATTTATTTGCTTGGACCACATAACTTCTTGAGTAGACTGAACACCATCCACTTTTTTAACCAACGAGCTCACATAGAAATTGTCCTCTTCGCTCCATTCCTCACTTTCTTCAGAACTGTCCTCCACTTTTACTTCACTTACTTTTTTGTTTTTTCTGCTTGCATGGGCTTCATTTTCTGAACTTCTGCACATGACAGCAAAATGATTTTTGCCATTACATTTCCCACAAACTTTACCGTAAGCAGGACATTTGCCTTTAGCATGATTATAGCCACAATAATCACATTTCTTCTTTTCCTGACTATTATTCATAAATGTATTTCGTTCCTTTTTCTTCCTAGCCTTTACAACACTAATTGATGCTTCTACTTGTAAAGCTTTTGCTTGTACTTTGCTTGTCTCCGTAGCTCTACTTTATAGTTTTCTCCAAAGTAAGATTTTTTCTCTAAGAAGTTTTTCCTGTGTAGTTTTATCAAAAATTCCCATTACTATCCGGTCTCTCACCATATCCATTGGATCAGAATAATCAGTACTTTTAACAGCAATCTTCAATTCTGTTACAAAACTGTCAAAACTTTGGCCTTCTTTCTGCATTATCGAATTAAAAACAAATCTTTCATAAATTACGTTCTTTTGAGGGGCACAGTGTTCTCTAAACTTATTTTTTATTTCCTTCAAAGATTTCTTTTCTTCCTCTGTCAACGTAAACGAGTTGAAAATATCCAATCCATCATCACCGATGAGACTTAAGAACACAGCAATTTGTTTTCTTTCATCTTTTGATTCCAAATCTGTAGCAGTGCTAAACAGATCAAACCTTTGTTCAAATTTTTTCCAATTATCAGCGATGTTACCTAGAATGCTTAACGGTTCTGGCGGCTTAAATATCGAATCCATGGTTCTCTAGCTCAAAACTTCTAATTCAGGGCTCAATCTAGTCTACCTGACACCATGTATTATTGAAACACTAGTTCCTTACTATAGAAGTTTATTCTAAATTGAATAACACGTTAATATTCAATAAATTACTTTTTACAAAAGTATGACAATGACAATTATTTTTATTTGTATCTTCCGTTACCTAACAACATAATTTAGGTAACGTAGATGTACATAATTTATATAATACAAATATAGCCGCTAAGATGAACGTGACTCTCGTCTGAAAACCATATGTTTTTCAAAAATTCGGGATCTTCGTAAATTAAACTCAATATGCGACCACAGTAAATTTCTCTTGCACGTTTGTCCGCAGCATTTAGTCGTTGTCCAACTTGAATACGGTATGGATAACCACCAATTGATTTGAACATGCGACGTAAAGATGTTTCACTAATGTTGAGTTTACATGCAGTTCTTACAAGACTTCTTTGAGGTGATTGCACAACTTGGTTAAAAACACGTCCTTCATTTTCGTTAGTGCATACTGTTTTTCGACGACCTGAAGAACCTTTACGTTGACACAATACACTACCAGTGCGACGAAATTTTTCAACAACAGCTAACATCACACTTTTACTAGGAGCTGCTTTATTAAATTTTTGTTGATATTTTATTGACACCTGTTCTAAGCTTGGACCATCATTACGACCTTTTCCGTATGAACGAAAATAATGCTCTACCAAAAACACTTTTTCTTCCGTTGTTAGAACCATTTTTAAATAAAATTTAACTGCAGCGTACTATTAATATATCAACTAATGACAATTAAGTCAAATATGACAAATCCATATTACATAAACAACTCCACAGCACTCTCTGTTTCGGTACTGTTTATTTTGGCGGATACCGTACTAGAAATGAATTTTAAGCCCACAACTTCAATTAAAAAGCAACTATCTGTTTCTTTCTTCTCAGATTTTTAAGTTTTTTACGTGGAAAAACTATTTTTCTGTATTAGCCCAAAACAGCCATTTAAAACGATATCCTCCTTTTAGTATTATATCAATTCAAATATTGTTTAGGACAACTGTTGGTATATCATCCACATCTGAAAGTTTTTATTAGAATGTCTTTAGTAATGAAAATAGAGTTTATGACAAAATAGTAAGAATTGATACAAAGGAAAATTATCAGATGGGAAAGAGTCGAAAATTATTCCTCCTTTGAAATAAGCTACTAATGGAAATATGCTGTTGACTGTTTACTATAAAATCACGTTGATTTATTTCCATATTCTGTTTTATTTATTATGGATTGTTTAAAATTTTAATATTGTTGCAGGTTATCTCAAATAGTACAAGCATCTATTTCCTTGGCAGTATTCTTCACGTTTATGCTTCAGTTTTACGTCCCAACACATATAATATGGAAAAAAATCCAATCCCGAATACCGGAAAAAAATCAGAACATGGTACAAATAGTAATGAGAGGCACGCTGGTGGTTTTTGCAGTAGCAATAGCAATGGCTGCAGGTCATCATTTAGATGCATTAATAGACTTGGCAGGGGCTATTTTCTTATCAACCCTAGGGTTTTTAATACCCGCCCTTTTAGATATTCTTATAAACTGGGATAATTGGGGAAAATTCAACCATGTATTAATACAAGACATCTTAATTTGTAGTTTTTCTTTATTCGGACTGTTTTCTGGTACCTATTATGGGATAATGGAATTTAACAAATAACTTTATATACTTTACATTTTTTATCAGATAAGTATCTTTCTCAATATTTATTTATTTCGTATTATCTTTAAGAGTTTTTTAATTAACCTAATTAATGTACTTGAAATTATTAGGTTATAGATAACAACATACTCAAGTTAAAAGAATATAGTAGGTAAACATACTGTATGAATCATAATGCCTGTATAAAAAATCATGAATAACAACTATTCATGACCTATACTACGGCCGTATTAATTAACGATAAATACTTCACTAACAGTTGGTTAAGATATTTATCTGCATGTTAAATCACTGTGTGGAATTCCTTTTATTCCTTAGCAGGAAGTTAAAGTTAACAGCCAAAATTTGGGCTGATAGAAATATAACAAGGTTTTAATTTAAAAAAGTGAGGTTAGTTTAGTCAAGTCAAGAATTAATTAACAATTAAAAAAATGGAAAGACTAGATATAATTCATTTTAATAACTTATCGAGTTCCTCATCAAATTCTGATAGCGAAGATGAAGAAATTGCGCATGCTGGGAATGTGAAAATTCTTAATAAGTAATTAATTTGAAGAACTCGACGAAGTTAATTTTAAACGGCAATTTAGAATAAACAAAAGACTTTTCATGAATTATCAGAGTTGCTAAATAGAATTAATGAACCAGTCAACGATAGAAATAGGCCAATATCACTTCTTCTTCTTCGGTTGCATATCCACTAATGGATGTTCGCGATCACATGCTCCATTGCTTCTCTGTTTCTTGCTGTATGTATCAACGTTTGTACATCGCGCAGCCCTGTCCATTGTCTTATGTTTCGAAGCCAGGACATCTTTTTCCTTCCTATTCCTCTCTTGCCTTCAACCTTGCCCTCGATAACCAACTGTAAAAACCTATATTTTTCTCCTCGCATTATATGTCCCAAATAAGCTATTTTCCTCTTCTTGATGAGATCGAACAGTTCTCGCCCTCTGTCTAAACGTCCGAGAACCTCCTCGTTTGTCATTCTCTCCGTCCACGGAACCTTAAGCATCCTGCGATATATCCACATCTCAAATGCCTCCAATCTAATGATAATATTCGTCTTCAAGGTCCAACCCTCCACACCATACAGAAGCACCGACCAAACATAGCACTTCATGAACCTTATTCTCAAGTTGACATCAGACAAGCACACTCCTAAACTTCAGAAAGGCCTGTCGAGCCTGCTCTATACGACTCTTTATCTCCCTATATGATGTCCAATCCTCGGAAAACTATGTTCCAAGATATCTGAACTTATGTACCCTGTCCATAGGCACGAGTTCGAGTTAGCATATGCACTCAAATTTCTAGAGATGATCATGAACTTTGTCTTTGCAATATTGATGTTCAGGCCCATGATTTTACTTCGTTCTCCAACCATATTTAACAGCTGTTGTAAGTCATGAATACTGTTGTCAATCAGGACAGTATCATCGGCATATCGAATATTATTGACCCATACTCCATTCACCTGTATGCCCATTTCTGTGCAATCCAAAGTCTCTTGAAAAATTGTCTCAGAGTACAGATTGAACAACAGTGGGGAAAGCACACATCCCTGTCTCACTCCTCTTTTAATTTGTATAGCGTCGGATAAATCGTTTACTAATCTTACCTGTGCTTTTTGGTTCCAGTATAGATTCTCTATACATCTGATGTCCTTCTGATCCATATCAAGCTTCTGAAGGAGTTGTATTAACTTATGATGTTGTACGCGGTCGAAAGCTTTTTCGTAGTCTATGAAACACAGACAAACATCCTTTCTCTGATCATAGCAATTCTGGACCATCACCTGTGTTGCGACTATCGCCTCCCTCGTACCCAACCCCTGTCTGAATCCAAATTGTGAATCGCTTATGTCCCTTTCACACTTGTTGTATATTCTTTGGTGTATTATTTATAGGAAAATCTTTAAAGTATAAGTCTATGGTCTTCGCATTTTCTTGGGTTGGGTTTCTTAGGTAATGGGATAAAAGTAGAACATAACCATTGTTTGGGGTATTGACCTGTATCGTAGATGTTGTTAAAGATTTTATGAAGTGCCGCAATGCCTCTTTCATCCAAAAGTTTGAGAATCTCCGATGGAATTTCCGAAGGAATTTCTCCAATATCACACCCGTTCTTAAATCAGTGGTTTGATTGGCGTTGTACTCCCATGCCAGCTTCTCCCAACATTCAGTTTTTTTGTTAATTACAAACGGCATTGGTTTTTTTTATGTTCCATTATAGAAAGATATTTATGCATCAACGACATTATTATATTCTTTTCACGCAGCGTATCATTTGATGTCCTCTTTTTTTCTTTTTCCATTATTATTTAAAACAGTATTTTCGTTATAAATAAAATAAAACATAAACAAATAAGGTAAATTCTCAATCAAATGTCAATTTACATTTCCTACCATCATAAATTTCTAGAGACTTTCTTTTAACAGCCTGTTTGTTAAGCGAACGCCAGTTTAGTTTAATGAACACAATATTTCGTTAACAGTCTGGTTAACGGTGTTCACCTGCCCGATCTTCGTCCCATTCCATGCACGGAGCGATGGTCGGTGCTCTGCTATGGTCGATACGGTGCTACAGTCACAGTCGAGGGAGAGGGTCAATGGTCCCCTTTGTGTCCCGGGACCCATAGGAGGGTGACAGTGTTCTTCTGGCCTAGTTCATTTAGTTTGCCTAGGCATTCCCAAACCATCTTCGAACTGATTATATTTGAGCTCAGTGCATTGATGGCTGCTTGACTATCCGAGATGATCACAATCTCTTGTCTGCGGTAGTTTCTTCCAATATTGAATTCCACATATCTTTCGATGGCGCGGACTTCTGCTTGAAAGATGCTCGGGTATGTGCTCAAACTTTTTGAGTATTTGGCTCTCGGTCTAAAAACTCCTATCCCAGTTCCCTCGTCTAGCTTGGAACCGTCCGTATACCACTTTATGGCATTCTGTTTTAAATTCTGTATGCTGTCTTCATCCCATTCAGATTTATTACTTAACTTTGTGATGAATTTTCTCACAAAGTTAAATTTCTTTGGCATATCATCTTGGGGCATTTCCCAAGTTTGATCAAATTGAAGCGAGGTTTTTCCCTGATAATTCCTTCTTTGATCATTCTATATATTGTTTTCTTCCTTACACTTTCTAGCAGAATGTGCAGTGGGGTCAAGTTAAAATCACCTCCATTGCAGCAGTGGAGCAAGTTCCCATTGCTCCAGTTCTACATGAAGAGGCTGAATAAATGTTTTGGGTAGCAGACATGACCAAATCTAATTCTAATAATAGAGGTAATATATTTCATTGGCACATTAAATGGTTTACACCGAGGTATTTTAGGTATATTTGGTTAGAGAGAAGCATATCTATTTAATCTCAAATCGGAATATTTCTTCCATACATATTCCCATCTTTGGAATAATTTAAAAATAAGTTTTAAAATAACCTTTTTGTTGCATGTGTCTTTCATTTCAATTTCATCAGATGGGCCAATCAATTCATTTATGTTTAAAATAAATACTTTTGAATTTCCAGAACATTTTCGTTTTTTTAAAATAATCTTCAAAATATTAGCTCTTATTATGTTATTTATTGAACATTGTCGATTTTATTGTTTATTTTCAACTGAATTAAAAATAAACAAAATAATTAAGGGTTTATAAATGACACAAGACAGCTGATTGAATTGATACAAATATGACATCATTACTGACACCACATCAATCAAAAATTCAAATAAATTACCAGTGCACAAGTACAGTACATACACGAATTAAAACAATTTTTCAAAATTGTTCACAAAAGTTTCGCAAAAAGTGTTGTGCGTTACCTCAAAGGATTTCTTGGTAACAAGAGGGGAAAAAATGTAGAATACGGTGAACATATCCTAACGATTACCTTTTGTAAATAAGATAATTATATTCAATATAGCAGAAGGAAACGGTTAAATACATTATTTTCTACGTTTACACCATTTTTCAATTCAATAAAGGTTGTATAAACTTCGGTAATTATGTAGCTTTAAATGAAGAAATTTCATATACACATAAACTAATGTAGCCGTGTTGCCAGGAAAAAGTATAAACAATCTTTATATGCTCAAAATTAGTAAGAAATATTAACTTATTGTATAATACAAATTTTAACAAATAAAAAACTATTAATTTTATTCATTATTCATTTTCATTATAATCTTAACGTCCTAGATCATTGATAAAATTTTTATAAAAACCGGAGTTCACCTAATTCTACATATTTACCAAAAGAGGCAACAAATTTCACTGTAATTTTAGCAGTTACACTATTATATAATTTATGATCACAAATATTTATAACTTTTGTTTGTAGAACGAGCAGCAACCGTTTCCAATTCCCATTGCAAATCGCATGTGCATAAAATTTGGCGTTCGCAGATTTTCAGTGCGCATGCGATTTGTAGTTGAAAACGGTTCTGTGGCGCTTATTGCGTTTATTTACATTATGTTCCTAGTCTTATTTCTTTTATGGTAAATAAACATTATTTCTATACATAAAAATGTATAGATCTATATATACCAGTTCCAACTTCGGTGGAAAGATTTTATTGTATATTTTGTAAATATTTCCTATTATTTATTTTTAGTTTAATAATTCTGTTGTGATTAATAAGTATTATTTCATTATTTTGTTCGGGTTTTTATTGTTTTTGTAACAGTAAAAATTTTGTTTTTTTCAAGATTATAATGATGATTAAAAGCGTTTGTTTTATTTAATTCCTTCCTATTGAGCAATATTATTAAGAGTAATAAACAACCAAAGGTTTGAACTATACTTCCTTGTTTAATGAAAAACTTAGCTTTTATAATATAATGACAGCTGTTTCGATACAACGAGCATCGTCAGATTGACATATTGAAGTTACATTTTGTTTTGTAGCAACTTTTACCATAAGACAAGTGTCGTAGGGAGCTTCTTCCATGAATTTGGTTATCTCTTCTTAAGTAAACACTAGATTTTTTAGGCCTGTACCCTAAATTTTGTCACTTTAAAAAGGCGGTCAGTTTAAAATATTTTCCAATGTCCAAATTTAACTTGATTTTACACATAGTTTTCAGAACCGAATACTTGGACCATAACGTTGGGGGCTTATATTTTTCCGAATGTTCCGATAAATAGGCTAAGAATACTTCTTCTCTAAGGGCTTCACTTTATTTACATCACACCATTTACTAAATTCTGCATATTGCTTTTCATATTTTTGGGACGACCTTTGGGGTATTAGACTATTGCAGGTACCCGCGGCTTTATTTTAAAGATGAACCAGTATTTCCTCATTGTCTTCTGTTTCAATGTTTTCCATTGATTTTTAAAAAATCTGGCCTTGGACTTACTTATTATTATATATATAGTTCAGCACTGCGAGCCAAGTAGGCCCATGGCTTGGTAGCAAGTTCTTCTCCATTCTTTTCTATTTTCAGCTTTCCTTCTCCAATTGGTTATTCTTATTTCTTCCAGGTCCCTCTCTACTGCATCCAACCAGTTTACGTCTCTCAAAACTTGCTTTGTCGGTCTCTCAACCATCTCATCCTTTGAACCCCGGCTATGCCTGTTATTGATGGCTCGTCATATAACTCTTGTAGTTCTTTATTGGTTCTCCTTACCCACATGTCATCTATTTTTTTCCCGCCATATATCTTTCGTAATACTTTCCGTTCGAATATATCCAAAGCCTTCTTTTCTTTTATGTTTAGTTTCCACACCTCAGATCCATACAATACTACTGGCCTTATCATAGTTTTGTAAATTCTTTTCTTGGTGTTTCTTGAGACATTCTTTGATCTTAAAATATGCAACATGCTTCCCATACATTTCATGCCTTTGGCTATTCTTTCCTGTACCTCCTCCTTTTCATCTCCACTGCTTGTAATGGTAACCCCCAGATAATTAAAACTCTCTACTTTTTGAAAACAATATTCTGATTCTGCCGTTGTAACTTTTAATTCTGCAGATACATCACTGAGACCTGATCCACTTTTTAGTACCATAAATTTGGTCTTGGCTTGATTTATTGTCAGACCTTTAACTTTCCAATTTTTTTATCGCTGCAATTATATTAGCTTCTGTTCTTGCTAAAATCACAATGTCGTCTGCATATGCCATTAATTGACACATCTGTATTCCACTTTCTTTTACAGCGATGTCCAGAACTATATTAAATAAGATTGTAGAAAGCGGATCTCCCTGTCTTAGTCCCCTTGTGACCTTAAAGCTGTCTGATGTTTGACCTTGAATTAGTTTCCCGCCATATATCTTTCGTTATACTTTCCGTTCGAATATATCCAAAGCCTTCTTTTCTTTTACGTTTAGTTTCCACACCTCAGAACCATACAATACTACTGGCGTTATAATAGTTTTGTAAATCCTTTTCTTGGTGTTTCTTGAGACATTCTTTGATATTAAAATATGCAACATGCTTCCCATTCATTTTTAGTAGACGTATTACTTTTTCACTCACTTCCAGTTTTTTCATTGCCGAAAATATGCTTGCCCTTTTAATTGTATCATAGGCTTGTTTAAAATCTATAAATATCATATAAAGAGGCAAATTTTGATCTATTCTTTTACTTGTTTTAAGGTGAATATCTGGTCCATGACTGATCTTTTTTTATCGAAATCCACACTGATATTGGTCAATTTTATTTTCTACTATTGTATTAATTCTGTTCTTTATTGCAATTGCCAATATCTTGTATACACACAATGTTTTTTCGCCATTTTTATGTATAGGGCAAATTAAAGCCTCTTTCCATCTATTCGGCATTTTTTCATTCACCCATTTTCTCCTGGCGCTTTGTTATTTTTGAACATATTAATGATGTTTGTGATATCCTCTTTTGTAGGTGGCTAGCGAAACGGCTGTCATTAAGGTTAAAAAGGCAATTTTTTAAATAAATATTGGATGTTTTGGTAAAACGAAGAGATTTGTATTATTCTTAATAAGATGGACTTCCAAAAAGTAAGGGTTACTACAATCAATTTAACCTATATAACTATTTACCACTGAATAGAAAACGAGCTAACAACATGAAATTTTTTAGAAAAAAATTCTAATTCAAATAAATTAAAAAAAAAACAACTAATAAAAAATACTTTTAATAACTATTATCATTCCGAATCAGATTCTCATGAAAATGTGATGAGATTCATTAAACAAATTAATTGTTGGTGCTTCTCCACACTTTAGACGTTTTGCAAATTAAAAACTCATTTGGAATAGGTTGCACTGTTCTAGAAAATTTATTGAAGTCAGCACTTTTAAAAATCTATAAATTCTATTTTACATCACAGTTTCCTAAACTATGACGTACCTACTCTAATCATACTGTTGATTAAATAACATTTCATTTAATGCATTGCATTTGCGATTAAGAAAATATGCATTTTCTCTTATGCTTGATCTTCTTCTGTTTGGTTTTCCTTCATTTTTAAACTGTTGGATATATCATAAGTGTTATTTAAATCTTAAACTGAATTTTGTTCTGAAGATATGACAATACATCTTCTTTACATTAAATTTGCTCCCTAGATATTTTTTTAAAATTTTTTCACGGATAAAAATACCATAAACTCTAGCCTAACTTTCTTAGCGTTTCTTTTTTAAATAAAGCAGTAAAATAATTCTTAACTTATATAATAGGGTTAGTAGCTATTGTGTTCTTCCACAAGACTTGCCAATTTTTACCTCTTGACAACATCTTTTGACAAAATACTAAAAGTACAGATATATGTATATATGTAGAACCCCTAGATAAGTATTTAGTATTTAATATCATCTTTGAATTATGTTCTGCATACCTAATACAAATTGTTTCCAAGTTTTCCGCGCATTTAAAATGTAGTTCAGACACGCGCAATTCCTACACCAGTTGAATGCCCTTAGCCCCCACCAAAATTACCCTGTCGTTAGTTTTAATAAGAGAATGCTACAACTTTCCACCCCTTTACTGACTGTAAAATCAAGTAAAACATTTGAAAGAGAAATACAATGCGAGTTTATTAATCAAGTTGACTATTAACATGTGCCTACGTATTGAAAGGGTGGATTATACTGAAAATACAAACAAAAGCTGTCGCGAGCGTTCACAATCGATACCAACAAACGTCATTTGTGGAAGATGAACGGTAATATATCTCCTAGAGCCAAAAAACGTAAACAAAAGGAAGACATGAAAGAACAAATAGTGGCCCAAGTGCATAAAACTGTTATATCTTCAAATAATAGTGATAATGATTATCAAAATTCCGAACCTGAATCAAACAGGACTTATACAAAATACGAAGATAAAAATGAAAACATTAGTTTGCATCCACCCAGCAGAGAAATTTCGGTGGACGGAGAAAGTCAAATCAACTCAAAAATACTGTCGTTAATCGAAACGGAAATGAGAAAGGATATAAACAGACATTCCCATTTCACTGATTCGAGGCCTCAAAGTTTAAGTTTTTATGAAGACGAAAAAATGCCCGAAGAACTGTCCGGTAAGTATTTTAGCAATAGAAATAATTTTTTAATTTTTTTAAAAAGATTCGAAGTTCAATGTATTTAGGATATGTTGGTTAAAAGGTTAAGTGTCATATATAGTCACGAGTTGAGTTTGCATGTCATAAATTTTATGACTTACAGTCTGTCATTTTTGTTATTTTGAATTATTTTGGAGTAATAACAATAAAGTATGCCGATTAAGTTAATTATTCAATACAGCGGATGTTGGACTGTGCTCAACAGGTGCAATGTACCATACAAAAAATTAGCTGAGGTAAAAAATCATTTTGCGAAGAATGTAGCCCCTCAATTTTTTCTAAAAAAACGTACTTTATTGTATGTATGTTTAAGACAAAATGAGCCTAAAGTTGTAAGTTGTAATTTAAGTTTTCTGAAGTTCGCCACTTACCTTGCCACTTGAGTTACCCTGCAATATTATTTATAAAAAAAACTTTTAAAAAAATATCTATATCTTGTAATCCCATTGTTGGTCATTTGCGAGGATTTAAAATTTAAATTTTATTGACAGCAAGATTAAGATAACCTTGACTCGATGCTATGGAATACCTTTATTATGGAATGACATCTAATGCATTTTCCACTGTGAGAAAAATAATTAATATCTGAACTGATCTTGAACGACATAATTATCACGTGAATCCAAAATGCAGAATTTGAAGATATAAAAAAAAGTAGGTATTCTGTGTAATTGTAAAATCGTTTATATATGATATATTAGGAATATTTTAAATGGATTTCTATAGATTTTACAAATTACTGTTAATTTTTTTTTAAAGCAGGCCTACTGTAAGTTTGGGTTTGGTACATAAGCTTGCAATGGATATACAACTAGCATCCTTGTATTAAACTATAAGCGTATAAATAAATGATAGCAACATTAAAAATAGTCTTTATTAAAAATACAAAATAATAAATATACATTATTATTATCAAAAAATGCACTTATCCAATAGTTGCTGGTAATATTTACCTATCCAGAGCGTAAACGCAAATGGGATTAGGCTCAAAATTTACATATTTAAAAATTTCCGAACAGTGTGACATGTATTTAAAATTGCTGCCTTTTGCAAATCGATGAAAGTGTTTTTATGACGACCAAGTTTCTTAAGACTGTCTTCAAGACTTTTGGGGATGAGTCCAGTTGATGATACGATAATCGGCACCACCTCCACTTTTTCTGAATGCCACATCTGTCCTACTTCTAGGGCCACATCTGTGTATTTTGCTATTTTTTCATTATATTTGTCCAACATGTTATTGTTTAGAACTGCAACAACGACTAACAGATTCTCGTGAACTTGGCACACCATATTTAAAAATCTTAAAGTTCTTTATAGTTCTGGCATCCTTTGCAATAGTTCTAGAGTTCTCTGTAAGTATTTTCAATAGTTTTTCAATAAATACAAAAAAATCGAATTTTAAAATATGGTGCGCCAAGTTCACGCAGCGCACCGTATCATGAAAATACATTATTTTTTCGGAGTTCTAGTTAATTTTACAATAGTTCTATATCCATTATATTAATAGTTCTAGCAATTAAACGCAAAAAATCAATTTTTGAAATCCAAGTACCTAAAAGGTAATTATATTTAAAAATAATTTTTTTTACGAGTTCTGGCCGATCTGACTTGAGTTCCTTTAGTTCTACACAAAACCCTTGTCACTTTTTCCCGCAAAATTACTTTCTTCAAGTTATCTTCATTTTAAATATCAAAAAATCGACTTTTATTTAAAAAAATTATTCGCGGGTTCTAGCCAATCTGATTAGAGTTCTGAATAGCGTTCCTTTAGTTCTACACAAAACCCTTGTCACTTTTTCCCGCAAAATTACTTTCTTCAAGTTATCTTCATTTTAAATAAAAGCCGATTTTTCGATATGGTGTGCCAAGTTCATGGGAATGACTAACAGCACGGATTTAGCTTTTTTATCAACTACTACAATGTCGGGTCGATTATTCGTCATCAGTCTATCGGTAATAATGGACCTAACGTAGTAGAATCTAAAATCTGCATTCACAAGCACTGCTTGATGAGGTTGGATGTTCAAGTAGTTGTTTTGAATATAGTCCAGGCGTGCTGTACTTTTAGACGGAAATTCTGATACCTGGAATGTAACAGTTGGAGGTGGTAAAAGGGGCTTATAACACATGAAAAAAAATACATTAACTATTTCAATTATGATCATAAACTTTTTAGGGGTGAAAAAGGGTGAAAAAGGGATAAAAAACTGAAGTATTGCTGTTTGCGGCTAAAATTGACATCAAAATGAAAAGTGCCCAATAGAAAAGTTGTAGATCTTGTAAAAATCTAAAACTTTTCTTTTAGTGATTTTGTCACATAACCTCAATTTTTCGAGGAAAATGGAATAAAATCGGTTTTTCGTTTTTAATTTTTAATTTTCCAAAGGATTCGTCAATCTTGGTGAAACTGGGTGAAAACTTACCTTTTTATGTCCAAAATAACCTCGAATTTTCTCAACCTTGTAACATAATAATTTTCCGAGAAATTTGATTTTTCTGGAAAAATCTCTTTTTTTTCAACTGTAAAGTTTGCTCGGAAAATATTATTGGAAAAGATTTTCCTGGGGCTCATTTTTTTCTTTTTTACGTCTACTTTCACATGAAATAAAAAAATACACCTCTCATTTAAAAATGTGCTCAAAAATGAAAAAAAAGCAAAAAATGAATTTTGCAACAGCTAAATTTGCAATAATTGTTAAATTTTTGTTATAAAATATTAAAAAATGCAAAAGCCGACTCTTGCATTACATTTTTCGGGAAAAATTACAAAAGAAAATGCATTTCATTTTTTGGTCGGATTTTTATTTAATTTGCAATATTATTATAAACACTCAAGTCTATTAATGAAGTTAATAATCCGTGCGGGGATTTCATGGTTTTTACTATTGTTGTATGCTGATTTGTTTATATTATAAGGTTTTTCTTGAGATAAATCGATTTGTTGATATTACAAGGCCCAAATATCCTTCTATCAGAGCCCTATAGCCACCTTTCATAAGTGACAAAGTGTAGACATGTCAACTCTAACTATTGTCTTTTCAATATATTTTTTAATTACAATTACGAATTACTTAAAACCGAACGATTATTATATTAAAAATAAACAAATTATTCCAAAAAGTCAAAGAAAATTGAAATTTTGATGAAAATTGGGCCTTGTAATATCAACAAATCGATTTATCTCATGAAAAACCTTATAATATAAACAAATCAGTATACAACAATAGTAAAAACCATGAAATCCCCGCTCGGATTATTAACTTCATTAATAGACTTGAGTGTTTATAATAGTATTGCAAATGAACTAACAATCCGACCAAATAATGAAATACATTTTCTTTTGTAATTTTTCCCGTAGAATGTGATGCAAGAGCCGGCTTTTGCTTTTTTTAATATTTTATAACAAAAATTTAACAATTATTGCAAATTTAGCTGTTGCAAAATTCATTTCTTGCTTTTTTTTCATTTTTGAGCACATTTTTAAATGAGAGGTGTATTTTTTTTATTTCATGTGAAAGTAAAATGAGAAGAAAAAATGAGCCCCAGGAAAACCTTTTTCCAATAATATTTTCCGAGCAAACTTTACAGTTGAAGGAGATTTTTCGAGAAAAATCAAATTTCTCGGAAAATTATTATGTTACAAGGTTGAGAAAATTCGAGGTTATTTTGGACATAAAAAGGTAAGTTTTCACCAAGTTTCATCAAGATTGACGAATCCTTTGGAAAATTAAAAATTAAAAACGAAAAATCGATTTTTTCCATTTTCCTCGAAAAATTGAGGTTATGTGAGAAAATTACTAAAAGAAAAGTTTTAAATTTTTACATGATCTACAACTTTTCTATTGGGCACTTTTCATTTTGACGTCAATTTTAGCCGCAAACAGCAATACTTCAGTTTTTATCCCCTTTTCACTTTTTTTTCAACCCCAAAAAGTTTATGATCATAATTGAAATAGTTAATGTATTTTTTTTCATGTGTTATAAGCTCCTTTACCACCTCCAACTGTTACATTCCAGGTCTCAGATATTCCGTATTTTTATTTTTTGGTACAGCACGCCTGGACTAATATCCAACCCCATTCATACACACCATAGTCTGGTCGAGAAGTCATTTAAATCGGATTTGGGTTACACCGGTCCGAAAAATCTGATTTTGGTGTCAATCGATTTGAAATGACAAATAGAAAAAGTTTTCTTCGTATCAAAATACGTTTTAAGATTTTTAAAAAAATCCTGACTCCCCGAACTGTAGCTCAATTATTTATAGGTGTAAATTAATGTTGAAAATGGCATAAAAAACGGGCGGCGCCGCAACGACCAAATAACATAATTTATTTTTTTTCATTAAGTAAATATTATTAAAAAAAAATTAAAAAAATTCCAGCTCTAACAGAACATATCAGAGAATAAATTTTTGCAGTCAAAATTTTAACTAACTTTAAATTCGTTACTGTAAGCAAAATAAAAACACGAGAATTTTTTAACCCTTCGAATCCATTATCATTAAGCTACTAAACAAAGTTATATAATAAAATTTTTTAAAATTTAAATTGTTATTAATAAACAAAGTAAACAAAAGCGATTTTAGATGTAAATTTTTTTTAAACAATTGGTTATGGCGGTTTTTAATACACAATAAACAATATAAATCCAATTTTTTTAATGACCAATTATTGTTTAAAAAAATTTTATAAACAAATTGCTTATTTAACATTTTTTTGCAATTCTATTGTTTATAAAAAAACCATTAACAAAACTGTTTTTTTTTTGGTTTTTAATTGTTAATTAACGTTATTGTTTATTAACTACTGTTTAATTTAAAAATTAAAAAACGAAAAAAAAAATCTAAAAATCATAATTTTCTCTTCTCTACAAATCACTATTTTTTAGTTTTTGTAGTTAATAATTTAATTATTATTAATTAAAGAATTTGTTTTAAGCAATTGCATCAAAAATTAAGTTCTATAACACCTCACAACATACAGAATACGAGGGTATACGTTTTATTTAAGAAAAAAAAATGTTTTTTTTAATTATATTTCTCATTTTTGAATTTGAATTTTTTTGTGTAACCAAATCACATTTGTGATAAAAAACAAAATTTAGGTTTTCTTGAATAGCTTGAAATAAAAAGACATCTAGCAGATCCACAATTTAAAGTAGTTAATGAAGAAATAAATCTCCACTATTAAACTGTTTACTTTGATTGAGTTTTCATTTTATAATCAGATGAGAAGTAATTGTAACACAAATATATTAAGTTATTTTAAAAACCAGCATAAAATAGTTTTTTTCCTGGTTTTTTTATATCGTTGCATTGCATTATACTGATTTTAGAGGGAAATACATTCAGGATAATCCCTTAGGGCTAATAACATCTAGGCTTTAATATGGTTACTTCCATACTTGGTCTAGCCTTACCTACTTAATCACCATCAGGTACCTAGCTACAAACAAACAATAACTTCAATATGTCAATCTGACGATGCTTATTCTAGCGAAACAGCTGTCATTGTAATTCAGAAACGAATTTTTTTAAACAAATTATTATTCTTATTAAGGTGGACTTCAACAGAGTAGGGGTTAGTACAATAAATTTAATAAAACAGGTTCAATACTATTAAAAAAACCGTGAAAAAGACCAAAACAAGGATCAGTACATAATCCAGGTTTGTCTACACAAACTTAACATTCCCATACGGTACCTTTTCTTTTTTTTTTGGAATCAAAAGCGATATCTTTTTCGTGGCGCCAACTGCCTGAATTTTGCTTGTTTAGTAACTTTTATATCAGATGTCCTTGATATTTCGTGATCGGGCAATAGCTTTTCAATTACTGCCAGACGGTAATAAGTAAGAATTGAACAGGAGATGTTGCAGAATATAAATAGCAAGTTTTTTACACCAATATAATGTTTTCTTAGAAAAGGGTTATACGACATCATCTGATCTTACCGGTCAATCCCACCCATATATTTATTAAATTCTACAACTGGCAAAGGCTTGTTGGTAACCTCCACCATCTGGTTCTCTAATTCTGTAGAGATGTACAGTATGTTTTATTATTTAGTAATGTTCGAGCTAACTCACAACCATTGTTGTAATTGTCCATAAATATAGAATGTCCCTTATTGAGGTAATTTTTTTTAATGCAGAACAAACTTCTGGGCATTACCTTTTCCAGCCATTTCATCTAGTTGAGCGGTATTTGCAGCGAACTTTAATATAAGCCCATTTGGCTCAGTCAATATATACAGCTTAAGGACATTAAGCCATTTATTTAAAATATATTATTTGCAAAACAACAGCCTACCGCTCCACAAAACCATGGACTCATCTAGTAAAAGGTTCTTGCCTGGAAAATATAATTGTTTCATTTTTTAATTAATAGTATATTATTACACGAGCGATTATGTAGGCCATTATTCACGAGGGTGAAGATGAATCACCCGAGTTAATAATGGCCATAATCGCGAGTATAATACTATACTTTTTCTACACTTATGGAATAATTAAAAACCAGATTAAATTAAATTTATTTAAATAAACCATTTGACATTAATTTGCATTAAAATTTAATAATTTGTGTAATTATGTAATACAAAGATTATTTATCAATTTTATTTCATCAAAATTTCATCCAAATATTTTAAAGAGGTACTAAATATGCCTTTACAATCAAAAAGTACTAGATTTAGTACAATTAGTGTACATCATTAGAATATCTGTTGGCTTATGAAATTCGTAGCCTGTGATTGGTGAAAATACCGTTGGCTTATAGTTCATAAGCATGGCTAGGAATCTTATATGTAAATAAAAGTTCATTGTTATTAGTTGAGGTTCCAACCGCAAAAAACGCTGGTGTGCTTTCATATGTCACTTCTGTCAAAGAATTTTCGTGTTTTGTGAATTTCATTGCCATTTTGTGTTTATAGTAAGTCAAGTTCGGTTACTCTTTACAGTAATTTATAGTGTATAAGAAGTATTTGTTACAATTTCTGATTAATTAGAGATAAAAATGGGTTTTCAATGTTGTGTTCCTGAATGCAATAACTACGATAAAATAGGATATCAAATGCATCGAATTCCTAAAGATGAACAAGTAAGTTGAATTAAAATATAAAAAATTATTAAATCCTTAAAATAATAACGTTTTAATATTTAATGGTTATTTAATTTTTAATTTAAATTAACCGTGAAATTTAATTTTTTAAATAAACCTTGAAAGTTTTATTAAACAGTTCTTTATTTAATGTTTGTGTTGTGTCTAAAATACTTTAACTGTGAGAACTTTGGGATTAATTAATAATTTTAAGAGAGAAACATCTTATAAATATTAATTGAACATTTAATTTCAGCTAGGCAAACTATGGTTGTCATTAATTGGATGGTTAGATTTAAAAGAAAAACCATTGTCAAGAATTCATGAATTACATAGAGTTTGTCATGCACATGTAAATAATTTATTGAATGTAATAAATATTTCATAAAGATGTATATTTGTGTATTATTGTAGAGACCTGGAGATTTTTCCCATCAAAATATTAATCAAAACCTATTAATATTTAAATACATTTAAATTTCCCGCTTTATCTTATAGTTCTTGGTTCCAGACGCGAGGTGCCGCGAATATCGTTTTGGTGTCGAGGTTATAATGGCAGTTTCCGATCTATCTTAGTATATATACATCTCTTATCTATGTTCATAAGCCTTCAGGTTCATTTGGTCCCGGATTGGTGGCAAAATGCAAACATCCCAATAAGTTCAAGAATCTGTCTCAGAAAAGTATTTCAAATTAAATAGCCGACTCCTCTTACCATGTGTCAATGATCATTGTCGTTGAGATACAATAATTTTAATAAAAAAGAAAAGTACATTTGCTTGTACATTTGTTTTATTTTTGAGAGTTTATTATTTATTTACTATTGCATTATTAAAACTCGCCTAATAAATCCATACAACTATTTTATTTCATAGGGAATTTGGAACTTCTTAGCCCGGAGGAAAGAAAACATTATAGAAAACGGAAAGAATATCTCCAAATGGACACTGATGAAATGAATGCGTACAATGCCTTACAAGCTGTACATACTAGTAGAGATCCAGACGATATAATGACATCATCCCTAAAGAAATCAAAATCGAAGAAGAAAAGGCACGGAGATTCCGAAATAGGAATGGGAGATAGCAGAGAAATGATGATTCCAAAAGAAAAGAAAAAGAGTAAGAAAAAAAGGAGAGATGTATCACCAGCAAATTCTAGTAACACAAAACGTAAGTAATAATGTTCTTTACCAAATACAGATTTTAAGTATTAAAAATATCATTTTCAACATAATAGTGATGTGAACTATTTTAAAAAAGTGTTTAAAACCTTACACAAGTACCAAACATACCATAAACTATTTATAATTATTTTTTTAATACAACTAATACCTTTAAAATAATTTATTTCAAATTATATTTCAAATTTCGCGCCAAAAGGCGCCTGACAAACGCCCGCTATGACGTCACTTGTTCCTAAACATTGTCGAAGTTGTATGTAATAGAAAGTTATTTCGTAGTTTTGTGTTAATAAGATGGATTCTACATTTTATAAATGTTGTGCGGTGCCGCAGTGTGAAAGTACTACTATCAAAACACCTTTTTTTTGCTGGGTGGAAACCTGCTTACAGGCACCGGGTACTCGTTCTTCATTTCCCCGGTAGTGTGGGATTTCTCCCAATGAAACGGATACAGCCCCCCTCGAGTGCTCTGCAAGCGGCACACCCGAGCAGTGTCGTACCCGACCCAGGGATGACCTCACAAAAACCACCCCGATCTCCACATCTCACTCCATGAGCTCTGGTACCGCCTATGTAGGTATATCTACAGAGTCAGGGGTCCCTCTTTCCTGTTCATCCTCTTTCTTGGCTCATTCTTTCTTCCTTCTCCTTCAGGAACATGATGGTTGAAACGTAACCGTTTATACAATTCCAATTTTTTTCTGACTCTACCATGGTGTCTATTAAGTTCGCAATACCCGGTAACTTTCCCAGATCCGCCTTCAACTCCATTCTTTCCGCTATCCATCCCCTGCAATAGAGAAGCGTGTGCTCGACATCATCCCGCTCGTTATAGTATCGACACTGCTTGTTTTCCTTCTTCCCAATCCTGGCAGTGTAGGTACTGAAGCTACCATGTCCTGTCAGAACCTGGCTCAAGTGGTATCCTAACGTCCTATGTCTACAGTCGAGCCACCTATTTAGGTCCTTTATAAGAGTTTTCGTCCACGTTCCCTTACTTTGCTCTTCCCATCTCCGTCTCCACTTATCCATGGTTTCTTCTTGGATTTTTCCCCTCTGTTCTCTGCCTTCCTTATGAATCCTTTCCCGTTCCTCTACCAGCAGATCTATCGGTGGTGACTTGCAGTGCTTCATCTGATGTTGTTCTGTAGCATTGTTGTACCAAACTGAGCCTCTGTACAGTATGACAGACCTCACTACACCCCAGAGCAGTTTCCTTTTGCCTGATGACGGACCTCCGATATTGGGTAGTATTTTACTTAGTCTACTTACCCTATCCCCAGCCTTAAACGCAACCTCTGCTATGTGTTTCCCGAACTTCAGGTGTTCTGACAGCCAGACCCCCAGATACTTCATTTGTTTTTTAAAACCTACACAGGTATCCCCATTTAGTATGTTTAGGCTTTTCCCTCTTGGTCCGGTTAGCACCACTGCTTCTGTTTTCTCTGGTGCCATACTCATACCTCTTTGTTGCAGCCATCTCCGTATAGTCCAAAGGGCCTCTTCAGCGTTGGTCTCGACACCTGGTCGTTTCTGTGACTACCACTGCGACATTGTCCGCGAATCCTACCAACTTGACTCCTGCTGGTAACTCCCTCCTGCAGAGGGTCATAAAACAGGTTTCAGAGGAGAGGTCCCAGGACTTACCCTTGGGGGATCCCCGATGTGACCTCGTAGTAGTAGACTATTTCTGACTTCCTTTGCCTAGTAAGGGAAAAAGGGGACGCAAAGCCTCCTAGGCCACGTACCGCAATCTTGTATCCCTGCCCCCATACATCGTCCTCTAGCTCGTCACACAGTGCCTTCCATCTTTCCCTCTTTGCTTTTTTTATCCCCAGGCTAAGCGCTTTTCTTCTACTTTTATATTCCTCCCATCTCTCCAAGCACATCGCAGTTCCCCTTGCCCGTTGCCACCTCTTTCTTGTAGATATACATGCAGTTCGCAGAACCTCAGTCCACCATAACTGGCAGGCTTTCCCTGGTCTCTTTTTTGTTCGACCCTCCACTGCCGCTTTTCTGATAATCTCGTAGGCTTCTTCATGTGTCATATTTGACCCGAACCTACCCCCTAGCTCTTGTAATGCCTTCCTAAACCTTTCTTTGTCGGTGCCCAGTATGTACTTAGTTCGCTCGCGTTGTGTGATTCCCTGTATCGTGTATACTATGTGCTGGTGGTCTGACAGTCTCACAATCAAGCATCCTCCAGTCCTTGATATTTTGCTTATATGCATTTAATTATACTACTTCCGTTATATTTCAAAGTATAATAATAACAAAATAACTCAAACAAAAGTTATTTCTGGAGATTTATAATGTTGCAGTTTGGAATCATTTCGTTGACATTTCACATTTCAACAACATAGAACACAAATTGTGACGTCACATTTCTCCAGTCCATTGTGATTTAGGTATTAATTCTATGGATTGAGTAGTCATTTATGTGAAAAATGAACACAATGAACAAAATTAAAAAAAAGGTTTGGTAGACAAAGACAAAGGGGATCGACCGCCATTGATTCTGTGGCAGTATATAGTTACTGTGACAGTATGGTGTAATAACTCACTAGAGAGTTATTATAACTCACGCTTTTTGTTTATGGATACTATTAATTCCTCAAAAGCAGTTGGATAATTAATGTAGTATAATTTAATAGGAGTAGATAAAATATTTTTTTAAGAAATGATATATGTATCAGCCAAGGATAATATACTTATTATGCACCAACATTATAGCAATTTTTTTACATTTTATAGCAATCTATTTCGTGAACCAACAGTGTAGCCACTACACTATTGGTGTTCTGTCAATATAGCCATTACACCACAATTATAAAATTTTGTTTTATTTCTTAAAAATGGTGACTGAACATGTGGTGCATTTTTTGGAAATCCTCCTAGGATCTTCCATTACTTATAGTAACTTATTATCTGTTAAAAACTGAATTATTTCTGCAAACCAGTTGATTTTTCTAAAATGACGGCTCGTGTGTTATTTATCCCTTCGGCTTCCCTTAAACTAATTTCTGGGTTCTCCTTCAGAAAATTTGAGTACCAAGTTTGCTGCGGTACATCATTTAAAAAAATATTATGAGCAGAGTATTAGGTTTTTATGTTGCAGTATTAAGTAAGTCCCCAACTCTAGCTATTATTTGCTACCTCTACTCTATGATATACTGACTTGCGTTTCACATAATTTGAATTACTTTTTTTAGGAAAGCATAAAAAGAGAGAAGACGATTATGATCTTCGCAACGACATCGCAGTCGCCTTAGAAGAACTTCAAGACGACGTTTTCGATACGAATTCCGAATTTAATTTAAAACCGGATAAAATGAAAAAGAGTCCAAGAAAGTCAGATAAACTTTATGTTCAAAAGAAAACGAAATTTGAAGTAACCTCTCGACCTCCTAATACACTATTGCAGAGACAACTATCAATAGACAATATGGACGATAATTTTGGAAAGAAGTTAGTACACAAAATATAAAAGAATTAAATCTTAGTGCCATAAATATATATTTTAGGTATGCAGTTTACCCATTAGAAATATCAATTTGCTGCCAAAAATGGTGGATACGTTTTTCTACTTTATGTCACGGTCTTCTTGGCGGTCTAGGCTTAGGACATTTGTTATACATAATATGCAATTTTCACCAACAAGATGCTAGTTTTTTAACTTACTACGCTTTTTATAGTGATATATACGTCGGGATGTTCTTCGCTTTATGTGTCTTATGCCTTGTATCGATCTTTGACAGGTAAGTAGGTATATTTAGCATGGTCAAAGTACACAAAATATTCGTAAAATGCTGCAAAATGTACAAAAAATTTGGAAATTCAAATATAGGTATTTAAGAGGATTGTGTTTAATATGAGAAAATGTTTACGAATTTAGGTAAGCAATTTTCCGGAAAAACGTTGGTCGAAAATTTTTTTATTTGTTTTTTCACTCTAATTGTTTAAATAATGAACATACAGAAAAATGTTTAAATCAAAAATTGTAGCTAATGCATTTACCTACAAAATTTGTTTGAAAAGTTTTCTGATATTTTCATTAGTTTTTGAAATACACCAAATTTTTCTAATACTACTTTTAAACATCATCAATTTTCAAGTTTTTAATTTTAAGATAGTAAATATACAATGACCCGTAGAAAAAAATTGTTTCATATAAAATTTGCTATAAATGAAGGTATCTAAAATTATATAAAAAATTTTTTTTTGTAATAATTTTTTAATGAATTATCACCGATTTTCCACATAAAACTCTCCTAAAAAGTCGTTTTTTTTACTAATTCTTTCTACTAAACATTGAGAAATTAAACAATTTAATTATTAAACATTGTGTACTTAAAAGATGATGGTTTAATCTAAAAAATTTATTTGAAACTTTTTTTTGTAACTAGATTTTCCGAAAAGATACATACGATTTTCCAAATGCTACCGTTGAAATAAGCGAATTTCATTTATAATTTTAATTAGTATTTATGACGACGAATATATTTCATTTATAAGGTATTGTTGTTGATCAATATGTTCAGAATATCCCGTGCTTTTTTTATCATTAAATTGGTTTTTCATGAAAATTCTAGCGATTTTCCACGTAAACCTTCTTTGACTATTATATATTTTTGCAATTTTTTGAATAAAAAAATTATAAAAATTAAAAATAAAATTATTCCATGAGATAAGAATTAAGGACCATGATATAAATGAAAAAAATGTTTAGAAATTTTTTACATTTGACATTTTCTTTTAAGGTAACACAGAATTTTCCTAAAAGCAAGCGTTACTGCTCTTACCCTTTTGGGAGTTTTATACTTCAGATTCAGAATTTCAGTTTTAATAATTATTGATTTTACCACGCAGTTTAATGAGTTATATATATATCCACTATTACTGTTTATTAAAAAATTTAATTTGTTAATGATAATTAAAAATTAAAAAGGATCTCAAGCAAATTTCCTGGTTAACTTGTTTTAAACCCCACTTTATTTCTACTATATTTTTATAAATAATAGCTTATTTTTTTACATTAATAGTTTTTTTTTTTTAATTTCACTTGATCCAATTGTCATTATTACTATTATTATTATTATTATTATCAAAAGACTACTCACAGCGCGACGGTGCGGAGAAGCAGCTGCCAGCGGCTTTCTCATCTGCTTTTTCACCTTCATTCGTACTCCCTTCTCTTTCGTACCTGACGCATAGGTGTGTTAATATGTATCGCGATCGCTTCTCTATACAATTATTATCAAGCTGGCAAAAATCTGAATAATCTTGTAAGCACTGAAAACAGTTATGCTAGATTTTCTAAAAGACGTCTGATTTTAGCACTTATTATAAATAAATGTCTATTATTTAAAAAATTTGATATTAAAAGAAAAAATATATAATGGTTTTGAAAGTATATACTTCAAAATATTTACAGATAAAGTTTCATTGAAGTATATTAATTTGGAAAAAAGATATAATTAAATAAAGTTTGAAAAAAACTATTGAAATTAAGCATGTAAAAAACAGAGATTTTTAAAAAGCATTTGTTTAAAAATTTAAACATTTTTCGCTTTGTTTTTGTGATAATAATGTTCAATGATCATTTGAAATGTTAAATTTAAAAGGAATTTTCGCTGCGACAATAATTAATTAAATAGGAAATATAATTGTTTATTGACGTTTTTCTGCTCGTTTTTTTATAAATAAATGGATTTTACAGTTAGAAAATTTACTTTTTTAAACTTGAAAGTAATTTTTTTTGAAAGTTGAGGTCTTTCTCTACATTTTATATTACTTTGTCTGTTTTTTCAGTGCATCACAACCTTTAAATTATTAACTTTTAAATCGAGCCTTCAATAAATTCGGCTCACGGGACGTTCGTGCGCACCCATGAATCGCTGAAATAATTATATCTCGTATACTTTTCAATTTACAGAAAAACTTTTTAGACAAATTTTGTAGATAACTGCATCAGCTACAAATTTTGATTAAAACTTTTTTCCATATATTTATTATTTAAACAATTAGAGTGAAAAAACAAAAACAAAATTTTTCTCCCGAGAATTTTCCGGAAAATTACATACCTATTTTCGTAAAGAATTTTTCATATTAAGTACAACCCTTTTAAATACTCAAATGTGAAATTTCAAGATTTTTATCTTTTTAGTGAAGCTATATGTGTATTTTGACCACGCTAATTAACGAATAAAAGAAATACATTTTTCAACACATTCTATAATCATTGACAAAAATTATTTTGAAGGAAGACCTGTTAAATTTAATCAAATTATTTGAAGGGTACAGGGAAAAAACCAGACATGTCACTTTTCTGCGAAAAATTAGTTATCGCTACCTTTCGATGCAGATGGCAACAAAGAACCTTTTGAGCATGTAGAACAATGAAAAAACCAGCTGAGTAAAGAGAAATCTTACGTCAAAAAATTGGTGTACAGAGAAAGAACCAGATATGTCCGGGCGTACAGGGAAAAACCAGCCAAGTCATGAGTTGCGCATTGTCACGGCTTCAATAAAAAGTGTATATTTATTTTACATTCAGATAACAGTCTCTCGAATCTTTGATTGTGTGGCGTTGTGAATAATTAGAAATTTTTAAAACAATTATCGTTAACGTTTTGGTGCCTTTCTTTGAAATTACCTAATTGATTCAGTGATTTATATTCAAAATGCCGAATTCTGAATCGAGTTGTGAAGACGAGCTTCCTGTTCTTCAAACCAAGAAAAGAAAAATAACTGGACGTATGAGTGCAGTGAGTTAGATAATTAAGCTTTCAGCACATGAATTAGGCCATCCTTGTCATTGTGTAAGGTACAAATGCTTTGACCAAACGACAGAGGTTCAGAGAAAACAAATAATACTAAATTTCAATTCTTTAAATTCTCACGATGAGCAAAATTCATATCTTGCCGGATTAATAACCGTGCTTCCTGTTGGGCAGAGAAGACCGCGTAGTGAAGAAAGCACTGCTGCTCTTCATAACGCAAGTTATGCATGTCGTATTCGCATTAATCAACAAGACATACCAGTTTGCTTGAAGGCGTTTTGTTCAATGCATGGCATTACTAAAAACAAGCTAACTAACAAATAATAGTTTGAGAGAAACTGGAGCTGCTCCCAAAGATGGGAGAGGAAAACACAGTTCAACTCACAGAAAACCTTATACGCGATCACATAAAAAGCTTTAAACCTCGTCAGAACCATTATAGTCTTAAAGACAGTAAGAAATTTTATCTGCCTGAGGAGCTGAATTTGAAAATAATATTTTCCATGTTTAAAGAGTTACATCCTACTGTTCAGGTTTCTTATGAAACATATCGTACCATTTTCACAACAGAATTCAACATCTCATTTGGGTATCCTCGTAATGATACATGCGCGATTTGTGATGAATTCCAAGACAATATAAAAACCCTTTCTCCTGAAAAAGATGCCATTGAAATAAAAAAGCTGAGAGCAATGAATGACCTCCATAAAAGAAAGGCCGACGCTTTCTATTCCCGCAAAAGAGAATCTAAAAAATTGGCAAAAGTGAACAAAAAAGTGGAATCCATTTGCAAAGAGGACGTCGGTGTTGCCACTTGTACATATTTGTCACAATTAATCTTATGTTTTTCTCGCATTCATTTAAGTGAATTTATAAAAATTTCATTTAACTACAATTGAAAACTAGGTATAGCATTTCGATGGTGAATTAAAAATCGAAATATTTCACTTGTGAATTCAATTTCAGTGATATTCTAAACTAGACCCCCAGTTTGTTTTATGAAGTTCGTGTCAGTCAACTACAAGCTATAACATAACTGGTACTTCCCTGCAAAAATTTCACGTTTCTTGCATGTAGTAAGTACATTCTTTTTGGAATAAGGATGTTCTGATAATATGCTTTAATGCCATGATAAAATGTGTCACATCAAAATAAGGCATTACCAAATTACCTGATATCCAAATGAAAAGAATATTCTGGATCATTTAAAGATCACATTATCAGCATTTATACTATTCAGCATAATATGCTGAATATTATATTTTTATCAAATACACTATACTAGCATTACACCAAAACACACTTTTAGTTGTCAATGTATTTAAACATTACATGTTTAGATTGTGTTAAGAATATACCAAAAAGAATATACGAATCTACAACAAAAGGAACGTATAATGGTGTTTAACGTATTACTTTCAGAACGTTACGTAACGTATTTTATGAGCATATTCTTAGCATATGAATGTACATTGTGTTATATGGGATTACTTTAACCAACAATCCTTTTATATCCGTTTCAGAATTGACATTGCTCATTTTGAACATAACTTCCTGAAAGAGTTTTGGAATCAAAAACGAATTTCTCTGATAGCATTTTTGTATTCTGTTTGTTTGGTTATTCATCTTGCGACATTCAGCTACGACGACCAATTTTCAATGTTAGCATATCAAGATTCCAATAACACACTTTTAAATAACGTAAGTACCAAGTATCGATAAAAAATGACAATACAACTTTATCCATTTTATTTGCAGATAACAAATATTGATGTAAGAACGTGGAATCATTTATCACTGTGGAGATCATTGTTTGCTTTTACGGCTTGGATTTTCGTTGGTTTAGGATCAACGGATGACCTACTCTATCATAATTTAAAAAACCTTGAAGCATATCTACCGAACAAATAACTATTTACCTATCAATACTTTCATACTATAGGATTTGTGATATTCATTTATTGTTCCAAGATTGTTAAGATTCTTTAAAAATGAATATATATATTATGACTCAATAAGTTTTTAATTTTATTATCAAATTAGGGTACTTTTCATTTCTTACCTTTCTTTCTTATCTAAAAACGTTTTTTATAACTGATTTCTCAATTAAAACGTAAACTAAAACAAAAATTATGAAATAAAACTTCCAAAATATGATTAGTAAAAATATATTTAATGGACTAGAAACACTTTTACAATAAACTGTATCTTTAAAAATAGCTAAAACTGTAAAAGTAATTTTTTAAGAACCAACTGCAAGGTTCTCAGTACAAAAAAATATTAAAAACTACCAAAGTAACATGTATTTAAATCAGATCAGTTGCGATTTAAGAGTTTCGATTTTACGATTAGAGTTTTCTAAATATAATTTAAAAAAAGTATCAGCTATATTGGACATGCAGGAAAATTCAAAACTATATTAATAAGTATTAATTTAGTATAGGTGTAAAAGTGTGTGAGCTACGTATCATATAAAGTGTAACTTGCCACAGAACATTCATCTAGGGAGTCGTTTAAGTATAGGTTATATACCTATCTATTTTTAGCATAGTCTTAAAATATATATGAACATGTAGTCAAATATATTAAGTATTTACAAGAAATAAGATGGTAGAAAAAGAAAGCTCGTGAGATATTTTATTTTGTAATAAATGGAATATGCTACTCTTTCTAGCATCTTATGGTATTTTTCTAAAAATCTTATTCTTTGATTTGTAAAAGTAGAAGCTGTGACAGAAAGTTACACCAACAAATTCAAGAGCAAAATGTCTAAAATAAAAATTTTCTCAAAAGCCAATATGGCCAACGGTTCCATATTCAACATAGTACTACATGAGTTTTTTTCTCTTTCTTATATCTGTCCCTTAGTATTGAAAGGGCGGAAGTCCATTTTCACAGTAAATGTAGGTATGTAGCCAATAATACAGTATAAAACCTTCTTTTTTCAATGGTGAAACCTGTTCACTTCGGTGGTGCACACGAGTGCATCATGCGTAATCGCTCGCTATAGACGGCTGATGCATACGGGTGCATCATATTGATTCGGCGAGATATTCGGTGGTGCATAGCTGTGAATCATTTTTTAGGCATTTTAGTTGTTTCCGATTATTGTACTTATCAATTATATATAAATTATATATATAAATAAATTATTATATATAAATTATAAATTTCTTTAAATATTTTTTTTTTTTTTTGGTTAGGTTAGGTTGGAAAATAGTAAATCAGATACTTCTGGATTTTTTAATGAACTAATAAATTAAATAAAGTTGGAAAAGCTCTAATAATAAATTAATATGTAAATCCGAACTTGCCAAATAGTTTTGTAGGGTGGTGGAGGGGATAAACACAGTACCGATGGGATGGTGCTACAAAATTGTTTTCAGTTTTATTTTGCCGTTACAACGTGTTAGTGCCGGTATGTCTAGCTCGAGTGAAACAGACAGTGATTATTACGAAGAATCGGATATGGATTCTCTTTTCAGAAGATGAATATTCAAATACGGATGAATCGGATGTGGAAGAGGTTCAAGAGAACATTCGATTTGGCGATTGGAATATTATTTCTGATCCGTTTAGTGATAAAAGGGAATCAGAACTATATGAAACAACATTTCCTTACGAATTTCATCCGGCAATAGATCTAAATAACGGTTTTTCAATAAGAGAGTGTTTTGAAGCATTTATTTCTCCTACGATAGTAGAGTATCTTTGTGAATGGACTAATCAACGTGCTGAAATGTTTCTACATGAAAATGCTCATGTGGGCTCGAAAGTTTATGGCCTAAATTGGAAACCTGTTTCAACGGAAGATATGTATGTTTTTTATCACTGATACTTATGATGGGATTAATTCATTTTCCGAGAATGCAAGATTATTGGAGAAAATCCTATTTAGTATGCGGCCCTCCAGTTTTTTCTGCTGAAATAATGAGTAGAGACAGGTAGGTCTGTTTTTCTATGTGAAATAAAAAGTTCTTCTGTCGTATAATTTTTGGGTGAGGAATTTATGTGATATCTAATAATGTTGTTTATTTGTAGGTTTCTGTCCATTCTAAAGTTTCTCCGGTTTTCCTCGCCACGTGCAGTAAACAGAAGAAATCCAATGACGCGTCTAGCAATGTTTTTTGCACATGTTCGTTAAAATACTACAGTGTTAGTTGATGTAGGAAAGACTTTTGCCATTGATGAATGTCTTATGTTATATAAAGGTAGACTGCATTTCAAACAGTACATGAAAAGCAAGAGAGCACGCTTTGGTATGAAACTATTTTGTTTATGTCCTAGTGATACCAAATTCAGAGGGTATACTTATGATTTTAGACTTTACATCGGAAAGGACAATTATAATGTAGCTCATATACCAGGTACCCAATTACTAACTATGTCAGAAAGAATTGTAGTTTTTTTGATGCAAAACTTATTGGACGAAGGTAGGGAAGTTATTCTTGATAACTGGTATTTGTCTGTACGTTTAGCTAATTTTTTACTGAGTAGAAATACTTACGCTACTGGTACAATAAAAATAAACAGAGGAGTCCCCAAGAATATTCACAAGTTCCTTTGGAAAGGTATCAATCCTGTTTTGTTCGCAACAAAGACATCCTTATAGTAAGATTTAAAGACAAACGTGATGTTTATGTACTGTCAACCAAACTTACTGCTGCGTTCCAAGAAAAAGTTAGATACAACACCGCAACAAAATGTGAAATATTGTATAAAAAACCTCAGAACATTATAATAACAATATGGGTGCAGTAGATATTGTAGATCAACAGGTAGAACCCTATAATGCAGCTAGAAAAAATTACACTTGGTTTAAGAAATTAGGTATTCATATTATCCAACGGATGGTCCTAAATGCTAAAGTTTTATACGAGCATGTAAATAATAAACAATTACCAGTCTTCACATTTACAGAAAAGCTATGCGATGAATTATTGGCACATAACAAACCAAAATTTGTAGAACTAAGAGATGCTTACAACAAAACAAAAAATATAAAACAATCTAAAAATAAAGATCACAATTTGATACGGCTTTCAAAAAGAGAGCAAAAAAGAAGAAGGTGCCATATTTGTTACAATGTTTATAGAAGAAACAAGTACACATTTTTATTTTGTTCAGTTTGTAACAAAGCACTTTGTTCCAAAGAACACTTTGATGAATATCATCAGCAGTAGTATTTCTGTTTTAGTCATTTGTTATTTTTGTTTGCTTGAACAGTATAATTTTTATAAATTTTACTTATTTCAAAAATATTCCTTGGTTTGTTTTCTCACTTCTATAAACTATTTATGTTTGTTCACATGTAAATATATTTGTAAAAAAATACTAGTGTATATCTACCTCCCCCAACCCATTCCACATCTCATTCCACATCATAAGTCAACGAAAGATACTTTGATAAAACAGAATCATAGGTAAGGGATAGATAATCATAATCTTGAAATCACCTAGCGAATCTGGAATAATTATTATTTTACAAATATAATACTTTTAGAACCCCTTTTGCTCCGCTAATGAACTACATACTTTGCAAAAAACAATCGTTAGTAAAGGACACATAATTATAATTATCTCATATCTAAAATACAATAAAATAAAAATAATTATTTTGTCACGATTACATTCTGTATTTTTTTTATGATAATCTCGTATAGGTCCGAATATACAACGGTCTTCCGTATTTGATGTCCGAAGTGAAGAGGTTAAAAGCTGGTTGTCCAGATAATATGTCCAATATGAAATTTGTAACAAAAACCCCTATGTGGAATCGTTTTTTGCAAGGAACGCTGATTCTTAAAAAGACCGTAGTCCAATCTCTGTGGACAACCGCCTTTTAGAACAGAACACTGCTTTGAGAAATTGGACAACCGCCTGTCAGGCTGTGTCAAAATCGTTTTATTTGAAGCAGTTGTGGACATTTAATTTTACTATCTATAATGACACAACTGCCGAAGGTTCATGCTTTATATGGAACGAGTCTATTGCAAAAAGAGGTGGCAATGAGATAGCTTCTGTTGTAATAATGTGGTTAAGAAATTTACCATCTACAACAAAAGGGGTAACTTTTTGGTCAGACAACTGCTCTGACCAAAACCGTAATTTTTTTTATTTTGTATGTATATGTGGGCTATCCAAAATACCTCAGTACTTAAAATTCATCACAAATATTTACTGAAGAGGCATACACACAACGAAGCAGATACAATACATGCACTTATTGAGAGGAAGAAGAAAATATTGCCCACTATAAGTATTTTGGTGCCCCATGAATGGGCTCACTTTATTAGGACCTGCCGTTCTATAAAACCACTTATTGTTTATGAGATGAAAACAAGTGACTTTTTAAACTTTGAAAAAATGGGCAAAGAATCAACAAGTCCATTTGTCAATAGGAATCGGAACACAGACAACACGTACACTTAAAAGTCGAAAGAAACCACCCTGGCATTATGTTTAATAAAACAACATTTTCCCAAGAAAATTTGAAATCTGTCAATTTTAAAAGAAAAATGAGAAGTTCTCTTGATGATCTCCTACCAAATACATTGGACCGAATAAATAATGAAAAATTAATTCCAATTGATAGTTCAAAATATAACCACTTAATGGAATTGCTAGATTGGGTACCTTCTATTTACCATTCCTTCTATACATCTTTAAGAACAACAAAAAATAAAGGGGATGTTACCCAAGACAATTCTTCATGTTCCGAAGATGGCTGACTTTTTTTTGCAAGGCATAATAATTTTTAAATTTAAGTCTTATATTCTTAAGTTGTCAAGATCCTGTTGAAGTTTTTTTTCCAATAAAAGTATATTAAAAGGTCTGTTGTTCTGTTTTTTGTTGCTAAAGTTGTATAGAACAAAAAGGCCGTAATCCTAAATTGTTTATGATTGCAAACCAAAACAACTTAATGGCAATTATGTTACTGTACAATATAATACAAATCATGCTTTACCACTTTCTATAAAAATATCAAGCTGCAACTTCATTTGATGAATTTAAAGGCATTTTAATTTATGGTCCACAATTCATTTTAATCAACTGTAAAACAAAACGAAAGTGACTTCCGCCCTTTCAATTCTAAGGGATAGATATGTTTAGACAATAATAAAGTATCTTCAATTCTTGTTCTTTCTATATTCCTTGATTGGAGTAGATCCATTTTCATTAAGGTTGTTCTTTATATAAGATTTTTGCTGTAGTTGCAAATACCTGCTTTTTATAAGTTTTACTTTCTTTAACTATTGATCTTCATGCACAAGTTTTTTGCGTACATTTTTTCTTAAAATTCTTCTTCATTATACACTTAAAATTAATTAATTCAAAGTAAGACACTTGTAAAAAATACAGTTATTAAAGACCACACATTTGCTTACTTAAATTAAAACTGAATAAGTATTGAGAAAGTATTTGTTCGGGAATTTGAAAATGTAAAAGCTATGTTGGAACAAAAATCATCTAGGAACATTAGTTGTAGATTTTCTACCATTTTCTACTATTAATTACAGATGTTTTTTGACAAAGCAAAAAATATTTACTATAAAAGAAAGTTAAAACAATATAATTAAATAAACAAATCTATTTTTCAAAATCCCACAAAATGTCCAATAGTAGCAGAATCTTTATTTTATTTAATACATATGTAGAAGCCAGTAAAGTAGTACTTTGAAACTTACACTGTTTAGATTGAAATGCTAAAAATCTGAATAACAGATCCTTAATATCAATGAATTTGCTTGAACTATTATGAGCTATAATTATTGCAATTCTAAAAACTGCAAAAAAGTAAACTTTTCAAAAACCTATTACAATATTTCCTTAACATAGACAAATTTCAAAGTAGTAAAATTAACATTCAAAGAGATTTTTGGAAACTGTTTAAGTTCTTCATAAACCTTTCAGAATTTTTGCACTTCCGTTTATAAAACAAATATTGTTTATTTGTAAATTTTTTTATTGAACCAAAATGGCAGTTATTGTTATGTATACAGCTTACGTACTTTTTAATCATTTGTACATTTGATCAGAAGCTGACATGGAAACCACAAATCCAAAAAATCATACAAAAGTCTACAATTGCCATTGCGAGATGTAGACGGTTGTGTGAGAAAACATCGGTACTCAACCCAAAGATGTACCTTTGGTTATACACGAGGGTCATAAGACCAATGTTTACAGGAGTTTGGTGGACGAAAACCCAGTAGGTTGGAGTTATTTAAAAGCTTGGTGGGGTTGAGAGGCTGGCATGCATAAACAACTCAGTAGCGAGTAGAAAGGCCCCAACGGAAACGTTAAAGGTTTTACTAAACATATTTATACTCAATGGGAAGCTTTGTGAATATTACATATACTAATGCAAGGTTAGGCCCCAATAAGCTGTAGGCAAGGTACCGACCAGGGAAAGTTATATCAGGAAATAAAAGCAGACTGTTTTAGGGATGTCCTTAGACCGAATGATGACTAGGTATAACTTTAATAAAAGTTTTCAGGTACCGAAAAAACAGGACTGGAAAACCGGTTCGCCTGTAGGAGGAAACTCTTTTTGGTACACAGATGGCTCCAAAACTACGAGAAGGCTGATAAATTGGCCCGGGAAGGTGCAAATACTGCATTGATAGGATCTCAACCCGTCTTTGGAATCGCAAATTAAAAAAGCAGCCATCAGCGAATAGGTTCAAAGAAAGTAGACAGTTCATAAGGGGACATTGGGCAAATTTCACACTCTCACACTGACAAAAGTCAGTAAGAATGATCCTAGAACTGTTAACTGGACATTGCAGGCTGAATAGGCACACGAGTCTTATAGGCCAGACTGAGATTGACTTATGTAGGTTCTGTCTGGTAGAGGAGGAAACCGCAATCCACGTGCTATGCCAATGTGAAGGTTTAACAAGACTGCTGTTTCTAAAACTTGGGGAGGAAAAACCTGAAGCAGTCCAGATGAAGTTAAACTTCATCAGAGCAGTGCTTTAAAAATACAAGGGCAGCACAATAGATCTGCAAAGGCCTCAGTGTATCAGGCTGTCAAGTCGGCTCAATCTGTAATTATTTCCACTTTTCAAAGCGCGCTTGTATTAAGTTAAGCGACAAGGGCGATCCATGGAAATAAATTTGTCTCCAAATAAAATATACTATTGTTCAACGTTATGCCTCATTAGAATCCAAAATTTTTTCAAAAAGTAGATTATTTATAAATATCAAGAGCAACATGCTTTAAATATTGAGCAAACTTGAACATAAAGAGGCTTGGTAGTATATTGCTAGTAAAATATTGAACTTGAGTGATAATATTGACTAACATTGCATTAACTCTTCATCGTTGAAGTCAGTGGTAAACAAAACCATAAATTCATAACCACATGCTTCAGAAAGATTGCACAGCTTTCATTTATAAAATGCAATAATCGCAGATTTAATATTCAATTCAGTAATTCATAAAAATTATCTTATTAATACAATTTCACCTTTATTATTTTGCTATGACAACACTTTTTTCTCTAGCTGTTAAAGATATGTTGAAACTAAGCTTCCTTTGTTCAGCTGCTTTAGTTGTGATGTCAGTCTGAGAGTTTGAAACGCTTTTTTAAATTGTTAATTTACAATACAATATAGTTCCTTTGATAAAAACAAGGTTATTTCATCCTCAACAAAAACAAATGTTCTATAAACAACCTCAAAGAAAAAATGAAATATTACTACTATTACTACTAAAATGATTCAAAATTTAAGGGAATATTTATTTGTGACTGTAAAACTTACCCCAAATTCCAAATGTGAGATATCAAGGGAAGTACAGACGATAAGTAAACCATAATTCAGTAAACATAATTACTTTTTAAATAATTAAAAGTCAGTAAGCTGATATTTAAGTATCATTAAATATATTTTACTTGTGAATATAAAATATTAAACATGGAAAAGTTTAACTGGAATGTTATCTTTTTAATATTTCGACAAGTTCTTTGGTAGTTTTTAGATTGAGACACAGTTCAAATATCATTTGTTTTAAGATACTCACTGGCCAAAAAGAATACAAGAGGCACATATCAAATTCCAATTTTACGATTTTAATCAACATTGAAATATTTTGTTTTACCATAACAACCATTAAACATTTATTTATTATTTTCTAAATCTATTATAAGTGATTTTTTTGTGAACACTCAGATGGAATGTCTAGACTGCATAAATATAATACTGACGGTTTTGAATTACATTTACATATTTGTTAAATAAATACAAACAAATGTTACTACAAAACATATATGAAAATTTTAAAGAATTTACAAGTTATAGTTTAGAACGTGTTGAAAAGGTTTTTATTTGAAAAAATACATTTTTTAGATGTATAAGCTATCATGGACGCAGTCAATATATAGTTAACGCAAATAATTTAGTTATAGGGGAGATGTGTCTACCTTGGGACACAGTGTACCTTGAGACATTGATTTTTTAAAGTTAGTATTTGAATTTGAGCGCTAAGATCATACCAAGTTACTCAAATAATCGCTAGATGGTAGCATATGTACTATTGCAGCTGTCTTAATAACTTTGAAGACGTCAGTTACTATTCAGTGTTTGAAGTGTCGTGTTGTAAAATTTTAATCGGTGAAGTGTTTATAGGTTAAGGAATGTATTTTATGTGTTTGCAGCACCTGTTAGCAGTTAGTAGATATTTTCATTAAACTGTTTTTATAATTGCATACTAAGTTAACCTTATAATTTGACTTAAAATACCATTTATATTTCTCATGAAATGTATGTGTACCAGGGACCCGGACCGGAACCGTTATTGATCGAGAACCGGACCGGAACCGTTTTTTTATTGTGGACCGAAACCGGAACCCTAATGTGTGACATAAGATGAACCGAAACCGGAACCAGAACCGCTAAAAGTAAAACGGTTTTTTCGGTTATTTTCGGTTCTTTACATTTCCATTGATAAATTCGTAAACATATTTGACCACTGACTTTTTACTAAAAAGTCAGTGTTTAGGGTAGAGGGTATTAGACCAGAAGAACACACTAAACAGTTATTTTGTTAAAAAATATTGTTAACTTTGAATAATAGTGTTAATTAAGAATTCCAGAGTACAGATGTTTAAAAACTGTATGTTGAGTTTCTCTTTCAAAATTCCTAAATTCCCTTTTTAGTAAATATATAGATTAAAGAAAAGTACCTATACTGTATTTCAATTTGAAATTTAATGTCCAAACAAATTTGAAGGTAGAAAATAAACTACATAGGTGAACGTGGACATTGAATTTTTAATTTTAATGTTCTAAATTATGTTGAATATTAATATTACAAAACAAGCTAGGTACATAGTACAATAAACAGATAAAAAATGAAAACATTTTGAACATCTAGAATTGTTAAAAAATCCATCTCAATAGTAACGAGTCAGGCATTAAAAAGTTAACTTTTGAAGAACCCTTTGGACCGAAACCGAAATTTTACACATAACGTGGTACCGGAACCCTTATTTCATTTCGGTCCGGGTCCCTGATGTGTACCTTGGGACACAACAAACAGTGTACCTACCTTGTGACGTGTCCCAAGGTACACGAGCCTATTTTTTCTTGAAGTATCTCCTTTAAAGCCTTGTCATTTTCTTTTCAGATACCTAGAAGTAAAAATAATAAAGAATAGAACCAATAAAACAAAATGTAGAATCGGCAGCAGAAAAAGTTCTAAGAAATGAACTGTGGTTAAGAGAAGCAGCGAGAGAGTATCAAATATCCCGATCCACATTATGCAGACATTTAAAGAAACATGATAGGGACAGTAATCTACCATTTGTTTATTCTTCTAATGCTGTAAAACAAGTTTTCACAAATGTACAAGAAGCTAGTTTAGTTGCTTATTTGATGCGACAGTAGAGGTGAGAAAACTAGCTTATAATTATGCCAACATCAATAATATAGATCATCCTACTAGTTGGAACGAAGCAAAAATGGCTGGTGTTGATTAGCTAAAATCCTTTAAGGAAATCAGCTATCAGTTTACGAAAGCCTCAAGCTACAAGCATTGCTAGATCTGCGACATTTAATAAATTTAATGTCAATCTGTTCTTTGATAAATTGGAAGATGTTATGAAAAGATTTGAATTCGCACCACAAAATATCTTTAATATGGACGAAACTGGAATATCAACAGTTCATGTCCCTGTTCGTGTATTAGCTGCCAAAGGTACTAAACAAATCGGAAGTATGACTTCAGCAGAAAGAGGTGTAAATGTAAATGAGTAAATTAGAAATTCCATACCTCCTATATGTATTTTCCCTCGAGTTAATTTTAAACACCATATGCTGAAAGGTGCTTCCACTGGTAGTGTAGGAACAGCGAATCCAAGAGGATGGTCCAATGCGGATATATTTATCATTTTTCTGAGCCATTTTGTTGAACATTCACATGCAAATAATACAAATAAACTATTGCTTATCGTAGATAACCACGAGAGCCACATATCAGTGAAAAGTTTAAACTACGCCAAAGAGAAGGGAATCGTTATGCTCACTTTACCTCCGCATACGAGTCACAAGTTCCAGCCACTGGACCGCACAGTATCTGGTCCTCTAAAAAAGTATTATAATACTGCAAATATCAGACAACAACAAAAAATGGCCCAAAAAGGTGCAAAAAGTAAAAAGACAAGTAATGAGTAGTAGCTCAGAAGATGACGAACCAATTTTTGACTCTGATGATAGTTTACAGGATGTAGAATTTGGTACAGAAGAGGAATTGGAAGATAATGGTGATTTGAATGTGAATTATTTCATACTTGTACGTCTTGAGGGAAAGAAATCCTATAAACATTATGTGGCTCAAATATTGAAAATAAAGGATAACTTGGAAATAAAATATTTCAAGAAAGTAGGAATAAATAAATTTATATGCAACGATGAAACTGAATATGAGTTACAAAATTCAGAAGTGGTTATGAAGTTACCTCACCCTGATATAACTGGAGAGACGGAAAGAAGATGGTTTTTCATATGGATATGACATGTTATAATGTAGAATAAGTTTGTCTTCTTTGTCTCAAGGTACACCAACGTATGTCCTAAAGTACACATGATGATTGTACCTTGGAACATTTTTTATTTTTTTAAAAAACGGTCATCATATATGGTTTTTGATGTACTTTTTTGTATTTTTTTAACATAATTTAAGACACTTTGTACATTAAAATGTTTCTGAGGAAAATTACTTTTATGCTGTAAGAAATAAAAATTTGAAAACGCGCTGAATTTTTGTGTCCCAAGGTAGACATATCTCCCCTATAATATAACTGAGGAGGTAATTTTCATAACCCCACCTGTCCCAAAAATTATTTTTTTAGATATTGACTGTTTCATATTTGTCATTTCAAAATATACATACTTTCATGTGTAGAAGTGAGCAAAACCCCACATTTAAATATTAATTATAAAGTTAGTGTTTAAAGCAAAGCCCCACATATAATCCTCTATGGTTACAGCATAACCCCACATTTCCTTTTGTCCAATAAGGAGCAGGAATTCCAATCACGTGACCTTGTTTGTCTGTGTTGTCATCTGCCTTCAAGTTGTTTGTTTGAGGTTAAGAGTATGTCAGTTATTTAAGTGGAGTGTCTAACTAAGTTATATGAGTTTAAATCAAAATAATGTCGTTAATGAATTAGTGTTGGGTCGAGAAAAAGACAAAAGACATTTCCAAAGCGTCAATTATTTAAGGAAAAGAGATGTGCTCCTCCTTCTGGTGGTTGTGTTTTCGTAGGTTGCACACATAAAGGTACTTTTTTTTAATGTAATGAAGTTCGTCCTGGAGACACTGTAACTTTTAGAAAAACTCTCTACTCTAAACCTGAAAAAATATACCAAGACCAATTGGTTAGTAGATTTATTACTACTAAAACAGTTTATCGCCGTCGATGAGTTATGCAGTTCACCCCAGAAAGAGTAGGATGTATCATATCAAAGCTTAAAACCAACAAAGGTTTGGAAGATAATAGGGGGGGGCGACAGAGTAAGCCAAAGATCTTTCGCTAAAAAGGACGCCAGTTTATTGGAAACCTAAAGCGCACTGAAAGCCATTATAATCGTAAAAAAATCAAAAAAAATCTACTTAAGTAGTGATCTTTCAATTAGAAATCTTCACCAAATTTATAATGCCAGTGAAGAAAACCCACAACTCCATGTCAAGATATCAATGTTTCGCAAAATATTTTGTGTAGGTTTTAGGGCCGTATTCATAGTCGACGCTTGAAGGTACACTCAAGAGTATCTCAGGTAAGGTGACCTTAAGTCTTCCTCGAAATTTCTGTTTCATAGTGTGTTTATTTACCTTCCTTCCGTAAGGGAGCCTTACATTTGGCAACGCCGCATTTTCTGTCAGTTTTTGAATCTTAGATTAGGCTTGTCTAAGGCTTGAACGATGTCATGAAATGATAATGACATTTAATTTGTTGGTTATTTTCTCTTATATATCTTTTAGGAATTCTTACTGCTTCTTCTTCGGCATCAACAATTTCTAAAAATTCTATAAAATCTTCGTAGTCCATTACAAAAATCTGTAACAACTAGCGATCACAAAACACAATGGTCGCGTTCATCGGCACACTCGCTACCTGATCGATCAGGTAGCGATCCCGAGTTGCGTGCATAAACGGTTCATTTTGCTGATCGCTCACTGATCGGCGGCCATTTAAAAGATCACATTTATTTTACGATCCGCTACTGATCATGGAGCGCTACTTTCGGAGCGATCTTTGACTTGTGCCGATGAACGCGACCAATAACTACCGTTTTAATATTAAAAATCTAACCTCAACACGTCAAAACTCAGTCAAGGTAGACTTAAGGTACCTCCGAAGCTTCCTTACTCTTAAGGGTCCCTCAATTCGTCTTCATAGAACTATGGTGCATAGGGAAAACCTAAGGCATAAGGAAGTCTTAAATATTGACTATGAATACGGCCCTTAGATCTCCCGCCTCTGATATTACTGATATTACTGTGCCATGATGGACTATAAAATAAAAAATGCTTCAGTAGCACAAAAGCAGGTACTTTTTACTGAAAAAAGAATACATAAGAAAAGGGCCAAGTGTTTCTACGACTTGATGAAAGAAACCAAAGAAGGAGAAAAAACTTTGTGTTTTGACATGCAGCAGGTCCAACCACTACCCAGAACACCAATCCAACAGGCTTTTTATGCCAGACAACTAGGACTTTATAATGTTTGTGTGACAGATGTGAAAACAAACCAACAACCATGTTTTTATATCTGGACAGAGGAGCAAGCAGTGCGTGGTTCGACTGAAGTAGCCTCTGCTCTTTTAGCTTCAAGTCTGACGACCTGTCACAAGTTACCCGTTTGAGATTGTTTTGTGATGGCTGTACAGGCCAAAACAAAAACAATCATGTGCTTCATACCCTCATGTACTTCCTAGCATCCCATGTTGGTAGCTTAAAAAATATAACAATTACCTTCCCGATGAGGGGGCATTCTTTTTTGCCAGCTGACAGAGTTTTCGGAAGAGCCGAGAAATTATTAAGGAAAAAACCAACGCTCATTACTAAGGAAGAGTACTTTGAAGAATATAAAAAAGTTGGAACTGTGAAGATACTTGGTATTGATTGGTCTCTTAAAGATGTCAAGTCCCTTGATAAATCGTTAAAACATCTGCCTAAAATCAGCGATACAAAAAGAATTTTCATTTATAAAGTTGTGAAAAAGAACAAAGTTCAGATTTGGATCAAAGGAAATGAATTCTACCGGTTTGAACCGAATCTTATAGAATATAGTCTTCTGAAGAAACATATGAATTGGCCGAAGATATTGAAATCTCCTCTTGAAGATATTCCGCTAGTTCACCTCTTTAGTGCAGCAAAAAAAGGATGTAAATGAACTATTGACTATTCTCTTTGAACAAAATTGGCAAGAAAATGTAAACCTTCAATGGTATAAGGATATTATTGTGGATACCCCTTCAAGTCCTGAAGAAGAGGAAGAAGTTGTTGAGTGTGACTGCTTAGAGGAAAACTGTGCACATCACTTGTAATAGACTAATATTACAGACTAATCGTTTCCAGAATTTTGTAGTACTTAACAAAACGTATTTTTATGCTCTTAATGTGAATTAAATGTTTTTTTTTTACTTTGTGTACAAATTTATAAAACATTTTCTAATTCATAGCAAATGTAACCTAACCTAACTAAACTACCCCTATTCTATTTTCCTTTAAAACTAACCTACATTTTACAAGAGTGGTTAAATCAAAACCCCACATTTACAATTGTGTTTTGCTCAAAATCCAACATGCAGCGCGTGTTACAAGCATAACCCCACATCTCCAAACGTATTTGTAACATTTTAAGGTTATTATTAATTTCTTTCTACAAATATGTGTGTTTTTGGCTAAAAAATTAGTATAAATTCATAATAATATTACATCAAAATTACCTCCTCAACTGTTATTATATCATTTAATAAGATCACTTATTAATTACATGCATATAAATTAAGGAGTAATAACTTTTGTATGTAGCATTTGTTTATATAGATATTATGATTATAAACCGGTTTAGTGTATGTTTTTAAATTTTATTTAATTTAAAATATTTTAGGAGTATATCTAAAAAATAAAATACTTTTCTACCTAAACACTATTAAAATCCTTTTAAAGCCAAATAGTACCAATTTTGTTTTTATATTTGATACCAATGGTTTTTTTACAACCTTTTTGACGAAAATTTGAGCACAAATATTGACTCTTTGATTAAGTGCATGTTTGTGCCGATGGTGCCTTGTCAACACTGTCAATTTAATTTTTTTGTGAAAATAGTGTTTTTTTTCTTCTTATAATTTAATTTAAAAATAATAAGTCTAATCAATATAAAAAAATAGTAAATTAATAAATAATAATACTGAAAGAATATAAGATCTAAATTGTCATTTTCGATGATTCTAATATATCACACCATGAACATGTCACAGTTTAAAAAATTATTTCCATGCCAAATATTAAGGTAAAAGAAAATCAATAACTATTGAACATTTATTTACTACAGATCATAGATTTCAATTTTATTTTAAGTTTAAGCAGAATATATTTTTGTTGTAAAATAACATTAATATTTAACACTGCATCTACTAACATTAATTTTGACATTACTTTTTAAAATATTTGACATGGAAAAGTATTATAAAAAATATTATATAAAAAATTGCTTAATACAATTAATACAACTTCCTTAATAAAAATAATAAAATAATGCAAGCACTTCAGAAAAATAAAGACTAAATAGCATACTTAAGTAAAATGACAATATTCTTTCAGTCTCTAATGTCATTATTGTGTAAAAACTGAATATTAGAAGTTTTATTTCTCAATGTATAAGAATATTATCTTTTTAACAGTATGTAACAGATCTATAGACGTATCTTTGGGAAATTTTATCTAATTGCAGATGAATCGACCGATTTCAAGATTAGAAGTACCTACATAGAATAACGGAAAGTATTTTAATAAATAACAATGTTAATTTTTTGTATAAAATAATTATGTTTATCTAATCCTCAGAATAAAATTTTTTTTAGTAAAATAGAGGAAGAAATTAATTAACTGTTATTTCTCGATATTTTAAATATTATGTAACATTTCCACAAAGTAAAGATTAGTACAATAAACTTCAATTGTGTGATTTTTATGAAATTTGAAATCCGACGATTCGACGTTGAATATATTTTCATCTGTTTTGTGTTTTTATATTAAATGTAACCGAATATTTTTTAAAAACTTTATTACCTTTATCCAAGTATTTAAAAACAATGAAGATTAGGTTTTACATTTTTAGTGAAGGAACCAATATCTATTCAGTACATTTTAGCATTTTTTGCGTCTCAAAAATGAGAAATAATTCAAATCACATACGATTTAAAATACTTTTTCATTGGACATCAATAACAAATTTGAATAACTTAGAATATACTAGTCTTTACTAGTGACTACATAGATGAACATTTTTCAATATTTAATTTTAAAATCAAATAAATACTTTACTATGTTTTTATCTTAGCAATTTAAGACTATAATAAATAATTTTTAGGTGTAACAAAATAAATACTACCAACAGAGAATGTATGTGATTCACCATTGCTGAATCCCTTAATTACGAATTAAATCAAAACCTTAATAGGTAATTTTAGGAAATTCAATTGCAATATTTACTTAAACATAATGGAATCAACAAATTTTGCAGTTTTAAACTATTCGTGTAAATCTTATAAAAAATTCTTAAATTACTAAAAAACAACTCACGGATCTAAGCTCAATATTCCTTTTAAAGTATTTGAGGCACATTTTGGAACATTTAGGACGTCTCAGAATCTCATTCACAAGCCAGTTTACTATCAAAACTACTCAGAGCTATTGCAAAAGCTTGTAACGCACATAGAGGATACCTGTAAAGAATAATTTTTATAATAAATGTTTAATGTAAAACCCAAGCAATAATTCTGGGTAAAGTAGATGTTAGTTTAAAATGATTGGTCAATGTAATCAAATTGAAAAAAGTGTCTACAAATGTTATTCCCATGTTCACAAACATAATTTTCTACTCCTATTCTAAAATTTGTTTTAATGCTTTTTTCAGTTTCATAATTTTACTCATAATAGCATTGGTTTTCATTATAAAACTAAAAATTGAAACAGAATAAATCTATATTTTATAATAACTAAGTAGTCATCTCAGAAAACGATTTATTGTGACAAATTTCGTTTTGTTATCACAATTTGACATAAAAGAAATTATATTTGCCAAATACTAAACAGTTTTGTAAGTGTATCAATCAATCAATCAAATATCTTTATTGAAATAGGTAACCCTAATATACAAACAATTCTTTTGACAAATTATAAAGAACAACAATAAAGTAAAATTAATTAATTACATCCAAAAGTATCACAAATATTAGAACTATTAAATTTACACTGAAAAACACAGAAATTTTAGTTGTGAATATATTTAAGTATTTCCTTTTTAAAAATCGTTAGTGGCGATCTAGATTTAATACTATTTGGTAATTTGTTATAATGATCGGAGCATTTAAAAAATAAGGAATTCATGGACGTTCGTTTATTTGTTCTAACTATATGTAAGTTATTGTTATTTCTGGTATTTGCTAGTTATTATCATAGCTTCTGTTTTTAATACATTTAGTTTGAGTTTATTATATATTAAATAGTTATTGACAGAGTTCAGAACCCTATTCATTCTTTGAACAGCATTTTCTAAGTTATTATCAAAACAAGCGATTTCAGAGTGATCTGCAAACAAATTAACAAAATCACAATCAACAAAGAGGTTTAAATCATTTATACAGTGGACGGCTAATTTATGGAATATTATTATTATTTCGAGAACCGTCGAGTTTTGAGGGTAATCCCGAAACAGGTCGATTTTTGTTATAAAATACTCATGTTATAACGTACATGGAGTAAGGATGACGTCACCGGTGTGGGTGTAGTAACGTAATCGTTAATTTTTGTAAATAGAAATCGGTATAATGCGACACCTCATTTGAAGGAGAATTTAATTATCTATTTAACGACATTACATTTGTAACTAGAATATTTTTTTAAGGGTACAAAAACATTTCTTTTTTATTTAAATTCAACCAAATTACAACTAATGATTTAATTTATAACGTCCTTTAAAGTAACCAAATTATGCATAATAATTATTTTAAATTAAATGTTCCAAATGCCATCCATCGGTTCCTGCCATGACTTTCTGAAATAAATACTTAAAAAAGCAAAAATAAGTAAAAATAATAATGGACACAAAAAGTTATCTCATAAACACTGAAACTTTTTGTCAAATGTTAAATCAAGCAAGTGATATTGGCATAGTCACTGTAATATTTATTGTCGTAAATATTTTTTGATTTTGTGAATTGTCATCAGTTGTCAATTATAATTTTTACTTTTGAATACTAAATTATGGCTCACCTAAATGAAACACAACGCATAGAAATATTAATTCTTAGCGGATGTGGAGATAAAAAAAGAACAGAACGAGGTATGCATTTTATTCAACGCAAAATATCCAGACAGGCCCATCAGCCAATCAACAGTAAGTAAAATAGTCCGAAAATTTGGAGAAACTGGGCATGTTAAACATATTCCAAACGCTGGGCGTCCTAAAATTGAAGACAATGTGAAATTTGATGTTTTATTAAATGTCCATGACAATCCTCACAGTAGTTCAACACAAATGGGTGAATATGCTGGAGTTTCCCAACGATCGGTATTACGTATTATAAAAAAAGAAAAATACCATCCCTACAAAATTCAACTACACCAGGAATTAACGACGATCCCGATCGCCGGCTTCAATTTTCTGAAATTATGCAGGATTTATGTGTCGGCAATCCACGTTTCATCAATCAAATCCTCTTTTCCGATGAAGCGACATTTTTTTTACATGGTACCGTGAATCGTCAAAATTGCAGGTATTGGAGTCAAGAAAACCCACATTGGATGACTGAGGCACACACGCAATATCCTCAGAAAGTGAATGTATGGGCAGGGATCATCGATGACAGAATCATTGGCCCTTTTTTCTTTGAAGAAAATCTAACAGGAGAACGTTATTTAACTTTTTTGAGAAATCAACTTATACCTGTCCTTGCTAACATGTATCCAAATGCCAATAGTGCAAATTTACCTAGTGACAATATCTGGTTTCAACAAGATGGAGCCCCTCCGCATTAGTACGTCAATTTTTAAATAATTGCTTTCCCAGGAGATGGATCGGAAGACGAGGTTTTATAGAGTGGCCAGCAAGGTCGCCAGATCTAACACCTCTAGACTTTTTCCTGTGGGGTTACATAAAATCAAAAGTTTATGTCAATAGACCCCAAAATTTACAGAACTTAAAAGATAGAATTAGGCATGAAATGAGTCTCATTACTCCAGAAGTCATCCGCAATGTACTTGATGAATGTGTCCGTAGATTCGCATATTGTCAAGAAACCGATGGAGGGCATTTCGAACATTTAATTTAAAATATTTATTATGCATAATTTGGTTACTTTAAGGTACGTTATGAATTAAATCATTAGTTGTAATTTGGTTGAATTTAAATAAAAAAGAAATGTTTTTGTACCCTTAAAAAATATTTTAGTTACAAATGTAATGTCGTTAAATAGAGAATTAAATTCTCCTTCAAATGAGGTGTCGCATTATACCGATTTCTATTTACAAAAATTAACGATTACGTTACTACACCCACACCGGTGACGTCATCCTTACTCCATGTACGTTATAACATGAGTATTTTATAACAAAAATCGACCTGTTTCGGGATTACCCTCAAATTTCGACGGTTCTCGAAATAATGATAATATTCCATAAATTAGCCGTCCACTGTATATAAAATAAACAAAAGTGGTCCCAGAACGCTGCCTTGGGGTACACCAATGTTAATAAATTTTTCGGTAGAAATATTATTATTAATTTTTAATCTTTGTTTTCTTCCAAATAAATAACAAAACAATTCAAAACGCAACCATCAATGCCATATCTAGTAAGTTTATTTAAGAGTAATTATTTCGATCAATTGTTTTAAAAGCTCTCTCTAAGTCTATAAAAACCGCTACTACATGTACATAATTATCATTGTCCACCTCTGTTTTAAATTTACATAAAGACAGTTGCAAAGCTGCTTAACAAGAGTATTTTTGCGGAATCCGGATTGGTTGCTAAATAAAATATAAATAAAATAAAATAAAATAAAATGTAGATTTATGTTGGCAATCATATTCGCAATACAATGTACAAGAGACCTTGTACATAATGGTTATACACTGTGTGTTACAAACATAAAAATAAACTTTATCGGACATTGTAATTTCCGCAATTATGCGTTCATAATTACGAAAAATAAAAAACATGATAAGGTGATTTGGTTCAGAGCACATAATTTTGGGGGCAGGTAATACAAACAATACAGTAGTTATATTTACTCTATATGTTAATTTACAAAGCATTTGTTTTAATAGATACCTCTTATAGTACTATAGTATAAAATTAATTAACAAGTAAATTCTATTAGAAAAGGCAAATCTAAATTGACTTACCGGAAATCCATAGTGAAAACATCCTCAGCAACTCTCCCAAATTGCATAACTACATAATCTGTATCACTGTCATGTACAATTTGAAAATTTTTCACAGAAGCTTGTGTAACTCTACCATGAAAATTTAAAACATATGACTGAGTTTCATCATTCCACACAGGAGTCTTATTGTGTAACTCAATTATATTGTCTGTATTTTTTGCCTTCCAGGATTCGATCAAACCTTCGCTTTCATCCTATAAAATAGTAATAACATTTAAACAAATTACAAATAAATGTTAATATGTTGTTTTAATGTAAATAAAACTTTTTCAGGAAAAATCTAATAGTGTAACAATAAACAATTTATAGGACTTTAGGTAGTGTTAAAACTAAAAATAGTAACTATATAAATACTGCACCTACCTGAGGATAAATTGTAACCCTTTGCTCATCTACCATCCCCGGTATTATAACAGTCATCTTACGAGGTCCTTTGAAACCTAATACATTAGTATCATAAATTACAGAGGCCAATTCCTGTCGTGGAATTACACCTTCCCGTAAATTTGCCTTACGAGGAGATATCCCATTATCATACACTGTAAACTGGGTTCCAATTAAATTTGACCTAAGTTTTCCTGTAATCAAATCAAACCATTATTAAATTAATATAGACCAGGGCCGAAGCCTTTAAAAATGGTAAAAAATGAAAAAAAAATTACAGTAGAATGAAACCCATTGGAAAAGGAGGGGAATATGATCAACATGAAAGGAAAAATCAATTAAGGTTTCAAAAATATCAATTGGCAAAAATTAAATCATCCTTCATTTTGGCAAACCTCCCACCCACAGAAGGAGCAGCATAACAACATTGTTACAGAGCATATTATCAGCTTCAAATTTGGTTGGGTAATGAGTTGAAAGCAACAGATAGGGGCTGGAAGCAACATCAGCGTGGCATTATGCCCAAATTTACAGAAAAGGATTTAATTCCGGAAGTATTGCTCAAAACTATTTGCTGCAGCTGTGAAACTGGATGTTTGCCGAAAACATGGTATAAAATGCACAAATTTATGCACTAATTGTCAGGGTTCTGAAAGTTGCTCCAATATGGAAGAAAAAGTCTACCAGGGGCCCTATTCTTGAAATCGTAGGAATCGATTCTCCAGAGAACTGATTCTCCAAAAAAAATTCTCCTGAGAACTGCCAGTCCTATTCTTGAATGTCTGGGAATTCAATTTCTAGAGAATTAGGAAAAGTGACGTATGTCTGAACAAAATTTAAAGAAAGTTACGTATGTCGTAACTACATTGAAGTGTTCCGTGATTCGAACCAATCAAAAATGCGAATTTTCTATCATATTTTTTTTAATACTTTGGCAGAAATGGATGTTTTGACTTTTGAGTTGACGTTTTTTGAAATTCGCACATTAAAATAACTGTGTAAAGTGTAAAATAATGAATGATTTAACTAATTCTAATAAAAGAAATTTTATGAGCGAAGCTCAAAAGAAATTTCTTTTAGAATTTCTAGAAAATGATAAGGAACTCCTTCAAGGAAAATTTACCAAAACTTTTTCCCTCTTAGTCAATGCACCAATTCTACTTGATGGTAGCAGAAAAGGCTCAATATGTTCCATTAGAACGTTAAACGCGTCTTTGGATAAACGAAAATGTTTTTTAAATAACTCTTCACTTAACGATCCATAGGTATCTCGGTTTCCTAATCTTCTCTGTCTAACAGTAGCGTTTTCGACTTAAACCTGTTCTAAATTATTTAAAACAATAGCTTGAAGAACAAAATTATTCATTTTAACAAATTTATGGCGATTACAACACAAAAAAATACTTTTCAGTATCAACTCCAACAAAACAGATACTATATATTGATAGATGACATAAGTATATTCTCATGAGAATTTAAGTTTCTCCAGCAAATGACATTAGGAATTAATTCTCATAATTTCTGGAGAATTTATTCCTATGAAATATTTGAAGAATTGACATATTGCAAAATCGGGAGAAAATGACGTAAATTTCTCATGAGAATAGATTCCTATGATTTCAAGAATTGGGTCCCAGGAAGTAAATGATTCAGATGAAATTGTAGATGAAGAACCAATGCAGACTGGAAATAACATTGTCAACAATAAATAGAGTTTTGAAACCTTGTTATTTGTAAAATTAGATATTGTTAAACAAAATGTACTCAAATGTTGAATACACCAACATGTTATTAACTTTAGGCGAGTGTTTAGGAAACTCTAGTGCAGCTTTTACGCGTTATGCAGAAAAGTTTAACAATATCTAATTTTACAAATAACAAGGTTTCAAAACTCTATTTATTGTTGACTTATTGTCATAACAATCAATAAATGTCAATTTTACATGGCAAACTTAGAGAAAAGCGAACTTTATCATTAGTTTATACCAGGAGCGATTATTACTTCATAATTTTCAAATCAAAATATTCCGAAAACGGTACATAATATCGAGTTTTACCAAGAGTACCTTTTTGGTGTAGAATTAAACGATGTTTATGTTCACTTGGAGTTTTGACTAATAATTCTACCCTAAAAAAAGTTATGTTGAATAATACATTGTATGAATCGTGTAACTAGCGCCCTCTATGAGAGTTAGTTATAAAAACAAATTCATGGGATATATCAGCTTCCAAAACATATTCGTATAAAATTTCATTGCAATGGTGCCAGTAGTTTCGACAAAATCGTAAGAAATGTGTAATTTTTTATTTTTTTCAACGCCCTTTATCTTGAAAACGGATGGCGTTAGAAAAAAATTTTACTAAGCAAACCCCAATTATTTTTCAGTTTTTTACCTATCCTAGAGACAGTGTTACCTTTTTTTGATACACCCTGTATATACTAATAAGACAAGATATTAGGTACTACATAACTAGTTAGGTTAAATATGGGTGTTTATGTGAAATTGCAATTAATTTAACATAAAAGCACCTACCTACAAATGATTCTGCACTTCTTGACAAATCTGTGGGATCAGTAGAAATTAAATAATTGCTTGTTGTACTTTTTTTTCTTTTTCTAGCAGCCAAAAGAAATACCTTCTTGCCATAATCTTTCTCTAAATGCAGATAATAAGTTGGGTAAAGACCTCTATCCATACCTTTTCTATCTCTAGTTATTCTACACTTGTAAAGCACCTTAAGCTGTGCAGATTGTAGGATAAATTTTTCTATGTTGCCTTCTATATCACCTTCCACCTCTGACGTCTTAAAAACAAAAAATATTATATATATATTGTATGAAACCTACTACTAGATTGAAATTTTTAACATACTTGTTACAATAAAAATTGGTAAAATTTACATTTAACCTATGACATTAAATTTTTACAAGAATTAATCTTAATTTTACCCCATTAACCTGTTGTATGAAACTTGGTTTATCAGCAATAGGATTTATAGGTAAACTTCCATTATCATTTGGAGTAGACGCAACAGGAGATGACTCTTCATCTTCTACATCCATTAAATCACTTGAAGCAATAGTTAAATCTTCTACAAAAGTTCCTAAAAATAGGAATTCATGATAAACAAAGCAAATGTTAATATAAATGTTAGCACTCATATTAATAAATTAAATGATTACTAGTACCTTCTATACTATCAGAATTTGGTAAAATGGATATAACTTGATCTGGATTATTGTCATTAGTCATTGCAAATTGAAGAGGTCCATCATAGCCTATAAAAAAGTAACTACAATGAATATTTATTAAAATTTAAAATCGATTTTCTTACCATGAAGATCTCTTCTATTTGCATTAGCACTATGTCTATTTTTTGCAGAGTTTCCACGAACATCAGATACTTGTATCATACCTGATGTAAGTCTCTTCTGTTTCATTTTCTGTTCCATAAGCTGCCTCTGAAAGAATAAAGCATATTTTTAGAAATTCGAAAAACTTAAAGAATTTTAACTACTTTATTATTACCTGTTGTTCTAATTTTTGGTTTCTGATGTCCATTTCCAACATTTTTAAAATGAGTTTTGTCAATCATTCACATTGAGCTGCTGTAATTCCATTTGTTGTTGATTATTGTTACTCTTGGAGATCAAAATTATCGATTTGTACAATTATTCTAGTAGAAAAATAAATTCAAACCTATTTATTTAGGGTTGTTGACAATGTTGACATGACATGACATTTGTCCATTTGTATTTTGTTTACTTATGTAGTTTGTAGTCACAGATCACAGATTATTGTTGTACTTGTACTCTTATATATGGCTTGTACAATATAAATATAAGTGCACGTCATCAAAGTGAACAAATCGCTCTGTTCGTTTGCTATTTAAATTCGTAGGCCGCAAGTTATTATAAATAATTAATAAATGCTTTAAGAAAGGGGACGTAATTAATTTTATATCAAATACAACTCCTGGACTAATAAAATATAAACTTCAAACGAGCACACCTCGTGCTAAAATGTTTTAAATGTTGGCAAAATTGCACTCTGTTGCCGCGTTCAAAAATGGTGTAGTATTGTAGTCAAATAAAAATACATACTTAAAGTTTTTAAGTATGTGAATAAAAAGAAGAATATTAGAGAAACTTCGTTTGACATTTATTAGATTCTAATACTATTGTAAATGTTTGGCAACATAGTCCCGTTCTGACAGCTGTGACGTGCAATTATATTTATACTGGACAAGCCGTATGTCCAGTCTCCAGTCCCTATCCTAATATATGGTCTCTCTCCCTTTTTAAGGTTCAGTATGAAGGGAAGCAAATACATAATAGTAAATTTATGAAATTTTTATAATTAGACTATTTTGTAATTTCATGTAACATTAGGGAGCTACGTTCTACATTAGAAATTAGGTTTTATAACCCTTACTTTCATAAAAATAGACAGCTTGCAATTCATTCAAACTCAATAATGTGTTTTAGAATAAGAAGTTACACTATGAAACTTGAAAGCTGGCTAAATGTTTCCCAAAAATTTTTTGTGAATAGTTTTTTTGTGATTCTCGAAGCATAAAGTTTTCTCAATTTAATATTTTTTCATAAAACTGTACTATTTGATTCAATAATATAATTTTCATGCCACCAATCTTTTGGCAACTAGACTATAAACTGCTACAACACAACAGAAAATTTGTAACGTAGCACAGCAGTTAGAATTAAACAACTGGTGGAATGGAAATAACTGATACATGTTCTGATTTATCTTGTGTGCTACAACACAATACCTACCAGTAAAAATGCAGGCAGACATAAATAAATCATAAAAAAAACAACTCAAAAATGAACACAATTATCATCTGCAATACAACAGACTCTATTTTTAAAACTGTTCCAATGCCACCAAATTTATACAATATAGTTTAACTTTCCACAGAATTCATTTTGTGTAGGGAAAGTAAAAATGAAATATACATACTAGTACTTGGAAGTACCTTTAGCAGGCAAATACATGATTACTTACCTGATTATAAAATGAAACAAAATATTAAACTTAATCTCTTTAAGTATATAAATATATTGGCAATACAAAATTATTTAATCTGTCATAAAACAGTCTTGTATATACATTGAAAATATTTAAAACTTTGAACTAAATTATAGCTTATATTTACAATGAAACATGAATCCTATTAATTAAATTCTTAGTAGTAAATATAAAATTATGTTTAAAAATAATAAAAGAATAATACAATTACAAGAATTCTTCACACCAATCGTTGAGACATTGCCAACAATCTGCAGACTGCTTGGAATTTGCTGAACATGTATCTTTCATCCATTCCTTAAACAGTTCTTGATTTTTCTTTAAAACTAGAAATTGGCCAAGTACAACATAAGCCTAGAATAAGAATTTCATTAAATACATAAATATTTAGCCTACAGTAAAAAAATAAAGCTTACTTTGTCAAATCCAGCAGCCACCAAGCGTTCCCCAAGCACTCCACCAACTCCAGCCAAGTCTGTTACCGGTTTTTCTCCCATTGGTTCAGCAACAAAATTACGATGTTTCTGCGATGTACTAGACATTTTGTTTATTTTTATAAAATTATTTAATTTACTGCTTATTAAATGTTAAATTTCCAAACCTAACATCAAAACTTTTTGTCACTTCAAAATTAACATTGACATAAAACGTAATATTATGACAGGTCCTTCCTTTGGCCATAGGGTATAAAAATATATAGAGACATTCAGTCATTCATAAATTATCATGCCTAAGTAATTTTTCTTTGAATTTAACCATGCAAACCGGGTTAACCAAAGAGAATATAATAACATAAATATTAAATAACGGTCCCCTCAAAAAACGGCTCCGTTTGATAGTTGATATTCAGACGAGATATAATGGAACCTTAGATTAGGAAAGCATATGGATACCGCACTTCGCTTTATTTTGAGCTTGCGTTCTGTGACACATTTTTAGCAGCCGCCATTATTTCTGTGGCAAACAAAGCGAATACAGCGTGTGCTTTATTTGTGAATTTTTAAGTGAAAATTATTGAGATTGTGAATTATTTTTGAACTGAATAATGGTGAATTGTTGTGCTTACGGATGCCGAAGTCGCAGCGAGAAAAGGAGATAGGAATTTCATTTTACAGGTAAACAAACGATTGTATATACAATGACCTTTGTAGATTTTTCTATTTTAAAAGATAAAAGAGTTATCTCTGAGTAATTATATTTAAGTATGTAATTATTCAGTCTTTAATTCATCTAATTATAGTGTTTGGATAACGCGGTTTAATAATATTCATTCTAAATCTGCATAAATAATATATTTTCTTGCTTCAAAACAGCTATTTTACCAATGGCGTAGGTAAGCAATTTTTAAGTTTTTCCAAATAAATCTAGCTATTCATTTCAATAGGAGATTAATGCAAAAAGGACTAACTCAAAACGACAAAAGAATTATTCACTGTAAAATAGGAGAATTTTCACTAGAAAAACATGTAGGTATTTTATGAACTTTTTATTTTTTATTACAGCCTTCCTACAGATGTAGAAAAACACAAATTATGGACATGTAACACCAAAATTAAGGATTTGGGAACCAACTAAAAATGATAGACTTTGGTCAAAACACTTTGAGGAATGTTGGTTATATAAAACTGATGTAAATTCAAGACTACATTTGCTCCATGAAGCTGTTCCAATAATTTTTCATCAGTTGCCCACATAACTGCAACCCAGGAAGGTATGTACCTACATAACTAATAACAATAAAACACTTTGGCAGTTCTAAGTAAAACATAATTTAAATTTTTTGTGAATTGGAAATATTTATATAAAAATATTGTTTTTTCTAGGCCAAATAGAGAGCACCATTCGAATATATTCAGAGTACAGAACCTGGTCCTTCTACTTCCTCAACACACTATTAGAAGTTAAGAGAAGACTAGAAAAATTAGGGTATTGAAACAATCTAAAAACAGGCTAAAAAGAAAAGTTGTTTTCCTTAAACAATTAATAACCAGTTTGAAAAATAAGAACTTGATTGATAATGAAAAAGCCATTTTATTAGAAAATGTGAGTAGTGTAAATAAGCAATTGTTACAAAAAATGCAATGTCTAAAAATAAAAAATACCCACTTTTCACAATTGAATAATTCAATACTCTGAGTAAACTTATAGAAAATTCAAATAAACCATTACTTTGTTCTCTTATCATTGATGAGATGTCAATTCGGCAGCACTTGGTATGGAATGGTAAAAGTTTCTACGGTTAGTCAATTTTGGGGTTGATTTGGATGATGATTCAAATGAATTAACCAAAGAAGCTGTTGTTTTAATGATAGTTGCAATTAATGACACATGGAAGCTTCCACTTGGATATTTTTTGTCTAATGGTTTAAATGGTGAACAAAAATGTTCTATAGTCAAACATCACTATTAATATCAGCAAATAAACAGTTTTAATTTAAGTATTTATTTAATATTAAGGTAGTTATAGATTAATTATGTTAATATTTTCATAACAAATAAAGATTTTTTATAATTACTAGTAAATTTTATTCACTTCCTTCCTTTGATACCAACCTATTATTTGTATCTAACAAACATACAATTATTACCTATTATGTGGGAAAAATGTATTGTAAACATTATGTTACGCCACTGACCACATCGACTATGTGGCAAGTGGTAACAGTTTCACTTCTAGGTTTACGCGTCCTATCTATTTCCTTTTCTAAGAATGGAACCGTTTCAAAACGAGTAGATGGCAACGCTGTGTCGGTAACAAATCTCTAACGTAACTGTCAATGTCAATCATACATCAATTTCAAACTTAACCGTTTATGTTGAGTTTTGCGGTTCTCTCTGTTTTGATTTGATAATAAACCTTATTCTATGGTGAGAACTAAAGTTTGTTGTTTGTAGGTAAATATATTGGGTCATCTTCCAGTTTAACCATCCGCTTAAAAATTCTCTGCACATGTACGAAATTTTAAGTTTTAAGAATAATTTTATTGGTTGATAAGAAGCGGCAAACTTTAAATCTCGAGGTGCGTTGCCACATATGTATGAATAAATAAAGTGAGTGAATAAACATTGGAAAGACGAAAATTATAGACATTTATTTTTAACAGATTGCGTAACTTAAGGTACTCGTACATACATTGCAGCCTTTTTCCTGCAAGTCTATTTTGAATTGATAGCAAATTTTGACCATGCCTTCGTACATTGCCGCAACTTTTGAGAGTTTTTTTTCGTCATTTGACAGGTGTTGTCAGTTTCTGAATATTTGAGGTAACGTTACATTTAATTTAAACATGGATTTTCATACAAATACAAACTGTAAGTTCACACGAACTTCGGAATAAACATATAGGTATTATCATAAAATACTTCAATGTTTATTATGCTTATAGGACAACAGGATAGAATCAGCTGACGTAAACTGACATTTCTGCCAACATAGATTTTGGGTTGTTCCATCGAAATTCCCTAAAAACAGCGAGATTGCGCGGATTTGACCTTGAATAAATAGAAATGGTTCTATACTTTTGTGCGCCTTTTTGTTGCAGTCAAAAGTCTGAAACGCATGCGCAGTTGTTTCACAAAAAAGCTAGCAATAGAATTGCGAGCAAAAGGCTGAAATGTACGAGTACCTTTAGGTTATGTAATCGAGTTAAGTCTATGAAATAATGCATGTTGAACGCAAGAATGATAAAAAATTTACCAGGATTGCTTAATCCCATAAGACGTACGTTCGCCAAAAAATCGATCGCACGTGACGTCACTGCAGTCCTCGGCCGTATTAAAACGATTTTATGGGAATATTTATTATAAATTATAAGTGTTTAATCTTAAAAATTCAAATAGTGGTACGTTAGTATTACAGAAATCATAAAAATACTGTCTAATTCCTATTATTTCCATGCATTTATATGGTAAACGTTATAATGAAGGACTGCAGTGACGTCACACAGCTGGCGGACAAATCAGCCCGATTAGGCAATCCTGGTAAATGTTTATCGTTCTTGAGAATAGACATACGTCTTTGAAAAAAGCGCCACCAAAACTGTTGAACTAAATTGACAGATTAGTGCACTGTTCAAATTTTGCGTGCAACAAATCTCAAAAAATATACCTTTCTTTAACTTCATATTTTGCTAATCGCATTCTCTATGCTTCCTTTAGGAGTTAAGCTTCTGGCGTTAAAATTCGTGATCACAAATTGTCAAACTTTTTAAAAACATACCATCACTTAAACACCAATATCTCTTTTATTACAATATAAAACTTAACTAAAAAACCTTATCTCCTAGAGAAAGGTCTAAGCTATATCCTGTTAAAATTTGAATACGTAATTTAAAGGCGTTCTTTAGATTTGTTGTTTACAAAATGATTGAAATTTTGGGTACAATTCAGGCTTGCCACCCGTTTTCAGCTGTCACATTCTTGACGCCCCTAAATCTATGAAATAATGCATGTTGAACGTACAGTATGCACATTTTGCAAATAACATTAATTTATTATAACAAGGAGATTCAATTATAGGGCTGATATTGAATTTAAATTTTATTTGCATGTAATTATAATATGCCTTAAATAAATCAGAAGACGTAATATCATATTTTAATTATATATTATTTAATTTTAATATTGTAATGATATTACAAAGACTCAACGTTTTATTTTATTTGAATTAAATGTAAATTACATAAGTTGACACTAAGAATTGAAAGGTTTTTAAAATATTAGAGAAAATCACGTTTTTACTTTTTACTTGTATTATATGTAACTTTTGTACAACATGACATTGACATTACACACAAAAAAAAAATTGTTGGTTGCGTACACAAACTACGTTCTGAAATCTACAATTACAAATATTTATAAAAACAATTTATGGTTATTTTATTCAACATACCCCCTTAATTGTAGATTAGTTTACAAGCATTTTTAAATTTAACAGGTTCTAAAGGTTTGGTGAGAATGTCAGCTAAATTATTAGAGGTAGGTACATATTCTAAACATAAGTCTCCTTTCACAACGTTTTCATTAATAAATTTATAGCGAACGTCGATATGCTTCGAACGTCTATTTAACACTCCATTCTCTATCAGTTTTATGGCACTTTGATTGTCTATTTTTAAATTCACTTGCACTTTTATATGTAGCAGTTCTTCTATCAGGTCTTTCAAGTATAACACTTCTTTGCAACATTCTGCAGCAGCTATATATTCAGCTTCGCAGCTTGAGAGTGCGACTATAGGTTGTTTCCTTGCACACCATTGCAGTGGACCTCCACAGTACATAATGATGTATCCGGAAGTGCTTCGTCTGGTTTCCAAGTCTCCAGCAAAGTCTGAGTCGCTGTAGGCTTCTAATCCGAGTTTATATTATAGCCAATATCTATATTCTTACTTCCTTGTATGTATCTCAGGGTTCTTTTTACATTCTTCACATCAGTGTTGGTAGGTTTTTCCATATTACGACTCTCAAAGTTAACAGAGAACGCTAGATCTGGTCGAGTCTTGCTGCTAAGGTACATTAAAGAACCAATAGCTTCTCGGTAGGGAAATCTCACATCTTCTGTATCTTCTTTGTCTTTTTCCTTCTGATCTTTCACCAATGGTGTTGGACATGACTTTGAGTTTTCCATATTGAATTTTTCCAGAATAGTTTTGGCATATTCTTCTTGTCCAATTCTTATTTGTTCTTCGGTTCTAATTATCTCCAATCCCAGAAAAGATGTAGGATCTTCTGAATAAGTCATTTCAAAATCTTCTTCGAGTTTCTTTAACAATGAAAGCATTTTTTCTTTATTTTCTCCTATAAGCAATCCATCATCAACATATATCCCAAGGATAATTTCTCCATTTTCTGTTTTGAAAATACAGGGTTCTGTTTTAAGTGGGCATAATCCTTTCTTTTTCAGGGTCATTGTAAATTTTTGGTTCCATTTCAGAGGAGATTGTTTCAGACCATATAGACTCTTTTTGAGTTTACATATTTTTCCATCTTCTTTTTCATATCCTTCTGGTATCTGCATGTACAAGTTTTCAGTTATTTCTCCATAGAGGAATGCAGTCTTTATATCTAGTTTCATGATATGATATTGTTTATTCGCAGCAATAGCCAGCATAGTTCTGATGGAACTGTTATTAATTACAGGACTGAATGTTTCTGCATAGTCAATACCGGGTTTTTGTTCACATCCTCTCACCACCAGTCGAGCTTTGTACTTTCCATCACTCTTCTGTTTCAGGACCCATCTGTTGCTTAAGATTTTTCTTGTTCCAGAATCAGCTCTATCAACGAGTTCCCATACTCAGTTGTCTTTCAGTGATTGTTTTTCAAAGTTAATGGCTTCTGTCAATTTTTCCTTTTCAGGACCAGTTGTGGCTTCGCTGTAAGTGAGGTAAGTAACAAAGTCTTTTAGTTTTTCTGGCTGTTTTCTAATTCTTCCAGGTCTTTTAATTCTTTCATTTGATTCTTCTTGAACTATTGTTTCTTCTTGGTTTAAGGTTTCTCTTTTTCTTTCTTCTTGGTTTAGGGTTGCTTCTTCTTCTTTCTTCTTGGTTTAGGATTTCTTCTTTTCTTTCTTCTTGGTTTAAGGTTTCTCTTTTTCTTTCTTCTTGGTTTAGGGTTGCTTCTTCTTCTCTATTTATAAGGATTATAACTTCCAGTTCTACCTCAGATATGTGTTTTATATTTTCTGGTTTGAAAGATCTTTGTATTGTATTTAAGAAAGTTACATCTCTTTGCTCTATGATACGTCGTTTTTTTTAATACCAAAGACGGTATCCAGTAGGGGAGTATCCGACCATCAAAAAATTTTGAGATCTTTTTGTAGTTTACTTAGATTACCAAGTTTTTTACTGAGAGCATAACTTCCAAAATAGCTCAGATTCTTCAGATCTGGTCTTTTACCATACCATAGCTCTGAGGGTGTAACCTCTTTTCCATCTGTAGCTAGTCTGTTGATTATGTATGCAGCGGTTCTTGCTGCTTCTCCCCATAGATAATTGGGTACATTATTCTCATATAGCAATGCTCTTATTTTTTCTAGAACTGTTCGATTCATTCTCTCGCTCTTTCCATTAAGCTGAGGAGAATATGGGATTGTGTAATCCAGAGTTATTCCTTTTTGTTTGCACCAGTTTTTCATGTTAGTAGAAGTGTATTCACCTCCATTATCGCATCTGATGATTTTTACTTTCTCGCTATGTTTTCTTTCTGCCTCTTGTATATATTCTTTCAGGTATTCAAATGCTTCATTTTTATTCTTCAGCAGGTATAATTTTAGGAAGTGGCTGTAGTCATCCATCACAGTAAGTATATATTTCTTTTCATCCCAAGTATTTGGTGTTAAGGGACCACATATATCTGTACCTATGTATAATTTCCAATAATTTTTTAGCTTCTGTTCTCTGGGTATTAAATGGTAAACGTACCTGTTTGGCTTCTAAGCAAACTTCACATTCTATGAGTTGATCTATATCTTTTTTAGTTATATTAATGCCATCTACTTTATCTAGCAGTTTTTTCATTGTTTCTTTACCCGCATGGCCTAGTTTTACATGCCAGTTTAAAGCTGTTTCGTTTTTAGTTGTCAATAAAGCTGTCTCTTCTTGTACAGGATGTAGTTTTACAGAATACAAACCATTTTCATTTTTTTCTCCAGTTAAGACTTCTTCATTATTTTTAGAAATTATTACCCTGTTTTTCGTGAACAGAACTTGTCCATTTTTTTCAGTGATTTCATTCACAGACATCAGATTTTGTGGTAGTTCAGGAACATATAGTACTTCGGTCAGGTTAACATTTTTAGATTCAACAACTCCTTTTTCAGTGGATATTATCTTCTCGTTTTCTTTAGCAATTTGGATGCTTGTTTTCTCTTTTATAATTTTAGATAAGATATTTTTGTTTTTAGTCATGTGTGAGGTACAGGCTGAATCAACGATGAACTCTTCAAAATCTGGATTTATTTTATTAAATGTTGTTAGGAAAGCTGTCTTAGTTTTATTCTTGTTGAAAAAACAATCTTTTTCATTGTGGTTGTCTTTCTTACAGATGCTGCATTTCTTTTTAAAAAAACAGTCTTTTTCTAGGTGATTTGTCTTTTTACAGATTTTACATGCTTTGTTCTTGTTTTTAAAGGCTTTAAATGCAACTTTATCTGATGATGTAGATTCAACGTCACTTTTGGATTGTCTCTTTTCTTCACTCAGTATTCTTGCTTGCAAGTTTTCAAGAGTTTTGTCACTAAAACCAGTACTTTCCCATGCGGTTATTAAATTGTTATATTCAGAAGGTAAACTTGATATAATTTTGGAGATAATCATCTTGTCTTCAATTTTTTCACCGAGCCCTCGTAGCTTGTATGCAAGATTTTCTATACTTCCTAAATGTTCTGTCATAGTAGTATCCTTTTTGTATTTAAATTGGAAGAAATCCTGCATTAATTTGCACCTCTGTTGTTCATCAGTTTTTTCAAATAAAAAACATAGTTTCTTATACATATGGAAGGCACTTTCACACGTCATTATTAAGGTTAGGTGTTTTTTATCAATGGTTTGCATTATGATGCGTTGAGCTTGAGCATCTTTCAGGTTTTGTTGAGATGAGCCAGCAATTTCCACGTTGTTTGCTCCTCCATGCACAATGTCGTACAAACCATAGCTTCTAAACAAAACTTCAATTTGGAACTTCCATATTGGAAAAGATTCCGCGTTTTCTAGGCGCTGTATGTTGAACAGCTCCGCCGCTGTTATCGGTGCACCCATGGTTTATATTTTTTACGCTTTATCTAACCACTAACCACGCTCTGCTACCATGAAAGGTTTTTAAAATATTAGAGAAAATCATGTTTTTACTTTTTACTTGTATTATATGTAACTTTTGTACAAATTCCATCTATATAATTTGTTTTTATAATCTTAAATGGCCCTTTTATTACATACTCTTTCCCAATTTTTTGATGCCTGGTCAAAATCCATTTTCCTATTTTTAAATTTGGTGGGAATAACCTTTTAGATTTATTGAACTCTTCTTTTATATTTTTGTTGTTGCTCTTCTCTCTTCGGATTTTCAACAATTTCTATATCTAAACCTAATATATTATCTGCTGATAATTTAATTGCCTTTTTATGTAACTTATAAGATGGTGAACAACCTTAATATTCATTGTGTGAATAGTTGTGATGATGAATTGCAGCCTCTAAACCCTTTTTCCATCCTCCTTTAAAATTTTCATAACATTTCATATATGTTTTTATCTCCCTTATCACTCTTTCAGCTATTCCGTTGCTACAAGGATGATATGGACTAGTATGGATTATTTTAATTTCTCTTTGTTTTGCCCATTCTTTTAAATCTTCAGATTTTCCACAATCTGTCACTACATTCTTCATTTTATCAATAAATTTTAAGTGTTCCAAGTAATGTTTGATTGATTTGCTGTTTTCTTTCATTGCTTTTCCAAAAAAGTATCTCGCAACTTCATCTATTATTACCGTGAATGATTTAGTTTTAGTATTTGTATCAGATCTCTTACACATTTCTCCAAAATCTAAATGAATCGTCTCGAATGGTTTCTGTGAACATTTAGTTAAATGCACATACTGTGGTTTAGGAAAGTATTTAAATTTTGTGACTTGACATATATGACAAGTTTTTACATAGTATTTAATATATTTAACCATTGTCTTCCAATAAAACCGTTTTTTTATTTTATATGTTTTATAATATCCATCGTGTCCTCCTGAATCTGGATCATCATGATAAAAATTCAATATTTCTTTTATCAAAGCTTTTGTTTTTACCAAATAAATTCCGTTTTCATTTCTTTCTAAATATGAGTTTATAATATTACACCAAAAGGTAATCGGTACACATTTCGGAGTATCAATACATAGCCTAGAAATAGCATCAGCATCTTTTAATTCATGCCCTTTCTTATGATTTATTATCATATCAAAATTTGACAGAAATAGTTGCCATCTAGCCAATCAATCTTTTAAATTTCCACAAGTAAGCAACTGTGTTAAAGCTCGATGATCGGTATGAATTATAAATTTCTTATTTTCCAGATAAGTTCTAAAATATTTTACTGCTTTCAATACTGCAAGACGTTCTTTTTCTGTAACTGAATAGTTAATTTCAGTTTTTGAATAGGTATATGAGTAATAACTAATCACTCTCAGTTGTCGTACTTTAGGTTCACTTTCGTCTCTTTGATATAATATCGCTCCACATCCATAATAGGAACTGTCAGTAGCCAATTCAAAATTAAGTTTTTTATTGGGGATTCTCAAAATGGGTTCAGAAGTAATTATTTGTATTAATATTTTAAAAGACTTCTCACACTCTTCAGTCCATAAAAACTTCTTATTTTTAGATTTCAATACCTCTAAAGGTTTGGCAATCATACTATCATTTTTAATAAAACTTCTAAAATGACTAGTCAGTCCCGTAAAACACTGTAATGATTTTACATCACTTGGTCTTTTCATGTTTTTAACCTTTTCAACCGTTTCATATGCACTTTTTAAAATTAATCTTAAAATTATTTTCATTTAACTTTTCTAGAACTTTCAGAGTGTTATCTTGGCATTCTTGATAGGTATATCCTCCACAAAGTATATCGTCAATATATACTAAAACATTGTCTTCCAGAAGTTCTTCCAAAACATCCTGCATTACTCTTTGGAACCTTGCACTTGAATTTTTCCAACCAAATGGTAGTCTTGTGAATTCAAAATGTCCTAAATCAGTAACAAAAGCAGTGTACTTTCTTGTACTTTCTGAAAGACTAACGTTCCAAAATCCATCTTTCAAATCAATTTTCGAAAAATATTTGCATCCGCCGAATTTTTCAATTATGTCTTCAATCATTGGAAATGGAAATGGGTCAAGCTCCGTTTCTTCATTTATTTTCCTATAATCAATGCAAAATCTAAAACTTCCATCACTTTTTGTCTGTAAGACACATGGAGATGAATACGGAGATGTCGATTTAGTGATGATTTTCTTATCTAGTAATTCTTTAGTTTTTTCTCTTATCCATTTATTTTTTTCATCCGAATACCTATATGGTTTTAATTTTATAATTGTTCCATTTTCTTTCAAATCGAAACTTGTTTCATATTTTGAAGGTCTTACATCAGCATAATTCATTATAGGTTAGAAATTTCTTAAAAATTATATTTTCATTAAAATTATCTTTATTGACTTCGACATTTATTGCAAATACATTTAAGTCTTTTAAGGTCTTTCTTCCAATTATTAAATCAATCGACATGTTTTTGACTACTGCTGGATAGATTGTAATATTTTTTATCACCAAATTGTAACTCAACTTCAGATGTATATTGGCTGTGCTACTTATTATACCTTTTTAATTAGTAATCAAGGCTTTATTTAGTGAAGCCGTAACTTACAATAAATACACTTGACAGAATGTAAGTGTCAAAATATGACACATAACGAATAACTAGATTAAAAAGTAAATAATATATATCATTCTTCCTCGCTATAAGGGTGCACTGATACCATAAATAACTGGAATTGATAAACTAAACTATTTATGTTTACTGGTGAAGAAATCGTTGAGATACTTTGGTGGTCGCCTATTTCGCGTAGGTCTTGGTCTTATTATCTTATTATCGTAGGTCTTATTATTATTATTATTATTATTATAAGTTGTGCATCTTGCTCTATGGATGGCGATGAATGTAGGTCTTGTGAACCACTACTACATGGCTCGCTTTGGTGATAAGAAGCAGTAGGGTTTGGTGAAGACTCTGGTTGAATTCGTAGTTCAGTTTGTGGTACTGGTTCAATTATTGGTAGTTCAGTTTGGCAAGGTGAATCTAATTTTGCGTTTGACTCTGTGCATGCTTCACCACCACTATCTAAGCTCAAGTGCCCACGAGGAGCCAGTTGCTTTAATGATACGGTTGCTTCTCGCCCATCGTCAAAACGGACAAGAGCATATTTAGGATTAGCTTCTATCAATTCGGCTTCATCAACAAGGGGATCATATTTACTGGCTCGCAAATTCCGCTTAACAAGTATGGGCCCAGGCTGAAGTAACCATGCTGGAAGCGTTATCCCATTAGGGGTTCTTCTTGGGTGGGTGAAGAGTCTCTCATGTGGAGTGCAGTTTGTAGTTGTATTCAACAAAGATTTAATGGAGTGCAAAGCTTCTGGTAGTATACTTTCCCATTGTGAAATGTTTAATTTCTTAGATTTCAGTGCTAGGTTTATTGATTTCAAAATAATCACATAGTAACGTTCAACCAAACAATTTCCGGATGGATTATATGGAGTATTCCTGCTTGTAGCAATTCCACGTTCTTGCAAAAATGTTATGAGTTCCTTCGACATAAAAAGATGTTCCCCAATCAGAATGAATGTAGGTTGGCATTCCAAACATATAAAATAGGTCATTTAGACACTGAATTACAGTTTCTGAACTCAAATCCTTGCAAGGATTTGAAAAAGGAAAACGAGAGTATTCATCGACAATATTCAGCAAATATCGATTTCGACTAGTGGAAGGCCTTTAAAATCGATGTTAAGTCTTTCGAATGGAGATGTAGCTTTGATTAAATGTTGGTCTGTATTTGTATAGAATCTTGGTTTGATATCTGCACAAACAGGGCAAGCAGCGTTAATCTTTTTAATTTCATCGATCCCATAAGGTAATTTAGAATAATGAAAAACTCTTCGTTTTACCAAAACTTCCAATATTTATTTAAAAAATTGCTTTATTAACTTTAATGACAGCCGTTTCGCTAGACTTAGCATCGTCTAAGTCTAGCAAAACGGCTGTCATTAAAGTCAATAAAGCAATTTTTTAAATAAATATTGGAAGTTTTGGTAAAACGAAGAATTTTTATTATTCTTAATAAGATGGACTTCCAAAAAGTAAGGGTTAGTACAATCAATTCCCATAAGGTAAGTTTTTACTTTTGACCCAATGATTCATTCTTGTAATACCAGGGTGGCACAGTTGTTTATGAAGCTCGTAAAGTTTCTCCTGTGTGTATATAGAACTGCAAATGCGCGACAGGGCATCTGCCGACTGATTTTCAAACCCAGGTCTATATTGGATATCAAAAGAGTAGGGAGATAATTCAAGGCACCAACGGAGGATTTTGTCGTTTTTTATTTTGCTTCTTTAGATTAGAATTGAAAATATAGGATAGAGCTTCTTGATATGTAAAAAGTTGAAAATGTCGGACAAGTAAGAAATGTCCCCATTTCCTTAATACAATCGCTAAGGCCTCTCTTTCTATTGCGGAATGACGTCTTTCATTATCAGATAAAGTTTTAGAGTCGCCACTACAACAAAACCTAATGCATCTGTTTTAAAAGTTATAGGTAAATCATCTTGAATAGTGGTAAGCATGGACTGGGATTTCTTCTTCTTCTTCCTTAATAAGCTGAAAATCTCTTGCAGCAAGCGAGTCAGGTAGAATTGGGAAGTTTTTACAGTCCATTAAACTATTTTATCGGACAACTGTGAGATCCACTTCGAGTAATGAAAGAACATCCTGTGTGCGTTTCATGATGGTTCCATTGAGAGGAAGGGGCATGTCTATTAATGGTTTAAGTCTGTGTAGATCTGGGCACATAGACTTATTAGAAATTTGATAATCCAGGAGAGTTATTGAGTTTTCAGAGAATCGGCGTTTGTCCCGTTCAGCGTCAGATTATATTTCTTTGCTGAATTTAGGAATCGTTCTAAATTCCTATCATGTTCATCTTTACCTCTTCCATCAATCGTAATGTCATCAAGATAAGCATATACTCCTTCAAGGCATTATTTTCTAATAATATTATTAATTGTTTTTTGGAAGCATGCCACTCCATTTGTGACACCAAAAGGAATGCGACATTAGCTTCAAAAGCAGTATACTGTTTTTCTGAATGAACGATTGATATCTAAAGGTATGCACTCTTCAAGTCTATGGTGCTAAATACGTCATATTTTGCAATGGTTGAAACTGGCTTCTCAATATTTAGCGGTAGGCGTCCAGTAGAGTGAATTTGTTTATAGTCTGAGAGTAGTCAATAACCATGCGTTTCTTGTAATTCTCATTTCTCGTTATTAAAATCTGAGCTCTCCAAGATGAAGAACTCTTCTCTACAATTCATTCTTAAATTAGTTTTCTTCTTTCAGATCTGATAAACAGCTCATCAGCTTCAGAATAACGTCGTAATTTAGTAGCAATTAAACGATAGCCTGTGACTAGGTGTTCAAAAAGTCGAGGTGGATCTACTGTTGCACATGCAACATTACAGATAGATAGGGGAGGTTGGGAGCCTCCAAACAGAAGTTGCACTGAGGAATGGAGCTTCATAATATCATAACCAATTAGTACGTCACAGCATAGATTTCTAATTACCTACTAGAAGTTTAGTTCTAGGATAGAATTCGCATTTGCAATTCCAGATTGCAAGGAGGTGGAGGCATTTCGGTTCTCAGGAGTGATTTTTAAGTTGTTTCCCTTTGCATATATATAGTCAATAAAACTATCAGAACTTCCGGTGTCCACTAGGATATTAGAGCTAATTCTGTTTACCTATCCAGAAAATACAGCTTTAGAGAGCACTCCTGGTGAAGCAGCTGAAGGGGTACCAGATAAAAATGTTGAAGCGTAAGTTGGCTTTCCTTTTGATCTAGATTGGCATACCTTCTGAAAGTGACGTTTCTTTTCACACAATTTACAAATTACTTCAAATTCTTGTCTGGATCGATGTCTTCGTCCTCCACAGAAATAACATGTTTGCTTTTGATATCGCTGTAGATTAGAAGCAGCTTTAAGTGTGGATTAACTGCTTTCTGAAAGTTTTAAAGTTGGAAAATCTAGAGTAGATTCCAAGTTATTGCAACTAGAACCGTAAGTAAATGTTTTGTATGAGTCAGAGTTCTTTTGGGCAGACTCCAGGGACCGTGCAATATCTTCAACTTGCTTAAGGGTCAGCGTGATATTTTCTAGAATGCGTTATCGGATTTGAGAAGAAGTAAGGCCACTTATGAAATCATCACGTATATACTCATTACAGTATGTCTGTGCATTAACAGTTTGAAACTTGCAGTTCTTGCTCAAAGCTCTGAAGGCGTGTAAGTATTGGTCAACAGACTGATCATTTTGGCTTCGATTGGATATTAAGTGTAGTGCAAAAACTTCGTTGGATGGGGGCGCAAATAGTCCTTTTAGTACGTTAATTGCTTCTGTGTAAATTTGACAGTCGCTCATGAATTCATAGCATTTAAATGTTTACCAGTACATCAAGTCATCCTCTTGTGTAACATTCGATTTTTTCATATAGGTTGAAAGCTTTTTGTGGAAGTATGTCTTAGCAGAAGTCAATGAACCAGAAATTCCATTGAATTTTTTAGGTTTCAGTATTTGGGTATCTATTATGGGGAATAATGGTAATGTTGAATAGTTTCTGAATAAATTGTGCTATTATACCTTTTTAATTAATAATCAAGGCCTTATTCAGTGAAGGTGTAAATTACAATAAATACCTGTGGCAGAATATATGTGTAAAAATTTAACACATAACTAATAACTAGATTAAAAAGTAAATAATATATATATTGGCATTGTGTATGACCGGCTTAGCTTCTAATGCGAATATTACTTCTGAGTTTAAGCAAATTTTGAAACTCAACTATTTTCTCATTAATTAAATCTAATTCGGATCCAGTATCTAATAAAGCTGTAATTTTTCTTTGATTTATCAGTACTCGCACTAGACTCTCATTTAATTCGGAGAAGTTTAAAAAATTATAATAATATTCCGCATTTGTTAAAATTCTCTCTTATAGTGGTTAGAATCAAGTTGAATAAAATACGTTTTCTCAGTAGAAATATTTTTAATGACAGCCATTCATGACATTTATATATTACATTATCTAAAACACGTTACCTTAACTACTAAACATTAATGAAAACAACAGGCAATACAAATGTAACTATTAACAGCATTCTTTATTTCAAAATGATTACATTTACATGGATGTGAATCTTGAAGTTCTTCTTCCGCTTGTTCTCTTTCAACCATATTATTTCCATAAATTTTCTTCTTTTCATTATTCCCATTCCTGAATGATGTATTCTTGTTAGATTTATTTGGTAACAACATCGCTTCTTATCAAGAAATCAAAAAGAAGGGGAGACGATCAGTCAATATTCAACAGAACTACGTCAACTAGCGTCTACATGTAAATTCGAATATGAATGTGAACGAAATGTTGCGAATCTGTTCCTAAGAGCCCAGTTCATCCGGGGGCTAAAGGACAATGGAATCCGGGAAAAGCTTTTACAACTAGCTGAAGCAACATACGAAAGAGTGGTCGAATCAGCAGTAGCGTATGTAGCATCAAAGATCGATTGCCGAGAAATGTCAAATCAATGTTCGTCAAATACAGATGTCAATACAGAAGTTAATAAGATTTCACGTGCGCGTTCTGAAAACAGACAATCGACGAACCGTTTTCAACGTTTTTGTCAAAGTGATCGCTCTCCATCACAGACTCGTCAAAATTCACGAATAGACTTCAAAGCACTTGGAATCGAGCAGAACTGTCTCAGATGTGCTAGAACAAATCATAGATCGAATAATTGTAAGGTACCTCGTGAAAAATTACGTTGTAGTGCCTGTTCAAAAACAGGTCACGTCAGAAAGGTTTGTTTGTCCTATCTGATGAAGAGACAAGTAGATTCTCAAGTCAAAAATGTGGAAGTGGATCCTGAAGACGTAGCTGAATCAAACTTCTTAGATGACCTTGTAGGTGTTAATAAAATATATGATATTTTCTCGTCTAACCTGGAACTTTCGACCAACGATGCCGCAAAATTTTTCACATCGGTACGTTTGAATTTGGAACATGATCAAAAATTTGAAGTTGATTCAGGGTCGGCATTCACTTTACTTCCGCTACGTAATTTTAAAAATTGAATTTCAAAGGTGACGTTAAACAGACTGATGTACGGTTTCGTTCATACACACCGGTATTTTTAAACCGCTTGGTTGTGCTGTTATTCCTGTCAAATATGAGGGCCACACGTCAAATGAATTATTATTCGTGGTACCTGACCATCTCACTCCGATCTTAGGCCGAGTATGGATACGTCGACTAAATATTGATCTTAAGCGTCTAGATATGTCAAAAGAAAATAATGCATCTGTCAAATCTGTCAATTCTTTGGAAATGACCCCTGAGTCAATTATGGAAGAATTTGCCGACATTTTCCAACAAAAAGTGGGGTGTTTTCCGAACTTTAAGTGCTCATTGAAACTGAAGAACAATGCCAGGCCAGTATTCTTGAAAGCCAGAGATATTCCCTTTGCACTTCGCCATGCAGTCGATAAAGAATTAGACGAATTAATTGCAAACGATATAATATATCAAGTGAATCATTCAGATTGGGGTTCACCATTGGTGCCGATTCCAAAAGCAAATGGCAAGGTCCGCTTAGCAGTAGATTATAAAGTCGCTGTCAATAAACAGCTCCACGATGCACACTTTCCTATTCCACGAATCGATGAAGTTGTTAATAACCTTCGAGATGCCAGTGTGTTTTGTACACTCGACATGTACAAAGCCTACCTCCACGTTCAAGTCGACAAAAAAAGTCAAATGATTCAGGCAATGTCAACACACCGAGGAGTCTTCGCCATGAAACGTCTGAGCTTCGGAATAAAGCCTGCACCATCTGAATTCCATCGAATTCTACATCAAATACTGTCCGGATTGGAAAGTGCTACAGCATATTTTGACGATGTCATCATCTACGGGTCAAATAAAGAAGAGTGTTTGTCAAATTTAATAAACTGTCTAAATCGTTTACGCCAATATGATCTGCATCTCAACCGTGAAAAATGTAAATTTTTCAAGACGTCAATTACATACCTTGGATACGTCATCGAGCACAACCGCATCAAGAAATGTCCTGAGAAAGTTCGCGCAATTATAGATGCTCCACCACCACGTGATACTGCAGACGTACGAAGATTTTTGGGAATTGCCACTTACTACGCCAAGTTTATTCCAAATTTTTTATCTCTGACGTTTCCTCTTAGGTGTTTGCTCCGCAAAAATACAAAGTTCAAATGGTCAAAACCGTGTCAATAATCGTTCCATCGATTGAAGAAGGAAATTGCCAGCGATCGGGTTTTAATACGGTTCAACCCAGATTTGCCAGTTATACTTACCTGTGATGCCAGCCCTGTGGGAGTAGGTGCTGTCTTGTCACATATCGTAAATGGAGAGGAACGACCAGTAGCTTTTGCCTCGAGATCACTGACAGTAGCCGAAGGAAATTATAGTCAATTGGACCGCGAAGCTTTAGCAATCATATACGGAGTAAATAAATTTTACATGTTTCTATTTGCAAGAAAATTCACTCTAGTAACAGATAACAGCCCTTTAAGTCGAATATTTCACCAGGATGCTAAATTGCCAGTTCTTTCTGCTTCAAGACTTCTACGTTATGCTTAGTGGATTTGATTATGTCATCAAACACAAAAAAGCAGAAGAAAACGTCCATGTAGATTATTTTTCGCGAGCTCCATTACAGTCAAAATTACCTGCTTTGAATGAAGATGACATCATTCAACAGCAATGTATCAAACAGATATCAACTGACGTGTTATCAGCCAAAACCATCGCTGCTGCTACATTGCAAGATAGTAAGCTATCAAAATTAGTTCAACAATTGAAGAACGGAGAAAATGAAGAGGAGCAATACTCACTACAGGAAGGCGTAATATTCAAAAGAAATCGAGTCATGATTCCTGACGCCCTTCAAGCTTCAGTATTGTCAGAACTACATACTACACACGTCAAGACGTCTAAAATGAAAAGCTTGTCTCGAAGATATTGCTATTGGAAAAATATTGACCGTGACATCGAATCTTTCGTGAGAAGTTGTGAAGCTTGCGCTTCAACTGCGTGTGTCCCACCTGCTGCACCTTTACATCCGTGGGAAGAGCCAAAATTAAATTTCCAACGTGTCCATATCGATTACGCAGGCCCGAAAGATGGTTATTACATTTTCATTCTGATTGACGCTAAATCAAAGTGGCCGGAGATAAGATTGTCACAAGCTGCTCCGACGTCAGGTTCTACAATAGAATTCCTCAAAGACATCTTCAGTGTCCATGGTTTGCCAGAAATAATTGTGTCCGACAATGCCACAATTTTTACTAGTTCCGAATTCATAAAATTCTGTGAAACAAATGGAATTTTTCGCCGTTTAATTGCACCAGGACATCCTCAAACAAACGGTCAAGCTGAACGTTACGTCCAATTTTTAAAACGAAAATTGGATGCCATGAAGTCAGAAAGTGGGTCAATGAAATCGAAAACTCAACAAATATTATTTCGATACAGCGCTACCCCTTTACGTTGTGAAAAGACACCTGCGGAACTCTATCTAGGCAGAAAGATCCGAACAAGATTGGATTTACTCAGGCCGAGCAAGCCGCTGGACTCGCAGAAATCTCCAAGCCATTCGTTACACTCTTGCTTCAGGTCGTTTAGTGTGGGAGACAGAGTTCTCGTAAAAATGTTCACCAGTGGAAAAGAGACATGGAAGCTAGGAGTTATCTTAGAGACTTTCGGGAGACTACACTACAGAGTGAAGTTAGATGATGGCTATACACTAAAACGCCATGTTGACCAACTTCGAAAGTCAGAGGTCACACGTCGAGTTACTTTCGCAAATCCACCAGAAGAGTATCCTCCAGCTAGAGAGCAACCAGTGGCTAACTCTTCTACTCAAGAATCTCCGCCGACTCGCAATCTAACCGTGACTGTCATTCCTTCGCAACCCAGCGTTGTTCAAGGACGTAATGAAGACACTCCAGTTGGGGAAGTCAGACCACCGCCGCTAGAGAATGTTATAGTTCCAGATTTACCCCCTGCTCCACGAACAGAAACTGTGACTCATCAACCAGTGCCAAATCGTACACATCGTGCACCTAAATACCTGGATGACTTTGTTCAATGATTATTTTCTTTATTTCAAAATAGAGTGGGAGATTGTTGTGTTCTGTAATCGAGCCTTTAGGTATTTTATTTATATTTTTATTATTGGGATCTAGTAGTTAGGAATGACATGTGTCATAAAGATTCAATTTTTAAGTACTGTCATGTATGTAGAATCGAAATATATTCTTTTATGTAATATATAAAGTTATTAGATACAACAGAATGACAATTCTATCAACATAACAGCTTACAGGGTGATCACTATTCTCCTACAAATATAATATGTATTATTTAAAATGTTTTTACTGCATTTATTGTGGTAGTTTATATTTTTCATTAATTTAAAACCATAATAAATTAAAATCACAGAATACCATTAAAACAACAGATGTTAATATTATATTTTATTTGAATTAATTAAAAAATAACACCTGTTTTACTTCAATTTTTTAAACCATTGTTATATAAGGTTTGTTCTTTATAGCTGAACTCATTGCCCCATTGCTCTAAAAATGAAAACCACAGAATACCATGAAAACGTGAGATTTTTATATTCGCATATTACAATATATTTAATTCGAAATAACGAAGGGAAGTACCTACCTACGTTATTATTCATATTTTCAACTGCTGTTCTTAGCATCTTAATTATTACTTATGAATTTTAGCAGTAACGCTCCTTATTAACGTGCGTCTTTTTTATAATCAAATTTACTAAATCAAAACTAAACTATTCGCTTTCAGGAAAAAATATTTGAACTGACAACACTGTGCGGCTGTCCCGCTGTCAATTTCGAATATTTTTGTACATGCGCAGAGAATTTTTAGCGGATGGTTAAACTGGAAGATAACCGAATGTAGGTTTAGATAAGGTCATTTAACATTTTACAATTTGTTGTGTAAGATTTAGCAAATAACCTCATAAACTAGCCTGAGTATCCAGTACAATACAAATATGTAGCTAAAAATATAAAAAATAAACCCCTTAAAATTGTCAATACCTATAAATCACAAATAAAACGCATGTTAACTGTTTCTTTTATTATTTTTATTATCATAATTTTATTCATACTGAGTAAATATAAGTAGGTATTTTACCATTTAAATACTATCTTATCTTACCCACAATTAATAGAAAAGAAGGATATCTAGCTTTTTTAATTTATTTTTTATATTAATTTTTAATTTCTAACCCTTTGTCCTTTTTTTGGAGATGTATAATATGTATCTCTATATTAGATAGGTCATCCATCTCAAATGTGGCTGAATCCAATAGAAAAGATCCAATAAAACTCTAAAGTCAAAACCACAGACTTTTATTCAATTAATGTACAATTATTGCAACTAGTTTCGGTCTAGATCAGACCATCATCAGGCTGTAAAGAACAATTTTAGTACAAAATGAGAATGTGTCAACAGAACAGAAGTTATTTCAAATCATAAAAATATCAATACTTTTTCTCTTTCTTATGTATTTACCTATAAATATTTATTTATAAATATTTACAACCCAAGGAAAAAGAGATTAAACTCTTGGTTTAGAATTTATTTACTCTATAAACATATTAAAATATGTTTAAATTTAAAAGTTTGGTACAACAATTATTATAGCATAGCCATAATCTGCACTATTGCATAAGCAAAAACTTTTTTCACTTCAACACAAAAATTATAATATACCTATTCAAACCGTTGTTAGTCTTTATACTGACTGAACCATTCACACCATTTTATGTTTAAACATAGTTTCAGATTGTAATATAAAGTAGGTTTTTTAATAATGGATATTTTTTATGTTAAATTCCCCGATGGCCTTATTACCCCAATTCTGCCTTAAAGTATTTGTATGAATTCAAAGCCTTAAATAATTTCATTTGTTGACTTTGTTAAAAACTGTACTAAGCAACAGATATAGGTACTTAAACAATATTTTTGTTAATTATGCTAAGCTTGGCAAAATTCTTAAACTATGTATGAATACTCAAGGGAAAATGAGTATTATTTATTTTCCCAATCTTTTGCTTGTATTTACTGCATAGGTCAATAATTTCTCTATATACACCATCCAGATTTGCAATTTTTACAAATAACATTCAATTCAAAAATATTCACCCCTGTTTATTCATTTGTTTACAACAAAATCATAACAAAATGCATTATCAGATTATAATCAGTCTACATTTAAGAGAATGTCAGTGTTGATGATTCATATAACCTTAAATCACACAATAAATGCTTTATTTTCTTAACAAGAAAAGATAAGAAATATCAATAAAACACCAAGTCAAACCACAACAAATTTAATGGTAAAATTTTATAATTTAACCATTAAATTTGTTGTGGTTTGACTTGGTGTTTTATTGATATTTTATATCAGCCACATTGAAGTTATGGATCTTTCCTTCGATTAGAGATAAGAAAAATTATATGCTTTGTTTTAATGTATCCATGACAACAACGTAACTTTTTAGAATAATGTTGACCCTTAGCGTCATCTAGTACAGCACTAGAAAGTATAGATTCCAAAAAATAGCAATAGATGTCAGGCGCGAATGTCTCCAACAGATTTTATCATTGCGTTGTCATACATAGAGTGTGTTCGGGGAGCACGCTATTTGAGCCAACTGGCGCTATCTAGTACAATTGTATAAAGACTAACATTAGCTTTATTCGGGTTTCGTTTTTCGGACGGTTTGAGAACCATTTGCTGACTGCGCACAACTGGATGTGCAGTAGACTAAATCCAAGGACTATTTATGTACGGTTTGAAAACTATCAACAAATGAAAAACCCGAACGCCTTATTTTTGAATATCTGATACAAAAAGTAAATTATTTTGTCCTAAAATGTTGGATAAACTGTTCATCACTATATAGGGGTACTGTTTCTTCGGCATAATTCTCATTTTTTACTTTTTTCTGTAATAATTCGGGTAAAAAAGATTTGCTACCATCTCCAATCCATCATCATTTGATGATGAAAAAGATGAGGATGAATCTGACGAGAATTCTTCCAATAAACCCATAATAATATACTCAATAAATTTAAAATGCACACTAGGTACAAACAACAATGTCTGAGAAATGACCAAGCGCATGCGTCAATTAGTCAACGAAAAATTCTTACTTTTAACCTTGGACTGATTTGACAGTTTTCAAATCGTCCGAAAACAGTCAGAAATAAAACCCGAACACCAAACTAAAATTATAGAACGAGAAGAAACAGTACCCCTATATAGTGATGAACAGTTTATCCAACATTTTAGATTTGTGGACAAAATAATTTACTTTTTGTATCAGATATTAAAAAAAAAAGGCGTTCGGGTTATTTTTTCATTTGTTGATAGTTTTCAAACCGTACATAAATAGACCTTGGATTTAGTCTACTGCACATCCAGTTGTGCGCAGTCAGCAAATCGTTCTCAAACCGTCCGAAAACGAAACCCGAATAAAGCTAATGTTAGTCTTTATACAATTGTGTAGCGTGCTCCCCGAACACACTCTATGTATTATGTCAATTTTGAATTATTTAAGTGAGAAAAAGTTTTGATGTTAAGTTTGGAAAATTAACGTTTATCAAGCGGAAGGTTAAATAATTAAATTAGTAAATAATAAAGATAAACAAAATGCGTAATACAACGCAGAAACATCGTAATTTTGTTGCTGAACCATTGAGAGAAAAACCAGTAACAGACTTGGCTGGGGTTGGTGGAGTTCTTGGAGAACGCTTGGTGGCTGCTGGATTTGACAAAGTAAACTTATAAATTATACCTTAAATTTGCCAATTATTCCGAAAATGTATTACTCTATTTTTTATTGAAATGGACAGAGTAGGTTCCAACCTGATCTAGAAAGTAAAAGTAACTATTAGAGTTTTTAATTAAAAATTTAAATGAATTTTAGTTTATTTATGAAAAATATTGTATTGAAATGCAATGTTATTTAGCTTTATTTTTTTCTGTTGGCTAAATATTTATGTCTTTAATCTTTACTCTATTAATATAGACTTGATTTTATTATTTTCTCAATACTAATCAGACATGACAATTTAAATATATAAAATGTATTTTATATATTTGTATTTTTTTGTTATATTCTAGTTAAAAATTGTATCTTCAGAGTAAACATGTTTGAAATATTTTTAATTTTGACAAATTCTTATTCTAGGCTTATGTTGTACTTGGCCAATTTCTAGTTTTAAAGAAAAATCAAGAACTGTTTAAGGAATGGATGAAAGATACATGTTCAGCAAATTCCAAGCAGTCTGCAGATTGTTGGCAATGTCTCAACGATTGGTGTGAAGAATTCTTGTAATTGTATTATTCTTTTATTATTTTTAAACATAATTTTATATTTACTACTTCTAACAATTAAATTAATAGGATTCATATGTGGGTGGTCCAAAATTATGTACATTAATTTCTAGAGCTAATAGAACATCAAAAAATAAGGGTACTTCTTCATGTATACTTTTTTCAAAACCGAATAATAAGGGAGATTTAGCCCTTTAAAGGGGTTAATTAAAAATCATATTTTTTTAAATAACAACCAAGCAGTTTTGATTACAAAGTTTAAACTTGGGAATCAATTATAAGGCATAAGAATAATTAATTTTATACTATAATCCACCCCATCCAACTTTCATGTAGGGTAGTTTTGGGGGATAGGCACGGTTTTTTACTTTGTTTTTACGCCATTTTTTTTCAATATTTAAATATTTAAAAAATATATTTGAAATTAAAATTCCTTAGACATTTTTACGCAAAAAAGGTCCTCTTGTAACAATTCGCTAGATATTACCGTTTTCGATTTATTTAAATTCAAAGGTCTGCATGAACACCACTTTGATCAAAAAATTTTTTCAATAAAATTAGTAGTATTTAGAATTGACACTTTTTTTGATAAAAATAATTGTTATTGGTGTTTATCCTTCATTTTTTATAATTTTTGTCTTAATTATGGCGAAGTATTGAAATTCTGAAATTATAGACGTGCTTTTACTGCTTGTGTAGTACATGTATAGGTACCTTTGAGTTTAAATAAATCGAAAAGGGTAATATCTAGCGAATTGTTACAAGAGGATCTTTTTTGCGTAAAAATGTCTAAGAAATTTAAATTTTAAAATTTATTTAAATATTAAAAAAATTTGGCGTAAAAACCCTCACCTACCCCCCAAAACTACCCTACATGAAAGTTGGGTGGGGTGGATTATATTATAAAATTAATTATTCTTATGCCTTATAATTGATTCCCAAGTTTAAACTTTGTAATCAAAACTGCTTGGTTGTTATTTAAAAAAATATGATTTTTAATTAACCCCTTTAAAGGGCTAAATCTCCCTTATTATTCGGTTTTGAAAAAAGTATACATGAAGAAGTACCCTTATTTTTTGATGTTCTATCAGCTCTAGAAATTAATGTACATAATTTTGGACCACCCTGTATACTTAAGAAATTAAGTTTAATATCTTATTTCAGTTACAAAAATTAATATATAAGTACATAAGTTCCAAATTTCCATTTTATAATTAGGTAAGTAATATATATATTTGCGTCCTAATGGTACCTACTTATAAGTACTAGTATTTATAATTTTTACTTTTCCTACACAAAATTAATTCTTGCTGAATTCTGTGGAAAGTTATAATAAATATATATATATATATACATTTTGGTGGCATTTTTATTGATATCCAAATAGTTTTAAACATAGAGTGTCTGTTGCAAAGCAGATGATAAGTGAGTTCATTTTTGAGTTGTTTTGAATGATTTATTAGGTAAGTCTGCCTGCATTTTTGCTGGTGTGAAGTTAGCAGGTATTAGGTTTGTTCCAACACAAGAGAAATCAGTACATGTATCAGTTATTTCCATTCCACCAGTTGTTGCTGTGCTATGTTACAAATTTTCTGTTGTGTTGGAACCTTAGAACATAAAATAGTAAGGAAGGAGTTTGTGTTATATCTACAATGTTAAAATCTGGCGACGGAAGTGGGCCATATTGGAAAACCATTTATGACTCATACTTTGTTTACAAGTGTGACGCTTTTTCCTACCGCCCACTGGTTCTTACCTTCTGGGCACGTCACAATGGCCACCCTCGATGCAAAATCTCTCCAATAAATGCTCGGGCGCCAGTTGTTTTAACGTGGTATGCTCCACGGCCCCTTGACCCTGAGCGTCAAGAGTTCCAGGTAGCCTCAGATGGAGGTTACGGAAAATTCTAGGGTCTTGTTTCATTCAACACTTTAATAAAACTCTAAATGGCTTTGTTACGGGATAATAAGAAAACACTGTTTTTAATAAATATATAACAACGGCTGTATTAAGTGTCTATAAGCCAAATACAAAGGTACAAATGTAATATTCAATTTACACAGATCAATGTACAAAATCTAACCTAAATGAGGAACAGTTATAGTTCTGGCGATTACGAAACAATTTCCGTAGATACGATGTGCAAGTGCAATCAAAATAACATTTTAATTATACGGGCATTAAATTTAACGGTTCATATAAAAAGTATATGCCAAGACTGCAGGTAGCATGTACATAAACGAGTAAATTTTGATAAAGCAGTGTGTAAGCAATAGGGAAGCAGAGAAAACTGCAATCACCTTTTGTACGTTAAATTAGCGGATGAATGTAATTAACTAAACGAACTTGTAACGGAAGGTAATTAGGAAAACGGATCAAATAACAATAATTATTATACTAAATTAAACTCCGACGTTCAAACAATCTGTGGCAACAGCCTCGGCCTTGTCTGAAGATCGTATAATGGTACAAAAAACTTTCTATTGCAAAAAATGAAATTCTACCGTCTGAATGTTGAACGACGCATGGCATCGGCCTCGCCCCCGTTCCACAATCAGTTTTGATGTTAAATTATCGGATAAAACTAACTAATAAACTTTAACGGTAGGAGGTAGGGAAATCGGATCACGCAATAAAAATTAAATTAAACTTCGACGTTCAAACAATCTGTGGCAACAGCCTCGGCCTTGTCTGAAGATCGTATAATTGTACAAAAACTTTCTATTGCAAAAAAACGAAATTCTACCGTCTGAATGTTGAACGACGCATGGCATCGGCCTCGCCCCCGTTCCACAATCAGTTTTGATGGTAAATTAACGGATAGAACTAACTGATAAACCTTAACGGTAGGAGGTAGGGAAATCGGATCACGCAATAATAATTAAATTAAACTTCGACGTTCAAACAATCTGTGGCAACAGCCTCGGCCTTGTCTGAAGATCGTATAATTGTACAAAAAAACTTTCTATTGCAAAAAACGAAATTCTACCGTCTGAATGTTGAACGACGCATGGCATCGGCCTCGCCCCCGTTCCACAATCAGTTTTGATGGTAAATTAACGGATAAAACTAACTAATAAACTTTAACGGTAGGAGGTAGGGAAATTGGATAACGCAAGAATAATGATTATAATAAATTAGACTTCGGTTGAGAAAATAGAATTTGTTAACACAATTAAAATATTCAAGAAAATGAAATTCTATAACGGTGGTATAATGCTTCACACAATACTTTTTCGGTTTTAAAAAAAATTACAAGTCGAACGACTTACCAAGAAAACAATAACGGACGGCCGGTAAAAAAATTAATATTCTCGAACTGAACAAAAACTGGTCAATACTATTGATAACACTACGGACTTTCGGTACCAAGAACAAGAGAGATTAAAACCAAATTGTTTTCGAATTTATATTTTTATTCCTACCTACAATTTCGGCTAATTAGATTATTTTTACAATAAACAAAAAAATTCTAATGTACTAGACGGCTCTTGTCGAAATTAAAATTCTTTATGTACCGGATGTCTTTAGTTTTTTTTAAATTTGAAAATCAGAAATTAATATAATATACATTATATAGGAAATTATTGAAGGTGATTCGTAGAATTGAATTACCGGAGAAATAATCTTAACACTCAAATATTACAGCGGTACCCGACATTAAGGCAGAAATATAGTAACGAGTTATATAAAAACGCTGAAAATCAAAATTTTAACGGACAAACCAAATAACACTATTGCAGATAATAATAACTCGTTACACAAGTTATAAAAATTTAGTTTTCTGTTAAAAATTTGGATTAATTATTTATTGGTAGTAGCTATTATTATAATAAATATACATTATATATACGTAAACTATATTTTTATGTTTAAATTAAATTAATACTTTGTATTGATCCCTAACCTATCTACTTATTAAAGTGACATAGGCGTATCAATAATGGAAAGAGGAAATTTTATTTTAATTATCATTCATTTACAATTTTTTGGTTAATCTCATAACTGTTTATGTCAATTATTTTTATGTCTATGGAGTATTCTAAAGCAACGTTGTACAATAAATGTATTTGTGTATTAATGAACACATTATTACATTCACAGTTTCCCACGGGATGAAAATATTAGATGGAAATGGTAAAATATTGTGGATTGAGATAACTGGAGTCCAGGTAAGAATAGCTTTTTATGCTTACAACATTTTACAGAACAATCATTTAATAGAACTTCTTCAGTAATTGTTATAATAGTACCAAATGCTATACCTACAATTAAAATCGCAAGAATGAAATAGGTAAGTAACTAATACATCCACATATTGCTTTAATAACATTGACCAAATCTATTTACAGATATTTTACTTAAACATATATTTCACTAATATATACCTTTTCTATGCAGGTAAGGACTAATTACCCTTATGCTGAAGAGATAATAACTACTAGCAGTGAAACTATTTCACCACTATTTCCTGAAACTCTACCATCTACTTCTGAAAATCCTCGTAGGAAACAACTTATAAAAAGCATCTGTGTAGTATATTTAAAAACAAGAATTTATTATATATGTAAAAGTAAAATAAATAATGTAGAAACAATTAGACATGTTTACACAAAATTCAATTTAAGGCCAATAGTGGTAGAATGAAAAATTTTAATAAAAATTATGTAGTGTATAACTGGTTTTATTGCCTTAAATCTAGTACCCCCATTTTAGGCAATGTTATATGTTTTTTTCCTTTCTTTCCTTATTAAAATGGTTATTTTAATATATAATGATTAGTGTTCATACTGAATAATAGATATGTTTCAATAAGGAAATTATTTTTCTATTAATAAAAATATAGGACGCCACTGTTAAAAAGTAACTTCCGGTAGCCATCTTGGATAACCATCCCGGTCAACTGTCCTTGAACGAGCAATACTTCCTTACTATTTTATGTTCTAAGGTTGGAGCACAGACCTATTGTGTTGTAGCAGTTTATAGTCTAGTTGCCAAAAGATTGGTGGCATGAAAATTATATTATTGATAAATAAAAATAAACATTTATTGAATCAAATAGTACAGTTTTTTGAAAAAATATTAAATGGAGAAAACTTTATGCTTTGAGAATCACAAAAATTAACAAAAAAACTATTCACAAAAAATTTTTGGGAAACATTTAGCCAGCTTTCAAGTTTCAGTGTAATTACTTATTCTTAAACACATTATTGAGTTTGAATGAATTGCAAGCCGTCTATTTTTATGAAAGTAAGAGTTATAAAACCTAATTTCTAATGTAGAACGTAGCTCCCTAATGTTACATGAAATTACAAAATAGTCTAATTATAAAAATTTCATAAATTTACTATTATCTATTTGCTTCCCTTTATACTGAGGTATTCAGAATCGGACCCTTATTCTCTTTTAAATATCGAATGCACTCTTCTTGTGATAGTGTGTTAGATTTTTTTACTTTATACCTAATTTATAGAATTTTGTTTGAGAAAAACTCTATTTGTAGAATTATTCAATATTATTTCTGATTTAAAAATATCAAATCCAAGGCACACTTTTTCGTTGCTAGAATAAAAAAATCGTGGCGGTATGACTTTTCCGCCCTAGGGTTGATAAGTTAAATTTATTTGGGAAAAACTATTTATAATAAAACCTTATATATATAAAATTAAAATAGCTTTGTACAATCTGAAATTTATTAATCAAAGTGATTATACATAACAACTAAAAATGTTTTACAATAATAATCAATATAACAATGATTAATATTAGAAGTAATTTAATCTTAACATGATAAACATTACTTTCCGCTCTATTTTTGGTGTTCATATGATTGTTTTTCCGGTACGATAAGTATTTGACCTGCGATCGAGGAAATATTACGCAAATTTGACAACACTGATAGAATATTTCGCGAAGCCCGAATAAAGTTGACACATGACGATGGACATTTACATATGGCTTGTCCTTCCTTGTCTAAGGCTTGTCCCATGTGTTGCATATGCTAAGATTCTGACTCATTTACGAAAATTTGAACCAAGATCACAAAAATATTCATTTGTAGGATATGGAACAAATGGGTATCGTCTCTGGGATAAACCCTTAGAACATAAAATAGTAAGGAAGGAGTTTGTGTTATATCTACAATGTTAAAATCTGGCGACGGAAGTCGGCCATATTGGATAACCATTTATGACTCATACTTTGTTTACAAGTTATAAAAATTTAGTTTTCTGTTAAAAATTTGGATTAATTATTTATTGGTAAGTAGCTATTATTATAATAAATATACATTATATATACGTAAACTATATTTTTATGTTTAAATTAAATTAATACTTTGTATTGATCCCTAACCTATCTACTTAAATTGACATAGGCGTATCAATAATGGAAAGAGGTACAATAAATGTATTTGTGTATTAACACATTATTACATTCACAGTTTCCCACGGGATGAAAATATTAGACGGAAATGGTTAAATATTGTGGATAAAGATAACTGGAGTCCAGGCAAGAATAGCTTTTTAGGCTCACAACATTTTACAGAAATATCATTTGATAGAATTTCTTCAGTAATTGTTTTACTAGTACCAAATGCTATACCTACAATTAAAATCGCAAGAATGAAATATGTAAGTAATTATTACATCCACAAATTGCTTTAATAACATTGACCAAATCTATATTTTTTCTCAAATCTATTTACAGATATTTTACTTAAACATATATTTCACTAATATATACCTTTTCTATGCAGGTAAGGACTAATTACCCTTATGCTGAAAAGAAAATAACTACTAGTAGTGAAACTATTTCAGCAGTTCCTGTTCCTGAAACTCTACCATCTACTTCTAAAAGTCCTCGTAGGAAACAACTTATAAAAAGCATCTGTGAAGTATATTTAAAAACAAGAATTTATTATATATGTAAAAGTAAAATAAATAATGTAGAAAAAATTAGACATGTTTACACAAAATTCAATTTAGGGGCCAATAGTGGTAGAATGAAAAATTTTAATAAAAATTGTGTAGTATATAACTGGATTTATTTCCTTAAATCTAGTACCCCATTTTAGGCAATGTTATACTATTTTTTTCCTCTACTTTCCTTATTAAAATGGTTATTTTAATAAATAATGATTAGTGTCCATACTGAATAATAATAGGTATGTTTCAATAAGGACATTATTTTTCTACAAATAAAAATATAGGACGCCACTGTTAAAAAGTAACTTCCGGTAGCCATCTTGGATAACCATCCCGGTCACCTGTCCTTGAACGAGCAATACTTCCTTACTATTTTATGTTCTAAGGATAAAACAAAGAGGAAGATAATCAGGTCACGAGATGTAAAATTTTTTGAGGATTTATTTGAAAACAAAGAGAAGATCCAAAAAAGAAAATGAAGGAAATTATAGACTGAACAATGATAAAGGGACAGAAGATCAAATAAGTGAAAGATATTTTAATGATTATAATGAAGGAAACAGTGAACAAGAGCAAGTTGAAAAAGATTTTCACAATTATGAAGTACCAGAAGATGCAATTAATAGGGATAATGAAGAACCATTGAATGAGCAAAGAAATTTAAGAAATCGGAATGAGTTGCGAAAGCCAGGATATATGGATGATTATGAATTAGATTTATCTTATCTAGATGAAGATGGTAATGCAATGATAACATATCAAGAAGCAATCGAGTCTGAAGAAAAGGAGCAATGGATACGAGCCATCAATCAAGAGAAGAAATCACTGGAAGACAATAATACATGGAAATTTGTAAAGGAAGATGAAGCAAATGGTCGAAAATTGTTAAGAGGGGCGTTTCTAATTTGCTAAGACTGCCTGAATTTAGTGAAAAATCTGATTATTTTTAAATTACAAGAATGTGGAGTAGATGGCGATAGTGGTTTCAAATTAGTATTTTTGTTATAAATTTGAATATTTTAGAGCTTGTTGACTTTCTTTATCTAAGACAGAGATGAAAATATGAATTTTGCTTCGTAAATCTTTAAATGTTTCCACGACACACACATACATTTGACCTTGAGACCATAAACAGATGAAAAATACCTGTATATTTTTTATTAATAAATATCCTATTTGGATATACGTTGGAAGTTTGTTGTGATATTATTGTGTCATAGGCGTAACAAATTAATTGTTTTTAGGATTTAAAATATCGATATATAAAAAAAATAAAATAAAATAAAATAAGATTTCGGCATTCCTAATAAATAATTAATTTATTGTACTAACCAGAGTTGGGTCGGATATTGAAAAAAAGTATCCGGATACCGGATACGCATACTCAAAATGTATCCGGATACTTTTTTAAAAAGTTCGAATAGGTACCTTCATTTAAAAATATATTCGGATACTTCCTAGGATACTTTTTTTAAAAAGGACATAAATTATTAGTATTAAAACTATGTGATGTGCATGTATTTTTAATGTAATATATAATAATAAAAATACATTTAATGATGAGCCAACGAAAAACTTTTTCGTGTCACTGCCTGAGCTTTTGATATTGAATTTGGCCAGCGTCGAACCAGCCGAGTTTTCAAATTTTTTAGGGGATGTACATTTGTACTTGTAGGTACACTAAAATAAAAATATATTAGGATGTATTTTATTATAATCCGAAAAATAATTTCTTCTAATAATTATAAATACAGGGTAGAGACGATTCCAAAAATATCGCGACAGCTCAAGTAAAATTCGGCAATGTGGGGATATTCGCCGACGATCTCAGATCGGCGCGCGCCGCAGCGCATTCGGAGAATTCTAGTAGAACAATTGCTAAGCGGATTCCGTGTGCGGTGTTTCTTAGTCCCAGCGGTAGCTGGGCCACTAGAATCTATTTCTCGAACTGGGTAATCGCTAGCGTTCGAATCGACGGTAAAGATAGGTGGGAAAACCTGAGCTGTCGCTATAATTTTGGAATCAACTCTACAAAGGGGTTCTTGAAAAAGAGATATAGAAAATATAAAAAATAAATAACGTACTTAAGAAACTTTATAACTGATTTATAGGTTAAAACAAAGCTCCATTAGAATATAATAATATCTATATTATAACGGTGACCAGTACGAAAAATGGGATTTAACATGTTAGACACATCTGAATTAAAAGAAGGGCAGTGTTGTGCCTACGTTAGGTGCATTATCGGAGGGAGGGCGATAAATAATATTGAAAAGTATCCGAATATCAAAAACAGTATCCGGATACTTTAAAATTTGGTCACGGATACGGATACCGGGTACAAAATTTAAAAAGTATCCGGATACAGCTTTCGGATATTGTATCCGTATACAGAAGTATCCGGATACTACCCAGCTCTGGTACTAACCCTTACTAATTTAGGTATTTATTAGAATAAATATATTAATTATAATAAAAAATATTACGGTTTCTGAATATACACACATCAACATGGTCTAAAGAAAAATTGAAATTAAGTGAAAAGTATGTAATTACTTATACCTTTTTAAAAATTGAGATTGAAATGTATTGGCAACAATGCAAAAAACGAGGTTAGTTTGATCAGAGAATATTTTATTTACTTTCTGATGGATGTATTGTTTGAAGGTGTTGAAGTAGATGTAAATTTTTAGAATATATTTTGTGGGGAAACATTTAAATACTTTTCTAAAACGTTTGATGATTATTGAAAGTGTTACTATAATGTTTGTAAACATTAATAACAAGTTAGTCTGTCTTATGACTTCAAGTAAGTATCTTGCTAATTATTTACTGCCTAAATAAATAAATATCATTTATTTTTTAGAGAGTATTGGACATTCCTAAATTAAAAGTAAAGCACACCCTACAATAAAGCTTACCTATAGTTTATTTTTATTTTGAGAATGTGGCACAAGAAAAAATATTTCCATGTTTTCAATAACCTACAATAATAACTAACCAATCTAGTATCTATAGAAATACACTTTGTGCACCTGTTTTCAAGATACCTAAAGAATTGGGATAAGCTATCAGCGATTGGCCAACAATACTCTTGCAAGTACTAAACATAATTGTTAATGTTATGGGTATATCTTAATAAAACTAATTGTATAATTAAATTATGGCTATTAATTATATTCCAAAAATGTCAACCCCATACTTTGTGGAATCAATTGAAATTAAAATGTATCCAATAGGATTGTAACTTCAATTATTTAACTGGTATCTTTCACACAAATGAAAAAATCTTATTTATTTTATAAAGATCCATATTTTATTTACATTTGAAAGCACTCTCTATCTAGTAATCAGAAGTGATAAGAGGTAAGTTTTAATTTGTTTATATAAGAGGCTTTACTAGGGCATCTCAGAGAAGTGTTAATGCTACTCGTCCTTTGAGCCATCCTTTGTCTACTTTAAATACTAGGATAGACCAGGAAGAATATTAGTATCATTTTCTAAATCAAAACTATTTGATTAATTTTTGATTATTTTATTAGGTGGAGTATGGTAAACAAAATATTTCTACAAGATTCAATAGGTTACTACTTTTCTAAAGTATTTCAAAAATGTCCTGAAAATACTATTTTTAGCAATATACTTTTTCTGGCAACCATATATGTTATTTCATCTATGTTTAGATAATTAAATTGTTGGAGAAATAAATCAATGGTTTTCAAAATATATGCTACTGTTTCCTCAAAAACTTTGGACCTCAAGTAACTGCCTACACTGGTTGTATTCTGTTGATAGTAAGAAGACTGACAAAATTTGTAACTGAGTTAGTAATGTTATGAATTATTTTATATTTTATTTCTAATCTTTAATTTTTTAGAACTATTTCCTCAAAAACTTTGGACCTGAAGTAACTGCCTACACAGATTTTATTCTATTTATAGTAAATAATTAATAATTTTTACTGTTAATTCTAATCTTTTATTTTTTAGAACTCTTTCTTCAAAAACATTGAATCTGGACCCTTATAGAACCCATGGCTACATCAGTATGAAACCTATTGTGGGCTACTATGTGTTTTAAAATACAAATGTTTATTTTAGGGTTCAATATTACATTTTAAACATTACCAAATAACATCTGCATATTATTAGTAAATAACAAATAAATGTTTTATGGTTTTCTTTTTTTTTAGGACTGATTTTCTCAATTATACGTACCCAGTTCACCATATTATGGAAATATATGAACTTTTCTGAAAGTAATAGGTATGGAACCCTTTGGTCTGTTTTATCATTTACCAACAATTTTTCAATGGTGAAGGGTATATAATATATAAAGTTAACAGAAGTATCCAGTATAATTTGTAAAACTGTTTTAATAAAAATATTACATATTTGACTGTAAATTTTAATTCTTCACATTATCTAAAGAGAAAGCTATTATATTTATGCATATTGAACATGTAAATAAATATTGTAGAAACCCTTACTTTGTGGACATTATTATCATGCCTATTTAGAAAAACAGTTTAACACTTAGCTGTTAATATTTACATATGTGGTTTTAATTTATAAATGTAAATCCCTTAGGTTGGGTTTAGTTATTTAACAAATAAAGATATAAGATAATGATTAGGTAACTAAAAATTATTAACAAAAATCGGGTCTCTCAAAACTCACATTTTTACCAATTCGGCTAAAATAAGACAACTATGTTTAAGTAAAAAGTAATTTAAGAAATAACAACGGTTCATAACACTAAATTCCTTGCACATATTGGATAATGCTATAAACGATGTAAAAACAACGCACATTGTGAAAATATACTTTAAAATTAATTTTTTTCCTTCTGGTAAATTATAAACGAATATTAATAAAGACAACTATATATTTAAAAGCAAAACGATAAAATTAATATACTTTGACGTTATAAAAGAGAAATAAGGTTAGGTTGGTTATGTTAAAAGTGAAGTTTGGATTTGGAGAATTAGAATAGACCTTAGACCATATACAAATAGACGTCAATTTTTCTGTCCTTGTTGTGAAGCCAAAATAACTTTAGGCATTTTCGGAAACCTACTCCGGGTTGCCAACCCGATCCACTGAGGTCACGTGACGGATCACCATGGATCACATACCCACCAACCATGTTTACGAACATCACAGGTTTCAGATCGGAGTATTCAATATGCTGTCATAAGTCATTCAAATTATCAACCCTCTAATTCATAATTGTCTCTAACTACTTGAACTGAAAGATATCAGAATCTGATGGTGTAGATAAATTATATAATAATATTGATATCAAAGTTTATAATTTACCTGGAGATTGATGAACTTGCCTCATGTGTCGTCGAACATTAGATTCTTGGCTAATGAAACCACAGATTTCACACCAACCCAAATTTTCTTGTATCTCCATTTCTATTTCATCAACGTGAAACAATTTAAAAAAAAAATTGGTCCTATTAAAAATCTCAGAAAAGAGATCATGAAGAAGATACTGAATTCCCGCACTTTTAGAGAATGAAAATGGTTCGAAATGCGCATGCGGTGTCTGAAGCGATATGAACGACCCTGCTTTTCGATAGGGTTACGGTCTTAGACAAGGAAAGAGAGAGGACTGCGCATTGGAATGAATTTGTGTAACCCAATTACCACCAAACTAATGGCGGACAATATTGACATAGGCGTATCATATGATTTTTCTTATACGATTATTAAATAATCATTTTCATTATTTCGTATTACAAATCTAATTTAAAAAAGTCTTTAAATATATACTGCTCCAAAAAAAACAACAATCATTTTAAAACATATTTATTTAATAAATATTACAATTTTAATCTATTTTAAATATATGTTTTTGTTCCATGCCAATGCAAAACTATTACATCTATTAGCAAATACTAACAATTAAATGAAAAAATAATCTTTAAAACTGAATTAAAACAATTTTCAAAATGTATGTACTATTAATTTAAGTTATCATACATAACATATGTGATTTAGTTAAACATCTATTACCTGAAAGCTGTAATATTAATAAAAATAAATTTCAAGGAAATAGTTGTGAAACACTTGTTACCTATGAAATGAAATTCCTTGCTCTTTTTTAGCACTGTGACTGTTGCACTTATAAGCTACACAATTAACCATTTTAAAATGTCTATTCAGGTTATTGAAAAAGGTGAAAATTAATAAAAAACTAAAAAATACAATTCGACGTTCCAAATTTGTTTGCCACCAAACGTTTGAAAAATTGGCTTCACTCACACGCATAAGGTTTTCATTGCCATGCGCTGTCCTCTCTCTTTCCTAGTCTAAGATAGGGTTACAGTAGATCAACCTGAGTCGGTGATCGAGTTAACAGCTCTGTGCTTTACGAACATGGGTAGGTAGTTCGGGTTAGGTAAACGAACGCGTAGGTTAGGGATCGGGCCAACCCGAGTAGGTTTCCGAAAACGCCTTTTATGTTGTGTTCTATAACTAATGTTTACAAACAAATCCACGTTTGAATAAAACTTCTTCGGTTGTTTTCGTATATCTTCGACTGCACTGTCTCTTATAGCATGGAACATTGCGAATCATATGTAAACATTAATCTTACCCTGTTCATAAACTAATTGTGGTATTGTTTTCGTTGTATTAATTTTGGGTTAAAGTTATGATTTAAGAATTTTGATTAGAGTTAAAACCTTGTTAGGTACCTATTCAAATACATTTGCGCCGCTGGTATTTGTTGTTTGTAAACAGTACCGCCCACACACCTCATCCCGTAGCTCCACGAACTTCATGCGACAAAGAAAGATAATATTGGCTTCAGTATGTTGTTCAGAAAAAATGACGTCACAGCCAGTCTATTTATATATGGTCTAAGGAATAGACCAAGAATGATAAAATCGTTCTTGAGAATAGACATACGTCTTTGAAAAAAGCGCCACCAAAACTGTTGAACTAAATTGACAGAATTGACAGAACAAATTTTGCGTGCAACAAATCTCAAAAAATATACCTTTCTTTAACTTCATATTTTGCTAATCGCATTCTCTATGCTTCCTTTAGGAGTTAAGCTTCTGGCGTTAAAATTCGTGATCACAAATTGTCAAACTTTTTAAAAACATACTATCACTTAAACACCAATATCTCTTTTATTACAATATAAAACTTAACTAAAAAACCTTATCTCCTAGAGAAAGGTCTAAGCTATATCCTGTTAAAATTTGAATACGTAATTTAAAGGCGTTCTTTAGATTTGTTGTTTACAAAATGATTGAAATTTTGGGTACAATTCAGGCTTGCCACCCGTTTTCGGCTGTCACATTTTTGACGCCCCTAAATCTACGAAATAATGCATGTTGAACGTACAGTATGCACATTTTGCAAATAACGTTAATTTATTATAACAAGGATATTGAATTTAAATTTTATTTGCATGTAATTATAATATGCCTTAAATAAATCAGAAGACGTAATATCATATTTTAATTATATATTATTTAATTTTAATATTGTAATGATATTACAAAGACTCAACGTTTTATTTTATTTGAATTAAATGTAAATTACATAAGTTGACACTAAGAATTGAAAGGTTTTTAAAATATTAGAGAAAATCACGTTTTTACTTTTTACTTGTATTATATGTAACTTTTGTACAACATGACATTGACATTACACACAAAAACAAATTGTTGGTTGCGTACACAAACTACGTTCTGAAATCTACAATTACAAATATTTATAAAAACAATTTATGGTTATTTTATTCAACATACCCCTTAATTGTAGATTAGTTTACAAGCATTTTTAAATTTAACAGGTTCTAAAGGTTTGGTGAGAATGTCAGCTAAATTATTAGAGGTAGGTACATATTCTAAACATAAGTCTCCTTTCACAACGTTTTCATTAATACATTTATAGCGAACGTCGATATGCTTCGAACGTCTATTTAACACTCCATTCTCTATCAGTTTTATGGCACTTTGATTGTCTATTTTTAAATTCACTTGCACTTTTATATGTAGCAGTTCTTCTATCAGGTCTTTCAAGTATAACACTTCTTTGCAACATTCTGCAGCAGCTATATATTCAGCTTCGCAGCTTGAGAGTGCGACTATAGGTTGTTTCCTTGCACACCATTGCAGTGGACCTCCACAGTACATAATGATGTATCCGGAAGTGCTTCGTCTGGTTTCCAAGTCTCCAGCAAAGTCTGAGTCGCTGTAGGCTTCTAATCCGAGTTTATATTATAGCCAATATCTATATTCTTACTTCCTTGTATGTATCTCAGGGTTCTTTTTACATTCTTCACATCAGTGTTGGTAGGTTTTTCCATATTACGACTCTCAAAGTTAACAGAGAACGCTAGATCTGGTCGAGTCTTGCTGCTAAGGTACATTAAAGAACCAATAGCTTCTCACATCTTCTGTATCTTCTTTGTCTTTTTCCTTCTGATCTTTCACTAACGGTGTTGGACATGGCTTTGAGTTTTCCATATTGAATTTTTCCAGAATAGTTTTGGCATATTCTTCTGGTCCAATTCTTATTTGTTCTTCGGTTCTAACTATCTCCAATCCCAGAAAAGATGTAGGATCTTCTGTATAAGTCATTTCAAAATCTTCTTCGAGTTTCTTTAACAATGAAAGCATTTTTTCTTTATTTTCTCCTATAAGCAATCCATCATCAACATATATCCCAAGGATAATTTCTCCATTTTCTGTTTTGAAAAATACAGGGTTCTGTTTTAAGTGGGCATAATCCTTTCTTTTTCAGGGTCATTGTAAATTTTTGGTTCCATTTCAGAGGAGATTGTTTCAGACCATATAGACTCTTTTTGAGTTTACATATTTTTCCATCTTCTTTTTCATATCCTTCTGGTATCTGCATGTACAAGTTTTCAGTTATTTCTCCATAGAGGAATGCAGTCTTTATATCTAGTTTCATGATATGATATTGTTTATTCGCAGCAATAGCCAGCATAGTTCTGATAGAACTGTTATTAATTACAGGACTGAATGTTTCTGCATAGTCAATACCGGGTTTTTGTTCACATCCTCTCACCACCAGTCGAGCTTTGTACTTTCCATCACTCTTCTGTTTCAGGACTCATCTGTTGCTTAAGATTTTTCTTGTTCCAGCTTCAGCTCTATCAACGAGTTCCCATACTCAGTTGTCTTTCAGTGATTGTTTTTCAAAGTTAATGGCTTCTGTCAATTTTTCCTTTTCAGGACCAGTTGTGGCTTCGCTGTAAGTGAGGTAAGTAACAAAGTCTTTTAGTTTTTCTGGCTGTTTTCTAATTCTTCCAGGTCTTTTAATTCTTTCATTTGATTCTTCTTGAACTATTGTTTCTTCTTGGTTTAAGGTTTCTCTTTTTCTTTCTTCTTGGTCTAGGATTTCTTCTTTTCTTTCTTCTTGGTTTAGGATTTCTTCTTTTCTTTCTTCTTGGTTTAGGGTTTCTTCTTGTCTTTCTTCTTGGTTTAGGGATGCTTCATCTTCTTCTTCTCTATTTTTAAGGTTTATAAATTCCAATTCTATCGCAGATATGTGTTTTATATTTTCTGGTTTGAAAGATCTTTGTATTGTATTTAAGAAAGTTACATCTCTTTGCTCTATGATACGTCGTTTTTCTTCATCCCAAAGACGGTATCCAGTAGGGGAGTATCCGACCATCAAGAATTTTTCAGATCTTTTTTGTAGTTTACTTAGATTACCAAGTTTTTTACTGTGAGCATAACTTCCAAAATAGCTCAGATTCTTCAGATCTGGTCTTTTACCATACCATAGCTCTGAGGGTGTAACCTCTTTTCCATCTGTAGCTAGTCTGTTGATTATGTATGCAGCGGTTCTTGCTGCTTCTCCCCATAGATAATTGGGTAGGTACATTATTCTCATATAGCAATGCTCTTATTTTTTCTAGAACTGTTCGATTCATTCTCTCGCTCTTTCCATTAAGCTGAGGAGAATATGGGATTGTGTAATCCAGAGTTATTCCTTTTTGTTTGCACCGTTTTTCATGTTAGTAGAAGTGTATTCACCTCCATTATCGCATCTGATGATTTTTACTTTCTCGCTGTTTTCTTTCTGCCTCTTGTATATATTCTTTCAGGTATTCAAATGCTTCATTTTTATTCTTCAGCAGGTATAATTTTAGGAAGTGGCTGTAGTCATCCATCACAGTAAGTATATATTTCTTTTCATCCCAAGTATTTGGTGTTAAGGGACCACATATATCTGTATGTATAATTTCCAATAATTTTTTAGCTTCTGTTCTCTGGGTATTAAATGGTAAACGTGTACCTGTTTGGCTTCTAAGCAAACTTCACATTCTGTGAGTTGATCTATATCTTTTTAGTTATATTAATGCCATCTACTTTTTGTTCAAATTTGATTTGAACAATCCTAATTTAATTTTTATTTGCCCTTAAACTTATTCATTTTATTCACACCCTGTGTATATTAACCATTTCAAAAAAATACCTCCCCGGCACCAGTCTAACGGGAGCAACACAACGAGTCGAGACTCGTGATAGTTACACCGGGTTTTTATTTTATTCTCTCACAACACGTAATAGGGGAGACATCCTTCCAACCTACTGGTTCGTGTCTCGAACGTTTTTCTCTCTTACACCACAAAAAAAACTTTTTTTAGTGCTGTAGTGCTGTTCAAAGATTGAATAATCGAAATCGAATTAAAGTGCATAAAACCTCATTTTTGCCGGTTTACATAAACCTAATTATTTAAAGTGTAAAAAGTGCCAGAAATTCATCGAGAGGGTAATGTACAAAATTTCTTTTTGACAAAAATTATTCTGCAAGTAGCAGAACAAAAAGGCTTTCACGCGCAGAAAAACAACGTGGACATCTCTCAGGGGAGCAGCCAAAGGATTTTATGTTATACCATATAGGATGATGATAAATTTATATTACTTATTTGTTTTATTGTTTATTGTTTTTACAATCGAATATTTGTATGTGCATCAAAATTATTTTCTTTAGGAACTTCCTAAATTGGATGTCCAGGAGGCGGTTTCACGAAGGATATTCATTTTTTTGTAATTATTTTTTGTAACTAGTGCGTTATTTTTACATGTAACAATCGTTTCATTTTATGTTGATTGTATTAAACGATTTGAGAACTAGTCTACGGACCTTTCATTTTACCAGTGGCGTGGGAATAAAGTTCACTTAACCACATTCGGGATTTTTAATATAAATCTTGAGCCCCTTATGTTGAGGAAGGGTAACCAAAATTCTTTCTAAAACAACTTTATCTAGCAGTTTTTTCATTGTTTCTTTACCCGCATGGCCTAGTTTTACATGCCAGTTTAAAGCTGTTTCGTTTTTAGTGGTCAATAAAGCTGTCTCTTCTTGTACAGGATGTAGTTTTACAGAATACAAACCATTTTCATTTTTTTCTCCAGTTAAGACTTCTTCATTATTTTTAGAAATTATTACCCTGTTTTTAGTGAACAGAACTAGTCCATTTTTTTCAGTGATTTCATTCACAGACATCAGATTTTGTGGTAGTTCAGGAACATATAGTACTTAGGTCAGGTTAACATTTTTAGATTCAACAACTCCTTTTTCAGTGGATATTATCTTCTCGTTTTCTTTAGCAATTTGGATGCTTGTTTTCTCTTTTATAATTTTAGATAAGATATTTTTTGTTTTTAGTCATGTGTGAGGTACAGGCTGAATCAACGATGAACTCTTCAAATTCATCCTTTTTACATTTCCATCAATTTCTCTTCCCAAAAATATTACTTTTTCTACACAAAATATGCACTTTTTAAAATTAATCTTAAAATTATTTTCATTTAACTTTTCTAGAATTTTCAGAGTGTTATCTTGGCATTCTTGATGGGTATATCCTCCACAAAGTATATCGTCAATATATACTGTAGTAAAAATACCTTTTAGAAACTTAGGCTTTTATTCGCATAACTTGACGTTAGACAAATATAAGTGACAATATATAAATAACTAATACAATAAGTATACAATAAGTTAACAACATTAAGAACTAACTAAGAACATAAACAAACTAGATTTTTTCACTAATAAAATTATACTACATTCACCCGGCCTAATGTAAAACAAAATCGTCCAAGTAGTTCGGCTTATTCCTATTCCTAGACGGTTTTCGGGTCGATGTACACACATCTTGTAGTTGGCTTGAATTTGAATCAGGTAAATTTACGTTATCAGATATTTCGGAAATGCTCTGTTCGTTGTTGGAGTCATTCATTTCGTTATCTATATTTTGATTTCCTGAATCTTGAGTATCATTTTCTTGAGAATTTAACAATCTTATATCTCCTCTGGGAGCCAAATTTTTGGTAGCAACAGTACTTTTCTTTCCATTAGCGTATTGTATTAGAGCGTAGTCTGAATTTGCCTGCAAAAGGTCAACTTCTTCTACTAATGGATCGAACTTACTTTTTCTTACAAATTTTTTTAACAAAACTTTGCTAGAGTCTTTGAGCCACGATGGTATTGACGTTCCACTTACTGATCGTCGTTGGTAAGTAAACATACGTTCATGGGGAGTGGAATTAACTGCAGTACACAATAGACTTCTTATTGAGTGCAGAGCATCTGGTAAGACAGTTTCCCATTTAGTGATATCTAAATTTCGACTTTTCAGTGCCAAATTCACTGCTTTCCATTGTACCTTTCTGCTTGTCCATTTCCTTCTGGGTTGTATGGTGTCGTTCTGCTTGAAGATATACCTTTAGAGTGCAAATATGTAATAAATTCCTCGGAAGTAAAACTAGTTCCACGATCAGAGTGTATGTATGCTGGCATTCCAAATAAACAAAACAAATTATTTAGACATTCAATTACTGTTTGGCTAGATGTATTCGAACAAGGAAAAGCCCACGGAAATCTGGAAAATTCATCAATAATTGTTAACATATACGAGTTTTTCGAAGTAGTGGGAATCGGTCCTTTAAAATCAATGTTCAATCTTTCAAAAGGAGTTGTTGCCTTAATTAGATGTTTATCTTCTTGCTTTTTATAAAACCTAGGTTTGATTTCAGCGCAAATTGGACATGCAGTGATAGTTTGTTTTATTTCTTCTAATGAATATGGTAAATTTCGAATTCTAACAAAATGGTACATACGAGATACTCCAGGATGACATAGATCTGAATGCAGTTGAAATAACTTATTGGTGTTTAGGTCATTGCACATTCTTGATAAAGCATCTGCTGCATCATTTGCATTTCCTGGACGATAAATTATATCATATTTAAAACACGAAAGTTCTAATCGCCACCTCAGAATTTTTTCATTTTTAATTTTGCTTGAATGATTTGTATTAAACATAAATGAAACTGATTTTTGATCAGTAATTAACTTAAATTGTCTTCCTAGTAAAAAATGTCTGCACTTCTTAAGTGCTTCAACACAAGCATATGCTTCTTTTTCGATTGCAGAATGTCTTCGTTCAGAATCTCAAAGTGTACGTGAAAAAAAAGCAACTGGTCGTCCAGTTTGACTCAGTGTGGCAGCGATAGCAAAGTCAGATGCATCTGTTTCAACAAAAAGAATTTCTTTATCATCGATAGTCCATAGCAGTGAATTAGCTATATTAGTTTTTAAGTCTTCAAAATCACGAACCAAGTTAGAATTTAAAGGAAATTTCTTGCAATCTATGAGACCTCTAATTTTTGTTGAAAAATTGTTAACCCATTTCGAATAGTGTGAAAACATTCCAAGTGCCCTTTGGAGACTTTTAGAATCTTTTGGAATTGGTAAATCTAATAAAGGTTTTAATCTATCTGGATCAGGTTTCATTGTAAAATTTTCAATTGTATATCCTAAAAATTTAATAGATTTTTGATTATAATGGCACTTATTTTGATTTAATGTTAATCCGTATTTTTTAGCAGCATTTAAAAAGTTTTGCAGATTTGAGTCATGGCTTTCTTGATCTTTACCGCAAACTGTTACATCATCTAAATAAGAATATACACCTTGTAGATTTTCTTTGTTTATAATAAAGTCAATAACTCTCTGGAAACATGAGACTCCATTAGTAACCCCAAAAGGAATGCGTCGGAATTGATAAAGGCACCCGTTTGCTTCAAAAGCTGTAAATGGTTTGTCCGATGGATGAATTAGTACTTGGTGATAAGCCGACTTTAGGTCAATTGTGCTAAAAATTTGATGTTTTGAAATCTTGGAAACAAGTGATTCAATGTTAGGCAAAGGATAAGCATCAAGTAAAGTAAATCTATTAATTGTTTGGAAATAATCGATTACCATACGACGTTTATGATTTCCATTTTTGGTTACCAACACTTGAGCTCTCCAAGGTGTGATGTGCTTTCTTCAATAATTCCTTCTTGAAGTAATTGTTTTATTTCTGCTTTAATAAAATTTTCATCATCTTGAGAAAATTTGCGTGATTTAGTGGCAATAGGTTGACAATTTTCGGTTAAATTGGCAAATAAGAAAGGCGGATCAACTTTAGCTTCCGTTAGACAACATATGGAAAACGGCGGTTTTGGACCTCCAAATGTAATAGCTATTTGTTCATGTTGTTTCATGATATCATGACCAATTATCAAATCTGTACAGAGATTAGGTAAAACTAAAACTTTTATTTGCTGATATTTTTCTTTCTGAATCTGAAGAGTAACCAAACAATAGCCTTGAATTTTTGTTGAACATGTCATGGATGCCATAGAAACTTCACCATTAGCAGTAAAAATCTTGATTTTATTTTTAACGGCAAATTCATGATCTAGAAAAGTATCCGAGCTTCCAGTGTCTAGCAAAGCTTTTGCATTTATTTTATTAATTGTGACGTCTACTAAAGCTTTCAAAAGTGAGGACTTTTCAATGACGAAGCTATTACAAAGGTAGACGCTGAAGTTGATTTAATTTGCATATTTTTGGATTTCATACACATTTTGGCCCAATGTCCGATTTTATGACAATTTTGACAAGTTGCTGCTTTTGCAGGACACAAAGAGCGCGGATGTCTGGGGTGTCCACAGAAATAGCAAGTCTGGGAAGATTTTATTCGAGCAGCAGCAACAGTGTTGTGATCAGATAAAGTTGCATAATTTGATGACGCGTTGGAAGTAAAATTATTGTAATCAGATAAAGTTGCATTGTTTGCATAATTTGATGGTGTATTGTACGTAACTGATTGTTTTTGAGAATCTTCTAAAGATCTGGATTTAGATATGGCATCTTCTAAAGATAAAGTGCTAAACTCAAGCAATCTTTGACGTATATCAGATTGAGCAAGGCCATTAATAAAAGCGTCTCGAACGTAATCATTTTTATTCTGTTCTGCAGAAACTGCTTTGAAGTTGCAATTTTTAGCCAAAAGTTTTAATTAATGTACATATTGATCTATAGATTCATTCATCTGTTGTTTTCTTGTAGCCAAAACATGTCTTAAATTTCATTAGTAGGTTTTACATACAATTCTTCCAAAATTTTTATAGCAGCTTTATATGATTTCGACTCGCTTATATAATCATAAACTGTGGGTGATACAAAATTTATTAAAAGCATGTACTTATCTGAATCTTCTAGTTTGTTAGATTTATTACGTTCTAAAAAGTTCTTGAATGTTTCGTACCAATGTTTGAATTCTTTATTCGCAGTTGGGGAATCTGGATCAGCTTCAAGCTTGTCTGGTCTAAAGTATTTTTCCATTTTTTTATGCGAATAAAATTGTAGTAAAAATACCTTTCAGAAACTTAGGCTTTTATTCGCATAACTTGACGTTAGACAAATATAAGTGACAATATATAAATAACTAATACAATAAGTATACAATTAGTTAACAACATTAAGAACTAACTAAGAACATAAACAAACTAGATTTTTTCACTAATAAAATTATACTACATATACTAAAACATTGTCTTCCAGAAGTTCTTCCAAAACATCCTGCATTACTCTTTGAAACCTTGCACTTGAATTTTTCCAACCAAATGGTAGTCTTGTGAATTCAAAATGTCCTAAATCAGTAACAAAAGCAGTGTACTTTCTTGTACTTTCTGAAAGACTAACGTTCCAAAATCCATCTTTCAAATCAATTTTCGAAAAACATTTGCATCCGCCGAATTTATCAATTATGTCTTCAATCATTGGAAAGGGAAATGGGTCAAGCTCCGTTTCTTCATTTATTTTCCTATAGTCAATGCAAAATCTAAAACTTCCATCACTTTTTGTCTGTAAGACACATGGAGATGAATACGGAGATGTCGATTTAGTGATGATTTTCTTATCTAGTAATTCTTTAGTTTTTTCTCTTATCCATTTATTTTTTCATCTGAATACCTATCTGGATTTAATTTTATAATTGTTCCATTTTCTTTCAAATCGAAACTTGTTTCATATTTTGAAGGTCTTACATCAGCATAATTCATTATAGGTTAGAAATTTCTTACCAATTATATTTTCATTAAAATTATCTTCGACTTCGACATTTATTGCAAATACATTTAAATCTTTTAAGGTCTTTCTTTCAATTATTAAATCAATCGACATGTTTTTGACTACTGCTGGATAGATTGTAATATTTTTATCACCAAATTGTAACTCAACTTCAGATGTAAGTATATTGGCTGTGCTATTTATTATACCTTTTAAATTAATAATAAAGGCTTTATTCATTGAAGCCGTAACTTACAATAAATACACTTGACAGAATATAAGTGTCAAAATATGACACATAACGAATAACTAGATTAAAAAGTAAATAATACATATCATTCTCCCTCGCTGTAAGGGTGCACTGATACCATAAATAACTGGAATTGATAAACTAAACTATTTATGTTTACTAGTAAAGAAATCGTTGAGATACTTTGGTGGTCTCCTATTTCTTGTAGGTCTTGTATCAAGTTGTGCATCTTGCTCTATAGATGGCGATGAATGTAGGTCTTGTGAACCACTACTAGATGGCTCGCTTTGGTGATAAGAAGCAGTAGGATTTGGTGAAGACTCTGGTTCAATTGGTAGTTCAATTTGTGGCACTGGTTCAGTTCAGTTCAGTTTGGCAAGGTGAATCTAATTTTGCGTCTGACTCTGTGCATGCTTCACCACCACTATCTAAAGTCAAGTCCCCACGAGGGGCCAGTTGCTTTAATGATACGGTTGCTTCTCGCCCATCGTCAAAACGGACAAGAGCATATTGAGGATTAGCTTCTATCAATTCGGCTTCATCAACAAGGGGATCATATTTACTGGCTCGCAAATTCCGCTTAACAAGTATGGGCCCAGGCTGAAGAAACCATATGCTGGAAGCGTTATCCCATTAGGGGTTCTTCTTCGGTGGGTGAAGAGTCTCTCATGTGGAGTGCAGTTTGAAAGATCTAATGGAGTGCAAAGCTTCTGGTAGTACACTTTCCCATTGTGAAATGTTTAATTTCTTAGATTTCAGTGCTAGGTTTATTGATTTCCAAATAATCCCATTGTAACGTTCAACCAAACCATTTCCGGCGGGATTATATGGCGTAGTCCTGCTTGTAGCAATGCCACGTTCTTGCAAAAATGTAATGAGTTCCTTCGACATAAAAGATGTTCCCCGATCAGAATGAATGTAGGTTGGCATTCCAAACATAGAAAATAGGTCATTTAGACACTGAATTACAGTTTCTGAACTCAAGTCCTTGCAAGGATATGAAAAAGGAAAACGAGAGTATTCATCGACAATATTCAGCAAATATCGATTTCGACTATTGGAAGGCACGGGGCCTTTAAAATCGATGTTAAGTCTTTCGAATGGAGATGTAGCTTTGATTAAATGTTGGTCTGTATTTCTATAGAATCTTGGTTTGATATCTGCACAAACAGGGCAAGCATCGTTAATCTTTTTAATTTCATCGATCCCATAAGGTAATTTAGAATAATGAAAAACTCTTCGTTTTACCAAAACTTCCAATATTTATTTAAAAAATTGCTTTATTAACTTTAATGACAGCCGTTTCGCTAGACTTAGCATCTTCTTGATTTGTGAACAGTTGAAAATGTCGGACAAGTAAGAAATGTCGCCAATTCCTCAATGCTAGTACAATCGCTAAAGCCTCTCTTTCTATTGCAGAATGCCGTCTTTCAGATAAAGTTTTAGAGAAGAAAGCTATCGTACGTCCATTCTGACTAAGAGTCGCCGCTACAGCAAAGCCCGATGCATCTGTTTCAACGGTTACAGGTAAATCATCTTGAATAGTGATGAGCTTGGACTGAGCTATGTCTTCCTTAATAAGCTGAAAATCTTTTGCAGCAGGTGAGTCTGGTACAATTGGGAATTTCTACAGTCCACTAAACTCCTTATTTTCTCGGAATACTGTGAGATCCACTTTGAGAAATGAGAGAACATCCCAAGTGTGCGTTTCATGATGGTTGCAGTAAGAGGAAATGTCTAGTAATGGTTTAAGTCTGTACGGATCTGGGCGCATAGACTTATTAGAAATTGGATAACCCAGGAGAGTTATTGAGTTTTGAGAGAATCGGCATTTATCCCGGTTCAGCGTCAAATTATATTTCTTTGCTGCATTTAGGAATCGTTCTAAATTCCTATCATGTTCATCTTTACCTCTTCCACCAATCGTAATGTCATCAAGATAAGCATATACTCCTTCAAGGCATTATTTTCTAATAATATTATTAATTGTTTTTTGGAAGCATGCCACTCCATTTGTGACACCAAAAGGAATGCGACAAAACTGATAGAGAGTTCCATTAGCTTCAAAAGCAGTATACTGTTTTTCTGAATCAAGTATTGGTATCTGATGGTATGCACTCTTTAAGTCTATGGTGCTATATACGTCGTATTTTGCAATGGTTGAAACTAGCTTCTCAATATTTGGTAAAGGGTGGGCGTCCAGTAGAGTGAATTTGTTTATAGTCTGGAAGTAGTCAATAACCATGCGTTTCTTGTGATTCTCATTTCTCGTTATTAAAACCTGAGCTCTCCAAGGTGAAGAACTCTCCTCTACAATTCCTTCTTGAATTAGTTTTCTTATTTCAGATATGATAAACAACTCATCAGCTTCGGAATAACGTCGTGATTTAGAGGTGTTCAAAAAGTCGAGGTGGCTCTACTGTTGCACATGCAACATTACAGATAGATAGAGGAGGTTTGGAGCCTCCAAATAGAAGTTGCACTGAGGATTGGAGTTTCATAATATCATGACCGTCACAGCACGGATTTCTAATTACTAGAAGTTTAGTTGTAGGATAAAATTCGTTTTGGAGACGGAGATTTACGACTACATATCCTTCAATTCCAGATTGCAAGGAGGTGGAGGCATTTCGGTTCTCAGGAGTGATTTTTAAGTTGTTTCCCTTTGCATAGTTATATCAATTAAAACTATTAGGTGTCCACTAGGATATTAGAGCTAATTCTGTTTACCTATCCAGAAAATACAGCTTTAGAGAGCACTCCTGGTGAAGCAGCTGAAGGGGTATCAGATAAAAATGTTGAAGCGGAAGTTGGCTTTCCTTTTGATCTAGATTGGCATACCTTCTGAAAGTAACCTTTCTTTTCACACAATTTACAAATAGCTTCAAGGGGAGGACATTCTTGTCTCGATCGATGTCTTTGTCCTCGACAGAAATAACATGTTTGCTTTTGATATCGTCGTATATTAGAAGCAGCGTTAAGTGTGGATTGACTGCTCTCTGAAAGTTTTGAAGTTGGAAAAGCTGGAACAGATTCCAAGTTATTACAACTAGAACCATTAGTTAATGTTTTGTATAACTGACAGTTCTTTTGGACAGACTCCAAGGACCGTGCAATATCTTCCACTTGCTTAAGGGATAAGGTGACATTTTCTAGAATGCGTTGTCGGATTTTAGAATAAGTAAGGTCACTTATGAAAGCATCACAAATATACTCATTACAGTATGTCTGTACATCAACAGTTTGCAAGTTGCAGTTCTTGCTCAAAGCTCTGAGAGGTTGTAAGTATTGGTCAACGGACTCATTATTTTGTTGTCTTAGATTGGATATTAAGTGTAGTGCAAAAACTTCGTTGGATGGGGGCGCAAATAGTCCTTTTAGTACGTTAATTGCTTCTGTGTAAATTTGACAGTCGCTAATGAATTCATAGCATTTAAATGTTTACCAGTACATCAAGTCATCCTCTTGTGTAACATTCGATTTTTTCATATAGGTTGAAAGCTTTTTGTGGAAGTGTGTCTTAGCAGAAGTCAATGAACCAGAAATTCCATTGAATTTTCCAGGCTTTAGTATTTGGGTATCCATTGTGAGGAATAATGGTAACGTTGAATAGTTATTACTGAATAAATTGTGCTATTATTATACCTTTTTAATCAATAATCAAGGCCTTATTCAGTGAAGGTGTAAATTACAATAAATACACTTGACAGAATATAAGTGTCAAAATATGACACATAACGAATAACTAGATTAAAAAAGTAAATAATATATATCATTGGCAGTGTATATAACCTGCTAAGCCTCTAATGTGAATATTACTTCTGAGTTTTGGCAAATTTTGAAACCCAACTATTTTCTCATTAATTAAATCTAATTCGGATCCAGTATCTAATAAAGCTGTAATTTCTCTTTGATTTATCGGTACTCGCACTAGACTCTCATTTAATTCGGAGAAGTTTGAAAAATTATAATAATATTCCGCATTTGTTAAAATTCTCTCTTATAGTGGTTAGAGTCAAGTTGAATAAAATACGTTTTCTCAGTAGAAATATTTTTAATGACAGCCATTCATGACATTTATATATTACATTATCTAAAACACGTTACCTTAACTACTAAACATTAATGAAAACAACAGGCAATACAAATGTAACTATTAACAGCATTCTTTATTTCAAAATGATTACATTTACATGGATGTGAATCTTGAAGTTCTTCTTCCGCTTGTTCTCTTTCAACCATATTATTTCCATAAATTTTCTTCTTTTCATTATTCCCATTCCTGAATGATCTATTCTTGTTAGATTTATTTGGTATTTGGTTTCTTTCATTCCAAAATTTCTTTTCTGTGACATTTTTATTGTACTCTTGTTTATTAACTTTAATAGATTTTATAAACTTCAAAAGTTCCTCTTTAGTTGAGATGTCTTTAACTGTTATCTGCCTTTGAATATAAAAGGGCAATCCTAGTATAATTATGGCAATCATAGATTTTTCTGATAGGTTTTCATCAGCAGAAGCAATCAATCGTACCTTTTCATAGTAGTATTCCATAATTGAACCGCTACCATATTTGTAACTAATCGCTTTGTCCCATTTTACAACAATTGGTTCGTCAAATGTTGTTATAAAATCTTCTTTCCAATCCTTCCATGTATTTGTCTTCAACAAATTGCGTTGTAATCTATCTTGATACCATTGTAGAGGAATTGCGACCAAAAAAATAATCTCATATTATATATTTTTTCGAAATCTGGCCATTTGTTAGATTCCGACAAGAAGTCATATTGATTCATCCAGCTCGTCGGATTCTCATTTTCATTAAATTAATTTGTTTATGTTTTCATTGTGATTAGATTTGGTTGTCTGGCTCAGCCATTTGGACGTCAAATTATCCAACTCCAACTTCCCGATTTTTATCACGTTTTGATCTTCTCCTCCTTTATCGTAATCTATAAGAATAGGTTCTTTATCTGACTGCGCCATATTGTAATGATATTACAATAATTCAACGTTTTATTTTATTTGAATTAAATGTAAATTACTTAAGTTGACACTCAGAATGTGTTGTGTTCTGTAATCGAGCCTTTAGGTATTTTATTTATATTTTTATTATTGGGATCTAGTAGTTAGGAATGACATGTGTCATAAAGATTCAATTTTTAAGTACTGTCATGTATGTAGAATCGAAATATATTCTTTTATGTAATATATAAAGTTATTAGATACAACAGAATGACAATTCTATCAACATAACAACAGCTTACAGGGTGATCACTATTCTCCTACAAATATAATATGCATTATTTAAAATGTTTTTTCCTTATAGTTTCTACTGCATTTATTGTGGTAGTTTATATTTTTCATTAATTTAAAACCATAATAAATTAAAATCACAGAATACCATTAAAACAACAGATGTTAATATTATATTTTATTTGAATTAATTAAAAAATAACACCTGTTTTACTTCAATTTTTTAAACCATTGTTATATAAGGTTTGTTCTTTATAGCTGAACTCATTGCCCCATTGCTCTAAAAATGAAAACCACAGAATACCATGAAAACGTGAGATTTTTATATTCGCATATTACAATATATTTAATTCGAAATAACGAAGGGAAGTACCTACCTACGTTATTATTCATATTTTCAACTGCTGTTCTTAGCATCTTAATTATTACTTATGAATTTTAGCAGTAACGCTCCTTATTAACGTGCGTCTTTTTTATAATCAAATTTACTAAATCAAAACTAAACTATTCGCTTTCAGGAAAAAATATTTGAACTGACAACACTGTGCGGCTGTCCCGCTGTCAATTTCGAATATTTTTGTACATGCCACAGAGAAGAAATAAGAAAGAGTGGAAAGTTCGACGGCACCATTAGTTTTGACCCCGGACGTTTTTGGCGCTGTCGACAGAACTACAGAACAATAATTATTTAATGTTGCTCCAAGGTATCGATTAAATTTAGGCGGAAATTTTGAAATATTTTGGTATAGGGGTTATAATTTTCCTATTTATAATAAAAAAGACATTAATTAAAAAAATTTTATTAATTTTTCTTTCTCAAGTTATCTCTAGTTTTTACATTTATATTTTTTGTAATAATCATAAGCCTGTAATTTAAAATCATTAATTTCTAAAGTAATAACATCTTTTAAAATGTTATTTACATTTTTCACCCATGCATAAATATAAAAATTTACGAATACTAAAGAAAACTCTAATAGTAATTCATGGTTTATACATGAGAAAACATTAATTACAAATCTTTTAATTGTATTTACAAGTTTCATTTTTAAATTTTTCTCTTTAAAATGAAGAGGTATAAAATGATGTAATTTTTGAGTACATTGATTAAATAAAAATACAAGTGTTTAGTTTCAATAAGGTCCCATGTTCATATGTTCGCATATGAATGTATTCATATACATTTTCCTTATTTACAGTTAATAATCCGACAATAATTCCGACAACATTCACATTGCTTAACTGATTTTAAAATATTGTAACCAATGTAACCCGCCATATATGCGTGCTGTTTTTGAATAATATATTAAACTTTAGTTTCAAAATACATATATTATTATCTATGAAACCATCCTGCTCAACGTGATGCTTGCTGGTTGTTACAAACTGTTCACTAGACAATATGGCCAAGTTATACTTGTCTGCCTCACAGTTTGCATTTAGTGAATGAATGGAGAAAAAATTATTAACTATTAGAGCCTTTAAAGAAGAACTAAATAAATTACAAGTGGAATTCACATTTCTAATTCCATGACTTCGAATCATTGAAAAAAAATTTTCCACAGGATCCTGATTTAAATTTCTTGGACATAAAAATGTGAATTCTAGAGATTTACAAATGTTTTTTTCAATTTGAAAATTTTATGAATTTTTTGATGACATAGATAATCTACATATAAAAAATCATAATAATTTGAAACTAAATTATTACTTACTTAATTTCCTTGCAGCAACTACTTTCTGGGTGGAAATTCCAGAAGTCGAAGGAGTATCTAAAACAATAATTTAATGTTAAAAATTTATTTAGTAATGAAATATTTTATTGACTTACTTTTTATCTTCTAAGTCTGTTAAATTTTGAATTGTTGATTCTAGCCTGCTGTTAAAAACATCCATCAAAGGATATCTTAGTTCTTCTGTGCCTTTAAAAAATAGCAGATATAGAGTAATACTACAGGAATATGATTGGGAATATTTTATACTTTGAAATAATTATAATTTTTTGAGATTATTAACATACATACCAAGAAACAACTGTGGGTATGCACCAACTTTCAGATTTGTCCTATTGCGATTTTGTAAAAATTTAAAATCTTCAGTAAAATGCCTGTCACACACTCTGTAGTTATTTCTTAAGACCAATAAATTTTTAGACAAAAGATCTTCCCGATGAATTAAACTTAACCATTTTCTGGACATCTAAAAGATATTATAAACATGTCAACAATACAAAACAATGTTTATTCTGTAGCTCATGTTTATGTTTGTGAAATATTTTTAAACTTGGCTTGCAAAATAAAAAAAAAATAGCATACTAACCTCTACTTCATTTGAAATTCTGTGGCTTTTACAATTTGTGTTCCCTGAACTACATTTTTTAACAAAACACTTAAAAAACCATCGTTCTTGAAAATTATATCAAAAAGGTTATTTAAAAAAAACACTAACAAAATTTATCAGCTTCGCACTATCCAATCATAGATGATATTGAATCAAATGAATTAAAAATTCAAGCAGTACCTTGATCATAGAACACAAATATAATTTGATGATTTATGAAAGTGATATTTATATTTCTAACTGAAAATTTGACTATAAGTAAAACGCCAACATCGTCTGGGGTTAGAAACATTAAGTGCGCACCCCGTGGTACATGCGCAGAGAATTTTTAGCGGATGGTTAAACTGGAAGATAACCAAATTTAGGTTTAGTATAAGGTTATTTAACATTTTACAATTTGTTGTGTAAGATTTAGCAAATAACCTCCTAAACTAGCCTGAGTATCCAGTACAATACAAATATGTAGCTAAAAATATAAAAATAAACCCCCTTAAAATTGTCAATACCTATAAATCTCAAATAAAACGCATGTTAACTGTTTCTTTTATTATTATTATTATCATAATTTTATTCATACTGAGTAAATATAAGTAGGTATTTTACCATTTAAATACTATCTTATCTTACCCACAATTAATAGAAAAGAAGGATATCTAGCTTTTTAATTTATTTTTTATATTAATTTTTAATTTCTAACCCTTTGTCCTTTTTTTGGAGATGTATAATATGTATCTCTCAAATGTGGCTGAATCCAATAGAAAAGATCCAATAAAACTCAAAGTCAAAACCACAGACTTTTATTCAATTAATGTACAATTATTGCAACTAGTTTCGGTCTAGATCAGACCATCATCAGGCTGTAAAGAACACAATAAATGGTAAGCAAGAAGTGCAAATAGTAATCGATAGGAGAAAATAATATTAAACAGGTTAAACAGCAATACCAAAGATAACAATTTTAGTACAAAATGAGAATGTGTCAACAGAACAGAAGTTATTTCAAATCATAAATATTTATTTATAAATATTTACAACCCAAGGAAAAAGAGATTAAACTCTTGGTTTAGAATTTATTTACTCTATAAACATATTAAAATATGTTTAAATTTAAAAGTTTGGTACAACAATTATTATAGCATAGCCATAATCTGCACTATTGCATAAGCAAAAACTTTTTTCACTTCAACACAAAAATTATAATATACCTATTCAAACCGTTGTTAGTCTTTATACTGACTGAACCATTCACACCATTTTATGTTTAAACATAGTTTCAGATTGTAATATAAAGTAGGTTTTTATTAATGGATATTTTTTATGTTAAATTCCCCGATGGCCTTATTACCCCCAATTCTGCCTTAAAGTATTTGTATGAATTCAAAGCCTTAAATAATTTCATTTATTGACTTGGTTAAAAACTGTACTAAGCAACAGATATAGGTACTTAAACAATATTTTTGTTAATTATGCTAAGCTTGGCAAAATTCTTAAACTATGTATGAATACTCAAGGAAAATGAGTATTATTTATTTTCCCAATCTTTTGCTTGTATTTACTGCATAGGTCAACAATTTCTCTATATACACCATCCAGATTTGCAATTTTTACAAATAACATTCAATTCAAAAATATTCACCCCTGTTTATTCATTTGTTTACAACAAAATCATAACAAAATGCATTATCAGATTATAATCAGTCTACATTTAAGAGAATGTCAGTGTTGATGATTCATATAACCTTAAATCACACAATAAATGCTTTATTTTCTCAACAAGAAAAGATAAGAAATATCAATAAAACACCAAGTCAAACCACAACAAATTTAATGGTAAAATTTTATAATTTAACCATTAAATTTGTTGTGGTTTGACTTGGTGTTTTATTGATATTTTATATCAGCCACATTGAAGTTATGAATCTTTCCTTCGATTAGAGATAAGAAAAAATTATATGCTTTGTTTTAATGTATCCATGACAACAACGTAACTTTTTAGAATAATGTTGACCCTTAGCGTCATCTAGTACAGCACTAGAAAGTATAGATTCCAAAAAGTAGCAATAGATGTCAGGCGCGAATGTCTCCAACAGATTTTATCATTGCGTTGTCATACATAGAGTGTGTTCGGGGAGCACGCTATTTGAGCCAACTGGCGCTATCTAGTACAATTGTATAAAGACTAACATTAGCTTTATTCGGGTTTCGTTTTTCGGACGGTTTGAGAACGATTTGCTGACTGCGCAGAACTGGATGTGCAGTAGACTAAATCCAAGGACTATTTATGTACGGTTTGAAAACTATCAACAAATGAAAAAACCCGAACGCCTTATTTTTTAATATCTGATACAAAAAGTAAATTATTTTTTCCACAAAACTAAAATGTTGGATAAACTGTTAATCATTATATAGGGGTAATGTTTCTTCGGCATAATTCTCATTTCTCCAATCCATCATCACTTGATGTAGAAAAAGATGAGGATGAATCTGACGAGAATTCTGCCAATAAATCCATAATAATATACTCAATAAATTAAAATAGCAAGAATAATTTGAATTTAAAATGCACACTAGGTACAAACAACAATGTCTGAGAAATGACCAAGCGCATGCGTCAATTAGGTAGTCCACAAAAAATTCTTACTTTTAACCTTGGACTGATTTGACGGTTTTCAAATCGTCTGAAAACAGTCAGAAATAAAACCCAAACACCAAACTAAAATTATAGAACGAGAAGAAACAGTACCCCTATATAGTGATGAACAGTTTATCCAACATTTTAGATTTGTGGACAAAATAATTTACTTTTTGTATCAGATATTAAAAAATAAGGCGTTCGGATTATTTTTTCATTTGTTGATAGTTTTCAAACCGTACAGAAATAGACCTTGGATTTAGTCTACTGCACATCCAGTTGTGCGCAGTCAGTAAATCGTTCTCAAACCGTCCGAAAAACGAAACCCGAATAAAGCTAATGTTAGTCTTTATACAATTGTGTAGCGATGCTCCCCGAACACACTCTATGTATTATGTCAATTTTGAATTATTTAAGTGAGAAAAAGTTTTGATGTTAAGTTTGGAAAATTAACGTTTATCAAGCGGAAGGTTAAATAATTAAATTAGTAAATAATAAAGATAAACAAAATGTCTAGTACATCGCAGAAACATGGTAATTTTGTTGCTGAACCAATGAAAGAAAAACCAGTAACAGACTTGGCTGGGGTTGGTGGAGTTCTTGGAGAACGCTTGGTGGCTGCTGGATTTGACAAAGTAAACTTATAAATTATACCTTAAATTTGCCAATTATTCCGAAAATGTATTACTCTATTTTTTATTGAAATGGACAGAGTAGGTTCCAACCTGATCTAGAAAGTAAAAGTAACTATTAGAGTTTTTAATTAAAAATTTAAATGAATTTTAGTTTATTTATGAAAAATATTGTATTGAAATGCAATGTTATTTAGCTTTATTTTTTTCTGTTGGCTAAATATTTATGTCTTTAATCTTTACTCTATTAATATAGACTTGATTTTATTATTTTCTCAATACTAATCAGACATGACAATTTAAATATATAAAATGTATTTTATATATTTGTATTTTTTGTTATATTCTAGTTAAAAATTGTATCTTCAGAGTATAACATGTTTGAAATATTTTTAATTTTGACAAATTCTTATTCTAGGCTTATGTTGTACTTGGCCAATTTCTAGTTTTAAAGAAAAATCAAGAACTGTTCGAGGAATGGATGAAAGATACATGTTCAGCAAATTCCAAGCAGTGTGCAGATTGTTGGCAATGTCTCAATGATTGGTGTGAAGAATTCTTGTAATTGTGTTGTTCTTTTATTATTTTTAAACATATTTTAATATTCACTACTTCTAACAATTAAATTAATAGGATTCATATGTGGGTGGTCCAGAATTATGTACATTAATTTCTAGAGCTGATAGAACATCACAAAATAAGGGTACTTCTTCATGTATACTTTTTTTCAAAACCGAATAATAAGGGAGATTTAGCCCTTTAAAGGGGTTAATTAAAAATCATATTATTTTAAATAACAACCAAGCAGTTTTGATTACAAAGTTCAAACTTGGGAATCAATTATAAGGCATAAGAATAATTAATTTTATAATATAATCCACCCCACCCAACTTTCATGTAGGGTAGTTTTGGGGATTAGGTACGGTTTTTTACTTTGTTTTTACGCCAATTTTTTTTAATATTTAAATATTTTAAAAAAATATTTAAAATTAAAATTCCTTAGACATTTTTACGCAAAAAAGGTCCTCTTGTAACAATTCGCTAGATATTACCGTTTTCGATTTATTTAAATTCAAAGGTCTGCATGAACACCACTTTGATCAAAAAATTTTTTCAATAAAATTAGTAGTATTTAGAATTGACACTTTTTTTGATAAAAATAATTGTTATTGGTGTTTATCCTTCATTTTTTATAATTTTTGTCTTAATTATGGCGAAGTATTGAAATTCTGAAATTATAGACGTGCTTTTACTGCTTGTGTAGTACATGTATAGGTACCTTTGAGTTTAAATAAATCGAAAAGGGTAATATCTAGCGAATTGTTACAAGAGGATCTTTTTTGCGTAAAAATGTCTAAGAAATTTAAATTTTAAAATTTATTTAAGTATTAAAAAAAATTGGTGTAAAAACCCTCACCTACCCCCCAAAACTACCCTATATGAAAGTTGGGTGGGGTGGATAATATTATAAAATTAATTATTCTTATGCCTTATAATTGATTGACAAGTTTAAACTTTGTAATCAAAACTGCTTGGTTGTTATTTAAAAAAATATGATTTTTAATTAACCCCTTTAAAGGGCTAAATCTCCCTTATTATTAGGTTTTGAAAAAAGTATACATGAAGAAGTACCCTTATTTTTTGATGTTCTATCAGCTCTAGAAATTAATGTACATAATTTTGGACCACCCTGTATACTTAAGAAATTAAGTTTAATATCTTATTTCAGTTACCAAAATTAATATATAAGTACATAAGTTCCAAATTTCCATTTTATAATTAGGTAAGTAATTATATATTTGCGTCCTAATGGTACCTACTTATAAGTACTAGTATTTATAATTTTTACTTTTCCTACACAAAATTAATTCTTGCTGAATTCTGTGGAAAGTTATAATAAATATATATATATATATATATATATACATTTTGGTGGCATTTTTATTGATATCCAAATAGTTTTAAACATAGAGTGTCTGTTGCAAAGCAGATGATAAGTGAGTTCATTTTTGAGTTGTTTTGAATGATTTATTAGATAAGTCTGCCTGCATTTTTGCTGGTGTGAAGTTAGCAGGTATTAGGTTTGTTCCAACACAAGAGAAATCAGTACATGTATCAGTTATTTCCATTCCACCAGTTGTTGCTGTGCTATGTTACAAATTTTCTGTTGTGTTGGAACCTTAGAACATAAAATAGTAAAGAAGGAGTTTATGTTATATCTACAATGTTAAAATCTGGCGACGGAAGTCGGCCATATTGGAAAACCATTTATGACTCATACTTTGTTTACAAGTTATAAAAGTTTAGTTTTCTGTAAAAAATTTGGATTAATTATTTATTGGTAAGTAGCTATTATTATAATAAATATACATTATATATACGTAAACTATATTTTTATGTTTAAATTAAATTAATACTTTGTATTGATCCCTAACCTATCTACTTAAAGTGACATAGGCGTATCAATAATGGAAAGAGGATATTTTATTTTAATTATCATTAATTTACAATTTTTTGGTTAATCTCATAACTGTTTATGTCAATTATTTTTATGTCTATGGAGTATTCTAAAGCAACGTTGTACAATAAATGTATTTGTGTATTAATTAACACATTATTACATTCACAGTTTCCCACGGGATGAAAATATTAGACGGAAATGGTTAAATATTGTGGATAAAGATAACTGGAGTCCAGGCAAGAATAGCTTTTTATGCTCACAACATTTTACAGAACAATCATTTAATAAAACTTCTTCAGTAATTGTTATACTAGTACCAAATGCTATACCTATAATTAAAATCGCAAGAATGAAATATCGAGTGAAATATGTAAGTAATTATTACATCCACAAATTGCTTTAATAACATTGACCAAATCTATTTACAGATATTTTACTTAAACATAAATTTCACTAATATATACCTTTTCTATGCAGGTAAGTACTAACGACCTTTATGCTGAAGAGATAATTACTACTAGCAGTGAAACTATTTCACCACTATTTCCTGAAACTCTACCATCCACTTCTGAAAGTCCTCGTAGGAAACAACTTATAAAAAGCATCTGTGAAGTATATTTAAAAACAAGGAATTTATTTATTATGTAAAAGTAAAATAAATAATGTAGAAAAAATTAGACATGTTTACACAAAAATTCAATTTAAGGACCAATAGTGGTAGAATGAAAAATTTTAATAAAAATTGTGTAGTATATAACTGGTTTTATTGCCTTAAATCTAGTACCCCATTTTAGGCAATGTTATACTATTTTTTTCTTTTACTTTCCTTATTAAAATGGTTATTTTAATATATAACGATTAGTGTTCATACTGTTAAAAAGTAACTTCCGGTAGCCATCTTGGATAACCATCCCGGTCAACTGTCCTTGAACGAGCAATACTTCCTTACTATTTTATGTTCTAAGGTTGGAACAGACCTATTGTGTTGTAGCAGATTTCAGTCTAGTTGCCAAAAGATTGGTGGCATGAAAATTATATTATTGATAAATAAACATTTATTGAATCAAATAGTACAGTTTTATGAAAAAATATTAAATTGAGAAAACTTTATGCTTCGAGAATCACAAAAAAACTATTCACAAAAAATTTTTGGGAAACATTTAGCCAGCTTTCAAGTTTCATAGTGTAACTTCTTATTCTAAAACACATTATTGAGTTTGAATGAATTGCAAGCTGTCTATTTTTATGAAAGTAAGGGTTATAAAACCTAATTTCTAATGTAGAACGTAGCTCCCTAATGTTACATGAAATTACAAAATAGTCTAATTATAAAAATTTCATAAATTTACTATTATCTATTTGCTTCCCTTTATACTGAGGTATTCAGAATCGGACCCTTATTCTCTTTTAAATATCGAATGCACTCTTCTTGTGACAGTGTTTTTTGCTTTATAATTTATATAATTTTTGTTTGAGAAAAACTTTCACCTTGGGGAATTGGTCAAAATTTATATTATTTCTGATTTAAAAATATCAAATCCAAGGCACACTTTTTCGTTGCTAGAATAAAAAAATCGTGGCGTTATGACTTTTCCGCCCTAGGGTTGATAAGTTAAATTTATTTGGGAAAAACTATTTATAACAAAACCTTCTATATAAAATTAAAATAGCCTTTTACAATCTGACATTTATTAATCAAAGTGATTATACATAACAACCAAAAAAAAATGTTTTACAATAATAATCAATATAACAATGATTAATATTAGAAGTAATTTAATCTTAACATGATAAACATTACTTTCCGCTCTATTTTTGGTGTTCATATGATTGTTTTTCCGGTACGATAAGTATTTGACCTGCGATCGAGGAAATATTACGCAAATTTGACAACACTGATAGAATATTTCGCGAAGCCCGAATAAAGTTGACACATGACGATGGACATTTACATATGGCTTGTCCTTCCTTGTCTAAGGCTTGTCCCATGTGTTGCATATGCTAAGATTCTGACTCATTTACGAAAATTTGAACCAAGATCACAAAAATATTCATTTGTAGGATATGGAACAAATGGGTATCGTCTCTGGGATAACACCTTAGAACATAAAGTAGTAAGGAAGGAGTTTGTGTTATATCTACAATGTTAAAATCTGGCGACGGAAGTCGGCCATATTGAATAACCATTTATGACTCATACTTTGTTTACAAGTTATAAAAATTTAGTTTTCTGTTAAAAATTTGGATTAATTATTTATTGGTGAGTAGCTATGATTATAATAAATTTACATTATATATACGTAAACTATATTTTTATGTTTAAATTAAATTAATACTTTGTATTGATTCCCAACCTATCTACTTAAATTACCATAGGCGTATCAATAATGGAATTATTTTTATGTCTATGGAGTATTCCAAAGCAAAGTTGTACAATAAATGTACTTGTGTATTAATTAACACATTATTACATTCACAGTTTCCCACAGGATGAAAATATTAGACGGAAATGGTTAAATATTGTGGATAAAGATAACTGGAGTCCAGGCAAGAATAGCTTTTTAGGCTCACAACATTTTACAGAACAATCATTTGATAGAATTTCTTCAGTAATTGTTATACTAGTACCAAATACTATACCTACAATTAAAATCGCAAGAATGAAATATGTAAGTAATTATTACATCCACAAATTGCTTTAATAACATTCACCAAATCTATATTTTTTCTCAAATCTATTTACAGATATTTTACTTAAACATATATTTCACTAATATATACCTTTTCTATGCAGGTAAGGACTAATTACCCTTATGCTGAAGAGATAATAACTACTAGTAGTGAAACTATTTCAGCAGTTCCTGTTCCTGAAACTCTACCATCTACTTCTAAAAGTCCTCGTAGGAAACAACTTATAAAAAGCATCTGTGAAGTATATTTAAAAACAAGAATTTATTATATATGTAAAAGTAAAATAAATAATGTAGAAAAAATTAGACATGTTTACACAAAATTCAATTTAGGGGCCAATAGTGGTAGAATGAAAAATTTTAATAAAAATTGTGTAGTATATAACTGGTTTTATTTCCTTAAATCTAGTACCCCCATTTTAGGCAATGTTATACTATTTTTTTCCTCTACTTTCCTTATTAAAATGGTTATTTTAATAAATAATGATTAGTGTCCATACTGAATAATAATAGGTATGTTTCAATAAGGACATTATTTTTCTACAAATAAAAATATAGGACGCCACTGTTAAAAAGTAACTTCCGGTAGCCATCTTGGATAACCATCCCGGTCACCTGTCCTTGAACGAGCAATACTTCCTTACTATTTTATGTTCTAAGGATAAAACAAAGAGGAAGATAATCAGGTCACGAGATGTAAAATTTTTTGAGGATTTATTTGAGAACAAAGAGAAGATCCAAAAAGAAAATGAAGGAAATTTATAGACTGAACAATGATGAAGGGACAGAAGATCAAATAAGTGAAGGATATTTTAATGATTATAATGAAGGAAACAGTGAACAAGAGCAAGTTGAAAGAGATTTTCACAATTATGAAGTATCAGAAGATGCAATTAATAGGGATAATGAAGAACCATTGAATGAGCAAAGAAATTTAAGAAATTGGAATGAGTTGCGAAAGCCAGGATATATGGATGATTATGAATTAGATTTACCTTATCTAGATGAAGATGGTAATGCAATGATAACATATTCAAGAAGCAATCGAGTCTGAAGAAAAGGAGCAATGGATACGAGCCATCAATCAAGAGAAGAAGTCACTGGAAGACAATAATACATGGAAATTTGTAAAGGAAGATGAAGCAAATGGTCAAAAATTGTTAAGAGGGGCGTTTCTATTTTGGTAAGACTGCCTGAATTTAGTGAAAAATCTGGTTATTTCTAAATTACAAGAATGTGGAGTAGATGGCGATAGTGGTTTCAAATTAGTATTTTTATTATAAATTTGAATATTTTTAGAGCTTGTTGACTTTCTTTATCTAAGACAGAGATGAAAATATGAATTTTGCTTCGTAAATCTTTGAATGTTTCCACGACATACATTTACATTTGACCTTGAGATCATAAACAGATGAAAATACCTATATATTTTTTATTAAGTATCCTATTTGGATATATATTTTGGAAGTTTGTTGTGATATTGTTGCGTCATAGGCGTAACAAATTAATTGTTTTTAGGATTTAAAATATCGATATATAAAAAAAATAAAATAAGATTTCGGCATTCCTAACAAATAATTAATGAAATTTATTGTACTAACCAGAGTTGGGTAGGATATTGAAAAAAAGTATCCGGATACACGATTACTCAAAATGTATCCGGTTATACTTTTTTAAAAAGTTCGAATAGGTACTTTCTTTTAAAAATATATTCGGATACTTCCTAGGATACTTTTTTTTAAAAGGACATAAATTATTAGTATTAAAACTATGTGATATGCATGTATTTTTAATGTAATATATAATAATAAAAATACATTTAATGATGAGCTAACGAAAAACTTTTTCGTGTCACTGCCTGAGCTTTTGATATTGAATTTGGCCAGCATCGGACCAGCCGAGTTTTCAAATTTTTTAGGGGGTGTACATTTGTACTTGTAGGTACACTAAAATTAAAATATATTAGGATGTCCTTTATTCTAATCCAAAAAATAATTTCTTCTAATAATTATAAATACAGGGTAGAGACGATTCCAAAAATATCGCGACAGCTCCAGTAAAATTCGGCAATGTGGGGGTATTCGCCGACGATCTCCGATCGGCGCGCGCCGCAGTGCAGTCGGAGAATTCTAGTAGAACAATTGCTAAGCGGATTCCGTGTGCGGTGTTTCTTAGTCCCAGCCGTAGCTGGGCCACTAGAATCTATTTCTCGAACTGGGTAATCGCTAGCGTTCGAGTCGACGGTAAGGATAGGTGGGAAAACCGGAGCTGTCGCGATATTTTTGGAATCATCTCTACAAAGGGGTTCTTGAAAAGATGAGAGATATAGAAAATATAAAAAATAAATAACGTACTTATGAAACTTTATAACTGATTTATAGGTAAAAACAAAGCTCCATTAGAATATAATAATATCTATATTATAACGGTGACCAGTACGAAAAATGCGATTTAACATGTTAGACACATCTGAATTAAAAGAAGGGCAGTGTTATGCCTACGTTAGGTGCATTATCGGAGGGCGATAAATAATATTTAAAAGTATCCGAATATCAAAAACAGTATCCGGATACTTTAAAATTTGGTCACGGATACGGATACCGGGTACAAAATTTAAAAGTATCTGGATATAGCTTTCGGATACATAAAAGTATCCGATATTGTATCCGTATACAGAAGTATCCGGATACTACCCAGCTCTGGTACTAACCCTTACTAATTAAGGTATTTATTAGAATAAATATATTAATTATAATAAAAAATAAAAACATATTACGGTTTCTGAATATACACACATCAACATGGTCTAAAGAAAAATTGAAATAAAGTGAAAAGTATGTAATTACTTATACCTTTTTTAAAATTGAAATGTATTGGCAACAATGCAAAATTAAACAAGGTTAGGTTAGTTTGATGATCAGACAGAGATTATTTTATTTATTTCTGATGGATATATTATTTAAAGGTGTTGAAGTAGATGTAAATTTTTAGAATATATTTTGTGGGGAAAATTTTAAATACTTTTCTAAAACGTTTGATGATTATTGCAAAAGTGTTACTATAATATTTGTAAACATTAACAAGTTAGTCTGTCTTATGACTTCAAGTAAGTATCTTGCTAATTATTTACTGCCTAAATAAATAAATATCATTTATTTTTTAGAGAGTATTGGACATTCCTAAATTAAAAGTAAAGCACACCCTACAATAAAGCTTAGCTATTGTTTATTTTTATTTTGAGATTGTGGCACAAGAAAAAAATATTTCCATGTTTTCAATAACCTACAATAATAACCAATCTAGTATCTATAGAAATACACTTTGTGCACCTGTTTTCAAGATACCTAAAGAATTGGGATAAGCTATCAGCGATTGGCCAACAATACTCTTGCAAGTACTAAACATAATTGTTAATGTAATGGGTATATCTTAATAAAACTAATTGTATCATTCAATTATGGCTATTAATTATATTCCAAAAATGTCAACCCCATACTTTGTGGAATCAATTGAAATTAAAATGTATCCAATAGGATTGTAACTTTAATTATTTAACTGGTATCTTTCACATAAATGAAAAATCTTATTTATTTTATAAAGATCCATATTTTATTTACATTTGAAAGCACTCTCCATCTAGTAATCAGAAGTGATAAGAGGTAAGTTTTAATTTGTTTGTATAAGAGGCTTTACTAGGGCATCTCAGAGAAGTGTTAATGCTACTCGTCCTTTGAGCCATCCTTTGTCTACTTTAAATACTAGGATAGACCAGGAAGAATATTAGTATCATTTTCTAAATCAAAACTATTTGATTAATTTTTGATTATTTTATTAGGTGGAGTATGGTAAACAAAATATTTCAACAAGATTCATTAGGTTACTACTTTTCTAAAGTATTTCAAAAATGTCCTGAAAATACTATTTTTAGCAATATACTTTTTCTGGCAACCATATATGTTATTTCATCTATGTTTAGATAATTAAATTGTTGGAGAAATAAATCAATGGTTTTCAAAATATATGCTACTGTTTCCTCAAAAACTTTGGACCTCAAGTAACTGCCTACACTGGTTGTATTCTGTTGATAGTAAGAAGACTGACAAAATTTGTAACTGAGTTAGTAATGTTATGAATTATTTTATATTTTATTTCTAATCTTTAATTTTTTAGAACTGTTTCCTCAAAAACTTTGGACCTGAAGTAACTGCCTACACAGGTTTTATTCTATTTATAGTAAATAGTTAATAATTTTTACTGTTAATTCTAATCTTTTATTTTTTAGAACTCTTTCTTCAAAAACATTGAATCTGGACCCTTATAGAACCCATGGCTACATCAATATGAAACCTATTGTGGGCTACTATGTGTTTTAAAATACAAATGTTTATTTTAGGGTTTAATTACATTTTAAACATTACCAAATAACATCTACAAATTATTAGTAAATAACAAATAGATGTTTTTTTTTAGGACTCATTTTCCCATTTATATATACCCAGTTCACCATATTATGGAAATATATGAACTTCATTCTGACATGAATATGGAACCCTTTGGTCTGTTTTATCATTTACCAACAAACTTTCAGTGGTGAAGCAGATATATATAAAGATAACAGACGTATTCACTATCTAACCCAAATTTGTAAAACTGTTTTAATAAAAATATTACATATTTGACTGTAAATTTTAATTCTTCACATTATCTAAAGAGAAAGCTATTATATTTATGCATATTGAACATGTAAATAAATATTGTAGAAACCCTTACTTTGTGGACATTATTATCATGCCTATTTAGAAAAACAGTTTAACACTTAGCTGTTAATATTTACATATGTGGTTTTAATTTATAAATGTAAATCCCTTATTAGGTTGGGTTTATGTTATTTAACAAATAAAGATAATAAGATAATAATTAGGTAACTTAAAAGATTAAAAAAATATAAACAAAAATCGGGTCTCTCAAAACTCACATTTTTACCAATTCAACTAAAATAAGACAACTGTGTTTAAGTAAAAAGTAATTTAGGAAATAACAATGGTTCATAACACTAAATTCCTTGCACACACCGAATACGGAACTACGAATAGAAATGAAAGCAAATATACTCACGCCAAGACTTATTAATATTTTTAACACAACCATAGGATGGCGCTGATCGTTATAATGAAGGACTGCAATGACGTCACACAGCTGGCGGACAAATCAGCCCGATTAAGCAATCCTGGTAAATGTTTATCGTTCTTGAGAATAGACATACGTTTTTGAAAAAAGCGCCACCAAAACTGTTGAACTAAATTGACAGATTAGTGCAATGTTCAAATTTTGCGTGCAACAAATCTCAAAAAATTTACCTTTCTTTAACTTCATATTTTGCTAGTCGCATTCTCTATGCTTTCTTTAGGAGTTAAGCTTCTGGCGTTAAAATTCGTGATCACAAATTGTCAAACTTTTTAAAAACATACCATCACTTAAACACCAATATCTCTTTTATTACAATATAAAACTTGGTTATCTTCCAGTTTAACCATCCGCTAAAAATTCTCTGCGCATGTACAAAATTTGAAGTATCAAGGATAATTTTATTGGTTGATAAGGAGCGGCAAACTTTAAATCTCGAGCTGCGTTGCCACATATGTATGAATAAATAAAGTGAGTGAATAGACATTGGAAAGACGAAAATTATAGACATTATTTAACAGATTGCGTAAATTACGTTATGTAATCGAGTTAAGTAAATCTATGAAATAATGCATGTTGAACGTACAGTATGCACATTTTGCAGATAACGTTAATTTATTATAACAAGGAGATTCAATTATAGGGCTGATTTTGGATTTAAATTTTATATGCATGTAAACATAATATGCCTTAAATAAATCAGAAGACGTAATATAAAATCTTAATTATATGTTATATATTTTTAATATAATATGCATTATGTAAAATGTTTTTTCCTTATAGGTAGTTTCTACTGCATTTATTGTGGTAGTTTATATTTTTCATTAATTTAAAACCATAATAAATTAAAGTCACAGAATACCTTTAAAACAACAGATGTTAATGTTATATTTTATTTGAATTAATTAAACACCTGTTTTACTTCAATTTTTTAAACCATTGTTATATAAGGTTTGTTATTTATAGATGAACGCATTGCCCCATTGCCCTAAAAATGAAAACCACAGAATACCATGAAAACGTGAGATTTTTATATTCGCATATTACAACATATTTAATTCGAAATAACGAAGGGAAGTAGAGTTGATTCCAAAATTATAGCGACAGCTCAAGTAATATTCGGCAATGTGGGGGTATTCGCCGACGATCTCCGATCGGCTCGCGCCGCAGCGCAGTCGGAGAATTCTAGTAGAACAATTGCTAAGCGGATTCCGTGTGCGGTGTTTCTTAGTCCCAGCGGCAGCTGGGCCACTGGAATCTATTTCTCGAACTGGGTAATCGCTAGCGTTCGAGTCGACGGTAAAGATAGGTGGGAAAACCGTAGCTGTCGCGATAATTTTGGAATTAACTCTACCTACCTACGTTGTTATTCATATTTTCAACTGCTGTTCTTAGCATCTTAATTATTACTTATGAATTTTAGCAGTAACGCTCCTTATTAACGTGCGTTTTTTATAATCAAATTTACTAAATCAAAACTAAACTATTCGCTTTCAGGAAAAAATATTTGAACTGACAACACTGTGCGGCTCTCCCGCTGTAAATTTCGAATATTTTTGTACATGCGCATAGAATTTTTAGCGGATGGTTAAACTGGAAGATAACCTAGAACTCAACTAAAAAACCTTATCTCCTAGAGAAAGGTCTAAGCTATATCCTGTTAAAATTTGAATACGTAATTTAAAGGCGTTCTTTAGATTTGTTGTTTACAAAATGATTGAAATTTTGGGTACAATTCAGGCTTGCCACCCGTTTTCAGCTGTCACATTTTTGACGCCCTCTTAATGAACAAATACAACCTATTGAGAACTACGTTTTCTTAAATTTACCTTTTGATGTTATTAAGTGACTTGTTTTGATGCCTTCTTCTTCTTTTTCTTGTTTGTCTGAATGTTGTTACTCGGCTCTTTACTCGCTAATTAGTTTGGTTGTATACTTCGACTAGGTACTTCATGTTGAAGTGCTCATAGAATTGGTCTGTTATTTTAAAGATGATTTTTAACTTTTTTAACTTTATTCTTCACGGTTTATTTCCTCTATTTCTTGTTTGTTTCCTTTTCTTCTTTCGATGACAATGTTATAATCCCTTCATTTTTCACGTCCTTCCTTTGACCTTTTAGTTGTTTTTAAAAAAATAAAATCCTGTCTTGTCCCTCTATTTTTCCCCTATATGTCTTTTTTAATTATAAATTTGTTTGTATTATTTTACCCCGCAAATTTTTTTATTTTTTTTATATTTTTTATATTTTTGATATTTTATACAATCAATATATTTTACTGATGTAACTTTTAATTTTGTATGAGTGTATCTACTTTTGCATGATAGGTAAGCTTTTATTTTTCTTTTCTTTACTATTTTTATGCCTTACTTATTTTACTAAATATGTTGTCCAACTTTATATTTAATATTTATTTATTATTGTTATAGTTCTTGTCCTTACCTTATTGTATCTTTTATTTGTAGCCTGATGATGGTCTAAGACCGAAACTAGTCGCAAATTTGATAATTTTCACCATTAAATTTGTTGTGGTTTGACTTGGTGTTTTATTGATATTTTATATCAGCCACATTTGAGTTATGGATCATTCCTTCGATTTTATTTGTTATTTGTTTATTGACTGAAAAAGGCACACGGTATTATTTATATTCTAGTATGTTAGGTTCCGCCACTGTTCTGTAACAAAACGTATTGCAAGACAAAATACTTTACAACTGGATTAAAGAAGTACAATTTTATCTGATAACGATAAAGGTAAAACAAATGACTTAGATATATTTGAATACTTTGACTGTGAATATATAATCATAGTTGTAAATTCAGTGAAACATGTTAAAATGCTAAAAATAATATTTTTAAATTTTATCCTAGTTTTATATTTAATCAATCAGTCCCAGTGCACCCCAATATGGGCTGCCTTTTTTCCCATTTTAAAAAATTTGGTAGAGGATAAAGCTATTTTAGAATTAAATCTCAGTAGAAGTTGTCATCAACAAGTAGAAGTTATCTATGACCACGCAGATATCTTTTGGGATAGTGAGTTACCTACAGTTTTTATACAAACTTTAACATTGGTGAATAAATCGATATATTTTTTAGTGTTTGATGCATCCGCTAAATTTCCGTATTCTGGAATGAAAGATTCGGGTAGAATTGAATTGGGAAATTTCGAACAATGTGTAGCGATAGATTACACATTCAAAGATACACATATTTTAGGAAAATACTGCTATGCTGGTTTGGTTATTCCTGATATTTCAAATATAACGAACACAAATGTGAGTATAATAAAATAAAATAATCCAAAGTGTGACCTTCAAAATCACGATTTTCGCGAAAAGAGCATGTTAAGATTTAAACTCATTAGACCCACCCGGCACTCAATCCTCATCGCCTCGCATCGAGTGGTTTGTATTATTTGCATAAAATATTATGAGAATATGCTTAGTACATAGACTCCGGAGTGCATGGCTCTCAAGTTGACAAGAGATCACTCTTTGACCACCCGTTGTTTGTAAGCTTTACTATAACAAAAAATACGTAATATTTTTGCGGATAGCTGACAGACTACTCAGATTACGTGATAATGACTCGTTGATCGCGATGATCAAAATAAACGAGAGTTTACGTTAGTATATATGCTCGAAGATTCTAGTACGAGGGAGGTACGATACCTACTAGAAGAATTCCAATTTTAAGTTTTTATTTATTTTACTTATAGAATATTTTTTATTTTGTTATTTTATTTATTTTATAGTGAATAAAGGATTTCATTTTAAACCCTGTTTGAGTTACCCGGACTACGTCAAGATAGCAAGATATCGTTACAATTTTTATTCAATTCAAAGAAGCAAAATGAATATTTTTTATTTGTATTACTCCTATATTGAGAGGGATTTTCCAAACAACCCAGTTTTCTTAGAAACATTATCGGGAATATTATTTTAAAAGAAAGTAGGTACATTAAATCAGTACTTAGTATTAGTTCTTTGAGTAAAGTTGTATGAAGTTGTATGGTTTTCATAATATTGTAAATAGTTGGAATATATTTAAAACATTTGTTGAATGTTAATTGTGCAAGTACCAAACAATGTCGATAAGCCAAGGACCATCTAAACGACCAAAAACAGGTCCATTATCTTTAAATGAAAAAACTCTGATATTGAATTATTATATATCATTGAAAAACAAGGATCCAAGTGCAAGTGTTGATGATATTGTGGAATTAACGGCTGCTATGTTGTGTGTTGCTAAATCAACAATTTATAGATTACTAAAAGAAAGCAAGAATGGAACTCTTCAACCCCCTAAAACTCCTTCAGGCCGAAAACCAATTGAGGTCGATGAGTCATTAAAATAAAGACTAAGGCGTAAAGTCCATGGATTTTACTTACGAAAGGAAATTCCAACACTTGACAAAATTATGACATCAGTGCAAGAAGATACGGACTATACAAAATTCTCCAGAATGACATTATGCAAACTTTTGAAAGATGTGGGTTTCAGATATACAAAAAATAATAGAAAATCTCTCTTGATAGATAAACCGGAAATAGTTTTTTGGAGAAGAGACTATTTAAGAAGCATTCGACATGCCAGAGAACAAAATTTGAAAATATTCTACTTACACGAAACATGGATAAATGCTGGATATACCCACAGTTTCCAAATCTTAGCAAGATTTGGAAAACGCGGAAAAGCGGAAGGCAAGCATTCGTGGAAAGTTTGTCGTTAGGTTTGCAGCCACCATCTGGAAAAGGAAAAAGACTTATCATTGTCCATGTTGGAAGTTCTGAAGGTTTTGTTGATGGTGGATTATTAACTTTTATTTTAAAACGCACGGAGGACTATCACGAAGATATAAATGGGGATGTCTTCGAGGAATGGTTTGTTCAAATGTTGGATCTGATTCCAAAAGGGGCTGTTATTGTTATGGACAACGCAAGTTACCATTCACGGTTACGAGAAGCATTGCTCACAAGTCGTTGGCGTAAAGCAGAGCTTTTGGAGTGGCTTATTTCGAAAAATATTAAGTTTCCAAAAGATCCACTAAGGAAAGAACTTTACAGAATTGCAAAAATGAACAAGAATAAATACAAAACTTACATTGTAGAAGAAATGGCTTCTTCTCGTGGTATATCAGTTCTTCGACTTCCCCCTTATCATTGTGAACTTAATCCCATAGAATTAATATGGGCTCAGGTAAAGGGGAATTTGGAAAAAAAATACTACTTTTAAAATAAACGATCTTGTGAAATTGTTTGAGAGTGCTTCATGTTAGTAAGGAAAATTGGACAAACTTTATCGAACATGTTATCAAAGTAGAGGCAAATATGTGGAAAATTGACAATATTTGTGATGATTTAATCGACCCTATTATTATTAATGTCAACATGTAAGTAATGTAAGTAATAAATGTATTCCAATAATTATTTCTTTTCATTTTTTATTATAATTTAAAACGTATTTTTTTTCCAAAATACACACCACTGCATTGCGTTTGCTTACCTGCTAATCCTTTAACAATGAAGAAACCCTAAACTTTGCTACAACTGAAACAAGTACGGAGTCGATCTACCTGGTTTTTAGATTTACGGAAGAAATGTAATTTAAAGTAAGAGATTTATCAAAAATTTTATGGTGTAAAGGTTTTGCATACTTAATTAGGGTTTATTACTCCTCGTACTTTTTGTACATACTATAGCTTAAGCAGCGCTATTAGCGGTGGGTGGAAGAATAAATAAAAGAAAATAGAATTTATAGTGGGAGTGAACATAGCATGTTATCAACTTCACAAGTTGGATAACAAACAATTGTTACATGTAAATAAATATAAATGAATTATAAATTTAATTTAAGAACTTATATTCTTTCAGTTATTTTATAAATTGGCTACCTGTATTCCAAATGGATGTTCTGCTGAAGATATGCTTCTTATTGCAGATTACATTATTCCTGGTTTCCCTCCTTTATTTTTAGAAGATTTTTGTACTATAAGAGAAAATAAAGATAATATTTCATTGGGAACTTTAATAACTATGTAAGTTTATATGAAAAATAAGGAATTTAAAAAAATAGTATTGGTAACTTTTTTATTTGATGAATTGAAAAACACATAGGTTGTCCGATTGTAAGGTAAAAATATACAATCTATTTGCAGTTTTGATACGTTTTTCAGTTTATGTTGTGATTATTAAAGCTATATTTTGTTTTAGGTGTATATTCGTGATACTATTATTTTTACTATTCTTTAGTACCACTTATGATGTTTATTGCCATGTAACAAATGAAAGTAAGTTTTTTTAAATTAAAATACAAATATTTACTTTATTGAACAGTTTCACATATTTCTTGTCTGTAGTATACTATCTACATTTACAGTCTGGTTGAGTTATATACAACTTATCCTGCTAAAATACATACATAAAATACAGCAAATAATATATAAAAAAATCACAAAAAATTACGTATACGTATTTTTAAGAATATTAGAAAATTTAATTTTATCATTTTATCAATTTTTAGAATCATTCCATCCGTTATTAATAGCTTTTTCAATAGTGACGAATACTAAAAATATTCTGAAAGTTTCTTTAACACCTTCTCCGGAAACTATACAAGTTTTTAGTGGATTTAGGACAGTCAGCATAGGTTGGATAATAGCCGCTCATGGAGTTCAAGCATTTACTACAAGGGTTATACCAGCTATAAATATGGATCGTGTTGATTTGGTGAGTTTTTTTTTCTTCTTTTTTTTCGGGCTGAGGTGGAAAAACTCATGTTCGAACGGGTCCAGGATCCGAACAGTGTTGGACTCCTCACCGTTAGGATGACGTCTACCAACCAAAACCACCTCAAAACTCGCCGTTGTTCCCGTCTCGGAATCACTACCCTAGCATACTTCAAGACGGGCGGCGGTCCCTCACACACTCTCCATTTATTATTTATTCTGCCACTCATAAACGTTCTCTTCTTCTAACCATACTCTCCACTGCCTTATTCACCTCCATCCATTCCTCCTCACCTCTCAACATTATCTCCATCATATTTTCCCAGTACACAGCCACTCCGAGTCTTTCCTCCAGGTTCTTCAGCACTTCTTCATTCCTCCAGCATCTAAATACGTGTCCTACATCATCCTCCACTTCGCACCTTTCACACACTCCAGTCTCTCTTTTCCCAATCTTGTGAAGATATCCTGCTCTTGACCCATGTCCAGTCAGCACCTGTGTCAAGAAGTAGTTCACTTTGCCGAATTTCCTATTCATCCATTCTCTCCTACTTGCAATTACTCTTTTTAGCGCACCTTCATACTCCTTCCACCTTACTTCCATTTCCTCCTCCATCCAATCCATAACTTCCTCTTTCATCACGCTTTTCCGCTGTAGTCTCCTGTCTCTAGCCATCACATCCAATGGGTAGGATCTTGCCAGCACTGCTGCCGCTAACCCTCCCACTGTCCTGTACCCTTTCACCACCCTCAGCAACCTTTCTTTTTCTTCAGTAATGGTTTAATCCTAGCATGTACTCACGCTCTTTCACCCCACACTTCCGCTCCGTAAAGCATACTCTGCTCAATCGTTCTACCAATAACTATCTTCCATTCTCCCGGTCCTTTCACGTTACACATCAATCTCCCCAGCCATGCCGTCCGAATTTTCGCCTTCTCTGCCGCCTTCGACATGTGGTTTTTAAACGATAGCTGGCTATCCAACCACACACCTAGGTATTTCACCGATTCCTCCATGTGAATTTTCTTTCCCTTCACTATCACCTCCAACTCCCTCGCCTTGCTGCGTCCCTTCACCAGTAATCCCACTGTCTTCTCTTCGGCCACCTCCAATCCGCATTCCTCTATCTTTTCCACAATCCTTCTACACATTTTGTCCGCCCCGTCAGATAATCCTCTACTAAGTTTATTATACCTTCTCCCACTCCAAGTCTAGCCAAGGCTCTCAGCACTGCCATTTTTCTGACCCCAATGAACGCATTCCCAACGTCAAAGAATACAAGAAGGGCCAGTTTTTTTCCTCCAACTCCCCTTCCTAGCATTTTCCACTAATCTCATCACTTTGTCCAGTGCGGAAATACAAGACTTCCCCTTCACAAACCCAGGCTGGTTTTCCCTAAATCCCCTAAATCCTCCATTTCTTTCCACTTCCTCCTCGATTCTTGTTTTTATGATCCTCTCCAAAACTTTACTTATCCCGCACAGCAGACTGATGGGCCTGTAGTCCCCTGTCCGCTTCCCCTCTCTACCCGCCTTCCTCACCAGCACCACTTTGCCTACTTTCCACGCTTCCGGAAACTCTTCCTCCCTCAGAACCTTGTTGAAAAGTTCCAAGAAATACTCCCCATTATCATAAAACAGTCTTTTTACTAACTCCCTTGTCAAACCATCTATTCCTGGAGCCTTCCTTTCCTTGATACCAGGCCATTCCTTCTCTATTTCCTCTCTCTCTACCGGCCTTATCCCCCTCATTTTATCTCTTATCCTGAAAACTTCCCACTGCAAATAGTTTTTTAATAATTTCATTCTCCCAGTCTTCCTCTAGCACAATATTCCTAGTTCCCCCCATTCTTTTCACTGCAATCTCATATGCCATATGTCCAATTCCCCCAGTAACATTTCCCACTTACCTCTTTTCGACCTTTCGACCTTCCGCTCAAGCTCCTTCTTTTTCGCCTTGTATCTCTCCTTATCCTTACATTTACCTTTTATCCTTACCATCCTTCTTCGTTCTTTCTTGCACTCCTTCCACAACTTTTCTATTTCCTCATTCCACCAATAATTTGCCCTCCATGCACGCCTGTTGCCACACTTCCCGTCCCTTTTACAGCCTTCTATCACTTCATACAAAACATTCACATAATGCCTGAGTCCTCTTTCTATCTCTCCACCTAGTTTCTTCCTCAGTCTCTCCGCCTCGGCCTTCGTCCAACATTGTCTTTCACCTTCAGCGACCTCTTTATCCATCTTCCTTATATCTGTCTCCACGTACCTATGCAAGCTCAAGCTTTCCTCATCTTCCATCACCCTCCAGCTACTCACTTTCGGAAAACCAGTTGAACAGCTTTACTATTTGATACGAGAAACAGATACGGAACACACTTGTGTGATGCATTGGGATTTGTAATCTATTTTTATGTCGAATGTTAATATTATGTATGTCTGTTCTAAATCTGATCTTATTATATAAATATGCTGGTGTTTTGGTGGACATTACTGAGTAGAAAAAACAGGACGAGTTAAGTATACGCCGGTGACGCATTGTTAGCCAGCCAATTCTTTTTGTATGACTTGAGATATGTTCTCTTCTTCTTATACCACATATTAATCTTACACATGCATTTTGTAATTTTTGTAAGCGATCTGAATCAAATTTGCGAATGTTAGGGCCATATACCACATAACCAAAATCTAAGTGAGATATCACCAGGGTGTTACTAAGTAATTTAGACTTCATACTAAGCATTTTTTTGTTTAAGTATATTAATTTCAAATTGCAAAAACCCTTTTTTATTGGCATGGAGACATGAGCTGAAAAATTAAGCTCTGTGTATAAAATTATACCCAGATTCTTGCAATTATCTTTTATTGATAGATCTTCACCGTTTACATTAATTTTAATTCTTTCCATATACCTTGCACGTTTCAGTCGCTTACCAAATAACATCATATTAGACTTTTTGGCATTGATGGATAGTCCTATTTTGGTAGAGTATGTAATTAATGATTTCAAATCCTGATTTATAGCACTTACAGATTCATCAAGATTATGTTCATCAAACACTTAGTAGATTTGTGTGTCATCAGCGTAGAAATGACTAGAACAAGTTTTCAAACTTTTGTACAATTCGGAAGTGTACAAAATAAAAAGTAAAGGACCTAAAATCGAACCCTGAGGTACTCCACTTTTAACCTTAATCCAATCAGATTCCACTTGCTGCAATCTAACTCGCTGATGACGATTTAAAAGGTAATCTTCAATGAGTTTTACATCTTCAATAGAAAATCCGTAATATTGCAGAAACACCAATAACAGATAATGATTTATTCTGTCAAAGGCTTTCGAGTAGTCAATTAGTATGAGTGCACCTAGTTTGTTTTAATCAACTGCTTGTAAAATGTCATCGACCACTGTTAGAATTGCAGTTGAGCAACTATGTAGTGGACGATAACCAGACACACTCCGGCAAAATTTTTTGTTCTTCGGCGTATTGTCGTATCTTTTTATGAATAATTTTCGATAAAGTTTACACAGAAAATATTTACGTTTTAGCTTCTCAATAAGAGATATGCTTCATATTTGTTGGGTGGAAATTTAGCAGTTACAACCTTCTTTTTCATGAGCGGATTTTTAATGAGCTTTTTATACTTTAAACGAAAAATCGACAATTGGTTAGTGCAGATCAAAAATCTCCCTTTATTATATATGCACCGATATATCAGGTAAGAAAGAGACAATAGAAAGTTATTTTAAGATTTTCAGATTTTTTTATTTTTTATTTTATTTTTAAATAAATAAAAAAAATGGTAAGTTTAAAATACGTATTAAACTATAATGAAATTATTTTTGTAGACTTACTGTACCTTTACTGATGCTCTACTTGTTGGTTGTATATGTATATAAATATTTGGGTAATGGACCGTTATGGGAATCTGGATGTGATACTTATATAGGGTATTGTACCAAATACTGGTGGTCTTACTTTTTATATCTACAAAACTATACCAATTGGGATGAACTGGTAAATTTAAAACAATTTTAAATTTAGAGTAAATAATATATGGGCAATTTTAAAATCTTTTGAATAAAATTTTATTATTACATTTTATATATGTCACCTTTAGTTTACAATATATCTAGCGATATAATGCATAATTTTTCGTTAGTTTATAAGATATCCCTAGCAAACAGTCAAATAAATAAATAAATTTTGATTTATTATTAACCAATGACAAAAGATAATTACAGATTTTTGTCATATCCACTTGTTGAGCAGTTTAGCACGTGAAATGCGTACACACTCTAATCAAACCCGTCCATTCCAGAACGCATCCCTCTAGGAGTGGTGCATTCCGGAAAGAACTTCCTCCACCCCCCCATTACGTCCAATAGGGGCCTTAGTCCTCGGGCTTATGCTCTTCCTTCCACTATCTTGGTTCGGATATGGTTTCCAGGTGTCTTCTGTTTGGTCTGAGATGGTGCTTTGCACCTGTATCTTCCTGTCTTCTTTTTAGGCGTTCAGAGTGTGTGCTTTTCGCTGCCTCTAAAAAGTTAGTCCTTAGTCGACGAACTGCGGCTAAAGGTAACCTTAGAGAGTGGATCCACTTGTTAAAGCTGTCCCTAATCAAGAATCTGCGCATCTCCCTAGGGATGGGCAGAGTCTTTTATAGGTGGTTCCTCTTCTGTCTGCTTCTTGACAGATGTTGTTTCTTCTTAGTTGTCCAGCTGTTTCCTTGGTCTAGGATGTCTCCTGTAGTCCTCTGCTGTGTAGTTTGTTAATTCCCTAAGTGCTGTGTTTGGGTGTGTCCTGAGTTCTTCAAATCTTCTTCTGTCTTTTCCTGGTCTAGTTCCCTGTATAGTTGTATATTTCTTATGTACCATGGGGCGTCTGCTGCTTGCCTTAAGCTGATGTTCTGCTGTGCTTGTATCTTCTTTTTGTAGGTTTTGGCTGTGTGTCACCAGGCTACGGAGGCGTACAACATGATCGGAATGATGATTGCGTTTATTAGATGTATCTTTTGTCTTCAGTGCTAATTTGGATTTTCTTCCTATGAGTCCGGCTAGTCTTACTCTTGCTTGTTTTGCCTTCTTTGTGATGTTTTCCACGTGTTCTTTGAAGGTTAGTCCTTTGTCCAGTATCACTCCTAGGTATTTGGCCTTGTTTTTCCATTGGATCTCTTCTCCTCCTATGTTAATGTTTTCTTCTGGTTTTTTCCTTCTTTTAGTAAAGTAGACTGCTTGGATTTTCTCCGGGTTTATTTGGATTTTCCATGTTGTGCACCATTCTTCTATTTGGTCCATAGCCTCTTGGAGTCTTCTTGTCACCATCCTTGGATAAGTGCTTCTTGTAACGATAGCCGTGTCATCTGCGTAGAGAGCCATCATTGTGTTGTCTGTCTTTGAAATGTCGTGTATATTTTGTAAAGCACCGATGAGAGGACTGCTCCTTGTGGTACTCCGGCTTCTGTTGTTCCTACTTCGGATTTTGCGTTTCCTATCCTTATCCTGAATCTTCTATTTGTCAGATAGCTGAGTAGTAGTTTCGTCAGTTCCCTGGTGTATCCTGCTTCTCTCATCTTGTATATCAGTCCTTCGTGCCATATTCGGTCGAAGGCTTTGCTGATGTCCAGGAAGATGGCTGCAGTAGATTGATTTCTGTTGTATCCCTCTGTTGTGTATTCTACAATTTTAAGTACTTGGTCCGGTGCGTTTTCTTTTCTGAATCCGAACTGTTCTTGTGGCAGTATTCCTATTGCTTCGGTTTCTTCGTTTAGCTTCTTAAGGATGACTCTCTCGGCTATTTTGCTCATTGCTGGTAGTAGACTGATGGGTCTGTAGTTTTGTGGAAACTTGGGATCTTGTCCTGATTTCCTAAGCATCACTATTTCTGCTTCCTTCCATTGGTCCGGGAAGTGCTTTGTTCTTAATATGCCGTTTATGATCGCTGTCAGAAATACTATGCCTTTTCTTGGTAAATGTTTCAGTGCATTGTTGTTGAAGCCGTCATATCCAGGAGCATTTCTGGCTTTCCTTCCTTTTATTATGTAGGCTACTTCTTCTGATGTTGTAAATCCCAAGTTTCCTGTCTATTTCTTCGTCGAAGTCTTCGATTTCGTCCTCTACTTGATCTGTGAAGTCCATGTCTTCGTCTGGGTGCTCATTCAGGGTGAATTGGCGTTCCATAGTTCTCCTGAAGGCTTCGGCTTTTCTTCATCCGTGAATACGATTCCGTTGTCTCTGTGGATTGGGGGAATGTCCTTTTTGTCTTGTCGTAATATCTTGGCGAGGTTTCATAATCCTGATGTATTTGGGTCCAGTTCTTCTATTCTTCTGTTCCAGTCCTTGGATCTGTGTGCTTTGAGTTGTTTCTTTACTTCTTCATGTAGTCTGTTTGCTTCTCTTTTGTCGTGCTGTAATCCTGTTCTGTTGGCTCTTCTTCTTGCTCTATTTTTCACCCTGATAAGCACTCTTAGGTTGTCACTGATGATACCTATTGTATCCTTCTACGGTTTTGGTTGTTGTACTTTCTTCTATCGCTTGTTTTAGTGTTGCCGTGAATTGGCTGAGCTGCATTTCTAGTTCTTCGCTGTTGGTCCTATCAGCTGGCCTGTTCTTGCTCTGAATTTTTCCCAGTTGATTTTCTTTATTGTTTTTTGTATGTTTCTTCTTCCTTCTCCTATTGTGAGAATAACTGGTTCGTGGTTTATTCCTCCGTCGCTGTTTTCTATTTCCTAGTCTACTGTTGTGTCTTTTAGTAGTGCTATTTCCAATACATCTGCTCGTCCTATGTGTGGTGTATGCTTTGGTCCTGGTGGTCCAATGATGAAAAGTTCCGGTCTTCTATCTGCAATGTTTTCTAGCTTCCTTCCTGCTGTATTTGTGCAGATGCTGTTCCAGGTCCTGGAACATTATCACTGCTTGGTTTCGATCTTGTATAAGAACGTCTATATCTTCTTCTTTTGTAGGCTGATATAATTTCCAATTCCTCAAATTCTGTTCTCACAACGATGATGGTGGCTTCCATCGTTAGGAGGTCTGAAGTTGTCTTTCTGTAGTGTTCTATTCCATTTCTTATTAGTATGGCTGTCCCACCGCTTTGTCCGTTGATGTCATCTCTGTATATTTTGTAGTTTGGCCACCTCAGTATATAATCTTCGCCTGGTACCTTTGTTTCTTGGAGTGCGAAAATGTCTAGGTCTTGTTCTTCCAGGATTTCGCCCATAATGTCGATGTTTGAGTTCCAATCTTCAGTTTTCCTGGCCTGTAAGAGAAAATTATCCATTACTTAATTGTTGATGTGGCGAAGCTCGTGAAGAACTACCTCATCTGTTCCATTTGGCTGGCAAAGATTTTCATCACTTCAAAGATGTCCGGCTTTTGTTGGGTTGGCTTCGCTGCTGGTGCTTATCTGGTGGCATTGGCGTAGCTGACTCCTGGCTTGGTCCTCCTTGTTGGTGGTGCTGTCGTTGTTGGTGCTTTTGGGGGGGCTGCTGGTCCTGAAGTTTTCTTGGGGGTCTTTGGACATCCCCTGTAGTTCGTGAAACATGATACAAAGAAAAAAGAGCACCCAAATAGTTAAAACCTGATATTAGTAGGAACCTCTCTATGCTTTTAAAAGTCAAAAACGAAAAGTGGATATGATAAAATTGGAGTGAATTTATTGCGGTCAGCTCTGGTCGGGGGCTGTGCGGCTCGTTAGCTCCACTTGGTGGGGCTACCGAGTGGAGTTGGCACCCGCTTCGGGAGAGCCCCACACTCCCGAGGAAGGACAGAACCTGTACTCGGGGACTGCGAGCATTTTTTTTTTAAATAACACTAAACGAGCAAATAATTATATTAACTTTAGAAGAAAAAAAATATTTATAATAAATTTTAATACTATATTATGACATTTTTATTACTCATTTTAGTGTTTAATTCCTCTTTGGTATTTATCAGCAGATATGCAGTTGTTTCTGGTTGCTCCGCTGGTATTGATTCCCATCAGCAGATTATTGCAATCGAAAAATGGACTGATATTAACAATGTATATACTTGCAGGAATGAATTTATTTTTCATATTAGCTTATTTAGGATTGGCTATCATATTCCCTTTAACAAACCAAACGTAAGTGTGTGTATTTCTTATTATACATCAAGAAACAAATTTGTCTTTATAAGTACTTGTAACAGGTAACACATGTCGCTCTTCTTAGTATACTGGTGTGAAATTAACAGTCAATTTTAGCTGCAAAAATGTTGGGAACTGCTAATTTTCTAACATTCAGTGGCGCACAAGTTATATGTAATATTAAACAAATATACGGCTTTATACAAAAGTTTCTATCCAAACAACAAGACAGTGTTTAAATATTTTTCGTAATAATATAATAATAAGCTTTATTGTCAAAAACATTTTTTTTTAATTTGTGGACAAAGCTGTTTAAAAAAAAGCAAATCACATAGAACAAAATAACAAAACATATTAAAACAGTAATACAAGAGTATCTACAAGTAATAAAACATACAAACAAATCAAACTTCACAATATAAACATTGCGAAAGGTAAGTTAAAAAAATGTATACTTTATGTATACATTATACAATGAGAAAAATAAATAATAAATAATATTAAAAAAATTAAAATTTTAATTTAGTCAAAGTAACAACAAACAACAAAATAAATAAATATCATAAATTAACCTTCCAGTGCGTGAGATGGTCCCAAATATTTTATGTAAAAAAGTCGTCAACTGCATACAAAGCTCTCTCTACCAAGTATAATTTTAAAGCGTTACGAAATGCGGTTATTGATGAAATGGACTTTATTTCCAAGGGTAGATTGTTGTGCATTTTCTTAGCGTCAGGAGCGGCTCCAAGATTTATTTTTAGGGTAGGCACTATATACATATATATATATATATATATATATGCTCGTATTTAAATACGTAATTTGCCATATATATTTTTGAAAATTTAGGGTAGGCCCGGGCCTACCCGGCCTACCCGCTGGAGCCGCCACTGTCCGTGCGAGGTTTTGGTAAATAAAGGTCATACTCTGCACTTCTAAGAGGGTAGTTATGAGATGGTCTGTCTGAGACTTCAGGTAAATGTTTCCGAATTAAGGAAATGGATTCAAAGATAAATAGGGATGGAAGTGTTAATATTTTATGTTTTTTAAAGAATTTCCTACAGTGAGTTTTACTGCTTAGTTTCAGCGTGTACCAAACAGCTCTCTTTTGTAATTTAAAAATACGTTCAAATTGAGTCACACAACATATACCCCAAAAAGGAAGTGCGTATCGGAGATGCGACTCGAGGAAGGCAAAATAGACTGTTTTGGAAGCTGACAGGTGAAGCTCCCTAGATATCGTTCTCAGCGCGTAACAAGAAGAGCTTAGTTTTTTTGACAAAGCGTCAATGTGTACATCCCATTTTAGAGAGCTGTCAACGACAAGTCCCAAAAATTTAACAGAGTCAACGACCTCTATAGTGGAATTATTTAACATAATAGGTTGAATTGCAGATGTGTATAGTAAAACTTTCGTCTTAGAAAAGTTCAAACACATATGGTTAGAATCACACCATGATTTTATGATGGTGAAACGATTCTATGTAGTTCGGTGATATCCGGGTGACTCCAAGAAAAGCTAGTGTCGTCTGCGAATAAACAAATTTTACCGCCGATGCTCAAGTCAGCAATATCATTGATAAATAGCAAAAATAATATAGGACCCAATACCGAACCTCTTAGAACCCCATATTTTATCTGCTTGCATGAAGACCTTAATTCATCAACTCGTACAAGCTGCAGTCACAAAATATTGTAGCTGTAGAGTGTTGATTGTTTAAGCTGGAGTAGACATTATTAAAAAGAGAAAACATTGCATCATTTTTGCATTTAACACTTAAAAATCCAAATTGATTTTTAGCTAGAATATTGTATTTAACCACAAATGAAAGAAGCGTTTTTTTTACTAACCTTTCAATAATCTTGGATAACGTAGGAAGAAGCGCGATTGGGCGATAGTTAGAAACTTGATGATTATGGCTGTCTTAAGGCAAGTAGGAAAAATACCAATTTGGAACGACTCATTAATCAAATTTGTTAGAATATCTAATACACAGTCCGGCAGATTTGCGAACATTTTGAGGGTAAGCCCATCTACTCCAGATGCGAATTGGTTTTTAATGTCTAGAATTGAACTACGAAGCTCTTCTGTTACCACAGGTGAAAAAAAGAAACTGTTTAAGTTCTCATTAACATTCGGTAAATAGGAAAGTGGATCAAGAGTGGAAGTTATAGAATTAGTTAAGTTTTGGCAACATTTATAAAGTAATTATTTAGGCTCTCAGGTGAAGTAGGAATAGTGCAGGCCAAGAAAATTTACTTCTTAAATCATTAACTATGGACCATGTTTCCTTAGTAATATTTTTGGATTCACTCAGTCTCCTATTATAATAGATGTCCTTTGCAGCTTTTATAGTCTTATGATAAACTTTGTTATACATTTTAACGTATTCATGAAGAAATATACTGTCAGTAAATTTTTTTATGTAAGGGATTTTAATATGGAAGGTTCCCTTAGTCTAGCTAATAAGAATCGTCCATTTTTCACGTCTGATTCTCGTGACATCCTCACTATAGGCGGGGTCATCGGGTCCAAACTGGTACATCTTTCATCCTACTATTTTCTACCACAAACTCTAGGTTGCTTAACACAGAAGACTTGCAAGCAGCAGTATTTCAACCCCTGTCAGGGGTTGAAATACTACTCTTAATAATTTAAAAACCTATAACTGCGATATAAAATAAAAACCCACGTAATGATTTTGGATAATATCTATTAAAACACCAAGATTATACTATTAAAAGGAAATTTCATTTTCTTTGGCCCAGATTTGTAAACATTTAAGGATAGTATTTCAACCCTTATTTCCGCCTGTGTATAATTATATTCGATATCAATTGCGTAGTAAATAACCTACAAATTTCCAATTTTACCAATTTAAAAAATTTAAACATGTTTCTGTTTCAAACATGATTTATCAAGTAGTGTAATTTTTTAATAACTTGGGCGCCATCTAACATCTTTAAAAATTTGTTCAGCTAAAATTGGAAAATAACTTCACCCTGGTGCTCTTAGCCAGGGACAAGGAGCCAGGAGCCAATTCTGACAGTATACATAGACAAAATATTAAAAACAGTACAATATTGAATTAACGAAAAACTATTTTTATTATAATTTTAGCAAAATTAATTTTCATTTTATTGTGATAGTAGACAAAGTATATTTTTTGTGCGCATGTTTTTTAGTCCGTTTTACACGCACAGTAGATTTCAAGAATACTTTATTGGAATTATGATGGGGATATTCATGAGATTTACAAAAGATGAATCATACTTTAGCGGAATTAATATCAAGTACTTTTCTGTAAGTATTGAATAAGTTTTAATGGTTGCATTGAAGTATTTGTTCTTTGTATTTTTATTTATTTTAGAAACCAATAATTTAAAAACAATGATTAATTTCATTTTTTAAAGTTACTATAATGGAAGATTTGACTTTAAAGTTAAAAACAGTTAAAATTATATTAAGAACACTAAACAAACAAGTGTTTACCAGATTTCACAATTTACCGGGAATGTTAACATTTTTGTGTCAGTTGCTGTTAAAAATCATTACGTAATTTACGTATTAGCCTGAGCCATCCTTATACAGCACGCTAAGGGTTACATTTCTTGAATGTATTTTATAAAAGGAGCAGAAATTAATGAATTATAGATACTTACATTCAGGCAGCTACAAATTTGAGAAAGTTTTACATTACAAACAAATTGACTTTTACCCTGACGTCACTAACAGCGAACAGTAGTACACACAAACTTTATACAGTATGATGCAAATGTGTATGGCATAAATTCATTATTTCAGAAACAGACGACTTAAAAAAATCTTAAAACACGTCAATTTTAATTTTTGAATGGTCATCAACTGCTATAGATGTGTTGGACATTACGTCATTAGTGATGGCGTAATGACGGCATCGACGATTTTTTAAATACAAATCGAGGTAACGTTACAGCTCATTTGAAAGGTCTCCTTATTGCCTTTGCAACAATGTTATCATTTAAATATTTATTGGAGTAAATTTTCTCTTGTATTTTTGAGATAAATTGACTAACTGCTACCATAACATATTAATGAATGCTTCTAATAACTTGCATTATTTTCAGAAAAATTGTTTAAATATAATAATATGGACAATTGTATTGACTGCTATGTTTGTTGCTGTTTTATTTTACGAAGATGCAGATATATGGTTTGGTTACCGTAACAAAACTATTTACATTTGTTTTGCTAGAGTTATATGGTCCATTGGTTTGTGCTGGATAGTGTATTCATGTTACCACGGTTATGGAGGTGAATTTTTTTAGTTATTTAACGAACACTAATACTTATAGCAAGAGTCAAAGGCAGTCTTATCACGCGGGTCATACGATTCAACAAAGAGATACTCACAGTTTTTATTTTTTGATTGCGTTTAATCATAAATTTCAAATAAAATGCGTAAGATGAATAAGACATACAAAAAAAAGTTTTTCGTTGTTCACCAGCTAAGTTTTTATCAAAATATATGTTAGTTTTGTGATTTTGACAATTCAAATACTCAGTATGAATAATAAGAAGCAATTTTTCGGTTTCTTGCATCCTCCATTAAAAAAATGGCATTTAATCTGAGAGATTATTTGTTAAAATAATTTATATTTTTAATAATACCATTTTGGTAACCTCTATGTTTTCTGATTTAATACATAAGGTTAGTGACCTTTGAACCCGCACGATAAGAGCGCTTTTTACTACTTATATAATAAATTTAAGAGGGGCGTCAAAAATGTGACAGCTGAAAACGGGTGGCAAGCCTGAATTGTACCCAAAATTTCAATCATTTTGTAAACGACAAATCTAAAGAACGCCTTTAAATTACGTATTCAAATTTTAACAGGATATAGCTTAGACCTTTCTCTAGGAGATAAGGTTTTTTAGTTAAGTTTTATATTGTAATACAAGAGATATTGGTGTTTAAGTGATGGTATGTTTTTAAAAAGTTTGACAATTTGTGATCACGAATTTTAACGCCAGAAGCTTAACTCCTAAAGAAAGCATAGAGAATGCGACTAGCAAAATATGAAGTTAAAAAAAGGTATATTTTTTGAGATTTGTTGCACGCAAAATTTGAACATTGCACTAATCTGTCAATTTAGTTCAACAGTTTTGGTGGCGCTATTTTCAAAGACGTATGTCGATTCTAATTCTCCAAATCCAAACTTCACTTAACATAACCAACCTAACCTTATTTCTCGTTTAGTCGTTTATAACGTAAAAATATATTAATTTTAGTGTTTTGCTTTTAAATATATAATTGTCTATATTAATATTCGTTTATAATTTACCAGAAACTAAAAAAATTAATTTTAAAGTATATTTTCACAATTTGCGTTTGTTTTTACATCGTTTATAGCATTATCCAACTGTGATAATATGTGCAAGGAATTTAGTGTTATGAACCGTTGTTATTTCCTAAATTACTTTTTACTTAAACACAGTTGTCTTATTTTAGTCGAATTGGTAAAAATGTGAGTTTTGAGAGACCCGATTTTTGTTTATACTTTTTTTAATCTTTTAAGTTACCTAATCATTATCTTATATCTTTATTTGTTAAATAACTAAACCCAACCTAAGGGATTAACATTTATAAATTAAAACCACATATGTAAATAATATTAACAGCTAAGTGTTAAACTGTTTTTCTAAATAGGCATGATAATAATGTCCACAAAGTAAGAGTTTCTACAATATTTATTTACATGTTGAATATGCATAAATATAATAGCTTTCTCTTTAGATATATAGATTTTTTAAACTTATACTCACAAAGGGTACATATTCCCTTCACCATTGAAATTTTGTTGTTAAATGATAAAACAGACCAAAGGGTTCCATATTCATGTCAGAATGAAGTTCATATCTATCCATAATATTATAGTAAACTGGGTATATATAAATGGGAAAATGAGTCCTAAAAAAAAACATCTATTTGTTATTTACTAATAATTTGTAGATGTTATTTGGTAATGAATTTGTTACGCCTATGACACAACAATAACACAACAAACTTCCAAAGTGTATGCGAATAGGATATTTATATTTAATAAAAAATATACAGGTATTTTTCATCATTTTTCATCTGTTTATGGTCTCAAGGTCAAATGTAAGTGTATGTCGTGGAAACATTCAAAATATTCAAATTTAAAATATGGCAACCTTAAAACCATCAGTTTTTGTTATTGTGTTTTATCATTAAAGGTTTTATTATTTAAAATTAGTTTTTTACGATAAATAAGGAGTTATATAATTTGTGGGAATTTGTTTTGGTTGTGATTTTTGAACTTGTATAACAATTCTAATTCTAAACCTATTGGCATTGGTTTAAACTAGAACCTAGATAGTTCAGTGATTTGATTGGTTTTCAACTAATTCAAATGCGCAGATTTTATCACTTAATTACTTTGAATACAAATTTCAATTAACCAATTTCTTCCTAGATCCGTCCATGACCTGATATTAATATGTATTTTTTAGGTATAGTTAATTGGATATTGTGTAGGCCAATGTTTCAAGTTATTGCCAAACTTACATATAGCATGTATTTGCTACATTTTTTAGTTTTGGGGCATTTCAGTTTGAGTAACAAAACTAAATTTTACATAGATAACTATGTTGAGGTAAGATATATTTTTTACAAACAAAAAGTAAATTACTCTGTGGAAGTCCAACTTACCAAGAACAATGAACAAGAATTGTTTTATTTATTTTATTTTTTGTTTATTTGTTTATGTGTTTATTTTTCTTAATTATTAAAAATCAGTTACAACAGGTTATAACAATTATTTATAATAAATGTTTTTTTTTCAGTTTTATCTGTTTTGTGGTTATTTTATTGTTTCATTGGTGTGTTCTTTTTTATGGACGTTGGTTTTCGAATCTCCAATTTTAATAATAGAAAAATACTTTCTCAACAAACGTAAAGGTAATTTTTTTTCATAAATAAACATTTATAAAAATATTGTAGAGTTTTGTTTTTTATTGAAATGACTTATACAGGGTGTACCAACCTTACGACGAACGGTATATGGGTTGTTTTAGAAGATATCAAAATTTGTAATTAACAAAAATAGTAGATGTCTGTAGGGTTCATATTTTGAAATTACCTTAAACTATATAGAGTGTTGTATAACTCCGTCACAAACCAAACATATGATTTTTTAAATGGGAACCCCTGTATATTATACCGTATTCGGACTGCTCACAAAAGAAAAAAATATTTTGTAATATTTATACATATAGTAGGTACTTTTTTCAAACAGTTGTGAAAAGTTAGTATTTAGTTGTTGTTAAAATATATCTTTCTAAAATATTGACATAAGCTCTATTATTGGTAATGTATTCTACCTATTGTTTTTATTCATCAACACCAAACATAGTTTTAGTTTATTTCAAATCCCAGCTAATAGGCCTGCAAAGAATAATTTTTTATAGAGAGACGCAAAATTCAGTGACTTTAATATTCATATATATTTCCAAACTTATAAATAAAATTATTAAATGTTAGATTTTCACGTCTGATTCCATATATTATTATCATTGACACATTATAAAACTGTATTCTAAAAAAATTGTCAAAATGAATAAAACATAAAAAATTTCTACAAGCATGCGTAAAACAACATTTTAATTCAGACAATATCTTTTTCCCGCAAGATTTTTTCCCGCACGCATTTTTTTTATTAATTAGAGATGCTTTCCGATAGTAAAAAAATTAAGATTATTTTACATGAAAATAGAGATTTTTAAAATGTTTGTTTTTAAAAAAATCATAATTTATTAAATCACCCCTGTAAACTTTACTCAAAGCAACAACAAACTCACCTGTTTAAGTAGGGTTGCTATAGCTACAGTCGTGTATTTATTGACACTATGAAAGATTTAATTGTCACAATCGCATCTTTTCAAGTATCTAAATAATTTTCGAGTTGATTTTGCTTTTAAAAAAAATATTGATCCTAACTCTTGCGGAAATTAACTTTTCCGCACTTGTTGGGATAATAACTATTTCATACTTAATTTATCGCTACAATGTAATATAAAGAAAACAAAATTTTTGTAGTGAAAAATACTATCCCTTTCATTTAATATTTCTTTACTTATAATGATTTTAAAAACTATTTTTCCTTTTTTTGTAAAAATGGACCCCAGTAAACCTAAAAAAAAGTGCAAGACTTGCAAGAGTCTTGGTGCAAGACCAAGACCAAGACTGGACCCTGCAAGAACAAGACCAAGATTGCTTATTTGACTGCAAGACCAAGACCAAGACCTTGTATGCAAGACCAAGACTAACCCGGTCTTGGTCTTGGTCTTGCATTTGCTCATAACTAATTTTGAAATCGAATTCCCACAATTTTGGTTAAAGAGATAACAGCGCATAAAAAGAAAAAGACGACAAAAACAAATTGCTACTAACAGATTTTACTAATAGAATGAAACGTATATTTAAAATATTATTTTTGTACGCAATTTTAATTGTTGAGCAGTGTATATTAAAACTTAAGCTAACTTACTTACTACTGTGTAAACAAATGCATGCTGGTATTTCAATATGAACTTTTACTCATGTCAGGTCGATTTGTTTTCCTTTTGAAACAGCTTTGCAATTAAGATAGAGAATCTCCAAAATAACTTGGTGAGAAATTAAGGAATGGTCATTTAATGTTTAAATTCTAGTCTGCAAATATCTTTATTTGATAAATTTTAAGTTTTTTTTTTTGTTCCAGTTATATTGACTCTAGGTGGGTTAGGGAGATATATTTTTATTTTATCATTGATAATATATTGTGGGTTAAAAATTTTTAAAATACAATGTTATAATGTAATATTTTTTTCAGATATTAATTTCACCAATCATGTCAAAAAGGTAGAAGAATATAGTCCATAATTTATTATTTTTATTTATTTTGTTTTCTCCCAATAGTTACAAATAAAACTGTTTTTGTTTGCGATTTTTTTTTAACTACCTTACCAGAAAACTAATCATATGAACATCAAAAATAGGGCGGAAAGTATTATCAACCCAAGGGCGGACTTAATTAATAAGAGTGCATTCAATTTTTAACAGAAACATCCGATTCTGAATACCGCATGATATCTCACATCTTGCGATATGAGCTTGACCCTGGTGCATTGGTAGACGTGCTTGCCTCTCACGCAGAGGGCACGGCTTCGAATATAATTTTTTTTAAAACATTTTTTTAATAGTTATAAACGTTGGCGGAAAACAATTGTGTATCACGCGTGCATAAATGCATTAGAACCCCTTAGTTAGTAGCAAATACAGTCAGACAATTAAGGTTTATGAGATTTAATAAATATATAGATTATACGAGGGATATTTTTTTTCAAGGTTCGATTGGCCACGAAATAAAACAACAATAAAACTTTGAAACTTTTCTATTAGTAAGACTTACTGATACATTACAGCTATTTTTCAACATAGTCGCAAGCCGATTGAAACATTTGTCGTTACGGGGTGCCAACTTGTTAATGTCCTGTTAATATAACGTCGCCGCCGGCGTCTGTAACAATCTTTGAATTTTCTCAAATTGCTGAACAAGATCATCAGTTGACACAGGCTTCTCCCAGATAGTTTACCTCCTTCGCAAATGGGATGAGTTCACCGTAAAGAGTCGGCTGACGCAGATTATCCAGCTTCCACCTTTTGGTGAACGGAATAATTACTGTTTTGCGGGGGTTTACCGACATCTGCTCCTCCTCACACCATCGTTATACTATATTTAGGATCATTTGAAAGATCTTCGAGATGATCGACTTAAATTTACCCCCAATTATTATAAACAGATCGTGCGAATAGCATTGGAAATCCACTCCCTAAGGGAGAGAGTCCCCAGAAGCGAGTCAACCAGAAGTGACCACAGAAGGGGCGATAGAACACTTCCCTGTGGGCACCCCCGAGCCACCCTGAAGCGAACAGTCTCTCCCTGCAATGCGTTTTTAAATGCTCCCTCAATGTCTAGGAAGGCTGCCAGCGCAATTTCTTTGTTAAGTGCCAAATCCGTGGACTTCCCAACATGGTACGCATATTGGTGGGGATTCAAAGGAAAATTCCTTAGGTTCCCCTCCCTAATGTAGCTATCAAGAATTCTTTCTAGAGTCTTTAGTACGAATGATGTGAGGCTGATCGGCCTAAAGGATTTAGGGAGGAAGTTATTCACCGTCCCCGCTTTACGTATATATACAACCCTTGCGGTCGACCAGCTCAGCGGAAGATAACCCCACGCTAGATCGCCCTTAGTCATTTTGTTAGCAGAGATAGCAGCTCCTCTATACCGTTTTGCAACAGCGCGGGAAAAATGCCATCCTCTACCGGTGATTTATATGGGGTGAACGCACTCATTGCCCACTTCACCGTTGAAGGGGTAACCATTTTCATTGCAGTCCCCAATCCTCCTTGTTTACTCGTATCAGCGAACTAAAAGGAAGAGGGATCGGATGCCGGTCTTCCAGCAGACTGCCAGAAAAGTGGTTCTGTAGTAAGAGCTCTAATGTCTGTCTCTTGAAATCAGTGAAGGAACCGTCCGGTCGTTTTATCGAGCCGACTTCCTATTCTGGATCCCTAGAGAGAATCTTGTGGATTCTTGTTCCGGCAGGTACATCCGAAATACTCTGGCAGAACCTCCTCCAAGAATCTCTTTTGGCCCATCTGATAGCCTTGCTATATTCCGTTAGAGCAGTCCTTTAGATATCCCAGCACCCTGTTTCTTTAGCTCGATTGAAGAGACATCGAACTTATTTCCTTTTTTTGTCCAGGCTGCTGCTCCACCAAGGTGACCCTCTATTGTCCCTCTTCTTCTTGAGTGGGCAGTTCTGGTATGATAATAGAATTGCGTTCCACATATGCTCATTCGCTGCTTCTATATCATTTTTGTTTTTTATAGACTCAATCCCCAAGTGCACTCGGAGGGATCTTCGATATCCACTCCAGTCTGTGCATTTTGGATCACGGAATTGAACTATAGGCCTCTCCCCGACCTTCACCTCGAATCTCACATGTCTGTGGTCGGAACAGGAAGGTGGAGACTCGCCAGTTAACAATCTTGGTGCTCATAAGCTGAGTGCTAATTGTTATATCTAAAACTTCCTTACGGACCCCAGTTACAAAAGTTGGTTCGGAACCTTCAGTGTTCTGAGCAAATACTGTTATACATCATGTTGTTCAATCTTTTAGTTGGGATTTGGCAGATGTTTTTGATGTCAGTTTTTAGTAGTCAATTTTTATGTAATTTTGTCACACATAGTTGTTTAATAAAAAACCATTTTACAATTTAAATATTTGTTATATGTATTGCAAATCTACAACAAATACAAGTAGGTATTTTTTTGTTTTTTTTTACAAGCAATATGTTAGAAAAAAATAAAATACCGAAATGTTTTTAAAACTACTTTAATGCAATAAATGTTCAAAATTTTTTTTCATTTTGTTACTGAAAATATCCTATTCGAATATAAAAAGTATCCTTAAATTTTCCATGTACTTGTCCATGTACTTTCACTTTGTTTTGACTACTTACTTGATAAGCCACAATAAGAAATCCTTACTTTTTCTAACCTTTTCCTTGGGGGGACTATGATGGGAAACTCATGTTCGATGGATCCTTATCCAGAACCCAACAGTGTTAGACTCACCCTCGAGAGGATGCCTACCAACCAAACCCACCTCAAAAACTCGCCGTTACCCCCGCTTCGGAATCACTACCCTAGTAATTTTAAAAAACATTTCGGTATTAACATATCTTGTAAAAAAATACCTACTTGTTTTAACTATAAATAAAGCTTTAAAATAAATAAAAACATCAACCTACCCTTTCATTAAAAAAAAAACAAGTTGGGGGTCGCTACAACCCTTAATGTAATTAAAAAATAAACAAACCTCTTAATAAAAATTTGATTTAAGTGTTTTAGGAATTTTGCGACAAACCTTTATTTAATTAATCACAGAATTTGTTTCAGTTAAACTGTCCACGCTGCATGTTTTCTATAATTGGTTTGCTCGTTTAGAAGCCGTAATCTGAACGAATTTTGAAATTAAAAAAAATTAATAAAATTTGGTGAGGTATCTTTAGATTTCAATTGATTTGGTATCATTTTAATTGTTGTACAATACTATATTGTAATTTAAATAAACAACACATTGTATGATTTTACTATTTCTTTATTTAAATAATTGAAATAAAAAAATTTACATTTAGTTTTGCATAATTGTTTAAAAAATTGTACGTTTTTTGGGTAACTCTGCAGCGAAATTATTCCGGTAACTTTTCCCACAATTACAACTAAAAATATATAGGTAATATACAATTTCTTTTAACAATAACAAAAAATCTCAAGTTATACAAAAGGTGCCTTGACTAGGTAACTATATCGAATATGATATATAAAAAAATCCACTAGTTTGTGGTGGTAACATTTAAGAAAATATAAGAAAGCTCATATTACTATGATTTTTTATATATTTATATATAATAGATACTATATACTTACAATTTTAATTATTTATCTAACTACAAACTTTTTGTAACGGAAATAGTAAATTTTAAATCAGTACCTACACAGGTCAAGCAAGAGGTTTATGTTACAGAAATTATTTTTTTTTAAGTTGCTGTCAACAAAATTGCCAAAATATTTCTTTACTAACAATCAAAAATTAAATAATTAAAACTTTGAAATATTTATACAACTATCAAGAGTAGGTAATAGAATGTTTTAGTTATAGCACGAAAATATAAGGATATTCATCAAAGCAACATTTTTTCTGTAGCTAATAAAATTTGTTGTATTATCCCTTACTCTGTGGAAGTCCATCTTACTAAGAATAATAAATAACTATTCGATTAAACTTAAACAAACTCTAGTTTTTCTAATCGAACATACCGATGACATTTGTCGCTAACTGTCACGATCAAGTGAGAAGAATATATTATTTTTTAAGGAATGTGAATTCCGAACACATTATACGCGAGAAAGCGGCAATAGAAAAAGTGAGGCAAACATTCCAGAGAAACTGACCTAACCTTACCTATTCTATGGTAAAATAAGGTATTTCACGCGCTAGTGGGTAAAAGGAAACGAAGAGGTAATCGTGATCTTCAAAAGCAGACAACCATCCGTGCAGTAGCTGGCGCAAGTTCTTGAGAAGAGAGATCCCGACTGCTATATTGGGGACAAGAGTTTTAGTGAGTATATCAAATCAGAGGAGTCTCAAACTCTTGGGTCAGGTATCTGATGCAAGGTTAGTACTTAACGGATTTCTCCTCAAAAAAAAGGCTAAAGAAGAAACGGCAGAGCATATTTTGTGCAACTGTCGAGAGCTCAAGAGACACTCGCAAGCATGGACGGATCAAACCAATGTAGGTGATCATTACCTGATGCTATCGTTGCTCTCAAAAAAAAATTTAAAAGAGAACCAAACTCTTGTGTAGAATGTGTAATTTACCATTGTATTTAGATTATTTTACACCATACCATACTTAAATAAATCACTGTTGAGACAAATATATCCCAGTAAAAAACCCTGTTGGGACACTAGCGTGCCATACTTTTAAAAAAAAAAACTATTTATAATAAAAATAAATAACGAAATTTTTTGGTTATTTAACCCACTTTTACACATTTTTGCCAAATTTCAATAAAAAACCATTATGAAATCAAATCCGTATTGAAATGGGTAACTTCCACGTTTTATGAAAAAATTCGATTTTAAATTCCAATGACACCTGTTTAGCTAGAAATAGCATCGTCAGATTGACATATTGAAGTTACATTTTGTTTGTTTGTAGCTAGGTACCTGATGTTGATTAGGTAGTATTAAGGCTAGACCAAGTATGGGAGTAATAAGACATAACAATATTAAAGCCTAAATGTTATTAGCTCTAAGGGATTATCCTGGATGTACTTCCTCTAAGATCAGTATAACTGTGCAATGATATAGAAAAACCAGGAAAAAACTATATCATGCTGATCTTTACAATGACTTAATTATATTTGTGTTACAATTACATCTTATCTATGAATGAGTCAATGAAAGTAAACAGTTTAATAGTGAAGAATTTCCAAGATTTATTTGATCATTAACAAGTAAAAATAAAATAAAAATGCATCTAGCAATTCCACAATTTAAAGTTGTTAATGAAAAAATAAATCTTGGAAGTTCTCCACTATTAAAATGTATACTTTGATTTAGTCTTCATTTTATATATAGACATAAATGTAACATAAATATATTAAGTTATTGTAAAGATCAGCATGATATAGTTTTTTCCTGGTTTTTCTATATCATTGCACATTTATACTGATCTTAGAGGGAAATACATCCATGATAATTCCTTAGGGCTAATAACATCTAGTCTTTAATATTGTTATGTCTTATTACTTCCATACTTGGTCTAGCCTTATTACTACCTAATCAACATCAGGTACCTAGCTACAAACAAACAAAATGTAACTTCAATATGTCAATCTCACGATGCTATTTCTAGCTGTCATTGGAATTTAAAAGCAAATTTTTTACTAAAACATGCAAGTTAAGTTTAAACAAGTGGTTGTTTATTATTCTTAGTGTAACTTATAATAGTTTTTAAATTTTAAATATTTAACGAGTGTTGTTTACAAAATGGAAATAAATAATTAGAGAAAAAAATAATTTCTATATATTTTTACTTACATGCATATTAAATAATTAAAATGGGGCAGTAGGTAAATGATACTATTGAAAATATTTTGCTTTCATCCTAAAAATATGACATAAAATAGTTAGTTTTGTAAGAATTGTATTCAAACAATTTTATATTCTAATGAAGGTTTCATTTGCTGGACTTCTTCACAAAAATACACATCAAGAAACCAAACTAAAAAAGGTAAACACTTACTTTATGGTAAGATATAAAAAATCAATTTGTAGTTTAGTCTCGAATATTTTAAATATTTTTCTTTTAATATAAAATGAAAAAACGATTCCACAGAATATTATCCATGGAGATAGTTCCAACATGTAAAACATTTAAAAAAATTGTTGAGGCTTGGTGGAATCTTGTGCATTCTAAGCTGTACTGTAACACCAGGTATTTTTTTTTAAATCTTTAATCCCATGGTATGAGTTTGCATAGCTTGCAGGTTTCGGATTTTTTAGTAAAATATATGTTCATTGATTTATCGCCATCTGCCATTCAGTTAAAGAAATACAAAATAGGTACTATCGGCTTCAGAATAGCATATACATTTTCAAACTCAAATCGCTTGCATTGAATTAATTTTAAGGATGGTCCCTTTATTGTGTATAACCAATCACAGTTTAAATAATAATAAATTTGAAATCAGTTAAACAGTTTTTCACGCCCTCATCTTTAATGTTTTCAGCATAAGGTATTTTATTGACAAATTGCCTGTGTATTATACAGAATGGTTTTATTTGTTTTTTATTGCAACCTCTCTACTGATTCCTTTTTTACTTTACTTAGTTTGGAACCCTCGATAATAAATGTTTGTTTGGGATTAAAAGCCCTTTTCAAAACATTTTTTTTCTTCTTTTAGGTAGGTTGTTAGAAATAATAAATAACATTCTATAAAATGAAAGATAAAATATAAAAATATTTATTTTTGAATCTCCAACAGTTTCTAATCAATCTTGATGTTACTAATTTTAATTGTTTTTATGTTGAATTTAATATTCTAAAAGAGTTTTTGTTAATGTTTTTCTGTTACGATCGGATCGGATCAAAATGACCGTACATTTATTTATTTTATATTTTATTTAGTTAATAAATAGGGTAGTAAAAATCAAAATGTAGCGAAACATTTTAAAAATGAGCCGTCAACGACAGTGTGAAAAATGTAATAAATATCTAATAAACATAGATATAATAATTAAATATTTAGGTTGTTTTATTGTTGATTGATTGTTTTTTGTGTAAAATAAATTATTTTTTATAAACAACAGACTTGTTTTTTTTGATAAATATAATTTATTATGCTTAAAAATATTTTTGGATTCGCTTTAGTTATACAAGACAGCACACGTAAAAAAATACGTCTAGGATTCTACCTGTGGTGTGAAAATGTGTAGATATTATTGTTTTGTGTGAATTTGTAGATAGACCTATTTATTCGGGACATGACCGACCCTTGTAAATAAACTTAATCCCCAAAAACCATTTAATGTAGGCGTTTTAAAAATTGCCACTCCTATGTTGTTGAAGAAGGGCATTTTTATAACCTCGGTAGGTAAACGAAATTCACATTTAACATGTATATGCTATTCTAAAGCCGACTGTACTTGTAATAATACCAAAAATAATATTAGCACTGTTTAGTATTCTGAGAATGTGTATTTTGGTATTTGTTGAATATAATTCTTCAAAATTTAACCACTTACTGATTGTATTATTAATATATTTTACTATAAACGTAACATATAAAAGAACATAAAAAATTAATTAAATGTTGTTGACTTTTTGCTTTTTTTTATAAATTATATATAATTGTCAAAAAATGGTAACTTAATACAGTGGTAGCAGTTTCGTAACTGATTCATTAACGAAAAACAATATTCACTAACTTTTAAGTATTACGGATTAGGATAAGCGAATGAATTAACCCATTAGGCATGTGATAAATATTTTAAATATTGGTTGCATTTTTACACAGTGTGCAATCGATCTTTACCTGGGTAAAATAAAAATGAAAGCTTCAAATCTCTAATATTATATTCAATTCTGATTTCTCAAAAGCGCGTTATCGTTTTATGGTCCGGCTACACACAACGTTTTGCCTGAGATTATGCCTGCAGAGACTTGTTTGCGCAGGTAAGAGCGTGCGTATAGACGGCCAGACGCACGATGTTTACACGCTCTTACCTGCCCGAACAAGTCTCTGCAGGCATGATCTCAGGCAAAACGTTGTGTGTAGCCGGACCATAAAATGGCTGGTTTGGGCTAATCCGGAAAAACAGTTTTTTTCTTTATAAATTTTGAAAATCTGAGGGGAAAGAACAGAGACTTATTTTTAAATGTAAGTTATGGGCCTAAAATTCATTTCTGTTATTTAAAAACCTACTTTATATGATATTTAACGTGTAGAAGAATTATTAAAAAAACTATTTAATGCAAGAAAGAACTCTTCGACTGGGCAAAACATATGATATAGATTACTGATCATTTTAATACTACTATGTGTGTCTAAAAGGCTCGAATGTTAGGTATTATTTAATTGGAAAATGTATGAATATGAGAAAATGATTAACATTTATTAAAATATAAATTAGTAAAATAAATTTTTGACGTGGCAACTATGCATGCTTAGGTACGTGACATCACAGACACAAAGTTACGGTCCGTATGCACCAACAGTCGGTTCTAATTCAACCGACGTCAGAAACTATAAAATTGTTATGCACCAGCATATGAGTGGTTTAATACAACCGTTGGTTCCGATCGCCCATATTCGGCTGGTTACTAGATTCAATCGACGTACGTTTCATAACTTCAGTTTACTGGATATTGTAAATATATGATATATATGTGTTTTTATTAAATTAATGTGTTACTCCTAGATAAATAGGTATTATTGGTCATAGAAAATACAGTAATATTTTGCAGCTCTTCTGGTAGAGTTTAGAGTTTTACATTGTAAGTATATTAAAAGTAATTTAAATTGCAGAAAATATGGATCTACCTCCTGATTTTTCTTAAAGTATTTTAAGCATCTTCATTAATTTCCAATCTTTCTGTTTCCGAAAAATGCACCACACGTTTACTCACCATTTTAAAGAAATAAAACAAAATTTTAAAATTGTGGTGTAGTGGTTATACTCACAGAACACCAATAGTGTAGTATCTATACTTTTGGTTCACGAACTAGATTGCTATCAAATGTTAAAATATTGCTATAATGTTGGTGCATAATAAGTTTATTATCCTTGGCTGAATTTGTCATTTAGATCCTACTGTAGACTATTCAACCAATGGTTGGTAAGATCGTTGGTTCGTACGAGCCTCAGCAAGTAAATAGATAGTTAGGCAATACTTTTTGCAATACAGAAATAACAATCTAACTGACGTTTGAGTTTAGCAATGTTGCAATGATTTTGTAATATCGAGCAATGAAAAAATGTAAAAAATAGTATATTGCATACCTAGCATAGGCGCAAGCCGAGACTGGCAATACGGAGTCCGGGAATGTGGTTTTTCCTACGAGGTCTACATACTATTTTTCCGATAATCGGGAATCGTTTAAATTACGGTAAATTATTACTAATCATGTTAAAAATTTTAAATCAACATTATTATTTTTCCCTTAAATAAAAGAAGCCATGAAACATTGTTTCGTAACTACGAAAACGAAGTACATAATTTTAAATTGTCAAACCTGACGAGTGAAACGTTTATTTGTGGCGTCTTTCCAAAGTGTTAATTTTTTAACGTTTTAAAAAGCCAAAGTAACGTGTAAAATAATGAGTGATGATGACTGTTCCATTTCTGGAACCCCCTTAGAACTCACGGAGGCAGTGAATGCTGCATCATTGGAATTTTTACCAGTAAAATCTAGAAATAAGTATTACTATGCATACAACCACTTCTGGGACTACCGTACGAATAAAAATGCAACTTCTTTCTCGGAAAATGTTGTAATGGCATACTTCTTGGAGCTTGGTTCCAAGATGAAATCTTCAACTTTATGGGCCAATTATTCAATGCTGAAGGCAACCCTTGCAATTAGACATGATGTGGATATATCTAAATATTCAAAACTTCGGGCATTCCTGAAACGGCAAGCACATGCCTATAAGCCAAAAAATCCAAGATTTTAACTAAAGAAGAAATAAACAAATTTATTCAGGAAGCTCCAGATAAGGAATATTTAATGATTAAGGTAACTTACAAAACTTCAAATTATATTTGGATTCTTTACATGCTTATTTATTGTTGTAGGTAGCTGTAATATTTGGAATTTCCGGAGCTTGCAGAATGGACGAGCTGGTTAAAATGACTGTACAAGATATACAAGACCTACTATCTAAACTTTTAGTTACCATACCGGATTCAAAAACCAATACATCAAGATCATTTATAGTAAACGAAATGTACTTAAATCTATACCGCAAGTATGTCTCTTTAAGACCAAGAGACATGAATACCACTCGGTTTTTTTAAGTACCAAAATGAAAAAGGTTGTAGACAAGTAGTAGGAATTCACCAATTTAGAAACATGCCTAAAATAGTGGCCAGTTATTTGAATTTGCCAAACTCGAAAGAATATACCGGCCACTGTTTTCGTCGGTCTTCTGCCACAATGCTTGTTGATTCTGGTGGAGATATTACTAGTTTAAAGAGACTGGGTGGATGAAAATCAACAAACGTCACTGAAGGATATATAGAAGAGTATCTTATTAATAAGGAAGAAGTAGCAAATACAATTTTCACAGCAGAAAAAAATCAAGAAAGTAAATCTAATATTTCTAATACTGCAGTAACGCCCAATATTAGTTATTGTCATACAAATAAAATTATTGGTTTGGAAAATATTCAACAATATAGTTCCCAAGTTCTTCCAGTTTTCAATACTTGTACTAATTGTCAAATAACAGTAAATATAACAAATAATAATTTTAAAATATAATGTGAACCTTGTTTGTGCTGAAAGTTTTAAAAATAAAATTGTTTAGGAAAAAACCTGTTCGCATTTATGTTCTCATATGATAACTTTTTATGCGGATATTTTGATAGTTTGAAATCATTGTGGTTATGAGAAAATGCAAATAAATTATAAAAATATATAGAGAAAAGGATTTTGACCAAAATCCATTTAGAACTAACTAGAATCCAAATAAGGCATAATATTTTATCACATTATTGATGTAAAATTTAAAAAATGAAAAGTTTTTTTCAGAAATAGGTTTGCCGATAAAACCTTTTGCATATTGTTTTATTTGATTTTGTCAACACATAGTAATTTGTAATTTTGAAACTTTCTTTGACCAAATTTGTTTGTGATGAAGAGTGGTAAAGAAAAAATTATTGCACCAAGGTGTAAGAAGTAACCGATTTTAGATATGATTCTTTTAACTGGTACGAAATATCTTGATATGCTACTGATTGTTTCATTATTGGAAACAAATAAATACATAAAAAAAGTGTTTTCATTAAAAATAAATAAATTACATTCTGAACAATGGATGTATATATTCAAGCCAATTTTTTCATAAATACTCAACCACATAATCTAATTTGGCATTCAATTCCATTTCTGATATTGATTAAAATTCTCTGAGATGGTCTCTACCAAATATGTTACGATAAACTATACCAACCAACTTGTTTATTTTGTGAAAATAGAGTCAACACAACATTTATTCAATTCAACTTAAAATCTTAACTTATAACAAATCACATTGACAATTTTATCACGATTTCAGAAAAATATATAAGGCATATAATAAATTATATACCTCTTCAAAACGGTAAACTAGCCACAAACATCTTTTCTATTAATGGAGGGGCTGGTACCAAGTCTTCAAATTTTAAATAGAATATCCTTTGCAGTCCTTGTACACTGAGAGATCTAAGTTCAGGAAGTTTGCCAAGAAGTCTGCTAAAGTAGTGGGATTTTCTTTGTGCTTCAGCGTTATATGTCACGTGGTCACGTAACGAAGAAATTATCTTCATTTGTAGCTGCTCCACTTTGTGAGGATCTTTTAAGCCATGTCTCTCTGAAAATCAAATTGTTAGTTGTATTAATCAAAATTTTCACATTTTAAAAATAATTAAATTAAAAATGAAATTGATTGTATTAACCTTCATTGAGGTTAAAAAAGCAATTTTTTAAATAAATAGTGAAAGTTTTGTTAAAACGAAGAGTTTTTTATTATTCTTAATTTTCGTAATTATTTTAGTGTCCTAGACCCCTCATAAATGTTTTATGAAAATCGGATTCATTGCAATAGGCTAAGCCACTAACTGGAAAGATCATTTTACACTAAACCTTCTAATAAGAACATTTTTTGTCGAAATAGATTTAACAAAAATAATTTAATGGCGTCAATTTTCACAGTAAACAAAAAAAATTAGAATGTGTTGTGTATTAAGTTCAGAGAGTGTTCCTTGCAAGGCGAGGATCAATTAATTTTGGATAAAACTAGATTAATTTCTGTAGCCCCATCTGAAATATTTCTGTTCTTAATTTAAAAAATTTATATACTAAAATAAAGATAAGGAAAAGTTTCTACGTGGGTGACTATACAGGGTGTCCCATAACTAATGGACAATAAAAGAACTGTAGAAAGGGGTGATAAAAATAAGTCGTTTAATACAAACATGCACCAGTAAAATGTTAATAGTAAGTGAGATATGGGGCGTTAAAGTTGACAAAATATTTTTGAAAATTCCTAATATTTAGAAAACAACTGAATGTATTGGTCTTAAAATTGGTACACTATGGTTTTTAATGGTAATAAGCATGATATTACCTTAATTTTTAATAATACTTGTATAATGTGCATTTTATTACAACATAATAAAAACTGCATAATTTTCAAACAAAAAAGGTAGGTATACTTGTTCAATACCCATATTTTAAGTCGTTTTCAAGATATTGCTATTTTAATATTGCAGTGCATATCATTACACTGCAACTTGATTACTAGAATATTTTAAAGAGGGCTGTGACTATTAAAAGAACTGTCATTAATTTACTAGTTAAAAGCGAAAAGTTGTCATTACTGTGTTTTTAACTTCTGAACTAACAATTAAAAATGCCTAGAGGCAATGAATTTACAAATAATGAACTAAGGGATATGATTTGTGTTTATGCACAAGTAAATTATAATGCATGTGCTGCAGTTAGACGATATGTGCAGTTATATCCAAACCGAATTGTACCCAGTCGTAAAAAATTTCAAAGATTGTACTCCAATTTAGGTGAAAGCGGCTCTTTTCGTAAGAAAAATTCTGGTGGTCGACCTAAAATAATTACAGCTGATATGGAAGATGAAATTTTAACAAGAATTATAGAAAATCCTGAATTGAGTACTCGGCGCTTGCAGGCAGCTACTGGTGTAAGTAAATCAAGTGTGTCAAGAATTTTACATACAGAAAAATTGTACCCATATCATTTCACGCCTGTACCAAATTTATTACCCAATGACTTACCAAGGAGACTACAATTTTGTCAATGAATGCTCGGTAAGATCAATCAAGATCTAATATTTTTAAAAAAGGTACTGTTTACGGACAAGGCTACATTCACACGCAGAGGATATTTAATTGGAGAAATAACCACTATTACGATTTTGCTAATCCTCATCAATACAAAGAAACTCATTTTCAGCATGAGTTTTCAATCAACATCTGGTGTGGAATCATTGGCGATAATTTCATTGGTCCATTTGAACTCCCTAACAGATTAAATGCAAAATGATATAGGCATTTTACTTGATGAAGTTCCTTTAATTGTAAGGCAGGATATGTGGTTTATGCAGGACGGTGCTCCCCCACATTATCCACTTATAGTTCTGGAGCATTTAAATAACAATTTTCCGCATCGTTGGATTGGACGGGGCAGTGAGTTTCCTTGGCCGCCTCGTTCCCCAGAATTCAGTCCTTTGGACTTTTATGTGTGGGGATATCTAAAATCGTTAGTCTACAATAGTGAAATTCATAACCAAAACAAACTATTAGCAAAAATTCATGAAGCCGCAAATACTTTAAAAAATGGCAACGCGATGTTTTTTAAAGTAAGACATTATTTACAAAAAAAGTTTACGAAAATGTATTGAAGTAAACGGTGGTCACTTTCAAAATTTAATGAAACAAATTTAATTATTGTTTTTTTCTTTTCTTTTTCCAATTAAATTGTATTCTTTGAACAATCAATGTTTTATTTAGGTAATAATTTTTAAATGCCTGCGTGGCAAGCAGTATTAAAATAGCAATATCTTGAAAATTACTTAAAATATTTGAATTGAACAAGTATACCTTTTTTTCAAAATGATGCAGTTTTTATTATTTTGTAATAAAATGCACATTATACAGGGGGTAAAAAAACACCGCTGATCTATCAAATTTTAACTGTGTAACTGTGTAGAAGTATTATTAAAAATTAAGGCAATATCAGCCTTATTACCATTAAAAACCATAGTGTACCAATTTTGAGACCAATACATTCAGTTATTTTCTAAATATTACGAATTTTCAACAAATATTTTGTCAACTTTAACGCCCCATATCTCGCTTACTATTAACATTTTACTGATGCAGGTTTATATCAAACGACTTATTTTTATCACCCCTTTCTACAGTTCTTATATTGTCCATTAGTTATGGGACACCCTGTATAGTCACCCACCCTGTATAATGTAGAAAAGTTTATAAATGTGGAATACTTAAAAATATGTAATTTATCGTGCAATTTGTTTTTAACGATATGTAGATCAACAATCATAGAATAATAATAAAATCAGAAAAAACACATTAGAGACTTTTATTATATAATCAAAGTATTAGATTAGAACTATTTCTCCAGTTTTGTAAAAAATGTTTAATTATAAAAACAACTTACCCGTTATCAACGTAAGAGCGCAAAGACAAGCGAATGCAGATATGTCAATTTCCATAGTATGAAGTCCTGCGCAAAACTCCAAGATGGAATTCAACCAATCACCGAATGACCTTTGACACTGCTGCATATCAAGTACAACTCCATTACAAAACGTTAATTTGGAATCGTTGGGATGCGTGCGATAGGCTAACCTTAAAACAAATAGTTCTAAAGAAGCAGATTGAAATAAGAGTTCTCTGTCATCTACACGGATATCTTGAAATCCGGGAATTTTATCAGCAAAATGCCTAATTACATCCACCGATGTGGTTAATAAAGTATAAAACTGCAAAATCTTTTCAGCTTCCGACGTCACTGGTTCGATCGGACTGGGTTCCAGATACTGCGAATAATCCAAATTTGCCAAATCAGGAGTGGTATCTACGTGTGCGCGCACTAAAGCGGTAATCAAAGAAACCGGAGGGCTTGGCGGCGATTCTTGAGGACTTTTTGGTTTAGAAGGTAATCTTCCTCTCCTTCCTTTTAACGAATCGGTACGAACCACTTCTTTAACCATTCCTACAGCTAAACACTTTTGGAATCTACAAAACTGACATCGATTCCGTCGTCTTTTGTCCACTGGACAAGCTTTATCGGCCAAACATACATACTTTGACCCTTTTTGGACGGTTCTTTTAAAAAACCCTTTGCATCCTTCGCATGTTCGTACTCCATAATGTTGACACGCCGCTGTATCACCGCACACTGCACATAATTGAGATGGAGAAGGAGGAGTCGGACCTTTCGATAGAGGTACTTCAGGTATACCTCCTGGACTGCTGGATGCTGATGAACAAGTCGAAGTTGTCGGCCCGATTCTTAATTTAGGACTTTCGCTGCTGCTTGTTGATTCTGACCTTTGTAAGGGCAGAGACGCTCTACGAGATTTGGAACTTAGTGATGTAGTGACGTGCAATTCTGACGACGGATACACTGGAAGGGAGTAGGATTCTTGACTATTATGCGTGTCTGTACTAGGAGGTGGTGCATAATAAGGACAAGCGGGAGTATATTGTTGTTGGGAGTAGTCGTAGTAATGTGTGTGTTGTTGATAGGAAACGTTGAAACATTCTTCGTCCATTTTAAATGGAGATTGGTAACGGACCGAATAAGTTTCTTGAAAACTTGGTAAGGGTAGTGGAGAGGGAGGTTGAGAATGGATGGCTACGTCGGCAAAAGGATTAAGCTCTTCTGAAATAACGGCGGATGTCGGATCGTCTAAAAACGGGGCATTTAGCAGATCAGCGAAACTGCTTGGTCCAAACGGGGTCTGAAACAAATCGATATAATTAATCAGGTGGCCATAAATAGTATCGCGTCATTATTTTTGTCATTGTCGATAGAGATGTATTTGTTGGCTAATAATAAAACGGCGGGGACTTGTAATAGATACTGAATAAAAATATAACACGATAGAATTAACTAAATGATTCAAGGAGATTTAACAGTGTGACATAACATTTGCAATACAGGGTGGTCTCTGTTGAGTTTTATCAAAGCAAGGCTAAGTTATTTTTATAACCGTTATTAAAATTAATTAGCTCAAGGATTTGCTATAATTTGGCACTTCAAATACGACTTATACTCGAGCAGCTTAGATTCTTTGACCTCTGGGTCCATTTATCCTACAGGGTGTTAAAGAATAACTACGACAATATTCTCCTACTCTACAAACCTAAACTTTTTAATAAAGATTTGCAAAGATTAACTAATGGTGAATATTGCTCAATTTTTAAATATTTTCAGGTTAGTTCAAACCCATCAGCCTAACTTTTATACAAACTTCCGATTAAATTAAAGCGGATATTTTGCCAAATCCAAATGAGTTCCAAGTCTCTTATACACATGGCTTATAACGGAAATTCTTATCTTATTAAACAAGATGAAATTTGTACAATGTGTAATTCACTTCGAAACGAAACTTTTGTGCTCGAATGCAGATTATATGGTTTCTTCGAATACCCGAATTAAAAAGTCTTAATAATCTTAAGGATTTTATATTCAGGCACCAAATAACCCAACTGCTTCTATTGTAAAACTTATTACTGCATTTTTTATAGGAGTTATTAAACCTTCTTTTTATTAATGAATAACTTTTTTTTGTCTAGGCTAATTATTTTAAACACATTTTTTTTATTTTTACTGTTAACACTGTAACGACGACGGTAGAGAGGCCAAAGAAATACGGAGAGATAGACGACAACACTCAGGCACTGATCCGAGAGAAACGTAGAGCCAGAAAAAGGGCCCAGCGAACGCTGCACCCAGACGACAAGCGACTAGCCAACGAACTCCATCAGCGAGTCAAAGAAGCGTTGAAAGATCACCTTCACAAACGCTGGCGGAACTTTCTGCAAACGCTGAATCCACAGGACAGTGGAATCTGGAACCTACAAAAAGTACTGCGAAAGGACAGGAAACCAATACCCCCGCTCCACGGAGCGAGAGGTATTGTATACACCGACGAGGAGAAAGGACAAGCACTTCTCGAGACTCTGGAGCGGAAATGCCAGCTCAACCAGCATGAGGACGACGACATAGATTTTGAGGAGGTTGTCGAGGATGCCGTTGAGGAAATGATGAACGAAGAAGACGACGAGGTCATCGACCCAACGAGTCCAGCGGAGGTCAGAGACATCATCCGGAAACTACCTCGGAGGAAAGCGCCGGGGTACGACTCTGAGTCAAACCTAATGCTAAAGAAACTTCCGTTGAAGGGCGTAGTATGTCTTACTGCGATCATCAACGGAATTCTAAGGCAAAGGCACTTTCCGGAGAGGTGGATGAAGGCAGATGTCATTATGATCAGGAAACTGGGGAAAGATCCACTTTTTACCCAAAACTACAGGCGATCAGCCTACTGCCTGCGATGTCCAAGATAGAGAGGGTTATCAAGAAGAGACTTCAACGCATCTGCGACACCCTCAACTTAATCCCAGACGAACAGTTTGGCTTCAGAGCAAAACACTCTACAGAGCACCAAGTCTTGCGACTGGTAGAGCACATCAGTGAAGGTTTCAGCAGAAACCAAATCACTGGCACTGTTCTGCTGGACGTAAGCAAGGCGTTCGACAGAGTGTGGCATGAAGGTCTACTCTTCAAAATGGACGAGTTTGGCATCCCGAGATCCCTAGTAAAACTACTAGGATCCTTCCTTGATGGAAGACTCTCCAGAGTCAAGATCAACAACACAACCACCAGATACACGAGATTGGAAGCTGGGGTGCCACAAGGAGCAGTCCTTTCACCCTTGCTGTACACCATATACACAGCGGATATACCAAAAACAATGAACACCAGGTTATCCCTGTACGCTGACGACACAGCAATATCAGCGCGTAGCACACATTCCCGCCTGGTATCCAGATATCTACAAGAAGCAGCTACCCTTGTAGAAAGATGGTGTACAAAATGGAAAATAAAAATCAACGGCGATAAGACACAGGCCATACTGTGTCAAAAAAGAAGACAACCAACACCAGAACAAGTGGAAATCAGCGAGCAGAGAGTTCCATGGAGTTCCACGGCGAAGTACTTGGGAGTCACCCTTGACAAAGGGCTGACTTTCAAAGAGCATGTCCAAACGGTTGTAGCGAAAGCTAAAACAGCAAGGTCTCAACTGCAGTGCCTGATAGGACGCAACAGCGACCTACAATTGCGCACAAAACTGCTGCTCATCCGGACCGTAATCATGCCGATCCTGACATACGCATCCCTGGCTTGGGGGCAAACTTGCAAAACCAACAGGAACATGGTACAAGTTCAGCAGAACCTATGTATCCGACAGGCAGTGAACGCACCCTGGTACGTTCGCAACCAAGACATCTTCAGAGATCTGGAATTGGAAACAATTCTAGATCTTATGAACGATAAAGCGGAGATAGGTTTTGCCAGACTTGAAGACCATCCAAATGCGGAACTCAGGTACCTGCTAGATTACGACCCGGGCGATGGGCAGTGGAAGTACGTTAGACCGAAGCACCAGCTTCTACCACACTAATCACAATTTAAGTATGTTACAGGTACTCCAAGAAGAAGAGGACCCAAAGAAAAAGACGAGGCCGATCAAATCGGATAACACGAGATGACCAATGAAGCCTGCCAAACCGAGAGAGACAACAACAAGAGGACACCAGTAAAAGATGCCTAGCATCAAACTGGTTCAACGGACAAGACAACAAGTCTGTTCTTTGAACCGAAGAACTGAAATTTGTACAGACCGGTACCAGGAGGACCGGAGGTGGTTGGAAAAAGGGGCGCGGGAGTCGATATCCTAAAGACTGGATATGAACCCTTCGCTTCGGGCTTGTACAAATTAGGCTAGGCTAGTAACTACAGATTGTAATGCACATTAATACTAAATTAATTTTCTAACTAAATCCTTGCTATGTTGAATGTAGTTTCAATGAGATGCAATAAATATTATTATTGTTAAGGGCACAAACTCCTTCAGATTAAAAACAAATTTGAATCTAATTAGTTATTGTGGATTAAAAATTACATTCACTTTTCTCTAACTTTACACCCCTATAACTGATTTAAATAAACATTTTATGAATTTTTGCTGACTTTCTGCCCTCGGGACTATAGAGAGCTATTTCTAAGCTATTCTTTAAATAAGTCTTTAGGATTCCAAGAAGATGATTGCATTTAAAATAAAAATTTTGCGCCTACACTCTGAAGCGTTTAAAAAAACCAACATTGCTATAATTTTAAGTTTTTTAAAGGATTTTTAGAAATTTATATTAAAAAAGAACACTGATATGGTTTTTGCTTATAGGTACTCTCTTATTATAAAGACAAAAGGGAAATAAGTTAGTTGTGTAGGTACTCTAGCGAATTTCGGTAATAAGTTCGTTTTATTTTTTTTGTTTTGGTAAATTTTCAATAAATTTAAAAACAGTAACATTTTTGGATAGAGAATGAAGATACTTTTCAAACGATAAATCACAAGCCCAAACTTACTATTAATAAAATTGGGTGTTGTGACTGTCACTATATATATACAGTGATGGGCAAATGTGTGGAACCAAGTAAATATCTCTGGAATTGTTAAAGATATCGAAATAAAATTTAAAACGTAGGTATTACAGTATATTGCGTATTTGTTTGTAAATTTTTTAACGATTTCCCCTTCCGATTTAACCGGAAGTGATGTTGATTTTAAATTTTTTATTTTATTTTCGAATAAAACTGTAATATAGGGTTCGATATTTTTTATTTCAATACCTACCGAGATATTAACACAAAAGTATCTAAAGAAATGAAAAAGCTGTAGTAGTCCATAAAAATCTTTGTAGCATTGACATTAGTTGTCTAAATAAGTAAGTAGTAAATTTTACCAAAAAATGGCCGAACTAAATGAAAGAGAAAGAATAGAAATATTAATGATGACTGGGTATGGAGAGATGAGAAGAACGCATCAAGAAGTTTGTGATCTTTTCAACAATGTTCATTCAAATCGACAGATATATCACGTTGGGTAGTGACAAAAACTGTGCAAAGGTATAACGCAAATGGAACACTAAGTAATTTATCAAAAAGTGGCCGGTTAAAAACAGCAACAAATGAAAATGTAGCTAAAAATATTGCTACATATTTAGAAGAGAATCCTCATTTATCCACTACTGAACTCGCAAATACGTACGAAATTAGCCGTCGTTCAGTAGGAAGAATACTAAGGCGAGAAAAATATCATCCATACAAAATTCGTCTTGTTCAAGAACTCAATGAAAATGATTTCGATAGACTTCTAGAATTTTGTGAGACGATTATGGACCGTGATAACCGTGATAATAATTTTGCCAGAAATGTGGTGTTTTCAGACGAGGATATATTTTGTTTAAATGGTACGGTTAATCGACACCATCACTGCCGCTACTGGACGCAAACTAATCCGCATTGGGTACGAGAGGCTCATACGCAACATCGCCAAAAATTGTACATTTGGGCGGGTATTTCCAATAACAGAATTGTGGGACCTTTCATTATTCAAGAAACCTTAAACGGAGAAAGGTATTTACAGCTTTTAGACACTCAAGTGATTCCGGCGCTGGAAGTAAATGGGCAATTGCCAAATAATATCTGGTTTCAGCAGAACGTGGCACCATCTACTTACGCTCGCAATGTTCGAAATCGTTTAGACATGCCATTTCCTAACAGATGGGTTGGAAGAAGGGGTACCGATCTCAATCCACTGGACTTCTTTCTATGGGGTTATTTGAAGTGCAAGGTTTATATTAACAAACCAAACAATTTGCAAGAATTAGCTGAAAGAATAACCCAAGAGATTCAGAGAATTTCACCAGAAGTTATAGCCGATGTCACAAAAGAATATACAAACCGACTTGCCTATTGTCAAGAAGTAAACGGCGCTCATTTTGAACATTAAATACATTAAAATTACAGGATATATACTCCTATTTTATTTCACTATAATTTATTTAGTTTAAGTTAATAATATGATTATTTAATAGACTACTAAATATCATTAGATATCATTAGCGTTTTCCTTTTAGATCAGAAGAAGATACTCGCCATGAGTAGGTACTCCTATGTAGTTTGTTAGTTTATTAGTTTATACTCTTTAGGATGAGAATATACTCCATAAATTTGGAGTCTAATAGTTAGCAGACTTCAGTTTGATCGTGGCAAAGCTATGGCTGAGTTTATGTTTAATTTGCGTTAAAAAAAATATTATAAGCCAAGAAAAATTACGTGTGATCGTGATTATATATCGGTTTGATAAAGAAAATGTAATTTGGATAAAATGAAAATATTTTTAAGATATATAGGTGATCCAGGGTTTCAAACAGGAGTGGGAGAGGATATTGGAGTTCATCAAAGCACTATATGTAAGATTGTAATGCAAGTTGCTGATAAATTAATAGAAAAATCTGCAAATTGGATAAAATTTCCCCAGACTCCCGCTGATATAATAAAAACCATAGAAAGATGGCAAAGTAAGACTTTTCCGTGCGCCGTAGGTATAATTGATTGCAATCAATTGAATTGTCCGGTATCTAGCTATGACAAGAAAGAAATTAAATACGGAGCATCTATTTGTACAATGCACAATGAGCAGAAACTCATCACATCGAAATATTTTTATTCATATGAAATGGAATATAAACTCATACTTGAAGCTCATACCTACGTTCCAAATTTCATTTCGATATCTTTAACAATTTATTTATTTATTTATTTATTTATTTATTTATTTATTTATTTATTTATTTATTTATTTATTTATTTATTTATTTATTTATTTATTTATTTATTTATTTATTTATTTATTTATTTATTTATTTATTAATTTATTTATTTATTAATCCAAACAAGCTTATTTAGCTTAATTACATGGATTATATCTCTGAAAAATTAATATATTTAAATTAAAATGTAATGAATATGACAATCATAGTTCACATTTAAGACAAAAAAGTACAAAAACCAAATGAAGGGAATCAATACTAACAGTTTTTGTTAATAATATGATTGAAAATCATCTTATAACTTGGATTGTGATATAGTCCAATCTAAATCTATCTCTTGATTGAAGTTGTTTGCAAATCGCAACATAGCTGCAAGGGGATCTCGTGCATCCATAATTTGACGATGAATTTTAAATAGGTATGGATTATTTCTAGTACTAGATATTCACTTGGTTCCACACATTTGCCCATCACTGTATACACCATACTTTTAGTATCTTTTTTAAAATTAGCAAAATATTTCTACAACTGTAATAATCTACCACTGTGTACCTGACTTTTTCACTCAGGTACCTATATCCCAAACGAAGACATTATGTTTTAAATTTAATAACATACCTGACATATTACCATATCCTTTCTAATAAAATATCTTCCAGCACACTATTAATTACGCACTTTTAAATGTTTCGCGGTAACTTACTCAAGTTAAATTCACCACTGACCGCGAGAGCGCCGACGGTGATTCCACCATAATTTAAAAAATTGACTTGCGTGTTGTATCCAATTTATTTTGATTCATGACCGATTACATACAATGATACAATGCGCGGTCGAATTAAAACGGAACTAAACTATCAAATAGGCGGGGCCGTGTTTTTTTCCGGAACAAACGGTTTTATAAAGTGCGCTTCCTCGCGGCGCACTCTGGGTGTGGTTTTAATACCAGTTGAAAAGTTATTGGTTCTAACTTTTGTATGTTTAACGAGTATAGGGATCCTATATAGCAAGTCAGGGCGATAATATATATGGGGGACCGAGTTCTACAATATTAATAACACTGGCCCATATTTTTTAAACACTTTACCTATAGGGAATTATAATTTTTTTGTTATTCTGTTAATTTTTGATGGCACTAATGATTATAAATCTGAATTTTTTTTTTATAATGTAGGGTTTTATTTAACAATTATTTTTAAAAGATTTCATTTGAAATTTATAGTCTATTCTGTATACTTTTATTTTTCGTTAATTTATTTTAAGTTAAGAACCTTTTTAGAATTTTGTTAAACCTATTATATAATTCCAAGTCTATGGTATTCTAAAGGGTGGGATTTTTTATGCCTTTCAATCCAATGTCTTAAGTCTAGATTTGCTATACAGGGTCCGGCAAACCTCTGTCGTAGTTCTATAAATCTTATTGTATATAACTTACATATTTATTCATTAGGTATATGTAAAGTGTAATTAAAATCAAACGTTTTAAAATTATATTCATTTATACAGGGTGGTGCATTAGTAAACTAGGCAAATGACTTAATTTTTTTAAAAATATAATGCTATATTGAAAAAACTTCAATTCAAGGTTTTGGAATGTGAAATTTATTCAAGACCATCCAGTAAAAAAAATTTAAATGAAGTTTAAAAAAATCTTCAGATCTTTGTCTTTGTACATTGGTAATTTAAAAGCTTTATTTTTAAATCCCATAAAGTTTTTTAAAAAGGGATGTGCAAGTTCAAATTTATTTTGGGAAAAAGGTAATTTTCTCAGAGATGACTGGGAGTTTTACAAAAAAAAACTATTTCGGTTTTAAAAATGTGGAAAAAAAGTATTGCAAAAAATTAAGTCAATTTGGAGTTAAAACAGTTTTTAAAAGTATTTGACAGATTTTCAGAGCTTAAAACATAGATAGGGGGTTTCAACAGTTTTTGAGGCTAGTTTTGGCGTTTTTCAAAATTTTGGAGTTTAAAACAGTTTTTAGGAGCTTAAAACATTGATCTGTGGTTTATAAGGCTAATTTTGGTGTTTGACAGTTCTACAGGAGTATTTGACAAATGTCCAAAGTTTTAATCATAGATTTGTGGTTAGTTTTGTCTTCTAGAATTAACAGAACAGTTTTTAGGACTATTTGACAAAATTTCCAGAGCTTAAAACATAGATTTGTGGTTTATGTTGTTGTTTAGAGTTAACAAAACAGTTTTTGAGGCTAATTTTGGAGTTTAAACAGTTTTCTGATGCTCATTTGACAAAATTTCCAGAGTTTAATACACTGATCTTGTCTTTTTACAAGTTAAGACGTAAATACAGGGTTTAAAACAGTTTCTGAGAATAACATTGAAGTTTAAAACATTTTTTTGAGGATAATTTGACAATTTTTATAAATTACGACGGTTTATCGAGACTAAAATTGTCTTTTTACAAAATTTCAAGGTTTAAAACACTTTTCGATGCTCATTTGACGACATTTTGTAGCACCCTGAGACAATTGTTAGGAAGTCCGAAGGATAAAAGAGAAAATCTGGAAAAAAGCGGTATATATGAAATAAGTTGTAATGATTGTGATAAAAAGTATGTTGGGCAAACAAAAAGATCGGTTAAAACTAGATTTAAAGAACATTTAGTTCATCTAAAATATGGACGCATAGAAAAATCTAGTATTGCCGAACATGCTTTTACTAAAAACCATTCGGTAAATGTAGATAGTTTAAAATTGTTAAAAAATTTCTCGAACAATAGATTGTTGGATGCATTTGAAAGTAAAGAAATTATTAAGTGTAAAAATAGATTAAATAAGGACAAAGGACCTATCCCAGATAGTCAACTTTATAGTTTATTAGAAGAAAACTTAAAAATGTTTTCGCGCTAAAAATTGGCTTTGCCGCCAAAAGATTTACCGCGAAAACATTTGGCGCTAAAAATGTTATATATATTATTGTGATATAATTATTTGTGAGAATGTTTATATTATTTAATTTAGATTATAATGTTTATATCAATTATTTCACGTTGGGCTAACCAGATTTATAATAAATGTTTATTCTGTGTGTAATCGTTATTGTTTTATACCGATATCAGTATAAATGTTAATTAGAAATATTATAATTATTTATCTCATTAATGAATTATTAAAATAAATGATTTAAATGAAACATTCTTTATTAATATCGTTAAAACGTTTTATTTTTTTATTTATCTCAATAGATGGCGCTGTATTACCTTTATTTTAAATAATTTTAATTTTATTTTATAATGGTTTAGAGTTTTATATACAAATAATATTATAGGTTTAGATATTATGATTTAGATTATAATGAGCATGAAACTTCTTTTCTCTAGAGTTAGGATTCAGCTGTCAATTCTTGTTGATTATAATTATTAATTTGTTTGATGTAAAATTTATTATATTTGTTAAATTTATCCTACCTGTATACTTTTCTAGCAGCCTATATTATTGAACAAAATATAATAAAACAACTTGTACAATATCGTGAATTTATTATTATTCAAACCTTTAATCGACCTTTAAAGTATATCAAGAGAAATTACCTTTACGCAAATATACAAATTTGTTCACAATCGTGAATACATATAAATTGTCACTTTGATTAAGAGAAATATTATAAATAGTTTTTTTTGAATTTGCCTCGCAAAATAAATTTAGTACTCACATTGACATGTTCACGTGATTCGATGCAGTTCTAAGTGTAGAGATCGTTTTTACAAAATGGCGAATCCAGCCGACCGCTGCTACAATCGTCCCAGAATAATTTCACTTTGTATCGATTTTAACTGTGTTAAAATCTTTTACAAGTAAGTGATGGTTATAAAATGTTGTTAAACTTGTATCAGATGTGAAAATTTACCATACTTGTAGGTATAACTGGATATAACACCTTAATGACCAGTCAACCGGCAAAATTTACAATTATTCCATACAGAAGCACGTATTTCAGAGATGACCAGGAAACAAGAGAGAGCTTTTTGATTGTGCACCGATTATTTATATCTTTTTCAAAACAATTGAATCTCTAACGACTGTTGCTATGTAAGGTAATAATTTTGTTTTACAATACAAACATAACCTATACTAAAATAATATTAACAATATAACCTTTTATAAATTAAGACATATTTTGAATAATATTTACTTAAATTATCATTCTTATTAATAAAAATCAATATTCACATGTATCCATAGTTGATATTTTGTGTATTTGTTTATTAATTTGCATAAATGTTTATGTTACAACTTTTTATTATTTTAGGGCTTTTAGATGTTATTCTGTGCTTATTTTATTGAAAACTTAATTAAGATCATTTAATAATCCTTTTAAATACTATTTTAGATACTCAAAATGTGAATTATTGAAAATACTTATTTCAAAATTAATCTGCACATTGACATATAAATTTTGATAAATGTTTTTTTTAAAATTTTTGATATTGCTGTAAATATTATTCTTATATACAATTTTTAATCAGAATACAGTATAAAATAAAATAAAAACATTATAATACAACTTTTTTTCAATTAAAATAATACAATTTTAGATTTGACGTTTAGTCTTTACATGTACATTATTGTACTTTCTTTGGAGCACCACACAGCACCTAACCTAACCATAGGCACTCTGGGTTTTCAACACTGAAGTTGTCTTTTTGTGCATTCACTAGCAATTATGATTTTGGAGCACATTTGTACTAACAAGAGGCATAATTCAAAGTCCTATCTTTGTCCGTATACTTTAGTACACAAAACTCAAAAAAAGGTAAGTAGTCTTTTCTTATGCTAATTTGAACAACCTAACTAAATTATACAATTGTTTGTTTTAAATTCACTATAAGTAATTTTATTATATTTTGTTGTTTTAGATTTGAGTTTAAGAGCTTAATGGAATATACTATGAAAATTTGTAATCACCTTTACATTATTGGAACGATTCATCAAAATCATAAAGAAAGAATGTCATATAAATTCCAACTCTAGATAATTATTTTTAAATTATAATATGTACACTAATTACTTGTCATAATGTTTTAAAGATTAGTAAATCAATTAATAATATCATTTTTAAATTGATAATGAAATTGGTGAGTTAATTTATATTATTATTTGATTATATTTGAATTATTATTCTTATTAACAAACTATTATTATTTTTAACTAAATTATTATTTCATTATAATATATATAAGGTTAGTTTATAGACATAGCTTTAATTTACCTTCGGTCTCTGAAGAAGATAACTTGGTTATCGAAACGCGCGTCAGACATATAAAAGTGTGTGTTGGTGTAGTGGTAGTGTAAATGGTTTTCGGTATCAACTTGTCTTTTCAAATGTTGTTTTTTTCACAATTTCCGTAGCGCAAAATCTTTTTGGGGTCTACACAGTTTTTGGAATTCGATTTTTTTATCATTTTGGGACTAATTTTGTTTATATTTCCAGAGATTAAAGATTAAAGCAGTTTCTTGATCACATGTTGTCAGTTTTAGTTTACCCTGTATACATGAATATAATTTTAAAATGTTTAATTTTAATTACCCTTTACATACAGGCTGTCCCATATTGACCTTCACCTAGAAGTTTATGGGGAACGGATAATACTAGATAAATGAAATTTGGTAAACAGTGGGTTTTCGGTTTCATCCTACTATAGGTGCACACTCATTTCGAAGATTCTCATCTGAAAATTAAAGGCACTTACTTTTTATAAGCTTTTAACTCAAAATTAAATGCGGAAAATTGAGTTTTATATGGCAATTTAATTTATATTGCAATAAATTATTATTTTGTATCAGGGAACTAAAAATTTATCACGAACTTATGACAATTTACTGTTTGGACGCCGGAAAATGATTTTAAAATAATTTTGAGATCATACTTGGACCACAATCACAACAGTAAAGATAATTGATTACGGCAAGAACTAAGCAATAAAATGAAACGAAAAGCTGCTGAAGATTTGTACGAGCGACCATCTAAAATTATTAAAAAAGGACTGTCAAAAAATACTGATTATCTTGGCCTGATGGACAACGATATAGATCTTATAAGAAAAAATATATACGTTGTAAGGAGAAAATCTATGCCAAAACTGATGATTTGCCGCCAAGAAGTTTTCAAGATGATAACTACATTGCAACCTACGACCAGTAAGGAATTAATGATAGTTGTAAGGAATTAATAGCCTTTTCTTGTTCTACAAATTTATATTTTCTTTGTTCAGTAGATACTATATATGTAGATGGGACTTTTAATTGTTGTACAAAATTTTTTACGCAATTATTCACCGTGCATGGTTTTAAAAATGGCTATTATATTCCATTGGTGTTTAGTTTGCTGCCAAATAAGAACCAGATTTCTTATCAAACACTTTTTAGTTTAATCATTGAAAAATGCAAATATTTTGATTTAACATTTAAACCACAGACTGTAGTGATAGATTTTGAAATGGGTATTCATAATGCAATAAAATCGCAGTATTACCAGAAATAAATGTAATTGGTTGTAGATTTCATTTATCTCAGTCGTGGTATAAAAAAATTTTGTCATTAGGTTTAAGTTCAGATTATAAAAATAATACAGACATAGGTAAATCGTTGAAACATTTTTTCAGGCTGCAATATTTAAACCCAGACGAAGTAAGCGATTGCTTTGTTTTTGATTTAATAAGTGAGATGCCAGTGGATGAGCGCTTACAAAAATTTTGTGATTATTTCTTATAAACGTATGTTGATAACGATTTTACATTTCCACCACATATTTGGGCATCAATATCAGCTTCTGTTGCACGAACCACGAATGCATGTGAATCGTTCCATGCCCATTTCAACAATTCATTTTACAAAAGCCATCCGAATATTTTTAATTTTGTAAACACTTTATTAGATTTTCAAAATCATATTTATGTTAAAATTAATTCTGCAAACAACAGCACAAAATTATGTCGGTCAGTTATTAAAAAAACAGATAAACAGACAAAAAAATGGCAGAATATGAAACAAAACAAAGTAATAGAATTCAGTTTGTCAAATTGGCTGCTTATAAATATGCGCAGTCAAATTTATAAATTTAATTTAAAATTTTGTATTTTCTTTTTAATTTTAATATAAGTACCTATCTACTTACCTAAAATTTCTTGTATAATATTAAATAAATAAATGTTTTATATTTTTATATTTTTTTCAACAAAAATTATTTAAACACATAACTTTTCCTTAAATTAATTTATCTAAGTTAAATAAGTAGGTAGATAAAAATATCTTTTCAGGTAAATGTGCCCAACTGTATAACTCCGGTCCTATCTATCTATTTTTTTAATATTTTATTATTTAAAAGTTTGATATAATACGTACCTGAGATTGCAAAAGGAGCATGCTTGAGTGAGGACTACTTGGAGCTGATGGCTGAGCGCTTTCCGCCACCAACTGGTTGTTGCTTACTTCGCTTTGAACTAACAGCGTGTCTAAAATTAAAAAAAAAACATTTTGTTACGTTTTCATATACCAGTGAACTTAAAAAAGGTTATATAATACATCATTGTATGGAATAAGGATAATTAATATCTTGTTTTTCTTAGAAAAAAGGATAATTTCTACTTTGTAAATAATATAAGTACTGAAGCGTCAGACTCTTCAAAACATTTTTATACAATTAACATAATATTATTAGAACACACCACAAACTTTTATTTTTTGGATAATATAATCGACAGACACCTTAATGCAAGTACTGCTAAGAAATAAAGTTTACCTTTTTTCTTTTCATAATTTTTAACCATTTGGCTACAGTTTTGTTGGTAGATAAACTGATAAATTACTATTTTCTACGATATTCCGCTGAAAATAAACCTTCTTGAAGATCTATGCCGGTATTCATAGACCTCCCTTAAGTACAACTGTGATGGCAAGGGTAGGTCAAGGGCACTCAGGAGTTTCTTAAACAACCTTCAAGATCTACAGGTTGCACAAGTCACCCTTAACTTAAGTGAAGGCATGACTACCCTTGAGGGATCCTTGAGTGTTGAGATATTTGTCATCTCTTAGGTTATAGAAAATTGTTTGGGTAGTTTTATATTTCGTTATTAAGGAGGAATAATTTTTATATTCATAGACAGTTTGCATACAATTTTATTAATTTTTATTTAAAAATGGAAGATTTTGACGAACTTTTTGAGAGTGATGAGAAATTTGAAGAAAATGCCTAAAAAATATATAAGGGACATGCAAAATCCTTTGGAAATATTTGAAGAACAAGAATTCCAAAGAAGATTTAGATTTAATAAAATAATATAAAAATAGCTTTTCGCGTTCGCTCTAAACCATCTTTTGCTCTATTTTTTTTTAAACCAAAATATAAATTTTACTCTAAACAAAATACAACGTGACACAATGAACACAAAAGAAGAACAAATTTTAAAAATGTCTATAATATCAAACACAGAACGCTAAGAAAAGGCAGCACTATTAACACAAATACATTAAAAACCCCAAAAACGTGTTTAGTCACTTAAGGGCTAGTTAATGATTGTTTCTAAAACAAGTAAGAGGTTGAGTGCTAAGTGACCCTTACCCAAGTATCCCTCAGTGCTCAAGTTGAGGGTTGACTACGAATACCGGAACTAAAAATTTTTACACCCCTAGCAACCTTAACCCTACCAAATGTGCTAATAAGTACGCAAGTGAATTTAAAGGTGAAGTTAACACCGTCATTCTAATTTTACTGGTAATGTTTACTAATGCTCCCTACAGTCAATGACAGCATATTATCATCAGATTGACATATTGAAGTTTTATGAGATAGCAGTCTGATGCTGATAGAGACCAAGTATTGAATGAGTAGTAAGGCATTACAATATTTTATACTAGACATCAACAATAAAAAGTTGTAAATTAGCAAAAAAATCTTGGATGCTCTTCACCATTAATCATTGCTTTGGTTTAATCTTCATTTTGTATACAGGGTGTTTCAAAAATGTCAATAAATGTCAATTTTACATGGCAAAAAGAGAAAAAGCGAACTTTATCATTAACTTATACGAGGAGCGGTTATTACTTCATAATTTTCAAATCAAAATATTCCGAAAACGGTACAAAATATCGAGTTTACCAAGAGTACCTTTTTGGTGTAGAATTAAACGATGTTTATGTTCACTTGGAGTTTTGACTAATAATTCTACCCTAAAAAAAGTTATGTTGAATAATACGTTGTATGAATCGTGTAACTAGCGCCCTCTATGAGAGTTAGTTATAAAAACCAATTCATGGGATATATCAGCTTCCAAAACATATTCGTATAAAATTTCATTGCAATGGTGCCAGTAGTTTCGGCAAAATCGTAAGAAATGTGTAATTTTTCATTTTCTTCAACGCCCTTTATCTTGAAAACGGATGGCGTTATAAAAAATTTTAATAAGCAAACACCAATTATTTTTCAGTTTTTTACCTATCCTAGAAACGGTGTTACCTTTTTTGAAACGCCCTGTATAGATAAGACATACATGTGTCACAAATACATTAAGTTATTGTAAAAATCAGCTCAATATCATTTTTTCCTGACTCTTCTATATAATTGCATAGTTACACTAATCATAGATGGAAATATATCAGGATATTCTCTTAGGGCTAATAATATGTAGGCTTTAATATTGCTATGTTTTATTACTTTACTACTTGGTCTAGTCTTAACACAATCAGATAGCTATGTTAAAAAACCAGATTCCAATAACTTCCATGTGACAAAAAAATTCCTGTTTTGTCCCTCTATGTTCCCTATATGTTTATTTTAACTTAATATATTATTTATTTATTAATATTTATTATCTATATAATATATTTATTTATTTTACTCCTTAATTTATTATGACATTTTATATTTTATTTACATATTCATATACTTTGACTACTGTAACTTTTTATATTGTACAAATGCATTGATTAGTACATGATCAGGTAAGATTTTCTTTATTACATTTGTACCTCACTCATTTAACTATGTTGTTCAACTTTACATTTATTATTGTTATAGTACTTGTCTTAATCCTTACCTTACTGTATATTTTAATTTTTAGCCTGATTATGGTCCAAGACCGAAACTAGTTACACTTTTTTATAGTTTTAACATTAAATTTATTGTGGTTTTCTTGATATTTGATATCAACCACGTTTGAGTTATGGATCATTCCTTTGATAATAATAAATTTATTGCTTAGAAACTTTTACAAAGTTATAGCAAGAGTACAAGAAAGGAACTTGTTATGTAATCTTAAAACATAAATATTTGTAACAAATTTATAAATTATGTAGCAACAGCAGAAAATAATTAATCTTAGTTTTAATACATTACAGATGTAATGAAAAATAATTTTGCGTCGCTATGTGTGGTGTGTTCTAGAGAATAAACTAATGTTTCTATATTTTCTAAACTTTTCATTTTTTCATGACATTATAAATTGAACAACCAACAGAAGGCCTATTAAAGTTTCGTTCTTATTTCTGTTGCAGATAATACATAAATTCCTGGGGTATATGGTATATAAAATATTGTTAATAGCAGTCCTTTAGTTAAATTTATTCTTTAATATATATTTGACAACAATGTTGACTATTCAACAAAGAGTATATATTATTAAGTGTTATGGTATTGGGGAAGTTTCGTACCAGTATGCAATTGCAAAATTTCACGAAAAATATCCAGATGTATCCATTAGGCGGTGTGGATTAAAAAATGAATAAAGAAGTTTGATGAGACAGGATCTGTTCAAGACAAAAAGAAATTGAAAAAGGCGTTCGTTGAGGAGGATGAGGCAGCTATGCATGATGATGATGCTAGCTATGCATTCGTTAAGGGAAAATCCCAAGTTGAGTCTACGAAAAAGAGCAGTGGAGGTTGGTTTTTGCAAGAGTCACTTACAGAAAATATTTAAGCAAAACAAAATTTATCCATTCAAACCGAAATTCATTCATACCTTACAAGATTATGATTATGACACAAGGTTGGACTTTAGTGCGATGATTGGTAAAAACTTATGCATGACCGATTATTTCATAATAATATTTTGTTTTCTGATGAAGTCACGTTTACAACAAACGGAGTCGTTTCTTCCCAAAATTGTCGATATTGGGCTAATGAAAACCCGAGCTACAGGATTAACTGTAATAGTCAATTTGCTAAAAAAGTTAATGTTTGGTGTGCGGTTTTACCGGATCGAATAATCGGACCGTATTTTCTGGAAGATACATTAAATCAGGAGGTATATTTGTACTTGCTTGACAACTTTTTAATACCTGAATTAGAATATATTTCCTTGGAGCAAAGGTCTAAGATGTACTTTCAACATGATGGATATTCGTCTCATACGACTTTGCTAATTAGAGGATGGCTGGATGATTATTTTCCTGGGCGATGGATGGGACGCTATGGACCAATATTTTTTCCGCCCCGATCCACCGATTTAACTATTTTAGATTTTTTTTTATTGGGCTACTTAAAGCAAAAAGTTTACGCAAATAATTTAAATCATAATATTGAAGACTTGAAACGAGCTATCACTGATACCGTTAACGAAATTACCCCAGAAATGCTGTGAATTACAAAGAATTTAGAAAGAGAATTGAGAGATGTTTTGTAGCTGGGGGAGGATATATTGAATAGATTTTTTGGTTACTTAGAGTTTCTTACATTATTATTCTGTATTGTTATTTTTGATAGTCATTATAATTTTTGAATAGTTAACATTGTTTTCAAATATTTATTAAAGAATGACAATTTGAAAATTATTTATAAAAGTTGGCAGTTACTGGGGACATCGTAAACGTCACTCACTAGATTAATACATTATTTTCATTAAATTGATTGTACTAACCCTTACTGTTTGGAAGTCCATCTTATTAAGAATAATAAAAAACTCTTTGTTTTTACAAAACTTCCACTATTTATTTAAAAAACTGCTTTTTTAAATAATTAGTGGAAGTTTTGTTAAAACGAAGAGTTTTTTATTATTCTTAACATTATTTTCGAACTTAGTGCACAAATTCATACGGTTTTCATACAACTGGGCTATAAAATGAGACGGATTTTTAAATACTTGAATTTTATTATATTTTATGGGGTTTCAGAACAAGCAAAACTTTTTATCAAGAATGACATTATGTAACACTATTAGTTACAAAAATTAATATAAAAAAGGTTTAATAAATAATTTAAAATGATATCCATCACGAAACTTTTCAAATAATAATTTTTACCGGTTGTTGGATTAATAATTATAATTATACAAATTAAAAACTTGTTATAAAAAATTTTTAATAAATAGAAAGTTTATTTTTTATTATTATTTTGGCATTTAATGTACTTTAATCATAAATAATATTTTAAATTTATATACTAAGAAATGACATCGATTACTAGATATAAACATAAAATATTTTATTATTTTCTTTACAAATTTTGTTTAAACTAATGATAATCGTACACAAATATAAACATTAAAGTTACTTTTTACTTAAATAATTATACCTTTGCTTTTAAGTGTTGAATAATAAAAGTACAATAAATGAAAATAAAAGATTTTATTAAATTAATTATAAAATTAATTACGAAAAATTAAATATTGTTTGTTTAAATTCGGCCTTACCAGTAGCATCATCAAAATCCCGAATCATTCGGTTAAAAAATAAAAAAACTTCATTCTATTACCATTCGCCACTAACACCACCAAATACAAACTAATAATAACCGGAAATATTGTGTTGTATTTGCTTATATAGAAAACAGGGAGGGTGGCGTTTGTAAAATTATTATCATCCCAAGGGATCAAAATCGTTGATATTTAAAGCCCCAGGCAATCAAGGCTCCAAGGAAAAGTTATGGCCCGTAAAGCTCTGCTTTGTATAAGCCAGTTGATTAGGATACAACATATTTATAAAACATATTGTGTTGGTGTTATGTTACATTTTTAATATAGTTAATTCTTTATTTAATGACTTAAGAAAATTTATGTGATCCTATATGATAGGCACTATAATCAAAGTTGATCAAAAGTTTTTATGTTGTGAATATAATTATTCGAAATTTGCAGATTTTCTGTAAACTAAGTATCCAAACGTGTTCTATTGTTTAAATAGTTAATTGTTTTTAACTACATAACAGGTCGGCTGAAAAGTCCCCGGTCTACCATAGTAAAACACAATATTTTGACAAAATTCATTTTTTTTATTCAACATAGTTGCCTTCAAGGGCGATACAGCGATTATAGCGACCTTCCAACTTTTCGATACCATTTTTGTAGTACTCCTTCGGTTTGTCCTCAAAATAGGCTTCAGTTTCGGCGATTACCTCAGTATCAGAGCCAAAATTTTTTTCCCGCGAGCATTCTCTTCAGGTCAGAGAAAAGGAAAAAGTCGCTGGGGGCTGGATCTGGAGAATTCGGTGGGTGAGGAAGCAATTCGAAGCCCAATTCATGAAATTTTGCCATCGTTTTCGATGATTTGTGACACGGTGCATTGTCTTGATAAAACAACACTTTTTTCTTCTTTATATGGGGCCGTTTTTTCGCGATTTCGGTCTTCAATCGCTCCAATAATGCACAGTAATAGTCGCTGTTGATTGTTTTTCTGTCGATTGGACTCAGGCGTGTAGTGATGGAGCCAAGTTTCATCCATAGTCACATATCGACGCAAAAAATCGGGTTTATTACGACTTAACAGCTGCAAACACTGCTCAGAATCATCAATTCGTTGCTGTTTTTGGTCGATTGTGAGCACGCGCGGCACCCATTTCGCACAGAGCTTCCGCATACCCAAATATTCGTGAACGATATGTCCAACACGTTCCTTAGATATCTTTAGAGTGTCAGCTATCTCGATCATATTCACTTTACGGTCACTCAAAATCATTTTGTGGATTTTTTTGATATTTTCGTCGGTAACCACCTCTTTTGGGCGTCCACTGCGTTCACCGTCTTCGGTGCTCATTTCACCACGCTTGAATTTTGCGTACCAGTCAATGATTGTTGATTTTTCTGGCGCAGAGTCCGGAAACTCATTATCAAGCCAAGCTTTTGCTTCAACTGTATTTTTTCCTTTCAAATAACAATATTTAACAAGCACACGAAATTCTTGAAATTGATTGTGTTAACCTATACTTTTTGGAAGTTCATCTTACTAAGAACAATAAATAACTGAACAGTTAAACTAAACTTCCACTATTTATTCGAAAAATTCGCTTTAAAATTCAATTACAGCTGTTTCGCTATAACTAGCATCGTCAGATTGACATATTGAAATTACATTTTGTTTGTTTGTAACTAGGTACTAATAACATCTAGGCTTTAATATTGTTATGTCTTATAACTTCCTTACTTGGTCTAGCCTTACCTCCTTATCAACATCAAGTACCTTTTCCATCTTTTTGAAAATAACAAAAGTTGCTTCACTAAAAATGCAATATCTCACAAACTAATAGTCCGACAGCTGTCAAAGTTTTACACGAATCTTTTGAAGGTAAAATGAAATGGATTTAATTCTAGTGTCGTCATCTATAGGTCAGACCGGGGACTTTTCAGCCGACCTGTTATAACATTTTTACAGATTTACAGTAAACAAAGATTAATCTTTGTTTACCTGTATATCCTAATAAAGTTTTTATACTTCCTATATGAAAAGGTGTTAATTGAAAATATAAATCAAATAAATTAACGAAGGTATGTTAAGAAATATTTAAGTTTTAATTTATTTATTTGGTTATTAATTTGTATTTTATATTCAGTAAAGAAATAGAAACACTTGTTAAAGCACAGTATTATGTGCAAATCGTAGTGAATAATAAGCAATTTTGTTTATTTATGTTAAATAACGTATTTCCTACAAAAAAATATTCATACATATAAAATATTGTGCGTAAAAACCTATTAAAGTAGAATTAGCTCAATATGTAACTTTAAATCGAGTCTTTGGTAGAATTTTTTATGATTTTTAAAATAAACGTCAATTTCCTAAAAAACCAATAATAATTAGAAAGTAGTTTAGATTAGAAATATATATTGATGTAGATTATAGAAGAAACAGATATTAAAACATTTAAATTTATTAAATAGTTAGGAAATTAGAAAATACTTACTAACAATAATAATCAAATATTCGTTTAAACTTAACTTCCACGTTTTATTAAAAAATTCACTTTTAAATTATGATGACAGCTGTTTCGCTAGAGATTGTCAGATTGACATATTAAAGTTTGTTTGTTTGTAGCTAGGTACCTGATGTTTATTAGGTAGTTATAAGATTAGATCATGTATGGAAGTAAGATATAACAATATTAAAGACTAGATTTTATTAGCCCTAAGGGATTATTCTGGATGTACTTTCCCCTAAGATCAGTATAACTGTGCAAAGATATAGAAAAACCCGAAAAACACTATATCATGCTGATCTTTAAAATAACAATATATTTTTGTTACATTTATGTTTTATCTATGTATAAAATGAAGACTCAATCAAAGTAAATATTTTGATAGTGGATAACTTCCAAGATTTATTTGTTCAATAGGATTTTTAGATTATTTAGATTATTATTAGATTATTTACTAATATAAAATAAATGTTCGCCACAGATTCTGAAATAGCTTTGAGAACATTCAAATAATTTTATTTATAAAAAAATGCAAATAGTAAATCTTATTAAAGACATAAAACCAGATAAATTCAAAGGTCAAATGATTAAAAATGACATTTTTGCTTTAAAATCAATCAAAAATAAAGTGGATCAAAATAACCTAACCATTACAAAATTAGATAAGGGATTAGAACAAAAAGAAACAAGGAGTCTGTCATATATTAATTTTAAGGAAACTTTCCGACGGAAGTCGGCCATCTTGAAGCTCCTAGTATGATACTGTTTATGTTTACAGTATACTATCAAAGCAATATTTGCCTATAAATGTCAAAAATGGGCGCATAGGCGTATCATTTGGTTCTTATAAATACTAAATTATTTATAACACTTTTGCCCGATTTCACCAACTTGATTTTAAGTACTTCCTACCTAAAGAATTCCTAAGCTAGGAAATACCTAAATCTGATACTTTACCTAAAACGGATTTCTCCAACCTAAGAAATTCTTAGGTAAGAAATACCTAGCTAAAAATTGGACTTGGATAAATTTTCGTATAATTGGTATTACTGTTTAATTTTAAACTGTAAACTAAACGGGCGGAGATCATAAACTAACAAATAGTGAGAGAAGGGGAGAAAGAAAGAAAAATTATTTCCACTTTTTATTGAAAAATTAAATTTAATGACAGCTGTTTCGACAAATGTCATCTTAACAAATTTATTTATCGAAACTTTCAAGACGTTCTATAAAACGTACAGCTCGCATATTTTTTTAAATAAAAAAATAACACAAGATCTATACTTTCAATGCTGTCAAAAAAAATGACAAACTATTTTGAGGTTAAGTATTTCTTAAACGCTTTAGGCAGTGGTATACTCGGAATTTTACAGTCGTGTAATGACGTCATTTTCGTGGGAAAAAACGTATGTCAATTTCCACAAGAAATCTATAGGTCTTAATAAAAGAAGCTGACTTTCGTTACTTGTGCAGTTCGCTGTATAACATTGTTGATGTCTAGTGGTATGCCATTCCGAACTTGTTCCTGTTCAATTTGAAAGAAAGCCAACACATTTAGAATAATTAACTGTGTTTGTTCGTTAAATCGATGAGGGTTTTTTGGCGGCATGTTTTGACACTTTGGCGTTTTCAAAACTTCAAAACTGACAATCACTTGACAAGCATTTCAGGTAAAATTTTGCCACGACAACATTTCGGCAAAATTTTTTGTCATTGTCATTTTATATTAGTTAAACAAGGATAGACAAAAATGACGTCATAACAAGACTAAAATTCCGAGTTTAGCTAGTTGTCCTAATATGGTCCTAATATTAGGTATTTCCTATCTCTCTTCAGCTACCGGTACCAAAGCAATATACTGGCCACTGTTTTGTGACATCGGCAGCCACTATATTAATTGATGCAGAAGGTGATATGATATCATTAAAGCGACTAGGTGGCTGGCAATCGGCTACAGTGGCGAAATGTGAATAAGTCATGTAATAGTTTATTAAACAACGCATATGGCTATTGTGATATTCGCTCTTTTAAAAACTCATCGCCTCGCGATTCGTTTTTTAAACTTGAACTCGTGTCATAACAGAAAGCCATATGAAATATGTTGTTTATAATATTTTTCCAACGACCACATATGAAAGTGCTAGTTTGCACACTTATTTGTACTTAAGAAAGTAGCTAATATCAATACACGTATTGAAAAGTAAAAAAATATAGTTCTATGATCTGTGACATTTACGTCAAATTTATCAATAGTAAAAACACATGAATGTCAAAGCAAGGACCATTTATTTTTTTTTAAATCTTCCTTGTGTCAAATATTGTATTGTAATTGCCAATTCAAATTTTTCTGTATAAAGTAAGAATAAAGAATAAAGTTTCTTATAGGTTTTTAAATTTTTTAAAAAATAAACATATTTTTATTCAGTATTATTATTTTTATAAAAACACTTTTAGAAAGAAGAACAGTTTATTCTTCTTTTTTATATTGTGTTATGTTCCGTGCATGTGTTGAATGTGGATTTTTGAAGTTATGTTTGTGTTTCTGTTTACAATTATCTTTGTGTCTATTATTATTACATTCCTTTGAACATATTGGAACTATGTTGTGATTTGTGTTCAAATACATACTACGTATACAAGAAAACTCAATTGACATTATAAAGTGTTAAAAAGAATACTGGGTTAGGCATTTGAAATAAAATTTGTTCTCCAGATAGTGAAGTTCTAAGGCTGATTGGATTTTACCACAAAATAAGGTGTATTCTGTGATTTTACTTTAAAAAATACTTTTGTTGAAGGATTTTTTACGTGGTCGTAGCAAAAATAGTGTACATAACTCGTTGGAAAGTGTATTTCTTGCACTCGTTTAGTTTCGCTACGCGGCTCGTGCTAAACTTTAACTCGTACAAAATGTTACACTTTCCACACTTGTTATGTAATATACTATTTTTATATTTTGCACCTATAAAAATCTTCATTATAAAACGCATTTGCGTATCGTAATGTAACTTTTGCGCACGCAAATTTTTGTTTTAAATGGTTGGCGACATGAGTGAAGTATCTAAAGGCAAGACTATTGACATTGACATTTGTGGCTAATAGCAATTTATTAATTTTATATTGTTCTTTAAGAAAGTATTTGTGAATATGAATATCATTTTTTACTTATATAATACATTATTATTGGTGTATTAGTCATTTTAAAATATTTTAAAACATTAACATTTCATCATTTAAATGTCAAAACTGTCAAGATCTGTCAAATGTTATAAATAACACAGTGCTACCGACATACTTTTTAAAATCAAAAATTTCGGTATTACGTAAAATTAATAAATTAATGTAAAAAATGATAAAATAGCAAAATATAAAAATATTATAAACAACTTATTTCATATGGCTGTTGTGACACTCGTTCTTTAAAAAACTCATCGCTTCGCGATTCGTTTTTTAAACTTGAACTCGTGTCATAACAGAATTCCATATGAAATGCGTTGTTTAATATACTATTTTTATATTTTGCCATTTTATCATTTTATAAATTCATTTATGATTTGTATGTAAATTACGAAAATTTTGATTCTCTATGAAAAATGGAAACCAACGAACAAATACGTGGAATCTCTGAATATTGTGATTGTTAGACTTGGTTTCTTGTGTTTGTTCCTCCAAATCGACTTATGGATATAGTTCAGTGTTTGTTGGTTTATAGTTCTTTTAATGTTATTATAAATAGTAAGTACTCAATTTCTTCATTTTTTATACACTGAAATTGTTTTTAATGACACTTTTGATTACTTTAGTAATAATTTTAAACTTATGTTCTTAATGTCACTATTTAACACTTTGTTTTTAATACTTTTAAAAACTGATTGTTCACTTTGTTCAAATTGACTGTTCACTATGACCGATCTTCTATGGCTGACTTCCAATAATATACTTCCCCAACGACTTCTGCTTAAGTCCTTTTATAGGTTTCTAACCTTCCAGAAAATTTTTTTTTCTATGACTTAGTAATTTCTAGAATACTATGTGCATATCTCTCTTTCCCATTTATAACTAGACATACTCACTTCGTCTACTGTCGATCTTTCTAGGCACAATATAGTAGAAATATATCTGTCTTGTTTTTACACATTATATAATTAATTTCTCGAAATTTCTGGTAGGTTTAAATAACATGTTTATGTACAAAATATAATATTGATACATGACATAATAAAAATTATTTCTAGGTTAAAATTTACTTCCAAATACACAAAATAATATAATATAATAAAAGTTATTTGATTAAGGTAATATTAAACAACTTCTGTTGATATTATACTCATTATACTATCGAATATTTAAATGTTACAAATTATTTGCATTCATTTTATCATGGTTCCCTTTTTAATAGATCTTAATATTACTTTTGTGTAATGTTAAAGAAAAAACGAGAGTGAGTAAAACAATTTTTTGAATCAATGAAACAATTTAAATTGAAAAATGTAGTTCGATGTTCAGAAAGGCGCTTAACTTTCTCGAAACAAAAGATTATTATAATAGAGCAACTATAAATAATTTTACTAGAAAAACCACTTAAAGTAGGTGTGTGTATGTGAATGATTTAACGATATCTTTATTTATAAACATCCGTTATCTCCTTATGGATTTAAAAAGAACGGAATTATGAATTGATATTTAATTCGTTTATAAAAATACATCATTACATAATAGTCAGCTTACAATATTTCACCGCTACGTGACATCATCGGTTCTTTTCCATACATTTTTTTATATCACAGAGGGATATTAAAAGATCTTTGCATTGTGCTTCATAGAAAGTAATTTTTGACAGCTCAGTTGACAATTTGGAAGGACATGAGGCAATGAAATAATATGTCATTTAACAGTAATGCGTGATGAACTTCTTGTTGCTAAATAACAAATTTGGCTCTAGCCTTTCCCCACAAAAGCCATAGCAATAGTAATAGTATCCTTCATACGGGGTTGGGATAAAGTATGGAACCAAGTAAATATCTTTTAAACGAAAAGAACGATATTTATGAAAATTTGCAGGTAAGTGCAATGGAACAAAACGCATCTGATGTACATTTTTTTGATAATAATATACTTCCGGTTTAACCGGAAATGCCATCAACTTCTTTAATTTAAATGCGACACCTTATATATTTTTACAGATTTTGAAACTGCTTGTTATTTTGAATTCATACATACTGAGTTTAGTGTAAAAAAAATTGTAAAAACGAGGAATATAGCACTTTAACCAACCTCCTTTAAGGTTTTCGCATTAGAGCAAAAAACTATTTAGATAAACTAATTGATGTTGTTTGTATTCATAGTAATAAATGAACAAGTACTGTTTGGTATGTCTTTTGTTCTTCAAGTGTCAAATTCTAATTGACGGAAATAAATTGCACAATTTAGAATGGTTCAATTAAGTGAAATAGAGCGCATTGAAATTTTAATAATGATCGGTTATGGTGATCGTGTTAGAACTCATGAAGAAGTGTGTCATATTTTTAATGATTTGCATCCGGAGAGAAATCCTATATCACGCTCAACAGTAACTAAAACATTACAACGTTTTAATACTACTGGGATGGTAAAAAATTTGCTAAAACCTGGAAGACCGCGGCCTGCAACGAACGAAACTGTTAAACAAAATATTGCAATCGATTTAGAAGAATCACCTCAAACTTCCACCACAAATTTGGCACTAAACCATGGTATCAGTCGACGTTCTGTAGGAAAGATATTAAAAAGTGAAAAATATCAACCGTATAAGGTACAGTTGGTTCAAGAATTGCAATACGATGATTTTGACCGACGGCTGGAATTTCGCGAACGGCTAATTGACATCTGTAATGTCGACGAAAATTTTGCTTCTAGCATAGTTTTTTCCGATGAGGCAACTTTTTGTTTAAATGGAACAGTTAATCGCCAGGTATTGGTCAAATAAGAATCCTCATTGGTTTCATAAAGCACTTACCCAGCATCCACAGAAGTTAAATGTTTGAATGGGAATTGCCGAAAATAAGCTTATAGGCCCATTTTTTATCGACGCAAACTTGAATGGTGACAAGTACTTGGATCTACTAAATAACGAAATTATTCCTGCACTTCAACAGAATGGGCAATTACCACAAAATATTTGGTTTCAACAAGATGGAGCACCTCCCCACTATATGATAGACGGGTTAGGGATTTTCTGAATGCGAATTTTCCAAATCGATGGATTGGACGTAGAGGATTCATAGAGTGGCCTGCTCGTTCTCCGGATCTTAGCCCGTTAGATCTTTTTCTTTGGGGTTATCTAAAATCACGTGTTTACGACCAACAAACTTACAGGAATTAAGACAAAGAATTATTGATGAATGTGAACTAATAAGTGGAGAAGTCTTGAAAAGAGTGACTCAAGAATTTGTTAATAGGATGGCGTATTTTCAACAAGTAAACCCCGATCATTTTGAACATTTGAAGTAATTTTGTTTCTCATTATTCTAAAATAATGAAATGTACATCTATGGTACTACTAATAGTGAGTTATTCCTTGTTTTTACAAATTTGTTTACATTAAACTCAGTATGTATGAATTCAAAATAACAAGCTCTTTCAAAATCTGTAAAAATATATAGGGTGTCTCATTTAAATTTGTTGATGGCATTTCCGGTTAAAACGGAAGTATATTATTATCAAAAAAATGTACATCAGATGCGTTTTGTTCCATTGCACTTACCTGCAAATTTTCATAAATATCGTTCTTTTCAAGGATAATGAAAAACTCTTCGTTTTAACAAAACTTCCAATATTTATTAAAAAATTGCTTTTTTAAAGGCTCAATGACAGCTGTTTCGCTATGAATCTGACGATGCTTCATAGCGAAACAGCTGTCATTGAGCCTTTAAAAAAGCAATTTTTTAATAAATATTGGAAGTTTTGTTAAAACGAAGAGTTTTTTATTATCCTTAATAAGATGGACTTCCAAAAAGTAAGGGTTAGTACAATCAATTTAATCGTTCTTTTCGTTTAAAAGATACTTACTTGGTTCCATACTTTATCCCAACCCCGTATAATTCGATGACTTATTAGATAACATACAAAGATACTGGCTTCTTAGGAAATATTTCAGATTTAATACTTAGTAGTATTTAAAAAATTAACTATTGTTTCCCTTTTTCTTGTTTTATTAGTACTACTTTAGCGTGCGTAATTTGGGCCGGTAATCTTATCGACTACCTGGTCAAATTAAAGGTCCTATCTAATGATATAGCTATTTTGAATGTTACGTAAATATTTTACTACACTTGAATCGCTGAAAGATTACCCGTGCGTCACGATTCAACGATCATATCATCAACACCTTTTCTATGTCCTTTTCTATAAATATCAAACGATAATATTAAATTATAAACTGTTGTCTTCTCTATCCTATTCGTATGCTTACATACAATGACGCACGGATAATCTTTCAGCGTTTCAAGTGTATATTGTTTTAGTGTTTCTATTATTTCTTTATTTTTAATCTACTGGTCCCAATGGCTGGAAATTAAAACCAATCCGTACGACTATGGTATTAGTACCTACTGCCATCTTGTTGAAAACCATTAATAATTAATTTGAAAATATAGCTATCTCACAAAATAATAGAATTTTAGGTAAAGGTAAATATAGATGTCCTAGTAATTTTTCTTTCTTTTATGTTAAAATACTCTGATAGAAAAGTAGTGGTTTTATTTAAAAGTTGTGTTGCCGTTGTGCCATTTCAAGAAATTGGATTATTACATCACTAGTTTGTGTTAAATAATTTAGGCCGTGCTCTGCACCCTAATTATACTGTAAAGAGGATTCAGCTATCAGAGAAGTCAATCTTGGTTTCGTTTAAGACAAAAAACCTTCATTTAAGCATTTCTATTATTTTATTATATTTTATTCTGTCACTGTTATTTAATTTCTACTGTGGTTATATCTATTATGGTGAAATTTGCCTGATAAACATTACAAAAAGACTTATTGTATAACTATTAAATTTAAAAAATTTCGTACCTAAAAATTAGATGTTAAACATTTTTTTTTATTATTTTACATGTGGGAAATGTTAGACTAAGCGTATGTATTATTTGTATTTATTCAGTTATTAATGACGCATGGATAAGAAACCACCATTTTAACTATACCTACACACTTTCGATTTTATGTTTATATATCTATTCCTTTATGTCCCAGGGTTATGTAAAATATTCTTTTTTAATAATTATATAGTCGACTTAGCCCATACAACACCAAACATTAGACAAGTTTTAAGACTTCGTCTGTGATTTGTATGCGGGCTGTTAGTAGGGCACTGATGATTATTAATTTGAAGAACCGGTCTTCGGCATACTAATATCTTCAAGCCTGAGGCGAGTTCTGTCCACCAACGCTTTACACTTTCAATTTCTACCAGAACCGGAATCGATTAGTCTGAGAATAAATATTTAAAAGTATCAATTTACATAAAAAAATGTGAATACTAATAAGCGAAAATTAAAAATTCACTTTACAATGTAATAAATTTTTCAGCTTATAATTTTGCATTTAATGAACGGTGGATATATTCCAACTAAAAGGAAAACTAAATTAAGAACATAAACACCAAAACTTTTGGATTTCCACGGAGTAAGTGTTCGTACAATAACTTTCAGGAAAACTAAATAATACAAACGATAATTGTAAATTCTAAATCATGACAACCAAAAGAAGAGGGTCGATAGTTTCAAGTCGATGAAACCTAACATAAGTGGTTTTATTCATAAGAATTTATTTTGACTTCTTGTGGCAACTGTCATTATTTTTATTCAAAGCGTTCATTCAAATAAATTTCATTAAATTGGTTTTTTGCTAAACCTCTTATTTGGTTTTGTTAGGTAAGTACAAATAAGAGCTATGTATATCACAAAAAGATACTGATAAAATAAACAAACAATGAAAATATTTACGCACAGGACAAAGTAACAGTAGCCATTTTTGATACCGATTCATTTCGTGAGATTTAGGTGTGACGTCAGGGTAAAGGTCATTTTTTTCGACTATGGGCCATTCAAATATTACGTAAGCAGATTTATTACAATTATTTACCCCCCCATCCCACTTGTCAGCAAAAGTAAGCAAAGCTCTTACCCCCTCCCCCCATGCTTACGTAAACATTTTTCAATTAAAAATGTATTTTCTTTATATTATAATTATAATGTTATAATTATAATTTTAAAAATAAGAAAATAGATTTAGGATAGAGATTAGATTTTACTGATACAGTATTCAACATAGAGTAAGTGACAAAAATATTATAATCTTACGAACATAAAAAACTTATTTTATATTTTTGGTACACATATTGAATCCAAATTAACAGTCTTCAGTCCATGAAACCCGGATCCATGATTCTAAGTTTTCGATGACATTGGATTGCTTGGATTGCTGCTCAGTGTTGTGAGTCTGCTCACTTTCATCCGATTTTGGAATGTCTACGTCGTTCTCATCAAGCCATTCAACATCATGGTGCTCTAAATTTTGAATCAGTTCATTAGCACGACGAGCAGCGACTCTTATAGATCTAACTTTCTTATCAGGGTGCGTGTTTACTTTTTTTAGGATCTTCTCGATGTGACGATTTAGTGACTTGACGAAAGCATGATAAAGACCACACGTTTTGCATGTTCGACTTGATAGCCTCAATTTTACCGTCGGACAAAAATAATACTAGGGCATTTGTTGCAGGAAATCTTTGAGTGAAGCACTTAAGCGTAGAGCTAAATTGACTGGAAGATCAAGAAATTGCTCTCCTTCATCCAAAACCAAGTCATCAACAGTTTGTTTTACTTTTCAAGGTGGTGGAAGAAACCTGTTGTCTAGTAATCTGAATAGGCCACTTCTTGGACGAAAGCATTCTGTATTTTTACATTTTACAATTTGAAGCAAGTATTGGCTTTCACGCACATGTTCTGAATACCATTTAATGTCTGGAAAATCAGGAAAATCAGGAACATCTTGTTCACCTGCCCTAACATATTATGCAGTAACATTATAGCCATCGATTTCCATTGAACTCCATACTTCAGCTAATACATTTCCTGCAAATTCGAAATTAGATCTTTCTAAATGTTCATCAATTGTAGCGCCACGTTCATCCAAATGAGACCCAAAATGGTCATGAGGTAATATTAAACCAGCCAGTTCCCGACTAAGAGGAGCCATTCTGCGCTCTACTCTGTTATACGCACTTCTTCCAGGAGCATTGGTAGCTAAAAACAATGCATCGAGATCATATCGCTTAAAGTGTTGTATAGCAAACCCTATGACTTTTTGATAACGCGGATTTTCATCTGGCTCTCC